>OY728121.1:1568035471-1572835471 GCA_963277665.1 Viscum album | reverse complement strand
CAAAGGTGTAAGTATTCTCAAGATGTGCTTGAAAATTGTTAAATCTTTAAAAATTTCTTATGATATCATGCGTGTCTTAAAAAATATATTCACCCAATAAAAGAATGCATCAACAGGCTCATTAGGGTGTATTGTGAGATCCTTATACTTGTTCCACAGAACGTGTGGTTTTTTTATTTTACATTGGAATCACCCTCATAAATATTCAAAAAAAATTCCACATAGCATGTGATGACTTACAAAAAATCCCATTCGTATATAATTAATTGGATATGGATCTCCCTAAAGAATTAATTCCTTTTGAGTTAGTATCAAATTCCCTTCGGTCAGCTTCTAATAAATCACCACAATCATTATTGGCCGAAATTCCATACATCACTTATATAAAGACATCCATTCCTAATGAATAGAGTGTTGCATCTGATTCTTCCATAAATGAAAATTGTTTCCATCAAGGATCAGAATACCTTTATGATTGAAAACATCTATTTCTTCTACTGAGAGAGAACCACTGACTTTAAAACATTCCATATGATACCAATTTTTATCCCTACTAGGTTAAATAACCTGATGGGGGTGGGTGAATTAGGGTATGATAGATTAAAGAAACTACCACTTCAGATCTAGATTAATTGTTAAACAAAACACCCTTCACTCCTTTTCCCCGTAGCAATGTAAGAACCAAAAAGAAATCATGAAAGAGACACAACAATTTTACTTAGTTCACCCTCATAGGGCTACATAAAATGATTATACAATATAAATGTGCCGATGTATCAAATCCACTAAGGCTCAACACCAAAATAAAAGGTTTAGGCTAGATCAATTCTTTGACTAGGCTTACTTCCTTTACAATGTTTAGGTATAACTCACTACTAGTGAAAATATCACCTTCATCCTCCTTATTTGATCACTATTCTACAAGGGACCCACACAAAATTTATGGACTTATAGGTACCTTAATTAGTAAAAGAGAATACATAATCAGTTGTAGATAGATTCTCTATTAAATTCCCACATTCATTCAATTGAAGAATACTACATTACCACAGATTTTTTGGTCAATCCTTTTTGGACTCATTCATGGTGGTCACTCCCTTAGTAAAGCTCACACAACCTTTGTGAAGCTACCCAATTCTTCACAAGTATAAAACAACATCAAAAACCCCATGAATTTAGAGAAGCTCAATTATTTCATGAATATCACTTAGCCTTCATGAATCACACTACTTTTGGTCCTATTTTTATTGCCTTCATGAACTTCATTTCTTCATGAATTTTTTCATAAGAAATTCCTTAGTGATTCAACTTTTAAAATCAAGAGCCTTAGAATATTATTTATGTTTTGATCCCTCTTAAGAATGGGGTAGAGGAATATTTATAGGTGTTGCCTCTAATTCTAGAATCATCCATCAACATCATCGTCATTTCTTGATACTCTCCCATCTCATTCATGATGCTCTTTTACTTTGTGAAGCAGCAAGGAAATTTCTAATTCATGAAGCTTCCCGTAGTCATGGATATTACCATTAAATCATCATACATTCATGATTATTTTTTGAGATGTTCCATACCTTCATGAAACACCCAACTCGAAACCTAGAATTTGTAAAACACATGACATTACAATATTTTTATAAGTCCTTAATGGAGATCAAACTTTTGTGATGATATCCATCCTCCAAATTTTGGACACGAAAAAAATTAGCAAACACTGGGAAACAATGTCACCTTGTGTACGTAATTTTTTGTACCACTTATAGGGAATCCATTCCTTTATCTGGGATATTTTTCAAAATATTTTGTCAAAAATATCTATAGAACTCTAAATCATATCTTGGAAACTAGATTTGTCATCAAACATAATCAACCCAAAAACGCAAAAATTTTACCTTGAGATATTTTTCCCAACAACTTCGATACCAATTAATGGTACCAGGGTGCGTAGTAGATGCCAGTTGGTCAATGATTTAAAATTTCTCAAGAAATATTTATGAAACAGAGTTATCATTGGTAAATCAATTCACCAGTTAAAGCTCAAGGATCATGCGTGATGAATTTCAAGTATAAAGTAAACCATAAATATTTGTTTTGATCTGAATCCAAATGTGCATTATCCTCTCATCAAAAATGATCATTTTTCAAAGGATATAAATTTTAATCCATCTAAACCATCCAAACATGCTTGAAAAATATATGGGAGTGTCATTTGATGAATTCCAGGTTCTAGTATAGAGATCTAACAATGACTTAGAAACCTGAAAATCACTATAGCACCATTCTATTGATATGTAAAGAATACCTTCGATCAAGTTCTTGGATAGAGATCATCCCTATCTAAGGGGTGGTAGAGATGAGAGAGGATATAGAACATAAGAGATTAATATTCTAGTTAAAATTAACTAATCTAGGTTTATATAGTGGATGTCCAAATTAACCGGAAAGAGTTACCCAACCATTGTATATTTAACATCCACTAAATAAGCAATAAATGAATATTTATGATGAAATAACTACATCATAAAAATTATTTATATTTTATAAACTTCTTTTAATATATAATAAATATATTACATTTAAAAAACGATTAATTAACTTGACTCATAATTCTCACCATATTAAATGAACCTTGAATATTAACATAATTTTCATTTGTATAATATTTTTGCATGTATTCACTTAATAGCTAGTGAATACATTTAATAAATAAATTCAACCCAATGATTATATACTAAAATAAAAATGAATTTATTTATTAATCTGTGACTATTAATAATTGGACAGCTCTCATAGCTTGTGGTGGTACCCCCCATGTCTTATATACCTATTCACCAGAATATGGTAGTGTAGAGACCCGAAGCTTGAAGTACATAAAAATTACCTTCCTTTCGTGGAACACTTAATAGATAACAAAAACCAACACTAAAGGACCATAATATTTTATTGTCTTTGGAAACTCGAAACATAATTTTCTAATCATGGTGTAAGATCTTCAACATCTCCCATAAATATCGTCCCCTTTTTTCCTACCTAAAACCTTTATTTATATCCTAGGGAAAAGAAAACATATAAAGGGTGATGTCAAATTCTCAGAAAGGGTAAGCATGGAGAAAATAAAACAAACCATATACATTTGAACTTAAAAACATGAACATAATGTTTAAACTTCAAAATCATGAGCAATGACATAAAACATGGCAGTACATAAGGCATAGATCATAAAAGAACATTAATCATGATAAAATAGCATGGGAATAAAACTTGAAATTGTGGAAAAACATTAAGCATGTGATATTATTTCCATAGAAGCCAAGGCATTCCTTCCAAGACCATCTAAGTGGAAAATGTCCCTAACTGAATCAGGTTTACTTGTCGTTCCAGCCCTGTATTAATGAACTAGATTTACTTGCCATTCTAGCCATGTTTATCTAATGAGATATAAATCTTTACCCAATGCATTGGAGGGAGATATAGGTCCCACCCATCTCATAATGAAATCATTCTTATTAGTGCCACAACATAAACATAAATCATTCATCATAACCCAAAGAATAAAATTGGTTTCATAAACATCATCCCATCATAACATAATGCATATAAAAAAATGGATATAATTTCATCATAAGAAAAACTAAACCATGTAAATCATAGAGACATTATACTTGAAACATAAACATATGAAATAATTTCATCTTAGATGGAAAATGGTTTTGATTAAACACTTGAAATAAATTCTTGAGGAAAATATCCTTTCTTTTTCAAAATCATTTTCTTATCACAAAATGCCATCAAAATTTTAAAGAAAATGATTTTTTTTGAAAATAGTCATGAAATATTGTATAGTATGCTTCATGAAAATAAGGTGTTATGAAACCGTAAAAATCCATTCATGCCGTATAAGTTAAAAAACATTCTCCTCATACTTTTGTCGGAAAAGTCAAAAAGTACCTCGAATGGTAAACAAAAGAACGATTCGTTACATACAATGCAGTAAAAGTAAAAAAATGGGTAAAAATGACTTTAAACATACATGCAACCATTCTAAGAAAACAGGGACATGGGCGATAAATATAACCCCAGTAAATATACTTACGTATAAGAAATCTTGGATAAAAATGAGATTTTCAAAATTATCCCTTACCTTACATCTGATATGCTTCGTACGTATCCAAACCTTCTATATATTGATTTAAATAATGTCATTGACTTATTACAGAATCATATTAATTGTTATTATATCATATATGGTTCATTTATAACTTTATATTGCCTTTTCTTTTTTAAATTCAATGTTAAAGTAGTGTTTTGGGTATAATCGTTTCATTTATCATACGTGTTTCAATTTGTTGTTCTGGATATTATTACATATATACTGATTTAATTACATACAAAATATAAATCATGATTAATATATCATATATATTCAGTATATATATATATATTTGTAATATATAGATAAATGAAATGAAATACACCGTTCATGGAGACGGTAGGTCGTATGTATGCATGAACGCTGTTTTCCTTTCCTTATTGAATTGAATGGAATTAAGTAAATGAAACATATATGTACGTAAATACATTATAATTATTATGTAATATCTATCATAATTATTTATTATATATACTTTTTAATCATACTTTAATGGATAATCATGGAAAACAAATCTCATCGCATTCATGAAAAACGGTAGTCCGTACGTACGCACGAGCGATGATATCATTTCCATAATTGTTGAATAGAATTGGAGTGGATGTTATAATATCTCAGAATAATTATGTTGTTATAATAACCATATATAGTTATTAGTTACACCATTATACCAAACCATGTAAGGTGGTGGTGGAAAAACAGATTACACCATGATGTGGAGACGGTATTCTGTACGTACGCACGTGCGATGATTTTGTTTTCCGTAGGATGGATAGAAGGTGAAATAAGGTTGTTTCATATTTATAATAACATATCAGTATATTATTGATACTTATGTTATTAATTTATGATGAAAAAATAAAGGAGAATAAGTAGAATAAGAAACAAATTGGAAAGAGTCGGTAAAAGATATTACATCTTCTTTGACACGCCTCTTCTTAACCTTCTCTCAAGGCACTAGAATTGGTCTTTTGAGGAGACCAGAACCGATATAATGTTTATAGGGAAGTTTATAAGGGAAATGGTCAGGGTTTGGCTGAGCTTGAATGCTCAAAATTGTTTAAAGAGGAGAGGGACGAGGTTCCCTTTTATAAGGGAGGATAGGGGAACCTTTGGAAAGTGTGAAAATATTATTTTATTAAAAACTTATCTTCAGTTTTAAAAGGTTTAAAAATCATTAAAGATTAATATAAGACGACTCATGGTCAAAATAAAATCATCCAATTAAAATTGGACATGTTTTGGATAATAGTTTAATCATTATAATCTTATTTATTCAAATAATTTATTAATGAGTTAAATACTACATCATTATTGTGTCATAAATAATTTAATTTATTTGATGTCAAAAAATTATAAAAAAATAACCACAATGTAAAAAATCTTTTTATAATTCCAATGAATATTTATAGTCGAAATGATAATTTATATAACCCCTTATAAAAATTAATTACTAAAAGATTTTTCTTAAAGTCAATTTTGTCTTTACATTAAATTAATTAATCCAAATTGTCATTATCACTACCAAGTGGCTCAATGGGGTCCCAAAATAGACCCAAGGATGCCCATGGTCGGCCACTACTCATAGAATAATGTTAGGACAAGTGTTAAGGTAATATTTAATTATTATAATATTCTTTTAACTTTGAATTACCCCAATTACCTTTAACCGCAGTAAATAAAAGTCAAAAGTTACTATTCATCAAAAATGATTTTCATCTAATTTAACCAAATTTTACTTATTTATAACAAACATGTATGTCTCATTTTTGAAATTAAATTCACGGAAGTGGTAAAATTTCATTTAAATGAAAGAGTCAGTTTTTTAACTACCACTAAGTGGTTTCACTATTCAGAAAAAATTGATGTTTTTCAGAAATATACAAAAAATTAATCCTAAGATATATTTGATATTCCAAATTCAAAAATGATGTCTATTTTTACAAATTCAAAACATAGAAGTTGCATTAATTAATTTTAAATGAAATTCCCGTTATCAAAACAAATAGCGTGTTTTTAAGAAACAATAACTATCAAAAGAACGACACTTGTTTATGTCCAATTTGAAAGTGAAATTAATTAAAATGACCAACATTGGATTAAATGTTAAAAATATATTCTAATTACACATTAAACACAATTAAAAAGATAATCTAACCATATAAATTATTTTGATGAAAAGAGTTGTTTTTAATTAAAATATAGTGTGTTTTTACTATTCATTAAAATATGAAAGTTATCAGAATAATATGAAACATTTAACCAAATTAAAATTTTGTATCCTTATTCCAAGGAAGAATTTTATTTTTTCAATCTGATCTTATAAAAATGTCAAAAACTAGATTTAAAATGGGTGCTCCATCAAAAGGCAGCAAAATTGCATTTTTTTAAAAATACATATTTTACCCAAAAAATTTATTTTGTTCTTATACCATGTTCTAGAAAATATGTAAGATTAATAATAATGTTATAAAATTAAAAATGTAGTTAATAATATTCATAATGGCTAGTCCATAATAATATTATAACAATATATCGTTGTTTTAGTGAAACCCGGTATTGCGTACAACACACGTTATCGAGGAATGTCACAATTGCGTGTAATGAAAGCCAAGTCAGGGTTTTGTGTAGTGAAAGAATACTTTTTTGTTGCATATAACAAAATCAAAAAATATTTCCTTTATACATTAAATATATATATATATACACTCAATGTTGCGTTGAATAACTATTATCAAACAAACTTGAAATTTTGTTTAACACGATCCATGATTAGTGTTGTGTATACTACAAGCTAATACAGTTTCGCAAATAGTGCAAAATAATCTTGGTGTATCATGCAACAGAAGATATGAAAGAAATTAAAAATAATATATCTTATAAAATCTCGGGGTGTTACATTCTACCCCCCCCCCCCTAAAATGAATTTTTCCCTCGAAATTCGTCGGGGTTATAAATGGTTTACTACATGAAAGTTTCTTTCATAGAAACCCACATTGTAAAAATGAATACTAAAACTTAATTTTAAAAAGTGATGTATGAAACATAACGGTTTCCCAAATTAACTCATCATTAGGATGCAACATAGGAGAACATAGGTGAAAATATGGATATAGAAGAAAAATCTAACCATCATGTTCTGATGAAGAGTGGTAGAGGACATGGCTATGAAAAAGCCAACAATCACAAAGCCATAAATTTTTGGTGATCTAAGGTAACATATGATTCATCAGAAATTAGGGCAATAGGAAAACATTTTTGGTTTTCAAGATCATTTTACTAAAGTTGAAAAAAATTGTAATTAGAAGAAATACTTTCTTGATTTTGGTACAATCTCACCATTGGTAATTCCTTGAACAATTTCCACTTCATATCATAAAGAAATGAAGTTTAATTTGTCATTCGTGATGTAGATCATGTGATAGAATTATATTTCATTCCATCTGTATCAAACAAAATGTTAGCATATGTCAATCTATAGTGAGATTAATCGTATATGGTTCCTAAAATGGACTTATACTTAATATATCATACCACTTAATAAATTAAAAATAATTTACAATAACCAAGGACATCCTATAGGCCAGTTTAATGTGATAAAGGCATGTCGCACTTCAGTTGTGGTTTCGATTCCCATAGCCTCGTCTCAAGTGTCGGGTTGTCACCCGTCCTATAGGTTGTCCCTTTTTATAAGGCTATATTATTATAACATTCCTGCAATAATATCGAAAAAATATCTAGCCTTAAACAATTCTATCTAGTGTCTAACTTAATCCATTCCAAACATTAGGGTTATCTAAAATACTTCTATACAATCTTATTTTATAAAGAAAATGATTACGGGAAATTTCATCAACCAAGCGTGTTAATACCATCATTTATCCCCTATATATCATACAATATATCTTGTTGGTCACATTCTGAACATGTGAATACCTTAATCATGTATTCTCTTGAAAAATGAATACCCATTGAACCTTAGTGAAAACATGAATTCAATTAAAACTTAACTCTTTCCACATACCAAAATCCAAAAAATTCTATATAGTCAAACCATGATATCACTTAGTCCTTATACCGGTCATAAGCTCATTAATACAATAAAACATCTCATTATCTCTTTATCCTTTCATTATGTACATATCATATACCTTCCAAAAATATTTGAATAAACTTTCATGGTTACCATTACCATTCATGATATACTTTCAAAAACTGAAGGAAAGACAACAGTGTAACAATCCTTAGATTTTTCTTTGTTCCATAGTACCCTACATTATTCATGATAAACATACAATCATTCCACTACCTTATTAAACCACTGACTGAGCTTCATCAATTCTTTTATCTCATATATCATTTGTAGTCTCCTCATCATCATCCACATAAATACTACCCATATGACCATGTGGATTCTCTTCATGATATTTTCCATTAGAGCATTGGTTTTAATAATGCACATAAATTCCAAATTTAAAACATTTAACCGTTGTTGATGTCTTAGAAATACCATTATCCTTGTCCATGGTGTTAACTTATCCTTTTCCTTTACAATTACTGGCTTTGTGTCCTTCTTTTCAACACCGAAAGCATCTTCTAGTTCCTTTAAAACATTCTCTCGGATGCCTCTTCCCACATGATTTACATGAGGGAAATTGAACTTCCTTTCCTCTGTGATCATCATGAAAAACCATATTTCTCTTATTAGCAGATTCAGAAACTTACCAAAGTTGAGATTATTGATCATATTATGTGATTTAAGATTAGGAAAAATAACGATATGTGGACTTATAGATCCAATTTCATTTGGTTTCTCATGAAGAATATCATTCCATTGTCCATCATATCCTCTATTATCGTGAATCATCCTGTTTCCAGCCATTTTCTAAAACCCAAAAAATAATAATGTGATAGGAAAAAATAATAATCAAGGGTAAGTAACTTCAGTATCTAACATATTAAGTTAAATTATAAGATTGTTATCAAAGTTATAGGACTATAACCTATATGTATACATAACCTTAGAGTCATCCATAGAATTACCTTAGAAATATCTCTAGGGATTTCACTAAAGTTTTTGCATCCTAGTTTCCAAAGGTTAACTAATCCATTCCTCTCATACCAACTGTAGAGACCTGAAGCTTGATGTACATAGACATTACATTACTTTTGTGGAATACATAATACATAAAAAAAACCAACACTCAAGGATCGTAATAGTTTAGTGTCTTTGGATACTCGGAACATAATTTTCTAATCATGGTGAACGATCTTCAACATCACCCATAAAGATCTTCCCATTTTATTTTCTTACCTAAAACCTTTCTTTATATCATGGGGAAAAGAAAACATATAAAGGGTGAGCTCAAATTCCTAGTAAGGGTAAGCATGGAGAAAATAAAACAAACCATATACATTTGATCTTAAAAACATAAAAATAATGTTTAAACATCAAAATATTGAGCAATGACATAAAACATGGAAGTACATAAGTCATAGATCATAAAAGAACATTAATCAGGATAAAATAGCTTGGGAATAAAACCTGTAATTGTGGAAAAACATTAAGCAAATGATATGATTTCCATAGTAGCCAAGGCATTGCTACCAAGACCATCTTAGTGGACAAAGTCCCTTACTGAACCGGTTTTACTTGTCGTTCCAGCCCTGTATTACTGAACCAGATTTACTTTCCATTCCTGCCATGTATATCTCAGGAGATATAAATCATTACCCAATGCATTGGAGGGAGATATAGGTCCCACCCATCTCATAATGAAATAATTCTTACGTGTTCCACAACATAAACATAACTCATTCATCATAACCCAAAGAATAAAACGGGTTTCATAAACATCATCCCATCATTACATAATTCATATAAAAAAATGGATATCATTTCATCATAAGAAAAATGAAACCACGTAAATCATAGAGACATAATACTTGAAACATACACATATGAAATAATGTCATCTTAGATGGAAAATGGTTTTGATAAAACACTTGAAATGAATTCTTGAGGAAAATATCCCTTCATTTTAAAAATCATTTTCTTTTAACAAAATGCCTTTAAAATTTTAAAGAAAATGATTTTTTGAAAATAGTCATGAAATCAAGTAGAGTAAGCTTCATGAAAACAAGGCATTTTGAAATCGTAAAAATCTATTCATGCTGTATAAGTTAAAAAAACATTCACCTCCAACTTTTATCAGAAAAGTCAAAAAGTTCCTCGAATGGTAATAAAAAGAAAGATTCCTTACATAACATGTAGTAAAAGAAAAAATGGGTAAAAAGGACTTTAAACATACATTCGACAATTTTTAGAAAATAGGGACATGTGTGATAAATATAACCCCAGTAATTATACTTACGAATAAGCAATCTCAAATAAAAATGAGATTTGAAAAATTATCCCTTAACTTAGGTCTGATATTCTTCATACGTATCCAAACCTCCTGTATAATGATTTAAATAATGTTGTTGACTTATTAAAAAATCATATTCATTGTTATGATATCATATATGGTTCACTTATGACATTATATTGCCCATACTTTTGTAAATTCCATGTTAAAACAGTGTTTTGGGTAAAATCGTTTCATTTATCATACGTGTTTCGGTTTGTTGTTCTTGATATTATTATATATATCCTGATTTACATAAATCCAGAATATAAATCATGATTAATATATCATATATACTCAGTATATATATATATGTGTGTGTAATAGATAGATAAAATAAATGAAATACACCGTTCATGGAGATGGTGTACGTACACATGAACGTTGTATTCCTTTCCTTATTGACTTAAATGGAATTAAGTAAATGAAAAATATAGTTACATAAATATAGTATCATTATTATGTAATATCTCTCAGGATTATTTACTATATATAATTTATAATCATACTTGAATGGATAATCATGGAAAATGAATCTCATCTCATTCGTGGAGACAGTAGTCCGTACGTACACACGAGCGATGATATTGTTTCCATAATTATTGAATATAATTTTAGTGGATGATATAATCTCTTAGGATAGTTATAATGTTTTAATAACCATATATAGTTATTCTTTACACCATTATACCCATCCAAGTAAGGTGGTGGTGGAAAAATAGATTACACCACGACGTGGAGACGGTTTTCCGTACGTACGCATGCGCCTCTGATTTTGTTTTCCATAGGAATGATAGAAGTTTAAATAGTGTTTCTTCATATTTATAATAACATATATGTATTTTAGTGATACTGATTTTATTAAATTATGATGAAACAAATAAATAAGAAGAAGTATAATAAGAAATAAATTAGAAAGAATCTGTAAAGGATATTACCTCTTCTTTGACGCGCCTCTTCTTAACCTTCTCTTAAGGAACTAGAGTTGGTCTTTTGAGGAGACCAGAACCCCTGTAATGTATCTATGGAATTTTATAAGGGAAATGGTCAGGGTTTTGATGAGCTTTAAGGCTCAAAATTGTGTAAAGAGGATAGGGAGGAGGTTCCCTTTTATAAGGGAGGAGAGGGGCACCTTTGGAAAGTGTGAAAATATTATTTTATTATAAACATATCATCAGTTTAAAAAGGTTGAAAAATCATTAAAGATGAATATAAGACGACTAATGGTCTAAATAAAATCATCCAATTAAAATTTTACATGTTTTGGATAATATTATAATCATTATAATCTTATTTATTTATATCATTTATTAATGTGGTAAATACTACATCATTATTGTGTCATAAATAATTTATTTTATTTTATGTCTAAAAATTATAAACAAATAACCAACATGTAGGAAATATTTTCATAATTCCAATAAATATTTATAGTCAAAATGATAATTTTTATAACCCCTTATAAAAATTAATTACTAAAATATTTTTGTTAAAGTCAATTTTGTCTATACATTAAATTAATTAATCCAAATTGTCATTATCACTACCAAGTGGCTCAATGGGGTCCCAAAATCGACCTAAGCATGCCCATAGTCGGCCACTATACATCCAATATGGTTAGGACAAGTGTTAAGGTAATATTGAATTATTATAATATTCTTTTATCCTTGAATTACCCCATTTACCTTTAACCGCAGTAAATAAAAGTCAAAAGTTACTATTAACCAGAATATATTTTCATCTTATTGAACCACATTTTACTTCTTGATAACAGCCATGTATGTCGGATTTTTGAAATTCAATTCACAGAAGTGGTAAAATTTCATTTAAATGAAAGAGTCTGTTTTTGAACTACCACTAAGGGGTTTTACTATTCATCAAAAAAATGATGTTTTTCAAAAAAATACAAACAATTAAGCCTATGATATATATGATATTCTGAATTCAAAAAAGATGTCTATTTTTCAAAATTCCAAACATATAAGTGGCATTAATTAATTTTAAAAGTAATTCCCGTTATCAAAACAAATAGCATGTTTTTAAGAAACAATAACTATCAAAAGATCGACACTTGTTTATGTCCAATTTCAAAGTGAAATTAATTCCAATGACCAACATTGTATGAAATGTTAAAAAAATATTCTAATTAAACTTTAAAATGAAATAAAAATATAATCTAACCATATAAATTATTGTGATGAAAAAATTTGTTTATAATTAAAATATAGTGTGTTTTTACTATTCATTAAAATATGAAAGTTATAAGAATAATATGAAAATTTTATCCAAATTAAATTTTTATATCATGATTATAAGGAATAATATTATTTTTTCAAATTGAACTCATAAACATGTCAAAACTAGATTTAAAATGGGTGCGCCATCAAAAGATTGCAAAACTGCATTAAAAAAAATTATTTTACCCGAAAAATTTATTTTGTTCTTATACCATGTTCTAGAAAATATGTAAGAAGAATAATAATGTTATAGAATTCAAAATTTATTTAGTACTATTCATAACAGCTAGTCCATAATAATATTATAACAATATATCGTTTTTTAGTGAAACCCGGTATTGTGTACAACACACGCTGTCGAGGAAGGTCGCGATTGCGTGTAATGCAAGCCCAGTCAGGGCTGGGTGTAGTGAAAGACTCCTTTGTTGTTGCATATAACAAAATACAGCCATATTTCATTTATACATTGAATATATATATATATACACTCAATGTTGCGTTGAATAACTACTATCAAACAAACTTCAAATAGTGTTTGACACGATCCAAGATTAGTGTTGCGTATACTGCAAGCTAATACGGTGTTTCATATTATGCAAGATAATATTGGTGTACCATACAACAGAAGATATGAAAGAAATTAAAAAGAATATATATTATAAAATCTCAGGGTGTTACATGTAGGGTCTTGATTAAACTAATGTTTCTGACCCTCTAGGCTCTTATCTTGATAGCAGTGACTAGTATTCATAGTCTAAGAGAAGATTCCACCAACCCATAAAAACCTCTAAAGATATAAGGAATAGTTATAGAAATGACAACCATCCGACAGAAATTCACTATATAATATAATCACTTTGTCTTGTGATATCTCATAAAGAAGGATGAAAAACTTCTGTCATCATCAATTTTTGATTTATTTTTTAATGATATAACTATATAGAATTACCTTCTTCTACCATGGACTTGTATTTAATGAAGGTACTACCATCCAGATAAACTAGGCTTGAGTCATAACTTCCTCATATCAGGAGTGATAAATTTTAACTTTACCATTTAACCAATGTCATACCACCAAATATACACCCCACACAAGCTACCTCACCACGACATTAATTTCATGGTTTTTTCCTTGAATCATAGTATGTGATCAAATGGTACACATTGATAATGACTTCGAGTTAGTATACCAATAAACATTTAAGATAAGAACAACTAATGACACACAAAACATGTGGTGTCGCAATTGGTGGGCATGTCCTCATGATATCACCAACTAGAGATCACAAAGTGCAAAATTTATGAGATGAAGTCTCAATTCTCATGAGCACCCATCATTTCATAGTCAAACATAAAATGTTTTTAGTCAGTATGATGTATCCAAACAATTGGACATATTTTTATGATTAAAGTCATAATATCTCAAGGTTCTCATCATATCCTAGGAACTACTATAACCTTTTTGATATGATAATTAATCCATAGAAATTACCATATAAATAGTGTATGTAGAAATATAAACACTATTATTGTAAGAGTACATCATACTTAAATCACTATATACATGATATGGTAATCAAATTTTTTATTAATGTTGGGTCTAGGGAACCCACTATTATAACATAAGTATTAGAGTGGGACAAAATATATGAACTTATAGGTTATAGAGCATGACACATATGACTCAGTGGTATGGTCAGTGATCGTTAAAGGAACGGTGTTAGATGATTCTTCTATTTATTAATATTTATTTGATTTAATTACTTCCCATTAATTTATCACATTTTTTTGATTAATTCAATGGGACTATGGTTAGTGATTATGTTTTAAATTATTGATCAATTAACACAATTATTAAAGAGTATATAATATGGATTTAAATGATCAATGTGTAACGTAATCATCATGGATTCCAAGGAGGTTTGAGACGTCCTAGTTCAATTTTGGGATATCATTGACCATATATTCCATATTTATTATATGGTGAGTGTTCAAGGTCGAATTGATTTTTATAATTTAAAGGTTTCATTTCCCTCTCTAATAGGAAACAATCATGTGTTTTAAGATGTGTTGGATTCAAGGTCAAGTATTTTTTGATCAGTTTACATTGTATTGGTGTATATTTAATTTTATTTATCTATTCCATTATTAATTTTTTTAATGGTGTTCTATGTCAAACTCTCATAGGTGGTGGATAGGTACCTTGAGGTCATCTATAGTTATTTTTATGGGTTGGGGAACCAACAAAAATTAAATTTCACTATTAACGTACTTCTCGAGAGGAGCCCCATGTTCATTACATATTTTCAAATGTCCCCCATAAAATTAATTGAATTAATAGTCTAGTAATAAGACCACATGATTAAAGGATTCATATTCCCAAGGATGCCACCGTGGGAATAACCTAATCTATATTCAAATAAAGAAATAAAAAACCTTCATCATTGAAATTTATAAATAATATACAACACTATGATGATCAGATATAGGTATTTATTACCTCATATAGAAAATTTTTTAGATCATATTAGGGGTTCCTAGTGGGGTTAAATGGTTTACATGATTTTGGGGTACTATTAGATGATATTGAAGTAAGTGGGAATTACTAAGGCTACCTTTCATAGATAATATATTATTTTTTAGTACCTTTTTTTGTTGTTCATTCTTAATAATTTCACTATAGTATTTATATCCTTGATGAAAAAAATATTTAATTGATATTATGAATCCTTTATAGAAATATTCTTTGATGATATTTTTGTTTACTCCAAGATAAAGGAGGATCACATGTTGTGAGGCTGTTTTCAGATCCTTAAGGAATTACGAATTTTTGTGATTCTATCCAAATTATTTTTTTGATCCAAGTAGGGATGTTATTTGGCCACTTAGTAATTGAATGAATCATTTTAGAAGTCTCAAAGATGATTCAGGCTGTGAATTAAGGTTTAAAACCAAGAACATTTTCGAGATTATATGTTTCATGGGACTATTGGGTGATTATATGCATTTTGTGTGATACTTCATCAAACATTTAATCCCCTTTAATAACTCTAACGAATAAGTTTTTGAATTTCTAAAGGAGAGGGAATTATAGGATTTCTTGTTAAAGTTGATATTTAAATGAACTTCTATGTTGATCCTCCTAGATCCATGTATGTGTTATTATATGTATAACAAAACATCAGAAAAATGGTTGGGGTGTGTGATGAAGATGGGTTAATATGTGTTAGCCCATGGATCAGGTCTATTTTTCTCCCCTTAAAAGAAATAAACCACTCATGATCTCAAATTAGAAGTGATAATACATTAAATAAATCTTGGTACCACAACATGTTTAGGTAGTAATTCATTGTATTCTGAGATCATAAATTCATGAAGTACATATTTACTAAATGAGATCAATATCTTAGGATGATATTATTAGTAGTAAAAATTCATACCTTTTATTTTCAATTAGAATTCACTATTTAAAAGAGTAACATGGTGGCCAAAATGTTGAATAGAAAATGTTAATTTTATGTAGTGAATGAGTCTATGGAATATTGGGTTCTGATGATCTTATTTGATGAGCATCACCTAGGAGTGGGGAAGTAGGGTGAATGGGTTTCCTTGATCAGTTCCAATGTCACATAATCCATTACTAGGTGGATCCATCATGATAAGTTTGAGTATCATAATTTTTAGTGGATAAATAAGTATTTTAATGGTTATGATACATCAGATGTCTTGACTATGTCTCTCGATGGTTCTCTCAATTTTCATAAGTGGTTAGTAGTTCCTTTTCGTTAAGGTATAATGTGATGAGTTCCTCTCACAAACCCAATTAGGTTGTCCACCTAGGATACACCAATATTTTATATGAAATAAAATAATGATTTTTTGGGTGGGGAATCAACATTCAATTGTGGAACTCATATCATGACCTATTAGAGAATCAAATATGAGCACCTAAACATGGAAAAGTTTTTAAAACCTCTCTCAGTCTCAGTATAGAAATGGGATGAAATCTTCACAGATTTAATTATATTAATAACATTGTATTATATAGTTAATGGAGTGATATTGAAGGTTATAAAATTATTAATTAAATATGTTTATTATATCCCAATTAAAGAAAAAACAAATTAGAGGATATGAGATTCTATTATATGCAATAGTTTTTCAAAATTTAAAGAGTTCCAATAGTGATAATTTCTAACTAAGAACCATGTTTCACATCTTGTTTTTGAAAATATCTCTAGGAGGATTTGGGATCTCATTTGAAACTTATCATGGATTTCTATATACAGAATCATGGTTAGAAAGAGTGTGTTATCCATAATAAAGATGATATGATCCAAGCCTCTATCTTTGATATTATGGAATCATGGTAGAAAATTATCATTATAAGTGCTATCATATAATAATGTATACAAATAAATTATAATTATTTCTCCTTTTTAAGAACTATATTGATGGTTGTGATGATCACCATTGTGTTTTTTTATGATGGGTGAGAGATAATTGTTGGGACATGTTATTATTTAGGAGATGATGTGCTTGTTCCAACCCATTCATAATAGGGTTTATATGGATTAGAGCTAGTAAAAATCTAATTAGAACCATTTAGTTCATTTGATAGAGTTTGATATAGGTTATTGAGTGTTCCTTAATGCCTATCCTTAGAGGAGAACTAGTATTTAGGGAATCAGGAAAACATAATGTTGTGTAGTATCAAACCTTTTGAGATTTTAAAATGACTCAAGATTGTGGAATACTAATAAAAATTTATAGTTAATATAACCTTAATTCATGATTTTTTCCATGTTTTATAGATAAATATAAATGATATAGAATAGTATCACATGGAGCAATGGGAGGGTTTGGATTTGAAACATGAAACCTCAATCATTGAGCTGGCAGTGTGTATTCTATATCTTTGGGTCCAGATTCATAGGTTTTAATCTATCCCGTTTCCATGTGATATGGAACCATATTCTAGAAAACAATGAGGTGAGTGTTTTTCCTTGGAGGGTTAGTATAAAACTCATCATTTTTTCGAAATAAACATTGAGGAATTTCTATGGGAAAAATTTGGCATGGTGGGGTGAATTGTGACACCCTCTATGTCACTGGTATGTTTTTACTTTATAATTTCATTTCATTTTAGGGGTACAAGGTAAAAAATATAAAGTTTAGGGGATAATAGTTATTGAACATGATTGGTTCATTATTTGTAGTAATTATGTTCTCAACCGCGAGAATGAGAGTACTGGGAGACAATTCTATTACACACAATCTCAACATTGTTTTCAAATCTGTATGATACCTCCTAGAAATATATGTGAATTATGGGGGGATAGGTGTGAACCTCAAGTTTGGTAAAATATTTGTCAAACCACGTGTCCAGATCATTATAATTTCTTAAAAATGATAAAAAGTTGGGTTTTAGAAAAATATATTCACTATTTTTAACCCTCAACCATATTCATTCCCCCTCCTTGATCGAACTAGGTCCCCCATCCATAGAGTCTTCTTCCTAGTTCTTCCATTTAGGTTCTCCATATAATCATGGATTGCTTCCATTAATGTTAGTTCTATTTCAGTTGGCTTTATATTCCTTACCTCCTTACATTCTATTTTATTCCATATCTTTTGTGTGTCCAAACCTTATTGTCCATGAGAGGGACAAACTTATGGATTGGGATAAGGTTTTTAAGAATTTAATTGTTTTTAGATAAGTGATAATACATATACTTAACTTCTATAAATAGTTTTCAAAGGATACAATATTTCCACAATTTTGAAATAAGTGTCTCTACCTACCTCAACGTTTCCTTTATCATACCATGTTTCTTGTGTTTTACATTAATTTTTGTAGAATGATCGTGCTTGGAATAATTATTGAGGGCTATATATATATATATTATTTGATTGTTAATTGGTTAAAAGTATTGATTTATTTGGCTTTATCATTTGAAATTAATTATATTCATACAATGTTATTAGTAAAATAGGATCTTGAAAAATATATCCTTTATACAAGATTTCAATTAAAATTTAATAGAGGTTTTTAATGAATAACTAATTTATTGAACATGAAAATTATTATATCTGATGAATTTGGTTATGGGTATGCATGGGAGAGCATGGGTGTTTGGGATTTAGAATGGGTAATTCTATTTCCATAACCATGATTTTGCTATCATATGATGGAAATGTCCTTGAGAGGAAATCGTTATGTATTTTTATTTCATGTAGACTAATCATGTGATCCATGAGTGAGTCATAAACACATAGATCCCATTGGTAAAATATCCCTCATTTAGCATATCCTATTTGGATTTATTATGGCATGTTGTTATGTGATTCCCATGTGTTGTTTTG
Source organism: Viscum album (assembly GCA_963277665.1). NCBI lineage: Eukaryota > Viridiplantae > Streptophyta > Magnoliopsida > Santalales > Viscaceae > Viscum > Viscum album. Next base: position 1,572,816,311 of record OY728121.1, on the reverse strand, counting down.
CTTTGGGAACATTAGTTTTTTTATTCCCTATAATGTATTTTATGGATGATACAATCATTTTATACAACATTATTGAGTTTTTCCAATATAAATGAATTTTGAAATGATTTTCAATTAGTTTTTTTCAAATTATTTTTATTTAACTATAAATTTTTGGTTTTCAATATAAATGGTGATCAGTGGTTTCACAGTGGTACCCTACTTGGATTTTCCTCAAACCCTACATAATCCTTACAGAATATATAGAATTTGTTCAATATGAAAAATTAAAATTTATAATCAATACATCTCATAGTAGGGAATATAGGTGTTCATAACCTTATATGTGATATGGGTTTATTGTAACATCCACAAAACCAAAATCCCAGATCTGGTGCTAAAAACATAATGTATATTTTTTTATAAAAAGTAAATGAAAATATAGAGTCTATTACATACTCATTTATCATTTCTATCGAGGTTTTTATGGATTATGAAAAACCATAAAATATATTAAAGTCTTAGAAATATTTATAAATAACTAACTGACTTCACTTAAGCTATCTCTTTAAAAAAACCAAACACCATTGAAAATTATATCGATCCAATGAAAATAATTTTAAAATTTAGGGTGAGAAAAAAATTTCCCAATAAAAGGTTTTACAAATAGTGAAAAATCCATTTATTTAAAATACCACAAAACAATTTTTAAATTTTTTTAATTAATATTATGTAATAAACATTTGATAAATAATTTTCAAGAAATAAGAATATAGGGTTTTCAGGAAAAATCCACTAGAAAATAATTTTCAAAATCCTTTAGAAATATAACAATTCTAAAACCCATTTAATTTCATAATAAAACATCCTCTGAAATAATACTTTTATTTATTCTATTCAAAACATTAAAACATTACTTTGAAAATGATATCCTTTTTATATAGTGTAATGCTACTTAGAAAACCCTAAGAAACTAATGTGGTCACAAAAAGTACAAATTTTAGGACGACATCCCCTTGAGGTCATGAGATCACCCAATTCCTCATCTTGTCATTCAATATCCAAGTGAAATTTTTTATTAGAAAACCTTTTTATCATGATTTCCTTTTAAATTTATAATCCATTAAAAAACATTTAAAAACAACATTATATATTTTCAAAAAATAAAATAATTTTATATCTTCTAAAATGATTCAATATACATTTTTTAGAAAACACCGTATAAATTAGCTAGGAAAATCACATAAATTAAATCCATTCATTCGAATGTAATATCCTTAAATATCTTGAAAAATAGACATAAATAAATGATTTTATTAATATTCATGGATTGTTTATAAAAATCATAGTATATGGCTATAATTATTATTATGAATGAAATTTATTACAATAAAAGAAAATTTTACACAAAAAATGATAAAATTTATCAGTTAAAATAATCATTGAATTAAAAGAAAAACATGCATTTTTAAAATAACTTTATAAATTTTAAATTAATTATCACTTAGAATAAGAGTTTTGTTAATAACATAATATATAGGTTTTAAAAATAGTAATTCCCTTAATACAATGGTTCAAATATATAACCGAAGGGTTTCTAGGAGAAAAATCATGGTATATGAATTTAAAAATAGAAATTGCATTACATGAAATGAGATAATTATTGAAATTAAAAAATAAATCATATTAATATTTAATAGATGATTTTCTTTAAAAATATAGTAATTTTTAAGATAATAGTACCCTTACCTCAAGTCTCATATAATACCTTCTTCCTTCATGGATATAAAAATAAATATTTCCCTCTCTCCCTCCCAATATCTCTATTTTATTGAATTCCTCTAAAATTAAGTATCTAAATGGCATATATACAATAAAAGAAGGATACTTATTTATACTCATATATTCATTGTTTGTTAGTATACAAATATATATACCATTTATAGAGAGTTATATTTATAGATATTTTCATATATATATATATATATCCATATACCACCATTGGAAAACTAACATCCATGATCTAGGGAGATCTCGATGAACATGAGTTTGAATTCATGGCTTGTTGTCTAGGCTTGACAATAAAGACAAATATTGAAATAGAAATTGTTTCCAGAAAGTTCAGTTATTAAAAATAAAGATAGAGAATATATATATATATATATATATACACACACACACGCACACACATATATATATAAGTTGTCACCGCACTTGGAAAACATTATGAGAAGGTGACATCGAGGTTTTATATCATGATTCAAGGTTAAATATTTTATGATCTAACTATTTTGATATGTAATGAACACTAATAGAAAATTTATATGTATATACACTTTTTATTGCCAATGGTGTGATATAGGGAGTAAAACGACAAATATTGGTGATCACCACATGAAATATAGATGGTTCTTTTTATTAAATGTTCCATTTAATAATCTTTCAAATATAAAATTTTAAGATCACCATTAAAAATGATAAGTTGATGACTTATTTTTTTAAGCACCAAATTTAATAGTAACGAATTATATTTTATAAAATAACTTTTAATAATGAGAATCCACCCTCTGTTAAACTTTAATATTGAGAAAGTATATAAAAGCATTGATTATGGAATCAGTATTGGGAGACAATGAAGAAATTGACCATGGGGTTGGCTAGGTCGGGTGATATTTTGAAGATGATGCGTGATTTAATCAAATCACTTCCATTGACTAAATCAACCATATAATGTTATATGAAGATAATTACAATTTGAGAGAGTAGTGTACCACCTCATACATCCCAATTCAAACTTCAGTTCATCCAATTACTTCAATATATTATAAATGACACCATAACACACCGTTCCATGGAAGTAGGGGGTCGACACCTGCACACACGCACACACATTGCAACATGCCTTCATGATGGCATCAAAAACCTTGTGCGTGTTATGATTACACCATGCATGAACTCATGCACAACCAGTTGGCACTCTGTATTCCCAGATGATACTCACCCCTTCCTCCCATAGCTGGTTAGGGTTAACCTCTCCAATGTGGTTGATCCATAGGGTCCCACATGTGTAGTTGAGGGGTCCCTTGGTTGGTCTACTAGCTGACCAATTTTTTATATAAGTAAAATTTAAATAACATAATAAAATAAAAACAATGTTTTTTATTCATACATAAACATATTCAAACAAATATTTATTAAAATAAAATATGCTACATATTCCTGGGATGTTACATTCTACCTTAAGGGAATTTCACCCTAAAAATTCTTTTTTACCTCAATTTCATAATTCATAAAGTCTTAGATATCCTAACATTTGAAATTTAAAATCCTTATTATTATGATTTAAATAAAATTTTAATATAATGCATTTTTTTTCCATTTATGACTTTGGAATAGTTCTAAGAATGTTTTTGGAGACAATAACTGAGATGGCGCAAGATTCTGAGGCCCGATGAGTCTGTTATTGATATTTTAAAGATATTATTTATATTAATATTATGTGCACATAGTTTTACTAAAAAATATAATACCATACAAAAGAATTATCAAATCAGAAATCTGAGAACACCATTGAGTTTAGAATGAAGTGTTTACCCTAGGAGTGACATAATATTTGTTAGTGTTGGGAATTTGGTTAAAAGCCACCACGGGCACAAATAATGACATAAATTAAATAAATAAATTTAATTTTTTACGTTAACATAGATATATGGATTTTCATTTATAAATACTATGTTTTGATTATTTTGAAGTGTTATCATCAAAACCCTTGGAATTGAGTGGGGTGTGTGGAGGGATGTGGGTGAGTATCGGGCTGGTGGAGGGACATTGGTGGGCATCAGGATCATGGATCCGTGATGAGATTACTGTAAGGAAATCCAAAGAAAACACATCTTGTGGATCTAATCAAGGGGAAAAAATGAGATCCTTCTTTATTAGAAATTTATACAAATTGAAGTAGGACTTCTGGTTTTTGTGGAATTATCTTGTTTTGATTTACCCATAATGAACATGAATTAATCACCTAACAAATTAATTCATGTATTTGTTGTTTAATTTAGTTAATTGAATTATCTTCCTATAATATAGTAACTAATATTTTATTGGTTTATTTATTTATATTTTTTCTTCACCCTTGGAAAAATAATTTACGCCAACATGAATATCGGTTGAGGTCCATTACTAATGTTGTATTTTGTGAAATTTCTCTCCACGTTCTACATGTGTTCTTTTTTGACATTTTCTTCTGGAATAATATTTGATGAATACCCAGTGAATGATCATTGAACCATAGGTATTTGGAGAAACATATCACTACAATAGGTTTAGGATGGAGAAATGACATCACGGTTTTGGTTTCAAATGATACCAGTAGAACCAAGGATGGAATGAGAGTTCAAATTTGTGGGTTTGGAATACAAAATTTGAAAGTCATGACATAGGGTGTTTCCCAAGTATAAGACGTGGTTAGAATATGGTGAGAAAGAGATGGTGGTACTTGGTTGTACTATATCTGAGATCCTTGGGATGAATCTGTAGTAGTGGAATTAGAATCAGAATATGCATGAAGTCTTCCACTATTCTATAAAAACCATATCTACATGGAATGTAGTCTTATAAAAACATGTCATGTAGGTTGTACATACCCAAGAGACCATGTATTGTTACACTCCATGTGTGCCATGTAATATTATGTATAACACATGGAAAATGGATCAAAATTTACAAGGAGTACATGCCTAGGTGTCTATGTGGCCCCACACACCATGTAATTAGGATTTACATGGGAATGCTAGAGTTGTATGTAGATCCATGTACTCAGACATGAACAAGCACAAATGCATGGTCTGATGTACATGGTCATGATCAGAATGACACGTTGAGTGCTAGGGATAAATCTACATGTTGTGTACCCTTGGAAAACATCATGTACCACTAGGAAATTCCGTGTATTGTGGAAAAGTGCATTCTATGTGATCGTGAGACACGGTAAGTTATAGGGTTTGAGAGACAAGTTGTGTACCCGTAAGTTCATGCCATTAATTCCTTTAAGGACAAGTTAGAGTCATATATCCTTATAGTTCATCTCTTTTTTATCTTGTGTGAGCTTCCATGGACCAATATTGGTTGATTTAGTTCCCTTGGTCCATTCCTATGAGGGTTTAGTGTACCATAACATCCTCATCATAGTATAGTGACCCCTATACATATTCCTAACGATCAATGTAGTGTGGGTGAGTTCCCTTCATCTTGAGTGATTGGTCTCAGTCTGCTTCTATGGGGGGTAGTAATACATATGATCCTGAGCATCAGACATGGAACTTTAGTAAATTTTAGCATGTATCCTCTAATGGCCAAAAGAGATCATTGTAATGGATTTTTCCTTCTTTTCATTTTACTTTTTTAGTTTTGGGTGTTGTAGGAGTTTCAAAGGAGTCTTGAGAAGGTTTCCTAGTAGTTGAAGGTGAAAAAAAGCTATTGTAGGCAATTCATTTCATGAATGGGGTATACAAATTGAATTTTCAAGGTTCATGTCTTGAGTAGTCAACCAATTTCATAGATTGGATATGGATTGGGGGGTACATATGAAAAATATTCACATAATGAAATAAATTTATGATGTGTAATTAAAAAAAAGCTGAGGCAATGTGAATTTCAGTGGAAGTAAGAATTTTTTGAAAACCCATTTATTTAAAATCATTAATGGGTTAAAAAATTAAATTGTATAGTTTTTTATTTTAAATATTCCTTTTAGACAAATCCATCCATATTCGATTGTGAATTTTCTCTCCAATTTTAGGTTAACCCTAGGCATCTCTTAGAGGATCTTCAACTCATTCATCCTACATCAATCCATTGGTTCTGGAGGATTACTATTTGTGATTTGTGGTTAGTTATCCTCTATTTAGATTGGTTTTTTATTCTTATCTTAGTTATCCACCACGGTGATTTATTTTTGGTTTGAGGTGTGAGTATGTGTGGCATGTTTGATGACCATTGATGTCGTGTAGGTTGATCCTTGGGTTTTTTATGATGTTGTGGTTTGTGGGTGTTCCTTCATTATCTTGCTGTGTATTAAAAGATCATAAATCACTTTTGAGGTAGGTAATCCCTCATTTCTCACTTTTGTGTATCATGTGGATGGTTTGACTCTTGTTTATCTATGGTAGATGGTTTTTGATGGCGTAATCAGGATAAATTAACTGATTAATTGAAATTGATGGGAATGGGGAATGATTCAAATGATTTTATATCTTTGATACTATTGTTTTGTTGTATTTGTATGGGATGAATTACCATATGAATATCATTGTTTTTGGGAGCGTTTCCCCACACTATAATTTTTTTTATATGGGAAACTTGTTTCATGTTGTTGTGACATCATCCCAAAATAGAAATAGGATAACCACTTATATTTTTTTTAATAAAATGGTCCCCCTATATTTATGGATTGTGGGATAATTCCCCTAAAATAAAGTGAAATGTGATGAAATCGCATTTGTTAAATCTGTAAAATGATCTTTGATGTTTTGTGGGGTGTGGCCTTGCTCTAGGGTGGTGATGTGTGGTTGTGATGTGGTGTTGGGTGATTTGATGTTTGTTAGCCAATTTTTTGGGGTGCAAGGTAATGGTTGTTTGGCCATTATTTGGGGGGGGGGGGGGTTTGGGTGATGGTTGTTTGTACACACTTTTGGGGAAATGTGGGTATGGTTTTTTCCCTTTCTTTTGGGGTGGAAAGGTGATAGTTTTTGGGATATGCTTTCAGGAAATAGAGGTGATGGATTATTTGGATGTGATTTTGTGGTGCTGAGGTGATCATTGTTTGGATGTGATTTTGGGTCAGATAGGTGTTAGTTTGATGGGAATTATGAGATTCTTCTGAGGCGTGTTTTCATTGTGCAATATTCTCGAGTAGCGATGGAATAATTAATTAATATAGATTTAAATTGATGGGGTTTGTCTTGTTTAAGGATATAGAAATGACTAATGAAAATATAAATGATGGCATGTGTGGTTAAATGTGGTCGATGCTAAATAATGAAACGTTGGGATAGATAATGGGATTTCGTTTAAATGTGTGTTATATCTTTTTCTTTGTGTGGTGTTATGCATTTACAGGTGGCAGAAAAAGTGGGGATGTTGTGAGTTGGTTAGTGTTTAGTTGTGACCCCATAGGATGGTCTTTTGAGTGACTATATGTATATAATTTTATATTCCTTGGGATTTCTATATACACCACACACACATTGATAACTTTGTGCTGACACCCATATATTCACATGGAGGGTGTTTTTTCGAACATCCTAGTGATGAGGAAGGATGGATGGGTACCCACTCTTCCCCACTCTCTCTTCTAGGTGAGTATATATGAATATCCTACGATGGACTAGGGTCTATTAGTGTACTAGGTAATGGACTAGTTTACTTTTGGAAGGATGTGATATAGAGACCTTGTTTTTTCCTTATAATAGTTTGAAATAATTCAATATATATTTCCAGATCCAAGTGCTGAGACATTGTGCGATTCCAAGGCCCAGTGTGCCCATAATTAATTTTATAAAAATATTTCATATATTTAGTGTTGTGAATGAAAACATTCTTAAATGAAATGAGATAAATATTAAAATTAATATTTGATCGTATATTTTAGACCACAATTGAATTCAGAACACGGTGTTTCTCCAAGGAGCGACCTAACATAAGTCAGTGTTGGGCATTCAGACAACTTCCCATTGGTGGTATGTTAATCTGGTCAATTAATTAAATTAATTAAATAAATTTATTATTTTAACATAAATTAAAAATCTAAAAATTCCCTGCTATGAAGAATCTGCATGGGTTATTCACATAAACCTTAGAGGGATTCTAGATATTCTTCTTCCACCTTCCATTGGAAGATCATTTCAGATGATGATGAATCTTTAGATCATAGTAGATTACAGAGAAGTGAACACAATTAATTCCTTAAATCTTTGGACAGTGTGGTCTTCAATTGTGAATGATTCAATCTCTAGGTAAGACTCATAAATTTTTTTATTTCTCCAAATTTTATTAAATTGATTGAGTAGAACGATCCCTTTTATTGAACTATTCCAATTGTGGCCTTTTCATACCCCCATGTATTAGAATTCTAATTGTTTATTCATGTTTGATAATCTAGATATCCCTATTCTTGGTTGTGGGATAATAATTCTTGGCCAATGATGGTTAAAAATATGTTCTTATGCATTTCTTCCAATAATTTCGTTGCGTTTTTTCACTGATTGGACCCCATAGTCTTGATTTGACTTTGTCGGGTGGTACCGAGCGTGATTAGACCACAAGAATCATATTTAATCTATGTGTGATGAATTTATAGAAATCAAAGGATAAATCTAGATAGTTAATTGGATGTGGGTGATTGTTTTATTGATCAAAGATCAAAACTTCGACCAATGGAGGGATCTGATAGAGCATGGTGTGAGATGATGTGTACGAGGCTTTGAGAATTTTTTTCTCGACCATTATATGGCCAAAATATATTTGATAGTGATAGATACATCAATATCATGTGGATTAAAATATAGATCTGAAGGTGGAAGAAGAGATCTAGTGCATGGATAAAGGATATGTATTTCTTTGAAAAACAAAACTACATGCCATGTACCATGATTAACACACATCATGTATCCCCTATGATACATTGAATAGGTTTTTGAGATTTTATAAGGATGGAATGCCATGTAGTATCCCTACTTGTTGTGCACCGCATCCCTGGTTGGGAAATCCATATAGAAAATCACACAGGCAGGAACCCATATGGGAGTACATGGTTGTGCACACAGTCATGTACCAAATTACATGAACATGGGGTAATGTATAGGAATATAACGTGGGTACATGGGAATGTCCAAGCATAAGGGAGGGACTCTATTTGTCATGTAAAAACCATGTATATACCCTACATGATTTTTATACCTATATAGTTGGAGATCCATGTATCTTCATGGATATGACCAGGTGATGGAATGGGACTAGACACCATTTGGGTCCCCTCACACACAGTGTAACCCTTGGTTAAATTTTATTAAACATAAACTCTTGTATCTTCTTCATTTGGACTCAGTTGTTGGCCAGTGAGTATCCTATCCAATGTTTTTTTATATATAGAATGTGATGGTTCCCATGATTGTGGATTTTGGGATACCATGTGAGACGACCCTAAACAATGAGCTTGTTTAGAAGACGTTAAATGATGGTAGTGATCATACAGGATCACACGATACTTTCTATGTGGAATCCTTCAGCTAGGTTGGGCAAGGGTCCTTAATGTCTATAGTGAAACCCTACTATTGGAAAAGGGTGTGGGTCCTCTATACACTTCTATAGTGGAATCCTCTAGCTGGTATGGGTGTGGGTCCCCTACCACTAGAGTGGAACCCTCTTGTTGGAATAGGGTATGTGTCCTCTAAAGAATTCTATAGTGGTAACCTCCAACTGGACAGGGCATGGGTTCTATACTATTAGAGTAGAACCCTCCTATTGGCTCAATTCATGGTTCCTCTATAAAATTCTAGAGTGGAACCCTACAACTGGGCTGGGCATGGGTCCCCTACCAACAGAGTGGAACCCTCCTACTGGGCAGAGCATGGGTCCTCTATTGTCTATTAATGTGGAACCCTCCTTTTGGAATAAGGTATGGGTCCTCAATCTATCCACTTAGTGAAAACCTTCTATTGTACCAAGGCATGGGTCCTCTACCTAGAGATTGTATCCTCTAAACTAAGCATCACTATAATGAGGCATGGATTATCTTGGATTGTTTTTTCTTTGAAGACACGCAAGATGCTGGGCACCATTGTTGGAATTCTGGAACTATTAGAAACTATTTTTCTAGGATGATCTTTGAGATAGAGATATTACTCTAATTTATTATTCTTTTACTGATCATATATATATACTCACAGTTATTCACGACTTCGTATTTGGTTACACTCCTTCCATGGGTTTTGAAGACGCGCATGGTATGCCACGTGCTTTCCATTTTTATCTTCTCATGGTTGGATGAGTTTACTATCCTACAAGGGGAAGAAAATACCCAATGTTTTGTTCACCTACACACCGTGTTGAGCCCCCTGTTTTTGGATGAGGTTTCTATTTCTCTTTCCTAGGGTTGAGATACATCCTATTAACTATTTACTATCTTTCTATTCTTATTGTACCTCTTACTACCCCTTTTTTGGGATATCCTACTGGGTATGTATATACACACACCCCTACATGGTCTTTTTCCACATGTGTCATGTATTATAGAGACAACTTATAGGTCGATGGTGAATTGAGAGGATATCAAGTATATTTTGTGTTGTGGACCACATATGGTGGTCTATCATAGAGATCTGGAGTATGGCTCTCATAGAATTCTATCTTCTAGTTTCTATCAGGTTGGAAACTTTTTCTGGTTGGGCATGTATTTTTTCCCTTTACTTTTCAGTTTTGACTGTCATACTCTTGTACACCCTAGTGGTTTTGAATACATGATTTACTTTATAATTTTTGGATATCTTTTATTATTCCTATGCACTTATCCATTGAGATAGTAGGGTTTGTGCTTTCATGTACATTTGGAAAAGGCCTCCCATTTAGGTTATGCCTTTCAATGCTTGTTGCTACCCCTTAGACAAAGGAGATGAGATTGGGGCAGTTACTACTCATGCTCCAGTTAGGTTTGTGTCATTACATATTGGCATCATAGAAGATCATTATTGGTATGTTGTTTGGAGTGGTACCCTTATGAGGATTTGGTTGGGATTAGGTAAATATTGTCAATGTATTTCGAGTATGGCTCTCATTCCAGGGAATACAGTGATGGTACGAGCATCCTACATATCCATTCACCAGAACCCTGACTACCTACCTATCAACTCGGCATACCAATAATTTGTTGTTGGTATAAATGGTACATGCACCATATTGGATTGATTTATTGACTATCCTTCTTGATTCAAATCCCCATTGATAAGTATATATATGATCATTTGACTGTGGTATGTTTCGAGATCCTTCGAGATGAATCTATGAATACATCCATCTAGGATATCAATTTAGAGATAGTGATTATGGTCTAATGAGGGATGATACTTCAGTCCAAGTTCCATCTTATGAGATCATTTACTTCAATCTGGTAGGTAGTATCACCCCCACCTATCAAGCATCATTTGGTACCAACATAATAGGATGAGGATGTGTACAGGTATAGAACACTCCATGAGTTCTAGCGCTAGAGGATTCTGAGGTTCCATGATGATCCATTTCCCTAGGTATTATAGTATTGTCTTGGGTCGCTGAACTATGTTTTCAGAATTGAGTAGATCCTGACCGATTAGATGGTTTCACTCATAAGCGGTGCTCTTCATAGCGTAGTAGTTGGTTCCGGTGGTCCAAGTAGATGACACTCATGTACTGAGTGTACATTAAAGGTTATATAAATATGGATTATCCAGGTATTGATTTGAGCTAAACTCAATTCTCATGTGGTTGAGGTCCGCACTAATCATGTGGCATGGATATCTCACTTGGTTAGGACCCCTTTCAATGGCGGTCCTCATATTGAGATATCTTCAGGATAATTTTGGGCATTGATAGAGTCTTGTTATGGATATGTTTAGCATGGATCTATAAATTAATGGAAGTGTAACACTTTACCCACTAAGAAGAATTCATTGGACATTATCTAAATTCTTGGGGGAGAGTCAACACCCCCTCAAGGACATAGTTTCAAATTATTGTAGATGAGTCCCTTTCACATGAATTTTTGGGATGTACATATGTGATGGGGTGTCAAAGAAGGATCTAATTAAGGAGATAAGGTAGAAAATGGAAAGGATGAGTTCTCAACTGATAAGACTTCTAGCCAGGAGGCTCGAATATGGTTCGAGGTATGAGCTATGTTTCTATTTATCCACCAATAATTGTTATAAAAAATTTGGAAGCCACATGTCCCTACATGTATCCCCTATTCAGGACCTAGAAATACCAGAGGAGGTCATTTTGATTAACCCTTGATTTATAGGCCCTTTAGTGAGGATCAACGATCACACATTCATACCTATGAGAAGAAATTACTCTGTGAAGAGAGAGAGAGCGTCAAACCAATTTTTTTTGGAGTCGTAGTGAGAACCTATGATGTTTTTACCAATATTGATTGTTCATTGAATTTCCATGATCAGATGATTGTTTCATGTGATTTTGGTAGTGTTTATGGGTTCTGGGATGGAGTTTTACTCTTTAAGGAGTAGTGATCCTTAGATAGAGCAGGATGAGATTGTTCGCAGGAGGTTATAACCTATTTATATGTTGGATAGTAAGTGATCTTAGCTCTCTACAATGAAGGTGGGTGTGATGATGCATCAATGATACCACCCCACCATAAGATTGACCTCTGTATAGAATTTCACTAGAGATGACCTGATGTTTTCATTTTCACATCTGTTGACCCCATGGGGAATCAAGAGCCTGTGGTTTGTTTGCTGGGTATATAGAGGATAGGATTCATAAGAACCAATGTGTTCACCTAGTAAGCCATGTGTTGTTCTTGGAAAATGAGAATGGAATATCATGGATTTTTGTGGATTATCATCACCCGAACTAAGACATGATAAAAAGCACCCCTTTTTGAGGAATGATGACCAGTTTGAATATTTTTGAGGAACAAGATGGTTCTCAAATATCAATATCAGGTCTAGATATCACTATTTGAGGTTTAGTGATGCTGATATTCCAACGTTGGAATTCCGATGTCTCTAGGGAAACTTTGAGTTCCTAGGGATTCCCTTTGGTGTGAAAATCCCCACCATGTTCATCGATTTCAATTACTAGATCTTCATAACTTACATGGAAATTTTTTTGATTGTCTTCATCGACAACATACTCATCTACTCTGAATCTGAGGAGGAGCATGGATATCACTTGTAGATGGTTCTAGATTTTCTTCGAGATCACCAGATTTATGGAAAGCTCTATATGTAATGATTATAGATTCAAGAGGTTCACTTTATAGGGAATTTCAACTTTTAAAATGGTTTATTCATTGACCTAGTGAAGATAAATGAAGTCTTTTATTGGGATTCACCCAAGAGACTATTATAAGTGAGTAGTTTTCTTAGATCTGCAGGGTACTAGAGGAGGTTTGTGGATGACTTATTTAGGATTTGAGCCCCTTTGACTAGCCTGACATGAAAAATGAATCCTTTAACATGGACTAAATAGTTCTAGAGATCCTTCAAGGTGTTGAGGATGTGGTTTACGGATTATCATATATTGAGACCAATAGAGGAGGGTATAGAGTATTATGTGTATTGTGATTCCTTAGTAGATGGTATCAGTTGTGTCTTGATGCAGCGGTAGGAATTTATTGCATACGAGTAAAGATAGTTGAGACCCCATGAGAAAAACTACATGAATAAAGACCTAGAGCTTGAAGTGGTAGTCTTTAACTAGAGGATTTGGTGGAAATACCTTATAGGGGAACACTTTGATGTTTACATAGATCATCAGAGTCTTAGGTACATATTTATAGAGAAGTACTTGATGATGGGACAATGGTTATGGTAGGATTTCTTGAAGGACTATGAATTTGAGATAGTCAATACTCCATGGAAGGGAAACATAATAACATATTCCCTTGGTAGGAAGTCCCAAAATCATTTGGTATAGGAGGATTGTGAGATGTTGGCTTCCTTGATGGTGACTATGGTGGAGAAAGAGGGCCCATATTTTCTTCAGTTGATGATTTTGACTCCTCCCAAGCATGTGAGAGAGTCTTAGCTAGAATAAATAGATTGTGGGGGTATTTCATGGTTATATATTCTTAGGTTACTCACCAGATGAATATTATGATGTAGATAATCATGCTATCAATTTCTATGGATAGATAGTGGTCCCAACCATGATCTGGGTGGAGGTTTGTGAGTGTTCCAAACTTATCACCTTACTATACATCCCGATGTGAGGAAAATGTATAGAGGCCTTAATCAGTTGTTTTTTTGTTTGAAATGAGATGGAGAAATTCTATGTTCATGTCATGGTGCCTCACCTCTCAGTAGGTGAAAGTGGAACACCAGGTTCTTGTAGGTTTGTTTCATCCCTTGAGATACTAGAGTGGATGTGGGATGAAATATCTGTGGACTGTGTGATAAGGATTCTACAAAAATCTAAGGGACATGACACCATATGGGTGATAGTTGATAAAATTGTAATGTAGACACACATAATTGCAATCAGGGAGTAGTTTTTGGTGGAGATTATGGGGATGTTTTACATGTGGTATATTGTTCACCTCCAAGGGCTTCCCTCAATAATTGTATATGATCATGATGCATGATTGACATTATGGTTATAGAGTGGCCTTGAAGAGGCATTTGTGAACTAAATGAGGATGAGTACAACCATTCAATCCCATAAAAATGGGCAGACCGAGAATGCTATCTAGGTGTTGGAGGATATTACTAGGGAATACATGTTAGACTTAACCTATAGTTGGGAGGATAACTTTATCTTAGTAATGTTTTCGTACAATAACAACTGCCACTCAACTATCAATATGAAAACTTTTGAGGCCCTATATGGGAGACCCGTATGGCCACCCTTATGCTGGATAGTGATTCGAGAGACATCTCTTGTGGGTCCATAATTGCTGTTGGTGATGACAGAGAAGGTGTAGGTAATCCATGAGTGGATCAGAAAGGATTAGAGTAGGAAGATATCCGAGAGTTAGATAATAGAGACCATGTTTTCATGAGATTCTCCCCATGAAAAGAATTATAGAGGTTCGGTTGAGGAGGCATGATATCCATGAGGTTCATTGGGTATTTCTATATTATGAAGAGGGTTGGTGAGGTTGCTTACTACCTCTCCATACCCCCATAGTTGTAGTGGGTGCTCAAAATCTTCCACATGTCACAGCTATAGAGATATGTTCATGACCCCATGCACGTTATCGACTGGGGTGAGCTAGATATAAAGGATAGATCCAACTTTTTGAATCACCTAGTGGCGATTGAGTATTTAAAATATAGGAACCTATGTGTATGGAACATCCCCTTGGTTCATGTGTTGTGGAAACAAATTCACGAATAGGAGAGCTCTTAGGGGTGGGAGAGCAAGATGTATGCTCAGTATCCTATGTTTTTATTTAGTTTTTCTTCTTAAGGATGAAATATTGAATGAGGGAATTATGTAGAGACCCAATTTTTTCATTTTAATACTTTCTAATATTTCTAAATATATTTCTAGTGCCACACACTAAGAAGATGTGTGATTCTAAGGGCCAATGTACTCAGAATTAATTTTATGAAAAAATTAAATATATTTTATATCATGCACACATAATTTCTCAACTTAAATTAGATAAATCTTAAGAAAAATCCCAAATAAGAAATCATAGACAATGGTTGAGTCTATAACATTATGTTTACCCTAGGCGTGACCTAAGATAAGTCAACGCGGGGTGTTCCAACATCTCCCCTACTGGTGGTAGGTTCAGATAGTTCATTAATTAATAAATTTAATTAATTTACTGTAATATCCATAAATACACCAATACGAAAAATCCTACAGGGTTAGACACATAAACCCATAGAGGATTCCAGAGCTTCTCATCCATCCTTTCATTGGTGGATCATATCAGATGATGATAAATCACTGGATTGGAGAATATTAGAGAATATAGAACTTAAAAAATTACATTAATCATAATATAGTGCATTATTTGATGATTAATAATCCAATATGTAGGTTGGACTCATGAATTTGTGGATTTAACCCAATTTTTTTAAATTCATTGAGTAGACTAATCCCTTTCATTAATATATTCTAATTATTTCCTTTACATGTGCCTAAGTATTGGAATTTTATTTGGAAATTTTTGATCTCTAATATAGATATCCCCATTTTTTTATCATCTTTAAAGAATTCATGGGAAAAGATGGTTAAATATATATCCTTGTGACATACTCCTATAATTTCTTCACATTTCTACCCTAATTGCTCCCAGAATTCCCGATTCAATATTGTCGGGTGATACCGAGCCGACCAGACCCCCATAATCTCATGGAACCCACATGCATATAATTTATCTTCCAATCAAGGATATATTTGGATAGATTATAGGATTTATGTGATTGTTTTGTCAACCGGATATCAAAACATCAATAAACTGAGGGACCTGAGTGAGTTTAGTGCAAGGTGACACGTATGAGGGTTCATATGTTTTTTTTCTAGATACCAGATGTTCAAAATCCATCATTTAGTGATATATCCACTAATCTCAGGTGGAGTCAAAGAGAAATTTGAATCCAGAATACTATATCTAAAACATAGAGAGAAGATATATATTTATGTAAAAAACCCAACTACACACCACGTACCATGTTGAACACATGGTGTGTAGACCCTATGATACATCAACTAGTGTTATTAGATCTTATAAGGATGTTGTGCTATGTAGGATTTCAACAAACTGTGAAACACATCCCTGGGTGGAAGATCCATGTGGAGGATCACATGGGTAAGAACACATGTGGGATTACATGGCTAGGAAAAAGGATGTGTATTTAAGTATACAAACACAAGGTGGATACATGGGCATGACCATGCACACATGCATGACCCTGAGTGGCATTGTCACACAATGTATATCCCCTATACATTGTGTGTACCTACATAGTTGGAGATTCATGTACTTCTAGGGACATGGAAATGGGATGGAGTGGGAGAACATGTTGTGTGTTTCCCGTCACATGCCACTCACCCCTTCATTCTATTTTAGAAAACATCAAACTCTAACATATGCTTTATTTGGACTCGGATGTTGGACTGTGAGTATCATATCTAGAGTGTTTTTCCAGGTAGAACACGATGGTTCCCTAGGTTATGAATTTAGGGATATGATGTGAGATATCACTGGACATGAAGCTTATTTTGGCATTGCTCAATGATGAAAGTGATCATGCATGACCACCAGAGACATTCCAAGTGGAACCCTCCTTCTGGGATATGCATGTTTCCTTGATGACTAGAGTATAACCACCAAGTCGGTACAAGGTATGGGTCCTCCATATAATTCATGTGTTGAACCCTATAGCTGGGATGGACATTGGTCCTCTTCCATTAGAGTAGAACCCACATATTAGCATAGGGTATGGGTACTCCATATAATTATATAGTGGAACCCTCCAACAAGGAGAGGAATGGGTCCTCTACTATTAGAGTGGAACCTTACTATTAGAATAGGGAATGGGTCCTCCATCATCTACTAGAGAGGAACCCTCCAGCTAGGCAGGGAATGGGTCCTCTATCACTAGAGTGGAACCATACTTCTGAGGAGGGAATGGATCCTCTATTGATGATTATAATGTAGCCCTTCTATTGGTAAAAGGTATGGGTCCTCTATCTATCCTCCACATGGAACTCTCAGGTTGTACCAGGGTATGAGTCCTCTACCTAGAGATTGTGTCCCCCTGACTATGTGGAATAGTTACTAGGCATGGATTGTATTGGATGGTTTCTACTGGGTAGACACACGAGATGATGGGCATCACTGTTGGTCTTCTAGAACTATTAGAAACTCTCTTCCTAGACTAATATGTGAGATAGAGGTACTCTTTCTCTCTATTTTAGGCTTATTTTACTATGAATACACACACACACACACCTATATTCATGCCTTTTTATTTGATTAATATTCTTCTATGGGTTGCGAAGACGTGTGAGGTATGTCGTGTGATTTTTTTTGTTTAGGTTCTTGTGGTTTGATGAGATTAATATCCAACCATGGGAGGAAAATACTTGACATGCATTACCCACACACCATGTCCCCCCCCCCCCCCGTGTTTGGATGATGATACTATTTCTCTTACATTGCATTGATCATCATCCTATTTACTATTTAACATATTTCTATTCTTGTTTTATCTCATATTACTCCCCCTTTATCTTTCGGGGAGCCCTACTATTTATTTAAATAATCACCCATACATTGGATTTTACTGCATGTGTCATGTCTAATGTAGATTATGGACATGTAGGTGGGTAACTCATAGTAGCATATGTATATAGGGTGTTTTCAACCATGTAATATGGTCATATATTTTAGATTAAGATCTGGCCTCTTTCAAAACTCAACATTAAATTCTTTTTTGGCTGGGACATATATTAGGATGGGCATGTATTTTTCTATTTACATTTTAGTATTCACTGTCATACTATTATACATCCTAGAGATTTTTCATGATTGATTAAATTTATAGTTTTTCATCCTTTTTTTATTATTATTCTTCATATATTCATTGATATGGCCAGGTGTGTGCATATAGGTACATTATAAAAAGTTATCCCATTTAGTTTAAGCCTTTCGTCTCTTATTACTAGCCCTTATCCAATAGAGGCGGGCTTGGGGTACTTGCGGCTCAATCCCCAGTTTGGGTCAGGTCATGACATGTGACATGGCCACGATGTGTGGTGGTGGCCTAGGTGCCTCCATACAGGATGTGATATGACCATGTTGTGGGGTGAAATATATTGGGGGTGTTGCATTAATGGAGGGGGGGGGGATGAGTTTGATTTCCATCATGTTCTTGATACCCAAATACTATGGTTAGGGAAGTGGTTATGTTGTGATGGCCCTAGTGTCTTCGGGCAAGATGAGATGGGAATATGTTGTGGGGAAGTGTCTTATGTGTCTACGAGAATGATGCGATGTGACCATTCTTGTGGGGTGGTGGTACATATTATTTAGAATATATGGGAGCACATGGATGTATGATGTTGGGATGTGAGAGTGGAAAATCAGTGGGAAACTGGTTTGGGGGTCCCTTTATCGATATGATTCTCATAATGTTATTATACATGGCTTGAGTTATTTGGTGTGTGTTCCTTGGTGAGGTTGGGATGGATAGTTGACCAATATAGGTGATGTTGGTTATATTTTTTTCTCACTATTGAATTAGTATGCTTCTTTAACATGTGCTTAAGAGACATTGGTTCTCCTACTAAGTAT
Source organism: Viscum album (assembly GCA_963277665.1). Taxonomy (NCBI): domain Eukaryota; kingdom Viridiplantae; phylum Streptophyta; class Magnoliopsida; order Santalales; family Viscaceae; genus Viscum; species Viscum album. Next base: position 1,572,797,296 of record OY728121.1, on the reverse strand, counting down.
AATTTTATGCTCACCCTATGTATATAAACTGATTTGTAGGTTTCCAGGAGGATTATGTGGATCATTTTGTACAATACCAGCTTAGAAAATATTGTATAGATTATATATCTCTTCTTTATCTTTTATTTGGGGAATTTAATTTTGGAAAATTTTATATGTTTTAGTTTCATTCATACTTGTATGGGGGATTGTTTTGGTTTCATTTTATATTATTTCATGGTGTTATTTGTGGGTGACTTATCTTATCTCCCAATCATATATTATTGTATAGTGTAATGGATACCACTTCATGATATTTTTATACCCTCGATGAATGTCCCCAAACCAAGGCCTACTATGGGAAATACATAAGGGTCATTATCTATCTACCCTAATTGCAGTATCGTTGGAGGAGGGTGGTAGATATAGAGTTGTATCATAGGTTATGTTTGAGATACATGATAGAGTTTGTAGTTAGGAACATTCAGGATTACTTGTGTTAGTATGACAATAATCCCAGTTGGACTTGGTGCATGACATAGGCTAGAACTACCAACTAGGTGACATGATTTTACCCCCATGATCTAGTACACAAAATCTATGATTATTGAATGTCCATGTGAGGTGGACCAATTTTCATTGTCGAGACCTAGGATATGTACATGCATCATAATGACTTGTGTTCCTATTTGAGATATATTTTTTAGGTAGGATAAAATAAATTAATTAAATTAAAATGAATCTAAATAAAATTCCATAATACATGGGATTAGGAAATATTTGTTTCCTATTTTAGATATGTATTACAAAGGAAATCCATGTGTGTTCTAGGAAGTAGAATTTTATTAGTCTGATTCAAATGATCTCCATAGGCATATTTGGTAGAGTAGGATGAGGATTAGAATTGGACCTTTCATGATTTCCGTTGGAATGATTTAGGGAAGTAAGAGGGGAGTGTTTTGGATGTGGATATAATGACCCAGATAGAGGATCTTGAGATGACTTTTAGTTTAATCTGATCCTCAGTGGTATATTGGGTCCCAATGGTAGTTAGTAATATGTTAGGAGTTGTGAATTAGTGGTGGATGCTGTATTTGGGTGAGCATAAGGAGGCATATGTTTCGTTCGTCAATTTTCAGAATGAGTTTCGGGAAGATATCCATTCATCGACCATGAAGGTAGTGATAATGAATGAGATTCATTCTCTTCATTAGTAGAGTACGCCAGTCCATGAGTTGGTAGTCAAGTTCAAGGACCTTCAACATCTTTTTATAAATCTTTTTCCAGATTAGGAGCCACATGCATGATGTCTGGATGTGGCACTCTTCCCTTTTATCTAGTACGCCATTACTCCTTTTACATTGTAAATATATTTGAAGGGTTAGAAGAAGAAATAGGTGGTCTATTGAATTCATTCATGAGGAGGTTTACTATGAGAGGAGAATCAGTAGGGTTCCTCGAGTATTAGAGTTGTTAGTGGCATGTCTCATGCACCAGGACTATTGAGGTTTTGACTAGTGGAGAGTAAGCCTCTGTAGCATCCCTTCCAGCCTTCAGGGTCTAGTGGTTTTCATTCTTTCCTTGGAGATATCAATCATGTGTATTTTTTTATGTGGGGTTATTTTTCATTTATAGAATCTGTTCTTAGTGGTTATTCAATATTATTTTTTTGGAGGTAGATTGATTCAACACCTACCTCAACAAAATCTGACATTGATACTGTTTAAATCATAGGGGCCATAGGATTATGCATTATCGATGGGATATAGAGAGGATAGAGTACAAAATTAGGATGTTCCTCTAGTTAAGTGACCTTGAACTATGCATGGTTGTGGAGGAGGTCATCCATAGAGAGCTAGATTAGTTGGACATGGTTAGTTTCATGTAGTGGAGGCAGTGGCGCTATAGGGGTCGGAGATTGTTCGAGGTACTCTCAGTTTTCCTTCTACCCATGTTTTTACATTTTTAGATTAATGATCTCCACACTCTATTACAACAACTCTTGTATATTCTATAGAAATAGGCGTATAGAGGCTTCCCATGCCCCTGGTGTTGACTACGATAGTCGAAGGCCAGAGCAGCTTGTTTGATATGCACTCAGGGAGTAGATTGATGACTGGTCTACTTCAGTCATGTGGGGATATTTTATTTATAGAGATGTAGCCATACATTTTCATCCTATAAATCAATTGGTTTTATTCAATATGTGTTGTTATCGACTTATTCCATAGGAAAGTTGTGTTCTCATATAGGTAAATCCTATGTTTGGTTTTCATTGGTGAGATGGGTTTTCAGGTGGGTAGTCAGCATGTAGAGAACCTACTTTATTTGATGATAGAGATTTTAGTAGAATATTATGTTTAGGGTTTTCCAATGTTTTTAGATGAGTTTTATATGTTTTCTCAGAGGTAGTTATGATACTACCTCATCGATGTGACTTAAATTTTGGGATATATTTATAGCTAGGAACATCTCTAATTTCAATGGATCCCTATAGAATGATTCCTATAGAGTTGACTGAGCTGAGGCTATATTGGATGATTTGATATGGAGGGGATTCATTCGACCCAGAGTGTCAGCATGGGGTTTTCTAGTGTTGTTATCCAAGAAGGAGGATGATATTCTGAGGTTTTGTATAGACTAACGATGGTTGAATCAGGTGATAGTCAAGAACCGTTACCCTCTAACAATGATAGAAAATATATTTTACCCACTGGTTGGGTAATGCTAGTTTTTTAAGATTGATCTATGGTGTGGATATCACTAGTTTGGGTAAAAGAGAGATATATCCTGAAGAATACCTTCAGATTTAGGTTTGGGAACTTCAAAATTGTATTCATGCCATTCAGTGTTACAAATACAATGATTGTGTTCATGGGGATTGTGAAATCTCTGTTCCATGAGTTCTTGTACAAGTTTCTCATCATATTAATCGATGGTATCATGATCAAATCAAATTTATAGGTTAAGCATGTTGAGAATATCAGGAATATTTTACATGTCATTCAACACCACCATCTTTATGGAATGTTGTCCAAGTGTGAGTTCTAGATGAAATAGTTTCATTTCATTGGGGATGTGATGTCTTAGTAGAGAGTGGCAGTGGAACCATCAAAAGACGAAGTGACTTTTTATTGGGACACACCCAAGAACGTTTCCTTGGTTCACAATTTTCTTGGTTTTTAGACAATTATCAGAGGTTTATGTTTGATACCTTCAGTTATATCCCCATTAATAGCATTAAAAAATAAAGATCAGGATTTTTTTCCGACTAAACAGTTCTAGGAAACATTCAATTAAATGAATTGGAAGTTGATCAGTTCTCCAGTTCAGTAGTTTCTTGAGGAGTGTGTGATGTTTTATTTGTTTTGTGATGCTTCCTATATAGTATTGGGATGAATATTTGTGAAGAAGAGGTAATTTATCTCTTATGGTTCCGAGAATCTATGTACCCATGATTATAACTTTGATACCCATTATATGGGACTATAATATATTATGTTTGTGTTGAATTTGTGGTGGAATTACCACATTGGGAAGATATTTTTTGACTTTATAGATCACAAGAGTTTGAGGAATATATTTTATCATCATGATCTGAATTTGAGGAATTAAAGGAGCATATAGTTTCTTTAGGCTTATTATTTTGGTATCACCTACACCTTAGGAAAAGTGAATGATATGGAAAATGCTTTGAGAATAAAGTCGAGGAAGGATATGGATTAGGAGCCCATAGATTTTTGGAAAGGAATGAAGGAGTTAATAGACATTCACTTAGACACAGGGGTGTATGATTGTAGTGGATGTTTGTTTTAGATGATGGTGTGGTCTTCTATGATGTAGAATGTGGAGGAATCTCAGTGGGGATACATATAGGTATAGGTGATGTGAGATTTTTTTGACCATGATGATGCTCTGGAAGGATGGTCCGAGGATATTCATAAATAGAAGCTATATTATGGGATGTTTTTTGTGCTGGTAGTGATGTGATAGTGAGTATTTTTTGAGTTTATTTTCCACCTTTTGTGGTATAACCAATATTATCTCTGATTTACTAAGGCTTGTGGATGCATTTTTGGTGGACTGTGTTGAAATGGGAATGGAAAGAGTTTGTGGAAAAGTGTTTGGTTTTACATTAGATAAATACCAAGCATCATATTACTGATAGTTTTTAGTATCCTTTAAACATTAATAATTGGAAATGGGATGAAATATTTATGGATTTCTTCATAGGGTTATACTGATCATAGGGAAGTTGTGATGCTATCTAGGCGATCATGGATCAGTTGAAAAAATATGACCACTTTTTAGCGAACATGATTCAAGAACATTAGATGATTTGGATAAGAGGTATGTGTATTTAGTGGTGTGGGTTCATGGACCTATGAGGTCCATTTTCACATATTGGGATGCAATTTTTACATTATAAATATGAAGGGGATTAAAATAATTTTTTGAAACTCAGTTATGCCTCAACACTACTTTCTACCCTCAGACTTATGGGTGGAATGTGCAAACCATCCAGATGCTAGAGGAAAGGTTGTAGGCATGCATCTTGGTCTTTTTTGGATCATGGGAATAATAATTTCCATTGATTTAATTTTCTTATAATAATTTCTATCACTCATCCATTGTCATGGACCCATTTGAGGCTTTTTTGGGTAGCCATTTCATTCTCCATTATGCTAGAATTAGATTTGGGGAGTAGTTGTTCTTGGTAACAATGTGGTTTTGAGAACAAAAGATAAGGTTCAACCTTTTCAAGAGTGGATGTAAGTAATACAGAACCAAAATAATCTTATTCTTATTTCATGAGGATTCCAATAGAGTTTTATGTTTAGGACCATGTGTTTTTGAAGGTTTCCCCTAAATGTGGGTAGCATATTTTTTCAAGCGAAGTAAGACTTCTCCCAGGTTTGATGGGCCCCTTGAGGTGATGGGGAGAGTGAGAAAGGTGCTGTATTGGTTGGTGATTCCACCATTACTGGGGAGGATCCACTAAGCCTTTCACATATCTCACCTTCATATGTATCTTAATGATGAATCCCATGTTATTTAATGGGGATAGTTGGATATTTAGGACACAAGTAAATTTGTGGGGAGGCCAATAGAGATCTAGGATATTGAAGAGAAGGAACCAAGTGGATGAACCATTCTCTTGGTTCACATTTTATTGAGGCCTGGTGGAACGGAGAAGAGTACCTGAGAGTGAGAGATGCATATGAGTTCCCAGTACCCAGAGCTATTTTGAGTTTTCCATACTCTTTTTTACATTTGATGTGATGTTTGGATCATGATATGTTATGTGTTTTACAATTTTATTGATGAAGGATGTGTTATATTTTTGTAACATATGTAAAGGGGATGACTTGATTACTAATCATGACACACTAATTATGATGTGATTAAACTAACGTAGAAGAGTTAGTGCCATAAAAATCACTATCTTGGAATGGAGGATGGAATTCCCTAATTCATGATTTCAAGGTGGTGTAGTTCATTTATTGTAGTGTTTGTTGGTTTTGGATGCATGTAGTCTGGGATGGTTGTGTGGTGGTGTGTTTGTGTGAATGTATGTAATTTCTGGCTTTGTAGTGTGTTTTGTGGGTGTTTCAGTTGATGTTTTTTCCGGGTGGTAGCATTGAGGAGTAATGAGATCCATGATAGGTATCTTGTGGGGTGGTAGTTGGGAATCATTTACTCATGGATTTAGTTTTGTATTATCAAGGGTGAAAATTTATTGAGAGGTATCTGATTAATATAACATTCCTTATTGGACCATTAATTTCGTGTTTTGGGTGTTTTAGGTGTTTCAGAGGAGGCTTGAGGAGGCTTCATAGTAGTTGGCGGTGCAAGAGAGCTATTGAAAAAAATTCATGACTTAAAATGGGTACTCAATATGAATTGGTGGATTATTGTTTCTGTAGTCTAACATTTTGACAACTGGTATGTGGATGAGGGGGTGGGGGACCCATGAAATGAATTCACTTAGTGAAATACATTTACAATGTTTAGTTAAATAAAGGTCGGGGAAATGCGAATTACAACGAAAGTGGGAATTTTTGGAAAACCCATGGATTTCATGTTGTGAATGGGTTACATGATGTGAATGTTTCAAGTTATAGGTTTTAAATAGATATTTTAGCTGAATCCTTACTTATTTGGCCATGGATTTTCTCTCACATTTTTCAATAACTATAGTAAAATATTAGAGGATCATCACCCCTTCATATTTCATTGATCCATTGGTTCTGGTGGACCCCCATTGGAAAATCATCGTGATTTATACTCTATTTCCCATGGTATTTTTCTTGTCCTTGTCTTATAGATTCATTGTGGTGGTATAGTTTTGTATTGGGGTGTTATTATGGCCTGCTTTTTTATAACCCTTCATGTGGTGTAGTTAGATCCATCGATTTTGGATTCATTTTTGGTTTATGTCCATTTCTTCTTTTAACTATAGTGTGAAGTGAGATCAGAAAGTTATTTTTAGGTATGAAATATGTCATTTCTCAATTTTTTGTATCAGGTGGGAGGGTTTTACTCTTGTTTATCTGTCAAGGATGGTTTGAGTAGGCCTAATTAAGATAAATAAATCTGTTAATTGAAATTTATGGGGAAGGGGAATGATTCACATTCATTTACTACTTTGATATTATAATGATGTTGTGTTTTTATGGCCTAAATTACCCATTGAAAATATCGGTTATTGGGTGCCTTTTCCTATTATATAGTTGTTGTGACATGGAAACCTTGTTTCATTTTGATGTTATATCACCCCAAAATGAGAATTGGATAACCAATTATATTTGGAAAATAAAATGGTTTCCCCTGGTTTAATGCCATGTGTGATAATTCGCCTAATATAAAGTGAAAGGTGATAAATACCCCTTTTTTAAGTTTGTAAAATGATATTTGATTTGTTTTGGTCTATGTACATGCTATGGGGTGGTGATGTGTCATTGTGATGTAGTGTGCTGTGATGTGATGTTTGTTTTTCTGTGATTTTGGGGTGGTGAGGTGATTGTTGTTTTCATGTGCTTTTTGGGTGGTGAGGTGATGAATTTTTGGCCATTCTTGTGGGGTAGTAATGTGATGGTTTGATTAGATGGATGATCTTCTTGTGATGTGTGGTTGTGTTGTGCTATATTCCTTAGTAGGTATGGAATAATTAATTAATAATGATTGAAAGAACAAGGGTTTGGTTTAATTAATGGGATGGAAATGACTAATGAAAAAAATAAATGATGGGTTGTGTGGTTAAATGATGTTGATGCTAAATGATCTAATGATGGGATAAAGAATGGGATTCGATTTAAATGTGATATGTTCCTTGTGGATTTTGTGGTTTTATTCATTTAGATGTGGTATCAAAAGTGGGGAGGTTGTGAGTGGTCAGTATTTTGTTTTGAAACAATAGGTTAGTTTCGTGTGTGGATATATGTACATATTATTATATCCCTTTCAATTTCTATACGCACCCTACCTACATCGATTACTATGTGTTGAAACCCATATATTCACATTGAGGGTGTGTTTCCAAACATCAAAATGATAAATATGGATAGATAGCCACTTTTCCCCACTATCTCTTCTAGACTAGTATATGTGCACTAGGTGAGGGATGGAGGTTTGTTAGTGCACTAGGAGATGGCCCATGTGTCTTCATGAAGGACATCATATGACTGTGCTACGAGATGGTGGCCCAGGTTCCTTTATGTGGGATGTGACATGACAGTGTTGTGGGGAGTCTTATGGTGGGGATCATGTATGGTAGTAGGAGGTCATGAGGTTTATGTCCTTCATGTTCAACATACCCTACTACTATGGTTATGGCAGTGGTTGTGATGTGATGTACTAGGTGTCTTCAGGTGAGTTGAGAGGTGACCATTCTATGGGGTGGTGGACCAGGTGTCTAAAGGTGTGATGTGATGTTACTGTGATTTTGGGGTGGTGGTATATGTAATTCATAAGATATGGGAGCACGAGGATATAAAATATTTTGGTGTGAGTGTACAAAATTAGTGGGAAAATGGTTCAGGGTGCCATTTATCGATATACTTCATATTATATTATTATACCTAGATTGAATTATTTGGTGAATGTGACTTAGTGAGGTTGGGTTGGATAGTTTTCATGTTTAGATGCTTTCAGTTAATCTATTTGATCTTGATTACATTAGTATAATTATTTCAGATGTTCTTGAGAGACTTTGGTTTTCCTACTGAGTATAATTATATGCTTCTCCTAGATATATAAACTTAATTTCATGTTTCCTAGATGATTACATGGATCATGATGGATTGTAATAGCTGAGAACTTTTTGGATAGTAACATTATCATAACCTTATCTTTTCTTTTGGTTATTTAATTTTAGAGACATTTATCTCTATCATTCTCATTTATACACGCATGTGGGATGGTTTTGGTTTATTTTTGTATTATGTCATGGAGTTTCTTGTGGATGATTCATCTTATCTTCATATTATATATTATTATAGAGTGTAATGCCTCTGATTTCATGATATTTTTATACCCTCTGTGCTAGTAGGAAACTCGGTACCTACTGGAGGTGAGAATCAGGGGTCATTATCTCTCTCCCCTCATTGCAGTATCATTGGTGGGAGGGGGTTTTGATAAACCTCATGTCCTTGGTGTTTTCACTAGATAGATATTGTAGAATTTTCATGACCAAAACATACATGGTCATCGATCCCTTATCTAGTAAGATATTTATAGTAGGGTATTTTGTCTCCCAGTGTACCATGGGAATTGAACCCCTCTCTTTCTATTGAGATATGATTTTTCCATTAGGGTATTAGTCTGAGAGATTGTGTATCTCAGATAAACCCTCTCAATTTTCTAATTTATCTTTTTGTGTTGAACTGATGATCATGACCACTATGATGACTTTCATAAGTGGTATTATAACCCAGGGAGTGGTTCCTCCTAGATGAATTTAATCTATGGGATGAGTGTTTTCAATGGTAGTATATCCCGGTAGAAATTCCTCTTAGATGAGAATTTCATTGAAACCTCAAACGGATCTATGGATGGTAATGGTTGAGACCCTTCTAAATCAGTGTCTTTTATGCGTATATCTACGATATCCTTGCATATAATTATGTCTCATATCTTGATTTAAATTCCTATTTTGATTATATGTCTACTTTTGATGCTTTAGGTTTTGTGTTTTAGGGTGTCTAAATGGATATTGTTATACTCACCCCTACACGGGCTCTACACACACATTTTGGGTCTTTTGTATATGAAATAAATTTTTGCAGATACCCTAATGGACTAAGATATGTTTGATCTTAGTTTAGGATAGATAGAACGAGGTGTATGTTACTGTTGAATTTGATAGTGGTCCCCACCTTCTGAATATTCTATAATTCATTTTTCTTGTTTTGGGTGGGTTTTTATTTCCCCCTATTTATTATTTTTAGTAATTTATGTTATAATTTGTTTTTTGGATTATATATGTATGCATGCTTTGTTATTAGTCATTTTATATTTTAGTATTTTATGGGATTTGAGATGTGTGCATGTGTATAAGTACATTATGCGAATTCCTCCCATAGACATGATATGCATACTCAGTGCTGGTCACCAGCACATGGACTATTGGTGGTGGGAATGGGGTAGTTGTGGTTTGAGCCCCATTGGATTAGGTCATGAAAGAGTGGTATCAGAGATGGTTTCCATCCTAGGACCTATGTTTGGGTTTTTTTATAGATGTGAGGTTTGAATGAGAACTAGGGAATCAATGTTAAAATGTATCAAGTTTAGTTATTTGGATAGGAAAGCCAATTTTTGGGTGGGGGATGAAGTATCCATTCATCAGAACTCTGATAAAATTATTTTTGACTCAATACATGTTGGAACTAGTTACTGGGAAAAAATTGATAAATTCATCATATAGAATCTGTTTTGGATACCATTTCATTCATGATTTAGCTCACCTGATATAATAATTGACCACGGTATATGTTATCTCTTAAAATGGTTTTAAAATGAAACAATATAGTGAGTTTTCCATAGAAAATTCAAGTGTATGACCTGATGAGTTGTGAGGACTAACTGAAGGGGATTACTCACAAGGTAGTCTTTCTTCAGGATGGTCAGTATGTGGCTCTTTATCATATTTATAAGTTTATAGGCCCACCTCTAGTGGTTCAGGTGGATGTAGCAAGTTAGACTGAGTTATGGATAGATATTTTGGTGATGGATGATGATGTACATGGTTTCAGTGCATATCATGAGATTCCACGGTATGAATCTCATGGGATGCAGGACTAGCAGAACCAGTTGATAGAAAGCATGAAACAAAAGTCATGGAACAAGATGTTTCATTAAATACCTCATAGATAGATTAGTTATCTATGTTTTATATATTTATATTCTTGTGATGGGAGTGTAAATATCACATGGTGTTTTCTTAACCATCATGTATTAGTCATAGATATGGTAAATGTACCACCTTGGCAGAGGAAATGACTGCAGAAACGATGTCCTCAGTGAGGATGATGTGACATAGGAGCTGGGGGAGCAGTAAGAGGTGGTGGGTTCTTCACTTTGATTCTACCACCACCACCACACCTAGGTGGAAAACTCCCGGATTGGGAAGCTGGTATTCAGAATCATGGATAGCTACAATAATTAGAGGTTTTTCTAACCAGAGGCTCTAGGAGTATTTCTAGGTATAATATTTGTTACTTATAATTTTTTAGTGATATTAGGAATATGTATGAATTACTATTTTACCTCCTTTTTTGGATTATTTTATATAGAGACAGGGGTCGTTAGTAGAGCCTTATGTCAGTGATGTTTAGTGTGGCTTTAAACATGCATGGAAGATGGAAATTCCATCAACTGAGACAGGTTCTTGATACTTGATAAAAAACCATGTGGGTGAGTTAGTGTTTCCCAAAGAAGGCAGTGTTGAGGTGTGGTGGATGAGTTTCTTTGACTTTTGTGTTCAAGGTCCTTTTGATGTGATAAGGTGTTGGGGTAAAACCTGGTAATGGTAAATAAATAATAAATGGAAAGGATGAGTTCTAAGTAGCAGAAGATCACAGAGACTATGAGTATGGGTTGAGATATGGTATGTGTCTTCACTACCGTAGTTTCTGTTTTCTAATTTATTCAAGATCCACATATCTCGGAAAAATAACCTATTCAATACATAGTGATACCAGCATAGTTTTTTTGATCAAACCTTTTGTTAGAGGATCCTACTAAGAGGTTCAGTGATTACACGCCTCTACCGACAGTGTGAAATAACTCTAGTAGATGGGAGATATAGATAATCATGTATAATCTCTTTTTAGAGGTAGTGAGACCCTATAATGTTTTCTATAGTATGGATTAATTTACTACTATCCATTCTTAGATGTCTTCCACTAGTGATTTTGGCAGTGTATTTAGCTTGTTGATAAAGAGTTTTTCTCCTTTCACAAGTAGTGATCCAATGAAGAGCAGGATAAGAAAATGTGTAGGAGGTTATGACCAAATACATATCAATTTTATAGTAATACATTTGGATTAGTGGATTCTATGATAATTTATTTTCCTATAATGGTGGTGGAGTATGAGGATATATTTTCCAGAGACATGCTGGATTTATCTCCACACTAAATTTTAGGATTCTATAAGGACTGGAACTAGGGAATGCCCAAGATTTTTTCAATAACATATCAGATGGTACCTATTGATATTTTTAAGGTGAAGGTATAGTCAAGAGTTTGTAGAGAAATGGTTTTTGTAAGAAATGATGTTTTGACCTAGGTAGACCAGGGTTGTTCACCTGAGAGGTGAATGGGTGCTTGAGGTTGACTCGGAATTGGTTTCAATTTAACCAGGTGAAACAAGGAAGATTATCTACTCTTGATAATCATTTCACACTTCAACAAATGGTTTGGGGTGAAGTGGTTATCAGAGTCTTACCTCGTGGTAGGTTATCACCAACAATAGTTTTGGATTATGATATACCAAAAGTAGATTTCCGAAGACACTGTAGTTTTTTTGAGTTAGTGGTGATACCATTTGGCGTGGTGTATGCCTTATTATATTTGTAATACTTTTGTAATGGATACTTAAAACTTTATAGATCCATTATTAGTTGTCTTATTTAGTGAAATCAATGTGTGCTCAATGCTCAAGTTAGAGCATGTGATACACCCAAGGATTTTGTATTTTACCTACAGCTAATAGTTGTTACCTCTATGATTCTTCAGATATCCTGGGTATTAGATCTTAGGTATATATATTATGAGATTTTTCATGACCATATATCCACGAAATATTCTCCTGATGGATTCTACAAAGGTAAGAATCTACCCATCCCTGTTCGAGGATGGATGGTGACAACCATCTTGCCGTGAAAGGAGAAGATGATGAGTTTGTTTTCCTTTAGTAGTACATCTAATTGGGGTGATGATATTCCAAGATCCCCAGGAATTAGTTGGGAATCCAAGAGAGTTTTAGAATGTTTTCAAGATAAACTATTTTTGTCTTTCCTATTTGAGAGTGATGAAAAAAAAATCATTATAAAGACTTCAAGATACTTGTTTGTGTAGGAGGTAGCCCAGATTCATGGTATTCCCATGAAATTCATTTAAAAATGTGATTATTACATCAAAAAATTGTTAGGGATATGATGTGAGAAGTCTTTGAGGACTCAATTTTAGTTGAGAATTATGTTTTACCCCAGTCATCTTGCCAAGTAAACTGGATAGTTTATGTTTTGGTTAACATGCTTCAGGTCTGAATTTTGGTTTTTGGAAATATCTAGGAGGATCATATATCATCAGTAGAGTTTTCATATTATAATGATTATTAATCCACAACTAGAGTAGCACTTTTTTAGGGTCATGTATGAGGGACCTTTCTGGTAACATCTTTACTAGTTGGAGCTACTGGTTGATAGTTCATAGGCCCAAGCTTTAGTGATAGAGATGATTGTGAGGGTATAACTCATCCATGGGTGGATAAGGACCACTGAGAAAATTTTAGGAGTTCTTTACAGACTAATAATTAAGGTCGTTGGAGTTCAAGAGTTATGATGTTTTATCCAGGGTGATAGGATATCTTTGGTGTTCTTAAGCCCTTTCTCTTTTTTTTTTCTATTGTGTCTAGTTAGCAAGGTTGTGTACCAATTAACCTCATAACTACAATAGTTTTCATTTCTTGGTGTTCTAAAATTGTTGCAGTTGAGGAGGTATGTTCATGAATGGTTTTAAGATATCGAACTGGGTAATCTAGTCTATGAGAGTAGAGATTCATTTTTCAAGGAGTTGGCGATGTTGAGAAACAATAGATGAAGACCCACCATGAAAAGGTGTTTTCCTTATGTTTAGATTTGTTAGTAGTATAGGAAACCATCAAGGGAGATCATGGGAATGAGTAAACCACTTGAGAGATCAATATCACCACCATTTTATTTAGTTTTTACTTTTTGGGGATGAAAACCCATGAATATGGGAATAATTTAATGTATTTGTTTATCTATTTAATACTTTGTAATATTTATAGGAATATTTCTAGAGCCAAAGCTAAGACAGAATGAGATTACGAGGATTGGTGGACTAGGAATTAATATTTTGAATATATTAAATATATTAATATCATGAGCACATAGTTTTCCTAAAAAAGTGGAATAATTTTAAAAATAATCTTTAGATCAGAAATCTGATACCATTGTTGAGTTAGGAATGTGGGGTTTACCCAAGGAACAACATAATTATTGTAAACATTTGACGTTTGGTTAAAATCCTTTGTGTGAAAAAAATAATAAAAAAAATAAATTAATTTATTTCTTTATTATGTTGACATAGTGACCTGGTTTGTCATCGATAAATACACTATTATGACTAATTTTTATGGTTAGACTCATAACCTTGGTAATTGAGAGAAGATAATCGAAGGATGTTTGTGGTCATGAGGCTCATGTATCGATGATCAATGTACCATAAGGAATTCCAATGAAAATGAAACTTGTGGATCTAATCAATGACAATGACGTGCGATATTTCTTTTTTAAGTGATTGATCCAAATCAAGTTATGATTTTTTGTGTGTTTGAATTTATCCTATTTTAATTTACCCATGAAGAAAATGAATTAATCATCTAACAAATTAATTTATTGATCCATTATTTAATTCAGGAAATTTCTTCGTCTTCCAATGGTATAAGAATTTATATTCTCTAGGATTATTTATTTCTCTTCATTCATTTCTCTACAGAAAAAATTGAGGAAAAACTAACATTGGTCTAGTTTTATTACTAATGTTGATTTGTGCATTTTCTCTCCCCATTCTACGTGAGTTCATCATTGGAATTTTCTTTTGGCCTTTGATTCTATGACTACCTAGTGAAAGATCATTTCAAATTAGGTCTTTAGAAAAAAATATTACTACCACTAGTTTGGGATGGATATCCAAAATCATGGTTGTGGTATGAAACAATGGTAGTAGATCCATAAGATGGATTGGGAGTATGTGTTTGTGGGTTTGGGGTGCAGAAGTGGAATGACACAACAATGTGCATTTCCAAGGTGGAAGACATGGAAAAAATCATGAAAGTAGGCGATGAGACTCAGTTGTACCAAATCTAAGTTACTTAGGTCGAATCAGTGGTAGTGGTGTCAAAATTGGAATACACTTGATTCATTTATGGGTTACGTGAAAAAAGAAACTACACGACATGTATTCTAGTGAACACACATAGAGTATTCCCCTCATTAAAGCACTAGGGCTTTTGTGAAGTGATAAATATCACACACCATGTGACACATGTCACACACCGCGTCACCCGTAGATGACCAACTCATCATGTACATGGTATACACCTCCTGGAGGACATGTAGTGTTACATGCTATGTGTTCTAATTCACAAGACATGTACCACATGCGGGATGGGTTGGGGTGTATTGGGAGTAAATTCCTAGGTGGCAATGTGCCCCACATTTCATGCGCTTGGGAAGTGCATGGGAAGGACAATGTACACAGGCATATCCATGTATATAGAAAGGAAAAAGTAAACAGGCATGACTTATTTTACATAGGAACATGAATAATGTCACAACGAGTTCTAGGGAGATATTTACACGTTTTGTATTTTGGAATAGTGTATACCATGTGATCATGAGACATGGGTAGTTCCATAATTTATGTGATACACCATGTACCCCTAGGGACATGTTGTGTACACCTTTAAGCATAGTTTTGTGTCCTATTTCCTCCTATTTTTATTTTTTTATGATAATTTGTGATATTAATTTGAACAATATTAGTTTATTGTGTTTTCTTGTTGAATTCCAATGAGGGTTCAATGCAGTATCACATCCTAATCAAAGGATATTGACCACTCTATTGAATTTGGATGACCCGGGAAGTGTGGGCAAGTTCCATTGAGTAGTCACTAAAAGTGGTTAATATTAATTATTAATATCTTTATATTCATTTTTCCAAAGTCCATAAAATTTTTTTTAGCGCATTATATAAATAGAACTTCATTTCTCATCTTAAATGCAATTAATGTTTAAAATTCAAATTTGGGCCCAATAATTCATCTGTTTGGGGATTGCATTATATTCATTTTAAGAATTTGATAGTTTGGGATATGATTTATCACTTTATTTGGAACATTTTATTTTTTAGCTCTGAGGGATGAATCCCAAGGGAAGATGGAGATTTTTTCTCCTGAATGCATAAATTTACTCGGAAAATCCTAATGGGCCTAAGGCCCATCAATCAAATGTGGGGCCCACAATTCATGCCCAATGAAACTAAATTTTTACGGTAGAAATATAAAAATACGATGATCATTTTATTTAACTATGGATGGAGCTAATTCTGAATTTTTCATGATGATAAAGGGATCTGAAGTTGAGATTTAAATGGTTGTCCCGACATTAATGCACATAAAGTCATCCCACCATTTATCCCATAACATCTAAAAGGCTGCTCAAAATTTCATGAAATTTTTATATATCATAGAGCATAGAAGGAAGAGAATATTTCGCTTCTACGACCACTAAGGATTATTCATCCTTCAATTCCAAATTCACAATTCAACATAGTGGACGAATCTGGACGAAATTTCCTGGTAAACATCAAAACGTCAAAATCCCTTAATTTTCTCACCCTCCTTTTGACTCTCTATATTAATGGGGATGTAATTTATTGTTGGGGGGTGTATCTATGTCTCAAAATATTCATATATAAGGATCTTATACTGAAGGGAATGGTGATAGAATATTTTTGTTTGGAATGAATGTTTTTATTTTCTTTCAATTGTATGCTTTCATTTTGTAATCGCTTCTCAATTTCTCCTAAGTATGTTTTTCGTTCACCTTCATTTAATTAATAAAATATCATCATCATATTCTTCTTATTATTTTCTTATTTCTTTTCCCATATCATGTTGATACAATTTCCTTAGAGAGTGAGGTTATCCTCATTATCTTTTGTGAAACTCTTCACACAATGGTGGAGTGATTGTTTTTATTCTTCTCCAATTCTACAATCATAAGTCTACTATCCACTTTAATTTATAGAATAACATCAATGGAGTGATAATACATTATTGGGTTGATCTAAGGGGGTATGAAGGGGTGAATTGGATGTTATTTCTTAATTAAATTATCCTTAATCAATTCTATTTTTCAGATTTTAATTCAATGATTTACGTTATCCTTTAAACTCGCCAATTTTATGGATACACATACCGAGTGCTAAAACGAACCTCTAACTTGGAGTGCTCATCAATATGTTCCTCCATGTGTATAGGCGATTAGCCATAGGATAGTGAAAACTTAAAATTGGTGAGTGATTTGGGATGATTTTATTTCGTTAAAGGAAACACTCGAATTTATGACATTGAAATAATTTAAAAAGAAATTCATCCAATAAACCTCATGCGATAACCAAGGATCAAATCATGATTTTAAATTGAATTCACTTAAGTAATTAAAATATCAAATAATCTAATAAACTAAATCCAAATTTTCCCACTTCATTTCCAAATCAACACCATCATATCCTTCCAAAAATCAGATGGTCTTTAGGTTCCTTCTTCGGTCCCTGTGGATTCGACCCCTACCTGTACAACAACAACCGCATACCTATAGGGTAAATTTGGGCACAACCAAATTTTGGCTCCATTCTCGTGGACCAAGTAAGATCCTTAGACCTAAACCTTCTTTTTCATACCCCCATTATCTATTCTCACCCTGATTTCTCTTCTCTTTTCCCCTTTCTGTTTCTGTGTGTCCAAAAAAAATCCCAAAACCATTTTTCAATCAACTCCAATAAATTATCCTCCAAAATACCCCTTAATAATCCAATGCTGTAATCAAGACGGAAATCAATATTGGGAAACACCTCACATAGGGAATTTCATTGAACAATCCTTAAATAAATACAACATACCAAATGAGATGTACAGTCAATGCGATGCTGATTGATTAAATGATCAATTTCCATACATCTCGAGGATGATTGATGAGATCAAACATAATGATGTTCATGATTTACAAACATCTATCAATGCTAATTCTGAAAACATTATTGAACAATTGTGTCAAAAAATATAGATAATGATTTCTGAGGTTTTATCCATGAGGGTAGAACTACAAAGCATTGAATCATTTTTGGAACCCACTCCAACTCAGGTTGTCCTTTCCACATCACTTATAGAATAATATTGTTACCCACATAACTCATTTAAATTTAGTGATGAACCCGCTTTAAAATCTAGGAAAACAGAGTTGGATAATGAAGATAATTGTTCTGGTAATGTTGAATGTCAAGCTAAAGAACATGAGGGAATTGTTAATGAGTTTTTACATCAGGATGAAATTTATTTCATGAATTCACAAGAGGGAAATATTTCTTAATGGATTGAATGTTCGGAATATTTCTCCAGTGATGAATTTTTAGAAACACCAATCATCGAACCATTAAGAGAAATCACAAACATCAAATCCATACACATTCATGAAACTCATCTAGAAAATTTTGGGGTTGAATCATCAATTCAAAGGGAACCAATTGTGTTGGGAAATTTTGAAAATGAATTTATTTTAATTCTAATTCCTTATCTATGTTTGAATGTCGTATCCAACCTGAACTCAAAATCAATTTCCTTACATCCCCAATCAGGCATCCCATCATAGATGATAACCATGACCTTGCATTATTCATTCATTCATCTCATGAAACCTACAAAGGGGGGTTAACTCTTGAAATAATAGGAAATACTGTGGAATAAACAGGATCAACCATTACTGAAATTCCTTGGATTTTCACACTCCTTGTTGAACATGGGGGTTTACATGACAAAAAATATAAAAGAACATTCAATCTCAATCAAGTTAAATTGGGTGAAGATGGTTTCATTAAAATTTTGAAAGTTGTAATTGGATAATATTGGTGGTTCAAGTCGAGCTAAAGACGTTAAAAAAAATCACTGCATGGGAGGCAACCCATGGTTTTCACGTTTCCAATAATTTTGAATCATTTTCATATAATAAATTACTATAGACTGTTAAACTATTATTCTTTTATGAGTAAGTATGGGTATGAAAGGGGAGTGCCGTATTCATTCTTGCCATGCGGTGTGATCCCTAAGTAATACCATACATAGAAATTTAAAAGAAGACAATGTATCACCAGTTATATTTTTATTTTATTTTATGTTTTTTTAGGTATTTAAAAAAATTTATAGTTGACAAATTTTTCTTTTATAAGTAAGGATGGGTATAAAAAGGGAGCACCATATTCATTTGTGTCACACGGTGTGATCCCGGAGTAATACCTTATAGAGAAAATATAAAGAAGACAATGTATCATCAGTTTGATTTTTAAAAGTACAAAAAAAAATAGGGAAAACCATAAAAATGATGATACTTGGAATTAAATAAATCATTATGTTGTTTTTTTTCTTCATTGTTCTTGTTTTTATAGTTCATCAACTATATTGGGTGATACATGTTCAATCAAGGAGGTGCCTACATCCCCCAAGAGACCAAAGGAGTAATCTAAAGCATCACGAACTTCAACTAAAAAAACTAGGTGAATTTGTTCCATTTTTATCATTTTCAATTTCCTCTTTGAACTCATCTCCTACCTCCATTCTAAGATTTCTTTTATTTAAACACTGGGGATACTGTTATTCTATGTTCGGGGAAGAGGAAAAAAATGATTTTTTTTAATAAGAACATGCATGGAATGAAAAATTATATTAACCTTGAACATGATAACACACATTGCAATCTCTCAAATTGGATATAAATTAATTTTTCATGCCTTGATTATGATTTTAATGCCAGTTTATGTTCATGAGCATAGTTTTTGGAATGTGCGGTTTTCTGATGTGATTTTTCAATGTTTACATTTTCATCTTCTTAATAAAAATGCCACAATTCACGTCTACTGGATCATGGGTGTAAATTTGAGCTCTGGGGTCCCTATTATTATAACATAGGGTTCTGGGGTCACTTTTAGATTAATTTGAGTATCAAAAAAAATTGAAAAAAATAATGACCATATAGAGCCATGTTTTGTCCAAATGTGTGGCATCCGACACTAGGGGTCATGACACTATAGTTGTCTTGCCCAGAGTTAGCCATTATATCTCTATTTTAGAGCATGGAATTGACAATATGTGTGGCGTCTGACACATGGGGATCCTGACTCCATAGTTGCCTTTCATAGCATTTGTCATTTCATATCTATTTTGGTTAAAAAAATAAAAAAAAATTGGATACTCATCTTAAGGTTTAATGTGATTTCCACCAAGTGCTTCCATTTTTTTCCCCTTGAACAATAAAATGGGCCCCATATCCTTTGTGATGCACAGCACTTTATCAGGCATAATTGGAATTGGATGAAATGTGGCGTTGAATTAGAACAAAATAATGGGATTGGGTTTGGGATATTCTTATGGACCAAGAATGTTTTAAATGATTTTGATGGGTTTCATAATTTTTTTGTTATGAGATATTTGGGTGAACAATGTGTATTAAAATGTTTTTGGAAAAGGGGATTCGAATTTCATATTTGTAATATATTTTTCTCGGGACTAGAAAAACTCAAGTTGGGGGGTGTGATTAGTCAGTAAAAGTAGATAATATTAATTATTAATATATTTATATTCATTGTTCCAAATTCCATAAACATTGTTTTTAGTGCATTACATAAATAGAACTTCATTTCTCATCCTAAATGCAATTAATGTTTCAAATACAAATTTGGGACCAATCATTCATCTGTTTGTGGATTGAATTATCATCATTTTCTGAATTTTATATATTTCAATATGATTTATCACTTTATTAAGAACATTATCTTTTTTAGGTCCGATGGAGGAATCCCTAGGGAAGATGGAGATTTTTTCTCCTGAATGCAGAAATTTACTGGAAAAGGCCTAATGGGCCTAAGGCCCCTCAAACAAATGTGGGGCCCAAAAACCATGCCCAATGAAGCTCAAATGTTTACAGTAGAAATAGAAAAATATGAGGATCATTTTATTCAACTGTGGCTGGATCAAATTCTGAAGTTTTCATGATGATAAAGGGATCTGATGTTGAGATTTAAATGGTGGGCCCGACATTAATGCACATAATGTCGTCCCATAATATTGACCATAACTTCTAAACGGATGCTCAAAATTTTCTGAAATTTTTACAGTTCATATAGGATATAAGGAAGAGAATATTTGGATTCTAAAACACCATAGTATTCGGCCTCCTTCAATTAAAAATTAACACGTCAAGATGGTGGACGAAGCTGGATGAATTTTTCTGGTCAACTTCAAAACGTCAAAATCCCTTAATTTTCTCACCCTCCTTTTGAATCTCTATTTTAATGGGGATGTGATTTATTGTTGGGGGTGTATATAAGTCTCCAAATATGCCTATATAAGGAGCTTATGCTGATGTTAATGTGGATGGAATATTTTTTTTCGAATGGATGTTTTTATTTTCTTTCAACTGTATGCTTTCATTTTGTAATCGCTTCTCAATTTCTCCCAAGTACGTTTTTCATTCACCTTCATTTAATTAATATAATATCATCATAATATTCTTCTTCTTAATTAATAATTTATTTTTCAATATAAGTTTGATATCGTTGCCTTAGGGAGAGAGGTTATTCACATTTTCTTTTGTGAAACTCTTCACACAATGGTGGAGTGATTGTTTTTTTATTCTTCTACAATTCTACCATCATAAGTCTACAACCAGCTTTAATTGATTGAATACAATCAATGGACGGATTATCCTTTAATGGGTTGATACAAGGGAGTAGCAAGGGGTGAATTGGATGTTATTTATTAATTTAATATTTTTTTAGTCAATTCTATTTTTGATATTTAAATTCAACGATTTACATTATACTTTAAACTCACCAATTTTAAGGATACTCATCTAGAGTGCTAAAACGATCATCTACCTTGTAGTGATCATCAATATGATCCTCCAAGTGTATATATGATTAGCCTTAGGATAGTGAAAACTCAAAATTTGTGAGTGATTTGGGATGATTGTATTTTGTTAAAGGAAACACTTGAATTTAAGACATTGAAATAATTTAAGAAGAAATTCATTCAATACACCTCATGTGATAACCAAGGATCCACTCATGATTTTAAATTGAATTCACTTATGTCATTAAAATATCAAATAATCCAATCAATTAAAACCAAATTTTTCCACTTCATTGCCAAATCAACACCATCAATTCCTTCCAAAATCAGAGTGTCCTTAGGTTCCTTCTTCGGTCCTTGTGGATTCGACCCCTACCTGTATTACAACGACCGCATACATGTAGGGTAAATTTGGTCATGACCATCCATTCTTCTGGAGTGAGTAGTACGAGTTCACTTCTACTAGTGTTAGTATAACATATAGTCCCAAGAATCATACCTCAAACACCTTAGTGACTTTGAGAACATATCCCTTAGAGAGGCCTGAAGTGGTCCACACATCCTTCATGTTTTAACATTGTATGGTTTGTGGAATTAGTGTGGCCAAAACTTACATGGGAATTGATCCCCTATCTACGAGTATGTTTCAATTAGGGTCTGGTTTCCCCATAGTGTGACATAGTCATTGAATCTTTATCTACCTATCAATATCTATTCATTCCGGTGGGGTATTAGTCAGATAGAGTGTGTATCTTAGAAGAACCCTCTCAATTTTTTATATTATTTTTCTTGGTTCGACATGTATGATTATATATCGGAAATCCTTGGTTATTATTATGTCTCATATATTTATTTATATATTTGTGTTTGATGATTTGATCACTCTTTATGCTTTATGTTTGGTGTTTTTGGGGTATCCAACTAGGTATTGTTAACCTCAACCCAACATGAGATAATCCCACACATGTCACGTCAGATATATATAATAGACCGTTTTATGTAGTCCTTGTAGGATTAGAAGTAGGTGGATCATATTTTGGTCTAGAAAGGCTAAGGTGTATATTGGTGTTTCCTTTGACATAAGTCCCCTCGTTCTAAAAATGTTTGAATTTATTTTTTTAGTTTTGCATGGGATTGTTTTTTTTACCATTTTTATGACTTCCAATACTTTATGTCATAGTATGATAGTGGGATTATAGATTTATACAAGCATTGTTATAGGTTTATTTAAATTTCATTATTGCAAGAGTTTAAATATATGTTTCTATGTGCATGTACATTAAGTTAATGCCTCCCATGCATGTGACATGCCCACTCAGTGATGGTCAACATACCCTGGCCCGTTGGAGGTGGGCTTGGAGAAGTTGCGGCTCGAGACCCATTGGGTCGGTTCATGATATTTTCCCAGACAAAAATAAAATTTTTCTGTATGTATATCATGGTATCCTCATAATTTCATTGTTATTTTGTTCATGTTGATAGAATTTACTTACAGTACAATAATGATTTAAATCTTATTCAAATTCCATTTCTTCATTTTTTCATAATAACCATGTATTATGTGCTTCATATTGATGTTTGTAGAGAAATAGTTTGGAAAAAATTTCTTTTATGAAATATATTTGTAAAATATCCGATAGAAGTTGATTTTAAAAAAACACTTGGACCAAGTTTGTTTTGAATATTTCAATCATGGGTCCTTTTAAAACACCAAAAGTAAGAACCAAAATATTAAAATTTAATATAAAATATAAAAATGTCTCAGGAGGGTCACAATCATTTTCAACTATACTAAAAACATATCATGACTCAAATTCCTATGATAGGGGAAAATATTTTGAAAATTACATGATGAAATTTTCCTTTTTGGGAAATATGAGAATGTTGGGAATTTAAGATTTTATTTAAAAAAATCCATTAATAATGTTTTTATTGATTTATAGAGGAGGTGTTGGATAATTTATACAATATTTTTTTAGGATAGTTGCGTTTTTTTAAAAGTTTCAAAAATAAAATAGAATAACATGGAA
This sequence comes from Viscum album, assembly GCA_963277665.1. NCBI lineage: Eukaryota > Viridiplantae > Streptophyta > Magnoliopsida > Santalales > Viscaceae > Viscum > Viscum album. Next base: position 1,572,773,855 of record OY728121.1, on the reverse strand, counting down.
ATAATAATTGAAAGCAGGTCAATAAGAAGAGATAGAAGGGTTGTTTTTGATCCACCTCCTTCCATTTTTTATATTATTTCTTAAAATTTAAAATGTTAAAAAACAAGGATTTTACATAAAGTATATATATACTTATAAACATAACCAATTTTTAACCAAACATCCTATTCTACAATTTTGTCTAAAATATTTCTCTAATACCAATAGTAAGAGCCATGGACCAGCATTGGTGAATCCAATACTAAAAACATGATCTTTATTTTTATAATAAAAAGTAACCAAAAGTATATAGTCCTTTATATACCTGAGGATATTTTTTGTTGTTGGTTTTTAAGGATTAATAAAAATCATAAAATATATCACATTTTAAAAAAATAAATTCAAAAACTAACAAAATTCTCTTGATATAAATACTTAAATGAAACCAAAAACCATTGAAACATATAATAATCCTGGGAATATAATTTTAAAAAATAGGGTGAGCATAAAATTACCTATTAAGGGGTTTAAAAAGTAAATAAAAATCCATGTATTTGAAATATTATGAATCTATTTTGAAAGAATTTTAATTTATATCAAATAAAAATAAATAAATAATTTTCTCCAAATAATAATATTGGGTTTATATGAAAAATCTATATGGAAATAATTATAAAAAACTTTCAAAATATAAAATTTTGTAAACCTATTTAAGTTCAAAATAAAATAAAATTTTAAATAATAAATGGATTTGTCCTTTTAAAAAATTTAAAACTACATTATGAAAGTAATATCCTTATTAGGTAGTATAATGTTACTTTTAAAACCCTATGAGTCCAAAAGTAGTATAGATTTTAGGAAAATATCCTCTTAAGTCAATTGAATCAACCTATTCCTAATCATCTCATTCGATACTAAAGTTCCAAATTTTATAAGAAAACATTTTTATCAGGACTTCCTTTCACATTTTTATTTCATTAAGATCCTTTCAAAAACTACATATATTATTTCAAAAAATAAAATAATTTTATATTTTCTAAAATTTAAAGAAAGATAATTTTCTAAAATCAACATAAAAATTAGCTTGTGGAAATCCATAAAATAAATCCAAAAATTCAATGGTAAAATCATTAAATACAATAAAAATTAAACTTAAATAAATACATTTGTTTAATATGCATGGAATGATAATGGAAATGATAATATATGCCCATAAATATTATTATTAATGAAATTTAATAATTTGAAAGTACATTTTACACATAAAATGATAAACTTTATCATTTAAAATCTTCCATGAATTGGAATTTTTTATTACTTTTTAAAAGAACTTTCTAAATTTGAAATTAATTAACTCTTGCAATAAGAGTTTTATAAAACCATGAAATATGGGTATTAAAAATAGAAAATACCTTAAAATGTAGTTTTGAAAATATAATATCATTACATAAGGGTTTTTTTGAATACTATATTTGTATAGGAATTAAAAAATGAAATTAATTTAGATAAAATGAGGGTTATATTGAAATAAATAATAAAATCATAATATTATAAAATAAATGAATATTTTTTAAAATATATGATTTTTTAAGAAATAAATTACCATACCTCAAGTTTCATAGAAGACCATATTATTCGAGGGATATACAAATGATATCTCCCTACCTATCCCTCTCTCTACCTCTTATATTCATTTCCACCTCAAATTAGGTTTCTAAATTTCATATATTGGGTGAACAAATTCTCTTTATATATATTGAAATTTTCCCTATTTTTTCACATCAAAATATATATAGTAATTATAGAGAGTTATATTTATAGTTATGTTTATATATATATATTACTATATAAATCCTCTAGAAAACTAACATCCAGGATAAAGTGAGATCACAATAAGCATGATTTTGAATTCATCGCTTGTTTGTTAGGCTTGAGAATGCAGACAAATATTGAAATAGAAATTGTTTCCTGAAAGTTTAGTTTTAAAAAACAATGACACAGAATATATATATATATATATATATATATATATATATATATATTTAAATACACAAAATTATATACCTAGTCATCGTACTGAAAAAAATTAGATAAAAACATGTGAGGTTTTATTTCACTATTCATAGTTGAAATTATGAAGATCTAACTATTTCGATATGCAATGCACACTGATAGAGAATATATACATTTATAAACTCATATATAAAACTGGTGTGATCCTGGGAGTAAAACTAAACAGCTGGGTGATCATCAAATGAACTGTAGATAATACATTGTATTAAATGCATCATTTTATGTTCTATCGATGTTGACTTGGTAAGCTCTCCGCTAAAAATGATCACCTCACAACTTCTATTTTGAAACCATTAAATTTTAATGTTATAGATTATATTTTATAAAATGAATTTAAATAACATGAAGACACCCTCTATTAAATTTCAACATTGATATGGGACATAAACTCACTTAGGATGGATGAATCTTTAGTAGAAGAGGAAGAAATCAACATTAGGGTAGGATAGTTTGGGTAAGAGGTTTAAGACGGTTCATGATATAATTGGACGACTACCATTAATCGAATAAAAAGACTAATTCAATATATTATTTTTTTAATTTGGTTGAAAAGTGTACCACATCATGCATTCACATAAAATTTTTATTCATCATAGTGCTCCCATATATTAAAAATTCTCTTATAATGGATCATGAAAAGGTAATGGGGGATCGACACCTAAATACACCCACACACACAGCTACACAACACCATGTCAACCCATACGGTGAAATTGGAAACCTAATGACCTTTTTGTAAGGACCAAGTGTGCGCTCATGTTCACCCAGCGGGTGCTATGTGTTCCCAGAAGATACTTACCCTTACAACACACATTTTTCAAAGAATTAATTCTCCCCCATGGTTAACCCATAGTGTCCCACATGTGTGGTTGTGGGGTCCATTGGTTAGACTATTGTATGGATAATCTTATATATAAGTAAATTATGAATTACATAATTAAAATAACAATTATATTTTTTTATGGTTACATGAACTTATTCAAACAAATATTTTTTCAAATAAAATATGCCAAAAATTCTAGGGATGTTATATTATTGGTATCTAAGGTACACATAGAGCTAGAATTTGACCATCATTTTAAGATCCTCTGTATTTTGGAATTTTTGTATTTTATATGAGTATTGGCTGATATTTTCCAATATATTTTTTCCTCATGTTTGTGAATAAATTATTTGGAAGTTCTGTTTTAGTTATATTTTGATGTCAGCTATTATTCGTGGTTTTGAAACTACTTATACTATGATAAAAATTATTTACATTACTTTTATTGTTTAATTGTTGTAATGGACATCCAACTCTTATATGGGTCATGTTAAATTTTATAGGGTGAAACTATTCCCACAAAGTCGGTATTAATACCCCAGAGCATGTCCCAAACCCAGAGTGATAGAGTACACACCCCAATACTTATGGTGGGATGACCTGGGTGACATGTCTAGTTGAATTAGGGAGTTCATTATATCATCATCTAGTATAAATTCCATTTTCACTTCTACTTTTTAATCTTCATTTTTTTCTTCTTCCTTTCATACCAAGTTCTTTTTTTTAAATTTATTGCCGTTTAAAATTCTTGGGTTGAAATATATTTTTTAAGGGAAGGTCATTTGGTTGCTTTGATTGATTTCATTGGCAGATTACTCTTCATCAATCATGATTGGAAATAATGCTAAAATGTACACCACATTTACCAAATTGTAAACTAACCACATGTTCCCTACACTAAAATTTAAACCTTACTCTATTGAATTTTATTTCCATAAGAGATATAATTTTAGGACTCACATATTTTTTCTCATATTCACATTTAAAAAAATAATTATTATATAGAATTTAAATCCATTACATTATTTGAGTGGGTTAACATTCCTTTCTCATTAAAACGTATCTCATAAGAAAATAAACTACTTTGAAGATCATACAATGAATCATTATTCATTTTCCTAACATTAAGAGATATATCCTTCATATTTTAATGATATGGTAGGTTTTTTATGATTTTATTGACAATATTTTTTTCTTTTATCTCTTAATAATGTCTTATATTTCTACAATGGCCATGATGTTTAGATTCAAGATTCTATTTGAATTTTCATTGGGGAAATTTTAATGTCATTTAACATATTATGAAGAACCTAAAGCCTTTCATTTTTTATCTTGATGTCACTATAGTATATAATATATTTCTTATCCCATATGTCCTTTAAATTTGTAGTGACTTGAGTTTGGCCTTGTCAGACTTTGGAATATTCTTATGAATTATTCCAGAGCTACACGCGGGGACATCATTTGAATTTGAGACCCCATGTGCCTGGAATACATTGTATTCAAATATTAAGTATTTATATACTATTCACATGGATGAAATGGGTTATATCTTGAGAGGTAGATCAGATTGTAAATCTGAGGGCATAATTGTGTTCGGAGCATGGAATTTACCCTAAGTGGGGTACACGTTTTGCCGGCGTGGGCCTACTATACGAAAAATTTTCAAGGGTATTTTTGTAAATATATAAATAAATTTATTTATTGAATTAATCTCAAATAACTATTGAATGGTGTCTCAAATCAAAATTTTAAGACCATAGTTGAGCCAGGAATGACGTTTTTACCCTAGGGGTGACAAAATCATCATTGGCGTCGAGATTCTAGATGGAGGTGAGTCGGGTCAGAGAGTTGAGTTGATATTTGTTTAAAAAAATGAACATATGATCTCCCCCTTGTATGTTTAGATGGAATCCCCACTCCCCTCCTTTCTCCATCGACGATGAATCGGTAGAAATCAAAGAACAAGGTGCCATTAGACTCAGATCTTGGCAGTGATCGCTCCCAGATCGTGTAACAGCAGCTTCCGAGCACAGATCTGGTGTGGAAGTGTCAATGTTTATCCAAAATCTAGTTGGTTTGAGTTTTAATTTATTTACCTCACCATTTTTTTCTTTAGTTTGAATCATCGTCGTGTACATGAATATCTCATCAGGGGATTTCTGAAACAGGTCTTAGATTTATTTTTGGAGCACCGAGGTGCTCCCAATGGTCCGCATAAGTTTTCCAATGGCAACCATTGTGGAATCCGGTTGGGGAGACTCTAGTGTGGTGGTTTGAAATAGAGAAATGAGGAGCCATGGTGGTTTTTGGCTTCATTGGTGTGGTTTCCAGCAGCGGTACGACGTATTCCAGTGACTATCCATCCACAATGGTCCTAGGGAATTTAAACCCCCTGTATCTCTCAAATCAGGTTTCCAATTCATGAACCGTCTACGAAGAGGAGACCCTTGCTTTGAGGTGGATATTTTGATGCTTATTTGTGAAAATTTTAAGTCGAGCATGATGCTTGGTGGTACAAAACATCGAAAAATAATAATAATATTTTAATTATTATTATTTTGTGATTATTGAATCAAATGCATCTTATGAGTACGATGTCTGATTGATGCACCGTCAGTGGAATTGGGACCCTAACATAAATTCATATGTTTTGAGGTCAATTTTAGGTTCTTAATATGAAATTGTGGTGCATGCCCCACGAGTCCCATTCTAGGCATTTGTAGTGAAATGTGTTTTTTTCACTGGGTGCTTGTTTTGGACAAATGAGTAACTGATCCCATGTGTTTTTCCATGAGTGTAATGTCCTGGACCTCTCCGCCCCATTCCATTGTCAAAAAGAAGGCCACGAAGTGTTCTTGAGGGTAAAACGGAATTTTTCCACACTTTCTAGAATTTTGAAAATACTCGCTGTGTAGTGTTAGTACACGTCGTGTACCCCCTTGCTGGGTATACCCCGTGTTGAAGGTCGTTTCCTTGCTGTGTGAAATAATGGATGCATGTCGTGTGTCCAGTTCTGCACGCCGTGTAGTCCTTCCCCGAGTACGCATTACCAGGCAGCGGTTGTGTACCGTGTTGTAGCCATATCCTTGCCGTGTGGAATAAATGAGAACACACCGTTTGTCTAAACTACATGCCATGTAGTCCCTCCCCGCGTATGTGATACCCTAAAACTGTTTGTTGACCAGTCAACAGCCGCAGAGCCGTCTTGGAAGCCACGTGGAGAACATGTAAAATAACCGAGTACACGCCGTGTACCATAAAGTACATGTCGGGTACTTTTTATTTTCTCACCTATAAAAGCATGGGTCCCTCCTCATTTTTAACTCACTCCTCTCCTCCCCATTCCTATGAGCAGAGGTCTCCCATGATACTTGAAGGCTCATTTTCTTCCATAACTTCTTTGTCCGAGCTCGAATTTACGATCCATCAGCGGCCACAGGATTGTAACGATGAGGCGGAACATCCGATATTGGATCCGTTGTATTTCCTTCGGCCTTTCCTTTATGACCTCCGCCATAGGATGTTTTTTTGGGACCCGACAGAAGTGACGGACGCTGACGGATGTCTTCAACGGTTGATCTAGGGGAGCGTTGCGATCAGAACCTGTTGAGGTAGGGATATTACCTTCGTCTCTATAATTTGTGTATCATGCGGGGTGGGTATCCACTTGTTTTCATGAGAAGCAGTTGAACCATTAAATAAGGACAAAAAATGGTTAAATAACGGGGATAGGAAGTTGTGATTACTGTTACATTACTTTTTATATCCTATGATATTATGTTGTGAATTTAATAGGCTTATGACTACTGAAAATCACGGTCGTTGGGGGCCTTTGCTTGCGCAATTAAATGTTTCCCTATCTTCAAGACCTTTTTTATGAATGTAACCTTGTTGAATGTGGACATTTGGTTAATCATGTAAAGTTGGATGATTAAATGAAAATATGGAACCCTTGTGCGATCACCCCGATTAAACAAAAATGGAATAATGAACATGTGGGTGTTAGCTTGGATACGTGGCATGTGATTGGGGGTGTATTGAGGGTTTTTGTGAATCGGGTGAGCAGTGGGCTGCAGTTGGCTTGGTTGGGGGTTGGTGTGAATGTTATGCTGGTTACGGGCAGTGGGGCTATGATAAATGGTATTAAAGGGATAATTATGTACGGCACGGTTGTGGTTATAATGTTTGGCAGCGGGGCTGCAGGGATGGGCTTGAATTTGAACGGACTATGGGTTGTGAATAATAAAATTTAATGAATGGTGGGTCATGGTAATGGAACAGGATTAATAATTAATGGGTTGGTTAGTTGATTAGAAGGACTTGGTTATGTTGCTTGTGTTTTCCTAAATTGATTTTTGGATGGCAGGGATATGTTTTACGAACGATCGATGTGGGTGGTTTTGGATAGTTGCCCAGTAGTTAAGGAACTAAATAAAATAATTCTGCTGAAACATGAAAACCTAAATGGGGTTGGGGTTGTTTTTTTTATGCATGCTTCGTAGTAGCAGTGTCGAGGCACGTGCTCAGTTCTCTATTTAAAATCCATAGGTTGGGTTGTGTGTTTGGTATATATATATATATATATATATATATATATATATCTGTATCTTTTGTGTTTTATCACACCCCACCCATGTTGAGCACATAGTGTCGAACACTCCCATTTCATGGGAGAGGGTGTTTTTCCCCTAGTTACTAGCTCCTTCTTACTTCTTCTCCCCTAGGCTGTGATGGATTGAGGCGACCTTGCACCTAAGACTCTGCAGGTAGGTTTCGATGGGGGTGGTTTTAGCCCAAGACTCTTCGGGCAGGATCTACTGTTTCCCAAGAATCTTCGGGATGAGGCCTAGGTGTGTACGGGTGGGATACGTGGTTGTGAGGCCCAGGTGTGTGCGGGTAGGATACGTGGTTGTGAGGCCCAGGTGTGTGCGGCCGGGATACATGGTTGTGAGGCCCAGGTGTGTGTGGGCAGGATATGTGGTTGTAAGGCCCAGCTGTTTACGGGCGGGATGTGTAGTTTGTGAGGCCCAGGTGTGAGCAGGCGGGGAGAGTGTGGCAGCGTCATGACGTTCGCTATTAGGAAGAGCAGCTAACTACTGGGAAATGGTGCGGGGTACCCAATAGTCTTGTTTCATATATACTACTTCCTATTGTGATTGTGTTTTGGTGAGTGTGGCTGGTGAGGTTGGGTGGATAGAATTCCCTACTAGGTTTCTTTTGTTGTATTCATGGGACATTAGGATGTCTCCCCACCTGTGCACGAGATCTTTAGGTTTCCCTACTTAGTATACTTGTATTCTCACCCTATGTTTACTTTCAGGTTTCTAGGAGGACTACCAGGGCCGTGCGGGACCCTGCTAGTCATACAGTTGGAGATGTTGCAGTTGTTGTTCTCTTGTTTTCTTTTGGTATTGTACTTTGAGCTTTCTTTTACTTGTAACTTGTTATAAAATTGTTTAAACATGCATGTGGGATTGGTTTGGTTTTATTTATATACACTTGTTCATTTCCTTTTCTTGGTGTTTGACTTGTCCTATTTCCCGATCCTAAATAAATAAAAAGAGTAATGCCTCCCATATTTGTGAAAACTCATACACTTGGTACTAGTCGCCACCCCGGGGCCTACTGGAGGCGGGACTCGGGGGTGATTGTCTACCTTTCACCATTGTCAGCTCATGAGGGGCATCTTTGGTGGGAGGGGGTCGTGACAGAATGGTATCAGAGGTGATGGTTGAGAGATAGGATGGAGTCTTGAGTTAGGCACAATGAGGATTGCATGGGATGGTAGGGAAACAATGTTAGTTAATCTTGGTGCGTGACATAGGCCAGGGAAGACCAGCTAGGACACGTGATTTTAGGCCCCCCTGTGATCCGATGCAAGGACTCTGAACCTACAGAACGACCAAGTGAGACTACATAGATTGCAGGGTAGATATCCTAGGGAAGGTACATGCATCATCATGATTGTGTTTTACATGATTTGGGTGCTCTGGGAAAGAAATTGAAATAAAATGATAAAATAAAACATTGATCTTTTCCTTACTACTTGGGCTTAGGCGATCCTTGTTTACCGTACAGCTATGGCACCTAGACGTCATCCCCAGGTGGCTCAGATGGCCGAGACCCAGTAGATTCAGGCGATCGATCAGTTGAGAATTGACGGAGAGAAGGAATATAGCCAGTAGAAGAATACTCTCTGTTCTTTTCAGCGGCAGACCCTCAAGAAGTAGGAGGGTAGTACTTCGGATACGGAGACGGAGGGGTGGCTTGAGGAGCTGGGGATCACTTTTACCTTGATTCATGCTCCAAGGGAGTACTGGGTTCCCCTAGTAGTCAGTCAGCTGAGTGGTGCAGCGCGACAGTGGTGGACGCTCTACCTCAGAGAGAGGATAGAGGCAGAGATTCCATGGGCTGACTTTGAGAAGGAATTCTGAGAGGAATTCCTTTATTCCATGATCAAGGAGGAGAAGTGGCATGAGTTACTCTCCCTTAAACAGTGGAGTATGTCGGTACGAGATTTGGGGATCATGTTCAAGGATCTCATGCGCTTGGCTCTGGATCTCTTTCCATATGAGGAGTCTCGAGCGAGATGTTTGGAGGAGGCACTTCGTCCTTCGCTCCAGTATGCTGTCACCCCTTCACCCATCCGACGTACATGGCGGTACATAAGAAGGAAGAGGTTGTAGAGAGGATGAACTCGCTGGGAGGTGCACCCCGAGAGGGGATCCATCCGGGCTCGTCAAAGGGGAAGGCAGTCAGCAGTAGGTCTCCAGCGACGAGACCTTCCAGGTTCAGGCTAGTGGGGAGAAATCCCCATCAGTTATAGTTCAGATCATCGGGCCCTCGTCCCTTTTTCACAAGCCTAGTACAGAATTGTTTTTCTTCTGGAGGTTTCAGGCACGTTCTGAGTCGGTGCCCGACCCGAGCTTAGTACGGTGGAGGTGGGCAGGTTCAGTGCCCACCTCAGCAGCACCAATTGCTAGCGAGGCCCTTCTAGCAGCAGTAGGACCATGCTCCTTTGAGGGCAGAATTTGTGGGAGGAGGCTGACCTCAGGGTGCTCCTATGGGACCTCGACCAGTGCATGGTCGGGGAGGTGGACGACATCAGAGAGGTAGAGGACTTGGGCATGGACAGTTTCACGCAGTAGGGTTGACATCCTCAACAGGACCAGAGGTGGTGCGAGGTACGATTTGTTTGTTCCGCACTATTGTTTCTACTTTTTTCGATTCGGGAGCTTCACACTCCTTTGTTGAACTGGGTCTAGCCCATGCTTTGGGACTAGACGTAGAGAGTCATTCTGTACCACTGGTGCTGAGTACACCAGTTGGAGGCCAGACCAGCATATCTTGTGTTTTCCTGGGATGTGGGCTGACGTTGGGACCACATCGATCTAATGGGGACTTTCTGCTGTTATAGATGCAGCCATACAATGTCATCCTAGGAATAGACTGGTTGTTTTCTGTTAGTTCCATTATCGATTGTTTCTGGAAAAGTGTCGTGTTCTCCGATGTGGATGGGAAGCGTGTAGGTTTTGTTGGCGAGAGGATCTATTAGGTGGGAAGCCAGTGTGTGGAGCCTCTCCTTTCTTTGTTAGGTGGGCTATCAGTGGTTCCAGCTGATACAGAGATGATGGATGTCCCAGAGGTTGTTGGTGAGTTCCTCGATGTTTTTCCTGAGGAGGTTGTAACTCTACCCCCCCCCCCCCCGACATGACGTTGAGTTCGGGATAGAGTTACAACATGGTGCCCGTCCGATTTCGATGGCCCCTTATCGGATGGCACCTTCAGAGTTGCGGGAGTTGCGGATTCAGATTGACGATCTGATGGAGAAGGGTTTTGTTCGACCCAGCGAATCGACATGGTGTGCTCCAGTTTTGTTCGTGAAGAAGGCATATGGTGGTCTCAGGTTGTGCATAGACTACCGAAGGATGAACCTGGTAATGGTCAAGAACCGCTACCCCCTCCCAAGGATAGATGATATCTTCAACTAACTGAGGGGAGCAGGTTGGTTTTCCAAGATTGATATCTGATCTGGATATCATCAGCTGTGGGTAAAGGAAAGTGACATCTCGAAGAAGGCCTTCAGGTGCAGGTATGGGCACTTCGAGTTTGTAGTGATGCCATTTGGAGTTACAAATTCATCGGCTGTGTTCATGGGACTTATGAACTTTGTCTTCCGAGAGTTTCTGGACCGGTTCGTCATTGTGTTTATCGATGACATCCTGGTCTACTCAAGATCAGAGGAGGAGCACGTTGAGCATCTCAAGGTAGTCTTGGAAGTCCTTCGACACCACCAGCTTTACGGGAAATTGTTTAAGTGTATGTTCTTGACACAAGAAGTACACTTCCTTGGGAACGTAGTGTCTCAGCATGGAGTGTCAGTGGACCCGTCGAAGGTGGAGGCGGTTGTTTCTTGGGCAGCACCCAAGAGCGTGGCAGAAGTTCGTAGTTTCCTGGGGTTAGCAGGTTACTATCGGAGGTTTGTTTTAGACTTCTCTCGAGTTGCTACTCCATTGACAACTTTGACTAGGAAGAACCGGGTCTTCCTATGGAGAGAGCAGTGTGAGAAAGATTTTGACTACCTGAAGGAGAAGTTGGTCAGTGCTCCCGTACATAGGTTTCCAGAGGAAGGGTTGTTGTATGAGGTGTTTTGTGATGCTTTTGGCCTTGGTCTGGGGTGCGTGCTGATACAGAAGAAGGGAGTGATCTGTTATGGGTCTAGAAAGTTACACCCTCATGATCATAACTATGCCACTTATGACCTAGAGATTGCAGCAGTAGTGTTCACACTGAAGTTATGGCGACATTACCTCTTTGGGGAACGCATTGTGGTCTTCTCAGATCACAAGAGCTTGCGTTATATCTTCTCCCAGCGTGACCTGAACCTGCAGCATCAGAGATGGGTCGAGCTTCTCCAAGACTATGACTTTGATATCTCTTACACTGAAGGTAAGGGAAACGTTGTGGCTAATGCCCTGAGCAGGAAGTCACATAAGGAAGTGGTTCAGGAATCCACTGATGCTTGTAAAGCGATGGGAGAGTTGGCTGCCTTGCACTTGGATGCACGGGAAGAAGGTGTTAGAGGCTATTTGATTCAGATGACGGTGCAGTCCTCCTTATTGCAGCAGGTGGAAGAGTCTCAGTGTGGGGACTCCGAGGCGGAAGTGATTCGGGATCATGTAGATCAGGGGAACTGTAAAATACCAAGTAAGTAATGAATAATATCTATTTTTATCTATGTATATTAGTAAATTATATAGTGTTTTAGGGGCTTAAAATGAGAATAAATCCAATCTTAAGCATGGAATACACTAATATTTTTAAAAGATTGATTTACTGCCTTTTGATGGAAAACCATTTTTCAATCTATATTTTGAAAATTTTATAAGCTATTTCTGTCAAAATAAACTTATTATTTATGATTGGGACATCAAAATTTACTTTGTGTGAATTTTTGGTATTTTTCCGATAAAGTTCATTTTTTAATGAATAGTGAAAATGTTGTATTTTAATTCAAAACCTATTTTTAATCTAATTTATTTATATGATTAAATTATATTATTAATTGGTTTAAACGATAAATTAGAATATATTTTTACCATTTAATCCAATGGTGGTCATTGGAATCAATTTCACTTTGAAATTGGACTTAAACTAGTGTCAATCTTTTGATACTTATTGTTTCATAAAAACACGCTTTTTGTCATGACAACGAGAATTAATTATTAAATTAATTAATGTAACTTATATGATTTAAATTTTTTAAAATAGACATCATTTTTTAATTCAGAATATAAAATATAGCCTAGGGTGATGTTTTGGTATTTTTCTCAAAAACTTCAATTTTTGATGAATAGTGAAACCACTAAGTGGTAGTTAAAGAAACTGATTTTTCGTTTAAATGAATCTTTTCCACTTCTGTGATTTGATTTTCAAAAATCCAACATACATGGATGTCATTAAGAATTAAAATGTTGTTAAATGAGATTAATTTTTTTTGCTGAATAGTAACTTTTATGTTTTTAATCGCAATTAGAGGTAATTAATGAAATTTAAGGCAAAATTATATTATAATAAAATGAAAATACCTAGACACATGTCCTACCCTTATTGGATGAGTCATTTCCGACCAATACATTCCATGGGTCATCTTGGGGACCCCATGGAGCCACTTTGGGTGGAAAATGACATTAATATCTTTTTATATAATGTTAAAATTAAAATGACACAAACATGAGTTGTTTTACTAAAACAATTTTTAAATAGGTTTATACAAGTCAGATTTTTGACTATAAATATTAATTAGAAAGATAAAAATATTTCCTACATAATGATATTTTTTTTATAATTTTTAGGCATTAATTAAATTAAATTATTTATGACATCGTGATGATGCAACGATTACCTCATTAATAAAGGATTTAAATAATATAACAAGATAATGTAAAATATAAGACCTACACTTGTAAAAGACCTATTGGATGATTATATTTCGAACCCTTATCACCTTATCCAAGAATTATATCAATTTGGGACTTTTTAAATCCGAAACGCATTTTAAAATAATGTAACATTTCTTTACTTTCCAAGAGTGCCCCTCCTCTCCTCTTATAAAAGGCCCCCACCTCTACCTCCTTACCCACATTTCCAAAGAATTTGGCTCGGCCAAACCCTACCCATTGCGTCTCTCCACTTCCCTATATTACTCCTTGAAGCCTCACATTGGGCATAAGTCTTCCCAAGGAATCCTTTTAGCTCAAACCAAAGAGAGTTACCCGATTTTAAGTTAATGTCTTCACTTGTGTTCTTTTGTTTTATTTTGCTTCTCCAACCCCGTAAACTCTTTTTACTAATTTTTTTTGTAACAGCACCAGTATATTACATATACTAGGATTTTGTTATAAGAAGGATTCGAGCTACACTTACACACACCTACATCTAATGGTTAATGAACATACTGTTTCTGTAGATGGCGAATTTCTGCCTCCTAAAACGAGGATTGTTCAACATTCTTTTAACACCTTCAAAGGTGGCCATTAAGATGAAAATATATTCATATATGATATATAATATGTTTATGTTTTCATTAAGCTTCAGTATTTTTAATTTTGGGCATACCTTTATGGTTTCCATTATGGGTAAACACGATATCTTCATTTAAGGAAGTGCAGAGTACCGCCCCCTCAAAGTGATTTATTCGTTAATACCATATGTGGGACGTATAAAGGATGGAGTTATGATATTATATATGATATTAAACTGGAATTATAATATACCTTTATATAATTATGATTCCATTTCATAAAATACGAAATAGAAATGGAAGCAGCGTTCATGCGTACGTACGGCTTACCGTCTCCATGAACGGTGCATTTCATTTCCTACCTCTAAATGTTATGTAATATTATAAATGCATGAATTTACTGGATATATATGATATATATTATATCTACATCATGAATACCATTCTGGATATAATGGATACATGAACAACTTTTAATTATAAAGGGTTTATTTTTTACTCAAGTACCAATGATCGTTGAAACAACCGTTATTAACTTAAATAATTACATAGTGTTCATGGCATGTAAATAAGTGATATAAAAGGAATAATGAACTTGAAAAAGATTCTTAATCAAGTAGAAATTTACTCAAGTTTATTATTCAAGAGATTAAAGAACGACCGAGTCAAGTTGGACCCGAGGTATGGGACTTCATCTCAATATCCTTTCATTGAGGCATATTTTGTTTTATACACAACCTTCTTTTATATGGTGTATAAACCCCTTTGACATTTACGTTTATTCAAAAGGAATCTTTTTTATACAAAGCGTTTACTAAATGATAAAAGGGAATGTTTTTTCCGTACGTATGCGGTGACAACGACTTCTCCTCCGCCGTGACCATTATTTGAGTTCGGCTTCCTCTACAAGCCATAACATTTTTTTAAAAGAAAAATAAATACCATGTTTTACTTTTCTTTTATTTTGGTATTGAAAATGGTTTTTATAATGTTTTTATTATATCAATGTGTTTTATTGATATCTTGTGATTGAAATGTGTAAATGCAATGCTTCCTTTATGTGTGTTTTATGTGATACGATTATGTTATAGTTCTTGGGCATTATTATGAAGAAAGGTGGTTCTGTGATAAACTAAGGGAAGGTGAGCCTGATATAGCTCTCTAATGCATTGGGTTATGCGAAGGAGTAAAACTTTAAGGTTTATCCAAAGATATTTAGGGAATATACTGTGATGGGTTTTCCAAACGTAACCAAGAGGGTTAATCCCTATGTAAGAATGTTATGAATGCCTCAAGTTACCTTTATGTCTTATGATTTATATGATTTATTCATGATTTGATGAGGTATGTTAAAGTGCTTATGTTCTATGGGTAAAGTATGATTTCATTCTTATGTATATATGTACCCATGTTTCCTTTCCATATTTGTATATCCCTTAATGAGATTTTTATGCTCATCCTAAGTTTTTGAAATGTTTTTCACAGGTCAAGGGAAAGGTACATGATATAATGATAGTGTCAAGGATGTGTCAAGAAATAATCCATGATTTATTTTAAATATTTTTCCATTGATGGAAAAAATGAATACTATCTTTTATGTAACCACTTTGTTTAAATGTGGAATGTAATGCATGTTTTATGATCAAATTCTATAAAACTCTAAACCTGAAAATATTATCAAGGTGTAATCTTGTAATAACTCAAGATTAAGTAAGGTTTAAGTTCGGGGCCTTATAGTTGGTATCAGAGGATGGTTTAGATAACTTTAGGAGTTATAATTCAATTAAATTATTATCCAAAAATATTTTTTTGAAATGATATAACATTTGAAGATTACCAAGTTGCTTCATCTATGACATGTTTGTTCAGAATGGTTTTCCACAGAGGAAACAGGGAAGTAGTGCTAGGAAGGCATACAGAACGAAATAACCTTCCAAATCAGCATCCTGAGTTGGTTGGAATTGGAACTGAACAGTTTGATACAGTAATGGCGCAGTTGACTCAAGCGATAAATGGTGGTTGTATCCATGCACGAGATCAGCCAGATCAACCACAGAGGAACTTGTCAGTGGTGGAACATTTCATGAGGCAACATCCCCCATCATTCGGAGGATCATCTGACCCTGTGTTAGCTGAAGGATGTATTAAAGAACTGGAGAAGATTTTCGATGTTAGGGGGTGTTCAGACAATAAAAAGGTTAGTCTTGCTATTTACTGTTTGGAGGGTGAGGTAGATCAGTGGTGGTCGATGGTTAAAAATATCAGGGACGCTGATGAGATTGATGCTCTTGACTGGGATGAATTCAAAGGTATGTTTCATGAGAAGTATTTTCCTAAGGCTGTTCGACTTAGGATGGAAAACAATTCTTGGAATTGAGGCAAGAGGAAGACTCAGTGGCTGCCTATGAAGAGAGGTTCACTCGATTGGCAAGGTATGCTCCAAATTTTATCCGAGACCTTCATAGTAAAATCAATCATTTTTTTCAGGATTAAAACCAAAATATCGAAGGGAATTAGCTTCTCGTGAGTTTAAAAGTTATGAAAATCTTATTCAATGTGCTGAGAAGGTGGAAATGGAGTTTGTCGATGATAAAGAGTTCTATAACAACCAGCAGAAGAAGAGACCGAGGTGGCAGGAGAAAGGGAAGAATTCTTCAAAAAGGTCTGATGGTAAGAAAACTACGTTTCCAGTTTGTGAGAAATGTGGTAAAAGGCATGCTGGGTAATGTCTTCTGAATTATGGAAAGTGCTATCGATGTGGTAAGATGGGACATAAGGCTCGTGATTGCACTAAAAAAGTTCAAGGTGATGGTAAGTCCAAATTTTATTTACAATTAGTGAAATGTTTTAAGTGCAATGAGATGGGTCACTATGCAAATGAGTGTCCGAAAAAGAGCTTCAGTGATGGGAAGCAGGTAGACTATAAGCAGAAAGGGGTGGTGAAATCCTTTGCAACTACTTCAGCAGATGTCGGGCCATCAAATGAAGTTGTATCAGGTACTTTGTTTGTTTCTTCTGATTATTCCAGTGTGTTGTTTGATTTGGGGTCCACACATTCTTTCATCTATGAAACCTTTTTCTAGTAAAATGGGAATACCATCTCAAGAAATGACTCCTGAACATGTGGTAAAAACACCTTGGGGAAATGATGAGGCAAAAAGAATTTATAAGAATCTTCATATCCATATTTGTGGAAAGAACATACTTGCAAACCTTATTATTCTACCTCTAGTAGAGTTTGATGTTATCATGGGTATGGATTGGCTCTCTATTTACCATGCTAAAATTGACTGTAGAGCTAAAAAAGTTTCCTTTCAGAAATACTTTCAGTTTGTATACAAGAATTAACCATTACTGTTGATAACTTATCAAGAGGCGGAGAAACTTGTAAAAGATGGAAATGAATTTTACCTTGCACATATTGTTGAAAACAAGGGAACTGTTCAGATTAATGATGTGCCAGTGGTAAATGAGTATCCTGATGTTTTTCCTGATGAGGTGCCTGGAATAATACCAGATCGGGAAGTTGAATTTACTGCTGACTTAGTTCCTGATGGTATGCCAATTTCAAAACCCCCTTATCGAATGTCTCAAATTGAACTTTTAGAGTTGAAGGAGCAATTGCAAGATTTATTAGAGAAAGGTTTTATTTGACCTAGCACATCACCATGGGGTGATCTTGTTTTGTTTGTTAAAAAGAAAGATGGTTCTATGAGACTTTGCATTGATTATAGAGCCTTGAATAACATCACTGTTAAGAAAAAATATCCTTTTCCTCATATCGATGATTTGTTTGATCAGCTCCAGGGAGATCAGTTTTTTTCAAAGATTGACCCGAGATCGTGGTACCATCATCTGAAGGTAAAGGACGTAAATGTTCCGAAGACTACGTTTCATACAAGATATGGCCATTGTGAATTTTTAGTAATGCCTTTTGGGCTAACCAATGCACCTGCTGTATTCATGGACTTAATGAATAGAATTTTCCATTTTTCTTGGATAAGTTTGTGGTGGTTTTCATTTATGATATTTTGGTGTTTTCTAAAAGTAAAGAGGAGCATGAAAGACATTTAAGGGTTATTTTTCAAACCATAAAAGAAAATAAATTGTATGGGAAATTCAGAAAGTGTGAGTTTTGGTTGCAAAAAATTTCATTCCTTGGTCACATTGTTTCTAAAGATCGGATAACAGTTGATTTTGCAAAAACAAAGGTTGTTAAAGAATGGCCACGACCCACAAATATAACAGAGATTTGTAGTTTCCTTGGTTTGGCAGGCTATTACCAATGGTTTGTTTGAAAATTTTCACGGTTATCTAGTCCAATGACTAAGCTAACTCGGAATGGTGTCAAGTTTATCTGGACAAAAGAATGTGATGATTGTTTTGAAGAATTGAAAAGAAGATTGGTGAATGCTACAGTTTTGGAACTACCTTCTAGGAATGGGGAGTTTGTTATCTACAGTGATGCTTCAATGAAAAGACTTGGTTGTGTTTTAATGCAGAATGATCAGGTAATTACTTATGATTCACGACAGTTGAAAAATCATGATGTAAATTACCCTACACATGATTTGGAATTAGCTGTTGTTGTTTTCGCTTTAAAAATTTGGAGGCATCATTTGTATGGAGTAAAGTGTGAAATATATACTGATCACATAAGTTTAAAAATATATTCACTCATAATGAATTGAACATGAGACAGAGGAGATGGCTAGAATTAATCAAGGATTATGATTTTGCAATTCATTACCATCCGGGAAAAGCAAATAATGTGGATGATGCTTTGAGTCGAAAAAGTAATGCTTCATTAACAATGTTGTGTTTGGAACGTGATCCTTTGGTTAAGGATTTGATGAAAATTGGAATAGAAGTTGTTGGTGCAAGATGTTCTTCTGTTTTGTTTCAGGTATCAGTAAAACATTCTCTATCAGGCAGAATCAAGCAAGCACAGAAGCAAGACAGTGAGTTGCAGAAAAAGGTAGAGCTGGTTCAGAAAGGTAAGTTACCCGAATTCCACATTGATAATGATCGTGTTTGGAGATTTGGGATGATATTGTGTGTGCCTTTTGATTCACAGTTGAAGGTAGAGTTGTTATGTGAAGCTCATAGTTCTCCATTTTTAGTTCATCCTGGCAGTACTAAGATGTACAAGGATCTGCGGGAGTATTTCTGGTGGGATGGAATGAAAAGAGGTATTGCTGATTTTACTATGAAGTGTTTGACATGTCAACAGGTTAAATCAGAGAGGAAGTTACCGAAAGGGATGCTCAACCTTTACCAGTGCTAGAGTGGAAATGGGAGAATATATCCATGGACTTCGTTGTGGGATTGTCGAAGACCCCTCGAGGTAATAATGCAATTTGGGTTATTGTTGATCGCTTGACTAAATCTGCTCATTTCCTTGATATACGAGATAATTTTTACCAAGATCAACTCTCACATTTGTATCTTAAAGAGATAGTCAGGTTACATGGATTTCCCCTCTCCATATAATCTAACCGTGATCCCAGGTTCACTTAAAACTTTTGGAAAGGCCTTTAGAAGTCGTTGGGTACTGAATTAAAATTTAGTACAGCTTTTCATCCTCAATCAGATGGGAAGTCAGAACAAACAATTCATACTTTGGAAGATATTATACGTGATTGTTCGATGGATTATTAGGGAAGTTGGGACCACCATCTTTCATTGGATGAGTTTTCTTATAATAACAGTTTTCATTCCAGGATACAGATGGCACCATTTGAGGCGTTATATGGGTAGTGGTGTCGAACTCCAGCTTTTTGGGATGAAGTGGGTGAAAGAAAGGTGATGGGTCAAGAATTTGTAGAAAAGTTGGCAGAAAAAGTTCAGGTGATACAGAAACACATGAGAACAGCTCAGAGCAGGCAGAAGAGTTATGCGGACAACAGGAGGAAGGATCTATCTTTTGAGGTAGGTGATCTTGTTTTTCTCAAAGTCTCACCATGGAAAAGTGTGATGTGATTTGGTAAGAAAGGAAAGCTGAGTCCAAGGTTAATTGGACCATATGAAATTCTGGAGAGAGTTGGATCAGTTGCATACCGGGTGGCTTTACCTCCGAGTTTATCTCAGGTACACAATGCTTTTCATGTTTCGATACTACTAAAGTACATGCAAGATCCATCTCATGTTTTGAGTCCATAGGTAGTTCAGTTGGAAGAGAACCTATCTTATGAGGAACAACCGGTCCAGATTTATGACCACATGGAGCAAGTGTTATGGAATAAGGTGATTAATCAGGTAAAGGTTTTGTGAAAAAACAACATGATGGAAGAGGCAACATGGGAATCTGAAAAGGCAATGAGGGATAAGTACCCCCATTTATTCGATAAGTAAATAAATTGCGGGGGAAAAATTTTCTAAAGTGGGGAAGGATGTAACATCCCAAGTAAGTAATGAATAATATATATTTTTATCTATGTCTATTAGTGAATTAAATAGTGTTTTAGAGGTTTAAAATGAGAATAAATCCAATCTTAAGCATGGAATACACTAATATTTTTAAAAGATTTTTTTACTACCTTTTGATGGAAAACCATTTTTAAATCTATATTTGGACAATTTTATAATCAATGTTTGTCAAAATAAACATATTCTTTATGATTGGGAAATCAAAATTTACATTGTGTGAATTTTTGGTATTTTTCTGATAAAGTTCATTTTTAATGAATAGTGAAAATGTTGTATTTTAATTCAAAACCTCTTTTTAATCTAATTTATTTATATGATTAGATTATATTTTTAATTGGTTTTAAAGTTAAATTAGAATATATTCTTACCATTTAATCCAATGGTGGTCATTGTAATCAATTTTACTTTGAAATTGGGCTTAAACTAGTGTCAATCTTTTGATACTTATTGTTTCATAAAAACAGGCTATTTGTCATGAAAGCGGGAATTACTTATTAAATTAATTTATGTAACTTATATGATTTTAATTTTGTAATATAGAAATCATTTTTGAATTCATAATATCAAATATATATTAGGGTGATGTTTTGGTATTTTTCTGAAAAACTTCAATTTTTGATGAATAGTGAAACCACTAAGTGGTAGTTAAAAAACTGATTTTTCATTTAAATGAATCATTGCCACTTCTGTGATTTGATTTTCAAAAATCCGACATACATGGTTGTCATTAAGAAGTAAAATTTGGTTCAATGAGATTAAAATACTTTTTTGGTGAATAGTATCTTTTATGTTTTTAATCGCGATTAGAGGTAATTAGTGCAATTTAAGGAAAAAATGATATTATAATAAAATGAAAATACATAGACACATGTCCTACACTTATTGGATGTGTCATGGCCGACCAAAAAAATCCATGTGTCAACTTGGGGACCCCATGGAGCCACTTTGGTAGGAAAATGACATTAATATCTTTTTATTTAATGTTAAAATTAAAATGACGCAAACATGAGTTGTTTTACTAAAACAATTTTAAAAAGGCGTTATACAAGTCAGATTTTTGACTATAAATATTAATTAGAAATATAAAAAGATTTCCTACATCATGATATTTTTTTAATAATTTTTAGACATTGAATAAATGAAATTATTTATGACATCATGATGATGCAGCGATTACCTCATTACTAAAGGATTTATATAAAATAAGAAGATAATGTAGAATCTAAGACCTACACTTGTCAAAGAACTATTGTATGAGTATATTTCTAACCCTTATCACCTTATCCTCTAATTATATCTATTTGGGAACTTTTAAATCCGAAAATCATTATAATATAAAGAAACATTTCTTTAAATTCCAAGAGTGCCCCTCCTCTTCTCTTATAAAAGGCCCTCACCTCTACCTCCTTACCCACACGTCCAAAGCCTTTGTCTCGGACAAACCCTGCACATTTTGTCTCTCCACTTCCCTATATTACTCCTTAAAGCCTCACTTTGGGCCGATGTCTTCCCAAGGAAGCCTTTGAGCTCAAACCAAAGGGAGTTACCTGATTTTAAGGTAATGTCTTCACTTGTGTTCTTTTGTTTTATTTTGCTTCTCCAACCCCCTAAACTCTTATTATTCATTTCTTTTGTAACAACACCAGTATCTTCTATATACTAGGATGTTGTTATAAGATGGATTCTAGGTACACTTACACACACCTACATCTAATGGTTAAAGAACATACTGTTTCCGTGGATGGTGAATTTCTGCCTCCCGAAACGATGATTGTTCAACATTGTTTTAACACCTTCAAAGGTGGTCATTAAGATGACACTATATTCATATATGATATATAATATTTTTATGTTTTCCTTAACCATCTGTATTTTTCATTTTGGGCATACTTTTATGGTTTCCATTATGGGTAAACGTGATATCTTCATTTAAGGAAGTGCGGACTACCGCCCCCTCAAAGTGATTTGATTCGTTAATACCATATGTGGGACGTAAAAAGGATGGAGTTATGATATTATATATGATATTACACTGGAATTATAATATACGTTTATATCATTATGATTCCATTTCATAAAATACAAAATAGAAATGGAAGCAGCGTTCATGCGTACGTACGGCTTACCGTCTCCATGAACGGTGCATTTCATTTCTTATCTCTAAATGTTATGTAATATTATAAATGCATGAATGTACTAGATATATATGATATATATGATATATACATCATGAATACCATTCTGGATATAATGGATACATGAAAAACTTGTAATTATAAAGGGTTTATTGTTGACTCAAGTACCAATGATCGTTAAAACGACCGTTATTAACTAAAATAATTTCATGGTCTTCATGACATGGCAATAAGTGATATAAAAGGAATAATGAACTTGAAAAAGGTTCTTAAAAAAGTAGAAATTAATTGAAGTTTATTATTCAGGATATTAAAGAACGGCCGAGTCAAGTTGGACCCGAGGTATGGGTCTTCGTCTCAATCTCCTTTCATTTAGGCATATTTTGTTTTATACACAACATTATTTTATACGGTTTATAAACCCCTTTGAATTTTACGTTTATTCAAAAAGAATCATTTTTATATGAAGTGTTTACTAAACAACAAAAGGGAAAGTTTTTTGTCGTACGTATGCGGCGACAACGACTTCTCCACCGTCGTGACCATTATTTGAGTTTCGACTTCCTCAACAAGACATACTGTTTTTTTAAAGAAAAATAAATACCCCATTTTAGTTTTCTTTTATTTTGGAATTGAAAATGGTTTTATAATGTTTTTATTATATAATTGTGTTTTATTTATATCATGTGATTTAAATGTGGAAATGTAATGTTTCCTTTATGTATGTTTTATGTGATACGATTATGTTATGGTTCTTGGGAATTTTAATGAAGATGGGTGGTTCCATGATAAACTAAGGGCGGGTGATCCCAATATTGCTCTCCAATGCATTGGGTAATGTGAAGGAGTGAAACGTTAAGGTTTCTCCGAAGTGATTTAGGGAATATACTGTGATGGGTATTCCAAACGTAACCAATAGGGTTACTCCCTACGTAAGAATGTTATGAATGCCTCAAGTTACATTTATGTCTTATGATTTCTATGATTTATTCATGATTGGATGAGGTATGTTAAAGTTCTTATGTTTTATGGGTAAATTATGATTTCATTCTTATGTATATATGTACCCATGTTTCCTTTCCATATTTTTATATCCCTTACTGAGCTTTTTATGCTCATCCCATGTTATTGAAATGTTTTTCACAGGTCAAGGAAAAGGTACATGATATGATGATAGTGTCAAGGAAATGTCAAGAAAGAATCCATGTTTTATTTTAAATAAGTTTCCATTGATTGGAAAAATGAATACTATCTTTTATGTAACCACATTGTTTAAATGTGGAATGTAATGCATGTTTTATGATCTAATTCTCTAATACTCTAAACATGAAAATATCTTCAAGGTGTAATCTTATAATAACTAAAAATTAAGTAAGGTTTCAGGCCGGGGCCTTATAGGAATGATCAAGAAGGATGGACAGAGGATAACCGACATCGGATTCTTTTCCATGGAAGGTTGTTTGTACCAGAGACAATGTGTGAGGGAGTTCTCCGTGACTTCCATAGCATAGCCTTGGTGGTACATCCATGAGTTTCAAAAATGTACTGAGGCCTGAGGGAACAGTTTTGGTGGCCCGTGGTGAAACGGGCAGTGGCAGTGTTTGTGGCTAAATGCCTAGTGTGTCAGAAAGTGAAAGGTGAACACAATGTTCCCAGTGGGTTGTTGCACCCTTTAGATGTCCTCGAGTGGAAGTAGTATGACATCTCATTGGACATTGTCAGAGGACTACCCAAATCTCAGGGTGGTTATGATGCTATCTGGGTAGTGGTCGATCGGCTGACAAAATCAGCACACATCTTATCAATTAAGGAGTCAGGCCCAGTGAGTGCCTCAGCATAGAGGTACGTAGATGAGGTTATGCAGTTCCATAGAGTCCTGAAGACTATCATCTCAGATCGGGATACTCGGTTTACCTCACGAGTTTTTATGGGTTTACATCATGCTTTTGGCACCCATCTATGCCTTAGCACTGCATTCCACCCCCAGACCGAGGGGTAGATGGAGCGGACTATCCAGACGATGGAGGACATGCTGCGAGCATGCGTTCTGGATTTCGGAGGACATGGGTTTGACAATTTCCTTTAGTAGAGTTTTTCTACAACAACAGCATCCACTCTACTATTAGAATGACACCATTTGAGGCTTTGTATGGATGACCATGTCGTTCACCCATTTTCTAGGCAGAGGTTGGTGAGACAGGTGCTCTTGGGCCAGAGGTAGTGCAGAGCACCACAGAGAAAGTCCAGCTTGTACGTGAGATGATCAAAGCGGCTCAGGACCGACAAGAGTCTTATGCTGATCGTCGGAGGAGGCCCTTGGAGTTCGAGGTGGGGGATAATGTGTTCTTGAATGTTTCCCCTTGACGGGGGCAACAGAGGTTTGGGAAAGGGAGCAAGCTCTCACCTAGGTTCATCGGACCTTTTGATGTGCAGAGGCGAGTCAGTGAGGTGGCATATCAGCTGGCCCTGCCACCTCAGTTGGAGAAGGTTCATGACGTCTTCCCCGTCTCCCAGCTGTTTCGATACTTACACGATGACTCCCACGTTATCGACTGGGGAGTGTTAGATATAGGAGATGATGCGACCTTTGAGGAATGACCAGTCAGAATCATGGATCGTAAAGAGAAGGTGCTCCGTGGATGAACCATTCCATTGGTTCATGTGTTGTGGAGGCATGGCAGCCTCGAGGAGAGCACTAGGGAGTAGGATACCCAGATGTACGCTCAGTACCCGGAGTTGTTTTGAATTATGTTTTCCCTTGTTCATCTGAGCTTTGTGTTGATGTTATACTCTGTACCATTGATTTATGGAATGCTTGGCTTCTCGGTTGTGAGACATTTTGATTCCATGTTCCCTGGTAATGTGTAACATGTCCGGATGTGTGGGGAAAGGGAAAAACCTGGTCCTTAATCGAGACACATTAATGCGGATGTGATTGAACCGTGTGGTCGAGTTAGTGACACCTAAAGCGGATAATATCTCGACATGGGAGAAGGAATTTTTCCCCAAACCACATGTTCGGGGCGGTGTGTTGGTTGTGTGGTGTTGGGGGTACTACAAGTTGGAAAATCCTAATGTATGAAAGTGGGAAGACCCAATTATTAATCGGGATTCATTAATGAGGATGCGATTAAACCCGTGCAGGCGTGTCAGAGCCACCTAAAGCGGATAATATCTCAACAAAGAAGATGGAATTCCTAAAGCATATGATTAGTGTTGTTGGTTGGGTTCCTGTTATAACGAGAACCCTATGAGGTATCTTGTTGTGTTCCTATGGGTTGGTTTTTAAATTCTCGAGGACGAGAATTTTTTAAGAGGTATCTGATGTAATGGCCCGGACCACTCCGGCCCATTCCATTGTCAAAAAGAAGTCCACGAAGTGTTCTGGAGGGTAAAATGGACTTTTCCCACACTTTACAGAATTTTGAAACTACACGCCGTGTAGTGTTAGTACACGCCGTGTACCCCCTTTCTGGGTATACCCCATGTTGAAGGTCGTGTCCTTACTATGCAAAATAATGGGTGCTCGCTGTGTGTCCAGTTCTACATGCTGTGTAGTCCTTCCCCGCGTACACGTTACCAGTCAACGACCGTGTACCATGTTGGAGCAGTGTCCTTGCCGTGTTCAATAAATGAGTACACGTCGTGTGTCTAAAATACACGCCGTGTAGTCCCTCCCCGCGTATGTGTTACCCTCAAACTATGTGTTCACCAGTCAACGGCCGCAGAGCCATGTTGGAAGCCGCATGGAGACCGTGTAAAATAACCGAGCACACGCCGTGTAACATAAAGTACATGCAGTGTACTTTTGCTTTTCTCACCTATAAAAGGAGTGGTCCCTCCTACTTTTCAACTCACTCCTCTCCTCCCTATTCCTCTGAGCAGAGCTCTCCCAAGAGACTAGAATTCTCCTTTTCTTCTATAACTTCTTTGTCTGAGCTCCGATTTACGATCTGTCAGCAGCCACAGGATCATAACGATGAGGCGGAACATCCGAGCACGGATCCGTTGTCTTTCCTTCAGCCTTTACTTTCCATCTTCCACCCGAGGAGGTTTTTCTGGGACCCGACAGAAGTGACGGACACCGACAGACATCTTCTAAGGTTGATCCAGGTGAGCGTTGCGATCAGAACCTGTTGAGGTAGGGATCTTACCTTCGTCTCTCTAATTTTTTCATCATGCGGGGTGGGTATCTGCTTGTTTTCATGAGAAGCAGTTGAACCATTAAATAAATACAACAACTGGTTAAAGAACGGGGATGGAAAGTTGTGATTACTGTTACATTACTCTTTATATCCTGTTATATTATGTTGTGAATTGAATAGTCTTATGCCTACTGAAAATCACAGTCGTTGGGGGCCTTTTCTTACACAATTAAATGTTTCCTTATCTTCTAGACTGTTTCTGTGATTGGAACCTTGTTGAATGTGGAAATTTGGTTAATCATGTAATGTTGGCTGATTAAATGAAAATATGGAACCCTTGTGTGATCAGCCCGGTTAAACAAAAATGGAATAATGAACATGTGGGTGTTGGCTTTGATACGTGGAATGTGAGGGGGGTGTTTTGTTGGTTGTTGTGAATTGGGTGAGCAGTGGGCTACAGTTGTCTTGGTTGTGGGTTGGTGTGAATTTTATTTTAGTGACGGGTAGCGGGGCTGCGATAAATTGAATTAAAGGGATAATGATGTACAGTGCAATTGTGGTTATGATGTTTGGCAGCAGAGCTGTAGGTATGGGATTGAATGTGTACGTACTATGGGTTGTGAATAATAAATTTTAATGAATGGTGGGTCAGGGTAATTGAACGGGATTAATAATCAATGGGTTGGTTGGTTGATAAGAAGGACTTGGTTGTGTTGCTTGTGTTTTCTTAACTTGATTTGTGGATGGCAGGGATTTGATTTAAGAATGATCGATGTGGTTGGTTGTGGATAGTTTCCCAGTAGTAAAGGAACTAAATAAACTAATTATACTGAAACATGAAAACCTAAATGGGGTTCTGGTTGTTTGTGGTATGCATGCTTCGTAGTAGTAGTGCTGAGGCACGTGCTCAGTTATCTGTTTAGAAGACATAGGTTCGGATGTGTGTTTGGTATATATATATATATATATCTGTATCATTTGTGTTTTATCGCACCCCACCCATGTTAAGCACATAGTTCCGAACACTCCTATTTCATGGGAGAGGGTGTGTTTCCCATAGTTACTAGCTCCTTCCAGATCCTTCTCCTTGAGGCTGTGTTGGCTTGAGGCGACCATACACCTAAGACTCATTGGGTAGGCTTAGATTGGGGTGGTTTTATCCCAAGAATCTTCGGGCAGGTTCTAATATTTCACAAGAATATTCGGGATGTGGCCCAGGTGTGTATGGGCGGGATACGTCGTTGTGAGGCCCAGGTATGTGCGGGAGGGATACGTGGTTGTGAGGCCCAGGTGTGTGCCGGTGGGATACGTGGTTGTGAGGCCCAGGTGTGTTCGGGCGGGATATGTGGTTTGTGAGGCCCAGGTGTGTGCCGGCGAGGGGAGTGTGGCAGCGTCAGGATGTTCGCCATTAGGAAGAGCAGCTAACTACTGGGAAATAGTGTGGGTACCCAATACTCTTGTTTATTATATACTACTACCTATTTTGATTGTGTTTTGGTGAGTGTGGCTGGTGAGGTTTGGTGGATTTAATTCCCAGCTAGGTTTCTTCAGATGTTCTCATGGGACATTAGGATGTCTCCCCACTTGTGCACGAGAGCTTTAGGTTTCATTGCTGAGTATACTTGTATGCTCACCCTACGTTTATTTTCAGGTTTCCAGGAGGACTACCACGGCCTTGTGGGACCCTACTAGTCGGACAGTTGGAGTTGTTGCAGTTGTTGTTCTCTTGATTTCTTTTGGTATTGTACTTTGAGCTTTCTTGTACTTGCACCTTGTTGTAAAAATGTTTAAACATGCATGTGGTCTTGGTCTGGGTTTATTTATATACACTTGTTCTTTTCATTTTTTCGGTGGTTGACTTATCCTATTTCCCGATTCTATATAAATAAAAAGGGTAATGCCACCCATATTTGTGAAAACTCATACCCTTGGTCCTAGTCGCCACCCCGAGGCCTGCTGGAGGCGGGACTCGGGGTTCATTATTTTCCTTTCAACATTTCCAGCTCAGGAGGGGCATCTTTGGTGGGAGGGGGTTGTGACAAATAGGATCACAAAGACATGATCCATTCAATGTGTTCTAGGATCCAGGCATTGGTCTCAAAAGGACCCATTGTGGTGAATAGTACCATTTTCACTGGTGGTCCATTTTGGGTGAGTAAATAGCCTATCCAACATGTTTTTTCCACGTAGAATATGATGGTGGCCACAGTTTGGACCTAGGAGACCCGTTTTTTAGGCGATGTTGTGTGGGTTTCATAAGTTGGTGATGCTGAATAACATGGTTATATGGGACCCCCTGATCTCTTTTTGATGTTAATATTGTCTAGGTATAGTGGTTCCCCCTAGTTTTGGATGGCGGTGTTATGACAATCTAGGTTATCTGGGTCCCCATAGTTCCTATTTGAAAGATTTCTGTCTTTTGGGTTGAGTGAGTCCCCCCGGTCCTTTATCTAAGAGACTTTCAGTATGACATCTCCATCACAAAACTATGACCCCTCTTCATCTATTACGAGGGTTTTTGGTATCATGTCCCCTTCACTGGACTATGAAACCTCCGATTTCTTTTCATACATGATGTGTAGGTGTGTTCCCATTTTCTAGAGTGAGTTGTCTCAATCCACTTCGATAAAAAACTCAGTGGATTTGGAGCACGTTTCACTTTGAGAGGCCCAACATGGTCCTCATGTACCTCCATGTTTTCCCTAGTAGAGTTGTCAAAATTGGTGTGACAAATATTTATGTGGGAATCATTACTCTACCTAGGATGTTCTAGTTGGGGATGGAGCCCTAGTGATCCCTGGGAGCCGACACTCTTGTAGTGTAGCAATATTTTCTCTATTTCCTTTCTTGGGTTCATTTACTCAAGTTATAAGATGGGGTTTGAGGTATCATTGTGACTGACATTACTCAGGTGATGATCCCTTATCTGAGTGATATGATCTCCAGGGTGTCAGATTGATATTTTGATGTTTTCCTTGGTGGAGTTCCCGGTATTGGAATAACTAACACTAATAGGGAACAGATTCTCTACGAGACGAGTGGTACCCGTTTTGGGTTGTTGTGTGTAACCCCTTTTCTATTTTTGGTACTCTTTATGGGGTTTTAGTGTCTCATAGAATATCTGGTGTGGGATACCCTACCTCAGAAGTTTGAGGTGGTTTAGTCATTAGATGACTTCTTCCATGGCGATATCCATCGAGAACGCCCTCGCTGGCAGGTATAAAAAGGGTTGACCAAGCATGTTGTTTGTTCGTTTACCGATGGGGTGAAAACTCCCAGTTGAGTACCATCTAGGATGGAGTTGTTAACTCATCATCATTGAGCTGTCGATTCTTGCCCCCTTTCGTTTTGTGAGATATTAGGGATGGCTTGGCTCTTGATACTATCTATGAGGTCAGTATCTCATGAGATCCTTGCAAGTTTTGAGTTAGAACCCCGAGTTATTAACCATGGTTATTCTAGGGTTGGGATAATGAGACTTGGAGGATAGTATATCTAGGTATGTTTTGGGACTCCACATGGAATGTTTCATTTTGGTATCATGCTAGGGACATCGAGTTGACAAGTTAGTTATTTCTGAAGATGGTCTTGATATGGAGCTTCTCACTCATTTGGGTTCCCTCGGTCTGGGTTGATCCAACTGATTCCATTCAGTTACACCTGTTTTGGTTTGTGATTTTTGGGTTCCTAATATGTATTCTTATACTCACCGAAACATGTTCTTTTCCCACACATGAGTTGTGTATTGTTCAGACCATGGGTCCTTTGACAGAGTCTAAGTTGGACCAGGAGCAGGGAAGGCATATTATCTGGACTGACTAGGGTTTTCACTGAAGCTTGGATGAGGAGCTTATTGGCGAATGTTTGACAATGATCCAATCCTTTAGAGTGTTTTGGATGCTTTTGTAGTTTCCTTTTGGTGGGCCCTATTTTTTCCCTTTTGTTCTTCTGTTGAACTATAGTTTGCGATAGATGTATGCATGAAATTTAGTTTTCAATTTTTATATATATCATTTCATTATTTCATTGAGGTGTATGTGGGTGTGTGTGTGTACATGTACATTATGCTAAGGCCTCCTATTGTGTGATATCCTACATGACACTAGTCGCCATCCCCTAGCCTATAGAGGCGGTCTTGGGGAGTCGCGGGTCGATCCCCATTGGGTCGGGTCGTGAAATAGTGGTATCAGAGGAGGTTCCACCGTGGGGACCTCAGAGCATAGTTGTTCTAGATGTGAACTTGTTCTCGGTTTCATAGCCTCAGTGTTAGGATGTTTCAATTTAGGATTTCAAGTTAGGGACTCTAGTGTTTGTATGGGAAGCCGACATATCCATTCACGAGGACTCTGATAACCATCCTTTCAACTTGGGAAATTAAGACATTTTTCTTAGGGGAATAGTGGTACATGCATCAAATAGGACTGGGTTTTGGGTTTTCCTTGTCCTTCTTGAGTTAGCTCCCTAGATATACACATTCACTATGGTGAATCTTGAATTTATTCAAGATGTTTCCATAATGGAAGAATTAGAGGGTTCCATAGTTGGTATTGATGTATGACCCAATGAGTGACGAGGTCTCCTTATAGGGACCTGGTTATGAGGTAGGCTCTCATCCTATTGTAAAGATGGTGGAGCCACCACCTGTCGATTAGTGTGTTGACCCACGTTATGGGATTTAGGTGGATGAATCTTGTCATACCGAGCCATTTATGGCTCTGTTGGTCTTGGGTTTTTTCGATATAGATTATATTGCATGACGAAATGGGATCCTTCCCCCACTGAGATACATTTTTGTTATGCGATGAAAACCGTGTGGGAGAGTCAGTTCCGACCAAAGCATACAATATCGAGGTTTGGTGGTTGAGTACCTTCGACTTGAGTACATGAGGCTTGGAAGCTTGTTGGTAGAAAAATGCCTGATATGATCCAATATGAGTGTTTGGGAAGGCCTTCATTGTTCATTATCTCCCTCATGTGCTTAGTATCAGATTGTACACAGGATGCTCGAGGAGGTTGTGGTGTGATTGGTTGTGGATTCAAATTCATAGTAAGGATGGAATCTTACCCCACTAAGACACATCCTTGAGGCGCGATCCAAAAAAATGTGGTCTTGTCAGTACCGCACAAGGGAGATTATGTAATGGTGCGGTGGATGAATTACTTTGACCTGTGAGTTAGAGTTCGGTTCTATGCATTGGTGGTGGTTTTGTAAGGTCCTGTAAGATCTAGTGTGTACACTTGGGAAACCCTGTTTGTTCTCCTTGTGAAAGAAATGTTTTTATTGAGGTGTTGAGGTTTGATTTAGAGGTCTCGTGTGATGGGATATATTGTGGCCGATGGAGTTTCCTTAATTTGGGGAGTATGTCAACCTTTTGAGGTTTAGAATTGACACCAGCCATTTGAAGAGATGTGGTGATAAGGTGGTAATTCCTTGTCTTTATATGGTGTTTCTGTTCTTCCTGGTTTGTGTTTTTCACATCATAGGAACCTTTTTTCAAATTGTTGGTGTGGGAGTCCCAGTTGAGATCTCAAATTCTTTTCCCTTTTTCATAGGCTGTGTATTTTTTGGATGAAAAGGATTAAGGAGGGGAGGATGTAAAGACATTGTTTTGGACCTATTAGATATTGAAATATTCCTACAAAAATTCTAGAGCTAGGCGCGGTGAAGACATGCGATTCTGAGGCCCAGGGTGCCCAAAATAAATTGTATTATAATATTAAGTATTTTTATACTATGAACCTGGATGAAAAAGGTTATCTCTTAAATGGTATCTCAGATTGATAATCTGAGGGAACGGTTGTGTCCAGATCGTGGAGTTTACCCTAGGCGGGTTATAAGTTTTGTCGGCATGAGCTCGTAGTTGAAAAAGTTATTGAGGAAATTTTAATAAATATTAAATTTATTTATTTAAAGACTTAATCTTGAATAACAGCTTAAATTCATCTCAAATTTATTTTCTGAGACCATGGTTTTGTTCGTAATGAAGTGTTTACCTTATGGGTGACATAATCTTCATCAACGTCGAGTTTCCAGATAGAGGTGAGTCCGGTCGAGGAGTTGGGTTGATTTATGTTTAAAAAAAATAAAACAAATAGCTCATATCTCCCCTTGTACATGAATATGGAAGCCCCCATCCCCACCCTCATTCCTCCTTCAATGATGAACATTTATAAATCGAAGAACGAGGTGCTGTCAGACTTAGATCTTTGCGCTGGTCACTCCCAGATCATGCAACAACTGCTTCGGAGTATAGATCTAGTGTGGAAGCATCAGTGTTTCACAAAAAGGTAACCAGTTTGAGTTTTAATTTTTAGATCCCATTACTTGTGTGTTTTTATTTGAATCTTCAACATGTCTATGAAGATCGCGTCCTGAGATTTCAGAAATAGGTCTTAGAACTTTTTTTGGAGCACAGGGATGCTCTCAGTGGTCCGTAGAAGTTTTCTGATGGCATGGGAGAATTTTGGCGATGGTCATGGTAAAATTCAGTGAGAGAGGCTCCAACACGGTGGTTTTAAGGGGAGATATATGGTGGCATAGTAGTATCCGGCTCTGGAATGGTGGTTTTTGGTGGCGATGTGGCAGTTTCCGGCGACGATTAGACCAGAATGGTCCGGGGCGTTTAAACCCCTGTATATCACAAATCGAGTGTCTGATTCACGAACCGTGTGCGGTAACATGACCCTTGCTTAGAGTAATTTCTTATGATGACACTTTCAGATCTTTTTGAGTAGTTAAAGATTCTTGGTGGTACAAAACATCAAAAAATAATAATAATATTTTAATTATTATTATTTGGTGATTATTGAATTGGATGAATCTTCTGCATCCGATGTCTGATTGATGCACTATCTATGACATTGAAATCTTGAATTAAAGGAAGATGTTTCAAGGACAATTTATCTTGATTAATCCAAAATCATGTTTTGGGCCCCACGGGGCCCATTCTAGGCGTTTGCGGTGAAATGAAAAAAATTTCACCGAGTATCTGTTTTGGACAAATGAGGAGTCAATCCCATGTGTTTTTTCTGAGAGGATCGAGATAGATTGATCTATTTGATGTGTCATGGTATTGAGGCATGGGACTCATGAGGACCCATTATGGTGAATAGTACAGTTTTCTCCAGTGGTCCATTTTGGGCGATTAAATTGCCTATCATACATGTTTTTCCACATAGAACGCTATGGTAGCCATAGTTTGGGCCTAGGAGACATAATGTACAAGATATGTCATGTGAGTATTTTGAGTCAGTGATGCTGACATGTTGAATTTTGGGGGACCCCATGATCTCTTGGTGATGTTACAACTAGCCGGGTTGAGTGGTTCCACTTAGTTTTGGATGGCGGCGTTACAACTAGTTAGGTTGAGTGGGTCCCCTTAGTTCTTGTTTGCGGCATTTTGATCTACTAGGTTGAGTGAGTCCCCTACGTCCATTATCTATGAGGGTTTAGGTATAACATCCCATTCACTGGACTATGAAACCTATTCATCTTTTATGAGGGTTTTCAGTATCAAATCACCTTCACAGGAATGTGACCCCTCATCGACTGCTTTCAGTATGTGGAGTGCGGGTGCGTTCTGGTTTTCTGGAGTGAGTTGTCTCAATCTTCTTTGACAACAGACTCAACAGATTTTAAGCACATGTACCCCTGAGAGGCCCGACGTGATCCTCACATCCCTAGTGATCCCTAGGAGATGACCCTCTAGTTGTGTATTGATATCAGCTCTGTTGTCTTTATGTGGTGAATTTACACAAGTTACCATATGGGGTTTGAGGTATCATCATGAATGACAGTACTTGGGTGATGATCCTCTATCTGAGCGATATGATCTCCAGGGTGTCAGATCAATATTGCGAAGTTTTCCTCAGAGGAGTTCTTAGTATTTTCATGACCAACACTACACAGGTACCGATCCTCTGCGAGACGAGTTGTACATTTTTTGGTTGTTGCGTGATACCTCTTTGCAATGTTTGGTTTTCTAGATAGGGTTTTAGTGTCCCCCAGCAGATGTTGGGTGGAATCCTCTACCTAAGGAGTTGGAGGTGGTTTAGTCATTAGGTGACTTCTTTCGTCGCATTTTCCGTCGAATGTTCCCACAATGGGTATGTATCACAAGGGTTGTCCAAGTGTGTTGTTTGTTCATTTTCCAATAGAGTGGAATCTCTTAGTTGATTTTAATCCAATATGGTGTAGTTATCTCATCAACATTGAGCTATCTATGATTTCCCCATTTCATTTTCTGAGCTATCAGGGATGGATTGGATCTTGATGCTTTCTATGTGGTCAGTACATCATGAGATCATTGTGAGTATTACCTTAGAACCTCGAGTCATTTACTATGGTTATTTTATGGTCTGGACCATGAGACTTAGAGCTTAGTATATCCGGGTATTTTTTGGGAGTCCCCATGGCATGTGTCATTTCATTGACTGCCAGGGACATCGAGTTTACTAGTCGGGTATTGTTGAGGATGGTCTCGAGATCGAGCTTCTCTCTTATTTAGGTTCTCTCAGTCTGGGTCAAGAAAACTGAGGCATATCAGTTACTCCATTTTTAGTTTGTGATTTTGGGTCACCTACTGAGTATTCTTATACTCACCCCTAGAAAGGCAGTACCCACAAATGCCTTGTGTCTTTTTTAGATGACATGTCCTTAGACAGAGTCCTAGTTGGACCTGGAGAAGGCATGGTATAGTAGTTGGACCGACCAGAGATTCCATGAAAACATGGATGAGGAGATTACCGATAGGAGTTTGACAATGATCCCCTCCTACCTAGCTAGTTGGATGCTTTTGCAGTTTTCTTTTGGTGGGCCCTATTTTTTCCCTTTTGTATTTCTATTATACTCTGGTTTGGGATAGATATATGAATGCATTTTAGTTTTATGTTTTTATATATATCTCTGCATTATTTTATGGAGGTGTATGCGGGTGTGTGTGTACATGTACATTAGGTAAAGGACTCCTTGTCGGTGATATCCTACTCGGCGCTAGTCTCCAGCCTCTGGCTTATGGAGGCGGGATTGGGGAGTTGTAGCCTAAGACCTATTGAGCCTATTTGTGAAATAATTATGGCATCTAATCACCTACATGTTGACCTATTTCAACAGTTCTATATATATTTAATTTTTATATTTGGAATTATCATCACAATCATTACTTTTCAATTTCGTTTATGTATAATTATGATATATCACATATATATATATATATATATATATATATCTATTTTATTATAATAGATGAATTATCTATCTCAAGAGGTATTATGTTTAATCCAATAATTTTCATCCAATTATGATAATGACTACCACTAAAAATATTAACCTCATTGGAATTCACTGTATTTTCCTTACTAATGGTATTCAATTGATAGATTTAATCACTATAACCTTGATTATGATACTACTAATTGTGATTTGTGAATCCATGATATTGGAAGGGTGAATCATGGTGTAATTTTTTATTTATTTGTTGAGATAATATTCCCATGTTTTTTAGATCTCATTAATCCTATAATTTTTAGGAAAAATATTAATATAATAAACAAACACACAAATTAAAACAAGGAACACATATATTACGTGGTTCACCATTAAAAGATATTGTCAAGAGTATATATATGGCATTGCGATGGTGTTCCAAAATCCATTTATTTTTTCTTTTTTGGGTTATATAATATTTCAACCATAGTAACTCTATTCTAGGATCACTTATTTTAAGAATTTATTATGGAATAAGCACACTGCTTCCCCCATATCACTTCCATTGAATCCTCCTCTATTCACTACATTAAATTGATGCCTTCTCAAATTTTTTATGTGTAGGTAAAATTAATATAACAAAGAATGTATTGGGTATTTTTCATCACCATGATTGGAGCATAATTAACTAATGTAATCCCCGGTCTCTACATTAATAACTTGTGATACTCTATTTAAATATTTTCTTAATCCAAATAAACTTCACTAAGGGATCACTTAGAAAAGTTTTCTCAACATGATTTTCTCTTGTACATTAATGTAACTATCTTATCTCGTGTTTACATTCTCATGTAGAAAAATTTGTGAAACTCCCTTCACTAAGGTATGTTTTTTCAAGTAGTTTCACCTTTCTTCCATTACTATACCTTATTTATTGAACTATGTTCACACAATAACCATCATTATAAATTTCCTCAACAATCACCCATTGTAAAAATCCCATCATGTTGTTTTTTTATCTCAATAACCTCTTATATAACGATCCTTAGATTATTTTCTCAAAAAAATTGTTTCTCTTGAGTATCATTAACATATTTATCATTACTCGAGTTAGCCTTTCATAAATAGAGACACCCAAATCCTTCCCTTAACATTCATTAATTCTTATTAAAGCGGCAGGGAAAAAATAATTTTAATAACATAATCATTTCTGCTTCAAAATTTGTTGAAGTGTTTTTTATGAAAGGTAATATCCATGAAACATAATTGGTGTGAATTTCGTAGCTTGGAAATAATCCACAGGAACACAACTACCTACCTAGAGATTGACCTAACCAGTTTGAATCCACTAACAAGAATGATCTCCAACTAGAACAAAGTAATTTGACTATCATGAAGCAGTTCCCTCTACTAATGAAATCCTAAATTTATAGAAAAAACAACTATATAATTACTCCAACAATATTTTGGATTTAAATTACAATAAATGGACTCCATTTATAATTAATCTATTAGTAATCCAAGAAAATTATTGAAATTAAAAAAATCAACCCTATCAATGATCACCTTGGATCCAATAATGTACCCACATGAAACTATAATTATGAAAAACCAACCATCAATACAAGTTTTTCATGAAACAACACCTCCATGACCTAACCTAGTTAGGCAATGAAAATAGACATGATACCCAAATTCCACATTTCAGAAAAGGGGTCCAAAAAATAATATTGAGGTTTTAATATTAAAATTGGGATGAATTTTACTTAATTAGTATCTTAAAATACTATATGTTCCCATATGAAAAATATATAAATATCAATGAACTGAACCATGAGACATCATAATATTATAGAATTAATTTCATATACACAGAACAATAAATAAAAATATGTATAATATGTAATATTATTTCTAAAATAATATTTATCACCCTTTATGAAATATCCATACCTTCAATAACACCATGATATTGTCAAAATAATAATGACAACACCTCAACTGGATAAACTAAAAATAATATGTGATTTATGAATGATAATATGCCACATGTAGTGAAATAAACCCCTTAGGACAATACAATCTGAATCCAATATAATTTATAAAATTCCTAAATCCACACTTATGTTAATGAAAATAATATCAATAAAATTATATATATATATATATATATATATATTCAACAAAAATGAAAAATAATATAATTAAATAGAGTGAATGATATCCCATAAATATAATACAAACAATTAATCTCATTTTTACTTTTGTATAACAAAATTTATCAGACCAAATATCACCCAATAATATAGAAGTTCAATTGTTATTAGTTTTTTATCCAATATTATACCTTTAATTTAAATTTTTGATTATAATTATTCTCATTTCATTATCACATAATTTGAATTCAATTATTGATAATCTATATAATTTAAATAATATATATATATATATATTATATGCTCTCTATATCCAACTAAATTCAGTAACCCATCAGGCTTACTAAATCCAATATCCTTATAAAACCATAATGATATTAAATTTCATGTTTTAAAATACTTTCACAATTATAATCCAAGTATTTAGTCAATTAGATGAAATGAAAAATTGTAATAACCAATGAAATCTTTATTAATGTAAAATAAAATCCAATCACACTATATACATATATCTCCATTTAACACCAATGCGGTTCAATTTTAAATCACCACATTTAGGTCATCATAAATATAAAAATATCCTTTTCATAAACTCAACATAAACATCAAAATACTTTACTTAACTATGAAATGAAATTATCAAAATAAATTAGAATCTGTTAACTATCTTTTTTTCTTAAATTTGCCTCAAATTACCCTTTAAGGATGATTTAATGTCTCATAAAAAGAATATAAGAGGAGGTAAACACTAACTAATGTGGATTATAACACCTATTTAACAATTTAATAAACTGTTAATAAATAAGGAAAATGGATGAAATCAATTTGTGTATGAAAGTATAAATCCATGTGTTCATTACAAAGAAAAAGTTTCATAATTATTTACTATGAATTAAATAAATATAGGAAATTTCAATTTAACATACCTGTCTATTAATCTGGAGCCCCAACATTTCCTATACAATTATTGATGTTATTTAATGATAAATTTAAAACTTATATATGATTTTAAAAAAATACAAATTTGGAATTCCAACATGCCTATTCAACACACACAAATTCCAATAATATATGAATAATAAATATTTCAAAATAAATTATTAAATTTATGTGTATTATATTTGGAATTTTGTAGATATATAAAATTCTTTGAATAAAAAAAATAATTTCAAAACAAGAACTGTATTATTAATTAGGAGATCATGAAATAAATACTAAGTAAAAATATGGTAAGAAAACAAATAGTATTGTATATTGAGATCATTATTACCCTTATATGATATTTTTTTATAAAACCCACTTAGTTTATTTATAAGTAGTTGTAGCTTTGAAGGTGATCCATTAACTATGATAATCATAGATTAAATCCATAATAGTCTCTGATCACCCATGGTTTGCAATAACCATCACAGTAATGGGTTAAGCATAATAATAAATTGAAATTTTATTATTATAGAGTATCTATTATTTTATATTATAAATAATA
Source organism: Viscum album (assembly GCA_963277665.1). Classification (NCBI taxonomy): domain Eukaryota; kingdom Viridiplantae; phylum Streptophyta; class Magnoliopsida; order Santalales; family Viscaceae; genus Viscum; species Viscum album. The sequence goes on along the minus strand of OY728121.1, from coordinate 1,572,734,398 downwards.
ATCAATAATTTTATCATTAAATTTAAAGGGGTAATATTAGTAATTTTATTAGTTTTTGATTAATAAATTATAAATATTGTAAATTATTGTTCTATTAATAAGAAAATGATACTATAATGTTTTACAATCAATCCACATTTCATCTTTTTGTTTTTTTATCTTATAAATTCCTTATAAATACAAGAAAAATCAACCGATATGGCATATATATGATATATAGGATAGAATTTTAACAGGTAAAAGTATTAAATATATCACACATGCAATGGAAAACCCCAAAACATGTAATGAAAAAAATTAAATAATTATATGTTAACCAATACAACCATTACCACTCCATAGATTATACATGAGTAAATAGTTATATTATTATTAAATATTCACTAATGTATCAAAAAATATATGCATAATTCATATGATATTAAATCACGTATAACATTATATGTAATCATATAAACCACTCTTCTTAATTAATGTCCTAACCACGTTAGGAATTGTATCATATTTTCCATATAAAATTTCTTCTAAATTTTTTAATGGAATAAAAAATATTTATTTTCATGTAAATTCTTATAAACACGTGGTTCATTGATTTTTTGAGAATTATTATGACTTCAAAATTCACGACAATATTTAATGAGATTCTTGAAAAAAAATTCAATGCTACTCAAGTTACAATGGGATTTAGCCTGATCATCTTTATGACCATTTATCTCAAAAAAGGTATCCCCTAAATATATTTTAATATATTAGAAATTATAATATAACTCATTTTTTATTCATATAAATTACAAATATGGGTCATGGAACAAGTAAACACAATATAGATAAACTAATACATTCTTTATTTTTTTATTTACACTATCCAAAATGGATGAATATATAATATATAATTCATATAAATAAATGATATAATCATATGGATCTCCCTTGGTATGACAATATACATTCTTATCCTTTCACAATTAGTGTCATATATTTTTTATCCATCAAATATTATATCAAATCACATCCCTATATAGAAAAAACCCATTGATAAAATAGAAATGCTATTAATTACACCTTTAGTTGCACAATATTTTTCAAAAACATATGAAATGTTGAAAATAATGAAGGATTTAATAATGGGTAAATTTTTAGAATAATGTATTATAGATTAATAAGAAACAAAAATACCAATGTTACTAATGAAATTATTTGTGATATTCCATGAGCAATTCACAAGGTCTTTGATCTAAATTTTCAAGTCAAACTTCAATCTCACGATTGACCTTTCTATCTCCAATGGTGGACATACTCATGATTATATCCATACATCATCACAACTAATAAAATCCTATGTTAATTATTAATTTTGAAAACATAATTATTTTTCACTAAAATTTTATTTATTTTATAAATATCATGCAACATAAACAAAACACATGAATGAATGATAATGTAAAAAATTTAATTTATAAAAATATAATACATTTTTTATTTGTAATCATTTGAAGATATATTATTAAAACATCAAACATTATAAAATTTTTAAATTACATTATAATATGTATATAATTTAGTTGGAACAATATATGAATTATATTACTATCCCTCTCAATGAACAAGTAATATAACCATATACAATTTTAAACAATTTTTTATAAACTAGAAAAATAAATGTATAAATCTTTTTAATAAACTCTATAATGAGATTTTTTATTTCATGTTCAAAGATGGATTTAATGGTTGTATTTGGGTTTTACTATTTTATAGGAAAATTTAATGGTATGAAATTTTTAATCCAAATTTTATTGATAAAATATAATGTTATAGTATTAGTGTATTTGGTGTTAAAATAATATAACGACTTATTTGTTCCAATCTAATACTTTGTCGTAAAAATAAAATAAAAACCTAATAAAACTATTTATAAGGATATATTATATAGATGAGAAATAAAACCATTATTTCTTATGATGTTTAAATTATTATATTGGAACATTTTCTATAAACAATAACCAAAATTTTATAGGTAATTAATCAGTTATAATACCTATATCAAAGAAATTTGTAAATATATATATTAAATTAAAAAAAATTATCTTACACAATTTTTAATGTATAATGCTTTATTTTTATACAAACAATATATGGTTACACCCCATATAATCATCATATATACATAACAACATTTCACACCAACAACCAATATAATTTTTTTAATATTTTTTGAAATTGACTCATCTTACATCGTATGGTTATTCATTACATATAATACTTAATCATCATATGTTAGAATTGTTTTCTCCAATTTTCAAAAAGATATATTTAAACCCAATTAATTCAAAAAATAATGTAAAAATAATTTTTTATATTCAAATATTATAAAAATAAATGACCATTACCTTTAATTTTCTATTGAATAAGAATTATTTATTTTGGGTCAATCTAAACACCAAATTTATTATTCAAAAATTAAGGGCATCATAAAATTTATATAAATAAATTTATAGTTTATATCTGAAATAAAATAATTTATTATGTCTATAGATGGAATATAACATGGTTTTAAGGAATAAAAGGTCATACAAAATCAAAATATGAATTAATTCCACACTCATAAACGTGTAATAAACAAACTGGATTATAAATTCATAAGGATAATCTTATTGAAGTGACATAACAATATAAACAAATAAATTAAATTTTCTATACTACATAATTGCAACATATATATCATTTAAAAACATCACAAACACTTTAACATGTGATATGTAAACTATACACAAGAATATATATTAGGTTTAACATTTCAAAATTCTATTAGAATATTCTCTAAATTAAACTTTTATGTGTGATTTTATAATTTATAATTATATATTTTCATATTCAATATCATATGGAATCTATATATATATATATATCAATTAATAATTATTGATTACATTTTTAAATAAATACATAAATTATATCATGAAACCCAAACCACTTTTCCCCCTACATATGTATGATAAATCCATTCATTTTCAATTATGAATCAAAAATAAAATTATATCTGCAGTAGTTATATTATTATAACAATTAAATTATATACCTTTTCACATTATTGATTTTTTTGTATATCCCCATTTTGGTTTAGAATAAACAATGTTATTAAATATATAATAATCATCTTTTTTTTATTTTTATATATTGAAAAAACAAAAAAAGTCATATAAAATGTAATTATTTAATATCTAGGATTTAAGAAGATAAATATTTAATTTTATAATATTTATTTATTTATATTTATTATATGTAAATTTATAAATGATAACACTAATAAAAATATAATACAAACTGTTAAAATACCTTCTATTTTACTTTGTTTCCTGAATTATTGAACTGAATACTTATTAATGTTTTTATTTAAATATATATAGAATGTAATTCCCCAAACCCAGAAACCCGGAGACAGTGTATTAAATTATTATATTGGAATGATTACAAGAAATAAATCATGAATTTAAAATTAGTTCTATATTTTTGGAAGACCATATTACATACATGATACCCAAAGTACATTTGGAAAGATAGAAAATACAACATGATAAAAAAATAAACTACCACCTTGAAAGCTCATTTAAGGTTTTCTTCATAACATGGGGAAAGGAAACATAATAAGGGTGAGTTGAAATTATAATTAAGGGTGACATATAGTGGAGTCACAAATAAATAATAAGTAAATCACAATCAATTAGACACGACTTATATGGCACGGTGAACAAATGAAAACACTTACCATCAATAAGATTAGAATAAAAATGAATCCATATATTTTTTCATAGTGAAAACCTCATGGATAGTAATAAATAAATAATGAATAAAGAGAATTATTAATATTTGGATGTTATGTATCTGACACATGAACCATTTTAACGTCCATATAGTTTAATTATGTGGGGATAAATCCCTTTGATTTTTTGGAAACAAACTCAAAGGTTTTTCCGCCAACTAATTTGTCTCTTGAGACCCGTCGATGAATCGATGGATTGTAGTGGTCCCATAAAATAAAATAAATTCCAAGTTATTCTATATACATATATTTAATATAAAAACAATATTTTTTCTCAATATCTCTATATATTAGAGGATACATATTCATCAATATTTTCAGAGTAAAAACAATATTCCAAATTAACACCGTATGTAAAAGGTTGTACGACATAAGAAAAAAATAATATCCATGAAAAAAAAAATATAGATATATAATATATTTAAAATTTCAAATGAAAAATTATCTCAATGGGGAAGTAGGTACACTACATAAGAATGAGTAGGTGCACAATACCAAGTAAATCACAATGAAATGGAAACCGAAACAAAGTCCCTTACAGTATCGTAATGAATCGAGTTAATAATCATCAAGTGAATCACTAAAAACCATTAATATAAAGAGAATCATGATATTATATAACATATTTCAGTAAAAATATACTACATACAAGAAATAAGTGGTGAAAAATGGAAAGATCACGAAAATAAAAGTGGGATGAGAAACCCCTTACCTTATGCCTGAATGTGTTTTCCGTTTGATCTTAATGACATGAATAATCAAATTGAGATTAATTATTTAATAAGAAAAGAAACTCATATCATTAATTGATTTATTTTAACCTTATTAGGTAAATGTATGGTCTTTTATGGGTTTAATAGGTTCTATTTTATTTTTTTGGAAGCATGTTTTCCTTGGTTTTCATGATCAGTTTACTTGTATTCATGAATAGAGGTCAATTTCAAATGTGGTTAAACGTCCAGAATTGATAATATATATTATTAGTGAAATTAAATATATATAAATGGTATTATAATTATTCTGTTTATATACCATGAGTATGACCCATTAGATAAAATATAATGATAAACGCTTGGATTAACTTGGTGGTTGTGTTCATCATGAACTTGTTTTGTATTATTTTTTTATATTAACGGTGTGTAAGGAATACAAAACATTAAATAAGATAAAATAAATATATTTTTATCTGGATAAAAAATTAAAAAGTTTTCATGAACGTTCTTGAAGATATATATTCAAATTGAAAATCTATCTTCCTTGAATGTGATAAATTAACACATATCAGACGGTGCATTCATTTATAGTATAAAAGTAGGGAAAAGAACAGATGAAGTTGAATATTCCATCATCATAAAAAAATCCCAATACATATATGGTACTAGATTTTTCAATACATTTGGATTGGATGTGGTGAGAATAGAAAATATAATAAAGGAACAAGAAAAGAAAACGAAAGAATTAAAAAGAAGAATTTACCTCTTGAATCTATCTTTCTTTTATATCCTCTTTAAAGGAAGGGATTTGGTCTTTTGAAGATACCAAGGGATTTTGGATGTGGGGAGGAGCTTAGGGGGATATTATAGTATAATTTTGGAAATAATTGATTCTTTAGAGGTGTGAATGAATGAGGGTGCGTGGGATGGTATTTATAGTGGAGGGGAGGATGGTTTAGTTAATATTATATTCATTAATTTATTATTTATCCACAAGACAAGAAATAGTGAGGTTTCCACGACCTAGAATAGTAATAATTTTATGTGACTTCTAGATTTGGTTTCTTAAATCAATCATGATGTGAGGAATAGTGGATTTAAATTATAATGTATTTATACAGTAAATTATTGTATTTTACTATTCACCAAAAATTCCAGTATTTCAGAAAAATCTAAAAAATTTATGAAAACTAATTTCCAACATTTAAAATCCAAATATTATATCCGTTTATGAAAAATAATTTTCTAAAAATGTGAAATTAAATTTTTATTTAAAATCGTCATTTAATCAAAAAATAATAACACTTAAAATATTCATCTTCATTTTTAAGGTGCCTAAATTGTATTTACACTCTCATGGGTAAGGATACCATTCATAAGGGTCATATTAATATTTATAAGGAAAATTTACTATTCGTAAGGGCAAGATACTATTCATATGTTTAAGTTACTATTCACCGAAAATTAAGTTGATTCTATCAGACTCAATATATCACATTGATCGCAACAGTGTATGCCTGTTCTTCAAAATTCAAAACAAAGAAGTGGAAAATTTAAGTTTATTGTCTAGGTTATGACTATCTCCTATAATAACCATGTGTTATTTCACAGCGACTCAATTTTTGATGCAATATAGGTTATCTAATGAATTGAATGTATTTAATAGAAACATACCATAAAATGTTTCAGGTGTTATATTATTCCCACCTTCAAAAATTTAATACTCAAAATTAACGTTCTTTAAAAAGATGTGTGTAGGTTTTCTTCATTACATCCTTAGGTTCCCATGTTTCTTCCTCCATTTTATGGTTTCACCAAAGAACCTTTATTAGATAATTCATCTGTTTTCTCAATATTTCTCCTCTAGTGTAAGTAATCTCGATAGGCTCTTCACAATATGACCAATCAGGTTCCAGCTCTATTTCTTCATATTTGAGTACATACGTTGGCGATAACATGTATTTCTTTAACAACGACACATGGAACACATTATAAACTTTGGAGATACTTGCTAGAATTTTTAAATTGCAAGGTAAAGATCCAATTAATTCTATAATTTTGAATGCTTTGATATACCTGGGGCTCAGTTTCCCTTTCTTAAAAAACCTTAAGACACCCTTCCACAGAGGAACTTTTTTAAAGACTTGATCACTTTCTGTAAAATCCAAATCCTTTCTCTAGTTTTCTGTATAACTATTTTTTCTACTTTGGTCTAACTTAATATGGGCCTGAATGTTCTTGACCTTTACAGTAGTCTATTCAATATGTTATGGGACTATATGTTTCCTCTTGCCAACTTCATCCCAAAAAGATGGAGTTCGACACCTCTTACCATATAATGATTCATATGGAACCATTTGAATGTAAGAATGGAAACTATTATTGTAGAAAAATTCCACCAAAGACAAGTATTTATCCCACATACCTTGGAATTCAAGAGGGCATGATCTAAACATGTCTTCTAATATTTGAATAGTCCTTTTATATTTTCTTCCTGTTTGGGGGTGATAATCAGTACTCATATGAAGCTCAGTTTCGAAATACTTCAGGAAACTTTTCTAGAATTTGATGTAAATCAGGGATCTTAATTAGACACATCTTCTAATGTTTCACTATGAAGAATTTAAAATTCATTAATATAAAGTATTTCTAGGCGCTCAAGTGGTAAATAATCTCTTATTTCAAGGAAATGTGATGATTTTGTGAGATGATCAATAATTACCAATATTGCATCATTACTTCTAGGGTCCCTCGGTGGTCCTATGAAAAATACCTCTTAATTTCATCCCACTTATACATAGAAATAGGTAAAGTCTACTAGAAACCTCTAGGATGTTGTCTCTCTGCCTTCACTTGTTGACAAACTAGACACCATGAAACATTTTCAGAAATCTCTCGCTTTATGTTATCCCACCAAAAATATTCCTTTATATGTCTATACATCATACTGCAACCAGGGTGTTTAGATAATTTTGTGCTATGATCATCATCTAATTGTTACCTTTTTTAGCTCAGGTATTAATGGAACACATAACCTATTTCTAAATTTCATAACTCCATCCTTATAAATGAAGTCTACAAATCTTCCATCCTTAGGAACTTTAATTTTCTTTTGTATATTCTAATCATCAGATTGAGCGATTTTTATCTTCTATAGTATAGATGGTGTAGAAATAATTTTAAATAGGAAATATGTTTCCCATTCAATAAAAATTTCCATATCCATCATTAGTAGATCCATGAATATATAATCTCTCCGAATAATCATTTGGGTGAAAAGTCCATGATCATTCTAGCTTAATGCATCTGACACCTTATTTTCCATTCCCTGGTGATAGTTTATTAAAAAATCATAATCTTTTAGTAAATTGAGCCATCACATTTGCCTCATGTTGAGTTCTTACTATGTAAAAATGTATTTCAAACTCTTGGGATCCGTATATATCTCACATCTTCCACCGTAGAGATAATGGAACCATATTTTCAGAGAAAAGATTACAGCTGCTAACTCAGGATCATGAGTTGGATAATTTTTCTCACGTGTCTTCAACTGCCTTGATGCATAAGCAATAAATATATCATTTTTCATAAGGATGTAACCCAGTCCATTATTTTATGCATCATTATATATCACAAATCCATCATTTCCATATGGTAGAGTCAAAATTAGAGCATTGACCAATCGTCTTTTCAATTATTCAGAGCATTATGTACATTCATTCATCCATAAAAACTTATCCCCTTTACATGTGATCTTGGTCAGCAGTTTAGCCAGTCAGGTGAAATTATAAATGAAATTCTGATAGTAACCTGCTAATCTAGTAAAACTATGTACCTCAGTTATGTTCATTGGTGTGGTCTGTTATTGTATTGCCTTTTTCTCTACAGGATCAACTAAGATTCAATCCTTAGAGAAAATATGAACCAGAAAAGTAACTGATTGAAGCCAAAATTTTCAATTGCTAAACTTCCCATATAAATCTTTTCTTCTAAGAGTTTTAAGAATAATATTAATGTGATTCTCAATGTATTTATATATTTTGTACTATACCAGTATATCATCGATAAATACTACTACAAAGTCATCACGATGTTCCTTGAAAACTCCATTCATTAGATACAAGAAAATAGAGGGTGAATTAGTGAGTCCAAATGGAATTATTGTAAACTCTTAATTCTCGTTCTTGGTTCGAAATACATTATTTGGAATATCTTCCTTTCTCAAAAATAGTTGGTGATATCCAGATCGAAGGTAAATCATTGAAAAATATTGGGATCTATGACGTTGATTAAATAAACCATCATTGTGTGGTAGAGGATACTTATTATTTATTATAATAGAATTGATTTTCCTATAATTAATGCGTAGACTCAGGGATCCATCTTTCTTATTGAAAAAGAGGACAGGGGATCCCCATTTTGGAACACTAGGTTGAATAAATCCTTTGACACTCAATTCCTCTAGATGTCTATTTAGCTCCACCAATTCAATAGTTTCCATTATATAGGGAGTATTTTATATGGGTCTTAGACTAGGAATTAAATTAATAGAGAACTCAACATCCTACACTAGAGGATTCCCTGGTAAATACTCTAGAAATTCATCAATTTATTCTTCTATAATAGACATATCTTCAATTTTTATGTTTCTTTCCCCACCTATAGATATTGTGTTATCTTGCTCTCCAAGAATTGGACTCAATAGAGCTACAGGATGTGGATCTAGATAAGTATTATATGGAGAGTTTTCTACTCTAAAGATAATGGATTCTACACCAATATCAAAAATTCAAACTTCCTTCTTCCTAAAATAGATCTTCACATCGTATTTTGAAATCCAATTCATACCAAGAATTATATCAAAATAAATCATTGGTGTGATGATAAAGTTAGAAACTAGAACATTTTTATGTGTCATGAGGGGGATTGATCAACGCATATTTTTTTCCATGATACATCCCATAAGAGTTTTGAATTCCAACTCCTTTATTAAATAAAATTGGACAAGTCTAATTTTCTTGGAATCCCAGGAGGATATAAATGAATGAGATGATCTAGAATCAAATAAAGCATTGGATAATTTGAGTAAATAATTAAAGTACTTAACACCACAACATTTGGAACATCAACCTCCATGGTTATAGTCTCATAAGCTTTAACTTGATCTCGTGGACTTTTCTGGGGCAAGTTTCCTTGGTTCTTAAGACCCTCATTTTTAATGTGTCCCATCTCTCTACAATTATATAATTGAACATCATTGACTTGTCTCTTCCCCTTGAATTCATTAGATCGATGACCCTATCCTATACACTTATAGAAAACTCCCATTCCTTTCAAGTATTTCCTAGGATGATTATTTCCATAGTTCTCTCATAATAGAAATTGGTTCATTCCCTTCTTATTAATTTCCACTTCATCTTTTCCATGGATATTAGAATGACTTTTCTTATCTTGATTTCCCTTGAAAAAAAATTTTCTAGAAAAGTTTTTCTCTTTTTTGATAGAACTTAATACAATTTCATCATATGATGAAAATGTTTGAGAAGCATGTTCCCTTCAAAGACATAACTTAAGACCTTCAATGAAATGACCAATCTTGTCTTCTGAATCATGTACGTAATCTATAACAGACCTAGCTTATCTTTTGAAGGTGGCCTCATACTCCGCCACACTCTCATCTTCCCTTTTATTTAGGATAAGCTATTTCCTCTTCATTTTAGCTCATTTTTCACTAGGGAAATAATTATTGAATGATATTTCCTTAAATGTTCACCATTCCATATCTTTTAATTTCTTCCTCCTCCATGTTATTCTGGATCAAGGACCACCATTAATCAGCATCACCCTTGAGGAAATATAATTCCAGTACTAAATTTTCATTTTCATTGCATATTAATTCCATAAATATATTTTCAAGGGTCTTGATCTACTACTACGCTCAACTGGATTAGTAGTCCCACTAAAATATGGGGGATTCTGCCGCACTAAACAATCTTTCATAGGTGTAGCATGGTTATTCATTACAATTGGAGTATGTTTTACCAATACGGTAATGATCTAATCTGCTTAAACATATACTATGTTGACTTTATTAGTGGGGAAATCACTACATTGTCCATGGGTATTTATTCCGCTTTTTCCGTTATGTTTCATCACTAAACAATGGCATACACTAAATGAGATCATAATTTATAATTTCAAACTAGCAAACACTTAACATAATCTGAGAATTTTTTCACGAATAATATCATAATCGTAAACATTGTTTCTATTTACCCTTAAATCCTTTATAATGGTTTGTAAAGAAAATGTGAATTATCCTAAGCATTCCCCCCAGGAGCATCAAACCAGGTTCTCAATAAGGCCCATTTTTGGGTACCGAGATACCCCAGGTCAAGCTTGAAACTCCTTGTTGGTGTTGTTACTCCTAGTTATATATGTTGTAGAACCACATCCACTTGTAGTACCTAGATATAGAATTATTTTATAGGAAGACCCACATAGTTTCTAACATACCAAAATTATAGGATGTTACTCTATGATTTTCCTAAAATTCTATATTAGGGTTATGTCCTCTAAACTATGTTTCATAAATATAAATTCCAAGGTTTCTGCTAAACTTCCTCTAATACCAATTGTAATGGCCGACCCCCAAAACACAGAGCTAGTGCATTAGTTTACTATATGGAAACGATTACAAGAAATCAATCTTGAAAGACTGATTAGATTAGCAGTTTTGGAAGACCAGATTACATACATTATATAGAAATTACATTTAGAAAGTTAGAAAATACAACATGATACATAAAAATATTGATATAAACTTCCACCTTGAAATATTATTCAATTTTGTATTTATAACTCAGGGAAATGAATCAAAATAAGGGTGGGATAAAATTCTTAGTAAGGGTTACTTATAGTGGAATCATGAATCAACAATAAGGGAATCCTAATTAATTAGACATGGATAATATGACACGAGGAATAAATGGAAAAACATACCATCAATAACTAAATAATGAATTCATAGAATGGATATTATTTTGAAGTCATTTATCTGGCACATGAACCATCATACTATCGATATGTTTTAAGTCTGTGGGTAGAAACATGACTGATTTTTTAGAAACAAACTCGAAGGATTTGCCACAAATTGATTTGTCTCAAGAGACCTTTCGATACATCGAGGGGATATAGAGGGCCCCTACCATCATTGAATGTCAAAACTATTCTTTATAAATAGATTTAAGAAAATTTAAATATGTCTTCTCACTATCAGTATAGAGTATAGTATTTAGATTTATCAATATCTCTATAATTAAAGCAACAATCCAAATAAACACCATATGTAAAAGGGTATATGGCTTAAGACAATAATCATATCCCTGAATCTAGAATATTATTATATAACATATTTAAAATTTCAAATAAAAAATTATCTCAATGGGGATGTAGGTACGCTGCATAAGAATTATTTGGTGAACAATACAATGAAAATCATAGTGAAATGGAAACCGAACCAAAGTCCCATACACCATTTTAACCAATCAAGTTAATAATCATAAAGAGAATCACTGAATACCGAGAATATAAAGAGAATCATGATATTATATATCCAATTTCAGTAAAAATACACTACATATAAGAAATAAGGGCCTAAACATGGAAATATAAAGGAAATAAGGGTGAGATGAGAAACCCCTTACCTTATAACCGAATTTGTTCTGTGTTTGATATTAATGACCTGAATAATCAAATTTAGATTCATTAATCAATAATTTTATAACCTAATATAATTTTAATTTATTTAATTTAACCCTATTGGGTTCATTAATGTACATTTTTATGTGTTTAAGAGGTTCAATTTTATTTTTTTGGAATCATTTTTCTTTCTTGGGTTTCATGATCGGTTTACCTGCATTCACGAATTGAAGTTAGTTTAAAATGTGGTTAAACATACATAATTTTTAATATATATTATTAGTTAAATTAAATATATATAAATGATCTTATAATTATTTTAGTTATATACTATGAGGATGACTCGTTATATAAAGGTAAATGATAAACACTTGGATAATCTCGGCAGTTTTGTGCATAATGAACTTGTTTTGTATTGTTATTTTATGTTATGAGTGTGTAAGTATTGTAGAATATTAAATTAGTTAAAATAAATGTATTATTATCTTTTAAACCATTAAAATGGTTTCATGACCTATATTGAAGATATTAATGCAAATTGAAACCCTGTCTTCCTTGAACGTAATAAATTAACACATCTCGGGCAGTGCTTTCATTTATAGTATAAAAGGAGGGAAATGAAGAGATGATGATGGAATATTTCATCATCATAAAAAAATTATATAACATATATGTTAATAGTTTCTTCCTAACATTTGCATGATAAGATGTGAGAATAGAAAAGATAACAAAGGAACTTGAAAAGAAAACAAAATAATTGAAAATAGGAATTTACCTCTTGAATCTCTCTTCCTTTGAGAGCCTCTTTAGAGGAGTGGATTTGGTATTTTGAGGAGATGAAGGGATGTTGAACCTTTGGGAGGATATTAGGGAGATATGTGAGAATAATTTAGGTAAGTACTGATGTTTAAGAGGTGTGAGGAAATGAGGGTGTGGGGGGTGGAATTTATAGTGGAGGGGAGGAGGGTTTTCTTAATATTATTTCCATTAATTTATTATTTCTCTTCAAGACAAGAAATAATGAGGATTCCATGATATATAATAGTAATAAGTGAATTTTAGTTCCATATTTGGGTTATTAAATCACTCATGATGTTTGGAATAGTTTATTTAAATTACAATGTATTTATACTATAAATTAATATATTATACTATTTACCCAATATTCAAGTATTTTTGAAAAATCTCAAAAACTCATCCTAACCAGTTTTCGATATGTAGAATCCAAAAATGACCAAAAATTTTCAAAAATAATTTTATAATATGATAAATATATTTTTTAATTAAAATCATCATTTAATCGAAAAATTACGACACTTAAAATATTCATCTTCATTTTTAAGGTGCCTAAATTTTATTTACACTTTCATGGGTAAGGTTTCCATTCATAAGGGTCATATTACTGTTCATAAGGTTAGGATACTATTAAAGAGTGTATGTTAATATTCATAAGGGTATGTTACTATTCATTGAATGTTAAGTTAATTCTATCATACTCTAAATATTACCCTAATCGCAACCGTGTATGCCTGTTTTTAGAAATTTAAAACACAAAAGTGTAAAATTTATGTTTAATGGATATATTAAGACTATATCTTATAATAACCAAGTGAATTTACACAGAGACTTAGTGCTTCAAGAAATATAGAATATCTAATGAATTGAATGTATTTTAGAGAAAGATACCATAAAATGTTTGGGGTGTTATATAGTTTTTTTTATAATTATCATATTTTCTTAAAATTATTCAATAATCACATATATTTCATATATTACTACTAAATTGAAGATCCCTAACATTATTTATATCAGTGTTATAATATCTATCTTTCCCAAATCAATTAGTAATATTATGAAATTCATCCATCATAATGCTATTTATATAGAAAATAATGTTAATTATATCATATATAACTTAGTAATATATATAGATAACATAAGGAAATAATAAATCTTGTGGATTTTCCATAATCAATTCATTTGGGCATGAAATAGATGGGGCCACCCAGTGGAGTAGAACTAAAATATCACAACATGAACATTCATTATACATTTATTATGGGTTGTAGTTTCTCTCAAAAAAATAACATGTTTATACAATACTTATTATAAAATATAATCCTTTGTTAGCCTATATTACAATAACCCACCCCTATAAAAAGATTATGATCTTGAAAAATATCTAATTTGAAAAGAATCCAACACTTTATATTTTAATTAGAATTAATAATGTCACCATCCAATTTTTATATACAACTCAACCAAATATTTTCACATGAATTTCATATTTTTATAGACTCCCTTATTAATTTAATTTGACCAAAACTTATGAATTAAACAAAATTTAACAAATTCAATTCAGATTAAAACAAAATATTATATTTTTTTTAATATGATACACATATATATTAATTTTTTAAATATAATATTGAGTACAAATTCATATTATCCATATTTTAATAGTATATGAAACTTATTTCATCCAACATATTAAAATAATAATATAAAAAATTATTATTAGGAGCATATATCATTTAAAAAGCATCAATTCCCCACTTTTCTAGTATAGGGCCTTAATATAAAAGATAGTGATAAGCCAAACCAAAAGTCACAATATCTATATTCGATTACTTATTAGTAATTTAATATTTTAAAAATGATATATATTCATAATATTTAATAATAATTAAATTATATATAATCATTTATATTATAATAAAAAAATTATACTTGAATGAAATAAATTTGGTGATATGTAATACCAAACTTGTGACTCCTAAAATTAATTTGATAATATTTTAAACAATAATTTTATATAATTTAAATTAACTATAAAAGTATTCACTCGTTTAATTATGAATATTAAATAATTTAAATAATCAAATAATTGATCATTTAATATATTTAAAAACCACACTTAACAACCCTTCATATTCTAAATATATAATTTAAAAGATTATATATATATATAAATTTTAAAACATTAAGAAGAAATATTAATAGAGTATATATATAGAAACATAAGTGTGGAAAATTTACTTTTAATAAACAATTGTGAACAATTAATTATTTAAACTACATAATTAATGTGTAATATTTTTTTAATTAGAACATATAATAAATGAGAAATATTAAATATTCATATCCCACACATCAATCCACATGCACAATTCATATTTAAAATTATGAAAAATTATCATTATTAAATATATTATTTAAAATTCATTTATTTAAATCACATCAAATAAAGATATTACTCAAAAAATAATTTTTTTTATGTTTTATGGTCATAAGGACTTGTCACTAATTAGGCCCATACCAATTAAGATTTTTTATGAAAAATAATACATAGATTTGAATTAAAATTCATGTCTTGTTTCCCTTTATCACTCTATATTTCTTAAATCATAGAAATTATTTCTCATAGAACATAAATTTTTTCATCATATATACTATTAAATTTCATCGTTCATTGAAACATTTATAAAAAGTTTTACAAATCCGTATAATTTTATTTGAATCTAATTTGAAAACCACACATTAAGACATCAATTTAAGAGAAACCAAAATTCATTACCCTGATATTTTAAAATACATCACAACATGGTTTATGAGTATATTGTAGATTTTTTTGAAACAAATCCCATGTAACGTTTATAAATCCAAACTTTTATATAGTTTAACCATGATGATAATTCAAAACCATATCATTATTTAAGAAAAATAAATTCAGTTTCATAATAAATTCTTTAATTCCACTTCTTTTACCTATAAATTCATCACTAATATATATATATATATATATATGATATGTTATAATAATATTTGGTAAACTTAAGTGAAACTAAAATGTTTTACTATAAATTTTTTTCCTCTTATCCATTTTGTTAGTAAAAACCTTTAATGTAAGTGGTTACCTGAGTAAATGAAAAGGGAAGGAAAAAAATAACATAATAGATTCTATGAGGGTATATAATCCTTCATCAATGTTTCCCAATAACTTCAAGATAAATTAAAATCACGAACTCTTTATTCTTATGACACATTAATTGAGTCTGGGAATGCTCTAAAGTGGATGAAAATTCATCATTCACTAGACATATTACCAATAACTTTTTAATATTCTTTATAACATTGATGTTTTTCCAAACTCAATAAAAATTTACATTTTCATTTTCATAATGATAATAAATTTATTGTTTGATGACATATAAATTTTTCTTTTCTAAAATATAGCAATTTATTATTTACTTCATAATGTCATCAATGATATGAGGATAAATCAATCCTAATATTTTTTGAGGAGATTACTTCACTAAATTATGAAATCCTCATCCCAAATCACTCACTTATTCATTTTTATTATATCTTTGAATTATAATATTATTCAAAATGAATCTACCTTTTTATTTAATATTCATAGACCTTGTATGAGATTGAGTGGAAAAAAATATTAAGGAAGAGTTTCCTAAATTGAGGAATGAATGTCATTTTTAGATTAGGAATTTTAATGAAAAATGAGTTGTTTCATAATTTTACTAATATAAAATACAATCTTATCTGCTCACACCCTATTGTTATTGTATTTTTCATTTGGTTTATCATGACTTTTATAATTTATAACCTTTTTTTCATCTTCATTGGAATATCATTCCCCTTTTGTTGTGGAAAAATTGTTGAAACGTGATCCTTAACCACTAACCCTGACCTTGAATGAAAATCAGTAGACTCAAAATATCTATGTCCATCTATAGAATTGAATCATTTATAGTCCTAATTACTTTCCTCACATCCATTGAATTACCATTTAATTTATATCTTGATATGTTAAAAATATCATCCATAAATGTATATATTTTTTAAATAAATTAAACCTTCCTAACCTATGTTAAAAGTAATTTTGATTATATTTATTAAATATCACATTTAAAAAATTTCTAGAAATCCAAAAAACATGTATTAGAGGAAGAATAGAAATTACTAACACCTTAAACATTCCACATCCAACATCATCTTTTGTCTTACACATATATACTTATTACATTAATGACTACTAAGGAAAACTAGATATTTTCCCTCAAAATGAAAGAAAAAGAATGCAATTATTTATAGATCATATGATTCATCTACTAGTATATAAAGTATATTTCAATAATAAATAACTCTTGTGGGGGTTTCATCAATTATATATTTTGAAAAAATCGAGATAACGAAGGGTATTTTATGTTTTATGTTATATAATATAAATATTTGAGTTACCTAATAAAATTACCAATTGAAATATATATCATTACATTCCGGAGAGGAATGGGTAGTAATAGAAACCACACAAACAAAAATAATGATGAATTATTATAACCCACGTAAAATTAAAAATTCAATTAATGTAATCAATAGTTAATTTTTAATAGTATGAATTAATAATAAATAAGACCTCATAGATTCATATTCTAAAATGATATTATAAAGATGGTGAAAACTGAAAAAAATAATGAAAAATACATTTTTTAATTATAACAAATATTAAATGTTTTTCTTGTAAAAATCCAAAACTAATGGTTGATTATTATAATAGTGATCCACCTATAGTGAATCAAGTTTAGAGAAAGGGACAAAAAATTCTTATATTTGGAATTATAATAATATATTTCCATAAAAAATAAGAGTATTCATTCATACCTCAATATATAAAAATAAAAAATTATTTTCAATGTAAGTTATGTGTTGCAAAGTAAAATAGATCAGACTTAATGAATGAAGAGTCACCCCCTATATTAAAACTATAGGATGTTCCCTAATGACCATAAAAAATTTGGTCATTACTATTATGATGATTAATGATCTCTCTGACATATAAAACTAACTCTTAAAATATTTTATATAGAGAGAAATATAATATTTATATTATATGATTGGGAATGTAATATAATATCATATGTAGAGATCAATTCACTTTAGTGGATCTACAAACAAAGAAAATGATAGATCAAATCTATAGAAATAATCATTCTCCCATGTCATTCAAGAAAATTTATAGAAAAGGGATATGAAAAATGATTTATGTCTAAAAGATACCATGTGTTTTTATACCTACTATACATTTAAGTCCTGGATTCAATTTTTTTATAGGAATAAACTATTTTTTCCATATTTTATACCCTCAAAAGATTATTCATTTTATAAATGATCATGTAATAA
Organism: Viscum album; assembly: GCA_963277665.1. Lineage (NCBI taxonomy): Eukaryota > Viridiplantae > Streptophyta > Magnoliopsida > Santalales > Viscaceae > Viscum > Viscum album. The sequence continues at coordinate 1,572,715,969 of OY728121.1, read as the reverse complement.
GAATGATAAACATTACTATAAAATTTCATCATTAATCCACAATTTTTAAAATTTAATTTTTTAAATCCCATATAACACTATGAAATATTATCCCACAATATATATATATGATAGAAGATAAAAAATTTAATGATGTTAAAATGTAAACAATATATCATTTTCTAAAATAAATCACACAACATGGAATGAAAAATAATAACATAATGTTATCCATGTTAAGGTAAAATTCACAACACCATGTTATATGATTTAAGGGATAATTAACTCATAATAAAAGATTAATAAGAATAAGACCTAAATTTTACTTTTAATTTTTTTTATCAACTCAATATAATTTATGAATTTTTGATCATAGTGAATTTAATCATCATTCATACCAAAAATCTGATAACTACAGATTATTAAAATATTACATTATAATTTATCAATTTATCCAATATAAATTTTTATATTAATTCCAATATATACAATGTGATTTAAAAAACTATAATATCTTGATCAATATTCTATAAATGACTTAATAATAGTGGAAAATATATTTTTTACTAAATATAATTGGTGGATGAAAAATTATTATAATATAGATTTAATTATTATAAGGAAAAGTATCCCAAAAAATATTTATTTTAGAGTTTTTGACTATGAAAACTATTTTATATAATTAATTTATAATATATTAGAAATATTAAAGAACAATAATGAATTTTATTCTATATATTTGAAAACAAAATTTAGATCAACAATCTAATTATAATGAGTGTTTTGAAATATGAATATTAATTTTTTTTAATAAAATCTATAAATTTATCATAAGGTATGAATATGAAAATAATAAAATAATAAAAACCTATAAATAATATATATTAATGTTTGTGAATATTTTATAAAAAAAATTAAATATAATTAAAATATTTATACACTAATGTGAATTTGAAAATGTTCCATATAATATTTATTATTATTATTTCAACATTTAAAAAATGATATATAAAATTAGATATTATATACAATATATACAAATAAAATTGAATAAGAAAGAGAGATAAAATTTCAAAAACAAATAATGGATTAGTCATTCTTCATAATATTATGAAACAATATATTTTCCATACTGTAAAACTCATGGTTACATCAATTTCTTTCATCAATTATTTAATTAATGTTCTGATTTCACCACAATCATTTGATACATATTTTATTAAAATTACAAAGTAATAAATAACATAATTTGATCATATTTCATTCATTTAATCCAATAAATATTTAATTGATTCTATAAATTTCATTAAAACATTTATAATAACTCATGGATATAAGAAAAATTGACTAATCTTTTATAATAAAAGTAAAAAATATATATTCACAGAGATACAAAAATGAAAATGAAATGTTTTTATGATAATAATATCCAGCCCCAATAATATTAGTGTAATACCACCAAACAATGATAGTAATAATATAACTTCTACATAACTAAGAAAAATATTATAATTAAGACGGATCACCATCCAACCTCATGATGTGACATACTATAGATGGTTATGCTAAGTCTGACATGTATGAGAGATATAGAGTAATAAAAAATTGTGGTGAATAATAATCCCCACAAATTTTTTTGGAAATCCTAATGCTATTATTGAATGATGATAATTTCTAACATAGTATATACAATATGTAACCAATTATTTAATTCACATGCAAATTATTATATAATTTTTTAATAAATTTATTATTATTATAATTTTATCATCACATTTATTTTTTAGTATTTCTCATTTAAAAATTATTGTATATTTTCCTAAAAATATATATTTACTAAATTAAACATTATTAATTTTGAAATGAAAACTCCATAACTACATAAATGAAAAAAAAATCAATTTTCCCAAAATGTTTGTATTTCACTCAATAAGGTGATCATGCTAGTATATGATCAATAAAATATATAATTGTTTATCGGAATTTAATTTTATTCATGAAAATAAAATTTTTTATCACTATTGGAAAAAATAGACAAATGGACCTTTAACATTATAATAACCAAAATTATTAATTTCATTCATTGTTATAGTATTGTTATTACACAATCATGAATGATGTAATTAAAATTTCCCCTCTAATATTATTATTTTGGATTATAATTTAAATATGGTAGAAATAATCATAAATCTATAATCATGGTTATTCAGTTAAGGGTATGTAATTAAAATTATAGTTTTATATTTCACTAAATTATGGTAGAAGAATATTTGTTCAATAATGTGGGCTTTTCTCATTTTATATAGTTACATAACACAAATGTTTCATTTATGGGTATAATATATTTATGTAAGCTAAATTTTAGAAAATATAATGGTGAAGATTAATGAAACTATACAAATTTTATTAGGAATATTTCATTAAAAAGACATATAATAATTAAATAATAATTCATGGTTACTATCTAATAAAATTTTGGGAAAAATAAAAATTTCTCCACTAATTTTGTGTTTATAACCTCATCTTAATAGCATATTGAGGAAAATATTCTATGATGATGTGAAAACATGAAAAAGTAATAGAAATTTTATATTATATTTTTAATAATATTTTTTATTTAATTTAATCCTAAATATACAATCATGAATTTCTTATTCAATATATTTTACATGTATTTTATATAATAATTGATATAATTTAAATCACATCAGAGGATATCTACCAAGGAGAGATGATTCCCAATCAAATGGAAATTTGTATATCTAGAGTGACCACATCACTATTTTAGTAATGATACCAATATCTAAAATTAATGTGATTGGAAAAAAACATATTAGATATTATGAATATTAAAAAAATATTTAGGAACACTTTATTGATACATTAACAACTATAGTGTTACAGAAAACAAATTGAGCATATTTTTAAACAAGGAAATCTAAAACAAATATTTTTTTGAATATTTTACTAAACTATCTTACACAAGATTCATAAATTAATTGATTTAACATAAATAGATTTAAAATTAATTTATCTCATATTGGTATATGATTGAATTCAAATTAATTTTTCAGTATTAAAAATAGATCTTAGAAATAGTAAAGAAATATATATAGATGATTCTATAAGTAAGAAATGAAACTTATAATAGATTTTAATGATTTTTTGTATGAATCATGTTGTTATTATTTTATAATATTTGTAATGATTTATAAGAAACATTTATGTTGAATGTTAGAAATATTTTTCTATATCAATTTAATGATATTAATAACTCAAAAGGTAATTGATGGAAAATATATATTAATTTTAAAAACTAGAAATCGAATTGATCATTTTTGGAACTAAAAAATTATAAAATCCTCATTAAAAATTCATTCTTCATTGAATTTTTTGATTAAAATTTTAATGTTATGAGTTCATATATCATTTAACCATACTAAGGATAAATCACTAATATTGAGCTTATTAACTTTTAAAAACAATTACATTTTTTATTTTTTCCATTCATTAAATAGGTATCAAAATAACTCTAAGGTAAAAATAAATAATTTTACCATTATGAATATCAGATGTTGATAAATAGTTTTAGTAAAATAATTAAATTATTCAATCCCTTAATAAACTCAATATTGGGAAATTAATTTATCATTATCAAATATCTATTCATTTGTACATTTTTATTTTATCATGAAATTATAAATTTATAGGTATGATTTTAGTGATAAATATTATAATTAAAAGTAGAATTTACTTAAATTAAACTATCAAATATGGTTGAAAATAAATATATATTTTTATGGTAAATATTAAATTATATTTCCATTAATTTAACCTTTCTATAGTTGATCTATTTTATATAAATTGGTGTGAGGATAAGATACTATTTATTGTTTGGGTAATACCCATTTTTTTGATCATAGGCATATTATTTAACTACATTACATTGTATTTTATTATAGAAAAGTATTTTTTTATTTATAGAGAGAAGGAAGAGATGATTAATATGGTGGGTGTGGAGTTGGGAATCATGATCATCAAGCCATTGACAGTCACTTCAAAATTAAAATTACATCCTATGATTGATCCAACAAAACTATTAAAGAAATTCTAGTACAGTATTCATCAGACATCCCATTATCAATGTGTTCATTTCGTGACATTTTAAAATAAGATCAAGTATATTAACTTTATGCTATCTTTATTGTCTATATGTGTTTATTAATTTTTTTGTAATATAATTGATTTGAATTGAAAATGATATCCCTATTTTTTAATCATTTTTATATAAATTACGTAAAAATTCTTTCATTTTAATATAATAAAATATAATGTAAAAAATATAAAAAAATTCATAAATAATTTTTTTTGAAATAAAATAATATTTTTATTATATCATAATATTATTTATAAATTATATAATTTGTTATAGTTAATTTCAATATATATGGTAAATAATCCAAATATTTATTAAAATATAACTTTATCTAATAAATAAAGCTAGTAAAAAATAAATTATTTTTTATTGATTAATGCATAACAATATGTGATTTTAATTCATATAAGTTAAAAATATATATTAATATATTAATTAATTTAAATATGTAGATGAACTAAATTTAGTAAATTTGAAATATTCAGTAATCATTACTATTTTATATAAATCCTAAATTTGGAAAATTCTATATACTAATTTTTTAGCTGAATATATTTTTTTAATAATAATAATAATGTTATTTATTTTAAAGCATTAATATTATCAAACCATATTTAAAATTTAACATATTTTATTAAAATATTTATTTTAATGTTTGATGTTTTTATAGTAATAATTAATAATATTAACAAATGTTTGAATAATATTAGTAAAACGTATAATAATATATCAAAAATTATAGAATTTTTTTTATTATCAATAAGTTGTAATTCAAAAAAAAATTGAAACAAAAAATACATTGAGAATTATATTATTCTCTCAACTATTGTAATTTTTTTCCTAAATCCAGACAATCTAAATATATCCTATGCATGATATAAATTATTATAATACATAATATTCTAATATAATAAATAAATATTTCATTAAATATTTGTTGAGTAATAAATGTTTTTTTGAAATTTTAATAGAAAAATACAAAAAATGATCATTTTAGTCCCTCAAATAAAAAAAATTTAAAATAAATAAATAAGAATACTAAGAATCATTATAATCTTGAAAGTGGGAAAATAATAGTCTACAATGAAAAAATGAAAAAAGAAACATTGCTATTATATGGAAAACAATAAGAAATGGAGTAGAGAAGAAATAAAAAAAATATAATTATATTAAAGATTATAGAAGATATAGGGAATTTTATTTACAAGGGGTAATATAATAGCACAATTATGACAAGACTGTTGGAATTATAACATCACAATATGATTGTTTTAACTAGATTGTGATAGTTTTGTGTAACATACATATTTTAAATAAAATATTTAATATGATTGAGTATTAGTAACATTATTAAATTTAAATTAATGTGTATTAATGATTGGGAATTTATGTATATAATATGACAACTTGAGACCCTCACTCCTAGTTCCCATGATAAAAAAAATTTACATAGTAGATTTGATATTATCTATAATAGTGCATATCTTAAAAAATCCATAATTACAAAATTCATAACAAGGGTTTTACATTATTACATTTTCTAGATCATATAGGCTCTGAGTAATAGTTTATTATGAAACTAATTTATAAAAAAGTGGTAATATTCAAGATGTGTAAACTTGTTCCATAAAAATTGGTTTTTATGTTCACACTCTTATTTCATTCATGAAACCATTATTTCATTCAAGACATGTCATCGTTGAACTTATTTTAGTACCTATAAATCCATAGGATATATGGAAAATATTTTAAAGCATAGTTTGAGAAAAAAAATATTTTCAAGTTTTATAAAAATAATTGAAAATTAATCGATAACTTTTTGAAATAATGAAAGTCAAAATGGAAGTTTTCATATTTAAAAAATAATCAGGGATCTAACAAAATGATTAAAATACTCATGAAATCAGAGCACCCCTAGTTTCTAGTATATAATCATTAATTTTTTTTATATTTATATTATGTATAAAGGTAAATGTTGTGAGAGTTTGGGGATCTTCTAAGGAGATTTTGGGGCTAAAGGGAAGGCACACAAGCTACAATCGGTTTGTCTAAACCATGCTGAATCATCAGAGAAACCATTCTGCATGGAAGATTTTGGATAATTGATTTGACATGGTGTATACATAGTTAGGGAGACCTTGTTATTAGGTCGAGTGAGGGTTTACCATGGTAGTAGATAATGCATGGTTAGCACACTGTTTATCTAACCGTGCGACTAAACTATGCACTGGGTCAAAGTGAGATCCTAAAAAGTGGATCTCACATATTTTTGACTTAAGTTCCTCATTTTTCTGAAAAAATGTCCCTACCATGGTATTATTATCACGTAAAGGTCTTATAAACTCTCACAATAAAATTGGAGTCGATCTGAAGCCTTTCCTTGGCATTCAGAAGCCCGATTCTTACAGTAAGTGCTTGTTGTTCACTGTTCTTGTCATGTTTTCTTAGATCTATTTCACCCCTCTTCTCAAATTCTTATATAAAAACTTGTTGTGGTTATATATAAGATTATGGATTCTAACTAAGTTGATAATTGTTCTTTATTAATTTATAGAAGAGATCTAAGGTGGTTTCATGTAATTCTTACTCGGCTTTGTGAGCATTCTTCATATGTTTACTATTTTCATCAAAACACTCGAGGTAGGCATCTTCCCTCTCCAATTATGTTAGCATATCTGATTTTAATTCTTTAAAATTTATTACTTTGTGATTAAATTATGGTGAATTATCTTTTTTTGTTTGTTAGAAACCTTTTTAATGTCTTTTTTGTGGAAATCTAGAAAATTGTTGTTTTGAATAAAGTGATTAATTCTTGGTTTTAAAATGAATATTTTAAAATTTGATTTTTTTCTGGAAATATAGAAAATGGATTTGATTAAGGGGTTTCAATAAAAGGAATGATTTTTTTTTTAAATGTGATGGGAATATGGATTTGGTTTGTTTATTTATTTTCAATAAAAGAACATTTTTATTGAAATGGGTTGAATTTGTTGAACACACTTGGTTTTGGAATGGGTTTGGAATGGTTTATGGTGTGTGTTCATATGTATTTGGATTGATAAGGGCACGATGGACCCCCCAAAGGTTGGTATGAATATGGTTATAAAGTACCCCATCGAATTGTTCTACAAAGTTATAGATTAGTGGAAGTATTGATCACTAATCACTAGTATAGGGAGGTCCAGGTTGCATGAATTGTTGTATGTTTAGTTAAGTGGAATGGTTATGCCAAAATGATATCGAGTAATTGTTTTAATTCCTTATTTGGTAGTTTTTCTAGAAATGTGACTTGCTAGAAAATTTGTTAAAATAGAACTTGTTTTCTCTCAGTTATAAATGGCCTTTTGAACATGTTTATATTTAGTTATAAACATTTTTAAAGAATTTATTTATATAATTGGTTTTATATAAATATTGCTTACTTTTCTATCATAGCAGTAGGAGTAGAGAAGTCATTGGGGAAAACCTACTGAGTTTTATACTCACTCCTACATTGTAACTATTGTTCTTTTAAAGATTTTTTCTTCCATGTAATGGGAAAATGTAATGTATCACACGTATTTAACACCACGTCAGGATTCTTGTGCAATTTGGTGGGTGGAGCATTGAGATTGTGGATCATGGAGTCTTATAGTCATCTTGGAGTTTATTATTTTTCTTTCTTCGATTTACATTGAATATTATTTTTTCATCTACTATTTCGCAGTTTGTTTTGTTTTGTTATAAAGGATGATATTGAGTTGCCTTTTAATTGGTCATGTATCATACGGTGGTTGTTGGTTTTGGTTTTGGTTTTGTTTGTAAAGGGTGAATTGTCCCCCACTTTTATTGAAAAGCTTCATCATTTAATACCATCCTTTGGCATCTTGGGGATGTTTCTTAATGATAAGTAGAATTCCTTACACCTTCTCAAGCTAATGAAGAGAAGGTGGGATGTTACAAAAAAACATAAAGGGATTTTTTTCATAATTTTTTTTCAAGGATAAACGGAAAATCATAATCATGATAGTTTATTTGAAAAAATAATAACTAATGAAAATCTTTTTTTTAAATAAAATTATCACCTTTAGAATGTAAAAACCATTAATAAACCCATTTACAAAATCATACAAAAATATTTCCTTTAAAACACATTTAAAACATTGAAAAACCATATAGTCATCTTAGAACATAACCATTATAGTAAACCTTATAATTAACATTACATGAAACCTTATAAATAAATAACCTTGATGGTTAATTATTACATTTCACTTCTTAAGAAGATATAATTACCCCTTACATTGGAGAGAATTATACATGGATCATATTTCATCATAAGAAATTTTAAAGTACTATATCATAGAAAAAATAATTATAATCATAAATTTTATCATATGAATACCCTTGAAGAACTCATTTGAACATAAGAAAAAGAAATTGTAGTTATCACACAAAAATGAGAAGAAATATTATTTTATTTTGTATACATTTTTAAACTAAAATGTCAAAGAAAAATGAGAATTATAATTTCATTTTAAAAATGTTAAATATTATAGAGTAAAACTGATAATTAAAAATTATCTTCATGGTAGTAAAATCTATTTATATGGTAAATATTGATTTTTTTACATTGTTAAAAATGTAAAAAATTTCCAAAATGGAAAAAGATAAATTTTTTCAATTTTAAAATGATATTAATAATTAATAGAGTGTTAAAATTAAATTTAAACAATCATTATTGTATAAAAAATAAATTTATTGAAACATTTTTTTTCAAACTAGGATATGGAGGAAATATAGATTAAAAAAAACTTCATGAAATTGAAAATAATTTTTTAAATATAAATCCCTTTCCTTGTGTCTTTAATCTTTTCATGATTTTTCTAACTCATGTACACAAATATTATATTAAAAATTTAATTTTTGAATAACCATTTTTATGTTAATTTCTATTTCATTATTAATTTTAATTCATTTAATAACATGACTTCATTAGTTACTAAATCAGTTATGTTCATGTAATACATTTTAAGGTCTTTTTGTCCTTAATATTTAAAATAACTACTATGAATTGATCATGGTAAAAGGAGTAATGGATACATCACTAGTGAAAAAATGTCATTTACGTTGGTTATTTTTTGTTGTTTACATCGGTTTTTAGCCGAAGTTACTATAGACGACTTTATAAATATTGTTTTCTATGTCGGTTATTTAAAACCCGATGTAAAAAGACATAACATCGCGGTGTTTATCACATCGGTTATTAAATAACCAACGCAATAAACCATTTCCCAGGCTTTTATCACATCAGTTATATAATTACCGACCCGAAAAACCAGGGGTGGGAAGGTTTATCACATCGGTTATGTAATAACCGATTTGATAAACCAGTGTGGGGGGTGTTTATCACATCGGTTATTTAATAACCGATGTGATAAACCAGGGGGGTTATCACGTCAGTTATTAAATAACCGACATGATAAACCAGTGCGGGTGGGTGTTTATCATGTTTGTTATTTAATAACTGACGTGATAAACACCTGGAAAATGGTTTATCACATATATTATTAAATAACCGACGTGATAAACCAGTGCAGGGGGGGTGTTTATCATGTCGATTATTTAATAACTGACATGATAAACCAATTTTTTTTAAAAATAGAAAGCATTCCTCTGTTCTCCATAGAAACAACCAGAAACCAAACCAATAATTCTTTCTAAAAAAACAGAAGTATACCAAAACAAGAACCAAAGAAAAATTAAGCAATTACATTGACAACATTTTAAACATACCCCACTGGATATCCCCCCACCACCCCCCAAGACATCCCCCTTACCTCACTGGATATCCCCCCACCACACCCTTGGACAGCCCCTTACCCCACTGGACAGCCCCCACCACACTCTTGGACAGCCCCCTCACCCCACTGGATAGCCCCAACCACACCCCTGGACACCCCCCACACCCCTAGACTTCCCCCCTGACCCCCTAGACAGCCCCAAACACCACTATACATCCCCACCACCCCCATGATATCCCCCCACACACATGGACAACCCCCACCCTCATGTATAACCCCCACCCCCTGGACAACACTCCCACACCCCTGCACAGCCCTCCCACACCCCTAAAATAGGACTAAAAAGTTACCAAAACCAGAGTGCAACCCCCTCACCCCACTGGACTACCCCCACCACACCCCTGGACACCCCCACACCCCTTGACATCACCACTACCCCTAGAAATCCCCCCACCCTCCTGTATACCCCCACCCATGGGAAAACACTCCCGCACCCCTGGAAAGCCCTCCCACCACCCAGAAATAGACCAAAATGTTACCAAAAATTGACAAGAACCCCCTCAACCCACTGGAAAACCCCCTCCACACGCCCACACCCCTGGACTACCCCCATCCCTAGACAACCCCCAACACCCCTGGACAACCCCCACCACCTCCTGGACACCCCCCTCCCACACTCCCGTACCACCCCACCACCCCCTAGACACCCCGAGACTGCCCCCAACCCCTAGACAGCCCCAGGACAGCTGGTGTTGGGAGAGGAGGCACCACCATCCCTTGGGGGGTATGCCACTAGAAGTTACTCATCACTCCCACATGTGAATCTTCAGATCTCCAAATTTTTAACATGTGGGAGTGATTAGTACCTTCCACTGGAGTTCATCCCCCCGAGGGATGGTGAAGCCTCCTCTCCCACCCCCCTGGACTGCCCCCATCCCCATGGAAACCCTGGACCCCCCCACCCCACTAGACAACCCTCCCACAGCCCTGAAAACCCCCCTTACCCCACAGGACACCCCCACACCCTTGGACACCCCTAGAAAGCCCCCCACTCCCCTGGACATCCCTTCCACCCTCCTAGAAATGCTCCCACCCCTGGACTGCCCCTCACTCTCATGGACACCTCAGATACCCCCACCCCACAGGACAACCCTCCCACACCCCTGGATACCCCCACCCCATTAAACACCCCCACACCCTTGGAACCCCTCCCCCCAGACCAAAATCCATACCATAAAAACCATCATAAGTAGACCAAAACAATAAGTAGAGAAAAATTAAACACTCACACATATAACATTCAAAACATACAATGTCAATTTAAAAAAACTAAATCCAACCTAAACGACTACCAAATGCCCAATTACAATGACATTATTCAAAATTACATTTTACACTACAAACAACTAAAAATAAATCAAACCTGTAAAATAATTTGACCATTCCACTTGTATGTGTTTGACGTCTTCAACACTATAGGGTTGAGGGTCATGAAATAGCTACAAATTAAAAGGATATTAGTTAACACGTATAATGAATAAATCAAATGAAATATTATGGAAATGTTTAAAAGGAAATCTTACCAGGTCAAAGTTCACAACTATCCCAGTTGTAATTTTTTCATACACAAATCCTAACATATAATATCCGAATTTGATGAGGCCTTTTTGTTCATGAAAATTCTGTTTGAATGAGTGTATATTCAATATATTATTTTTATGTAACAAATCAAATAGTAAAAATTATAAATGGATATTTACCTTTAAATTTACATATTTGATCTTCGCACTCCTTTTCTTTGTGTTTTTTCGAAAGAATACATATACCCTGTTAGAAAATTATACAATTGGGATAAACTTAAAATTAATTATAATATAGAAAACTATTTATAAATTGAAACTTACTTTTCCAACATTTTTATAAAATATTCCCACACATCACCATGGACAATGAAAATCCAATAAGGTGTCTTCTCCCTTGGGAAAAATACCCCTAACATCCAATGATCACTGATAAAATAAATTAAGGTTAGTTTTTTTAATGTTAAAAGATAATGAACTCTTTAAGAGAGATGTGTTTCATACATCTCATAAAAAGAAATCATCCAACACTGTGTGACTATATTGTTTTCAAGTCATTCAGCAATATAAACCATTCTTTGTTCCTCATCCAATGAATATGCTTCAGGGGAAATAAAATGCGGGTCCATGAACCCATATACATATATCTACCCATTCTTCTCACAAATGTTATTAAGATAACTAATAAAAAATAGATATAAGTATACATTTTTTATAAATTTATCGCAAGGAAAAGGTGTTAAGACTTACATGGAAAAAATCTGCACCACGTTGATGCTCAACTTATCTCTAGTAACAAGCTCCATGATATCATCTTTCATAATCCACACAGTTATTGCACATCCACAAAAATTAGCTTCCTTTGGAAACTCATAATGATCCGACAACAAATTTGAATATCGTGACAATCTGTCAAAACCACTTGAATCTGTATCTGATGTCATATCCATTTGACTTTGTTGTTGTCTATATAGTATTTATTTACCTTTGAAGTATTCCTTAAAAAATAAATAGAAAAATATATTAATTTTCAAATGATAAAACAAATTTAATAAAAAATAAAATAGAAGATATAACATACATACCACTATGGTAATTAGTCAAAGAAGTTTGGATGGCCAAATGAAAAAATGGAAGATACTATGTTCGACTGTCGCCACCTCATATGTAGGTAATGGTGCACAAGCTGATCTATATATAATATCCTGTACAGTGACCCTCTAATTCTCTACCTCTAATTGTTGATGATGAACTGTATCTCCTATACAATATACCAATCTATATGAAACTATATGATGTTGAGCATCATAAACATACATCCCGCAATAAGTAGGAAGCTGTGGTGGAGGAGTAGGATAAAAAATGGGGTCCACAGGGTGAGGTGGGGGAGTGGGAGATACTATTGGTGGTGGCGGATAAATAATGGGGTCTGTAAGGGGAGGAGGAAGAGTGGGAGCTGTATTCTAAAATTGTCTTTTCATGTCTGAAAACATATACTATACCGACGCTCTAATATTTTACTCCATTGTCGCATTAATATTATGAAATTTATCCTCTAAGGATTCATTTTTTTATAAACACCCTCAACATAAGTAGTTGAGGAACGTGGAAACACTTTTCTTACCGATACACCTGCCAGATATCATCATACACGACTAGGATGTTCAGGATTTCCCAATCCTGTAGATAAAATTTCTTGCCTCCCAACAGCTGTAAATACCCCCTATGATCTCTGCTCCTCAAGATAATCCTGTATTAATTAATTGAACATTTCTATAATGAATGAAATTATATGATGAAAATAGTTAACTTAAATAAATAGAATTGTTATCCTAAAATCCTCTCTGCTACGATTCACAAATCTTCTGAATGATATTTCCCTTTTCCCCTATACGAGATCTCTTCCATTTTCATGTCTAGAAAGAGGGGATGGAAGTGCCACCTCTCTAGAGCTTGAAGACTCACCTATTAGTTTTTGTAATTTTTCTGCCATCATTTGTTCTTCAAATAATGTATACCCTCCCTGACATAAACTATGAGGGTATACATTTTTAGATCGGATCTCCTAATGAGATTTCCTTGTTTTCTGTAAATTAATAATATGAAATCATTAGCAATACAGTAATAAGACCATTTATATAAGAAAGATTATAAAAGTTTACATTTCCCTTACCAAAAATTATTCTTTTCTTCTACTTTCAACAAACTTTCTCCATATATCTTTATATATGAAAGTATATATACAACATGGATTGTCAGGAAACCTATGACCAAAAATGAAATCAGATGTGATGGTTGATTTGAAATCCCTCCATCTCCGGGAAGCCATTGATAAGAATTTCATTCTGACTCCTAACGTGTCAGGAATATCAAATGTCATCTGATAAAGAAAAGGTTAAACATATTATATATACTAGAAACATTTAAATAATAGGCAAACAATAGAAAAAGATCTTACCAAAATCATCTCCCACAACTGAGAGATTATCACCTTCTACACACTTCTCCAGTCATCATACAAAATGCTTACTTGTCTATTACCCTGAGTGGATACAAAACTCTTAAAATCATTTTCATTTGGACCTCTTGGAATATAATCCTCATCAAACACAATGAGTATCCTTTGATCCTACATACATGCAAGTGATAATTTTGGTAAACGTGTGCACCCATATTTACCAACTCTTGAACTCTTTTTAGTATTGGGAGCAGATGATGAAGAATGGGGAACATCAAGAGGAGCATGTTAATGTTCCTCCCCATAGGTATGACCAATATGATCATCTCTAGAATCATGTATTTGATCAACTAATTGATCCTCCATTATCCTTCAAATAAAAAAAAACATTAGTCCAAAAATATACAAATTAAAATAGTTTAATACTACTTTTATCAGGAAATAGAAAACTATACTATGTTATGTAAAAATAAACATGATTAATATGGTAAGAATGTTAAAAAATGGTAAAGATGGTAAAGATAGTCAAGATGGTAAAAATGGTAAACATGGTAAACCTGGTAAACATGGTAAACATGGTAAATTAATTGTCACTGAAAAAAATAGTAGATATATAATTTATGTAATGGTAAACATGCTAAAGTAAACTATACAAATTAAAACATGGTAAAACTGGTAAACATGGTAAACATGGTAAACTAATTGAAACCGAACAAAAACAATAGATATATAATTAATGTTATGGTAAACATGATAAAGTAAACTAAACAAAAATAAAACAAACAAAAATATATACTTATTTTGTTTTAATACATGTTTCAAAAAATAAAAAACATACAATATCTACCATTTTATGAAAATAATAAATTTTAACAAGAAATAAACAAATGTTACCTGTAATTTTAGGAATGTAAAAATTTATTTTTTTCTCAAATTCCTTCATCGTGTTCATTCCTTATGGCACAAACCATGTCTTCAACATGCTTATCATTATGTTTTGTTAATCTTTCCATGGAAGTAGGGATCTCACATAAATCAGCATCTTCATACAGTTCATCCTCACCAACATATTGTTTTTCCCTTATAAAACAACAGACCACTGCATATCTGATTGATCTACTGCAAAGAAAATTTGTTTTGCATGTGTTGCCATTATAGGAGAATCAGCTGTGTCTTCCAATCTATTCAGATTAACAACTTTCATTCCAAATTCATCGTGTCTGACATGGTTGTTACCAATAAACCATTTACAGTTAAAAACATGAACATTAGTTTTAAATTAATCCACCTCCCGTAGTTCTTCAATCACTCTATAATATTCACTTGATGCAGAAATTGGCTTTTTGTCTTTAACAATCGATAAATTAATTTCTTCTGCAAACACCAATACACCACTATACTGAACTGCACTTCTGTTGTCCTGAGATTTCCTTGGAAATTTATAGCCATCAATGTATTAATTGGACCATGTTATCACCTTAAAACATGAAACACCCGCTATCCATTTTAATGTCTCTCATACATCTGATCTACCTAGCAAGGTCTTTTTAAACCATGAAAATAATGTTTTGTTGTGATCATTCAAAATCCACATTTCTTTCTTCTTTGGGAGACATTGTTTCAACTCATTAATATGCAATATGATATACGGTTGATCATCGGCTACGTTATTCAAGAGGTATGATTCTAACTTTTTCATCTGTTTAGCTGACAAAGATTTGAATTTCAAGACACGAATCCCCATTCCCACATTATTAACTCTTTTATTGTGAGATGGAGGCAAACCTATGTATTTCTCCATAGCCAAGTAGCTCGTACAAAACTGTACAACCTCCTCAGAAATATTCTTTTCAATAATGGAGACTTCAGGTCAATATGGATTCTTAACATACCCCTTCAATATTTTCATATTCCATTCAAAAGGATACATCCTATGAAGATATATAGGCCCAGAAATCATTATTTCTCAAACCATATGAATCATGAAATGCACCATTATATCAAAAAAATTAGAGGAAAATACATTTCCAATTGAAAAAGTATAAAAATTTCATCCTTTTCCAAAATGTTCAAAGCATCCCGATCAGTCACCAGATTACAAATTGAATTGAAAAAATAACACAAATTCATTATAGTATTTCTCAAATGGATGAGAAATATTCCACGCAATGCAACTGATATATGTTTTCGCATCATGAAGTGTCCATCATGGGATTGTATACTAATCAACATCATGTCCTTCAATGAGACAAATTTTTTTACATCTGAAGAATAACCATGAGGCACTTTTATATCATGAAGACAATGAAAAAAGATAACTTTCTCCCGCTTCAATAATGTATGACAAGCTGTGGGAAGAAATCTTCATCTTCCATTAGGAGTTGGAGCTAACTCCAAACGCATTCCCATTGATAGTAAGTCTAATCTTGCATTCAACCCATCTTTTGTCTTTCCTTTAATATCTAACAATCTTCCAATTAAACTATCACATATATTCTTCTCCACATGCATGACATAAATATTATGTTTATCTTCATGATATCTCCAATATGGTAGCTCAAAAAATATTTACCTTTTCTTATAAATATGTCTATCATTACCAGATTTCTGTGTCTCTCCCAATGTCACATCAAGGTTTTTCACTCACTCAAAATACAGATTGGGGCATAAAGGTTTTGGAGAAATATAAAATTCTTGTAGGCCATTAAAAGCCTTTTTTAGTCTTTTATAAGAGCGATCCATAGGCAAAAACTTTCGATGACCCATGTACACTATTTTCCTCCCATGATGCAACTGACAATATGGCGTCTGTTGTTCACAAATTGGACATGCTTTATTCCCTTTAACACTATATCCAGGAAAATTTCCATATGCTGGGAAGTCATTTATAGTGAAAAAAATCACTTCGTGCAGTTTAAAATTTCCATTTTATAAGAATCATACACCCTAATACCATCCTCCCATAAATGTTTCAAATCATCAATCAACGGTGACAAGAAAACATCAATATCATTGCCAGGTTACTTCGGACCAGAGATCATTATACTCAACATGACATATTTTTGCTCCATACAAACATCAGTAGAGAGGTTGTAAATTACCAATAAAATAGGCCATGAACTATGTGTGCCACTAAGGTCTAGTATGGATTCATTCCATCTGTGCACAACCCTAGTCTGAGATTTTGAATTTCATTTCCAAATGTAGGATAATGATCATCTATTTTCTTCCATTATGGACAATCAGCTAGATGATGTATTTTTCCAACACATAACCACTCATCACCATGCCATGTTAACCTTTTATCATCATGTGAATTTGAAAATAAACATTTCAAACGATGAATTATAATAAGATACCATAATACATTTGAAGGGATATTAGTAATCTCTACATCAGCCTTTCATTTTTCTTTTACCTTATACCATGATGTCCAACATTTAGGACACTCTGACAGAAATTCATATTCCTTCCTATATATTATACTGTCATTCGGACATGCATTTATTTTCTTGTATCCCAATCCCATTGGGCATAATATTTTCTTGGCCTTATAATGTGAATTTGAAAGATCATTATCTTTTGGAAGAATGCATTTCATCAATTTCAGTAGTTATGTAAAACTTATGTCACTACAACCATGTTTTTTATTTCAGGTTAATCAATTTTAACACCTCCAAAAAGACCATAAAATCTATACAACCAGGATATAATAGTTTCTTAGCATCACCATATAGATGTGAAACTTTTAGTTCTATCACAATTTGTTCTGCTGGAATATCGTGAATCATTTCTTCAATTCCATTGGAGCCACTATCTTGCAAATCATCATCATCAGTGAAATTCTGTCCAGTTTCACCAAGACAAATCCAAGGGTTGTAACTCGGATTAAATCCATGACAAATCAGATGATCTTTTATCTCTTTACTTTTAATCTTATTCATATTCAAACATTTCAGGCACGGACGGAAAAAAATGTCACTAGTTGGAACATTTCGTTTAGCCAATTCCAAAAAGGCATCAACACTTTCCTCATATTCAATGCTCATTCGATGTTCCTTAATAAAACTTAGACTCATTATTACCTATAACAAATATCAAAATTATACATCTTTTTAAGATAAGACCAATATATTCTTATATGAAAAAAATCATAATTTGAATGTAAAACAATTTTGAAATATAAAACAAATCTATGCATATTTAAAAAAATATTCTTGAATATGATTTTAAAAAGAAAATATAGTTAGATATAACAGTTTTAAATTCCATGGAATCAAAGAAAACCATGGGGACTTCAATGGTTGATAGAAAATTAGAGAAAATGTAGTAAACATGAGAATCAAATCATATTTAAAATAAAAACTCGGATGGAGAAAATCACAATGTAAAGACAATCATCACGGCACAATAGGGTCAAGATAACTACGCATATTGGAAAACCACGACATGGTCTCCCCCATAACCCATAATTTTATCATAGTTGATGACTGGTCAAAATATATATAACCAAATAGAATCATATTGCACCATTAATATCCATGAAACAATACAATCATCATGTCATAATCACACATACCACGATGCAATAATCAATCCCAACTGACACTTATCCCCCACCCCCTTGGACACCCCCTAGACACCACCACCCCCTTGGATAGACTGCCCACCCCTACACACCACCCCCACCCCCTTGGAAACCCCCTAGACACCACCACCCCCTTGGACAGCCCCCACCCCCTAGACACCACCCCCACCCCCTTGGACACCCCCTGGACACCACCACCCCCTTGGATAGCCCCCCACCCCCTGGACACCACCCCCACTCCGTTGGACACCCCCTATACACAACCACACACTTGGACAACCCCCACCCCTCAAGACACCACCCCCACCCCCTAGACAGCCCCACCCCCTTTGACACCCCCACCCCTCCTGGACACTCCCACCCCTCATGGACACCACCACCCACCTCCTACCCACTTGGACACCCATAGACAACCCCAAACCTCTGTACATCCCCCCCCCCTAGAAAACCCCCAAACCCTCTAGATAGGCCCCCACTCCCTTGGATAGACCCCCACCCCCTTAGACGCCTCCACCCCCTTGGACCCCCCACACCCCTGGACTTCCCCCACCTCCATGGTCACCCTGGACTCCCCCCAACCCTCTGGACAGCCCCCCCACCCCTGAACCCTCTGGACACCACCCCCACCCCCATGGACACCCACTGGACACCACCACCACCTTGTACAGCCCCACCCCTCTGGACAGCCCCCACCGCCTGGACCACACCACCCCTCTAGACAGCACCCCAACCCCCTTGGACTCCCCCACCCCTCCTCGACACCACCCCACCCCTACCCCCTTGGACACCCCCTGGACACCCCCAACCCTCTGTACAACCCCCACCCCTGGACACCCCCCCAAACAATCTGGATAGGCCCCACCCCCTTGGACTGCCCCCCACCCACCCACCCCCTTGGATATCCCCCCCCCCCCCACCCCTTTGACACCCCCACCCACTAGGACCCCCCCCCCCCCACACACCCCTGGACTGCCCCCCCCCCCCCCCACAAACCTCCATGGACTCCCTGGATAGCCCCGAACCCTCTAGACAGCCCCCAAACCACTGGACAGCCCCCAAACCTCTAGATAGCCCCCAGAACCATGGAATTTTACCCTCAATCTACTAGTTTTGGAATATCTAGGGATTTTAACATCAAGCTACTGGTTCTGGTATCATGCCATTATTCAAAATGAGAACCACAATCTGCATCTACTACTAGTATAAAATGATATATTGATCAATAAACTGAGATTTAATATCATATTAAGACTTATAATAGTCGATGAGAATAAGTGACATAAATAGATTATGGAACAACTAAAAGTGATACACAAAATAGAAACAACCAAGGATCGAAAACAAACATTCCATCATGAAAAACCATATATAATTAGAAAATAAATCAAACTAATACACAGAATGGGTGTATCAAAATGGTTTATATATAAATTTTAGTAATATCGGTGAACGAGATCATTAGTTGTCAATGACAATAAATATGTCCATATGTGTAGGGCATTAGCGAAACAAAAACAAACTAAATAGAAGTAGGTGAGGATTAATTGAATATTGCGAGTCGATCTAATAGATATGGTGATAACAAATAAGATGATTATGGAAAAATGAGTTAAGAGGGTTTGAAATCAAAGAATCTTACCAAGTTTAAAAAAAATCGCAAAATGTAAATATAGACTATCTAGAAAAAAAACGAATGAAATAAAGTCGTGGGAGGCTTACCTAGTGTTGTGAGTGGAGATTATAGATCCGAGGAGTGTAAATATGATAAATAATGATCGATGAACGAGTTTAACGAAATGAGATCTAAGGGTCGATTCTAGGTTTTCTACAAGAGAGAGACAAGTTACAGGTCTGTCGATTGAAAAATCAGAAAAGACAATCCACGGGGCGTGATAAATTTGTTAAATGTTTTATAATTTCAGTTATTTAATAACCGATGTTTTGAACTATTTTATTACATTTATAACGTTTGTTATTATAATAACTGACATTATAAATGTATCGGCTACAACATTTTTTACGTCGGTTATTTTATAACAGATGTAAAAAATGTCTTCTATTGGTTTTTTACATCGGTTATTCTATAACCGACTTAAAAACACATCACTAAACTATAGAATTGTTTACATCAGTAATTTTATAACCCATGTAAAAAATGTCGTGTGTTGGTTTTTGATGTCGGTTATAATATAAACGATGTAAATAATTATTTGGGTTGGGTTTTTACGTCGGTTATCAAATAACCGACATCAAAAATTCCTCAGCTGCTTCTTTTTTACGTCAGTTATTCCTTAACCGACGTAAACATGTCATTAGATACCTCATTTTTTATGTTGGTTATTTTATAACCCACATAAAAAATGCCGCACATTGGTTTTTTATGGCGATTAACATATAACCGAGGTAAAAAACCAATGCGTGGAATTTTTTTTGTCGGTTATTCTAATAACAAACTTAAAAAATTTACTCTCAGTATTTTTTACATCGGTTATAAAATAACCGACATAAAAAACCACATATGAAAAAATTTCACGTCTGTTATATATAACCGTCGTCAAAAAATGGTGACGTTAAAAACGTTTTCTGCACTAGTTCATATTCTATAGAAACATAAAATTTCATAATTATGATATTTATAAATTCAATATACCTTTAGAACCATTGATGAAATATGGTCCTAATAAATTATATGTTTCATATCATAGATATGATGGTACGTACACACACATGAGAGACGATTTAATTTTTCTAATGGATAAAAAGTAAAAATATATATATAGGATTACCATTATATATTAATAATGATTTTATGAATTTCATATTTATTCATTAAATCCATTTGTATGACTTGTTATGTGTGTCTTAAATGAAAAACAAATTACATCACTTCTTTGTGGTAGTAGTCCATACATGCGAATGATTGTTGTTATTATTTTACAATGGATGAGAGGGTATGAATATAGATAATATAATATTTTACAACAATAATAATTACATTATAAATGTCATATATATTCAATAAATTCTACATTATCAAAATCCATGTTATGTGCTGATGGAAAATTAAACACATCTCTTCTTGGAGGTGGAATTCCGCACATAAAGACTATAGACATTTTCATTTCCCAAAGATTTAAATGATATATATAATAGTTTTAAAATAAAAAAAATAGATTTATATATATTTGATATATATATATTTTTATATACTAGTAAGGTCAGTACATATTTTATGGATTCAGAAGAATATATAAACAAGTTTGAACTCGTTTAGGATTTATACCTCCTCCTTGGATATCTTCAATTATATTTCTCCTTAAGCCTTCAAGGATTGGTAATTTTGTGAGAGAAAAACATCTAGGATGTCATTATTATAGTTGTGGAAGTATTAAGGTATATTTTGGAAATAAATCTGATCTTATGTATTCCTTTTTAGGGTTTAGATTATAGTCCCTTAATAGAAAAAAGTAAATGGCATTTTCAATAATTTTAAATCATTAATGACTTTGAAATTATTTTTAGAAATTAAACATGGCACATAAATGGATAATGGATGATATATTAGACTTTTATCCATCCTAATTTACCTTTTATAAAATTTTAACTATTTTTAAATAAATGAAAAAAAATTATTTAACATTAAATATCCATAAATTCATTTTTAGGATCATTCACATATTTTGAAATTAAAAACATCATGATAAAAAAGTATATTGAATAATACAAAATAATTCATTGCATATCCTTAATAATTATCTTTAAATTTCATGAAATAGTACAGTTTATCTAGAAAATCTTATCTGAAATGTTTTTAAAATCATTTATTTGATTTTTTTATATATTCACCGGTATTGTATCGATGATGCACAATTATTTTAGTTAATTATAGTATCATTTAAAATTAATAATATAATAACAAAATTTATTATATATATTCGTAGAGAATATTATGAACTTGAACCATTCATAAATTATTTTCATGCTTATCATTATTTTGATAGAGTATTAAGTGATTGAGATTGATATTTTTGTTTATATTATTTTTATAATATAAAATAAATTTCATATTAAATGAGTATTGAACCAAATGAAAATATATTTGAATATAGGATAAATTAGGTTAAAAATAAAATAAAAAATGTTACAAATTATTCATAATTATGTTCATGTTTATCTCTTAGTTTAACCATTTCATCAAACCTTATAACCTTTATATTTTTAGTAAATTTTTACTATGGAAACTATTCATTAGGGATAAAAATAAAATTTACCTCATTATAAAATATTAAAATTATTATTAAAAATGTTTTCAATTATTGAATTTCCAAAATTTTTAAAGAAAACATTAAAAATGGGATTAAAAATGCAACAAAACAATTTTTTTTAAATACCACTTTTGAGCATAAAAATAATTTTATAAAAAAATATTATATAATAATGATTCCCAGGTTATTAATTTGATTATTATTAATCAAGGGACACATAATTTACTTAAATAAAAATTATATACTGAATAGCACATTTTTAAATCATTATTAAAAGTGAAGAGAAAAAAATAGTTTTATTTAAATAAAAACATTATTTAGATTTCCAAAATTCCAAAGATAGATTTACGAGTTAATCATTATTTTTTTAAATGATTTATATTACATAATAAATATATTTTTATAGAATAATGGTTTCATAAGTTGTTAATTTACTCTTACATGTTGATAATCTTATAAAAGTTATAATATTTGTAAAATCAGTATTTATCACAGTTCACGAAAAAATATTTCCAGAAAAATTAAAAAAAATAACCCTATGAAATATTTTATAGATTTAATTAAAAAATGAATTTAATTTCTAAAAATTAACTATATTTTTTAAAATTTATCATTTAAATTTAAATTCAAAATATTTAGAAAATCCACTATTTGGATAAAAATTACCCTTTTAATCATTAATTGTTCTCAAAATTGATTTATATCATTTACAAATGTGTGTTAATTTATTTGAATAAAAATTTTATAATAATAATGTAATGATATTAACACTCCATTTTGATAATTTATTATTTAAATTAGTATAGTGTTTCATATTTCACAAGCTATTAAACAATATTTTCACTTAAATATATAAATATTAAAATATTAGGGTTATACATTATCCCCCACATAATGAAATAACATCATTATTTTTTAAAATTTAATGTTTCATTGTAATTTTTTTAACATATTTTCAATATTATTTAGAAGTAATTGATATTGATAGTTAAAACAATTAATATAAAACGATACATGAGGATAAAACCTTAAAACATTTGAAGATAGAAAGAATGTGGAGTGAAATTTAAATACAGATATGTTAGAAGACTTAAATATTAATCCAAATTGGCTTTATTTTGTTTTTAAATTCATTATAATGTCTAGGTAATATTATAAAGCATATAATTTCTTAAATATTTCTCAAACTATGTATTTATCATTGTGAGGCTCATACTTGTGATCGAGTTTCATAAAATCTACCTTGATAGTAGAGTGATATTTTCCACATAAGACTTGATAAAAATATATTCCCATTTCTTATATTGAGGAGTTATATTACCATACAAATATATAATTATAGAAAATATGATTATTTTATTTTATTTTATAACATCCAAGAAAATTCATCCTTTTATTTGGTTTCGTGTAGTTTTTCAACTCTGATTCACCTCATACTCTAAGTGATAACAAACCATGATGAATTTTTCATACATGATTCACTAATAATAACCATTAAAAAATCATAATATTAAAAACTGATGATAAATTATACCTCATTTTTTTATCAATTAACTATAACTATATTGGTTAGCTGGTGTTAAGAAAACACACTTTAAAAAAATCAACATATGAGTAAATAATACATTAATTTTAAAATCATCAAAAATAACACCCAATGTTTAACATCAATTATTCCAAATGTTAGTAACCATAAAACTCTTCTTGATATGTTAGAAAAATTATGAATCAAAAAAATAATTATAATGATATGATCACATATTCAACCAAATAGAACGTAAAATTAATGTCCAAACAATTTCAATAACTCATAAAATATCATATCAAAAAAGAATAGTTTCAAATCATATAATATTTAAAATATGATAATAATTGCCATTAATAACCTAAATCACTGTAAATCCATAATATAATCATATATGATTCCAATTTTAGGACAATTTTTATTATGAAATTAATATCAATCACATTGACCTAAAATACCTTACTAGTCAAAACATTCCTTTTTAACGTGATTCCTATAACATTGAAAAAAATATAGTAATTTTTTTCAAAAATAATTTTAACCACCTAATCACAAAATTAGTTTTTTTAATCACATGGTTATCTATATGATAAAACATATGTTTACAGAAATACCAAAACTACTTTACCTTAATAAACCATATTTACCATAATATCATTGATCATATTAAACCTAATGGTTATCTTTACCATATCTTTTATATATAAAAAAATTATTCCAAAACACAATCATAATATATGAAATGATAAACCTAAGAGTTATAAATAAATCAATCATCCCTTAAAACCCAAAAAACAAGGCCAAAATATCATTATTGAAATCCAAAAATTTAACAATAAAAAATGGTATCTATAAAATTTAACTTATAATCATCCTTGAATTTATCAATACATAAATTAAAAAAGACAACATCATAACTCATGAATCCTTATATATTGATAGTTCAATCATTAAACATCCTTCAAAAAAAATTAACTAGGATTTGTTTTCTTATACCTTAATACGTTCTTCATATAATAAAAAATATGAATCATATCATGTTCCTCATCAATCTCAATACAATCGTGTTTTATAAATTAAACAGATGATTTTTTTTAATATAATGCATAACATTTACGTGTTATTTTTAGTTTCCTAATCATCATTTGTAATTTTTTAAACATGTATTCATATTATCGTTTTTATCCAATTCTCAAAAATTTATCCATGGTAATTGATTTTAATATTTCCCATAATTTATATTTTTAAATTATTCAACTGATACTTTATAAATAAATTTATTCCACCTAAATTGTTTTTATAGAACTACTAAATTTTCCTTTGTGGGTTTTTTCTCTATTAACTACATTACCAAATATGGAACATCTTCCTATTCCTTTGATATCTTTCCCTAGGTTCTTATTCCCACGCTCTTAACACACAGGATGTTAAATATTTTTATAACCATTAAATTTATTCTTGAACATCCATGGAACTCCATTTTCAATTATTTGGTGCATCATAAAATTCGACTAGTTTCATGTTGTTAATAATAACTTGTGATAGATGGCCTATCAAAAAAAAAGATCTTTCACATTATCACCAATCTAATTTTTTTTCTCATTTACCTAATCACCGCACCATCCTTTACGCTAATTATCATCTTTCTACTATTGGTTCAATCCATTTATTAAAACCTAAAATGGTTATTTTGATTATATCAAATTAAATCACAATATACCTTCTTATGAGGCAGAAAAAACAATGATACTCTTAAAAGTTTTATCTTCTATAAAACATTTTTGTTTCAGAAAATAATAACCGAAATTTTGTGTAACATACTAACCATTATAGTTAAATAATTATTATAACTTATGATTTTATACCATTATATTAACCCCTAATGTTTTCTCCTAAATAAACATCCAAACCTATAAATTTATCTAAACAATTTTTCTAATAAAAACCAGGAAAAATAAAATCTTATAGTGAACCCGACCCCCATACCCTAGAGTCAGTTCCTGTAACCATTACATTGGAATAAGATAAAAGGAATCACATCTCAATGGAATTATTAGTTTAATATTATTTGTAAAAAATATACATACATGAGTTAAATATTTCATTTTAATAAAAAATTACTATATAATTTTTTTCAATAATATCATTATCCCCACAAGAATATTATTTCATATTTATCATATTAAACTTCATGGAATCCCAGCGAAAGAGAAAAAATAAAGGTGAGCATAAATTCTCAGTAAGGGTTAATTATTGTGGACGAAATCATTAATGAATATGAATAATAAATATATAATGGTAAATAACCGAGCACACATTCCATTTAAATAAAATTAATATATGAATAGTTAATTCATAATAAATATGGAATGTTAAATAACTTAAAAAAATCCATTTAATCAATAAATGATAATGAAACACATCTAGAGATAATTTCATAGTGAATGTCACCTGGATATTAATAATTGAATTATGATTGATGGAAATCCTTAATTATTAGACTCCATGTTTCAAAGGTACATGAAACCTTTATATTCTTGATCTTTCAATAGATGGTTTAAAAAATAGTTGGTGAAAAATAATTTAACTAAGGCTATCCAACCAATTCATTCCATGAGATTACGAATGTATAGAGGGGCTACATATAATTTGTCCCCACCTGTGTTTTACGTGTCCAAGTCATTCCACATATATTGAAAAATTGATTTAATTCATAAACAATATTCCTTATAAAATATTTTTATTGAGTATGAAATACATATTTATCAATATTTCCCCATAATAACAATTGAAATTAAATCTAGAACACCATTTGTATAAATGATATATGATTTAATCAATAAAAATAACCATGATAAATAATATGGATAATTAGGGGAAATTTAATTATTAATGATCACATGATGGTGAATAATCTTAGGGGAATTTAATGGATACACAAATGAAATAAGGATGTGTATGTATAACACCCAATAATGATAAAGGGTTAAAATATTAAATGATATGAATCATGTAAACAAGGCACACATTTGTTTTTAGGATTCTATCATATTGGAACTCCATATCTAAGGATTCTTGGCCTGGAGTAGTGATCAGGATGGGTGAATATATGGGATGTTTATTAGGGTGTCTGAGAGTGAGGAAAACGTATAATGGAAAGAACATCTATTGACTTAGGGGGACCCTCATTAGTATCACAACCAATTCAGGAATGTGGGTGGGCCCCATGGATGGGACCATGCATTTATGGTGAAAATAGTGGTACATGGAATGCTAGTACCCAATGACTATTTTATGTTGGGGCATTGTATTATCTGAAAGGCCCAATTGTTACATTAGTATCATAGGTGGAACCCAACCTTAACTGTGGTAGCACCGTCTGGGTTGAGATTTAGTTCCCACATTAAGGATGTTGTTCTCTAAAGGGGGGGGGGTGAATGTAACACAAAAACATGATAAAGAGTTAAATGAATAAATGATATGACTCATTTCAAAAAAGAAATACTAAACCATCTTTTTGAAAAAAAAATAAAAATTTTGAAAAAATTTCTCTTTCTTCCATATGATTTATATTTTAATACTAATTTATAGATAACCATATTTTTGAGAATATAGTTATTATAATTTCTACCAACTAATTTAAAGGATTGTTTTTAAATATTAAATAATAATGTTTTAATAATATTTCTCATTTCTCTTAATCTAGGTGTTTCATGTTATGGTGGGGTTGTGTACTATCAGTAGGGCCCAGTTGTTACAATGGTATCAATGGAGGAACCTAGCCTTAAGTGTGGTGGCACTGTCTGGTTTGAGATTTGGTCCCACAACTAGGATGTTGCTCTTTGGGGGGGGGGGGGTGAATGTAACACACTAGAATGATAAAGGGTTAAATGAATAAATTATATGACTCATATCAACAAAGCATTACATAACTATAGTTTAGGAAAAATATAGTTTTAAGAAAACATTTCTCTTTCTATCATATGATTCTTATTTTATTATTAATCGATATATAACAATTTTATTAATAATATCATTATTTACATTTATACCCACTAAATTAAACGATATTTTTTAAATATTAAATAATAATATTTTAATAATATTTCAAATTTATTTTAATCTAGGTGATGCATGTAATGCATGCTAAACACAATGTTTCATGTTACACAAGATAAACATTTCATTGCATGTAACACAAGATAAACACAGGGTTTCACATAATTAATGATATTAAATTTATTGAATTTAATTTAATATAAATATATCATTTTTCTAGGGGTGTTATATATTATTATATGCTTGGTGTTTCATTTCACATACTCTATCAAATACAATATTCTTATTTTATAATTTTGGTTTTGTATATTCTCCCCAACTTAAATAAATTGTTTCCCCACAATTTAATCTCGATCATGGTAATAAATGGTTTAATATTTCAATATTTTTTTTTGAAAAACCACAATGTAAAAATAGTTAATAAAACATCTTATTACTTACATAGGAAGGGAAGAAACAAGTTCATAGAGAATAACTTGTAACTAGGTTTCTAAGTAGATGACATTTTTGGAATGTAAAGATTTATACATGGAAGAAAATAAAAAATAATAATTGTGATTGATTGAGTTCATTGATCACAAGAAAGTGATTGATTTGTGGAAAGATAATTCCCTGAAAACCATAAATATATGATTACTTGAAATACCATATAATTCATTATATATAGATGTAATATGATAACATTTTTGTTTCAGGATCCTTTTTCAAATGTTGAGTAATTATTTTATCATCTAAGAATATAAGGAAATATACTTACTTGATACATTTTTATTGGACATTGACATTTTCATCCTCTGGATGTACATCAATTAATTTCAAATTCATCACGTACTCTATGAAATGAATATCCAAAAATTAATGTTTTTTATGATTGAAGCAGAAAAATTCACTATCAACCGATCATAAGATTCATAAAAGAGTGAAAAGTCATTTTGTCAATCTCTAACTATTTTACAAAACCAAAATGGTTTGCAAAGGATATCCAATATAATACATTAATTTCTCAACCTCATACCTAATAATACTTGTTTGTAATTGGTATTTATTTTTTATATTGTTTAAATAAAACCAATTACATATTAACCCGGACACCACATAGGCTAGTGATAGATGTTTAAACACTTATCATCCTTTGGTCATGGGTTTGAGCCCCCTGGCCTTTCCAAATGAAAATTGTTTTCACCCAACATGTGTGTTATCCTTTATCTAAAAATTATATTAATAAAATTCCCAAAATGTTCCCAAATTAATAATATGGAAATCCTTGAAATAAAACTAATAATTAAAAAATATTTTTACTTAGGTTTCCAATATTGTTTATTTTTTCACAAAGTCTAATAATCTTATTTTACTATTATTAAAATTTCATTAATGATCATATTAACACTAAATGCCATCAATACCTTCAAAATTGGGTCTCCAAAATTTAAATTAATTATTCCTAAAATAAATATTCCACTAAAACCTAAAAATTCCATAAATTTCTACAACATATCCTTAATCATGGTATAATCCTATCACAAAAAAACCCAAAAAGAGGTTTTTAAGACATTGAACATATGATAAATCTTAAAATCATTAACCCCTAATAGTTCCTATAAATATTAAGTTAATGAATACACAAATGCTTCTAAAATTTATCAAAATCCATAGATTCTTCATGATTCTTAAAACCAAAATACCAATCGTAAAATACTTCTTTTATTTAATTCTTAAATTATAATATACAAATACTTCATCAGTTTTATTTCAACCCAATTCCTTCATTGATCTAGGGGTTATATTTGTTCATTAATTATCATTTTATATTTAAATAATTCATATTTATTTCTAAATACAATGCTAATTATCCTATGCTTATATCCTGAGAGTGTAAAACTAGGTGTTCATTAACGCCCATTTTCATACACATGAAAATGACTAGGTCAATCCAAATGTGTCATTTTCAAATTTATTACCCCTAGGCCCAACTATTCAAGATCCATATCTACTTTTAGTATCCATACAATGATGTAATTCTAAGAAAAATCACATAATATCTTCTACACGAAAACATTAGGATGTTATTCTATTCTTATCCACAAGTTCTTTCCTATGGTAATGGTCCCTAATCAATGTTTTCCTCAATCTAGTTCCCATTATTTCCATTAAACCTTCCCTAATACCAATTTGAGTGACCCCGAACCTAGTTACCCAAAGCCAGTGTACACTTTATTTCATTGGAAAATGATTCAAGAAAGAAAATCCCAAAAGAGCAGACACTTTATTAGGCTTCATAAACTAGAGACATACTTGAGTCTTACATTACATTCTAATACACAAATAACAACATAATTGTTTTAAGAAAAACATTATTACATCTAGCATATCCTTTTATATCTAACGTAGTACATTTCATGGATTCCTGAGAATGGAAAAAATAAGGGTGAGATAAAATTATCATTAAATGTTAAGTATTGTGGAATAAATCATGAAAAAATAAGCATAATATATATGGAAAGTTAAATAATTTAACACACATGCCATGTAATCGATAAACTGAGATCGAAGTGCATCTAGAGATAATATTAATCTGGAGATCACATGAATAATAATAAATATGGAAATGTAAATAAATTAATATACATGAAATTTAAATAACTTCACTATCATGACAAGATAATTCATAATCAATATAGAAAGTTAAATAACTAAACACACATTAGTTTTAAATGAGAAATTGTGAATAAAATGCATCTAGAGATAATATCACTATTAAAATATCATGAATAATATTAAATAAATTCTTAATGAAGGTAATTATTAATTATTATATTTCTTGTCTTAGACACATGACACCTCTACCATAAATATCTTTCACAAGATGGTTTAAAACAACATGAAAACTCAATTTAATACCAACTTACTGATTTATATCATGAGACCGACTGATTTATTGATGGGTTATATAATTTCAGGCCCCACATGTCACTTAAAGTCCAAATAATTCCTAATATATTGAATAATAAATTAAATTCATGAATTAATATGTGTTATCATAAAATATCTATATGGAGTAAAAGATACAGATTTATTAATATTTCCCCATTTAATCAAATAACATTCAATGTAAAAACCATATATCAAAATGGTATATGGTTTAGGAAATAACAATAACGATCATAAAATAATATTGATATTTAATATAAATATAATATTTAATGAAGAATTATCACATTAAATTGATTGTTTTAATATGAAGATAACAATCACAACAAAAGTTAGATTTTACAATAACTTTTACATAATGTTAATTTTAATGTCAAATACCCATGGATGAAATGATTCGAATTTAAACTAAAATTTACATAACGTATTAATGAATAATGTTATTAAATTTCAAAAGGAAAGTCGGTAAATCACATAAAATTGAATTTTTCATAATAACAAATATGTCTTAATGGAATATAAATTGAGATGAAATCCATTACCTCACACTTCCTTTTGGTTGAATGTTATTTAAAATACCTTACAGTTGTTTAAAACATGTTATTAAATTACATAGAAATCATAATAATATTTATGATATCATATATGACACTTGTATAATATCTTATCACCCATTCATTAATAATATTTCATTATTTTCACTGTTCGGGTTGTTAATTGCGTAGTTTCCTTATGCATGTTTTGTCATGAAAGAAATAGTTCTTGTGAATTTTATATAGTTATATCATATATAAAATAATAATAATTTCATAAATATCATATTTATACATTAATTATACTTTTAAAACCAATCATGAAATACTATTATAAAAAATGACGTATGTTACGATAATAGAGATGAGAGATCGTACATACGCATGAACAATGCTTCCATTTTTCAATAATCATTACTGAAAGAAGTTAATTAATATATAATCGATCTATAATGATATAAATATCATATATATCATATTTTATAATTATATATATATACTATCAATGTAGTTTGGTGATGAAAAGAGATTCTCATTGCTTTCTAAAGGGGCAGTCCACATGTACACAAATGATGTTATCATATTTAGGTGAGTGAAAAGGCATAAAAGAAAATTATATATATAGATTATATTTTAAGAGTGATAACTAGGTCATTAATATAATAATTATTTTATAAATTTCACATATATTTATTAACATTATCCTAAACACCTTCCATACAAACCATTAGTCGAAGACGAATCACATCGCTTCGTGAGGCTGTTGTATGTTGTACACATGAGCGATGTTATCGTATATACTACATTATGGAAATTAAAATGGTATAATAGATATAATGACTCAATAGGCATAATTAGGTTTTTTATATCATATATATACTTTTTATCCATCATTATTCCAAATTGTGAAAGGTAGTAATGGAAGAATGAATGACATGGATTCACAAGGCGGTAGTCTGCTGTACACACAAAAATGATTTTATAAATCATTTGATTAAAGTGGAGGTGGTTTTATGTCATTAAATCCTTATAAAAACATCTTTTAGAATTTAAGATACTGATTTTTTTATATAATCATTTATTAATAATAATTGAAGGAGGTGGAGGAAAAAATAAAATAAAAACTATCTAGGAAGAACATTACATTTTCTCCATTTACCCTCCTTAGTTTTACCCAAAAGTCCTTACTAGGGTGGATTTATACCTAAAATAAGGCCTCAAGAATGAGTATAGGGATGTTTCTAAGTTATTTGAGAGGGTATTGTCAATAACAAATAGGTTTTAAGGTGTTAATAATATATGATATAGGGTGGCCTTTTATAAGTATAGTGAGTGGATCACTTGTATTTTTTTTTGAAAAGATTCAATAATATTGATATTTTTATCTTGAAAAAAAATTCCAAAATGTTCCATTATATATAAGAACCTAGTTCTTAATTTAGGGAATGAGTCACTTTTTTTCTTGTTGTTTTGAGAAAACAGGGGAAAATTGGGAAAGTACTTGAATTTTTGGGTTACATGCTATGTACTATGAGTACACACCGTGTATGTATTGGATATGTAGCAACCATACATGGCAAGAGGGGTTGTCAATGGGGAAGAGAGAAAAAAAAAATTCATTCCGCGTACTGCCTAGTACACCCAGTGTAGTCATGTCAGCAAGACTTGGAAAGTAGGTCAAAAAAAAATTCTCGTCTTTGGAATTGTAAAAGAACTGACACGACGTATAGTCCCATTTACATTCCATTTAATTTGTAAATTTTACTTAACACATATAGTATACTCATTTTGTGTCAGTGGATAGAACCCCTTCACTTGGGTGTCATGAGCTGCAGACTGAGACTCATTTTCCTTCCTAATCCTTCACCAGAATTCGGATTGGAACATCATCAGATCCATTAGAACACTACCGGAAAGATCTTGATTACAATTTAGTCATTCATCATGATTTAGTTTCTTGAACAAGTAATAAGTATTTGAGAATTTATTCTCATTATATATATCTACCTTGTTATAGACCAAATTTGAAGCTGATACTAGATGAGGATCATCATACGAGTTTGAGGTAGGTGGTGTATTCTTCATTTTGTGTTTTCGAGGACATTTGGGTGTTGCGACTTTTATCACAATGGGTGTTTTTTAGTGGAACCCTATTATTGCATGTTAAACTGATTTTTTTGATCATGTTGGAGGAATTTGTGTACTTCCTTCACTTTATTAGGCTTCAGGGAGGTCGGGCGAGTGTTCATTGCTCAATTGGGATATTTTGGCTGCGGGTGCCAAAACGGCTGTAGTTTAATTGTTATGTTTTAAACTACTTGGTTTAAACTATTAAAGATTTATTTTACTTGTTAAAGACATTCAAGACCACTTAAATAGTATGGTAGAACTAATGGATAGTTCAATTCAACAATTAAATTGTTTTTCCTATTTAAAACTATTTAAAATGTGATTATAGGTATCTAATTTTTGAGATTTCATATGATGGGACCATTGGGGTTGTGTTGGGAGTGGACCAGATATTCTTGAGTGATGTTGATCATAGGTTGGGATTGACCCAGATTACTTGAGTGGTTTTACCCTAGGAATGGGAGTTATGGACTTCATTTTGAAGATATGTGACTGTCAGGTTGGGTATGGCCCATGATACATGGAGGGGAAGGCCGACATGGTCACAGGGGAACGAGGTGTTAGATATGTTGTGTATTGGTTTATTTATTTGATGATTACCACTCACCCAAGATTTGAGTCATGTGAACATGGTTTGACTATGTGATGAGGTGGTTTTGACCGCTCGTGTGGGTGGACTCCCCTGTAGTAGCGGTTATGTGATTATGGTTAGTGGTGATTTCTATGGAATCCATGTAGAAGGTGAGGATAATTAAATGGTTAACTGTGAGGCTATCAGGTTGGGGAAAGATGCCCACTATGATTTTTGGGAAGGAATCAATGTCCCTTCGGTTACTTATTTGAGGGTAGATATTTTTGTCCCTCCTGTTTTTTATTTAAGGACAAGTATCACTGTTCCACTAGATTTCATGCTATGGATAGACATGAAATTTTGAGAACGGTTTCTATTGGTTGGTCATTCCTTATAGACGTCGGTACTTGAGACAGGAGGTGTCAGGAGGCACATGGTGCTAGGTTTTATGTTTGACATTCATGCATTGGCCGAAGTAGGTAACACTCCATGGTGGTTGTTGAGGAATAGTTGATATTGTGTTTATTATTTCATCATACTATTTACCTTACAAGGAGATGCATGTATTCTTAAACACATTTACTAGGTATGCACCATTGGGTGATATCCAACTAAAACTCATCTCAAACCCAACATGGGCCCTTCGAGATGCCTATTGACTTTATGGTTTTATATAGAGGTAAGTGATCATCCTCTGGAGGTGGATCATAGTAATGTTGGCATGGATATTAGTATGGACAATGATGACATACCTAGCAAGGGTTTATTTGTTTAGTTTTTATATCTGTATAACTATGCTTAATTTATTATGTAGCTACTACGGTTATCCATGGGATACCTTTTTATATTGACATGTATGACCTACTATGGATGCATGCCTTAGTTGTTTTAGTAGTTGTTAAAAGTGGTATTTAACATGATGTTCTATTAAATGTTCACTATAGTGGTTTATTTATCACTTCCAATATTTATTTTGTATTGTTGTGCTTCTACTCTATGGGTCTAGATCAAGTCAGCTGAGTCATTTATTTTAGCTGCATGTTGTATCATTAGGCTTGGACTACTGTCTTATCTTCCTTAACGAGGTTATATCCACCCCAATATACATGATTACACCCTCGCTGCTAGTCAGAAGCCTTTGGAATTCGGGGAGGTGTGCCTAATGTCAATAACACCTGGCCCGTTAGCATTTTTCGGGTTTATCTTTGGGTCTGGGATGTTAAAAAGATTTATTAGAGGAATTTATTTTGCCTCCTTTCATGGTATTATTATTTTTGATTATAGTATAGTAGAGATAGGTATTTTTTCCAAACTGGATTCTGAACCCGTGATTCGGTTCCTACATCCCCATATACGAGGGATGGATTGAGTTACCTTGGGTGGTTTATGCTAGATTTCTTTTTCTCAGATTAATGTTTATATGATTTCCACCATGGTGGATCACTTGGATTCTGAAGATTATTGATTGTGATATATAACCCGTGACCTGGTGTGGAAAGGGGAGAATTGGACCTTGGCCCGGTAAGGGAAGGCTTGGTTATTTCGATTTTGATAGGTACTATTTTAGGGTGGTTCAATTACATATATGCATGTATTCTCTATGAAGTGATAATTCCATGTGAATACTATCAATTTCCATGTTTTAGATGCTTGTAAAAAATGAAAGGTGAAATACTTGATATAATTTCTTTTTTATACAATGTGAACATCCATGATTTTTATATTTTTTTTTAATTTAATGTGGCATGAGAATGGGCATGGATCTTATGGGATAAGGCATGTACTATGGTTCAGATGATTTTGATCACCAGGATTGGGTGAATTGGTCGTGAGATTATGGAAACATCAGTTTTATGGATGGGTGAGTCCCATAGATATTGTGATACATGGCTCTATTGAGGGTGGGTAATGAGTCCATTAGTCTGGGATGTTATGGGGAATGGTTGCGATGGGGTAGATTAAGGGTAGTTGTTATGTTCTTCCTTTTACTACTTTTGATATCTGTGTTGAATATATTTATATATATATATATGGTATGTCTGACTATTTATGGTATTTAGAGTGTTTTTTCCTAGACGAGTCAATGGAACGTCAGGAGGTGATGGTACAGCTCTGTATGAGCCTGATCTGGTTCAGACCCCTAAGGGCCAGGAAGAGCATGAGCCACATGTACATGCTCAAGGATAAGATGAGGTTTAGGATCCGGTGGAGGTATGGAAATTTAATGTTTTGACAGCATTCAATCCAGGGCTCGATGAGCAGTTTCGATCTAGTCTGGTACATGTATTGCAGGGTATCGATAGAGGAATGTAGAGAAAAAAATCCTTCTATGGATTTCCTTACTTGGGATTTCCAGGTCTAGAACTCACCAATTCTTTAGGGTTAGGGTGGTTCATAGGCTATTTAGAACTAGATAGAGAGCATGAAAATAATCTGAGAGTAGCTTGAGATGCCTCCAAGGTGGAGGCTCAAGCTGGCGATGTACATACTGAGAGGACTGGTGAAGTGCTAGTGGGATGTGTAGGTGTAAGCTCGTAGACATAAGGGGCTGACCTGGATGGACTTCAAGGATAGATTCTTTGAGAACTTTTTCTAGAGATGTTGAGCATGGAGAGAGCTCGATAGTTATTGAGCCTTCATTAGGGTGACATGTATTCCATGTACTATGAAAATAATTTCAATGAGCTTCCTCTATTATCACCAGGTATGGTAAGCGATGGCACCTCGAGGTTGAGCACTTCGAAGATGAATTATGAAACGTCATATGGGTTTAGGTATACATCTTTAGACTGGACTCATTCTCAGAGGTGGTGAATCAGGCACTCATAGAAGAGGGAAACCAGATGGACATGTCTCACATAGACTGACAGTGGCTTCAGGTGATGGTTCAGATGATAGGAAATGAGGTTGGGATGAGTTCTACCCAGGCAGTCTAGACATGGACTCACTTGGACCACCTCATGGTAGTTCATCCGTGGTTTTATTTTTGTGTGGTCATTTAGGGAATATACGGTCTCAATGTGATAGTCCTACAAAGGAGTGTTGGGCATGTAGACAAGTTGAACATCATGCGAGGATCTATAGGAATCCTTCTCAGACAGTCGGTAGAAAGGGATTGAAGTAGGTGCATGCTTCGAAGTTCAAATTAGTATAGGTACTAGGTGAGGGTATATGAGGTATAGTTGCACATGGAGGACATGGAAGAGATAGTGGGACCCAACCATGGGGTCAATGGCCATTGACTGGTGCAACAGAGTAGGGAGGAAAGGCTTTAGGTAGTTGGTTTTCAGACCATCCACACACAGTAGAGCTACCAGGGGCTAAGCAGGCTAGTGAGCCAATGATGGTCTGAGGTATTCCGTGAGCGTGACCATGATTTTATTTTGATTCTTTTATCATGTCCTATTGAGGCATGTCCATTTTGAGTGCATGATGTGGACATGATATATATGTACTTACCAGACTCTGGTTAGTAGACTGGCACCATCTTGGGTGCATGATTATCCATTTATGAGGTGCTTGGACTCAGAGCATTATTGGATTCATCTTACATGAGGTGACTTTGGAATTGGGGCATCAAGGATGAAGTTGTGACTGAGGTTGAAGGAACTAAGTTATATTGATCATCCATGAGATGTAGGACGTCATTGTTCCATGGCTACTTGGGGTTCTAGGTGAGTACCGATATGGTGTGGGATATGTTTGGGTGTTGGAAGCGACATGGAAGCACCTGATGAGGTGTAGGGGTGATGAAGAATCATGGTAGGACAGTGGGTTTTGGAAATAAGTTGATGTAACTTTGATTGATTCGAGCATTATGCTGTAGTATCTTTGGAGTGATCCTTCATCACCAATAGAACGGAAATTCGGGGATGAATTGCTTTAAGGGGTAATGTTTGTAAGAACATGATATTTATTTTTAGGTACATGCCTCTTTTTTTTTCATTTCCTGTTTGTTTTTGAGAAAACAATGGAAAACATGGAAAGTACTAGAATTTTTGGGTTATACTCCATTTACTTAGAGTATACACCGGTTATGTCTTTTCCATGTAATGACCATACCTGACTTGTTGGGTAGTTAGTGAGGAATTGAGGAAAAACCAAGTACATGCTGTATATTCATGTCAGAAAGACCTAGAAAGTATGTCGGAAATTTTTTTCCATATTTGGAATAGTAAAAGAACCCACATAATGTGTAGTCCCAAGTTCACACTATATAATTTGTAAATTTTACTTAAAATTAGAATTATTCTCAATTTGTGTTTGTGGAAAGAACCCCTTTACTCGGATGTCATGAGCAGCAGACCGAGACTCATTTTCCTTCCCAATAATTTTTCCAAAGATGAATTCAAACATCTTCTGATCCATTGGTACCCCATTGGTAAGGTATTGATTCGTATTGATCCATTCTTCGTGATTTTTTTTCCCAAACATATAATAGGGGATTTATCATTTTTTCTAATTGTGTAGATATTCCTGGTTCTAGACCAAATTAAAAGTTCATACTAGATGAGGATCATCGTTCCAGTATGAGGTAGGTGGTGCATACTTTGTTTTGTGTTTTCATGGACATTTTGGCATGATGGATTTTAGAACAATGGGGTTTTTTTGATAGGAACCCTATTATTTCTTATTAAAATGATTTTTCGATCTTGTGTGTTGTCATTGGGTATTCCCTTACCTTTATTATACTTGAGCCAGGCTAGAAGAGAGTCTGTTTCACAATTGGGATATTTTTGATGGGGGGTGCTAAAATGATTATAGTTGAATTGTTTTGTTTTAAAATAATATTTTTAAACTATTTAAGTCTGATTAGAATTGTTAGAGGAATTTAAGACCTCATTTATGGTATGGGATATCTAATATCTAGTCTAATTCAATTGTTAAATAGTTTTTACTATTTACAACTGTTTAAAATGGGAATATATGTTTCTGTTGTTTGAGATTAAATATGTTGGAAGCCTTGGGGTTGTGTTGGGAATGGACCAAATATTCTTGAGAGATGTTGATCACAGGTTGTTCTTTGCCCAGATTACTTGAGTGATTTGACCACAGGATTGGGCGTCATGGATGTCGGTTGGAGGTAGTGTGACTGTCTGGTTGGGCATGACCTGGGTTACATGGATGGTGAGGCCATTGGACTTGCACAACATGGTCACAGGGACAAGAGGTTTTAGAGATGTTGTGTCTTGGGTTCCTTATTTTTTGATTAATATTCAATTGTGATATGAGTTTTGTGTACAAAGGTTGACATTGTGACAAGGTGGTTCGACCGCTCATGTGGGTAGAGGCCCTCGTTGTTGTGGCTAGGTGATTATGGTTGGGGGTGCATGACATGGAATCCACATGGAAGGTGAGAAGACATCGAAGGATATCTATGAGGATATCAGATTGGGGTTAGAGTCTCGTCTTGATTTCAGGGTAGACATCACTGTCCCTTATATTACTTATTTGAGGGTAGAAAATGTTGTCCCTCAGGTTATTTATATTAAGACATGCATCATTGTTCCCCTGGTTATAATTACATGGGCAGAAATGAGCTTTCTAGTAGGATTAATATTGATTGGGCATGCCTTTGGGACGTCAATACTTAAGAAACAATGTGTTAGGAGGAAGATCGTGCTGGGTTTTTTATTTGAGATTCTGGAATTGGTTGAACCAAGTAACACTCCACGGTGGCTTTTGAGCACTATTGGAGATTGTTTTTATTATTTAATTGTATTGTTTACCTTACGTGGAGATTTATGTCTTCTTAAAAAAATATACTAGGTATGCACCATTGTGTGGAATCCTAATGAGAATCGTCTCACACCCTATACATGACCTTCGAGATGCGTGTAGTCATTATAAATCTATGTTCAGGTAAAGGATTAGCCTCAGGATCTAGATCATAGTTCTGTTGGAATAAATATTAGTATAGACCATGACGTCATGCCTAGTTGGGGTTCAATTTGTTTAGTTTTCATTTATGTATTAGTATGCTTACTTTATTATGTAGCTACTATGGTTATCCATGGACGCACTTTTTATATTGACATGTATAACTTGTTATGGATGCATTCCTTGATTGTTTTAGTAGTTCTTTCAAGTGGTATTTAGTATGCTGTTCTATTTACCTTTCACTGGGGTTTTTTATTTATTACTTCCACTATTTATTTGGTATTCTTGTACTTATACTCTGTAGGTTGGGATTAAATCAGCCAGGACTTTTATTTCCTCTGCATGTTATATCCTTATGCTCTTACCGGTGCCTTATCTTCCTCTGAGAGGGTATATCCTCACCACTATACCTTTTTACACCCTCCCTGCTAGTTGGAAGCCTTTGGCCTTTGGGGAGGTTCACCTAAGGTCAGTAACACCCGACCTGTTATCACTATTTGGGTTCCTCTCCAGGTCTGGGATATTAAATTATAGAACATAGAAGATATAAGGTGAAAATATGGCTCAAATATGTGTTTTGAAAATGTTTCTAGGTCATTTTTTGCACTGCTCTTCTTAGTTTATCCCTCGTAAATGCATTTTTACCTCCATCGTTGTAATTAATTTTTATTATTTTCACTATTTATTTTTGTAAAATGTTTTTATCGAAATTATTATAAATTATAAATTATTAATATTAAAAATATGGAAATATTTTTCCCAAATTAAATTCAACTAAATGTAAATTTTTAATTTAAAATTAACTAAGCGGATGTTATGAGATGTCAGTTTTTAATAGAAAATGCTCAAAAGTTTACAATGTTTTTATATCATAATTCTACATGAAAATTATTTACATGAACTAAATTGTATTAATTGTTATATAATTGAACCAATTTTACTTTTAAAACAAATTTAAAAAATATTTTTGCAATAGAATATTTTTACACAAAAAATATGTTTCCAATTAAAATATTTTATCTTTCACTTTTAATCAAAAAATGAAACATTTCATAAAAATATCAAAAACTAACTCTATAATAATTTTTATATTTTAATTAAAAAATGAGGTTTATATTGATAAATTGGTTTTATAAAATTTTTAAAAATTAATTTATATTATGTGCACAATTCTTGATTGAACTGTGTTTTAGGAAAAATATTGTTTTTCAGAAAAAAATTTCTTTTTCTTATATATAATAATTATTATATTAATAATAAATATATAAATTATTGGAAATAATTTATTTATTACTATTCATACCTTCCAATCTAATATCAATGTTATAAATATTAAATAGAAATATCTTAATAATATTTCACATTTTTTAAAACA
Source organism: Viscum album (assembly GCA_963277665.1). Classification (NCBI taxonomy): domain Eukaryota; kingdom Viridiplantae; phylum Streptophyta; class Magnoliopsida; order Santalales; family Viscaceae; genus Viscum; species Viscum album. Next base: position 1,572,674,159 of record OY728121.1, on the reverse strand, counting down.
TAGTATTGTAGGTAACACAAGATAAACTCACTATTGCATGTAATGAAAGCTAATATTAGTGTTTTGTCTAATTCCAAATAAACCCATTTGTTTCATATAATGAAAGATATTTATGGTATTGAATTTATTTAAAAATAAATATATCATAAATTGCAAGGGTGTTATATTTTCTTCCTAGCTTGTTGTTGGGGGTCACATATTCTATTGAATATAATGTTCTTATTTTATAATTTCAGTTTGCTAGAATCATTCAAAAGAAAGGAGATATCACGATTGAAAAGACGTAGAATAATCAGTTTTCTTAAAATGGGTAAATAATGTGTTAAAGGGAAAAATTTAATAGTGATAACATAAGTAAAACCATTACATGAGCAAAGGATAAAAAAATTATCGAGTGTTTTATAAAGAATGTGTGATCAAATTTCCCATATGGATTACATTTCAGCGAAAAAACACATTTTGAAATTGAAAATAGTGAATAAAACATTATGATATTTGTAACATTTTAATAAAAAATCCTCGAAGATATATAGAATGAAATGAAATTATAAATATCATGAATTAAATATTATTCACAATTTGATATAATAAATTTGTTTTATTAAAATAATTTAAATTAAATTGGGTGAAAAGTAAAAAATATTTATCAAAGAAAGGACACAAGATCTCTCATATGTTGCAACATGTGTTTGTGCCTTTATCCAATATTTTCATCAAAGGATGAGAGGTATAGATGAATCTGGGACATAATATCTCTAGAAATGATTGAAACAGAAGGTTCAAGAGAAGGAGGAGAAGGAGCAGGTTCTACTCTGGAATGGAGTTCCTTCTGCAGGTTTTCAACCATACCTTTCAGGGTTGCAACTTTAGTACTGAGAAAATTGTTCTCAACTCTTACTTCTTGAATCTCATTGATCATCTTGGGTTGAATGTGCTAGAAAATATTCTATAAAAATAGTGAGGTGTCTTCTTGACTTAGTTTGGTCACAAGACGAGGTTGAGAGGACATAAGTTTCTCAACTCCAGCTAAGATAGTGTCTCCAAAGACTGTAAAATAATCCTTGTTGAGAAAATATTATTGTTCAGGCAATGGTACAGGTGTAGGAAGTGGTATAGTTGTAGGCTCAGGTTGAGGTTCAGGTTCAGGTTCTGGTGCATATTAGGTGACAGATTTCAATTGAAACAAAGAAGAATGATCAATTTCAGTTGCAGTAACCTGTTGAGATTCACTCAAATCATAAAATATAGGGAATTTATACTGAGTTTCCACTGAATATGACTCAGTAGGTTGAGATGATTTATCAGACTCAGCCTCATCAGCCTCAGCTTCATTAGTCTCAAGATTTTGATATTCCTCCCCCTTAACATGTGCTTCCTTTTCCGGACCTAGAGGCTCAGGGGCTTGATTAAAATTAACAGGGTCAACTCTAATTTCTTCAGCCATTTCTTGCCTATCCAACTGAAAGGATATCTCTATCCTCTCTTTAGAAGAGGGTATGAACTGAGGAACTGACTGTTCCACAGGGAGTACTTCCATACTTGTTTCTATAACAAAAATGAGTTCTTCTAGATTTTCTTCTTCCATTGCAGGGATTTCTTCTAGAGTTTTTTCTTGCATAGTGGGGAGTTATCATAATTCAGCCTCTTCCATGTCTTGATGCTCAGATTCTGGGAAAACTAATTCTCCTGCAGCATTAGATTGGATTTCCTAATTAACAACAGCTCTAAGGACATTAGGATCTTCTTGAAGAGCAACAGGAGGAACAATAGCCTTTTTTCTCAATAAAAACTTCTTCCCTATGAGGTATATTAGCCTCTTCTCTATGTGGTACTTCAACTGTATCTTCATATTATTCTTCATCTTCTGAATATTCCACAAATTCATCTGCTTCCAAAATAGGATCAAAAAATCCCTTCAGTCTTGTTGGATAATCTACAAGATTGAACTTCTCATAGATATTTTCATTATCTTCAACCCACTCATTCTTCCTGGGGTTCCAGTTTATTTTAATCCTCCTGTTGGTAGCTATGGATAAACAGTATTCATAATCCGTAAGTACTTATTCATTGGGTCCAACTACTCCATTGGGAACAATAATGGTTGAAATCATCCTACAGTAGATCAGAGATGTGGATTTGGATGCGACCTTGATCAATTCACACATATGGTGAATGATATACTTGCACAGATTGATTTTGTGTCCATTCTTCATCAGATGGATCAAGAACACATCTTGATATTTCAGGACAGAAAAGTCACCTTTCCTTGGTTTAATCAGATTTTGAACCAATTTGAACAACATCCTTGTATCCCCATCAATTTCAGCAGTTATGGCCCTTCTCATGGTGCCATTTCTAGTTAGGGTTTCTAGTGAATTTCCAGGTCAAAGAAATCGGTTAAAGGTGGGGGGTCTCTCTGATAATAATCATAGATCCTTTCATGAGGAATCCTAAGGCATTCAGTCCATAACCTCGATGAGAAGGAGCATATTTGGCCATTTATCCAGCTTCTCACAAAAAAACATTCAACAACATCAAAAGAAAACTCTACATACTGATAGAATTGAGCTACCAACCTCAGATAAACGGGACTATCCTTCCTAGAGAACCATTCAAGCCAGCCTTATTCTCTTAAAACTTTTAAAACCAGAGATTTTATAGACAAAAACCACTCAGTGAAAATTTCATTTTCAGGTACAACACAACGGTTTACCAGGTTTGGATTTAGGGGTCCTTCGGGTGCCAGCTTCCGTGATTTTTTCTTATTCTTCGAGCTATGATTCTCAGGAGTAGATGAAGACAGACGATTCATCCGTGGAATCCACTAAGGTTTCAAGAAAGAGATAAAGAGAAAGGTTGTAAGGTTGGGAGGGTTCTAGAGGAGGTACGAGTGAAGAACCGAGTGAAACCCTTTTGTTTTATCATTTTGGAATGTCAAACGTCACAAAAGTAAAAACGCGAGAAAGTAAAAAGTGGTCAAATAATAATTACCATGATACGGGTTAAAATAAAAGAATTTATAATTTTCATGTTGATACCATGAATAATAGTTATAGTGCAATGGTAAGTGGTCATCACAGTGAGACAGTCAGTGTTCATCACGGTGAGACAGTGAATGTTCTGTTCAGTCATGGTGAGACAGAAAGTAAACTGTTCAATCACGGTGAGATAGTAAGTGACAAACCATGAACAAAAGGTGATAACTGTGAGTCTGCTAACATGTGATGGTAACCGAGAAACCGTGAACATGAAACAGTAAAGTAACATATAATAAAATATTAAACAGTAAGACCGATAAGATATTTGTTTGGGATTGGTCATGCCAAGATCATATATGATGTAATCTATTATCTCAGAATTTAATGGTTTAGTGAATATATCAACAAATTGATATTTTGTACGAGTGAATTCCAAGGTGATATCACCTTTTTGATAATTATCCCTCAAAAAGTGATGTCTTACATTAATTTGTTGTGTCCTAGAATGTGAAACAGGATTTTTTGAAATGTTAATAGCACTTGTGTTGTCACAATTTTTTGGTACATGTATAAATTGATTTCCATAATCTAGTAATGTGTGTTTCATCCAAAAAATTTGTGCAAAACAACTGCTAGCAACTATGTATTCATCTTCTGCAGTAGATAATGCAGCGTAATTTTGTTTCTTACTACACCATGATACTAGTGACTTGCCTAAAAAGTGACATGTTCCAGAGGTGCTCCTTAAATCTAAATTACTGCCACCGAAGTCAGCATCAGAATAACTAACTAGTTCAAATGATTTACCATTAGGATAGAGCAGTCCAAGATTGGGTGTATTCTAGAGGTATTCAAAAATTCTCTTTACAATATTTAAATGATATTCTATAGGGTTTTCTTGAAAACAAAAAAACATACACAAACTAAACATAATGTCACGAAGACTAGAAATTATGTAGAGTAGACTTCCAATCATTCACCAATAGGTGGTTTGATCAAAAGAATTTTCATCTTCATCAAGATCCAACTTACTAGTGGCACTCATGGGAGTGTCACTACTTTTTTTTTCTATCTAATCCAAAACGTTTTAGAAGATCTCTAGTGTACTTAATATTAGTCAAAACAATTCCATCATTATTTTTAAAGATTTGAAATCCAAGAAAGAATTTTAGTTCACCCATTAAACTCATTTCAAATTCATTTTGCATCATTTCAAAAAAAATCAATACATAATGAAATTTTTGAAGATCCAAAAATAATATCATCTACATAAATTTTTACAACTAAAACATCATTAGAAATTATTTTTATAAAGAGTGTAGGATCGACAATTCCTTTTGTAAAACCTTTGGAAATAAGAAAAATACTTAATCGGTCATACCAAGCTCTTAGAGCTTGTTTTAAACCATATAATGCTTTTGATATTTTAAAAATATGATTTGGAATATGTGGGTTTGTGAATCTAGGAAGTTGTTCAAAAAAACATCTTCAGCTATATACCCATTTAAGAAAGCACTCTTTACATCCATTCGATATAGTTTTAAATTCAGATGTGTAGCATAAGCATGTAGAATTCTAATGGATTCAAGTCTGGCTACTGGAGAAAATGTCTCCTCATAGTCAATTCCTTCTTCTTGACAATAGCCTTGTGCAACTAATCTATCGTTGTTCCTAACTATATTTCTAGCTTCATCTACCATATTTCAAAACACCCATTTAGTGCCTATGAAAAAGGTGTCCTTGGGTCTTTCAACAATTTTCCAAACTATATTTCTTATAGACTGATTGAGTTCTTCTTGCATATAAATTACCCAAAATTCATCATTTATAGCATCATCAATGTTTTTAGGTTCAAATTGTGACAAGAAGGCTTGATGTTCAACCGGATTTCTAAGAGAAGCTATAGTTTGTGTTCCTTTCTCTATGTCTCCTACAACATCTAAGGGATGGTTTCTAAGGGTTCTAACCTTTCTAGAAAAAGAGGGACTAGAGATTTCAGGTTCATCAACAGATTCAGTTTCATTATGACTTGATTTCATAGAATTTCCAGAATTTGATGTTTTCATAGATTCTTTCATAGAGGTATTTGAGGATTTTGAGATGATGTTCATATTTGATACATCATCCTACAGTTTTTCTAGGATGGATCTAGGCTCATGTAGATCTGTTTCATCAAACTTTATATGTACAGATTCTTCCGAACATTTAGTTCTCTTATTTAATACTCTATAAGCTTTACTTGATATTTAATAACCTAGGAAAATTACTTCATCACTTTTGGATGTAAATTTGTCTTGATTATCCTTAGTGTTGAGAATAAAGGCTTTGCAGCCAAAAACTCTAAAGTAATTAACCGTAGGAATATTATTATTCTAGAGTTTATAAGGGGTCTTTTTGTGAAATGTTCTAATCAATACTCTATTGATTATGTAGCATGCTGTGATAACAGCTTCATCCCAAAAGTAAATAGGTAAGTCATATTCACTAAGCATAGTTATAGCAATTTCTTATAGGGTTCTATTTATTCTTTCTACAACACCATTCTTCCTAAGGGTTCTAGGGGCAGAGAAATTGCGATTATAACCATTTTGTGAGCAAAAGCATTCAAACTCTTGATTTTCAAACCCATGACCATGTTGAATATTCATAAAAAAGATATCATATATTTGTATGGAATGATTGGGTGACTATAGTTAGTATCCAAGCATGGTTTATTTATTTTTTGATGTTAGGTTATGAGTAATATATTCATATAACCTAATAAAACATCTATTGAACATATAGTGATATATGAAAATCTGTAAGTGTCATAGGTTGATAATAATGTGTCATTATTAAAGACTTATTAAGAGTGAGTTTCATAATTATATTATTTTTCAATAAGATTATAGTAACTTAGTGCTTATAATATGATTTTTTATCTGGTAAATGGAATTAATTAGAAGTGATATTAATAAATATGAATGAGGTGGACAATGAAATGAATTACATCCCGAGAAACTTAATGTTGTAGGAGCTAGAATGAATAATATTTTTGATATTCTCACACAAATATTTTAGGCCATAAATCATGATGATGTTATAATAATTCGAAAGAGGAAAACATGTATTTGTGGTTATTTTATGAGGATACATCTAACTTATTTGTAACAAATCTTATAATAATAGAATATATTTTTTTCATATTCATTTTTATTCATTAATTAATTGGTTAAATTTATTATGTTAAGAAATTATTAACCAAAATAATTTTATTAAACTAATTTCTTATACGGTAATATTAGAATGATTAAATTTAAAATAATAGAATTTTTAATTTGGAAAAAATAATTTCATTTTTTAATTCATCATGTAAAATTTATCTTAGTATTAATTTTTATGAATTTTCTAAAAAGTTAATTTTTTTGGTGAATAGAAAAAAATAATGTTTTTTAAAATACAGTATTTTTGAGACATCATCAAGACATAAATATGATAAATAATTTATTAATAATATGGAGTGAATGATTGTGATATTATAATAAAAATAGTTTAAAAAAATAATTTAGAACATGTAAATTATTATTTATTTAATGATAAGTATAAATATCATTATCAGTGTCGACGTAGTGTCCGCACAATATTGGAAAAGTCAAATTTGTTTCTATATAGATATTAATTGGGCATTAAAAAGTATTTTCATGAATTTTTTATTAATTATTATATATAATATATGTTTTTTTTTTGATATTTTTAAATTTTATAGGTATATCATATTAATCTTATCCAAATGCATGTGTAATGATTACACAAGGAAGAAAAATTCAAATTAATAAATTAAAGATGTTATATTGACATGGATAGGAGTAAATATACATAATGAAATAATATAAATGAGTATATTAAACCTAAATAATTTATTTTAATGATATTAATTATTTTTTAATATTTATATATGAAATAATTAACCTTAAATCTTATGTAACGATAATGTAGTGATTGTGAAAGCATAAGAAATATCAATGAAATGATTTTATTTAATGTTATAAAAACAATTTAATGTCTTAAAAATTTGAATAAATATTTTTAAACAATTATTTTTATTCATAATATTGTTTTGTTAGAATTTGGGTCCTTTTGGATCCATATGGATCACTTTAATCCCTTTTTAATATTTTATTTAAAAGAACATTATGTTGTTCACACTATAATTTTTATTAGTATAAATATTAAATATATGGTTTTCCAGAAGATTGTTTTTACCATAAATAGTATTTTGAAAGATAAAATACTAGATTAATCCTAATAATTTATTTTTAATTTTTAGTATGCAACTCAATACCTTAAAGTATTGCACAATGATTATAAAATAATTATTAATTTAATGTAAAATCAAATAAATGATAATAAACAGATAAAAATAAATAAATATGAGATAATTAAGATGATCCGTAAATTACCTATATAACTATGAGATGTATAATATATAACCAAATATTTGGTTTTAATTTTAAACTTTAATTTGATGTTTATTATGTTATAGTATTGAATAGTGATAAATTTGAAAGAAATTATATTTCATGGATATAATATTTTATTAAATTGTTCAAAAATAAAAAACTATTAAATAAACCCTAATGGGATAATATTTTTTCAAAAATAAAAGACACTAAGATTTTTATTCTTTTTATAATTATTCATCCCTATAATATAGTTTTTATACATTAATATTTTAAGTAATTCGTAATATTATCCTCTACTCAATTATAAAAAGGGACTCTTTCTTTCCCATAGAATCATCAACTCATGAATTATTTGTTGACTATACTCTACCAAAATTATTTTCTCCTCATCCTTTTCCACATTATAGTGTTTTTGGTCTCACAAGAAGACCAATTACATGTTCCTTAAAGTGGGTTTCAAGGAAAAATATTCCATAGGACGTTTGAACACATTCAATGGAAGTAAAAGCTGAGGTAAGAGACCTTTTTTTAAATCCTATTTAATATCGATTTTTTCAAAATTCCCAAAGTATGTTTTCTTAATCATATACAACATGAGAGGGTTATCCCCTTTTCATGATTCCATAACATTTTGAATCCTACTTTACAAGTTTACATGGTTATTTTAAAATTATTTTTTTCATTTTTTGGTGCGCAATACTCTTTTGAATTAAGTGATTTTTCTCAAGGAATATTTTTATAATGAAAGTATTCACATTTTTGTGATTATGTTCAGGTTATTTTGCATAGTTAATGATGATATGATGTCATATAATAAACCAAATATAGACGGGTACATGATATCCCTCCAATGAATTGGATATGCAGGAAGTTAACCTGAATGGTTATTCTAAGTGTAACTGTGATAATTAAATCATAAGGTAGCAATAAGGGTTACCTTATAAGTTAGATGTGATGGTTACAAATCATATGATATCCAAGAGGATTACAACCATAAGTAAGTACGGAATGAAAAGGATTCCCTAAGTTACCTTATTGGTTCATTTATGATTGCTATGTTTCATCGAACCCTCATGTTTTAACAATGTTTGTATATGTTACTTTTGGTGTGGATGTGTGAATTCGGCCTCTGAGAAGATTCTCTCCTGCATCGTGCTCCACTTGGGTTTCATGGAGATCCTCAATGGGGGGAGACTGGTGTGCCTCCTTCGGCTTCACTCCCTCCCCCATTTCCTCCCTCATAATTTCAATGTCCCCCTTTTCTCCCCTCCCCCGGGTTCTCCTCTTCTCCGATTTTGGATTTGTTTGGATTTGGTTGTGTTATCACCATTTCTTTTGGCTCACGTTCGATGTTCATGACATGATCAGACTAGCGATGTTTTCATTGATGTTTTTTTTCAGGTTGAAGGCTTTGGCTGCTCTGATCCCTTCTCTGGCTTCTTGTTATTCTACAGCTCTCTAGGTCATATCTGGTGTGGAGGTTTCTTAGAGGCTTTGGGTTTAGTGGTCTGGTGGCCGAGGGTCATCAAGGAACTATGTGTCTTTTTTCCTGTTATTTTAGCTTCTAGTTTCTTCCTCCTTGAAGATTTCATCACTGGGATCTTTGGACACTCTGATCTTTGCTCTGACATCTAATTTCACTGTCCCTCTCCAAGTCGGAGCTGGTGTAGTGGATTAATTGATGTTTTTTGGAAGTAAGGTTCAGTGTTTGTCAATATTCCAGGTACTCACCCCTTTGACGATGCATTTACAGTCGTCATCAACTCATTCATGGGTTCCATTCTAGTTTTTTTGGGTTTGATTGGTGTTTTCCCTCAATCATTTAGTCGTTAGTGTTCCAAGAGATCACCGCTTTGACGATGCATTAACAGTCGGAATCAAATCATTCATGGTTATCATTCTAGTTTTTCGATATTGATTGGTGATTTTCCTCAATCATTTGGTGAAGTTTATTGGGTTCTTTCTACAGATGATTTAATTTTCAATACATGTTGGACATGTTTTTGTGTTTCGTCTCATTTGGTGGAGGTCCTCATTGAAGTTTTCTTCTGAATTCAAGGTTGTTAGATGATTCTATGGTGGAATGTTTTTGTTTTTTAGGCAGTGTTGATGTACTACAATGAATTGGTCTTCTATCAAGATGGTGTGGGCTTAGCTGGCGATGCAGATGGTGAATATTAAATGATGAAAAAAGACATTGATGATCAAGGATGGAAGGTGATGCGATTTTGGATGACGGGTGTCTCTCGGGTCGAGGTATCTTTGATCCACGAGTCCATCATGGATTTTTGATTTTTTAATTTTGAACTAGATAACTTTGTTTTTGTTTACCGTGTGTTTTTTGGTTACCGCTCACCCAAAAAGCAGCCATTTTGAAAACCAAAAAAGAATATTTGGATAGAGTATATGTTACTTTAAAGGCTGAAAATTAAATCTTTTATGTGTATATAAGTATTGATGGACTAATGATGTCTTTTATTATTTATGTCCCTTACTAATATTTTTATTTTCTTCCAATGTTATTAAAAAAATTTCACAGGGTTTAAGTATGGGTAAGATAAAAGAAGAATCCAAACTGAATTTTGTGATGATTTTTCATGAAATGAAATCATGGTTTATTTTAATTTTCTTGAATTATGGATAAAATTGATACTATTTTAGTAGCTTCCAATTTTTATTCTTTTTTTTTGTATTAATTATGAAAATAATATCGAGAACTCTAAAATTATAAGATCATTGGGAATTAAACAAAAATAATTCAAGTATAATGTCTCTAGGACATGTAATGGTTAAGTCCAGGTCCTTATATATGGTATAGAAGAATAGTTTAGATAAATTTATGTTTTAAGAAGATGTTAATATAATACCATATTTTATTTTTACCTTATGTTTCAGTTGAAATAATATAGAATTTAAATATTACCATGTTGCTTTATCAAAATTACATCTACTAAGAATTGTTTTACAAAGAAGATATAGGGAAGATGAAGTGGGATTGTACCAAGAGGATGATATATATTCGAATTCACAACCTAGATTGATGGATATTTAAACCTAGATGTTTGTGATATTAATGGATCTATTTACTTAGGATATAAATGGAAATGGTATTTATGAAAGTTTACCTCCAGATCCTTCAAAAAGGAACATAATGATAGTGGAACATTTTATGAGGCAACACCTTCCTTCTTTCAGTGGACCTTATGACCCTATAGTACGAAAAATATGTATTAAATCCCATGAAAAGATATTCTATGGAATATGATGTTTCTATAATCAAATATTTAGTCATTACATTTATCATTTTGAAGGTGAAGCATACCAGAAGTGGTAAATGGACAAAAATATCAGGGAAAGTGAATTGATTGATGCCTAGTAATGAGATTAATTTTAGAATATTTTCTTGAAATATATTTTCCTAAGGTGATTCGGCATTTTATTTAAAATCAATTCCATGAATTGAAACAAAAGGATGATTACTCAGTGGTCATTTATGAAGAAAATTTCACTAATTTCAAAAGGTATGTTCCAATTCTTATTTTGGATTGTGACATTAAAATCAATCATTTTTACTCAGTTTTAAAACAAAGATATCGATCGGAATTGGATTCCCGTGAATTAAAATAATATGAGAAACCTGTTTAATTATTAAAGAGGGTAGAAATGGAGCTTATTTATGATCATGTGTACATTACAAAAAAGAAAAATAAAAGGTCCAGATGATAATCAATGGGTATGAATCAATAGAATAACTATGAAGGTAAGAAAATATTATTTCTAGTTTGTGGAAGGTGTGGTAAAATGTTACCTGGGTAATTCATTAAAAAATCTAATAAGTGGTTCTAATGTGGTAATTTTGGGAATATGGCATGAGATTTCAATGGAAAATATCTTAGTTTTGGTATGTCTTATTCTGTTAAGAAAACTATAATGTGTTTTAAATGTGGTGAGATGGGGAATTAGAAAAATACCATCCCAAAGAAGGATCTGAATGATGGGAAGAGGTCGCAATATAAGCATAAAGGTATAGTGAAACACTTTATGACTATTCCAGAAGATGTTGATCCATGCAATGAAGTGGAATCAGGTACATTATTATTTTACTCTAATTTTTATAATGACTTTTTTGATATAAGGTCTACATATTCCTTTATTTCTGAGAATTTTTTTGGTAAATTAAAAATTTACCCTTTATAAATAAAACAAGAACATTTGGTTAAAATAATAGTGGAAACTATTAAAGAAAATGGAATTATAATATTGTTTTTGTTGTTTTCTATGAATATAAATTATTAACAAACATTGTTGTTTATTATCTAGTAGAGTTTGATGTTATTCTCTCTATGTATTGGATTATTGTTTACCATGATAAGATTGATTGTACATCTAGAGAAGTTATTTTTTAAAAAGTGTTTAATTTTTTATAAAAGAATATACCCATATAATTAATAAAATATCAGGAATATGAGAAACTATAAAAAGAAGGAAATTAAAGTCATCATGAACCTATTGTGGAAAACAAGGTAACTATTCAAATTAATGATGTACCAGTGGTAAATGAATACCTCAATAATTTTACTGATGAGTTTCTCAGTGTTATACCTGATAGAGAAGTTGAATTTACCAATGAATTAGTTCTTAATTATAAGACAATTTCAAAACCCCAATATCAAATGAATATGAGGTACTTCTAGAATTGAGAAACTAGTTATAGGAGTTTCCTGATAAAGGTTCCATCCATTATAGAAATTCACCATGGGGTAATCCTACTATTATTTCAAAAATAATGATTTTCCTGTTAGACTGTTCATTGATTATAGATATTTTAATAACATTACTATTAAAAATTAATACCAATTTCATAATATCGATGTCTTGTTTGATCAGCTCTAGGGAGCTTAGTATTTTTTAAGATTTATTTGAGATCTGGGAACCAATAACTTATGGTTAAGGATGATGAAATTATAAAAAAAAATTGTACTATATAAGGGAATTAAGATTTTTTATTATTCCATTTGGTTTGGAAAATTATCCTACTGTATTTGTAAAACTTATGAATATATTAGTCGATGAAAATTTATATAATTTGTGGATGTTTTTTGATGATATTTTAGTTTTTTTAAAATTTATGGGGACCATAAAAAATATATTAGGATTGTTCAAAAAAATATCAAATAAAATAAGTTATACATAAAATTTATCAATTGTGTTTTTTGGTTACAAATGATTTCTTTCCTTAGGAACATTGTTAATAAAGATGGTATAATAGTTTATCCCACAAAAAGGGGTTGATGATTGACTAAGAGAAAAACATGTTATTAAATTTCAATGTATTATTAGATTAGTATTATATTACTGGTGGGTTTTTGTAAAAATTACACTATTCTATTGCCAAATAATTATGTTAACTCAAAAAGGGAATAAATTTATCTAGACAAAATATTGTGATTTTTTTCTGGAATTAAAAAGAAACTCAGTTAATGTTCATGTTTTGGAATTTCCCTTAAGAAATGGACATTTTTTCATCTAAATTGAATCTTCATTGATGGTAAATGATTGTTTTCTAATGAAAATGATCTTTTAATTACTTATGATTCAAGGAAACTGAAACCTCATGAGCTAAATTGACTTACACATGATTTGGAATAACATGCTCTTGTTTTATCATTAAAACATTCTATAAATCATTTTTAAGGAGCCCAGTGTGATGTATATACTGGTTATAATAGTTTTAAGTATATATTCTCTCAGAAGGAATTGAACATGTGGAAGAGATAATGGATGTAATTAATAATGTATTATGATTTCATGATCAATTACAATCTATGAAACGAGAACAAAGTGGCATATTCCTTGGGTCCAAAGCATCTTGCATCATTGACTTTGTTATGTGTATAACATTACCCTTTTATTAATCATTTGATGATTTTTATCTTGGATGTTGTGGGTGTGTGAAATTTTTCTATTGTGTTTCAGCTGTTAGTGTAGTCATCGTTGTCAATGAGAATTAAATATGCTATGATGGAAGACTATGAGTTAAAAAATAGTTAGAATTTCGTATGAAAAGTAAGTGACATGAATTTAATGTCGATAAATATTGTGTCTTGAGATTTAGAAATATGTATGTGTTCCTTATGATTCCCAGCTGAAAAAATAATTGATAAGTGATGCTCATAGATATCTATTTTTAGATCATCCAAGTTGCTCTAATATGTATAGAGACCTTCAAGAGTATTACTAGTGGGATGGAATAAAAAGAGATATTATTGATTTTACAATGGAATTTTTTACATTTAAAAAGATTAAATCAGAGAAACAAATACCAAATGGAATTTATAAGACATTACCAATGATAGAGTATAAACGATAAAATATATCTATGGATTTTGGTGGGGGGGTACCAAATAATTCTTGAGTTAACAATGTGATTTGAGATATTAATGATCGAATGACTAAATCTATAAATTTAAATCTTATTCGAGACAATGTATCTAGATCAACTTTATTTATTGTATCTTAATGATATATCTAGGTTTCATGGAGTTCCTAACTCTATTGTATCTGATCATAATCCCAAGTTCAGTTCTATCTTTTGTAAAGGCTTTCAGAAGTCTTTGGTAACTGAATTAAATTTCAGAGCTTCTTTTCATCCTCAATCCGTTGAATAGTCATAGAGAACAATTTTTACATTATAGGATATTCATTAATCATTTTTAATGGATTACTAGGGATGTTGGGATCATCATAATTCTTTAGTTGAGTTTTATCATAATAAATTTTTTTATTCTAGTATACAAATGACACCTTTTGAGGAAATATATGGAAAGCGATGACAAACTATCGTATTTTGTAATGAAGACATGGAAATTATGTTGATGAGACTATAATTAGTAGAGGAAGTGGTTGATAAAATAAAGACGATCCAGAAAAATATGAAGAAATCTCAGAGAAGTCAAAAATGTTATGTAGATAATAGGAGGAAAGACCTTTCATTCAAGGTATGTGATTTTGGTTTCCTTAATATATATCCATGGAAAAGTGTTACACATTTTAGTAAGAAATTAAATCTAATTCCATGGTTCATTGTCCCTTTGGAAATAATCAGTAATTTTGGACTAATTTCTTATTGATTACCCTTGCCTATGAGTTTATCGCATGTGTTGGTCGGAGTAGTTAACTCAAGAGGGGAGGAGTGAATTGAGTAACTATAAAAATTTCTGTTTAAAAGAATATTATTTTTGCAAAAAATGATTTCCCAAAAAATATATACAGCCCAGTTAATCAAGGTTATACTGTTATAAGAGTTTTACTATTTAAAAAAATTCTTAGAAGATTGATTAATTCTCAGTAATCTTAATTGGTATTATTAAAATTACTTTTGATGTTATCATACTAAGAAAAATCTGATATAACTTCTTTCTAAGACTAACTATCAATGTGAAATTAGTGTTTTTATGGATTATGGAGTAAGCAGTAAAATAGAGTAGATGAAAATAAAATAGTATAATGGATATAAAACAAGTTGTTCAGTCTGAAGCTGACACCTAATCCACTCCACTAGGTGATCACCTGCCACCATTCAGTTATTATATATAAACATTGATCTACACCCTGGATTGGGGTTTACAATAGTTCATAGACTGTCCAGGCCACGCAAGGACCTCTTCTATAGTTTTAATGGAAAAAAAAGTAATGACCAGGCCACATAGGGACCTCTTCCACAGTTGTTGTGGGTAAACAACAGTAAAGAGTTTAGTGTAAGGATTTTAAAATCCCTCAGTCAGTGCAGGAGTCGGTGTGTGTGTAAGATATACAAAGTACACAGACTGCTTGAATGTAAATAAAATAATCACTAATAGAGATTAAATGTGAGTTTAGAATGCTCTAGTGATTAGTAGTGCAGCTCTAGACTACATTGATTCAGCAGAAATGCTTCTGAGTCCGTTTCTGGTTTTTGTGTTGAAAAATATTGTGTCATGATTCATCTTTTGTTCTTCACAAGTAAAGATGTTCCCTTGATCCTAGTTTACTTCGTGTGTTCTTTAGTAGAGTCAGATTGCATGAATGAAATAATTCTTTCTTTGAAGATCTTTCAATGACTACTTTGTGGTCATTCTTGTCAGCTTGTTTTTCTATTGTGTATAGTTCACTCGCATTTCTTCAGTTGTCGCGTGTTGTATTGTGTGTCTCTTAATCTCGGGCACTCTTCTCTTTATCATTGAATGCACGAGAGTTAGCTGACAGGTTCCATATATTTTGTACCTCATACCTCGTACTATGGCTACAAATAAACATTAAACATTTCAATGCATTAAAGGCGTCAAATATGACCGTTAAAAAGATAAATAAAAAAACGACAACATAGTTTAGGAAACGGGGTCACATTAGTAATGAAAATGGTGTCTCTTTCATGGTATCTCCTTCATGGTGTCTCCTTCACTGTGTCTTCACGGTGTCTCCTTCACAGTGTCTCATTCACTTTGTCTGAGTCACGGTGTCGGACTTACGGTTTCTGGCTTCCGGTTCATTGCTCCTAGTTTCTGGATTCACGGTGCCTTGATGATTGTGTCTTCCAAACTGTGTCTAGCACTTAGGCCAACAGAGTGTCTGGATTACGGTGATTGTTCTTAGTGTCTTGCTTCAAGGTGTCAGGCTTACTATGTCACTGTGTCTCATGGTCACGGTGTCTTGTGGTCACGGTGTCTCATTGGTCACTGTGTGTAGAGACCCGAAGCCTAACGTACATGGACATTACATTACATTTGCGGAATACTTAGTACATAACAAAAA
Source organism: Viscum album (assembly GCA_963277665.1). Lineage (NCBI taxonomy): Eukaryota > Viridiplantae > Streptophyta > Magnoliopsida > Santalales > Viscaceae > Viscum > Viscum album. Next base: position 1,572,657,949 of record OY728121.1, on the reverse strand, counting down.
CACACACTAAAGGATCGTAATAGTTTAGTGTCTTTGGAAACTCGGAACGTAATCTTCTAATCGTGGTGAAAGTTCTTCAATATCTCCCATAAAGGTCATCCCTTTTTTCTACCTAAAACCTTTCTTTATATTCTGGGGAAAAGAAAACATAAAAGGGTGAGCTCAAATGCTCAGTAAGGGTAAACAAAAGAAAAATCAATCACATCATATACATAGCTTTTGGAAATCTTAACCTGCAAAAGAGCTCATAATATCATAACATGGGATATATCATAGAAGTGAAATGTAATCCCAATAATCATAACATAAAACATGAAACTTTGTGGCATACACACATAATCATAGAAAATCATTTCTTGTTAGTCAAGACTCATTGCCAAGACTATCTTAGTGGACAAAGTCCCTTTCTGAATCGAGTAATCCTCGTTTCAGTCCTGTTTCACTGAACCGGTATAACCTACCATTCCAGCCATGTCTATCTCATGAGATATAAAATCTTTACCCAATGCATTGGAGGGAGATATAGGTCCCACCCATCTTATAATGAATCCTTTCTTATGTGTGCCACATAATCATAAAACATACATCATCGCATAACACATATAACAAAAATGGGATTCTTGAAACATCATGACCTCATAAATCAATTCATATAAGATAAAGGAATTCATAAACATAATTCCATCACAACATAGTCAAATCAATGTAAAAATATGGATAGAAACAAAACCCTTTATTATCTTAGATGGAAAATAATTTTGATAAAACACTTGAATTGAATTCTTGAGGAAAATATCCTTTCTTCTTCAAAAACATTTTTCCTTTCATAACATGTCATACAACATTAAAATAAAAGAAGTTGATTAAAAATAATCTTGAAAACTTGTAAAGGAAGCTTCTTTGAAGTAATGTTTTAAAAATCCATTCATGCCGTATAAGTTAAAAAAAACATTCTTCGTACTTTTGTCGGAAAAGACAAAAAGTACCTCGTACGGAAAAACGACAAAAGATTCCTTTCATATTCTTTACTAAAAACTCACCTAAGTGTAAAATTGGATTTAAACTATTGCAAGTGGATGGAAACAATATTACATATTGAGGGAACATGGATGTGGATGATAAAATACACCCCAGTAAATACTTACGAATAAACAATCTCAGATAAAAAATGAGATTGTGATATTTCCCTTACCTTAGGTCCAATTTTCTTTGTATGTGTCCGAACCTCATGTATAATGATTTAAATAATGTCATTGACTTATTACAGAATCATATTCATTGTTATGATATCATATATGGTTCACTTATGACATTATATTACCCGTTCTTATGTAAATTCCATGTTAAAGAAGCGTTTTGGGTAAAATCGTTTCATTTATCGTAGGTGTTTTGAATTGTTGTTCTTGACATCATTATTACTTATATCATGATTTACATACTTCCAGAATATAAAATATGATTTACATATCATATATATTCAGTATATATATATATAATAGATAGATAAATAAAATGAAAAACACCGTTCATGGAGAAGGTAGTCCGTACGTACGCATGAACGCTGTTTTTCTTTCCTTATTGTCTTGAAATGGAAGTAAGTAGATGACATAGATATATATATATATACATAAATCCAGTAGCTTTATAATTTCATATAATTCATTATTATTTCTTATATATACTTTATAATCATTCTTTAAATGGTTAACATGGAGAATGAATCTCATCGCGTCGTGGAGACGGTAGTCCGTACGTACGCACGAGCGATGATATCATTTCTATAAATATTGAATTGAATTGGAGTGGATTATACAATATATCAGAATCAATATGATGTTGTAATAACTATGTATAGTTATTCTTTACACCATTATACCCATCCATGTAAGGTGGTGGTGGAAAATAGATTACACCACAGCGTGGAGACGGTATTCCGTACGTACGCACGCGCGGTGATTTCTTTTTCCGTATGATGGATATATGGTGAAATAGGGTTGTTTAATACTTATAATAACATATCAGTATATGAGTGATACTGATGTTATTACTTTATAATGAAACAACCTAAGAAGAAGAAGTGGAAGAAGAAATAAAGATGAAAGAATTGGTAACGGTAATTACCTCTTCTTTGAAGTGCCTCTTTGAGACCTCCTCTTAGGGCACTAGAATTGGTATTTGAGGAAGACCAGAACCTCTAGGATGTTTCTAGGGAAGTGTAGAGGAGAAAATGGTAGGGGTTGGCCGAGCTTGAGTGCTCAAATTTGTGTGAGGAGGAGGGGGAGGAGGTGTCCTTTTATAAGGGAGGAGAGGGGCACCTTAGGAATATCTCAAAATATTATTTTATATTAAAGTCAAAATCGGTTTATAATGGTTCCAAAGGGTATTATTTCGAAGTTAAGGTGGGGAGGGGTAGAAATCCTATCAACCAATAGAATTTAGACAAGTTTGGGATATTATTTTAACCTTATCAATTAAATTTAACTCTAAGTTAAATAGTTTAACTTTTACCATGTCTTTTTGTTTTCTTTCACTATATGGTTAATACACTTACTATAACATGCCAAACGAACCCCAAATTGTTTATTATTAATATATATCCTTATCTAAGTCATTTGGCCGAACCTTAGATTTTTAGGAATAAAATAACAATTAGTAATATAATATTTGATTTAAAAACTATTTTGTGTCAATTTTGACACTATTTGATATATGATTTTTGTGAAAGTCATAACAGAATTATATGTTCGAACCAAGTTAATTAAATCAACAATAATATATCATAGTAACCTAGAAAATTAGTGGAATTCATAAAAAATCTCAAATTACATTTATTTTGGTGTTTATAACATCAATTATGTCAATATTTCATTAATAAGATAATTACTGCATCATCGTTGTGTCATAAATAAATTAAATTATTTGATGTCTAAAAATTACAAATAAAATACCATCATGTAGGAAATCTTTTTAGCTTTCTAATGAATATTTACAATCGAATTTATCTTATGTATAACCCCATATTAAAAATGATTTACTTATTAAACTTTGATTTTAACTATTTTAACCTTTCTTTAAATAAATTAATAATAAATGTCCGAATCTAATCCAAGTGGGCCTAAATGGTCATATTTTATTCCTAAGTTTGTTTTTGGTCGAATTAAACTTTTCCAATAGAATTAGGACATGTGTTAGGGTAATAGTAATATCATATTTACCCTTAGTTACCCTATTTACTATTAACCGCGGTAAAAAAGTAAAAAGTTACTATTCACCAAAAAATTATTTTCATCTCATTGAACCACATTTTAGTCCTTGATATTAACCGTGTCTCTCAGATTTTCGAAATTCCATTCACAGAAGCGGCAAAATTAAGTTTTATGAAAAATTCAGTTTTTTTAACTACCACTTAGTAGTTTCACTATTCATCAAAAATTGATGTTTTTCAGAACAATGCCAAAATTTCATCTTAAGCTATATTTCATATTCCAAATTCAAAAATGAAATCTATTTTACCAAATTCATAACATAGAAGTTGCATTAATTAAATTTATAATTAAATCCCGCTGTTAAAATAAATAGCGTGTTTTTAGGAAACAATATATATCAAAAGATTGACACTTGATTATGTCTTGTTTAAATGTGAAATTACAACCAATGACCAACATTGTATTAAATTGTAAAAATATATTATAAATATACTTTAAAACCACTCAAATTAATAATTTATCACTATTAATTATTTCTATTAAAAAAGTTGTTTTTAATTATAATTTAGTAATTTTTCACTATTCATCAGAATATGAAAGTTATCCGAAAAGTACCAAAATTTCACCTTAGGCTAAATTCGATACTCCGAATCCAATAATGAAGTTCATTTTGAAATATAAGATTTACAGAATTTTAAAAAGTGGTTATTACTATTCATAACGGCTAGTTTTAATAATATTTTAATAGCATATCGTTGTTTAGTGAAACTCGGTATTGTGTATTACACACGCTATCGAGGAAGGTCGCGATTGCGTGTAATGCAAGGCAAGTCAAGGATGCGTGTTGTGCAAGCTCCTTTTGGTGTAGCGTACAACACAAGACATTAATAAAATTAAAAAGAATATTTTTTTATAAAATATTGGGCTGTTACATTCTACCCCCCTTAAAATGAATTTCGCCCTCGAAATTCGTCGGGGTTATAAATTGTTTACTATTCGAAAGTTTCTTTAATAGAAACCCACATCGTAAAAAGGAATATCAAAACCAATCTTTAAAAACAAAAGTATGAAACGTAACGGTTACCCAAATAAACTAATCATTGGGTTTCCACATAGGTGAAAATATGGATATGGAAGAGAAATCTAACCATCATGTTCTGATGGAGAGTGGTAGAGAACATGGCTATGGAAAAGCCAGTAATCACAAATCCATAGATTTGTGATGATATCAAGTACCATCTGATTCATCAGGTATAAGATCACTAGGGCAACATTTTTGGTTTTCAAGATCATTTCCCCTAAAGTTGAAAATTTGAATTAGAATAAATACTTACTTTATTTTGGTACAATCTCACTGTTGTTCGTGCTTTGAACAATTTCCACTTCATCTCTTAAATAAATGAAGTTGAATTTGTTATTCGTGAAGTGTTAGCAGATCATGTGATAGAATGACAGGTCATTCCTTCTGTCTCAAACAAAAGGTTAGCAAAACTTATATACATAAGTCGATCTATAGTGAGATTAATCATATATGGTTCCTAAAATGGACTTATACTTCATATATCATAATTCTTAATATAATAAAACTAGTTTCTACTAAATAGGGACTTCCTGTAGGTCAGTGGTAGGCGATAAAGGCCGGTCGCACTTCGGTTGTGGGTTCGATTCCCACAGCCTTGTCCGAAGCGATGGGCTGTCGCCCGTCCTGCAGGTTGTCCTTTTTCCAAAACTATATTACTATAACATCCCATCAATAATATCGAAAAAAAATTTCTATCCTTAAACAATACTAACTTACATCCAACACAATCCATTCCAATCTTTAGGCTTATCCATAATACTGCAGTCCACTCTCATAACATAGTGAAAACAATTACCAGGGATTTAATATCATCGTTGATCCCCATATATCATAAGATATGTTTTGTTGGTCACATTCCAAAAATTCAAAGTCCTTAATCATGTATACTCTTGAATACCCATTGAACCTTAGTGAAAACTAGAATGCAGTTAAAAGTTAACACTTTACACATACCAAAATCCTCAAAATTATTTATACTCAAACCATGATATCACTTAGTCCTTATATCAATCATGAGCTCATGAATAAAATCAAACATCTCATTATCTTCTTATCCTTTCATTATGCACTTATCATCTACTTTCCAAAATATTTGAATCACTTTTCATAGTTATTGGTACCTTAAAATTATTGAAAACCACAATAGACCAATACTTAAATATTTCAATACACCATAAAAGTACCTCAACAACAATATTCTTGAATACCAAAACACTTCAGTCCATCCACATCAAGGATTATCCTGGAATAAGTCCTTCCTTGATTTAGAAGTAACTTTTTAGGTCAGGGCATTGAGTTGGGTAATGACCATGTTCTCCACAAATAAGACATTGAACTCCATAACAGTCTGTCACTCTATGACCCTTTTCTCCACACAGATAACATCGGTCCCTCCATTTGAGGTATTCCTCAAGGTTCTTCTTCCCTTCTTTAGAAATCTCAATCTTCCTTTCTTTATGCTCCTCAACATGCGAACATTCATAATAGTCTATCTTCCTCTTCTTTGAAGAATTAGGCATACCACTAAATTTCACCTTGTTAATCATATATCGCGATGATTGATTCGGCATAATCACAACATCTTTCTCTCTAGGCATTACACAATTTTGTTGCTCATAGTCACCAATTTGTCCATTGGATTCAATGTTAACTGAATTCCTTTTGGTTCCCTCCAATAACTAAAACAAAAAAATAATTTTGTGAGAATCAAAAATCATGCTAGAGAAAACAACATAGTAAAGGGAAAGTATCCTCAATACCTAACTTCTTAGGTTTAATCTAATATCATTACCATAGTTCTAGGAATATATCCTATACATATACTTATCCTTAGGGACATCCCTAGACATACCTTAGAAATATCTCTAGGAATCTCACTAACGTTTTCGCATCCTAGTTTACAAAGGTTGACTAAACCTTTCCTCTGATACCAACTGTAGCGGTCTAGAATTACTTCCAGTGGACTACAATTGATACCTATCAGGGCACTCCATGGGTGGCTACACCCCCTGGGCGGGACACACCACCATCCCCAGTGGCAGCCATTTCCACATGAAGCCCTTGGGCGGAGAGCCATGCTTCGTCCAACGCTCACATGTGAGAGTTCCCAAGGATCAGATACATTCCTACCTCCTTTGCCTCTGATACCAACTATAGAGACCCGAAGCCTAACGTACATGGACATTACATTACATTTGCGGAATACTTAGTATATAACAAAAACACACACTAAAGGATCGTAATAGTTTAGTGTCTTTGGAAACTCGGAACGTAATCTTCTAATCCTGGTGAAAGTTCTTCAATATCTCCCATAAAGGTCATCCCTTTTTTCTACCTAAAACCTTTCTTTATATCCTGGGGAAAAGAAAACATAAAAGGGTGAGCTCAAATGCTCAGTAAGGGTAAACAAAAGAAAAATCAATCACATCATATACATAGCTTTTGGAAATCTTAACCTGCAAAAGAGCTCATAATATCATAACATGGGATATATCATAGAAGTGAAATGTAATCCAAATAATCATAACATAAAACATGAAACTTTGTGGCATACACACATAATCATAGAAAATCATTTCTTGTTAGTCAAGACTCATTGCCAAGACTATCTTAGTGGACAAAGTCCCTTTCTGAATCGAGTAATCCTCGTTTCAGTCCTGTTTCACTGAACCGGTATAACCTACCATTCCAGCCATGTCTATCTCATGAGATATAAAATCTTTACCCAATGCATTGGAGGGAGATATAGGTCCCACCCATCTTATAATGAATCCTTTCTTATGTGTGCCACATAATCATAAAACATACATCATCGCATAACACATATAACAAAAATGGGATTCTTGAAACATCATGACCTCATAAATCAATTCATATAAGATAAAGGAATTCATAAACATAATTCCATCACAACATAGTCAAATCAATGTAAAAATATGGATAGAAACAGAACCCTTTATTATCTTAGATGGAAAATAATTTTGATAAAACACTTGAATTGAATTCTTGAGGAAAATATCCTTTCTTCTTCAAAAACATTTTTCCTTTCATAACATGTCATACAACATTAAAATAAAAGAAGTTGATTAAAAATAAACTTGAAAACTTGTAAAGGAAGCTTCTTTGAAGTAATGTTTTAAAAATCCATTCATGTCGTATAAGTTAAAAAAAACATTCTTCGTACTTTTGTCAGAAAAGACAAAAAGTACCTCGTATGGAAAAACGACAATAGATTCCTTTCATATTCTTTACTAAAAACTCACCTAAGTGTAAAATTGGATTTAAACTATTGCAAGTGGATGGAAACAATATTACATATTGAGGGAACATGGATGTGGATGATAAAATACACCCCAGTAAATACTTACGAATAAACAATCTCGGATAAAAAATGAGATTGTGATATTTCCCTTACCTTAGGTCCAATTTGCTTCGTATGTGTCCGAACCTCCTGTATAATGATTTAAATAATGTCATTGACTTATTACAGAATCATATTCATTGTTATGATATCATATATGGTTCACTTATGACATTATATTACCCGTTCTTCTGTAAATTCCATGTTAAAGAAGCGTTTTGGGTAAAATCGTTTCATTTATCGTAGGTGTTTTGAATTGTTGTTCTTGACATCATTATTACATATATCATGATTTACTTACTTCCAGAATATAAAATATGATTTATATATCATATATATTCAGTATATATATATATAATAGATAGATAAATAAAATGAAAAACACCGTTCATGGAGACGGTAGTCCGTACGTACGCATGAACGCTGTTTTTCTTTCCTTATTGTCTTGAAATGGAAGTAAGTAGATGACATACATATATATATATATACATAAATCCAGTAGATTTATAATTTCATATAATTCATTATTATTTCTTATATATACTTTATAATCATTCTTTAAATGGTTAACATGGAGAATGAATCTCATCGCGTCGTGGAGACGGTAGTCTGTACGTACGCACGAGCGATGATATCATTTCTATAAATATTGAATTGAATTGGAGTGGATTATACAATATATCAGAATCAATATGATGTTGTAATAACTATGTATAGTTATTCTTTACACCATTATACCCATCCATGTAAGGTGGTGGTGGAAAATAGATTACACCACGGCGTGGAGACGGTATTCCGTACGTACGCACGCGCGGTGATTTCTTTTTCCGTATGATGGATATATGGTGAAATAGGGTTGTTTCATACTTATAATAACATATCAGTATATGAGTGATACTGATGTTATTAATTTATAATGAAACAACCTAAGAAGAAGAAGTGGAAGAAGAAATAAAGATGAAAGAATTGGTAACGGTAATTACCTCTTCTTTGAAGTGCCTCTTTGAGACCTCCTTTTAGGGCACTAGAATTGGTCTTTGAGGAAGACCAGAACCTCTAGGATGTTTCTAGGGAAGTGGAGAGGAGAAAATGGCAGGGGTTGGCCGAGCTTGAGTGCTCAAATTTGTGTGAGGAGGAGGGGGAGGAGGTGTCCTTTTATAAGGGAGGAGAGGGGCACCTTAGGAATATCTCAAAATATTATTTTATATTAAAGTCAAAATCGGTTTATAATGGTTCCAAAGGGTCTTATTTCGAAGATAAGGTGGGGAGGGGTAGAAATCCTATCAACCAATAGAATTTAGACAAGTTTAGGATATTATTTTAACCTTATCAATTAAATTTAACTCTAAGTTAAATAGTTTAACTTTTACCATGTCTTTTTGTTTTCTTTCACTATATGGTTAATACACTTACTATAACATGCCAAACGAACCCCAAATTGTTTATTATTAATATATATATCCTTATCTACGTCATTTGGCCGAACCTTAGATTTTTAGGAATAAAATAACAATTAGTAATATAATATTTGATTTAAAAACTATTTTGTGTCAATTTTGACACTATTTGATATATGATTTTTGTGAAAGTCATAACAGAATTATATGTTCGAACCAAGTTAATTAAATCAACACTAATATATCATAGTAACCTAGAAAATTAGTGGAATTCATAAAAAATCTCAAATTACATTTATTTTGGTGTTTATAACATCAATTATGTCAATATTTCATTAATAAGATAATTACTGCATCATCGTTGTGTCATAAATAAATTAAATTATTTGATGTCTAAAAATTACAAATAAAATACCATCATGTAGGAAATCTTTTTAGCTTTCTAATAAATATTTAAAATCGAATTTATCGTATGTATAACCCCATATTAAAAATGATTTACTTATTAAACATTGATTTTAACTATTTTAACCTTTCTTTAAATAAATTAATAATAAATGTCCGAATCTAATCCAAGTGGGCCTAAATGGTCATATTTTATTCCTAAGTTTGTTTTTGGTCGAATTACACTTGTCCAATATAATTAGGACATGTGTTAGGGTAATAGTAATATCATATTTACCCTTAGTTACCCTATTTACTATTAACCGCGGTAAAAAAGTAAAAAGTTACTATTCACCAAAAAATTATTTTCATCTCATTGAACCACATTTTAGCCCTTGATATTAACCGTGTCTCTCAGATTTTCGAAATTCCATTCACAGAAGCGGCAAAATTAAGTTTTATGAAAAATTCAGTTTTTTTAACTACCACTTAGTAGTTTCACTATTCATCAAAAATTGATGTTTTTCAGAACAATGCCAAAATTTCATCTTAAGCTATATTTCATATTCCGAATTCAAAAATGAAATCTATTTTACCAAATTCATAACATAGAAGTTGCATTAATTAATTTTATAATTAAATCCCGCTGTTAAAATAAATAGCGTGTTTTTAGGAAACAATATATATCAAAAGATTGACACTTGATTATGTCTTGTTTAAATGTGAAATTACAACCAATGACCAACATTGTATTAAATGGTAAAAATATATTCTAAATATACTTTAAAACCACTCAAATTAATAATTTATCACTATTAATTATTTCTATTAAAAAAGTTGTTTTTAATTATAATTTAGTAATTTTTCACTATTCATCAGAATATGAAAGTTATCCGAAAAGTAACAAAATTTCACCTTAGGCTAAATTCGATACTCCGAATCCAAGAATGAAGTTCATTTTGAAATATAAGATTTACAGAATTTTAAAAAGTGGTTATTACTATTCATAATGGCTAGTTTTAATAATATTTTAATAGCATATCGTTGTTTAGTGAAACTCGGTATTGCGTATTACACACGCTATCGAGGAAGGTCGCGATTGCGTGTAATGCAAGGCAAGTCAAGGATGCGTGTTGTGTAAGCTCATTTTGGTGTAGCGTACAACACAAGACATTAATAAAATTAAAAAGAATATTTTTTTATAAAATATTGGGCTGTTACACTGTGTCTGTGTCTTGATCACAGGGTCTGACTTACTGTGTGAAGCTTCACTGTGTCTTGTACTTAGGAAAATAACGGTATTCAAAAGTAAATAGTAATATGTGTAAAATGACATGAGCTTAACCATTATAAATTATGAGACAACTTGATACATAAATACACATGATTGATAAGATTTGTGAGATTTGTGATCATCATAACATGATTAATACATGAGGAGTCCAACAATATCACCCTTTTTGATGATCACAAATAAAGTACAGGTAAAAGGTAAATTAAATGAAACTACAGAGAAAAATAACATATGTTAACAGATATTTCATATTTCACTCCATTTTGGGATTATCAAAAAGTAGAAATAATAGAGGGAAAATAGTGCATATGTCATTAAAAGTGTTCAGAATACAACATACAATAGAAATAGAAAAAATCAATGACATCCCAATAAAAAAAATAGCATTCACTGGTCTTCTTCAGGGATTGGTCTTCTCTTTGCCTTTATCAGCAGTAGAAGAGGAAGACATAGGGGCAGTTTCTGATTTAGAAGAAGGAATAGAAGTTGTAGATAGAGAAGGTAAAGGGAGAACTTTTACGATTGATGGATCTGAAATAGGAGTAGTAGAAGATCGAGGCCATTGTTGGTCAAGGATGACAAGGCTGATCTGACTAAGAGTCGGGCCAATAGTCATGGATGTTGAAGCTAAGTCAGAAGTGAAAGTATGTAATCTAGGTCTAAGAGGAGAAGACGTTGGAGAAAAAATTGCTATACATTGATCATGAAGATACAATCTCAGAAGTTTAATGAAGAATGCAATAATCTCTCCACCATAGTGCATGGCCTTTTCAAAATCATCAATATTTTCCATGAACTTGTCCAAAAATCTGGTAAACATGGTGAGCTTCTGGACATGGGTTTTGAAGGCTTGGGTTACAGGAGGAATTCTCATATTCTCTACAAGGTATTTGAAGTGGTTGGTTATATCAGTCTTTGAGAAAATCCTGTTGAAATAAAAATCCACTTTATTAGAGATCTCCTGGTGAGCATCATTTGTAATCTTTGAGTGAATTTGAACCAGGTCAAGTACTCTATCACTATTTTTAACAACATCAGATAAAGGATCCATATCAAAGCCACTGAAGGCATTATTATGTTTTTCCATGACTATAGATCTGAGATAATTATTTTCCAAGGAAGGTGTGGAGGTCTGACCAGAGGAAGTATATGATTTGAAAGTTATGGTCAGAGACTTTATCTGTTTTAGAACCTTTTGATGATATCCAGTATATTCATCTGTGAGCTGATTACGGTTCCCCACAAGCTCTCTCATATGTTGAAACATGTGTTTGTTCCTTTCTACAATATTTTCATCAAAGGATAAGAGTTATGGATGAATCTAGGACACAATATCTCTAGAAATGATTGAAACAGAAGGTTAAAGAGAAGGAGGAGAAGGAGCAGATTCTGCTCTGGAATGGAGTTCCTTCTGCAGGTTTTCAACCATACCTTTCAGGGTTGCAACATTAGTATTGAGAAAATTGTTCTCAACTCTTACTTCTTGATTCTCATTGATCATCTTGGGTTGAATGAGCTAGAAAATATTCTCTAAAAATAGTGAGGTGTCTTCTTGAATTAGTTTGGTCACAAGGCGAGGTTGAGAGGACATAAGTTTCTCAACTCCAGCTAATATAGTGTCTCCAAAGACTTTAAAATAATACTTGTTGAGAAAATATTGTTGTTCAGGTAATGGTATAGGTGCAGGAAGTGGTACAGGTGTAGGCTCAGGTTGAGGTTCAGGTTCAGGTTCAGGTGCATAGTAGGTGACAGATTTCAATTGAAACAAAGAAGAATGATCAATTCTAGTTGCAGTAACCTGTTGAGATTCACTCACATCATAAAATCTAGGGAATTTATATTGAGTGTCCACTGAATATGACTCAGTAGGTTGAGATTCTTTATCAGACTCAGCCTCATCAGCCTCAGCTTCATTAGTCTCAAGATTTTGAGATTCCTCCCCCTTAACATGTGCTTCCTTTTTCGGACCTAGAGGCTCAGGGGAATGTTCAAAATTTACAGGGTCAACTCTAATTTCTTCAGGCATTTCTTTCCTAGCCAACTGAAAGGCTATCTCCATCCTCTCTTTAGAAGAGGGTATGAACTCAAGAACTGATTGTTCCACAGAGAGTACTTCCAGACTTATTTCTAGAACTACAAAGAGTTCTTCTAGATTTTCTTCTTCCATTGCAGGTATTTCTTCTAGAGTTTTTCTTGCATAGTTGGGAGTTATCCTAATTCAGCCTCTTCCATGTCTTGATGCTCAGATTCTGGGAAAACTAATTCTCCTGCAGCCTTAGACTGGATTTCCTGATTAACAACGGCTATAGGGATAGGAGGATCTTCTTGAAGAACAACAGGAGGAACAATACCTTTTTTTCTCAATAACAACTTATTCCCTATGAGGTATATTAGCCTCTTCTCGTTGTGGTACTTGAACTATCTCTTCCTCTTCTTCTTCATCTTCTGAATATTCCACAACTTCATCTTGTTCCAAAATAGGATCATAAAATCCCTTCTGCCTTGTTGGATAATCTACAAGATTGAACTTCACTTAGATATTTTCATTATCTTCAACCCACTCATTCTTACAGGGGTTCCAGTTTATTTTCATCCTCCTGTTGGTAGATTTGGATAAAGATTATTCATAGTCCATAAGTACTTCTTCATTGGGTCCAACTAATCCATTGGAAACAAGCATGGTTGAAATCAGCCTACACTAGAACAGAGATGTGGATTTGGATGTGACCTTGATCAATTCACACATATGGTGAATGATATACTTGCACAGATTGATTTTGTGTCCATTCTTCATCAGTTGGATCAAGAAAACATCTTGATATTTCAGGATAGAAAAGTCACCTTTCCTTGGGTTAATCATATTTTGAACCAATTTGAACAACATCCTTGTCTCCCCATCAATTTCAGCAGCTATGGCCCTTCTCATGGTTCCATTTATAGTTAGGGTTTCTAGTGCATTTCCATGTCAAAGAAATAGGGTATATGTGGGGGGGTCTCTCTGATAATAATCATAGATCCTTTCATGATGAATCATAAGGAACGCATACCATAACCTCGATAAGAAGAAGCATATTTGGCAATTTATACAGCTTCTCACAAAAACAAACATTCAACAGCATCAAAAGAAAACTCTACATATTGATAGAATTGAGCTACCAACCTTAGATAAATGGGTCTATCCTTCCTAAAGAACCATTCAATCCAGCCTTATTCTCTTGAAACTTTTAAAACCATAGATTTTATAGACAACAAACACTCAGTGAAAATTGAATTTTCAGGTACAACACAATGGTTTACCAGGTTTGGATTTAGGGGTCCTTCGGGTGCCAGCTTCTGTGATTTTTTCTTATTCTTCGAGTTATGATTCTCAGGAGTAGATGAAGACGGACGCTTCATCCTTGGAATCCACTAAGGTTTCGAGAAATAGAGAAAGAGAAAGGTTGCAATGTTGGGAGGGTTCGAGAGGAGGTACGAGTGAAGAACCGAGTGAAACCCTTTTGTTTTATCATTTGGGAATGTCAAACGTCACAAAAGTAAAAACGCGAGAAAGTAAAAAGTGGTCAAATAATAATTACCATGATACGGGTTAAAATAAAAGAATAAATAATTTTCATGGTGAGACCATGAATAATAGTTACAGTGCAATGGTAAGTAGTCGTCATAGTGAGACAGTCTGTGTTCATCACGGTGAGACAGTGAATGTTCTATTTAGTCATGGTGAGATAGTAAGTAAACTGTTCAATCATGGTGAGATAGTAAGTGACAGACCGTGAACAGAAGGTGCTAACTGTGAGACTGCAAACATGTGATGGTAACCGAGAAACCGTGAACACGAAACAGTAAAGTAACATATAATTAAATATTAAACAGTAAGACCGGTAAGATATTTGTTTGTGATTGATCATGCCAAGATCATGTATGATGTAATCTATTATCTGAGAATTTAATGGTTTAGTGAATATATGAATAAATTGATATTTAGTACCAATGAATTCCAAGGTGATATCACCTTTTTGATAATGATCCCTCAAAAAGTGATGTCTTACATCAATTTGTTGTGTCCTAGAATGTGAAACATGATTTTTGAAATGTTAATAGCACTTGTGTTGTCACAATTTTATGGTACATGTCTAAATTGATTTCCATAATCTAGTAATGTGTGTTTCATCCACAAAATTTGTGAAAAACAACTACTAGCAGCTATGAATTAATCTTCTGCAGTAGATAATCTAGTATAATTTTGTTTCTTACTACACCATGATACTAGTGACATGCCTAAAAAGTGACATGTTCCAGAGGTGCTCCTTCTATCTAAATTATAGCCACCGAAGTCAGCATCAGAATAACTAACTAGTTCAAATGATTGCCCTTTAGGATAGAGCAGTCCTAGATTGGGTGTATTCTAGAGTTATTTAAAAATTCTCTTTACAACATTTAAATGATATCCTTTAGGGTTTTCCTGAAAACAAAAACAGATACACAAACTAATCATAATTTCACGATATCTAGCAGTTAAGTAGAGTAAACTTCCAGTCATTCCTCAATAAGTGGTTTGATCAATATTATTTCCATCTTCATCAAGATCCAACTTACTGGTGGCACTCATGGTAGTGTCACTACGTTTTTTTCTATCCAATCCAAAACGTTTTAGAAGATCTCTACTTTACTTACTATTAGTGAAAACAATTCCATCATTATTTTTAATGATTTTAAATCCAAGAAACAATTTTAGTTCACCCATTAAACTCATTTCAAATTCATTTTGCATCATTTTAAAAAAATCAATACATAATGAAATTTTTGAAGATCTAAAAATAATATCATCTACATAAATTTGGACAACTAAAACATCATTAGAAATTCTTTTTATAAAGAGTGTAGTATCAACAATTCCTTTTGTAAAACCTTTGGAAATAAGAAAAATACTTAATGTATCATACCAAGC
Source organism: Viscum album (assembly GCA_963277665.1). Classification (NCBI taxonomy): domain Eukaryota; kingdom Viridiplantae; phylum Streptophyta; class Magnoliopsida; order Santalales; family Viscaceae; genus Viscum; species Viscum album. The sequence continues at coordinate 1,572,642,281 of OY728121.1, read as the reverse complement.
TCTTGGAGCTTGTTTTAAACCATATAATTCTTTTGATATTTTAAAAATATGATTTGGAAAATGAGGGTTTGTAAATCTAGGAGGTTGTTCAAAAAAACATCTTCATCTATATACCCATTTAAGATATCACTCTTTACATCCATTTGATATAGTTTTAAATTCAGATGTGTAGCATAAGCAAGTAGAATTCTAATGGATTCAAGTCTGGATACTGGAGAAAAGGTCTCCTCGTAGTCAATTCCTTCTTCTTGACTATAGCCTTGTGCAACTAATATAGCGTTGTTCCTAACTATATTTCCAGCTTCATCTACCTTATTTAAAAACACCCATTTAGTGCCTATGAAAAATGTGTCCTTGGGTCTTTTAACAAGTTTCTAAACTATATTTATTATAGACTGATTGAGTTCTTCTTGCATTGAAATTACCCAAAATTAATCATTTATAGCATCATCAATGTTTTTAGGTTCAAGCTGTGACAAGAAGGCTTGATGTTCAACCTGATTTCTAAGAGAAGCTCTAGTTTGTGTTCCTTTCTCTATGTATCCTAAAACATCAAAGGGATGGTTTCTAAGGGTTCTAACCTTTCTAGAAAAAGAGGGACTAGATATTTCAGGTTCATCAACAAATTCAGGTTTAGTATGACTTGATTTCATAGAATTTCCAGAATTTGATGTTTTCACAGATTCTTTCACAGAGGTATTTGAGGATTTTGAGATGATGTTCAGATTTGATACATCATCCTACAGTTTTTCTAGGATGGCTCTAGGATCATGTGGATCTGTTCCATCAAACATTATATGTACAGATTCTTCCACACATTTATTTCTCTTATTTAATACTCTATAAGCTTTACTTGGTATTTAATAACCTGGTAAAATTCCTTCATCACTTTTGGATGTAAATTTGTCATTATTATCCTTAGTGTTGAGAATAAAGGCTTTGCAGCCAAAAACACTGAAGTAATTAACCGTAGGAATATTATTATTCTAGATTTCATAAGGGGTCTTTTTGGGAAATGGTCTAATCAATACTATATTGATTATGTATCATGTTGTGATAACAACTTCAGCCCAAAAGTAAATAGATAAGTTATATTCACTAAGCATAGTTATAGCAATTTATAATAGGGTTCTATTTCTTCTTTCTACAACACCATTCTTCCTAGGGGTTCTAGGGGTAGAGAAATTGCGATTATAACCATTTTGTGAGAAAAAGGATTCAAACTCTTGATTTTAAAACCCACGGCCATGATCACTTCTTAGGGTCTTAATCTTATGTCCACTAAGATTTTCTACAGACTTGGAATACTTAGTAAAATAAGAGAAGGCTTTACATTTGTGATCCATGAAGATGGTCCCGGTATATCTTGAGAAATCATCTACTAGAACATAATCATAGTGCTGCCCATTTATGCTAGAAACTCTAGATGGTCCAAACAAATCCATGTGAACCGATTCGAGAGGATGAGAATTAGAAACTTATTTCTTTTTTTGAAAGATATTTTGTATTGTTTGCCCATTTGACAGGGATTACAATATTTGTCATACAGAAACTCATGTTTTTTGTAAGTATTTAACTAAGTTCTTCCTAGTCAGTTTTCTAAGTGAATGTATATTACAATGTCCTAATATTCTGTGCCAAAGACAAGTCTCTTTATGAAAATAATTTAAACAAGTAATATTTTGTTCAGCTAAAGAATTCAAATCAACTACATAAACATTTTCATTTCTCAAGGTAGAAAATACTAAAGCATTTTTAGGATTAAAAAATTTACAAGAGCCATTTTCAAATTTAACATTAAATCCATCATCATATAACTGAGAAATACTTAACAATTTGTATTTCAATCCATCATCAAATAAAACTTTAGAAATTAAAACTGAGTTTGTGTGACCAATTTGGCCAAGGCCGGTGATCTCTCCTTTAGAATTATCAGAAAAGGTGATATAGCCTCCATCAAATTTGATTAAAAATATAAAACATGAGATGTGTCTTGTCATGTGTCTTGAACATCCATTGTCCATGTACCATGTCTTCCTACAGGAAATTTTTAAGCAGGTCTCCTAAAAAACAGGTTTATATGGAAAATGATTTTGGTACCCAAATTCTCTTGGGTCCAGACAGGTTAGCAAGCAAAGCTTTAGGTACCCAGATTTTTATTATGGGTCTCATATAATTTACAAAATCAATGGATTTTTAAAGAAAGAATTTATTAGGTCTATAACAATGTAAATAACTAGTTGAAGCATACTAATTTCCAGAACTAGAACTACCAGTATTCTGTCCAAATTTAGGAACAAATTGTGTTTTAGTGATCGGTCTTTTTCCTTGCTGATAGCCAATTCTAGTCGTATATTTTGGTTCCACTTGTTTACCTAACATTGGAGTTAGTGTGTCTTTTCCATTTTTTAATTTTTCTATGTCCTTTCTCAGTTTCTCATTAGTCTTTTTTAGTTCAGTATTTTCCTTAAGTAATTTAGAATTCGTTTCTTTTTCTACGTCAAGGGTAGATATAACATAACTGGTCAAAGCATGTTGTTTTTTCATGGTCATATATTTTTCCTTAAGCTCATTATAGGTTTCTTCCAGCATGTTACAGTATTCTAATAGTTCCTCACTAGACATGTTTTCGGATTCAAAATCAGAATCAATATCAGAATAATAATTATTCAGCATAGGGGAAACAGGTACCTCAGAAGTATTGGTGATGAAACACATGTTATTGTGATTCTTTTTAGAATCAAAAACTTCAGACTCACTTGTGCTGTCTTCTGGAGAACCCCATTTTGTTTTCATAGCCTTCTTGTATTTATTGTCCTTGTAGTCATATTTCTTTTTTAACATCAATTTTGGACAGTCATATTTAATGTAACCTTTTCATTAGCATTCATAGCAGACTACTTCATCACTCTTGTCCTCTTTCTTCCAATATTTCTTCCAGGGTCCTTTTTTGTCATATTTACCTTGGTAGTTTGATTTTCTGAATAATTTCTTCTTCTTATAGAACTTCATAAATCTCCTGGCTATCTGAGCCATCTCTGCATCACTATCAGATGAAATCTCATCCCTACTCGATCTTTCAGTATGTATGTGAACATTCTCCTAGTCCTTTCACTTTGAGGCAGTATATTTAAAATCCACTAACTTCCTCTTTGGTTCATCATCTTCCTCCTTATTCACCCTAGGTTCTTCTTCATACATCACCAGCTTACTAATAAGCTCCTTGACAGGAAGAGTACCAATACCACATGATTCTCTTATCAAAATACATGTGCCTCTCCATTGATCTGGTAGACATCTCATTATTCTCATGATTTGTTCCTTCATTAGAACAACCTTTCCAAGTGAGCTCATTATGTTGACAATATCATTGAACCTAAGATACATGTTAGAGATAGGTTCATCAGGATTCATTTTAAAAATATCATATTTAATAGTATAAGTGTTCAATATCATTTCATTAACATTGGTTGTTCCTTCATGAGAAACCCCCAAGGTATCCCATATTTCAAAAGCAGTTTTACAAGCCGATATTCGATTAAATTCCTCATATCCTAATTCTCAATACAGGGCATTCATAGCATTAAAATTATTATTATAATCTATTTTAGTAGGTTTTTCCCAAGTTGTTATATTTGTTTTTGTAATCTTATATTGAGTCTCTATAGCAGTCCAGATATCAAATCACATACTCTCTAGGTGAATTATCATCTTAAGGTTCCACTGGGCATAATTTGTACCATTAATGAATGGTGGCATATTAGTAGCAGCACCTTCAAGTCTATTATCCATAATTATATTTTAGCAAACATATTTAAGAAGATAAAATTCAGAACTAACATAAATTTAAGATATTTAAGATACAACTTAAATCACAATTGAAAAACAGAGTATTTTGAAAACCATTAATAATAAATTAACCTTCCTTTGATACCAAATGTTGGTCGGAGTAGTTAACTCAAGAGGTGAGGGGTGAATTGAGTAACTATAAAAATTTATATATAAAAGAATATTAGTTTTACAAATAATGATATCCCCAAAAATAGATAGAGCCCAGTTAATAAATTTTATACTATTATAAGAGTTTTACTGTTTAAACAACTTCTTAGAAGATTGTTTAATTCTTAGTAATCTTAATTAGTATTATTAAAATTACTTTTGAAGTTATCCAACTAAGACAAATCAGATATAACATCTTTCCATGACAAACTATCAAAGGGAAATTAGTGTTTTTTTGGATTATGGAGTAAGCAGTAAAATAGAGTATACTAAATTATAATAGCACATCGGATATAAAAAATTGGTTCAGTATCAAGTTGAGGCCTAATCCACTCCACTTGGTGATCACCTACCACCAAGCAGTTTATATAAATAAACTTTGACCCACACCCTGGATTGGGGTTAACAACATTTCATAGTCTTCCTAGGACACACAAGGACCTCATCAATAGTTTTCATGGTTAAACAAAAGTAATGACCAGGCCACATAGGGACCTCTTCCATAGATGTCCTGGGTAAACTAGAGTAAAGAGTTTGGTGTAAGGATTTTGAAATCCTTCCGTTCAGTGCAATATTTAGTGTGTCTGTAAGATATAAAGAGTACACACACTGGTCGAAAGTAAATAAAAGAATCACTAAGAGAGAGTATATGTGAGTTTAGAATGCTCTAGTGATTAGCGGTGCAGCTCTAGACTCCTTCGATTCAGCCGAAATGCTTCTGATTCCTTTTCTGGTTTTTGTGTTGAAAAAACAGAGTGTCGCGATTTAGCATTTGTTATTCACGAGTAAAGATGTTATCTTGATCCCAGTTTACATCGTGTGTTATTCAGTAGAGTCAGATTGCATGCATGAAATAGTTATTTCTTTTAAGATCTTGCAATTTCTTCTTTCTGGTCGTTCTTGTCATCTTGTTTTTCTGTTTTGTACAGTGCACTCACATTTCTTGAGTTGTCGTGTGTTGTATTGTGTGTCTCTTACTCTCAGGAACTCTTCTATTTATCTTTGAATGCATGAGTGTTTGCCGACAGGTTCCATGTATTTCGTAATTCTTACCTCATTATATGGCTAAAAATAAACATTAAATATGTCAGTGCATTAATGGCATCAAATATGAGCGTTAAAAAAGTTAAATAGAAAAACGACAAAATAGTTTAGGAAAAGGTGTCACATTAGTTTTGAAATAGTGTCTCCTTCACGATGTATCCTTCACTGTGTCTTCACTGTGTCTCCTTCACGGTTTCTCCTTCACTGTGTCTGAGTCACGGTGTCTGGCATACGGTTTCTGGCTACAGGTGCCTTGCTCATAGTTTCTGGATTCACTGTGCCTTGATGACTGTGTCTCGCTAACTGTGTCTTGCCCTTAGGCAAACAGAGTGTCTGGCTTACGATGTTTGTTCTTAGTGTCTTGCTTCACGGTTTCAGGCTTACTGTGTCATGGTGTCTCATGGTCATGGTGCCTCGTGGTCACGGTGTCTCATTGGTCACTGTGTCTGTGTGTTGCTCATAGTGTCTGACTTACTGTGTGAAGCTTCACATGTCTTGTACTTAGGCAAATAACTGTATTCAGATATAAACAGCAATATTCCAAAAATGACTTGAACATATCCATTGTAAAGTATGATATAACTTGAAACATAAATACATATGATTGATAATATTTTTTAGATTTTTTATCATTAAAACATGATTAATACATGAGGATTCCAACACCATGTACAGAATTTTTTTTCATGTTTTGATGTTAAAAAAGTTGTTCTAGATTCATCTCATTTGTTGAAACCTAAGGAAGTTCAGTTAGAAGATAACCAATCATATAAGAAAAATATAGTTCATATCTATGATAATATAGAGCAATTATTGTGAAATATGGTAATTCACGGGGTTTCGTTTTTGGTGAGAAACCTTGTGGTTGAGGAAGGAACATGGGAATCAGAAAATTCTATGAGGGAAAGGTATCCTGATGTTTTTAATAAGTTAATAAATTGTGAGGAAACAATTTATAGGGGGGATAATTTAATAACCTAGGTACTAACAGAATATTTTCCCATATTTATTATAAATCTTGAATTAAATAGTTAAATTTATTATTTTAAGTAATTTTTAAAGTAATTAATTTTATTAAACTAATTTCTTATATGGTTATATTTAAATGATTTTTATTTATATTATAGAGTTTTTAATTTGAACAAAATAATTTCATTTTTTAATTCATCATGGGGATATTTTCTTGTTATTATTTTTTTATAATTTTGTGAAAATGTTAAAATATTTGGTGAATCGTAAAAAATATAGTTTTTAAAAATTCAATATTTTTGTGACATTGTCAAGACAGAATTATGATATAAAATTTATTAAAAATATGGAATGGGAAAATTATGATATTATAATAGAAATATTGTACAAAAATAATTCGTAATATTTAGATCATAATTGTTTTCATAATAAGTATAAAAATCATTGTCAGTACCGATGTAGTTCCTATACAACTTCGAGAATTCAAATTTGGTTCCTATATAGATAATAATTGGGTACTAAAAAGAAATTTCATGATTTTTTATTTAATTATTATTATTTATTTATGTTTTGGGGTTATATTTTATAATTTTATTGTTATATAACACAAATCATATCCAAATTCCTGCACAATACTTGCACTTGACAAGAAAAGTCAAATTAACAAATTAATGATGTTATCTTGACTTGGATTTGAGTAAATATACATAATTAATGAATATAACAAATTATATTGAACCTAATTAATTTATTTTTATTATTTTAATTAATTTATAATTTATATATATGAAATAATTAACTTTAAATCATAAGGAACACTAATGCATTGCTTGTATAAGCATAAAAAATCAGCAAAAAGATTTTAATTAAAATTATAAGAACAATTAAATAACCCAAAAATTAGAATAAACATTTTTAGGCAAGTAATTTTAGTCCATAATATTATTTTTTTTTCTAATTGGGTACCTTTGGGATCCTCTTGGATCAATTTAATCCTTTTATGATATTTTATTTAAAAGTTAAGTTGTTCACACTATGGTTTTTAATTAGTATAAATTTTTATTATATATTTTTTCATATGGGTGTTTTGATCATAAATATTACTTTTAAATAATAAATATTTATATTAATCATGATATTTATGTTTAATTTTAACGTAACCAATAAATACCTTAAGGACTTGCACAATGATGATGAAATAATTATTAATTTAATGGAAAAAATCAAATAAATGATATTAAAAATTTTAAAATAAATATAATATAAGATTGTTATGATTATCCAAGAATTTTATAGATAAATATGATATTATTAAGATATAATAACATATTTGGGTTGAATTTTAATATTTTTTTGATGTTTTTAATGTTAGTGAAATGAATAGTGTCAAATTTGGAAAAAAAAATATTTCACGAATATAATATTTTATTAATTTATTTAAAATCACAAAAAATATTTAATAAGAAAAAATGGCATAATATCTTATCTAAAATTTAATCCCCTAATATTTTTAGTCCTTTTGAATGTCTTTAACCCTATTATAGCCTTATTATATTTTTGTATTTTATGTAATTCCAAATTTTGCCCTCACGCCAATTATAAAAAGGGACTATTTCCTTCATTGAATAACATTACCTCAATCCTTTTTTCTTTATTATTCTCTTCAAAATACTTTTTTCATCATCCCTTACCACATTCTAGAGTTGTTTTTCTCATAAAAATACCAATTTCATGTTCCTTAATGAGGCTATCAAGGCGAAAATATTCAAGAGGATGTATGAACACATTTGAAAGAAATCAAACCATAGGTAAGGTAATTTTCTTTTTAAAAGTATCATTAATGTATCTATTTATAAAAATAATAAAGACTATATTATTAAACATGTATGGTATGAGTGTATTTTCTTGTTTTCATGATGACTTATTGTTTTGAAGCCTCCTTTACATGATTACATAGTTATTTTATAAGAAATATTTTTCCTTTCATGTGTGAAATACTTTTTTATATTAAGTGATTTTACCCATGGAATATTTTTATGATGAAAGTATTCACATTTTTTTATTATTTTATAGTTACTGGGAATTGGGTTGTTATGTTATAAACCAAAGGAATGTGGGTTCGTGATAGCCCTCCAATGTGTTCTGTATGTTAGAAGTTGACCATAATGGTTATTTTAAGTGTAACTGAGATAATTACATTGTATTATATATGAGAGGGTTACAAATCATATGTTATCCATAAGGGTTATAATGATAAGTTATTATGGAAATAAAATTATTCCCCAAGTTATTTAAATGATTTGTTTATGATTGATAAAATTTATGGAAACCTCATATTTTTAAAAAATATATGTTACTTTTAAACGTGATAAGTATATATTTTATCTATTTATAAGTATTCATGGAATAATAGTTTCTCCCATTTTTTATGTCCCTTACTGATATATGTGTTCCCATTTGATGTTTTAATAAGTTTCTCATAGGATTTAAGGATGAGTAAGACAAAAGAAGAATCCAAACTAAATATTGTGATGATTTTTCTTGAAATGAAATCATGTTTTATTTTTAAAGGATTTATCATTATATAAAATGGATACTATTTTAGTAGTTTCCACTTTTTATGATTGTGGGTTTTTATGTATGAATTATGAAATAATTTTTTTCAACTTTAAACCTAAGAGATCTTTGGGAATGAAAGAAAATAAATTCTCGTCTAATGTAACTAGGATATGTGATGGTTAAGGAATTTTCCATTTATTATTTTTGTGGGAATTATAATATACCACTTCCTAAGAGAAGGATTTCAACCATTGAGAAAATATTTTATGTTCTACAGTTCCTAGATCATGAAAAAGTATCTTATCCATTTATCTATTGAATGATGATTAAGATAAAAGGTGTTATCTTATTAAGAATACAAGGAAAGAAGAAACTGAATCCATGAAATTGGATGTGATTAAAATTATATTTTTTCATAAATAGATATCTTTTATTTTGAATACAAAAAAGGGTAGTAATTCTTTATGATTATGAAAAATGATGACGAATCAATTGGTATCACTAAGAAACTAGTTTCAAGACATTCTAGGTATGAATCTGTTTTAATCATCATCACCTAAGTCAAAATTTATAGAATCTTCAGTCACTTAAAACAAATTCAATGAATGGATTTATCTATAAGAGTCTTCAATAGGTATGAATAAATTTCTCTTTGTGATGTGAAAGTATAAATGCATATTAGAAATTTTCATTATTATCATCATTTAGATACGAAAAATAATATGAAGACTCGTGAAAACTTAGGTAAATAACATAGAGTAATGAAATCCAAATCACATGTGTCCTAGTAATGTGGGAATAAACACCATAGAAATTACTTATAAGGGATTGGGTGTTTATTTAAATAAGGATGTGATGGTCATAAATCTGATGAATATTGAGAGGAGATAAATAGTCTTGTTGAATCAATATAGGAAAATAATATTCCAACTAATTCCCCACCCACACCGCCATGCGTCAAATTTGAGGATTATGTGAATTTTTCTAAAAATTCCACAAATAAAAAGGTTGATGATGATCATCATGAACAACCTCTTAAGACCAAATATAATGAGGAATATCATATGATCATGAATGAAAAAGTGGTTTATGAGAATAAAATGGTGAATGGTACACTTATCATCCATTATAAAATAATTAATGTCTTATTTAATTTTCTCTCCACCCACTCATTAATATAAAATTAACTTTTCAACAATATTACATTACCTATTTAATGGTAATGTATAGAGTTATCAGTGATAAATCATATTGATATGTTTTTCTCATCGAATGTCTATAAATCCTATTTGATAAATGATTATATGAATGTGCTTCTTTTAAATATTATCATTCTTCTTATAGTTAATTTTATAAGGATATTAGGAACATATTGACTCTCTGTAAAATATCTCATATCAATTGCCATGGAAGGTATGTTATGGTTGATATTCTAAATTTACATATGATCATATTTTTTGTGTGACCATAAATATAAACTTCCAATGCAAGTTAAATTAATTATATGGGTATTAATTCCTATTCATGAGGGATATTAATCTCAAATGAATGTGGAGAAACTCAAAATCAATGATATGCCTATTTTTTGTGATTATTACACTGTATTTCCAAAATATACACTTTTTCCTACTTAAAAACATTAATATGGGTTATTAATATAACTCGTACCTAGTGATAAACTTATTTAATTAATTCCATATATAATGGACTCGATTTACTTGTATGAATTTTTAAATTCATAACTAGGAGAATCATGATAAAAATTTAATATAAACTAGTGTGTCATCGTAGTTTTTAGCTGTTCTTTTTGTTAAATAGAAAATGGTTCAAGGTGTCTCTACATTGATTATCGAGAACTTAATAATATCACAATCAAGAACAAGTGTCATCTACATCATATTGATGCCTTGTTTGATCAAATTCATAGAAATAAATACTTATCCAAGATTAAATATAATTTTGGATATCATTAAACAAGGTTCAAGGAAGAAGATATAAATATGATAACATTCTACACAAGGTATAGTTATTATGAATTTATAGCGATGCAATCTGGACTTACTAATTCCCCTAATATCGTGATGAATGTAATGAAAAATATTTATAGATTACCTAAATCAGTATGTGGTAGTATTTTTGTATGATATTCATATATATATTCATACTGTAAGGGAGATAATGAATATCACTTGAGAATTGTTCTAAATACTAAATCAAAGGTGATGTTTTGTGAAAAATTTATGAAGTGTAAATTTTGGATTTAGAAAGATTAATTTTTAGGTTATATAATCTCAGATGAGTTTATATAGACAGATCATTTAGAGATATATGTTATTGAGAAATGGACTATAAAAACCATAGTAACTGAGATCCATAGTTTTCATGTGTTGATGGATATTACCAGTACTTTATGAGGGATTTCACAAGGCTATCAAATCTGAAAACCCATTTTACATACAAGGGATTTGTGTTCCTTCGGATAGATGAATGTAAGGAAAACATGAAGGATCTATATTTAATGGTGGAAAGTGCACCTTTACATATATTATAACATAGTTTATTAGGGTTTGTGATCTATAATTATGCATAGAAGAAGGGATGGGGATGGATACCCTTGAATAATGATATGGGGACAGATTATACATCATTCTAATTGAGAATTTATGTACAAAATTACCCAACTAATGAATTTGAGTTAGTAATAGTAAATATTTCATTGAAAACATGAATTCATTATATTTATCGTAAATATGTGATATATATATTGATTATAAATTCTTTTGGTATATTTTATAAGATAAATTGTTGAATATGCACTAGATGAGATGGGTGTAATTTATTTAAGATTATTTATACGAATAGAGTATTAAACATTACATAATCTAGTTAATTCCACTAGAATACACTTTAATACATTCCTAAAGTTATTTTAGGTTTAGTTTTTTAGAGAACTATTTCAAAACCTCAAACATAGAAACACATATAATTTAATATAGAAACTTTACTCAGAATCAATTTTTCACAATATGAAAATTTTCAAATAAGAGATCATTTCATTCCACAATAAAACTTTACATCTTTGAACATGAATTATTCAATTCCTATAACCATCCAAAAACCCTATGAAAAATATTTTAAAACACGGTATGTGCACAAATATCTTTGTATGGGACATAAAAGTAAGAAAGAAACTAATATACCATGAATAAAAACCATTTCACAAATTTATAACTTTTATACATAAATCATAAGGTCTTTATCTTACATAATTAAATCATAGGATTCCTTTAAAAATATAGAAATAATACATAAATCATAAGAGGTAACATGTGGAAACATTTTCTTATCCATCCTAAATATAATGTAGCTCACCTGGCTACATATAGAGTAATAATCATGGTTACACTATGAATAATTATGACATATATTCCCTTAAGCACTTAGAATAAACCACACTAGTTACCTCAATAAAAGTACACAATTTATTAGTGATAATGTAATGGGTTCACCCAGCCTAATTTTTTCATAGAACAACCCATATTCATAAAAATTTCCAAGAAACATACTAAGATCATAACACTAATATCATGCATAAAAGAAACATTCTAGAAGAAAATAAATTTTCCCTTTTGAAATCACTTTTCATTTTTATGAAGACATTTACTTATAAATGAAGTTTCATTATTTGAAAATAAACATGTAAACATTTAAATGAAACATTAAATCAATAAAAAATCATGAAATAGGGAAAATATTCTTATATCCTATAAGTGAAAAAACATTAATTTTATAGAACAGATGTAACTTGAATAGAGGATTTTTAAAAATAAGGACCCTTACAAATATCATCTCCTTGAAGTAAAAATTAATAAAATAAATGTAATATGTATAAAAAATTTATAGATACATAATAAAAAATATATAATAAAATTTTATTCAAAAATAATTTTTTCAGGTCATAATCAGTGAAGTAGAAGGTTACCCCGAAAAATGGAAATTGGGTAATGAATTATCTTGACCTATATCCAAAAGCATTCTAAAAATGTAATTAATTTCCTATATAATAAAATTATATTCATTAATTAATTAATTTAGAAACTTTCACACTTATATATTATTTATCACACTTTTTTATATTCATTTTTTGATTTTCTATGAGATATAAATATCAGAATCATCGCTCCATGAGCGATTGTTTCATAGATTTATGGTCGGTTATCCTGAATATAATTATGAAATTTATGGTCAAATAGAAGAAAAACAATAGAAATGTGAAGAAATGGTATTAATATAAATCTAAAATTTTATATGATCCCATATATTATTTTTTTTATTTGAGGACGATTCATTAGATAAAACATTAATGATTAATGTTTGGTTTATTTTTTGAGGGTTTTCCGACCATTAAAAACTAGTATCAATTTATTTAATAATTATTTATATAAATTAATTCTATAACATTAATCAAGTTGTAATATAAATTATAAAAAAAATTATTATCCATAATGATGTTTTTATTCCCAGCCTTGAATGCAGAAATGAGAAATTAAAAATCATCATATGTGAAGGGTGTTGATCGATAAGTCACAAACGATGTTTTAATTTTATTGAATAAGAGTAGAAGAGAAGAGGTTTGATGATAGATATTAAATTAACATAATAAAATTGTAGTATATATATGATATTGGAGTTTTCATTATTTTTTGGATTGGGGAGGTGAGGATAAGGTAGAAAGAAAGAAATAAAGATAGAAATAATTTATAAGAGAAAGAAAGAGGATCTTACCTCTGGAATATCTTCTCCTTGAAAACCTCATTAAGGAACTTGGTTTTTGTATTTTAGAGAGACTAGTAGGCCTTGGATGTGGAGAGGAGTATTGGGAAGGGAATTTTGTAGAATTTAGAAAATATTCATGGATTAAAAGGTGAGGAAAAGGGTGGTGATGGGTGGTATTTATAGGGAGAGGAGAGGGATGTTTTTGATTATTTTACTCATTTGTTTCACTACTACAAAAAATAATTGTAAAAGTGATGGTATTTATCAGTGGTAGAAAAAAGAACCCACAAACTGAATCTTTAACAGTACTAAAAAAAGAACTCATAATTTTAACCCTTTATCAGTGATATTTTTAGCGCTGATGAAGGCCCAATTTAATTGTGCTTTATTTTTAGTGCTGATAAATGGTACCCTTTCTCAACTCTTTAATTTTAGCTCTGATAAAGGGTACCCTTTATCAGTTTTTTATTTTGAGCATTGATAAAGGGTACCCATTATCAGTGCTATATTTGTAGCACTCATAAAGGTTCCCGTTTTCAACACTTTTTTAGCACCATCAATGGTCTGGATAAATAATGTGAAATAATTATATAAATAAAAAATAAAAATGAGTTAATTAAAAAAACATGACAAATTTTATTAAACAAATAATTATCGATAATAATGTATAAATTTATTATATTATATATAAATTATAAATACTAATGAATAGTTTTTATTAAATATATAAATATGCAAAATAAAAATTAAACAAATTAAAAATAAAAATAAGTAAATTGTGAAAAATAATAAACATTTTATTAATTAAATGTATATTGATAATATTAATAAATAGTATATATATATATATTAATTCATATAAATATGTTTTATATATTAAAATATATTTATGTGCTATATTTACTAAATAATAGTATGTAATTTAATACTATTATGAATTAAAAATGCTGACTAATTGCATAGAGTAATGGATATATAATTGAATGTAGTTTGATTTTTCAATTTAACATAGATAAAATGCGAGTTATATTGATTCCACATATATGTAATTAATGCATTTTTATATACAATATACACACACAAAACTTATCTATTTTTTCAATATCATTGAAATGTAATTATTTTTAATTTATTCAATTTGACTCATTTTGAATAGGCATGCACTTAAAATTAGATATTCATTAACAATGTAAAAGTATTTTTTGTAAAAAAAATATTTGTAAATAAATATTTATAAATAATGATATTTGAAAATGTACATACTATATTTATAAAATTATATATTTATAATTATAAATAAATAAATGATTTTTTAAAAGTATTTATATAATTATAAATAATTAATTATATATATTTAAATAATTATTAATTTTATAATAAATTTAGTTAAATAGTGAATATATTTACTATATTTATATTTATATAAATTTAATAAATATATATATATATTAATATATATAATTATATAAATAATATTTTTTGGAATATTTATCTAATTATAAATAAATAATTATCTATTTTAAAAAATATAAAATTATTAGAAATATATTTAAATAAGGAACATGTTTACTATATTTATATTCATATATACTGATCATGTATATATAAATTTACATTTTTTTATTTTAAATCATAATTATAAATCCTTTATTAGCGCTTATGTAATAAGGATTAAAATGAGGCTTTATCAGCGCTAGAAAAAGTGCTGATAATAGTCATATTAATTAATTCTAAAAAATCAGCACCGATAAATTTCTACCTTTAGGAGTGCTGAAAAAATGATGATAAATATTCCATTTTTCATCACTTAAATAATAAGTGCTAATAAAAGGGCTCATTGTTAATGATTTTAAAAAATAACTGATAAATGTGTCCCAATGTAATTAAAAAAACTATAATTTTGTGAACCCTTCAGGATATAAGGATCTCCTCATGGATGCCACCCATTTTCAGTGCTCGTCCTCAGTGAATCGAAACTCGAATCACACTAACCCACTCGAATCACAGAATCCAACTACCTCTAGTTGCTGGAACTTCATCTAATACCCAATGTAACACCCCAAGATTTCATAGTGTGTTATTTCTTCAAAATAATTCAATAACTTGCACTACACACAACACTGAGTTCAATTGCACCATGACTTACCAAAAAAAAAAGCCATTAAAAGAGGTCATGAATAATATTAACTAAATTTTAAACTTTATATAATCCTTATAATTTTAGAATCCTTATTATGAGTTTCTTAGTCATAATGCAAGAACAGATTCATTTTCAGTATTGCACTTTTATCAACTTTTGATAGTGAAACCTTTTTAAATACAATATTTTAAACTTTTTGACTAAATGGAGACATCAAAAAATTTAAAATGAAACATCCCAAGCTTCCACGGTACGCTTTCCTTTGAATAAAACAGTAGCGTGTGTTGTACGCAACTTCGAGTTCTAACACACCGTAACCAATCAAACTAGCTGTTATGAATAGTAATACCTAATTTTTGAAGTTATATATATTTTATATTTTAAAATGGACTTCATTTTTGGATTCGGAATATCAAATTTAGCCTAAGGTGAAATTTTAGTACTTTTCGGATAACTTTCATATTTTGATGAATAGTGAAAATTACTAAATTTTAATTAAAAACAACTTTTTTAATCAAAATAATTAATAGTGATAAATTATGAATTTGAGTGGTTTTAAAGTATATTTAGAATATTTTTTTACTATTTAATATAATGTTGGTCATTGGACATAATTTTACAATTAAACCGAACATAAACAAGTGTCAATCTTTTGATAGTTATTATCTCTTAAAAACACGCTTTTTGTTTTGACAGCGGGAATTAATTTTAAATTAATTTCTGCCACTTCTGTGTTTTGAATTTAGGAAAATGGATTCCATATTTGGAATCAGGATGTTCAAATTGTGTAAATAGGTAACTTTTATTTTTAGACATTTTGAATAATTACTGGGGTAAATATTTTATTTAACATGGTTAAGGGTAAATCCGGTAAATAAGGGTTAAAAAATAATATTATAATAATACTAAATTACCCTAAAACGTGTCTTAACCCTATTGGTTGATACATGGTCGACCATGGGCATCTTTGTGTCAATTTTGGGACCCCATGGATCCACTTGTAAGTGATAATGACACTTTATTTTAATTAAGTTAAAATGAATACAAAAATGACACAAGCATATATCTTTTATCAAAACAATTGTTACATAGGGTTATATATGTTGGAGTTTAGATTATAAATATTCATTAGAAAGATAAAAATATTTCCTACATAATGATATTTTATTTATAATTTTTAGACATTAAATATTTTATTTTATTTATGACACAATGATGATGCAGTAATTACTATAATAGTGAAAAATCAAAATAATTGATATTAAAAATACCCAAATAAATATAATATGAAACTTTTAATGAATTAAACTAATTTTCTAGGATAATATGATATATTAGTATTGATTTAATTGACTTTTTTCGATGTAATCAATCTGTTATGAGTTTCATAAAAATAAACTATTGAATAGTGTCAAAATTGACATAAAAGAGTTCTTAAAACAAATATTATATTATTAATTGATATTAAATTCCTAAAAATCTAAGGGTCGGCCAAGAGACTTATATTATGATAGGTTAATCATTAATGGACCACTTGGGGGTCGCTTGGATGTATTTAGTAAGTTTATTAACCATATTATATAAAAATACAAAGAGACATTGTAAAAGTGAAACTAATTAACTTAGAGTTAATACTTAAAGATAAGGTTAATATAAGTACCCAAACCTGTCTAAATTCTATTGGATGAGTTGTTTTCAACCTATCCCCACCTCATCCTTTGAATAGTCAACTTTGGAGCCTTTGGAAACCGAATATGAATTTATTATAAATTAATATTTCTAGCTTTTCCAAAAGTGCCCCTCACCCCTCTTATAAAAGGGCACTCCTCCTTCTCTTTTCATCACACCTCTAAAGCCACTTGGCTCGTCCAAACTCTGCCCAACTAAGCTCCCCAAATCCCTCTACTCCTCCTTGAAGCTTCCCCTTAGGCAGAAAGCATTTCAACAAGTCCTTTGGTTCCAACCAAAGTGAGTTACCTAAATTAAAGGTAACGATTTCTCTTAAATTATTTTCATTTATTTTGCTTCTTCAACCCCCAAACTCTTTTTATTTCCTTTCTTTTGTAACAACACCAGTATCCTCAATATACTAGGATGTTGTTATAAGAAGTATTCAAACTACACATACACACAAATCTATCTAATGGATGATGAACATAATGTTTCTGTGGATGGCAAACTAACGCCTCACGAAACGATGATTGTTCAAATACATCTTACCGCCTCTCATGGTGGCCATTATGATGGCACTATAATTAAATATGATATTAATGATATATATTTTATATATAAGCTTCTGTAATTCCATTTTATTTCATACCATTATTCGTTTCATGTTGTATATACATACGATAATTTCATTTGAGGAAGTGCGGACTACCGCCCCCTTAAAATGATATGACTCGTTCATGCCACACATGGAACGTATAAAGGATGGTGTTAATGAACTTAAGTAACATATATAAAATATTATATTATACTGGAATAGTAATATACCTATGTATCATTTGGCTTCGATTCTTTTAAAATAAAAATTAAATGGAAGTAGCGTTCGTGCGTACGTACGGACTACCGTCTCCACGAACGCGATGAGATTCATTCTCCATCGTATCCATTCAAGTATAATTATCATTTAATGATTTAAAAATGATGTTTAAGGACTTGATATAATTATGGATATGAATAAGATACAACAAACATGACTTATGTAACAAAACATATAAAGAAAATGAGTAAGTTAACACCCGAAACGGCGATAATACTAAGATATTATTATCAAATCAATATTAAAAGATCATATATGATATCATATTAATGTATATGATTCTTTTATAATTTAGTAACAATTATTTCACTATTATACAGGAGGTTAACCTACCCCAACCAAGGAAAAGTACAAGGTAAGGGTTTACTTTACAACCTCTTCATTATCCAAGGTTGTTTATACGTAGTAATCTACTGGGATCTCTTTATCATCCACATCCATGTTTCTTAAAAATGTATTTCAAAACATTTTTACTATTTACTAGAATATGAGTTAAAGTAATTTATACCCTTTTTGACTTTTATAAGTGGTTTATAAAGCAATCTTTCGGTCGTTTTCAAAACAAGGTCCTTTTTAACCTTTTCGACAGAATTAAGGTAAGAATGTTGTTTTTAACTTATACTGTGGGTGCGGTTATTTTCCGCCGTTATAAAATCTTCAAAGTTTTCCTTAAAAGCTTATAAGATTATTTTCAAAGAAAATGTTTTATTTTATATGGCTCTTAAATGATTTCAAAATGAATATTTTAAGAATTTCAGAAAGGTACTCTTTATCAAAATCAGAATTTTAAATGTTTTAAAGATTTATCTTTCTAAATCTTTTTAATTAATGTCCATGTCTTAAAAATGGTTTTTAAGGATTTATTTATATGGACATGAATGTTTTTAAAAATGTTGATTCCTTTCAAAAGTTTCAAAGTGGTATGGGACACTTTGATTCAAAAATCTCTTTTTAGTTACTTCCTTTATAAATGTGTGACTTTTAAATGATTTCAAAAAGGAGATATTTCTCTCAAATAGTTTTGATTCCATCTATGTCAACATCCTTTGATGGATTTTAAGCTTATTTGAAGTTGATTTATTATGATACAAAACTTCTATATTTTATTGAAGGTTTTGTGATATGTTTGACTATGGATGTGATATTTTTATACCATTCATAGTTTATGGTGAAATTATTGACATTTCGTATGCTAGTTTTAATACGAATGTTTATGTTATGTTTAAACATTTTCATATGGGAATGCATTGGACTTAATAAGTGACGGGTGGAGCCCGCTATAGCTCCTCGATGCATCGGTAGGTCTCATGAGACAAACTAGTGTCTTGGCACAAGGCCTTGACAAAATCTTATTTGTAGTCCTGGCACGAGGCCTTGGCTATGTGGTTATGATAGTCTGGCATTATGCATTCCAACATTATGAAAGTGGTTATTGATATTGCATGTGATTATTTGATTAGTAGAATATCCATGTGAATAAGTAAATGGCATTATTTCATTTTACTTTTTCCATACTATGTTGAAGTTCAATTTTAAAAGGCTTTTGTTTTAGTAATTCATTGCCTTAAATGTTTGTGATTATTTTGAATGTTCTGCTATATTGTTATCCTTACTGGGCATTTGAGCTCACCCCTTTTCTATGTTTTATTTTTCCCAGGTAGTGAAGAAGTAAATTATGAATGACTTGCAGGGATATTATGAGGGGTTAATAGTGTGGATATGAAGACTTTGTTGTTGTTGTTGTTTTTCACTTTGAAATGTATTGTAAAACTTTATGATTATATCTAGTGTTTCCAAGGCTACTAAACCAATCGGTCTTTCGGGATTTGATCTTTCTTGTGATCATGCCAATGTTACGAAGTAATGCACCGACTCTGGGTAACTGGGGTCGGGGCATTACAGTTGGTATCAGAGGGAGGTTTAGTACAAACCTTGGAAACTAGATTAAGATAAACTCTGATTAGAGCACGTAGACCTAAGATGAACTTGAGGATTAGTATAGAATAACTTCCTAGAATTTTGGTATTGTAGAGATTTTGTGAGTTTTCCAAGCAATACATCCCTGTCTGGATACGAGCAGGTAGAGGCGGCTCTGGAACAGATGTACCTAGGGTTAAAACCCGAAAACACCGCTTTGAGCTAGACTCGAACGGGAACTGGTGCACGACAACGGGCCTTGCTGCACTCTTGGTTACGACACTCCCGGGGGATATGCTTAGGATAACTCTCATTTTCTTTACAAATCATTATGAAGGGTTTATGAGTATATACATCCTCAAAGGAGAAATTTTTATGATTATGGATTATATCCATAAATAGTTCAATTTATGTTAAGTGTTTTATAAGTATGGGATTATGTATTTTGATTCATAAACTGATCTAGTGTATGCCATTGTTTAGAAATGGCGCCCAGTAGAAGGAATGAGAACTCCAGAAATGCACATGATCCAAAGAGAAGGAAGGATCATATCTTTCATGGTCTTAAGCTAGAATTTATAAAAGAAATAGTCTCCCATGTATTATCATCGTATGAAGAAATAATATCATGTGTTGATAGGATAAGTAAAGAGTTTACTGAGTCCTATGGCTTTGAAGGGAAGCAAGAGAAGAAAAGGATGGAAGAGAGAAAGATGGATAAAGGGAAGAGGGAAAAGAAGAATTTTCCCATATGTGGTAACTGTGGAAAGAAACACCCTGGAACTTTCCTGAAAGGAATGGGAGTTTTTTATAAGTGTGGAGGAAAAGGGCACAAAGTACGTGACTGCAAGGGTAAGAAAATGGTTTTAAATGTACAATGCTTCAATTGCAAGGAGTTTGGACACTACGCGAACCTATGTCCCAGTCATCAGACTATGCCACAAATGATGCTATTGGATAATAATCAAGTTATGATACTACCACAGATGAAGAGGAATGATTAGAGTTCTTATGTTGATTATGTCAATTGAGTGTTGTATCAACAATGTTCTTGTTATAATAATTATGGAGTATATAAGGATTGTACTGCAGTACTATTTCATTAAGGACTTGAGATTGTGTGGAACAAAGAAAAGTGACTCAATAGAAGGTTAAATTTTTGGAAAATATATGGTTGAGAGAATGATAAATCATAATATAGTTCTGATACTGAGGTAGTGATTTTGGAATAATATGTGATTGTTTTGGATAAATTATATTGGATATTCTTGACTACCTTGGAACTGATTAATGATTTGTATATTCCAACATTATTGGGGTTTAAAATATTTTTGGATTAATGAAGTATTTCCAGTATTCTATATGGAATAAGGGAGCATGAATGTAATCAATAAGGAATATGGTAATACATGATGAAGGTATTCATATGCTATTACGGGGTAAAAAGGATCTATATTATGTTTACCTTCCTTATAAATGTTAGACTTTGAGTTTGGACAGAAGTATTTTGGATAGTTCTAGTTTGGATTATTTTGGATTGCCATAAAAGGACAACCCGGAGGTCGGGCGGCAACCCGTCGCGTCCGGCAAGGCTGCGAGACTTGAACCCGCAACCGAAGGGCGACAAGGGTGTATCACCTACCACTGGCCCAAGAGATGTCCTGGATTAAATAATGTAGTTTTTTTAAAAGATCTGGTAGAGGAATTATAAATTCGTTTATTTTGGAACCCTGTACGAATAGTATAAATATAATTTTTTTTACGAGTGAAAGATTAGTTTATGGTAGAAATTTATTAATAGACAAAACTCTAATTATAAAGTAAGTATATCTCCTTATGATCTTAGCCAATCTCATAAATAAATTCCTCAATATTAAGAAAAGCAACTTAGAACAAAAATGTTGTCCTAGATGGTACCTTAAATCATCACTAATTTATGGCTTTGGGATTGTTGGCTTTTTCATAGCCATGTTCTCTACCACTCTCCATCAGATAATTGATGGTTAGATTTCTCTTCCATATCCATATTTTCCTACATGGAACCCTAGTATGTGTTATTTTCGGTAATCTTCATACTTTCCACTCTTTATTTTAAATAGAGGCCTCATTAATTCATTTTTCGATGTGGGATTTCAACTAAGATATTTTGAAACGTCAAAAATGTGTTATCCTAATACCCTATGTTTTGTTGAACCGATGGTATTTCAAATCATCATAGATTGATGAATTTAAGGACCTCAATTATACACTTGTTTGTGATTGATGACCTCAATCACTACCTATAAATATTTAAGTTTTTCCTCCGATTGTATGTCTCTAATTTCCACCAATGTTCTCCTAATCGAGATCATAATTTGGTGGTGACCCTTTGATTTCTCTTTTCCTCATATTAAGACTAAATTTTAGTAACCCAATTTCCGATGTGGGTTTTCCCACAAATATATTTTCTAATTTCAACCTTTTATTTTTGAAGAACAATTTCAAATTGCGAGGACGCAATTTATTGAAGGAGGGGAGAATGTAACACCCCAAGATTTCATAGTGTGTTATTTCTTCAAAATAATTCAATAACTTGCACTACACGCAACACTGAGTTCAATTGCACCATGACTCACCAAAAAAAAGCCATTAAAAGAGGTCATGAATAATATTAACTAAATTTTAAACTTTATATAATCCTTATAATTTTAGAATCCATATTATGAGTTTCTTAGTCATAATGCAAGAACAGATTCATTTTTAGTATTGCACTTTTATCATCTTTTGATAGTGAAACCTTTTTAAATACAATATTTTAAACTTTTTGACTAAATGTAGACATCAAAAAATTTAAAATGAAACATCCCAAGCTTCCACGGTACGCTTTCCTTTGAATAAAACAGTAGCGTGTGTTGTACGCAACTTCGAGTTCTAACACACCGTAACCAATCAAACTAGCTGTTATGAATAGTAATACCTAATTTTTGAAGTTATATATATTTTATATTTTAAAATGGACTTCATTTTTGGATTCGGAATATCAAATTTAGCCTAAGGTGAAATTTTAGTACTTTTCGGATAACTTTCATATTTTGATGAATAGTGAAAATTACTAAATTTTAATTAAAAACAACTTTTTTAATCAAAATAATTAATAGTGATAAATTATGAAATTGAGTGGTTTTAAAGTATATTTAGAATATTTTTTTACTATTTAATATAATGTTGGTCATTGGACATAATTTTACAATTAAACCGAACATAAACAAGTGTCAATCTTTTGATAGTTATTATCTCTTAAAAACACGCTTTTTGTTTTGACAGCGGGAATTAATTTTAAATTAATTTCTGCCACTTCTGTGTTTTGAATTTAGAAAAATGGATTCCATATTTGGAATCAGGATGTTCAAATTGTGTAAATAGGTAACTTTTATTTTTAGACATTTTGAATAATTACTGCGGTAAATATTTTATTTACCATGGTTAAGGGTAAATCCGGTAAATAAGGGTTAAAAAATAATATTATAATAATACTAAATTACCCTAAAACGTGTCTTAACCCTATTGGTTGATACATGGTCGACCATGGGCATCTTTGTGTCAATTTTGGGACCCCATGGATCCACTTGTAAGTGATAATGACACTTTATTTTAATTAAGTTAAAATGAATACAAAAATGACACAAGCATATATCTTTTATCAAAACAATTGTTACATAGGGTTATATATGTTGGAGTTTAGATTATAAATATTCATTAGAAAGATAAAAATATTTCCTACATAATGATATTTTATTTATAATTTTTAGACATTAAATATTTTATTTTATTTATGACACAATGATGATGCAGTAATTACTATAATAGTGAAAAATCAAAATAATTGATATTAAAAATACCCAAATAAATATAATATGAAACTTTTAATGAATTAAACTAATTTTCTAGGATAATATGATATATTAGTATTGATTTAATTGACTTTGTTCTAAGTAATAAATCTGGTATGAGTTTCACAAAAATCAACTATTGAATAGTGTCAAAATTGACATAAAAGAGTTCTTAAAACAAATATTATATTATTAATTGATATTAAATTCCTAAAAATCAAAGGGTCGGCCAAGAGACTTATATTATGATAGGTTAATAATTAATGGACCACTTGGGGGTCGCTTGGATGTATATAGTAAGTTTATTAACCATATTATATAAAAATACAAAGAGACATTGTAAAAGTGAAACTAATTAACTTAGAGTTAATACTTAAAGATAAGGTTAATATAAGTACCCAAACCTGTCTAAATTCTATTGGATGAGTTGTTTTCAACCTATCCCCACCTCATCCTTTGAATAGTCAACTTTGGAGCCTTTGGAAACCGAATATGAATTTATTATAAATTAATATTTCTAGCTTTTCCAAAAGTGCCCCTCACCCCTCTTATAAAAGGGAACTCCTCCTTCTCTTTTCCTCACACCTCTCAAGCCACTTGGCTCGTCCAAACTCTGCCCAACTAAGCTCCCCAAATCCCTCTCCTCCTCCTTGAAGCATCCCCTTAGGCAGAAAGCATTTCAACAAGTCTTTTGGTTCCAACCAAAGTGAGTTACCTAAATTAAAGGTAACGATTTCTCTTAAATTATTTTCATTTATTTTGCTTCTTCAACCCCCAAACTCTTTTTATTTCCTTTCTTTTGTAACAACACCAGTATCCTCAATATACTAGGATGTTGTTATAAGAAGTATTCAAACTACACATACACACAAATCCATCTAATTTAGGATGAACATAATGTTTCTGTGGATGGAAAACTAACGCCTCACGAAACGATGATTGTTCAAATACATCTTACCGCCTCTCATGGTGGCCATTATGATGGCACTATAATTAAATATGATATTAATGATATATTTTTTATATATAAGCTTCTGTAATTCCATTTTATTTCATACCATTATTCGTTTCATGTTGTATATACATACGATAATTTCATTTGAGGAAGTGCGGACTACCGCCCCCTTAAAATGATATGACTCGTTCATGCCACACATGGAACGTATAAAGGATGGTGTTAATGAACATAAGTAACATATATAAAATATTATATTATACTGGAATAGTAATATACCTATGTATCATTTGGATTCGATTCTTTTAAAATAAAAATTAAATGGAAGTAGCGTTCGTGCGTACGTACGGACTACCGTCTCCACGAACGCGATGAGATTCATTCTCCATCGTATCCATTCAAGTATAATTATCATTTAATGATTTAAAAATGATGTTTAAGGACTTGATATAATTCTGGATATGAATAAGATACAACAAACATGACTTATGTAACAAAACATATAAAGAAAATGAGTAAGTTAACACCCGAAACGGCGATAATACTAAGATATTATTATCAAATCAATATTAAAAGATCATATATGATATCATATTAATGTATATGATTCTTGTATAATTTAGTAACAATTATTTCACTATTATACAGGAGGTTAACCTACCCCAACCAAGGAAAAGTACAAGGTAAGGGTTTACTTTACAACCTCTTCATTATCCAAGGTTGTTTATACGTAGTAATCTACTGGGATCTCTTTATCATCCACATCCATGTTTCTTAAAAATGTATTTCAAAACATTTTTACTATTTACTAGAATATGAGTTAAAGTCATTCATACCCTTTTTGACTTTTATAAGTGGTTTATAAAGGAATCTTTCGGTCGTTTTCAAAACAAGGTCCTTTTTAACCTTTTCGACAGAATTAAGGTAAGAATGTTGTTTTTAACTTATACTGTGGGTGCGGTTATTTTCCGCCGTTATAAAATCTTCAAAGTTTTCCTTAAAAGCTTATAAGATTATTTTCAAAGAAAATGTTTTATTTTATATGGCTCTTAAATGATTTCAAAATGAATATTTTAAGAATTTCAGAAAGGTACTCTTTATCAAAATCATAATTTTAAATGTTTTAAAGATTTATCTTTCTAAATCATTTTAATTAATGTCCATGTCTTAAAAATGGTTTTTAAGGATTTATTTATATGGACATGAATGTTTTTAAAAATGTTGATTCCTTTCAAAAGTTTCAAAGTGGTATGGGACACTTTGATTCAAAAATCTCTTTTTAGTTACTTCCTTTATAAATGTGTGACTTTTAAATGATTTCAAAAAAGGAGATATTTCTCTCAAATAGTTTTGATTCCATCTATGTCAACATCCTTTGATGGATTTTAAGATTATTTGAAGTTGATTTATTATGATACAAAACATCTATATTTTATTGAAGGTTTTGTGATATGTTTGACTGTGGATGTGATATTTTTATACCATACATAGTTTATGGTGAAATTATTGACATTTCGTATGCTAGTTTTAATACGAATGTTTATGTTATGTTTAAACCTTTTCATATGGGAATGCATTGGACTTAATAAGTGACGGGTGGAGCCCGCTATAGCTCCTCGATGCATCGGTAGGTCTCATGAGACAAACTACTGTCTTGGCACAAGACCTTGACAAAATCTTATTTGTAGTCCTGGCACGAGGCCTTGGCTATGTGGTTATGATAGTCTGGCATTATGCATTCCAACATTATGAAAGTGGTTATTGATATTGCATGTGATTATTTGATTAGTAGAATATCCATGTGAATCAGTAAATGGCATTATTTCATTTTACTTTTGCCATACTATGTTGAAGTTCAATTTTAAAAGGCTTTTGTTTTAGTAATTCATTGCCTTAAATGTTTATGATTATTTTGAATGTTCTGCTATATTGTTATCCTTACTGGGCATTTGAGCTCACCCCTTTTCTATGTTTTATTTTTCCCAGGTAGTGAAGAAGTAATTTATGAATGACTTGCAGGGATATTATGAGGGGTTAATAGTGTGGATATGAAGACTTTGTTGTTGTAGTAGTTTTTCACTTTGAAATGTATTGTAAAACTTTATGATTATATCTAGTGTTTCCAAGGCTACTAAACCAATCGGTCTTTCGGGATTTGATCTTTCTTGTGATCATGCCAATGTTACGAAGTAATGCACCGACTCTGGGTAACTGGGGTCGGGGCGTTACACCCAATATTCAACTACAGTTAGGGTTTTTGAAGAAAACATAGATATCTGGATCCAAGGGTCTCATATTTTCTTCAAACTATCAAGGATGGCATGTATTTTCCATTATAGGTTCTGATTTTATTTCTTTATTTGTGCTCTAGTTGTTGTATATTTTTTTCTTTTTTTTATGATCCATTTTTATTGACTACTATTTTTTATATCCTATTTTGGTCTTTCAAAATTGTTTCTTTTAATCAATTTTCATCACCTTCTACATCTATACCCAACTGTCATAACTATTATGAATCTATTTCAATTGTATATTTTAAAAAAATTGATTTAGAAAACCATTTCTTATTTTGTTGATGGTGCGAAGTAGCATCAAAAGCTAAATTTATGCAATTAATGTAAGGGAATTTATATATTTAAATTCTATTTTAATATTATAATGTAAGGGTTTTTCCTTAAAAATTTATTTTCTGAAAATTATGTCATTTTATTTTAATAGAAATCTTATTAAGGGTGATACTATATTTATTTATTTTCAATAGACCTCTATTTTCAAAATTAGAATAGTGTTTTATTTATATTACTATGTTGTGATATTCTACTAATAGGGTTACATATATTTTTATCAATTTAACATTATTTTGAATTGATATATATATATATATGTATATATATATATATATATTTCTATATATTTATATGCGTTTTCGGAACATAAAACGTAAGGGTGATTTTATAATTTTTTATCCACTAATTATTATTTTGGATTTCCAAATTAGTAAGGGATTATATTTATTTACATTAAAAATTATTTTTAAATGCATATTTGTTATGAAATTATGTTTATTATAAACTCCATTATATATATATATATATGTTTAAATGAGTATGGGATAGACGTGGCAAGGGTTGGGGTGTTTTTCTCCTTTATTTATGATATATCTTGTCGGTGAGTATTATCACTTTCTGCCAACATCTTTATAGAATTCCATATAATCTCAAGGATGGGTCAATGTGTATTAAATGGCATCCCTATAATCCTTATTATAACGACCCATACTTTACATACATTTTTAGTACTTCAAAATTGAAGGACACTTATTACAACATATAACAAAACCATGAAAGGACTGTATAGGTATAGTGTCTTTAGAAACTGGGAAACATAAACAACTGGTTCATTAAGCATCTACAATGTCTCCCATTTATTTCAAAATATCTATTGTCCCTTTTGGAATATCTTACTTAATAACCTTCTTCCTGACCTGGTGAAAGAAAACATTCAAAAGGATGAGCTCAAATGCTCAGTAAGGGTAAACAAAAGAAATATCAATCACATCATATTCATAAGAACATAATGTATTGGAAATAGTACCCTGAAAAAGAGATCAAAATTTCAGAACATGGGACAAATAATGGAATTTAAATGTAATCACAATAATCATAACTTAAAACATGAAGCTTTGTGGCATACACACATAATCATAGAGAATCATTTCTTATTAGTCAAGACTCATTTCCAAGACTATCTTAGTGGACAAAGTCCATTTATGAACCGAGTTCATTCCTCATTCCAGCCATGTATTTCTCATGATATATAAAATCTTTACCCAACCCATTGGAGGAAGATATAGGTCCCACCCATCTCATAATGATACCATTCTTATGTGTACCACAAAATCATAAACCATACATCATAGCATAACCCATGTAATAAAATGGGATTCTTAAACATCGTGACATCATAAAACAATTCATATAAGATAAAGGAATTCATAAAAATAATTCCATCACAACATAATCAAATCAATGTAATAATAGGGATAGAAACAGAACCCTTTATTATCTTAGATGGAAAATAATTTTTATAAAACACTTGAACACCATTATTGAGGAAAATATCCTTTCTACTTCAAAAACACTTTTCCTTTCTTATCATGTCATACAATTCTAAACTAAAAGGAGTTGATTAAAAATAAACATGACATATTTTAAGGTAAGTTTCTTGAAAATATTGTTTTAAAAATCCATTCATGCCGTATAAGTTAAAAAACATTCTTCTCGTACTTTTGTCGGAAATGTCAAAAAGTACCTCGTACGAAAAACGACAAAATATTCCTTTCATATCTTTTACTAAAAACTCACCGAAGGGTAAAATTGGATTTAAAAAATTGTAGGTGGATGTAAATAACATTAAATATTGAGGAAACATGGATTTGGATGATAAAATACACCGCAGTAAATCCCAAAGTATAAACAATCTCAGATAAAAATGAGATTGTGATATTTCCCTTACCATAGGTCTGATTTGATTCGTAAGTGTCCGAACCTCTTGTATAATGATTTAAATAATGTCATTGACTTATTATAGAATCATACTCATTGTTATGATATCATATATGGTCATATTTTTAGCTTATTATTAGTAATATTTCATTGCAACTTGTTATTCGGGTGTTTTTTACTTTTTGTTATTATGCGTGTTTTTTAGAATAAATTCTTATTCTTCTCTTTAGGTTATAGATACCTCAATTAAATAATGGTATTAGTGTAATATATATCATATTCATTCATTCAATTAATTTATATAATCATTATTCAATGAAGACCATGTATAACGAGTCGCATCACATCGTGGAGACGGTATTCCGTACGTACGCACGAGCAATGATATCATTCCCATGATCATGGAATTGTATTGGAGTGTATGTATACTATTTTATAATCAATATCACTTTAAAATTATCATATATATTCATTATTAACACCATTATACCCATCCATGTAAGGTGCTGGTGGAAAATAGATTACACCACGGCGTGGAGACGGTGTTCCGTACGTACGCACAAGCGGTGATTTCGTTTTCCGTAGGATGGATAGATGTTGAAATAGGGTTGTTTCATACATATAATAACATATCAGTATATTAGTGATACTGATGTTATTAATTCATAATGAAACAACTAAAGAAGAAGAAGTGGAAGAAGAAATAAAGTTGAAAGAATCGGTAACGGACATTACCTCTTCTTTGAAGCGCCTCTTTGAGACCACCTTTTAGGGCACTAAAATTGGTCTTTGAAGAAGACCCAGACCACTAGGTTGTTTCTAGGGAAGTGGAGAGGATATATTGGCAGGGGTTGGCCAAGCATTAAAGATCAATGTGGTGTGAGGAATAGAGGGAGGAGGTGCCCTTTAATAAGGGAGGAGAGGGGCACCTTTGGAAAAACTAAAAATATTATTTTATTATAAAGACATATTCCATTTTAAATAGCTCCAAGTTGATTTATTTCGAAGATAAGTTGGGGATGGGTCTAAATCCTATCATCCAATAGAATTTGGACAAGTTTAGTTTACTATTCTAACCTTATCATTAAGATTTAACTTTAAGTTAGATAATTTTACTTTTACCGTGTCTTTTTGTGTTCTTACACTATAAGGGTAATAAAATTAGCATAACAAGACAAACGAACCCCAAGTTGTTTATTATTAATATATATAACCATATCTATGTCATTTGGACGAACCTTGGATTTTTAGGAATAAAATATCAATTAATAATATAATATTTTTTTTAAAAACTATTTTATGTCAATTTTGAAACTATTTGGTAATTGATTTTTATGAAATTCATAACAGAATTATTAGTTAGAACACAGTTAATTAAATCAATACTACCATGTCATATTAACATAGAAAATTATTGGAATTCATCAAAAGTCTCAAATTACATTTATTTGGGTATTTATAATGTCAATATTTCATTAATAAGATAATTACTTCATCATCATTGTGTCTACATAAATTTAATAATTTAAACTCAAAAATTATAAATTAAATATAATTATGTAGGAAATAATTTTATCTTTATAATGAATATTTATTGTCAAATTTATCTTATGTATAACCCTATATTAAAAATTATTTACTTATTAAACATTGATTTTAACTATTTTAACCCTTCTTTAAATAAATTAATAATAAATGTCCTAATCTAATCCATGTGGGCCTAAATGATAATATATTATTCCTAAGGTTGTTTTTGGTCGAATTATACTTATCCAATAGAATTAGGACATGTGTTAGGGTAATAATAATATCATTTTTACCCTTAGTTACCCTATTTACTTTTAACCGTGGTAAAAAAGGGTAAAAAATTACTATTCACAAAAAATTATTTTCATCTCATTGAACCACATATTAGTCCTTGATATTAACCGTTTCTCTCGAATTTTTGAAATTCCACTCATAGAAGCGGTAAAATTATGTTTTATGTAAATTTTCAAATTCTACTAGGAGGAGGGTAAAAGACGGTCAAAAGTTCAATAGAATTTTTATGTATCTAAAATTATTATAAAATGACTCCAATGAATTAATTTGAACTTATATAGGTATTATGTATCAATTTTTACCTAAAATAAATTTAACTAAAATAAATAATTTTGAAAATATAAAGTCGGTTTTTAAATAGTAACCCAGTGTTTTCACTATTCATCAAAAATTGAAAGTTTTCAGAAAAATACCAAAATTTCACCGTAGGATAATTTCGATATTCCGAATCCAAAAATGAAGTCCATTTTGAAAAATAAAATTTAAAAATTTTCAAAAAGTGGGTATTAATATTCATAATGGCTAGTTTTAATAATATTTTAATAGCATATCGTTGCATAGTGAAACTTGGTATTGCGTACAACGCAAGCTATCAAGGAAGCCGGCGGTTGTGTGTAAAGAAATCCAAGCTAGTGTTGTGTGTAGTGAAAGATTCCTTTGATGATTTATATAACATAAAAACAAAATATTTCTCACAAAAGTCTCGGATGTTACATTCTACCCCCCTTAAAATGAATTTCACCCTCGAAATTCATCACTTGTAACAAATAGATGAGGATACCTCT
This sequence comes from Viscum album, assembly GCA_963277665.1. Classification (NCBI taxonomy): domain Eukaryota; kingdom Viridiplantae; phylum Streptophyta; class Magnoliopsida; order Santalales; family Viscaceae; genus Viscum; species Viscum album. The sequence goes on along the minus strand of OY728121.1, from coordinate 1,572,610,397 downwards.
CCCTCATCATATCCTCAAGCTCCCATGTAGCTTCTCCTAATTGGTGGTTCCTCCATAAAACTTTCACCAAGCGAGTGGTCTTTTTCCGTAGGACATTTCACTACGATCGAGAATCTCTATCAGTTATTCTTCATAAGAAAGTTCTTGTTCCAGCGATACAACTTTTGAGCTGAGTACATGTGAAGGATCAGGTATGTACTTTCTCAGGAGAGATACATGGAACATATCATGAACTTGAGAGAGATTTGGTGGAAGCTCCAATCAGTATGCTACCTATCCAACATGATCCAGTATTTCGAAAGGACCGATATATCTAGGGCTCAACTTCCCCTTCTTTCCAAATCTCATGACCCTCTTCCAGGGAGATATTCGTAAGAACACTTTATCACCCACTTCAAACTCTAGGTCTTTTCTTCAGTTGTCGGCATAACTTTTTTGTCGACTCTGAGCTGATCTTATGTGTTGTTGAATAGATCTGACCTTTTCTGCCATCTCATCAACAAGATCAGGTCCTAATAGCTTTCGTTCCCCAACATCATCCCAGCAAGTTGGAGTCCTGCATTTCTATCCATAGAGGGATTCATAAGGAGGCATATGAATACTGGAGTGAAAGCTATTATTATAAGAAAATTCCACCAAAGGTAGGTGTTGATCTCAGCCAACTTTGAAATCCATAGAGCAAGCTCTTAACTTATCTTCCAGAGTTTGAATTGTCCTCTCAGACTGACCGTCTGTCTAAGGATGATAAGCAGTGCTAAAACTCAACTCTGTATCCAGAGTATGCTGAAGACTTCGCCAGAACATCGAGATAAATCTCAGATCCCGATCAGATATAATAGATAGTGGTACTCCATGCAATATTACTACTTATTTTACATATATCTTGGAATGCTGATCTAGAGAGAAATCCTTTCTAATATCAATGAAGTGTGCAGACTTTGTAAGATGATCAACTATAACCCAGATAGCATTATGGCCTTTGGATGTTTTAGGATGTCCGGTGACAAAGTTCATAGTGATGTTTTCCCATTTACATTCGGGTATGGTTAATTGTTGTAACATCCCCTTAGACTTCTGTCTCTCTGCTTTAACTTGCTGACAAACCAATCATCGAGAGACATATTCAGCGACATCTCTTTTCATGCCATCCCACCAGAAGTACTCTTTCAGGTCCCTATACTTCTTCGTGCTTCCAAGATGAATAGAGAATGAAGAACTATGAGCCTTATCCAGTAGCTCCTTCTTTAATTCTGGGATGGGAGGAACAGAAACCCGATTCCTGAACATTATTATCCCATCACAATCAAGGTTGAATTCAGGAATATTTCTCACCTTCTTTTGTTACTCTACATCTTCTTTCTGTGCCTCTTTAATCATTACATGTATATATGGTTGAACATTCATTTGAGAAAGATACGATTTCCCCCCTTTCATTATAATTCAAAGATCCATCCTTTGTAAATCCATAAATTTTGGATCTTTTGTGATCCTCATCATGGATAAGGAAGCATGGTCTTGTTGACTTAATACATCTACCACCTTGTTTGCTTTTCTAGGCTGGTAATGAATTGAGCAGTCATAATGCTTAATCAGCTCCAACCATCTTCTTTGGCTCATATTCATCTCTTTTTGTGTGAAAATATACTTGAAACTTTTATGATCAGTATAAATATCACACCTTTCTGCATAAAGATAATGCCTCCCAATATTTAATGCAAATATTACCGCAGCTAACTCCAAATCATGAGTTGGGTAATTTTGCTCATGGATTTTCAACTGTCACGAGGCATAAGCAATCACCATATCATTCTGCATAAGAACACACCCCAGCCACTTCTTGGATTCATCACTGTAGATCACAAACCATTATCCACTATAAGGCATTGTGAGTACAGGTGCACTAGATAACCTTCTTTTCAACTCCTTGAAATTCTCTTCACATTCCTCCGTCCAAACAAACTTAACTCCTTTCCGAGTCAACTTGGTGTGTGGATTAGATAATCGTGAAACATATTTCCAAAAACATCCATAATATCCATCCAAACCAAGAAAACTTCAGATCTCGGTTACTGTTGTTGGTCTTGACCATTTTTCGATAACCTCTGTTTTTGCTGGATCCACAGATATCCCCTCTTTTGATATTATGTGACCCAAAAATGAATCTTTTCGATGCCAAAATTCACACTTGGTAAATTTTGCATAAAGCTTCTCCTTTCTCAGGATCTTCAATATAATTCTCAAGTGATCTTCATGTTCTTCCTTTCTCTTTGAATATACAAGAATAACGTCTATAAAGACTACCACAAACTGATCAAGATAGTCTCTAAAGACTCTATTCATCAGATCCATGAACATAGTAGGGGCATTAGTAAGACCAAATGGCATCACTATAAATTCATAGTGTCCATACTTTGTACGGAAAGTCGTCTTTGGTATATCCTCCCTTTTGACCCTTAATTGATGATACCATGAACGAAGATCAATCTTGGAAAAGTATTGATCTCCGTGTAGTTGGTCAAATAAGTCATCAATGTGCGGGAGAGGATATTTGTTCTTGATAGTTATCTTGTTAAGTTCTCGATAATCAATGTAGAGTCTCATTGATCCATATTTTTTCTTAACAAACAGAACAGGTTCTCCCTAATGTGATGCACTAGGGCATATGAATCCATTATCAAGATTCTCTTGGAGTTTCTTCTTCAATTCCTGCAACACAATTGGGGCCATTCTACATGGTGTCTTTGAAATAGGCAAACCAGCCGGTACGAGTTCTATTGAAAACTCAACTTCACGATTTTGTGGAAGACCCATCAATTACTCCAGAAATACATCATCAAACTCCCATACAATGGGAATATTATTAATCGTGAGTTTCTCACAAACCATTTGATATAAATAACCTTCATTTAGTGGAATCAAGACCCATAAGCTGGAAGACATTTCCACTGGAAGGTTATGTTCATCCTTGCATAGATAGGCGATCAAAGATTGATCTGGAATATGAAATGCGACTTCACTTCTTTAGAAATTTATATGAGACCCATATTGAGAAATCCAATCCATGCCAAGAATCACATAAAATTACACTATAGGGAGGATCACAAGATTTGCAGGAAGCACTTTCCCACAAACTTCAATCGGAGAAGAATTATAAACTTTTGATGCGACTATTGTGTCATTAGGGGTTGTCACAGCTAACTCAACATCTAATTGTTGAGGTAATACAATGATACCAATAGAAAATTCTTCAAAAATAAAAGAGTGTGTGGATCCAGAATCAAATAAAACATTTTCTACTTTAGAGTGGATGGTAAGTGTACCTTTCACCACTTCGTTATCGTAATCCACATGGCTGATAGAAATTGTATGTGACTTTACTTTGTCTTTAGCCTTAATATTTAGTTGATGTCGATCATCATCAACAACCCTTGGATTAGGGAATTTATTGACATAATTCCCCATCTCCTTTCACTTGAAACATTGAAGTGTAGTAGGTTCATTTTGTGTGTCCCTTCCTTTGTTTTCAGTATTATACATCTTCTTCCCATCATTGTGGCATTCAAATTCCCGATGACCTTCCTTTCCACATTTGAATCATTTACTTGTCCCTTTAAGACAACTCCCTCCATGTTTCTTTCCACACTTTGAGCATAAACGAAAGCTCATATTATTTTTAGTGTGCTCTTTAGGTTTTTCTTTGAATTCCATTTTCCTCTTCTTATCAAACCCATATGACTTATCGGTTACTCCAATCTCCATCTCAACATTGAGAGCACATCGAACGATTTCCTCATAGCTATTGAATTATCTTATGGCTAACTCCCTTAAAATAATTGGTTTTAAGACACTAAAGAATCGATCGGTCTTACTCACAGGTTGGATAATAATACCATAATCATACCTTGTATGTCTTGTAAAATTTCCTTCATAGGTAGCAACAGATTCATCATCCTTTTTCTTTAGTTCAAGAAACTCCTTCTCCAACTTTGTTCGGAGAATACGAGGGAAGTACTTATTGAAAAATAAGTTCATGAACTCATCCCATTCCATGGACTCAATTTCATCTCCTGGACTCGTATTCTTGATAAGATTCCACCATTGATCAACATCACCTTCTAAACGATACAATGCTAAGATGACTTTATCATGTTCAGAACATTGAAGAACTGAAAATATCTTTTCAGTAGTACTGATCCATTGTTCAGCAACTAATGGATCAGTAGACCCACTGAATGATGGTGGACGCTGTCTCATGAAGGATTCAATATAATTTTGCTCCTTCCTTTTCTCATTTGGAAGTCCTGCATGATTCATAGCTTGAGAAATTTGTGTGAGCACGGCTACAAGATTTTTGCATTCCAGCTCCCATAACGTTTGGTTTCTCAGGGGAACAATAATTGCATTGCTCGTCGCATTCCGCATTAACACGGTTCATTCGGCTTCCAGCCATTGACTAAAACCAAGAAGAATAGTGTGAGAAACACTGATTATAATAGGAAAAACACATAATCAAGAATATAATTTCACACTTATGGTCTAATCATAGGTTGTTCATGGATATTATTAAAACACTAAGATCGTGTTCTATGCTTAGACTTATCCTTAGGGTTATTACTAAGGCTTTCACATCATAGTTTCCAAAGGTTGACTATACCTTTCCTCAGATACCAACTATAATGACCCAGACTTTACATACATTTTTAGTACTCAAAAATTGAAGTACACTTATTATAACATATAACAAAACCATGAAAGGACTGTATAGGTATAGTGTCTTTAGAAACTGGGAAACATAAACAACTGGTTCATTAAGCGTCTACACTATCTCCCATTTATTTCATAATATCTATAGTCCATTTTGGCATATCTTACATAATAACCTTCTTCCTGACCTGGGGAAAGAATACATACAAAAGGGTGAGCTAAAATGCTCAGTAAGGGTAAAAAAAAAATATCAATCACATCATATTAATAACAATATAAAATTTTGGAAATCTTACCCTGTAAAAGAGATCAAAATTTCATAATATGGGATAAATCGTGGCAGTGAAATATAATTACAATAATCATAACTTGAAACATGAATCATTGTGTCATACACACATAATCATACAGAATCATTTCTTATTAGTCAAGACTCATTTCCAAGACTATCTTAGTGGAAAAAGTCCATTTTTGAACCGAGTTCATTCCTCGTTTCAGTCCTGTTTCACTGAACCGGTTTAACCTGCCGTTCCATCCATGTCTATATCATGAGATATAAAATCATTACCCAATGAATTGGTGGGAGATATAGGTCCCACCCATCTCATAATGATACCATTCTTATGTGTGCCAAAAAATCATAAACCATACAGCATAGCATAACCCATGTAATAAAAATGGGATTCTTAAACATCGTTACATCATAAAAAAATCATATAAGATAAAGGAATTCATAAAAATAATTCCATCACAATATAATCAAATTAATGTAATAATAGGGATAGAAACATAACCCTTTATTATCTTAGATGGAAAATAATTTTGATAAAACACTTGAACTCCATTCTTGAGGAAAATATCCTTTCTACTTCCAAAACACTTTTCCTTTCTTAACATGTCATACAATTATAAACTAAAATAAGTTGATTAAAAATAAACTTGAAAACATGTAAAGTAATCTTCTTGGAAATAATGTTTTAAAATTCCATTCATGCCGTATAAGTTAGAAAAACATTCTTCTCGTACTTTTTTCGGAAAAGTCAAAAAGCACCTCGTATGAAAAATGAAAAAAAATTCCTTTCATATATTTTACTAAAAACTCACCGAAGGGTAAAATTGGATTTAAAAAATTGTAGGGGGATGGAAATAAAATTAAATATTGAGGAAACATGTATTTGGATGATAAAATACACCCTAGTAAATTCAAAAGTATAAACAATCTCAGATAAAAATGAGATTGTGATATTTCCCTTACCTTAGGTCCGATTTGCTTCGTAAGTGTCCGAACCTCCTGTATAATGATTTAAATAATGTCATTGAATTATTACAGAATAATAATAATTTTTATGATATCATATATGGTCATATTCTTAGCTTAATATTAGTAATATTTCATTTCTACTTGTTATTCGGGTGTTTATTACTTTTTGTTCTTATGCGTGTTTTGTCGAATAAATTCTTATTCTTCTCTTTATGTTATAGATACCTCATTTCAAGAATTTTATTAGTGTAATATATATCATATGCATTCATTCAATTCATTTATATAATCATTATGCAATGAAGATCAGGTATAACGAGTCGCAACACATCGTGGAGACGGTATTCCGTACGTATGCACGAGTGATGATATCGTTCCCATGATCGTGGAATTGTATTGGAGTGTATGTATACTATTTAAAATTCAATATCACTTTAAAATAATCATATATATTTATTCTTTACACCATTATACCCATCCAAGTAAGGTGGTGGTGGAAAATAGATTACACCACGGTGTGGAGACGGTATTCCGTACGTAAGCACGCGCGGTGATTTCGTTTTTCGTAGGACGGATAGATGGTGAAATAGGGTTGTTTCATACTTATAATAACATATCCGTATATGTGTGATACCTATGTTATTAATTAATAATGAAACAACTAATGAAGAAGAAGTGGAAGAAGAAATAAAGTGGAATGAATCGGTAACTGACATTACCTCTTTTTTGAAGCCCCTCTTTGAGACCTCCATTTGGGGAACTAAAATTGGATTTTAAAGAAGACCAGGACCTCTAGGATATTTCTAGGGAAGTGGATAGGAGATATTGGCAGGGTTTGGACGAGCTTGAAGGCTCAATGTGGTGTGAGGAAGTGAGGGAAGTGGTGCCCTTTTATAAGGGAGGAGAGGGGCACCTTTGAAAAACTAAAAATATTATTTTATTATAAAGCCATATTCGGTTTTAAATAGCTCCAAATTGATTTATTTCTAAGATAAGGTGGGGATGGGTCAAAATACTCTCATCCAATGGAATGTGGACAAATTTAGTTTAATATTTTAACCTTATCATTTAGATTTAACTTTAAGTTAGATAATTTTTCTTTTACCGTGTCTTTTTGCGTTCTTACACTATAAGGTTAATAAACATACCATAAAAATGAAAAAGAACCCCAAGATGTTTATTATTAATATATATAACCTTATCTAAGTCATTTGACCGAACTTTAGATTTTTAGGAATAAAATATCAATTAATAATATTATATTTGTTTTAAAAACTATTTTATGTCAATTTTGAAGCTATTTGGTAATTGATTTTTGTAAAAATCATAAAGGAATGATTAGTTCGAAAAAAGTTAATTAAATCAATACTAACATGTAATATTAACATAGAAAATTATTTGAATTCATAAAAAGTCTCAAATTACATTTATTTGGGTATTTATAATGTCAATATTTCATTAATAAGATAATTACGTCATCATTATTGTGTCATAAATAAATTAAATTATTTAAAGTCTAAAAATTATAAATAAAATAGAATTATGTAGGAAATATTTTTATCTTTCTAATGAATAATTATAGTCTAATTTAACTTATGTATAACCTTATATTAAAAATTATTTACTTATTAAACATTGATTTTGACTATTTTAAACCTTCTTTAAATAAATTAATAATAAATGTTCTAATCTAATCCATGTGGGCCTAAATGGTCATATATTATTCCTAAGGTTGTTTTTGGTCGAATTATACTTATCCAATAGAATTAGGACATGTGTTAGGATAATAATAATATCATTTTTACCCTTAGTTACCATATTTACTTTTAACCGTGGTAAAAAAAAGTAAAAAGTTACTATTCACCAAAAATTATTTTCATCTCATTGAACCACATTTTAGTCCTTGATATTAACCATGTCTCTTGGATTTTTTGAATTCCACTCATAGAAGCGGTAAAATTATGTTTAATGTAAATTTTCTAATTTTCCTAGGAGGTGGGTAAAAGACGGTGAAAAGTTCAATAAAATTTTTATATATCTAAAATTATTATAAAATGACTCCAATTAATTAATTTGAACTTATATAGGTATTAAGTATAAATTTTTTCATAAAATAAATTTAATTAAAATAAATAATTATTTAAATAAAAAGTCAGTTTTTAAATAGTAACCTAGTTTTTTCACTATTCATCAAAAATTGAATGTTTTTAGAAAAATACCAAAATTTCACCCTAGGCTAATTTCAATATTCAGAATCCAAAAATGAAGTCCATTTTGAAAAATAAAATTTATAAAATTTCAAAAAAGTGGGTATTACTATTCATAACGACTAGTTTTAATAATATTTTAATAGCATATCGTTGCTTAGTGAAACTCGGTATTGCGTACGACGCAAGCTATCGAGGAAGGCCGCGGTTGCGTGTAAAGAAAGAAAAGATAGTGATGTGTGTAGTGAATAATTCCTTTGATGATTTATATAACATAAAAACAAAATATTTCTCATAAAAGTCTTGGGTGTTACACTTATGTTGCAACATCATTTTATTAAAAAAATAGAATCGAAGTTATCAAATTCTAAATATTAGAAATTATTTTTAGGTATTCTTAATTTTATGAATATATATACATTTCAGGTCTATATATACATTTAATTAACCGTAATGTAATTTATACTTAAATAACCTATAAAATATTGTAAACCCATGTTACATTCAAAATAATAAACATATGTAACTTTATATATATATATATATATTTGAAATAATTAAACCTTACAAAATTTAAATAATTATATTTTATACAAAATTACCCAAAATAATAATTATATATAATTAATATAATTTAAAAATAATTACTAATAGTATTTTTTGGTTTCATTAGAAAAAATAGTTATATATATTTATATTCGCATCGAATAATATATTATATATTTAAATAAATTTAAATATGATAAATAACATACATATATATAGTTATATTCAAATAAAGTTACTAATATAAAACATATACATATTTATAACGTATATATAAAATATTTAGGTAGATTCACTTTCTTTTTCTATATATTGAATGAGGAGTAACCTTCATTTTTTTTTGACTATGGAAGGTGTGAACCCCATTTAGGTTTATTTCCAATCCAGGTAAGTGTGAATGAAGTACACTCCTCCATCGACCTCTTTTTGTAATCTTATAAAAGCCTATAATTTTTTAAATAAAATAAAACCTATTACAAAAACAATGTTCTATCTAAAATAATAATATAAAAAACATACACAACCAATTATTTTAATAAAGTTTTATTCGGATCATTGTGGATAAATTCAAGGTTAAAAATAAAAATAATATAACACTAATCCTACCTCCACAAAAAATAAAATAATTTAATTTCAGTAATGATAAATCATCAGTTGAAATTAATCTATAGAAACCCAAGACCCATGGTTTGTGTAGCACTATAGTTGCGTATTCTAAATCTTCCATATCTACCCTCATCATTTCTTTCCCACACTTCACTCTATCATTTGTCTTATTGGGTGGATATTTTTTCATGAAGGAGTTGGTGGAAATAGAGGCATTGATTTAATAACTAGTTCCAATGGTGTAATCATCACAAATGGAAGCTGTTTATACTTTTATAGAACACAATGATGTTCAATATTCATCCTCATCAGCTTTATCTCCTGAAGAGTTATTATTCCATTTTTTTCCTTGAGACTCATACCCCATCTCTTTTATGTTTCTATTACTAATCTGAGCATTAGTCATCCCATGGATGACTAATATTTAGAGTCTTTCAAGAAACATAAGTTCATGTCCAGAAGAGATAGAGGATATGTGTCAAAAAAATGAAATGATAAATGTTCGGGAGATGATTTATCGAGGATGGGAATTTTACTCCATTGTGTTCTATAAAAGTGGAACTACATCCCATTTGTAAGAATTACTCCATCGAAACTAGATATTAACTCAATTCCTCGATTTACACTAAATCCCTCCAGAGAAAATCTTTATAAAAATAGATGAATGATAGAGGGAATGGCAGGAAATAAATAGAGAGGGTGGAGATTGAGGAATTATAATAGAAAACACATGTGCTACACTGCCTGGGGGTCATAGATTACTACATCATAATTCTAGTTGACGAATGTATGTTTCTGAAATTAATTTATTCTATTTGATATTGATGGGAATTTAATGATGGATTAATTCCAGTTTCATCCTCGAATTTATCCACAAGGATCCGATTAAAACTTTTAATAAAATAATTGGTTGATTATTTTTTATAATTATTCTTTTGATAAATAATGCTTTTAAATATGTTTTATTTTATTAGAAAAATATTACGCTTTTATATGTTTTATAAAATAGGTTTATGGATCCATGTTATTCATTAAAAATTAGGGAAACTGTCCCTTAGTAATTTTATATTTAAAGGAATCAGCCACACTACAATTTGATGCACGATGTGACCGCTATAACTCAATGTGTCAGTTACTAGTTTAAAATTGACAATTTAGTAAAAAAAAATGCCAATGAATGACAAAATAGAAAACATTATTAGATTTTATTTATAATTTAGAACATATATTCATAAGTATTTTGTGATATGTATGAATTATCCTCACATCAAAATGGTAGACGATGTGATCGGTAAAGGTCAAAGTGTGTGCTTCTAGTTTAAAATGACATTTTAATAAAAAAAAGTGACTTACTCAAAATTGACAAAATTCATTAGGATTGTTTTTATAATTTATTAAAATGGTCAATAAGTCATTTGGGATGTGTAGTAATAATTTGTACCTCAATCTGATGCATGGTGTTACCAGTATGACTCCATGGGCATCTTTTTATTTAAAAATGACATCAATTTTAATAAAAACAAAAACTGAACTACTCCAGACCATGAAGAACGTTCATATTGTTTTGATACTTTAGGAAAATGATCCATAAGTCATTTTATGTGTAAGAATAATCCTCACCTCAATCTGATGCATTGTGTGCCCGATATGACTCAATGTGTTCGTTATCAGTTTAAAATCGAGAGTTTAGTTAAAATAATGTCACTCACTGAAAACTGAGTAGGTATGATCTATTTTTCTTGATAATTTATGAAATTTATTCATACGTATTTTTTGACATGTAATAGTCAGTCTCACATCCAATCGATACATGATGAGATCGGTATGAGTCAAAGTGCGTGTTTCCAGTTTAAAATGACGTTTTAGTAAAAAAGACATGTGATGTACACAAAACTGAGTAAAAGAATTCATATTGTTTTGAAATTTAATGAAAAAGATACATATGACATTTTGGAAGTGTAATAATTATCCACATCTCAATCTGATGCATAGTGTGACTGATATGTATCAAAGTGTATATTTTTATTTAAAATTGACATCAATTTTAGTAAAAGAGACAACTCACCTACTGAAAAGAGAAAAAACACATTTGGATTGTTTTAATACATTAATAAAATTATCTCTATGTCATTTTTGATGATTATTAATCATCCATACCTCATTTCAATACATGATGTGTCTGGTATTAATCAATGTGTCTGTTATCAGTTCCAAATCAACATTTCAGTTCAAAAAGTGTCACTCACTAAAAACCAAGAAAACAAACATGGATCATCATTATAATCAAGGATAATGATTTATAAGTCATTTGGGATGTGTAGGAATTATTATCACATCAAACTGTCCCTTGATATGATTGATATGTGTCAAAGTACATGTTTCCAGTTTAAAATATCATTTTAGTTAAAAAGACTTGTGATGTACTCAAAACTGAGAAAACATATTCATATTATTTTGATACTTTTGGAAAATGTTCCATAAGTCATTTGAGTAGTGTATAAATCAACTACACCTCAATACAACACACGGTGTGATCAGTATGATATAGGGTTCATTTTTTCAATATATAATTATCATTTTAGTATAAATGCAAATCACAACACAAAAACTGAGAAAACGAGCCTAGATTGTTTTCTCATCATTTAAATTCCGTATTTATACTTTATTTTTCAAATTTCATGTTGATTTTTGTGTTGCGGTGTGTTATTAAAACATAATGAAATATTCCCATTTATCAGCACATGAAAAAGCACTGATAAAAAACTCATTATTTTAATCTCGCTCTAGTAGCCAGCACTTCTGTAGTGCTTATAAAGCAATTTTTAGCACTTTTAAAGGCCTATTTTGTAGTAGTGTTTATTATTGTGGATCAATAATATCAATAGTGTTGATTATTGTGACTATGTATAGAAACTAGTGCATGTGAGTTCTAAATAATGGGTTCTTATGTTAGTAATGACTCAAGAATTCATGTATTTAACTTATAATGTTAAATACTATAAATTACCATATTTCCCTATATACAACTGAAAAATCACAAAAAATAAACCTACCCATTATTCTATTTTAATATTTAAAAAATAGAATTCATTTTTTTGAAATATTCCTCTAAATATGATGAATTTTATTTCTAATTAAAACCATCATTTATTCATAAAATATCGATTTTAATATTATAATCAATTTTATGACAATTTGAAATATTAATTAAGGACTCCAAATTTTTTTTATAATTTTAATAAAATAAAGTAAATAATTATTAGTCAATTTTATGAAAATGAAATTTTGTAAAAATCATTATATTAATTATAAAATTATAAATAGACATTTAAGTTTCAAAAAAAATACCAACAATTAATTTATCATTTTTAAAAATTTTATTTATGTATTACATAATATGAATTTATCATATTTTTATTTATGATTTAGCTGAATATTATTTATATTTTCATAGGTGAGGTCTTTATTCCAATAAACAAATTACTATTCCTAACAGTTATATTATTATTCTAATGGTCATGTTACTATTCTATTAGTATAGATTCTTTAATTTCTATAAATAAAACTTCTTTCATTATACATTTATAATTAATTTAACTATTTAATTCCATGATGAAAAAAATTATTCTATAAGTATATGTGTTGTTACATTCTACCCCTTCTATAAATTGTATCCTCATAATTTTATTCACTTTTTAAAAAAGTGGGGATACCTTTCCCTCATAAAAATTTTATATTCTCATTTTCTTCATTAACTATCTCTTTTCTCCCCAAAAACATAACCTGGTGAATTAATTTTTTTTACAATACCTTCTCTCTATGATCAATAATATGAACCTGATTTTTTTTATATGAATGGTTATCTTCTTACTATATAACCTCTGGTCTCATAACAGGAGATGAATCTTGAACATACATTATTAACATCAAAACATGTAAAACATTGTGTTCCTAGAAAAAACATAGAGAAAAAGACACTATGTAGGAAACTGACTTAACTTTCTCTTGGATTTCATAGGGTGCAATGAATTGTGGAAAAAAACATACCTTTTGTATAAAAATTCTTCCATCTTTTTCGTGGAGAAACTTTGAGAAATACGTGATCACCTACCTCAAAAGAGAGATCCTTCCTCTGGCTATCCACATAACATTTCTTCCTATCCTGAGCAATCCTCATGTTTCATTGAATCATATGAACTTTCAATGTCATTTTATCCAAAAATTATAGTCCAATAAACTTTTTTTCACCAACATTATCGCAAAATGACAGAGTTTGACTTATCTTTCCATATAATGATTCAAAAGGTGCCATATCAGGAATGGAATGAAAACATTTATTATAAGAAAACTCAACCAATGAAAGATTCTAATCTTGAAGTCCCTAGTTACCCATTTTACAAGCTCATATGATATCCTCTAATGTATAAATTATTCACTCTGACTATCTATTAGATTGAGTATAAATACTAATTCTGAAATTTGATTTAGTTCCCAATAACATTTGAAATAATATTAGAAAGTTAGAAGTTAGCCTCAGATCATGATCAAATAAAATGGTGACAGGAACCCCATATATCCAAATTTCCCTTTAAGTTACAATCAAGAATACTGATATAAATACAAAGTATTTTTAATAGGATTAAAATGTGATTATTTAGTAAGTGGTTCAATAATAACAAAAACCACCTTGTTACCTCGATAAGTTTTTATAAATCTCACTATGAAATCAACTGATTAATTTTCCAATTATAATATGGAAGTAGAAAAGAAAGAAGAATCCATTTCAGTAAATATCATTTTTTATTTTACCATTTGACATGCCGAACAGTGCATGGTAAAGTAAGTATTATCAAATTTCATTCCATACCACAAGTAATACTTCTATAGTGGTCTATAAGTCTTAGTTTTTACAGGATGAACTAATAACGGACAACTAAAAGCATTTTGTTAATAACTCTTTCTTCAATGGTCAATCACAAGGAATATATAATCTCTTCCCAAATCTCAAAACAAAATCTTTATCAATGTTAAATTCTAGAAACTTATCTTTTTTAACAAATTCTACCTTTTTCTGTAACTCATTTTCTACCTTCCATTCTTGCTTAATTATATTTGATAAAGATGAATCCATTGACAAATAAACAAAATATAGGAATTTCCTACACCAATAACATCCAAGATAATATTCATAAAATAATTAACCATTGGGTGATGTTCCAAATAGAACATGGTTAATGTAGCAAGATGTTTTAGAATCAATTCATCCACCAATTTATTTCTTTTCTAGGATGGTAATTGATCTTGAAATCATAACCCTTTATCTATTCCATCCATCTTCTCTTTCACAAGTTCTATTCCTTCTAGTTAATATATACTTTATAATTTTATGATTAGTATATATTTCACAATTTTCTCTATATATAGGATTACACCAATGTTTTAAAGAAAATATAACAAATTTTAATTCTAAATCACATGTGGGATAATTTAAATCATGAGGTTCTTGTTTCCATGGAGCATAAGAAATGACCTGATCATCTTCCTCAGAATGCAACCAGGTCTATTTAAATAAGATTTACTATAAATAAAAAACATTCAATTTCTGGACGGCAGGGCCCAAACTAGAGAATTTACCAATATTCTATTCAGTTCCTAAAAGTCATCGCATTATTTTGTCAAAAATTTTTGAACCTCTTTTAATGTTAACATAGTTAGCGATATAGATAACCATGCATGTTCTTTAACAAACCATCAGTAATATCCTACTAATATAAGAAAAATATGAATTTTAGAAACATTTTTAGGTCTTTTCCATTAATCTCTATCATTTTTTGTTGGGATAAACTATAATTAAATCTTTATTAACAATGTTTCCTAGAGAGGAAATATGTTGTAACCCAGAATCACATTTTCTAAAATTAACATATAAATTATTTTTATTTATGTTTGTTAGAACATTCCATAGAAGTTTTTCATAATCTTCATAACTTTTATAATAAAAAAATTATCATCGTTAAAAATAGAAAAAAACTTATCCAAATATTCACACAAGATTCTATTCATATGTTCCATAAATACAGTAGGGGAATTTTTCAACCAAAGGTAATAAAAAATTTATAATGGCTATATTTAGTACGAAATACTATTTTTATAATATTATTTTTATTCAACTTTAGCTGGTGGTATATAGATCTGAATTCAATCCTTTAAAAATAGTAAACTTCCTAGACCTGGTCAAACAAGACATATATATGAGGAAAATGTTACTTATTCATAACATTGATTTTATTCAATGCTCAATAATCAATGAAAATGATAATGGAAAAATATTTCTTTTTAACAAAATTTATTTAGAACCCAATAGTAAAGTACTAGGTTGAATAAAACCATTTTCTAGAAACTCATGTAACTACCATTTCAATTCTATATGTTCTACTTGATACATTTGATAAGGGTGTTTTCAAATATGTCAATAATAAGGTAATAAATCCAAAGTAAAATAAAACTCCTGATCTCGTATAATAGCATGAAACTCATCATGAGAAATATCAATATATTCATTTACCACTGAGAAATAATTAATATAATCAATCCACTTGTTTTCAAAAATATGTGTAAGAAAACATTCATTTCCATATTTTAATAGTTACTCAAATTATTTACATTTTATAAATACCATGGGTTCATTCTTGTATACAATCTGAAACAGTTTTTGAGAATCAAATTCCCTATATCTACAATCAATCTTTCCATGGTAAAAAAAATTCAATCCATAAACAGAATAAAATAAAATTCTATCAGGGGAAAGACAATTGTGTTTTCTAGTAAATTAATTCCACATTAATCGATAAGAATATTCTTATAATTTCATTTTTCCTTAATATTTTACCCATGTATTTTTGCCATAAGTTATATCTTCGTTTCATAAGGTGAAATTTGTAATTTTCCAAAAAAAACAAATCAGATATGGAAGAATGTGTAAACCCATAATCAAAAAACGAAATTAGAAAAATATGTTTAAACAAATAATGTCCTCGATACCACTTCATTTTATGGAACAAAAATTACTGATATAGTTGTAATGGATTTCAACACACATTTCTTCAAATATTCTGGCTAGTTCACATCATTCAGGTTCCACTTCGTGTTAGGACCTCTTTATGTATAAGGTTGTATTTGTTGTCAACAATTGTTAATAAAGATAAAAATAAAGCAGGAGATAAAGGGATTCATGTTATTAAGTGAGCATGCAACATATAACTATTCAAAGACACCATAAAAGATCCTACTTAAAGAGACATACCTTATTGTATGATGGATCATGTGGAGATTTGAAGAATTAATAATGATCATACAAAGCTGAGAAGATAACGCCAGTCATATTCAGTGTTGACGAGAAAGACTGATGTTGATGGATGATAGGGAATTTATTCCACTTTCTATAGATAATATGCACATTCATGACTAGTGAGTTTGCTAAGAAATGGGTCATACAATTGAGACTGAAAGTGGTATTTAAGGACACCATTCCTAAATCTATTTATTACATCACAACTTTCATTAATGTCACCACGAAGCATACCAAAAGAACCTCCTAATCAAGAGGGTCCCAACACCATATGAAAATCTTCAATCCAACTTTCTTTTTGAATGATATGAGAGTTTTTGTAAACAGTGGGCCAGTTATACAAAACAATAAACGGTGAAGGCGTGCGATACATAGAACAATATGCAGTGAAGGCATGTGGTGTAAGGAATTTTGTCGAAAATTGTTCGCAGCACGGAATGCGGTGATGACATGAGGTATGCAGAATGCTATCTAAATAGGTCGCCGTAATGGTACGTGATGAAGGTGTGGGTATGTGGAATATTGTGCAGAAGTAAAAATAGTTTTCGGTGATGGTACGTGGTGAAGTCATGTGGTATGAAAAATGCTTCCAAAAATGGTTCACAACAATGATATGTAGTGATGAGTTTCAGTACGTGAACTGACAACCATACAATACGTTGAAGGTTAATGGTACACGATAAAGGTTTTCAGTTCAGAGGATTGTCAAATGTTACACCCCAAGGTTTTGAAAATCAATATAGAATGCAATTTTCAAATCTATCCATTAAACACAACTTTTCCTCTTCTATGTTTTGAATTTCGAAAAATGGACATATAGAGTTGTGTTCAGTAAGTCATTTGGAGTCTGATTGAACAAACTTGATTTTTATTGAATAGTGACATACCCATATGAATAGTAATATGACCCTTATGAATAGTAAATAATAATAATATTTTATTTTCTTAAGGAAATATGATAATGATATATTAATTAGTTTTTCAATGAGAAATAAAACTAATTGCACTTTAAGACTGTTATTTTTCAAATTAACTATGACCTTATTTAAATATTAAATTAATAATATTTAAAAAATTATTTTTGAAAAATGGATTTCACTTTTAAATTCTACACGTTGAAAAATGGTTAGGGTGAATTTTGGGAATTTTTCGGAAATGGTTGATTTTTCAGTGAATAGTAAAAAATACAGTTTTTAGTATCGGTGTGTTAATTACATCATTAATGATGTAATAAGGATGTAATAAATATGGTTGACTTGTGTATAGTTAAATAAGGTGTGAGGTGCCCCAATTGGCTTATACCATGGGCAAGCCCAATGTTTTGCAAGAACCTCTCATGAGGTGTCCCTTGAAAATTATTAAAATAATCCATCACTTTTCCTATAAATACCAACTCTTCCCTACATTGAATTCATTTCCAATTCTCCCTCAACGATGCTCTGACCTCCTTACCTCCATATTAGTCCTCCCAAGGTTTCCACAGGCCCGAAGGTCTTAACCTCCATGTTCTAAGGGTTATTCTACAAGGTAAGAAAAGTTTTACTTTCTTTCTTTTTCCTTTCAAGTTCCCTTTTATGTTGTATATCATTCATGTTTCCATACCATGTTATTATTTTTATTCTTATTCTTGACCTAATATATATTATTAATAATTTATGGATAGGGGAACCTTTTACCCTATCTTTTTAATATTTTCTAAAACCTTATTGTGTAGCCGTTAGGCTGCCGAATTTTTGTAAGCGATTTCAAAATTATTCTTTTATTTTGAGTTCTTTATTTATACTTTCTTCATCACTTATTACCAAAGAGGAATTAAATCTCTAGAATATTTTATATTCTTGATTTTCTCATGTTCATGAGAAATTCATCATCAATATTCTCCTTTTCCCCCACTTGTTCAAGGAATTAAAAACATTGGTCGTGATGTGTTGAATTACCGACATCGTAGATGATGTGATTTCTATTTGCATTAATTATTTCAAGTCTGCTCATGAAACCATTTATATGGTTGAAATAGGTTATAATTTTTGTATTATGACTCACCCATGGTTCTGTAATTCTTTGGTACTCATAGTTCTAATTTATAAAACAAAATGAGGTTGTTATTATCAAAGAAACACTAAAACGATCTAAACGAACATCATTAATGTTTTAACTAATGAATCTTCATCAAGGTATATAACCCAAAATAATTATAAGATCATTTATAACTCTATAATTTAATTAATAAGATGTATTAACAATTAGGAATGTTTAACAATGTCTCATATGAACTTCCATTCCTGGAAACAAGTAAACGGACCTTGAAAACAAAGGAAGAAAATGCTTCCAAAACATGAAAATTGAACCAATTAAACCCATAGAAAGGGACATGAATGAACCTATTAAGGTTATACTATATCAATTAAATGTATAATAGGTTTTTGAAATATTAATTAATGAAGGTAAATTTGATTATTCAAGTCATTAAAAGAAACAAATAACACACTCGAGCATAAGGTAAGGGGTTTCTCATCTCACATTCATTTCTGTGAGATTTTCATTATTCGCCGCATATTTCTTGTATGTGGTATATGTGTTCTACCATTTGTTATATAACAAAATTATTCTATTTATATTCATGTTATTCAATTATTCACTTGATTTTCATTATGTTTTGGTCATATGATTCGACTAATTACATTGTGGTAAGGGACGTTGTCTTAACTACCTTTTCGTTGTGACTATCTTTTTATTGTGCACCTAATAACCCTTATGTGGTGTACCTACTGACCATTTGAGATCAATTTTAATTTGAAATTATATTTATATTAAATATCCATAATCTCATGTCTTGGATAAGTTTTTTTCCTAAACCGTATACTGTCATACATATGGTGTTTATTTGGAATGTTATTTTAATTATGGAAATATTGATGAATCCATAAACTCTACTCTATACGGATATTAAAAATAATTCTTTCTCTTGTATTGAATCTATGTATAAAGAATTTTTTGGACATGCATTGGTCGGTGGGGCCCTCTATATCCTGTCGATGCATCGATAGGTATAATGAGACAAAACAGTTTGGCGACAAACCCTTTCAGTTTGTTTTCAAGAATCAGACGGGTTTACACCCACAGAACTAAACCGTTTTCACAGTATTATGGTTTCATGTTCAAGATACATGAAGTCAAATTAATAAGAATTCTCTTTATTCATTATCAGTTATTATTATTATCCATGAGATTTTCACTATGATAAAATCTATGGATGAATTTTCATTCTCAGTTTATTAATGGCATTAGTTTGTCATTTATTCACAATTTCATATTTTTTTGTCAGATTTATTATGATTCAATATTTATTGTACTCATGATTTCGCTATTTGTAACCCTTACTGATCATTTTAGCTCACCCCTTTCGTTGTCTACCTTCGACAGGTGATGAAGAGAAGGTATTCCTTTGAGTTCATGTGGATGTAGATTTTTAGTTTTTGATACATATTGTATTTTGTAACCTTTTCAAATGTAATTTGAGTAACAACTATGTATCTAGTTTCTTAAAGACTACTAAACTGGTCGTTCCATTAGGATTTTCAATCCTTCTAACCAATATAATATCACAAGTAATACACCGTCTCTAGCCTCAAGGGGTCAGTGTGTTACAGATGTTATCAAAGTAAGTTCAGTAGAAAACTTGGAAGCTAGAGTAGGAAATGTATATTAGGGAACAAAGACCTAAGGTAGTATATGAGGACTAGCATACAAGAATGTCCTGGTATTTTGGTAAGGAATAGATTATGTGGATATTTTAAACAATACATCCTTGTCTAGATACGAGCAGGTAGAGGCATCTCTGGCATAGATGTGTCTAGGGGAAAACCCCGAAAACACCGCTTTGAGATAGACTCGAATGGGAACTGCTGCACGCCAACAGGACTTGTTGCACTCTTGGTTACGACACTCCCATTTGATATTCTTAGGATAATTCATATTTTTCTTTAAAACCGATTATTAGGGAGTTGATGTAAATTTTTACTCATAGGAACCATGTTTATAACATTAGCAATGCCTAGAATTTCAATCTATATTGAGTGCATTTCTATTTGAGATTCAACAACTAATAAAGTGTATCCCATTTTTTAGAAATGGTGTCTAATGGAATAAGGGGAATCAATTCTCATGGGAAAGGTATGGATATCCCTACTATGGAAGTCAACACAGTCAACATTGGAGCAGATCAGATCACGACCATATTGGGGAAACATACTCAAGTGGTAATGAATAACCATTCAACACCTGTGTTGGATTGTTTCATGCGGCAGAAGCACCCATCATTCAGCGGGACTACTAATCCTTTGGTAGCTGAGAAATGGATCAAGTCCCTTGAAAATATATTCATGGCGTTAATATGAAATGAAAATGAAAAGGTAGTACTAGCGGTATATTGTCTCAAGGGTGACACTGAACAATGGTGGTCCTTGATTCAAAATACCACAGAGGAAGAATAAATAGAAGATATGGAATGGATGACTTTTATGTAAATAATCTAAGAAAAATATTTCCCTTGTGTGCAACGAATTGAAATGAAGAGGTAATTCCTTGTCTTAAAACAAAGAGAAGAAGACAGTGTTTTAGAGTATGAGGCTACCTTCACAAGTTTATCCAGGTATGTCTTGGATTACGTTCGTGACACAGTGGACAAGATTGATCATTTATTTGAAGGTCTTAAGACAAGTCTTCAAAGGGCACTGGCTTCTCAATCATTTTCATCATATGTTTTAATTGTATCTTGTTCCATCAGAAAAGAGAAGTAATTTTCTAGATCAAATTTTTTCAAAGGAAACCACGATTAGAAGCAGTATTTTGATAACAAAGGAGAAGGATAAGCACCAAAGAAGAGCAATAGAATGAATAGTTTCCCATTATGCGAGAACTATGCAATGAATCATCTCAGGAAATGAATGAATGGCATGGCAGTCTGCTATAACTGCAGAGAAAAGGGTCATCGATATGATGAATGCAAGGGGAAGAAACAATTCAATGATCTTCAATACTACAATTGTAGAGATATTGGACACTATGCAAATGAGTGTCCTAATCATCAAGGAAAAATTCCATAGAAAAATCCAAGAGAGAAAGGGAGAGCCTATGCGATTACTACCGCAGAGGATGAAGTTACTTGTGACGTGGTGGCAGTTACTTTAATTATTTCCTTAAACTTAGCCAAAGAATTATTTGATTCTGGATCATCACATTTATTTTTATCCTCTTAGTTTTCCAAGATAATTAGAAATGTTCAATTTGATTTAATAAAGTAGTTTTCAGTCAAAACTCCCATGGGACGTATCATTTCAACAAAGGCATGTCGACTAGTCCCCATCCAAACACCAAAACATGCTTTAGTTTCTAACCTTATCATCATACCCATGACGGAATTTGATATAATTCTTAGTATGGATTGGACCTCAAATTATTATGCGAGGATTTATTACAAGAAAAAGGAAGTTTCAATTTTTTAAAATGGTGTAGAATCTCTTATCTTTAGTGTGGAGACTTCATCATCTGATTCTTATCTAGACCCACCCCGAGTTGCTCTATTAAATGCAATTGTTGGAGAGGAAGATAACCCAATATCTATGGGTGAGGAAATAAATATTCAAATTTAATATGTGCATATAGTGAAAGAATACATTGATGTGTTTCCCGAGGATTTACCTGGACATCCTCCTAAGCGGGAAATTGAGTTTTCCATTGACTTAATTCATGGTGAAATACCTATATCAAAGACCCCATATAGAATGGCCACTATGGAGCTAGTGGAGGTAAAGATAAAACTAGAGGAGTTGAGTGAGAAATAATTTATTCTACTTAGTCTTTATCCATGTGGAGCCCCGGTCATGTTTGTAATGAAGAAAGATGGATCGATAAGGCTATGCATTGATTACAGATAAATCAATGCTATCACAATAACAAATAAGTATCCTCTACCTCGGATTTATGATTTATTTGACCAACTTCATGGAGCTAAATACTTTTCAAAGATTGACCTTTGATCTGGATATCATCAACTGAGTTTGAGGAAGGATGATATTCTGAAGATAGCATTTCGAACCAGGTATGGGCATTACATGTTTACAGTGATGCCTTTGGGACTGATGAATTCACCATCTATTTTCATGGATTTAATGAACTATGTTTTCATGGAATATCTTGATAACTTTTTTGTGATATTCATCGATGAAATCCTCATATACACAAAAATCTATGAAGACCATGAGTGTCACTTGCGAGTTATTCTAGGAACTCTTAGAAGAAATGAATTATATGGAAAGTATAGAAAGTGCGAATTCTGGATTCAATCAGTTTCTTTTTTGGGATATATTTTCTCTAAGGATGGAATCCTACTTGATCCTGTGAAGACAAATGCAATCCAAAAACGGCACATGCCATCAAATATAACTGAGGTAAGTAGTTTTATTGGCTTAGCATGTTTTTATCGACATTTCTTTCATAATTTTGCCCGCCTGGCTAATCCGCTAAGTAATCTCACACATAAATGGGTTAAATTTGTTTGGACAAAAGATTTTGAAGAATGTTTTGAAGAACTAAAGAGAAGATTAGTCAATGCTCATATATTGACTCTACCATCGGGGAATGACGAGTTTGTTGTTCATAGTGATGCTTCAAAGAAATGACTTGGCTGTGTCCTTATGAAAAATTATAGGGTTTTTTCCTATGCATCACAACAGCTAAAAGTTCATGAGCAAAACTATCCTACTCATGATCTTGAGTTAGTTGCAGTAATCATTTCTTTGAAGATATGGAGACATTATCTACGTGGTAAAAATGTGAGATTTATACTGATCACAAGAGTATGAAGTATATTTTCTCACAAAAATAACTCAACATGTGGCAAAGGAGATGGCTTGAACTACTCAAGTATTATGATTGCATGATACACTACCACCCGGGGAAGGCAAATAAGGTGGAGGATGCTTTGAGAACAAAGGATCATGGAGTTCTGAACCGGATGAGAGTTGAAAGGGATCCTATTTTCATGGATCTAGTAAAGATGGGTATGGGAATAACCATGGAAGGTGAAACATCAATGCTTTTTCAAATGGATGACAAACCATCTTTACTAGAAAGGATACAAAGTTCTCAAGCTGATGATGAGGAGTTTCAAAAGAAGATTAATGCTGTGGATGATGGGAGATTGTGTGACTTTGTATACGAAGATGGAATTTTAAAATTTGGGAAGAGACTTTGATTTCCGGATATACCTGTTCTAAAAAGGTAATTATTGGATGTTGTTCATCGTTCCAATTTCCCTATACATCCTGGTAGCACTATGATGTATAGAGATTTGAAGGAAAATTTTCAGTGGGAAAACATGAAGAGGAAGATTGCTGATTTTGTGTCAAGATGTATGGTTTTTTAAGAAGTGAATGCTGGATGACAACCGCCTGGAGGAGTATTGCTACCTCTTCCCATACCTGAGTGGAAATAGGATAATATAATGATTGACTTTGTCATGGGACTACCAAAGAATCCGATAAGGAATGATGCAATATGGGTCATTGTTGATCATCTTACCAAGTCAGCGCATTTTCTTGCTATAAGAGAAGATATACCACTTGAAAGTCTAGAAAGACTATATATTAATGAAGTTGTGAGACTTCATGGAGTACCCCTATCAATTTTTTCTGATCATGATCCACATTTTACATCAACATTCTAGAAAATTCTTCAGAAGTCCCTAGATACTGATCATCGTCTGAGAACTACGTACCACCCACAAACTGATGGACAATCGGAACAGACTATTAAAACAATGGAAGACATGTTTAGGCCTTGTTCACTTGATTTTTAAGGAATGTGGGATCAGTATTTACCTCTAGTAGAATTTTCCTACAACAATAGATTCCATTAAAGTATTCCGATGGAACCTTATGAAGCATTGTATGGGAGGGGATGTCATACACCAACTTGATGGGATAATGTAGGTGAAAGAATGCTTATGGGCCCAAAACATGATGAAGAAACAATGGATAAGGTGATGAATATCCAGAACCATATCAAAATAGCCCAAATTAAGCAAAAAAACTATGTAGATAACCAAAGGAAGGATTTGGAGTTTCACTAAGGTGATCACGTTTTCTTAAAGGTATCTCTAAGGAAGGGAATTATATGATTCAGTAAGAAGGGAAAGTTATGTCCCAGGTACATCAGAACTTTTTAAATTGTGGATGGAATTGGATCCATAGCTTACCTTTTGGCAATGCCGTGAAGTCTCTCCAATGATCATAATGTATTCCACATTTCAATGTTAAGAAAGTACTTGCCAGACCCAACACATGTACTCACTTATGAAGAAGTAGAACTTGAGATAGATTTATCTTATTGTGAAGAGCCTATCATGATTCTTCATAATAGAGAACAAGTATTGAGAAATAGGATGACTCGTCCGGTAAAGGTTCTATGGAGGAACCATTAGATGGAGGAAGAAACATGGGAGCTTGAGGATCTTAAGTTAAAGACATACCTAAATCTTTTTAGGAAATATTTTGTGAAATTGGAGAATAAATTTTTGTAAGGAGGGGAGAATGTGAGACCCCATGGTTTTGAAAATAAATATAGAATATAATTTTATAATCTATCCATTAATCACAACTTTTCCTCTTCTATGTTTTGAATTTTGAAAAATGGTCATCTAGAGTTATGTTCAGTAAATCATTTGGAGTCTGATAGAAGAAACTTGATTTTTGGTGAATAGTTACGTACTCATATGAATAATAATATAAATAGTAATATGAATAGTAATATTACCCTTATGAATAGTAAATAATATTATTATTTTATTTTCATAAGACAACAAGATAATGAGATCGTAATTAGTTTTTCAATGAGAAATAAAACTAATTGCACTTTAAGATTGTTATTTTTCAAATTAACTATGACCTTATTTAAAAATTAAATTAAAAATATTTAGAAAATTAATTTTGAAAAATGGATTTCAATTTTGAATTCTACATGTCCAGAAATGGTTAGGGTGATTTTTGGGAATTTTTCTGAAACAGTTGATTTTTCATTGAATAGTAAAAAATACTGTTTTTAAATTCGGTGTGATAATGACATCATTAATGATTCAATAATGATGTCATAAATATAGTCTAATTGTGTATAGTTAAATAAGGTGTGAGGTGTCTCAAGTGAATTATTCCATGTGCAAATACCATGGGCAAGCCCATGGTTTTGAAAAACCCACTCACGAGGTGTCCCTGGAAAATTATTAAAATAATCCCTCACTTTTCCTGTAAATACCAAATCTTCCCATAATTTAATTCATTCCCAATTCTCCCTCATCGAGTATATGGTCTCCTTAGTTCCATATTGGTCCTCCCAAGGTTTCCCCAAGCCCCAAGGTTCCAACTTTCACATTCTAAGGGTTATTCTACAAGGTATGAAAATTTTCAATTTCTTTCTATTTCCTTTCAAGTTCACTTTTATGTGGTATATCATTCAAGTTTCCATACCATGTTCTTATTTTTCTTATTATTATTGATATACTATATATTATGATTAATTTTTGGATAGTTAACCATTGTCCCCTCTCTTTTTAATATTTTTTAAAACCATGTTGCGTAGCCATTAAGCAACCGAATTTTTGCAAGTGATTTCAAAATTATTCTTTTATATTGAGTTCTTTATTTATTCATTATTCATCGCTTATTACCCAAGAAGAATGAAATATCCAGAATATTTTATATTCTGGATGTTCTCATGTTCATTAGAAATTCATAGTTAATATTCTTCTTTTCCCCCACTTGTTCCGGGAATTAAAAACATTGTCTGTGATGTGTCGAATTACCGACATCGTAGACGAAGTGATTTCAATTTGCGTTAATTATTTCAAGTCTAGACATGAAACCATTTATATGGATGAACCAGGTTATAATATATGTTTTATGACTCTCCCATGGTTCTGTAATTATTTGTTACTCATGGTTCTAATTTATAAAACACAATGAGGTCGTTATTTTCAAAGAACCACTAAAACGATCTAAACGAATATCATTAATGTTTTAACTAATGAATCATCATTAAGGTATATAACCCAAAATCATTATAAGATCATTTATATCTCCATAATTTTATTAATAATATGTATTAACTGTTCTGGATGTTTAACCATGTTTCAAATGAACTTCCATTCATGGAAACAAGTAAACGAACCATGAAAACCGAGGAAGAAAATGCTTCGAAAACATGATAATTAAACCAATTGAACACTTAGAAAGGGACATTAACGAACCTAATAAGGTTATAATAAATAAATTACATGTATAATAGGTTCTAGACATATTAATTAATGAAGATAAATTTGATTATTCAGGTCATTAAAACAAACGAACAATCGAGCGTAAGGTAAGGGGTTTCTCATCTCACTTTCACTTCTGTGAGATTTTCATTGCCCACCACATATTTCATGTATGTTGTATATGTGTACTGAAATTTTTTATATAATAACATAATTATATTAATATTCTTCTTATTAAATGATTCACTTTATTTTCATTATGTTCTGGTCAGTTTATTCGACTAATTACATTGTGGTAAGGGACTTTGTCTCAACTACCTATTCGTTGTGACTAACTTTGTATTGTGCACCTAATAATACTTATGTGGTGTACCTACTGCCCAGTTGATATCACTTTTCATTTGAAATTATATTTATATTAAATATTCATAATCTCATGTGAAGGATATGTTTTTTGTCTAAACCGTATACCATCATACATACGGTGTTTATTTGGAAAGTTATTTTAATTATGGAAATATTGATGAATCTGTATACTCTACTCTATAAGGATATTGAAAGTATTATTTATCTTGTATTGAATAAATGTATAAAGAATAAATTTGACATGTAGTGGTGGGTGGGGCCCACTATATCCCCTCGGTGCATCAGTAGGTCTCATGAGACAAAACAGTTTGGCGACAAACCCTTCGAGTTTGTTTCCAAAAATCAGACGGGTTTCTTCCCACAGAACTAAACCATTTTTACAGTAATATGGTTTCATGTTCCAGATACATGAAGTCCAATTGATAATAATTCTCTTTATTCACTATTAGTTATTATTATTATCCATGATATTTTCACTATGACAAAATCTATGGATGTAGTTTCATTCTCAGTCTATTAATGGAATTAGTTTGTCATTTATTCACAACTCCATATTGTTTATGTCAGATTGATTATGATTCAAAATTTATTGTACTCATGCTTCTGCTATTTATAACCCTTACCAAGCATTTGAGCTCACCCCTTTTGTTGTCTACCTTCGACAGGTGATGAAAAGAAGTTCTTCTATTGAGTTCATGTGGATGAAAATTTATAGTTTTTGATATGTATTGTATTTTGTAACCTTTTCCAATGTAATTTGAGTAACATCTATGTATCTAGTTTCTTCAATACTAATAAATTGATCATTCCTTCAAGATTTTAATTCCTTCTAACCATGCCAATATCACATGTAATGCACTAGCCCCAGCCTAGAGGGGTCGGGGTGTTACAGTTGGTATCAAAGAAAGTTTAGTAGAAAACATGGAAACTAGAGTAGGAAATGTATGGTAGGGAACAAAGACCTAAGGTATTATATGAGGAATATCATACAAGAATTTCCTGGTATTTTGTTAATGAATAGATTATGTTGATATTTTAGGAAATACATCCCTTTTTTGATACGAGAAGGTAGAGGTGGCTCTAGCACAAATGTATCAAGGGTTATAACCCAAAAACACCACTTTGAGCTAGACTCAAATGGGAACTGGTGCATGAAAACCGGCCTTGCTACACTCTTGTTTATGAAACATTGGTGGATATGCTTAGGATAATTTATATTTTCTTTACAAGCCATTATTAAGGAGTTAATGTAAATTTTTCCCCATAGGAACCATGTTTATAAGATTATCTATACATAGAATTTCAATATATGTTAAGAGATTTTCTATTTGAGATTCAAAAACTAATCTTTTATATCCCATTATTTAGAATTGGTGACTAATGGAAGAAGGTGAATCAATAATCGTGGGCAATGTAGGGATCTCCCTACTGAGAAAGTCAACACAGTCAACATTGGAGAAGATCAAATCATGACCATATTGGGACAACTTACTCAAGTTGTAACGAATAACCATTAAACACCTATGTTGGATCATTTCTTGTGGAAGAATCCCCCATATTTCAGAGGGACTACTAATCCAGTGGTAGGTGAGCAATGAATCAAGTCCCTCGAAAAGATATTAATGGAGTTAAGATGAAATGAAAATGAAAATGTAGTACTGGCGGTATATTGTCTCAAGGGAGACGCTGATAAATAGTGGTCCCTGATTCAAAATACCATAGATGAAGAATTAATAGAAGATATTGAATGGATAAATTTTAAGGAAATATTATATGAAAAATATTTCCCTCGTGAGGAATGAACTGAAATGAAGGGAAATTCATTGTCTTGAAACAAATGGAAGAATACAATGTTGCAGAGTATGAGGCTACCTTCACAAGGCTAGCCAGGTATGAAATGGATTACGTTCATGACTCAGTAGACAAGATGTATCATTTACTTGAAGGTCTTAAGCTAAGTCTTCTAAGGGAACTGACTTCTCAATCATTTTTATTATATGATGAAATTGAATCAAGTTCGAAAAAAATAGAGAAGGAATTTTATAGATAAAATTTTTTCAAAGGAAACCAAGGTAAGAAGTGGTATTCTGAAAACAAAGAAAAATGAGAAGAACCAAATAAGTTCAAGGGAACGAATAGATTCCTATTATGTGAGAACTATGGAAAGAATCATCCTGGGAAATGATTGAAAGGAATGTGAGTCTACTATAACTGTGGAGAAAAGGGTCATTGATCTTATAAATGCAAGGGGAAGAAACAATTCAATGATGTTCAATGATATAATTGCATATAGATGGGACACTATGCAAATGAGTGTCCTAAGCGTCAAGGAAACATGCCTCAGAAAAAGCCAAGAGAGAAAGGGAGAGCCTATGCAATTACAACCGTGGAGTTTGATGTTCATAGTGATGTGGTGGCAGGTACTTTAATTGTTTCCTCAAACTTATCCAACACATTAATTGATTCTGTATCATCAAATTCATTTATATCCTCTCAGTTTGGAAGGAAAATTAGATATGTCCAATTTTACTTAAGAAATGAGTTTTCAGTCAAAACTCCAATGGGATGTATCATTACAAAAAAGGCATGTCGACTAGCCCCCCTCCAAACACCAAAACGTTCTTTAGTTGATAACATTATCATCATACCTCTAATTAAATTTGATATAATTCTTGGTATGGATTGGTAGTCAAATTATGATAAGGGGATTTATTGCAATAAAAAAGAAGTTAGAATTTTTGAAAATGGTGTAGAATCCCATTTCTTTAGAGTGGATAATTCTCCGTCTGATTCTTATCTAGACCCACCCCCAGTAGCTCTATTGAATAAAATTCATGGAGAGAAAGAGAACCCAATATCTATGGGTGAGGAAATAAATATTCAAATTGAATATGTTCATATAGTGAAAGAATACATTGATGTGTTTCCAGAGGATTTACCTGGACATCCTCCTATGCAGGAAATTGAGTATTTCATTGACTTAATTCCTGGTGCAAGATCTATATAAAAGAACCCATATAGGATGGCCAATGTGAAGCTAGTGGAGCTAAAGAAACAACTAGAAGAGTTGAGTGACAAAGGATTTATGCAACCTAGTGTTTATCCATAGGGATCCCCAGTCTTGTTTGTATAGAAGAAATATGGATCCATGAGGATATACATTGATTACAGGGAAATCAATGCTATTACAATAAATAATAAATATCCTCTACCTAAGATTGATGATTTATTTGAACAACTTCATGGAGCTCAATTATTTTCAAAGATTGACCTTTGATCCGGATATCATCAACTGAGTGTGAGGAAGGAAGATATTCCGAAGACAACATTTTGAACCAGGTATGGGAATTACGAGTTTATAGGGATTCCTTTTAGACTGACGAATGAACCATCTATTTTCATGGATTTAATGAATGGAGTTTTCAAGGAATATCTTCATAACATTGTTTCGATATTCATCGATGATATCCTCATATACTCAAACAGCTATGAAGACCATGAGAGTCACTTGAAGTTATTCTGGGTACCCTTAGAAGAAATGAATTATATGGAATATTTAAAAAGATTGAATTCAAGCTTCAATCAGTTTCTTTTCTGGTCCATATTGTCTGTAAGGGTGGAATCCTAGTTGATCCTATGAAGAAAAAGGAAATCCAAGAATGGCCCACACTAATAAATATAAGTGTGGTACGCAGTTTTATTGGCTTACCAGGTTATTATCGACGTTTCGTTCTGAATTTTTCCCGCATGGATAATTTGCTAACGAAGCTCACAAGTAAAGGGGTCAAATTTGATTGGACAGAATATTGTGATGAATTGTTCGAATAACTAAAGAGAAGATTAGTCAATGATCCTATATTGAATCTACCATCGGGGAATGATGGGTCTGTTGTTTATAGTGATGCTTCAAAGAAAGGACATGGTTGTGTCCTTATGCAAAATGACAGGGTTATTGCTTATGCATCACAATAACTAAAAGTTCATGAGAAAAACTATCCCACTCATGATCTTGAGTTAGCTGCAGTAATATTTGCTTTGAAGATATGGAGACATTATATCTATGGTGAAAAATGTGATATTTATACTGATCACAAGAGTTTGAAGTATATTTTCTCACATAATGAACTAAACATGAGGAAAAGGATATGACTTCAACTAATCAATGATTATGATTGCACGATACACTACCACCAAAGAAAGGAAAATAAGGTGGCAAATTCTTTGAGCAGAAAGGATCATGAGGTTTTGAACAAGATGAGAGTTGAAAGGGATCCTATTTTCATGGATCTAGTAAAGATGGATATGGGAATAACCATGGAAGGTGAAACATCAATACTTTTTCAAATGTTTTCCAACCCATCTTTACTAGAATGGAGAAAAAGTTCTTAAGCTGATGATGAGGAATTTCAAAAGAAGATTAATGATGTGAATGATGGGAGATTGTGTGACTTCATATATGAAGATGGAATTTTAAAATTTGGGAAGAGACTTTGTGTTCCTGATATACCTGATCTAAAAATGGAATTTTTGGATAATGCTCATAGTTTCAATTTCTCTATACACCCTGGTAGCAGTAATATGTATAGAGATTTGAAGGAAAATTTTTGGTGGGACAACATGAAGAGAGAGATTGATGATTTTTTGTCAATATGTATTGTTTGGCAACATGTGAAAGCTGGAAGGCAACAGCCTGGAAGAGTATTGGAACATATTCCCATACCTGAGTTGAAATGGCATAATATCATGATGGGAATTGTCATGGGACTACCAAAGACTCCTAGAAGGAATGATGCAATATGGGTCATTGTTGATCGTCTTATCAAGTTAACACATTTTCATGCTATAAGAGAAGATCTACCAGTTGATCGTCTAG
Organism: Viscum album; assembly: GCA_963277665.1. Lineage (NCBI taxonomy): Eukaryota > Viridiplantae > Streptophyta > Magnoliopsida > Santalales > Viscaceae > Viscum > Viscum album. Next base: position 1,572,578,180 of record OY728121.1, on the reverse strand, counting down.
AAAGACTATATATTAATGATGTTTTGAGACTTTTTGGAGTACCCATATCGATTTTTTCTGATCATGATCCACATTATACATCAAGATTCTGGAAAAGTATTTAGAAGGCCCTAGCTACTGATCTTCGTTTGAGCCCTTCCTACCACCCACAAACTAATGGACAATCAGAATGGACTATTCAAACATTGGAATACATTTTGAGGTATTTTTCACTTGATTTTCAAGGAATGTGGGATCAATATTTACCTCTCGTAGAATTTTCCTACAACAATATCTTCCATTTAAGTATTTAGATGGAACCCTTTGAAGAATTGTTTGGGAGGAGATGTCATAAAAAACTTGATGGGATGATGTTGGTGAAACAATGCTTGTGGGACAAGAACTTGTTGAAGAATCAGTAGATAAGGTGATGAATATCCAGAACCATATCAAAATAGCTCAAAGTAGGTAAAAGAGCTATGCAGATAATCAAAGGAAAGATTTTGAGTTTCAGGAAGGTGAACATGTTTTCTTAAAGGAATATCCATAGATGGGTATTATACAATTTGGTAAGAAGGGAATTTTATGTCCAAGGTACATCGGAACTTTTGAAATTATGGACCGAATCGGAGATGTATCTTACCGTTTGGAAATGCCGCCAAGTCTCTCTAAGTTTCACAATGTGTTCCACATGTCAATGTTAAGAAATTACACGCCAAACACAACACATGTACTCACTTATGAAGAAGTAGAATTTGAGCCAGATCTATCTTATTGAGAAGATCCTATCATGATTTTTGATACTAGAGAACTAGTATTGAGAAATCGAATGACTCGTCTGGTAAAGGTTCTATGGAGGAACCATAAGATGGAGGAAGCCACATGGGAGCCTGGAGATCTTATGTTAGAGACATACCCAAATATTTTTGGGTAACATTTTTTTAGTTTTGAGGACAAAATTTTTGTAAGGAGGGGAGAATGTAACACCCCATGGTTTTGAAAATAAATATTGAATGCAATTTTATAATCTATCCATTAAACACAACATTTCCTCTTCTAGGTTCTGAATTTTGAAAAATGGTCATCTACAGTTGTGTTCAGTAAGTCATTTGGAGTCTGATAGAACAAACATGATTTTTGGTGAATAGTAACATACCCATATGAATAGTAAAATGAATAGCAATATGACGCTTATGAATAGTAAATAATATTATTATTTTATTTTTTTAAGGAAATAAGATAATGAGATCTTAATTAGTTTTTCAATGAGAAATAAAACTAATTCCACTTTAAGAATGTTATTTTTACAATTAACTATGACCTTAATTAAAAATTAAATTAATACTATTTAGAAAATTATTTTTGATAAATGTACTTCACTTTTGAATCCTACACATAAAAAAATGTTTAGGGTGAATTTTGGGAATTTTTCTGAAACAGTTGATTTTTTAATGAAAACTAAAAAATACTGTTTTTAGATTCTGTGTGTTAATGACATCCTTAATGATGTAATAATGATTTCATAAATATGGTATACTTGTTTATAGTTAAATAAGGTGTGAGGTGTCCCAAGTGGCTTATACCAGGGGTAAATACCATGGGCAAGACCTTGGTTTTGCAGAAACCACTCATGAGGTGTCCCTTGAAAATTATTAAAATAATCCCTCACTTCTCCTATAAATACCAAAACTTCCATTCATTGAATTCATTCCCAATTCTCCCTCAATGATTCTATGGCCTCTATACCTTCATATTAGTCCTCCCAAGGTTTCCACAAGCCCCAAAGTCCCAACCATCATGTTCTATGGGTTATTCTACAAGGTAAGAAAATTTTCAAGTTCATTCTTTTTCCTTTAATGTTCCCTTTTAGGTGGTATATCATTCATGTTTCCATACCATGTTCTTATTTTTCTTCTTATTCTTGATCAACTATATATTATGAATCATTTTTGGATAGGTTACCCTTTTCCATTCTCTTTTTAATATTTTCTAAAACCATTCTGTGTAGCTGTTAGGCTGCCGAATTTTTGTAAGTGATTTCAAAATTATTCTTTTATTTTGAGTTATTTATTTATTCTTTTTGATATCTTATTACCAGAGAGGAATGAAATGTCCAGAATCTTGTATATTCTTGATTTTCTCATGTTTATGATAAATTCATCATCAATATTCTTCTTTTCCCCCACTTGTTTAAGGAATTAAAAACTTTGTCCGTGATGTGTCGAATTACCAACATCGTAGACGATGTGGTTTAAGTTTGCATTAATTCCTTCATGTCTGGTCATGAAACCATTTATATGGTTGAAGAAGGTTATAATATATGATTTATCACTCACCCTTGGTTCTTTAATTCTTTTTTACTCCTGGTTCTAATTTATAAAACATAATGAGGTTGTTATTATCAAAGAAGCACTAAAACGATCTAGACGAACATCATTAATGTTTTATCTAATGAATCATCATCAAGGGATATAACACAAAATAATTATAAGATCATTTATATACCCATAATTTCTTTAATAATATGTTTTAACAATTTTGTATGTTTAACCATTTTTCAAATGAACTTCCATTCATGGAAACAAGTAAACGAACCATGAAAACCAAGGAAGAAAATGATTCCCAAACAAGAAAATTGAACCAATTGAACCCATAGAAAGGGCCATGAATGAACCTAATAAGATTATACTAAATAATTTAAATGTATAAGAGGTTATGGAAATACTAATTAATGAAGCTAAATTTTATTATTCATGTCATTAAAACAAATGAAGAACACACTCGAGCATAAGGTAAGGGGTTTCTCATCTCACTTTCATTTTGTGAGATTTTCGTTGTTCGCCACATATTTCTTGTATGTGGTATATGTGTAATGCCATATGTTATATAATAACATGATTATATTTATATTAATGTTATTCAATGATTCACTTTATTTCCATTATGTTCTGGTCTTATGATTCGACTAATTACTTTGTTGTAAGGGACATTGTCTCAACTACCTTTTCGTTGTGACTAACTTTTTATTTTGCACCTAATAATCCTTATGTGGTGTAACTGATTCCCATTTGAGATCACTTTTAATTTGAAATTATATTTATATTAAATATCCATAATCTCATGTCATGGATATGTTTTTTCCCTAAACCGTATACCGGCTTACATAAGATGTTTATTTGGAAAGTTATTTTAATTATGGAAATGTTGATGAATCCGTATACTCTACTCTATATGGATATTGAAAAGGATTATTTCCCTTGTATAAAATAAATTTATAAAGAATTATATGGACATGTAGTGGAAGGTGGGGCCATATATAGCCCCTTGATGCATCGGTAGGTCTCATGGGACAAATAGCTTCGCGACAAACACTTCGATTTTGTTTCCCAAAATCAGACAGGTATCTACCCACAAAACTAAACCATTTGTATGGTATTGTGGTTTCATGTTCCAGATACATGATGTCCAATTAACAAGCATTCTCTTTATTCATTATCAAATATTATTATTATCCATGTGATTTTCACTATGACAAAATCTATAGATGCAGTTTAATTCTCAGTTTATTAATGGAATTAGTTTGTCATTTATTAAAAATTCCATATTGTTTATGTCAAATTGATTATGATTAAATTTTATTATACTCATGCTTCCAATATTTCTAACCCATACTGATCATTTTATCTCACCCCATTCATTGTCTACCTTCGACAAGTGATGAAGAGAAGGACTTATTTTGAGTTCATGTGGATGCAGATTTTTAGTTTTTGATATGTATTGTATTTTGTGACCTTTTCCAATGTAATTTGAGTAACATATATGTATAAAGTCTCTTCAAGACTACTAAACTGATCATTCCTTCAGGATTTTAATTCCTTCTAACCATTCTAATATGATAAGTAATGCATCGGCTCCAGCCTAGAGGGGTCGGGGTGTTACATCGTAGGAGGTGGAGGCTAACAGTATATAGATGGAGTTCTGTTTAAATATTTTCCCACAATGAAAATTTAGGTAAATCAGATTACCAAAATTTTGGAGATTTTGCCTATTTAAGGAGAAGTAATCCCCTTTATTAAGATGATGAGATTGAATATTATATTTTCCAGAAGAAATTAATTGATGACTGATGTGGTATGTGGTGGAGAAGACGATACATGGAGATAATCAACCACGTACGGAAAACAGTACACGGAACATAGCAGTTTTCTTTGGAAACTCTCATGGTACGCAGACAAGAATGGTAGTATGTGGATAATGATGGTATGTGGAGGAATGAAGTTTTACGTGGTGTAGGGGAGTACGTGAAGAAGGACAATTCACATAATAGTTGGATAGTACACGAAAATAGAAGCGGTACATGAAAACCAGTAGACAGTACATGGAAACCACAACAATATGAGGAAACAACTAGGTGATATGTGAAAACAGCATAAGTACATGGAAATAATAGGAAAATATTAAGAAAGAACATCAATACACAGAAATAGTTATACGGTATAAGAAAACAGCAGCGTTACATGAAAACAGTTAGATGGTACACAGAAACAACAGTGGTATACAGAAACAGCTAGACAGTATGTAGAAACAACAACGATATGCCGAAATTACAGCGGTACGTAGAAATATCTCAATGGTACATAGAAATCATAGCAGTACGCAGAAATAGCAGCAGTACACAAAACACCCACAAAAGCCTGAATAGTGTCCAAATCAGTTTGAAAATTTAATTTCAAAAACAAATCAGTGTACGGGAAGATAAACTATACCTATGAGTGATTATGGTTCTTCAACAGAGCATCCATTTATAGTTGAGGATGCATGATTTAATTCCAAACCATTAAAGTGTCCTTCATTTCATTAAATTGAGTGAATATTATTCCAACGCAGGGAGTAAGGGGGAGTCAATGGAAGTGATCTAAGGTACGTAGTGTGCTATCCATAAAACATTGTAAAGGCAGTGTCCATGTAAACAAGTGACTATTCTAAACTCTAGTAATCCACAAATAGTGATGATTAGTGGAATTTGGTATGACCGAAAACCAATCAGCGTATGCTCCTTTGACGTAATCCTCACCGGTGAACCAAGTAAAAAGTGTTGTGTTTTCCTTCTTCATGTAAATGTTTTAATTAATACAGTTATCTGTCATACATGTATTAAAAATTATTCCTACCAACATGGGAACAATATCCATTAAATAAGAAAAAAAAATTTCCACCCTGATTCACCCCCTCTCAGGGTGGTCTAGAGTCCTTCAATTGACATCAGAGGAAAAATATTTACGTATGTTAGAAAATTTTTAATAATTCTATTTTGAAGATGAATTGAGTTTTCTTTCTTAAGTCAATAATGAATATAATACTTGATGAATTTTTAGTTATATTTTAGAAACAGTCTATTGTAAGAACCTGGATATTCTTTTCAGGTCTCGTTCGACCGAGAGCTCCGTACGGCCGCAGATCTTAGACGAGCCCCCGAGCCTTCGTCTGTCCTTCAAATTGAACACCATTGGTTGTGTTGGAATCACATCGATCTATGGAATTCTAATGTGATTCAAGCCTCAAGGTTCAAGTATATTGATCTCCCAATGCCAATGTCGGTGGTTTGTACCTTTCTATTGAATGTGTTTTAGTTTTATATGAAAATTTTCCCTGTACCCATGAACGGGGTATTGTGTGTTTACCGTTTTAGCCCAATTGTTTGTCTGCTATGCTGGTATGCTTGAGTAGATGATAATTGTTGTGAATATGGTGAATTGTTTTTATTTGGATGTGTTTCCCAGGCATGTTTTTCCTGTTTTGTCCTTTAGATCTACTTTTCCTGTTAGGATGTTGTTTTCTTTTCCATACCTAGTATTATAGGATAGTGTGACTATTGTTCTGTTTTACTCTTGTGTTTTAGAAAACTAGACAAGTAGTTCTTGATGTTTAACATGGACGTTATGCACTGCTACACTTGCTTGACTTACAAAGGGCCGTGAGAACCTGCTGTATAGACCATAGGGGGGAATGGACATAAGGGCTTCTCTAGAGTCTCATTATAATTTATGATGCGAGACCATAGGGGGAATTGATGTTGAGTGCTTCCCCGGAGTGTATGTAGTTCCTCAATGCAGGCCATAGTGAGAATGTGATGTTGAGTGCTTCCACAGAGTTCCTTTAGTACTGATATGAGACTATATGGGGAAATGAAGGTGAGTTATTCCTCACAGAGTCTATGCTTAAGCTAAACCATAGGGGTTAGAATGAGTGTACTACCTAGAGGGTTTCTTGTACGTGTTAGGTAGGACCAAAGGGGATAGGCTATGAGTACTTTCCAGAGGGTTACCTTGTGTTTAGCTATTTTCTTGTGATTCTAGGTAGGAAAAGAGGGTATAGGTTGCGGGTACTTCCTAGAGGGTTACCTGTTGTGTTTAACTACTTTGATTAGTTGTTGCATGTTGTGTGGTGATTTGAATGTTTTGAAACTGTGGATTGTTTACTGATGAGTACTTCCATGTTTACTGCATTCCATATTTTACCTCCCATATATTCCCTGACTGTTAGGCACATATCTCATTTCGGATGCATATTCGGATTTCGTGTCCCACCCTTTTTGGGCCATGCTTTTGGGACTAAACAGATTATATTTTTGCAGGTATAGATAAGGGAAAGCACCCTTCTACTTCAGGTACTTGATTTTCTGTGGAGATGGAGAGCATGGGACCAAGAAATGGATTGTGATGGTGTGGAGTTATCTATTTTATTTTGCACAATTGTTTAACACTGTTTTATTTCAGCATTGTGACTTGTTTGGATACTTTTCGTAGACATATGAATCATGCGTCATTTTATATATGTGTGATTCTGTTTATACTCTCAGTTTTTGGATGTATGTCATTAGTACTACTTACTCTCATGTATGAATTTGTTTACATCTGTTGTGTACTCTTCCAATGACGGCATAGTTTCCTCACTATCACACCCAATGCCATAGCTGCTAGTCAGCAGCCTTTGGCATTCTGGGAAATGAGTTTGAGGCCATGTGACCAACCGGGTATGGGGCACCTCTGTGTGGCTTCTAAAACCAGGAAATTACATATATACCCAGCAAGACCATGATGAACATGAAAAATAATGAGAAGAGAAAGTTGAAGAAGTCCCTATTATCTAAAGAAGAGGTAATATCTATTTCTCTATGCCATTAGAAAAGTGATGATGTTTCAGGACTAGAATGAAAAGAGAAAGAATATCGGGATGTTTGTGTTTTCACCATTGATAAATCATCTACCTCAAAAGAAACTGATAGACTATGAAAATACCTTTATGATATCTCCGAAGATAGAGTCATCAGTATTTGTAGAATATTTCAATGTATGAAGAAGGAAATCACCTAGATAAAAAAATAAGCAGACTATATGGAGGATGGCCTTGTAAATAAACTATCAAAATTTTATCTCTCCAAAAAAATTGAATCCTGTTAGGAAATAAGGAGGAAACATAAAACGAATACATCAAAATGGTTCAATGAAGCTGAAGAGGAAGAGAGAGTTAGGTGGGATCTTAAAGAAAATATTCATGTGCTTGAACGAAAATTGAAAAATTGAACTGATGTCAAGGGTCTAAAATTAGATGGGATATCCAAGAATATCAAGGAAAATGACTCTTTGATTCAGAAAAAAAATTATGTTGCATGACGAAGAAGTTGTTAGAATGAAGAAGGCTTGTGAAGAGAAGATGACTATGATTAAAGATCTGAAGGTCATTATCAATAGTAAATGTTTATAATTGGATGCTCAGTTGATAAATCTTGAGATGACACATATTAAGACTCCACAAGTGATTGAAATAGTTTTTTTTGGTACTCAATGATCACCGGAGGATTCTAAATCTAAAATACCTCAAACATGTGACAAGATGATTATGATAACTCTTGATTATCTATCTCAAGAAACAATTTATTTTTCTAGTCAATGATCCTTGGAAGATTATACTATCAAAATACATACAACATTCTAAAATCATGATGTCACTCATTGATCAATCACAAGTAGGTGAGAACGTGAACGTACCATCCATACCAACTTGTACTATTGTTTCTAAATATGTTTCAACAAAAACTGAAGGATGGAATAAAAATTATAAACAAGTATGGATGAGGAAAGGTGAGGAGAAGAAACCTAGCACCATTTATATGGTATATAGAAAGAGTAATCTAGAAGATGGTTCCCCAGATGGAGAACATTACATTATGAAGAAGGCCCAACAACCTTATACAGAAGATATCAAGAAGACAATATTTATTGGTCAATGATGGTGCTGCAATAGATTTTGGCATTGGTCACTATATTGTTACTAAAATCCCTTAAATGGAAAATCTAGAGAAATACTATATCAATGGGAAGAATTATAGAGAATAAGAAGAAATGTACAGAGATTCAGAAGCATCTGTTAATTATAAACAGATATGGAAGGCTTGATAACATATGTGATGTATGTAATGAGAGTGGTCAAAAGGTATGTACATGCCCATATCAACATGAATTCATTATTGATATGAAAATATGACCTCTGATACCAGCTAGTTATGGAGAAGCTACCTCAGGATGAAATAAGAAGAATAGTGTAGACACATTTTTCCCAAAGAAGATCTCATGTAGGAAAGCTAAGAAGACCCTGGATTTTAGATCCATGAAATTGAAGGGAAATTCCTCAAAAATAGAAACTAAGAGGGATGAAACACATATGAACCCATGGAGAAGATCCAAACATGCTAAAATAGTTCCAAATGAAATGTTGGTCATCTCTCCAGATGATTTGGAAAGAATAAGGAAACGTGAATATGGAAAGGCCAAGGCTAGTGATAGAGGATAAAATAAAACTTCCATGTGATGAAGATAAAGTACATGAGAGAAAGAAAACCAAAACAAACACACATGTTAAAGAAGTTCTATGGGAGAGATGTATGAAATATGGTCACATTGAAAAAGGTTTACTAACCATAATACCAAAGAAAGAATAGATCCTTATGAAGAGTAAGAATGTATCATACATGATGGATGTTAAGAAGAATAAAAATTCTCTATGCAATACAGAAGTGAATGTGAGGAGATCCTTTCCACTCCAACACATATCAAAAAAGGTGTTCAGATGTGCAAGCATAAAGACAGGAGTAAATTGTAGAACATGGTTGATAGAAGCATCTCATCCTTATAGCTCATATTGATGAAGGAAGGAGGAACCACATTATTCTATTAATCATTTGTGAATTCTATTTGTGATGATAATATATGGAATTGAATGTGAAGCATGCTCTCAGTGGGAGAACCTAATATTTAGTGAATGTTTTCAACTATTGATAGATATGATAAATAAGGTTAAATCCTTATAAGATTCAACAATTTATATTCAAATATTAAAATGATGAAGAATCATTATTGATGAAGATGACGAGGAGTGTTTCCCTTAAGGGGGAGATGAATTAAGAAGCTTCCATATTTATTATTTCAATCAATATCAAATGTAGTTGGTATGAAATTCTATTACTATGGAAATTTATTGAAGAACACGTCATTGGAAGAAGTATTCCATTTATCAATCACTCATCTATGGTTACTCATAATAATGATCATTTTACAAAGGGGGAAGTAACTGAATAAATTAGTGGAATAAGAATAATGAAAGATCCACAAGGCCACTTATCCTACCAATTTTACAAGAGTGTTTTTGATATATTATTTGAAGTTAGTGAAGGAGTTTCAGGTTGATTATTCCCTATCACATTCGATTTTAGAATCCTGTAATGAAAGTGGAAAACCCTTGAAGACAAAGCACATGAGTTCTCATATCATGAGGTATCATGATAAGTGAATAATGGACAACTTTGTTGTCTAAATAAAATCCTCTTTTTTTCTATACTAGGTATTTATCAAGTAGACTTGAAATGATTGAAGACACATTTCTTATGAATGTAATAATACCCTTTTTAACAAACATTATGTTTCTACTCAATAAAGGGGAGAGAAATTGAAATTAATATTCAAAAATTGAGAGAAAGGAAAATAAAAAGGGGAGATAGAAGATTCCCATTTTTATATTGAAACATTAATTTGAGGAGGACATACAGTATTTAAAACCAAAAAGGGGGGAGATTGTATGGACCAATTTGTGTATAAGGTTGTATTTATTTTCAAAATCAATAAATAAATATCAAAATAAAGTAGGAGACAAAGGGATTCATGTTATAAAGTGATCATGCAACATCTCACTGTTCGAAGAGTCCATGAAAGAGACTACATGAAGAGACATTCCTTATTGCATGAGAAATCATATGGATATTTGAAGAATTATTAATGATCATAAAATGTTGAGAAGATGATTCCAGTCATATTCTATGTTGACTAGAAAGACTAATGTTTCTTGATGACATAGAAGTTATAATACTTTCCCTAGATAATCTTCACATGCATAACTAGGTAGTTTGCAAAGAATGGGATCATATGTTTGATACTGAAAGAAGTATTGAAGGACTCCTCTCCACAAGATATTTTTTTTGCATCAAAACATTCATTAAAGTCACCACAAATCACAGCAAAATATTATCCTGATCAAGAGGGTCCTAACTCTATAAACAGCTCATGAATTGGATGTTCTGTTACCAAGATACATGAATTTTGCTAAACAGGGGGCCAATTATACAGAATAGTACATAGTGAAGGAATACAGTATGCGGAATCATATGTGGTGAAGACATGTAGTATGAGGACTGATATTGAAAATAGTTCACAACACAATACGCAGTATGTGGTACATAGAATGTTGTCGAAACAGTTCACATCCACGATATGCGATGAAGGCATGTAGTTTGTGGAATGGTGCGCAGACTTGAAAACAGGTCATAACAATAGTATGCAGTGAAGGCATACAGTGAAAAAAATGATGCCAAAAATTGTTCTCAATATATATACACAGTGATGAGTTGCAGTACGTGGAATGACAACCATATGGTATGTGGAAGGTTAATGGTACATGATAAAGGTTCATAGTTTAGTGTATTACTAAACGCGGTGGAGGCTAATAGTATATAGATGGAGTTCTGTTTAAATATTTTCCCACATTGAAAATTTTGGTAAATCAGATTACTAAAATTTTTAGAGATTGTGCCTATTTAAAGAGAAGTAATCACCTTTGTTAAGATGAGAATATTGAAGATTAAATTTTTAGGAATAATTTCGGTGATGTCCGAAGTGATATGCGGAGGAGAAGATGGTACGTAAGGAGAATCATCTGCGTAAGGAAAACAGTTCACATAAGAGAGAAAAATTCTCTTAGATAGATCTCGTGGTATGTGGCTGAGCTAAGAAGTACACATAGAAGGATGGTATTATGGGGAGTGGATTAGTAGGTAGTGTAGGGGAGTTCCTGAATAAGGACAATTCACAGATCAGCTGGAGGTACATGAAAATAGTAGTGGTACGCAAAAACAGCTAGATGGTATACAAAATTAGCAACAGTACAAGGAAAAACTGGATGATACAAAAAAATAGAAGTGGTACATGGAAGTATCTAGAAGGTACACAACAAAAACATCATTATGTAGAAACAGCTAGACTGTATGTGAAAATAGCAGCGATACACAAAAATAGCTGGAAGGTACGCGAAAACAGAAGTGGTATGCAAAAACAACTAGATGATACATGGAAATAGTAATAGTACTGAGAAGTAGTATCGGTACACAAAAATAGCTTAATGGTATGAATATTTAGTAGTGGTACACGGAAATAGTAGTAGTTTTCAAAACACCCACAGAACCCTGAAAATTGGACAAATCAGTTTTAAAATTGATTTTCTATAACATATCAGAGTATGGGAAGATAAACTAGATTTGTTAGTGATTATATAACTTCAACATAGCTTTAATTTACAATTGAGGATGAATGAATTAATTCCAAACCATTGAAGTGACCTTCACGTCATTAAATTGAGTGAATATTCTTCCAACACAGTGAGAAAGGGGGAGTCAGCGTATGTGATCCGGGGGACGTAGTGTGCCATCCCTAATTGATTTTAAAGGCTGTGAAACTTGTATAGACTGAATATGCTAAACTCTTTTAATACATAACTAGTGAATATTAGTTGAATTTGGTATGACAAGAAACCTATCGACATAAGATCCTTGGACGTAGCCCTTAGAGGTGAACCAAGTAAAAAGTGTTGTGTTTTCATTTTTCATGTGAATGATTTAATTACTGAACATATTCATCAAACTTGTATTAAAAATGGTTCCAACCAACATCGGAACATGATATAGTAAAGAAGAGAGAAAATATTCCACCCTGATTCAACCCCCTCTATGGGCGGTCTAGGGTCATTCACTTCAGACACTCATTTTCTTAATGACCCATCTCATTATATTTAAAAAATATTACTTCCATTATTTAATAATTGTTCTTACGGCTTCTATTATATTTTTTATTGCAATTAAAATCCATATATCCAATATTACCAGACTAGAAACACTCAATAGACCTCAAAATGTATTACCTAGTGTGTTTTTATCACAATTATCACAAAATGAAAACTTAATTTTCATACCATCAAACTTATTTGATGCATTCCTTCCTTTTTGTGGAACCCAAACTAATTCTTCTTCTATTATTCAAATAACACATGATCATTAGAAACATCAATTTCCATATTTTCTACACATCGAACATGTTTTTTGTAACTTTTGAATTCACAAGAATCTAATTCTCTTCAATATTTTGGCTTCAATCTTGAGTAAAAATGTTTTCTTTTACTATCAAGATCCCAAATAAAATCTGGATATTCCCTTTTCCAATTGATTGATTTTTTATATAGACACCAAATCCTCCAATTTTCATGATTCCAATTTTTTTTTCTATCCTATGTCGAGTCACCATAGGAAAATATTTCTCATGGAAATTATTTGGAATTCATCCCATTCTAATGCATCAATGTGATCATCATCCCTGATATTCTCAACCATTGACCACTACTGGTCAGCTTCACCATCAAAATGGTGAGTAGAATTACTATCCTTTTGATATTTTAGACAATTCATGACATCAAAAATCATTTAGAGTGCCTTAATCCACCATTTAGCTACCACTGGGTTAGATGATTAAATATATAAAAGAGGGTGTTTCCTCATAAAATGTTCTACCACTGACATATTCTTATGAGTTTAATCAAGATGATATAATTCATGGATTAAACAACCATTTATATCCGAAAACAATTGCTCCATTAATATCAAAAACTTCTCGGATCCAATTCCAATCATTCTAGGTTTCATATTCAGAAGAACATCGTCTTCTCATTGCCTTACTACTTAAGTATCCATGACTCTTCTACAAAAAACCAGTCTGAATATATATAAAATATTCTAAGAAACATGGTAATCATTAAATTATATATCATATTAAGTAATCATGAACATAAAAATCAGTTATGGGTATTATATTAACATTATCTTAACAACTAAAGTTATCCAAACCTTTATTAAATACCAACTGTAAGCACCGAACCTTAAATAATACATAATCTACTTAATTAAACTATAATTCACTTTCATTCCCTCTGAAAGTTCTTTTATGTTTAGAGTTTTAGATAATTAGGTCATTACCACATACATATAAATTTATTTATTACAATGTAGTCACTTCTACTCAGAATCCATTTTTTCACAATATGAAACAATAAAAAAACATGATTTTTTTCTATAATAAAACTTGGATACTTTAAAATTTAATTCATCTATCCATTTAAACATCCACAAACCCTATGATTTTTTTAAAACATGGTATGATAAAAAAATCTAATTTATGGAAATAAAAGGAAGAAAGAAACCTCTAGTCCATAAATGAAAATATTTCCACAAAAATAAAACATTTACACATAAATTATAATCTCTTTAGTTTACCTTATGAAATGAGAAGTTTCCTATAAAACCATACAAATCCTATATAAGTCATTAAAGTTAACTTGTGACATAATTTTCATATCACTCTTACATATAATGTAGCTCTCTCAACTACACAAGGATTAACCATCTTGGTTACACATTGAATGACCATTGTAGTATATTACCAAAATATCTTACGAGAAACATAACTGGTTAACTCTATCCCTTTACCCAATGCATTATAGAGCTATAGCAGACTCAATTTCCGTCAGTTTATCATGGGACTCTCCATCATCATAGAAATTCCCATGAACCATTACATGATCATAACACATATATATTTCATAAAATAAATATTCTTGAGGAAAATAAATTTTCCATTTTGAAATAAATTTTCATTTTTAAGAAGACGCACACTTATAAATGAGAAAAATTTTATTTGAGAATAATTTTTTAAACTTTTAAAAGAAACATCAAATAAATAATCCATCAAAAAATAGGGAAAATAAAGTTATGCCGTATAAGTGAAAAAAAATTATTTAGTAAAAAGTGTTGTAACACTACTAGAAAAGTACCCTATACCCATGGTTTGGAACTGTGGGTATAGCCCATAAAACTGTGGGTATAGGATATACCTCTAGTTTAGAGATCTATATGAGATTAATCATTCAGTATAGCTATGATCTATATCTATGTTTTGAAAATCCTATTTCCACGGTTGTGAATCATGGCAATAGGTGAGTCCAACTTGTCAATAACCCTATAAATATGATTCTAAAACCACGGTGATAGGATTTTAGAAAATTCATACATCCAGATTCGAACCCTGGACCACAAATAATAAATCTATGCACCCAAAAACTTTACCAAATATGATTTTTAGTATAAAAATATATATTTACTTATATATATAATTTTAATCACTGGATAAAGTCTGATAATTGTGGAAATAGATATTCCAAAGGGAAATTTTCCCCCCGATTATGTAGGAAAATCTATAGCCATGGTTAACAAATACCTTGTCTATAGGAATGACATATACATATAGTTCATGGAGAACAGTGGGTATAGTTTGGCGTTATACCCATGGTTTTTCGAGGAACCATGGGTATAGGTCTTGAACCAAACCCCATACCCATGGATTTTGGAAAAACGTGGGTATATAGGAGACCAATACCCATATTTTATTTTGATAAACTATGGGTATTGGTCATGAAGGAAACTGTATACCCATCATTATGGAAAAACCATTGGTATTATTCTGAACTAAACAATATCCCCATGGTTTTTGGAAAACCAATGGTATTGGGTTAACCAATACCCATAGTTATTTCCAAAACCATGGGTATGACCTTATTTTCTTGTAGTGTAATAGGAAAAGAGTATTTATAAAAAGGAATTCCCTTAAAAATATCATATCATTGATGAAACAATTAAAAGAATTGATAGAATATGTGTATACACTATAAATCCTCATAATAATACCCAATATAATAAAAATTAATTTCAAAAATAGTATTAGCACATCATAATAAATGATGATGAAAGTTAAGTGAAAGAATGGAAATTAGGTTATGATTTCCCTTACATTGTATCTAAAAACATCATTCACATGAAATTAGTGTCTGGTATAATCAAATTAGATTTAATAATTAGTTAATTCAGAACCAATTCCACATATATTTTATTTATTACCATTTTTTATGTTTATTTATGGCCATTTTGATTAGTTATAAATATTGGAATCGTCATTCTAGGAACATTTGTTTCATGGATTTATGGTCGGTTCCCTTGAGTATAATTATTTGAATCTTTGTATAAGGAATGAAAAAAACCCATAATTTAATTTAATTGATATTTATATGTTTCAATAATTATTAATTATCCTATATATAATATTTTCTTATATAGACCGGTATGATTCATTAGAGTATCACTAAAACATTTAAAATAGATCTGGTCTCTACGTCCTTCCTTGCTTACTCCTCGCTCTCCAATGTTCACCCCAAGTACTCATCATCTCACTTCTCCCCCATCAACTGAAGTCAACTAACTCTCTCCCTTCCAGAAATTAGGTATAGGATGTACTCCACATAATCCATAAGAATACATAATTTTTCAAGCCGTCAATACATTCTTCTTATCGCAAAACTACCTTCTCTACCCATACCGGCTAATGACAACCATTAGAAATCTTTATCCATGCAGGTAGTGAAACGACACATCACATACGATGATTTACATTAATAGAATAAGAGGAGAAGGCCAAAGGTTAGATGCTGAAAATACATGCCTATAAAATAAATTCCAATACTAATATCTCTATATCACTAGAGTTATAATGTGATCTTTTATAGTGTAGGTGTGGATATTTTAGAAATAAAGAAAGAAAAAAATTTAAAAGAGAATGAAGGAGGATTTTACCTCTGGAATATCGTCTCTCTGAGAACCTCTTTAAGGCACTTCATTTTGGTATTTTTGTTGGAATATAAGTTCTTAAACCTGGGTAAGTGACTTCGTAAGGTAATTGGGAATAATTTTGTCAACATTAAAGGTGTACAATGTGTTTGGAATAGGTGTGGCGAGGGGTGGTATTTATAGGGAGAGTCGAGGGGTGTTTTTGATTATTTTATTCATTTGTTTATTATAATGGCTAAAGACTAACAATAGTGTTATGTATTATGACTAAGTATAGTAAATAGTGACTTTGAGTTCAAAAAATGGGTTATTACATAATAAATGACTCAAAAATTCATGTATTTAACTTATAATGTTAAATACCATAAATTTTCGTATTTAACAATTCTCCGAAAATTCAACTATTTCTGAAAAATCCCAAAAATCCAGTAATAGGAAAGCAAGCTAGGCTATGAGTTTTCTCAGGGGGCTGAGTAATTATCCATAATTTTTATTCATTTATATCCCACACTCCATGTTGAATGTAATTTTCACCCCTATACGACATAAAATTTAATGTCCTATAGTAATAATCAATGTTGGTTTAGTGTGTGACTAGCCATTACAAACACTTAAATATTTCAAATACTGAAACTTATAATATGTAGAGGTTCCACAGAAAATGATACTCACTGACATGAAGAGAACACCCTTTTCATAAATAGATCTCTCTAGAGAATACTCCCAATATTGTATCTATTGTTATATCCTTGCTCAAAAAATCCACCCCCACACACAAACCATTTACAAGTTTTACATAAATAATGGTGCGAGAGGAACCGGTATAAAATAAGGCATAAGGTAATGTATATTATAAAAGAATAGTACATCTAACTGTTGATGGTCCGACTTCACTATCCACAAGTGTAGGTTGTATTGAATGCAGTCGTCCTTACCCTCTTCAATGTAATGTACTCTAACACCCCAATGCGACACTGATTGGTTTATATGGGTTCTCTTTCAGAAAAAAATCCACTTCCAATACCTCTAAATCCTAATGTAGTATAACTATAGCTACATGAATAATATGTTTTAGAATATACCCTTCCAACACTTAGAATATTCCCATCATTACCCTCACTACATGTCTATTGGTGTGTTCTACAAAACATCTATATATGTTCCATGTTTCGGAAATATTATTACATTATTGATGGTTAGTGTAACTCCCTCCTGAAGTGACATATCCTTACAAATTGGTGACATATCACTCAATAATGATCTTGTACAACTGATCCCTCTATTAGGGATCACTACTTCCCACTTCCATGGATGATTTTTTCGTAGTGATGCCTACAAGTCCTAGAATACTTTCCTCTTAATCATCTAGATGGAACTATCTATATTACACTGAAAGCCTCCTTCCGGATCTGATGTATTATTAGTGGCTAATCCACCACCTAAAATTCGTCTTTAATTGAAAAATTTTATTCTGGGACTTAATCTCACATTTAAGACCATCCTAAAAATGTCTCGTAGTAGATATCTCTTTCCCTACAATCTCTTGAGAAATGTTTCACAAATTTGTAAAATGTCTAGAAATATACAGCCTAAACATACTCCCATGATTCAATTTCACGACATCCATAGGCCTCTAACAACTCAATTTCTCTTAAGATATGTGATCCTATAACCACATCAAAAGGTTCATCTAAACAATACCATCACCCTATCTAGTTTGTTCTCGAACATCCTGCCAGTGCTTTTCTGATCCTTGAAGCATGTAAGAAGTTAACATAACCCTCCAATATATTAGAGTCCACTTTTTATTATTTAGATTCTCAGTGGAATCGACCAATAAATCTTCCCCCTTATTTCCACCCTCACTTGTAATAGTTTGTGTGTTTTTAAACTAGAGCTCCCTCACCAGATCAAACACACTCTTCACAACCCACCCTACGCTTATTCTAACGAATTTCAAAAACCAAAAATATTTCCCTCAAAACTTATTATGTTCTTCATCACCCAACATGATTGGTTCCTCTTCTTAGAACAATAGAGGATCATTCATTTCCATGTCCTCAAGTCATCCTAAAAACCAGCATCATCATGGAGGTATATTATCTACAATTATAATCATGAAACATAGGGAATAGTTCATAAAAACAACATGTTTACATAAGAGGTAAACACAAAAAGTATGTTCCCAAACCCCCTCCACACTATTAACAAACAAGGTTCAATCACTATCCTTAACCATCCCACACCTAGTTCTTCGTTAACAATTTTAAACACAGACATATTATTCATGTTCTCATTTAGATATCCCTTTATTCTCATCATGAATCATTTTTAAATATTTCTCAATTTCATATTAGGTTCCTTTTACATTTCAATTTAACAGGAATGGAAAAATAGTTCATTTTCAATATCTCATCCATAACAAGTTCACATGTGGTATCCTACAATGATTATTTCCACAATAACCCAGAGTTCCTAAATTTAATTTTGAAAAATAATATGTCGTTCCATACTAGGACATGATTTACATATCAAAAAATATCAACATCAATAATAACAGCACACAACTAGTACAACACCCTATTTTAAATAGCATTAAAATGTAACATAAAATTATAATAATAACAATTCCCAAACTGGGAACTAGGATATCCCTCATACCTAGGTCAGTTACTCAAATTTATTGGCTCATAACCATTTCCCAACTCCTCATAGTATCATATCTATGCTTCACAAATATTAAGACACAATAATGAAAAAATCAAACCTCATGTAATACCATTATGTAATGTTCAGGCCTATGTTCCACACACTAGTTCCAAGAACTACTAGGTCACATGACCTCAAGTGTGGCTCCTCTTATTTAATAGGATTCCATTTACAAGTCAGGGTTTAATATCCATCATGGGAAGACTATATAAACTATTATCCAAGTAATTCACTGGGGGAAATAAATAATAAATTGTGGAATAACATTTAACCATGAAAATTACGAATATACCATGTTAAAAAAACATGAATGACAATTTAATAACTAAAGAAGAAAATATTACATGTTAATGTTTTTGTCAAGTGTCTAAAATGTAACCCAAAATATGGATTGTCATGAACCAACACAGGTCGACCCTGAACCGGTCACCTAAGACGGTCCGTGACATGGCCCAATGGCTGTTCTCGATCCCAACTGGCTGGAAACTAGTTTCGGGCATCAAAATAAACCAGTTGGGAATGATTTGGCCCATTAAAAAGATAAATAAACCTAAATTGAACAAGTACATAAATGAAGGAAAATAAACTGAACAACTTGGCAGCGAAAAAATGGAAAAACAAAGCAACATGACATACCTCAGGTGACCCCGTTGTTCACCACGGAACGTAAACTACACTTGCTCTCAAAATAGATCCAAGACTGAATCCTGCAATATAAAAGTAGATTATGTGTGAGCACTGAGATGCCCAATAGGAATGCAAGAATATAACCCTGTCTTATGACCCTGCCTTTGGTACGAAATCCAATCATGCCAGTTTGAAAATAAGATATAATAAAATAATTTTTTTCCTTTTTTCATATTCATGTAATGAGTCTTCATTTTCATGTAAACCGTTTCTCTCCCACTTCATTTTCACAATACATTTCAAGCATGAATTAACGTTTCAAAATGAAAAGAAACAAGTTTGGATAAAAATGTTGTTTTCACAAATAAGGCATCAAGTATTAAACAACTGAAAAGAAAATTACATCACAAGAAGCATGTCTCAAATGAGAACTATGGGAAATCCTTATAGGTAGCTAGCACAAGTTGTACACTAGGGATATCGTACCTCGGTGAAATGTGTCTTAGAAACCACGACCCTCAGAAGAAAGTGGCATAGAAGACCACGACCCTCATAAAATGAGGCTTAGAAGACCAAAGCCCTAAGAAAGACATATGATTAGTTAGTGTTGTTATGTCAATCTTGATAGAAGAACCTGGATGAACCCATGTCGTGTTATCTAGCATACTAGTCCTGGTCACCCACCTAGATTCCTTGGTTTCCCACTGTACTCTATTTCATGTGGTGGTGAGTTTTCATTATCAAGAAAACATGTATATACATAACACATTTATTTTAATAAAACCCATTCAACCTCTCACCACCATTCTCCCTCCTTAAGCGCATTCCCCCTCTTCCATGCCAAACAATGGATAAGCATTAAATTAGTCACATAATAACACATTCTACTTAAAATCATTTTTTAAAAACAATGGGGGCATGCCACAGGATATGTTTTTATTTTTTCCATTAACTGATCAAAATTTCAAACACCTTTGGAAATACACAGTACCAATTCAAAACCACTTAGAAAACCAATTTTCAAGAAAAGGTCACTGAAGAACGATAGCATTTGAAATACATTTCATTTTCCAAAACCAATGAATAATCATTTCATGAAACCGCAACAAAATTTTATAGCATGTGTACATAGCATAAATGTAAAACATACTTTAAAAACAAACATGAAATTATAACATTAAAATTAAAGGCATAGGCATAGGGGACCTACCTCAAACACATCGATATTTGTCGACGACCACTCGAACTGACACATGGAAAATACACGCACATGCATTTATACATATATATATATACACACCCCAAGCTATATTTTACATATTCCCCATGCCATGAGGGAATATGTACAAAGAAGTCAGGTATATATATATGCCTTACCCTATTCATGTATATGTAGGATACCTCGACACCCGCGGCCCAAAACCATCGTATCGAGGTTCAACGCGCTACATAACAAATTAAATAAAACAATTAAACACATAAAAAATCTATAAAACATTTCAAAATTACATACTCAGTGTCAGCACTAATAACACACCCATTTATTATAGCACAAGAGTCAATCACATAAACCATAATCATCATCTGCAACAGGAGAGCTCAATAAGGGAAATCAATATCACATCTTAAATGCCAACTAGGCCTTCACTCATTTCAAAAACATTTAAAAATCCATTTCTAAACAAATATGGAATTTCATACACTGTTCCAAAGTAAGGCATACGAATATTCAAGCAAACCCACATAAATCCAAGGAAAATCCATTTCCATTTTATAAAACCAAACACCCTTTTAAAATTTAAGAAACCCATAGATGACAATGACCTCCCACGCTAAAACCTATTTGTCCTAAAGACCAATAATCAATGGCATTTCACCATAAAAACATTTATTGGAATTTTTATCAAACATAAGGAATGGATAAAAACCCATATCAAAACGAAGTTCTATTTTGCAAATAAATCAACCATTTCAAATAAAAGTGATAACCCCATTTCAAATTATTTTAGGTGGTACCTCAATTTAAAACAAAATTCCCATTAAAACTTTTAATAAACCAGATTAAAATTTTATGAAGAAACTCCAAGAGGTATCACAAGGCTTTGAACACAAAATTCCTCTAAAAATATTCTTCTAAGGCAATACGTACACCAATAAATTGACAAAATAGAATTTATAGCGCTTCTGAAACATAATAAAACACTAATAGAAGAATAAACATGGGTTTTCTTCACGAACGCACTTCATTACATATGAACAAGCCACTGAAGAAACACATCGCATGATAAAAATCACGAAAACCAAATTTTCACAAAACAAATAATTTAAAAAGCATCACCAGTTAAGTAAACAACATAATTAATTCACTAAATTATATTTAAATGCAGAACTACCTACCATTGGTGGCGAAAGCCAAAAAATTCGAAGCGAAACTCCAATCATGCACCAAACGCATCGCAAACTACATCAAATAAACCATAAATCATGAAACAAAACAAAAATGACATGGAAATTAGACCCCAAATTAAAATTAACCCAATACCTAAGTAAGAAGAAAAAGGGGTTAACAGAGGGAAGAAGAGGGTTCGACCAGTGGATGGCCTCTCGCCAGAGTGAGAGGGGGCGTGACGATGAGAGAATAGGCCGGAAGGAGGGAGGACACGCTGGACTCCCACTTGCATGGTAGGGGTGATGTTGGAGGCATGCCAGCCAGAAAGAGGTAGCGCGATTGAATGGAGGGCTAGCCGGATAGAGGCCACGGGAGGGAGAGTGGCCGAAGAGAGTGAGGCATGACGATGGAAGAAGATGGGGCACATTGGGAGGCCTCGGCCTGTGGGGGTCGTGTGGCATGGAGTGATCAGGGGGAGCTGGGTCGCGTGAGCTGGGAAGGAAAGGGGTGTAGGATGGTCCCACAAGGAGGAGTGGGTGGGGAGGTGCGTCAGATGATTGGGGTGCCAAGAGGAGAGGGTGGAACACTGCTGGGAGAGGGGGGAGTCGGGTCGCACGAGTGAGAGGGAAAGAAAAAGAAAACCCTTTGGGGGTCTAAATTAAAATTAACAGAACCTAAAACAAAACAAAAAATAATAATAGAATAGAATAATAATAGTAATAAAATTAAATATATTAAAAATAATAATCTTAATAATAATAAAAACAATCAAAATAATAACAAAATAATAATAATTGTTATTAAAATATACTTATAATTTTATTTTCATTTTCATATAATTTTATTTATTTTGGATACTGGTAAATCACATAGTTCGCACACAGTTTACCAAGTCGTGCGCTAACTATCTGCTGGCCACTGCAAAGACCAGGCACCCCTCGCACGGTTACCTGTTAGCAGGCACATGGTTGAGTAAACCATGCTCCAACTGTGCCAAATGGCATTGTCCCAATGACAACACCTCACACACGGTTGTTGCATGGTTACTCTAAACATTGTGCAACCCATGCACATGACCCCTTTTTGCTTGAAAATTTTAAAATTGAACCCAAACCATCCCGAAATCCATATGAGGATATAAATAATTAAAATAATTAAAATAATAAAATTTTTGAAGTCGGGGAGTGACATTCTACCACCACAAAAACATTCTACCCCCAAAAAGTCACCCAGCCAAACGAGGAATCAAACTCGAGAATGAAACTAAACGAGGCCAACAAAATCACAAACACGTTGTGACTTTTCACTCCATTAGTCACATCAGAAAAACTAAAAGGGAAACTAAAAATATAAGGGCCATTAAGAAATGAGGAGGTTTCTCCCCACCAAAACAACCCGACTAGAACAATAAATATTGAGACTCTCAGCACAGGCTAACTCTTGAACTTCTAACATGAGACAAAGAAGAAACCTCTAACAAGGTCGAAACATGAAGAATGCATGAAAAGATTCATGGTGGGTCTCCCCATCATCTATGAATTGACCAGCTTAAGACAATTTGCACTGTCTTCGGGTACAACACAAATTGACCCACGAACTCATCATACAAACCAAACCCCCAACACATGGGGTCCTAGACAAAAGACCCAAAATCGAATGGTGTAACAACCCTCTACTCATTTTTCCCAAGAAGCATGTGTCTTTGGAAATGATCACATACTAAAAAAAGAGTGGGTCACCAATGGAGCTAACCACAAAATAGTCAATCATTACGAGACTCACATCTGTAAAGAGACAACAATCAAATCTCACATTTGAGAAGGCGCAACTGTCGAAATTACCAGGAGATTAGATCACCACACCTTCTTAAAACCAAGGTGGGGTATACAAAGAATAAAGACCACAACGAGGAAACAATGACTTTGTGACTCTTATATAAAAACATAACCTTCAATGACGAGGGAGCTATAACATTTAAATTTAAATCATCCCTATTTCTACACTAGAGAAAAACGTTAGACCAGAGTGCCCTACACCCAACGATTCCTAACTGCGTTAAAAGCTTCACTCTGAAACCTATTGTTGGAGAATTGATGTCTTAAATCATTTTCTACCCAGCATTATGGAGCAGACATCCTCCAGTCGAGACCCCTTCTGAAGATGTCGCTAGCGGTACCTCTATAAGTGGACCAAATGGCCAAACCGATGACAATCCTTCAGAGGATGACGACAATGCGACTTAAATTACCCAAACTGGCCACACTCGAACCAATCAAGAGCATGTCCAAACAAGAGGGTGGCCAGACTAGAGGAACCTCTTAGTGTGTCCCATTGGCCCACATATATTGAAATGAATCAGCTCCAGTGGATGTTTTGAAAAAATATCAACTTTCATATACACAACATTTTTTATCTTTCCTTTTGGGTAAATAGTGAATCATGAATATATAGTTCTTGGAAAATTAGGAATGTCTCAGACACTGTCTCTTTTGAATAACTTTCTCATGTTTTTCTCTAACACATGTGTTCTAGCCTTTTATGCCATAATTGGTTCTCTTCAACCATACTCATGTAACAAGAGTTATGTGAATCATCAAAATTAAACAAGTATCCTTTTGTATGTTCTCCTATTGTACCAATCATACCATATTCTACACTCTTTATAACAAAACCATCTTTATTAAAAATAACCTTGTTACCATCATCACACAATTGTGAAACACTTAGCAGATTGTGTATCATCCAATCAATGTACAATGTTTTCTTAGATTCCATCTTTTCATTTCCAATGATGGGTGACCCAACACCATTTATTTTCAATTATTATTCATTTACAAATGTCACTTTTCCTTCTTTAAACTCATTCAAATCATTCATCAATTTTATGTCCCCAATCATGTGAGAAGAACACCCACTATCAAGTATCGTGGGTTATTCCCCTTTCCTGGATTTTAATGTAGTTTCATCAACAAGAACCTTTTCTCCAATATATTTTTTTTCCACCTTAGTATTATGAGAATTGAGAATCTTTTACTATGGTGGGGACAAAAAAATACATCCTTTTACAAAGTGTCCAGGCTGTTCACATTTTTCACAAACTGTTTCCTAGGGTTGGAACCTATTCCGCATCTTCACTCCATTATTTTCAGATTTCATCAATACGACATTCTCATATTTCAAGATTTGATGAGATTGAATCCCCCTAAATATCTTCCTTCATAGCATGTTGTATAATAGTAATGTAGTTTATTGAACCAAAACATAATTTTTTTATTCCTGAATCCCCCAAAATACCCACAATAATCATGGAATGTGTATCTGCCACTCAAACCTCCATACTGATCAGAATTGTAAATTTTTTTCTCAGCCACCTTATTCTCTTTATTTTCTAATTCTCCTAAATTTATATTATCATTCATATTCCTTCTATTATTTTGTGAATTATCAAAACTAGAATTATTGGAAACATTTCCTGATTTAGAATTATTCAAAACATTCCCAACCTTGTAGGTCTTGGCCACAAACATAACATTCCTAGCTTTCTAATTTCTAAAACAACAATATTATTCTTCTCGACATTTTAATGTATCATTTTTGGAGCATTCTCAAGATTCACATTACGAAAACATTCACCATATTCAGTGATAGAGTTTTGTAACCATCTACATTTCTTTTCAGCTTCAGATAGTTTTTGTTAGACTTATTCCAACTCTTCATCTTTAACTTTAAACATCACCTCTAAATGATCATTACGATTCATTTCTTCTCCAAGCGATTTCTTCAAATCATCAATTGATTTAATCAGTTTTTTTTCACCACGAAAACATTCTTGGTTTCTTGATCATTCATAATCCATACTTTTGTTTATCTTTTCAAGAAATATGATCCTTATTAGACAATCTTTCAACTCTTCTTTTAGATGCATTTCAGGTTGAGATTCTTCTTCTTTATAACTAATGCATCCAAATTCATCATCATTTACTGTTTAAATGGAAGTATTTTCATTACCATACTCAATGGATTTTTCAATTTCAACTTCACAATATTCTTCGTCTTTATCGATGGAAAAGAAACTTCTTCTTTTGGATTTGATGGATTTATTTTCCTTTCCTGTAACACCCCCATATGATAAACGGTTCAAATGACTAAATGATATGGATCATGTCCACAAGGTGAACCTTCCTTTTAGGGATCCTGCATGATTTTAACTACATAGTTATGTTTTCTTGGCCTATAGTAGTGATCGGGATGGGTGACCTTCAGTAATGTTTCCTAGGATGTGTGTGTGTAACGACCCAATTTTTTTAAATGGAAATTCCCTTCTTATATTTATTTCATAAAATCTTATAAAAACTCAACATAATGAACTACTAGGTGATAAGTGATGTTTAAACATAATTTTATCACTTCTGTGTTTGGAATTTCAAAACTCTGGCATACAAGGTTGTGTTCAAGATATTTTTTGGAGTTTAATAAAACTAAAATAATTTTTGGTTTATAGTAACCAACCCAAATGAATTGTAACATACCCTTATGAATACTGATATACCGTAATGAATATTAACCTTGCCTATGGTGGTATAAAAATAATATTAATGTTGGAAGTATGATATACCTATATTTTAGAATGAGTTAATGAATGTTTTAAAACTAGTTATGATAATAAATTTTTATTTTAAATAAATATTACAATATTAATTTTTAGAAAATTATTTTTCAAAAATGGACATCATTTTTGGGTTATACACGTTGAAAAATTGTGAGGGATATTTTTTGGGATTTTTCTAAAATACTTGAAATTTCGATGAATAGAGAAATACAATAATTCACTAAATAATAAAAATACATTAATTATGAAGTCATGATGATGTTCTACTAATGTAAGCCCAATTGGTTTGGATTCAAATGATAACTTTACTATAATTGGTCAAGGAATCATCACTATTCCTTGTCTTTAGGGAAATTAATAAACTATTGAATAAACAATTGGGAAACCCTCTCCTCCCTCACAATAAATACCCCCTATCCTTACCTCTTTCCCTCACCCATCTCAAGACTTTTTCCTAGCCGAAATTCTACCCAAATACCCTCACAATCTCCTTCCCCACGT
Source organism: Viscum album (assembly GCA_963277665.1). Taxonomy (NCBI): domain Eukaryota; kingdom Viridiplantae; phylum Streptophyta; class Magnoliopsida; order Santalales; family Viscaceae; genus Viscum; species Viscum album. Next base: position 1,572,551,045 of record OY728121.1, on the reverse strand, counting down.
AAAAGGCTTTCTGTTATTTCCAAAAGACCAAAATCAAAGTCCCTAAGAGGAGTCTCAAAGAGAGGAGATCAAAGGGTAAGAGCCCTCTTTCGTTTTGAAGTGTTTTGTTTTCATTTTCGTTCTTTTCTTATACCCTCTTTATTTTACATTATACAAAAGGAATGAAAGATCCAGAATCTCATATATTCTGGATTATAATCATGTTTATGGCTAATTTAAATAATCATACATCTCCTCCTCTCCCTCACGTTCTAGAATTAAAACATCGTCCGTGATGTGTCAAATTACCAACATCATGGAAAATGTGTTTTAGATTTTTTTTATCATTTTGTTTCTGGGAATGAAACCATTTATGATATTGTTGAACAAGATTGTTATATATGTTATATGTCCTATTTAGGGATCTATAATCCTCATACACTCATGATATAAAACAATAATACAAAACAAGTCAATTATGGGAAAATCGTTAAAATTAATTCAATTTTTTATCATTAATGTTTAACGTAAAGGTTTTATTTCACTCTATTTAACCAAATGGATTTTGTAACCATGTATCCTAATGGATGTACACTAATTTTATATGACTTAAATTCTGGATAAACACTTTCATCTTACAATTTATCTAAACCTAAATACAATTGAACCGATCATTAAAACAAATGAAACAAACGGACCCGAACAACGAAATTGAACCTTGTAATCAATAAAAATGGTAATAATTGAACTTAAAAAGGATATAATAAATCATTTACTTTTATATAAGGTTCTGTAACTATTGATTATTAATCCTAATTTGACTATTCATGTCATTAATATCAACTAGAGAACACCAACAGACCTAAGGTAAGGGATCCTCTCAATTTCACCCTTATTCAAGATTGTTCACTATGTAAGAACATGTTGTGTGTAATTATTAATTATGGGGTATGAATTCGAACCTCCCCCATACTTCCCACTTTATGTATAAGTGATTATAATTCCCTTTCATCCCTCACTAAACTTCCTCAAGTACTCCTGATACCATGCTGATAATCCGTAAAGAATTCTACCCGAACCTCTTTTATTCCTTCAGGTTGCCATATCTACATTTCTACCAAAATGGTGTTATGTTATCTTTCCTTGTGAATACTCTAAATGTTTTTTACATGTTCAATGTTTATTTATCAATTCTCTTTCATCACTCTCTATTGGGGATATTCATGATTTTCTGTGATTCTCTCCTCATTACTTCCCGATAAGTGAACCCGTTTTAAGGGAACTTCCCGAATTATTTCCTATTATCAAGTGTACTATATCATCTGTTTTAAGTCACCTTTGTCTTTATAAAATCAGTATTATTATTATGAAAACCATCCTGCTTTATTTCTGGTTTTATAAAAAATTATTTTTACACTTTTCATTTTAAGAGATATTCAATGTTTTCTCAAACCGCACTAAAATGTTATGACTCCAATATTCCTAAAAACTATTGTTACATGTTATCACTTCAGTTTGTTATCTTTTATCATCATTTATGACTTTATACATTATTAGTGACTATTTATGTAATGCCCCGACCCCAGTTACCGAGAGTCGGTGAATTATTACATAACATTGGGATGATCACAAGAAAGATCATGTCTCGAAAGACCGATTAGTTTAGTAGCCTTGGAAACACTAGATATACTCATAAAGTCTACATTACATCATAAAATGAAAACTAAAACAATATAGTCTCCATAGTCCACACTATTATCCCCTCATACTATCCCTATAGGTTATTCATAAATTACTTCTTCACATCCTGGGAAAAATAAAACATAAAAAAGGGGTGAGATCAAATGCCCAGTAAGGATAACAATATAGAGGAAACTATCATAAATAAGAATAAACATTTAAGTCAATGTATAACTCAAAAAAAGCCTTTTAAATTTGAACTTCAACATAGTATAGAAAAAATAAAATGAAATAATTCCATTTACATATTCACATTGATATTCTACTAATCGATTAATCACATGCAATATCAATAACCACTTTCATAATGATGGAATTCATAATGCCTGACTATAATAACCACATAGCCAAGGCCTCATGCCAACAATACAAATAAGATTTTGTCAAGGTCTTGTGACAAGACACATGTTTGTCTCATGAGACCTACCGATGCATCAAGGAGCTATAGCTGGCTCCACCCGTCACATATTAAGTCCAATGCATTCCCATATGAAAAGGATTAAAAATAACATAAACATTCGTATTAAAACTATCATAAGAAATGTAAATACTTCATACATAAACCATTAATGGGATGAAAATAACACATCCATAGTCAAACATATCACAAAACCTTCAATACAATATATAAGTTTTGTATCATAATAAATCAACTTCAACTAAGTGTAAAATCCATCGAAGGATGTTGACATAGATGAAAAGAAAACTCTTTTTAGAGAAATATCTCTTTCTATTTTGAAATAATTTAAGAGTAATATATTTATAAAATAAAAAAATTTCTTTGAAAATATTATTATAAGTTTGTAAGGAAAGCTTTGACGATTTTATAAAGGCAGAAAATAGCCGAACCCTCCGTATAAGTTAAAAAAGAATTCTTACCTTAATTTTGTCAAATAGGATAAAACAGACCTTGTTTGGAAAACGACAGAAATATTCACTTATAAACCACATATAAAAGTCAACAATGGTATAAATGAATTTAACCCATATTCTAGTAAATAGTAAAAATGTTTTGAAATGCATTTTTAAGAAACAAGGATGTGGATGATAAAGAAGTCCCAGTAGATTATTATGTATAAACAACCTCAGATAATAAAGAGATTGCGAAATAAACCCTTACCTTATACTTTTACATGGTTGAGGGTAGGTTAACCACCTGTATAATGGTGAAATAATTTTTATTAAATTATACATGAATCATATACATTAATATGATATCATATATGATCTTTTAACATTGATTTGTTAATAATATCTTAGTATTATCGTTGTTTCTGGTGTTAACTTACTCATTTAATTTTATATGTTTTGTTACATAAGATGTTTTTGTTATGGATATGTTGTATCTTATTCATATCTAGAATGATATCAAGTCCTTGAAAATTATTTTTAAATCATCAAATGATAATTATACTTTAATGGATACGATGAAGAAGGAATCTCATCGCATTTGTGAAGATGGTAGTCTGTACGTACGCACGAGCGACAATATCATTGTTTTGATATTAAAATTATATATAATTAGATGGTATGTCATATATAAATAATCATTATCTTGTTATATTTATTATTTACATTAATTACACATCATTATTATACACATCCAAATAATAATTTATTGAATAACAATTACACCACGACCTGGAGAGGGTAAGCCGTACGTACGCACGTATGGTGCCATGTTATTCAAAGGATGGATAGAATACAGAAATATGGTTTTACCATGTTTATAATAACATAATAGTATATATAATATACTGGAGTTAGTATTTTAGAATGGTAATAACAAAGATAGAAGAAGTGGAAGAAGAAATGAACTTAAAAAGGGGTGGTGAAATAATTACCTCTTCTTCGGGTTCTTCCTTTTGATTTGATCAAAATAGCTCCTTAGGATGGCTTTCTGACTAAATGAAGGCCTCTAGGATGAATTGAGGGAAGGTGAGAGAGTATTTGGGAAGATTTTGGTGGAGCCAAATGGCTTTGATGGTGTGAATTAATGAGAAGGGGGAGTACCCTTTTATAAGAGGGGTGAGGGGCACCTTTGTAAAAGATAGAAATATTATTTTATAATAAATTCATATTCGGTTTCTGATGGCTCCAATGTGGATTATTTAAAGGTTAAGGTGGGTATGGGTCGAAAACCACTTAAAAATAGAATTTAGATAGGTTTGGGTCATTATATTAACCTTATGTTTTAGTTTTAACTCTTAGTTAATTAGTTTGACACTTACCATGTCACTTTGTATTTTTATATTATATAGTTAATAAACATACTATATATCTCCAAGAGACCCCCCAAGTGGTCAATTAATGATACAACTATCATGATATAAGTCTTTTGGTTGATCTATATATTTTTAGGAATTTAATATCTATTAATAATATAATATTTGTTTTAAAAACTATTTTATATCATTTTTTACACTATTCAATAATTTATTTTTGTAAAAAACAAAACAGAAGGATTACTTCGAAAAAAGTTAATTAAATCAATACTAATATGTCATATTAACCTAAAAGATTAGTTTAATTCATAAAAAGTCTCAAATTATATTTATTTGGGTATTTATAATATCAATTATATTATTTTTTCACTATTATGGTAATTACTGCATCATCACTGGGTAATAAATAAATTAAATTATTTAATGTGTAAAAATTACAAATAAAATACCATTATGTAAGAAATCTTTTTAGATTTCTAATTAATATTTACAATCGAATTTATCTTATGTATAACCCTATATTAAAAATGATTTAGTAAATAAACATTGATTTTAACTCTTTTAACTCTTCTTTGAATTAAATAATAATAAATGTCGTAATCTAATCCATGTGGACCTAAATGATACTATTTTATTCCTAAGGTTTTTTTGTCTAATTAATCTTATAAAATAGAATTAGTACATGTGTTAGGGTAATATTAATATCATTTTTACCCTTAATTACCCTATTTACTTTTAACTGTGGTAAATAAAAGTAAAAAGTTACTATTCAAAAAAAAATTCATCTCAATGAACCACATTTTAGTCCTTGATATTAACCGTGTCTCTCGGATTTTTGAAATTACACTCACAGAAGAGGTAAAATTAAGTTTTATGAAAAATTCAGTTTTTAGCTACCACTTTGTGGTTTCACTATTCATCAAAAAATGAAGTTTTTCAGAAAAATACCAAAAATTCACCCTAGGCTAATTTCAATATTCCGAATCCAAAAATGAAGTCCATTTTGAAAAATAATATTTATAAATTTCAAAAAGTGGGTATTACTATTCATAATGTCTAGTTTGATTGGTTTTGGTGTGTTAGAACGAGATGTTGCGTACAACACACGCTATTTCATTATTCAAAGAGAAGCATATCGTAGAAGCTTGTGTTGTTACATTCTCTCCTCCTTAAAATAATTTTGTCCTCAAAATTTCTAGAATACTACCGCATGAAAAGACTCGGGTGGTTCTTCATCATAAGTTACTTGGGTTCCCACCTTGCCTCTTCCATATTATTGTTTCTCCACAAGACTTTTACAAGACGAGTCGTCCGGTTTCTTATTACTTGTTCTCTTGTATCAAGAATCTTGATAGGATCTTCGCAATAAGACAGATCGGGTTCCAGTTCTAATTCTTCATAGGTGAGTACTTGCGTTGGGTCCAGCATGTATTTCCTCAATAGTGATATGTGGAACACATTGTGAACTTTGGATAGATTTTGTGGCACTGCCAAACGGTAAGCTACAGCCCCAATTCGTTCTAGATTTTTGAAAGGTCCGATGCACCTGGGACTAAATTTACCTTTCTTACCAAAATTTATGACTCCCTTCCATGGAGATACCTTCAGGAAAACATGATCACTGGCTTGAAATTCCAAATCCTTCCTTCGATTATCGGCATAGCTCTTCTGCCTACTTTGAGCTTCTTTGATATGGTTTTGGATTACCTTCACATTTTCCATCGTTTCCTCCACCAGTTCTGTGCCTATATGTTTTCTTTCACCAACTTCATCCCAACAGGTTTGTGTGAGACATCTCTTTCCGTACAACGCTTCATATGGTGCCATCTGAATACTCTAATGGAAGCTATTTTTATAGTAAAATTCTACCAGAGGTAAATATTGATCCCACATACCCTGAAAGTCAAGTGAGCAGGATCTTAATATGTCTTCTACGGTTTGAATAGTTCATTCTGATTGTCCATCTGTTTGAGGGTGGTAGTCAGTGCTCAAATGAAGTTCAGTATCCAAGGCTTTCTGAAGACTATTCCAGAATCTTGAAGTAAAATAGCGATCACGATCAGAAACAATCGATAGGGGTACTCCATGAAGTTTCAAAACTTCATCAATATATAGTCTTTCTAGACGTTCTAGTGGTAGATCTTCTCTTATAGAATGAAAATGTGCTGAATTGGTAAGATGATCAACAATAACCCATATTGAATCATTCCTTCTAGGATTCATTGGTAGTCCCATGACAAAGTCCATCGTGATATTATCCCATTTCCACTCAGGTATGGGAAGAGGTTGTAATACTCCACCAGGATGTTGCCTTCAGCTTCCACTTGTTGACAAACCATACATCTTGATACCAAATCTGCAATCTCTCTCTTCATGTTGTCCCACCAAAAATGTTCCTTCAAATATCTATACATTTTTGTGCTCCCAGGGTTTATAGAGATATTGGAACTATGAGCATCATCCAACAATTCCCTTTTTAGATCAGGTATATCGGGAACACAAAGCCTCTTCCAAAATTTCAAAATTCCATCTTCATACACAAAGTCTCTCAATCTCCCATCATTAACAGCTTTAATCTTCTTCTTAAATTCTTCATCATCGGTCTGAAAACTCTTAATCCTTTCTAGTAAAGATGTTTGGAAACCATTTGAAAAAGAATTGATGTTTCACCTTCCCTGGTTATTCCCATGTCCATCTTCACTAGATCCATGATAATTGGATCCCTTTCAATTCTCATATGGTTCAAAACTCCATGATATTTTCTACTCAAAGAATCTGCCACGTTATTTGCTTTCCCTGGGTAGTAGTGTATCGTACAATCAAAATCCTTTAGTAATTCAAGCCATCTCCGTTGCCTCATGTTGAGTTCTTTTTGTGAGAAAATATACTTAAAACTCTATTGATCAGTATAAATCTCCCCTTTTTCACCATAGAGGTAGTTCCTCCATATCTTCAAATCAAAGATCACACCTGCTAACTCGAGATCATGAGTAGGATAGTTTTGTTCATGAATTTTCAACTATAGTGATGCATAGGCAATAACCCTATCATTCTGCATAAGGATACAACCAAGTCCTTTCTTCGATGAATCACAATAAATAACGAACCCATCATTCCCTGATGGTAGAGTCAATATAGGAGCATTGACTAATCTTCCCTTAAGTTCTTCGAAACATTCTTCACACACTTTTGTCCAAAAACATTTAACCCCTTTACATGTGAGCTTTGTTAATGGGGTAGCCAACCGGGAAAAATTTTGGACGAAACGACGATAATATCCTTCTAAACCAATAAAACTATGTACCTTAGTTATACTCATAGGTGATGGACATTCTTGGATTGCCTTGGTCTTATAAGGATAAACAGAGATTTCATCTTTACAGACAATGTGGACAAGAAAAGATATATCCTTAATCCAGAATTTACACTTGCTAAACTTCCCATATAATTCATGTCTTCTCAGAGTCTTTAGGATAATTCGCAAGTGATTTTCATGATCATCATAGATTTTGGAGTATACAAAGATATCATCAATAAACACTACCACAAATTCATCGAGATATTCCTTGAAAACTCAATTCATTGGATCCATGAATACAGAGGGTGCATTATTCAATCCAAAAGGGATTACTGTAAACTCGTAATGACCGTACCCAGTTCGAAATTCTGTCTTCGGAATGTCTTCCTTCTTCACACACAACTGATGGTATCCAGATCGATAGTCAATCTTTGAAAATTATTGAGCTCCATGCAGTTGGTCAAATAAATCATCAATGCGGGGTAGGGAATACTTGTTCATTATTGTTATAGCATTGATCTCCCTGTAGTCGATACATAACCTCATAGATCCATCATTATTTTAAAGAAAAAAAATAGGGGATCCCCATGGAGAAACACTAGGGTGAATAAACCCCTTATTACTAAATTCCTCCAGCTATTTCTTTAGTTCAACTAATACTATAGTTTCCATTCTTTAAGGGGTCTTTGATATAGGCCTTGATCCAGGAATTAAAACACTGGAAAACTCAACTTCTCGTTCTGGAGGATGTCTAGGTAAATCTTTCAGAAACACATCTACATATTCTTTCACAACAGGTACATCCTCTATTTTAACATTCCTTTCCTCACCCACTATAATTTGATCATCTTCCTCCCCAATAATTGTATTTAGTTGAGCCACTGGGGATGGATCTAGATAAAAATTAGGTGGTGATGATTCTGCTCTAAAGATAAGGTGTTCCTTATCATCATCATCAAAAATCGTAACCTCCTTCTTCTTAAAATAAATATTCACATCATGGTATGAAAGCCAATCCATCCTGAGGATTATATCAAACTCAATCATAGGTATAACGATGATATCAGCGGATAAAGAACATGTATGTTCTCTAATGGGGAGTGATTCAAAAAACATTGTTGCAATGATACTTCCCATTGGAGTTTTAACTGAAAACTCCCTTTTTAAATCAATTTGGAAATATCTAATTTTCTTAGCAAACATGGAGGATATGAAACAATACAATGATCCAGAATCAAATAATGCATTTTCTAAACTTGAGGAAACCATTAAATTACCTGCCACCACGTCTTTCAGAGCTTCTACCTCAGCAGTAGTGATAGCATAAGCATGGCTTTGATCCCTTGACCTTTTTTGAGTTAAGTTCCCCTAACGCTTAGGACAATCATTTGCATAATGTCACATCTCCCTGCAATTGTAGCATTAGACATCAGTAGCTTCCTTCATCCCCTTGCAATCACGAGCTTGGTGGACTTTTTCACCACACTTGTAACAGACTCCCATTCCTTTTAAGCAAGTATTGGGGTGTTTCTTCCCACATTTACTGTAGGATGGATATTCAACATTTCCCTTATTCCCTTTATTTCCATTCCCAGATTGATAATCAGATCACTTCTTCTGTTGCTTTTCCTTAAAGTCATATGACTTAGAGAATTATTTCTCTATCTTGATAGCACATGAGACAATGTCTTCGTATGAAGAAAAGGGTTGCGAGACTAATTCTCGAAGGAGAAATGGTTTTACCCCATCAAAGAAACGATCAATCTTACTTCTTGGGTTACGTATATAATCTCTATCATACCTTTCTATCCTTGTAATGTTAGCCTCTTACTTTGTGAAATTCTCATCCTCCTTTTGTCTCAGACTCAGAAATTGCCTTTCCATATATACTTGATGGTCATGAAGAAAGTATTTTTCTAAAAACAGATCATTGAACTCCCTCCATTCCATATTTGATACTTCATCATCTTCCTTTGTGTTTTGAATCAATGTCCACCATTGATCAGCATCTCCAGTGAGGCGGTAAACTGCCATGATAACTTTTTCCCTTTCACTACATCCCAAGGCCTGAAATATTTTCTCTAGGGAACTTTTCCATTGCTCATCTACTAATGGATTTGTACTCCCATTGAATGTTGGTGGTTGTTGCCTCACGAAGAGATCTAACATTGATCCTCCGCGCTGTGGATCAATACGGGTAAGGATATTATTCATAACCTGAGTGAGTTGTCCCAGAATGGTTATTAGTTGATCAGCACCAGTTGCATCACCAGTTCCACTATAATTATCTTGAGCAAGAGGGAAATCCCTACATGGATTGTGTGCATTGATTCAGTTTCCATTTCATCCACTAGGTGACATTTCTAAACAACTGCATAAACTAGACCGGTTTATGAATCAAAATACATAATTCCATACTTATAAAACAGTTTACATAAATTGAACTATTTGTGGATATAATCCATAATCATAAAAAAGATTCTTTGAGAAAGTATATACTCATAAACCCTTCATAATTATTTTTAAAGAAAATGAGTGTTATCCTAAGCATATCCCCCGAGAGTGTCGTAACCAAGAGTGCAGCAAGGCCCGTTGTCATGCACCAGTTCCCATTCGAGTCTAGCTCAAAGCGGTGTTTTCGGGATTTACCCCTAGGTACATCTATTCCAGAGCCGCCTCTACCTGCTCGTATCCAGACAAGGATGTATTTCTTGGAAAACTCACAAAATTTCTACAATACCAAAATTCTACGAAGTTCTTCTATACTAATCCTCAATGTCCATCATAGGTCTATGTTCTCTAATCAGAGTTTATCTAAATCTAGATTTCATGGTTTGTACTAAACTTCCTCTGATACCAACTGTAATGCCCTGACCCTAGTTACCCAGAGTTGGTTCATTATTACATAACATTGGCATGATCACAAGAAAGTTCAAGTCTCGAATGACCGATTAGTTTAGTAGACTTGGAAACACTAGATATATTCATAAAGTTTACATTACATCATAAAATGAAAACTACAACAATATAGTCTCCATTTTCCATACTATTATCCGCTCATACAATCCCTGTAGGTCATTCATAAATTACTTCTTCACATCCTGGGAAAAATAAATCATAGAAAAGGGGTGAGCTCAAATGCCCAGTAAGGATAAAAATATAGCAGAAACTTTCATAAATAATAATAAACATTTAAGGCAATGTATAACTAAAACAAAATCCTTTTAAACATTAACTTCAACATAGTATGGAAAAAATAAAATGAAATAATTCCATTTACTTATTAACATGGATATTCTACTAATCGAATAATCACATGCAATATCAATATCCACATTAATAATTATGGACTGCATAATGCCAGACTATTATAACCACATAGCCAAGGCCTCGTGCCATGACTAAAAATAATATTTTTCCAAGGCCTTGTGCCAAGACACTAGTTTGTCTCATGAGACCTACCGATGCATCGAGGAGCTATATTGGGCTACACCCGTCCCATATTAAGTCCCTTGCATTCTCATATGAAAAGGATTAAAATAACATAAACATTCGTATTAAAACTAGCATACGAAATGTAAATACTTCATCCATAAACCATGAATGGTATGAAAATAACACATCCACAGTCAAACATATCACAAAACCTTCAATACAATATAGAATTTTTGTATCATAATAAACCAACATCAAATAAGCGTAAAATCCATCAAAGGATTTTGACATAGATGAAATCAAAACTCTTTTTAGAGAATTATCTCCTTCCATTTTGAAATCATTTAAGAGTCATATATTTATAAAATAAAACATTTTCTTTGAAAATATTCTTATAAGATTGTAAGGGAAGCTTCGATAATTTTATAATGGTGGAAAATAGCCACACCCACCATATAAGTTAAAAAAACATTATTACCTTAATTCTGTCGAACATGTTAAAAAGGACCTTGTTTGGAAAATGAAAGAAATATTCCTTTATAAACCACTTATATAAGTCAACAAGGGTATAAATGACTTTAAACCATATTATAGTAAATAGTAAAAATGTTTTGAAATACATTTTTATGAAACATGGATGTGGATGATAAAGAAGTCCTAGTATATTATTATGTATAAACAACCTCGAATAATGAAAAGATTGTGAAATAAACCCATATCTTTTACTTTTCCATGGTTGAGGGTAGGTTAAACTCCTATATAATGGTGAAATAATTGTTATTAAATTATACAAGAATCATATACATTAATATTATATCATATATGATCCTTTAACATTGATTTGTTAATAATATCTTAGTATTATCGTTGTTTCAGGTGTGAACTTAAGCATTTTTTTATTTGTATTGTTACATAAGTCGTGTTTGTTATGGATAGGTTGTATCTTATTAATATCCAGAATGATATAATGTCCTTAAACATTATTTTTAAATCATAAAATAATAATTATACTTGAATGGATACGATGGAGAATGAATCTCATCGCGTTCGTGGAGACGGTAGTCCGTACGTACGCAGGAGCGACAATATCATTTTATTGATATTAAAATAATATATAATTGGAAGTTATGTCATATATAAATAATCATTATCATGTTATATTTATTATTTAAATGAATTACACATCATTATTATACCCATCCAAATAATAATTTATTGAATAACAATTACACCACGACGTGGAGACGGTAAGTCGTACGTACACACGTATGGTGACATGTTATTCAAAGGATGGATAGAATACTGAAATATGGTTGTAGCATGTTTATAATAACATAAATGTATATATAATATACTGGAGTTATTATTTTAGAATGGTAATAACAAAGATAGAATAAGTGGAAGAAGAAAGGAACTTGAAAAGTGGTGGTGAAATCATTACTTCTTCTCGGGATCTTCCTTTTGATTTGATCAAAAAGTCTCCATAGGATGGCTTTCTGACTAAAGGAAGTCCTATAAAAATGAAGTGAGGGAATTTGAGAGAGTATTTGGGTATATTTTGGCCGAGCCAAATGGCTTTGAAGGTGTGAATTAATGAGTAAGGGGAGCGCCCTTTTATAAGAGGGGTGAGGGGCATCATTGGAAAAGCTAGAAATATTATTTTATAATAAATTCATATTCGGTTTCTAATGGCTCCAAAGTGACTTATATAAAGTTTAAGGTGCGGATGGGTCTAAAACCACTCATACAATATAATTTAGACAGGTTTGGTTCATTATATTAACCTTATCTTTTAGTTTTTACTCATAGTTAATTAGTATCACACTTGTCATGTCCCTTTTATTTTTATATTATATAGTTAGTAAACTTATTATATACCTCCAATAGACCCCCAAGTGGACCATTAATGATAAAACTATCATGATATAAGTCTCTTGGCTGATCCTTAGATTTTTAGAAGTTCAATATCAATTAATAATATAATATTTGTTTTAAAAACTCTTTAATGTCAATTTTGACAATATTCAATAATTGATTTTTGTAAAAAACACAATAGAAGTATTAATTTGAAAAACGTTAATTAAAACAATCCTAAAATGTCATATTAACCTAATAAATTAGTTTAATTCATAAAAAGTCTCAAATTATATTTATTTGAGTAATTATAATATCAATTATTTTAATTTGTCACTATTATGGTAATTACCGCATCTTCATTGGGTCATAAATAAATTAAATTATTTAATTTCTAAAAATTATAAATAAAATACCATTATGTAGGAAATATATTTATCTTTCTAATGAATATTTAAAATAGAATTTATCTTATGCATAACCCTATATTAAAAATGATTTAGTAAATAAACATTGATTTTAACTCTTTTAACTCTTCTTTGAAATAAATAATAATAAATGTCCTAATCTAATCCAAGTGGACCTAAATGTAATATTTTATTCCTAAGGTTGTTTTTGGTCGAATTAAGCTAATCCAATAGAATTATAAAATGTGTTAGGGTAATATTAATATCATTTTTACCATTAATTACCATATTAAATTTTAACCGTGGTAAATAAAAGTAAAAAGTTACTATTAACCAAATATTATATTCATCTCAATGAACCACATTTAGTCCTTTCTATTAACCATGTCTCTTAGATTTTTGAAATTCCACTCACAGAAGCGGTAAAATTATGTTTTATGAAAAAATCATCTTTTTAACTACCACATAGTGGTTTCACTATTCATCCAAAAATGAAGTTTTTCAGAAAAATACCAAAAATTCACCTTAGGAAAATTTTGATATTCCGAATCCAAAAATGAAGTCCATTTTGAAAATTAAAATTTATAAGTTTCAAAAAGTGGGTATTACTATTCATAACGGCTAGTTTGATTGGTTGTGGTGTGTTAGAACTCGATGTTGCGTACAACACACGCTATTGCATTATTCAAAGGGAAGCGTACCGTAGAATCTTGGGATGTTACAATTTATGATTTATTTCCATTCTTTCATGGATGGTTCTATGTTACGTCCCTTTTTATTATGCTTTAGGAGGTGATTGTGTGACCATTTCTTTCCTTGGGTACTCTTATGCTTATGTATGATTGATTATGTGAGATTCTTTATGTGGAAAGCATATACATGAAAAAGCTTATATGGGTGATCACAGATAGCGCTCCAATGGATTTGGTAAAGTTAATGTCTCGTGAGAAGAATATGGGAATACGGTTCGGGCGGTTAGCCTTGTCTTGTGCTACTATGGGAAATGAGATTTGCAGTTAGCCTTGACTCATACTACATTCATGTTTAATGTTTCTTCCCCCTCTCTATGAAACTATGCTTATGTAATATCTTGATTATATGATCCCGTGATTATTTTATTCCATGTTTTTATGATCCCATGTTTATATGTTATGATTCCAAATGTTCCATGCTTCCAATATCATTATGTCAAGCCTCCTAACTCATGTGCTTAAAGTTTATTCTTATGTTCTTTCCCTTACTAGGTTTTTAGCTCATCCCTTTGTTCATGTGTTCCCCAAGGTAGATGTAAGGGCTCAAAGGATTTTAGGAGCTCATTATGAAGATTAAATAAATAAGTGTTTCTTAGCCCCATGTTTTGTCATATATGTACCTAGTCTTCCAAGACACTAGACTTAATGATCCATGGATTGTACTCTGATGATGAATAATGTGTAATGTCATGAAATTTAATATGTAAAAGGCTAGGGTCACTAAAGTTGGTATCCGAGCATGGTCTAGTTATTTTTGGAGATTAGGAATAGAGCACCTTAGTGAGAGCCTTAATGATGAGACTAAGTATTAGAAAATATTACCAAATTTTTGTGAGTATTGAGTAAGTGGTTTATCAAGAAAATACATCCATATCCGGATACGAGCAGGTAGAGGCGGCTCTGGCACAGATGTATCCTAGGGGTAAAACCCGAAAACTCCACTTTGAGCTAGACTCCAACGAGAACTGGTGCACGACAACGAGCGTTGCTGCACTGTTGGTTACAACACTCCGAGGGGATATGCTTTGGTTGATTCAGGAGCTTAGTACAAACCATTATTAATGGAAAAACACCATAAGAATATAAGTTACGAAAGAGATTGAGTATAAACAAGATATAAACCCAAGGAATCACAAGTTAGGATGTACTTCTTCTTTATATGTTATACATTAATGTTCAAAGTTTCCTTTCTATGCTCAATAGCTAAGTATTCAAGACCTCTAAATATATGTTCTTTTTCATAGTGAATGGCTGGAAATAGAATAACACGTTCTAACAACCAATGTGACAGGAAATGTGATGATTTCCCTAATAACATGCCTTATGTGACAGAAGTGGGTGCTCAAAACATCATGGCAGTACTTGATCTGATGGCACGAGTTATGAATAATAACATGAATCAGGTGGAACGTCCCCCTACTCCAAGTAAAGAGCATGTTATCATAGAATACTTCATGCAACAATGGACTCCCATGTTTAGCGGGTCATTGGATCCCCTCGTCGTAGAACAATGCATTAACTCCATTGATATGATTTTCTCTGACCTCCAGTGCTCAGAAGAAGAGAATGTTGTACTGGCAGTCTATCGTTTTGATTGGGAAGCTGATCAGTGGTGGACACTGATCAAGAATACAATGTCCCAATAAGAAATTGATTCCATAGATTGGGAGGAATTCAAGAGGATGTTTTTCAACAAATATTTTACTTGAACCCTCCGTCTGAAGATGGAAAGAGAGTTCCTTGGACTCAAGCAGAAGGAAGATGAGTCCATTGGGGCGTTAGAAGAAAAATTTACAAGGCTTTCAAGGTACACCTCTGGCTTTGTCATGAACACTGAAAGTGAAGTGGGTCGCTTCTTAATCAGACTAAAGTCGGTTCTACGAAAAGCATTGGAGATTCATGACTTAGACAGTTATGAGGACATTGTTAGTTTTTCCCTCAAGGTAGAAATGGATATTGGAGACACTTAGTGGTCTCATGGGCCCAGTGACAAGAAGTAGAAAATAGAAAAAATCATGGGTGTTCCATCAAACAAATCCCATGATGGAAATAATTCCAACATCCCACTTTGTAAAAATTGTAGGAAACAACATCCTGGTAAATGTCTAAAAGGAACCATGAATTGATTCAAATGAGGAAAGTTTGGTCATCTGGCCATGAACTGCCGAAGGGGTATGAAAAATCCCACTAATGTTGAAGAAGAAAGGAAGGTTCGGATCAAAACTCAGCTTGCAGTGCTGTTTTATAACTACAAGGAGCTTGGGCATTAGGCGAACAATTGCCCTAAGCCGAGTGTTGTCGGAGGTAATCACCAACAACCTCCAAGGAAATAAGGAAGGGATTATGCTATCACTACTGTTGGGGTAGAGCCGGAAAATGATGTGATGATAGGTACGCTTGTGATTCATTCAAGAATAGTGAACGTACTATTTGATTCTGGTTCTATGCATTCTTTCATATCTTTCATGTTTAGTAGAACTATTCAAACACCGCCTAAATATTTGGAGGAAAAGTTATTTGTGAGAATATAGAATGGGGAAATTATTGAATCCATGGTTTATAACTCCTCCCCGGTTAATGTTTGTGGACTGAACCTCCTAGAAAATATTTTCATAATTCCTTTAGTGAAATTTGACACTATCTTGGTCATGGATTGGCTATCTTTGTATAAGGCCAACATCAACTACTGGGAAAGGGATATTATTCTTCACATCCCGAAGCATCCTCAGATTCTTTACAAGTTCAAGGAGTAAGATTAATCTCCTTTCGAATCATCATCCCAAGTGTGGATATTGCTTCCTTATGAGAATGCATATCTAGCTCAAATGATTGAGACGAAGGAGAGAATCATGCTTGAAGACATGCCCATCATGTGGGATTACACTAATGTATTCCCTGAAGAGTTTCCTAGACTTCCCCCTGACCAAAAGGTTGAGTTATCAATTGAACTTATCCCTGGATCTCTGCCAATCTCAGAGACACCTTATAGAATGGCCACCGTAGATCTAGAAGAGTTGAAGAAGCAGTTATAGGAGAATATAGAGAAGGGTTTTATACGCACGAGTGCTTCACTGTGGGGTCCTCCAGTCCACTTCGTCAAGAAGAAGGATGGGTCAATGCACCTCTGCATTGATTATTTTGAGCTCAATAAAATCACAATAAAGAACAAGTATCCCCATCCACGTATAGATGACTTGTTCGATCAGCTACGTGGGGCTAGTTATTTCTCTAAGGTGGACCTTCGGTCAGGATATCACCAACTAAAGGTGAGGAGGGAAGATATACCCAAGACTACCTTTCGAACAAGGTATGTACGCTTTGAGTTCATAGTGATGCCCTTTGTACTCACTAATGCTCCAGAAATTTTCATGGATTTAATTAATAGAGTCTTTAGAGATTACCTCGAAAATGTTTTGGTAGTCTTTATTGAAGATAATTTGATATACTCCAAGAGAAAAGAAGAACATGAGGAGTATTTGGAAACTGTGTTAAAGCCATTGCGAAGGGAGAAGTTGTATGCAAAGTACATTAAATGTGAGTTCTGGATGGAGGAAGTATCATTCTTGGGGGATGTTATCACCAGCAATGGGATATCTGTATACCCTTCCAATATGATGGCAATTGACAAGTGGCTCAGACCAACTTCTGTAACGGAGATCCGAAGATTTTTGGGTCTAGCTGGGTATTAATGATGATTTGTGAATTACTTTTCACGATTATCAAACCCAATTACCATGCTGACATAGAAGGGAGTAAATTTTGTCTGGACACAAGAGTATGATGACTGTATCAAGGAGTTGAAAAAGTGGCTTATCACTGCGCCAGTACTCACACTTCCTACCAGTGGGGAACTCTTTGTGGTGTATAGTGATGCTTTTAAGAAGGGATTAGGCAGTGTGCTGATGCAGAATGATAAAGTGATAGCCTATGCCTCAAGGTAGCTGAAAATCCATGAGAAAAACTATCCAGCGCATGATCTGGAGTTAGTGGCTATGATCTTTGCCTTGAAAATCTGGCGGCATTATCTCTATGGGGAAAAATGTGAGATATATATGGACCACAAGAGTCTAAAATATATATTCACAAAAAAGAGCTTAATATGTGCCAACGAATATTGATAGAGCTCACCAAGGATTATGAATTCTAAATCCACTACCATCTCAGTAAGTCAAACTAGGTGGAGTATGCTCTATGTAGAAAGGATCATGCATCTTTATCAATGATGAGTATAGAAAAGGATCTGATCTCCATAGAAGAGAAAAGGATGGACATGGGAATCATTAAGGAAGGAACATCAACCATCCTTTCTCAAATGATTTCTCAACCATCCCTCATGGAGAAAATAAAGGTTTTGCAAAGAAAGGATGTGGAAATTCAGAATAGGGTGGAGACTGTTAAAAATTAGAAATCCCCCTATTTCAAAATTTATGGGGAAGGTGTTGTAAAATTTGGGACACGATTATGTGTAGATCTGATCCAGAGATAAAGAAGGAGGTATTTAATGATGCACATAGCTCGACCTTCTCTATCCATCCTTGGAGTACCAAAATGTATCGTGATCTCTGAGGACACTTCTGGTGGAATAACATGAAGAAGTAAATTGCGGAATATATATCAAGGTGCTTGGTATGTTAGCAAGTTAAAGTTGAGCAAAAAAAGTCCAAAGGTATGATGAAACCATTTCATATACCCATGTGGATGTGGGAAAATGTTACTATAGACTTTGTCATGGGTCTCTTGAAGACGTAGAAGGGAAATAATGTGATATGGGTTGTGGTTAACCGCCTCACCAAGACATCCCATTTCATTGATATTCAAGAAGATATTTCGCTTGAACAAATTGCAATGTTATATGTGAAGGAAGTGGTGAGATTGCACGGTGTTCAAATCTCAATTGTCTTTGACTGTGATCGAAGGTTCACATCTAAATTCTGGAGGAGCTTTGAACATTCTTTGAGTACTGAATTAAATTTCAGTATGGACTATCACCCCCAAACAGATGTCCAGACTGAAAGAACTATTTAGACGCTTGAAGATATGCTTAGAGCCTACTCTCTAGAATTTAAAGGTCGATGGGATCAGTATCTTCCATTGGTTTAGTTCTCATACAACAATAGCTTCCAATTGAGTATCCAAATGGCTCCATATGAAGCTCTGTAGGGAAAGCGATGTAGAACTCCAACCTATTGGGATGAAGTTGGAGAAAGAAAGCTACTTCGACCCGATCTTGTTCAAGAGATGACAGAGAGAGTTAAATTCATCCAAAAAACACATCAAAGCTTCTCAAAGTATGAAAAAGAGATCTGTTAACAATCGTCGAAGGGACTTGGAGTTTTACATTGGATATAAAGCCTTCATTCGAATATCTCTATAGAAGAGAGTCATGCTATTCGGGAAGAAAGGGAAGCTAAGCCCATGGTATATAGGCCCCTTTGAGATCCTTTACCGCATTGGATCCGTGGCCTATCGGCTTTCACTTCCACCAAATATGGCTTGAGTTCATAATGTTTTTCAGGTATCACTCATGAAGAAGTACATACCTGATCCATCACATGTACTAAAATCAGAGGTGGTGCAGCTGGAAGATGATCTCTCCTATGAGGAGCAGCCAGTAAAGATTCTGGATCGGAGTGATAAGGTTCTAGGCAAAAAGAAAACCCATCATGTCAAAGTGTTGTGGAGGAACCATAATTTTGCGGAAGAAACATGGGAATTTGAGGAAACAATGAAGGAAAAGTACCCGCACCTGTTTTTGGCTTAGTATGTAAAACGAAATTTCGAGGGTGAAATTTCATAAGGGGGGAGAATGTAACGACCCAATGTTTTTAAATGGAAATTCACTTATTATATTTATGTCATAAAATCTCATGAATGCACAAAAAAATGAACTATTAAGTGATAAGTTTCCTTTAAACATAATTTTGTCACTTTTTTGTTTGGAATTTCAAAAATCCGGCATACGCGGTTGGGTTCAAGATGTTTTTTGGAGATTAGTAAAACAAAAATAATTTTTGGTCAATAGTAACCAACCCAAATGAATATTAACATACCCTTATGAATAGTGATATACCCTAATGAATAGTAACCTCACCTATGTTGGTATAAAAATAATATTCAAGTTGGAAGTATGATATACCTATATTTTAGAATGAGTTAATGAATGTTTTAAAACTGGTTTTGAAAATCAATTATTATTTTAATTAAATATTTAGATAATCATATTTTGAAAATTATTTTTGAAAAATTTACTTCATTTTTAAATTCTACATCTTAAAAAATGGTTAGGGAAAATTTTTGGGATTTTTCCAAAATACTTGAAATTTTGATGAATAGTGAAATATGATAATTCACAAAAAATAAGAAAAATACATTAATTATGAAGTCATGATGATGTTATGCTGATGTAAGCCCAATAAGTTCGGATTCACATTCTAAATATACTATTTTAGGTCAAGGAATCATCAATATTCCTTGTCTTGAGTTAAATTAATAAACTATTGAATAAAGAAGTTGGAAAACCCACTCCTCCCTCACTATAAATATCGCCTATCATTAACTCTTTCCATCACACCTCTCAAGCCTTTTTCCTAACCAAAATTCTTCTCAAATTCCCTCCCAATAACCTTCCTCACTTCCAAGGCTTTCTGGTCTTTCCAAAAGACCAAAATCAAAGCCCCTAAGTGGCGTCTCAAACAGATGAGATCAAAGGGTAAGAACCCTCTTTCGTTTTCAACTGTTTTGTTTTCATATTCTTCCTTTTCTTATACCCTCTTACCCTTACCTTATCCAAAAGGCATGAAAGCTCCATAATCTCATATATTATCGATTCTAATCATCTTTATGGAAAATTTCAATCATCATACTTCTCCTCGTCTCCCTCACGTTCTAGAATTAAAACATCGCCCGAGATGTGTCATTTTACCGACATAATGGATAATGTGTTTTCAAATTCTTTTTTCATTTTGTTTTTTGTCATGAAAGCATTTATGTTGGGGTTGAACCATATTATTATATATTTTATATATCCTATTTAAGGATCTGTAATCCTCATACACACATGATATAAAACAACAATACAAAACAAGTCAATTATGGGAAAAAAGCGTTATAATTAATTCAAGTGTTTATCATTAATGTTTAATGTAATGGTTATCATTCAATATAATTAGCCAAATGAATTATGTAACCATGTAACCTACTATATGTCCACTAATTTAACATGACTTTAATTCTAGACAAACACTTTCATCTTACAATTTAATTAAACCTAAATACAATTGAACCATTCATTAAAACAAATGAAACAAACAGACCCGAACAATGAAATTCAACCTTGTAATCAATCAAAATGGGTATAAATGAACTTTAAAAGGTTATAGAGAATCATTTTATTTTAGATAAGGTTCTGGAACTATTTATTAATAAACCTAATTTCACTATTCAGGTCATTAATATGAAGTGGTGAACCCCACCGGACCTAAGGTAACCGATCCTCAAAATTTCACCCTTATTCAAGATTGTTCACTATGTTAGGACATGTTGTGTGTAATTATTAATTATGGTGTATAATTTATAAACTTTCCCATACATACCTATTTATTTATAAGTGATGATACTTCCCCTTCCTCTCTCACTAATCCGACTCAATTACTCCCAACACCATGCCGATAATCTGTAACGAATTCTACCTGAACCGCTTTTATTCCATCAGGTCGTCTTATCTACCTTTCTACCAAAATGATGTCATATTATCATTTCTTGTGTATAATCTAAATGTTTTTACATGTTCCAAGTTTATTTATCAAGGCCCTTTCAACACTATGTTTTTGGTATATGCATGCTTTTAAGTGATTCTCTTCTCATTACTTCTAGATAAGTGAACCCGTTTTAAGGGAACTTCCTGAATTCTTTCCTATAATCAAGTGTACACTATCCTCTGTTTCAAGTCACATTTGTCTTTATAAAATCAATCTATTTATTACGAAAACCCTCCTGTTTTACTTCGGGTTTTATAAAAATATATTATTCCACTTTTCGTTTTATATGATATTCGATGTTTTCTTAAACCGCACTAAAATGTTTTGACTCAAAGATTCCTAAAAGCTATTTTTACATGTTATCACTTATGTTTTTTTTCTCTTGTCATGATTTATTCCTTTATACATTATTAATGTCTATTTATGATTTAATTTCTTTCTTTCATGGACACTTTTATGTTACGTCCCTTTTTATTTTGCTTCATGACGTGATTGTGTGCCCATTTCTTTCATTGGGTACTCTTATGTTTATGTATGATTGATTATGTGAGATTATTTATGTGGAATGAATATACATGAATATTCTTAGATGGGTGTGCCCAGATAGCACTCCAATGCATTGGGTAATGTTAATGTCTCATGAGAAGATTATGGGAAAATGGTACGGGCGGTTATGCTTGGCTTGTGCTACTATGGGAAAAAAGATTGGCAGTTAGCCTTGACTTGTACTAAAGTCATGTTTAAGGTTTCTTCCACGTCTCTATGAAACTATTATTATATAATCTCATGCTTATATGATCCCATAATTATTTTATTCCATTTTTTTATGATCCCATGTTTATATGTTATTATTCCATATGTTCCATGATTCCAATATCATGATGTCAATCCTCCTAACTCATGTTCATAAAGTTTATTCTTATGTTATTTCCCTTACTTGGATTTTTAGCTCATCCCTTTGTTCATGTGTTCCCCAGGGTACCCTATGCAGATGTAAGGGCTCAACGGAAGTTATGATCTCATTATGAAGATTAAATAAATAAGTGTTTTTTAGCCCCATGTTTTGTGATATATGTACCTAGTATTCCAAGACACTAGACATAATGATCCTTGGCTTGTACTCTGATGATGAATTATGTTTAAAATCATGAAATGTTATATGTAAAAGGATTGGTTCTTTATAGTGTGAGTGAGGAAAAACACACAAGAAAAATATTTTTTGGATTGGGGGGATAATCATTAGTCATATGACCTGTTCAGGCATGTGGGTGGACCCTAGGGTGGGGACCACATTTCTGTGTGAACTAGTCATACACGGTCGTCCAGGACCCGATGGCCATGTTAAGGTGAGGTGGTTGTGCGGTCACTGAGATCTAGTTGTCACATTTGTTTTTAGAGGTGGTTCCTAGCCTTAAGTGTAGCACACTGAATTTGTTGAGAAATAGGCCCACAATGAGGATGTTGTACTCTAAAGGGAGACGATTGTAAAACCCCCAAATTATACATGGTTAAAATGAAAAATTGATATGACTCATGTCAACAAGGTGCACCTTCCTTTTCATAAGCCTACCTGATTAGTACTCCATAGTTAACTGTTCTTGGTCTGGAGTAGTAATTAGGAAGGATGACCTTCTGGGATGTTTCCTAGGGTGTGTGTGAGTGAGGAAAATGCACAGTGTTTGTGGGAACTGGTCGTACCTGCTAGGGCAGGACCCCATGACCATGTTATGGTAGGCTGGTTGTGCTGTCACTTGGACCCAGTTGTCTCATTTTGTATAAGAGGTGGTACCTCACCTTAAGGGTGGCACACTGCTTGGTTTGAGATGTAGGGCCCACAAAGTGGACGTTGTACTATAAAAGGAGTTCATTGTAACACCCCCAAATGAAATAGGAGTCTTTCTGATTAGAACTCCACAGTTAAGATTTTTTGGCCTGGAGTAGTAATCCAGATGGGTGAATTAGTAGGAAGATTCCTAGGTAGTGTGTGAGTGGGGAAAAAACACACTATAAAGGACATGTGCAGGCTTTTGGGGACAATAATTAGTCATATGACCTGTCTGGACATATGGGTGGGCCCTAGGGTGGGGACCTTGTGTCTGCAGCGCAACAACAACACACTAATAGGGTTGATATGTAGGGCCCACAGTAAGTATGTTGTGATCTAAAGGGGGTAATTGTAACACACAAAAATGATAAAGGGTTAAATCAATAGAGTAGTAATTAGGATGTGTTACCTTCTGAAAAGTTTCCCACGGTGGGTGGGAGTGAGGAAAAAGCACAGTGTCTATTGTAACTGGTTGTACCTAGTGGGCCAGGACCCAATGGCCATGTTAAGGCAGGGTGATTGTGCTCTCACTAGGACCCAATTGTAACATTTTATATTAGAGGTGGTACGAAGCCTTATGTACAGTGCACTACTTGGGTTGAGATATAGGGCCCACACCAAGGATGTTGTGCTCTAAAAGGGGGTGAATGTGACACCCCCAAATGACAAAGGGTTAAATGACTAAATGATATGGCTCATGTCAACAAGGTGAACCTTCCTTTTTAGGAGCCTATCTGATTATAACTCCACAGTTATGCATGCTTGTCCTGGAGTAGTAATTAGTGTAACACCCCAAGATTTCATAGTGTGTTATTTCTTCAAAATAATTCAATAACTTGCACTACACGCAACACCGAGTTCAAGCGCACCATGACTTACCAAACAAGCCATTCAAAAGAGGTTATCAATAGTATTAACTAAATTTTAAACTTTATATAATCCTTATAATTTTAGAATCCATATTATGAGTTTCTTAGACATAATGTAAGAACGAATTCATTTTCAGTATTGCAATTTTACCAACTTTTAATAGTGAACCCTTTTTAAATAAAATATTATAAACTTTTTGACTAAATGGGGACATCAAAAAATTTAAAATACAACATCCCAAGCTTCCACGGTATGCTTTACTTTGAATAAAACAGTAGCGTGTGTTGTACGCAACTTCGAGTTTTAACACAGACCACAACCGATCAAACTAGCCGTTATGAATAGTAATACCTAATTTTTGAAATTATATATATTTTATATTTCAAAATGGACTTCATTTTTGGATTCGGAATATCGAATTTAGCCTAAGGTGAAATTTTGGTACTTTTCGGATAACTTTCATATTTTGATGAATAGTGAAAATTACTAAATTTTAATTAAAAACAACTTTTTTAATCAAAATAATTAATAGTGATAAATTGTGAATTTTAGTAGTTTTAAAGTATATTTAGAATATATTTTTACCATTTAATATAATTTTGTTCATTGGACATAATTTTACAATTAAACCGAACATAAACAAGTGTCAATCTTTTGATAGTTATTATCTCTTAAAAACACGCTTTTTGTTTTGACAGCGGGAATTAATTTTAAATTAATTTCTGCCACTTCTGTGTTTTGAATTTAGGAAAATGGATTCCATATTTGGAATCAGGATGTTCAAATTGTGTAAATAGGTAACTTTTATTTTTAGACATTTTGAATAATTACTGCGGTAAATATTTTATTTACCATGGTTAAGGGTAAATCCGGTAAATAAGGGTTAAAATAATATTATAATAATATTAAATTACCCTAAAACGTGTCTTAACCCTATTGGTTGATACATGGTCGACCATGGGCATCTTTGGGTCGATTTTGGGACCCCATGGATCCACTTGTAAGTGATAATGACACTTTATTTTAATTAAGTTAAAATGAATACAAAAATGACACAAGCATATATCTTTTAGCAAAAAAAAATGTTACATAGGGTTATATATGTTGGATTTTAGATTATAAATATTCATTAGAAAGATAAATATATTTCCTACATAATTATATTTTATTTATAATTTTTAGACATTAAATAAGTTATTTTATTTAGGACACAATGATGATGCAGTAATTACTATAATAGTGAAAAATTAAACTAATTGATATTATAAATACCCAAATAAATATAATATGAAACTTTTAATGAATTAAACTAATTTTATAGGATAATAGCATATATTAGGATTGATTTAATGGACGTTTTTCGAAGTAATCAATCTGTTATGAGTTTCACAAAAATCAACTATTGAATAGTGTCAAAATTTACATAAAAGAGTTCTTAAAACAAATATTATATTATTAATTGATATTAAATTCTTAAAAATCTAAGGTTCGGCCAAGAGACTTATATAATGATAGGTTCATCATTAATGGACCACTTGGGGGTCTCTTGAATGTATATAGTAAGTTTATTAACCATATTATATAAAAATACAAAGAGACATTGTAAAAGTGAAACTAATTAACTTAGAGTTAATACTTAAAGATAAGGTTAATATAAGTACCCAAACCTGTCTAAATTCTATTTGATGAGTTGTTTTCGACCCATCCCCACCTTAACCTTTGAATAGTCAACTTTGGAGCCAATGTAATCTGAATATGAATTTATTATAAATTAATATTTCTAGCTTTTCCAAAGCTACCCCTCACCCCTCTTATAAAAAGGCACTCCTCCTTCTCATTTCTTCACACCTCTAAAGCCTTTTGGATTGGCCAAACTCTGCCCAAATACTCTCCCAACATCTCTCAATACAACCTAGAGACCTTAGTTTGATCATAAAGCCAACCTAAGGAGCCCTATTGATCAAATCAAAAGGAAGAACCCGAAGAAAAGGTAATGTTTTCACCACCCCTTTTCCAAGATCATTTCTTTTTCCACTTCTTCTTCCTTTGTTGTTACCATTCTAAAATAATAACTCCAGTATCATTTATATACTGTGATTTTATTATAAATATGGTACAACCATATTCAGTATTTTATCCACCCTTTGAATAACATGTCACCATACGTGCGTACGTACGGCTTACTGTCTCCACGTCATGGTGTAATTGTTATTCAATATAATATTATTTGTATGGGTATAATAATGATGTGTAACTCATGTAAATAATAAATATAACATGTTAATGATTCTGTATATATGATATACCATCCATTTATATATTATTTTAATATCAAAAGAATGATATTGCCGCTCGTGCGTACGTACGGACTACCGTCTCCACGAACGCGATGAGATTCATTCTCCATCGTAACCATTAAAGTATAATTATCATTTGATGATTTAAAAATGATGTTTAAGAACTTGATATAATTCTGGATATGAATAATATACAACCTATCCTTTACAAACATGTCTTACGTAACAAAACATATGAAAGAAAACAAGTAAGTTAACACCCGAAACAACGATAATACTAAGATATTATTATCAAATCAATATTAAAGGATCATATATGATATCATATTAATATATATGATTCTTGTATAATTTAATAAAAATTATTTCACCATTATACAGGAGGTTAACCTACACCAACCAAGGAAAAGTACAAGGTAAGGGTTATTTCACAATCTCTTCATTATCTGAGGTTGTTTATACGTAATAATCTACTGGGATCTCTTTATCATCCACATCCATGTTTCTTCAAAATGTATTTCAAAACATATTTATTATTTACAAGAATATGATTTAAAGTCATTTATACCCTTGTTTGAATTTTTATAAGAGGTTTATAAAGGAATCTTTTCGTCGTTTTCAAAACAAGGTCCTTTTTAACCTTTTCGACAGAATTAAGGTAAGAATGTTTTTTTTAACTTATACGGCGGGTCCAGCTATTTTCCACCGTTATAAAATCTTCAAAGCTTCCCTTACAAGCTTATAAGAATATTTTCAAAGAAAATGTTTTATTTTATATGGATCTTAAATGATTTCAAAATAAAAGGAGATATTTCTTTAAAAAGAATTTTGATTTCATCTATGTCAACATCCTTTGATGGATTTTAAGATTATTTGAAGTTGATTTATTATTATAAAAAACTTCTATATTGTATTGAAGGTTTTGTGATATGTTTGACTGTGGATGTGCTATTTTTATACCATTCATAGTTTATGGTGAAAGTATTGACATTTCGTATGCTAGTTTTAATACGAATGTTTATGTTATGTTTAAACCTTTTCATATGGGAATGCATTGGACTTAATATGTGACGGGTGGAGCCCGCTATAGCTCCTCGATGCATCGGTAGGTCTCTTGAGACAAACTAGTGTCTTGGCACAAGGCCTTGACAAAATTTTATTTGTAGTCTTGGCACGAGGCCTTGGCTATGTGGTTATGATAGTCTGGCATTATGCATTCCATCATTATTAAAGTGGTTATTGATTTTTGCATGTGATTATTCGATTAGCAGAATATCCATGTGAATAAGAAAATGTAATTATTTCATTTTACTTTTTCCATACTATGTTGAAGTTCATGTTTAAAAGGATTTTGTTTTAGTAATGCATTGCCTTAAATGTTTATGCTTATTTTGAATGTTCCGCTATATTGTTATCCTTACTGGGCATTTGAGCTCACCCCTTTTCTATGGTTTATTTTTCCCAGGATGTGAAGAAGTAAGTTATGAATGACCTGCAGGGATAATATTAGGGGATAATAGTGTGGTCTGTAGAGGCATTATGTTGTTGTAGTAGTTTTTCAATTTATGATGTAATGTAAAACTTATGAATATATCAAGTGTTTCCAAGGCTACTAAACCAATCGGTCTTTCAAGATTTGATCTTTCTTGTGATCATGCCAATGTTATGTAATAATGCACCGACTCTGGGTAACTGGGGTCGGGGCGTTACAGTTGGTATCAGAGGAAGTTTAGTACAAACCTTGGAAGCTAGATTTAGATAAACTCTGATTAGAGCACATAGACCTAAGATGAACTTTGAGGATTAGTATAGAAGAACTTCCTAGAATTTTGGTATTGTAGAGATTTTGTGAGTTTTCCTAGAAATACATCCCTGTCTGGATACGAGCAGGTAGAGGCGGCTCTGGCACAGATGTACCTAGGGGAAAAACCCGAAAACACCGCTTTGAGCTAGACTCGAACGGGAACTGGTGCACGACAACGGGCCTTGCTGCACTCTTGGTTACGACGCTCCTGGGGGATATGCTTAGGATAACTCTAATTTTCTTTACAAATCATTATGAAGGGTTTATGAGTATATACATCCTCAAAGAAAACATTTTTATGATTATGGATTATATCCATACACTATTTAATTTATATTATGTGTTTTACAAGTTTGGGATTAGGTATTGTTATTCATAAACTAATCTAGTGTATGCCATTGTTTAGAAATGGCGCCCAATAGAAGGAATGAGAACTCCAACAATGCACATGATCCAAAGAGAAAGAAGGATCATATCTTTCATGGTCTTAAGCCAGAATTTATAAGAGAAATAGTCTCCCATGTATTATCATCATATGAATAAATAATATCATGTGTTGATAAGATAAATAAAGATTTTACTAAGTCCTATGGCTTTGAAGGGAAGCAAGAGAAGAAAAGGATGGAAGAGAGAACGATGGATAAAGGGAAGAGGGAAAATAAGAATTTTCCCATATGTGATAACTGTGGGAAGAAACACCCTGGAACTTGTCTGAAAGGAATGGGAGTTTTTTATAAGTGTGGAGGAAAAGGGCACATAGTACGTGACTGCAAGGGTAAGAAAATGATTTCAAATGTACAATGCTTCATTTTCAAGGAGTTTGGACACTACGCGAACCTATGTCCCAGTCATCAGACTATGCCGCAAATAATGGTATTGGATAATAATCAAGTTATGATACTACCACAGATGAATAGGAATGATTAGAGTTCTTATGTTGATTATGTCATTTGAGTGTTGTATCAACAATGTACTTGTTATAATAATTATGGAGTATATAAGGATTTTACTGCAGTACTATTTCATTAAGGACTTGAGATTGTGTGGAACAAAGAAAAGTGACTCAATAGCAGGATAAATTTTTGGAAAATATATGGTTGAGAGAAAGATAAACCATAATATGGTTCTGATACTGAGTTAGTGATTTTAGAATAATACATGATTGATTTGGATAAATTATATTGGATATTCTTGACTACCTTGAAACTGATTAATGATTTGTATATTCCATCATTTTTTGGGTTTTATAACATTTTTGGATTGATGAAGTATATCCAGCATTCTATATGGAATAAGGGAGCATGAATGTAATCAATAAGGAATATGGTAATTCAGGATGTTTCAGTGTATTAAAAGAATACAAGATAAAGGTATTCATATGCTATTACGGGGTAAAAATGATCTATATTATGTTTACCTTCCTTATAAATGTTGGACTGTGAGTTTGGATAGAAGTATTTTGGATAGTTCTAGTTTGGATTATTTTGGATTACCATAAAAGGAAAACCCGGAGGTCGGGCGGCAACCCGTCGCGTCCGGCAAGGCTGCAAGACTTGAACCCGCAACCGAAGGGCGACAAGGGTGTATCACCTACCACTGGCCCACGAGATGTCCTGGATTAAATAATGTAGTTTTTTTTAAAAGATCTGGTAGATGATTTATAAATTCATTTATTTTGGAACCCTGTACGAATAGTATAAATAAATAAAAAATTACATTCTATTATCTTTTAGAGTGAAAGATGAGTTTGTGGTAGAAATTTATTAATGGATAAAACTCTAATTATAAAGTCTGTATATCTCCTTATGATCTAAGCCAATCTCATAAATAAATTCCTCAACATTAATAAAAGAAACTTAGAACAAAAATGTTGTCCTAGATGGTACCTTAAATCATCACTAATTTATGGCTTTGGGATTGTTGGCCTTTTCATAGCCATATTCTCTACCACTCTCCATCAGATAATTGATGGTTAGATTTCTCTTCCATATCATTATTTTCCTACATGGAACCCTAGTATGTGTTATTTTCGGTAATCTTCATACTTTCCACTCTTTATTTTAAATAGAGGCCTCATTAATTCATTTTTTGATGTGGGATTTCAACTAAGATATTTTGAAACGTCAAAAATGTGTTATCCCAATACCCTATATTTTGTTGAACCGATGGTACTTCAAATCATCATAGATTGATGAGTTTTAGGACCTCAATTTTATACTTGTTTGTGATTGATGACCTCAATCACTACCTATAAATATTTACGTTTTTCCTCCAATTATATGTCTCTAATTTCCACCAATGTTCTCCAAATCGAGATCATAATTTGGTGGTGACCCTTTCATTTCTCTTTTCCTCATATTAAGACTAAATTTTAGTAACCCAATTTCCGATGTGGGTTTTCCCACAAATATATTTTCTATTTTCAACCTTTTATTTTCGAAGAACAATTTCAAATTGCGAGGACGCAATTTATTGAAGGAGGGGAGAATGTAACACCCCAAGATTTCATAGTGTGTTATTTCTTCAAAATAATTCAATAACTTGCACTACACGCAACACCGAGTTCAAGCGCACCATGACTTACCAAACAAGACATTCAAAAGAGGTTATCAATAGTATTAACAAAATTTTAAACTTTATATAATCCTTATAATTTTAGAATCCATATTATGAGTTTCTTAGACATAATGTAAGAACGAATTCATTTTCAGTATTGCAGTTTTACCAAATTTTAATAGTGAACCCATTTTAAATAAAATATTTTAAACTTTTTGACTAAATGGGGACATCAAAAAATTTAAAATAAAACATCCCAAGCTTCCACGGTACGCTTTCCTTTGAATAAAACAGTAGCGTGTGTTGTACGCAACTTCGAGTTTTAACACAGACCACAACCGATCAAACTAGCCGTTATGAATAGTAATACCTAATTTTTGAAATTATATATATTTTATATTTCAAAATGGACTTCATTTTTGGATTCAGAATGTCGAATTTAGCCTAAGGTGAAATTTTGGTACTTTTCGGATAACTTTCATATTTTGATGAATAGTGAAAATTACTAAATTTTAATTAAAAACAACTTTTTTAATCAAAATAATTAATAGTGATAAATTGTGAATTTTAGTAGTTTTAAAGTATATTTAGAATATATTTTTACCATTTAATATAATTTTTTTCATTGGACATAATTTTACAATTAAACCGAACATAAACAAGTGTCAATCTTTTGATAGTTATTATCTCTTAAAAACACGCTTTTTGTTTTGACAGCGGGAATTAATTTTAAATTAATTTCTGCCACTTCTTTGTTTTGAATTTAGGAAAATGGATTCCATATTTGGAATCAGGATGTTCAAATTTTGTAAATAGGTAACTTTTATTTTTAGACATTTTGAATAATTACTGCGGTAAATATTTTATTTACCATGGTTAAGGGTAAATCCGGTAAATAAGGGTTAAAAAATAATATTATAATAATACTAAATTACCCTAAAACGTGTCTTAACCCTATTGGTTGATACATGGTCGACCATGGGCATCTTTGGGTCGATTTTGGGACCCCATGGATCCATTTGTAAGTGATAATGACACTTTATTTTAATTAAGTTAAAATGAATACAAAAATGACACAAGCACATATCTTTTAGCAAAACAATTGTTACATAGGGTTATATATGTTGGCTTTTAGATTATAAATATTCATTAGAAAGATAAATATATTTCCTACATAATTATATTTTATTTATAATTTTTAGACATTAAATAATTCATTTTATTTATGACACAATGATGATGCATTAATTACTATAATATTGAAAAATTAAAATAATTGATATTATAAATACCCAAATAAATATAATATGAAACTTTTAATGAATTAACCTAATTTTATAGGATAATATGATATATTAGGATTGATTTAATGGACTTTTTTCGAAGTAATCAATCTGTTATGAGTTTCACAAAAATCAACTATTGAATAGTGTCAAAATTTACATAAAAGAGTTCTTAAAACAAATATTATATTATTAATTGATATTAAATTCTTAAAAATCTAAGGTTCGGCCAAGAGAATTATATAATGATAGGTTAATCATTAATGGACCACTTGGGGGTCTCTTGGATGTATATAGTAAGTTTATTAACCATATTATATAAAAATACAAAGAGACATTGTAAAAGTGAAACTAATTAACTTAGAGTTAATACTTAAAGATAAGGTTAATATAAGTACCCAAACCTGTCTAAATTCTATTGGATGAGTTTTTTTCGACCCATCCCCACCTTAAACTTTGAATAGTCAACTTTTGAGCCATTGTAAGCTGAATATGAATTTATTATAAATTAATATTTCTAACTTTTCCAAATCTACCCCTCACCCCTCTTATAAAAAGGCACTCCTCCTTCTCATTTCTTCACAACTCTAAAGCCTTTTGGTTATGCCAAAATCTGCCCAAATACTCTCCCAACATCTCTAAATACAACCTAGACACCTTAGTTTGATCAGAAAGCCAACCTAAGGAGCCCTTTTGATCAAATCAAAAGGAAGAACCCGAAGAAGAGGTAATGTTTTCACCACCCCTTTTCCAAGTTCATTTCTTCTTCCACTTCTTCTTCCTTTGTTGTTACCATTCTAAAATAATAAATCCAGTATCATTTATATACTGTGATGTTATTATAAATATGGTACAACCATATTCAGTATTTTATGCACCCTTTGAATAACATGTCACCATACGTGCGTACGTACGGCTTACCGTCTCCACGTCGTGGTGTAATTGTTATTCAATATAATATTATTTGTATGGGTATAATAATGATGTGTAACTCATGTAAATAATAAATATAACATGTTAATGATTCTTTATATATGATATACCATCCATTTATATATTATTTTAATATCAAAAGAATGATATTGCCGCTCGTGCGTACGTACGGACTACCGTCTCCACGAACGCGATGAGATTCATTCTCCATCGTAACCATTAAAGTATAATTATCATTTGATGATTTAAAAATGATGTTTAAGAACTTGATATCATTCTGGATATGAATAATATACAACCTATCCTTTAAAAACATGTCTTACGTAACAAAACATATGAAAGAAAACAAGTAAGTTAACACCCGAAACAACGATAATACTAAGATATTATTATCAAATCAATATTAAAAGATCATATATGATATCATATTAATATATATGATTCTTGTATAATTTAAAAACAATTATTTCACCATTATACAGG
The DNA here is from genome assembly GCA_963277665.1 of Viscum album. Lineage (NCBI taxonomy): Eukaryota > Viridiplantae > Streptophyta > Magnoliopsida > Santalales > Viscaceae > Viscum > Viscum album. The sequence goes on along the minus strand of OY728121.1, from coordinate 1,572,517,547 downwards.
AGGTTAACCTACACCAACCAAGGAAAAGTACAAGGTAAGGGTTATTTCACAATCTCTTCATTATCCGAGGTTGTTTATACGTAATAATCTACTGGGATATCTTTATCATCCACATCCATGTTTCTTCAAAATGTATTTCAAAACATATTTATTATTTACAAGAATATGATTTAAAGTCATTTATACCCTTGTTTGACTTTTTATAAGAGGTTTATAAAGGAATCTTTTCGTCGTTTTCAAAACAAGGTCCTTTTTAACCTTTTCGACAGAATTAAGGTAAGAATGTTTTTTTAACTTATACGGCGGGTGCGGCTATTTTCCACCGTTATAAAATCTTCAAAGCTTCCCTTACAAGCTTATAAGAATATTTTCAAAGAAAGTGTTTTATTTTATATGGATCTTAAATGATTTCAAAATAAAAGGAGATATTTCTTTAAAAAGAATTTTGATTTCATCTATGTCAACATCCTTTGATGGATTTTAAGATTATTTGAAGTTGATTTATTATGATACAAAACTTCTATATTGTATTGATGGTTTTGTGATATGTTTGACTGTGGATGTGCTATTTTTATACCATTCATAGTTTATGGTGAAAGTATTGACATTTCGTATGCTAGTTTTAATACGAATGTTTATGTTATGTTTAAACCTTTTCATATGGGAATGCATTGGACTTAATATGTGACGGGTGGAGCCCGCTATAGCTCCTCGATGCATCGGTAGGTCTCATGAGACAAACTAGTGTCTTGGCACAAGGCCTTGACAAAATCTTATTTGTAGTCTTGGCACGAGGCCTTGGCTATGTGGTTATGATAGTCTGGCATTATGCATTCCATCATTATGAAAGTGGTTATTGATTTTTGCATGTGATTATTCGATTAGTAGAATATCCATGTGAATAAGTAAATGGCATTATTTCATTTTACTTTTTCCATACTATGTTGAAGTTCATGTTTAAAAGGATTTTGTTTTAGTAATGCATTGCCTTAAATGTTTATGCTTATTTTGAATGTTCCGTTATATTGTTATCCTTACTGGGCATTTGAGCTCACCCCTTTTCTATGGTTTATTTTTCCCAGGATGTGAAGAAGTAAGTTTTGAATGACCTGCAGGGATAATATGAGGGGATAATAGTGTGGACTGTAGAGGCATTATGTTGTTGTAGTAGTTTTTCAATTTATGATGTAATGTAAAACTTATGAATATATCTAGTGTTTCCAAGGCTACTAAACCAATCGGTCTTTCGATATTTGATCTTTCTTGTGATCATGCCAATGTTATGTAATAATGCACCGACTCTGGGTAACTGGGGTCGGGGCGTTACAATTAGGATGGGTGAACTTCTTGGAATTTTCTCAGGTTGTGTGTGAGTGAATAAAAAACACACTATAAAGGACATCTGTAGATTGTGGGGACATTCATTAGTCATATGACTTGTTCGGACACGTGGTTGGGTCCTAGGGTGGGGCCACGTGTCTGTGGTGAAACTACATCACACTTCTTAGGTTGAGTTTTAGGGCCCACAATGAAGAAGTTATGATCTAAAGGGGGGTGATTGTAACCCCCACCCCAAATGATAAATGGTTACATGTAACTTCCTAGTTCTAGGTTCCACTCAACGGGTGCCCCGAACCCAGTTTTCCACATGACCTCAAGCACATTTTCCCAAAGGCCAGAGGCTGCTGACTAGCAGCAAGGGCCCAGGTCTGATTGTGGGAAAACTATGCCCTCATTTTTAAAATTGTAGCACAGTGGAATAAAATAAATAGAATACAACAACAGCGGAAGAAATAACCCATACACATTTAATATAACAACTGTAGTAAATTATAACCAACCAGATATATAGATATGATGCAACATGTCTCATGTTCTAAGAAAACAGCCATAACATGTTACACAACAGTACAATACAATATAGAGTACAACAAAATAGAACAAAACAATCGGTAGCATCGTGAGCCTAATCCTGGTCCCATGCTCCCCTAGTCCTCAGCAGTAATCAAGTACCTGTGTAGTGACCCTTTCCCTCATCCACACCAGTAGAAATGTAATCTTTTTGGGCTAAAAAGAATTACCCAAATAGGGTGTGAGAAATAAATCCCAGTAGGCACCCACTAAAGGCCGGTGGCCAACTGTGTGAAAATATGTAAAAACACTGTGCAGAAATAAAAATGCAACAAACTAAGAAGTACTCAAAAGTAACTAAGTTACCAGTTATATTGTCATTTTATTATTCATTTCATCATTCATTATAAGGAACTACCATAGTGAATTTCCATGTAAATAGTCAGTGTCCTCAGACATGTGAGCCCTTACCCTCAGGTAATCAGAAACGTAACCCACAGGTATTTTCCCACAGGCATATAGATATTTCCCTGAGGCATACAAAGTGTCTCCCTCAGGCACATAGTCTATTTCCCACAGGCACGGATGAAGTTTCCCTCAGGACAAAATAACTACTACCCTCTGGCTAAAGGAAACATTGCCCTCGGGCTAAACAAGTAACTGGGCCATGCCCAACATGTAAACAAGAAATACACATGCAATTACTCTCAAGGAAATTTTATAAATATTATTATAATGGCATATCCTCGGGTATCCTGGCCAAATGGAGAAATAGAGAAATGCACCCCCGGGGTGGTCCTGGATCCAAGAAGTGATCCCAAACAGTAGTTTATTATCACATTTAATTTCCTATATAATTCTAGATATTTAAAACAGCCAAGGCCTCAGCCACACGACACCACAACATGGGTTCGTGGAACAATGGTACAAAAAAACGCACAACAATTGGAAATTAAACGCCAAGACAACTACCTTAAACACCGAAGAATGGTATTCCCAAACGAAGACTTATGAAACGTTCAAGAATGACGTAGATCTGAAGTAGAAGAAAAGCCGTTTAAACTCAAATAACATCTTTTATAGGATGAAATGGAAAGAACTACCCAAGGAGAAGGTAGGGCTTACCCGTGCGGTTCCAATGAGATTGTCTGAGGAGGAAACAGATTCCCGATGCTTGATCTGGAGATCCTCGAAGATTTGGTCGTCCCCTCCCGAGCTCCTGTCCGGTTCTAAGCCAATCCTGTGAACAGGGTTGGCAACTTCCCATTTTAAGCGAAAAAAACAATGTACCCGGTCTGTATTTTGGACTACATAGTGTGTACTTCCCTCATTTAACTATTCCTATGGCCGCACCACTGAACTGTTCACCCGTCGACATGAGTACACAACGTATATTCCAGACTACATGGCGTGTAATGTCGCCCAGCTGGTGGCTGCTCCCACAGCCTTACTGTTTTGCCTACCGACTGACGACACAACGTGTAAAGGACCACTACACAGCGTGTAGTAAGTTTTTACACCCTTCGTCGCCGACATGGCTACACACCCTGTTTACTCATTCCAAACGGCCAAAGTACACGGCGTGTGGAATAGTACACAGCTTGTAGTCCCAAAATTTTGGATTTTCCCTATTTTCCTTATTTTCTCAAAAACACTTAATGAAAATAGAAAAGAAGAACCCGCACATCAAAATTAAGAACCGGGTTCTTACAAACTTCCCCCCTTAATGAAATTTGTCCCCGAATTGCCCTTCTGATGGTGTTGAAGATAATGCTCAGAACAACTCTGGCCACTGAGCACGTACATCGGTCTCCCGCTCCCAGGTTTCGTCCTGCACTCAGCCATGCAGCCATAGCACCTGTACGAGAGGAAAGGTCATCTGTGGAAATCAGTATAAGACATCTGACGAGACTATGTGGTAGCCATCTACTTCTGAATAAACTAGACCTACTCAGTAGTCTCCTACATGAGCTGTGGTCCTAGTAAAGCTGCCTCACTTTCCTCTGACAAGAATAAAGATGATCGGCATGGCCTACCATATAATGCCTCGTACGGTGCCATCTCAATAGTTCCCTGGAAACTTTTATTATAGGAAAACTAAAATAGGGGTATGTGATTCTCCCAAAATCCCCCAAATTCTAGGATGCATGCACAAAGCATGTCCTCAATCACCTATATCGTAAGCTCTGACTGGCCATCGGTTTGAGGGTGGTAAGCTGTGCTCAGAAGCACCTGTGTACCCAGGGCCCTCTAAAAACTCTTCCAAAAATGAGATGTAAGAGGGAGTCCCTATATGAAACAATAGAACGAGGGAACCCATGAAGATGTAAAACCTCTTGGATATACAACTTTCTGAGATCGTCTACACCGAAGGTATCCTTGATCGGCAAAAAGTGAGTTTCCTTCATGAGTCTGTCCACAAAAACACACATGACATCTTTGGCTCTAGGTGACCTTAGAAACCCAGTCATGAAGTCCATCGGGACATCATCCCACTTCCACTCTGGTATGGGTAACTACTGTAACAGTCCGGATGCCCTCTGATGCTCCACCTTCACCTGTAGACATGTGTAACACCTCGTAACCAAACCAGCCGCATCTCACATCATACCCGACCACCAGTACTGACGTCTCAAGTCTCGGTACATCTTGGTGACCCCGGGATGAACTGCCCAAACTGATTAATGAAACTCCAGCATCAGCACCTTGCGTATATCCCCTGGAACCCATACTCATCCATGGAAATGCATAACCTCATCATCGCCAATCGTCCAACCAGGAGGAGGGTCCTCCCTTTCCAATGACTCCCTTAGAACTAGGCCTTCTGAATCAGACAGCTGTCTCATCCGCACACTATCCAGGAGGGTAGAAGTCACAGCTAAAGATAAAAGATAATTTTTCCCCTGACTATCATGCACCTCCAAATGCATTTCAGAGAACAAACCCATAAGCTTCTATTCATCACTTGCCTCCTGCACTGCCTGTATCTGAGTCCTCCTGCTCAGTGCATCAGCTACTACATTACCATTACCAGGTGTATAGGAAAACTCAAAATCAAAGGACTGAAGGTATTCGACCCATCTTCGCTGCCTCAGATTCAAGTCATGCGGAGTAAAAATATACTTGGGAATTTTGTGATTGGTAAAAACAACAAATTTCTCCCCCAAGAGATAATCTCTCCAACAACACAACGCATGAACACCTGCAGCCAACTCAAGATCATGCGTCGGGTAATTCCTCTCATGTGGCCTCAACTGCCGAGAACCATACACAACAACTCGATCGCCCTGCATCAAAACTGCTCCTAGTCTAATACCTGATACATCACATTAAACTAAATAACTTTTCCCTTTCTCTGGAAGTATCCGGACTGGTGCCGATGTCATCCTTCCTTTCAGGTCCTGGAAGGCTGTCTCACAAACTTCCGACCAAACGAACTTCACACCCTTCTTAGTCAGACCCGTCAGCGGCACTGATAAGTGGGAAAAGACATGTATGATGCATCTTTAGTAACCAGCCATCCCTAAGAAACTCCCTATTTCAAACATGTTCTTAGGATGCTCCCAAGAAATTACTGCTCTACCCTTCCCTGGGTCTATAGCATCTACTACCTCTAAGATGATATGACCCACGATGTGAATCGGGTCCATCCAAAAGTGGCACATTGAGAGATTAGCATATAGCCGATTCTCTCTCAGTGTACTCAATATGATCACAAGATGGGTGGCATGGTCATGTCGAGTGTGAGAGTACACTAAGATATCGTCCACGAATACTACAACAAAAGAATCCATATATGGATGGAACACATGATTCATTAGAGCCATGAAAACTGCTGGCGCATTCGTGAGTCCGAACGGCATAACCAATTACTCGTATAGACCATATATGCTCTGAAATGATGTAAGTGGTATGTTCGATAGTCTCACGCGCTGCTGATGGTATCATGACCTCATTTCAATCCTCTAGAACACTCGTGTTCCACGAAGTTGATCAAAAATATAATCAATCCTTGGAATGGGATATCAGTTCTTAACCGTAAACTGGTTCAGCTTCCGATAATCCACATAGAGTCTGAGGGTACCGTTCTCCTTCTTCGCAAAATAGACTGGAGAACCCCAAGGAGAAGTACTGGGATAGATAAAACCCCTTGAATGTAACTCCTATAACTGCCTCTTGAACTTCTGTAAATCAATTGTGGTCATCCTATAAGGAGTAATGGACATTGGTTCTACTCTTGGCAGAAGCTCAATAGAGAAATCCTATTCTCTCTCCGGAGGTAGACCTAAAAAGTCATCCGAGAAGACATCCCTAAAACGATCAACCACTGGAGGGAAATCCATCTGACAAATCCCCTGATCATCCACATATAAACTCTCAATTTGGGTTGTGACTCCTCCTCTCCCAAGATTCTCTAGTCCATCATGACTCGCCTAAACATCCCATTCACCCTTTTATAGAAACTCCCCACCCTCTGGTGACGTGAAACACACCCTGAGACGATAGCAGTCTACAAAGGCTCGAAAGGGAACCAACCAGTCCATCCTGAGAATGAAGTCATAAGCTGTCATCTCTAAGACATAGAGGTCCCATAGATAGTGACACCCACCAACCTCAAGGGGGCACTCCCTGCACTGATTCACATGTGTCGTTTTAGTTCCCAACGGAGTGTCTAGCATCATGATACCAGAATAAGTAGAAACACGTACCCCTAGGCTCTCCACAATAGTTATAGATATGAAACTATGCGTAGCACCCGTATCAAAAAGTAATGAAGGTTAGACAAAAGCTACTAGAATAGTACCTCTGACTGTAGAAGGTCTGGGATCCTGCTCCTGCTGGGATTGTTGCACTCCATATGCATGCCCAGTGTCGCAGCCTTGCGACACAGACTGGCTACCCTAAGTTGTCCTGCCCTGCTACCTCTTAGATCCTGGTGTCTAGTTACCACGGCAAGGACCACCATCTCTATCTATATGCCCTGATGTATTCCAGTTCCCTTACTTTTAAGAAGCTTCTGCTCATGTCCCCACACGCTGAGTCTGCACAGAACCCCTCTCACTAGCCAATGGTGGAAACTCCTTGCAAAAGAACTGCAGATGACCCATCTTGCTGTAAGATCTACACACCACTGGGTCTTGTGGACACTACGGTATCTTGTTCCCCTCTTTCCCACACTAGTAGCACCTATCTTGACCACTTGAAACACCCTTCTAGCTGGTATTTCCACCATGAGAGAAGTCCATCTATCTCTTCCTTTTACTGGTAGAAAGAGTACCAGAAACAGGTGTTGAACCGCCCTGTCCCACAACACTAGCCTCTTGCAGGTTCCCCTCTGTAATTAGAGCCTGCTTCACAATAGCATGTACTGTGGGAAACCAGATAACATTCACTAGTGCTCTGATGTCATAATGAAGACTATCCTCAAAGCGTCTGGCTCTCAACATCTCATCACCAACCAGAACAGGTGAAAAACACTGAATCTCGGTGAAACGTGATGAATAATCCATCATCGAAATAGAGCCCTGCTACATATTCATGAACTCTCGAGCTCTACCTCCTCTTAGTGTCTCTGGAAAGAAGAAGTCATAGAAGACTGCCTGAAAATCTTCACACGCCGAGTCTCTGTGATGATCTGACTGGGTGGTAACATCCCACCACCTCTTGGCAGAATCAGGCAACATATAAGTTTCTAGCTTGACCCTCCTCCCTGGAGGCGTCTCTAGATGATTGAAGATAGTATGCATAGACCCCAACCAAGACTCTGCATCCTGTGGTCCTCCATCCCCTGAATACATAGGCGGATGCTGCTGTAGGAAGATATGTGTCAGCTCGGCCATAGATGTGGCAGTCGGCGGTGCTCCCTGAATGTTCTGCATGAACTGCATGAAGCCTTCATGGAACTGTGAATCCGCACCTGTGTCTGACATAACGTTTGGCGCCGCATATGGCTCTGCTGGAGGATCCAATGGTAGACCATGACCTACCATCTCATGATTATAATCATCACCGCTCTCTTGGAGAACAATGTGTGGTCGTCTCGGTGGCATGACACTACAAGGTCAAACACACACCTTAGATCCACATTATCAAAGACTGAAAACGCAGGAACCGAAAATGGAACAGGAGGAAGAAGGCATTACAAGATTAGAAAAACAAAACTACACGGCGTGTATACTGACTACATGACGTGCACCTGACTTCTCTTCCCATGCCCGGGTCGTTCTACACGGCTAATCCGCACGGCTCCTGTTAAACAAAACAACACTAAGTGTATACTGACTACACATTGTGTATGGTGTAATTTTTAAACACCCAGTGTCATTCGTGACACGGACGACTACTCAGCATGATACTACACGGTGTGTTACACCTGCACACGGCGTGTACACTACTCCATCTCCCAGCCACACGGCTAAGTCCACACGGTCTGTCCATGGAAAATACTACACAACATGTCCTAGAGGTACACGACGTGTACTAGACGAGCTTCAATGACCCGTGATATTAGTTACACGGTCGTTACACCCAACTCAAACTACACAGTGTGTTCTATATACACACGGCGTGTATGCGAATGGATTACACTGATCTATGTTATTAGTTACACGGTCGGGTCCCTAGGTCAGACTACACGACATGTTCCATAGTGGATATGGCATGTATGACTTAAGGCCTCTGCCATCTACATTGTTTGTTACACGGGCAAAATCTGGGTAAACACTACACGGCGTGTACAGAAGCGACATGGCATGTTCGTACCAAGATCTTCCCTTCCCCGTGTCACCTCCCACACGGTTTGTGACACTGTAAGAGACTACAGGGCGTGTACTCAGGTTACACAGCGAGTACTCAAAAAGTTTACTTTTCTTCCCGAAAAGAAGGACATACACGGAGTGTTTAGGGTACTACACGGTGTGTATACTGGGTTTTCTGATTAGTATGCCTCAGAAACATCCCCAGAACCCAGAGAAACTGCAAAACAACAACTAAGTGCTAAATTTCGATTCGTGAGGGCCCATACTCCCCATGAATCAAAGTTTGACATTTTATCTGTGTTATAACAAAATAGACAGTCAATGATCCACCAAATTCCAGTCAATGGGGTCCCATACTCCCCAAAAACCAAAGTCTGGTGTCCATTCTATAAACCAGCTCATACAAAAATACCCTATCACATAGCAGGTATTTATCAAGCAGCTATCACAACAACATGTTTTTATAGCACAACAACTATCACAACAACATGAAATTTCTAATGCACCAACATTGTCACGACCCGCCCTCGGGGTCCGTGCCGTGACTACCCCAAGCCCGCCTTCCATAGGCCAGGGGCTGGCGACTAGCACCAAGGCGTAAATCCCAGTAAAAAGGGAAGGCATTGCCTTTTTAATGTAAACAAACACCATAGAGTAAGCAAGCAGAAAGTAAACACTAAGCAAAAAAAGAGTACAACTAAAAGTGCGGAAAGTAAAAAGGGGCCGGAAATACAAGCCCAACTGTAAAGTACAACTCGATAGGGAAAACAGCAACTGAAAAGTAAAGCTGCTACGCCGAGCTGTCCACTGGAAATCCCACCAGAAGGGTGAGTATAGATAGCTCCTCTGCTCCTCGGATCCCGCCGTCCACTCCGAGTATGTCTCGCCCAGTGGTCCACCTCCGGGTACCGCCTCGTCGTATAGTCCACCTCCAGGTACCGTCCAGTCCTCGAACACTCGGCTTCTGTCAGCACTGTCCGTCGTCTGCAACCAACACAACGAGGTGCGGGCATAGCCCGTGCAGGGGTGAGTATAACGATACTCAGTAGGGACCCCGAGACCCTCAAGGTCTCACTAAACCAACAAGGATAACCACAAAGAAGATCTCAACAGATAACCTCTACTTAGGTATATGCCCATACATATAGCTAAGTTATCAAGTAACCCTTCTCAATCATGAGGAAACACAAGGATTGTGAAAACAACGGATAACCACTACCCGGGTATATGCCCATACATATACCAAAGTTAGCAAGTGACCCATCTCAATCATGAGGTAAACACAAGGTCAAAAGTCTCAGCTCAAACCAGGATTTTCATTATCGAAACCGTAACTACTGAAGAGCTCCGTCTTTAGAGTGTACAGTGGTCCTGTCACGACTCCAAGATATTGCTCACTAACCTAAGACTGCTGAGGTACTCCTCCTGTCGAGTACTGCGGGTTTGCGGCCAACTACCTGGCGCTCCGTCCGCTGAGGGTCTGTCGCCAAATACCGGGCGCTCACCCAAAATAGCCTACTGAGGTACTCCTCCTGTCAAGTACCGCAGGTTTGCTGCCAACTACCAGGCGCTCCGTCTGCCGTGGGTCTGCCGCCAAATACAGGGCGCTCCATCCATTGGGCTAGTCGACTCACTCCAAGTCGAGTCGGTCAAGCAGTCGTCAGGTCTCAGCCGGCTACACGGTCTCCGTACTCTGCACGCTCGTCTCTGGGAGGGTCCGCTCCACGAGCTACTGGTCGATACTCCAAGTATCACAAGTCCCGTAAAGAAGTATCTCAAAGGACCGTCTCGTCACAGGGGTCACAACGCAACAGACGGCGCATCGATCGGACGCCCAGTCTGTGAGTTATTAGCCTTTTCGTCCCAGGGGCCCGGTTGGTTTTGTGTGCGAACCAATCCCAGCCGTATCACAACTGTACCCTGAACTCCCATAGGGTATACTCAAAGGGACCGTTACTCAACGTAATCACCAACGCCGCTGACGGTTCGTCAAACGAACGTCCTGTCTGAAAGATATCAGCTTTCCCGTTCCAGGGGCCTGGTTGGATTTCGGGTGTGATCCAACCCGGCCACTACTAACTGTATCCAAAACTCGGGAGAAGGATGCCAAAAGATCCGTATCGTCAACAGGAATTCAACGCAACAGACGGTGTGTCGATCGGACGCCCGGTATGAGAGTTATTGGCATTTTCGTTCCCGGGGCCCGGTTGGTTGTTAAGGCAAAACCAACCCGACCGTACTCCACCTGCGTCCAAACCTCAGGCGGAGTATGCCAAAATATCATTCTCACTAAGAGGAACACAACACAGCTGACGACACGTCAATCGAACGCCCGTAGCTCAAGATATGAGCGTTTCCGCTCCGAAGGCCCGGTTGGTTTCGTGAACGAACCAACCCGGCCGAACTCAAAGTAATCCGAAACCTTGAGTGCGATATACCGAAATGACCGTCTCGATCCGAGGATCGCGTTGCCGCAGACGGTTCATCATTCGGAGGTCCGAGACTCAAAATATGGCCAATAGACCGTAAAATATTCGAAACGGGGGGGTCCGGGTCCGGGGCGACCCGGCCCGACCCCCCCCTGGGTCGGCCCGAACCGGGTCCGACCCGGCCCGGCCGACCGGCCGGCGGCGCGACGGCGCGGGGGCCTCTGCGGCCTGGCGCCGCAAGGTGGCTGCACGCGGGGGGCAAAGCCCCCGCTGATTGGAAAACGGCGCGGCATATAGTCGCGCCTCTTTGCAAAACCGCCCCCCCCCCCCCCACGTGGGGGGGCTTGATTGGCAGAAAACGGGGGGCTTTGCCCCCCCCCCCCCCCACAAGGAAACCGCCCCCTCTTAAAGAGGGGGGTTTCATGAGTTGGCCGGGGGATTAATTCCCCCGGTTTATTGGCATCCGGCCGGCCAGCTGGCCGGCCGGTTTTCTCCAACGGGACCGGAAAATCCGGTCCCCTCTTCGGCTTCCGACGCCGGCAGCCCGGCCGCCGGTCTTCTCATCCCGCCGCGGCCCGAAACCGGCCGCGGTCTCCTCGTCCCGCCGCGGCCCAGAACCGGCCGCGGTGTTCGTCGTCCGGCGCTGTGCGACGACACCGCGCCCCTTCGCCGCGCATTTGATTCCCTTTGACGTGACGCGACGGCGTCACGTTCTTTATGATTCTTCCATGGCGCGGCGCGACGGCGCCGCGAAATTTAATCATATTATTATCCGCCTGGTGCGACGGCACCACGCCACTTTGCTTCCACCCTCAAGATAGAACAATAAGAACAATGGAGGGGGTTCGGCCGTGTTCATGCGGTCCGGCCCCCTCACGTTAAATAATAACTCAACTTAAACATTCAAAAGCCCCATGTTAGACATGCGAGACCCACGATCAAGAAATAAATAATTAAACTATAAATTAACAACCCCTACCTTGGGTATAAGATCGAGGATTTGCCAACGTCCGCGGAAGTCAACGTCGCGGAGATCGGGCGTCGCGGTCGTCGTTCGTCAATTCCGTTGACGAAGAGATGCGTCCGATGTGATACGTCGTTGGCGAAACTTCTTATGTCGACGAAGGGAATCCAAGGAGGAAGCGGTGTTCCCTCTCGTTGTCACGGAAGACGAAGAAGAGCGGAGCGGCGTTCTTCGTCGGAACTTGAGCGTTCTTCGTCGAGTTGAGAGTTCTTCGTGTTCTTCGTTAGAGTTGAAGAAGAAGAAAAAAATCTCCCAAAAGCTCTCAAGATGTCCAAAGTGTTCTAACCCCTCCAAATAAAATAAGAGCTTATTTTATTTACAAACCTAACAAAAGAAATTCAAAGGTTTGAATTTCAAAAAGATTAACTCCAAAATTAAATAACTCAAGTCATTAAAGAGGGGTTAAGGGAGTTGGAAGAAGATGAAAGGTTTAGGGGTTCGTGTGGGCCCCACCACACTTAATCCTCCCAAGGGAGGTTAAGTGGGTGTGGGTCCCACTTCCAACCCCCTTTGGTAGGTTTTATCAAGTTATAATAAAATTTGTTCTTCACAAATTTTTATTTAACTCAAACTAAAAACCCCAAAACTAACTTTCAACCCGCAACAAACGCAACTTCCGAAAAGGTCTCTTTAAGCGAATATCGGTGCTGCGAGTTCATCGGTGCCCTCAGATTTCAATTTCGAGCACCGAATCAGAAGTTAGGAAAACCCGCTCGTTCGTTCACTGAACGTACCCGAGCCAATCTTTAGAAATTAATTCCGGGCACTCCGGGCCTCGGAATCAGGTGCCGTCTAAAACCGCGCTCTTGTAAAATGTTAAGAAAATTAAGAAAAACTTTCCCTTGAATTTTACGGGTCTTTACATTACTCCCACCTCAGGGCTTTACGTCCCCATAAAGATACATCAAAAACTAGGGAAACAAATGGGGGTACTGAGCACGCATCTGAGCCTCCCGCTCCCATGTGCTCTCCTGGAGATTCACGTGCTGCCATCTGATGCGCACAAGAGGAATCAATCGCCCACGCAGGACCCGCTCCTGTCGATCCTCTATCTCCACCGGGACCTCCGTAAAAGTCTCCCTATCGTCAACGTCAAGCTCCCCATGATCAAAGATGTGCGTCGGGTCGTGCACGTATCTCCTCAGCTGGGATACGTGGAAGACGTCATGCACCCGGTGCAAATGAGGTGGTAGAGCCAGGCGATAAACCACCTCGCCAACCCTGCTGAGGACCTGGAAGGGTCCGATGAAGCGCGGAGATAACTTGCCGCCTCGGCCAAAACTCAGAATACCACTTCAAGGTGAGACTCGCAAGAAGACGTGGTCTCCATCCTCGAACTCTAGTGGCCTCCGCCTCCTGTCAGCATATGACTTCTGCCGGCTCTGAGCTGTCCTCATCCGCTCCTGGATGACCTGGACCTTCTCTGTCGTGGCCTAGACCACCTCCGGTCCCACAAGAGCTGCAAGATTTATTCTTTGCCGACAAGAGAAATCTGGTCTCATCCCCAGGATGAACCACATTCTTTGCCTAATACAGTCAATCCTAACATGGATGATACTAATCCATACCAAGGATGACGTCGTAAGGCCTCGACGCTACTACCAAGAGATCCAACCGTTACTCTCGCCTCTATGAGTTGAGTCACACTGTCGGCATCAGTGTGTGGTAACTGGGTCTCCTCCAGTAGAAGTCTCACAAGTGAGGGTCAAGTCAACAGTCAACTGGAACCTCTTAGTAACATCACAAAAGAGGACAGGAATGAAAATATCACAAAGTATGCGTCTTATATTATTGCAGCTCATAATACAAAGATGATACACAAAAACAACATCAACATGGAACTAGAAGTACAAGAGACGTATCCACTAGTTCCGCTCCTGTCCACCTGCTTTACTGTTGCTCAAGCATTTGTCGCTGCCTCTACCTCGGTGGCTCCCCCAAAGCCTGCGGATCGAGGAGTAGGACAGTCACGTGCCAGGTGACCCTTTCCGCGGCATGAGTAACACAACCTGCTCCTTGCATGGCTGGCTCGGTTCCCACTCCGGGTGCCCCGCACCACCGGTCCTAAAACCCGAGATCGCCCAACTGATGGTCTGGTCCTCCTAGACCTCTGCATCATCTGTCTACTGCCCACAGATGACTCGGCTTCTGATCGAAAAACACGCGGCAAAGGCAGCAGCTCCTGAACACGCTCGGGGTGTAGAGCTACTGGCACAAACTCCACCCTGAAGAAGGTCTCAAAGTCTTCCCATGTGAAAGCCATCCCATCGCAAAACTGGAACAAGTGGCTCCCCCACCTGCCTGCTGCTGCCTGAAGAAGGCTGGCAACAAAGGTCACCATGAAGTCTGATGGCATCCCCACTAGCATGAAGACTCCCACCACAGCCTCCAGCCAATCCTCAGCCGCCTGCGGTTCCGTCTCTCCCCTGAACCTGGGTGGCCTCTGGCGCTGGAACTCATGCAGCGCACTCAAGCGTCGTGCATCGTCTACTGCTGGGGCTGGTGGCATCGGTGGCCCAACATATGGTAGTATCGCTGGTGCCTCCGCTGGTGCCTCAACTGCAAGAGGGCCCTGTACCGAAGCCTCGTCGCTCGACAGACTATCAGTACGCACATCCCTCCGGGCTCTAGCTGGTCGTCCGAGAAAAGGCATCCTGAAAGAAACAACGTAACACGATCAAATGGTTATACCTGGTGAACTGACCTGGTTTGAGGGGGGAAACCTTTGAAAACACACACGCAATCAGTGTTTTCGTGCACAAAGTCGGAAATCAGTTGTCAGGGTCCTGGTGTATGGATACGTCGGCCACCCGCACCAACACTAGACTCCCTGAACTGAAAACCACACTCGGTACTCTCAACACTATTGCTTCACAGAAAGAAACATCAGAGTTATAAGTTCTGTGGTAGAACCGAACTCCTCTGATACCAATTGTCACGACCCGCCCTCGGGGTCCGTTCCGTGACTACCCCAAGCCCGCCTTCCATAGGCCAGGGGCTGGCGACTAGCACCAAGGCGTAAATCCCGGTAAAAAGGGAAGGCATTTCCTTTGTAAAGTAAACAAACACCACAGCGTAAGCAAGCAGAAAGTAAACACTAAGCAAAAACAGAGTACAACTAAAAGTGCGGAATGTAAAAAGGGGCCGGAAATACAAGCCCAACTGTAAAGTACAACTCGAAAGGGAAAACAGCAACTGAAAAGTAAAGATGCTACGCCGAGCTGTCCACTGGAAATCCCACCAGAAGGGTGAGTATAGATAGCTCCTCTGCTCCTCGGATCCCGCCGTCCACTCCGAGTATGTCCCGCCCAGTGGTCCACCTCCGGGTACCGCCTCGTCTTATAGTCCACCTCCAGGTACCGTCCAGTCCTCGAACACTCGGCTTCTGTCAGCACTGTCCGTCGTCTGCAACCAACACAACGAGGTGCGGCCGTAGCCCGTGCAGGGGTGAGTATAACGATACTCAGTAGGGACCCCGAGACCCTCAAGGTCTCACTATACCAACAAGGATAACCACAATGAAGATCTCAACAGATAACCTCTACTTAGGTATATGCCCATACATATACCTAAGTTATCAAGTAACCCATCTCAATCATGAGGAAACACAAGGATTGTGAAAACAACGGATAACCACTACCCGGGTATATGCCCATACATATACCAAAGTTAGAAAGTGACCCATCTCAATCATGAGGTAAACACAAGGTCAAAAGTCTCAGCTCAAACCAGGATTTTCATTATCGAAACCATAACTACTGAAGAGCTCCGTCTCTAGAGTGTACAGTGGTCCTGTCACGACTCTGAGGTACTGATCACTAACCTAAGACAGTTGAGGTACTCCTCCTGTCGAGTACTGCGGGTTTGCGGCCAACTACCTACCGCTCCGTCCGCTGAGGGTCTGTCGCCAAATACCGGGCGCTCAACCAAAATATACTACGGAGGTACTCCTCCTGTCGAGTACCGCGGGTTTGCTGCCAACTACCAGGCGCTCCGTCCACTGTGGGTCTGCCGCCAAATACCGAGCGCTCCGTCCACTGGGCTAGTCGACTCACTCCAAGTCGAGTCGGTCAAGCAGTCGTCAGGTCTCAGCCGGCTACACGGTCTCCGTACTCTGCACGCTCGTCTCCGGGAGGGTCCGCTCCACGAGCTACTGGTCGATACTCCAAGTATCACAAGTCCCGTAAAGAAGTATCTCAAAGGACCGTGTCGTCACAGGGGTCACAACGCAACAGACGGCGCGTCGATCGGACGCCCGGTCTGTGAGTTATTAGCCTTTTCATCCCAGGGGCCCAGTTGGTTTCGTGTGCGAACCAATCCCGGCCGTATCACAACTGTACCCTGAACTCCCATAGGGTATACTCAAAGGGACCGTTACTCAACGTAATCACCAACGTCGCTGACGGTTCGTCAAACGGACGTCCTGTCTGAAAGATATCAGCTTTCCCGTTCCAGGGGCCTGGTTGGATTTCGGGTGTGATCCAACCCGGCCACTACTAACTGTATCCAAAACTCGGGCGAAGGATGCCAAATGTTCCGTATCGTCAACAGGAAATCAACGCAACAGACGGTGCGTCGATCGGATGCCCGGTCTGAGAGTTATTGGCATTTTCATCCCCGGGGCCCGGTTGGTTTTTAAGGAAAAACCAACCCGACCGTACTCCACTTGCATCCACACCTCAGGCGGAGTATTCCAAAAGATCCTTCTCACTAAGAGGAACACAACACAGCTGACGGCACGTCAATCGGATGCCCGTAGCTCAAGATATGAGCGTTTCCGCTCCGAAGGCCCGGTTGGTTTCGTGAATGAACCAACCCGGCCGAACTCAAAGTAATCCGAAACCTTGAGTGTGATATACCGAAATGACCGTCTGGATCCGAGGATCGCGTTGCCGCAGACGTTTCGTCATTAGGAGGTCTGAGGCTCAAGATATGGCCAAAAGACCGTAAAAGATTCGAAACGGGGGGGTCTGGGTCCGGGGCGACCCGGCCCGACCCCCCTGGGTCGGCCCGAACCGGGTCGACCCGACCAGGCCCGGCCGGCGGCACGGCGGCGCGGGGGCCTCAGCGGCCTGGCGCCGCAAGGTGGCTACACGCGGGGGGCAAAGCCCCCGCTGATTGGAAAACGGCGCGGCATATAGCCGCGCCTCTTTGCAAAACCGCCCCCCCCCCCCCCCACGTGGGGGGGCTTGATTGGCAGAAAACGGGGGGCTTTGCCCCCCCCCCCCACAAGGAAACCACCCCCCTCTTAAAGAGGGGGTTTCATGAGTTGGCCGGGGGATTAATTCCCCCGGTTTTCTCCAACGGGACCAGAAAATCCGGTCCCCTCTTCGGCTTCCGACGCCGGCGGCCCGACCGCCGCTCTTCTCATCCCGCCGCGGCCCGGAACCGGCCGCGGTCTCCTCGTCCCGCCGCGTCCCGGAACCGGCCGCGGTGTTCGTCGTCAGGCGCGGTGCGACGGCACCGCGCCCCTTCGCCGCGCATTTGATTCCCTTTGACGTGGCGCGACGACGTCACGTTCTTTATGATTCTTCTATGGCGCGGCGCGACGGCGCCGCGAAATTTAATCATATTATTATCCGCGTGGTGCGACGACACCACGCCACTTTGCTTCCACCATCAAGATAGAACAATAAGAATGGTGGAGGGGGTTCGGCCGTGTTCATGCGGTCCGGCCCCCTCACGTTAAATAATAACTCAACTTAAACATTCAAAAGCCCCATGTTAGACATGCGAGACCCACGATCAAGAAATAAATAATTAAACAATAAATTAACAACCCCTACCTTGGGTATAAGATCGAGGATTTGCCAACGTCCGCGGAAGTCAACGTCGCGGAGATCGGGCGTCGCGGTGGTCGTTCGTCAATTCCGTTGATGAAGAGATGTGTCCGATGTGATACGTTGTTGGCAAAACTTCTTATGTCGACGAAGGGAGTCCGAGGAGGAAGCGGCGTTCCCTCTCGTTGTCACGGAAGAAGAAGAAGAGCGGAGCGGCGTTCTTCGTCGGAACTTCAGCGTTCTTCGTCGAGTTGAGCGTTCTTCGTGTTCTTCGTCAGAGTTGAAGAAGAAGAAGAAAATCTCCCAAAAGCTCTCAAGATGTCCAAAGTGTTCTAACCCATCCAAATAAAATAAGAGCTTATTTTATTTAAAAACCTAACAAAAGAAATTCAAAGGTTTGAATTTCAAAAAGATTAACTCCAAAAATAAATAACTCAAGTCATTAAAGAGGGGTTAATGGAGTTGGAAGAAGATGAAAGGTTTAGGGGTTCGTGTGGGCCCCACCACACTTAATCCTCCCAAGGGAGGTTAAGTGGGTGTGGGTCCCACTTCCAACCCCCTTTGGTAGGTTTTATCAAGTTATAATAAAATTTGTTCTTCACAAATTTTTATTTAACTCAAACTAAAAACCCCAAAACTAACATTCAACCCGCAACAAACGCAACTTCCGAAAAGGTCTCTTTAAGCGAATATCGGTGCTGCGAGTTCATCGGTGCCCTCGGATTTCAATTCCGAGCACCGAATCAAAAGTTAGGAAAACCCGCTCGTTCGTTCACTGAACGTACCCGAGCCAAACTTCAGAAATTAATTCCGGGCACTCCGGGCCTCGGAATCAGGTGCCGTCTAAAACCGCGCTCTTGTAAAATTCTAAAGAAAATTAAGAAAAAAATTTCCCTTGAATTTTACGGGTCTTTACAAACATGGCATGGAACTATGTATGGCATGTGGTTTATAGCATGTTCCTAAATGATGCATGAGATGGCATACCCTAATCTCATCGGGTTGCAACTAAATAGAACCCATGGATAAAATTTAAATTGCACAATCATGAGTGTGTCACCCTACAGTGAAAATAAAATCAACTATAAAATTTTAAAAAACAAAATCGTTGCAAAAAATATGAGGGAGACTATATTTTCCCTGTACACGGGTTAGCTACGCCTGGGCATAGCTTATTACCAACTACCATTTCCGTCTTATCCCTAACTAAGGCTCTAAATAGTCGGTCAATGAAAATAAATCCTTTGATACCACTTTGTAACGTCCCGGTTCTGGGTGCCACTCAACTGGTGCCCCGAACCCGGTTTTCCACATGATCTCAAGCACATTTCCCCAAACGCCAGAGGCTACCGACTAGCAGTGAGGGCCCAGGTTTGATAGTGGGGAAACTATGACCTCATTTGTCAAACTGTAGCAGAACTTTATAAAATAAAAAACATACAACAACAGTGGAAGTAATAACCCATACATATTTAATATAACAACTGTAGTAAATGATAACCAACTAGATATATAGATATGATGCAACATGTATCATGTTCTAAGAAAATAGCCAGATCATGTAACTCAACAGTAAAATACAATACAGAGTACAACAAAACAGAACAAAACAAATGGTAGCATCGTGAGCCTAAGACCTGTACCATGGTCCCCTACTCCTCAGCAGCAATCAAGTACCTATATAGGGAAACATTCCCTTATCCACACCTTCATAAACAGAATCTTTTTGTGCTGAAAAGCATGAGCCAAACATGGTGTGAGGAATAAATCCAAGTACGCACCCACCAAAGGACCATGCCCAACTTTGTAAAAATATGCAACAAAAGTGTGACGTAATAAAAATTCAATAAACTAAGAAGTAATCAAAAGTAATTAACGTACCAGTTATATTGTCAATTTATTATTCATTTCATCATTATTTATAAGGAACCACCACAGTGAATTTCCATGTAAATATTCAGTGTCCTCAAACATGAAAACCCTTACCCTCGGGTAATCAGAAACGTAACCCGCAGGTATTTTCCCATAGGCATATAGATATTTTCCTCCGGTGTGAAAAGTGTCTTCCTCTGGCACAGAGTCTCTTGCCCATAGCCACAGAATAAGTTTACCTCGTGCCAAAATAACTACCACCCACAAGCTAAAGGAAACACTTCCCTCAGGCTAAACAAGTAACCGGGCCATTTCCAACATGTAAAAATGAAATACAAATTAAATTAATCTCAAGGAAATTTTATAAAAATTATTATAATGGAATTCCCTTGGGTATCCTGGCCAAACAGATAAATAGAGGAACGCACCCCCTGGGTGGTCCTAGATCCAAGTAGCGACCCCAAACTGCAGTTTATTATCATAGTTAATTGCCTATACAATTCTAGTTATTTAAAACATCCAATGCCTCAGCCACACAACACCCCAACATGGGTTCATGGCACAACGGTACAAAAAAATGCACAAAAGTTGAAAATTAAACACCAAGCCACCTAACTTAAACACCAAAGAACGGTATAACCAAATGACGCCTTCTAAAATTTCCAAGAACAACATAGATCTGACGTATAATCAAATACCGTTAAAGCTCAAATAACATCCCTTAGAGGAATAATTGGAAAGAACTACACATGGAGAAGGGAGGTCTTATCTGCGCGGTTCCAACGAGATCGTCCGAGGTGGAAACGGATTCCCGACGATCGATCTATACATCCCCAAAGATTCAGCCATCCCCGCCCGAGCTCCTGTCCGGTTCTAAGCCAATCCTATGAAGAGGGTTGGCTACTGCCCATTTTAAGGGAAAAAAATAAAGTACACGGTGTGTACTTTTGACTACACGGCGTGTACTTTTGACTACACGGCATGTACTTCCTTCATTTAACTGTTCCTCTGGCAGCATCGCCTAACTGTTCGCCCATTGACATGAGTACACGGCGTGTCTTCCCGACTGCACAGTGTGCACTGTCACCCAGCTGGTGGCTGCTCCCATCGCCTTACTTTTTTGCCTGACGACAGACTACATGACGTTTAAAGGACCACTACACGACGTGTAGTCAGTTTTTACACCCATCGTCGTTGACATGGATACACACCCTGTGTACTCATTCCACACGACCAAAGTACATGGCGTGTGGAATAGTAAACGGTGTGTAGTCCCAAAATTTAGTATTTTTCCCCCATTTTACTTATTTTCCAAAAAACACTTAATGAAAAGATAAAAGAAGAACACGCACCACAAAATTAATAACTAGGTTCTTACATTACATTACTAGTGTAATGATTAGGATAGGTGACCTTCTGGGATGTTTCCCCAGGTGTGTGTGAGTGCTGAGAAAGCAGAGTGTCTGTTGGAACTGGTCGTACTTGTTGGTCTAGGACCGGATGGCCATGTTAATGCGGGTTGTTTGTGCTATCACTAAAACCCAGTTTTCACATTTGGTTTTAGAGGTGGAACCTAGCCTTAAGTGCAGCGCACTACATGGGTTGAGATGTATGGCCCACAACCATGATGTTCTTCTCTAAAAGGAGGTGATTGTAACACACCCAAATGATAAAGGGTTAAATGACTAAATGATATGACTCATGTCAACCAGGTGCACATTACTATTTGGGATCCTATCTAATTAGATCTCCATCGTTAGGCGTGCTTGACCAGTAGTAGTAATCAGGATGGGTGACCTTCTGAAAATTTTCTTAGGTTTTGTTCGAGTGAGGAAAAAACACACTAAAAAGTAAATTTGTAGGCCTATGGGGAAAATCATTAGTCATATAACCCGTTTGGGCATGTGGGTGGGCCCTAGGGTGGGGACCACCTGTCTGTGGGGCAACTGTAGCGCACTGCTTGAGTTGAGATGTTGGGCCCACAATGAGGATGTTGTGATCTAAATGGGGTACATTGTAACACCCCCAAATGATAAAGGAATAAATGACTAAATTATATGACTCATGTCAACAAGATGCACCTTTCTTTTCGGGAGCCTCTCTGATTAGAACTCCATAGTTAAGCATGCATGGCCTAGAGTAGTGATCTGGATGGGTGACCTTCTGGAATGTTTCACAGGTTGTGTGCGAGTGGGAAAAACACACTAGATAAGAAATATGTAGGCTTGTGGAGACAATCCTTAGTTATATGACCCGTTCGGGCACATGGATGGGCCCAAGGGTTGGGACCACGTGTCTATGTGGAAACTGCAGCACACATCATGGGTTGAGATGAAGGTGCCACAACAAGGATGTAGTGATCTAAATGGGGGTGATTATGACACCCCCAAATGATGAAGGCTAAAATAACTAAATGATATGTCTCATTTCTACAAGGTGCACATACTTTTTCAGGAGCTTGTCTGATTATAACTCAACTGTTAAGCATGCATGGCAAAAAAGGCGGTGATTTTAACACCCCCAAATGATAAATGGTTAAATTACTAAATGATATGACTCCAGTTGTCAAATTTGTATCAGAGGTGGTACCCAACCTTAAGTGCAGCACACTGATTGGGTTAAGATATAGGAACCACAATGAGCCCATTGTTCTCTAGAAGGAGGTGATTGTAACACCCTTAAATGATAAAGGGTTAAATTACTAAATTATATGACTCATTAAAACAAGTTGAACCTTCCATTTCAGGATCATGTCTGATTTGAACTCCACAGTTAAGCGTATTTGGCATTGAGTAATAATCATGATGGGTGACCATTTGGAATGTTTCTCATGTTTTGTTCTAATGAGTAAAAAATACACTAAAAAGGACATGTGTTGGCTTGCATGGACAATAATTAGTCATATGACACGTTCGGGCATGCGGGTGGGCCCTAGAGTGGGGACCACGTGTCTGTGGGGAAACAATTGGACACTGCTTGGGTTGATATGTAGGGCCCACAATGAGGATGTTGTGACCTAAAGGGGGTGACTGAAACACCGCCAAATGATAAAGGGATAAATGACTAAATTATATAACTCTTGTGAACAATGTGAAACATCATTTTGGGGAGCCTATCTGATTAAAATTCCATAGTTAAGCGTTCATGGCCTGGAGTAGTGGTTTGGATCTGTGACCTTCTAGGATGTTTCCTAGGTTGTCTGCATGTGAGGAAAAAAGACACTAGAAAGGACATATGTAGGTTTTTGTAGACAATAATTAGTCATATGACCAGTTCGGGCACATGGGTGGGCCCTACGGTGGGGACCACTTGTCTACGGGGAAACTACAACACACTACATGGGTTGAGATGTAGATCCCACAACAAGGATGTTTCCCTCTAAATCGGTGTGATTTTAACAACCCCAAAAGATTAAGGGTTAAATCACTAAATGATATGACTCGTGTCTTCAAGGTGAACCTACCTTTTCAGGAGCCTGTTTGATTAGAACTCCATTGTTAAACGTGTTTAGCCTAGAATAGTGATTAGGATGGGTGAGATTCTGGGATGTTTCTTAGGTTGTGTGCGAGTGATGATGAAACACACTATAAAGGATATGTGTAGTCTTGTGGGGGCCATCATTAGTCATATGACCCGTTCAGGTATGTGGGTGGGCCCAAGGGTGGGGACCACGTGTATATAGGG
This sequence comes from Viscum album, assembly GCA_963277665.1. NCBI lineage: Eukaryota > Viridiplantae > Streptophyta > Magnoliopsida > Santalales > Viscaceae > Viscum > Viscum album. The sequence goes on along the minus strand of OY728121.1, from coordinate 1,572,494,149 downwards.
CAATTGCAGTGCACTGACTGAGTTGAGATGTAGGGCCCACAATGAGGATGTTGTTCTCTAAAGGGGGTGATTGTAAATCCCCCAGATGATAAAGGGTTAAATGACTAAATGATATAGCTCATGTCTACAAGGTGCACCATCCTTTTCGAGAGCCTGTATGATTAGAACTCCATATTTAAGCGTGTTGGGCCAGATATAGTGATCAGGAAGGGTGACATTCTAAAAGGTTTCCCAGGGTATGTTAGAGTGACGAAAAAGCACACTAGAAAAGACATGTGTTGGAGTTTTGGGATAATCATTAGTCATATGACCCATTCAGGCACATGGGTGGGCCCTAGGGTGGGGACCACGTGTTTGAGGGGAAATTGTAGCGCACTGCTTGGGTTGAGATGTAAGGCCCAAAATGAGGACGTTGTTCTCTAAAGAAGGTTCACCTTGTTGACATGAATCATTTTATTATTAATTTAAATGACTAAATGATATGACTCATGTCAACAAGGTGGATGACCTTCTGGGATGTTTTCCAGGTTGCGTGTGAGTGAGGACCAAACACAATATTAAATTCATGTGTAGGCTTGTTGAGACAATATTTAGTCATATGACCTATTTCCACATGTGGGTGGGCCCTATGGTGGGGACCACGTGTCTGCAGAGTAACTACAGCACACTGCATGTGAGGATATGTAGGGCCCACAACTTGGAAATTGTTCTCTAAAAGGGGGGTGATTGTAACACCCCCAAATGATAAATTTTTAAATAACTAAATGACATGACTCATGTCAACATAGTTCACCTTCTTTTTTGGGAGCCTGTCTGATTAGAATTCCACTGTTAAGCATGCTTGCCCTAGAGTAGTGAGGAGGATGGGTAACCTTTTGGGATGTTTGACTGGTTGGGTGAGAGTGAGGATAAATCATAGTTTGGAGGACATGTGTAGGCTTCTGGGGACAATCATTAGTCATATGACCCATTCGGGCATGTGGTTGGGCCATAGGGTGGGACCACGTGTCTGCAGTACAACTGCAACACACTGCGTGGGTTGAGATGTAGGGCCCACAATGAGGACATTGTGCTTTAAAGGGGTGTTATTGTAAAACCCATAAATGATAAAGGGTTAACTGACAAAATGATATTACCCATGTCATCATGGTACACCTTCCTTTTCCTAAACCAGTCGGATTAGAACTCCATAGTTAAACGTGCTTGGCCTGTAGTAGTGGTCAGGATGGGTGACTTTCCAATGGTTTTCCTCGGTATGTGAGAGTGACATCAAAGAACCCTAAAAAGAACATGTGTAGGATTTTGGGGACAATAATTAGTCATATGACCCATTCAGTCACCTCGGTGGGCCCTTGGGTGGGGACCACGTGTCTGCGGGGCAACAACAGCGCACTACTTGGATTGAGATATAGGGCCCACAATGATGGTGTTGTGCTCTAATGATGTTTCACCATGTTCACATGAGTCATATCATATATTCATTTAATCCTTTATCATTTGGGGGTATTATGATAACCCCACCCCCCTCCCAGAGCACAAGATCCTCATTCTGGGCCCTACATCTCAACACAAGCAGTGCGTTGTAGTTGCCCCGTAGAAATGTGGTCCCCACCCTAGGGCCCACCCACATGCCCAAATGGGTCATATGACTAATGATTGTCCGCAAATAAATACACATGTCCTTTCCAATGTTCTTTGTCATCACTAACACATATCCTGTGAAACCTCTTATAAAGTCACCAAGCCTGATCATTATTCTAGGCCAAAAACACTAAATTTTGATGTTCTAATTATATAGACTCCCGAAAAGGTACATCCACCTTATTGACATGAGTTATATCATTTTTTCATTTGAAACTTTATCATTTGGGGGTGTTACAATCACCCCCACTTTAGAGCACAACATCCTCCGTGTGGGCCCTACATCTCAACCCAAGCAGTGTGCTACAGTTGCCCCGCAAACATGTCATCCATACACTTGTCTGTTTAGAACTCTGCAATTAAGTGTTTTTGGATTGGAGTAGTGATCAGGGTGGGTGACTTTCTGGGAGGTTTAATAGGGTATTTGCTAGTGACAAAAATGGACACTAGAAATGACATGTGTATGCTTGTGGGGACATTCATTATTCATATTACCCATTTGGGAACGTGGCTGGGCCCAGGGGTGGGGACCACGTGTCTATGGGGAAACTGCAGAGCACTGTATGGGTTGAGATGTAGGGCCAAAAATGAGGACATACACTGGAAAGGACATGTGTAGGATTGTGGGGTACAATGTGAACCTTCCTTTTCACGAGCTTCTTGGATTAGATCTCCATAGTTAAATGTGCTTTGTTGGAGTAGTGATTAGGATAGGTGACTTTATGAAGGTTTTATAGGGTGTGTACGAGAGACGAAAAAGTATACAAGAAAGGACATGTGTGGGCTTGAGCGGTCAAACAATAGTCATATGACCCGTTCGGGCACCTAGGTGGGCCCTAGGGTGGGGACAACGTGTCTGCAGGGCAACTATAGCACACTGCTTGGGATGAGATGTAGGTCCCACAATGAGGATGGTGTGCTCTAAAGAAGATGCACAATATTTACATGAGTCATATAATTTAATTACTTAATACGTTATCATTGGGGGTGTTACAATAACCCCCCCCCCCAGAGCACAACGTCCTCATTGTTGTCCCTACATCTCAACCCAAATAGTGAACTGTAGTTGCCCCACAGACATGTGGTCCCCACCCTAAGGCCCACCCACATTCCCAAACTGGTCATATGACTAATGATTGTCCTAAAAATACTAAACATGTCCTTTCATGTGTTCTTTGTCGACATTCGCACATATCCAGGTAATCATCCCAGAAATTCACCAATCATGATCATTATTCCAGGCCAAAACATACTAGAATGGACATGTGTAGGATTGTGGGGACAATCGTTAGTCATATGACCCGTTTGGTGGCTTTCTAGGAAGTTTCACAGGGTTTTTGCAAATGAGGACAATGCACACTAGAAAGGAAATGTGTAAGATTGTGGGAAAAATCATCAGTCATATGACCCGTTCAGGAATGTGGGTGGGTCCTAGGGTGGGGAGCACATGTCTTTGGGGAAATTGGTGGTATCTTTTAGGCCAAGACCCGGCGACCATGTTAAGGCAGGGTGGCTGGGCTGTTATTGGGACCCAATTGTCTCATTTTGTTTCAGAGGTGGAACCCAGGTTTTTGTGCGGACAATCATTAGTCATATGACCAGTTCGGGCACATGGGTGGGACCTGGGGTGGGGGACCACGTGTCTGCGGGGAAACTGGTGGTATCTAGTGGGCCAGGACCCGACGGAAATGTTAAGGCATGGTGGCTAGTTGACATTCTAGGATGTTTACCAGGGTGTGTGAGAATGAGGAAAAATCACACTAGAAAGGACATGTTTATGTTTTTTAGTACAATAATTAGTCATATGACCTGTTCAGGCATGTGGGGGGCCCTAGGGTGGGGACCACTTTTCTGCGGGGCAACTGGTGGTATCTGGGGGGACAGGACCTGACGACCATATTAAGGCAGGGTGGTTGGGCTGTTACTGGAACCCAATTGTCATATTTTGTTTCAGAGGAGGAACCCAGCCCTATGTGTAAATAATCATTAGTCCTATGACCCTTTTGGGCACATGGGTGGGACCAAGGGTGGGGACCACGTGTCTGTGGGGCAACTCCAGCACACTGCTTGGGTTGAGATGTAGGGCCCACAATGAGGAAGTTGTGTGCGACTGGGGACAAAGCACACTAGAAAGGACATGTGTAGGCTTTTGGGGACAATCATTAGTCATTTGACCCATTCAGACACATGGGTGGGCCCTAGGGTGGGGACCACATGTCTGTGGGGAAACGACCACACACTGCTTGGGTTGATATGTACGGCCCATAATGAGGAAATTGTGCTCTAAGGTAGGGGTGATTGTAACACCCCCAAAATGATAAAGGGATAAATTAATTAATGATATTACTCATGTCAAAAAGATTCACATTCCTTTTTGGGAGCCTATCTGATTAGAACCCCACTGTTAAGCGTGCTTGGCCTGGAGTAGTGATCTGGATGGGTGTCCTTATGGTATGTTTTCCCTTGTTGTATGCGAGGGAGGAAAAAACACACTTGAAAGGATATGTGTAGGCTTATGGGGACAAAAATTATTCATATGACCCGTTCAGTCACGTGGGTGGGCCCTAGGGTGGGGACCATGTGTCTGCAGGGCAACTACATCACACTGCTTGGGTTGAGATGTAGGGCCCACAATGAGAACATTGTGCTCGAAGGGGTGGGGGTGATTGTTACACCCTTAAAGGATAAAGGGATCAAATGATAAAGGGTTAAATTACTAAACTATATAACTCATGCCAACAAGGTACACCTTCCTTTTTGGGAGCTTGTCGGATTAGAAATCCATAGTTAAGCATTCTTGTCCTACTGTTGTGATCATGATTGGGGACTTTCTGAGAGGTTTCCTAGGGTATGCCCTAGTGACGACAAATCACACTGAAAAGGGTATGTGTTGGCTTGTGGGAACAATCATTTGTCATATGACCCATTTGGGCTCGTGGGTGGCCCCTTGGGTGGGGACCACGTGTATGTAGGGTAATTGCAGCGCACTTCGGTGGGTGAGATGTAGGGCCCACGATGAGGAAGTTATTATCTAAAGGGGGGTGTTTGTGTCACCACCAAATGATAAAGGGTTAAATGACACGAGTAGTTATTAGGATGGGTGACCTTCTGGGAAGTTTCCTAGGGTGTGTGTGAGTGAGGAAAAAGCACAGTTTCTGTTGTAACATGACGTACATGGTGGGATACGACCCAATGACCATGTTAAGGCGGGGTGTTTGTGCTGTCACTGGGACCCAATTGTCACAATTGTTATTAGAAGTGGTACCGAGTCTTAAGTGCAGCGCACTGAATGGGTTGAGATGTAGGTCCCACAATGAGGACGTAGTTCTCTAAAAGGGGATGATTGTAACACCCCCAAATGATAAAAGGTTAAATGACTAAATGATATGAGTCATGTCAACAAGGTGAACCTTCTTTTTTGGGGGCCTGTCTGATTAGAACTCCACAATTAAGAATGCGTGTCCTGGAGTAGTAATCAAGATGGGTGAGCTTCTTGGAAGTTTCTCAGGATGTCTGTGAGTGAGGACAAAACACACAAGATTAAGGGTTAAATGAAAAGAGTAGTGATTAAGATGGGTGACCTTCTAGGAAGTTTCCCATGGTGTATGTGAGTGAGGAAAAAGGACAGTGTCTATTGGAACATGTCATACCTTGTGGGCAAGGACCCAATGGCTATGTTAAGGCGGGGTGGTTGTGTTGTCACTAGGACCCGGTTGTCACATTTGGTATAAGAGGTCGTACCTTGTCTTAAGTGCAACACACTGCTTGGGTTGGGATTTGGGCCCAACAACGAGGATGTTGTGCTCTAAAAGGGGGTGATTGTAACACCCCCAAATGATAAAGGGTTAAATGACTAAATTATATAACACGTTTCAACAAGGTGCACCTTCCTTTTCGGAAAAATGTCTTATTATAACTCCAAAATTAAGCATGCTTAGCCTAGAGTAGTAATTTGGATGGGTGACCTTCTAGGAAGTTTCTCAGGTTGTGAGCGAGTGAGGAAAAAACAAACTAGAAATGAAATGTTTAGTCTTGTGGGGAAAATCATTAGTCATATGACCCATTTGGGCATGTGGGTGGCCCCTAGGGTGGGGACCATGTGTTTTTGGTGAAAATGGTTGTACCTGGTGGGCCCAGACCCGATGACATTGTTAAGGCATTGTGGTTGTGATGTCACTGGGACCCAGTAGTCAAATTTTGTATCAGAGGAGGAACCCATCCCTATGTGCGTAGAATCATTAGTCATATGACCCATTTGAGTATGTGGGTGGGCCCCAGGGTGGGGACCACATGTCTGTGAGGCAACCGCAGCGCACTGCTTGTGTTGAGATGTAGGGACCACCATGAGGGTGTTGTGTGCAAGTGTGGACAATGAATAGTGGAAAAGACATGTGTATTCTATTGGGGAAAATCATTTGTCATATGAAATGTTCAGGCATGTGGGTGGGGACCACGTGTCTATAGGGAAACTGCAGCACACTTCTTGGGTTGACTCCTGTCAATATGGTGAACCTTCCTTTTCGGGAGCTTGTCTGATTAGAACTCCACAATTAAGCATTCTTGGCCAGGAGTAGTGATCTGGATGGGTGACCATCTAGGATGTTTCCCAGGTTGTGTGCGAGTGAGGAAAAACACACTAGAATGGATATGTGTTGGATTTTGGGATAATATTTAATCATATGGCCCATTCAGTCATGTGGGTTGGCCTTTGGGTGGGGACCATGTGTCTGCGGGGCAACTGCAGCACACTGCTAGGGTTGAGATGTAAGGCCCACAACATGAACGTTGTGTTCTAAAGGGGGGTGGGGTTATTGTAACACCCCAAAATTATTAATGGTTAAATGAATAAATGATATAACTGATGTCAACATGGTGCGACTTTCTTTTTTGGGAGCCTTTCTGATTAGAACTCCACCTTTAAGTGTGTTTGGCCTGGTGTAGTGATCAGGATGGGTGACATTCTTGGAGGTTTACGATGGTATGTGCAAGTGAGGACAAAGCCCACAGAAAATGGCATATGTTGGCTTGTAGGGACAATCATTGGTCATATGACCCTTTCAGGCCCATGAGTGGGAATTAGGGTGGGGACCACATGTATGGAGGGCAACTGTAGCATACTTCTTGGGTTGAGATGTATGGACCACAACAAGAACGTTGTGCTCTATGGGGGGGGGGGTGATTGTAAATGTAACACCCCATGCTTCCACGGTACGTTTCCCTTTAAATAATTTAATAGTTTTCATTATACGCAACATCAAGATTCTAACACACAATAACCAATCAAACTATACGGTATGAATAGTAATACCCACTTTTTGAAATTTTATAAATTTTATCTTTCAAAATAGACATCATGTTTGGATTTTGAATATCGAAATTACCTTGGGGTGAATTTTTGGTATTTTTCTGAAAACTATCAATTTTTTGATTAATAGTGAAAAGCACTGAGTTATAGTTTAAAACTGAATTTTTATTTAAATAAATATTTATTTTATTTAAATTTATTTTAGCACAAATTAGATACATAATAATTTTATAAGTTCAATGTAATTCATTCGAGTCTGTTTATAATAATTTTAGATATATAAATATTTTATTCAACCTTTTAACCGTCTTTTACCCACCTCCTATTAGCATTTTCAAATTTGAATAAAACATAATTTTACCGCTCCTGTGAATTGAATTTCAAAATTCCTAGAGAGATTGTTGATATCAATAATTCAAATGTGGTTCAATAATATAAAAATAATTTTTTGTGATTAGTAACTACTGACTTCTATTTACCACGGTTAAAAGTAAATAGGGTAATTAAGGGTTAAAATGATACTATTATTATGATAAAACATGTCCTAATTCTATAGGATAAGATTAATTCGAAAAAAACAACCTTAGGAATAAAATATAAACTATAGGTCCACTTGGATTAGATTAGGAAATTTATTATTATTTAATTCAAAGAAGAGATAGAAGTGTTAAATTCAAATCATAAAAACTAAACCCCTTGGTGTTCACTTGAAAGTATATATTGTAAGTTTATTAACCATATACTATAAAAATACAAAGAGAAATGGTAAATGTCAAACTATTTAACTAAGAGTTAAATCTAAAAGATAAGGTCAATATAGTGACTAAAAACTATCTAAAACCTATTGGTTGAGTGGTTTTCGACCGATACCCACCTTATCCTTTAAATGATTCGTATTGGATCCATTAGAAACACAAAATGATTTTATTATAAAATAATATTTCTAGCTTTTCCTAAGATGCCACTAACCCCTCTTATAAAAGGGCACTCCCCCATCCTTCAAGTTCACACCTTAAAAGCATTTTTTCTCAGCCAAACTCTACCCAAATACCCACTCAACTATCCTTCCATCATCCTAGAGGCCATCCTTTAGTCATAAAGCCAACCTAAGGAGCATGTTTGGACAAATCAAAAGGAAGAACCTGAAGAAGAGGTAAATATTTCATCACCTCCTTCAAGTTCCTTTCTTCTTCCACTTCCTCTTTCTTTGTTGTTTCCATTCTAAAATTATAAATCCATTATCTTCTATATACTGTGATGTTATTATAAATATGGTAAAACCATATTCATTATTCTATCCATCCTTTGAATGACCTGTCACCATACATGTGTACGTACGACTTACCGTCTCCACATCGTGGTGTAATTGTTATTCAATACATTATTATTTGGATGGGTATAATAATGATGTGTAATTGATTAAAATAAAAAATATAAAATGATAATTATTCTTTATATATGATATACCATCCAATTATATATTATTTTAAAATCAAAAAAATTATAATGTCGCTCCTGCGTATGTAAGGATTACCATATCCATGAATGCGATGAGATTCATTCCCTATCGTAATCCATTAAAGACTAATTTTCATTATATGATTAAAAATAAAGTTTCCAAACTTAATATCATTCTTATTATGAATAAGATACATCTTATTCATAACAAACACTTTTAATGAAACAATGCATATAAAGGAAAATGAATCAGTTAACACCCAAAACGGCGATAATACTAAAATATTATTAACAAAGAGGTATTGAAAGATCATATATGACATCATATTATTGTATATGATTCCTGAATAATTTAATAACAATTATTTAACAATTATACACGAGGTTAACCTACCCTTGACCAAGGAAAAGTACAAGGTAAGGGGTTTCTTATCTCACTTTTAATTCTGTGAGATTTCCATTGTTCGCCACTTATTTAATGGATGTGGTGAATTGTGTACTGCCATTTGATATATATTATCATTCTTCTCTTAATATTCAGGGTATTTTGTGATTCATTTGGTGGTTATTAACTTTTGGGCACACGAATCGATTGGTTACAACGACGTAAGGATTTTTCATCTCACTTTTTATTTCCGTGAGAGTCATGCTATATTGGCCACTATTTCATTTTGTGTGGAGTATGTATTGTCCATTATTTTATTCTTGGTGTAATATACAAAAATTTATCGGTATTTACTTCTTCATTGTATGATCCTTCTTACAGTGGGTTGTATATTTCATATGTTACCAAATCGGTAAGGGAATTTCATGGGTTGTGTGTTTCATAAGTTACCAAATAAGTAAGGGAATTTACAATTTTAATTTCCACTCAGTGGTATTTACGCATACTTCATTGATTATTTTACTCCAACATTATGTGTGGAATCACTATTTATTATTTATGTAGTAATTAACACTCCCTATTGTGTGGATATACGTTTCATACACATAATCACTCCATTGATAATTTATCAAGTCATTGATATAAACTTGATATTAACTCAATTTCCATTCATTGAGTTAAAAATCCAAGTCATTGTTGTTTTTTTACAAGAATATGTGTGATTATCCTCTTATTGATTTACACATTTTATCCAATCATATTATGTTTATTTATATTTTTCACAAATAATTATGTCATTGATTTATCCTTTACCTAAAGATATTGTCTTTATATGGGATTTCATCTCAATTTATATTCCTTTGAGACTTCTATGTTTTTATTCACTAATTAACTTTTATATGGTGTATATACTGTCCTTTGACATAGTATATCATGAATTCCATTATTCTGAAGATATTATAATGTTTTTATTACCTCAATTAATTGTATTCTAGAGTATCTCATTTGGTTAGGAACTCTAACTAAAATATTATTTTAAATGTTTTAAAAATTTGTTCTTCTAAATATTTCTCATTAATGTACATGTATTAAAAATGGTTATAAGGATTTATTTATTTGAACATTAATGTTTTAAATTAATAAATCCTTTTAAAATTTTTAAATTTGTATGGTAAAATTTGATTCAAAAATCTATTTTTAAACGACTTCATGAAAAATAGTGTTACTTTTAAATGATTCCAAAAAGGGAGATATTTCTCTCAAATAGTTTTGATTATTATTTTCATCTATGTAAATATACTTCATTATTCCCGATTGAGGTTAATCTATTTCAATTAAATCTTCTATATTGAATTTAATGAGTTATGTATGACTGTGGATGTGCTATTTTTATACCATTCATGGTTTGTGGATAATGTATTGACATTTCATATGAGATTTTTAATACGAATGTTTATATTATGTTTCAAACTTTTCATAAGAGGAATGCATTAGACTTCATACGTGATGGGTGGAGCCTGTTATAACTCATGGATGCATCGGTAGGTATCATGAGTCAAACTAGTGTCTTTGTATAAGGCCATGACAAAATCTTATTTGTAGTCTTGTCACAAGGCCTTGACTACGTGGTTATGAAAGTATGTCATTATGCATTCAATCATTATGAAAGTGGCTATTTATATTGCCTGTGATTATTCGACTTATAGAATATCCATCTGAGTATGTAAATGGAATTATTTTGATTTAAATTTTCCATATTATAATGAATTTTATGTTGAAAAGGATTTTTTTTTGTTTTATACATTTTTTAAATTTTTGTGCTTATTTATGAATTTTTTTACTATATTGTTATCCTTACTGAGAATCTGAGTTCGCCCTGTTCTATGTTTTATTTTTACTATGATGCGAAGAAGTCTATTATGAATGACCTGCATGTATAGTCTATGAGATCTCAGTGTTGTCTATGGAACATTGTTGTTGTAGTTTTTCGATTTTATGATCTAATGTAAACCTTATAAATTTATCTAGTACTTCCTAGTATAATAAACTAATCGGTCATTCAAGACATGATCTTCTGTAATCATGCCAATGTTATGTAATAATGCACCGACTCAGGGTAACTGTGTTCGGGGAATTACTGTAATAACCCCAAATGATAATGGGTTAAATGACTAAATGGTATGACTCATGTCAAGAAGGTGCACCTTTTTTTCAGGCGCCTGTTTGAAGGGGGTGATTGTAATACCCCCAAAAGAAAATTGTTTAAATGACTGACTGATATGAGTCATGTCTATAAGGTGAAAATTCTTTTTCAAAAACCTGTCTGATTAGATATCCATAGTTAAGCATGCATGGGCTGGAGTAGTAAACAAGATACGTGACTTTCTAAGCCATTGGGTGGGGACCATGTGTCTGTGGGAAAACTAGTGGTACCTAGCAGGCCAGGACCTGATGAAAATGTTAAGGAATGATGTTCGTGCAGTTATCAGGGCCTATTTGTCACGTTTTCTATCAGACGATGAACCTAGCCTTATTTGCGGGCACTCATTAGTCATATGACAAGTTCGGTTATGTGGGTGGGCCTAGGGTGGGGACCACGTGTCTGCAAGGAAACTGTTGCGCACTGCTTGGGTTGAGATGTTAGGACCACAATAAGGATGTTGTGTGTGAGTGAGGACAAAGCACAGTGGAAAAGACATGTGTTGGCTTTTGGGGATAATCATTAGTCACATGACCCGTTCAAGCATGTGGGTGGTACCTAGTGTGGGTACCACGTGTCTGTATGGCAATTTCAGCACACTGCTTTGGTAGAGATGTAGGTCCCACAACGAGGACGTTGTGCTCTAATGGAGGGGTGATTGAAACACCCCCAAATGATAAAGGGTTAAATTACTAAATGATATGACTCATTTCAACAAGGTGCACCTTCCTTTTTGGGATCCTTCATGATTATAACTCCATAGTTAATCATGTTTGGCTTGATGTATTGATCAAGATGAGTGAGCTTCTGGGAAGTTTCCTAGGTTTTGTGTGACTAAGGAAAAAACACACTATAAAGGATATGTGTAGGCTTTGGGAACAATCATTAGTCATATGACACGTTCAGTAACGTGGGTTGGGCTTAGGGTGGGGACCATGTGTCTGCAGGGCAATTATAGCACACTACTTGGGATGAGATATAGGGCTCACAACAAAGATCTTGTGCTCTAATGGTGGGGGGTTGTAACACCCCCAAATGATAACATGTTAATTTACTAAATGATATACCTCATGTCAAAAAGGTGAATCTTCCTTTTCGGGAGCCTCTCGGATTATAACTCCACAGTTAAGCGTGCTTGGCCAGGTGTAGTGATCAGGATGGGAGACATTCTCGGAGGTTTCCCAGGGAATGTGTGAGTGATGAAAAAGCGCAAATAAAATGGAATGTTTTGTATTGTGGGGAAAATCATTATTAATATGAACCATTCGAGCATGCGGGTGAGAACTAGGGTGGGGACCGCGTGTCTGCAGGGCAACTACAGCACACAGCTTGGGTTGAGGTGTAGGGCCCACAACGAGAATGGTGTTCTATAGAGGGGGTGTGAATGTAAGACCCCCAAATGTAATGTGGTTAAATGACAAAATTATATGAATCATGTCAAGAAGGTGCAACTTTTTTTTAGGATCCGGTCTGATTAGAACTCTACAGTTAAGCATGCTTTGCCTGGAGTAGTGATCAGGATGGGTGAATTTCTCGGAAGTTTCCTAGTGTGTTTGAGAGTGAGGACAAATCACTGTGAAAAAACATGTGTAGTATTGTGTGGAAAATCATTATTCATATGAACCGTTCGGGAACTTGGGTGGGCCCTAGGGTGGGGACCATGTGCTTGCGGGGTAACTGGTGGTACTTGGCGGGCCTGGACCCAACGACCATGTTATGGCAAGGTGGCTGGGCTGTCACCAGGACCCAGTTGTCACATATAGTATTAAAGGAGGATCCAAGCCTTATGTGTGGAAAATAATTAGTCATATGAACCATTCAGGCACATGGGTGGGCCATATGGTAGGGACCACGTGTTTGCGGGGGAACTACAACACACTGCTTGGGTTGAGATGTAGGGCCCAAAACGAGGACCTTGTGCTCTAAAGGGGGGGGGGGGTGATTGTAGAACCACAAAATTATAAAGGGTTAAATGACTAAATGATATGACTCATATAAACAAGGTGCACCATCCTTTTCCAGATCTTTTTTGATTAGAACTCCATAGGTAAGCGTGCTTGGCCTGAAGTAGTGATCAGGATGGGTGACCTTCTGGGATGCTTCTCATATGTGTTCAAGTAAGGACAAAACACACTAGAAAGGAAATTTGTTGGTTTTTGGGGGCAGTCATTAGTCATATGACCCGTTCAGGCACATGGGAGGGCCTTAGGGTGGGGACCACATGTCTGCGGGGCAATGGTTGTACACTACATGGGTTGAGATGTAGGGCCCAAAATGAAGACTTTCTGCCCTAGTTAGAGGAGGGGGGTACTTTAACACCACCAAATTATAAAGGGTTAAATGAATAATTTATATAACACATTTCAATAAGGGGAAAGTTATTTTTAGGGAGGCTGTCTGATTAGAACTCCACAGTTAAACATGTTTGGACTGGAGTAGTGATCAGGATGGGTGACTTTCTAAAAGGTTTCCTAGGGTATGTGTGAGTGATGAAAAATCACACTGAAAAGGAAATGTGTAGGATTTTGGGGACAATCATTAGTCATATAACCAATACGGGCATGTGGGTGGCCCTAGGGCGGGGACCAAATGTATGCGGGGCAACTGCCGCACACTTCTTGGGATGAGATGTAGTGTCCACAATGAGTCCATTGTTCTCTAAATGGGGGGGAGGGGTATTGTAACACCCCCAATGATAAAGGGTTAAATGACTATATGATATAACTCATGTCAACAAGGTTCAACTTCCTTTTCTAGAGGCTGTTTGATTAGAACTCCATAGTTAAGTATGTTTGTCCTGGAGTTGTGATCAGGATGGGTAACATTTTGGGAGGTTTCCCAGGGTATGTGCGAGTGACGACAAAGAACACTAGAAAGGACATGTGTAGGATTTTTGGGACAATAATTATTCATATGACCCGTTCGGGCATGTGGGTGACCCTAGGGTGGGGACCACGTGTCTATGGGGAAACTGCAACACACTTCTTGGGTTGAAATGCGGGGCCCACAACATGGATGTTGTGCTCTAAATGGGGGGGGGGTGATTGTAACACCCCCAAATGATAAATGGTTAAATTAATAAATTATATAACTCTTGTAAACAAGTTGAACCCTCCTTTTTGGGTGGTTGTCTAATTAGAACTCCACAGTTAATCGTTTTTGTCCTAGAGTAGTGATCAGGATGGGTGACTTTCTCGGAGGCTTCCTAGTCTATGTGAGAGTGATGAAAAATCATAATTTAAAGGAAATGTGTAGGATTTTTGGGACATTCATTAGTCATATAACCCGTTCTGGCATGTGGGTGGACCTAGGGTAGGTACCACATGTCTGCGAGGCACTTGCAACACACTTCTTGGGTTGAGATGTATGGTCGACAACGAAGACGTCGTGCTCTAAAGGGGCAGGGGATTGTAACACCCCCAATGATAAAGGGTTAAATGAATAAATGATATAACTCATGTCAACAAGTTTCACCTTCCTTTTTAGGATGTTGTATGATTATAACTCCATAGTTAAGTGTGTTTGGCATGGAGTAGTTATCAGGATGGGTAATTTGTTTGGAGGTTTCCAAGGGTTTGTGCGAGTGATGACAAAGCACACTGGAAAGGATGTGTGTATGATTTTGGAGAGAGAAATTAGTCATATGTCCCGTTCGGGCATGTGGGTCACCCTTGGTTGGGGAACATGTATCTGCGGGGCAACTGCATCACACTTCATGAGTTGAGATGTAGGGCCCACAATGAGGATATTGTGCTCTTAGTGGTTGGTGGTGACTTTAACACCCCCAAATGATAATGGGTTGAATTTATAAACGATTTAACACTTGTAAACAAGGTGAATCGTCTTTTTTGGGATGCTGTCTGATTAGAACACAACAATTAAGCATGTTTGGCCTGGAGTAGTGATCAGGATGGATGACTTTCTGGGAGGTTTCCTAGGATATGTGTGAGTGAAGACAAAGAACATTTGAAAGAACATGTGTTCGATTTTTGGGACAATTATTTTTCATATGACCCATTCCGGAAAGTAGGTGGGCTCCAGGGTGGAGACCACTTGTTTTCGGGGCAACTGCAACGCACTACTTTTGTTGAGATAAAGGGCCCACAACGAGGACGTTGGGCACTAAAGGGCGGGGGGTGATTTTAATTCCCACAAATGATAAAGGTTTAATTGAATAAATTATATGACTAATGTATATAAGGTGAACCTTCTTTTTAGGGAGCCTTTCTGATTAGAACTCCACAGTTAAGCGTGCTTTCCCGGGAGTAGTGATCATGATGGGTAAATTTTTGGGATGTTTCCCAGGGTGTGTGAGAGTGAGGAAAAAGCACCCTGGAAATGAAATTTGTAGGGTATGGGGACAATCATTAGTCATATGACTCGTTCGGGCACATGGGTGGGCCCTGGTTTGCGGACCATGTGTCTGTGGGGAAACTAGTGGTACCTGGCAGGCTAGGACCTGATGACAATGTTTTGGCCTGGTAGATTTATTGTCACCAGGACCCAATTGTCACATTTATTATCAAAATAGGAACACGGCTTTATGTGAGAACAATAACTAGTCATATGTCCCATTCGGGCACGTGGGTGGGTCCTAGGTTGGGGATCACATGTATGCAGGGAAATTGTAGTGCACTGCTTGGGTTGAGATGTAAGGACCAAAATGATTACGTTGTGTGCGAGTGAGGAGAAATCACACTGGAAAGGACATATGCAGGCTTGTGTGGACAATAATTAGTCATATGACTTGTTCGGGCACATGGGTGGGCCTTAGGGTGGGGACCATGTGTCTATGGGTAACTGCAGCACACTGTTAGGGTTGAGATGTGGGGTCCACAACAAGGACATTGTGCTCTAAGGGGGGGGGGGGGATTGTAACACCCCCAAATGATAAAGTGTTCGCTGACTAAATGATAAAACTCATGTCAACAAGGTTCATCTTCATATTCAGATGATTGTCTGATTAGAACTCCACAATTAATCATGTTTGGCTTGGAGTAGTGATCAGGATGGGTGACGTTTTGGGGAGTTTCCACAGTTGTGTCTGAGTGGGGACAAAACACACTAGAAAGAACATGTTTAGTCTTGTGGGTAAAATCATTATTAATATGACCCGTTCGGGCACGTGGGTGGGCCCTAGGGTGGGGACCACAAGTCTATGGGGAAACTATAGAACACTCCTTGGGTTGAGATGTAGGGCCCACAATGAGGAAATTGTTCTCTAAAGGATGAGTGATTATAACACTCCCAAATTATAAAGGGTTAAATGAATAAATTATATAACTCATGTCCAATGGGTAACCTTCTTTTTAGAGAGCCTTCCTGATTAGAACTACATAGTTAAGTGTGATTGGACAAGAGTAGTGATCAGGATGGTTGACTTTCTGGGATGTTTCCCTGATTATGTGCAAGTGATGAAAAATCACACTGTAATGGAAATTTGTAGGCTTTTGGGGACAATAATTAGTCATATGACCAGTTCGTGCATGTGGGTGGTCCCAAGGGTGGGGACCATGTGTATGAGGAGTAACTGCAGTGCACTGCTTGGGTTGAGATGTAGGGCCCAAAATGAGGACATTGTCTGTGAGTGAGGACAAAGATCAATGGAAAGAACATGTGTAAGATTTTTGGGAAAATAATTAGTCATATGGCGTTTTCAGGGATATTGGTGGGCCCTAGGGTGGGGACCACATGTTTGTTGGGAAACTACAGCACACTACTTGGGTTGGGATGTAGGGCCCACAATGAGGACGTTTTTCTCTAAGGGGGGGGGGGGGGATTCTAACACCCCCAACTGATAAATGGTTAAATCACTAAATTATATGACTCAGGTCAAAAAGGTGAACCTTCTTTTTCTGGGGCCTTTCTGATTAGAAATCACCAGTTAAGCGTGCTTGGCATCGAGTTGTGATGAGGATTGGTGACCTTCATGGAAGTTTCTCAGGGTGTGTGCGAGGGAGGAAAAATAACAATGAAAGGGACATGTGTAGGATTATGGGGAAAATCATTAGTCATATTACCCGTTTTGGAATGTGGGTGGGACCAAGGTTGGATATCACGTGTTTCCAGGGCAACTGCAGTGCACTGCTTGGGATGAGATGTAGGGCCGACAATGAGGATGTTGTTCCCTAAGGGGGGGGGGGTGGTTATTGTAGGACCTGAAAATGATAAACAGACAAATGAATAAATGATTTGACTCATGTCAACAAGGTGCTCCTTAATTTTCGGGAGCCTGTCTGATTAGAACCCCATAGTTAAGTATGGATGGTCTGGAGTGGTGATCAGAATGGGTTACATTCTGGGAAGTTTCCCAAGGTGTGTGCGAGTCTGGAAAAATCACCCTAGAAAGGACATGTGTGGGATTATGAGGACTATCATGAGTCATATATCATTTTCGGACATGTGGGTGGTCCCTAAGGCGGGGACCATGTGTTTGCGAGGTAACTAGTGATAACTGGTAGGGCAAGACCAAACGACCATGTTAAGGTGGGGTGATTGTGCTCTCATTGGAACCCAGTTGTCACATTTTTTATTAGAGGAGGATCAGTGATTTATTTGTGGAAAATTATTAGTCATATGAGTCGTTCATTCACATGGGTGGGCCGTAGTGTGGGGACCATGTGTCTACGGGGCAAATACAATGTACTGCTTGGGTTGAGATGTAGGGCCCCCAATGAGAACATTGTGCCCCAAAGGTGGGTGATTGTAACACCCCCAAATGATAAGGGGTTAAATGAATAAATGATAACACTCATGTCAACAAGGTTAACCTTTTTTCAAGATCCTATATGATTAGAACTACATTGTTATGCATTCATTGCATGGAGTTCTGATTAGGTTGGTTGACTATCTCGGATGTTTCCCAGGGTGTGTGCGAGTGACGAAAGATCATACTATAAAGGTCATGTGTTTGCTTTTGGGGACAATAATTAGTCAAATGACTTTTTTGGGAATGTGGGTGGGCCTTAGTGTGGGGACCACGTGTCTGCGAGGCAACTAGTGGTATCTGGCGGGCCAGGACCGGACGACCATGTTAAGGCGGGGTGGTTGTGCTATCACCGGAACCCAGTTGTCACATTTTGTTTCAGAGTGGGATCCTAGCCTTATGTGTAGAAAATCATTAGACATATGACTTGTTCAGGCACGTGGGTGGGCCCTAGTGTGGGGACCACATGTCTACGGGGAAAAAGTAGCACACTACTTGGGTTGAGATATAGGGCCCACCAAGGGGATGTTAGGCTTTAATGGTGGGTGATTGTAACACCCTCAAATGATAAACGGTTAAATGACTAAATGATATGACTAATGTCAATAAGTCACAACTTGCTTTTTGGGAGCCTGTCTGATTAAAACTCCTTAGTTAAGTGTGCATGGCCTTGAGTATTGATGAGGATGGGTGAATATCTGGAATGTTTACTAGGGTATGTGTGAGTGAGGAAAAATCACACTGGAAAGTTATTTTGTAGGCTTTTGGGGACAATCATTAGTTATATGACCCGTTCGGGGTTGTGGGTGGACCCTAGGTTGGGGACCACGGGTCTGTTGGGCAACTGCTGGTACCTGAAGTTCCAGGAATCAACGACCATTCTATGGTGGGGCGGTTGGGCTGTTACTGGTACCTTGTTGCCACATTTTGTATCCTAGGAGGAACCCAGCCTTATGAGCGGTGCACTACTTAGGTGGAGATGTATGAACTACAACGAAGACACTATGCTCTGAAGTGGGGATGATTGTAACACCCCCAAATGATGAAGGGTAAAAATGACTAAATGAATAAACTCATGTCATCAAGGTGAACCTTCATTTTTAGGATCCTACCTGATTAGAAATCCACATTTATGTGTGTTTAGCCTGGAGTAGTGATCAGGATGGGTGTCATTCTTGAATGTTTTCTAGGGAGTGTGTGAGTCCGGAAAAATCACACTAGAAAGGACTTGTGTTGGCCTATGGGTATAATCATTAGGCATATGACCCATTTAGGCATGTGGGTGGACCCTAGGGCGGGGACCACGTGTCTATGGGAACTGGTCGTACTTGGTGATCTAGGACCCAATGGCCTTGTTAAGGCGGAGGGGGGGGGGGTTGTGCTGTCACCGGGACCCAGTAGTCACATTTGGTATCATAGGTGGTACCTAGCCTTAAATGAAGTTCACTCCCAGGGTTGAGATGTAGGGCCCACAACTAGGACATTTTTCACTTAAGGTTTGTGATTGTAACTCCCCCAAATGATAAAGGGAAAAATGTATAAAATATATGACTCATGTCCACAAGGTGCACCATCTTTTTCAGGAGACTATCTAATTTGAATTCCACAGTTAATCATGTTTGGCCTAGAGTCGTGATCAAAATGGGTGACCTTGTAGGATATTTCCCAGTGTGTGTGAGTGAGGACAAAGAACAATGAAAAATACATGTGTTGGCTTGTGGGGACAATAATTAGTCATATGACCCATTTCGGCACGTGGGTGGGCCCCAGGGTCGGGACCACGTGTCCACGTGGAAACTGTAGCGCACTTCTTGGGTTGAGATATTGGGCCCACAACGAGGATGTTGTGCTCTAAAGGTGGGTGATTGTAACACCTCAAAATGATAAAGGGTTTTATGACTAAATGATATGACTCATGTCAATGAGGGTCATCTTCCATTTTGGGAGCCTGCCTGATGAGAACTCCACAGTTAAGGGTGCTTGTCCTGGAGTATTAATTTGGATGGGTGATCTTCTAGGATGTTTCCCTGGTTGTGTGCGAGTGAAGAAAGAACACAATGGAAAGGACATTTTTAGTCTTGTGGGGACAATCATTAGTCATATGACCTATTCAGGCACGTGGGAGGGTCCTAGGGTGGGTACCACGTGTCTGCGGGGCAACTACAGCGCACATCATGGGTTTGGATATAGGGCCCACAACAAGGACGTTGTGATCTGGGGAGGGGGGTTGATTGTAACAACTGATATTTATAATGGGTTAAATGGATAAATGAAATGACACTTGTCAACAAGGTGAACCTTCCTTTTCGAGAGCCTATTTGATAAGAACTCCACTGTTAAGCATCTTTGGCTTGGAGTAGTGATCAGGATTGGTGATTTTCTAGAATGTTCTCAAGGTGTGTGAGAGTGAGGAAAAAGCACATAAAAAGGACATGTGTTGGCCTATCGGGACAATAATTAGTCATATGACTCATTCAGGCACGTGTGTGGGACCTAGGTTAGGGATCACGTGTTTACGGGGCAACTGGAGGTACATGACAGACTAGGACACAACGACCATGTTATGTCGGATTGGTTGTGCTGTCATCGGGACCCAGTTGTCACATTTTGTATTAGAGGAGGAACCTGGTCTTATGTTAGGTGCACTGTCATGACCCGACCCTACCAGTCTCGAGCCATTACTACCCAAAGCCCACCTCCATAGGCCAGGGGCTGGCGATAAGCGCCGAAGACGTAACAATCTTAGGGAAGCCTTTGCCTAAGTACCTACACACACACATACACACACATCCCATGCAAAGAAAAAATGTAGAGTAAAAAAGGAAACCAATGTATGGACTACATAATCACAACCAAAACATGAATCGACCTCTAAAGTAGAACATGTAAAGTGCTTAAAAGTAGACCAAATAGTAAAAAGTGCAAAACACACAACCAACTAGAAAAGTGACCCAACCAAGAAAGAGATAAACAAAATCATGTAGCTGGTGAGCCTCACACCTTAATGTACTACTATGGCCACCGAACACTGCCCAATAACCTGCGTCATCTACAATCTTCCATAGTCTAGATTGAAATTTCCTTCTTCTTAAAGGGCACATCAAGTGCGGGAAAATCCCAAGGAGGGGTGAGCATACATATACTCAGTAGGATGACCCGAAAGCTTGAGGGAGCAACAAATGAGGTTCCAAAACAGTGAGCAGTAGATAGAACAGGTTATAGTGAAAGTGTAATGTAAATAGAGTGCAACTCAACCCAACAAAAGAAAAGAAGAAGACTCATCCAACCAATAGGAGCTAGGCACAGATAGCACGTGACATAACCCACATGTCATCACCCCTCCTAGAAGGAGAGTAACTGAACCCATGGTTTCGGAACAAAAGAAGTGTATATATATATATGCTCAATAAGAAACCCGAATGATTGTGTAAGGGGATCTCTATCTCCAAGATCATCCTAGTAAAAGTCACCAATAGTTCTGAGGATATCCATCACTGATGCCCAAATGTCCCACACATCAACGTTGTTTTATCGCTGAATCGTGCAACCAAGGATCCCGCTACGGTAATCACAGAGAGAAGTCACTGACTATCCGCATAGAAAGGGCTGAGTCTGAAATAAATTATCGGGTAACCCACTACCTATCCCAGTAGGAGGGTAAACCCTAAGCGGTTGTTGGGTAACCCACTACCCTACCCCGCTGGAGGGAAAACCTTAAAGTCAATGGGTAACCCACTACTCAAGCCTGCTGGATGTTAAACCCTATAGTCAATAGGAAACCCACTGCATAGCCTCACTGGAGGGTAATCCCTAATATGCCTGTGTGTAACCCACTGCCCATCCCCACTGGAGGGTAAACCCAGAACTGGTCCGATAACTCTGTATTGTCCGATCCATCTCTAGGTGTAACTAACATCGCTACCATGGGTTGGTTCAGAGTGCATCAAAGGAACCTCCGACTAACTCCCTTTCATGTTTCCACATTTAATGAGTTCTCGGAAGAGAAGTCGCATGCCCAAACAGATTACACCATTGTAATCCTCGTGAAAAAACACACGAGATGGACGATTTACTCACTGAAAACAGACTACCGATTAAAAACTTATTCAACACCACTTTACTCCCATACTACGTCACATGGGGCCCATAACTCGGACCTAAAAAAGGTCAGGCAAACCGTGGCATCACGATTCTCTCAAAAAAACACGCCAAAAAAACTACTCATTCGCCCCAAACGGATTTCTGATGAAAAAGTCACAAAACGCTTCTCACAATATAAAAGACGGCCCATGAGGCCCACGACTCAACTCTATCTTCAATGCGTAGAACCACCCTGGACAACGTCATCTTGACGCCAGGGTCAGAATGCCACAGACGACGCATTAAACAGACTCTGGATGTGTTCGCACCATCCGAATGAAGAATCCCGGCGAGGTACTAAACGAGCGTGTCACGCCATCAAGATCCCATCTTGGGAATTAAAAATCCCCAATGTCATCTAAAATACTTGGAATCTGTCTGAAGATCGTTCTGTCATAGCCAACATGCAAAACCGACACCCATAGTGAATGTTATGTGTGTCCGATGACAAGAGGGATAACACCTTAGGGATGGACCGGCCCGGTCTGACTGGTCCTCCCGGCCCGAGTCAGCCCGCACCGGCCGGCCCAGCCCGCAGTGCCGGCCCGCGGACCTTCCGCGCGGCCTGACCACTGACCCACGGACCACCCGTGCTGACCGTCCAGCATGGCTGGTCGTTGTCCCGCACGAAGACCTACCGAAGGCATGTCTCGGTCTCCCAATAGGGATCGCACGCCGCGACCCCCATCATGCCCCACACCGGAGACCTCCACCCACCATGCCGGTCTACCACCTGGGAGCCCACTGGAAACCCCTAGAACCCCCGGAAAATAGGGAAAAATTGGACAGAAAACATCTTGTGGCTACCCCGGGCACCCCGGGACTCGAATATTTGATCAGAGAAGAGAGTTAGAATGCTAGGATCGAATCCTAAACATCTATGGGCTTCTCTCGATAGGAAAATAGCATTTCGACGCAACAAATTTAATTCAATGAAATGCGTAAATTTAAAACGAAAAAAACACGAGCCTACATCGCATGGCGTAGCCCGTCGCATTGCCGATGACCCGCCGGAGCCCCCACACCTTGGAGAGGTGGGGAGAGGGGTTTTAAGCTTGTTTAGAGGGATTATACTAGGGAGAAGCAAGGGGGAAGAAGTAGGAGGCATGGGAGAAGTGTTTAAGTAGAGAAACACTTAAACACCCAGCAGTAGGCTTTGTACTCGAACTTTCTGCGGGGTTGGGTTTAAGATGCCTCTAAGGTAAAATCCACATTGTGAGCATAATGGCGGTCTCAGAATTTTAATCTGATCCTCCGTTCAGTTGTTGTAACATTCATTCCCGAGGCTGCTAAATTTTGAAAACGCCCATGGTGGCGTTTTCCGCAGAAGGGTCGCGCCAGGGGAAGTTACACCCCTCCTAGGGTAAACGGCATGTTCCAGACTCAACTATGCCCTCAAATTTTCCATCCGAGCAACCATTTATGAGTAATTCTGTTTATTTGGCATGTCTAGTGTGAAAGAACTAAAAATTTAATTCCATCCACACCGGGGATTGGAATCACATGCCGTCTGAACACCAATCTCTGGAATAACATCAAGAAAATTTCAAAGTTTTATAGGCTCAAACCCCAAGTTCTTACATGCACCACCAGGGTTAAGATGTAGGGCCCACAAAGAGGGAATTGTGCTCTAAAGGGGCATGATTTTAACACCCCAAATGAAAAAGGGTTAAAATGAATAAATGATATGACTCATGTGAACAAGGGGCACATTCCTTTTCCGTAGAATACGTCAGTAGTATTCTAGAGATAAGCGTTATTGGCTTAGAGTACTTATCAGGATGGGTGGTGTAGTGCCTGTTTTGAGATGTAAGGCCCACGAAGAGGACGTTGTGCACAAGGGGGGGGGGGGGTGACTGTAACACCCCCAAACAAGAAAGGTTTAAAATTACTAAATGATATGACTCATGTAAATAATTATCACCTTCCATTTCAGAAGCCTACCTGATTAGAATTCCATAGTTAAGGATATTTGGCCTGGAGTAGTTATTAGGATGGGTGAAATTCTGGGAAGTTTCCCATGGTGTGTGTGAGTTAGGAAAAATCACATTAGAAATGACATGTGTTGGCCTCTAGAGATAATCATTAGTCATATGACCCATTCAGGAATGTGGGTGGACCCTAGGGTGGGGACCACATGTCTGTGGGAACTTGTTGTACCTAGTGGGCCTGGCCATGATGGCCATGTTATGGCGGGGTGGTTGTGTTTTCACCGGGACCTTGTTGTCACATTTGGTATCTGAGGTGGTACCCAGGCTTATGTGGAGCGCACTTCCTGGGTTGAGATATAGGGCCCACAATGAGGATGTTTTGATCTAATGGGGTGTGATTGTAATACCCCCCAATGATAAAGGGTAAAATTTTTAAATGATATGACTAATGTGAACAAGGTACACCTTCCTTTTCGAGAGACTATTTGATTTGAACTCCATAGTTTAGCATGCTTGTACTGGAGTAGGGATCAGGATTGGTGACCTTCCGGGATGTTTCCATGGGTGTGTGTGAGTGAGGATAAAGCACAATGAAAAGGAAACTTATAGGTCTTTTGGGGAAATCATTACTCATATGACCCGTTCGTGCACGTGGGTGGGCCCTAGGGTGGGGACCACCTATCTGTGTGGCAACTAAAGCATACTTATTGGGATGAGATATAGGGTCCACAACGAGTACATTGTGCTCTATTGGGGGGGTAATTTTAACACCCTCCGATGATAAAGGGTTAAATAACTAAATGATAGGACTCATGTCAACAAGGTGAACATTCATTTTCAAGAGCTTTTCCCATTAGAACTCCACAATTAATTGTGATTGGCCTGGTGTAGTGACCAGGATGGGTGACATTGTAGGAAGTTTCTCAGGGTGTGTGCGAGTGAGGAAAAAGAACACTAGAATGGACCTATGCAAGATTGTGGGGAAAATTATAAGTCATATGACCCATTTGGGAACGTGGGTGGGCCCTAGGGTGGGGACCACGTGTCTGTGGGAAAATTGGTGGTACCTGGAATGCCAGGAACTGACGACCATGTTAATGTGTTGTGGTTGTGCTATTGCTGGCACCCAGTTGTCAGATTTTGTATCGGAGGAGGAACCCAACCTTATGTGCGGTGCACTGCCTGTGTTGAGATGTAGGGCCAAAAATGAGGTGGTTGTGCTCTAAAGGTGGGGGTGGGGGATTGCAACACCCTCACATGAAAAAGGGTTAAAATTAATAAATGATATGACTCTTGTCAACAAGGCACACCTTCTTTTTTAGGATCATACCTGATTAGATCCATAGTTTAGTGTGCTTGTCCTGAAGTAGTGATCAGGATGGGTGACATTCTAGGAAGTTTCCCATAGTGTGTGTGATTTATTAAAAAGAACATTAGAAAGGACATGTGTTGGACTGTGGGGATAATCATTAGTTACATAACCCATTCTGTTATATTTTTGGACCCTAGAGTTGGGACAGAGTGTCTGTGCAAACTATTTATACCTGGTAGGGTAGGACCTGATGGCCATGTTAAGGCGGGTTTGTTGTGCTATCACCGGGACCCATTTGTCACATTTGGACTTAGTGGTCTTACCCAGGATTATGTGCAGTGCACTGCATGGGTTGAGATGTAGGGCACCCAATGAGGACATTCTACTCTAAAGGGGTGTGATTATAACACCCTAAAATGATAAATGGTTAAATGTATAAATTATATGACTGATGTCAACAAGGTGCACCTTCCTTTTCGTGGGTCTCTCTGATTTGAACTCCACCGTTTAGCGTGCTTGTCCAAGATAGTGATCGGGATTAGGGACCTTCTGGGATGTTTCATTGGGTGTGTGCGAGTGAGTACAAATCACAGTGAAAAGGAAATGTTTAGGATTTGGGGGACAATCATTAGTCATATGACCCATTCGGGCACGTGGATAGTCCCTAGGGTGGGGACCACATGTATGCAGGGAAACTGCAGCACAATGCTTGGGTTGAGATATGGGGGCCACAAGGAGGAAGTTGTTCTCTATTGGGGGTGATTGTAACACCCCAAAAAGATAAAGGGTTAAATTAGTAAATGACATTACTCATTTCAACAAGGTCCACCTTCTTTTTCGAGAGCCTGTCTCATTAGAACTCCACAGTTAAGCGTGCTTGGCATGGAGTAGTGATCTGGATGGTTGTCATTCTGGGATGTTTCCTTGGGTGTGTGCGAGTGAGAAAAATGCACACTATAAAGTACATGTGAAGGAATATGGGGAGAATCCTTATTCATATGATGTGTTTCAGCATCTTGGTGGGCCTTAGTGTGGGTACCATGTGTCTGCGGAGAAACCGGTGGTACCTGGAGAGCCAGGACCCGACAACAATTTAAAGGCTGGGTGGCTAGCTATCACCGGTACCCAGTTGTCAGATTTTTTATTAAAGGAGGAACCCAGAATTATGTGTGGTGCCCTACTAGGGTTGAGATGTAGGGCCCACAACCAGGATATTGTGCTCTAAGGGGGGGAATTGTGACACCCCCAAATGAAAAGGGTAAAATTTACTAAATGATATGACTCTTTTCAACAAGGTGAATCTTCTTTTTCGGGAGCATACCTAATTATAACTCCACAATTAAGAATTCTTGGCCTAGAGTAGTTATTAGGATGGGTGACTTTATGGGTTTTTTCCCAAGGTGTGTGTGAGTCAAGAAAAAGGACACTAGAAAGAACATGTGTTGGCCTGTGGGGATAATCATTAGTCATATGACCTGTCCATGCATGTGGGTGGACCCTAGGGCAGGGGACATGTGTCTGTGGGAAATGGTCATACCTGGTGGGCCAAGTCCCGATGGCCATGTTATGTTGGGGTGGTTGTGTTGTCATCAGGACCCTGTTGTCACATTTAGTATCAGAGGCGGTACCTAGGCTTTAGTGCAGCGCACTACGTGGGTTCAGATGTAGGGCCCACAAAAGGGAATTCTTCTCAATAGGGGGTGATTGTAACACCCCCAAATGTTAAATGGTTAAATGTCTAAATGATATGACTCAGGTCATGAAGGTGCAACTTCTTTTTCAGAAGTCTATTTCATTTGAACTCCCCATTTAAGTGTTCTTGGCCTAGAGTAGTGATTAGGATGGTTGACCTTCTGGGAAGTTTCCTATAGTGTGTATGAGTGAGGAAAAGGCACACTAAAAAGGACTATTGTCAGCTTTCGGGGATGAACATTAGTCTTATGACCCGTTCGGTCACGTGGGTGGTCCCTTGGGTGGGTACCACGTGTCTGTGGGGCAACTGCATGGCAGTGCATGGTTTGAGATGTTGGCCAACTATGAGGACATTGTGAGTTAAAGGGGTGGGGGTAATTATAACAACCCCAAATGATAAAGGGTTAAATAACTAAATGATATTTCCCATGGCAAAAAGGTGAACCTTCCATTTCAGGATCTTTTTGATTAGAAATCCATAGTTTCACGTGCTTTCCTAGAGTAGTGATCAGGATGGGTAACATTCTTGGAAGTTTCCCCGGGTGTGTGTGAGTGAGGAAAAAGCACACTGGAATGGAAATTTGTCATTTTGTAGGGATAACCGTTAGTCATATGACCCGTTCGGGCACGTGTGTGGGCCCTAGGGGGGGACCATGTGTCTGTGGGGGAAACTGGTTGTACCTGGCAGGCTAGGACCTCACAACCTTGTTATGTCGGGGTGGTTGTGTTGTCACCTGGCGGGGTGGTTGTGTTATCACCAGGAACCAGTTGTAACATTTTTTATCAGAGGAGGAGCCTATCCATATCTGCAGTGCACTGCCTGGGTTGAGGTTTAGGGTCCACAATGAGGACGTTGTGCTCTGGGGGATGGGGGGTGATTGTAACACTCCAAAATGAAAAATGGTTAAAATTACTAAATGATATGACTCGTGTCAACAAGGTGCACCTTCCTTTTCAGGATCCTACCTGATTAGAAATCCACAGTTATGTGTGTTTGACCGGGAGTATTGATCATGATGGGTGACATTCTTGAATGTTTTCCAAGGAGTGTGTGATTCAGGACAAAACACACTAAAAAGGACATGTGTTAGCCTGTGGGGATAATAATTAGTCATATGACCCGTTCAGGCATGTTGGTGGACCCTAGGGTGGGGACCATGTGTCTGTGGAAACTGGTCATACCTGGTGAGTATGTACCAGATGGCCTTATTAAGGCAGGTGGGTGGGTGGGGGTGGGGGGTTTGTGCTATCATCAGGACCCAGAATTCACATTTGGAATCAGAGGTGGTGCCCATTTTAAGTGCAGTGCACTGGATGAGTTGAGATGTAAAGCCCACAACGAGGATGTTTTTCTCTAAATGTGGTTGATTTTAACTCCCCAAAATGATAAAGGGTAAAATTTCTAAATGATATGACTCACTTCCACAAGTGTCATATTCTTTTTCGAGAGTCTATCTTATTTAAACTCCACAGTTAAGTATGTTTGGCCTGGAATAGTGATCAGGATGGGTGACCATCTAGGATGTTTCCCAAGGTGTGTGAGAGTGAGGAAAAAGTACAATGAAAATGGCATGTGTTGGCTTGTGGGGACAATCATTAGTCATATGACCCATTTAGGTAGGTGGGTGGGCCCTACGGTGGGGACCACGTGTCTTCGGGGCAACTGTTGTGCACCGCTTGGGTTGATATGTTGGGCCCACAATGAGGATGTTGTGATCTAATGGTGGGTTACTGTAACACCCCAAAAATATAAAGGGTTTTATGACAAAATGAAATGACTCTTGTCAACTTGGTGCATCTTAATTTTTAGGAGCATGTCTGATTAGAACTCTATAGTTAAGCGTGATTGGCATAGAGTGGTAATCAGGATGGGTGACCTTCTAGGATGTTTCCCCGGTTGTGTGAGATTGGGGAAAAATCACAATGTAAAGGATAATTTTAGTCTTTTGGGGAAAATCATTTGTCATATGACTCATTCGAACAAGTGGGAGGGCCCTAGGGTGGGGACCACGTGTCTGCGGGGAAACTGTAGCACAATGCTTAGGTTGGGATATTAGGCCCAAAACAAGGACATTGTTCTCTAGGGGGGGGGGTGATTGTAAAAACCCCTATTAACAAAGGGTTAAATGTATAAATTAAATGAATATTGTCAACAAGGCGAACCTTCCTTTTCTGGAGCCTTTCTTATAAGAACTCCACTGTTAAGCGTGCTTGGATTATAGTAGTTTTCAGGATTGGTGAATTTCTAGAATGATACCCAAAGTGTGTGCGAGTTATGAAAAATAACATTATAAAGGACATGTGTAGGCATGTGGGGACAATAATTAGTCATATGACACGCTCTGCCATGTGGGTGGGACCTAGGTTGGGGATCACGTGTCTACAGGGCAACAGGTTGTACCTGGCAGACCAGGAACCGACGACCATGTTATGGTGGAGTGGCTAAGCTTTCACCGGGACCCAGTTGTCACATTTTAATTAGAGGAGTATCCGAGTCATATTTGTGGTGCACTACCTAGTTTGAGATGTAGGGCCCACAATGAGGATGTTGTTCTCTAAAGGGGGTGATTTTAACACCCCCAAATGACAAAGGGTTAAAATTAGTAAATTATATGAAGCTTTTCAACAAGGTGTACCATTATTTTCTAGAGACTACCTGATTAGTATTCCACAGATAAGCGTTCTTGGCCAAGATTAGTGATCAGGATGGCCGATGCACTTCCCGGGTTAAGATGTAGGGCCCACAATGAGGACGTTGTGCACTAAAGGGGGGGGGAGTGAAACTGTAAACCCCCCCAAACAAGAAAGGGTTAAAATGACTAAATGATGTGAATCATGTCAATAATGTGAAACTTCCTTTTCAAGAGCCTACCTGATTAGAATTCCACAGTTAAGCATGACTGGCATGATGTAGTGATCACGATAGGTGACATTCTGGGAAGTATCTCATGGTGTGTGTGAGTGAGGACAAAGTACACTAGAAATGACATGTGTTGGCCTATGGGGATAATCATTAGTCATATGACCCATTCAGGAATGATGGTAGACCCTAGGGTGGGGACCATGTGTCTTTGGGAACTGGTTGTACCTAGTGGGCCAGGACCTGATGGCCATGTTAATGCGGGGTGGTTGTGGTGTCACTGGGACCTAGTTGTCCCATTCAGTATCTGAGGTGGTACCCAGGCTTAAGTCCAGTTCACTACCTGGGTTGAGATGTAGGGCCCACAATGAGTATGTTTTGATCTAAATGGTGGTGATTGTAACAGCCCCCAATGATAAAGGGTTAATCTTCTAAATGATATGACTCATGTGAACAAGGTGAACCTTCCTTTTCAAAAGACTATTTGATTTGAACTCCACAGTTTAGTTTTCTTGGCCTGGAGTAGTGATCAGGATTGGTGAACTTATGGGATGTTTCCTTGTGTGTGTGTGAGTGAGGAAAAAATCACAATGAAAATAAAATTTATAGACCATTGGGTACAATCATTAGTCATATGACCCATTCGGGCATGTGGGTGGTCCCTAGGGTGGGGACCACCTATCTGTTTGGAAAATATAGCATACTTGTTGGGATGAGATATTGTGCCCACATCGAGAAAATTATTCTCTATATGGAGTGATTTTAACACCTGAAAATGGTTAAGGGTTAAATGACTAAATTATATGACTCATGTCAACAAGGTGCACCTTACATTTTAAGAGCCTTTCAGATTATAACTCCATTGTTAAGCATGTATGGCCTGGAGTAGTGATCAGGATGGGTGATATTGTGGGAAGTTTTTTAGGGTGTGTGTGAGTGAGGAAAAATCACACTATAAAAGACATGTGTAGGCTTGTGGGTAATATTATTATTCATATAACCCATTCGAGCACATGGGTGGGACCTATGGTGGGGACCACGTGTCTGTGGGGTAACTGGTGGTACCTGGCATGACAAGACCAAACGACCTTGTTAAGGCGGGGTGGTTGTGCTGTCATCAGTACCCAGTTGTCACATTTTTTATCGGAGGAGGAACCCTGCCTTATGTGCGTTGTACTGCCTAGGTTGAGATGTAAGGCCCACAACGAGAAGTTTCTAATCAAAAGGCGGCGGGTGGGGGGGGGGGGAATGTAACACCCTCAAATGAAAAAGGGTTAAAATTACTAAATGATATGACTCATGTCAACATGGTGCACTTTATTTTTCAAGAACCTACCTGATTAGAAATCCACAGTTATGGATGCATGACCTAGATTAGTGATCAGGATGGGTGACTTTCTTATAAGTTTCCCATGGTGTGTGTGAGTCAGTACAAAGAACATTAGAAAGGACATGTGTTTTCATATGGGGATAATCATTAGTCATATGACCCATTCTGGTATGTGGGTGGACCCTAGGGTTGGGGCCATGTGTCTGTGCAAAATGGTTATACCATGTGGGCCAGGACCTGATGGCCATGTTATGGAGGGGTTGTTATGTTGTCACCGGTACCCAGTTGTCACAGTTGGTATCAGTGGTTGTACCTAGGCTTATGTGCAGCGCGCTGCATGGGTTGAGATGCAGGGCACCCAATGAGGAAATTCTGCTCTAAAGGGGGTGATTGTAACACCCCAAAATGATGAATGGTTAAATGTCTAAATGACAGGACTCTTGTAAACAATTTTCACCTTCCTTTTTAGGAGTCTCTTTGATTTGAACTCCATGGTTTAGCATGGTTGTCCTGGAGTAGTGATCAGGATTGGTGACCTTCCTGGAAGTTTCCCAGGGTGTGTGCATGTGAGGAAAAAGCATAGTGAAAAGGAAATTTCTAGGCATTTGGGGAAAATCATTTTACATATGACTCGTTTGGGCACATGGGTAGGTCCTAAGGTGGGGACCACGTGTATGCGGGGCAATTGCGGCGCACTACTTGGGTTGAGATATATGGCCCACAATGAGGACGTTGTGCTCTATTGGGGGGGGGGGTGATTTTAACACCCAAAAAATATATATCGTTAAATGAATAAATGATATTATTCATTTCAACATGGTGAACCTTCCTTCTCGGGAGCCTATTTGATTAGAACTCCATAGTTAAGCATTCTTTTCCGGGAGTAGTGATCAAGATTCTTTTTAGGAAGTTTCCCAGGGTGTGTGAGAGTGAGGAAAAAGAACACTAGAAAGGACATGTGTATTCTTGTGTGGTCAATCATAAGTCATATGACCCATTCAGGCACGTGGGTGGGCCTTAGTGTGGGTACCACGTGTCTGCGGGGAATCTTGTGGTACCTGGAAAGCCAGGACCCTACGAAAATGAAAAGGTGGGGTGGCTGTATTGTCACTGGTACCCAGTCGTCACATTTGGTATTATAGGAGGAACACAGCCTTGTGTACGGTTCCCTGCCAGGGTTGAGATCTAGGGCCCACAATGAGGACGTTGTGCTATGGGGGGGGGGGGGGGGTTGTAACACCCCCAAATGCAGAGGGTTAAAATGACTAAATAATATGACTCATGTCAACAAGGTTCACCTTCCATTTCTGGATCCTACCTGACCAGAACTACACAATTATGAATTCTTGGCATGGATTAGTGAACAGGATGGTTGACTTCCTGGGATGTTTCCCTGGGTGTGTGTGAGTCAGGAAAAAACACACTAGAAAGAACATGTGTTGGACTGTGGGGATAATCATTAGTCATATTACCTGTCAAGGAATGTGGGTGGAACCAAGGGTGGGGACCACATGTTTGTGGGAACTAGTCATACCTGGTGGGACAGGACCCGATGGCTATATTAAGGTGGAGTGGTTGTGCTGTCACTGGGACCCAGTTGTCACATTTTGTATCAGAGATGGTACCAAGGCTTAAGTTCAGCACACTGCGTGGGTTGAGATGTAGGGCCCACATCAAGGATGTTCTACTCAAAAGGGGGTGATTGTAACTCCCCCAAATTATAAAAGGTTAAATTTCATAATGTTATGACTCAGGTCAACAAGGTGCACCTTTTTTTCAGGAGTCTGTCTGATTTGAACTCCACAGTTAAGAATGCTTGGCCTAGAGTAGTGATCAGGATGATTGACCTTATGGGGAGATCACCAGAGTGTGTACGAGTGAGGAAAAGGAACACTGAAAAGGAATAGTTTAGTCTTTTGGGGACTATCATTAGTCATATGACCTGTTTGGGCACGTGGGTGGGCCCTTGGGTGGGGACCACGTCTCTGCGGGGCAACTGTAGAGCACTGCATGAGTGGAGATGTAGGGATAACAATGAGGACCCTGTGACTTAATGGGATGGGGGTAATTGTAATAACCCCAAATGATAAAGGTTTAAATGAATAAATGATATTGATCATGTCAACAAGGTGAACCTTACTTTTTGGGAGCCTGTCTGATTAGAACTCCATAGTTTAGCGTGCTTTCCTAGAGTAGTGATCATGATGGGTAACATTCTTGGATATTTCCTCGGGTGTGTGCGAGTGAGGACAATGCACGTTGGAATGGACATGTGTAGGCTTATGGGGATAGTCATTAGTCATATGACCCTGTTCGGGCACGTGCGTGGGCCAGAGGGTTGGGACCACTTGTGTGACGGAAAACTGGCAGTACTTGGTAGGCCAGGACCTCATAGCCATGTTATGGAAGGGTGGTTGTACTGTCACTGGGCGGGGTGGTTGTGCTATCACGGGGACCTAGTTGTCACAATTTTTTATTAGAGGAGAAACCTAGCCTTATTTGCAAAGCACTGCCTGGGTTGATGTGTAGGGCCCACAACTAGAATTTTGTGGTCTAGGGGGATGATTATAACACCCCCAAATAAAAATGGTTTAAAATTAATAAATTATATGAATCATGTTAACAGGGTGAAACTTCCTTTTCAAGATCCTACTTTATTAGAGCTCCACAGTTAAGTGTGCTTGGCCAGGAGTAGTAATCTGGATGGGTGAGTTTCTAGGATGTTTCTCTAGGTGTGTGTGAGTCAGGACAAAGCACACTAGAATAGACATGTGTTGGTCTGTGGGGATAATCATTAGTCATATGACCCATTCTAGAATATGGGTCGACCCTTGGGTGGGATCCTTGTGTCTGGGGGAACTTGTCATACCTGGTGGCCCTGGACCCGACGACCATGTTAAGGCGAGGTGGTTTTGTTGTCACCGAGACCCAATTGTCACATTTGGTATCGGGCGAGGTACCTAGGATTAAGTGAATCACACTTTTTGGGTTGAGATGTAGGGCCCACAATGAGGACATTGTGCTCTAAAGGGTGGATGGGGGTGATTGTAACACCCCCAAATGAGAAAGGGTTAAATTTCTAAACAATATGACTCATTTCAACAAGGCGAACCTTCTTTCTCGGGAGTTTTTCTGATATTAACCCCACAGTTAAGCATGCTTGTCCAGGAGTAGTCAGTAGGATCAGCGACCGTCTAGGATGTTTCCGAGGGTGTGTGCAAGTGAGTAAAAGGAACAATAGAAAGGACATGTGTAGTCTGGTGGAGAGAATCATTAGTTATATGACCTACTCGGGCACGTGGGTGGGCCCTAGGTTGGGGACCACGTGTCTATAGGGCAACTGGTGGTACCATGCAGGCACGGACGCGACGACCATGTTAAGGTGTGGTTGTTGTTCTATCACCGGGACCAAGTTGTCACAATTACATTGTCTCCCTTATTCTTCAATGATCTTGTTGTCTTTCATTCTTTAAAATCAGTATCCTATTCTTTATTTATTCGAGGAAAATGAGCCGCAAACTGACAAACACCTCCACATTCAAAAAATTTCAAATGAATTTTCTCTTTGTATTTTAATGTATGTCATTTCACATTGTTATAAAACTAGGATAATATTTTATTCATATTTTCTCATACCTCATTTTCAGATTCAGAATATCCAGTTCATCTTCAATAAAATTATTCTCTGAAATATCAAACTTCATTGCCTTGAAATACATTTCTATATCAACGATCGTTTGGTTCTTCATATAATTATATGTTCTCATTTCATAGGTGATATGAGTGCTATGTAAATCATCAAGATATTATGTTTTAAAATCTCTATCTTCCAATAACTAAACTTTTACATCAAATTTTTCAGTTATGATTCTCATGATCTTTTCAAAAACTATAGAGTATTTCATCATTTCACCAAGACATCTGATAGTACACACAATGTCATTCCCCCTTGTCATGAATTCCATGACAATTTCATTTTTTCCCACATTCATATTATTATACATAAATTTATGTGTTTTAACTTTTCCATATTCACTTTTTTATTTTCTTCATATATGTTTTTCAATTTATCCCATATACTGTTATCTATAGAAACACCATTCACTCTCATTAATTCACATTCATAATGTGATGATAATATAACATTTTGGGTCCTTCTAACAATCTCATGAAACTTCTTATCAAAAGGTGAATGTGGAGCACTATCATTAATGGGAGGAAACACAACTTTTTCTTCTTCCAAAACATCATAACAGATAAAAATATGATATAGAGACATTATATCCTTCTAAATATGATTGTTCATTCCATAAAAGACTGGAATACATTTACTGTTCGCACAAATCACGTTTTCGATCATCAAAGAATAACGAAGGGTACCTGGCTATGATACTAATTTAAAGTGCCTAGTCTGAGTATTGTATCACTGAGAGGGGGAGGGGTGAATCAATGATACTCAATTTATTTTGTATTTCTATTCAATAGAAACATCTATTACCTCCTGTTAAGGATATTAGTTCCTTACTGAGAAACACATCAATACACATCCAAAGGAACACAATGATTTACAAGGTTCACTATTCAATAAGAATAGCTACGTCTTTGGTATAGTTTGGAAATGATCCAATACCATAAATTCCACTAGGAATCGATCCTATGAATACCATGAGTAAGATGTACCCTTACACTCATGTAGCACTATAAAACAATACAACATATGAATCTAAACCCTCTTAGCATAATAGGGTAATACATTAGTTTTGTAAAATCTCGTGTTACCTGTTCTTTTTTTAAATTCACAAAATGTATTCAATTGTAAATAAATTCTTTAGTTCCATACCCTTAAGAAGGGTATAGACCTCTTGTACTAAAAAAATAAATTTTTTCGATTACCCTGAGTACCATGCTCCCAGTCTGATTCTTTTCAGTTCGATCATTCAATTGAATAAAATAGAATTGAAATGGAAACCACTCTAATAATTGTATACACTAGTCCAACCAAATTGAATTGGAACCTCTTCAAAAAAAGTTATGTAATAGTCAATACAAATAGAATTGTCACCACTTCAAAACATGTATGCAATAGTCAATAAAATTTGAATTGGCACCTCTTCAAAACCAATTATTCTCTCTCTAAAACATAATGATTCTCTCACCTCTCAGGTTAACAGTACTAATTGTAAAAATGTACAAAGTACCTCCTCCTTTTATAGGTGTTAATTTTCTGGAATCAAAATTTTTTTCCTGCTCAATCAAATTTTCACAAATTTGAATTTACCCCTAAAATCATGGGATATATTTGGACTTCTTCAGAGTTTCATGAAGCCTCTCGAATTTTCTCAAAACGTAATCACAATCTTCATCTTGTTAATTTGTATCTTCATACCAATTTCATATTCCAGATAACGAAAACAATTTTTCATTTAGAAAATGATAAATGTGGGTATAATTGTTGAGTATGATTGTATCTGGGTACAATGGTCTTTAATCGGCACTATCTATTTGGTTTCAGTTTCACCTCTATTTCCAATGTACACCAATTTCATTACCCTATCATCATGAAAGGCATCATCTCTTCACTTTCAAATTCAATTGGCATGAATCTTTCCTATTTCCCATAAGCAGGACTATTTTCATTAACACGGCTATTTCCATCAGCATGACTTTTCCCATCGGCATGACTATTCCCATCTACATGATTATTCCCATCGTCACGACTATTCCATCAGCACGAATATTCCATCGGTATGACTCTGTGTCAAAGGAAAAAAAATTCAATAATATTTTGGAATGACATGCATCATAACTTCTTTAATCGGCATGTATATTCCACCGGAATGACTATTATATAGGCATGATTATGATTCTGTTGCAAAACAATGTCATTACTTTGTCAGAATGACATAAATCAGATATTCTTTCATCAGCATGACTATTCCATCAGCATGACTCTATATATGATGCAATACAATGTCATTATTATGTCATCATGACTTTCATCAAATCTTCTTTCATAATAATTTCAATTCCATCAACACAACTATTCCATTGGAAAGTCTATTCCATCGAAAATAATATTCCATCCGCATGACTATTCCGTTGGCACAAATCTGAGTCCGATGAAAAAAAGTCATTACCATGTCAGCATGTCATGCATCACATATTCATTAATCGACATGACTATTCTATCAGCACGACTATTCCATAGACATTTCTATTCCCTCTCATCATCACCAATCATTATTTTTTAATAGTCACAACCGTTCACATATTTTAAATAGTCAACACCATTCATATATTTTCAATAGTCACCACCATTCACATCTTTGTAATAGTAACCACCATTCACAAAATCTAATTACCCTTTTCTTCCATGGAGCTTGTATCACAAATTCTATGGAATTAATTTTGATTTATGAGAATTCCAAAATTTAAATGCATCATCACATTTAACATTTGAAAGTATCATAACATTTCATTCATTCAAATTTCATTATTTCCTTCTCATCCTTAGGAAAAACATTTTAAAACGAGAGTCTGGTTATTTTAAAAACAGAAACCCAAAACAATTGTTTCCAAAACAAAGTGAAGTGATTTATTTTCATCAAAAGAAACCATGACAACAGAACACATCTTGGGAAACCTTCATCAAATTTATCATCATCTTGGTCCCAACATTTATGCCATACCTCATTCAAAAATTAGTTAGTGCTATTTCAGGATGTATAACTCTCAAATAATTATTACCCAACATCAGGTATATCTAAGAGATTATAGATTCTCCTCTCAACCAGAAAAAGTGATAATTGATATGAATAAGAAGATACTATATAATAGCTAACATCTATATTATCTTCTTATAATCTATAAATAATCACAATGTACTACTATCCATATTTGAAAACAAAACCATAGAACCCTAATGTGACATACTTAAATGGATAAATCCATTATTCATCAATTTCTCTAACTGCATCATCACCCCGTGAAACTATATAAGATCCAATAAGCATGGTTTAATAAAAACAAGTTCATATCTATAAATTAGATCAATTATAAAATCAAAATCACTCTCTATATGGAATCCATGAGAATTGCTCATGAAACACATCATAAAATCATTCTACTATGGGTGGAAGGAGACTATTACATATTCCCCATCATCAAAAAATAAACATGGAACTAGGGTGGTGAGGTCGCTAACACATAGACAAAATAACCCTCCATGGCCATCCTGAATATCTCATTTTCCACGATGAAATATTTTTTAAACTATAGATATGTAAAGGTTACTATCATATGGAAAAAAGTCATTGTTGGATCAATATTATACAATCCAATAAATATAAAAAATAAATTCAAATATTGGCACATAAATTATGTTAATATACCAAAGGATATGATACCCACAAACCATAAGGGAACACATAATGAATAAATAGATGTCACATGACCTTACTACCAATAGTGGGTCGATCCTTATATCCCAACTCACAAACCCCCCTATCCGAATAAAACCATACAAAAGTTGAGTAGATGTAGAAGAGTGAGAGTATATTATATCGAATATAATTATATAAATCATAGCGGCTACATGAATATTACAATTGACTATGTAAAAATGATCCTCACAATACACAAATCCTTATTAAACATCATGCAACTGACATGACTGTTAACCCTATGGATTAGTCTATGTATCATGTGTTGAACTATTATGCTGATATGGGAAATCATTCCCTAAAGTTCAAAATCCTCCACCTGGACCACCATGGATAGAATAACTCCCCCTACATGGTAGTATGGGGTCGAATACCCCCTTCTAGTAATCTAGTTTGATCTATATAATTGGTCACTACCTATATGTCAAGGGATCCAATAGTATCATTAATGATTCCACATGTAGTCAAAATTACATCTCCCAATTGTATGCCTATGGAATTACCTAGAAAAGTGAAAATCCCGACCATTCTTATGGAAATGTAATTTAGTAATATCTTGAGAAACTACTCATTTCTACCACCCACTTTCCATGAATGTCCTCTGATTAATATTCTTATAGTGAATTTTTTTTCATCAAATATAACACAAATTTATACAATATAAGGCACTATATAGTTCTGCCTCATATATGAGAGCCTGATTCATCAACTTAGTGGAATTCATTATAGGGATCATATTAACCTATTTTTTTATCTCACATTTGTGTCCATCCTGTAAAAATCTCGTCGTAGTTTCCTCTCACCCTAAATGCACTTGTATAGAGTGCTGTAGGTCAGTGTAATGATCGGAAAAATCCATCACAATCATAATTCCATAGGTTATCATAATAAACTACACCACCCTCTCCTTTCTCTGTTTCATTGGATAAAATTTATCCACAATATTCTCCCAATAATTCCTTCAATAACGTGCCATCTAATTTCTCATATCATATCCAAATATACCACCATCGATTCACTAATACTCTCAACATATAACTAACAATATTGACTATATTTTCCATAAGATTTTCTATATTTTACATAAATTATGGTTATACTCTATCAAGAACTCATCTATCTTAGTTCAAACCTCTCTGGTAAATGAAAGTGTGTGTTGTGAATGGAAATCCATAATTAGATAAGACATATTCCACACAAGCCACACTAGGTTTCTATTCATGAATTAAATAAAACAAAAAAAATTATTATGGAACTAGTCTCTTACACCATCAACAGGATCTATTGGGACCTCTAGTTCCTGTATTGGAGGTTCATTTCCTAACATGTCCTACTTTCATCTTACCAACAAAAATAATCATCCAAGAATATCCTAATCACTAAAATAATTCAACATAGACATATAACTCATCAATAACACATTAAAATAATAGGGATACATATAAATTCAAAAAAATCCATCCCACATACACAACCACATGCTCAAAACTATGGCATTGTCATGACACACAAATTTTTTTTACCTAGGGCATGTATAGTCACATGGTAAACAACTTTCATTTCATAAAAATCCAATTGGACCCCCATTTAATAATAATTTAAAATTACAACTTTCAGAATCATTTACAATTATCAATTCATTATTAGGCTCCATTCCATTTTAAAATATTCAATAAAATAAAATCATTTTCTCTTTCCATAACACACTCAATAATTATCCTCCATGCATTCCTAATTTGATGCAAGTAACATAATTCTAATGTTCCTAGAACGATTCATTCAAACAAAAACCTTATGATATAATTGGAGACAAGTAAAATCATATAAAATAATAACATGACAATATAGGTGAATAAAAAAATGAGAAATAAAATCCAACTCTAAAAGAACATCGTGAATAATAATCCCTCCAAAGGTACTAGGGTTTTCCCTCACACATAGGTTATAAACTCCCACGCACGAGCTCAGTCCCATGGAAATACTCATCCCAATCACATATACTCCATTTCAAAATTGTAATATAGCTTTAAATAAATGAAAACCCCTTTGATACCACATCATAATATCCTATCCAAGGTTTCACATGATGGTTCATTGTGCATGTTTTTTTATGTGAACATTGGTGAACCTTCACATATTCTATAGGATAATTACTAGACGGGGGGGTCTAATATGTAATGTGTGGAAACAATAACATCATTATTAAAGAATAATAATATCATAAATCAATATAAAAATAACCAATGATAGTAAAATTAACAATAATTAACCATAATTAATATAAGACCAGCCTATCACGATGAATCCAAAATATTGAAAATGAAAATACACCAATGTAGAAAATGTAACATTCCATACATCTGTCATGTGTGTAATGAAACATCAAAACGGCACATTAACATGTACCTAAGAGTTTCCAATAACATGTTTGGTTATTCCATCCATGCTTCATCTTGAATCCCAACTCGACCATCTATCTTAAGTATTCCCTAATCTTTTCCAACAAACATGATATCTATTTGGCTAATAATCAGGTTGCCCATGTAGCATGTTAGAAAAAATAATTAGGCCATCAACTACAACATCTAATGAAATTTATAATATATAATAGTGTATATAGTTGTAAAATGAATAAATATAAAATGAATAAAATAATTGGATGAACATTTATTATTCTTTAGTCAACCACACCATACTTTTTTCAGACCATTCCAAAGTGTAAACAAAAACATTGGAATATTTTGATGCATTTTTCATGGCGTCCATTATTCAAATTATTCATATTTTATTTTTGGTTCCTTATAGAATCAATCAAGGTACTGGTATTTCTTCAACATAGAGATTTAGTGCAATTCCAATATCTCAGTGTCCTAGAGAATTACTCTCGAAGACGAATAGTATTTGGAGAATCATTCCCTGACCAAAACCCCATTGTTCACATGCCTGCCTTGGTGACCTAGATTATTAGTCTTGAAACCCATGTGTATTTAGTTAATTTGTCCTTGTATCATCCTTAATTATTCAATAATTAAAAAATATAAAATATATCAAACATATATGAAGGTAAAATATCATTAAACATATTATAAATCATTCACATAATAGAGAACCATTTTATTTAAAAAAAGAATCATGGTTAATCAATTTAATTACATGGTATAACATGAAAAATTCCCCATTAACCCATTTATCAGCTAGTATTTCAAAGTCATGAACTCACTAGGGTTAGGACAACAAACCGTTTCACTCGCATTGGAATATTTTAAATAATGATTTATTACATCTCTATTAACACATTAATCTTATTTTCATATTTAAAACATCATCATTTTATTTCTATTTGGAAAGTCCAAGGATTTCGATCAACATCAGTAACAAAACACCAATAGGTTATAAAAGATCCTTGAAAGGAATAAAAAATATGAGAATAAATTCTTTATTTCTAATTTAAATTGACAAAAAACAATTTGGAAATTAAATTATACACCGACATGAATATGATCTTGATGGAGACTATGAGAATTATTAATTAGACCACTTACCTCAGCATCATTCATTATTTCATTCCAAACTATAGTCATCAATTTGATGTAGAATGATCATATTCCAAAAAGAAATGGAGAAAATATGATAGAATCCTATGATAAATTTCATCTGAAATGTGATCCATTAAATCCTAGATGAAAGCAATGAAAAATGGAGTACATTAATCCATCTCTAAAGGGAGGGACAGAAAAAAGAT
The DNA here is from genome assembly GCA_963277665.1 of Viscum album. Classification (NCBI taxonomy): domain Eukaryota; kingdom Viridiplantae; phylum Streptophyta; class Magnoliopsida; order Santalales; family Viscaceae; genus Viscum; species Viscum album. The sequence continues at coordinate 1,572,452,005 of OY728121.1, read as the reverse complement.
AAGTGCATATTAATCATGTAATATCATCATTTATTGTAGTTCCAATCATCTATAGATGATCTACATATCACACTGAATGTGGTTTGATGATTGTATTATTATCTCGATATCCTCCAAAATCAATGGAATTCATTGTAATTAAAAATAGGGTTGTTTAAGATATTCAATATTCATTTCTAAATTTTAAATAAAATTTCATGTGTTTAAAATCAGAAAAACATGATTTTCAGGGTGAGTAGAAACTCTTTTACAAACCGTGTTCCAAAAATTGTTCCCTACTTTATTGGATGAGTGGTCACTGCTTGGTAGGAGCATGTATTTCCCCACTATAGGGTGCATGATTTCCTAGGGATAATAGATCAGTTTTTCCTAAAAATTCACCAACCATGAATAACCCAATGGAATTATAAAATTCTCTATATTCAATAAAATAACCAAAAATGAACATGCTACTATGTTATGATCTGAATGATGGGAAAAGAATACCTGATAATGAGTATGATTCATCTCTAGAAATGTGAATTTCATATATATATGTTTTTTCTTCAAAAAAACTATCCTTTTCAAATATCATATTTTCTGTGTTCTATACACTTAAAATATCAGGTATGTACATCCTCATGAGATATATATGGTACAAATCATGAACTTTAGAGAGTTTTGGAATGTTTCACAAGATATATGTGTCCTTACCAATAAAATCATGAATCTTGAATAATCTATTATACAATGTAATCATGTATAGATTATTTCTAAATCACGTTATCTTATTCAAAAATGATTTTTTCTAGAATACCTTATCACAAACATTGAGTTCCGGATCATTCTGATGGTTTTAATCGTAACAATTTTTTCAAATCTGAGAATAATTGGTATGTTACATAATAGATCTAAACATTTAATACATTTACTAATCTATATCAATTATAAATAGCATTCTTTTTCTATATCAATACAATAATATTTGATTTATAAACTTATTTAAAAATAATGATTCATGTGGATGTGTCTTAATTATGTATTTAATGTCATTATTGTAGGAAAACTAATCTACAGTAATTTGATGATAACGTCCATAAATGTAATATAAAGAGCATGAAATTGAAATATAATCTATTATTTTAATAGTCCACTCAAACATTCCATATATATTTATTGATAAAATGTCGGGATTATGCCGAAATGGTGACTAGAAATTTCTCAGGATTTCTATATATCTTCATAGTATACCTATGATTCCAGTCAAAACCAATAGAATGTGGTACCCATGGATAATTTCTGCTTAAAAATTTATATAATGAAATGTTAATCAATATAAAAAATATTATCTGATTCAAATTATGTGTAACAACATTTCAATGTGATCAACTATAACAAAAATATTATAAATTCAATATCTTTTTTGGGGTCTCTAATTATCGAATACATGGAAGTGTTTTTCAATATGCACTATGGTAAGTTTAATTTTGGTAACATATTCTTAGAATCATATATCTGATCATTAAAATAATTACATGAAAATATCCAAGAAACATTCTCCTAAATATATCAATTCATATTTTCCCACAAGAAATACACATTCATATCCCTACCTGTCTTCTTTCATCTAGGAAGAATAGAGACTGATGAGTAATGAAACTCCTCCAATAGTGTATAATTTATATTTTTATTAGAAAAATACAAAGATTCCCATAAACCTTATAATTTCATTAAAAATAAATGTTTCACTTATGATAATTTCTCACCATCATTTATAGTCCAACACCCTCCTTCTCTGAGTCTTTCATCATTTCATGGATAGATGGTTGAACACAAATTTTAGTAATAAAAAATTGAATATCTAACATTATCATTTATAGGATTTTACATTAAAAATTCATTAAAATTGAGTCTACTATGATCCCCATCATATTGAACATACCAAGAACCTCTTTTCCCAATTCATCAGCCACCGTTTTCCACTTTCATAAGTATTTAATATATTGGAATTAAATAATATTTAATCATATCCAACCATATTATTTGGAGATAAAAATATATCTTGGTTAATATACACAATATAGATTTATAATTATTTAATATTTCACACCACCCATTGTACTAATAAATCATTTATATCTTTATTGATAAAAATATAATTGTTAACTCCATATCACGAGTCTATAAATTTTTCATGTGGACATTTAATTATAAAAAGTAAAAATATATCACCATTTTATTTTTCATAATATCGCATACTACACACTTTTTATGCCTCATTTTTAATAATAAACCTTTCGCCACTGTATGGTACATCAATAAATGTTCCACAAACCAAACATCACATATGTTCCATTATGTTTTATTTCCATTCATCACCCACAATTCACATTAAACATTAGTTAGTCAATATGATTATTTGATTATATTAAAAGATAAATACAATATAGAACATTGATAATATCCATAGAATCCATGAAATATGGGTACATTTTTCATCGTGGTTAGTCCAGTACAACGTTTAATAACTTACATCACTGATTCATCCACAAATATACTATAACAAGAGAATATAATACCAAAAATGAAACATTATTTTACCAAAAATACTACTTGGTAAATTTTTTAAAAAACATATTCACCCATGGGGTATTTAGTACAATCCATAAGCATTCATCATGATCTTATGTTCACATAGAATATATAAGAATATCATATATAAGTACTTCTAAAAACTGATCATGGTAATATATAAATAATATATTAATTTTTTCAATAAATATTGAGGGGTACCTAGTAAGACCAAATTGAATGAATATAAATGCATATAATCCATACCACATTTGAAATTATTTCTTCAGAATTTATTATCTTTTAGAAAAAATTGGTAGTATCCAAATTGAAGATCAATTTTTTGAAAAATATTGACCTCCTAGTCATTGATAAAAAATGTCACCAGTATAGGTAAAATGACACATATTATTACTACGACATTGTTATGTTAGTGATAATCCATTCTTCTTCCCATCGATCTATAATTAATCATAACATATAGAAAAATTGCGCACAATGAGGAAAAAAATTGATGAATATATAAATTTTCAATATTCTCCTAGATTTTATAATATAGTATATATAAATCAATTAGAGAAATTCTATATAGATTCATGAAAATTTGTGTAGAACAGTGAATATTTCTATTGAAAAATAATAATTACATTTTAGATTAAGATATGTTACTCATCTTTAACAATATCAATAAAAATCCTAAATACTAAACATATAGTCAATATTGATTTTTTCCTCTACTAACAAAGTTAAAAATACAACATTTGAATAAAAATTAACACCAATTAATGGTTTCAAATTTCCATTTAAAGTTAATATTTATCCTCATAGTTAATAAATATCATTATATATTTGAGAATATAAAATTCCACTTCCCTTCCATGGGAATTTTTAGAGGATTTATAAAAATAAATCAAATCCATTATAAAAACAAATAAAATTCATGTAATGGATGGATAGAATGATTTATTGGTGAAACATTCCAAAAACATGAAGTGGGAAAGAATAACAGACTTGAAATTAAGACATTATACAATGAGGAGTTTCTAGTATTATTTCCTCAACTATTCCTTAAGGATAATAATTAATATTCCTATAAATAATTCCATATAAAATAACATTCATATGAAAAAAAAATTGTTACACATTAATATTTGAGGGTACATATCAACAACTTGAGAATACTATTCAATGTAAAATTTTTTACTAAAATCAAAATTGTTTTCATAAACACCATGTTTGCTTAATCATAGTGATCATTAAAATTTTTCCATACGATGTCTATATATTGAAACCATTTTTTGATATTTGAAACTATAGCTTTATTGTAGTATATATGTGGTAATTTTTTAATAAAATACTTTATTATTTAACGAAAATTTGAATTATCCTAATAATATCCCATAGGATTGCAAGACTACCTGAGTAGTAATAGGCATATTCACCATTTACTATTTTGATAGTGTAAATATACAAAAATAACTATATTTCAGGTTATTAATTATAGATGAAACTATTCCAACACTATTTCATCATGTATTATCCAAAAATAGCCGAATTACTTTGTCAAACACAATCTCTTTATTCCATAAATTAATATGTTATCCTATACATAATCTTTTCTTATGCGTTCTCCATAATGATTCATCATCTAATATTTAAAAATTCAATAAATATTTATCTGATACAATGAATAGTGATACATAATATTCATAATTTTTTTTTCATTATATTATATAAATATTCAATATAATTTTATAAAACAAGCAGATAATGATTTTGGATGATTTGGGTCATTGCAAACATGGAATTTTTTAAAAAAAATCAGAAAATATATACATCATATTTTTATGTTATTAAAAATATTCACCCATTTAATATGTATCATAAGTAAAGACATTCATCAGAACCCTGTGAAAGAAAAAATAAGAAAAGGAAACATCAAAGACTCAATAAGGGTCAATTAATGATATATTAATAAATGATATTAAGTTATTATAGGATAATTGTACATGCCCAAATTTTTCCTTTGGATTGAAAACCCCATAAATGATACCTGACAGCCTTCCTTATAAAGAATCCTCATAAATAATCCTTGTGAAGCTTCTCAGGCTCTGTGATCGATTCAATGCTACGAGAAAAGCCTCTTATATGACCTCCCTGGAGAAGCTGATGGGGAACTCTACGACTACGATGCACATGAAAGGGACCAATGTTCCACCGCATAGTAGCTGATGGAGCACTCTGTAACAATGATGCATAGGAAAGAGCCCTCTGCGAGCGCCACGTAGTGGCTGGAAGAGAGCTCCGTGAGTCTGGAGAACATGAGGTATCTGCCTCCAATTTCAGGGTCCAATTCAATCATGACCCAACCATTGAGCTCTGTGCCGACTCTTGCATATATATACCATCCATCCAAGTTAAATTTTTATTCAAGAAAAGAGCTGAAACCTACAAAAGAACCCACCTAATCACGGATGTATGAAGTAATGTAAACCAAGGGTATCCCCTCTAATTATAGTCACTGACTCCAGTTTCAAACTTTTATGATGAATGAGGCAAACATGCCCCACCGTTTTCTTAGCTAAGGAAGCCAAGTGATCGGCCACCTTGTTGCCCTCCCTCCATGTGTGAGAGACATAGATGGAATCCTAAATCATTGATCTAAACATCCTAACTAGATATGATATGGGCCATAGGACACCACCCTTACCCAGTAAAGAAGCATGAAGAATACGAGAGTCCGTCTCGGCCTGAGATAAAACCACACCCTCCTGAATGCATAATAAGAGCCACATGAACATAGCCATGGTCTCCGCCATAAGAGGTTTTCCCATGCCAAAATTAGCAGAGATGGACAACCTAACATCTCCCTGAGAGTCTCAAACCACTCCTCCTCCTTTCATAACACCAGTAAAACATGACCAATCCGTGTTCAATTTTCAACCAGCAGTAGGTGGATGCCAAGAAACCCATCTCCCCCGCACCTCGGCAACAGATGAGAAGGAATGGAAGCATTTGACCTGAACACTGCCTAATGAGGAAGCATCCCTCCAATCCTTGTGAAGAGAGATCCAGTCCATGAGCAAGAACCTCATCCTTGATATAATGGATCTAGGAAAAGACTCTGGACCTTCAAACCATGCCTGGTTTTTGGATTTCCACAAACAACAACACCCTACATTCATAATTTCCGACCGAGCCATGCTTTCCTTCACCATGCCGTCAGAGACTCGAAAACATTCCCACAAGAATTATGAGACATCCTAATATTGTGCCGTGTTAAAAATAGGGCCTCGGAATTACTTCCACACCGTTGATTCCCATTCCCCTTCAAATAATAAATGACTCACACTCTCCTCCTTCCTACTCCTACAGTAATGGCATGCAGATGGTAAATTCAAGACATGTTTCCAAACGTTCTCATTTGTGGCCACTGACCTCCTCTAGATGCACCAAAGAATAATGTTGTATTTTGCAGGAATGAAGCAACACCACACCACACCATTCCACTCATCCGTGGCCACAACCTTTCTCCTTCTCATCTCTCAAGTCGTGAAGCACCCACTGCTCTGCAAAGCATTTAGAAAATGATCTCTTCATGGTATTTCTGCATTGCGAAATACCATTCCATTGAGTTATGTGCAACACATCTTCAATCTAGGATTCCCTTTGTGAATCCCATGGGACATATAAATTGATGTAGATCCCTATGGGAACATAGGTATTCATAAATCATTCTTATTTCATGAAGTACCTTCCGTGCACATGTGAACCCCATGTTAAGGGCAGATCATGGTTCTTCACGATGTACATTTCTTCACAATGAAGGTCTTTGTGCAGAACCCATGCTCAACAAATTCCTACTTCATGAAGGAAATATAACTCCACAAATCATATTACATACACATGTATATGACATTACTAGCATATACTAGTCCACCTAGTAAAGAAAACCCCTTCATGGAGTCTCTCTACATTATGGAGTAGCAGAGCATGCAATGGTCCTCTCATGTGTACACTTTGCTTCAAAAACCCTTCTATTGTATGTCCCTCCCGAATTTTTTGAAGGGATTTTGAGGACCCTTGTGTGGCGCTTCATGTCGTGTTTCATTGCCTCATGCTTCTTCACAATGGCACAATAACGACTATTACTTCTTTGTATACCCACACCAATGTGAGCCCCTTAATGCGTCACTCCCCTACCATATTTCCAAATGGAATTACTAGTGTCTTACATTCACCAAGGGTTATGGCCTCCTGATTAGGTAAGTCCTAGGGGTGGGGAGTGAATCATCATCGTCCGAGATAAATGATGTTAAAAAAGAACGATTCATCATCCCCAACACATGATGATAAATCGTGGCCTCACCCCCACGTCTTGGACATTTTCCATGCCAACTAGTCTCCATGAGTGTGATATATTCCTCATATATATTGAGATCCTACTTTTAAAGAACAACATATATCCTTGGGGGATTGAGAAATCATGGTGTAAGACCCTATTCTTTCTTTCAAGAGGTAGCACCCTTTCTCCTCATCTCTTATTAAATATTGAAAGACCACAAGAGATATGGGCACATGGGACTCTTGATAGTCAATCCCTCTACCTTGGGGGGTTATCTCCATTTTGGCCTCTATCATAGAGTAAGTCCCAATTCCTAACTCTTTGGGCTGCTAACCCTGCATGGGCACCACTCTATTCCTCACAGCTGCACCATTCCCAATGTGATTGTCATGTCATTGTTGCATCTTGTTTCTCACATAGAGGATGAATCATGTGGGCATAGTGTAAGAATCATCCATGGAATCCTCTCATGGATGCCTCAGTGTGTAATACCCATCCCTAACATCGAACTACATGGAATTCGATCCTTTCCACCCCCTTTAAAGTGAGGTATATAAGAAGTCTCCAAGCGGTTCAGGTCTATCACACATTGGTCCCAACCACTTCGTGTCGGTTTACCTGCATCTCGAATGATGCTAAAATCTATGCTTCTAAACTACATGGGATTGTATCCCTATATCCAAGGACGGGTACATAGGAATTTTCTATGAGGTTCAACCCCAAACACTGGTAATCATCAGTGTCTCTTTTATAGGGACCCACATCCTCGGTCCGTCCCAGAGTGGCACCAGGAAAACTCTTGGGCTTGTAACCAAATGTAACCCCCTAGCCTGTCATCGGGTTGATGTCCTTTGCATACTCCCTTATTCCATGGACCATCCAAAACATCATGGAATTTTATTACTACCATGTGGATATGTAAGAAGCCTCCCTTATGATCAATCCTAGGACTCATGTTTCATCCATATATCTCCCTTGAGATTTTGTGTTTCGGGAATTTCATGCCCTGACCAGGAGGTTCAACTACTTTTGGGTCCCATCAACAGAACCATTCTCATAGGATGCCTCCCCATGTGTCACATCTCCCCATCGAACTACATGGACATTGATTCTCCAACACATGGATTTGTAGGAAGCCTCTCTGAGGTTCTATCCCAATATCACCATCATATTCACATTAGTTCCATCCCATTCCTCTCATCCACTACATTCCACCATCCATCATCCATCCTAATTCCTACCCAGGACACTACATCATTGTGGGATAATGTCATTCCCATGAGAAGCTAACCATTCATAATCCCACATAATCCTAAGTCATCAAACAAAGAGTGTCCCTCTTGTGATAGGAAACTATCCATGTGTAAGCCCCAAAATGCCTCTGTGTTGTTGTCCGTTGTGTACAACATGATTCATCACCCCATGGAACCACATGGTTTTCAATCCCTATCGTCTACACAATGTACATAGGAAAAATCCCTGAGGATCAATCCCACCCATTGATAAACCTTTGTTTCCCCAATTTATGGGGTTCAAAATCCTTGATTCTCCCATTGTGGTGTGCAGATATTCCATCATGGTGTTATATCTTTTCTCTTTGGGAGACACCACCACTGATCCATCCTTGTAAGAACTCGACCCTGGTTTCAAAGAGCCAGTGCCTTATTTGATTACATTGGCAAATAAACATGGAATACAAATCCAAAATGAAAGAGTAGTTTAGTATTATTAGCAACAGGATACATTCAAAAGTTCAACATTACATCATGAAATGAAATACAATGATAATTTATTCCATAAGAAATATCCATGACCCCAAGAATACATTTGCATGGTCATTCATAATTTAATTCTTCATATACTGGGAAAATGAAAAATAAGGAAGGTGTGAGGTCAAACACTCAGTATGGGTAAGAAATACAATAGAAGATAGCATAAATATAAGACATAGTGAATAATTGAAAATAGATGCCTTTAATAAAAACATGAAAACCATATTGCAGGAATATGAGCTGAGTAAATAATTCCATAATATAACATAATCATGGGTATTCTACTAGTTGAATAACTACATAAACTTCAAATACTAGCATCATAATGATGGAATTTCATATGCCGGAAATTCTGGAACATTTTTTCAAGGCCTTGGATAACAAATCTAATGATTAAGGCCTCGTCCAAAATCCCTATATCACATTGAGAAAGGCCTTTTCCAATTTCATGTCTATTTGTCTCATGAGACATACCGATGCATAGAGGTGCTATAGAGGGCCACACCTATCACATTATAAGTCCAATTCATTCCTCATATGAGTAGGGATAAACATAAGTAACATATACATTCACATTGAAACTCTCATATGAAATGTAACTTACTTTCCATAGTAATTAAACATAAAACACTAACCATTCCGAGTAATGTGGTGAATTGTTTTAAGATAGATAACCCACAATAAAATTATTTATTAACAATTAATTAAAATATTTTAGATGACATCATAAATTATTTAACCCAATAATACATTATAATCAATGAGAGTGTTGAATCAAATGGAAATACTCTTATAAATTCATTAAGAAATTCTTGAGATAAACACTCTATTATTTTAAATAGAATAGTTCTTTTGAAAAAATCATTTAATAAAATGAGAAGTGATGTAAAATAGTATTTTAATAATAAAATGAGTTATTTTATAATGATAATGGTTTCCTGAAAATGATTATATAGTTCCCTTGAAAATAGTTAGGAATTTGAAAAATTCCCTTGAATCGGGATTGTATTTCGGAAACAGTTTTGACAGTTTATTTTAAAACATGAAACTATCCATAAAATAGGGAAGGATTATTGTTGGTGTATATATTTATAATAATAATACATAATTTATTAGGAGAACATTATAATAAATAAGAATTAAATAGAGGTAATTACCGAATGAATGTAACCCAAATGAAAATGGATGTTTAGGTGGGAAATCCTTAGCTTAAATCTGAATGTGTTCCCCTATAGAACGTAAGGTCATAGAATATGAAATTAGACTCAATACTAAATTAATTAAAAACTTATTTAAACTGTATTTAGTTTATCATAATTCTTTTTAGTTCAATTATATTTTTATTGATAATTTTTAATATAGAATTTCATCGTTTCAGAGTGACCGTTTTCTTGATTTTCATAATCGGTTCTCTTATTTTTAAGTAACGGTGTTCAGGAGGAATGGATATAAATATCCATAGAGAAATTAAATATTATTTATGAATATTAATAATTTTAAATGGTGATTTATATCATTTTTTTACATTTAAGAAGGATGAATCCTTAGGTGAATTATTAAGGTTATTCACTTTGTATTTTAAGTGGTATTTTTATTTTGAGGAACTAGTTTGGTATTATGATATAATAATATCTACATTTTCTGGTTAATGAATATAAATTTTGTTATAATACATATATTATTTTCAATTTCAACCATCAAAATGGTTTATGACCAGTAATGAAGAATAAATTGAAGAATGAAACTTCGTCGCCCACAAAGTCTATAAATTGGAACCTCATGGACATTGATTTCCATTATAAAATAAGGGGGAGAGAGAGGATATTGATTATGGTTAGTCCATTCACATGATATAATTCCATTATATAGATGAAAATGGAGTTAACATGGTCATTTAAATAGAGTATGTGAGGAGAGGAAACAAAAAGAGATGAACTTGAAAATAAAAGAAAACTTGAGAGATCTCTTATAAAAATTCGACAGCCTAACGACGTCGCATAAAATTTGATAAAATGGAATGATAAAAGAAAAAGGGTATCTCATTATATGGAAATCAAAAGTATATTAATAGGAATAACTAAAATAATACACCGACATATTAGAATGGAGATTCAAAGAGATAACCTAAAAGAAGTGTCGACTAAAAGAGGAGGGTGAATGATTCTCATACCATGAAAAGTAACACTTAGAACATGGAGGATGGGAACATGGGGGATGAAGGAGACCTTTGGAGGACTCATAGAGATGTAAAACAACCAGATAACTGATAAATAGGGATTTTGAATTAATGAAAACGATTGTATGAGTGTGTATTTATTAAAAAAGATAGGGAATTTTTTAATAATTTCCAAGGGACACCTCATTAGTGGTTTTTCCAAAACCATGGGCATTAACATTGTATTTTACCATGGTTTTATCTACATGGGACACCTAATGTCATATGTTAATATACACATGTATACCAGCCTTTTATTATGTCATTATGATGTCATTAAACTACAGAAAATAGAATATTTTATTTTTACAATTCATGAAAAATTCTAGTATTTTAGAAAAATCCCAAAAATTCACTTCTATCATTTATGGACGTGTAGAATTAAAAAATGAACTCCATTATTAAAATATATGTTTCTAAATATTATTAATTTAATTTTTAAATAAAATCATTGTTAATTAAAAAAATAAAATTTTAAGGTATAATTAATTTTATATCACATTGAAAAATTAATGAAGATCTCATTATCTAATTACCTTAAGAAAATAAAATAATATCATTATTTACTATTCATAAGGGTCTTATTTCTATTCATGTTACTATTCATAAGGGTACGATATTATTCACAAAAATCATATTTGTTCTATCTGACTCCAAACGACTTACTCATCACAAATCTATATGATAGTTTTTCAATATTCAAAACATAGTAGAAGAAAATTTGTCTTTAATGGATACATTATAAAATGAATTCAATTTTTATTATCAAAACCATGTGGTGTTAAATTCTCCCCTCATTACAAAAATTTCATCCTCGAAATTCAAAAAATGTTAGCTAAATGATTTGGGTATATCCTCAACATAAGCTCCTCAGGATCCCATGTTACCTCTTCCATCTTATTATTCCTCCAAAGATCCTTTACCAGAAAAGTCATCAGATTTATCAATACTTGTTTTTTGGTATTAAGAATCTTGATAGGATCTTCACTATAAGATAGATCGGGCTCATCTTATAATTCTTCATATGTTTGTACATTTGTTTGGTCTAGCATGTATTTTCTTAACATTGACACGTGGAAGACATTGTTAACTTTGGAGAGACCTGGAGGCATTGCCAAACGGTAATCTATAACTCCAATTCGGTCCAAAATTTCAAATGTTCCGATTTACCTAGGAATTAATTTTCCATTCATACCGAATCATATAATACCCTTCCATGGAGATACCTTTAATAAAACTTGATCTCCTTGAAATTAAAGATCATTTCATTGGTTATTATCATAGATCTTTTGCATACTTTGAGCTATTTTGATATGGGTTTGGATAATATTAATCTTTTACATTGTTTCCTTAACATGTTCTAGGACTACAAGCTTTATTTAACCATCATCATCTAAGAATGTTGGTGTACGTCATCTTTTTCCATACAACTCTTCATATGGTGCCATCTGAATACTTTGAATGGAAGCTATTTTTATAGGAATATTCTACAAGAGGTAAATACTAATCCCACATTCTATGAAAATCATGTGAACAAAACTCAACATTTCATCCAATGTTTGAATAGTCCGTTTTGATTTTCCATCAGTTTGTGGATGATAGGCAGTGCTCAAATGAAGATCCGTATCTGGGACTTCTGAAGACTCTTCTAGAATCGTGATGTAAAATGAGGATCCTTATTAGAAAAAATTGATGAGGGTACACCATAAAGTCTTAAAACATCATTAATATATATACTTTCTAAATGTTCAAGTTTTAAATCTTCTCTTATAGAAAGAAAATGTGTGGATTATGTAAGATGGTCAATAATTACCCATATTGCAACATAATTTGACAGCCAATTCATAGCATGAATTGTATCAAATTCAATCATTGGTATGATGATAAGGTCAGAAACTGAAGCATGTTTATTTTTCATGTGGGGGATTAATTTGCAAGACATCATTGCAATGATACATCCACTAGGGGTGTTGAATGATAACTCATTTATTAAATCAAATTTGACATATCTAATTTTTTGGGAAAACTATTAAGATATGAAAGAATGTGATGATCCTGAATTAAATAAAGCATTGGCTACGATTGAGGAAATGATTAAAGTACCTTTTACCACATCATTATAAACTTAAATATTAGTGGTTGTGATAACACAAGATTGTCCCTTCTCCCTTGTCATTTCCTGTTACATGTTTCTTTTTCGATTTGGACAATCATTAGCATAGTGTCCCCTCTCTTGAAAATTGTAGCATTGATCATTAATAACTTCATCACTCCCCTTACAATAACCAGAATGATTTCTATTTATTCAACATTTGTAACATACTCCTTTTCCCTTTAATAAGACACTAGGGTGTTTCCTTCTACAATTATCAGAGGGAAGAAATTAAACTCTCCCCTTCTTCCATATTTCCTTGATCCCTTTCACAGTGATTTCAACAGCCCACTTATTATTTTTTCCTTCCCTTAAAATAATTAGAATTAGAGTACTCTTTTTCTGTCATGATAGAACATAAAACTATATCCTCATATGATGAAAAACATTGGGAGACCAATTCCCGCTGGAGGAATGGAATCAGGCCATCAAAGAATCATTCGATATTTCTCCTCAGATTTCTTATATAGTCCAAAACTTGCCTTTCTAACCTTGTGAAGTTAGCTATATACTTTACAACATTATCATATTCCTTTTGCATTAAATTTAGAAACTTCATTTCCATATCTATTCATTGTACACAAGAAAGTATTTCTCAAAGAACATTACATTAAAATCCCTCAATTCAGTCTCTTTTATTTCTTCCTCCTCCATTGTGTTATATATTAATGACCACCACTGATCTGCATCTCCTGATAGCCGATAAACTGCCATGATGAACTTCTTTCATTCATTACATCCCAAAGCATGAAATATCTTCTCGAGGGAACTTATCCACTACTCACCTACAAATTGGTTTGCAGTACCACTGAATTATAGAGGCCTTTTTCGTATAAAGAGATCTAACATAGCTCCTCCATGTGGTGGATCTGGATGCTTTATATGGGTAAGGTTATTATTCCTAACTTAAGTATGTTGTCTCAATACCTGTAACAATACCATAGTCAACATCATTATCTTGCATCGGAGGGAAATCCTGATGTTTGTTCGTGCGGTTTCAATTAATTCCACTAGGCACCATTTCAAACCAATGGCATACACTATATTATGGTATGAATCATAATTTATAATCTCAATTTAGAAAAATACATCACATAAATCGAAATTCAATTCATAGATAATATCTTAATAAAAAACATGGTATCATTGAGGAAGAATTTAAATTTAAATCCTTCATAATAGATTGTAATTAAAATGTGAATTATCTTAACCATATCCCCCAGGAGTGTCATAAACAAGAGTGTAGCAAGGATTATTATCATGTACCATGATACCCCAGGTCATGCTTAAACCTCTTTGTCAGAACTTTCACTCCTAGGTACATCTGTGATAGAGCCGCCTCTAGTTGCTCGTATCCAGACAGAGATATATTGCATAAATGATACAAAAAATATATTCCTTACCAAAATAATAGGACGTTCTTGTATGTTTATCCCCAAAGACTATATTTGGTTCTCTAACCTAATATACATTTTTGAAATCTAGTTTCCACATTTTCTACTATAATTCATTTGATACCAACTGTCAGGACCCAACACCAGTTTCCCAAAGCTGGTTCCTTATTTGATTACATTGGAATATAAACAAGGAATAAAAAGCCTGAATGATGGAGTAGTTTTGTATTATAGGAACCATGATACATACAAAATTTCTTGATTACATCATGAAATAAAATAAAACACTAATTTAATCCATTATAAATATCCATACCACCTTGATTACGCATGAATGTAATTCATAATTTACTTCTTCATATCCGGGTAAAATGAAAAATAAGAAAGCGGTGAGCTCAAAAAGTTAGTAAGAGTAATAAATATATTCCAAGATAGCATAAACATAAGACATGGAGAATAAATGAAAACACAAGACTTTATTTATACACTTGAACATATTATGGAAGGAATATGAGCTGAGTAAATAATTCCATAATAATTCATAATCATGGGTATTCTAATAGTTGAATAACCACTAGAAATTAAAATACTAGCATCATAATATGGGAAGTGCATATGCTGGACATTCTGAATCATTTTTTTAATGCCTCAGCCAAGACTTCTAATTATTAATGCCTCGTCCAAAATCCATATATCAATTTGGGAAAGGCATCAACCATTTCCATGTCGATTCATCTCATGAGACCAACCGATGCATCGAGGGGATATAGCGAGCCCTACCCATAAAATAATACATCCAATGAATTCAACATATGACTGGGGATAAACATAAACAACATATATATTCAAATTGAAAATATCATTTTGAATGTAACTAACTTTCCCCAGACATTAAACATAAAACACTAACCATTCCAAGTAATATGGTGAATGGTTTTAAGATAGATCACCCACAATAAAATTATTCATAAACCATTAAATAAAATACGGTATATGACATCATTAATGATGATACCCAATAATATATAATATTGAACGATCGTGTTGAATTAAACGAGAATAATCTTATAAAAACATTAAGAAGTTCTTGAGATAAATACTTTTTTTATTTTAAAAAGAAGAGTTCTTTGGAAAAAATATATCTATAAAATGTGAATGGAAATAAGATATTAATTTAGTAATTAAATTTTGAATTTTATAATGATAATGGTTTCCAAAAACAGATTATATAGTGACATTGAAAATAGATTAGAAATTGAGAAATTCCCTTGAACCGGGATTCAATTTTGGAAACAGTTTTGATAGTTTGTTTTAAAAAATGTAACAATCCATAAAATAGGGAAGGAATATGGTTTGGTTACATATATAGAATAGTCACAAAGATTTTATGAGGAGAGCATAATGATACAAAATAATTCAATTGAGTTAATTAGGCAATGAAATTAACCCGAATGAAAATGGATGTTTGGGTGGAAAACCCTTAACTTAAATACGAATGTGTTCCCCTATTAAAATTAAGGACCTGGAAGAAGAAATTAGACCCACTCATAACTAAATTAAGAACATATTAGACATGTATTTAGTTTATCATAATTCTGTTTAGTTAATTTATGTCCCATGTGATAATTTATAATATAGAATTTCGTCATTCTAGAGTGTTCATTTTCTTGATTTTTATAATGGGTTCACTTTTTTTAAGTAATGGAGTTAATGTGGAGGGGATGTAAAAATCCAGAACTGAAATTAAATATTATTTATGATCATAAATAAGTGTTAATGGTCATTTATATAATTTGTTTGCATGGATTAAGGATGAATCTTTAGATGAATTCTGAATGATATTCACCTAGATTATTTAAGTTGTATTTTTATTATTAGTAAGTAGTTTGGTCTTATGATTTAATAAAATGTACATATACTAGTTCCAGAATATCAATTTGGTTATAATAAATATATTATAGTCTAGTTCAACCATAAAAATGGTTTCATGACCTGTAATGAAGTAGAAATTGAAGAATGAAACTTTGTCATCCACAATGGCTATAAATTAGAACCTCATGGATGTTGATTTCGTTTATAAAGTAAATGGGGCGGGGAGAGAATATTGATGATTGTTAGTCCAGAAAAATTACATAATTTCATTATATAGATGATACCGGATTTATCATGGTCATTTGGATAGAGGGGGTGAGGAGATGAAATGAAAATAGATGAACTTGAAAATAAAATAAATGTTGAGAGATCTCTTATGAAAACTCGGCAAACCAACGATGTCGCTTAAAATGTCATAAAATTAAATGATGTGATCTAAGGGAAATCTCATCATATGTATATAAAAAGGATAGAAATAGGAATATGTGAAATAAAATTCCAACATATTATAATGGAAATCCAAAGAGATAACATAAAATAAATGTTGACTAAAAGAGGTGGGTGAAGGATTCCCTTACCTTGTAGAGTAACTACTAGAACGTGATGGTTAGGACCTTGGGGGATTAAGGAAAACATTGGAGGACTCCTAGAGATTTAAAACCACCATAGATTTTAGGATTAGGGATTTTTAATGAATGAAAATGAATGGATGACGGGTATTTATAGAAAGATAGAGAGAGTTTTTTAATAATCCCCAAGGGAAACCTCATTAGTGGTTTTTTCCAATCCTTCGGCTTTCAAATGGTATTTTCAAATGGTTTTAGCCACTTGGGACATCTCATGTCATATATTACTATACAAAAGTCTACCAACCTTTTATTATGTCACTATGATGTCATTAAACTACAAAAAAATCAAGTGTATTCTTACTATTCACGAAAAATTCATATATTTTAGAAAACTCCCAAAAATACACCCAACCATTTTTCGATGTGTAGAATTAAAAAATGAACCCCATTTTTCAAAAATAATTCTCTTAATATTAATAATTTAATTTATAAATAATATAATAATTAATTCAAAAAATAACAATTTTAAGGTATAATTAGTTTTATATCACATTGAAAATTTAATTAAGATCTCATTATCATATTATCTTAGGAAAATAAAATAATATCATTATTTACTATTCATAAGGGTCATATTACTATTCATAAGGGTATGTTAATATTCACAAAAAAATTGCATTTGTTCTATCTGACTCCAAACAACTTACTAGTCACAACTCTAGATGTAATTTTTTCAAAACTCAAAACACATTAGAGGAAAATATGTGATTAATGGATAGATTATTAAAATAATTCAATGTTTATTTTCAAAACCTTGGGTACATACAATCATCATGGGGCATTTTGATCCATCCATCAGGTAATCCATCTCGATGCTCCCTACTAGCGATGTACCAATCGGATCTGTCTCTATGGGATGTTCAGATCAATCTTATTCCTTCTCTGCAAGATGTGAAACTCACATCTTACCTCGTTGGCAACATGAGATGCCTAAGGAAAACCTCAAAAGACACACCCCTTTCATAACCATCTCTTCTAAATGATAAATTCATTGTATTCCCTATGTTAAAGATGGTAATATGGGGAAAACCTCAAGGACATTCCTCTGAAAGATAATTCCCAGCACTTGATGTGGGATGCCTCAGGATTCCATGCCCTTGGGAAGCCCTATCATTAGGGTAAGAAACCCTTACACAACAGTGTTTCTGTGTCCAGACACTCCAGCAATGTCCAAATTGACTACCACCCCAATCGATGGTTTCCTCCTAGACATGAACCCATGTAATGTCCTGATATACGTAATTTAACTAATAGGAATCCATGAAGATATGGAACCAGAGAAGAGTTTAACGCGCAATGATTTAATATTTAAGGGAGACACAGACTAGGTGACAAATTCCAAGGTGGAATCCAAAAAAGGGGAGGACTACATCCCATATTTCCATTCGATCATGGGGAAATTGTCCCTAAATAAGCAATGTATGGCACTTGCCTTTGGAAAATATGATTGTGGGGTAACATAATGTGTGTCGTAGGACAGAGGCACACGCACTGGAAAAATCATAAGAAATGGAACTGGTAAACTCAACATGAAATCTTATCCTTAATGTGGGGATCATTGGCACTGAAGAAATCAGTATATAATCATGTCATCGGATCCAAATATCTGATGCAAGGTCCCACCAAGAAAATAGTGGTCCTAGAATGAATCTCACAAGAGAATGGGGTAGCTAATCATTGGACATCCCGGCAAGTGACGTTGTCAGCATGGATCCATCTTAAAATCATGGGATATTGAATGAAGAAGGGGAATTGGTCATCAATTAACTTCTTTTGTTACTAATGGTTGAATATTTCTTCTTTTCAGGAACCAAGATTCTATTACAAAAAACCGATCACCACCAACCCCCTGACACAGGGGTCATGGCAACCCCAATGCGACAATACCATAGGACTCCATTTCTTATGAGAAGGCCACGACATCTATGAATATTTGGATCCCACACCCTACATAACAATATTACGACATTTAATGGACGGTGATCAACACCCTTGTATGATGGTATTTGGAAGAAGGTTTTATCCCAACTCGGGCCATGTCCTGTGAGGACCTAGAGAATTTAACTCCTTGCCATCACCAGTGCCCCCAAGGGGAGTATAGGGATCCAATTCTCCCAACTCCGTCCTAAAATCACTTTGGGAGTCTTGCCACATAATGCTTTGAAAACTAACTCCCTTTTGCCGATGAGGTAAGGGATGTCCGGGCCATCTCATTTGTGATCCCATCCTCGGGGTGACCAAGGAGGGCTCTCACCATGCCGCATCAGCACCACCATCCAGTCTCCAAGGCTGAGGAGCTAGTGAGTTACAGACCTGTACCACCAGCCCTAGTCTAGTTTACCTGATGCCAATGTCAAGTGCATGTTCAGGAGGATGCACGCCATGCAGTGTCAATGTCAATGACTATAGTGACCTATTCCACCACTGACACAAACAATAAATACCCTATTTATACTAAATGGGGTCACTTCAATTACCCACCCAGATTGGGGCCCCAAATTCCCAATGGGATGGTTGTTGTGACTCTCTTTCTTAACCTCATAGGTAGTACCTGTCATGGGCGGAACCACAGTGATGATATCCAGCATGAAGGTCCTCCATACGACACCATCAATGAGAGCGAAGGCCCTCCCTGCTCCCAGGATTGGCAAGGAGGACCTCCCTCTTCCACCATTAGTCCAAGAAAATCCCTTCCCCCGCACTAACTTCCTGCACATAGGTTTCTTTGGCATTTATGATCCACGGTATGGAGTTGTTCCCCCGGTCTTAGTTCACCGATGCGACGATGATCATCGTCTAGTCAACCATCAGTATGAGCGGTGTCTCCATGTACATAACATTGTCAACCAAGGTCCTCATCATCCCTGAAGTCATAGAAATGGGGGGTCTTCCCTACTTCATTGGCATCCAACGTGGAGATCGTCCCCATGTTCATTTTGACCAGTATGAAGGCCTCCCTCATACTATCACCACTGTGGGAAATAAACATGGATGTATTTCCCATGCTCCCACCATCTCCAGTGGAGGTCCTCCCTACTATAACACATCTTGCAGAGTCCCCCATCATTCCATCTAGGAGACATGTAGACCCTCCCTGTGTTCTATTTGAAATTTTTTTCAAGTTCTCCATGCACCCTAACTCACCCTGGCGAAATTCCTCTATGACCCAGTATCAGTTCGGCCAAAGGTCCTCCTCGTATCGAAAACCTACCCAATTATATTGAACCATCCCAGTGTAGGATGGTGGGATTCTACTGCCAAATGATGAAAATTGAGAATTTTCATACCATGATAAAACTCATATGCTTCTCAGACTCTAAGGTAGTGTGTGATTTAGTGATGGAACCCTCATCCTGTTCCTCTGTGTTAGGGACTGGGGTAGGAAAACGGTGTATAAGCCTCAACATCATGAATAGTGATGTCTACCAGATTTCTTCCTCCCTCTGAAGATATATATAGTAGGAGGAAGATTTAACCTCCTCACAGTGTGTGCCCTTGAAATCATCCAAATATTGAACAAGATAATTCTATACCTTAACCAGATATCACAGAGAGTTGTTCTGGGAAAAAATAGAGAACAATCAACAACATGAACCTCCATCAGCAAAAACATACCCTATACGGGAATCTATGGTATCCAGTCATTCTTATTGGGATATGGGGGATCATTTTTTGTATTCTTTAGGAGAAATACAAAGATGTGATGGCTTGACATCTCGAAATACTTATTCTCCACTGACTAGTTGGCCGTCAAAACAGTCTACTTTCGTGCTGTTATCAGTCGCTCAGCAATCCCCTGTCAATTAATGGATAATCCAAGGGACGGTTCATGAGTATGAGCCGAAGAGCTTGTGGGACATCTTTACAACTAACTACTTCTCATAGATGTTATGGCCCTTTTCAATAGCAAGTTTCAGTATTCTAAATTCTCTTTCCCATGAGGAGGTCATGTGCTTCCACAAAACACTCTAGTAAACAATCTTTCGTTTCAGTCAGAAACAGGAGGATTAACCCAAGAGCTAGGAGTACATTGACAACATCAGCCAATAATGACACATGGTCAACTTGGATGTGCTTCCCAGGCCTCAATGACCTATGTTACCCAGTCACCATCAGACCCTCAAGAAACGATGCATCTAAAGCATTACAGTGCTCCATAGAATTATTAAGAGGGATTCCCTCCACATTTAGATCATTGTTTGGGGGAATTATGTTGCCCTTAATTTCAGTTCTATCTAGTTCCAATGCATTATTCACAGTGATATTGATGATATTCATTCAGGTATAGTCGTAGTTAACATGGTCGACCTGTCAGGTGAAAATACGTAGTATGGACTCATGAAGAGAAATTACCCCATGTGGTGGTGACATATATATTGGATCCCTTGGATAGGGGTACATTCTAGATATTAAACTAATTAGGCCATCCTGAACCTTCAGAGTCATTATCCCAATGCAGGAACCCCAATAAGTGTAAAAATAACATTGGGACCGTCAACCCCTCTAATCCTTTTGGAATATTGAAAATGATGGAAGATGTCACGAAAAGGTTTTATTGCATGAAAAACTCAAATAACATAAAAATATGGTCAATGAATTTCTCACTGAATGTGCTGTGGAATGATGACTAGACTACAGAAATTCTCTTTTGGAGTAGTAGTGGATGGTATAACCTCCATCGGGCAAGCTGCATCCATGTGAAATTGACCATCATACGCATATAGAAAGAGACAAGTCTAGATTTTATGGAATGTGGGTGATATATTCAACACCAAATTTACTACAGATGCACGATAACCCTCCTTGGTATCGGGCTCAGGTTCCCCCAGCCACTGCACATGTTGTTCTCCCAGCAGTTCTGTATGTCATCCCACCTACCGTACCACGACCCACTCAACCTACTTATCATGTTTAAGAACCCTCCAATGAATATGTGTTTAGATATCCTTGTTAGGATGGGAATATAAACCAATAGGATCCAATGGCCGCTCTCATTGCCAGCATCGAAGCATTAGAAACTCAAATGGTGGAAATCTCGCCTGATGGAAATTCGTATCCAACATGGGTGGAAGATATGGCACCACCCCTGTGTTTCAGAAAATCTTTCCTCATCCATTTTAATGGGACATTAAACCTACTTCAACATCTTGCCCACATTATTTCAAGGTGTGGACCCATGATGGGATCATTAGTGCATCAGGAGGCCACCATGCTATGGGGTTTCCTACAGATGTTGGAAGGGGCCACATTTGTTTGGTACAGCTGGTTACCCAGATTATTCGTAACCGATTGGCATGATCATCGTAGGTAGTTTATTTACCATGTCTGTTCCACCACCTGAATGACAATATTGTTGACCTCTTCAAGTGAAACCAAAGGCCTAACAATCACATCGTAGACTTTTTTGCCAGGTGGAAAGGCCTTAGATATTCCATTGAAATGTTGACTCAAGAACAACTATTAACAATGTGTGTGGGGAATTTCAAAACTGAATTGGTCTCTTATCCAATCACTCTGAACATCCCAATGGGATTTTAGGATTTCAATGACAAAGCCCAGTGGATAGAAGAATCCTTTGTAAAAGGCCATGCGGGAATGTCCATTTCCACCAGCAGTTCCTATGAAAAGATCCTCTAATGCCGAGCATGTTGTGGCCTCACAAATATAGGCCCCAAAATAGTTGGAGGTATTACTTGTGGAGCCACCTCCACATCCTCGTTGAGGCCCACTACCCAAGGTGTAGTCTCCAACCCAATAGTGCCCCTCAAAATCTGTATGCGCACCTGCATTACACATTGCCACCACCTAGGGGAGATAAACAGTTTCCACCTCTTCGAAAGGATTCTCTAACCCCTCGTAAGGGAAAGGATCTTAGACCCCCTCCCAGACATAAGTAACTAGACCTACACATTTAATGTGGCTCAGGTCCTCAGTTTTTCCGATGTTCCTTGGACTAGGTAATCCTATGGTTATTGGAATAATGGAGTCCCCAAGAGGTGTACATCACTAATCACACCAATTACTGCCCCTATCACCGGATCCTTGGGAACACAATAAAGTAGTGATATGTGTTTAAATATTATCTCCAAGACCATATCAATAACAATATAATCAGATTAGGTCCATCCTCTACATAGGTGGCATGCGTGTTCATAAATCAAGACTACGACAGTGACAATGAAAGTGACTGGCTGCAGCTTCTGAACCATGTTTCCCAAAAATATATGACCCTGATGTCCTGAATGGCTATTTCCCAAGACCACAGTGAAATACATTCACATTTGAACCACCCCGAGCCTTTCAAAGTCACTACATTCTCATTAGCATCTACTTCTGCATTATCATCTTAGACTTCCTTTTCCCAAAAGGGCAAGCATCAGCGACACAAGGGAATAAAAATTAACCACTAATTCCATCATCATATCATACTCTCGGTGATTTCATGCCCCCAGAGATAGAGATTACCCAAAAAATCACCGCAATTTTGGATTTTTCTCCAACAAGTGATCAGGAGTACACTCCGGTTAACTCTATGGAACCAGTAAACCACTACATGGTTCCCGATGATGAAGTGCTTGGATGGATCCTCCCAATGTTCTAAGTCGACACTAGTGTCATGGAAGCCATGGTTATGTGATTCACTAAAATGAATTGGTCAGTTCTTCCAGCCAAGCTGTGTATATATCTAATACTAGATAGGAGGCCCAACATAGAGCTCATCACACACAACCTTTTTATCCCGTTTAATCATATTTGAATCCACCGTCATTTGAGCTACTTGATCCATAGGACACACCATGATCATGATATGTTCATCCACATTGTGTTATTGATACACCTCAGTAATCTATCCTTCATTTGGAAGTCACTCCATGCATTTCAACAAGTGAGCAGCAGGGCATTCCTAGCACTAGTCGGCTGACGGTTCAACCAGAGGGGCCCATCTTACCAACTAACACATAGCAACATTATGTCATCAGAATTTCATTCCTGGAATAGAAGTAAGATATTATCAATAATCTTTTCAGCAATACTGTGAATCTCTATATCCTCTATGATCTTCTATAACCATCAGATATATTCAAGGCCATTCCGGTGGCATTAAGAATCCCCCTATAATTTTAGACGAAGGTAGCAGCAGTAGTGGCATTCCATGATGAGGCATTCAACGTTGAAGAATGTCAGGCCATTATCTATCTATCTAGAAAAGATTTGGGATCACATATACAAGGTAATATAATCTCACTGTACATCATGGACCATTTCGGTGGCCTATTTTCCTACACTGAGTTCATGGCTATATCACAAGACACCGCCTACAATGCATAGATGGGTAGGTCATGGCTCTACCTGCATGCAGTGATACCTCTTTCATATCACCAATGCCATAAGTACTCCAGGAATGGTCAAGTAGGCATACTTCAAGGTGATGATTCTGCCATCACCTCTTGTGAATCCCTCTACATGGATGTCAACTATTATAATAAAAAGGACAAGAAGATTCATGATAATGAGGTTGAGCCAGCTTTGGATATGAATGATGCATGGACAGACCTACCTGATTCCATCATTTTCCCGATCCACCGAATTGTGGTCATGACACTAGACCTGGGGAAATGTTTTGTCATCTATGAAATGAAGGGTAATCCCATTACCAAGAATAATGAAGGCCATAATAACACCTTGTGATCCTTTACAAATTAGTCTCAGGTTATCCCAGAGCCCCCAACTCCCATAAGGTATTCGGATATCTTCTCTCTGGATATGAAAATCCGTCATAGTTTCTTGCTTTTTCGGGTTGGGATAAAGCTTCTCTAGCGGGCATGACACTATTTCTTTAATATCATCAAACGTATCCCCATGTGTAGAATAACATATGTGATTGGGTTGTCAGCATTCATCACCATGGTTTTAGTAGAGCAGGAGTCTCTTGATGAGGTTTCCACCACCTCCTAGGCTGGAACCATTGTCCTGTTAGGGTATGTCGAATCTGTAGAATTCCCTTCTCCCGATGATCCCTCCCCCGTGTATTAGAAAGAATTTTTTTATTAGGATCCTCTTGCATTCATATAGGCTGTCTCCAACATAGTCGATGAATTGGTACATGTGAACCTGTATGACGAGACTGATCCAAAACCAATGTCGATACGTGTTTCTATGCATGTCGAAGAAAAACAGTGATACATGGATATCCTGAAGTAGAATCATGATGTATTTTCTTGGAGGTACGAATAGATGCTAGGTCTAAATACTCTGGTCACCATCCAGCATCTTAGTCTTCCAAAAAATCATCACGGGTTCAATCAACTTCCTATAAAGATGCACCCTTCTCATAGTGTTATGGTCAAGGATGAGGTTGATAAGCTCATCAAATCCAACATCATCAGGGAGGTCTAGTTCCCCATATAGTAAGCTAACATTGCTTCTATCAGGAAGAATAATGGAATGAGCAGAGTCTGCATTGACTTATAAGAACTCAATAGTCACTATCCAAAGGATGATTTTACCATTTCAGTGATGGTACTATTTATTGATGTTATAGATGGGTTGCACGATATCTCCTTCATGGATGGTTATTCTAAATATAAAAAATTCATATTTTCCCTGAATGATGAAGAGTCTACTACCTTGAGGGCATCAAAAGGAACTTTCTGCTACCAGGTAATTCCCTTCAGTTTAAAGAATGCTGGTGCCAACTATTAGTGTCCCACACACCTCAAATTCCATTTTCTCCAAGGAGAATTGGAAGAATTCTATGTATACGATATGGTGGTCATTCATTTCATGTATCAGGAACATCTCAAAGATCATGATAAAGTGTTTGGTTTCCTATGTTCCCAAACTCTAAAGATGAACATGTTGATTATTTCTTTCTGGGTCACCTTCAGAAAGATTCAATTATTAATTTTCAGATATAGAGGAATTAAGATCATCCCAGAGAAGATCATTCCCATCATTCAGATATCTTCACCGAGAAATAGTTGGGATCTCCAAGGATTTTAAGCCCTCTTAGCCTACATATGCTGATTCATCCTAAATCTAGCTGGTATTTGTGATCTCGTTTACTTGATCATGAACAAAGGAGCCTATTTACATTGGGATGAAGAGTGTCAACAAACCTTGGGGAAAATCACGCATTACATGCTATGCCCTTCAGTTTTAATGTTACTCATTCCTTGAAATCCACTTGTCCATTATGAGACCACTCTGGAATGATCACTTTGTGCCCTTCTCACCCAAAAAAATAATGAAGGATTTGAGAAAAATTTATACTATCTCAACTGCATGCTCCTCTATACGTAGATTAGATATTCTTCTATTGAGAAGAGCTGCCAGACACTAGTGTTTACAGTTCCAATATTAATACATTACATGTATCACTAAGGGATACAGTTTGTGTCCTGAGTGGAAATGTTGAATTACATTATGAACCGGTCCATGGTGACAGGCTAGCTAACTCAAAGTGAATTGATTGTTTAACAGTTTGATATCATGTTTCCCCCATAATGATATTAAGGGAAAGGAATTGGAAGACATCCTTGCCTCCCATCCATCTACCACATAGAAGTCTCTCAATAATTATTTCCAAGATGTGGAAAATCCTCTCCTTAGTTCAATCCATTTCATGTTGGAAAATTCACATTAATGGTTTTTCCCAATGCCCTACGAGTAGATGAATCAATGACCCCAGACTCAACAGAGTGGTCCTAGGTATCATCATCATCAAGCTTCCACAATATATCCTTCCGTATTAATTCCTTTTTTATGACTATACCAACAACAAGACAGAGTCCTAGGATCACATCATTGGTCTTGGGCTAGACCTCGGGATTGAGGTTCCCCACTTGCATTATAAAGGGGACTCCAGACTAGTAATCAAGGCGATCCAAGGTGACTATGTCGTTAGAAAGCATGATCTCATTCAATTTTTACAGTGTACCATAAAGCTGATGGACCAGTTCTCATCTTGTCTTGACGTTACTCATGTCCCCCAATCGTAGAACATTCAAGGGAAAGCCTTTTATAGCCTAGTTGTATCCCTTGATGAGACTGACCTAGATGATTTAATTATCCATGTGGCACATCAATGTGTAATGGATCCCATCACACAATATGATGATGATAACCAACATGTAAGCCACCTAACAGCCTATGCCTTCATATCAGGGCCCTAAAAACCCCCTATTTTAGTATTGGAAGGGACACCGAACTGCAGGACCCCATTATAATGTATCTATGGCATGGTATTCTCTTGAAATATCGAGCCGAACATGAGAATGTCCATCAGCATGCACTGCAGTTCACCCTCCAAAGTTGTCCCAGTCTTGAGATGATCCTCTACAAATTCCGGATTGATGGGATTCACCTCTATTTCATTATGGGAGTTGAGGTTTCTTAGGTCATGTAGGAGGTTCATGCTGATATCTATTTGGATCATCAGACAAGGTCGAAACTCTCTCACCAAATCTGGGGATTGCTGCATTTTTTCCACCATGATTCATGGTTGTAGAGGGTTCTCCAAGAGGTTCCATGGGTGCCAAATAATTGATAATTTGGTGCATCATCCACTATAAACACTCCAAACAACCATGTATTGTTGGCCCTGTGTAGCTTGGGGTCTTGATATAATGGGACCATATCCACTAATGAAGGCTCACAAGATTAGTTTCTTACTAATCGTTATAGATTTCATTTCTAAGTGGTTAGAAGAATTTCCTATCAATGATGTCAAGCATAGTTTTATCATTGATTTTATGAGATCTTATACCACCTACTGATTCAGATCCCATCATGTCATCCTCGATGATAATGGATCTATCTTTAATGTAGCTAAGATGAAGAAGTTGTATGCCATGAACAAAATCTGTTCTAATCGAACCACTCGCTATCATGGATAAAAAAATGGAACGAACAAGGTGTTCAACCAAACTCCCTCTAACATTTTTAAGACGATTTTTGGTCTGAACAAGAGGAGTTCATGGAAAAAACTTACTATTTCCTTATATCCATATCAGATGAAAACTTGTAATTACACTCACTTTACCCCATATTCCCAGGTGTATGGAATAGAGGTAGTTCTACCCATTAGGATTTTGTTTTCATTAATATGTATATCCATCTACGATTAGTAGGAACTAGAAAAAAAGGTTGAAATCTATATGGATGAACTGGAAGTACATAATGAGAACATACATTGTTCCCTACACAATCTGGAAAGGCATCCGAAAATGATAACAAAATATATCAACAATAAGGCTTGCCTCTGCCCTTTCTTATAAGGTGAAATGGTGTTGGCCCTGAGAATTCCAATGATAAATGGGAAGAAGCCACCAAAGCCAAAGCCCATGTGGGAGGGACCTTATATCATTCACAAGGTTTACAATAATGGTTCATACTCCCTAGTCACAATAGATGGTGATCATATTACTCCTCCCTCCAATTCTAAATTCCTCTATCAATATTTCTCTTAGTAGTCCCACAGGAATTTAAATATTTTTGTCTTCACCGCATGATGTTAAATTACATGATCCATCTGGGTTGAAGGATGTAAAACTTCATTTCCATTGTCCAAAATGATTATAAAGTACAAAATGGTCTCAGCTATATGACCTTAAACTAAGATAACCCGTCATCATTATCGCAAGACGTTAAATGGCACAACACTTCTAGTACAGTGTTCTTCATTATTACCATCCATATGGTAAATATAAAAATTCCAGGACTTTTCATCATTGGCCCAGCCTCAAGCACCTCTACCTTTTTGGACTCCTGGACCATTTTCTCACTTAGTATTTTGTGGTGTGGTATGGACTATATGTCCTTGTTCATGTCAGGATTTTTTTTACAATGCTAGACACATCCCCTGGGACACCCCTCCTTCATCCCTCATCCTTACCAAAAGACATTAAACTGCATGAGTACCACCACTCTTCACGTGTCCGACCTAATTTTTTTTATAATTTTTCACATTTCAAAGGACTACCTGGTTAATGGGTTTCATGAAACCATGGCTCCCCTACCATTTTGGGCCACCATCTTGGAGGATATCGAATGACAATTTGATACAAGTCCAGCATTTACAAATATGGTCAGTGGTCAATACTCAATTGTTTTCCTATTATAGTTCTTACGAGAGGGATACTATGTTGAAAACATGGTCAACATTTATCCCCAATCATTAGTTATATTTCATGTTCTCCCAAATTATGGGAACAATGATTCAATTTTTTGGGCCCTTTTATCCTGCACACATGACATTAAACTGGGCATCTATGGTCCAAGCTCTATGACTATAAACTAAGATTTACCACTCCATTTTCACAATAATTTAAACTACATGGAATCTTTCAGAACTATTTATGTCTTGATTCCCATCCGAATGGGATACATAGAAACACCCGGAAATTTCATTTTTGGTTCTAGGCTGGGTTCATCAATTCATTCTCTCAGAAACTTCTCTCCTGGAAATTTGAATAGTGTGGAGTATGTGGTCTTATATCCTCATTCACATTGGGTTATTTTCCACATCATACACATTACACTTTAAGATTCCCAGTCCACATGTCCTTCTCACATGACATGAATTTTCTTGGAACATATGAATTATGTATTTCATGATTCCCATCCATGTGGGATACATAAGAATGCGCAAAAATTTCTCCTTTAGTCTATCCCTCTTTCATAGAATCCTTCAATTCCTTACAGCCACTTTCCCTATGACCTTCGAGGGGTGTATGTGGTGTGGTGTTGACTTCCTTTATCCTCAATCACATTAGATTTTCAATAGTCACTCTATGAACATCTCTCTTGTGATCTCTTCATCCCGCATTACTCCACTCATATTCTTGAGTCGTCTGCACTCAAATTGTTCCACTCAACCCTCTTTGGCAGTTCACCAAGGTGAGTAAATGCATTGTGGTTTGGGACCTAGAGTGTTGGGTTCTACATGGACATGTTTTCATTAATTCCCATACATCATGTTTCCCTTAATTTGGTATTTCATCATCTTTCACATCCAAAAAAGACCCCCGAACTAAATGTAATCTAGGCCTCAGTGCTCTCCTACCTTGGTCCAATGTACCAAATGTCCATGAATGATAATTTGACACACAAGTCTCATGTTGTGAATATGGTTAGCAGTCGAACAACATTTGTTCATTCCCATTTCAAGTCACACTATATGGATTCTATGTTTCCAATACATTCAACTATTATCATCCATCATTATGCCACCCCCATTAATCCTTGAATACTAGTTGGATGATTCACATCTATTTCCACTCCATAATGTCCAAGTGTAATTTCGACACTCTTGGTGATATCGCTCAATGTGTGTTTGCACGTTAAGAGTATGAATCAACGTTCTCGTGTTATTTTGGATCCAGACCATTTTTTATTTCTTTGTATTATTTTTGTTGTGAAGATCTTCTCTGACCTTGATTCCTACACCGAACGCATATCAAGTGGGCTTAGGGCCTTGCTCATGGTTTATTTCCACATGGATAAATCTCACTTATTTTGGTCTGAACTATTTTCCCAGAAATTAAGATATTCTCCCATCAATATTAGATAATGTTAAACTGCACAAATTTCAAGATATATGTGTGGCATGATTCCCTTTATTATGGGATATGTATGAACACCAATACATTTAGTCTTTGGGTCCAGCTCAGGCTCCACTAATTATCTTTTCTGTTTAGCCTTTTGGACCTAAATCTTGTATGATTTTGTGGTGTGACATATTTGGGATTATGTACTCATTAATGTCAGGTCTATGATATGTGCCCCACATACTCCCCCATAGAAGCTAGTATCTCTTATTCCAGTTCTTGTCACTAGACGTAAAAATGCACGACATCTTCCAGAACTATGCATGGCCTGATTCATATCCTATTGGGATACATACGAATGCTCAAACATTTTTTCTTCGGGTCCAGCCCCATACCCTCTGATATTTTTGGCCCCTTGTAATGAGGATCCCTCCCTCTATGGTTGCACACAATGTGTTGTGGTCTGATTCCCTTATTTTCATCGGGTATGCTTTATCACATCATGTGCATTCCATTTAGAACCATTTTATTATCTGTGCGTCCTTTTCATAAGATGATAAATGATACTACCTAGTACCACATGATTTTAAAATGTTGTGACTTTTCCAAACGATGTTAAAATTCACGAATTGGTCATATCAAAGGACCCTAAAATATGACATTATCATCCTAGTCACACGAAAAAATGACACCACATTGTTGTTTCCTCGCTCAAGCGGACTTTATGTTTGGTATTAGTCTTCAACAATGACATTTTTCAAGGACTACACATGAATTTATTTCTCCAGTGATGCCATGATTCTCCACCCTAGTTTTTTTCTTTAGAAAAAAAAACATCCAGCCTAAAGAACTGACATGATCCATCAAATTAAACTTATTTTGGTTTGTGGTCCTGAACTGCATTACAGAATTTCCCCCTGGAATTTTTACCCAACTATGGAATTTTCCATAACTACGTATGGATTGATTCCCATCCTATGGGGATATGTAGGAATGATGGAAAATTTCATCATTAGGTCCGGCCCTAGATATAATATATCCCACCCTCTGTCCAACCCCCTGTGCCCGAACACTGTATGAAGCATGTGGTGTGGTGAGGACCCCTTGGGTCCTCAATTACATTTGTTTTATGATAGCCATTATATTTGGTTACATTATTTTATCTTCATTTTATTATTCTACATCCTTGCCACATGAGGAAAAACTACATGATTCTTTCTTGAAATATGTATTTCTTGATTCCCATCCTCATGGGGTATGTCGGAATAGCTAGAAAATTCGTCTTGGGCCCAGTCTAAATTCCACATTTGGTCCCCCGACCTATGGTTTCCCCTGGGAGCACGTGGTATAAAATTGACTTCTTCTATCCTCATTCATGATATGTTTTACAATGACCAAACCACATGTCTCCCATGTCTCTTCCCAACCTAGTCCGAGATCTAAGACCATAATCTAAGATCATCCAATGAGAACTACATATGGATTAATTCCCGTCCTCATGGGTTATGTATGAATGCCCGAGAACTTTCCCTAGGGTCTAGCCACATGTTAGGCCACCTCTGGTCTATGGTATAATGAATCCCATTCAGAACACATTTTTTGGTGTGGACTCTTACATTCCTTGTTCATTTTGATACATGTACCACACCATGCATTTCTTTTATGGATAATAATGTCATCAATACTTGTCATTAAACTATGATGATACCCTAGATACGTTCAGGATACCCCATGATAATTATGGGATGATTTAGCTTCCCCACTAGAGTGGTTTTCCGTCACAATTGTTGGTCTCTTACCCACTATGCTTTGAAAACTACGTCTGGATTGATTCTCATCCTCATGGGATAAGTACGAACACCTAGGAAAGTTGCCTCCGGTCTAGCCAAAAAATATTCCTTTTTGGCCCATTGTCTTGTGATCATTATTAGAGGCACGTGATGTGGTGCATATTTCATTCTATCCTCATTTATGTTAGGTCTATATCTACTGCATCAAATTCCCCTTCATATATCCCTTCCCTCTTTCATCTGCACCACATGACATTAAACAGCACGGGGATTTCATAACTATGTATTTCTACATTCCCACCCTATATGGATACGTTGTGCTATTTGGATGTCTAGTTCCCAGATCCGGCCACCTTCTTCTAAACACTCTAATACACCGATCCTATCCACATCCCCTATTTCAGGACAAATAAATTTCCTCTTCCCAATCATATGATGTTAAACTTCTTGTCCATCATCGACATTGGAATGATGTTAAACTGTCGGCCACTCTTTGTTATGGACAAGTAGATCCTTTCCAGAAATGAGTATGATCCCAGATCTGACCGATGCGATCATCATATGTGTTGTCATCATGTTGGTGCAATTTCAAGAGTGTGGACTCCATTCAAACAACAAATCACTCCACCATCCATGATTTTCAATCCCATTATATGGATCCTCATCCTATTTCATGTCTGAAAGAACCCCATAACAGTACATATTCTTGGCCTATGGATCACCTACTATCTTGGGAAAACATTCTTGATAAAAATTGATTTTCTTTCATGTCAGGTCACGTTTTTGAAACATGGTCAGCGGTCGACCCTCATTTTCTGTCACCATTTCGGGCTAATGCAATAGGGATAGTTTTTTTTGAAAACAGTCAACATTTATCCTTTATTTTCATTCCATCCCTTCAGATTTATGAGTTTGGGGTATAATGAATCACACTTTCCAATACCCCCTAATCGGATTTATTCCAACACCTATGGAGCTACCATGTTTTTTCACTAGAGAACATTGGGAAAGCAACAATTAGACTATTATGAGAACATCCTTCTCCAGTCAACCCTCACTATTTTTTCCCTAAATCCCAGAGTGTTTGTTTAGACCCCGGATGCTCGGATATTGTTTCCACTCTAAAATTTAAATAGAATTACGATTGAACCATCCCTTGTTTCATACATCAGGCATGACCCACATGATCATAGGGATTTATCTCTTGGTGTTTCACGGATGTGATGGAAATGTTGAAACCAAAATAGATAACATAACTCATCCACAGAACCAACATAAAAAATAAATGTATGAATGTATGGTTATGAATTTACATAAGTTACAACCCCCAGGGATTGGCCCTCCCATAGTTGGGTTGACCACTTCAATGGAGTGTCCCATCTCTGATACTCTATGACTCATTGTGTTTAGGATATACCATCACTTATTATGTTCATGCTCCTCCTTGATGATAATGGGGTGTATCGACCATCATCCGGGACTGATCCCTATCATCTAAAATAAAATCCATTCCTTGGGAAGCACTCCTAATCAGTTCCTTATCCTCTTATATCATGTACTTTTTCCGCAATATGAGTCCGGATTGTGCATTGAGGAAATCGGAATGCTCATTTGCTTGTTCCCTCAAGCATTGGATTTCATGATCATCCTTCTGGAGTCTCTTGTTTTTGATGGGAAACCTCTTCTACCACCCCAGAGTGAGGCTGCGATAATGTTCCCATATTTTCTCATCCATATAGTCTTGAATTAGGATATGGGGATGCTGGGTATCCACTCCTCCAACACATTTTTCATGAAACTGGGAATAAAATCACCCTATCTAGTCTACCCATTGTTCTTTTGGGGTCTACCAAATGATGCATTTGAACAACTTCCATGACCGGTGGCAGATGTCCTTGATGTCCTCTTCATCAGAAGGAGTATCATCATGACCCTCTAGGTCGGTGGGTTCATACTCTAAGAATATTTCCATGATCTCAGTGGAAGGATCTTCCTCTAGTGTCAAGTCATGAATATCAAGTTATGCATCTGCACGAGAAATTGGATTCACATCATGTGGATGATCATCATCGCCAGACACAACATCCAAAATCCTTGGTTCTTCCCAGCCAATGGATCCACCCAAAACATTGGTTAATATAGGTTGGACGTACCGCACATCCGATTCCACTATATTTTGTTCCCCCATTGAGAGAGGAGCCTCAGGACCACCAGTCATCCTCACCAATATAGACCACTCATTTTAAAGAACTAGTTAAACTAGAGATGAAAATGATAGTGTCCCATTCAACAGATAACATCCAGGAACTCTGTTAGAATGAAGGAATATGAAGGCATATGTATTGCATCCATTCATGGGTCATCATCAATGGTATTACAGGATTCCCCTCCCATATATGGTAGGGAATTCTGAGGACTCCGGAATGTAAATCTTGGTTTCTATTACTCTGCTTGACTCTACAATCACCATTAACAAATATCCAGATCCTGAGCCCGTATCTTCAGGCATGCATGTGGAAATCCCATCCATGAGGCTCTCCTATAGAAAAAAATGTCAAATGAGAGGCCATGTTGACACATATAAAATCATGGTGAAATATAATGGTTAGGGGGTTACCTCAGCAACTCTAGTGACATCTTCCAACTATGATGTCCCAGTATCACCTTCATCCAAAGGAGTTCCCACATCAGCCTCATCTCCCCAAGATCTGTTAGACTCCTCTGGTAAAGGGTTATTCTCCTTTAGAAAAGCCATTGACGCTTGAGGTGGGACTATCTAACCCTGCAGTACATTCACCTGGATCCTCATTGGACACGAAATTCCCTAATAATGCATGAAGTTATCCATATCTATGAAATAGAATTCCCCTTATTCCTAGGAGTCGTGAAAGGAATCCACCACAAGATCAATCTCTGAATAGTCCATACCATGGTGGTTGATATGATCCCAGATCTAGATAGGACATATCAATTGTTACATGACCTCCCAATTGTACCTATCCTTCAAAAAGACACCATCCATAGGCAGTTTTATGAAGCACAACCACTTACCGGTATCTTTAATAGAAATCCCATGATACCCTCTAGGAACCCTCCTCTCTTCTTGGCCCTATTATTTAGGGACTTCAGGTCCTTATGTTTCCTCTTGATCACCACATGTTGTAGGTTCCGGTAGTGCATGCCTCACCTATGTCACCGTAGAGCCACCAGCATTCTCTCCCATTGTTCTTCAACAATGGCCTCTAGGTTGGGGAGACAATCCTTCATTTACCCAATATGTTTTCCGCTTCAAAATCTCACCTGGGTAGGCCAACTCCCACCACCTGGCATATTTGTTTCACCATCCTGAATGCAGCATCAGCCGAGGGTAGCTCATTTTTCTTTTTCCCATCCATGCAGGTGAACATAAGCTGTATATTTCTCATTAAGTAAGGTTGCTCCTCATAAAACATACCCAAATAAACCTTTGATTTATTCATATTCATGCAGAAAAATTTTCTAAAAAATCAGTGCAGGGTGTAGATCTTGCAGATGGTTTAATGGTCCACCTGCACCGCAAAAACTCCACCCCTAAAATCCAGAAAGTATGACCAATGCTCTTCGATATATCAGCCTTCATGGGTGAACTCCCCCACAGAGAGTAGAAATGGGTGGAAGACAAACTATTCCACATTCTAGATGACGTTCAGCATGCTCCAAGGGCTTATCTTGGCTAGAACGATTCCCTCTAGATTTAGGATGTTCGGATGAGAGTTGGAACGTGGAGGAGAAATTTGATTTGGGTACTCATAAACCCTCAGGTGCACCACCACCCAGCCATACAAGAAATAGAAGGGATTTCTCACCCACAACAGCTTCATCCCCTCACTAATATTCCAAAACATCTTGTAAAACTTCTCTAGTACTAGGATCTAGAGGTTTACTAGTTTCTTAGTCACTTTCATGGATTCAATGATGATGATACTCAATTGTATTCCCATGATTGTATCTCTCACTGGCTGCATCTAAAAATAGATGACTGCCATGTTTATTGTAGACAACTTAAACACCGGTTACTACTCTGAATTAATGCTAAACCCCAATTTCATACACTTTTTTCCCTCCTAGAGTCACCATTATGAGTGATCGTTGCTGCACTGGTCCCCCTTTGGGCATGTGGGAGGCCTCACGGGGACCTTCTTATAATCAAGAGATTTAGAAACCTCCTAAGCCACTATATGAAATGAAAATAACATACATATTTCTTGTTCTCAACTGGCACCAGATCCATCGTCACCATTTATATCCTTCGCATCTTTTCCATGACTCATCACACATTATCTACTAAAATAAATTTGTCATACATGACCCCTATAATGGGAATCCCAGTGATCTTTTTGATACCCCATAGACTAATGTCGACTTACACATGATGAAGATGGATGGTGCTGGTCCCAGGTGACCACCTTCTCTACAAAATCAGCATCACACTCTTCATCTAGAAGATATGGAATTAAGATGCCCATTCCACCTCAAATAGGCTCACTCACCTCAGCTCCACCCCAAACACCTCACAGGTTGTGCATACCCAGAATGCCTAGGACCAATCATCTGTGATTTTTCCTCCATAGTAAATGTCCCACTCATTGGTCCATCCCTTTTCCAAAATTCATAGAGCTTCCTTTAGGATAGTGTGATGTAGTAGAGGGTATGGCTTAGCTTTCATATCCTTCCCAAAATCAGTGTGGTTGTGGCTGAATAAGTAGGAGGCAGGGACAGATGTATGATATGGACATGAATGTCCATCAGTGTCCATGAATAACTGATACCAGCATTGGGTACTCCAGAACTAGATGGCTGGTTAATACCTACCAGCTTGTAGAATAAAGAATTCATCCCTCATACCCAAGCCAAACCATTATAGTCTATTGAACATATGATTTTTCTCTTGGACCTCCATCATAAGAGTCATCAGAGATTCATGATCAGAGTAGGTAAGAATTTATTCACCAATCCCTATGTTAGAAGCCATTTCCTCCCACTGGGTAAATTCCACAAGGAACTCCTAGAACACTTCCTGATTGTCCATTTATTCTCTCTAAAACATTAGAGGATTTTTCTTACTATTTTCAATGCTTAGTTCCTGAGCTCGGTCACAGAATAGATTCATCGAGCCCTCCTTCATAGTATGGATCATGAAGTGTGTGGTTGCAGAGTAAAAAACCCAACCTACTGTGCAATAAAGCCCATAGATTGTATTGTAGTTTCTCTCTGAGTAGCATTGCACTACACTGGTCCGCGATGTTCGGATTCACAATTCATGATATTGGAGTGTGCAGAGCGTCATGAATCGTGATAGAATGTATTGAATTTTCGATGAAAATGAGGAAAAACTAGAAGTCATTGGCCTTTTATTATAGGTGATGACTGCCAATCTTCACGGTGCATCCCTCCCTTCACATCCCACTCGAAAAATTCATCACAAGCCTGCTTCGCATGCCTACTTCACCATCTACCATGATTTTGGCGATGTACCCATAGAATCCGACCCTCATTTCTTATCAAATCCAATTATGATGGGGGATAGTTTTTTCACCATAATTTATCCCGTGGGGAAATTAATCACACAAAATAACCATGGAATCCTTCCCCATAGAGAATCATTACAAAGAATCCTCAGGATGCCTCTTCGGCTCGATGATCAGAGAAAAATAGAAGGAAAAGCCTCATATATAATCATAGAGCATTTTATAGAGGACTCTCTAACTAGGAAACACATGGGAGAGAGTTCTTCGCCACCACAATGATTATGATTGAGCACTCTACGACTACGACGCATTGTTGAGATCCCACTACAATCGTCGCATTGAGGTAGATTGAGAGATTCTCAAGTCTAAGGAACTTGATGGATCTACCTTTTATTTCGAGGACCAATTCCTTCTCGACCTAATCTCCAAACATCATGCCACCTCTAGAATATAAATACTAGGCTACCCAAAGACCTAAAGTATGGATACCATGATATTTATCCTTCTTAGCTCCCAAATCGTGAAGCATCCTCTACTCTACGTAGCATTATGAAAATTATTTCTTCATGGTATTTGAGAATTTTGAAATACCTTTCCCTTTGATCATATACAACCCCTCCTCAAGCAGGGATTCCCTTCACGAAGCCCATGAGCCATTGCAAAGAGAGGAGATACCTATGGGAACTCCAGTCTTCACAATGTACTCATGTTTTGTGACATACCATCCATGATCAGGTGAACCCCATGCAATACAAGGATAACTATGCTTCACGAAGTTCATTGGTTCACAATGTCGCACTTTTCAAGGAACCCAAAATTTGAGATGTCCTACATTGTGAAGGAACTTCACTTCACAATGAACGTTCTATATGCCTGTATACTCCATGCCTAGGATATACCACTCCACTTTTCAAAGAATATACCTTCACAGAGTATATCCACTTTGTGGGGAATCAGGGCATTGAAAAGTACTTTCCTGTAGAACCCTTTGATTCAAAAATCCTTATCCCGCACAACCCACTGGGTTTGCATGATGTGATTTCAAGGACCCTTTGGTGGTGTTATGGGTTGCGTTGCATTTCCTCAAGAATCTTCCCAAAAAAACACTAACAATTATTGCTTCTTTGCATTACCTAGCTAACATGATCCCCTCAATGGATCACTCAACAACCCAGTCGTCATATGGAATTGTATGTGCCTTCCCATCACCAATGGTTATAATGCACTGGTGATGTATGTCTGTGGGGTGGAGAATGAATCCTCAACGTTTGAGATACATGATGTTAATCATCGAAGAATCATCATCCCCAACACATGATGTTATATAGTGGTCTCTCCCGAATAAATGTACATGGGGTTCCCCATCTTGGACATTTTCCACTCCTACTAGTCCCCACAAGAGTTAGATATTACTCCCATGGAATGAGATTTTTCTTATTGGGAATGAAATCTGTTCGTTGGGGAGGGAAACCATCCTAGTGTAAGCTATTTACCATTCTTTACATAGGTAGAACCATTACTCCTCCTCTCCTATTCCTTGAACAATGACCATAAGAGAGATGGTCACATGGGAATATTGACACCTGGTCCCTCTAACTTTTGGATTTATCCCCATTTCTTCCTCCATCCTATAGTAAGTCACAATCTCCATCTCTCTGGACATCTAACCACATGTAATCCCCACTATATTCCTCATGGAAGCACCTTTTGTGATGTGATCATTAGGCCTTGGAAGCCTTTTTATTATCACACTGAGCATGAATCATGTGGGATGAGAGTATGCATCGACCATGTGATCCTCTCCGGGCTTCCTTAATTCCTAACATCATCCCTTACCACCGAACTATGTGTACATTGAACCTTTACCCCATTTCTCACCATGGTACATAGGAATATTTCCAGAGATTAAATCACATCACCCATTGGTCCCTACCACATCACCTATGTTCACCCTCAACCCACATGAAGCGTAACAATATGCTTTCAATATATGTGGGTTTTTATCCCCGTCTCCAATATAGGGTACATAGGAAGCCTCCCTGATGTTAAACCCCAAGAAATGGTAGTCATCGGTGTACCCTTTGTTGGGACCCACATACTTTTTCCATCCCTTAGTGTCATCAGACCAACTCTTGTGCTACTAACCATGTGTAACCCCCAACATGTCTTCAGGTCAATGTTCTTTGTGTACACCCTGATTCCATTTCTATTGCTAAACTATATGGAAATTGATTCCCTACCATGGGAATCGTAGGAAATCTCCCTGAGATTCATTCCAAGAACCCATGTTCCATACTGTTCTCTCCCTTGAGCCTTTTTGTTTCAAAAGGTTATCCCCCAACTGAAGGATCTACGTCCTTTGTGTCCCATCCATGCATTGATTATCACGGGCCACCTCCCCAGGTGTCCCATCACCATATCTATCTTTGTGGACATTAATTCCCTGCCACATGGATATGTAGGAAGAATATCGTAGTTTCATGACCAACATCACGGTCATATTCACGTCGCTTCCATCCCATTCTTCTCATCCACTTTGATCCACCATACATCATCCATCCTGATTCCTACCCGGACCGCCACATCCCAGTGAGATGAAATCATTACCATGGGTAGGTAATAATTCAGAATCCCCACACAATCCATAATCATCCAACCAAGAGAATCCCTCTTGTTATGGTCCAATATCCATGCATAAGTCCCTCCATGTCTCTGGGTTGTCTTCCTTTGGGTACACCATGATTCATCTCCCCTTCGAACTACATGGGTTTTGATCAATGTTTTCTACATAAGGTACATAGGAAACCACCCAGAGGGTCATTCCAAGCCATTGGTAAACCATGGTGTCCCCTCTTTATGGGTTTCCCATTCCCTGATCCACCCATAGTGGTGTCCAGATCAGCATACAGGGTGTGATATCATCAATATATGGGGCACACCACCTTAGATCCATCCTTATTGGGAGTTCGGATTCATCCCTCTTGTAAACCATCCTGCTGCTCCCTCCTCGGGATGTAAAAATCTTATCCATCTCTATGGAATGTTCTAATAACTCATATTTTGTCATTGTAAGGTGTTAAACTCATGGTTTACCTCATGTTCAACCTGAGATGGATGAGGAAAACTGTGGATGACACGCCTCATGCGTAAAAGTCTACATTAGACGTTAAATTTGTTACATACCCTATGATAAACATGGGAAATTGAGGAAAACATAGGGACATGACTATTCCATATAATTCCCCACACTCAACGTGGGATGACTCTGACTTATACAGACACGAGAAGCCATATCATTATTGGAGGAAACCTAGAAACTTTAGTGATCAGTGTGAAGACACACCAACGATGTCCATCATGACTACACCGCCGATTTAAGGTTGTTTCCCAACTTGACCCATCAGAATTTCCAAACAGAATTAGTGTAATTAACTAGTTCCCATGAAGATATGGCACTGGGGATGAGTATCATGAACAAAAACATAATCTTTTACGGAAGTCTCAGATGAGGTGATGAATTCTGATGAGGAATCCATAAAAGGAGAGGATGACATCCCATCATCCAGTTTTGATCAAGGAGAAAACATCCATGAATAAGTGACAAATATCGCCCGCCTTTAGGAACCACGAATTCGGCGCAACAGCCAATGCATCACAACACGATGACGGGCACCATGATGAGAGCATCAAAAACAATAATCATATGTATATGACTACATGATCATGGATGCTAACAATCATAAACAATATATTAATATTAATTTGACATGACACATATAGTAATGCTTTTTTAGTCAAATGTAATAACAGAAACTTGTGTAGATTCATAAAAAAATAAATCATTTTCCAGGAAAAAAATTTATAATCTAAAAAAATAATAATTTTTATAAACAAAATCATATAAAATCATTTCCATGGTTAGATATCACAATAAATAATATAATATAGGATTGGGTTCACTACCCATTCCATCATATTTTTAATCGTGTTTAACACCCAAGACCATCTTATTGGAAAATGTCCCTTACTAAATGATTTTCATATCCCGTTCCATTCCATGTTTTTTACATAGATATAAATCATTCCCCAATTCATAGGAGGGATATATAATTTTTATCCACCGATCAAAGAATTATAACTATAAATACTTTTTCGATAAGATCATAACTCAATAATCATAACATCATATCATATATAGTTAAAAGTATTTGAGGATCATAAAAATTTGAACATCATAAACATAAAAAATCATAGGAACACATAATGATGGTATCAATGGA
This sequence comes from Viscum album, assembly GCA_963277665.1. Classification (NCBI taxonomy): domain Eukaryota; kingdom Viridiplantae; phylum Streptophyta; class Magnoliopsida; order Santalales; family Viscaceae; genus Viscum; species Viscum album. The sequence goes on along the minus strand of OY728121.1, from coordinate 1,572,409,949 downwards.
TCATATCCCTACTAAAGTAAAAATAAATATCAGAATTTTTTTTATAGATGGTAGTACCATTAAATTATCACCAAAAGATTTAGTGATGAAAATACCCATTTCATTATAATTTATATAATTATAATACAGATCGTTCCAAAATGTCATTTAAAAAAATTGAAATTAAAATAAAAATACATTAATATAATGGAATATTTATAATAAATTTTATTCACGATTATGGGGAAATATTTTTTAATGGAGAAGAAAAAAAATTCCTTTCAAATTGTCGGTACAAATTATGTTCTACAATGATCAGATAATGATGAAAGATTATATTTAATAATTGGTAATTAAATTTTAATACAGTTAAAAATTAATAATAATTGAATTATCGTTAAAATATTTTTGAAAACATTTTATAAGAAATATAGACATGGAATAAAATAATCATCAGTAAAGATGGAATTGATGTTATTTTTCCCTTGAAACCCATCACATGGTCTCTTGAGTATATAAAAAAATAAAAGTAAATGTAAAATCGAAAAAAAATAAATACAAGATTAGAAATGAATAAAATTATGATCGATTTATAATATTATTTCACCATCATAAAATTTAATGATAACCAGTCCTTGTTAAAATAAATATGTAGCATAAAAGCATTACATGAAAAATTTCGTTAATAATAAGAAAAATACCATCATATATAATAAATTAAGATTCCTTTATGCTCATATATAAGACCCATTATCAAATTTATAATACCAAAAATGGTTTCTATATAACATCATTTCACATATTAATTAAGAATATATAAATATGAATAGAAATTTTATTGTTAATAACATTGATTTTTCATGAAAGTTTTGATTCAATAGTTATGGTCCATTGACATTGATATTAGATTATTCGTCTATTTAATATCAATCATTATATAAATATCTTATATTTTAATAACATACATATTTATTACCATTAATATGAAATAATGATTTATAATTAATTACATAACTTTGAGAAGATTCATGTTTGTACATACGCATGAGTAACATTTATATTTCCAATGGATGGAAACCATTAATAGTAATTTTTATTTAATAAATATTAAATAATTATATTATTAAAATATCATATATATATAGTTATTAAATCTAACATAAAAACTGCTGACATATTTTGAATTTCCATGAATCATTTTACTTAATGGGAGAGACTTTCCACATGTACACATGAGTGAAACATTTATCTCCCAATTTATGTATAAGAGGTTTTAAATTTTTGTTCCATGAAAAAAAGAAAGTAGTATAGTTAGGATCCTAAATTGTTGGTGTAATCATTTCACAATAGTTATATTGGAATTATAAGGAGAAATAATTGTACCAAGTTTGTCTATGATCTATAGCTCATCATCTAGTGACAGGCGTTGTCTTATTCCCTATCCTTTGAAACATTGTCATTACGATAAGACCAAATTATTTTGGTTGAGGGGAATGATTCTAGTCTGATTATGTAGTGTTGATTTTATGATATAGAAGGATAAAATTGGATAAATATGGATGGATATGTGTAACAAACCGACCTAGGATTCCTTGAAACATGGCACCTGACCTGATCTATCACATTCCCAAAGAGTATTTCCATTCCCCATGGGCTGGCGACAGGCACCTAGGCATTGAACGAAAAAACTGAGGGAATGATTTTTTCCAACATGAACAACTACACTGTATATATATAGAGAAAAGAAGAAATAGAATAATAAGAAAAAATTCATATGCCATAACTGTATGGATAATAGTGGAAACTAAACAACTAAAATAGTTGCTAAAATTTCAAAAAGGAAAGTCCATATATAAGGGACTCAAAACCAAAAACTACTATAATGATTTCATGGATGAACTCCTACCATCTCACCATTATCTATCCATCCTAGATGACACAAACCTTGACACCTCACTACAACACCTTGCATTTCCATGCACTGGAAGATAAAAAAGGTAAATGCACCACCAAAGGTGTGCATAGTGTGTGAACTAACATGCTTATTAGGATCCCGCCCCGGTGTTCCACAGAATGTCTCTGTATTAAAATTAATGTATTCTTATTAGAAATTTTAAACATGGCATGAAAACCAGTAAAATAGTTTTATAGAAAACAAGAAAAGAATTACCTTTTCAACAGTTATAAATAAAAGCATGTACACCAGTTTCAATGTACATATTCCCTATGATTTTCTACAAGCACAAACAAGAACATCAAGGGTAACTCTGAAAGACAAGAAATAAAAAATTGAAGCTCATGTATCACATCATAAATGAATACTAAAGGTCTAGGTAGTATAATAATCGTACCAAAATAATAAATTGAACAAAACTGATCCAAGAACAACGATCCTAGGAATCAAAGCAATACCCCATGGGTTAACGCCCCAAAATATCAATATTGGTCGATTAGAACAATAGGAAATTGTAAAAGAGGAAATCCACATGACAAACCTGCATGGTAATCATAAATAATTGGATAATGGACTCAATTTGGAACTTCCACATAAGTACCCAAGGTAACCCATGTTGTATTTTTCACAAAACAATTTCAATGACATGAAGTACCATGAAAAATGATTTCACAAATCCATAAATCAAAATATATTTAAAAAGAACCATTTTTCATTCAAACAGCTTTATTAACACACACAAATATTCATGATAAGTTCATAAATCTATTTATAATGAAATAGAAATCATGATCATTATCATAGGCTATAGACAGTACCACCTACCTCAATATTAGGTTATCAAACTCACACAACAGTACCAAAAGAAATGAAACCCATCAACTTTGTCAATGCAGGCCATAGAATCAAAGCCACTAATCAAAGGATTGTTTCAAAATAGATAACCTGGTGTTGACAGATATAAGAGAATCCTCTTACATCATGAAAGGATGCATGTCGCGCCACAACTAGTCAAGGAACAACTTTCGAGACATGATATCACATCAGGTCTAGAATAATATGACAATGACCAACTATCATTGATCAACAAATCTGATAACGCATGGCTAGTGCACTACGGTGATCAATAGCAAGGAAGAATAGGAAAGGACACATAACGAGTGATAAGCACTGCAAGCACAACAAAGATCCAATGCCAATCAAATCGATCCAGAAGGTGAGAGACATCAAAAAGTCAACTAGAGAGAGTATATGGTAAAGAGGAAAAAAAGCAAATGAGGGGAATAAAACAAAATATCCAAACATGAAACATAATCATGGGCGACGACTATGTCACGACGTGTACCCCCTTGATCATGGCATGTTGTCCATGCCGGATATGTATGCCGAAAGACCTCTCACCCAAGGTTAAAAATATTCTATTTAACCCCTAATGGATGTGTACCTCTACTACAAGATGTCTACATTCTCAAAACATGATGTCCCCATTCATGATGTGAAACCAGAAACAAGGACACGACATGTACCTGTTCTACATTCTGCATTTAAAAATACCTCTAAAATCTTTTATGGTCTTTTAACCTATAGGGGACTTATAAAAAAAATACTTGAATAAGGTAACTATTTGTTACCGACATGCGACTATAATGGCTTTATATCCCTAGGAAGTCATATGGAAGATTTATTCTACGATAAAAGAAGAGTCCTTTGTTCCCTCATCAATGAATCACATTCCAAATTCTCGTGAGAATCTAATCCTTATTTCCTTAGAACTATGACCATTTGAATCTACCTCCAACACAAGACTCTCATATAAGAGTCAACGATCACAAATGGTTTCTCCAAAATAGAAGCATTTTTATCTACCTAAATTCCTTACCATCTCAGAATGTGAGAGGGATCCTAGTGATACTTCATGAGCTATGATATGTGCAAAATATTATGAAAGCCTATCCGCTAAGCTGCCATTTCTAACCAAGAAAAATATTTCCCAATCTGTGCAGTGATATCAAATGGTCCGTCAAATCTCAGAGCCATGTTTCCTTGTTTTCTGAGCTAACGATGACTGCAAAAAGGAGAATATTTCAAGAAAATACAATCACCTATGGAAATCTCTTTAGGATGACATCGTCAATCTACATTAGATTTTTATCATCTCCAGGATTTAACCTGACATCTTCGAACCTTATGAATCATTCCTGACATCTACTAAACTAGCGTTTTTCCAACCTAGGATATGTTTCCCACCATTACCCATCTATGTGGTTATCTGCATGGACGACCATATAATCCCTAAAACGAAGCCATTCAGATCGACGAATGGTAACTATTTCTATAATCAAACTCAACCAGTCCTAGATGGCTATCCTACGATCCACCTAAATCCAAGGCACTGACACAAATTATACCATATAGGATCTGAATTACACGCATTGTCTAACCAATGGTTTTTGGATTAAAATCTGTTATAAACATGACATGATTCCCCATTTCCTCTGGATGACTCCTCCAGATCCTTGAGGTATCCTCAGAGTCCCTATATGAAATAATGGAATTATGATTTTAATGTAACCTCATAATCAACCAAACATACACCTTACCGAAATCATCATCTTTAGTGGTGTCCTTTGTAGAAATTAAATGTGATGAATTCATAAACTGATCAACATACAACATGATAGAATACTTACCTCTAGGTGTCCATGGAAGTCCAAAAATTGAATCCATAGTCACCTCATCCCACTTCTAAATAGGAACGTGAAGAGGCTGAAGCAATATTGAAGGATTCTTATGACCTTACTTTATCTGATGGTTTGATAAACATTAAAAAACATAATCCACAATGTGACACTACACACCATGCCAAAATAACTATATTCTAATATAATAATACATTTTTGAATCTCATGGATGAACATACCATGATGATCTAAGAAAAAAAACAGAACTTCTCACAGATTTTGGGATGAAAACTCCATTTTCGAAGTGAAGTATGCCATCTGAAGAATGACACCACCCATAAACAGTCTCTCCACCATAAAGGTTTACCGAAATCTATTTAAACTCATCATCCTACAACTTATAATACAACATAGAATCCGAGAGAGATGATGATGACTAAAAAATGATGAAAACCATCACTGAAATATCCTGCTGAGCATCCAAGTACATCTAAGAAAAAATCCCTATAAGATTCCACTATTCCTTCAATTCCAGAACCCCTTATGGCAGTACCTTCCTATTTAGAGTGTCCCCAACAACATTAACTTTTTCCATGGTGTAATTGATGTCGAAGTCAAACATCTGAAGGTATTCTACCCATCATCTCTATTTGGTATTCAAGTCTTTTTGGAAAATATTTAGCTCAGACTCTTACAATCATAGAATACTATGAAATTCTCCCCAAAAATATATTTTCACCATCACTTATGTGCATGAATCACTACAGCATGCTCTAAATCAAGAGTGGAGTAGTTCTTCTCATGCGGTCATAGATGATAAGAAACATAATCTACCATATGATTTTCCGACATAATCACACATCCTTAAATTGTATTAGATGAATCACAAAACACCATGTACATCTTACTTCGCTCATGTATGATCAGAACATGTGCTAATGTCAAAAGTTTTTTCAGTCCATTAGAAGAAAACATACACTTTTCTCCCCATGATAACATCACTATCTTCTTGGTATGAGTGGTCAAAGGTGATGCTATATAGAAAAATCCTTAATGAACTATTGATTGAATCTATAAAACCAAAGGAAGCTTCGTATCTCAAAGAAATTATGTAGTTCTTTCAAAGAAAGATCATATTTTCCCTTTTCTAGATCAACTGTTAATCCATGATCAAAAATTATATGCCCCAATAATTTAAAATCTTCAATCTAGAAATATCATTTTGAATTCGTTCAATATAGACGAAGACTTCTCATAATCTCAAAAACTAAACATAGATGGTGGTCGTTCTCAAGCTCAAACATTGAATAAAAAATAATATAATTCATCAATAGAAACAAAAAAGTGCCATGATATTGGTCGAATATCATATTCATTTGGCCTAGAAAATCAATAGTAGAAATAGTCAGACCAAAAGGCATCACACGATATTCATATTTTTTCTTCACCATTACTCGATTTATCATCTGATAGTCCACACATAATCGAATTGAACTGTAACACCCTTAGATTTAATGAGAAATATTCTTTTTAATTTCTTTGATGTCTTCTGTTGTATGCCACACCAAGATTATCTTGCACTATACGCACCACTGTATTATCTTTTATTATACGCAAACACTATTCTTGGCTTCTGTTGCACGCAAGAGCGACCATCATCGATAGCTTGTGTTGTACGCAATACCGAGATTGACTAAACATTGATATATTATTATAATATTATGAACTAACCATTATGAATTTTATTAGCCAAATTTTGAATTTTATAACATTATAATTCACCTTACACATTTTATAGAATTAGATATTAAAACAATAACAATTTTTGGATAAAAGAAGTATTTTTAAAAAAATGCAATTTTACTGCCTTTTGATGGCTACCCATATTAAATATATTTTTTGACAAGTTTATATGTTCAATTTTATAAAATAAACTTCTTATTCTGAATCAAGAAAATATAAATTTACATTGGATAAATTTTTGACACTTTTCTGATAACTTTCATATTTTGATTAATAGTAAAAATACGCTAAATTTTTCTTAAGAATTTTTTTTTCATCAAGTTAATTTATATGGTTAAATGATAGAATTTAATGGTTTTAATGTATAAATAGAATATATTTTTTCCATTTAATATTATTTGTGTCATTACAATAAATTTCAAATTGAATTTATAGGTAAAAACATTTCAAACATTGAAAATGTTTTTACTTTTAAAAACCCATTTTCTAAACAACATGATTAATTTTAAATTAATTACTGCAACTTCTGTGTTTTGAATTTTGAAAAATGGATTCCATATTTGGATTTTGTGAATCAAAATTATGTTAATAGGATACTTTTATTTTTTTGACATTATGAATAGTAACTACGGTAATTTTTATTTACTACACTTAAAGGTAAATCCGGTAATTAAGGGTAAAAATAAGATTATAAAATTACCCCAACACCTGAAAAAATTATATTGGATGAATAAACGTAGACCCATATCACATAAGGGTAGTAATAGATTCATTTCATGGACTTTTGACCATGAAAATGATATAATTATTATTATAACCAAAGAAAGTGACAACATGTCACTCTCTTATATCATATAAGTGTAATAATTTTAATTTAGTGATAAACCTCATTAAACATCGAATATAAATAGTCTAAAAAAGATACTAAAATTATACACATCATGAGAATTTCTTTAAAATTTTTAGGGATTAAATAACTATCACTAATGATGACACAATAATGATGTAGAAATTATTTTATTGATTGAAATATCAAATAACTGGTTTTAAAAATATTAAAATAAATATTATATGATATAAATAATGTTCTCCACAAATTTTCTAGATGAATATGAAATGTTAGGAATCTATTAAAAATTTTGGTTTGAATATATCCTCTCTGTGGATTTTATTTAAATTCCAATAAAGGAATAGTATCAAAATTGACACTATTGTTAATTTATAAAAATAACATATTATAAAATTGTTTAAAAATTACAATAATATTTAAAAAATTATAAATTGAAATTTATATGGTCTAAAATGACATATAGTATCCAATTATGTAAAATTCACAACACATATGTAATTATTTATAACAATTTAATGTTTAGAATATTATTACCACCAATTAAATTAAATAGACTAAATAAGGATATATCAAGTTGATAAGGTTTAAAATAATTTACCAACATGTAAAAATATTATTTTTTGTTGATAATATAACCCTATATCATCTAATATTAGGATTTGAGTCATTTTTGGAGGTATTTAAGTGGGTTTTGAGTTTATTATTAATTAATATTTTAGAGGTTTCCAAAAGTGCATCTCTCATCTTTTATAAAAAGGCACCTCATCCATCTCCTCCTCACACCATCATGAGCCTTCATGATTGGCCAAACCCTGACAATTTCTCTTCTATGTTTCCCTATAATAATACTAGAGGTCTTTTTCATCTTCAATGACCAACATTAGTGCCCTAAGAGGAGGTTTAGAAGAGGCGCGTCGAAGAAGAGATAATATACTTTACCGATTCTTTCAAATTTACATCTTCTTCTACTTCAACTTCGTTATTTTTTTCATTATAATGTAATAAAATAAATTTCACTAATATACTAATATTTTATTATAAATATGATACAACCCTATTTCACCTTCTATCCATCCTATGGAAAATGAAATCACCGTGTGTGCGTATGTACGGAATACCATCTCCACGCCATGGTGTAATCTGTTTTCCACCCCCACCTTACTTGGATAGGTATAATTGTAGTAATAATGACTATATATGATTATTATAACATTGTACGGATTCTGATAAATTGTGTCATCCACTCCAATTCCATTCAATATTAATGGGAATGATATCATCGCTCGTGCGTACGTACAGATTACCTTCTCCACGACGCGATGAGATTCATTCTCCAGGAATAACCATTCAATTATGATTGTAAAATATATATAATAAATAATCATGAAAGATATGGAATAATAATGATACTGTATTTATGTACATATATGTTTCATTTAATTAATTTCATTCAATTTAATAATGAAACAAAAACTGCGTTCATGCGTACGTACGGCCTACCATCTCCATGAATGGTGTATTTCATTCCATTTAACGATCTATCATATATATATTTATATGATGAATCTATATTATATATAAATCATGTTTTAAATTATGGAATTATGTAAATCAGGATATAAGTAATAATATCAAGAACAACAAATCGAACCATTTACGATAAATGAAATGATTTTACCCAAAATGCTTCTTTAACCAGAAATTATCAACAGAACGGGTAATATAAAGTCCTAGGTGAATAATATATGATATAATTAATATTATTATGGTAATTTTACCAGTTAATAATATGTTTACACCCACTATACAAGAGTTTCGGACATGTACTGAAGAAATTGGACCTACTGTAAGAGATAATTATTCCAATCTCATCCTTATCCGAGATTGTTTATTCGTAAGTATTTACATGGGATATGTTTATCATCCATGTCCATGTTTTCTCAAAATGTTTTCGTAAAATGATTAAAATTATTCCATGTATGTTTAAAGGCATTTTTACCCTTTTTTACCACATGGTATGGAAGAAATCTTTATTTTTTTGCCATAAAAGGTACTTTTTGACTTTTCTGGAAAAAGTACAAGAATAATGTTTTTTAACTTATATGGAATGAACGGATTTTTACGGTCTCATAATGACTTATATCCATGAAGCATCCTCTACATGGTTTCAGTATTATTTTCAACAAAATCCTTTTCTTTTAAAATTTCATTTCATTATGAGAAAAGAAGATGATTTAAAAAAATAAAGGATATTTTCCTCAAAAATTCATTTCATGAGTTTTATCAAATCCATTTTCCATCTAGGATGACAACATAAAAGATGTTTATGTCTCAAGAATAAGGTCTCTATTATTTACATGGATTCATTTTTCTTAAGATGAAATGATATCCATTTATTCTATATGGATTATGTTATGATGGGATGATGTTTATGAAACCCATTTTATTCATTGGGTTATGATGAATGATTTATGTTTATTTTGTGTCACACGAAAAAATGATTACATTATGAGATGGGTAGGATCTATATGTACCTTCAATACCTTGGGTAGAGATTTATATCTCATGATATAGACATGGTTGGAATGATAAGTAAGTTTGGATCAGTAATACAGGGCTGGAACGGCAAGTAAACCTGGTTTAGTAATGGACATTGTCCACTATGATGGTCTTTTCAGAAATGCCTTGGATACTTTGGAAATAATATCACCTGATTAATGGTTTTACTCAATTACATGTTTTATTCCCATTCTATTTTATCATGGTTAATGTTACTTTATGATCTATGCATTATGTACTACCAAGATTCATGTCATTACTCTTGATTTTGATGTTTTATGTTCATGTTCTTACATTCAAATGTTTAGGGATTGTTTTATGTTCTCCAAGATTACCCTTTATAAGTATTTGAGCTGACCCTTTTTTATGTTTTATTTTCCCCAGGATATAAAGAAAGGTTTTATGTAAGAAAACGAAATGGGAAGATATTTTTGGTTGATTTTGAAGATCATTCACCATGATTAGAATATTACGTTCCGAGTTCCCAAATACACTAAACTAATACGGTCTTTGGGTGTCTATTTTTTTCATGTATAAAGTATTCCACAAATTTAATTTAATTTCTATCTATATCATGATTTGGGTCGTTATAGTTGGTATCAGCACGAAGGATTAGTTAACCTTTCGTAACTTGGATGCGAAAACTTTAGTGAAATCTCTAGAGATATTTCTAAGGTATGTCTAGGTATGTCTCTAAGGTTAAGTATATGTATATGTTATAGTCATAGAATTATGGTAACTATCATAGAATTAAACCTATGATGTTATATATTTAAGGTACTCCCCCTTTATTACGTTGTATTCCAAGCATGATTTTTGCCTCTCACACTATTATTTTTTGGATTTAGACGATGGTTGGAACCTGAAAGAACCATGTTTATCAATGTAATGGACAATGTAATGATTTTCCTCCTAAACAGACCAATGTTATGGGAGGCGGAGTGAAAAATATTATTGCTATACACACACAAGGTATGAATATTTATGGACTTCCAAATGAGTAGTTAAAGGAACAATATTCTATTGAGTCCTTCATGAAGAAACGTCCACCTTCTTTCAGTGAACCACTTGTTTCTGAAAAATGGATTAGTACCATTGAAAAGAAATTTACCATAATTCTCTGTTCAGATCATGAAAAAGTCATTTGGGATGTTTAACGGTTTGAAGGTGAAGGAGACTAGTGGTGGAATCTAATTACAAATACAAGGCCCTGAGTTAAAATTAAATCCATGGAATGGCACAAGTTTAAGAACTTGTTTTTCAATAAGTACTTCCCTAATATTCACCGAAAAAAGATAGAAAAGGAGTTCCTTGAGCTTAAGAAAAAGGATGATGAATTTTTTGGTGTATACGAGGTGAATTTTACAAGGCTTTCAAGGTATGCATTTGGCATTATCATCCAACCTAAAAGTAAAGTTGATTGATTTTTCAGTGGCTTAAAACCATGTCTTCCAAGGGCATTATCTATAAGAGACTTCTGTAGCTATGAAGAAATTGTGCGTTGTGCTATCAAGGTAGAACTGTAAGTTGGTGTTACATATCCATCACATGTTTTTGAGAAGAAATGAAATATGGAGTTCAAGAAAAAATCTCAAAAACTATGATGAAAAGAGGACAAATGTTTCGTTATGCTCAATGTGTAGAAGAAAGCATGGCGGATATTGTCTTAAAGGGAGTAAAAAAAAGTGTGGAAAAGAAGGTCATCGAGTAGCTGAGTGGTGAAGTAATGGGAAAAATGTAGCTAATGATGTGAATAGAGAAAACTATAAAGAGAACGCACCACCATCATTTCAATGCTACAATTGTAGGGAAATGAGGAATTATGTTAACCAATTCCCTAATCTAAGGATTAATGATGATCGACATCAACAACCTCTTTAGGCAAAGGACAAAGGGATGTCACGTGTGACCACTATTGGAGATTTTGAATATGACAGTGAAGTGGTGGAATTATTAAGTTTTTATGTAACGGGATTCCAAAAATAGAGTCACTGAATTTCATTTTTAGTATCGTGGATTATTTGAATATCTTTATTCTGGTTTATTGTGGTTTTTAATAATTTTATGGTACCGGTAACCATGAATAGCGATTGAAATATTTTTGGAATGCAGATGATATGAGCATAATGAAGGGATAAAGAGATAATGAAATGTTTGATGGTATTAATGAGCACATGACTGATATAAGGACAAATTGATATCATGGTTTGAGTAAATAGAATTTTTGGGATTTTGGAATGTGGAAATTGTTGACTTTTGACAGCATTCATGTTTTCACAAAGATTTTATGGAAATTCATGATTCAGGAGAATACATGATTAAGGAATTCAAATGTTTGGAATGTGACCAACGAGATATATCTTATGATATATGGGGCATAAATGATTGTATTCACATGACTGATAGATGGCAATTATATTAGTCATTTTCTTTATACTATGAGATTGGACATATGTAATTTCGATAAGCCTAAAGGATGGAATGCTTTATGTTGGACATCAGTTAGTATTGTTTATGGCTATAAATTTTTTATATTATTTCGGGAATGTTGTAATAGTATTGGTTTAGAAAAAGGACCACAGGCAGGACGGGCGACAACCTGTCGCGTCAGACAAGGATGTGGGAATCGAACCCACAACCAAAGTGAGATAGGCTTTTATCACCTACCAGTGGCCTACAGAAAGTCCCTGGTTTGTAGAAATTAGTAAGAGGTATGATATATGAAGTATAAGTCCATTTTTGGAATCATATACGGTTAATCACACCATAGATCGACTTATGTATATTTAATAATTTGTGCTAACCTTTTTGTGAAAAAGATAGAAGGAATGACCTATCATTTAATCGCATGATCTTAAAACATTTCAAGAAGAGAAAATTAAACTACAATTCATTAAATAAGATATGAAGGGGAAATTTTTCATGGATTGATCAATGATGATATTACACTAAAATTAAGTTAGTATTTCTCCTTGTGAAAAATTTCATCAACATTAGGGAAATGATCTTGAAAACCAAAAATGTTTTCCTATTACCCACATATCTAATGAATCAGATGGTACCTTAGATCATTAAAAATTTATGGCTTTGTGAGTGTTCAATTTTCCATATCCATGTTCTCTACCACTCTTCATCAGAACATGATGGTTAGATTTCTCTTCCATATCCATATTTTCACCTTTATTCACTTTTGTGGAAACTTAGTATTGAGTAACTTTGGGTGACCATTATGTTTCTAACATTCATTTTTTAAAATTAAAATTTATTATTAATTTTTACGATGTGGGTTTTTATGAAGGAAACATTCAAGTAGTAATCCATTTATAACCCCGATGAATTTCGAGGAAGAAATTTATTTTAATGGGGGTAGAATGTAACACCCTGAGATTTTATGAGAAATATTATATTTAATTTCTTTGATGTCTTAGGTTTTACTCTACATCAAGTTAAGCTTGCACTATACGCAACACCATATTAGCTTTTATTATACATAAATACAATTCTTGTCTTGTGTTTCACACAAGTGTGACCTTCCTCGATAGCGTGTGTTGTACGCAATACTGAGTTTCACTAAATAATGATATATTTTTATAATATTGTGAACTAGACGTTATGAAAAATATTAACCGGATTTTGAATTTTATTACATTATAATTCATCTTACACGTTTTCTAGAATGAGATATGAAAACAAAATAAATTTTTCGATAAAAGAACTATTTTTCAAAAAATTTTGTTTTTTCGCCTTTTGATGGCGCGTCCATTTTAAATATATTTTTTACAAGTTATAAATTTAAATTTTACAAAATAAACTTCTTCTTTTGAATAAGTATATAAAAATTTACATTGTATAAATTGTTGATAATTTTCTGATAACATTCATATTTTGATGAAAAGTAAAAATACGCTAAAGTTTTCTTAAAAACCACTTTTCTCATCAAGATAATTTTTATGGTTAAATGATTAAAAATAGTTGTTTTGAAGTATAAATAGAATATATTTTTACCATTTAATATAATTTATATCATTACCATTAATTTTACATTGAATTCATAGGTAAACACATTTCAATTTTTGACATTGTTTTAACTTTTAAAAAACCACTTTCTTAACAATGGGATTAATTTTAAATTAATTACTGCAATTTCTGGGTTTTGAATTTTGAAAAATGGATTCCATATTTGTATTCATTGGTTCAAAATTATGTTAATTGGTTACTTTTTTTTTGACATTATGAATAGTAACTACGTTAATTTTTATTTACTATAGTTAAAGGTAAATCTGGAAATTAAGGGTAAAAATAAGATTATAAAATTACCATAACACCTGCCAAAATTTTATTGGATGAAAAAAAGTACTCTCATATCACATAAGGGTTGGAATAGATTTATTTCATGGAATTTTGACTATGAAAATGATATAATTATTATAAAAACAAAAGAAAGTGACAACATGTCACTCTCTTATATCTTATAAGTATAATAATTTCAATTTAGTGATAAACTTCATAAAACATAGAATATAAATAGTATCCAAAAATATAATAAAATTATCTACATCATGATAAATTATTTAGTATTTTTAGGGATTAAATAATTATCATTAATGATGACACAATAATGATGTAGAAATTATTTTATTGATTGAAATATAAAATAAATGGTTTTAATAATATTAAAATAAATATTATATGAACTAATTAATGTTATCCAAAATATTTCTAGATGGATTTGACATGTTAGTAATCTATCAAGTCTTTTGGTTCAAATATATCCTACGTGTGGATTTTATTTAAATTCATATAAATGAATAGTGTCAAAATTGACACTATTGTTAATTTATAAAAATAACATATTATAAAATTGTTTAAAAATATCAAAAATATTTAAAACATATAAATTAAAATTTATATGGTCTAAAATATCATAAATTATCCAATTATGTACAATTCAAAACACATAAGTAATTATTTATAACAATTTAAAATTTAGAATATTATTACCGTAAATAAAATTAAATAGATTAAATAAGTATAAATCAAGATGATAAGGTTTAAAATAAATTACCAACATGTCTAAATATTTTTGGTTTATGAGATTACATCCATATATCATATAATATTCTGATGTGAGTCATTTTTGGTGGTTTTTAAGTGGGTTTTGAGTTTATTATAAATTTATATTTTAGAGGTTCCCAAAAGTGCCCCTCTCCTCTCTTATAAAAACGCACCTCCTCCCTCTACACTTCACACTATTTTGGGCCATCAGGGTCAGAAAAACCCTGCCAATTTCTTTTCTATGCTTCACTATAAAAACACTAGTGTTCCCAGTCATCTTCAAAGACCATCTTTAGTGCCCTTAGAGGAGGTTTAGAAGAGGCGCGTCGAAGAAGAGGTAATATCCATTACTGATTCTTTCAAATTTATTTATTCTTCTACTTCATCATCTTTTTTTCTTCATAATAAAGTAATAACATCAGTATCAATAATATATTGATATGATATTATAAATATTAAACAACCATATTTCACCTTCTATCCATCTTATGGAAAACGAAATCACCGCGTGTGCGTACTTACAGAATATTGTCTCCACGACGTGGTGTAATCTGTTTTCCACCACCACCTAACATGGATGGGAATAATGGTAGCAATAATATATATATATATATGATTATTATAACATCATACTGATTCTAATAAAGTATATCATCCACTCCAACTCTATTCGATAATTATGTGAATTATAACATCGCTCGTGCGTACGTACGGATTACCGTCTCCACGACACGATGAGATTTATTCTCCATGATTAACCTTTCAAGTATTATAATAAAGTATATATAATAAATAATCATGAATGATATGAAATAATAATGATACAGTATTTATGTACGCATACGTTTCATTTACTTAAATCCATTCAAATCAACAAGGAAACAAAAACAGCATTAATTCGTACGTATGACCTACCATCTCGAGGAACGGTGTATTTCATTCCATTTATGGATCAATCATATATACATTTATATGCTTAATATATATTATATATAAATAATTTTTTACATTTTGGAATTATGTGTATCAGCATATATGTAATAATATCAATAACAACAAGTCGAAACATGTACGATAAATGAAACGATTTTACCCAAAATGATGCTTTAACTAGGAATTGACAAACAATGGGTAATATAAAGTCATAAGGGAATCATATATGATATCATAAATATTATTATGGTTATGTTTCTAGTTAATAATATGATTAAACCCACTATACAGGATTTTCGAAAACGTACAAAAGAAATTGGTCCTAATGTAAGGGATAATTATTCCAATCTCATCCTTATCTGAGATTGTTTATTCGTAAGTATTTACTAGGGTTATGTTTATCATCAATGTCCATGTTTTCTCAAAAGGTATTCATAAAATGATTAATATTATTCCATGTATATTTAAAGTCAATTTTACCCTTTTTTCACCACATGGTATGGAATGAATCATTATTTTTTTACCATACGAGGTACATTTTGTCTTTTCCGGGAAAAGAACAAAAAGAATGTTTTTTAACTTATACGACATGAACGTATTTTTATGGTTTCATAAAGAATTATTTCCATGAAGCTTACTCTACACAATTTCATGATTATTTTCCTCACTATCCTTTTCTTTTAAAATTTCATGGCATTTTGAGAAAAGAAAATGATTTTAAAGAAGAAAGGATATTTTCCTGAAGAATTAATTTCAATAGTTTTATCAAAACCATTTTCCATCATAGATGAAATTATTTAATATGTTCATGTTTCAAGTATAATGTCTCTATTAATTACATGGATTCATCATTCTTATGATGAAATGATATCCATTTATTCAGTATGGATTATGTTATAATAATATGAAGTTTATGAAACCCATTTTATTCGTTGGGTTATGATGAATGATTTATGTTTATTTTGTGGCACACGAAATAATGATTTCATTATGAGATTGGTGGGACCTATATCTCCCTCCAATGCATTGGGTAAATATTTATATCTCATGAGATAGATATGTCTAGAATGATAAGTAAATTCGGTTCAGAAATATAGGGATGAAATTGAAAGTAAACCCGGTTCAGTAATGGACATTGTCCAATATGATGGTCTTGGCAGAAATTCCATGGATACTATAGAAATCATTTCATTTGATTAATGGTTTTCCACAATTACATGTTTTATACCGTTGATATTTTATCACAGTTAATGTTCCTTTATGATCTATGCCTTACGTACTGCCATTATTTATGTCGTTACTCGTGATTTTGATGTTTTATGTTCATGTTCAGATATTCAAATGTTTAGGGATTGTTTTGTGTTCTCCGTGTTTACCCTTACTGAGCATTTGAGCTCACCCTTTTTTATGTTTTATTTTCACCATGATATTAAGATAGGTTTTAGGTAAGAAAACCAAAGGCAAAGATAATTATGGGAGATTTTGACGATCTTTCACCATGATTAGAAGATTATGTTCAGAGTTTCCAAAGACACTAAACTAATACGGTCATTGGGCGTCTTTTTTTGTCATGTATTATGTATTTCACAAAAGTAATGTAATGTCTATGTACGTCAAGCTTTGGGTCATTATATGAACCATCATATTTCATGTAAATGATCATAGTGGTTGTCCATAGAGAAACACTAGTGATTTCAAAAAACATTTCTAACTGGTTATCTAACTGAATATTGAGCACTTTTAACTCCACTTGTTCCACATGATAAAAAAGGAACCAATATTGGATACATACCTAGAACCAAGTCAATTGTGAACACTGCATAATAATCAAGAGGAATACCAGATAACTCATCTGAGAAACATCATGAAATTATTAGAACACAACAAGAAGACCCCCAAAAGAAGAATCATAATCAGGCTCAAATACAACAACAACCAAAAAACACTTGAGCACTAGGTGGGATGGTCCTTTACCAATGGAACTTAGGCCCCACTCTCCCTGAATCACACAATAGATACCTTTGGAAAAAGAAATAAAACACGCCGATGATAACAATAAACCTCATATCAATGAGAGGGAAGTGAATCCATACTGATGATGATGTTAAATAGATCTGGATCATGAAATAGAAAATCCCCGACCAACTCCTTGTCTGCAATCGTGAATGAACAAGAATGACACATGAACCCCTGTTGTTTCGTGTTTCCATGAGTTTTCTCTAACTCCATTATAAAGGGAATATGTTATATTTCATGTTTAATATTATTCAAATTAAGTTAATATATAAAACAATTAATGGCCTCAGTATCAAACAATATTGTAGCTACTGAAGCTACAACAAAGAACATACCTATCACTTTTTCCAGGATTGTATCAACATACATTGGAAATTACTCCACTATGTGTAAATGTTTCACTCCTGAGGCATGGGGCTAGAGCCCTATATTATATGATGCTTCTGACTGTATCATAGTAGAATTTGGATCTGAAAAACCTATAAAATAATGAGTAATATTCATAGACTGACAGAAATGTTGTATAAGACAAAAATTTCCATAGCTCTTGAATGTATTTGCGGGTATATGACAAGAAGGTCTAGGGTGGCACCCCTTGCACAATGTTATCAAGTTAGAGGCACATTACCTACAACAATGGACATTGTAGAGAAGGATCTCTACTGAGACCCAACTCCAGCACTCCGTGACGGTCCTTCCACTTCCTATTCTCCCGAAGTATTCCGCTGAAGCAATAACCAGCTGGAAGAGAAGAGGCGATAATGTTGACCATGTTTTCGATGTTCATCTCTTCCATTATTGTTCTGTGAACTATATCTATATAGGTATAAATAAAGAACATAAAAACCTATGATCTAGTGTCTGATCACAAATAATTAAATGTATATCTTCATGTTTAGAAGATCATTATTTACCATGTTTGATGAAAAAAAGAAAAGCTCGGAAAACCGGTTGGTGTAGGCTGACACCGAACACTATCCCTGTTGCACTAATAGGAACTATAGATATTTTTCTAACATCAAATACTCTAGAAAATTCTTATAAATAAACACATTTTTAAAACCCATCCAATCTAGTCTCTCTTGTCAATCATCTTATATCATAGAGTCCCACCAATTTTTTTCAAAACCCTTGAGTGTGATTATTTTTTACTTCACCCTGACATTCTTAATTTTCACTAGGATGTCAAATATTTGATCAATACTATCCATCCAATAATCTACATCATGAGGTTTATTTTTCCCATTAAAGGACGTTGGTTTCTCTGAAAATAACTCTAGTGATCAATTTCTTTCTTCTCCAGCACTAGGTTGTACTTCCACAACTGCGTTCTGAAATCGTCGCACAACCTGATTGATAGAACGGACTATCTGTACAATAGGCTCAATAAAAATATAATACATCAGTTGATTCCTTGAGTAAATTCAGGTGAACCATCCCAAGGAACATGTGGAAGACATCTTGGATGCATACCGATGCACACCGAAACAAAAGAATGATTAAACATTGATCAAATCTCAGTTCAAACTAGAAATTCCAAAAGAAAAACTGTCATTTTAAAAGGGAAAACCTACAATAAAGACCCATATCCCAACATCCAAAGGTAACTTCATTCTCTTTATGATAAGACAAGTCCATAAAATTATCACAACATACCTCCACTATCCTAAAAATTCTATCTCTAGTCAAACCAAAATCGTAAGAGATGATTTTTGAGAACCTACCTCTTCTGATACGAGACAATAATGAACCCACCCAGGATGCCCTGAAACTTGACACCATACATGATCTGTCACATACCCGAAGGGAGATCCTGATCCCTATGGGCTAGCGACAAGTGTAACACCCCAAGCTTCCATGGCATGTTTCCCATTGGATAATGCAATAGCCTACGCTATACAGAATTTTGATATTCAAACACACAACGACCAATCAAACAAGTCGTTATGAATATTAATACCCACTTTTTGAAATTTAATAAATTTTGGTTATCAAAATGGACATCATTTTTGGAATTGGAATATCAAAATTAGCTTAGGGTGGGTTTTTTTACTTTTTTGAAAACATTCAATTTTTGATGAATAGTGAAAATACTAAATTTTAATTAAATTTTTTTAATCGAAATAACTTATATTGTTAAATTATAAATTTCAGTGGCTTTAAAGTATCAATTTATTATATTTCAATCATTTAATATAATTTATTTCATTGGTTTAATTTTACATTTAAACTAGATATAAACAAGTATCAATCTTATGATACTTACTATTTCTTAAAAACAAGCTTTTAGTTTTGAAAACATGAGTTAATTTTAAATTAATTTATGCCACTGTTTTTATTTGAATTTTGAAAAATGGGTTCAATATTTGGTATGAGGAGGTCGAAATTGTGAAAATGGGTAACTTTTATTTTTAGACATTATGAATATTTACTATTTAAAATATTTAATTTACAATGGTTAAAGTGTAAATATAGTAAATAAGGGTAAAAAATAATATTATAATAATATATAATTGCACTATCATGTGTAATATTCCGATTGGCGGTTACATGTACAACCATGTTCATCATTGGGTCAATTTTTGGGACCCCATTAATCCACTTGAGAGTGATAATGAAAAATTATATTAATTAATTTAATGTAAAAACAAAGAAATCAATAAACATAATTTTTTTTGTAAAATAATTATTACAAGTGGTTATATAAGTTATAATTTAGACTATAAATATTATTTTTTAATCTAAAAATACTTCTAGCATCACGGTATTTTTTTTATAATTTTTATACGTCAAATAAATATAATTATTTATGACATAATAATGACGCAGTTTTTACCTCATTAATGAATGATTTAAATAAATGAGATTATAAAAATTAAAACAATATCCAAAACGTGTCCAATTCTTATTGCATGATTTTATTTCAAACATGAGTAATCTTATCTTCGTTTGTAATGATTTTTTGTCCTTTTGAAACCGAAAATCATTATATAATTAAATAATATATTCAATCATTCCTAAAGAGCCCCTCATCTCCCTTATAAAAATCCCTCACCTCTTACCCATTT
The DNA here is from genome assembly GCA_963277665.1 of Viscum album. NCBI lineage: Eukaryota > Viridiplantae > Streptophyta > Magnoliopsida > Santalales > Viscaceae > Viscum > Viscum album. The sequence goes on along the minus strand of OY728121.1, from coordinate 1,572,389,111 downwards.
CTCACACCATTAAAGCACCTTCTATCATCCAACCTCTTCCCAATTAAGATTCCCACATCCCCCTCTTTCTCTTAGATGTCTTTCCTTAGGCAGAAATCACTTCAAGGAATCCTTTTAGATCAAACTAAATGGAGTTACCCTGTTTAATGGTAACATCTCATCTTAAGTTCATTTCATTTATTTTACTTTTCGAACCAACTAAACTCTCTTTATTTCGTTTATATATTATAACACTAGTATCCTAAATAAATTTGGTTGTTTTTAATAGAATAATTTAATCTATACTTACACACACCTCCATCTAATGGGTATAGAACAGAATGTTTCTATGAACGTCGAACAACTGCCTCACGAAACAATGATTGTTCAATTCTCTACTACCACCTCTTCTGGCGGCCATTATGATGGAACTATAATTATATATGATATTTATGATATTTATTTTATCTATATTATTATTTAATTTTCTTTTATATCATACCTATATTCTTTTCATGTTTTATATATATGATAATTTCATCGGAGAAGTGCAGACTACCACCCGTCAAAGTGATATGACTCATCCATACCATACATGGAATGCATAAAGGATAGTGTTGATGAAAATATTAAACGTATATAAAAAATTATATTATACTATAATAATAATATACCTATGTATCATTTTTTCTTCTTTCCTTTTAAATTAAAAAAATGAAATGGAAGTAGTGTTTGTGCGTACGTACGGATTACCGTCTCCATGAACGCGATGATATTCAATCACCATTGTAACCATTCATGAATAATTTATATTTGATTATTAAAAGTAATATTTATTTACGTTATATAATTTTGGATATGAATCAAATAAGTTATATCCATATCAAATATGATTTACCCAACAAAACATATAAAGTAAAATGACTCAGTTAATTCTCGAAACAATGATACAACTAAAATTTTGTTAACAAAGAAATATTAGAAGATCATATATTATATATAATTTTTGTATTTTGCTCTGGTAAAATCTAATAAAAATTATTTAACTATTATACATGAGGTTAACATACCCTCAACCAAGGAAAAGTAAACGGCAAGGGTTAATTTCACAATATCGTTTTTATCTGAGGTTGATTTTACGTAAGTATCGACTAGGACCACAATATCATCCGCATCCATGTTTCTTAAAAAATTATTTCAAAACATTTTTACTATTTACTAGACTATGGGTTAATGTCAATTATACACTTCTGTGACTTTTATAAAATGGTTTTAATGGAATCTGTCTGAATTTTTCCAAACAAGGAACTTTATGACCTTTTCGAAAAATTAAGGTAACAGTGTTTTTTAACATATATGGCAGGTTTGGTTATTATCCAGCTTTATAACACATTTTAAGCTCCACTTAAATGTTTATAATAATATTTAAAAAATAAATTTTTTATTTATAATTACATGAAACATAAATGATTTCAAAATAGAAAGAGATAATTTTTCTCAATTTCATTTATTTCATCTATGTCAACATCTTTTAATAGATTTTATACAAGTTTGAATTTGATTTATTATGATACAAATTTTCCATATTGTATTGTTGTTTTTGTGATATTTTTGATTGTTGATGTGTTATTTTAATACCATTAATTGTTTGTGGTAAATGTTTTAAAATTTCACATGCTAGTTTTAATACGAATATTTATGTTAAGTTTCAACCGTTACATATGGGGAATGCATTGGACTTAGTAACTGATGGGTGGAGCCCACTGTAGCTCCCCGATGTATCAGTAGGTCTCATGAGACAAACTAGTTTCTTGGAAAAAGGCATTGAAAAAATCTTATTTGTAGTCATGGAATGAGGCATGGACTACGTGGTAATGATGTCAGGCATTAGGCATTACGTCATTAGGAATCTAGTTATTGATATTAAATGTGATTATTCAACTGGTAGAATATCAATATGAATAATTAAATGGAATTATTTAATTTATCATTTCCATATTCTACTGATGTTTATGTTTAAAAGGATTTTGTTTTAGTTTTACACATTGACTTAAATGTATATGTTTATTTATAAATGTTTCCACTATATTGTTATCGTTACTGAACATCTGAGCTCACCCCTTTATATATTTAATTTTTCCTAGGATGTTAAGAAGTATATCATGATTAACCTGAAGGAATAGGATTATGGATATGAGTGTGTTGAAAGGGGACATAATGTTGTATTTCATTATTTCATGATATAATGTAAAACTTATGTATGCATCTTATACGTCCATGGATACTAAACTAATCGGGATTTTGAGACATGAACTCTAATGATCATTAAAATGATATGCAATAATGCTCCAAATCAGGATAACTACGGTCAGGGTGTTACAGTTGGTATCAAAGGATATTTGGTGCAATCCTTATAAAAAAGATTTAGTTAAAATCTAATTAGAGCCCATTACCCTATGACTGACTTTTAGGATTAACATAGATGAACTCTCTAGAATTTTGGTAATATAGAGAATTTGGGTATTATCTAATCAGTACATCTATGAATGGATAAGATAAAGAAGAGGCGGATCAGGCTTAGATGTACCTAAGTGTGAAAACTCTAATAAGGAGTTTCGTTCTTGACCTGGGGTATCCTGGTACATGACAATAGGCTTTGTTTGACTCTTAATTAGGATACCCCAGAGGGATATACATAGGATAATTCACATTTTCATTTCAAATCATTATGAATGATTTAAGAGTATATACCTCTTCAATGAAATCATTATTCTCTTTATTGATTATATCCATAAACAGTTCAATTTATGTTACGTGTTTTACATGTATGGAATTATGTATTTCGATTCCGAAAATAATGTAGTGTATTCCATTGTTTAGAAATGTAACCTAGTGTATGTAATGGGAACTATATCAATGCACCTAGTCCATATAGGGATTTACCTCATACTCAAGATAATTATATTGTAGTTGGTGATACCATTGGTGTTGATTAGCTTATCACCATATTGGGGAAACTCACTCAGGTAATGAATAATAACCATACCTGTATGGAGCACCCATATCCACAACGCGGATGATCAATGTTATACCGATTCATGAGGCAAAAACCACCAATATTCAATTGGAATATAAATCCATTTGTAGCTGAGAAATGTATATGTTCCTTAGTAAAAATATATTATGCTTTGGGGAGTAGAAAAAGGGAAAAAGTTTTCATGCATGTTTATCGCCTCACTGGAGATACAGATCAATGGTGGTCATTAATTCACAGCACAAATGAAGATGAATTAGTATCAAATATGGAATATAGGGAGTTTAAAAAAAATTCATAGAAAACGAATTTCCTCATGACCATCGAGCAGATATGGAATGATAATTTATGAGTATGAGGAAAAAGGAGGATAAGAATGTCGCAAAGTATTAGGAAAACATTAAGAGATTATGAAGGCATGCAACAGATTATATATGTATCCCAAGGAGTATTTTTGATTGATTCATTGATGGTTAAATCCATTTATCCATTGAGCATTAGGATCACAATAGTTCTCATCATATGATGATATTGCATCATGTGCTATCAAGACATAAAAGGAACTCTCTATTTCTTACGACATTAAAGCAAAGCATGAGAAGAATAGATCTGCTAAACACTTGGAAAATTTAAATAAGGGGAAGAAGGGAAAAGTTGAATACCCATCCCACTGTAAATGTTGGAAGAAACACCCCGGTACTTTCTTGAAGGAAATAGATGTCTGTTACAAGTGTGGTGAAAAATGCAACCATGTAACACCCCAAGGCTTTGAAAATAAATATTGAGTTCATTTTATAATATAGAAGTTACACTCAACTTTTCCTCTTCTATGTTTTGAATTTCAAAAAATGGTCATCTAGAGTTTTGATCAGTAAGTCATTTCGAGTCTGATAGAACTGACTTGATTTTTTGGTGAATGGTATCATTCCCTATATGAATAGTAATATGAATAGTAATATAACCCTTCTTAATAGTAAATTATAATATTATTTTATTTTTTATAAGGCAATAAGATAATGAGATATTAATTAATTTTTCAATGTGAAATAAAACTAATTGCACCTTTAATATTGATATATTTTGAATTAATTAGGAAATTAATTAAAAATTAATTAAATAATATTTAGAAAATTAATTATGAAAAATGGAGTTCATTTTTGAATTCTACATGTCGTATAATGGTAGGTCTAAATTTTTTGGTTTTTTATGAAATTCTAGTATTTTTTTTGAATAATGAGATATGATAAAATACCATATATACAAATTATCAGTTAAATACACTATTCATGACATCACAAGTGATGAAAACAAACTTGGTTCAAACTCACATGCACTTATTACTTCTAGGGTTCACATGAAACTACACTATTGGTTCTATTGAGAGAAATAATAATTAATTAATTAAATATTCAAAATTTACCCCTCTCATCCACTATAAAAACCCCTCACCAATACCTCTTCTCTTAACTCTTCTAAGCCTTAAATATCCTCAATGTTTGGACCAAATACCCTCCCCTAGTCAGTACCCACGACCAGAGATCTCCTGGTCTTTCCAAAAGAATAATATCCCTTCCCTTAAGGAGGTTCTTGTGGATTTTATTTAAAGAGGTAAAGCATATTTGTTTTTCTTTTTTGTTTCATTTAAATTTATCTTATTTTGTTATCCTATCCTCACCTACTCTATCCAAATGAACATGATAACTCCAGTATCATCTATATACTAGATTTATATCATGTGAAGGGAAGAACCATAATCAATATTCTTAATTCGTCCCTTTTATTTTTATAAACGAAATCAATGTCTATGAGGTGCCAATTTATAACCTTCGTGGAAGACGATGTTTCTTTCTTCAATATTTCCTTCATTACTGGTCATGATACCATATTTATGTTTGAACCAGAATATAATATATGTATTACATTGTAATTAATATTCATGAACCAATATATGTACATATTATTAATTTATGTGACAAAACTAGTTCATAATAATCCAAATACTGCCAAAAAATTGAAGTGATTGTCATTCAACGATTCATCAACATTCCATGTATCAAAATGATATAAATGGACATTAAAAATTCAGGAGGTTCATAAATAATATTTAATTTCAATTCTGGAGTTTTACATCCGTACCACTTCATTACAGAACAACAATGGAACATATTATGAAAATTAAAGAAAACAAACACTCCAGAATGAGGAAATTCCATACAATTACTTATCAATAAATACATAAATTAACTAACCAGAATTATGATCAACTATATACATTCCAAATAGGTTCTCAAATAATTTATTTAGAAGTGTTATTTTATATTCCATGAGCTTAATTATAACAGACAAACATGTTCTGAGTTAAGGTAAGGGTTTCTACCCAAACATCCATTTTCCTCCGGGTTACTTTCATTGTCTAATTTCCCCAATGAAATTATTTTATATTGTTATGTACTCCTCATAAATTCTATGTGAGTATTTATATATGTACAAATACTTGAATATTTCCCTATTTTATGTATTTTTACATGTTTTAAAAGATGCATTCAAAACAGTTTCCAACATACAAGCCCGATACAATGGAATTTTTAAAATCCATATTTATTTTCAAGAGAACTCTATAACTTGTTTTTGGAAACCATTATGATTGTAAAAATACTCATTTTATTATGAAAATAATATCTAACATCACTTCCGGTTTTATAAAAATATTTTTCAAAACAAGTCTTCTTTTCAAAATAGAAGAGTATTTATCTCAAGATTGCTTAATGATTTTATAAGAGTATTTTCGTTTGATTCGACACACATGTTGTTTCTTATACATTATTGGGTTTAATAATTTATGAATTCATCTACCATATTTGATTTAATGGTTTATAACTAACCCTATTGTGGATGATCTATCCTAAAAACATTCACCCTATTACTCAAGAATGGTTAGGGTTTTATGTTTAATGATTGGGGAATAATAGTTACATTTCATATGATATTTTCAATATGAATATATATGTTGTTTATGTGTATCCCCACTCATATGAAGAATGAATCAAACTTATTATGTGACTGGTGGGGCCCACTATAGCCCCTCGATGTGTTGGTAGGTCTTATGAGACAAATAGATGTGGAATTGGCCGAATCATTTCAAAATGTGATATATGAATTTTGGTCGAGGCCTTAATCATTAGAAGTCTAGGGAAAATCCCTAAAAAAAATTCAGAATGTCCGAAATATGCACATCCCTCATTATGAAGCTAGTAATTGAACGTTCATGTGGTTATTCGACTAGTAGAATACCCATGATTAAAGGTTCATTATTCCATTATTTACTCATCTCATATTTCCGTCATAATGTGTTCATGATTATTATTAAAGGCATGTGTTTTCAATTATGCCCCATGTGTTATGATTATTCTATCTTCCACTGTATTGCTTACTCTTACTGAGCATTTGAGCTCATCTTTTTCTTATGCTTATTTTTTCATGGGACATGAAGAAGTAAATAATGAATGACTTGCAAGAAAAATCTAGGAGATATGATGTTACTATTAGAATAAATTAGTGTTGTATTTCTATTCATGATGTAATGTAAATATTACTTATGTGTCTTGTTTCCAAAAGCTAAAAAACTATTGGGACATTCGGGATTTGTATTCCTTGTATGTATGCCTACTTAATCAAAAAAACCACCATTTCCGAGAAACTAGGGTCAGGTCCTTAGAGTTGGTATCAGATGAAGTTTAGTTGAAAACATAGAAATGTAGAATAAGGAAGAATCCCTAATTAAGTATTTGAGGATAATCATACAAGAATGTCCAGTAATTTTGGTAAGGAAGAGATTATATGGATCATTCAAACTATACATCCTTGTTTGGATCCGAGCATATAGAGGTGGATGTGGCATAGATATACCTAGGAGTGAAAGCTCCGACAAGGAGTTTCTTGATTGACCTGGGGTATCCAAGTATATTAAAACAGGCATTTCTTCACTCTTGGTTACGAAACTCATGGGGGATATTCTTAGGATTATTCATGTTTCCTTTACAAGCCATTATGAAGTATTTAAATGTAAATTTTTCTTCAAAGTTACCATGTTTATGATTAAGAGATTAACTATGAATATAATTTCAATTTATGCTTAGTATTTTTCTACATTGAGATTATAAATTATGATTAAAACCATAATCTAGTGTATGAAATTATTTAGAAATGGAGCCTAGCGGAATGATTGGAAACAGATCGAATGCATTTGTCCCCTGAAGGGAGTTTCATCCGATGTAAGATAATGATGTTGGATCTGGTGCTGTAACTGGGGCTGAGCAACTCATAACTTTACAGGGACACCATAATCAGGTTATGAATAATAACCTTACCTGTATGGAGCATCCAGATCCACCATGTGGAGGAGCTATGCTAGATAACTTTATGCGACAACAGCCTTTATCATTCAATGGGACTACAATCCCATTTGTACCTGAGCAGTGGATAACTTCCCTCGAGAATATATTTTTTGCTTTGTGGTGTAATGAAAGGGAGAAGGCCATCATGGCAGTTTATCAGCTATCGGGAGATGAAAAAATGTAGTGGTCATTAATCCAAAACATAAAGGAGTAGGAAGTAATAGAAGAGATGTAATTGAGATATTTTAAGGAAAAATTCCATGAAAAATACTTTCCTCGCAAACAAATAGTGGATATGGAGTGAAAATTATTGAATATGAGGCCTAAGGAAGATGATAATATCACAAAGTATGAAGCTAGCTTCACATGGATATCAAGACATGTTATAGACTACATACGAAATCCATGGAGAAAAAATGATCGATTCTTTGATGGCCTAAAGCCATTCCTCCGGTGGTCAATGGTATCCCAAAGTTTTTCATCATATGAGGATATAGTTTTATGTGATTTCAAGTAGATAATGAATTATCTAAGTCTTATGATTTTAAAGGAATGTAAGAAAAGAAGAGGGCTGATGAGAACTATGGGAAAGGAAATAAGGAAACAAGGAAGAAGGGAAGAGTTTAATTTCCACTATGTGACAATTGTGGATGAAACACCCTAGTGCGTGATTAAAGGGAAAAGGAGTATGTTAAAAATGTGGTCATAAAGGCCATCATGCTGGTTATTCCAAGGGGAAGAAAGAGGCCACTAATGTTCAATGCTATAATTGTGGGGATATGTGACACTATGCTAATGATTGTCCAAAGCGTAACGGAAATACGCAATAGAAAAGAAAAGGGAACTAAGATAAGGTTATGCGATGACCACCCTAGAGGATGAAGTTTCAAATGACGTGGTGGCAGGTACTTTGATCATTTCATAAAACATATCCAATGCTTAATATGATGTTGGATCATCGCATTGTTTCATATCTTCCCAATTTTGTAAGAAAATTTGATATTTAAAATTTTATTTAACAAGGGAGTTGTTAGTCAAAATTCTTATGGGAAGTGGCATTGCAACAAAGTATTATGAATCAGTTCCCATGAGGGAACATAAATGTTCATTTTCTACAGATCTCATTGTCATACCCGTGATTTAATTTGATACAATCATCAATATGTATTGGATTTCGGACCATGATGTGAAAATTTATTATAAGAAGAAGGAGGTTACAATTTTCGATGAGGATAATGAGTACCTTATAATTAGAGAAAAAACCTCAACACCTGATTCTTATCTAGATCCACCCATGGTAGTTCAAAAAAAATAAATTATCAGGGGGGAAGATAAAGAAATAACAATGGGTGAGGAAAATAATATTCAAATATAATATGTACCTGTTTTGCATGAATTTGCTGATGTATTTCCAGAGGATTTACCTGGACATCCTCTTAAGTGGGAAATTGAGTTTTCCATTGACTTAATTCCTGGTTCAAAGCCCATATCATATACCCCTTATAGAATTGACACTATGGATTTAGTGGAGAAACTGAAAAAACTAGATGAATTGAGTGATAAAGTATTTATTCACCATAGAGTTTCTCCATGGGGAGCCCTTATTCTTTTTGTTAAGATGAAAGGTGGGTCTTTGAGGCTGTGCATTGATTACAAGGAAATAAATGTTGTTACAATAAATAATAATTATCCTCTTCCACGAATTGATGATTTATTTGATCAACTTCATGGAGCCCAATATTTTTCGAAGGTTGATCTTGAATTTGGAAATCATTAGTTACTTGTGATGAAATAAGACATTCCAAAAACAGCATTACCAACCTGGTATGCGAATTATGAGTTTACAATAATTCCTTTCGGACTAACTAATGTACCATTTGTTGCATGAATATGAGGAAAAGAGTCTTCAAGGGATATACTGATGACTTTGTGGTGGTGTTAATTGATGAAATCCTGGTTTTCTCTAAAAGCTATGAAGATCATGAAAATTACTTACGCACTATTCAGAAGACACTGAGAAGAAATGAATTATATGGGAAGATTAGCATGTGTGATTTTTGGCTCTAATCAGTTTCCATTTTGGGCTACATTGTCTATAAGGATGGAATATCTATAGCTCCTATGACATAACAGGTTGTGCAAGAGTGGCCTACTCCAATGAACATAACATAGGTATGTAGTTTTATTTGATTTTCAGGTTATTATCGGCGTTTCATTCAAAACTTCTCATGTTTAGCCAACCCAATGACCAAGCTCACACAAAAATGGGTTAATATTATATGGGAAAAGTAATGTGAAGAATGTTTTGAAGATTTGAAGAGGAGGTTTGTGAATATTCGGATCCTAACCCTACCATTAGGGAATAGTGAGGTAGTTATCTATAGTGATGCATCAAACAATAGACTTGGTTGTGTCCTTATGCAGAATGATCGAGTGATTGCCTATGCATATAGGCAACTAAAAATTCATGAACAAAACTATCCATGTAATGATCTTAAGTTACCAAATGTAATCTTGACTCTGAATATTTGGATACATTACCCTTATGGAATAAAATATGAGATATATACAGATCAAAAGAGTTTGAAATATATATTATCACTGAAAGAACTCAATATGACACAAAGGAGATGGATTGAGATACTCAAAGATTATAATTCCGAACAAGATGATAGTTGAAAGTGATCCTATGTTCATGGATCTAGTAAAGATGGATATGGGAATTATCAAGGAATGTAACACATCAATGCCTTTTCAAATGGTTTCCCCACCTTATTTAATGGAGATAATAAAAAGTTCTCAGGATGATTATGAGGATATTCAAATGAAAATTAATTTTATAAATGATGGAAAGTTGACTGACTTCTTATATGATGGTGGCATTTTGAAATTCAGGAAGAGGCTTTGCGTTCCCTCAATTACTAAGCTAAAGAGAGAACTATTTGATGATGCTCGTAGCTCTAATTTCTCTATACATCCTGTTAGTACAAAGATGTATCGAGATATCTGAGAAAACGTTTGGTGGGAAAATATTAAAAAGGACATTGCCGAATATACATCAATGTTCCTGGTATGTCAACATGTGTAGGCTGAGAGGAAGAAGTCTAAGGGGATGATAAAACCACTACCTATACCATCATGGAATTGAGAGGACATTACCATAGACTTTGTCACTGGATATACTAGGACATATAGAGGAAACAAAGGTATATGGGTTGTTGTTGATCATCATACAAAGACATCTCACTTTATCACGATTTGAGAGGACTTATCATTGGATCAACTAGCACGAATTTGAATCAATGAAGTGGTAAGGCTACATGGAGTACCACTCATTATTGTATCTGACAGTGATCCTAGATTCACCTCAATGTATTGGAAAAGTCTCCAATATGATTTATGTACTTAACAAAACAAAAGTACGACCTATCATCCTCAAAGTGATGGCCAATCAGATCAGAATATTCATATAGTGGATGACTTGTTGAGAGAATGTTCTATAGAATTAAATGGTGTATGGGACCAACGTCACCTACTGGTTGAATTCTCCTACAACAACAGTTTCCACTCAAGCATCCAAATAGCACCATATAAAGACTTTTTATGGGAAAAGTTGTAGAACACCGGTGTGTTCGGATGAAGTCAGTGAGTGAAAGCTGCTAGGACCTGAATTGGTTGATGAAATGGGGGAGAAGGTGAAAACCATTCAGCAGCATATCAAGGTGGCCCAATGTCGACAAAAGAGTTATGAAGATAACCATCGATGAGAACTTGAGTTCAATTTTGGAGACCAGGTATTTCTTCACATATCTCTATCGAAGAAGTTCATGAGGTTTGGGGTGAAAATAAAGCTAAGTCCCAGGTGTATAGGCCACTTCGGGATCCTTGATCGAGTTAGAACTGTGGCCTATCGACTGGAACATCCTCCTACCATGTCGAAAGTACATGATGTTTTTCATGTATCCCTTTTGAAGAAGTACATACCAGACCCTTCACATGTAATCTCTTTAGAGGTGGTACAGTTGTAGGATGATCATTCCTATGAGGAGCAGCTACTGAAAATCTTGGATCGTAGAGACAAAGTTCAGTGCAACAATACTACTCATATGGTCTATGTACTATGGCGAAACCATATGTACAAAGAGACAACATGGGAACTGGAGGAATCAATGAAGGTAATGTCCCGCCACCAGTTTTTGGCCGAGATTGTAAAATGAAAATTTGAGGGTGAAATTTTTGAATGGGAGAAGAATGTAACACCCCACCATTTTTCAAATAAATATTGAGTTCATTTTTAATCTATAATTTAAACTCAACTTTTCCTCTTCTATGTTTTTAATTTCAAAAAATGATCATCTAGAGTTGTGATCAGTAAGTCATTTAGTGTCTGATTGAACTAAGATGATTTATTTGGGAATAGTAACATACCCTTATGAATAGTAATATGGATAGTAATATGACCATTATGAAGAGTAAATAATATTATTATTTTATTTTATTAATTCAATAAGATAATGTGATCTTAATTAATTTTTCAATGTGAAATAAAACAGATTGCACCATTATAATTGATAATTTTCGAATTAAATAAGGATTTATTTAAAAATTAAAGTAATAATATTTTGAAAATTAATTTTGAAAAATGGAGTTCATTATTTAATTTTACACATCAATTAATTGTATGGGTAATGTTTTGGGTGTTTTAGGATATTCTAGAATTTATGATGAATAGTGAAATACGATAAAATACTGTATTTACAAATATTCAGTTAAATACACTATTCCTAACATCAAAAGTGATGAAAACCCACATGGTTTGAACTCACTTGAACTTATTTCTATTAGGGGTCACATGAATCTACAATATTGGTTTCCTTGAGGGAAATAACAAAATAATTAATTAAATATTCAAAATTTACCCCTCTCCTCCACTATAAAAACGCCTCTCCAATGCCTCTTCTCTTCACTCCTATAAGACTTGAATCTCCTCATTATTCTACCAAAATACCCTTCTTTAGTCACTTCCCATGACCAAGATGCTCTTTGTCATTCCAAAAGACCAATATCCCATCCCATAAGGTGGTTCTCGAGGAAGTTATTTCAAGAGGTAAAGCACCTTTATTTTTCTTTTAGTTTCAAATGAATTTATCTACTTTTGTTATCGCTTCCTCACCTCCTCTATCGAAATGAACATTATAACTCCATTATAATCTATATTCTATATTTATATCATGTGAATGGAAGAACCATCACCAATATTCTTACTCCCACCCTTTTATTTTTAAAAATGAAATTAACGTCCATGAGGTTCCAATTTATAACCATCAGGGATGAAAAAGTTTTGTTCATAAATATTTACTTAATTAATGGTCATTAAACCATATTTATGGTTTAAATAGACTATAATATATGTATTAAAACCTAATTAATATTCCATAACTAGTATATGTACATATTATTAATTTATGTGACCAAACTAGTTCATAATAATCCAAATACCGCCAACCAATTGAAGTGATTTTCATTTAATGATTCATCCTCATTCCATGTAACAAAATGATATAAATGGAAATTAAAAATTCTGGATGTTCATAAATAATATTTAATTTCTAATTCTAGAGTTTTACATTCATACAACTTCTTTACTAATGAACGAGTGAACCGATTATGAGAAATAAGGAAAACAAACACTCCAAAATGATGAAATTCAATACAATAACTTATCAATAAACACATAAATGAACTAACCATAATTATGATAAAATAATTAAATATATAATAGGTTCTGAAATAAGTTATTAAGAAGTATAATTTCATATTCCAGGAGCTTAATTACATGATTGTAACACGTTCGGAGTTAAGGTAAGGGTTTTCCACCTGAACTTCCATTTTCATTTGGGTTACATTCATTGTATAATTACCTCAATGAAATTATTTTATATTGGTATGCACAACTCATAAATTCTCTATGAGTATTATATATATGAACACCAACCATACTCCTTCCCAGTTTTATATATTGTTACCTATTTTAAAAGATACTTTCAAAAGTGTTTCCAAAATACAAGCCTGTTACAAGGTAATTTCTCAAATCCATATCAATTTTCAATAGAACTCTTCAATCTGGTATTGGAAACCATTATCATTCTAAAAAACACATTTTATTATGAAAATACTATGTTACATAACTTCTAGTTTTATAAAAATATTTTCCAAAATAAAAATTCTTTCCCAAATAGAAGAGTATTTATCTCATGATTTCTTAATGATTTTATAAGAGTATTTTCGTTTGATTCAACACTATTGTTATTTCTTAAGTATTATTGGGTTTAATAATTTATGATGTCATATACAATATATGATTTAGTGGTTTATTACTAACTCTATTTAGGATGATCTATCCTAAAAACATTCACCATATTACTCAGAATGGTTAGTGTTTTATGTTCACTGATTGGGTAAGATATTAAAATTTCATATGATAGTTTCAATATGAATGTATACGTTTTTTATGTTTATAACCACACATATGAGTAATTAATTGGACTTCTTATGTGGTGGGTGGGGCCTTTTATATCCCCTCTATGCATCAATAGGTCTGATGAGACAAATAGACGTGGAATTGGCCGAGGCCTTTCCCAATGTGTTATATGGATTTTGGATGAGGCCTTAATCATTAGATGTATTAGACAATGCCTTGGAAAAATGATTCAGAATGTCCTACATATGCACTTACCTCATTATGAAGCTAGTGATTGAATGTTCATGTGGTTATTAGACTAGTATAATACCCATGATTTGGTTCCATTATGGCATTATTTACTCAGCTCATATTTCTGCCAAAATTTGTGCAAGTTTGTTATTAAAGGAAAGTGATTTCAATTATGCACCATTTCTTATGTTTATGATATCTTCCATTTTATTTCATAATCTTTTTGTGTGTTTGAGCTCACCCCTTTGTTATGTTTCATTTTTCACTGGACATGAAGAAGTAAATTATGAATGACTTGCAAGCATAATCTAGGAGACATGATGTTACTAGTGGATTAAATTTGTCTTGTATTTCTATTACTGATGTAATGTTAAACATACATATGTATCTTGTTTCCAAAATCTACTAAATTACTTGGCCTTTCGTGATTCATATTCCTTTTATGTATGAAAATGAAATTGAATAAGGCACCGGCACCAGGCAATTGGGGTCAGGTCCTTACAAACCAAGCTCGTGATTGAATGGGAAAGAAAGTGGCTGTCAATGTTGATTGATAAAATTGTAATGAAATGGTGCATTATGAAAACTATTGTCCTAATCTCTAAGGATACATTCCTCAAAAAAGACCAAGGGATCAAGGGGAAGATTATTTGATTAGTACTGCTGAGGTTGATGCCCCGATAGACATGGTGGCAGGTAATTTAATGGTTTCATTAAGTTTATCCAATTATTTATTTTATTTTTGATCATGTCATTGTTCCATATCTTCCCAATTTGATAATAAAATTATATATATCCAATTTAATTTAACAATGGTGTTATCATTCAAAACTCCTAAGGGAAGTATCACTGTAACAATGTTTTGTGAATTAGTCCTCATTAGGGTATATAAATGTTCTTTATCTGCTGATCTTGTCTTCATACCCATGATTGAATTTGACATAATCCTCTATATGGATTGGATTTTATAACATGATTAGAAAATTTATTGTATGAAGAAAGAGTTCACAATTTTTGATGATGATAAGGAATACCTTATCATTACAGTAGAAACATTGCCATCTGATTCTTATCTAGATCCACCCCAATAGCTCTACTAAATTCAATTATTGGAGAGAAAGAGAGTGACATAACTATGGGCAAGGAAAGGAATGCTCAAATAGTTGATGTACCTATTTTAAAATAATATGTTGATGTATTTCCAGAGGATTTACACGGATATCCACCAGAACAATAAATTGATTTTTCTATTGATTTAATTCCTAGTTCTAGGCCCATATTGAATAGCCCTTATGGAATAGACACTGTGGAATTAGGGGATTTATAGAAATAACTAGAGGAGTTGAGTAATAATGTATTTATTCACCCTACTATTTCTCCATGGGGAGCCCTAGTTCTATTAATTAAGTAGAACGATGGATCTCTACGGTTTTGAATTTACTATAGGGAGATCAATGCTATAATAATAAAGAACAAGTCTTCCCTTCCACAAATTGTTGATTTATTTGATCAACTTCATGGAGTTCAATAATTTTCAAAGATTGACCTTCGATCTTAATATCATCAGTTTTGTGTTAAGAAGGATGACATTCCAAAGACAAAATTTTGATCCAGGTATGGGCATTGTGGGTTTACAATAATGCCTTTTGGATGGACCAATGAACCCTCTGTCATAATGGATCTAATGAACAGAGTTTTCAAGGAAAATATTGATGACTATTTACTGGTATTTATTGATTATATCATTGTATACTCCAAAACTACGAATATATGAAAAATCACTTGCACACTAGTCTAAAGTCTCCTAAAAGAAATTAATTATATGGGATGTTCAGCAAGTTTGAATTTTGGATTCAGGAAATTTCTTTCTTGGTCATATTTTCTCAATGGATAGAATCTCTATTGATCCTTCTACAACAAGAGAAACATGAGAATGTCCAGCACCAACAAGTATAACTGAGGTAGCTAGTTTTATTGGTTTAGTAGGTTATTATAATTGTTTCTCCAAAAATTTTCCTGATTAGCTAACCCATTATCTATGCTCACACGGAAAGGGGTTAAAATTGTTTGGAAAAAAGAGTGTGAAGAATATTTTGAATAACTTAAGAGAATATTAGCCTATTTTCATATATTGAATCTACCATCAAGGAATGGTGGGTTTGTTATTTATAGTGATGATTCAAATAAAGGACTTGGTTGTGTATTTATACAGATTGATATGGTTATTTCTTATGCATCAAAATAGCTAAAAATTCATGAACAGAACCATCCCACTCATGAAATTTAGATAGAAGTTGTACTCTTTTCTCTGAAGATATATAGACACTATCTCTATGGAGAAAAATTTATGATTTATACTTATCATAGGAGTTTGAATTATATTTTATCAAAAAAAGAACTAAACAAGAGGCCAAGGAGATGTTTCGAACTACTCATGGATTTTGATTACACCATACACTACCACCCGAGGAAGGAAAATAAGGTGGCAGATGATTTGAGTAGAAAGTTTCATGGAGTTTTTATAATAATGAGAGTTGAAAGGGATCTTATGATCATGGATCTTATAAAGATGGATATTCAAATAATCATGAAAGGTGAAACATAAATTCTTTTTCAAATGGTTGAAAAAACTATCTATACTATAAAGGATAAAAATTTCTCAGACGGATGATGATGAGTTTCAAAAGAAAATTAAAAATCTGAATGATGAGATATTAATAGAGGTCGTATATGAAGATGGTATTTTAAAATTTGGGAAGAGACATTGTGTTCTTGACAAAGCTGATCTGAAAAAAGAATTTTTGGATGATTCCCATAGCTCCAATTTATAAATAAACCATTTTAGGAATAAGATGTATAGATATTTGTAGGAAATGTTTTGGTGGGACCACATGAAGAGTGAGATGGCTTATTATTTTTTAAGATTTATGGTTTTTCATCAAGTGAAAGCTAGAAGAAAAAATAATAGTAGAGTCATGCAACCTTTTCCCATTCCTGAGTGAAAATGAGATGACAGTACGATGTACTTTTTCATGGGGATACTAAGTAGTAGGAAGGGATGATGAAATATGAGTAAATTTTAATCATCTTACCATGTCAGAAAATTTTATAGATATAAGTGATGGTTTACCACTTTAACTCTAGAAATAATATATATTAATGATGTTTTAAGACTTCATGGAGTACCTCTATCGATTTATTTTCACCGTAATCCCCATTTTACCTCACGATTCTAGAAAAGTCTTCAGAAGGCCTTGGGTACTGATCTTCGTTTGAGTACTTCCTACCACCCTCAAACTGATGGACAATCAAAATTGACTATTCAAACATTATAAGACTTGTAGAGATATGGTTCACTTGACTTTAAAGGTACACGAGATCTATATTTAACTCTATTTGAATTTGTTTATTACAATAGTTTCCATTCAAGTATTCTGATGACACAATATGAAGCATTATAGGTAATGAGATGTCGCACACCAACTTGTTTGGATGATGCTGGTGATAAAAACTCATAGGCCTAGAACATGTTGAGGAAAAAATGGAAAAGGTGAAGGTTATTCAATCCCACATCTAGGAAGCTCAAAGTAGGCAAAAGAGTTATGCCGATAACTGAAGGAATGATTTGGAATTTCAAGTAGGAGTTTATGTATTTTTGAAGTTATATCCATGGAAGGATCTTATACGATTTGGAAATAAAGAAAAATTAATTCCTATATAAATCAGACCTTTAAAAATTCTAGAACGAATTGGAGTTGTATCTTATCTTTTAAAAATCTCGTGAAGTCTCTCCAAATATCATGATGTGTTCCACGTATCACAGTTGAGAAAATACATGTTTATCCCAACCCATGTACTCACCAATGAAGAAATAGTACTGGAACCCAACCAATCTTATTGTGAAGAGCCTATAAGAATTCATGAAACTGGAGAACAATTATTGAGAAACCAGATGACTCATCTGGTGAACGTTCTATATAGAAATCATAAGATGGAAGAGGTAATGTGGTAACACAGGGAACTTATGATGAAAATCCACCTGAATCATTTAATGTATTAGTAATCTAGAAATTTTGAGTGAAACATTATTTGAAGAGGTAAAAATGAAACAACCCAAGCTTCGACATTACTTTTCCTTTTGGATAATCCAATAGCTTGTGTTGTATGCAACATCAAGATTCATACAAACTACGACCAATCAAACTAGCCATTATGAAAAGTAATTACCACTTTTTGAAATTTTATAAATTGTATTTTTCAAAACGGATTTCATTTTTGGATTCAGAGTATCATTATTTTCTTGGGGTTCATTTTTTGTAATTTTCTAAAAACATTCATTTTTTGAGGAATAGTGAAAATTACAAAATTTTAATTAAAAACAAATTTTTTAATCAAAATAATTTATAGGGTTAAATTATACATTTGAGAGGTTTAAAAAATAAAGAAATTATATTTTTATCAATTTATATAACTTATTTCAATGGATGTAATTTCACATTTAAACTTGACATAAACAAGTGTCAATCTTTTGATAGTTACTATTTCTTAAAAACAAGCTTTTTGTTTTGACAACGAGAATTAATTTTAGATTAATTTCTTCCACATATATGTTTTAAATTTAAAAATATGGATTCCATATGTAGAATCAATTAGTTTTAAATTGTGTAAATATATAACGTTCATTTTTAGTCCTTATGTATGTTTACTTCAGTAAATATTTTATTTACCATGTTTGATGGGTAAATATGGTAAATAAGGGTAAAAAAATATTATTATAATAATATTAAATCACCCTAATATGTTTCCTATTTTTATTTTTTGAGACATTTCCTACCATGGGAATCCATGGATCAATTTTGGGACCCATGGAGCTACTTTATATTGATAATGACACTTTATATTAATTAATTTAAAGTAAAGACAAAAATGACAGAAACATATATCTGTTATTAACATAATTTTAACAAGGGGAGATATAAGTTATTTTTTTGACTATAAATATTCATTTGAATGCAAAAAGTATTTCCTATAGCATGGTATGTTTGTTTATAATTTTTAGACATCAAATCAATAAAATTATTTATGACACAATAATGATGTAGTGTTTACCTCGCTAAATAATGATTAAAATAATTTAGATTATAAAAATTAAAACAATATCCCAAATATATCCAATTCTTATCGGATGATTTTATTTCAAACTTTAGTCAACTTATATTCTACATTAATTAGTTTTGGTCCTTTAGAAACCGAAAATAATTATATAATAAAATAATATTTTCAATCATTCTAAAGAGACCATCCTCCCCCTTATAAAAAGAAATCACCTCTAACCCATGTATCACACCTCTCAAGCCCCTTGGATCATCCACCATCTTCCCAATTAATCTCCCTACATCAATATCTTACTTTTAGAAGTCTTACCTTAGAAATAAGGCACTTCAAGGAAGCGTATTGGTTGATACCAAAGGGAGTTACACAATTTTAAGGTAACATCTTCTCTTAAGTTCTTTTATATTATTTTACATCTCCAACCACCAAAACTCTCTTTATTCAATTATTTTATAACAAAACCATTATATTAAATATACTAGGTTATTGTTATGTCAATGTTTTAGCTACAATTACACACACCTCCATCAAATTGGTATAGAACAAGATGTCTCTGTGCACGAAAAACTACTGTCGAACGAAACGTTGATTATTCAAACCTCTTCTAGCACCTCTTACGGTAGACATTATAATGGAACTATAATTATATATGATATATATGATATTTATTTAATCGTTAATCATTAATAATTATCTGTAATATCATACCATTATTTTTTTATGTTGTATATATATGATAATTTCATTTGAGGAAGTGCGGACTACTGCCCCCTCAAAGTGATATGACTCTTTCATACCATACATGGAACATATAAAGGATGGTGTGGATGAACTTATGTAATGTATATAAAATATTATATTATAATGGAATAATAATATACCTATGTATCATTTGGTCTTCAGTCCCTTTAAAATAAAAAAAGAAATGGATGTAGCATTCGTCCATACGTACAGATTACTGTCTCCACGAACGGGATGAGATTCATTTCCCATCATAACCATTGAAGAATAATTTTCATTTGATTATTAAAAATAATTTTTAATAACATTATATAATTCTTGATATTAATCAAATACATCCTATCTATAACAAACATGACTTACATTACTAAACATATAAAGGAAAACGAATCAGTTAACGCCCGAAACAATTATACTATGAAAATATTATTAACCATGATATATTAGAAGATCATATATGATATCATATTTATATATTTGGTTATTTTATAATTTAATAACAATGATTTAACTATTATACAGGTTGTTAACATACCCTCTACCAATGAATAGTACAAGGTAAGGGTTAATTTCACTCCCCCTTTATTATCTGAGGTTGTTTTTACGAAGTATCTAGTAGGACCTCCTTATCATCCACATCCGTGTTTTAAAAAAATTTATTTCATAACATTTTTAAAATTTCCTAGACAATGGGCTGAAGTCATTTATACCATTTTTTTCTTTTTATAAAATGGTTTGAATGAAATCATTCTTTCGTTTTCCAAATATGGTACTTTATGACCTTTTCAAAAAATTAAGGTAATAATGTTTTTTAACATATACAGTGTGTGCAGTTATTCTCTACTGTTATAACACATTTGAAGCTTCCCATTCGAGCTTAAAATTATATTTTCAAAATAAATGTTTTCTTTTATAATTACATGAATTTTAAATTATTTCAAAATAGAAAGAGGTATTTCTGACAAATAGTATTGATTTCATCTATGTAACATCCTTTTATGGATTTTATACTTGATTTTTGTTGATTTATTTTGATACAAATCATCCATATTGTGTTGAAGGTTTTGTGTTATGTTTGATTGTGGATGTGTTATTTTTATACCATTCATGGTTTATGGTTAATGTATTAACATTTCTTTTTCTAGTTTTAATACAAATGTATGTGTTATGTTTCAACCAATTCATATGAGTAATTCATTGGACATAGTAAGTGACGGCTGGATCCTAGTATAGCTCCTCGATGCATCTGTAGGTCTCATTAGAAAAACTACTGTCTTGGCACAAGGCCATGACAAAATCTTATTTGTAGTATTGGGGAAAGACTTTGACTATGTGTTATTGATGTCCAACATTACAGATTCCATCATTATGAAATTATCAATTGATAATACATGTGATTATTTTAGTAGTAGAATATCAATTAGAATGAGTAAATGGAATTATTTTATTTTTCGTTTCCATATTATACGGATGTTTATGTCTATAAGGATTTAGTTTTAGTTGTATACATTGCCTTAAATTTTTATTCTTATTTATGATAGTTTCCGCAATATTGTTATCCTTACTGATCATCTAAACTCACCCCTTTATATGTATTATTTTTTCTAGGATGTGAAGAAATATATCATGATTAACCAATAGGAAAAGGCTAAGGTAAATGCGTGTGTTCAAAGGGGACATAATGTTGCTTTTCTTTCCTGATGTAATGTAAAACTTATGTCTTCATCTAGTACATCCAAAGATAATAAAGTAATATATTTTTCGGGACTTGATCTCTTGTGATCATGCCAATGATATGGAATAATGCACCTACACTAGATTACTAGGTTTGAAGAGTTACAAAAATCACATAGGCATCAAATGAATAAACTGTGGGAAATATTTCACCCAACTTAAATGACCACACAACATATACATTGACTGAAGAAGAACAAGCATAAGAATAACAAATATGTATTCCATAATTTTAAGGAAAACAGTGGAAACTGAACAACTAATATAGTAGAAAAAACTACAAAAGACAATTCGGACTACATGTGACTCAAATCCAATAGTTACTCTAATGATGGCATGGATGAACTCCAACCATCTAACCATCAGCTACACAACCCAGCTGACTCAGACTTTTCCACCTCACTATAGCGTGTTGCATTTCACTGCACTTGATGATAAAAAAGTTCTACGCAGCCCCTATGTAGTGTGGAGCACATGATCTAATAGGTTTAGTTGGATCCCACCCATTTGTTCTATAGCTAGTCATTCTATAAAAATGTTGTATGATTATATAAAATTTAAAACATGGAATGATATATAGTAAAGAAGCACTATAGAAAACATTGTAAACATTCTCATTTCCATAATTCTATACAAAAGTATGTATATTAGTTTCAATACACATATTCTATATAATTTTCCACAAGCATAAACATTTATATAAAGGCTAACTTAGAATGCCATGAAATACAAAATAGAAGCACCATTATTGCAGCACCAAGGAATATTATAGGTATAGGAAGCATACTAACTGTACCAAAATAATAATGTTCATAGAATTGATCCTATATGAACTGACCTAGGAAGTAATGGAATACCCCATGAGTAAGCCCCATAAAATGTCATTATAGGTCCCCTAGAATAATAGGCCTAGGAAAAAGAGGAAGGCCCCAATACAATCCTCCGTTATAATAAAAAATAAATGGAAAATGGCCTCAAGCTAGACTATCCACCTAAGTACCCAAGGTAATCCATGTCCACTCTTTCATAGACCCATTTCAATGCCTTGAAAAACCATTCAAAACCATTTCAAAAATCAATTTATCAAATTCTAGGGAAAACCCCATTTTTCATTCAAATCCATTTATCAGCAAACAAAAAAAATCCATAAAAAATCATAAATCTATTTATAATTCAATAGCAATTAAGCTTCTTATCATAGGCTAGAGATGGAATCACCTACATTAATGTTCGTGTCTCAAACGCCCCCAATGGAACCAATAGAAATGAAACCCAACAATTCCCTCAAAAAAGGCCCTAGAATCAATCATAAGCCTCCCAGGATTGAATCAAAATGGAAGACAATGACTTCAAATATTGAATAATATCCATTTACATCATGAATGTATATCTCTCACACCACAACTATCCAAGGAATGACCTTTGAGACAAGACCTAACAACGGAACTAGAATAATATCACATGGATCAAACAACTTCAATCAACAGATCTGATAATAAGATGGTAGGGTTCTACCGTTAACATTAGAAAATAATTAATGGAAATAACAACTACCCAGTGAGAAGAACCACAATCACAATGGAGATGCAATGGTGATCGGATCATTACAGAAGATGAGAGACCTCTAATAATCTCCTAGGGAGGGTCTAGAGTCGAGAGCAACAAAAAGCCGATGAGTAGAATGAAAAAAAATCTGAGCGCACGACATAATCATGGGTGTGGGTCGGGTCACGACGTGTACCCCGTGGTCATGGCCTGTAGTCCATGCTTGACAAGTACACTGAGAAGCTTGGCACCTCGGGTTAAAAATATAAAATTTAACCCCTACACGATGTGTACCTAAGTTACACGATGTGTACTAGCTCATAGTGCGGTCTCCCCACTCATGACCTAAAACTAGTAACAAGTAGAGAAAATGTTCTTCAGGTACACGGTGTGTACCTGTTTTGCAGTCTATAGTAAAAACTGATAACACCTCTAAACACATTTATTGAATTTTAACCAAAATGGGGATTACAAAAAAATAATAAGATACCTGAATATGGTAATGTGATGTTATAAGAATATGTGACCATTGAAATGTGATGGGAAACAAATAGAGTTTTTGAAAATATTTTCAATTATTTAAGCACACATTCATGGGAATGTCATTCCAAATATTTATATATTAAACGGTATGATAGATATGGTATAAATCACTTCAACAAATAAATATTGTATTTGTGTGGGTGGGAATCCAAGTAATATTTGTTAGTTTAATACCCCGTAGTATATGCAGTTTATCATTCACTATGGTAAAAAAATATCACTATTATTATGATTCACTATAAAAAAAATAAGCTAACCCTTTTATTTTATTTTCAATAATATGAATAAAAATATGCAATCCATTTAACGTTACTAAATTTAAAATTTTGGAATAATTTAATTTTAAATAACTTTTCCAACCAAAATAAAAAAACATTTTTGAAGTAATAATATTTAAAAAGATTTTTTTACTTATAAACCATTCCACTTCAATGCATCAAATGAGTTTTAAAAAATATTAACCAATTGATAATACTTAAATTTCATTACATGAATTAATCTATGTCAATAGTACACTGCTAATGTTATATTATGAATAACATCATGTTAATAAAAATATACCTACATAAAATTTCATGGAAAATAAAATGTTATATTGAATTTATTATATTTATAATATTAATATTTTAAATTATATAATTTTTTTCATATATTCTGATTTGGAAGATAATATTATTTTCTAAAATAAACTTCATGTGAAATTATTAATTCTTGAAAAAAAACATTATAACTAATCGATGTTTGACATAACTTCATACTAATCTCTATGTATGCAAGACGCTATAGGCTAGAAGAAAGGGACAAAATGGTGCCTTTGAGGAACAATACCCTAGTAAAAATTCCTATCCAAAATATTTACAATTATTAATCAAAAAAACTAGTACAACACTATGAAAACAGTAATATTTAATAAAATGTATATCAGTAAAATTAATAGTAATAAAACTTATAATATTGATTTTTTACGATTATATTACAAAATAAGAAATAATCTTAAAAACTATTAAAATAGTCTTATGTTAGTCCCTACATATCCTTCTTCCTATTTGGTCCTCCCAATTAGCTTAATAGAGTAGTTCACATACCCTTACCTGGATCCCTAAACATAAAATATACACTCGCATTGAGATTTCCATTGTTTATGTGAGTATAATTCCAGTAGTACACTGCTAATGTATCCTTATACAAAGGTGGAAATGTATATAACAATGTATGTCAATATAATGGTTAAATATACAATATAAAATAAATACTATGACATATGATTATATGCTAACCAATCTATCATGATCCACAACCATATATGATTCGACGTCATTACCGAAGGAATTTATCATATGGTTTCACAAATTGGGTGTGGCCGCATGACCATCACATGTATCTGATGAATCCTATAAAAAATTAATCCTTTATGAGGACACCCAATCATCACACCCATGGAAAATCTTCAATGTGTGACGCATCCTCATCACATATGATACTCCCTCTTAGATCATTCCATAAGGATATTATAACATGTCAATATAATAATGTCGTACTAGAAATACATCACACGATGTCTTCTTTTAGGGGATGGTAAAATAGGAAATAATATCACATCAAATATATCTATTCATTTAAAAAGTCCTTCATAACTCTACCCTATCTCCAATCCCAATCCTAGTCAATTTTTAGCATCAAACTCTCACACACTCCCCATTTAGAAGCTATCCATCCCATGTATATCACACATAGCACATTTTCACAAAACACAATCCTCGACATTATTACCATTCACAAATGACATGTTGCATAACGTAACTATAGAGAAAAATCATATAATTTATTGGTATTATGGAAAAACATTACATCATATAAAAAATCTAAAGACAAACGTATCAGGAAATCAATATTATTGATTCAAATTGATGCACAAAAACATGAAAATCATTCCCATCATCCTTATAAAAAACTCATGAGTAGTACATACAACTTTCCATAATAGTGTTGATGAAAAACACCAAGAACTACCATAGAAATCACAATATCACTAAAATAAGTCATAAAAATATCACTATTTCATAACATGAGGATTCAATAATCATTATTTAAAAATGGCAACGTGAAATGGGTTTAGTAGTAGATCAAACTATCAAACATGATTTTTCTAGTAGTGAATAATGATCAACTAAAGTAAAGGTTACTATGCCATTGATTTATTCACCTATACAATAACAATTCAATTATCCATTATTCAACCATAGAAAATTTCATAGATAAATACATATAAACCATGATATTTTATTCCAACTACAAATTGGAGAGGATATCTAGAAGGAACACGAACAAAAGATGAAAAAATTACTCCTTGATTGAATTCAGTTGAGCCAAGGCCCCTTGAAATATGATAATTGGTGTTTTCAGAGATATGAGTTATCACGAATATCTAATATATTCCGTGGAATTTATATGTATTGGTTTATAAGGAATGATACACTACTTGAAAAAAATGTCTAATAGCCATGGATCTATAACCACAGTTTAAATGATCTGTGGCTATAGAGTGTGATATAGCCATAATAGTATGAAAAGCATGGCATTAGAATTATTGTACCCACATCAAAAGGGCTACATGTAGCTCATAGTTCATCAAATAATCGGTAATTTCCTCCCTTTACCATCGCGATTATTCCACCTCCTCCCTCACCACTCAACCTCCCCTCCTCTCCTCCTCCTCCCCCGTGATTCCTCGTCCTCTGGCTCTGATGCAGTTAGCACGAATCCCCACCGACATGCCCTAACGCCTCCCTGCCGATGCGGCTCCGACACTACCAGCCAACCTCCTGGCCAACACATTCTCCCCACCTCTCTACAGACACCCCCAACCTCAATGTGACCCTCCTCCTCTGGCACTTCTGGCCCACCTCCTGGATGGGATTTCATAGTCATGCGCACCTCCCTCCTCTAACCACCTCTCCTCTTGAATTTTTTTATTGTGATTTCATAGTGATTCCTGGACGATTATTCAAGTTATGGACTCTACTTCAATTATCCCTCCTTTTCCCTACGTTTTTCTTCCTTCCCTGTTGTGATTTTAGTTTGGTAAAACACTATGGGTTCTAATTTGGCTAATTATTGATATTCTATTTGTTTCTAGGGCTCACGTGGGAATCTTCATAATTATTTGGGAATCTTCCACACAAGGATATGTGTTTCAGACGGTTCCATCTGACCCGCCATTGATTTTAGGAAGGTGTTACTTTGGAACTCCCTTGTATTATGTGTTATAAATTGCTTGAGTGTTTTAAATGCTTACTTAAAAATTTAAAATCATATTTCATGTGTTTAGTAAGATAAAAATGGTGTTTGGATACATCTAATTCTTTGAATGGGTTTATTCTTTTTCAAGTGCTTGTAATATTTCCCATGAAGTGACTAATGGCATGAAATATTATTATGATGTAAATTTTGATAGATTATAAAAAAATTTAAGGATGGTCAATAATAAAAATGATCCATAAGATGGTCAATTACATAGGGGATTGGATGATGTCATTGTGGAGATGATTTACATAAGATGGTCAAAAGTATGGTCAATAATTTTTATTATTGACCACCCTTATAATTTACTATAAAAGTATCATGTATGATGTCATTATTGATTGATAATTGACCATCATTCTTAAATACATTCTTCTCTATTTCTAAGTGAGAAATCTTCAAGAGACACTCTTCATGTTTTTTTTCAGAATGAATTCTTTTTTTATATCTTTTTCATTGTCATCCTTGCTTCTATCATCACTTTTGAATACTTAATTATTCACCTTTTCAGTTAGTAGCATTTCACCATCTTCACTAGATGATTCTACATATTCATTATCCTTAATAAAATCAATATCATCACACAAAGATAAAAAGTTTCATATCTTAAACTTAGGTAAATTCTTTCCTTTCCCATTAAAAGTATAATTTAATTCCTTATTCTTAAAGTAATTTCTTGGAATATCATCTACATCTTCACTCTCTTCATTTTAATATTCTTAAAATCGTAGACAGTTAGCAGAAAAATTTCAAAAAACCCCAACAACTGAAACACTTTAAAAGTAATTTACCATAAAATTTATCTTTTACTCTTGAGAAACTTCTTAAGATGAGTGCCGTGAGATTATCAAACTTCACATCAACTTCTTCATTCAAATTTGAACGTATAGATTTTTCTTTATCTTGTTACCTACTATTATCATTCTTCAAATATTTAATGAATATTTCCCTATTACCCATTGTATTAGTCTTGAAAATACTCCCCTTTTACATTACATAAGTAATAAGAATAATATGATGATAATACAGTGGAAGTTTATTTTGGTCTCGGTCTTCTAGTGTTGAAACCATTGCATCAAACATATTCAAAAGATACAAAGTATCTTCTCAAAAACCATAGAATCCACTAATTTCACACCAAAACCACTAATGGTGGTCAAATATCCATTTAATCTAGTGAATATGTCATATATTGTTTCATCATCTGTTATCTTGATATCTTCATACATTAATCACAAAACATGTATCTTAGTTTTATTCAACTTTTCGTTGACTTCATAATTTTTTTAAATTATTACCAAGTGTGTTTTGCAGTTTTGATCCCCTTGTCCTTGAGTAATTTATTCTATAAATGAGAAGAAAAAATGGAATTCTGAGCATGGCCATCATTCTCTAACACCTTATTATCTACTACTGTCATAGAAGTATCTTCACACTATGGAATAAATCGATTAGTAACAGCCTCCCAAACATCCAGACTAATTGATGACAAGTATGGCAGGATGTAATCATTATATATATAGTAATTATTTGCATAAAAAGTGTGAATCCTTTTATTTTTTATTGAATTAATGTTTTCCATATTTATAGTAAAAATACAGATACCAATTCTATAAACATAGAGAGAGACTTTCTTGAATGAAATCAAATGCTAACTGAGTTAAAAAACCTTCAATGTAGCAAACCCAAAACTTATTGATCTTCAAATGAAAATATAATGCTTTGATACCAAAATTTCCCAAATATATTACATATCATATAATATATATATAAAATTACATAAGAATCATGTGCTGAGGGATTTTAAAAATTCTTTTCTCAGCAAAAATATCTTACGTATGATCTCAAAAATCATACATATCCTATGAAATATATTACATATCATGTAATATTCATAAAATCTTATGAATTAAAACTTGTTTTGAGTAATTTTCCAATTATTTTCACATAGATATAAACTTTCATATGATCTTAAAATATCTTATTTATTCAAAAAAGTGTTATACATCAAATGAATATCATACACATCTAAAAATTATCTTACACATATTAAGAATTATTCTCCATTTTCGGAATTTCTATTCTTAAGAAATAGATTATGCATTGCCTATAAAAAACTAACACATGTGAGAAAATTGATGAATTGAAATATTTCACTCAAAATGAACCTTATGATGAGAGTACAATGACTCTTATGAATTTAGTACATAGCCAATTTTATGATCCATATATATTCTCAACTCAAAAAACCTCCAAAATAAATCCAAACATTTTACATTCACCTCTAAACACTCTAAAACCATGGAATGAACTTCACCTCACATAATAACAATTATTTTATGTGATTTTTAATATGATTTTTGTATTTTCAACAAAACCAAATAGAATAACTATATCCAATTAATTACTTATCCAAATCATCTTTTTTAGAAAATTACCACATGTTGGAGGATTTTTTTTTCAAGTCCATATAACAGGAAACTCTTCTTGGGTCTCAATTGTTTCCCCAATGTCACCTTCTTCTTAATAGGCTCAAAAATCTCCCAAAAATCTCTTAGTATCAACACTAAATGCCTGCATGGATTTTAATCTACGGTAACTAGGCTCCAAGTCTATCCAAATTTGTTGAACTCCTTTCAACCAGTCTCACTATGTTTTGTATCCATGGCCCCACTCATTCTCGAATCCCGATGACTTGAAATTATTATACTAATATTCATTAATATTATATATATATGGTACAACCAACTTCAATGATACCAAAAACAACCTCTATCAAAACATTTTCTCTATGGTCCAGTATCATCAAATTGATGAAATCCTACTAAAATAGTCTGGAATAATAGTCGATTGCTCAATGAATATAAGACATGAATTTCTCCTTTAATCACATTATATCTTAACCAGGTTTTGATATATCCAATGATCCCCCCATCATAGAGGAAATTATGAAACTCTAGCGTCCCTTATGAAGTCACAATACCAAAGACAAAACACAAATTCTTTAACGCCAACCCTTTGCAAAGAAACATACTTAGGACTTAGGGTTGTCTCTCTTCCATGATCGGCGTGGTCATAGGTGTAACTCTAAAAAACATTAGTTGAGAGAAAAAAACCATCACTCTAGGCATTGAGTATCTCTGGAAGATCCTACCTTCAAAGAGATCATTATTTTTCCCAAGACACTGCTCTAGTATTCCAGGTTTAGTCTCCTCAAATTTCAGGCCACAACACAAGCAGATCATTCAAAACTCCAACTTATTCTAAACTCTAAACCTCTTATATACAAAAATAAAGCATCTATACTATATTTCAGTATCCTTCACACCATATCTATCCTTCAATGTAGGTTATGAAATATTGTAGGCTTATTCTTGAGGAAACAATACATGCACTCTTGTGTCGTATCATTGACTAATGAATAAAGTACAATAGCCTTGTAAGAAAAACTAGAACTATCTGATCTTTCAATTTTCATAGTACCTCTCTACCAAGAATAAGAACACCACCAACATATTCCATGACCATAATCTACATAAAATATTTACTCATTATATCTGATATTCTAGAAATCATTAATCAACAATGAGTTATCACCCCCTTCTCACACATTTCCATATCCCAGATCCCTTTCATGAATCCCATTCCAACCAAATACATAATAAAAATACACATATACATTTAATCAAAAAAAAATATTCTTATAAATATTAGGTTCACTATAGAAAATAACCACTCCCCTCAGTTATGGGATTGGCATAATTTCTAGGAATAACCTCTACTGGAATAGAACATTCAGCCCCAACAGTCCTACTAAAATCTCTCTATACTCCGCAATGATAAGTGTAGAACCATGGTCCAGATAAATTACATCAAATAATTCTTCCACATATTTGAGTCTATATACCTTTTTTTGTTATCCTCTTTCCAAGTCATGCACCATCTCACTACGATAACAAAATCTAAAACAATTATTTTTTGTTTTCCTGTCACAGTTTCTCATTTTTCTAAATACCTCACTTCCGGATGAACTCCATCAATAAATCATATGAAACTAGTATCCTCCAAAATCAAAAGCTTCACCATCAGTCATCAATTTTGACCTTAACCATGTTCAACACCGTGCTTTGAAAATAATTAAGTCTCACTAAATTTGAAAAGTGTAAGGGATCATGACATGTTGTATCCAAGATTTTATTTGTTATATTTGTTGAAAATAGTCATGGAATGTATTGAAGTGTTTTTGGTAATATAATTGGGATTTATTGAAGTATGATAGTAGTAAGGATGTGTTGAAACATTATTAACCACAAGTAGTTGGACGTGATGACAAATACATTGGAGTTATTGAATTTAATAGGATAAAATTTGTCTATGAATGTTTTGGAAGGACATAAAGTGAATGAAGATACATATTGATATTAATTTATATCAAGGCCATGACATTTGGAAAATTTTAGTGTGAACAAATATATAGTTTTAGAAGCAGTGTAAATTGATTTAAATAAGGGTTGATATATCCAAAAAGGGATTTGTTAGAAGAACATATGTTATGTCCTGGAAGTTGGAGTTGCTCGTGAAATATAGAATAACAAAAGTTATCATGGTAGGGGAATGATTGAATATTTAGAAAATGGAAAGTGGAAGGTCAAAAGCCATTTAAAGAGCAGAAATATGTTTTTAATGAATTTTATAAAATACTGGTGTTGATAAGTCTTATGTGAAAATGGTAATGTCTCAAATTGTAAGAGTCATTTCTACCAGGGCATGATGAGAATATGTAAATTCATTGATCCCCCTGTATGTTTTAGGGTAACTAGGCTATACATCGATAGAATTAAAAAAATCTTGATGCAAGCTCGTAGTAAATCTTAAGAGTCATCCTTGTATTTCATGAGAGTTGTCTCAATGACTTAAAGAAAATGGTAAGGGTCATTAAGGGTGTTTTATAAAGGTGACATTATTTTATAATGGAGTCCCAAATAAAATGTAAGGGTTGGTTAGAAATTTTGTAAGGGTCATCATATAGTAAGAGTTATTTTTATGAAATGTAAGAGTAACATGGATTTAAGAGGTGAAAAATGGAAAAGGCATGAAACCATGAGGGTCATTCAACATTGTGTAAGAGTCATTCCTTTTAGGAATTCAAGAAAAACGTTGGAATACCCTATGGAGCATATTGGTGATTTTGTGACAATGTGTACAAATGAAAGATCCACCACAGAGGTTCGTATGGGTAATTTTAGTGGCTATGTTCATAACATTGGAGTCATTTCATGACTATAGATTGAAATATAAGGGAAATTCAGTCTATTCATTAGAGTCACCATGGGTGTGTATAAGGGTCATTCCCTTTATCATTTTGGGAAAAGTGTTGAGTAGGAGAAAGTTTGAGTGAGTAGTTCTCTTAGTGTGTTCAGCTAATTACTGATCATGCAAAGATTTAAGGAGGATCATGCTTTGATATTATTTGTTATTTAAAATGAAATTATTATGCATATATGGTTCTTCACATAGATCACTCTAAAAACATAGTTCTTCACATCGCATGTATGCATGCATGAAAATATTGTTAATCATAATATAAAATTAATAATTTAGTCAAGTGAGATGACGAAATATCATAGATTTTGTGGTAGAATGAAGATCATGATGGTTTTGAAGTAGAATTTTAGGGTTGTAGATAATTAAGTAGAGGACTATTCAAAGATTATTCCACTGTGTTTTCATATTCTAAAATATGGGAAATATTTCTTGTGATATTATTAGACAAGATTGATCAATAATGGAGGAGGATTTATGTATTTAATATATGGGAAAATGTCACACATTATTATTTAGTGAATTTTTAATAATAGAAGTAGAAGAATTGAAAAATATCATCGTTATTGTAATAAAAAAATATTTTTGAGTTGAGAAGGGGGAGGGGGAGGGGTCTACTGGTTGTATGGAGAGGGTTCTGTAGGTTTTAGGGGGAGGAGGAGGGGTTTGCAGGTTGCAGGCGGAGGGGGGAGGGGGCATGGGGGTCTGCAGGGGGTGGGGGGGGGGTGCAAGGGGCAGCGAGAGGGGGGTGAAGGGGGTGGGGCTGTGTTGGTTGCCAGGGGAGGGGGTGTGGGGGTCTGCAGGTTGGAGGGGGTGCGAGGTGGGGGGGGGGGTGGGGGGTGTGGGGGGGGGGGTCTGTAGGTGGTAGGGGGTGGGTCTGAAGGGGGTGGGGGTCTACAGGTTGTAGGGGGGTGTGCAAGGGGCAGGGGGAGGGGGTGCATGGGGGTGGGGGACTGCATGTTGCAGGGGGAGGGGGGAGTGGGGATCTGCATGTTGGAGGGGGTAGGGGGAGGGGGAGTGTGTGTAGGGGGGTGTGGTTTATAGGGGGTAGGTGGTGTGTATGGGGAGTGTATATAGAGGGTGGGGGTCTTGAGGGGGTAGGGGGTTTGTAGGGGGTGGGTCTGCAGGGTGTAGGGGGGTTGGTCTATAGGTTGCAAGGGGAGGGGGAGGGGTCTAAAGGTTGTAGGGGGAGGGGTTAAACTGGATATTAAATAAATCATGTAATTAATGTATTTTTTGTGTCATAGGTAAGAGTGCATGTCTATAGTGGAATGTACCCAATTTTTCTAGTTCATGGCATCATTGCATCACCCAAATATTTTGGTACTAGTTATATTACATTGTTATTTATTAAATGTTTTTTGTTAATTTTTTGGTGTTTATAGTTGATATAGGTGATTGTAGATTCAGTGAAGGCAGATAAGTGATTGTGGTAAATTTTTTGATTATTAAAAATTTAGGTGACCTTTACATTATTGAGTGTTTTTTGGTATTTTAGTGATTTTATGTTCTTGTGTGGGTGTTATTACTATCTTCCAAAATGTTTCATGACCTTTATGATCTTAGAATAAAATGTGGAGGGATGGTGTTGTACTTATAGGAATCATGTTCTGTATAGATTATTAAATAATTCAATGGTGACACTATATTTGAACATGTTTTAATGGTGTGAGTGGGTTTCTATAATGGAATGCACCCTGTTGGTCTAGTTCATGGCATCATTGCATCAATGAATTATTTTGGTATTAGTTATGTTACTTTGTTATTTTTTAAATATTTTATGTTAATTTGTTGGTGTTTATGGTCGATATAGGTGATTGTAGATTCAGATAAGGTTGATAAGAGATTGTGGTAAATTATTTGATCACTAAAAATTCAGGTGACCTTTACATTACGGAGTCTTTTGGTATTGTAGTGACATTATGTTATTGTGTGGGTGTTAGTATTATCTTCCAAAAATTTTCGTGACCTGTATGATCTTTGAATAAAATGTGGAGGGATTTTGTTTTACTTATAGGAGTCATGTACTGTACATATTATTAAATGATTCAATGGTTGAACTATGTTTGAACAAGTTCTATTTGTTTGAGTTATATTTTTAAAATAAAAGATGTCTCAATTTATAAAATCTTATTTTAAATAAGGGGTTTGAATGTATTGGAATTTTGAGGGAAAGGTGGTGACTTGGGAAATGGGGTTTGAATGTATCGTTGACTTCGTGAGCTTTTGAAGACTAAGATGACTGAGGAAACACTTATGAAAAATAATCCAAATTATTTTCTTTATCAGTTACTATTCAAGAATACCTTTTAAGGATGTTTTTTCATTAATTATTAGAACTAGAAATGATAAATGAGGTATATATTTTGCAATATAATCTTAAGACACATCAAATGTGTACACGATTCATTCTCCCTCCAACTAGATTGAACCACAACAGATGTACCACATTAGAGGAAAATGTCCCAGTTGAATGTCTTTAAACTATGTGCAAACCATGTTAAATGATAGGAAATAAAATATAAATCCATAGTCCTATCTAAATGACTCAAAAAAATATAATACATTCCTTGTAGAATGAATTTAAATTTCATGACATAAAGTCATTCTGTAGGACCTACCCTCCCTACAAAATTTCTAGTAGATCGATGTAGATAGTTTCTACTATTTAGGTTTACAAGCTAATGCTACGTTTTCATCCTCATCCCTATACTGGAAAAAATATATTACATTCCATCTTTTCATTGAGGCTATATTCTCCTTGGGTTTCCTTCCTTATCACCCCAGGACACCTATCAATTTCATTGAATTTTCACTGCACATGAGATAGATATTTGAAAATCATAAAATTCCCCCTTTATGAACTATATGTCGATTGATTCCTATCCTTGCATGATTAGCAATGCCCAAGTCCCCTACCATGGGCTCAGATACAAAATTCTATATATTTACATGTCTTGTCATTATGATATTAAAATGAGAAACTACCACTAGTCCTGGATTCAGGACTATAAAATGTCTATCACTTGGAAGAAGATATAAGATATTAAACTATATAGCTCAAGGGTTTCATTAGGATATAAAACAATCTAGCATGTAAGAACCTCATTTGATATTAGATACACCATGGTGATTAGATTAAATCAGGTCTATTGGATTCACAACTTTCCAACCCTTTCATATCATTGTATTCTTTTAATCTAATCATTGTTAGATTATGACCATGAATTGTATGAGCTAGATCTAAGAGGACATAGAAGACGATATCATTTTAAGGGAATTATCCATGGTAGGGATCTACTATTAAGACATTATCCATAAAACTATGATAAGTAATAATGTTCTCATTTTCAAGAATACAGTCCCCATTTTTGGGGCTTCAAATTCATTACAGGTCATCCCCAAATGCACAACACACTACAGACTGTATGAAAATCCCCCATCTGACTCTGTTCCATTATAGTTTTTCTGTTTCCCTTCTTCCATGTAGATTCCTGTGATGAAAACTCATTGAAAAACAACCTTATATTTATCTTTTGTATGTTCCATATTTGATCAAATCCAATCATGTATTGGTCCTAGTTGAATGAATTTATACTAGATAACATATGTATTTTATGCATTAATATATACTACAAAACCTATCCTAAACTGCAAGACATGTTGTCCATACCCCATGACCGAAGTAGTCATTTCAGTATTATTGTTTTATTCTTTGTTATTATTATTTTTATGTTTGAAATGATGAGAAGTCATGGTATTGTGGTGTGATGGAAATATTAGCAAAATTAATTTGTGTTAATGATGGATCCAGATGAGTTCCATGGGATATCCTATCAGATAGGCTCCTCGTTGAATCCATCACCAGTGAAGCATCAGATGACTGGACAGTGTATTTTTGAAAGATGTTCCTCAGCCATAAGAATACAGTGTTTTTGTGGCGCTTGTAGAGAAGGTTGACTTGCTATTTGATGATATCTTTAGCCTGCAGGAAGGAGTCCTTGTAAAAGTTTACACAAGTGCCGGACCCTTGGCTACTACAGATGCAGCATTGAGAGACAGTGAATCCATGAAGAGAGATTTTTAATTGAGCCCTTCATCTAGTACATACTGGAATTCATTATTTTTTTGTATGATGATTCTTTGTAAGAACTCAAATCTGGAAACTATAGTAGTGAATTTTTATGATGAAATTATAGCATGATTAATTTTTAAGGTATTTTCATGTTACAGTGGGGTAGGGGGTAGTGTGTGTGTGCGGGGGGGGGGGGGGGCATTATATTAAATATTTTTAAATGAAAGGGTATCCTAGAGCAATAGTTTTAAACCGTCTAAATAGTTCAAAAAACTATTTCTATATGTAATATCAACGGTTTAAGGAACCGTGGCTCCTATTGGCATAGAAATAGGGTCCTAGCTATAACCACCTTTTCAAACCGTGGCTATAGACCTATAGCCACGGTTCAAACCGTGGAAATAGACCTATAACCATGGCTTGAACCGTGGCTATTGGTCTATAGCCACAGTTTGAACCGTGGCTATAACCATAACCCTATTGCCCTGCCAATAGAATCAATGGTTCCTTAAACGGTGTCTATTACCTATATCCACATCCTTCTGACCTATAGCCATGGTTTAGAATCGTGTCTATAGCTCGAATTTCTAGTAGTGATATTGATATTTATGGAGCCACTTATTATTTTATTTTTATTATTAAAATTTCCCCCAATTATTTTGTTAAATGTTTTATTAATTTTTGTGTCAGCTGTGTTAGGTTCAATTCTTTTACATGCCACCAATTTTTTTACAAATGGATGGGTAAATAATTCGTGAAAAAAGATTTTTTATATATTTTTCATAAAATTTTAATCTATACAATTCCTCACCTTTGTTGGTAAATATTCCATATCTACTGTCCTTCTCCAACAATCTGTGTCACTTCATGATAGGAAATTTATGTTTTTTTAAAAATTATTATACAAATTTTAACTCCCCTAAAAACATCAAATTACAACTAAACGAATTATATGTTATCTAATACATCAATAAATATTCGGAGAACTAAAAAGAAACATATATAATATCATAAGGAATGTTCTAAAGTATACGAAATGTATAGGTTGTCACAATCTCACAGTATAACAACATGTCATCCAAAAAAAAGATACTATAGAGATAATATATTGATGTATAAGGTTGATAATTCATTATATTAATTTCATGCACCTCAATTACTATTTTAATTAATCCATTCAATCGTAGAGCATTAAAAAAGTGTCACCATCTTCCCCCACCCAAGTACATTTTCTCCCTGTTCTGAATAGTCAATATGGTGTATCAAAAAATGATGAATCAATTTATTATTCAATTTCCTTCCTATTAGTCCAATATTAAGGATTAGAAATATACCATTGAATGTGAGACTCATCAATCAAGTTATGAAATAATTTATACCAACGATGGAGATCTAATTTTTTTCAATTATTATGATACACTCAATAATCAAAAAATATCTCAAAAAAAATTAGAAAATAAAACACTATGATCATTAAATGTTACTTATCTAAATAATGTGACTTCAGTGAGAATACTATATCTCCCATGGTTAACTAGAATGATCATTTCCCTTACTTATAAAATAAACCTTTCCTACTAAGATTGGTTGAGAAATACTTAATAATGAACATTAATCGATTAGAATTCCATTATACCATAATTTAAAAAACTACAGAAACTTCACTTACCTCATTATAAAACAGTGGTGAAGGACTCTTCTAATAATATATACCATATATTAGTGTCATATGAATCAATTAATGAAAAATATTACAGTAAAAAACTCATCCATGGGCCTATGATCTCCCATGTTATGATAAAATCATGTATGCATTCCCAATGAATATCCTACAAAATCATTATCATCCTCAATAAATTAAAATTAGTATAAAAATAATATATCATAATATATGTAAAATATGTACCCACATGCATAATGAATAATTACCAAAATAATTGTGTTAAATGTGTATCCTTTGATGATAAAGTATATGTATGATATATATGTACCCAAACTATATCCCAAATACATTATTTTCCAAACTATTTAACTGAATGAGTCTATCTGATAGTCTTTAAATGAACAAACTATGATATTCGATCAAGAAAACCCTATATAGAATATCAACATTGTGGGGATATAAAAAAACTCAATTAAAACACTTATCATCCCATTACCCGACATAGATAATTTCTTAGTAAGAGGTATGAGAAAACCATATGGAATCTAATTCTTGGAACAATCCTTTGGAAGATAAGACAAAGATATAAAAATAATAATTTTCACACTTAATACATTTCAAAGAAAATAGTCCTCTAGTATCAAAATAAATCTTCATTAATCCCGAGATCACTTCCCACTACAATGAAAAAGTATCTCTCTTAGTTCTTCCCATATTTAATTAGGATCCATAAAACATCTTTAAAAATTTATATTTTCATTACAATATATATCCTATCATATAATGGGTTAAATCTGTGAAATTCATTTTCATATAAAATTTTACATAGAATCCATATCATTGATGTAATTCAATCAATCAATTATGTAATATATAAATAATATTTGGAATATATTATCACTCATTTGTCCTTGGATACTCCTATGAACCATTCAACTATAACACCATATATCATCATTACTTATCAGAAGGATTATATCTATAATCTTATGTTTTCCTACTTATATTTTCTACAAAAACATGACCGTTTAAAAGATAATAATCTACGTCAATTTAAAAATTCATTTGTTACTAAACACTTCGACTCTACATGAGATTGAAGTCCTATTGAGGGATGATATATTTAATGATATTTTTGTTCAATTTAATTAAATGTATCATAAAAAACGGAAAAGGATCTCAACACATTAGGAAATGGAGGACATCAACCAATAATCGATAATTTTTAAAAAATTTCATCACTTGATGTCACAACTAATGAAAATCATATGTATTAATACAATCATTCTACATCAAATAATATCCCTAATTACTACATGACACATCATTAGAAAAAAAAAACAAAATATCCAATCCTAGGCTTAGGTAAGATAAAAATAGGAACAACTATCAAAACTATATTTTAAAGGTTGAAGGCCTCTTAAAAATTAGGGATATATTAAATCATTACCACATTTTTTTCTATTCCCCTTAAAAAGTTAATCCAAATGAGAAAAAACATGAATGATCTATCAAAAAAAACCAAAATATCCTTGGGAAACATATATGCTAACCACATTTTTATGGAACATCTAAGACATAACTACCTATACCATCTTTATATCATCTAATTTTTATTCCTTATAAACCAATTTTCGAAATAAATGCACATATTTAATCCCTGAATAACACTTTTAAAGAAAGGACTAAATGACACATGTTCAATGTGTACAAGAAAATTACATGTTGTCAAAAATTCATGTTCATGGTCAATGTGTATATTAAGACGTCAACAAATATTATAAACAAAATACATTCATGATATGGATGTATAATGTTTTTCATGATATAAATGATGACCACATGAAAATTTGATTCCTAGAATAGTAAACAAAGATACCCACACAGTCTGTAACACCTCCAACAAACATTATTATGAATATCTTTTTCATTGATTCAAGGTTTGGGGTAGGTTGATCACATATAAGTCTTAGAGAACCACAGATTACTCCTCAACATATCAAAGAAATACATGATCATTAGATATGGGTAATGATTCAATAATATATCATAGTTCTATTTCATTTGCTCAAAAAAACTATTAAAGGATCCAATATTTCTTCATGGATAACCAAAGAAGTGCACCCGACTCAGAGATAGACATGGTATAAAAAATCCATCTACCTCAATCTCCTCATGCAACACATTTAGGACCAAAAACATAATAGGATTCATAATGAAATGAGGCAATGATATGGATTAAATCTAGGGGTGAATTTGATGTCAAAGGTAAATAAATTAGTAGGATTAATTCAAAAGAAAAATTATAGGAATAAGTCATATAGATGGTACATAAATACAATAATATAGGACAAATATACATTATGATCTCAAATGAGAGAAATTCTCCCTAATAGAGTTTTAATATTCCGAATGTGAATCAGATATAAACATTTTATATCCACCATAACATAACATCCACTTATTAAAAAAAATCGTATATTATTTTGTCCTTGTAAAGGAAAATGATCTATTGTAGTAAGAGATTTGTGTTAGATAATTTTTTATGAATTCCATGATAGAAATCAGCATAATACTAGTTATAAAAAAGATCATAAAATTAGATTAATTTTTATAAATTTAATTTAAAGAAGGAAATACTTGACATAACTATATATAGTAATCATACATCAAATGGGTTTATCAATTGAAAAATATTCAGATAATAATTTTATCAGGATGTCCAGCTGGAAAAGAAATTATATGTTGTTAATTATTTAGATATACATATATTAATGAATTATCAAAAATGAATAGGTAGTCAGGATCATACATATAAATTTTTAAGGCCCCACTACACCTTCATCATGAAATGAATCTATGGAGTACACTATACCTACAGTGTTTACATAAATTTATCCCCATTAACCTTGTATATTTTGTGTCATAGACCCCTATAAAATCTATGATTTCTACTAAGATCCACTATCATTCACTTGAGATGCATCATGTTTGAAGATGAAAATCATGTGGAAACATTACCACATCACCCATGATTATTTTCAATGATGATTCCCAATAACGAATCATCGATGTAAACTATGTTATAATTAGGTTAAAAATTATTAATAGTGCATTTTATATCGATAATTGAAGAATTAGATGACACATAATCATCTAGATGTTTCTTAATAAGACCATTTATACCCTAATAATTGTGTACCACTCTATCATGCCTAATCATCCTTCCACTTCTTACTATATGAAAAGTTTCTTACTATATCTATTGGATTACTTTTCATATGATTTATAATGTCCAAAAAAATAATTTCTTCTAATTCATCGTACAAACATTTATTGATTTTAGAGAATGTTTTTCACATCAAATAACATCAATATCTGAAATATCAAAACATTGTTCTTAATATATATTTTTATTAAAATCTAAATCATTAAATCCAATTATGCCTCAACCCCAGATAAAATAGGACAGATGCGAATAGAATCCATGAGACGACGAGAATATGAATATACAATAATATTCCCTTGATAAAACAACAAAAAACTATTCATCCTGACATATATTCTATGAATTCCAGAAAAACATCGCATA
The DNA here is from genome assembly GCA_963277665.1 of Viscum album. Taxonomy (NCBI): domain Eukaryota; kingdom Viridiplantae; phylum Streptophyta; class Magnoliopsida; order Santalales; family Viscaceae; genus Viscum; species Viscum album. Next base: position 1,572,347,365 of record OY728121.1, on the reverse strand, counting down.
TATGAGTTTATAGAAGGCATCCAAAGTTAGTCCCTCACATAACCTAGTATAATTTATAACACCACACCATATCGTCATACGCTTTTTTTATCGTGAACCATTCAATATTAACCCATTAATCTTCAAGATTCCATATTATATCATGGAGTTCTTCAATAATCTCAATCTAATATTTAGCATCTGAGGGTCCTAAAATAGCTAGGAATAATAGTGGTTGATGATGCAATACATACCAAGATTAAATAACCATTGACATGTTTTATCCTCCACCTTGAATATATACAATAAAAAATATTCAATTTTTATGTGGTTACACATCATTATAAGTGGGAGAATCTATAGGATTATTCTCATAAACATAATCTATAACATACTATGATACAATAGGATAATCCTCCCTTACACGAGATTCTTTAAATTCATCCCTATTTTTTCTATAAGAAATTGTAAAATTTTCATTTTCATATACTAAAAACAAACACATTTAAATGCATATAAAATCACATTTATTGTAAAAACTCAACCCTTTTATGTCCACATTAAATGAAATTATTCATTAAGGCTTTCCAAGGATTACATTAACATCTTCATGGAATTGCACCTTAAAAATTCCCATGGACTAGATCAATCCAATATTTTCTTCATGTTATCCCTAATCATATGAATTTTACATAAAACAACATTACCAATTAAAATTGTCAAAAATTCTGTATGAATATATCATAAAATAATGGGTTATGAATTAACAATGTGTTTTTTTGAAATTTAATTACTATGTTAGAAAATTGTTGTTATGTATAAAATGTGATCCAAAATTACTACTCATAATGGACGAAAAAACCTAATTATTATAAATATTAACAACAAAACAATATTATGGATCAACATGAAATGTTAATACCATAATCAAAAATTGTAATTATAATTATTGCAACAAAGTGTATATTGTATAAGAGTTTTAAGGTCTTTATTCGACTCCACTACATGAGTTGCACATAAACGAACTACATTATATCTTCCACAAACACCATCATTATTCATAAAAAGAATTATTTATTTCGATTGAGATTTTTAATTCAATGTTTGATTCATCTGTTCTGGCTAGTGTATCGGAAGACAACATTAGCATCACCTCATTGAAAAAGTATCCAACTAGTAGTGATGGTCAATGAAGATTCATTGGGAGGATATACTAATGGTAAGAATTAAAAGAAACTATATTTAAAATAAATACAAACATAACACCCTGAAAATCATTTTGAAAAAACATGGGACTATTAATCTATGGAATCGAGTTCAAAAATAAAAAACAAAAACTTTTCTATTGTGGAAATTCATCAAATGATTGATAATATAATTAAGAGAACTAATAAAACAACTCATTAGTTTATAATCATTTCTATCACTCCCACTTTCTAATAATATGAAACCACATATATCCATAACATAGGGATCTTACCGTTAGATGATTCTATTTCCCGGAAATCTAGTAACGCATAATGTTTCTCATGAATAGTGTGATTATAAACAAAGTAGAACACTATAAATGCATCCATATCAAAAAATGAATGTATATATAATGATGTATTCCAGGATGGTAAGTAAATTAAAAAAATGAAAAAAATATTATTTTGTTTGATAATCAACTAATCAGGATGCCATGATCCATGGAAATCTCTACTTCAGCTCGAATCCAAATGGAATTTCTCATATTTCAAAGAATATCAGGCCAGAACCCAATTCTAACACAATTATCAGTTCAAGGAATACATCCAATGAATCCCATATTAATCTACATGAATATTTTCCCCTTTTATCAACATTAATATTGATCACAAGGCCATAGAATCTCCAATTCTACATTGGATTAGCCATAAAATTTATAATACACCATCCACCAACTCATGCTAGTGAATAACATTTTTTACCCCTAATATATCTCAAGGTCCCATATTTTTTTTATCAAACATTGAAATTCATCATGACCCCCTAAATAGTATATCTAATACATGACGATCTCATATTCCACGTTGACAATGAAAACTGACCCCTACTAGATAGTAATTCACAATCAATATCAAATATCATTGAAGGTCACAAACATTAATTTTTTGTATAGATCTACTGATCCAAACACGCATAAAATAAAAATTAAAAAAATATAGATATATATAATAATAGTTTTTATGGATATTCATGCATGAAGAAACCATCCAATTATTGTAGAAACACACATAAAATGATCCAAATTGTTAAGGAATTTCTACATAATGCTTGTTGATACCCATTTCCATTATTTTCCACATAGATCGAGCCATAAATATTAAAATTTATATGAAAATATCCAATTAAACAAATAAATGTTATAAAATCAAGATTCATGAATACGAAAAAGATAATGGACTAGAAATAGATCAAAATAAACAATGAGGTTTTAAACTAATGATAGCCTTATATCTACTCAAAGGTTCATATTCCCTATATCTTTATGTTTATCCATTGATAAATTTATATTCACCTATTAGATAAAAAAATTCAATGAATTAGAATTGGAATCCCATATCAATGATTCAATTTATTAATAGTAGTGAATATTTTTAAGTAATATGATACACGTTGTGATAATGACCTCGTATCTTCAATTAAAAAGTTCCAATGACTCTAGATCAAATAGAAATAGAGTTCATGGGGAGATAAAAGACCTTGAACAACCTCCTTAGTCCATTGGATTAATATTATTAGGCTTTAGATGAATAATAATGTGTTTTGGATTCGTTTTACTTTAGAACACACATTCTGAAATTAATTAATCTAACTATCATAGTTGGGTCAGTTTTTTTACTAAACTCTACATAATTTGTGTGATGATTAATTCCTCTTCCAGGAACCCCTATAGACTATAAATACATTTAGATAAACTATTTTCCATTGTTACTTATTCCTCAATTACACATTATAGAGTTTTCATTTGAAATTTAATGTTTACACCATACTGTGCCCCGACATTGTTCCCTATACTCTGCCTCTCCATGAAATATATATAGGTTCCTCTAATGAACAACGTTTTTATTTTAGAAAAATATTTCTAATAAAAATACCATAATTAACAGTCATGGATTCTTCTAAAACCCTCTATATGTTATATAAAACATCACAAAATGGATGTGTAATTAAAAAAAAGAATGATTGATAGAAGGTCCTAACATGAATAGTGATTACATGTAAATATATATATATATTTATATATCCTAGACTATTATTTTATTAAATGATCCAATTAATAATTTCTATAAAATTAATCTAGTATTTTAGGATTTAAGAGATTTCAATTTTAGAGGACTCCATTGTTCCCATGGGGTGACCGAGTTATTATTCTTGAATATTATTTACCTTGGGCTATTCACTTATTTTCTAAAACATCGATTTTTACATTTGGATTAAATTTACATCCCCCATATTTTTTTTATTATTTTCAAAATGTATATTCTTTTCTACTTACGTTGATTATGTTATTTTTGGATACAAATTATATTAGTGTCTATTTTTTAAAAAACCTATGGACATACAACATATTCTCACACCTTATTTGATTTCTATTAATTATTAACATGCAATATATTATTATACTTTGGATAATCCATTCCAATTTGAAATAATTATATTTCATACAAATAGTTCCCAACATTGATTGATCTAGCGATTATCATGGAAATCATGGGATATAATCTTGGTTTAAATTTTATTCCCTCAAAAATGATGTTGGATTGATGCAAGTTATAGGTAAGTTGGTATGGTTTCACAATTTTAAATTCGACTATTATCCTTATTATAGATCTTTTATTTTGGGTCAATCAAAAAATTATATGTACACAACATCTCCCACATTTATTTTAATATATTTCACTATTAGACTTCACTCCAAAGGAATATGTTCATCGGGGATTCACACTTGTGAGGCTCTTAAAGTCACATTAGTTTGTAGTGTGGTAGGATGGGAACATCTCACCCTATTTATGTTGATATGTCCTTCATAGATAATTATTTCCTATTACTTATTCCTTCCGAATTTCTTATTATAAGACTTCATAACCCTATGTTAATGAATATTTTTTAAACATGGACGCGAACATGTTTATCTATTTGAGGTTCTACATAATTGCTTAATTATTACTCAGTTTTTTTGATTTAATGTCTTGTTTCATAGGAGAAATATTTTATCACCATCCAGGAGGAATGAAGTGGTTTTGGGTTAATGAATTTTAAATTTATAGGGGATTTTTGTAAATACATGGGAGAGGAAATTTAACACAGGTGGTTCCGTGTCATTTAATAGGGAACATCATAACATTTATTTTCATGTATAATGAATAAATCTAGGTAGTTAATCATAATGTGGAATTAATGTTTTTGTTATTGATCCAAATAAATGAATGGTGTAGGTATTTTTCATCTCTATTGGAATATGGGTCCATGAGAAAGACTGTGGATGGGTAGTTGGACTGTCGAACAATGAGAATATGTTTTAATTTATTAGGTATATAGAATAATTATGGGAATATAATGAATCATGAAGGGAATATTTCCTTCACTGTAGGTGGAATTTTTTTATTAAGGATATATCATAATGAAGTAAATAACTATGGAATATAGACCTAGAAGAAGTGATCATCAGGATCACAGGAATAATTAATGTGGAGGGATGTACATATGACACTAATAGATTTTAGGTGGAATGGATTTTATCATTAGGTATATAATCCTATGGATAGGAAATCAAATTTGAATACGGTAAATAAATATATTATTGAGTGAGAATTACACATATGGAGAACACCACAATTGATTTGTTGGATTGTACACCTAATAGGACACTCTTAGTGGAATTTTTGTGATTTTAATTAGAATTATTAAACTATAGAACTAAGTTAATGTGGAACATTCCTAATGAAAAAATTAATAGGAAACATTAGATCAATAACATAGAAAATGAATGTTATTATTTAATTACATCATCCCAATGTTCTTTCCACTCACGTTATCTTTCTTATGATTCATTATAGAAAAAATCATCAACTTGGAAAATTAATTTTCATATGCCTAATGGCATACCACCCCCTATATCTACCACCATGTTTTTATAACAAGGAGGAGTATGATATGTGGATTATGTTATAGAATGGTAACCTATATTAATAGCTAATTTATTTCTATAATAGGAATTACCAATCATTTGGGGTATATTATAATCCTAGATAAACCACTCTATTGGAACCCTGATTGTGACCCCACATATCATGTGGATTAAGGATTATGATCCCCTAGTGGTTCAAACTTATTTTATTTAAAATATAATATATCACATTATCAATGGAAACCATTATCAATAGGGTGCATGTTATATAATAGTACATGAATGTCTTGTTTTGTAGTATTTGGAGGAAGCAACATACATGATTTTTTTTTATTTTTTTCTTCATGGATGGAATCCATCATTTGGTTTTTTGTATCCATCATCGAGATACATGGAATAGAAAAACATGGTGAATGTGGGTTTTTTTATTACATTTCAATGGATAGTGGTAGAAGGAATGTGATCATATTAATTATCATTAAGTCTATGAAGAACCTTGTTAATTTCATGAATTAATTATCTCTTTTTTAACCTAATATGTTCTTCCTAATATGGGAGTCCCTTGAGGAACATTAATTGGACGTATTCCTAATCCTTCATTCTTAGAGTGGTCCTCAATATACATTTATCCTAAATGAGTTTTCCTAATTTCATCCACTTATCATCATTATACTAATGGTTTTCTCTTAACACTATATTTTACTATTTCGTGCATAAAAGACACTTCGGTCAAATATCTCTAGAGGGATCAGATTCATTATCAACATCTTACCAATATTCTGTATATCATATAAAATGGGTAGTAGTAATATTATTTAAATTCAATGGATGTAGTATGTAGACCTTGTGATATATGGAATGCGATAAGACTTATCATTGGTATGTCCTATAGTCGCATGTCCACTTAGAACACTAGAGGTCAATGAAATGAGTTTTTCTAAATTTAAATATTCATTAATGTATCATGTAGTATTACTAGGTTATATTAATGAGGTATGTGTATATCATAACTAGATGTTTTCCTCATATTAATTCTTCTAATATACCACATACCCAGACATGAATGCGAGAGAGGCCGAGTTAGATCATGTAGCTATGAATCCAAAGATAGTTAGGTAGGACATGCTCTGTTAATGATTCATTCCATCCATGTACTAAGGTTATTTTATATATTTACGGTATTTATAGATTATGTGATCCAAGATTATACTGATCATCCAGAAAATGGGGATGTGCATGATACACTTCACCACAATAATGACTTGTACAAATGAATTGTGTAATATTTTCGGAATGACTGACGACAATGAGGTTCTATCATTTGATATGTTCTTAAATTTCAACCATTTTAATTTTTCTTTGATTTCAAATATCATTTCAGTATCCCCCCTCTTCCTTTTGAGGGTTATTCCCTAGGAATAAAGGGATTTTAGTTCAATAGTTATCCCTAATGCACACAAACCTCAACACGATATATTCAATGGGATAAGAGTTTCACCAGGTTGTTATAATGTTCATAAAGAGAAAATAGAAATAGATGGATCCAATTTCATTTCACCACATTCAAATTTTTCTTGAAGATATAATGTTACCATATTAATTCCACCATCCAACATTTTGTTTTCTTATCACCTAATAAGTACCAAATATTGATTGCAAATTGCCTATCATTTATATGAAATACCCTATGAATGATCCATTAATAGTAAATCCACATTGATGATATTGTGAAATTCTAAATAATTATTCATCCTCCATATGTGACCTATCATACAATTGTTATTTATTTTTCCTAATACACTAGTGGTGGTCATATGGATGATTGGAAACATCCAATGGATTTTAAACAAAAAAAGTTTTCTATTCATTAAAAAAACATATTTTCCATTATACTGATGATTACCATTGATAAATTCACCCATTACATTGTACATTCTACAAGAAGAATAATATGATCTAATGTGTCCATTGTGGCCCATGCCCATTCATTGACTCGGAAAATCAGTTGCAAAAAAAAACATCCAGGTTTAATCCATTAAGAAAAAACCATATCAAATATGAATCCATTATAGGTGTTTCAATTTATAAGTGATATAATAATACGAAGACCATTATTAAGAATCATTCACTTAATATGAATAAAAATGGATCATATGGTGTCCCATGAAAATGTCTCGATGCTTTGTGGCTCATCAATGAAATAATTTTTTCTAATGTTTAATAACTAAATAATACCCTACCATACTTAGTGGAGGAAACACATGTTTTTGAACATAAAATCCTTAAATACAACTCCATAAATAGAACAAAAATTAGAATTGAGATGTTTGTTTTGGCCAGGATTTGGTACTTGATATTGGATAGTGCCTTTGGCATTGACTTAGGATATCTATTTTGGGTGTAGTGGTGTTTAATTTAATTTTATGTAGAGATGAAGTCAAAATATTTATATATTAAAACCTAGAATACTAAAACCCTTGTTCTTAGATGTATGTATCTTAGTACTTAGGTCATCAAAAAAGGTACACCAGAAATGATGATGTCTCATTCTCTGTAAAAGTAGTTTGGAATAATTTCAAAGCTTGAACATATGATCTCTGGATCCAAAACACTAAAGGATATGGATGACGAATTTTTTTATCCATCTATCATCTTGGAGAATATATAAAATTATCATTTGACTTATAATTTGTTTCTTATCATATCAAATCTTGTGATTTGAAAAAACCCTAATATGTTGGTTGGTTTTCCATTTCAGTATTGGGAAACCTATTCATCAAAGTATACAATAAAGAGAATATGCCTTGATGGGCACATGAATTCCCAATGAATTAGTACATGGGATTCCTAGAACTAAATATCATATCCTATGCTAGCATAGTAACATAACTAAGGTAGTTATGTCTCTTTAAAAAATGGTTTTGTTATACAAAATTTGTGAACATAAAAATAGTTTTTTAAACATTTTATGTTTTCATCACTTTCTAAATATTATGCGCCAGGATATAATCTCTTACGTAGGTTATAAATTCCATAATTCAAAATAGATCCCTCATTCATATTTATTTACATTCTACAAATGCTTAGTTGTGTAAGTATATTAATGTAAAATGTCAGGGAGATCATGACCTGGTTAATTAAACATTAAATGTTTCAACTATGCCCACATGACTATCCAATTGAAACCACACCTAATAATGTTTCCCTGATCCCCCAATAGTTGTGGTATATGATATTTATTTTCTAGGGTATATTGTAGCTATAATAGGTGGGAAAATCACATATGATTGGAATGTACTTTATTTATTTTGATGAAAATCTAGATAGATAATAAATTTATTCCCTTGCCATTATTTTTGTGTTCATTCTAGGAAACACCAACTAATGGAACAAATGTTTTGGTAGATGATGATTTTTGAAAAAGCTAGTGCACATGTATCCATTAACTATTTTTATTATAAGTTTTCATTGAAGGGAAACTATTATAATGAATGGATCTAATAATATCGCATCATGTATTTTAATTACTAGTAATCCAATTTTACGATTCTATAGATATTGACTTTATGAAAAAAAAATTTAGGTGTAGAAAATAAGGTATGGGAACATTGTTTCTGAATAGTATATCAAGAGAGTGAGTCCTAGAATGTGGTTATCTTCATTTGGGGATTCATTATCTTGGGTTCCTAATATGATACATATGAACACATTTGTTATGCCACCATTGAGAAGAATAACCACCACCAACAATTCCTATCAATTCAATGTACCAAATATCATATTGGGAATGTGTATTGTAGTGGAGAAACATGTTTGGAAATGATAAATATAATGTACTTATTGTGTATGATATTATAATCTCAGGGTTTGGTTGATTCATTGATCCTCACAATATCTCCATTAGAATTTAATTTCATTAATTATAGGACTACACCATGGACATAGACGATTTTATTCAACCATTTATGTAAATACGTATATCATTGATCAAAATTTTGAGGATATTGGGGATGGAATTATGTAGTTTGGATGAAAATAATGAACATATTTCATATTTAGTAAAGGTAATAGAAATTAAACGCTATCCTTCATTAAATTTCATTTATATTGTGTAATTCATTATCAATTTTCCCTCTTTTATAGGACATGTATGTGGAATCATTGCAATTTGTCATGTATTTGGATAGGTTGAATTCTCATAAGAATATGATTATTTAAATTGGAGGATGAAACATATACTAAATATATCATTAAAATGTAAATATATGTATTGAAACACTCTAATATTATGTTTTTATAAGGTGTTTATGGCCTTATAGGTTTCTCAACTGTTCAGATGTGTTTCTGGTGCATTGGGACCTCAAAATATTGTTTTCAGAGAAGCAGACAAGGATGTAAGAATGGAGAACTATTGGTTATAACTATGAATCACAACTATGAATTTAGATTTTAAAAGGTAAATGGATTTATAAAACCGTATAATACATAGATAATATTTCATGACTTTGTGAAAGGGACTATTGGGGGTCACATGGTTTTTAAAATTCTATACATGATGAAGCACATCCATGTGAGGATTTTTATATAAAAATATATTGAGAATCACAATGGATATTCCCATTTATTAAATCTATTTCAGTACCACTCACCCATAGTTCCCCATAAGTAGTATCACTTCACTATTGGTGAATTGTTATTGAAATCGTGTAGTCAAACATTGAGGATCATTAATGAGTAGAAATTTACCATTTTTCCCTCTGTCCTATTTTCCCATTCTCCTCCTTCTACCCTTATTCCTCTCAGGAATATCATACCTATGCTACATTCCTGATCAACCCTCATAATCATTGAGAGATATCCCGTATAAGGTCAATGATTATTCCATTGATTAGAGTATTAGGGTCATATATAAAATCCGTAGACTGCACCCAATTCTATATCGGGTTTCCTATGTATATGATTCATGGACTTGAGGAGGTCGCCCTGACTGTTTGTAAATAACTGAACATTTATTTATATAACTTCCTTTATTTCAATTAAATATATCATAGAAATAGAGAAAACCTATAATCCATTAGTTTAATTATATCCAACTGGTTATAAATGACTAATAAGTTTCCTTACCATTGGTAATATGGTTGTTTTAAGGTGATCACATGACTAGTATAAATATAAAGGTTTAAAAAATCATTTTGGAAAATACAAAGGATGCGACAAACTCATCATGTAGGATCATACCATATGAAGCCCATTTATAAATACCTCTGATGGAGATATGATTTCTATTATTTTCCCATGAGCAATCCCAAGTAGAGATCAAACAATATAAGCATGGTATAAACTTTCTTCAAGAGAAGTTCGAGTCCATTGGCATCATAAACCAAACTATGTTTACCAAATAGCCCTGTGAAATCCACGACATCACAAACCTTACACTTAGGTTGTTTTTTGGTGTAATAAAGGAATATGTAACAAGACCCTTTCATTATGATTATGTACAATATCTCTGTATATAATTATAAATATACTTTTATTCTATTATATTTTTATTGTAAATGATTTTAAATGAAAAAATAGTATTTTTTATATTAGAAATATTTTAAGAAATCTATTTTGATGATTTAATTGTTTTTGTAATTAAATGACATTATAATAAAATATTATTTTTGAATTACTTTTATTAATTATAATTCATTGTATAATATTTATGATGTCAAATGTAATTTTCATTAAGGATTGAAAACAATTATTGTCAAACCTTGTAAATTTACGATTTAATTTTAGTTTTTATATTAAATGTGAACAATCAAATAATTAGAAAATTATTTAGATAAAATTGATATTATATTCTAAATCTAGAAATTGAAATTATACAATGATGAATTTATCATAATTTTATGAGATTGTCATACGTTTTTATAAAAAATATATAATACATATATATAAATATGTTTTATGAAATTATAATGACCCAGCTGTAAGGAAATAAAATACAATAAAATAATAATTTGACTATTTATATGTTCTAACTTTAAAATAATGTGCATTTAGATTTTTTATATTTATTTTATAATGCCTAAGTGAATCCTCCATGACTTATACAGGATTTTGTGATTCTAAAATAATTTCCATGATAGTGTGACTCACCTCCACATAAAAAAAGGGAAATATTTTTATATCATAGACCCTTATCCTTATAAAAAATGAACACCACTCCAATTGTCTATAAACCATGGGAGAAAACATGGGATGGTTTGTGGTTTTAAATATTTTATTTCGTAGTGTCCAAAACCAAAAAAATAATGAATATCCCCAATATTTCCAATATAAACCCACCCAATAATCAATTTAGATTCACTAAAGCTCTTTTATGCTCAACCACCCTCAACCTATTACACCCTAGTGTCGCACCAAGGTTCTCCCAAGCTCCCAGGATGCCTCCCCCAAGCCTTTGGGATCACACATCCATGAAAGGGATCTCCCTCTCTCATTTTTCTCAAACAATTTGTTTTATATCATGGATTCAAATATTCATTTACATGATTTTTGATAATTTCGTACATACCACCTTACAATAGAATTGATTTATATATGATGGTATCATCCTTTCACTCCCATTAATCCTCCTAATGGTCCTTGTAAACCCACATGTAACTTTGTCAAAATTCCACAATTGATTTCTCCATTTCCATTTCCATTCAAACAATTATTTTATATGATGCATCTAAATTTCATTTCACATGATGGGATATTATGTTACATGACCCCCTTACTATAAATTCAATTTACAAATTATGAGAAACCCCTTTCTCTACAATCATCCCACTTTATGAGTTTCCATATGAGGGTGTTATGCTTCCAAAATTGCACTACAATTTTCAATGCCAAAATTATCATATATTGAATACCATATCCATTCTTCTATAAAAGGTATTGACCATTATGAAGACATATCAATTTAATGGTGACTTACATATTTTAATTATACATTAATTAATCATTTAATAAATGATTGTGCTGAATTAATTCATGTAATATGATATATGAGGAACACTTAAGCATGAGATTGAAATGATTATACAGGGTGAACCCTGATAGAACTACTATTAATTGGTAAATGTTTAGAATAATGATACTGTCACGAACCAGCCAGGGTACCCTAGTAACCCAATAACCAAGCCGGCCCTAACATAGCCCAAAGGGAATTCCCGATCCCCACGGGTCAGTGACAAGCACCTGGCATCACACAACATGCAAGTGGGAATGATTTTTCCACATGAATGCGGAAGAAAAAGAAACAAGACAGTATGCGAAACAAAAAGAAACTCCACTAGGATTATTGTACCAAAATACAAAGAGGCATAGAAATCCCAATGTACTACAACCCAAGTACTAAAAAGGGAAAAACAGTCCCACAGTCCCTATGGACACAACTCACCCAGACCAGAGATCAACTACTGGGTCCACCTTAAAGAGATCCCTTGCCATTGCTCGATCCTGGAAGAAGAAAGTATACAAACACCCAACAACAAAAGTAGGGTGTGAGCCTAATCCCAGTAGGATACCACCAATGATTCCATAACATATTCAAAATATAGATTATCCAAAGAAAATATTTCAATTTTCAAATTAACGTGTTTGGAATTTCAAAATCATATTTTAACAAAACATGCTATACATTTTCAAATGATGGAAAAATCAATTTAAGAGAAGGATTTACAATGATGGAATATTTATAAAACAATGTCTTAAGAAAAACATTTGTATAAAACAGTTTATATAAATTCCGTAGGCATGTACGGTAGTTCAAAATCATTGGCACACATGAATATCCCACATATAAATAAACAAGTGAGAAACATAGTCATCTTCCAAAATGTAGGATTTTTTTATCCATTTATAGGATTCTGTAATCTATATGTGAACTCATAAAAATGTGTATACACACGTCTCGATGGCACTGGCCAAAGGAGACTTGTCACCAACCCGTCGAGGATTGACCCGCCGTAAGTATGTTTTAGAGCGTTGTTATAGCGTAGAGTGTCAATATAAATCACTAACTACCTAAGGCTTTCATGTACTCTTACATGATGGGAAAACTATTTTAAGAATTATTAAAATAAAATCAATTCAATTCTTCAATTTCAAAATTTCCAATTTCATTCCATTTAAAACCAAAAAAGGTTTTATTCAAAACATGCCTTTTTCACAAGATAAAACCAATGGGTTTCTATCAAATCATTTTATGATACTCTCACCAGTTTGAAATCCATTAAAAACCAATTCCACCATCACACAATTTATTACCAAAATTGAATTAAAAAATTTATTGGATATCATTTCCATAAAATCTACAATTTAAATTCAACAATTTCAATTGACCAATTTCCATAAACACACACAATTCAATTGAATTGGGGTTTTCCAAATTTAAATTCCAAAACGATTTCAAATATCTCAATTAACTGGAAATGAGTATTTATCAATTTAATTGAATGAAAACATGAGAAATTAAATTTAAATCAACAATTGAAATAAATCAAGAAAATATAATGATAATTAATTTGCACAGTCGGAGCGGAACCACCTACCTCAATGGTTTTGACCAAAACCACAACGGTCAAGAACGCTCAAGAAAACTGGGATGCTTCTTCCAGAACCCACATTAGATCTCTTCTCTAAGAAAGATGAAGACCAAATCTCATCATATTTGGTACCACATACTTAGATATACCCATAATGGGAATAGATCTAAGAAACCAAGTGAAGAGGAGAAGTATATCTATGTATATCTTCGAAATCGATATAGAACGATGAAGAACGATCACATACCTTAAGAATATGGCTTCGATTCACCAATAGGAGCATTTGGTTCGCTTCCGGAATGATGGGAGAACCATCTCTGACCTTAGGAGAAGAGAAATACAGGGTTAGGGCCACTTAAGAGGAAAAAAGAGGAACATAGAGGCAAAAAACGAGTGAGATCCACAATTTAAGGATCTCATTTAAGTGGTCGCATGGTTAGTTTGCACGATTTGACAAACTGTGAACTAGACGTGCGTTAGCTACTGCCTCGATGACCCTTCTCACATGGTTTTTCCGCACAGTTTGGGAAACCGTGTGCTGGACATGTATAAAGTTACTATCTCTAAGACCAACTAAACACATGGTTTGGCTGCACGGTTTAGATAACCCATGCGCCGCCCGTGCAACTTCCCCTTTGCCTCAAAACATCATTTAAAGTTCTCCCAACTCTCCCAAGTCACCAATCCAAAATAGAGGTACATAGAAACATCAAAAGTAACTGAAAATGTAACGTGATGTTACAACCTCCCCACTATAAGATCGTTTTGTCCCCAAAATGCCTATAAAGAAACCTCCACATCAAAAAGATGAGGCAACAGATCTCTCATTAGTGCCTCCATTTTCCATGTCTCATGGGAATCAGAACCATGCTGCCAATGTACGGAGACAAGATTTATCATTCTCCCAAAAAGTACCTTGTTCTTTGAATCAACAACCCCGACTGGTCATTCAGTAACAGATAAATCTGGTTCAATCTCAAGATCACTCCAACTCACAACATGAGATGGATCTAAGAGATACATTCGCAGCTGTGATACATGGAACATGTTATGTATCGACATCAGCTGTGGTTGTAGATCTATACGGTAAGAAACATTCCCTATAAGACCAACTACATCAAAAGGTCCCACAAAATGAGGAGAAAGCTTCTCTTTCCTCCCAAGCTATCGATGACCTAATCCGGGTGAAACATTCAAGAACACCAGGTCACAAACTGAGAACTCTATTGGTTTATAGTGACGATTAGCTAAGAATTATACCAAATTTGTGATGTCAACATTCTATGACGAATCAACTGGATCTTAGTAGTCATCTCATGGACCAAACTCAATCCTTCCAAAGAAATTTCACCAATCTCCGACCAACATAAATGAGATTTACAAGGATGGACACACAAAGCCTAAAAAGGATCCATTTTGATCATAGGCTGATAACCGAGGCAACCCAGAGATAGCCTGAAGGGCGTTCCTGATCCCCAAGAGTTGGCGACTAGCACATGGAATCACGCAACATACAAGTGGGAATGATTTTCCCATAAGAAATCAGAAGAAAAAGAAACAAGACCTTTTTTAAAACAAAAAGAATCTCCACAGGGAGTATTGTACCAAAATACCAAGAGGCATAAAAAGCCCAAAGTACGACTTCCAATTTAATAAAAATGAAAAAATAGTCCCAACTCCCTAAGGACACAACTCACCCAGACTAGAGATCAACAATTGGATCCACCTCAAAGAGATCCCTATTAGAGACTATAAGAGATGGAACACCATGAAAACGAACAAATTTTTTCACATTGATATTTCCCAACTCCTCAACTTTGGTTATATATCGAATAGGTATAAAGTGAGCCGACATGGTCAGTCTGTCTTTCACAACCCATATCGCGTTATTCTTCTTCAAGGGCTAAGGTAACCCAACCCAAAAGTCCATAGAGATTTCATCCCACTTCCATGTAGGGACTATAAGTGGTTGAAGCAAACCCAAAGGTTTCTGGTGCTCGGCTTTCAACTGCTGGCATGTATAGCAACGAGATACAAACTCAGCAATGTATCATCTTATACATGGCCACAAGAACTGTCTCCACATGTCATAGAAAATATTTGTTGTTCCTGGGTGTACAACCCACTGAATGTTATGGCAACCCCCAATCACATCCTTCCTTGCCGCTAATGGGACAACGTAACAGTTTCGAAAACATAGAACACCCTCTTTAGAGAATGAACACTGGGTGGTGGTCTCCCGACCATTAAGAGAGTCCCTAATGCAATAGAAATCTTCATCTAGTTGTTGTTCCTGATGAATTAACTCAAGGAGAGCAGAAGTTAACATAACATTGGCTAAAGAAACTTCATTCACCTTCCACTGAACTCCAATATATAACCGAAAAAAAAGATCCATCAAACTCTAATCTTTTGAATATTCATTCACAGCATGCGATGGATGTTTCTTTCTTAACGCATTTGAAACTACATTCCCATTTCCCAGGGTATAGACAATGTAAAATCCTAAAGATTGCAGGTACTCCACCCAATGACTTTGGTGGAGATTCAAATATTTTTTAGAGAAGATATAACTCAAGATCTTGTGGTTTGAATACACAGTAAACCTTTCTCCATAAAGGTAATATCTCTAACACTTATGTGCGTGCATTACAACTGCATGTTCAAGGTCATGGGTATGATAGTTCTTCTAATGAGGCTTAAGATAACAAGATCCATGAGCAACAACATGATTACCCTGTATAAGGACACATCCCAAACCTGAACCCAATGCATCTTAGAAGACCACGTAACCTATCCCAGCCTCAGGAAGAGTTATCATCGGTGCAGTAGTCAAAAGAAGCTTTAGATCTACAAGAAACCATTGAAATTTATCATTCCAGGAAAACATCACTCCATTTCAAGTCGGTGCAGTCATTGGAGAAGCTAACTTTGAGAAGTATTTAACAAACCACCGAAAATATCCTACTAAGCCCAAGAATCTATGAATCTTGAAAACATTTCGTGGTTGTTCCCATGTTATAACAGCCTTAACCTTCTCAAGATCAACTGTTATTCCTTGTTCTGAGATGACATGTACCAAGAATTTCACTCCCCGAATCCAGAAATCACACTTTGAAAGCATGGCATAAAGTCGATGATTCCTTAGAAGATTCAGAACTGTTTTCAGATGATGCACATGATCCACCTCATACATGGAGTAGATAAGAATTTCATCCACAAAGATTACCATGAATGTATCCAAATAATCATGGAAAACTGTGTTCATCAAAGCCATGAAAACTGTAGGATCATTTTTTAGGATGAAGGGCATAACAAGGTACTCATAATGGCCATACCTACTCTGAAAAGCGGTCTTATGAATGCCATATTATTTTATCCTCAACCGATGGTAACCAGATTGGCGATCATGTTTTGAAAACCAATTCTCCCCTTTCAATTGATCAAACAAATCATCAATTTGTGGTAAAAAATATTTGTTATTTATCATAACTCGATTGACCTTCCGATATTCATCACATCAGCGAAGTGAAGCATCAGCCTTCTTGGTGAAGAGAATAGGTGCTTCCCAAGGTGACACACTCGGGCGTATAATACATTTCTCAAGAAGATATTCTAACTAAGTCTTCAGTTCTATTAGTTCAGATAGAGCCATTCAGTAAGAGGGAATAGAAACTTGTAGAGTACCAGGCATTAAGTCAATTGAAAAATCATCCTCTTTTACTGGTGGAAAACCAGAGATGTCCGAAGGAAACAATTCGCGAAACTCAGCAACGACTGGAGGAAGATTACCACATATTGAATCTCGCTCTAGATCAAATTCTAACACTAATATAACATTACCCAACTCTGGATATGAGGGTCCAGATCTTCTTGGAAATGGGTCCCATTCTCTTTGAAAAAAAAGAGGCACACCAATGGGTTTAGTAAGGTAGACCCATCGAAGATAACAATCGATCCGAGATTTATTGTCAATGATCCAATCCATCCCAAATATGACGTCAATATATTTCATGTTGAGAACCAAGAAACACCATGAATGATCATCATCTGATATAGAGAAGACTCAAGTAGGACTACGGGGACCCTTCTCTCTAATTGTACCAAGGGGTGTAGTAATATCCATCGCACAAGATAAAATTTCCATAGGAAGATTAAGCCGATTAACAATATTGGTCGAAATAAACCAGTGAGATATACCAGTATCAAAAAGTGATGCCACTAAAGATGAATCTATAGTAATGGTACCTCTCACGGTTGTAGGACCCGCATCGGCTACCACTTGCAACTCTTCCACTGCGTGAAGATGCCTTGTTTTGGATGCCTGTGGCTAGAACCCTTTTGTACATGAACCATTTGATTTCCCCGTAGTTTCTGGAGGTGCTGATGATCCTGTTCCACTACGTGGAGTAGAGAAGTGATGGAAAAATCTCTGTAAGTTCCCTAAATTTCCACATGAGCTAAAATTCTTGGGTTCCTCGGTGCAAACAGTCTTAGAATGTCTTGTCTTCCCAATCTAATAGAAAGTCAAAGAAGCCCTTCCTAGTGCTACTGGAGGTCTGGAATGACTCTTCTGTCGAGAACTACCATGAGAAAATTCACGCTTCTGTTTTCCATTAAAGGAACCCACAATTCCACTAGGAGGGAAAAGAACATCCTTCAAACTTGACTCTCCTTCCATGTCCATCTCAACTATCATCGCCCTATATAGCACATTAGTATAACTGGGTAGCTTATTTAGGAAACCTGAGAACATATATTTGATCGAATTCCCAACTCGAATCATCGAGCCTTCATCCTCTCATTAGATACAATCTCAGGAGAAAACTATACCAGCACAGAAAAGAGATTTGTGTACTCAGTCACGGTTTTGTTGGCCTGATCAAGCTTGAAAAACTCCACAGCCTTGGCCATCACCATTGATTCTAGATAGAACTTGTTTGTGAAAAGATTCCTAATGTATTTCCACTCCAAACCGATTATCAAGGAAAAATAATATTAAAAGAAGGGATAAAAAGATCTGGATTCCACTCTATCCAGATAAAAATAGGTAAAATAGTCGAACTAATCCACATGTTGTATTTCCTTAACCAACCCTGGTGACTTAAGGGTCATTGTGGTGAGAGATGGCCAGGAACTCAATCACAACTACCTTCTAAGTCTTGACATGAATAACCAGATGCATACTGCTATGAAGGCAAGATGCCTAACCTTCCCTCTGATACAACTTTGTCATGAACCCGCCAGGGTACCCTGGTAACCCGATAACTGAGCTGGCCCTGACATAGAACGAAGGGAATTCCCGATCCCCATGGGTCGGTGACTATCCCCTGGCATCACAAAACATGCATGTGGGAACAATTTTGCCACAAGAATGTGAAAGAAAAAGAAACAAGACAATTTGAAAAAAAAGAAACTCACCTAGGAGTATTGTAACAGAATACAAAGAGGCATAAAAATCCCAAAGTACTACAACACAAGTACTAAAAATGGAAAAAAGTCCCAAGGTCCCTAAGGACACAACTCACCCAGCCAGAGATCAACAATTGGATCCACCTCAATGAGATCCCTTTCCTTTGCTCGATCCTAGAAGAAGAAAGTATACAAACACCTGAAGGAAAAAAGTAGGGTGTGAGCCAAATCCCAGAAGGATACCACCAATGATTCTGTAACAGATCCCAAATATATATTATCCAAAGAAAATCATTTAATTTTCAAACTAATTGGATTGGAAATTCAAATACATATTTTAACAGAACATTATATACATTTTCAAATGATGGAAAAATTAATTGAAGAAAACTCTTTACAATGATGGAATATTTATAAAACAATGACTTAAGAAAAAAATTTATATAAAGTAATTTATAAACATTCAGCAGGCATGTAAGTCAGTTCAAAATCATTGGCACACATTTTTATCTCACATATAAATAAACAAGCGAGCAAAATTATCATCTGCCAAAAAGTATTATAGTATTAACCAGATATAGGATTCCACACTCTCTATGTGAACTCATAAAAATGTGTATACACACCTACCTATGACACTGGAAAAAGGAGACTCATCACTAACCTGTCGGGGATGTGACCCACCGTAGGTATGTTTTAGAACATTATTGTAGCATAGAGTGTATCCAAATAACTCCCTAACTACTGAAGGCTTGCATGCACTCTTACATGTTGGGAGAACTATTTTATGAATTCTTAAAATTTGATCAATCCCATTCCTCATTTTCAAAAGTTTAAATTTCATTCCATTTAACACCAAAATAGGTTTCATTCAAAACATGCCTTTTTCACAAGATAAAACCAATGGGTTTCTATCTAATCATTTTATGCCATTCCCATCAGTTTGAAATCCATTCAAAACCAATTACATCATTACACAATTTATTCCCACAATTAAATTCAAAAATTTAATTGAAATCATTTTCATCAAATCCAAAATTAAAATTCAACAATTTAAATCAGAAAATTTCCATAAACACACCCAATTCAAATTGAATTGGGGTTTTCCAAATTTCATTGCAAAAACCATTTCAAATATCTCGATTAACTGGAAACATGTTTTTATGAATTTAATTGAATGAAAACTTGAGCAATTTAATTTAAATCAACAATTAAAATAAATCAAGTTAATACAATGGTAATCAATTTTGTATGTCAGAATGGAACCACCTACCTCGAAGGTTTTGACCAAAATCAGAACAGTCAAGAACCCTCAAGAAAACCTGGTTGCTTCTTCAAGAACACACCTTAAATATCTTCTCCAAGAATGATCAAGACCAAATATCATTATATTTGGTACCAAACACTTATATCTAACCATAATGGGCGTAGATATATGAAACTGAGAGAAGAGGAGAGGTAGATCTATGTAGATCTTAGAAACCAATCTAGAACGATGAAGAACGATCAAATACCTCAAGAATTCAGCTTCAATTATACATGACGAGCCTTTGGATCGCCCCCAGAATGATGGGACAACATTCTCAGACCTTAGGAGAAGATAAATACCATGATAGGGCCATTTATGAGTAAAAACACGGCACTTAGAGTCAAAATAGAGTGAGATCGAAAATTTAAGTATCTCATTTAAGTGGTAGTACAGTTAGTTTGCAAAGTTTGAAAAACGGTGCGCTAGCTGTGTGTTAGCTACTGCATCGGCCACCCTTCTTGCATGGTTAGGCTGCATGGTTAGAAAAACCATGCACTGTACGTGCAGAAGTTACTGTCTCAAAGACCTACTACACACGGTTTGGCTGCACGGTTTAGACAACCCGTGCACCGCCCGTGTGACTTCCCCTTTTCCTCAAAACATTATTTAAAGTTCTCCCGACTCTCCCAAATCACTACTCCAAAACAGAGGTACATAGAAACATCAAAAGTACCTAAAAACATAACGTGATGTTATAGATACATCATGCAGTGATATGAGTTTTCCTAATTACATTATTGAAATTTTTTCCACCATGATGGTACTATGGTTTACCTGATTCCTTTATGTCAATGGTAATGTTTTTTATGTTGTTTCTAGATTTTCATGTTATGATAGTCATGCAATATCATGCCTTTTTGTGCATGTTTCGCTTTTGCTACAATTTTTACTAAAATTTATTGTATTGTTAATGTTATTCATCAGTTAATCCCATGCATGGATTTATAACTCACCCTTTTCTTATGTATGTCCTCAGGTTATCCCATAAAATTATATGTATGAAATAAAGTTTTGGTAAATTAAAAGATGTTTTCAATAAAGACGTGTAATTAATGTTTTTGTTGTTATGTAATGTTCCAAATACCCACAAACACAAGACCATTCAGTAATTAGAGTTTTATTAATTGGAAATTTAGGGAAAAAATGATGTTTAAATATGTATTAAAAAGTAGGGATGTTATAGTTCGAATCATATGTCAGGTTAAGTTATTTTTGGGATTAGTATTAGACAAATCTAGTAAAATACATAGGGATACTGTTCAGTATAAGAAAAGAATACATAAAATTTGGTCTCTATTGAGTTAGTGGTTTATCAAGAAAATAGATATCTGACTAGATATGGACATGTAGATGTGGGGCTAGCCCAGATGA
Source organism: Viscum album (assembly GCA_963277665.1). Taxonomy (NCBI): domain Eukaryota; kingdom Viridiplantae; phylum Streptophyta; class Magnoliopsida; order Santalales; family Viscaceae; genus Viscum; species Viscum album. The sequence goes on along the minus strand of OY728121.1, from coordinate 1,572,325,557 downwards.
ATCTAGGGGTAAAACCTAATTACACCGATTTGAGCTAGAGTTGATTGGGAGGTGGTGAATCCCATTGGGCCTTACTGCACTCTAGGATCGACACTATTGGGGGTTATTATTTTGTAAATTCATAAGCATAGTTATATCCTTTATTAAGGGATCAAAAAAATCTCAAATGAATATACATTAGGAAGAGGGATTGGTTAACATAGATCAAATACTAGAAATTCATATGTTAAGGATGAAATTGTATTTTATATGTTATCACTTTAATGATTATGGATTTTTCTCTATGTGATTAATATTTTAAAAGTAACCATTCCTAATTCCAAAATGGATAATGTATGATAAAAATAAAAATGTGAAATATTGAGTAATTCATCATAGTTTTACACATTCGTTTATATCCCGATTGTTTAGTAGATCAATCCAAACACCACCACAAAGCATGTATATTGAGATGTCGGTAAAAAGGGAAAATGGGGAAATTATAGAATCCCATGTATATGAATCCTCCATATCCTAATTTTTGGATTGAACTTCCTGTTGAACAACATCAATCATCCCTTGGTGGAATTGGATGCAATTCATCAAATGTTTTGAATTTCACTATATAGATCCCACATTAATTTCCATGAGAGGTAAATGAATCTCCATATGGTGAATCAACCCCCGATTCTATTATAGTGAAATTAAGATGATGATTATTCTTTAGAACAATCATCTAATGAATGGATATAAATACCCTATGTGAATGACTATCTTTCTTAGAAGATTATGTCTATGGAAAGAACATTCCTTGAAGACTTGCATATTGTGATCGAATCCACAGATGTGTTTCCTGAGGAATTACATGGTCTTCAACCATGACAAGATGTTAAATTTTGCAATGATCTTATACATGGGAATTTTAATTATACAAGAAACAATATCTAATGGTTGTTGTGGAGCTTGAGGATACAATAATAAATGAAAGTATATTCTTGATAAAGGGATTAAATTACCATGTGCTTCACCAGGGGGTGCACATGTCTTCTTCATCAAGGAGAAGGATGGGTCATTGTGAATTTCCATTGATTATCACGTGAATAAAAAAAGATAAATAATAGGTATGCTTCTCCAATAATTGATAACATGTTATATCATATACAAGTATCACAATAATTCTCCATGTTGGATCTATGGTTGGGATATTACCATGTATGAGGAAGAAGGAGGATATCCCCAAGGCTGTTTTTTCATACATGTTACGAGCACTTTGAATTCCAAGTAATCCCATTCGGACTCAATAATTCTCTAGAATTATTCATGGTATTATTGAATAGAGTCTTTATAAATTACCTCATCAAATTTGTGGTAATATTTATAGATGATGTTCTAATATACACTAATTCCATGGGGGAGCATGGGGAGAATTTGAGCACTGTGTAGGAGAATTTGTGAATGGAGAAACATAATTTTATGTAATGAAAGTATGAGTTCTAGTTTAAGGATATATCATTCTTGGGGTATAACATCACAAGCAATGGTAAATATGTGGATCCATAAAAAAGAATTTATGGATTATTGTGGCCAATATCTATGATGGATATACGTAGCTTTTTAGGGTTAGCTGAATATTATCACCGATTTATAAGAAATTTGTCATAATTTTCAAACCCTCTTTCTAATTTATCAAGGAAGGAATAATTTTTTTTCAGGGAAATATTAAAGTGAAAAATGCTTTATAGAGTTTAATTTGATGCTTCTCACTACCCATTTTCTCACACTTCCCACAAGTTGGGTGATTTTCATAATATTCGATGACGCATCAAAGAAGAAAATGGGTTGTGTGTTATTGTAGAATGAAAAAGTCATTGTATATACCTCTATGATTTTAACAATTATTGGGAAAACTACCCGAGACCTGATCTGGAGTTGGAATGTGTGTTTTTTGAATTGAAAAACAAGAGGATTTATCTCTTTGGGGAGAATTGTGAAATATTTGCTAATAAAAAAGTCTCAAATATATATTCATATTGAAAGAGGAGAATATTAACCAACAAAGTTGCTTAGATCTAATCATGGAATTTCACTCCTTAATCCTTTACCACCCCGGGAAGGAGAACAAGATGTAAGATTCTCTTAGTAGAATGTAACCATCAATTCAATCATTGATGAAAATTTAAAGGATCCAATATTCTTAGATTATATGAAGATGGATATGGGAATCTAAAATATGGGAACATCTTCAATCTATTCACAAAATATTTCTTAATAGTATGTTTTGGAATATTTAAAGTATGACAGAATGATGATTTTGGAATTCATAAGATTATAGAAACTATCAAAAAAGTTAAATACAAAGAGTTCAATGTCACTGATGAATGATTTGTGAGATTTGGGTCAAGAAAATGTGTTCTATAAAATTCCTAGTTATAGATAGAACATTTTTATAATTCTTGTAGATCAAGATTCCCCATTAACACATGAAACATGAAGATATATTGAGTTCTCTGGGAGAACTATTGGAAGGATAACATGAATAATTAAATTGGTAAAAACACATTAAAGATCTTCGTATGTTAGCATGTTAAGGATGTGAGTTAGAAGTATAAGGGGGTGGTTCATCTATTACCCATACACACATGGAAATGGGAAAACACAACTATATAATTTTTAGTATCTATATAAACAATTCCAAAAGAAACAATTTTCTCTGGGTTGTTGTGGATCACCGTACAAAGACTATACACTTCACTTCGATTTTAGAGGATTTCTCACTAGATCAACAAGCATTTATATACGTCTGAGAAGTTTTAAGGCTGTATGGAGTAACACTATCGATTATTTCTGGTCAGGATCCAAGATTCCCCTATATGTTCTTGAGGAGACACCAATATGCTCTAAACATTGAATTTTTTTACATTAGCACAACCTATCGCTTCAAAATAAAGGTCAATATATGTTGACTATCCCAACACTTGAAGACATGTTGAGATCATTCTCAATGTACTTCAAAGGAAGATGATATAAACATCTTCTTTTAGTGATGTTCTCTTACAAAAACAATTTCCACAAAATCATACAAATGGATCCATATTAATCCCTTCATGGGAATAGTTGAATAACACTACCGTGTTGGGATAACGTTGGGGAACTAAAACTTCTAGGACTAGAAATGGTCTATGGAATGTTAGAGAATGGTAAGACCAACATGAAGCACATAAAGGCTACCCAGAGTCAATATAAGATCTATGATAAAAATTGTATAAGAGTTCTAGAGTTTGATATTAGAGACATGGTATTCCTATGAATATATCCATAGAAGAGTGTGATGAGATTTGGGAAGAAGTTAAATCAACGTTCATTGTACATCGACCCTTTTGAGATGCATGATCACATCGACACATAGGCCAATCGATTAGAAATCCCACAAAAATTGTCTCAAGTTAATAATATATTCCATGTTTCACTGTTGAAGATGGACATACATAACTGATTAAATGTATTCAATCCATTAGTGGTCCCATTGTAAAATGGACTCTTTTATGAGGAAAAGCTGGTGAAGATGTAAGATCATTGATAAAATGTTCTATTAAATAAGACAATGGACTTCATCAATTTTTTTAAATAAACCAAGTGTTTGATTAAGTGGCGTGAGAACCATAGAAAGTGATGAGGCAGAGTAACCCTCATCCATTTTAGTTTGGGAAATGGAAATTTTTATGGAGAAATTTCTTAAGGGGGAAGGTTGTATGGACCTAAACATTTTGGAACAAAATTTCGTTTCTTTTTATTAAATATCTTGTTGATATATAAATCAAATGAACTTATTTTATTTCAATACATCCAATTTTAATTACATGACCATTGAAAATATAGCTGTTGAACAATGATCACATTATATGTATAAATATTGGTTATTAACAAATACTATTGGCACATGCAAAGTGATGACGTCAACCAGTAGGATTGCACCCAATAAAGCCCATTTATCGGAGATTCTATGGGAGATAGAATTTCTAGTCCATTACTTAGACCAATCCCATTCCAAGATCCAACAAATTAAGCAAGAAAATGAACATTAATGAGAGAAGTTCGAGCCCATCATGATCACAACCAAACCATGTTCACGGAATGAACCCATAAAGCCCCGCTATTATACTCCATACTCTTAGGGAGTATACTGGCGTAATAAAGAGATATCTAGCAAGACCATATAATTATGATTATGTACATTACATTTGTATAAAATATTGAATATACCTTCATTCTATTATTGTTACTTTGTAAATTATTTTTAAATAACAAATAGTATTTTTTGTTAATATTCAAATTAAAATTAAATACACTATAGATTAACTAATTGATTTTTTATTAAATAATATTTTACAATATTTTATTTTTAAATTCATTTTCTTAAATCAAAATGATCATATAAATTTTAAGATGTCTAATGTTAATTGAATTAATATTTGAAAACTGTTTTTGTCAAACCCCGTCAATATTTTATAAATGTATGTTTTTTTAAAGAAAAAATTCACATATTTAGAAAATTACTTATATAAATTAAATATTATTTTTGGAATCATGAAGTTAAAATTATGCAATGTTGAATTTTTCAAAATTTTATGAGACTTTATTTTTTGGATAAAAATTTAACACAGTATAAATATATAACATGTTTTATGACATCATAATGTCAAAATTATGATGAAATAAAATACTATAAAATGGATTTTTGGACAAATATATGTTTTACATTTAAAATTATTTTTTTTATTTTTTTGATTTATTTTATAATTCCTTTGTGAATTATCAAGGAGTAATATAATATTGTATGATTTTGAAATATTTTCTTTGAGAGTGTGAAACACCACCACATAAGTAAGGGAAATATTTTAATATCTTTCGCCCATACACATATAAAATAATTTATACCACTCCCATTTTCCAGAAACTAAGGGAAAAAACCAGGGTATGGTTTGTGGGTTTGAATATTTTAGTGTGTAGTGTCCGAGACTAAAATAATAAAGAATTCACCCAAATTTCCTATATAAACCGACCAACACCCATTTAACTTAACTCAAGCTCTTCGAAGCATGATTTACATCTTCCTATTTCTCCCTATATTCCTTCCATGTTTTCCCCAAGAATCCAAGAAGACTCCCCAACTTATTGGGATCTGACATCAAAGTAAAGGATGTCCCTCTCTCCTTTTTCATCAAGCACCTTTTATATGTCATGCCTTTTAATTTCCATTTTCATGATTTGGGATACTTTCATACATACCAACTTATTTTACATTTTATGTATATAATATGGTATCTTTCTTTCACTCCCATTAATACCCCCTACTATCCTTTAGTCACCCCCATTAATATTCCAAAATTCTATAATGGATTTCTCTCCTCTAATTTCAATTCAAGAATTTCTTTTATATTATGCAAAAAAAATCTATTTTACATGTTGTTATATTATGTTACATTATCCCATTACTATAGATCCCATGAATAAATTAGGATATACCTATTTATCTCTCATAAACCTAATTTATGAATTTTTTATATGACACTCTTATGCTGCCAAAATTGAACTGTGATTTACTCTACCAAAATATTTTTGTAGTGAATACCTAAATCATTCATCTATCATTGGTATTAACCTTTATGAACACATAAATATCCAATAGTGAAATAAATGTATCATTTCAACATTCTTTGATAATGGATGAAATGATTATAGTGAATTAATCCATGTTATATGATCTTTGTGGCGAACTTAAGCATAATATAGAAATGATTATGGAAGGTGCACCCTAATTGAGATACAATGCATTGGGTAAGGTTTAGTATCATGACGTGGCATGTTGTGAAAGGGGTTTTCTTGATTCCTTTACATTTCTTTTTCAACCATGTAGGGATAAGGGTTTAACTGATTCCTTTATGTTAATGATGCAGTGTTTTATGTTGTTGCCACATTTCCATGTTATGATAATAATGCTATGTCATGCCTTTCCATTCATGCTTCTCTAATGCTCCATTTTTATGCTTATTGACTAACATGTACTGTATTATTCATGTTATGCCTTGTTTACTCCCTCAATGGGATTTATATCTCACTATTTTCTTATAAATGTCCTTTGATTACCCCACACAACACTAAATACAAAAGAAAGATGTGGTCATGTGAAATATGTTTATAATGAAAATGAATATTTCTTATTTTAAGTTGTTATGTAATGTTCCTACATCCCAAAATTACTAGAACTATCAATTTTATGAGTTCAACTATGTTCATGTTTATGTAATAAATCATGTTTAAATATGAAAGAAAAAAGAAGTAATTTTATACAATTATCCCTGTGTCATAGACCCTTTATATCTAAATATAAGTGATGTTTTTATGGATGAGATCTATGGAATCCAATAGGATTCCTTTTTTAGTGTCCCTAGTATTTTACATTCATATATCTTGTAATTCAATATATAACCAAATAACATATTTGGATAATTATTTATGTTCTAGTTTATGATATAGTTAGTTTTTTCTCTAATTAAAGTTACTCATTATTTATAATATACATTTTATATCATGTGTATATATACAGGATTGAATCATGTATCTTTACATCTTTATTCCAATTATATATATACACTATTAAATCCCATATGTATAGACTGAATTTTGTATGGACACTATTTGTGGATGACTAATGACTATATCTCACACCGTATTTCGGCCACCATTTGGTACACGGACAAACCACATGTTTAGATATTTAGGATCATCATTTTCATTAGGTTTATTCATTTTTCTCTTCAACTAGGATATATTGGGTTTGTAAGAAGGGGAATTATAATTTTCATGTGATGCATTTGAAGATGTTAGTTTTTTCCAATTTTACTTATTTTTTACTACTTTCCATCTACTATATAAACATGTCTATATTTATGTCAGATCATTTTCATTAATTATTACTCACCCATTATTTATTTATTTTTAGTCATTATTAAATTCTAATGCTATTATATTATTTATTATTATATAGTTATTACTACTCTGGAGGTTATATAATGGCCACAATACCTTTATTAGACCCTCAATACAAGTCAAAAGCCTCTCTCAAATGAAGAGGTGTCCTTGAGGCCAAGTGGAAAAATAGATCGGGAAATTGATTAAAAGGATCTCATGATGGGACACTATACTCATCACAATTCATGAACCTAATATTAGATATTTTCATTATCGGGGACATGCAATGAACCCATTATGATCATGACTATGGAAATAGAAATATATCCTATGATTTGTTAAAGTGTTTATGGGAGGTCATTTTCATCCAAATATATGTGATTCCAGTGACACCATCAATTATATTGTCAGTGGGACTACCGTTAGATGAAATTAAAATAAAGAAATGAAAAGGTCAAATAGAACTTCATATTTACCTGTTAACTAGAGGTTATTGTTTCCCACATTTGTTATTGATATAATGTATTCATTTTCAAAACACATACCATTAGATTTAATATTTATCAATTCAGAATATTGAGTATTAGAAGAATCCTTCTCCCAAGGGAATGTGGATCTAATACTCCCTTAATGTCCAACTAATGAGATCATCATTTGTGAATTGAAGCAAGGTCATGAGTTAATTTTTGATTTGAATTTATCAGTGGAAACACCATAAAATCCAAAATTAATAAAAAATTATTATGGATGTGATACAAATATTAAAAACAATATGTTTGATGTGGATTCATTCTGGGTGCCGGTACTTTATGTAATACTATTTTTAGTAATTGAACATCCCTTATTTGATAATAACAACTTACATTTTCTCATATTTTTTTGAATGAATTTTGAGAAGGAACCCAGGATTCACATTGGTATACTAGACTATTTGAACCAATTTATCATTTATAAAATGAATGTGTGGAATCAAAAAAATTATCAATCCATTCTATTTTTTAATTCCTTTTTATCATAACATACAAATTGAAGACTTTGGTTGTGATTATCCCCCAAACAATTTAGTGTTAGTGTCTATTTCCCTTAAAATTTATTTATTTAAAATTATTTCATCAATCACATATTCATGGTTCAACATTAAAATAAATATTTTTTACTTACTAAGGAGTTCGATATATTATTTCCTTGATATCATATATAGAGAGAGAAACTAACTGAAAATGATTTTGAAGTAGACCTTTATAGATATATTGTTGCCAACTAATAATTGAATCATTTTATCTTCCTGTATATACTATTCCTTTAAAATAAATAAGATATATACATGAAAATTATTAATATGTATTTTGGATTTGGTTTCCAGTAAGGAGGAAAATCACCAAACACATTTGTGACACTCTAAATAAGAAGTTTTGTCATCAAATATGACATCTTAAATATATATTCATCAATTATGCCTTTATTAGATGTGATTATCATAACTTTCCCAATTTAACAAATGATAATATGGGAAAAGTGAACAGGGGAACACATCACATCAACTACTTTGAAGGGATAAATTTGTAGACATTCCATTTCTTATACCGAAAAAATCTCATTTGGACATGGCAAAAGAAGATTATGTTCTATAAAGATAAAACACCTGGAGAATGATAAGGTAAATAATTATGGAAATATCATATTGTATAAATATTCTACTAGTAATAAATAAAATTGTAACCCAACATATGTTGTTGACGATTTGGAATAATTTATATTTTTTATACTTCGTTTGATAATTTTTAGCAGTTTGAGGAAGCCACATCTATAATTATTGTGTAACATCAATATACTATGGATAGTTTTGATCCATCATTCAAGGAGAATCAATATTTAATATTTATTATCATGTAATTAATAAAAAACATATGAGTTGTGAAAAAATTAAAAATATTGGGATTTTCGTTTCAATTACTCCTCCAAAATTGAATGAAACTTGTAAATATATGGCCTTTAATATGTTTTTAACATTGATTCCGCTGAAATTTTATATAATTATTATGATACCATTATATGAAAAAATGTAACATGAACACACTTGAACATTATTTTTAGATAATTCAATTCAGTCATGATACCCCATAACATTAGTCGATTATGTCTCATCCTAAGAATGACTCAGTGATTGATATGAAATCACCATATACTAGAGTTTAAACATTTTGATGATTTAATCCTTTTCATTTCTCAGGCATAGAAATATAAATAATATCCACTTCATCTATAATAGTTGGTTTATTTTGGATGGTTACCAATTGTGAATGGTTAGTGGATGGATATATGTATAAATACGATCATCTTATAGAATATTTGTCCATTTGGATTTTTTTCAGTGTTTCTCATTGAAAAATATTAGAATGAATACAGAAATTGTAAATAATAGTTGATCCATTTGGATTGAAAATTTTACAGAATGTTTTAGGTATCAGGTAGGGGGATTTTTAATGAGGATACAATAATGAATAGTGTTTAAATTCTAAGATTAAATTTCTCCATGAGATTTATACCGATCCTCTATATTAACTTATTACTCATCGATGACCAAATGAATGTTATATATTTTTGAAATTACAAAGGACATTGTAGGAATAAATCAATGTATTCTAGAGCTATGTATTGGAAACTCTAATCAATGAATTCTTTACTATTTCATCATAATAATATTTTAGGCATTATGTAGTTTGTGTGTTGGAAAGAATGAGCTCATATCTTTTTGTCTTCCATTAATGTTCATTTTATATAATGTGTTTTTTCATCTAAATATTTCCCATGATATGTGAGGTGTATTAGTATTTAGTAGATACCCATATCTTTTCTTGGATCCTAATTAATTTTTTTTAACAATGTGACTGTTATAGAACATTTTATTATCCAATCAAGGTCATGTGAAAATGGATAAATGTTGGATATAATTTAATGATATACATCACAAAGCCTGTATTTATACATTTTAATGTCATATATAATATTATTAATGTGAATTATTATGAATATTACATTCAATGAAATACCATATTATGAGAGGCAGAGAATTAAAATATTGACTACACATGGAAAAAGAGGAATTCAGTTTATAGTCATGATGCTCTGACTATTGTGTCAGAAAATTTGAGGTCACATGACATGGAATAAAAAATACCATGAATGATTTTTAAAATACCCAATTTGTATGTTTTCAGAATATAAGAAGTTAAAAAATCAAGGATTTCATGTACACATGAATAACACAATAAATTATTTCATAAATAATAACTGATGGAGAAAGATTTTGGTATGATAATATAGGGTATATATTATTGTGATGACTACTAAACATATTATTAATTCATTTTAGGCTTTAATGGTGAATTTGATAATATTGATATGTGTAACACCTTCTTTGGATGATTGTGTCTTGATTAAGATGTCCATAGTTGGTGGATAAATGATACATCCAATTGGGGTTATTTTAGATATAAATGATATTGTGCCCACTGTTATTAATGGAACCCATTACAAATAGACATCGATGGATTTTGAGGATTCTAGTAAATGAGATATTAAGTAGGTTCATGGAATATATAGTATTCAAGAAGTGTTCATGACCTCGAAATATTCCTCTACTATTTTATTTAACACATTTTTCCATTGAAAAAATATGACATTGGATTCATTAGTACATTATCACATAGATGGTATATTTACTCTATCAGATGGGATGACATTATATAATACACAAATCATCCCATGTCAAGGACTAAACCAACATAATGGGGGAATTTAATTATACAGTATCATTCAACTAGACAATATGAATGCGGTATTAGTGATAAACTGTAGACTTTCTCACATAATTCCTTTTACTACATTTAATACTGGAAATAATTTTGAAAAATATAATGATACATGTTTATATTGTTTCTATTTGGGATAGAATACAATGGAGTTTAATTATCTGATATTTGGTACAATGATTTTAAAGTATACAATCATAGTATGAGAAAAAATTTATAATGGATTGGATCAGTAAAAATTGAAATTTGGATTAGATGGCCCTGAATACACCAACTATATTTTGAATTGAAGATTATGAGGATATAAATCATGGATTAATGTCCCTATATGAAGAGTGATGGTACAAGATAACAATCAAACCAATTTTCAAATAGAGTTTTTGAATTAAATATTTATTTATGACACTATTAGAGAATATTGAAGTAACTATACATTCGATTTTGGAAATATATATATATGTATGGTAAGATATAGTTCTATTTATATGATTTATAAAATATATATATGTATTAAATTCCATGATATGATTTACATTAGAGTAGAACATTATTTTTAATAATATCCAATATGAGTTTTTGGAATAGTAGCATGTTTTAGAAATGTGAAATTTATTATAGAATATGGTGGTAAAAAAATTAAAATATAGGTGCTCTATATATTTCAATAATTTTTAGGCTGTAAATATCCTTTGAAATAAATTTGGAATTAATTCTAAAATGTGTTGTTTAATTTCATATTACAGTGACATGAATTTCATACTATTTATACATATATTATAGGCCTATGAGTGGTGTGAATTTCAATGTCATGTGATATGGAATAAAGTCTCTTGTTTTTTAAATTCATTCATTATAGACTTCTGGGTCCAAAAAATTCAATATATACTATTTTTGATTTCAATACATAGTTTCACATCGTTTTGTATATATGGACATATTGGGAACCATTAACTACCTAAAACAAACGTAATACTGGACATCTTAACCATATTATTTCGTTCATAAGCCATGTCTATTTTTTCTAGGGAATAAATATCTGTCAATGAACATGAATGGGGCCTCATAGGTCACCATTGGAAATGCACTGTAGTATAATAAATCATGAATGTTTTATATAGAAATACAAGAATCATGAGGTGATAAAAAGGAAATGTTTTTCCCATTAAGGGTTTATATTGACATTTTCTCCGTGTTTGATTTTATACACAAATATGGCCATTGGGGTGTAAAATAAATTCCAATCAAATCAACAGTTGGTCACAAAACATAATCCTAAAAATTATATACTTCAACATCATCTTACCTATATTTTATCTTGAATTTAAACATCACATGACAAAGATATAAGGAAATTTATTTCAACATACTATGTCTAAGGCATGGATGCTCCGAAATTGGATGATTATTTTATGGGGGATTTATTTTGTTTTATATGTTATAGGATGATTATTCTTCTATATCATAGGTTAGACAAATCGATCATGGTACTAGTGAAATTGGAAAATTACCATACAAAGAATATAATATATGTGATGACATTTTGTATCCTACTAGAGATTGAATCAATCAATACATACTAATTGAACTTACCCTATATAGAAAAATCTATCATGAAAGGGGGAAATAATGAATTGGGTCTCATAAAAGAGGAATGAAATTTGAAAGATAAGATAATTCAATATTGGCATAAGGCTATAAGGTGAGAATAAAATTATTTTGCTTGTTGATGAGATTAGGATTCATGATCCCAGTATCACAACATTTCAAAGGAGGTTATGATTCCAATAAAGAAAGTGTTAAAATAATATAGTAAGAAAAAAATATCATGCATAATATCGAGAATTTTAATTTTACCATGATTCTTTTTATGTGAACAACCCCATGTTGGGAACCCTTACATAGAATTGATTAACATGTAAGGTAATTATTGAGATATTTGGGGATTATCAAAGTAGTTTTGGGTTATACATGATGGACTAGATTTAATGTTGTATAATTTCTTATGATGTGGGCTTAATTGATAGGTATTTTATGGCCATAAAATGTGAAAATTTCAATAATTGGATTCTAAAACTGACCATAGGATAAGATATCAATGTGTCACAACTTATCCTACAGGAATTTGAATCATGTCATGCTTATTTATTAACCTTTAACCTAAAAACAACAATGTCTCCCATAGAAATGTGAATAATATTTAGAAAACTAAAGGGAAACCAATATGAAAAGGGTGGTTGATGTATTACATTCCACTTAATCATCTAGGGATAGTGAAATTTCCCCTTTATATTATAAACAGCAGCATAGAAGAAAATATATTTTTGCATCAAAGAAAAAACTCAATGTTTATGTCGCTTTATGTATATTTTCATAATACCTAGGATATGATTATCTTAAGTGATATATTTTAAGTACATATATATATATTGGGACTATATTAAAAATAAAATTTAAATATAGGTAAAACAATATTTTTTTTTGACAATCATGGTAGGTCCTAGGAAAAGATAACCTGGAGGCACTTTGTATCAAATTGGGACATAAATAAGGACATGCATTTTTCTTTTAATCACATTTCCCTACATATATCTATCTCATATGTTAGGATAAAGGGATTTGTTTAATTCATGTATTAATATAGGAGAGGATATAACTACTTAGAATATTAACCTATGTTGAAATTAATCATTCCACACATAGTTATTGGGTGGGAAACTCCATACAATGATTAGGTTGGAAATGGATGAAATGTTATTTTAGGTAAAAATATAACAACATATATATGGATGGGAGATTCATATGTCACTATATATCCTATAAGGACCATATTCAAGCCCCATATAGTTCTTAAATGGGTTAACACCAATTTATATCAATCTACCTTTGTTTAAGGTAAATTTTAATTTATGGAAATAATGTCAACTCCTGGGAAATGAAATAATTTCATTATTATTTTCCTTGTATGAATTTGAATCTATTAACTAATAGTTATTATAAGGAAATTCCTCATGTAGATCAATATTATTGAGTAGTAAAGGATAATTTTTCCCTTTATTCATAATGAATGATATGATATTCTTGTTAATCAATAACGACACAACCATCAATTCATCCTGAAATGGGGAAACCTATATATTGATCATGGAATTATTCTTAGATGGATAATTTTTTTCATTTTCAATGTTGGAAATTAGAGTGAAAATCTAGGAACCACTTGGGCTTTCAAAAGTAGGCATACCAAACAACACAATTTTATTATAATAATAATACATCATATATATCAAAATCACATCTATCGAAAAGGGGAATGTTTTTATAATTATATATGTTGTTCCAAGAATAATTTATCATTTTTTCCTTGTGTTTAAAATAATAATATAAATTTATCAACACATATTAAAATTAATTTGAAGAAAATTCAAAAAATATATCTCATATGAATGAAAGGTGAACTTTGAAAATATTAGTCGCTTGAGAATTTTTTGAAAAAGGATTCTATATTGATTGTTCACTAATTTAGTGGATAAGGATTACATAATTATTTCTCTAATATATGTAATTTAAAATCATATAGAATTGATTTTTTGGAGAATTTTATTTATGGTCACAATTTTTCAACCATTTTGTTCCATAGTATAATGTTATGAAACTACAAAATCAATCATGTAGTTATATTTTACATTGTATATAAGTTTGGCCTCGTATTTCAAAGTCATTTTATAATGTACTTGTACATTAATTTTTATGTATAATATCTTGTAATTATTTACCCAAATATTCTTTTAAAATCATATTTCATGATATTTTTTTCATTGGTAAAGGGTGTGATGTGTTCCTCATCCATCATAGACAGAGAGTCATCTCTATTGGGAATTATCATAGGTATAATGTATATCCCATCACACCTTTATTACAATATTTATTGTTTTATAATTAGTATTATAAAAGATCTTAGGTACAATATCATGTCTATGTTGAGGAATTATCTATGATGAAAATACTAATTGGGTACTCATGTAAGCATGTTTTGATGAAATTATAGGTTATTAAATGTATAGAACCTCCTTTCCTCAATTATTTATAACTCATAAACAAGTATCAAGAATTTTACATCATCTAAAAGAATTAAAAATATATAAATTTGCGTTGATATTATTTAATAACTAATTTATAGCGCATCCTAGATATTATTGACATCACAGTATGGGGTAACATGTATGGGGGTATGAGTCAAGGTGAAATAATACAACAAGGAATGAAACAACTTATACTGTCATGATATCTTAGACATTCATATATTTTCCCAAATATATTTAATATACTCATACAGAAGGCCTATATATTTCCAATAACTAAAATATTATATCATATGGAGGTTTTGATTCGACGTTCCTATTGATGTGTACTTTAAAACTTGGAGGAACATAAATTTGATCCAATATTTGTCTAAATATTTTGAGATATAAAAATTATTCGGATGATATTTTACTTTACAATGATGGTATTGGCCCCTATTCTGGGATCCATGAGGGTAAAACCATTGATAAATTTCTATAAAAAACAATTAACTACATAGTTAAGTCTAATTCTTGATATTAGATTTGGGATAAATATCCATTAAACGTATTCCACATATAATAAATAAAAAAGTAATCAGAATGCAGGGACCAACTATATATCAGGATAATGGAATCGATCTGGTATTTTAAAAAATTGGTATTTCTAAAATAACTCGACATAGTCATATTGAATCATAATTTATATAACAAACCATACTAATTTGATGATATATCATTATCTATAACTTAGGAGTTCTGTATGATTATACATAAAGCTCACACATGATGGGAATGGTCTCTCCTTTTTTATTGAATACATGAGAACCCCATGAAAACCCTATATGAAAAGGGAATTTTCATTTATTGGCCAATCATGGAGAATAAAATTTAATGAATTTTGTTATATCGAATCATTCTTTCTATAGTCTAACATAATAATCCTATATAAATGATAGTCAAATATAGATTTTATCCTAGTTTAAATGGTATTCGCATCCTACAACAAGTTATCCTCAATTCCATTTTTGTATTCAACAACATATAAAATTTATTTGGTTAACATGATATGATATGTGATACAAAGAGTTATGTCATCCTTTTCAAGTTTGGTTTGGGTCATGGATGTAATATCAACCAATTTGGTACTTGTATTTAG
Source organism: Viscum album (assembly GCA_963277665.1). Classification (NCBI taxonomy): domain Eukaryota; kingdom Viridiplantae; phylum Streptophyta; class Magnoliopsida; order Santalales; family Viscaceae; genus Viscum; species Viscum album. Next base: position 1,572,309,583 of record OY728121.1, on the reverse strand, counting down.
TGAGGATGGAATATTAGTAAAAAAATGTCTCAATGGGGAATTATTCAATCAATTCCTTGAAATATCAAATTAATGGAGTCAATTATTCCTTTATAATGAAATATCCAACATCAATATACATAACTTCCCTATTTTCACCTCTTTAACTATTCAAATAGGCCAAATGGTTCCATAAATCTTGAACTAATCCCACATTGATTTTGGATAATATATCTTGTTATTTTTAAAAACATTAGATATAATATATTAATAGAGGAGGATATGTTTGTTTGGATAGATTATGATAATCCCCATATTGAATCTAAAATTATATTGGTCTACCATTCATCTCAATGTGTTTATTCGAGATAAATTGTCAAAAATATCTCTCTTATATGGAATGTATTATTGATATAAGAAAATATATTATATTAGAGTTTGGTATTCAATAGTGTACATTTTGGAGTAAGGTTTCCTAAATGATAATATGTTATCAAATTCCCTTGTATTTTCTTATATGATAGAAAAGGATTAGTAATCTAAAAAATTTAGACCCCCACCATGGAATTTTTTTATTCAGATCAGTTAACTGGGGATTTATTTGACCATATCAATTATATAAATAAAATTATCAGTCATTATTTTTCATTAATAATAGTGACTTTTTCATCCCATATGTAATTTCAGTATGTGAGTATAACATCATGAGTTCTATATGTAGTGGAAATATATAGGATGAAAAACCACCCTTATGATTTCAACATCATGAGGAGTCTATATATAAGATATATATTTTGGCTGTGATGTTATTCATCATACTGATAAACCATATATTAGAAAATTATGTTTACATTATCCACATAACTAATACATAGTTTCAAATAATATTCGACCAACAAATCTGGATGTATAAAGGATTTGAGGAGAATTAATTTAATAGATTATAATATTATCCCAACGATAGAATTTAAATAAAATGTGGAGAATAGATAATACATGAAAAATTATTAAGGTCACCCCTGAATCAATATTCAGGGTGATCATCCTTATATTCTGTTTCTATGATTTGTCCAACACTATTTATTGGATGGAAATATGATAAAAGAATTATATAGATTTGAGCACATGGTATTGGACACAAAATTAGATGATTTTTTTATAATGTATTTTAATATGAAATTCATGATGTATTGAAAGTATTTCATATAATTCTTCAACCCAAAATCTTGACATAGTCAAATAAAATCAATTTTTGGGCTCTGAAATTAGTGAAATCCACATCAAATAGAACCATTCGGATCAAATTAATCCAATGGTACCCAAAAATGAAATATAGTTATTTGAAGAATATTTTTGAATTTAATATAAATAATTTAAATTGGAATGAGATTTATTAATATATATAATGGAAATTTATGTCCCAAAAAAAGATTCAAGCCAATATATACATGTTTATTTTCAAGGCATCGATAATGTTGGTGAGATATATCATATGTTAAACATCCAAGAGGATGTTTGTATTAATAAAATTTTAAAAATAATTTCTAAATTTAATTGTGTGTGATGGATGTATCCTCTTAGAGTCCATTACGATGATCTTGTTTCACCCAATTTCTATATGATATATATCTTTTAAAATAAATCTAATTTTATCTGGTAGCATATGATTAACATAAACTCATTTCTTAATAAACCATAATGTAATTTAATAATGTAACTAAATAGTTATAACTATAATTATTAATTGGAATACCCATAATATGAAAAATAAATATAAAGGATTTATACAATTAAAATTCATTCTATAATTGAAAATAAATACTCAATTTCTATTATTGTTAATTTTTTTTGACAAAACTACAATTTCCAAAAAAATGGTTTCAACTTAATTTATCATAAAATATAGTAACTAAAATAAAATTATTGTTACACCTACCATTATTTAGTGTTATCATATAAAAATTATATTATATTTAAATAAGGGGATTTTTCTAATAATATTTTTTTTCACTTAATTGTGAAAATGTACAATTCAGGAAAGAATTAATATGTTTTTATTATAAAATTAGGATAAGACATTATAGTAATACAATATTAAAATAATTCTCTTAAATTAATATATAATATATTTAATTATAGTGTATTAATAATTATTATAGATTTTATAATAAGTTCATTGGTTGGCTTCAAATTTCGTTACTGTAAAAAATAATTTTCATTATGTTTTAAGAATTATAATTAAAAGGAATTTCATCCACATATATAATGTGAGACAAGAAATATGGAATCAATACATTTAATTAGAATAATGGATATTATTTAATTTTTTTCAGATTAGTTTATGGTCATTTTGAGTAGTAAAGAGGTTATGGATTTCTTCCCACAATTATGAGGTAAAACAAAGATTAAAACTATCAGATAATAGTATAATATGTCCCAATAAATGTCCATTGTCACATTTTATGAAGTTTCATGAACAAATAAGTTTTAATAGAATTTAATTATTTCTTTTTTATACACTTTTGTTTGAAATTTTCAACCTATAAAGGACATTTCTATAAATAAGATATTTGTTCAATAAATTATTAAACATTTTTGGGGTTTTGGATTTAATAGACGGGATGAAATATTAATGCAGACATTTTCAGGATAAAAATTCATAGGAAACAATACTTATTTAACTATTAAAATATATTTATAACAACTTAATAATCGATTTCAAGGTGAAATTATTTTTACTATAAAATTTTATATTTTTCAAAAACCTTTTTTTCAATTGTTTTTTGTTTATATATTAAATTTAACTTATTCCAACTATAAAATAATAATATGATAAAAATAATGTAAAATGATTAATAATAATTTAAAAATCTGGATATATGTCCCCGATATTATTTTCATATTATTTTGTTTTCAATGTAAAAAAGCAAAAGATAACATGGATACTATTTAAATGGGTGTAAATTGCATTAAATAGATTAAAATAAAAAAAATGAATCCAAAACATGTATAGTTTTCATTTTATGAGATTACTTATACCATATAATATCTCATCATCTTATTTGTAGATACTTAATTATACATTAAATCATTAATATATATATATATTATTTATCTTCTAACTCACTCGATCTGTGTCCTTTTACTAACATATAAATGGGAAAATTATCTCCATATTATTTTACTATGATGAATATATTAATGATTCACATTACATTCCTTAATACATTATGAAACTAATAATTTATCTTCTGTATCATCTCTTGATTCTGCATTTTTCCTTTCACATATTAATGTGTTATCAAAGAGTGATTTCTAATTGAATTGTTATAATTTTTATACATGTATTTTCAATTTTATTTATTATTATAACTCCACTAAATATTTTATATCTATTATAAAATTATAACAAGAGTTTATTTTATATAAATAATTTTTATTATAATGATGGAACAAACATTATCATCATTTTACCCATCCTATACAATGAGAATACATCCCTTATTTGTATATATGGACTATAAAAACAATAGAACAATTGATTTAATTTTGCATCAACATTTAAAATTTATGTTTATGATGATATATTTGAATAATATTTTAATTTTATTTAATTATATCCATCAAGAAGAGGAAATAACACTCCTATGTACATATGAACTACCATCTTCAAAATGTGATTTTATTCATATTTCATCACTTCCTTATTTAAATATCTATAACTATGTGAATAGTTATTAACTATGATATATTACATTATTATCTCTCTATATATATTATAAACATGATAAATGTACATTTATCGGGTCTACATAACCAAAAAAGGCATAAAATATGATTCATTTATCATCCAAAATAGTGAGATTAATTTTTTTTAAATAAGTTGGTGATAATATATAATAGGTAAATCATATACAGTTTGAAATATTTGATTATGTATCTTGAATTTATTTTCCATAATTAAATATTAATTATAAAATATGTTCTAATATTTAATAATCAAAGTGATATTTCAGATATGGGATTCGGTTTTCAATATAATTTTAATCAGGATTAATTAAGCTATTATATACCTTGATTTAAAATATATAATCCTTATAAGATATACCCCATTATTTTTTATTATACAGTATTAATTTATTGTGTTGTTTTTTATTAGTAACATAATTATCTCTTACTCACAAAAAATGATCAAGGAAATGTTATTAAAATTTTTATTTTCTTATGATTTTTTGGGTCGATAATCATTGTCTTCCATGTACAATATATCAAAAATCGTTTTATGAATGATAATACATATAAATTGAATCATTTTAAAATATTATTTCACTACCATTAATATATTTGATATATTTTTAAAATTGATCTACATAATGTATTTTTAAAATATTTATGTTTTACTTTTTACAATAACATCAAATTAATGATTTCATTTAACATATTCTGGATGACCATATTTCACCTCTGTGAGAATATACCTTGATTTTGTTATTAGATGAAAATTTTATATGATTATTTACAATGAATATTTTTCATTATTATTTTCAAAATTTTATAATAAAAATTACTAATTATACAATGAAAATGATTTTTTTCTCAAAATAAATTCACATGATTTTTAATATAATTTTTCATCTATATTAATATTCATTTCTATTACATCGAAATTACAAGAAAAATGAAACAATAATATCTTAATTATTCACTATATTTATTTTTAATAATAAATATGATAATTTGTTTGACTTTTTTTATATTTATGGATCATTATATGTTGGTATGGTCATTTGTATGATCATATTACATTAAATATAAAAATAGTTTCAATTTTTTTATGGGTGGAAAAAATGTGTTTCCCTCCATTGTAGTGGGAAAATATTAATGTTTTATATATTCAAAGGGTATAAGATAGGTAACCAACATTCAAAAATATGGTACATTTATGGTTAATCAATGCTTAAAAGAGTGTTTGTGGGTATTTATCCAAATACCGATATAGGTAAACTGTTGTTTTTTTCAACCATAATATGTGATTAATGTCTTTTTTATGAGATTTTACATAACATTTCTAGGTTTCGTTGGTTCTTATTTTATAAAATTATTTCCTAAAATGATCTGTTTCAAATTATATTCTATGATAGATCATGTTCTTTGTTTCTTTTATGATTTCGTTCTTAAGTACAACTAGAATCTAGAACATGAATACTAATTACGATATTTGAATTTTAGTGTATAGTTTTGGAATGTTTTTAACTTGATTTCATACCCTTATTATCATGTCTTACTTAAATCATTTTTGATATAACACTTTTTTAACATCATCGAGAATTATATCTCACCATTTTTTATATTGAATTTTCCTTATGATGTGAAACATGTTTTTATGTATCATATATTTATAAAGGGTTAGTATTAAGAAAAAATATGTTGGAAATGAAATATTTAATTTATATAATAGTTTGTTTGTTATACTTGCTTTAAAATTATATAAAATATGAGGATTCTTGTGTGGAAATAGATGTTATGCATTGAATAATAATATAAAAAATGAAATATTTATGAATAATAATTATGTATAACCATAGTTGGTATCAGATCATTGTTTAGTTAGTTATTAAAAATAGGCTTAAAAACATTATTGATAATATTTAGAATAAGCTAATGTTTTGGAGAACATCCTATGTCGAGGTAGTTAATTTAATGTGTTCTTAAATGAAATACATCTCCATACAGATACTATAGGATGATGTAGTTTTTCATAGATGCATTGATGGGTAATACACGTGAAAAATGGTGTTCATGTATATCTAATCCACCATTCTAGTTCACTTGATATGTTCCCCTACCGTGTACATGATTTCACAATCTATGAGGATATATATGCAACAATGAAAATATTATTTATAATAATGTATGAATTATTTAATTTGATGATTACCATGAATAACATTTCTTAATCATTTGGTGTCATATATCGAAAACTATGAGTCAATATTTAAGACATCATATGAAGGGTTTTCATAGTCCATAAATTTACATTTGATTTGTAGATGTATCCAAACGTAATATAGAAGACAATATCATTGTATATTCCATTATAACTATTAATGGTGGAAATTTTCCTCCAATTATTTCGAGAAAACACAACACTGGGGATATGTATACTGTATATTATTTTCTCGATGACTTATTATAATAGATTTCTCATCCTCCACCAAATCATACTTTTGAGTTTTAAATAGTAATCATACCGGGTTATACACCTATTTAAAAGACTCCACATATATTGGTTATGATTGGGTTGTAGTAGTTGATGAAGATCCCCCATAAGAATCTAAGAAAAATTTTCATAATCTTGAGTGACTCACCTAAAGGAACATCTCCCTTTCCATTGAGAATAATGTAGGGTCATTTCATAATTGTATTGATTTTTGGGATCATAACATGACTAAAATTTGGAAAATGTATCTTCTAACATATGCATAAGATTTTTAGGATCATTTATGAAGATATCAATAAAATCAAATGTTTTAAATTCATTCTATAAGTCATAAATAGAGGATTAAAAAGGTGTATATACATAGGACATCCTTTCATAAGAGTTATCTATGTTATGAATTTATAATGGTTCCATTTTATCCTAACAATGATACTATTTTCATTACGAATTCAATTAATAGAGAATATATTGGTTACATAGATCAATTATATATTTGAATATACAATTTATATAAAATATTATTGTATCTTCAAAGAGGAAGCATGAGGGTGATGATTTTATGGAAATTCATCAAAAGACTCTGAATAAAGAGGATATAGATGATAAATTTTTCATGTCTAAATTTTTGATTTGGAATTGAAAATTAATGGATCATATAATTACATGATAGGGTATATTTTTTATCCTTAAAATTTTAATATAATTGATAACGTTCCAAGGAAATCCATGGTAACCATTATCCATAGTTTTCTTGAGGTAGATGGATATTACCAACATTTTGGGAAAAAATTCTCATTACTATCTAGTCGTAAGCAAATGTCGACTCAGAAAAGAATTATGTTCATAGATATAAATTATTTTTAAATTAATAAAAATTATCTTATTTGATAGTTGTTCAATGTACCTATTACCATAGTACCCTAAGGTGGAGAAGCTTTTGTTGTCAATTTTGGTGCATTATAGTTGGAACCATGATATATCAACCTAAAATTATGTGGAGATATATTATTCATCATTTTAGTTGTAAATTCATTGTAAAAATAACCTGAACAATTATTTAGAGTAAAAAGAATTAGTTATTTTATAAAAAATGTAGAGGAATTATATTTGTGGTGAAACCTGATTTGTATTACGATTATAAAATCATGATCTATGTATTCATAATGAATGAGTGGAATTTAAAAAAAAGGATATGGTTGGAGCTGATTTATGATTATAAAGGACAGATACATTACTACCCTATGATAAAATATCAAGTTAGATAATAATATTACTTTTAATAGACATGTTAGTTCTTCTATGATGATAATTATATGGTATTTGAAAATAAAGGACATGTATACTAGAGTTATTTGTACCATTAGGAATCAGGAAGGATGATGTCTTCCTTAGATAAAAATTTTACCATCTATTCATGTTACCATTAAAGTGGAATATAATGAAGATGTGGATCTAAATAAGATGGTGTGAAATGTTCCAAAATTAAACTATTTTAATGTTGGAATTAAAAGGATCAGGAACCCAGTTTGTGTTATATAAATTTCATATCTGATAAATTATTGGTGGGATGATGAACATAGATTATATATATATATATATATATTCATCCAGTAATTACAATAATGTATTGATATATAAAATAATATTTTTTAGGGAATAAAAAGAAGATACATATTTTAGAGCATGTATCTCAATTTTGGGAATTATAGTAGCTTAATTCCTAATTAATGAATTACAATGTGATTATTCAACTATTACTCACTCCAGAATGGAAATGGGAAATCATCACCATGTGTTTTTTTCTAAAATTCATAAAAAATAAAAATTCTATGACATTATTTTGGGTTTTGTCGATCACATTAGATTATATGAATACTTCATTACCATCATATAATAATTCTATATTTATCATGGTGTAAGTAATTTTTTTGAGGACATTATAAGGATTTTTGTGGTATCAAATTATATTATATGTGATCAGCCACTAAAGATTACCTCAATGTTATAAGGATATATTCCAAATTCATTTGATATATATCATCCCCAGGAAGATAAATAACATAAGAAGACGATTATGTATAAAAATCCATTTTGAGAGACTTATATATGTATTTAAATGGTTATTTGTTTTAATACATTAATTTTGTTGAATTTGTAGACATAATTACCATTCACTCATCCATTAATATAGATCCCTATGAATCCCTATGTGATAGGAAGTTAAAAAAATTCAGTTTGGTATGACAAATTCATTGTAGTTATTCAATTTGGATCTGACATAGTAATGGATATGGAAGAGATGGTTGATATCATTAAACATCATATAAGGGAAGCTCATACTTTACATAAATGTTATGCAGACAATAATTGGTGAGATATTGATTTAGAATTTGATGTAATGGTTTTCCAATGAATATAAAAATGGAATATTATTATGAGCATTAGAAAAAATGGAATAATGGTCCATTGATATATTAGTCTTATTGAAATTATTAATCATTTGGGGATGATATACTATAATTTGTAACTTCTACTACCACATTTTCATGATCCCGGTTTATAATATATATATATATATATATATATATATATATCTCTCTCTCTCTAAAGGAAGTACCTGATATATTTCTTGTGTAATAAATTCCAAAGTCATAAAATTGGATAAAAGTTTCATTAATGAGGAACAACATTTCTATATTCCATATTCTATAAGAAATTTTAAATAAAAAAAATTACTCATCCTACTAAATATTGGTGGTAAAATGATATATTAGAAAATGTTATGTGGATAGCTGAGGATGTGATAAGTCAGAATTATGAACTATTTCTTGTATCATAAAGATATATTTTTTAGACTGAAATTCATTTATTGGGGTATAATGAATAACTCCAATATTTTATGATATATTTCTTTTCCAATGAATTTAATTTTCTTCAATACATTTCAATATGCACAACCAATAATATAAATGAACCATAATATACTATAGGTTATAAAAATTATATAAAAACTAGCATTATGAATAATAAAAAATATATAAAAAATATTTGTAAAGAAATTATATAATTCAGTTTTTTAAATAGCATAATAAAAACTAGATTTTTTGAAATGTAGTCTTATCCTACAAAAATAAACTTTCGTAGATAATTGTATTTTATAATGTGTGTAAGAAACTATAATAATAAACAACATAAAATTTTAGAAAAATTAAATTTTAATTACAATATCATTATTAATATGATAATATATCAATTATCTTTTAGTGAAGTGTTTATGGAAATATTGATTGTTTAATAAATATTGAAAAATAAAAATTGAATTGAGATTGTAATTTATTTTTTCTGAAATATTAAATTAATAAATTTTATGTGATACTACTTAATCAAAATCCTTATTTATTTGTAAATAATATTATTAATTACAAATTAATTACTTATATATAATATTTTGGAATAAGTTTATATTTTTTAATAAAAACACTTTTTTCTAAGAACAATGTGTCATTTAATATATGTATTTATATTGAAATTAATTCCATACAAGTATGTAAAAATAATATGGATATATGAATATGTAATTTTTATTCAAAATAATTAATATAATTTTTATAAATCAACTTAAATTTTTTTCATTATGAATAATAACTCCGCTATTGAATTGTCATATCATTAAATGAAGTAAAAATGGGTAAAAACTATATATGAAAACATTATAATCACATTAACACATTAATATAGTATTTTAGATGTGTTTCTATTTGAAAAAATATTTTCCAAGGAGGTATATATAGTATTCTATATCATTATATTGAAATATTGATCCCAATAATCACATATTTGAAAACATGATATATTTTATTATTGTTAAGATATTTTTTTGACTATATTTATTTCCATTGTTTAATAATGAAATTATTATTAGATTACATAATAGGTATAAATATATTTTTTTTAATAAAATGATTATTTAATTATACTTATTAAATTATTTTAGGTGAATTTTTTTATTCTTAAATATGGTATTTTCCTCTAAAATATTTTTATTTATTTTGTGTGATTTTTTAAATGATTTATTTTTATAAAATTATAAATTTTTGGGATTAAATGGATTCCAAATATTTAATTAGAATATTTATGTATTTTAGGAATATAATATTTTAGTTCTCCTAAATATGTTATCATGGTAAAAAGTAATGTTATAACTCATAATATTCAAAAAGGTTATTGTGGATTATCATAGAGATAAGGCTTATAATGTATCAAGCCCTTCTCAAAATTTTTTAGGTTTATTTTATTTCAAAAAATTTACATCACATCATATAATTCTGGGTTCCTTTGTCCAATATTACAATATTATATTATATTTATTATTTAGCATTTTTCATAATTACAATTATTTCTACTCCTTCACATAGAAAAGGGAACCTCATGTCATCCTTTACTCACAATGTTTGAACATTGTACCTTATAACGCATTACATGATTTCTTTTTATCTACATTAAAAATGTTTTAAAGAATATTGTATTATCAAAATATAATTAATTAAATTAATAATGTTTAATAAAAAGTGGTTTCTCAACAAATATATATAAAACTTAACGAGGTGCATTCAATTTTATATTTTCAAATAACACTCAAAATTTATGGAATTAAATATAAAATAATGTCTTTAGTACATTCAATATACATAATTATTATTATTATGATGTGATGACCAGTATCCTATTATGATCCATTTTCTGGTCAAATAAAAAAATCTCATGGCAACGTGATGACTACCACCTCCCCGAAGCATTGTGTTTTATTTTTCATCACCATTTTATATTTATAAGTATATTGATGAGTTTATTTAATAAATATATAATTAATGAAACTATATTATTTCTGGAATGGGGAAATATCTACTAAATTATTTCTTAATAATCAAAAACTCGAAAAATCACTCATGTATATGTATAAACTATATTCTCACGGAAGCACTACAATTCATTTTTCAAGATCTATAATATTAATATATTTATGTTTATATATAATGAATAAATATTATACTCATTAAAAAACTAACATTAAATAAATGGTGATACCATGGAAAAATAACTGCTACATAGATTTCTATAACATAACCTATTCCAAAAAAAGCATTTGTCACTAGGACAGATATCATAATAATTAATTTTCAATAAAAATATGATAATATGTTATATGTAAAAAATATATGTTTTGGTATCTATTCATATTATTCAATAATTGATTTATAATAAATATATATTTCTAATACAGGTTGTTTGATGAACACTATTCATGTTTCTTCTCAAATTTTTCATTAGGGTTATTTAATTATTATTAATGATTTTATCTCCATGGTAAATAAAATTATTGATATTTTTTAAAATTGAAGATGATATTCTAATTATTTTGTTGGATAACTGCTTCCAATTTCTATAAACATTGAAATTGTTAATATCAATATTATAAATATACATGAAATGTTTTAGTAATTTCACTTTCAATAACATTGTAATTATTTAGAATATTATAAAATTGATTATTTATAATAGAAATCAATAAAAAAAAATATTTTTATTTTTAATACAGAGATGTATTCTTTTAATGTATATGAAATGAATGGAATTTTTCACATTTATGATTATTTGTTTCATTGAAAATTAGATTACAAGATACAATAGATATCTTATAATAAAATTGGGTCCTTACTATTATTTTAATTTATTATATTTAAAATTATTCTATTAATATAAAATGTTTACATTCAATAAGAAATATTCCTATTATCTTTTTTGTGGGATTTTTCATCTATGAGAAAATCTATTGATGGTATTTACATGGGAATTGAAAAATGATCCAATGATACCTTCTTTATTTTATCTTTATATGGTTTATGATTATTATATTGAGGTTTTTACAAACCAGGTTTATATTATATTGGCTATTCATTAAAATGAAAATGTTTTATGATATTGAATAAAGTATATGAATGGATGTATGAATATGTGATAGGATTATCTATAATTACATATCCCTCTAATTAAATTTATAAATATATATTTTTATGAGGTATATGGTAACAAGGGAGGATCTCCAAATATGATAGAGATTATACAAGAGTTTATCAAAAACCTATATCTATTACATAGATCACTTGTCCTATCCTATCATGTGGTAAATACCATTGTAGGTTTCAAAGACATAATATTTTTATGATTATGATAATTATAAAAATTATATAAATATATCATGAAATGATATTTTCCAATGTTTTTCAATCTTGTCTAATGTTTTTTGATTGCATTGTGATTTATTTTATAGAAACTACAAATTTATAATCCATGAATCTTGAATATTATTTACAAATTTATAGAAATGGTTTCCAAAGTATTTCATCATGTCCATGTACCCTTATCATAATTTTATACATAATGGATATCTGATATCCCCATTGGGTAACCAAATTGAGAATATCAGGTAACCCTTTATTGTGTTTCATTTTCCAAAGGATATGCATGATGCTTTCAATTAGGATATGTGTATGAAGGGTTATTGATATTATTAAGTATATTTGGAATATTTATATCATTTTTGTATTAGCTATTTATGTAATAATTTTTTAGAGACACTAATACATTATGGTTCTAGAATATATACTAATGATATGATATGAATTCTTATTTACATTATATAATATTTATATATGAAATGTATTCTTTCATAGAGCTATGATGATTAGCTTACGAGTGTAAATAATAGTAGAACATAATATTATGTAGTCCCAATATCTATTTATATCTCTTGAAAAATGCATACTGATGCTGCTCAATGATGGAAATACATAAAAAATGTTTATAAAGATTCATGGGGCCATTGATCAAGGTCTGTCATGTTTCATCTTCCATGACATTATTTTTAATCTAAACTCATTAATGGTAATTGATATTCCATTACAATGTTAATGAATATATATTTCTATTCATTCTCCACTTCTCCCTAATATTGGTATTTTTTTGAATAGGGAGGTTATGTAGTTCTATTATGATATGGATAAAAATGTGGGCTAACCTCACTCCCACACAATGGAAGATGAGAAATCTCCATGTAATGAGGTTATTCATGTCTGATGATCATTGTAGAATGAGATGTGATGATGGCACCAAACTTTTACATATTATTATTTTCTACTTTGGATATTAATGTAAATTTCCACTTATATATGATAATGTGAATGAATATTTTTTTAGATGATGAAGAGTTTACCCAAGACATTAAAATGAAAATTTGTAGATATTATCATTGGTAAAATTTCAAGTATCCAATCAACACCTCAATTATTATTTAAGGTAGAAAAGGAATATAAATATCATTATTAAATAGAAAATATTTTTTAATAATTGAATTAATCAAATAAAATGGGTAGGGGTTGTCAAATTTTTATGATGGAAGATATATTTCCAAGGAATCTGGACAAATAGGGGTATCATGTTTGGCGGAGGAATTATCAATAGTGGTCTCAAATGACCATGGTAGGTTCTCAAAAGATGGAAATGGATATAATTGTTTATATGGGGTCTAGTAAAGACAATGTATTTTGGATAATCTCAAAATTATAGTTTTTGACCCCAATCAAATTTAAGGTAAATACAGAATCAATTACAACTATGTTCTAATGGATTTATAATCTAGTTCTCATAAACATGGGAGTATTGACCTATGATTTTCAAACCAAAATAGGTTATTTTCCTTCAAACTTTTTGAAAACCACTTCATCATGTAGAAATTTAAAATATTCAATGGGGAGATATATCCAAACAACACTTAAATTTTGTTTTCACTCGGTTACAATAACTTTTGATGGTATATCGACAGAACCATTCCATGTATATGACAAAAAGGTCCTCCTAAAATGAAAATAAACATCATGTTATGTTTGATCACAATTAAATAATTGTGATATATATGAAACCCAATCTAGTGAATGATTAGGATCATTATTATGTTTAATTAATTTATTTTCTCATACACAAGCATAGTTAAATTAAATTGAGACGTAATGTATTCACTATTACCACTGAATTTGAGTGTGTACTATGGAATTATTTTTATTCATTTATAATAATGGATTTGGGAATATTGATAATTTATTATTTTCCCATGATATATAGAGGTCTATTTTGTTCCCTATTTTAAAGCCTCTTAATCACTGTATATGAATGTGATAATATAATGAATATTTCTTAGGTAGTTTCTATGTGATATACTTTTTCTATAGAGTCCTAATTCAAGAATTATTTAGATTTATGAAGGTACATGGAATGTTACTCCCTCAACTATATTGAATGGTAATGTGTATCCATTATTAAATTCAATTCTGTTATTATAGCCAAGTATTTAAAAAATTACTTATAATGTTGATGTATATTTTAAGCAACATTGGGTTATTTATTATCCTGTGACATTGGGTACAAGTCCTATGATATAAATCGTTAATTTTCATGGGTGGAAATTAGAAGAATTATTGACGTTAATATGTCACACCAATATAGTTTTCCTTTATACATTTTTTTTGAATAGTTTCCACATAAAAAATCCTTCAAGATCATTGGATATGGACATACTCAATGTGATTTATGGGTACATTAACAACAAATTTAACTCATTATAGTTCTAAAACTAGTATTTATATGTCTACATTAAATAATTGGAGAGATTATTGTAAGGATTATATAATTCATGATTGTGTTAGTCCATTCACCATTCCTTTTTTTACCTCTAACTTAGGCTCCCAAGTTATGTGTAGGAATATTCAATTTATAAAAATAGTAATCATCCTATAAGGGGACGTATATGAAAATATAAATTTTATTATGGAAATGAGATTCTCTATACCATGGAGGTTCATTTATGAGTGTGGTTCATGTTCTATAAATTACTAGAAAAGGATATTCGAGATGAACTACATTATTTTGGGATATGGTTGTATCTTTTCATCCCACTCTGAAGCACGATTTCACTTCACAAATAAATATTTAGATTATATATTTTACCATGTATAATTGGATGATTTAGTTAGATTTAGTTCCTTAATTAGTCAACGACATCATTCCACGGGAATGGATTGATCCTGAGAAACTATCCTTCAGGTCAATCAGTAATAAATAATTCATTAAAATCTAGTAGGAGCATCTTTCTTGAAATTTTATCTCTATATGAGGGATATGGTAATGTATGCATCCTATAACAGTGGTTTTCCTATAATAACTATCAAAGAATATATCATTAATAAAGGGTGTTCCTTAATGATTATGCAGTATTGGATATAATATCACAACATCTGTAGATAAGAATAGTAGTGGGGGCAATTTCTCTGGAAAACATCATCATGGTATTTAGACGTAGATTACATGATGTAAATATTTTCAGGGAAGAGAGAAATAATTATAGATCAAATTCTTTTTACCGATAATATTTTTTGTTCTTATGATCCTTTTATCTTAATTAATAGTAGTGTTTTAATTCCTTGGTATGATGATATTATTTTTATATAAATTAATTTATATATGGTTTCATGTGATTTATAAATTTTATAGGTTTAATAGAATCTATTAGTAATAGTGTATGTGTGAAAATTTTGGTTTAAGGTTTAATTTAAATTCTTCCCTAGAAATAGGATTAGATAAAAAATAGGACATGATTCATAGAATGGTATCCTCCAATTTTTTTGTTGTGTATACAATATGATAATTCATGATATGCCATTTCAACGGGATGAGCAGTGATTGTATCCCATCATAATTATTTTCTAAATATACTAAACATAATTTATCAATTTGGTGTTTAATGTTAATTATTTTTATTATGAAATTCCTTATGGAACTGAAATTTAAGGCAGTCTCATTTTCATTGTGTTTACAATTTGTTAGTTCAATAATATTTTCCTTCCTTGACATAGAGCAAAAATTTAAATTTAAATTTTTTATAATGGTAATTTTTTCTATTAACATATCCATCAGAAAATATTGTCACGAATATAATGGTCATAACCACCTTGTATTCTATAAGGATCCTCATTTTTATTCTTCTTCTTGATCGTGTGGTATGACCATGTTTCCACACTAGGTCCTGTAATAAAATATGTTCTATTATAGATAAATTTTTTCATTAATTAATGTAAATATGAGATTCCCAAACATAGTTATATCGATATTATCATACACAAACTCCACATTGTTATATCATTCGGGATTTAGTTGATCATAATAAAATTCATTTTCTTCTATTTTCTTATTATGAGACTAAAAAAAGATTAAGTGATATAGAGGAAACAATGATTTTTGGAATTCCTCATATCTTATGGTATATAATTATTGGTGTGGTTTTTCTTCCAAAAAATTATTTTTACTTCCATATTGTTTTTGGAACAGGATAATTTACCTATATATTGGAATCACCATTCATAATGGTGAGATATCTTATTATTCCAAAATTTTATGTTAAAAATATAAAAGTATACAATAACTAGAATAATCATACTATTCTATCCCTACTATTACATATCGGGAAGCTATCTAATGATGTATGTTAGAGGAGATGTTTACATCCTCTTTAAGGATACTATTTTTATAAATTATTCTATAGATAATAAAAATATTGATCTATATATTTAGTAGAGTATATTCCTGATTAACAGTCAATTTTCTTCCATGGAATGGACATCGATCAATTGATGTGGGGATTTGGATATGACACCCCCATTAATAAAGTATTTCATTGTTTTATTTTGAGAAGTTTGAAACTGATAATTAACTGATCCAGGGATCTAGTCATACAACTTATTCATGTTGTTTAATTATTCATGATTTTTTAGTGTGTACATCATCATGTGATACTACATCATAGATTTCTATATCGATATCCATTTAATGGTAAATGTATTATTGTAGATTGATAGATAAAATATTCACCAACACATAGAGAACACTCATAATAATTTCCATATCATACAAAAAAAGTTTATTTTCATTCCAAATCTCACTCATGAAAGGAAAAATGATGTTTTCATAGTTGTTTCATCCTATAATATCTTTTTAGTTTAATTTATATCTTTTTTTTACTTCTTAATATATTTTCCCTAAGTGTTAAACAATATAATCTTATCCTACTGGATTCTATGATCATACACAACATGAATTATCTAAATAATACGGGTTAATCATGTAACTATATGAATAGTGGAGTTGATGCATCCCAAGGGACATTTCCTAGCATGGAAAAGATATACTTCATGGAATGAGGTGTTAAAATATCTCCCATACCTATGTATTTTGGATGTCATATTTCTTCTCCATGTGTATACATGATCTATTTTTAAGATTATGATCAAATGGGTGGGTTATGGAAGAACATAATACCACCACAAGGACTGGATATAGGCCTAGAATGTCTCCCTAAGAAATAACATTATTTATTTATTTTTTTTCTTCATTTTCTCTCAAACATGAAATATGTGAAACTTCTACTAATTTTTTGATGATAACATTCTTGTTCATATTATAGTCAAGGGTATATCACTTTTTAGATTGAATTCTATTGTAAATTTCCTAAATTAGTGGTGTATAATCCAAAAAATTTCATACAACCTTCATTCACATCACATTAAACTCATTAATGAATAAAAATATCATTATATTGGGAAACTAAGATGCACATTATTGGGTCTTGTAACTTCTACTATTGTAATGACATAACATGGGAACCATATTGAGGTGAACTATTATAATCAGATTTGGAAAAAGAGAAATGATGATTATTCTTCCTATAAGTGTATATGAATGATTAAAACTAAATTGAATATTTTTTACTCTTTAAAATCAATATTTGAAAGAAATTTGTATAATATGTTATTGTAATATATCATTATCCACATATTCTAGATTGTGGGTAAGGTGGTGAAGTATTTTTATAAGATAAACATATTTACCTCCTATAAATAATTTTTTAGATCATTATAATTGATTTTCATGGACATTAGATAGTGATGGAAAGCATATAATTATTGGTGTTGATATGGAATGAATTCATTTGTTACTATCTTATTAATTTAAGAATTTGATGTGGTTATTTGAAAGAAAATAGTATTATGATTTTGATTATCTTTTTATTTCTACATGTCAACATTATATTAATAACATTGTAGGGGTAAATTATTCCATTGGATCATACCACTACGGATTCCTAAAATATTGTGTATTAGAATTATAAGTGTTCCATTATATTATTGAAGACAATATTTTACAAATGCTGGATGCGGTTGTCAACATGACTTACCTCTATCGACTAAGAGATTCACTATATGACAGTGTTGTAATTTTTTTGACATAATGATGTAATTATTTTCATGTTTTAATATTATTCTATATAGAAATACTAGAGTAATGTGATTAGTGTAACATCCATGGATACATATTCCCCCTCCTTATAATGAAGGGTAATCACATTTAATATAACATAATATAAAAATATATAATTACATGATTTAAAATTGCGGATTAATTTTCATAAACATTTAGTATAATTTTGATTTATAGAATTTTAGAACATGAAAAAATATAAATATAATTCCCTTGAAAAACATTGTCGACACATCCACACATTCCTCACTCTCCGAAGAAGATAAATTCCTTGATAAAATCACATGTTCTATAAAAACAATATAACTTATATTATTATATATACCCACTGATGATTGATGGTCCTTATTTTAGTTCCTTATTTTCTGTAGTCTAGTATAAAAATTTGAACCCTTTGGATGACTATTAATATCTCAGTAATTTATAATCAAATGATACACAATAATCCATTGGAAATTCATGAGAACCCCTACATATGTTTTCTATTTCCCATAATAATCATGGATATATAAATAATCACGTACGTACTCTTGAATGAAATATTATGAAAAAAATATTTCATAAAAAATTTCATTTCATTAGATTTTCACAAAAAACCTATAATCCTCATTATGATAACAAACAATTTTCCACTAAAACATCGTAAAAAATAATTTATAAAAAAGAGAATGTTCACATCGTATGAAGTAAAATATATATCGAAAAAACCCTCAAGAATATCTACTTGAGGATTATCAATGTATAAAAATATATATAATAATATGAATATAAATAACTGATTTTTTAATGATTAAATGAAAAAGCCTTGAAATAATAATCACACAATCATGGCCTTACTATAGGATTTCATAAACATTCATTTAAGGGGTTAAGATATGTGATCATGAACAATGAGATATGATTAATCCAAACAACATTGATTTTTTATATCATATGACATTTATAGGAATATAGGGTATATATTTACCCATTCCTTCCATTCACTAAATATATCTAATGAATTTAAAATATGAAATAATTTATTAACAACACAATAGAAAAGTAAAATTAAAATTATTATTGAAAAAATATATTCTAGAATTTAAATTTTTTAACAAGTAAATAAATAAAAAAATGATTGTCTTTCTTGTAGAAAAATATAATTATTGGTTTCATTTGGGTATATACTTGGTAAGGAGATAAAGACAAAATGATTCTGATATAGATAGAAATACCTTTCAAATTAAATTTTTATCTTTCACTCAATATATGAGAAAAATGTCTATTCATTTGGATAAAATTTTATAACAATTTATGAATTTCCATAAAAACAATATTCATTAAAATTAAAAATATAATATATTAATTTTTTAATTGAATTGACTATTCATTATAATATAAAAATAGTATCATTCATTATATGTTGAAATAGAACTTTATTTCATAGCTTTATAAATTTTGAAAATTGATTCGTAGGGGAAAAAATAAAAATCATCATTTTATTCATTTGTAAAGTAAATACAAATTATAGGAAACTAACCATGAAAAATGATTGATCAATATATAATAAAAATTAGGATTATTTTTATAGACATTGATATTTATGATAATTATATGTAAATTAAAACATAAATCATGGTTTTAATGTAAAATACCTTAACCCATTTCATAAATAATGTTTTACGTAATCTAATGATAAAAAGTGACGTTTTATGTTTTTAAATTTTTAAAACATATTTTTCTAGTTTTCTAATTTTTAATTAATTATTTATTTTTCATTTATTTAAATGAATTTTTTAGTTAGTAAGTAATTTATGGTTATGTCAGTTTTTTTGATGGAGTTCAAATAAATATTAAAAAAATTACTTTATATATTTTTCATGGACATTTGGAATATATCGACACCAACCACATAATATTATAATTGAAATAATTATCACTTTAATATTCTAATTATGATTTTATAATCATCCATGACTGGTCAACATGGAAAAAGAATCACTTACCTTTGTGAATGTGGTAGACGAGAAGGTCTATAAAATTGAATCATTACAAAATTAGAATTACATCATTAATATCGTATATATTCAAAAAAAATTAATATAATAACCATCCTTGTGTGGTTCTAAGAAAAATTGAAACAAATATAATTTTGCAAATGGAAGTCCACAAGTACAATAAATAAACATCATAATTTCCCATATGATGTAATATGATATGAAAATGTGTTTTTATCCTCAATAGAGTACTATATTTATAAGAATTATTAAAAATTTATTATATAGTTTTTGTTAAAATAATTTGAAGGAGTTTTAAAAATAAATAATCAGGAATATTGTCATTATGGAGTTATACCAAACATTTGAGAACCCTCTGTATCACTAAATATTAAGCCTACATCAATGGTCTTTGGATATGTCAAAAAACATCTAGGAAGCATTAAAGAATTATGGAATGTGACTTGGGTAGGGTTATTTGAAGCACGATTTTTAGTAATATTTGATATTATGTTCTATTATATTTGTTCTGTCAGTTGGGTTCTTATAAATTTGTGAAATATTAATATATAATATTTGTCTAACTCATGTAGTAAACCAATAATTTTTCATATATTCTATAAAATGAGGGTAATATTGTTATAATTCAAACACAAATAATTAGATATGGTTTAGAGTAATTGTGAACATTATCTATTAGTTTAACCCACACAATAACATATTTAACCTAAACTGTAATTAATTTTTTTTTCAAACACTATGGGTCAAGAATTTAATTTTAAAAATTAAATCATTAAAATACAAATAGTATTTATTTTAGAACCATATATTTAACATAAAATTGTTGTATTATATTATTTTTTTTATTTAATGATTATTTAAATATTTATAGAAATATAAATTCCATTTATTCACATTTTTAGTTCTATTCACAGTATTTGGATTTAATAATATGATGAAAATAATGGAATATGAATATAAAATCATTAACAAACAAATATAATGAATAATTATCAATTAAAATAGTGGAAAACAATAATTATAACAATAAAATAAAAAAAATATGTTTTTAATACATTCTACATTTTTTTTCTACAATATTCACACGAGATGACCAATGTTTCTTAAGTGTTCAATATAATAATACAATTAATAATGATTATAAAAAATTAAAATCATGAAAATTATTTATTTCAACTTCAATTTAGCTTTTAAAACAATTTATAAGTGAATTGTTTTCCTAGAATACATATTATACATATTGGAATAATGAGACTAAAATTTTATAAATATCATATATATATAATAACTTTATAGAAATATTGAATGTTAAATGATACCCAAATTCCGTAATATCAAATGTATGAGGTGGATAGTGTACATTACTAATTTAATGAAATTAATGTATGTTTTATATTATTTTATTGACATCATTCCATAGCTAATAGTCAAATATTACACATTTTACCTTTTACTATATTGGTAATCCTTTACCATGTTTATAAATTATAATGGAAAAAAATTAAATTATAATCAATACACATTTTTAAATAACTAAATAAAAATAGAAAATACATTTTTTGGTATTTAAATTTTATATTTATGGAAAATTACTTTTAATATAAGTTCCCAAAATACATTAAAAACATTTTTTAAAATGTGCTTTTATGAATAAAAATGATATTATAGAAAAATAAAAAATAATACTAATGAATACGGTAATTATTATTCTATGATTAAACAATAGTAAATTTTTTAAAATTACACCCAAATCTGATGTATATATGGCCTTATAGATATATTGATTCCAATAATGGAAATCATTGTTTCATAAAAGAATTTATTTTAACAATTCCGAAAAAATAAATAATTTTAGAAAAATCACATTAATTAACCATATGATAATTTTTATATTCTAATTTAATAATTGTTTTCGTATTATTTCATATAAGCTTATTAAAAAATTTTGAATAATAAAAAAATATTTTTTTTAATAAAAACTCTTTTTGAATATTTTTTTGAATAATATAATGAATTTATCATTATTCCATGAGTTATAATAATTTTTAAATTAATATTAATTAATTTTATTGTATATATAGTATTTTTTATTATTATCATAAGTTTTAGATAATGATTAATTTAATATATTATGATAAAAATACATTGTACAAAAATATATAGTTCTATGAAAAATATATCTTTTCACAAAAAAAAATTGTATCATCCTTCCATACCAATTTAACAAAATTCTTCTTTCATTATTCATATTATTAAAAAATCAATTACTATATATTTTTATAATATAGCCAATTCCATTCATACCCACCATATAATTGTGATGTTACAATTGTCATATTTATATAACATTATTTATAGACTATAATATAGCATGTTGAATCTTGATAATGTGAATGGAATAATCATTCAATCAAATTATTAAATAATTGAGAATAACATAATGAAATATTGGGGATGTATATAAAATTTTAAGGCCGCATTTTATGGGTTTTGGAAGATATAAATTATTTGAGCATAGATAAATTTAGAAATATGGGAATGATTTTTGCTTATTATATGAATTTTGAGTGTTTTACACGTAGATTGTATTACTGAATTGGAATATTAACTGCATAGAATTTGAGTAATATATATTGAATAAGACTCCATTGATGGATCTTGCATACCATTTTCATTTATGTCATATTGAAACATTTTTATATACCTTATTTTCTACTTGCATGTTTCATTATCTCCCATCATACTAGGCCGGAGTGAGTAAACACATTTTAATAGATGAGGGGTCCTATATTTATATACACATCATTTTGGAAGGAATTAGTAATGTGAGACATATTCTAGGATTATTTAATAATATAAAAATACTACTCTTAGATAAATATAGAAATATAGTTCCACTCTATATTTTTCATCAGGACATGGTGATACATTTCATTTGGATAAATTATAGTAAGAATATAGGACATCCCTTCTCTGATTAAAATGGAATGAAAACTACCACCTTCAACTAGAACAATAACATGATTTTGACATATCTATCAGAATTTAGGGGTAATATAGATCATCTAGACCATTTCTTCCATGATATGTTCACACCGTTCTTTGATGTTAAACTGTATGTGCTTGAGTTCCCTAAAAGTGGTAGTTAAATTAACCCACTCTCAATATCCATTATTTTTTGAGATATACTATCTTATATTTCATACTAATGTATAAATGTTCTCCATCACCTAGTTTTCATCTGATGATATTAGTAGGCTTGTAAAGAATAAACTATGATATTGTTTTACTCATATGTTACTATCATAGTATGCTACTGTGATTTATTAGTTGAGGTCATCATATGAACACCCCAATGTTGGACAACATCACACTATACATAGTGATTTCTCTTAGACTCTCATGTTAGGGAGATTAGAATATAGATCAACAATGGGTTACCCTAAACATGCTATTTAAGGAGGGTGGTTTCATAGTGAGGGTTGGGGGGTAGTGACGATCATCACATATCATCCTTGGTGGACACTATGTTGTTGTGACTTTATTGTGGGATTCACAATAAAAATTCTTGTGATAAAAACTATATTGAATCAATGTTTCCATGTATATAATACTGATGTTGATGTTAGGGTAATAAATAGACACTGGTGTTAATTAAATATTCATATAATATGTTATGACTATAAGAATTAATTTTGGGATACCATCACATGTATCTTCCAAGGTCGGAATGATACTATGATGGTTGTTCTCCCTTCTGGTTTCATTCACTACATTGTTATGGAGGTTCTAAATTGGTGAAGTCATCCATTAATTCATAGTGGATGTAAACAATATATTAATTGAATTTGGTAACCTTTGGTGGATGGTGATTCCAACACATTAGACTGAACATAGACAAGGAAATAAATTATTTTAATAAAAAATGGACAAAGAAATGAACAACCAAATGTCAAGTATTATAGACATGCTCGTGTTTATATTATCATTTTTCTAGATAATTTAGTCATTAAGGGATTTTAATTTCATTCATTTGAGAAATCTGAGATCAAATGGAGTTCATATATTATGTATGATAATATAATTTTTACTTAATGTGTATATTTTTTATGACTATTATTAAATTAAACAAGTAAAACCCAAAATTTCTTATAATCATATATTTTTTAGTGTATATCAATTCATGTTTGTGGAAAAATTTGGGTTTCTATAGAAATGGACTTCTGACAATTCATAGTTGTGGGAGGATGAGTATTGTTACCCAATATTCATTTCATGAAAATGTTTTTTGGGTTAATTTTTTTTGTGGTTTTAACAAAAAATCCCAAAGGAACCCAAATTCATCCAAAGCTATGATAAAGGATACCAGTTCAAAACTATATTCAAATTAAAGGTATTTTTTGGGGTGTTTTTCATAAGTAATTCATTTGATATTCTATTGGTCAAATTGATTGGAGTTCATGATTCTAACACTCAGTTAATGGTGATTACTTCTTAGTCAATGGGTCTCTGATGTAATAATTTTGTGTTCTTGAATCCATTCAAAACTCTTAGGATGGTGCAGGTTACTACTATTTATTGATGAACGAGTGACTGATTTATTTTCGGACATCTATTAATTATAATGGGTATATATATATATTATGTTATTACATATTGATGTAGATTTAAATCTAGTTATCACCATTCTCCAGATTCTATAAGGATCTAGTATGGGGGATGGTCTTGTGGAGTTGAGATATGGATGATTAGAAAGGTAATGATATATATATATTCTAAAGTAATTGGAACGCACAAAATTTTGTGCTAATTATGGATACAGAAAAAATACCTTATTTGAATAGGAAAAATACATATATAATATCAATTTTTATGGAGTTATTGGAAGAATATACTAAACAATGGATGGTGTGGGTATTTCAGATGAATGTCCATTTTTAGTTTTCCATGATAAGAATATGGATCCATAATAATGAGTGGGGTGGGAATGGAAGGTTGTTCCCGTTTCAGTAGATATAATATATCTTTTTTTATATAGCCTAATAATTTAATGTTATTGACACTTGGACATTGAGGATGTGTGAAATATATTTTAGAGTATATTTATTGATATGAAAAATAAGAAGGGGATATATCCCAAGTTAAAAGAAACCCTTCTTCATAAGAATATATCCTTTTTAGGGAAGGATATTTTTGATCTAATGAGTATTATATCCTTCTATTGATCTAAATAGAAATATGGTGATGTTTGGTTCGAAAATAATGTATTCATATTATATATCAAATCTGAAATAGAATCACATCTTACATTGATAAATTTATTTAACTCTATGTTATATGCAAAAATTGTAACATTGATATTAAGAACATATAGAATGTATATTTTTATGAATTTTTACATCATACAACAATAGATATATTCACTATGATAGCTATTAACAATCAATATTAAGTAGTTTATATAGATATGTGGATTCTTCTGGAACACAAGTTGGGGATTAAACCTATTAAGATCCCCCAAGAATATTTTTGTGACTCCTGGGAATTAATGAATCATTCACACAATCTCAGATTAGGCACACATAGTTTGTCAAATAATAATTAACAACAAATAATAATTAACAACAAATAATGAAAGACTCATTCAAACGAGTTCTTATCACTGAGTCCCACATGAAACTTTTTATCCCTTTATCTCATCGATGATTCTAGATATCTTAAATCATCCACGAGTACCATGATGGGTGTTATGGTCAATGGTGAAACACAACACTCCACCATCCATCTTGTTTTTTGATTAGGTGGAATAAAAAAATGAGATGGAATGAGTGAGTTTTAATTTAAAAAAAACACTGTATTTCTCTATGATATATGCACTAGTGGGCCCATCCTGTTAAATATAAATAAATTGGCCATAATTCTAGGAGAGAGATATAAAATATTTTCTTAATTGGAATCACCATTATCAAGGAGATCCTTCATTATAATCTTTTTGGGGGTTCTTCAAACCAAGTTCGACAATATTTTTCTCCTTTTACAAATGGAATGTCTGAATGAATGTGTTCATGTTTATGTTCATCCCTTGATCATAGGATCCTTTTATTACCTTAAGAGCCCCCAGAAAGTTCATTTCTATATTTTTACATTTTGTAATGATCCCATCAGGATAAATTTATTCTACATCATCTAGATAAAAAATTTAAAAATGATGGGGACATGCGTATATATTCCATTCATTTTTTTGGTAGAACACTCAGTTTGGGTCACTCTATATTTATTAACATCAAGATTACACTGGGTAATTTATTATTCACATGTTTGATTTCTCTTAAAACATTAAAAATAAGCTACGAGAGGATTCCCTATAGGTACGTAAAGAGATCTCATTTGTTTCCTTATGTCCTTCGGATGGCCCACAGATTAAAACTCTCTAAATTTCATTCACATATTATTATATGTTGATAATTGTTATCCTATTGAATATATCCTACTATAGATATCCTATCAAAATTATTTTATTAGTTATTTTCATTAAATCCCTCCAATGGTCTTGGGTTCATCAAAACCTTGTTTATTTTCATTTCTATGTTGTGGAAATGATGTTTTATTTTATGTATTTATTTTCAATGTATTATTAATATATAAAAAGATGATAGATGATTCCTATAGAAATAGTCTCTGAATGGGTTACAAATTGTGTGGTCCATTATCATAAAAACAATGGATAAATTTCTTGATTCTCTAAGGAGGGTCCATCCATAAATCACATATATAGGATATGTAAAATCACAATGGGATTAATTTAATATGGAAATTTTGAATATGGTCAAACAAAGATGATGAGTATTCAATTGAGTAACTCCATCAATATGGCATGTAAAATTCGTAGATTCCATAATAAACCAATAGAAAGAATGTTAACTTTTGGAGAATATGGTTGATATGATATTTGTTTTTAATATTTTTCATTTTGATGGACATTGAAATTTTATTCATATCAACCACATGGTAGGTTGACTAAATCAAGTTCATTATAATGCATTCATTCAGTCATCACTTCTATTAATATCATTATATTAATATCTAAAATATTTATATGTTAATATTTTATTATATATATATAATCCACTATAGGTTTATTATACATTAACATAATTTTATTTATAGTTTCTACTGTTGTAAAATTTTATTATTAAAATAATGTCTTAGTATTATTATTCACATTTTTAGAAAAAAAATTCTTTAATTTAATTATTTTAGATTTTTTTAAGGTGAATGTAAAAAATGGCATAATTAGTATTTTCATTTTTTTTAATTAATTGTATTCTTAATTATTAACATGAATAATTTGAATATATTTTTTTATTACATGTTATATTCATTATATTTTTATAAATTATTATATCTATAAAAATAAAAATATATTAATTTTTTTGTTGTTATATTATTTATATCATTTATAATGATTAATTAATTTTTTTTATTATAATTTTGAAAAATTATTATCATAATTATTAATATAATCGAAAATTTTTTACATTCTTATATATTCCTCCCAATGGAATTTAAAATAATATCTAACCTCCACAAGTATCCATATCACTGAGTTTTTTTCCTAAAATTTCGTTTTTTATCTTCCTTTATATATATTCTGTGGTGGAAATGCAATTTATTTTTGGGTTATAGTCCATCAATAGATTTTATATTCTATAACAACAAATAATAAAAAAATCTAAATTTCATTCTAATGTCTCTCATTTTTTATTATCTTATAATACTATATTATTATTGATAGGTTTTCAACCAGATACCTATTTGTTCAATTTGATAGTGAAATTATTAAGATAATTATATATAGCTTATTCTATAGGAATTGTAAATCCTAAAAATAAATTGGTTTTTTGAATTCTATTTTAAAAGATAGTATCATTATTTAAAGGGGAAATTATTTTACATCCATGTGTTAACAAAAGTGGGGATTTGATTGATTTATGAATGTTTAAATATTCTATTAGAACAAATATTCATGGATATATAATCATGTTTCTTGTAAATAAAAAATATACATATTTTTATTGAATTTGATAATAATTTACCTCACATTATGTAAGTATATATTTGGTAACATGGTATTGAAGTCAATCTAAACTACTAATTGGAATGAGGATTAATCCCAACCCACTATGATATGTTGTCCATAGAAGATAATGAGGACATATGATATCATTTTAAAGTATAATTCATGAGAAAAAGTCTTAAAATATTTCACTATAGATCATAATTATTATTTTTTTTATTTTGTGTCTTTATGTCATGATATTTGAGATTATTTCATTTTACCAATTTATGGCATACTTATTAATGAATCATTCTACAATTAGGATTTTCCCCATTTTGGGAAATTGTTTTTTATGTACATGAATATAATGGTAGAGGTGAATTATTGCGGTGACTCATTTAAAAATTAGTATTTTTTCCCTTTACTTTTTATGAGTGTCAATTGTTTAGGTAAATAGTACAATAATTTTCTCATTTTTTTCATCATTATAGAAAAAAACCAAATACAACCCCATTAGAGGAATAATATTTTTATACAAGGTTCCCCTCTCAATGTGTTCATTTTAGTCCTTGTGATTAATATTTATTCCACTATGATCACACAACCAACTAGATGAAACCCATGAGATACAATGAATATTGTCTAAAATTATGATTAATGTTTACACATCTCCTGATAGTTATTTGGGGGTTCGTGAACATGTATGTCTCCAATGACATGACTCAAGAACTAAATAGATAAAAATTATATTATTTTACATGATTTTATATAAATTTAAAAACAATTCGTTATCTAGAGTTTTAAAAATCAGTATGATAGGATATAAAATATTAATTTTATTATTTTCCGATTTATCATCAAAATATACCATTATTTTCATCTAGAACAGTTCCCTATAAAGAAATACCATACTTAAAACCATTATTACTAAATGTAGGAAAATTTATTACATTATAAAAGAATTTTTTATAATTTGTGCATTTAAAAATATGATAACACAATTGATTATAATTATTTATCATAATATGGTTATAAATGTATGGGAAGATAATCATGAACGAAAAGGATCATAACCATTTTTCCGAAGATCATAATTATCAATCCCTTTCAAAGGAATTTGACATAAAAAATGACATAAGTAATAAATTTGTGTAATCACCATTAATTATTCATTATCCATGGAAACAGTTCTTATGAATATCGTATAGCATAATAGGAAACACATAATCACCGAAAATAATTTCTATAGATAGGGTTCACTACTATTATTATCTCTACGGATATAGTCCAATTGGGGATTTCGGTGACATTCCATTACATTGTTTCCTTATTCAAGATTCACTATAAATAATATCAGTGATGACAGAGTCCCTTACAGAACTCAGGTTACACCACATTTTAGGATATATTATCCACTAAGATATCAATCCCTATCCAAATCTATGAAGGGAAATTTGATTAATGGATTAGCATTCACTTAATGAATGTCATACAAAAATATGAAACAAATTCATAAAAAAATACTCATTTCCTCAAATCATAACCATTTATATAAAATTATCCTTATAAATTAAATCGTCACCCAATAAAATCAATCTAGTGAATGGATGTTAATTGTATCATAAAAACATTCCTTATAAAATCATAGTTTCTGTAACTCTGGCAGAATGTAATGGGTTTTAAAGAATCATACATACTGCAACATTATCTTAATTCATATAAAGAAAATATGTTGATGGATTCCTAATATTATATTCATATAAAAGAAAAACAAACTTTAATAAATTTTTATTAAGATTATAAAAGAAATTAAATAATCATTGGAACATTTAGTAAGAAATTGAGAAAGATCTATTTATTTTTTTATCATGGAATAATATAAAAATATTTTGAAAATGATTTTCACTTATAATAACAATGTAACCATGTATTTTAATTACCACTTACAAGAATGGAAAAGATTATTGGAATGAAATTTATTGAATCTATGTTAAATGATAACCTTTATTTATTTAATTTTAATATGAAAAAAGTGTTTCGCATGTAAATAATTTTAAAATATTCAATTTATTAATTTATATATATATTTATTTAAATATCAGTAAAAATTATATTTTAGCACTTTTTCTTTAGATGATAAGTCTATTATATATATTTTTTTATAAAACTTCTATGTTTGAGAAATTTTTCCAACAAAAAAAGAAGAAAAAGTGTTATATTTTCATAAAATTATTTTTCAAAATTTATAATTAGAAATGGAAGAATATGGTACTAATAATTGATAATTTTTTAAATAAAAAAAGAATAAAATATATGGGTATTAATGGTTTGTGATTATATAATTCATGTCATTGAGAATATACATTAGACAATCTAATAATATATTATATTTTAAAATATAATATTACCATGGGTCTCATCATTCCTCAATGGTGGTCAAGGATCATATATATTAAATTTTGATTTATTAATAATCTAGCCATAAATATTATTCACACATAAAACCCCATATATTAGTCATTTATAATTTAAATATTTCCTTTTTTATTTTTCATCATTAATATGATCATTTGGGTGAAATGTGGCATTTCTCTAATAAAAGATTAAATTATAAGGATCTAGTACATTTACCATGGACAATGTCATATTTCCTATAAATGATAAACATGCACTAATTATCATATTTATACATTTTAAAAACTCTTCAGTCCATAAATATAATGTAACGATGAAAGAATATTAATATGACATCCTGGATATAGTAGTCAATATATACAGAAGAGTGATGATTCTAGTTATTGATGGATGTAAAAAATAAAATTAAATAATAATTAAATAATTTAGAATAACAATGGAACACATTCAATTCAATTTAAATTTTTTATTTCATTGTGTTCTGTATTCTGGTTTTGGTCTAGGTATATTTTCTCTTGATATTTGTGAATTTTGGAATTTCCTACTTAAGATAATCGTTGCCACAAGATCAGAGAAAACTGTGCACCATCCCAAGGAAAATTATTCAATAGGATAGTGGGACTATCTTTCTAACACAACTAGGAGGAAAAGTGTGTTCCCATCTATAGGATCCCATTAGGTCCCTCTTACTTTGGAATGAGGCAGCCAAACGGATTACGCTCATCTTTCTAGAATATGTGTCCAAACCAAGCAGTCTTCAACAAGTACAAAAAAATTAAAATAAAATAAAAAATGGAATGGAATTTTTTTTAATAATATTATTAACAATAAATATAATAATACTATTATTATCATTATTATTTATATAGTTAAATAAACCCAAAATGTTTCTCCCCCGGTACTCCCACACGCTCTATAGGCCCCAACCCCTAGGTGGATCATTCCATATACAAACCAAATAATTCCAACTCCCTTATGTAATCATATATTCTTCTGATTCATGGAGATACATCATCTAGTTAGATTATCCTATCCACCTCTTTCTTATTTTCCCTTTAATTTTTTTATTCCATTTCTTCTTAGGGGTGTTTGGGTCATTTAATGTACCCTAACCAGATTTTGTGCGTTGTTGTGGTTGATTATTGGTTCACAGATTTGTGGGTTTTGTTGACGATGTTTATAGACACAATAATCATGGTAGATGGGTTCTATATGGGATTCATGTATTTTCTGTTCTTTTTTTAATTCCTTAAAATATTATTAATTTAGGGACATTGTAGCCTTGAGTTTTTGGGGTTTTTCGTCAGTGTTTTGGATGATTATGATGTGGTTTGAGGTTTTTATTTCCTATGGAAAATTTAACATGTATCCATAGGTAATAATATAAATATATAAGAACCCCCATATATATTCAATCAAGAAGGTTAGAATTAATATATTGGGGCCATGTGTTCTTATGTATATATTTGATAATGCAAGTTTGTTTAAGGTAAAGGGGTATATGCATGTGAATTTGTAATTTTGAGGACCCACTTTTTATAATTCATTTCCAAAATTATATTTATATAGGTTATTGGTGTCCTTATATATATATATATATTTGTGTGTCTGTGTGTGTGAATGTGTATATGTTTGGAAGCATAAAGAAGCAAGATTTCAGTTGTCATTGTCAAAAAAGGCATGTTTGATGTAGGATCCCCTGACATTTAGATTTTATATTTTTGAATACAATGATAGATTTCCATTCACACCATTATATAATGATATTTAGTGATTAATATTTTTTTAATATATTATTTTTTGTCAAATTAGGTGATTTAATTTTTGTTTTAATTTTTCTAAATAGTTTTATTTGGGTTTTCACACAATTTTCCAACTGAAATGCCCATTTTTTCTTTATACATGTTTAGAAAATATAAAATTAATTCTTCAGTTTATATAATGGTTTTCAAAGTGTATTTTTTATTTTTAATATTTATTCTTTTGATCCATTTTAATTGGTTTTAAAATTTTTTTTTCAGTTAGGCCCAGTTAGCAATTTTGAATGGTTTATTAAGAAGACCCTCCATGGAAATGGCCCCAGGAATTATTTGTTGATAAGAAGGTGAGAGTGTCCTCATCTTGGTACACCCATCTTGTTTTTATAGTGTGAGTTATAGAGACTATTACATTGGGTGACCGATAATGGTTTCAGTTTTCATGAATATGATGATCGATTGAGCATGTGTGTATGGTTGGAGTCTTGGTTTTATTGAGAATAAAACTTTTTGAACATAAAATTGGATTATGGAATACCTATTATATTTTCAAATCATGTATTCTACAAAATATTTTATTATGCACTGGATAATTTACCTTTTTAAATTTCTTTCTCTTCATTAGAATTATCCCCCTGGTTATACTAGTTTGGATAACACCTAGCATTTGGGTGGGTTGGATGCACCGGGTTAGTCATGCCTACCGGATGAATCAGGGTTCACTATGTTCAACATTATCCATTGAGCTCTTAGAGTTTAATGTGTTATTCTGTGTTTATTTGTATTCAATAGATGATTTCAGTGCCTTTATTGTCCAGTTACACATATGTTCTATTTTCTATTTCCCTTATGGGTGATTGTTGAACATGAATTCTTGTTTGGAGTAAATTTGTTATTAAATTGATGACCTGGTTTTAAATGTTTAACTAAAAAGTATTTTGAATTTTTTTAACTACTATTCCCTCCATGAAAAAAAACATAATTTTCTTTCATTCTCTATATCTCTCTAAAATAATAAATCCTCAATCAATTAAAAAGGAAATCAGTATTTATGTTAACGGGCTAATATACTATAATTTTTATATAAAATAACAAAATCTAGGTCTGTATATTATATTTCATACTCATAATTGGTGGTTATTTTATTTAAAGGAAATTTATTTTGAATAGATTTTTTAGGAAGACCTAGTCATATTTTATACTCAATTTTACTGCATTATCATTTTCTAGCTTATGTTGACGCTTCCTCTTTGTCTTAGTCATCATTTTGTGACATTGTTTTAGTTTTCGGAGGTCATCCATTGGGTCACATAAAGGACTAGGTTTTTATTATTTATTTCTATAGCTATTTGATTCTTTGTTATTCTAATTATATTTATTTATTCAACTATTATATATGAAAAAATAGTTCCCAATAGTTTATCTTGATTCCTGTCAAAATTTTACAAATCAAAGGGGATAAAAACACCATTCTAGAATTATTACAGGATGAAATGATTAAACAGTTTAGGTATTACCTAGTATGGTTAATGAGAAAATGGAATCTTATAAATCCTTTGTTATTTGGGGTTTTGGTTAGATTAGAGATATGACTGCTAGCTCCCATGAGGTAGACATGGGATGCGAATTGCATACACATCCTATTTTTGATCCACTATTTAATAGGTGTAGTGCTTTATTTGCGCCATTGGTTTTTATTTTTATGGATGGGGGATGACCAAGGGAGTTCGCAGTTGTTTCAAGGCATTATTATAATGAATGGGACCCATTTGGATCCATTTTGTATGGGTAGAGACAATTTTATTTGGTGGTTCTTTAATGGGGAATATTCCACTAAACCATGTAGATTGGTTAGGCATGACCACTTTCTCCTTATCATATTGATTTGGATCATGTGGTGTTTTGGTGTTTTTTATTGGTGTGAGCGGGATTTCATTAGAACATGATCATTGAATTAAGGGAAAAATTTAGAACTAAAATTTATTTTAGTAAATGGTTTTAATTTTTAAAATTCAGCCTTTCTCATATGGGGTTTGTGGTTCAAAGGTAGAGTGAAGATGGTGTTCTGGGATACAAAATTGATGTAATGAAATTAGTTTTGGTCCATATGGATTGAAATTGGGGAATGTATTGAAAAATTGGAATTGTTTTTTATCATTATTTTTTATTTGGAAATTCATTTTAATATTAAATGGTGAAAATGGATTTGAAAATGGATTTGAAAATGTATAATATTGGAAATAGTGATTTTAAAAAAGGTTTTCTTAGTTTATTTTATGATGTTGTTTGGGTTGTGTTACAGATCAAATTTGTTTTGGTTTTGTTTTGGTATTTGATTGTGTTGTATTATGATGATTTTATTAGATTTAAAATGTTAATTAGTTATGTTCTTGTTTGATGTTGATTTGATTTTGTGCCTTATAATGTTTAATTTATGACACAAAGAAAGAACATGATGGATTATAAGGAGTATTTTCCATTAATTATCCCTACCCAAACATTTAATTGGTTAGTGGACACAAAATTGCCCCAATAATTTCCCGTAATCCAATAATTATCATGGTTTGTGGGAGGTTTTTGAGTGTGTTGAAGAATTTTGGAGTGTCATTAATTTATTGGGAACTCCAAAATTTTTGGAAGTACTTGTTGTCTTGTGTATTCTGGAATAAATGGGACAAGAATTTTGGTAGTTAAATGTTCAATTAATTTTTGATTTCGGGTGTATGGGGCGATCTAAATGACCCTGATCATCAAATGGTATATTTTCTATGGTTGTAATTGGGTTGAATGTGCTAGAGCTGATGGATCATCGACACTGTCAAATAATGGTGAAGTGGTAGGTTGACCATTTCTTATATCTCGTTTCCTTTTCCAAGAAATAACATCAAGAAAACAATTGGAATATCCTATTTTTGTTGGGTGCCTCCATCAGTGATTCATAGATCGAGTTATTTCATCTATTAGAGCATCAAAAGATAGATCATGGATGTTTTTGGTTTGGTTTATTTTAGTTCTCATTTAGTTTTCAGGTCTGGTGTGGCATGTGAATCATAGATACCCATTACGAGAAATTATCCTTTTATGTACATTTTGATAAATTTAATACAACTCATTTATTCTCTCTAAATGTGGTCGGTTTGTGAACTCATGTTCTTATTTACGTAATCTTCTGAAGGACTGCTATCAATATTTATGTCTTGGTCACCAAGAAATGTTTTGCACATTGCTTTATCAAAAGGGGATGTCTTCGAGAAATGCTGTTTTATATTTCCCACGAGTGAGTTGATGAATCAAGATATTATAGCATCATTCCTCGGTCCTGAAGTGAATATTGTGGAATACCAAGAATCATTGGAGGTTTTCGGTACATTGATGAAACTTTTTACTTAAATTTTAGAGAGGACATAGTTAGTTTTTCATTGATATATTTATAATTTTTTTAATGAATATGATTCTAGTTGTTTCTTTGATAAACCATTTGTATCAGAACTTTTTTGGTAATCCTTCTTATTTAGTGATGTTGGTTAAGGACTTGTTTGTCTTGTATATAATATTGTCATGAGGAAATGATGTATTTTTAATAATTTTTTTCTTTTTGTTCCTTTTTTGGGACCCCATGTGGTGCGGTTCATATAGTGTTGGTCAGTTTGTGATGCGATGTTCAGAAATGCTATTTAGACTGAGCTAGGAGTTCCCATATAGGTGCCATTGTTCTAGTCAGTACATAATGGCAAGGATACTACTCTCTTTTCCCCATGTATGACATTGTTTTGTTATCTAGAGTTTATTTGGATTGACATGTGGTGATTAATGGTTATAACAAGATTCATGATTTTTATTGTTCTTTATTAGTTTTGAGTAGTGTATTATCTCCACATTTTACTGGGTGACATTCTTGGGTAAGAATTTTTTTGATGGAGTTAATTATCACACCCCGAAAATAGTATATTTTCTATTTATTTCCTCTATTTTGGTAATTTGGTTGCATACTAGGAAGATTTTCATGTGAATATTTTAAAATAAATGAGTTTCCTTCCGTGTTTCAAGGATGGTGCATGGTTTTGGTAAACCACGTGCTAGCCAAGTAAAAACAATGCAGAAAAGTAAATCTGGATTTAAAGGGTGAATGTCTTGGATGATTGGTGTGTACCCCTACACAAGAAATTGTGAGGTCCTTATTCCATTACATAGATCCATCATCATGGTTGGTACACAGTCTACTGAACTATGTTGACAAACTTTGTAGTATACCCAGAGTTTAGATAAACTTGAAAATAAAAAAAAATATTAAAAGAGCTTATAGTGAAGATGGTGATATTATTATTATTATCATTATTAAAATTATGATTACTATTACCACTACTACTATGTTTATGTTTTAAGAGAATGAAAATGTATCTCCCCCTTCTACAAACATTTTTTGATGTGACGGACCCCAAGGTAGATACCTCTCATGCCCGACCTCCTCCATCATGCTCCCTCTTTTCTTTGTCGCTTCCACTAGTTCATGGTGTGATCACCTTATGTTATCATCTTCTCTCATCCTCTAACATATTTTCTTTTTTATATTTGGTTACCTTTTATATTTGGTTGAGTGTGTATCTTGGAAGGAACCATAATTCTATTTTGGGGGTTTCGTGGATGATAATATTTTTTAGGGTCAGTGGGATATGTTGGAAGCCAGTTCAATCCACCTACATCATGGTTTGTGGGATCTTCAGGGGTATCATGTATGTTTTGTAATGTTTTTATTAAATAGTTTATTTTTTATCAAGGGGTTTTGCAGTTTTAATTTATTTCTATTTTCTATAGTATTTTATACCTCACTAAAATTGTTTCAGGTCATCATTATCAGTGGTAAAAAACATATGTATTCATATTTATGAATATTAATATATATTTCCCCCCACATATATATATATAAACTCATTGTGGTATGAATAAATATATTGTGGCTCATTGTTCTTATGTATATATATGAAAAATGAATACATGTGTAAGGTAAATGGGTATATGTTTATATAAGTGAATATGTTTGGACACCATTGTACATATTCATGGTCATGGGAATATTTACATATGGGATATGTGTCCCTATATATATGTGAATGTTCATAAGTGTATGGACATAGAAAATATTGATTCGAGTGGTCATCATCAAAAAACGACATGCCTGGGGTAGGATCCTGTTTAATTTGGAATTTAAATATAAGAATCATTTGATTTCATTCCTTTCCCACCATTATGTAAGGCTCATTAGTGATTTATTATTATTTAAATAAATTTATGATCTTAAATTAATTGATTTAATCTTAGTTTTATCTATTTTAAATGGTTGAATTGGGATTTTCAGACTATGTTCTTGATGAAATGCACCTTTGGACATGTTAAATGTGTCTTTAATTTGATATGGTGATTTGGATGTTTTAAATATGTTTCAATATTGAATTTTTCTTCTGAATGTTGCTTGTTATAGTTCTTTTTGAAATGGTTTTACAATTAAATGTTCTGGGAGGAATTATTGGACCGTTTTAAATGTTTCATTAGATAACCCTCCCTAGAATTGGTCTCTTTCCTTTTATGTTAATGAAGAGTCAATAACATCCTCTTCATGGGAGTCCATAACAATTTAATGGTTTGGAAGGGATGTAATAATTTCCTTTGGTGTTCATGGGTTGTGTTAGTTATTGTTACTTATTTTATTTCATGTTTTTATGTGTATGGTCTATTTTTCGGCTTGGATGGGAACACGCGATTTTAAAATAACATGCGAACCTATCATAGCTAGTATATTTTTTTGTGAATATATGTTGTATTTGTTTGTATTAAGAATTGGATTATAGAATTCAATATGTATCTTTTTCTTTATTGGTATTATTCCCCTTGGTTAGGCCAGGTAGGGTAAGGCCGAGAAATATATAGGATTGATGGAATCATATTTGGAACACCTTTTAGACAAATTTAGTTACATTATGATATTTATTATCCACTGAGTTCCAAGGTTTTACTGTGTTCTCTGAAATA
This sequence comes from Viscum album, assembly GCA_963277665.1. Taxonomy (NCBI): domain Eukaryota; kingdom Viridiplantae; phylum Streptophyta; class Magnoliopsida; order Santalales; family Viscaceae; genus Viscum; species Viscum album. Next base: position 1,572,270,712 of record OY728121.1, on the reverse strand, counting down.
TATTTGTATGTTGAAAATTATTTCAGCTTATTATTTGGTTGGTTCAATATGTGTTTATTTTTAATTTTTTTGGTTTTGTGATTGTTTGTACTACTTTCCTTTTTCATGAACATATTTGTTGATAGAGAGGTTTTTTTTCAAATGTTTAAAGGATACTATTTGTTAAAATTTAGGACCGTTATTTCCCCTTATTGAATAAGAACATCATATTCATTAAATCCCCATTTTTTCTATAAAAAATTAACGCCTCCAATTTTTATGGAGGAAAAAAGTTATTAAATGAAAAGGGAAATTTACTTGGATATGTTTATTTAATGAAAATATATGAAATCTTATGTGTTAATATTTTATTCCAAACTAGAAATTCATTTATCATTTGTTTAATATAAAATAAATGGTAATAGATTGTTTTGGTACACCTAATGAGTTTTAATACTCACTGTAATAACATTATCTTCATTTTAGAATTATGGTGCTACATCCTACTCGTTCTCGATCTATATTGATAGAAATTAGTTTAGTGGTTGATTTTGAACCACATGGTAAAATGTGTATATGGGTGGTTTTTTATTTAAACTAAAATTGTTTATTTTTATTTTTCTATATATATTTAATTTGTTTATATCATTATTATAAAAATAGATTCTATTGGATTATCATGTTGACCGTCACTGCATTCTACCGGGGGGATTTGTAATGCCTATTAGGGATTCTTTTTGGTTGACTCAGATAACCAGTTCATGGAAAACTCATGTTGGATCATGACACAAAATGATATGATTTTTATAATTTATATACAAGAAATATTCCTATTTTACCTTCCACGTATGTTTTAAATTAGTAATGAATCAGATCACTTCATGGATGTGCTAGTGTAAAAATATTCAATAGTGAAGTTATATTTTTCTAATTGAATGGAAGTATATATAAAATTATATTACCATTATCATGGAAACATATCACTCTCATAAGAATTATTATTCAGTTATGTTGTGATGTTTATAGAAAATTTTAACACAAATTTAGAATAATGAATATTTACAAAGGAGTTTAGGAACCTGTTCCACTTCAATGGGGTTATTAATTTAAAATAACATAATTCTTCATGGATGGGTCAATGAGAATTATTAAAACAAAAATACATTTTCTGTGGTTGTTGAGATATTATTTCAGTTTATTTTTTAAATATTAATAAATAATGTAGTGTGAAAATGTTTTGAAAGGTTGTTCCCTTTTGATGTGGGGTAGTTGTAATCATTCAAATATATAAAATATTACAATAAAATTAAGTGATATTGATGATATACTCTATCAATTGTATCCATCCTGGTCTATGTAGCAATGATTCAATGGTTCATTTATTACATTAGGAGAATATACAAGAAATTATAACATGTAGTAATGAATAGTTTAGATGTTATATAAAACAAGACAAAGAAATTAAAAACACATTACAACAGAATATATAAAATATATCATAGATAGTCCTTTTAGGACACCATTATTCTCCAATAATATTACTGCATATCTGTCATAATAAACATCTTGAAGTCATCGGAAAACATAAAAAAAGGGTGATTTTAGACTCTCAGTAAGGGTTTAGTATAACATAATTATTTATAATTAAAGAATAGAAATTATATAATGGTAATGAACTAAAACACATTCCATTTATTAAATAAATGAACATATTATCTCTTGAAAAAAGATGATAAAATAGTTCAATGTAAAAAAAATAATATTAAATGGAAAACATAACCATGGAAATTATATTAAAAAAATAATCCCATGGAAACAAAAAAATTATCTCATAATGAAGTAATAAATAACTTATTACATCTAAAAATATTGGTTAAAGCTTCCTCCAAGAAACCATACATTAATGGTTAAAAAAATACAATACTATACTATTTTGTCTCATGAGACCTACAAATGCACCATGCGACAACATGAATATCATTTATTCATATACTTAGTAAAAAAATTACATATATTATATTGGTGAAACATAATAAAGATATGAATTTTTATTTAAACTAGAATACAAAATATAAAAATTGTTCTCCATTAGGTAATCATAATTGAAATCCATCCACAGTAGTATGATGAATGATATCGAAATAGTATACAACTAATCAAACTAATGATTAACCATTTATTATAATATAAAAAATCACATCATAAGAGACAAACCTTATTAAATCATAATATTCAACAGAGGATGTCGGCTTAGATGGAAATATTTTAAATGGGATAATAGAATATATCCTGTTGAAAATTGTATTTTTCCAATTTGAAAAACACTTATGTTTAAAACATGAGGGAATTATAATAGAAAAAGATTTATTTTAATATAGAAATTTAAACATGTAATGTAATCTTTAAAACATTAATCCATCATAATAAATAGAGTATCAACTCATGCCGTATTAGTTAAAAAACATCCCTATGTATTTTTTTTGGAAAAGTAACAATGAACCATGTTTATAAAAAAAATAATATACATCCAATATATTTGGTTAAAATTAGAACATGAGAAAAAATGATTTTTAAAAATAATTGTATTGTTTTATTAATAATTTGAAATAATTATAGAAAAAATAGTCAAGGAAGAAAAAGTTGGTTTTGAAGGAATTTTTATTACATAAGTTTTTTAATACAATGACTCTAAAAAATATAATATCATTGAAGTGTGCATCAATAAAATGAAGAAATTATTAACATCTTCTATAACTCCATATGAAAATGGAAATACCACATATTCTAATAAAAAATCATCTCACACATAATCATCGTAAAAAAATCCATTATTTATATGTTTATCCTCATGAGTGGAAATTTTTTTATGAAATCACATTCAACATTCTAATCTGTCATATAATTTACCACATAAAAGAAATAATTATCAAATGTAACATTTAATTCAATAATGATAATGATATTAGTGATATTATTTATCTAATTTATGTACATATAAATCATAAATAATAAATATTGGTTGAATAAGGAATATATCTCATAGAACAGAATATGATAAAAGAAACCATTACCTCACACATCCCTTTAATGGTTCATAGTTATATTGTCATAAAATGGTTATTAAAAATTATTAATTTATTATATTACTATAAATATATTTATAATACCTTCTATGTTTCATTCATAACATATTTCCACGAATTCAATTAAAAAAATATCATTATTTTAATTTTTTTGGGTTTGTTTGTTTCATGGATTCTTGATCGGTTTATTTGTGTATAATTATGGACATTCATGTAAAATTCTAATACAAAAATGTAAGATAAATAAATTGTTATTCATATTATATTAAAATTTTAAATTCACCCTTTTATCATTTTTATTTCATATATGAAGATGATTTATTTCATAAATTATTAATGATAAATGTTTATATTATTCATTGTAGTTTTTTCGAATAATAACTACTAGTTTCATTTTATTTAATATTTTGTTAATATACTTTTTCTAAAAAATTATATACGTTATAATATACTTATTAAAATCATATTTAACAAAAATAATATGTTTATGGATTAGCCTTAAGGAGGTAATGTAAAATGAATAAAATCATTAATCACAGAGACAAATAATTTCTATAATTTGGAAAATTATATCATTTCATTGAATAAAAGGATGTAATAAAAAGTATATAAATAATATATTACATTAATAAAATAAAATATACATATTTAAATGATTATAGAATTATTATTCGTTTATTTAAGAAGGATTTTAGTATAATATTGAAGAAAAAAATGACATTTGGAGAGGTTCTATAAGAAAATTACCTTGTGAATATCACCTCCATGAAAGATCCCTTAATGACTTTAGAAATGTTATCTAGAAGAGAACACTAGAACAAGGAATTGGGGATAGTTGGGAGGAGATTTATTGGTATTTTAGTGACTAGTTGGTTAGATTTTTTGAAGAAATTATGGTGTGAGATATGATATTTATACTTGAGGAGGATATGTTTTATTTGATTAAATAATGATAATTGTTTGTTAAATGAAATCTAAATTGAGGAGGAAATAATTTCTAATAAAATTACCGGATTTATAATTTTTTAAATTCTAATAATTGATAATAAAACATCAAAAATAAATTAAAATATTCAATTTTATGGTATTTTAAACATTACAATTTAACATCAATAAAATTCATTTTTTACCAATACCATAGTAAATCTTACTTTTTAACACTGTATTGTTATTTATGAATAATGTTTTAAATTAATATAATTCCTAATTTTTATCATAATATTTAAAATATGAAATCAATTTTACAAAATTCATTACAATGAATTAGTAAAATTACGTTGAGATTTAATCCCTTATATTTAATGAGAAAGCATGTTTTTATTGTGAAAACATTCAAAAGCGTGATCATTTTTCTAATCCCAATTTCAATATAAAATTGATTCCAACGAAATAAATTTTATTTAATTATTTTTATTTTATTTAATAGTAAATTAATACCAATTTAAACTATAATTTAACAATATAAGTATATTTAACAATAATTTAGTATTCAATTAAAATTTGGTTTTTTAAAAATCTATCATAAAAATGAAACCTCACTAAAATATATAATTAATTCACCCTAAGATAATTTTGATATTAACTACAATAAATAATTTTTTCAAAAAACAACATTAATATATATATCATGATTAAATTTTAAAATATATTATACGCTCAAAGATGGAAAATTTCTTATTAGAAAATTATAGTATTTATGCTTAAAATACGATTTATTATTATCTTAATCCTATAAAAATTATTGGATGAACCTAAAAAAATTAATTAAATTTATAAATTATAAATTAATTTAATAAATTTATCCAATATTGATTAATTTAATATATAAATATAAAATTCCATTGTAGGTATAAAAATATTTTTATATTAAAAATTGTTTATGTTCTATTATATTTTATTTTAATTGATAAATAATTTGGAATGAATGAATTATTTATATTAACTTGGCTAAAAAATATTTTCATAAATTATTTAATCCCATTCATTCATTCCATTCTAATTTGTAGGTGATAAATTTTAAAATTATGTCATACCATTAAATCATTTTCATAAGAGTGGTTTTTTTTCAGAAAAATGTGTTCTGAGGATCTTGAATTATAATAATGAAAATATACAAGATATAAATTAATGGATTTTTACAATTTTACATAATGTGCAGAGGAATCATATCATTAAGGATATTACTCTATTTAATGAACCTATTTATATTTACCCTTTTTGGCTTGACCATATACAATATAGTTAGCATTCTGAAATGTGTGAGTAATTAAATACCCCATGCTCTAGTGTTTTTCATTAAAATTTTCCCATTTTTCTATCATCCTCCAAGATTGATGAATTTGACTATTCCAGACAGCTTGTACAATACAAGTGGAATCACATTCAAACCAAATTATTCTCCATTTTCATTGATGTATAATGTCTATTTCTATGATTATTCCAATCTTATCCACTTCAAGATATGTTTCATGGTCACAACGGTGAATGGAGAATTATACAACATACCCCTTGGAATCTTTGAAAAGAACACCAAATCATGATGGCCAAAAATATCCTCTTTATTCTCTATCTACAACAATTCCACCAACCAGTGAAGTGTGTTATCCAGAATACCTCAATGGTTCCATAAGGGAGTGAATCATTCCTCCAATGTTCATTCTCCAGATTATGATCAGGTCATGAATCTAGATATTGCATTTTTCGTATATATTTTATTGGAATCCCAAACTGAAATATTGATATTTTCAAAGGAAATTCCCACATTAAATCTAGCCTGATTGAGTATCAAATTGTTCATGCAATAGCATAAGGTTTGTATCAAATCAACAAAATAATCCCATTACAGATAAGCAATTTTCAAAGAGTGGTTCACATTTATAAGTGCATTGAAAAAATGAACAAATAAGTCTATTTGCGGAGAAATTATTTCTTAAATATTGAGAACATCCTCCCAAAAAGACAATGTTGTTCTGAATTGAATGAATAAATGATCCAATTCATATTGGTGACAATGAAATAAGACACACATTGAGAAAAATGAAACCCCAACCATCTCTAAATTATTATCCACACGTCATGTCCCAATATCAACCCTCCATAACAAGGTATAACATGAGAGGAGTATTCATTGTTTATTTAAACTCCAAATCCACTTGAAATTAGTATTATTTAGATGTTTATAGTAACTTTTCAGGTAAATAATACCAGTTGTGAATGGATCCCTTATGAAAAAATCATATTTATTTATTAAGTCATAGGCTACAACTGTGGATGATTTTCACATGGATTCATATATGTGTTTTATAGATTCTCTTTACTCTATATATGGTGATCAATATCCTACTCATCTGTGATGATATGATCAACGAGCAGGGCACCAATCCAATTATACCACCAATAGAATAATGAATAATTCATGTTGACTAACTAGTTTGAGTGTGAGAGAATTATAAGGAATATAACTTTCATTCCATCCAGAAAAAGGAATCAAGGTAACCCCATTTTTTAGCTATAAGACATTCCAAAATTATAAATTTCCAAAATTCTAGAGTTTCATCTTTGTAGTTGATTAATATACACATGAAATTTTCTCTCAGGAATAGATTTATTAATACTAGGTTCTTTATTCTAAGGAAACATTGTTTATGTGGCATGAAACATTGATTCTCAGAAGCCTTGAGGATCCTCCTATCAGTTATACCTCCACTCTAGATGATGTTTTTCATCATGGTGTTGATCTTGCTGATGATAGAGTCATGAAATATATAAACCATAAGTGTGTACATGTTTTGAGATAACAATATACCAAACAAGTTAAAATATACCCTTTTATTTGGAGTGACAAGCCCTTCCTGGAGGTATGGTTTCTTCGAATATGGCTCAAATAAGATGAAAAATGTTTTTCATAGGGTTTTCCCAGAATCCTTGGAACATCAAGGGAATTTCATAGTACTGATCATTCCCCTATTCTAATGTCATTAATGATATGAGTCTTCCTTAAGGATGAAATATTATATCCAAATAAAATAAATGACTTGGTCCAATCAATTTATTGTCCAGAAACATTTCTTTGAGTTAGAGAGAAAACATGATATTTCTCATATTCATCCTATTCCTTCGTTAAAAATCACATTTTCATCAGAATAAAATATGTGATATGGAGGAGAGATTCATCTAGTAACTTTTATAATGGAAAAAGAACACTCATTCTCTATATTAATATGATGTGTACATAAATAGTCCATTACAAGAGAAAATATTATAACTAAAATTGGATCCAGATTTACCTCCCAAATAGGAGAAGTCAAATATCCATTTATATACCCATTTATGAGGATAGATTTGTGTGCTGATTCCAAAAGAACATTGATCCAATGGGAAAAAATCGTGTTTAACAAAGTGGCGAAACACCTTTCTTATGATGCCACATTACATTACTACAAAGGGTTTTCATATGACATGTTTTAAAGAAATGTTACCTCCTCAAGCCCATTTTTTCACGATATTGAAACACTCTGAGGTTGTATGTAAAAATCCGTGAATTTTATCCATAAATATAATGTAATGATGAAAATCTACTTATATGACATCATGGAGATGATAGTCTCTGTGTATAGAAGAGTGATGTTTATAGTTATTGATGGATGTAAAAAATGAAATTAAATAATAATTAAATTACTTAGAAAAATAATGGAACACATTAAAAAAAATTTAAATTTATTATTTCATGGTGTTCTGTATTCTAGTTATGGTTTAGGATGATTTTCTAATGATATTTATGAATTTTTGAATATCATACCTTAGAGAACGGTTGCCACACGATCAGGGGAAACTAAGCAACATCCTTGGTAAACAACACAATAGGATAGTGGGACTATCTTCGGAATACAACCAGGACCAAAGGAGTGTTCCCCTCCATAGGATCCCATTAGTTCTCTCTTCCTTTGGAAAGTGGCATCCCAACGGCTTGCGATCAGCCTTCTAGAACATGTGTCTAAACCATATAGTCTTTATCGAGTACAAAAATCAAAAAATAAAATAATAGAATGGAATGGAAAAATGTATTAAAAATATTATTAATAATAAATATAATAATACTATTATTATCATTATTATTTATATGTTTTAATATACCCAAAATGTTTCTCATCCTACACCCCCACATGCTCTATGGGCCCTGACCCATAGGTGACTCATTATATATCCAAACCTCTTAATTCATGCTCCATTATTTCATCTTATATTCTTCTTATTCAAGGAGGTATATCATCTGGTTATATTATCCTACCCACTTCTTTGTTCTTTTCCATTTTATTTTTTGATTCCTTTTCTTCAGGATGGTTTTTTTGTCTTTGAGTGTACCTTAACCCGATTTTCTGTGTTGTTTTGGTTGATTCTAGGTTCATAGTTTTGTGTGTTTGGTTGAGGATGGTTTTAGACACTATAATCATGTTAGATGGGTTCAATATGGGTTTCTTTTATTTTTTGTTCTTTTTTTGATTCCATAAAATATTTTTAATTTAGGGACATTGTAGTCTTTAGTTTTTGGTGTTTTGGTTAGTGTTTTGGATGATTATGATGTTATTTTAGGTTTTTATTTCCAATGGAAAATTAAACATGTATCCATAGGTAATAATATAAATATATAATAACCCCCATATATATTCACTCTTAATGGTCGGAATGAATATATTGGGGCCAGGTGTTCTTATGTATATATATGAAAATGCATACATGTTTAAGGTAAAGTGGTATTTGCATGTGTATGAGAAAATGTGAGGACCCCCTTTTAAATATTCATTGCCAAAAATATATTTTTATATGTTATTGGTGAACTTATATGTATATATATATTTGGGTGTGTCTCTATGTGTGAATGTGAATTTTTTTGGAAGAAAATAGATGGAAGATTTCATTTGTCATCGTCAAAAAGAGGCATGTTTGGGGTTGGATCCCCGGACATTTATCATTTATATTTTTGAATATAATGATTTATTTCCATTCACACAATTATATAATGAAAGTTAGTGGATTATGTTTTTTATAATCATTTTTTCTAGAAAATTATGAGATTTACTTTTGGTATTAATTTTTTTAAAAGGTTTTATTTGGGTTTTCATAATATTTGACTATTGAAAGGTCCATTTCACCTTTATAAATGTTTAGAAAATATGAAATGGTGACTTGATATTATTTAATGGATTTCAAAGTTGATTTTTTATTTTGAATATTTATTTTTTTCCATTTTAAATGGTTTTAAAATTAATTGTTCGATTAGGCCCATTTAGAAATTTTGAAAGGTTTATAAAGAAGACCCTCCGTGGAATTGGTCTCATGAATTATGTGTCAATAAAAAGGTGATAATGTCCTCATCTTGTGACACCCTCATGTGTTTATGGTGTGATATCTATGTTATATTTCATGGGGCAGCTAGTGATGGTTTATGTTTTTATGAAACTGTTTATGAATCGAGCTTGCTTGTATGGTTGGATTCATTGATTTATTGAGAATAACTCTTTTTGATCATAAATTTGGATTATGGAATACCTATTATATTTTCAAGGAATGTATTCTACACAATATTAAATTATTAACTAGATAGTTTTCCATTTTAATTTCTGTTCTCTTCATTAGAATTGTCTCCCTTGGTTAAGCCAATTTGGGTAACACCTAGCATTTGGGTGGGTTGGATGCATCGGGTTAGTCATGACTACAAGATGAATCCGGATTCACTATGTTCAACATTATATATTGAGCTCTTAGATTTTAACATTATATTATGAATTTATTTATCTCCGATATATGATTTTAGTGCCTTTATTGGCCAATTACACATATGTTCTATTTTCTATTTCCCTTATTGTGTGATTTTTGAACTTGCATTCTAGTTTGGGGAACATATTTTTTTTAAATAGATGAGCTGGTTTTAAATGTTTAATGAGAAAGTATTTTGATAATTTTTTTAACTATTATTCCCTCTCAGAATAACCAAATAATTTTCTTCCATTCCCTATTTCCCCCTAAAATAATATATCCTTAATATTTTAAAAAGGTTACTGGTATTTAAGTTAATTGACTAATATACTATTATTTAAAAAATATATGAAAAATCATGGTTTGTATAATATATTTCACACTTATAATTGATGGGTATTTTATTTAAAGGAAATTTATTTCGAATAGATTTTTTGGGAAAACATAGTGATATTTGATACATAATCCTATAGCATTATCATTATTTTTTTAGCATACATAGATGCTTCCTCCTTGTCTTTCTCATCCTTATGCGACATTGTTTTAGTTATCGGTGGCTATACATTGGGTCACATAGTGGTTCATGTGGTTATTATTTCATTCTATAGCTACTGGTTTCTTTATTATTCTATTTATATTAATTTATTCAACTGTAATGTATGAAAAAATAGTTGCCAATAGTTTATCTTGATTCCTAGAAAAATTATACAAATCAATGGGGATAAAAAAAATCTATCTTTATTTTGATATGACATGATTAAATAGTTTAGTTATTACCCAAGATTGTTCAAGAGAAATGGAATCATAGAAAGCTATTATTATTTGGGGGTTTTAGGTAGATTAGAGATAAGACTGCCAGCTCTTGAGAGGAAGAGGGGAGATAATAATTGAGTACACTTCATATTTTTTATCGTCTATTTTATAGGTGTAGTGCTTGTTTTGAAAAATTGGTTTTTGTTTGTGGGGATGGGGGATGACCAAGGTAGTGAGATGGTGTTTAAAGGCATTATTATAATTAGTGGGACCCATTTGGATCCACTATTTATGGTTCTAGACAATCCTATTAGGTGGTTCATGAATGGGGAATGGTCCACTAAACCATGAAAATTTGTTAGGTACGGCCACTTGCTCCACATCATAAAGATTTGGACCGAGTGGTGTGTTTGGTGTTTTTTGATTGGTGTGAGAGGGATTTCATTAGAACATTATAAATGAATTGAGGGGGAAAATTGAACTTTTTTTTTGGAAATGGCTTTCATTTATATAATTCTGCATTTCTCTTATGGGGTTTATGGGTCAAAGGTATAGTGAACATGGTGTTTTGGGATCCAAAATAGATGTAATGAAATGGGTTTTGGTCCATGTGGATTCAAATTGGGGAAATGTATTGGAAAAAAAGAATTTTTATTTATGATTGTTTTTTAATTGGAAAGGCCTTTTAATATTAAATGTGAAAATGGATTTAAAAATGGATAAAATTGTAAATAGTGATTTTTAAAAGAGTTTTCTTAGTTTATTTTTGTATATTTGTGGGGTTGTGTTACATATTAATTATGATTTGATTTTTTTTCTGAATGTGTTGTATTATGAGGATTTTATTTGGTTTAAAATTTTAATTAGTTATGTTCTTGTTTGATGTTGATTTGGTTTTGAGCCTTATATTGTTTAATGTATTCCACCTAGAAAGACCATGATAGATTATAAGCAGTCGTTTACATTAATTAGACCTTCCCAAACATTTAATGGGTTTGTGGACACAAACTCTATCCAATAGGTTCCCGTAATCCATACTTATCATGGTTGGTTAGAGGTTTTATAGTGTGTTGAGGAAGTTTGGAGTGTCATCAATTTTTTGGGAACTCCAAAATTGGTAGAATTACAAGTTGTCTTTGGTCTTCTTGAAGGACTAGGACATGACTTTTGGAAGTTGAATGTTCAATTATTTTATTGATTTTGGGTGTCTGGGTGATCTAAAAGACCATGATAATCAACTGGTATATTTTTTGTGGATGTAATTAGGATGAATGTTTTAGAGCTGATGGATCATCGACTCGGTCAAATAACGGTGATGGGGGAGGTTTACCATTTCTAATATCTCATTTAATTTCTATATAAATAGAATCATGGGATCTATTTGAATCTATATTTTTTTTGTGTCTCCATTAGTGAATCATGGATCAAGTTTTTTCTTCTATGTGAACATCAAATGATAGATCATTGATGTTTCAGGTATTGTTTATTTTAGTTCCCATTGAGATTCCTCGTCTGGCGATGAGTGTGAATAATAGGGACTTATTATGGAAAATTATCCTTTTGTGTTCATTTTGATAAATTTAATACCACTCATTAATTATTTCTAAATGTGGTCGGTTTGGGAACTCAAATTCTTCTTAAAGACGTTTTCCAAAGGGCTACTATCAATGTTTATGTCTCGGTCACCAAGAAATGTTTTTTCAAATTGCATCATCAAAATTTAATGTCATAGAGAAGTGATGATAGATATTGTACAGAAGGAAGATGATGAATTAATACATTATAACATCATTCATAGCCCCCCCCCCGAGTGAATATGGTGGAATTCCAAGAATCCCTGTGGGTTTTTGGTAATTTGATGCACCTTTTTTCTTCAATGTTAGAGAGGAAATAGTTAGTTTTTCTTTGTTATATTTATCATCATTTTTTACAGTATATTTTTCTAAATGTTTCTTTGATAAACTATATGTATCATAAATTTTATGGTAATTCTTCTTGTTTATTGATGTGGTTTTGGGTCTTATTTATCATGTAGATAATATTTTCATGAGGAAATAATGAATTTTGAATCATTTTTTTCTTTGGGTACCTTTTTTGGGACCCCTTGTGTTGGGGTTCATCTACTGTTGGTCGGTTTTTGATGGGTTGTTCCAAAATGTTGTTTAGACTGAGCTAGGATTTCCCATTTATGGGAAATTATTCTAGTTATTACATAATGGCGATGATACCACTCTCTTTTCCCCATGTGTCACCTTTTATTTTTCTATAGAGTTGATTGGGATAGGCATCTATAGATTAATGATTATAACAAGATTCATAATTTGATTATTATTTATTTGTTTTGAGTTATATATTATCTCCACATTTGGCAGGGTGAATTTCATGGTGAAGAATTTTTTGGATGGATTGAATTATCCCACCGTGATGATAATTCATTTTTTTCTTTATTTCATGGATTTTGGCCTTTTGGTTGTATAATGGGATGAGTTTCATGTGAATGTTTTAAAATTCAGGAGTTTCCTTCTATGTATCAAGGATGGTGCATGATTATGGTAAACCGTGTGATAGCTATGTAAAAACAATGCTGAATAGTAAATGTGGATTTATAGGGTCAATGTCTAGGATGATAGGCATGTACCAATACAAAAGAAATTGTGAGGTCCCTATTCCATTAGGTAGAGGCAACTTCATCATTGGTACATAGTCTACCTAACTATAAGGCCAAACTGTGTAGTATATTGAGAGTTTAAATAAAATTTAAATTAAAATAAAAACAAATTTAGAAGAGTTTATCATGATGATGATGATAATATTATAATTATTTTAATCGTTAGAATTATTATTATTATGACTACTACTACTATGTTAATGTTTTAAAAGACCAAAAACCTATATCTCCCTACCATAAACTTTTGTTGACGTCACTGACCCCATGGCTGATCCCTCACATGCCCAACCTCCTCTATCAAGCTCCCTCATTTCATTGTCACTTCCAATGATTCATGGTGTGATCTCCTCTCATCATCTAATATATTTTATTTGTTATATTTGGTTTCCTTTTATCTTGTGTTGACTGTGTGTCATGGAAGGATTCATAATTCTATTTTGGGTGTTTCGTGGATGATACTATTTTTAGTGTCAGCAGGACAAGTTGGAAGCCAGTTCAATACACCTCCATTAGGGGTTGTCGCTTTTTCAGGGGTTTCATGTATCTTTTGAAATATTTTTATTGTATAAATAATTTTTAATTTATGGGTTTTTTAGTATTAATTTTATTTTGTTTTTAGAGTATTTTGTACCACATTGAGGTTGTTTCAGGTCATCATTATCATTGGTTAAAAAAATATTTATTCATAGTTATGAATATTAATATATATGTTCCCTTATATACATATTAACTAATGGTGTTATGAATAAATATATTCGGGATAGGTGTGCTTATGTATATATATGAAAAATGATGACTTCCTTAAGGTAAATGGGTATATGCATATGTAGGTGTATATGTTTAGACACCCTTATACATAGTCGGGGTCAAGGGAATATGTACATATGGGATATGTGTCCATATATATATATGAACATGAATATGTGTATGAGCATAGAAAAGACTAATTCGAGTGGCCGTCATCAAAAAACTATTTGAAATGGTTGAATTAGTTTGTTCACATAATGTTCTTGATGAAATGCACCTTTGTCCATGATAAGTGTGTCTTAATTTTGAAATGGTAACATGGTTGTTTTAAATATGTTTTAAAGTTGAATATTTATTCTGAATGTGGTGTGTTATAGTCATTTTTGAATTAGTTTTACATTTAAATTTTGTGTGAGTCCTAATTGTAAGTTTTTAATTGTTTCATTAGAAAACCCTCCCTAGAATGGGTCCCTTTACTTTAGTGTTGATTTAGAGTTAGTACCACCCTCATCTTGGGACTCCATACCATTTTGATGGTTTTTAAGGGAAGAGACAATAGCATTGGGTGGCCAGGGGTTGTGTTAGTTCTTGTTAATTATTTTATTTCATGTTCTTTTATGTATGGTTTGTTTTTTGGCTTCTATGGGAACAAAACATTTTAAAATAGCATGGGAACATGTCACAGCTATAATATTTTTTGTGAATATATTTTGTACGAGTTTATATTTAGAAAAAAATTATATAACTCAATATGTATCATTATCTTTACTGGTATTATTCCCCATGGTTAGGCCATGTAGGGTATGTCCGAGCAATTTAGAGGGTTTATGGAATCATGTTTGGAACACCTTTTAGATGAATTTAGTTACATTATGTTCTTTATTACCCATTGAGAACCAAGGTATTACTGTGTTCTATGAATCATATTTATATGTGCAAAAATATTTAGGTTTCTTATTTCATTGGTTCAGAATGTGTTTTATTTTTAATTTGTTTTTTTATTGTGATTGTTTGTACAACATTCCTTTTTCATGTACTTATTTGTTGATAGTGATGATTTTTTTCAAATATTTTATGGAAGATATTTGTTATAATTCTAGAAAAACCTATTTCCCCTTATTGAATAAGAATATCATATTCATTACAACCCATTTTTCTATAAAACATTAAATACTCCAATTTTTAAGAATGAAAATAAATTTTAAATGAAAAGGGAAATTTACTAGGATATCTTATTTTTAATGAAAATATATTAAATCCAGTGTGTATATATTGTATTCCAAACCAGAAATTCATAGAACATTTTATTAATGAAAATTAAATGGGAATATATTGTTTTGGTACACCTATTGTGTTTTAAAACACACTGTAATAATGTTATCATTATTTTCTAATTATGGTGCTACTTCTTGCTCGGTCTCGATCCATATGGATAGACATTAGTTTGGTTGTTGATATTTAACCACATGGTAAAATGGATATATGGGTGGTTTTTTTATTACAATAAATGTGTTTATTTTTGTTTTTCTATATATATTTAATTTTTTTATTTCATTATTATAATAAATTGTTTCCATTAGATTATCATGATGACCATCACTACATTCTAGCATGGGGGGGATTGGTAATGCCTCTCAGGTCTTCTTGTTGGTTGACTCGGATATGCAGTTCATGGATAACTGATTTTGGATCATGACACACAATGATATCATTTTTATAATTTATATTCATGAAATATTTCTATTTGGCCTTCCATGTAAGTATTAAATTAATAATGAATCAGATCTCTTCAGGTATGTGCTAGTGTACAAACATTCACTAGTGAAATTATCTTTTTCTAATTAAATGGAAGTATAAAAAAAATTGTAATGCCATTAACATGGAAACATATCACTCTTGTAAAGATACTTCATTTATTATGTTTTGATATTTATAGAAATTATTTACATTAATTTAGAATAATGAATATTTACAAAGGAGTTTAGGAACATGATCCCCTTTAATGGGGTTATTAATTAAAAAAACAAAAAAGGCTTCATGGAAGGATCAATGAGTATTATTAAAACCAAAATAAATTTTCAATGGTTGTTGGGATATTATTTCAGTATATATTTCAATATAAATTTATAATGTACTTTGAATATATTATAAATGGTGGTTCCCTTTTTATGTGGGGATGTTGTAATCTTTCAAATATATAAAATATTAAAAAACATTAAGTGATATAAAAATTTACTCAATCAATTGTAACCATCCTGAACCATGTACCATTGATTAAATGGATCATTTATTACATTGGAATAATATAAAAGGAATTAGATCCTCAAGGAATGAATAGTTTAGTAGTTCTATAAAACAAGACTCCGAAATTAAACCCACATTACAACTGAATATATAAAATACTACATTGATAATACTTTTAGGAAACCATTATTCACCTATCATATTAATGCATATTAGTCATAAAAAACATCATATAGTGATGTGAAAAACATAATAAAGGTGTGAGTTCTAACTCTCGGTAAGGGTTTAGTATAGTATAATAATTCATAATTAAAAAATAGAAATTATTTATAGGTAATGAACTAAAACACATTCAATTTTATAAATAAATGAACATATTTTATCTTGAAAAAGAATGAGAAAATAGTTACATGTAAAAAATAAAATTTAATTAAAAAAATAACCATGTATATTATATTAATCAAATAATCACATGGAAACAAAAAAATTATATTTTAATGAATTAATAAATAACATAGGGCAACTAAAACTCTTTGTTAAGTATTCCTCTAAGACACTATACATTATTGGTTAAAATATAGACAATACCAAACATGTTTGTCTCATGAGACCAAAAAATGCATCAAGGGACAATAGAAATAACTTCTCTTCACATACTTTGTAAAAATATAACATATATTATATTGGTGAAACATAATATAAATATAAATATGTATTTAAACTAGAAAACAAAATATAAAAAATGTTCCCCATTATGTAATAATAATTACAAACAATCATGAGAAGTATGAGGAATGGTATCGAAAGAGTATATAACCAGTCAAACAAATCAATAACCATTTATTATAATATGCTATATCATATCATATCTGATAAACATAATTAAATCATAATATTCAACCAAGGATGTTGACTTACAATGAAATATTTTATATTGGATAATAGAATATATCTTGTTGAAAATTGTAATTTTTCAATTTGAAAAAAAAATTAAAACACTAGTGAATTATAAAAGATAGTTCTTTATTATAATATTAACTATTAAACATGTAATTTATTCATCAAAACATTAATCCATCATAACATATAGAATATCGACTAATTCCGTACATGTTTAAAAAACATTCCTTATGTATTTTTATTGGAGAAGTTACAAAGAACAATGTTTATAAAACAAAATAATATACTTCCAATATATTTTGTAAAAATTATAACAAGAGAAAAAATGAATTTTAAAAATAATTGGATTGTAGTATTTAAAATTTTAAATAATTATAGAAAAAATGGTCTTATAATTAAAATATAGTTTATATGGAATTTTTATAACATAATTTATTTTAAACAATGACTCTTAAAAATATAGTATCATTGACATGTCCTTCAATAAAATTATTAAATTGTTAGGGTACACTGTAACTCCATATGGAAATGGAAATACCACATATTTTAATAAAAAATCATCTCACACATAATCATTGTAAAAAATACATTATTTTTATGTTTATCCTACTGACTAGAAATTTATTCATGAAGTCACTTTCAACATTATAATCAGTCGTATCATATATCACATAAAATAAATAATTATCAAATTTAACATTCAATACCATAATGATAATGATATTAATGATATTATATATCAAATTGTGGTATATATAAACCATATATAAGAAATATGGGTTGAATAAGTAATATATCTCATAGAACTAAAAATGAGACAAGAAACTCGTACCTCATACTTACCTTTAGTTGTTCATATTTAGGTTGTCATATAATGGTTCATTTAATAGTATTAGACCATTATATTACTATAAATATATTTATAATACATTCTATGTTACATTTATAACATATTTCCACCCATTCAATAACAAAATATCATTATTATCATTTTTTAGGGTTTTTTAGTTTTAGGGATTCATGGTCGATTTTTTTGTGTATAATTAAGGACATTCATGTAAAATGGGAATAAAAATCACGAAGATAAATAAAATGATATTAATACTCTATTATAATTTTAAATTCACCCATTTATCATATTTATTTCAATCATTAATATCATTTATTTGATAAAATATTAATTACAATTATTTATATTATTCATTGCTATTATTATGAATAGCGACTACTAGTTTCATTTTATTTAATATTTTTTCTATA
Organism: Viscum album; assembly: GCA_963277665.1. Classification (NCBI taxonomy): domain Eukaryota; kingdom Viridiplantae; phylum Streptophyta; class Magnoliopsida; order Santalales; family Viscaceae; genus Viscum; species Viscum album. Next base: position 1,572,252,325 of record OY728121.1, on the reverse strand, counting down.
TACTTGTTCTTAAAAAATTATATATGTTATAATATACATATTAAAATCATATTTAAAAAAATAATACTTTTATTTCTTATCATTAAGGAGGTAATGTAAAATGAGTAAAATCATCAATCACACAGACGAATAATTTCCATAATTTGAAAAAATGATTCATTTCATAGAATTATAGGATGTAATAAAAAGTATAGAAATAATATATTACATTAAAAAATATATTTAACGTATTTATATTATTATAGAATTATTATTCCTTGATTTAAGAATTAATTTAGTAGAATATATATGAAAAAAATGAAATTATGAGATGTTCTCTATGAAAATTACCTTGTGAATATAACCTCCAAAAAGGATCCCATAATGATATTATAAATGTTATCTGGGAGAGAACACTAGAACATTGAATTGGGGATAGTTTGGAGGAGATTTATTGGTTGTTTAGTGACTAGATTTTTGGATTTTAGCGAGATATTAGGTCGTAAGGGACAATATTTATACTTGAGGAGGAGATGTTTTATTTGATCCAATAATGATTTTTTGTTAAATGAAATCTAAATTGAAGAGGAAATAATTTCCAAAAAAATTACATGATTATTAATTTTTAAAATTCTAATAATTTCTGATGAAAAAATCCACACACATTTAAAATATTCAATATTATTGTATTTTAAACCATTACATTTAAACATCAACATAATTCATTTTTTACCAATACCATAGTAAATATTACTTTTTCACACTCCTCTGTTTATTTGAATAAAAATTAAAATTAATTTAATAAATAATTTTTATCATATTATTAAAAATATGAAATAAATTTTAAAAAATTCATTTAAATGAATTAGTAAAATTATGTTTAGATATAATCCCACATATTTAACATGAAATCATGTTTTTATAGTGGAAACATTCAAAAGCTTGAAATTTTTTCTATGACCAATTTCAATTTAAAGTTGATTCCCATGAAATAAATTTTATTTATTTATTTTTCATTGATTTAATATTACATTAATACCAATTTAGACTATAATTTAACATTATAAGTATATTTAATGAAAATGGAGTATTGAATTAATATTTTGTATTTTCAATGTCTATCATACAAATGAAACATTACTAGAATATACAATAAATTCACCCTACGATAATTTTTATATTAACTATAATAAATAATTTTTTAAAATAAAATTAATATATATTTAATGATTAAATATTAAAATACATTCTACAATCAATGAAGGAAAAATTTAATTTTAGAAAAATATAACATTTATTCTTAAAATATGATGTATTGTAATCTTAGAACTTAAAAAATTATTGGATCAACCAAAAAAATTTATTTTAATTTAGAAATTATATATCAAATTAATACATTTATCAAATATTGTTTAATTTAATATATATGTATAAAATTACATTGTAGGTATACAAATATTTTTTTACAAAACAAATCCATTAAGTTCAATTAAATCTTATTTTAATTTATAACAAATTGGAATCCAATGAATTAATATCATTATCCTGGGTAAAAAATATTTTCAGAATATATTTAATCTCATTCATTCATTCTATTATAATAGGTAGGTTATAAATATAAAAAATATGTAATAATATTTAATCATTTTCCTATGATTGGTGTTCTTTTTTTAGAAAAATGAGCTGTAAGGCTCTTGAATTATAATACTGAAAATATACAAGAGATGAAATAATCGAATTTTACTATTTTACCTAATGTGTAGGGGAATCATAACCAATAAGGATAGTACTAGATTTAGTGCACCTCTTTATATTTAACCATGTTGGCCAGACCATATGCAATATAGTTAGCTTTCATAAAAGTGTGAGTAATGAAATAGCTCATGCTCTAGTGTTTTTCAATATAATTTTCCAACTTTTCTATCATCCTCCATGATTGATGAATTTGACCATCCCAGACATATTGTTCAATACCATTGAAATCACATTTAAAAAACTATTCTCCATTTTCAAGGATGAGAAAGGAATATTTATTTGATTATTCCCATATTCTCCACTTCAAGATAAGTTCCTTGTTCACAAGGGCCATTGATGAATTACATGACATCCCCCTACTGATCTCTGAAAAGAACCACAAATCCTGGTGGCAAAACATTTCCTCTTCATGCTTTATCAATACTACAATACCACCTACTAGTGAAGGGTGGAATCCAGAATACTTCAATGGTTCCATGATGGATATGAAGCATTCCTCCAATGTTCATTCTCCCAACAATCATTAAGTCACAAATTGAGTTATTGAATTATTTGTATATTGTTTATTAGAATCCCGAACAACAGTAATGATATTTTCAATGGAATTTCCAAAAATTAAATCAAGCCTAATCGGGTATCACATTGTTCATTCCACACCATATGGTTTGTATCAACTCAACACAATAAACCCATTATAGAGAAGTAATTTTCATAGAGTGATTCACATCTAAAAGAGCAATAAAAAGAGAACAAATGAGTCTGTTTTGGGAGAAAGGGTTTCAAAAATATTGAGAACATCCTTAAGAAAACAATTTTGTTTTTCTGCAAATGAATAAATTATACAAGACATGTTGGTGATGATAAAATAAGACACACATTGAGCATAAGAAACCACAACCATCTCTAAATTGTTATCCACATGACGTTTCACAATATAAACCCTCCATAGCAAGTTATACCGTGAGAGGATTATTAAATTTTTATTTAAATTCACCATCAACTTGAAATCAGTATTATATATATGTTTATAGTATGTTTTTGATTAAATCATACCTGTTGTGTATGGATCACTTAAGAAAAAATTATCCCCATTTATTAAGTAATATGCGACAATTGTTTATAATTTTCACATGGAATCATAAATGTGTTTTATTGTTTCTCTCTAATCTATATATTGTGATCAATCTCCAACTCATAGGTGATGATACAATAAACAATAAGAGCACCTCTCTAGTTATCCCACCAAAATAAAAATTAATAATTCCTTTTGACCAACAATTTTTCATGATAGATAATTTTATGGAATTGTGATTTCATTCAAACAAGATAAAGGATTCAAGATAACTCCAATTTCTAGATGATAGACTATCCAAAATTATAGATTTATAATGTTCTAGAGTATCAACCTTTTATTTGATTATTCTACACATGAAATTTTCCTGCAAGGATTTATTAATTAATTCCATGTTCATTATTCCAAGGACACATTGTTTATGTGGAATACAACATTGATTCTCGGAAGCATTGTGGATTCTCCTATCTAGTATATATCCAATCAAGATGATGTTTTTCATCCGGGTATTGGTCTTCCTATAGATCAAGATAAGATATATATAAACCATAAATGTGTAGACATATTTTGAGATAACTATATTCCAAACAAGTAAAAATATTTACATCTATTGGGTGGGACTTTCCCTTCCCAGAGGCATGGATTTTTCGAATTTGGCTCAAGTAAGTTGAAAATTGTGTTTGTCATGGGTTTTCGCAAACCCTTGGAACATCATGGTAAATAAAAGTTAATGACCATACCCTTATTCTAAGGTCATCAATGAGACAAGTCTTCCTTAAGGCTGAAATATTATAACCCAATAAAATAATTGGCATGCTCCTGCCGATTTCATGTCTAGAAAAATTTTATTTTGTCGGAGAGAAAACATGATATTTCTCATATTCCTCCCATCCCTTGAGTAAAAATCACATTTTCCTCAGCTGAAAATATATTGTAGGAAGTAGATATTTCACTAGTAATTTTGAAAATGAAAAAAGAACACTCATTCTCTATATTAATATGATTTCTACTAAAATAGTAGAGTACAAGAGAAAATATTATACCTGAAATTGGATCCACAATTTTCTCCCACATAGGAAAGGTGAAATATCCATTTGGAGACCCATTTATGAGGATGGATATATGTGTTTATTCAAGAAGAACATTGATCTAGTGGGTTAAACTCACGTTGAACCCATGTGGCGCTATACCTTTCTTATGATTCCCCATTACATTACAATGAAGGAATTTTAGATGTCAGGTTTTACAGAAACGTTACCTCCTCAACCACAATTTTTGAGGATTTTGACACACTCTGAGTCTGTAAGTAAACATCCTTGAATTTCCCATTCATTCTCAAATCCAAACTCATTCTAGGATATTATTTTTCCCGAAATATGAATAAGGTTGTTAGAAAAAAAATTGCAATCACTTTTAGGATGGTGTTGAAAAGGGAAAATAGCCTAAAATTACGTATCTCACATTCATTCTATAGTTTTTAAAAGAGATAAATAAACTGAACATTAAATTCCAATGTAAAATTATGCACCACAAAAAATGATTTACAATCTTGGAAAACTCATCCTAGATAATTTCCCAATATCCTTGAAAGATTTTATTAGTAAACTCATTTTTTCCTGGAGAGCATTCCTTTTTCGGTCCAAATCAAACCTCATTGATTTCAATTTCCATTGGGATAATGGTGATAAAATTATTTTCACACACAGTTACCAAATTAGGAATTATTTTTTCCCTTATAATTTCATTCCTTGTAAATCCATTGATGTGATACATGTAATAAGAGACAATATGGTTGGACATGTCCTATCATTACTCTAGAATTCAATCTCTATCATTATGTGAAATAAGGGCATATTTTCCCTTCTAACCCTTTGAAGCGAATTAACTAATTTCTTGTGTCTCGAACCATAACAGAGCCACCTTTTTTAAATATATCTTTCTAAACATTGTTCCTGGGTTTAATGAGACTCTTCATCTAAGAAGAAATTTCTACTTCATGTAGCTTTTCTCTAGATAATTTTATTTTAGAAATGTATTCATGAATATCATGTATCAAGCATTATATTGAATGAATTTCCGCATCCATTATGATAATAATTTCCCTGGTTCATTCTTTGAGATTTATATTGAGAATTTTGATTAGGAAAATACTTACCAAAGTATTTACATTTTTAAAATACAATCCTCATGTATCATGGACATTCATTGAACAATCCAATAGAAAAGTACAAGAATTGTTTAATATGTGAGGAATTAGATGATTTCATTTACTAATACGACGGATAACCATGACAAGGTGATGATCATAGTTAATCCAATATAGAGTAACACAATTAATAGACATCCAAAAACTAAGTGAGACATCTTTTAAAAAGTCACTTTCAATTATGTTGTCCCTCATCCCATTAAAATGAATCCTCCACCATGTAAATTTCTCACTAATTAGGTTAAATTCATCAGGAATATCCCCATCAATGTAGTAATTAATTTATTTTATTGAGGTAGTGTTAATAACCAGACCAATATTCTAATCCACATGATGAATTGAGTTAATGTCCCCAATAGTGATCCATGGATGAATGATGGTACTGGATAAATGATTAACTTATTCCCCTAACAACCTTCAGTTAAGGTAGATATTGTGATAATAAAATACACTATAAAACCATTTTTTTTATATCCCAATAAGATGTAGGTGATAAAATGATTTTATTTATTGAAAATAATCAGTCTATAAACTATGTTATGAACAAAAATCCATATCCTAACAGTATATGGTGTAGCTCAATAAATTCCCATAATGGATTATCATCTACTTCTAAAAATTTTAATTATATCTGATGAAATTATTTTTGGATCAAAGATTCCAATGATCCTAGCTTTCTACATACATTTAAATTGACTAATGGATCCTTTGATGTTAGGATTGGGCATTCCATATCAGTTCCAAATAATAATCCTCATTATGATTTTGGTTTGGTGGTAATAACTCTTTTTATTATCATCTTGGGTTTTTCTGAGTTTCTGGAGGTCACTATCATTGTGGGCGAGAATGCAGGCATTAGTTCCTTGTGATCATCCCTTGGTTGTCTCTGAGAGAGGGTTTTGGAGACCTCTTTTCAAAAATTCTGGATAGTATAGTCTTTATTTAAAATCATTTATAATGTAAAGACATTTTACCCTTGTTTTGTGCCAATTAATTAAATAATATCTTCTACAGTAGGATATGATTCCCTAAGATTCTCATTTATGATAGATGAAACAATTTCTATTATAAATTCATCATCCTACATTAAAAATGAAACTAAAAAACATACAGTGAGAGATCCAATAAATTATCTTATTTTTTCCTCGGACAGATTTTACTTCTCAATGTTTACTGTTTGATTTAATTGTTTCTTCCCATTTCCATTATTCTTGTCCGCATCCTTAACCAGGGAAACACATAAAGAGTTATCCTCCCCAAGCTTTCTTATGTTTCAAATTTTTTTATCTAGAATACTATTTCTCCCAAATTACACAATGCATGTCTGTTTACCTCTTTATAATTCCCTCCAAGCCATGGTAGAAGGAGTCGATTGAACAAATTTTTATGTCAAACAATATTTAATAATAATTATTCATACCATAATTAAATGATCATAGAACATAGGTAAATTCTCCAGTTCAAAATTGATTTCTTTTTTTAATCACTTGTAGCTAGATAGGGGTTCTCAGGAGGTAGTGTCTCTAAGATGATTTCTATGAGAACCCTATAATATAATATATGTAATCTATTATTTTTGTGATGTTCAATCTTCAAGGGTGAACCAATTCCATAAACGATATCTTTTTTTTATTTTGGGGTGCCTCTAGACCCAAGGATGTTCATGAAGCCTTCTCCAAACCTATTCCATGGAGTGTCGCGACCTAAAATGGATGACATTGGAATCTCAATCCAAGATTAAATATAATATTATCTTTATATTATGATTTACAATTCTCCAAATTGCCTCATATTATTCTATAATTTCAATAATTAGATGGAAATTCCCTTATATTATTAGTATTAGTCTCCATCGAGAAAACCCCCAACAATGTGATATTATTCCCTTTAGGTCAGCATAAGATCATGTTTTCATACATTTCTCATATGATTCTTGACCTAACACCAATCCCTTGTAAAGGTATAATCATTTATTATGCGCATCTAGATCCACATTCAATATAATGTATCCACCCCCTTAATGCTTGAGAAATGCCTTCTTGTTGTCTTTAGATGTGTTAGATCATCCATCAAGTGCCTTTGTAAAGTTGTTGGATTTACGAGGGACCGAGCCTAGATGATTGTAATTCAATGAAGATGTAAATGACCTATCCCAATCTAGGTTAATTAATCCATGTTCGAGTAATGATCCTTGAAGGATGAAGATTTTAAATTTTCAATTTGAATGCAATAGTTTCACTCTCTCACAATCAAACATCATCCTATAATAATTATGAGAATTATTGATTAGTGTTCTATGTTTTATAGACTATTGAGTTTAGTGTTCATTTAAAATTTATGGGTTTTAGGCATAATAATTATTCAAAGAGATAAAAAATTATTTAAAAAGGAACATAAAATAATTTCTTAGGGTGTTTCATTCTTCCAAACATCAACAATTGTGTCCTTGAAATTTGATGTTGTAGTTATAAAATTTCAATTTTATACATGAAATTTCTATTCCGGGAAACCAAAATAATAATTAGTATATGTATAAAATTCCCTAAATAATAAGGAATAGTAAATATGAAGGACTCTAGAAAATTAGGTTTTCACATTTCATATCATTAGATTCATGTGTAAACATGGAAATGGATGAGAAATATAACAATCATGTTATAATGGAGAATGATAGAGGAAATGATCATTATAGGGATAATTACCCAAAAACCATAGACAAAATAAGAATGAAAAAGGTCATTGTTACATCAAATATTATTGTAATATGATAAAATTTTATTTTCAAATAATTTTACATGATATAAAAGCATGATTTCATCTCCTTAATACTATATCACTCATCATTTTAATTCGATCTATCTCCACTTAATTACATTAATGAGGTTATGTATCCCCAAAATGAATTATTATGTGTTATCATTTTATTAAATGATCCATAAGACAATATTTGGCTATTAATTATTTCAAAAATGATAACTGATAAGAACATGTTATCCAATATGATATATAATACCCAAACCATGTAAAATAATATACATAGATCAAATTACCCCATTTTATAGGTATTTAATCTTATGGCTCATCCAAAATATGGATGTATAAATTAAATGAGAAAAAAATTAGAATATCAATAAATTTACAAAAAACAAAATAACCTAAAATTTTCATAAAAACATAAATTAGATATTATTTTCACATACCAACAAAATGATAACCTTTAAAACCTTTAAAAAGTACTAAAAGAAATAATGCTTCCAAAAATATGATCTATTTTTGTTAAATATATTACTTAATTCGAAACATACTGTAAACCCAGTATAAACCATGAAATTACTAAACAAATTCATTGTGAATAATATTATCTCACAAACATATTATTATCTTTATTACCTTAACATGGAAAACATATCCAGGATATCATACCCAAATCTTGTGTTTTCAAATATATTGACTTTCAATTTAATAACATCTCTTGTTAACATGTACTACACTTCGCATTCCTCCAAATACATAATTAGTAGTATGTCAGTACATTACTTATATATATCATGGTTTTTAAAACCGTAATGTACTTGAATGTTTGAAAACATAATTATTTAATTAGAACACATATAATTTAATCATTTCACTTCAGTTGTATCAATTGAATATTCTTGAACTTGATCCCTTTTTTAAGAGGATATATCCTAAAATCATTTTTAAATCATTTGGGTAGTGATTAAAATCCATGAAATTGAAACAACTCATAGTTACATATTCTTTTGTTCCCTTAAAATCATGATCTTGGTAGCCCTTTATTCTACAGTTGTAAAAAAACACTCATTCCATTCAAGAATGCACCATTGTTTTCTTCCAAATATAAAATGTGGGGGAAATCCTTCAATCTATTCTAACATTTAACCTTCCATTTTTTCTCCATTATATTATTCTCATTCTATCCATTATAGTCATAAAACATATATATTTACCTATAAATATTTATTAGACCTAATATTATATCTACATATGATAAAAATGTATGGGATACCAGTTCCCTTTAGAGGTATCGATTAAACCCATCAAAAAATGTTCAACCTTACTCATTGGGTTCTGTGTGTTGTCTTCATCATTCCTTAATAATCATTTACGGATTTCATCATTTAAATCCAAATTCTCATCCTCTATATTTTATAAAGTCACGAATTTTCTATCCATATATGCTCTCAGTTCATTTGGAAAATATTTTTTCCAAGAAAAAATAACTAAAATTCATCCATTAAATGTTTTCTTTTTCCTCATCATCATTAGTTTTTTGAATCATTTACCATTATTGATTCATATATCAAGATATATGATAAAATTCCATGAAAACATTCTCCCTTTCATTACTAACCATAGAGAGGAATATATTCTCGATAAAACTTGTCCAATTTTAAGCTTCAAAGGAATTTATATTCCCTTTGAATTATGGAGTTTGTTTTCAAATGAATCAATTCAACAATTTTACTCTATTTTGTGGATCATTATTCTTTATACATGTATGGTTATTGTTTAAAACTGGTGACAATTGTCCTAATATTGTTATATTTGGATTACCTATAAAAGAATTTGTATTTAATCTCGTAACTCTAGCTCATAGATCACTATATTTCCCTAGATGGAAATCCATAAATTGATTACATATATTGATATAAATCCCATTCCATCTTTTATCAAACAATACTAAAAAATTTAATACACAATATTTTATCATATCATTATGAAAAAACATATTTAAAAACACAAATACATAAATTAAATTGAAAAAAATGTATAACCATTCTATAAATGTTATGTTTGATTTAGTTGGGAGTAACTCTAGATTTTATAATATGGTTTCGTTCATTAATCTGTTTTTATCCAAAAATTGTTTCCCAGATGTGTCTACCAAAATTCCAACCCATTCCCAGTGGTCAAAATTTTACATTGTCACAATATTATTATAATTGCATCTTAATTAATGCATAATATATTATTTTTATAATGAAATATATATAAATATATTAACATAGTGTTACAATAAAAAATATAAAATTAAACATTGATAATACTTTGTAGACACCATTATTCTCATAGATTAGACCTATGTATCAGTCATAATAAACATCATAGCATATTCTATAATAAAGAATCATATGAAAGGGATGAACTTATATTCTCATTAAGGTTTACAAACAATATAATCTTTCATAAATAAAAAATTTATATAATTTTAAATTTAATAAGTAAAACCCATGTCATTGAATCAATAAATTATCATAATATGGTTGAAATGAAATATGAACAAATAGTTCTACAAAAATATTCATATTCTGCAAAAAAACATGGGGATTAAAATAATCAAAAAATCACCTAGAAGTCAAAATTTAATCCCTATATGAGGGAAAAAATAATTCCAAAAATCCAAAACTTACCGTCAAGGCTTCAACAAAGATATCATACAAAAATAAGGAACACCTAAGATAATACCGATAATATTTTTTCTCAGGAGATATATCGATGCATTAAGGGGTTATATTTGATATTTCTTATCACATACTAAGTCCAATACATTTCTTATATGAAATTTGTTAATCACAATAAATATATTTTATTTGAAACATGAATACAAATAATAATAAAAATTACCCATTAAGTATTCATAATAAAAAAATATCAACTTTTGTATAGTGAATGGTTTAAAAATAGTATATTTCCAAACAAAATAGTAAATTGTATTAAAATAAATATGGTAGAATTTATATTAATAGATATAACATAATAAAGATCAAGATTCACTAAAAGATTTTGACATAGAAGAAAAAAAATTAAATGACATTAGTTCAGAATTCATAATGAAAAATAATGTTTTTACATTGAAAATATCTTTTTATAACTCCGTGAAATTATAAAAATAAATAAATTTCTTATGAATATAAACTTGTAAACATCTAATTGAATATTAAAAAAATTAAAGAATCATGATGGTGGGAAACTACTATAATATCGTATAAGTTACAAAATCATTCATTTTTGTATTTTTTCAGAAATATATCACGAAATATTAATTTGTTAAAGGGAAAATATAACATCCCAATAATTTTTTTAAAATGAAATATATGAGAAAAAATGGTATTAATCGATCAAATGAGAATAGTAAAAAACCGTTCATGTAAAATATTTTAAAATAATATTCATTGAATAAAATGTGAGTTGTATGGATTTTTCCGGAAATATTTTCATAAAATAATGAAACATAAAAATACCATATAATTGATTTTATTTTCATTAAAATAAAAATTAAAAAACACAGAATAATCCCCAGTATTTTCCAAACATCACGTCTTATACCCTTGTCACTGATAAACTACAACTACCCAATTTATCATATGGATATTTACATTATCCAATCCTATATTCACGTTGTTTATTTATGTACAAGTTAAGAAATGAGTAGGGTGTGAGTGTGACTTAGTATGACACCACAAATAGCATCTAAAACAAAACAAAAAAAATAAAAGTGTATGAGGTTGTAAGAAAATACAATAAATAATGTGAAAAATTTATCACAATTTATTATTCATTATTTAAAAACAGATTTCCATTGGTTTCCATTAATCAATTATTTCAATTTCAAATTGTGGAAACGTGGAACCCTAGACCAATACCAATATAATACACCAAGAAGATAATGTCAGCACCCAAAGGATATTTGGAGTATTAACAACTATCCCACATCTCAGGGGTATTGGGAGAATCAGTCATTGTCCGATAAAATAATATTTAAAATAATGGAATGGCGTCCAAGATCATCTTCCTAGTAGACCATGGGTATTTGTATTGACGATTATTGTCTCACACTACATTTATTGATCAATCACATTTATCATAGTTAATAATCAGAAAACATATAATCATTTATTCAAATCATAGTGCACTATTTCATATTTTGAAATCAATCACGATTTATTACATTAATCAAATGGAAAATATTGATTAATTCACCATTAATCCATTTATTAACAATTGTTCCTAACCCATTAACCCATCAAGGATATGAAAAACAACAATTTAATTAATATTATCACCCAACTCCATAATCCAATTTTTTATCCAATTTCCTCATTGAAATATCCCAAAAAAATTCATAATAAAACCGATCATCCTCTTCCATATTCCCATTAATTGATTAATTAATTAATTTCCAAAATAAACACAATTGGACAATTTGGAAATTGCAATATCACAAAAATTCATACAATATTTTTATAATCATAACTGTGGGATTTGACAATTAGGCAACCTACCTGAAGGATCTTGATGGATGTTCTCCAAAACGAGATCCCAAAATGGAATTAAAATATCTAAAAATAGGAATAATTGATATTTATCCCAAAATATTTATCAAAACACTATGGAATAAAAAAATAAAATCAATTTTCTAAAACCATATTAAATGGATGAAATCATCATTCTAAAATATTAGAGAAGTATAGGAGGGATAAGAAAAACCAAACGAAGATAGAATCACATAAAAAATAGGATCTGATAATTTATATGTATCATTCATTCATCAATAAAGGGGTTCAAGGTGCAATATAATCCACTAAAGAGCCTCCAAAATCATTATAATTCTCGTCAAAATTAAATAGGGTGTTTAGGGATAATAGCTGAGGGGTTCACAAATTTAATATAAAATTTTGGCTAATTAAAAAATATCGTTCATGGTTTCATGGGTTGGGGAACATGATTTACACAACTATTCTCCTTAACCATTATCATCTTCTTTGGGGGTTTACATGTTCACCTAATTGGGGAAAAAGTTTAAAAAACATGATAAAAAAAATTAAAAAACCCATTTTTTTGAGATGCATTATTTTGGAGGGTGATATCCCTATTTGGCCAAACTATGAACCAATAGTGTTTTACCTCCTATCCCTCCAAAATATTGTTCATGGTTTTCCAGGGAAAGCCACACTCTTTTAACTAACCACGCACCGACCCTAATATAACCCATTTTTCTAGTAAAATTATTAACTTTCATTAGAAAAAACTCACAAAACATCAAGATATAACCAAAACAATGTAAACGGGTACATGATAATTTGTATGTGGTATATGTAAAAAGTTGCAGATCTTACATCCCTATTCACTTATCTCACCTAATCCCACCAATAATTTTTTATTTATCTTATACTTTTTGATAAAAAATACAATTTGTATATATAAATGATCTTATCCTTTCATTCCTATGATATTTTTATAAAATATCTTACCCTATGTCATTTTTATTTATATTTGATGTTGAAAATATTAGGGATTGATTTGGAAAAAACTTAATCCATTAAAAATTTTATTGATACAATTATAATACAAAATGTATTTTAAAAATATCTTGAAAGACAATCAAATTCATTTGTAATCTATGATAATTAATTGATTCTACTTGAGATTATTTTTATCATGGAATATATCAAACATATTATCCTATATTCTGTTATATTTTTATTTCATAACATTCCAACATTGCAAAATTGTCACCATCATTCCAATATGTTCTCACATCTCATCTTTTGGAATTGATTACTTTAAATTATACCCCATATTATTATAATTTAATTATTGTTACGATGATAAATATAACACAAAAACATAAATTATTAATGAAATTCCATCACACACATTCTAGAATATTACAATTTTTTGTGAGTAACAATTATGGTGTTTCTGTTAAAATCATATTAATTTTTTCACCCCCTTTAGAAAGACACTAAAAACATACTGAATCATGATGATAATAGACCATATATAAATTATTTTTTTGTTCCATGTTGAGTATAAAAAAATATGAATCATTTCATACAGCTGTCTAATTTTTTAAGCATGTTTTGTCTTATTGATGTCCCCTTCATTATGATTTTATTTGTATACAACCTGAGAGATTAGTCCAAGTTGGTGAGATTCTATATTTTCTTTCCATAAAAAATTATTCTAAAACCCATAATTTTTCCCATATTATAATTAGAATCAACTTCAACTTCCAATAGTATTATAAAATATTTACCAAACATAAAATTAATAGATAATAGTGGTTCTTATTTCCCATATGTGTAAAAATCATGGTAGATTGGATTTTAATGACCATATTTCTATATTAATCATTCATCCTAATATTCTTTTTAATCATAAATTATTTTGGAAACCATGGTCATCATTATAAATTCATCATAATAGTATTGATTTTTTATCTTCTTATAAGATTTAATTCCAAATTCATCACTGTTCATTATCATATATTTAACATATAATGGAGAAATTATTAAAAATCGTTCGATATTATGTCCATTATTCCTGTATGTTCGACACATAACCTATTTAACTATTTATGTTTTGTTTTATCCAATAATATGTTAGAATTTATTATAATTACCTATATTTTCATTATTTGATTTTATACTATATTGTCCATATTTTTATTCAGTATTTTTTTTATATTCCATTTCAGAAAGAAAGTAAATAGACACGCTTTTGGTACATTGGAAGCCTATTTTCTCCTCAACATGGATTCAAATGAGTTTATTTATTATCATAATTCCATTTAGAAGAAACACTCTACTTATAATACTTAAACAATCAATTTTTTCAATTTATATTTTCCATATTACAAAGATATCGTATATAAATTCATTGAGATATTTTTGGAGAATCTAGATATTCTACAATATTCTAATTCTCCCAGTGAATTATCTTTAATTTTTTAATTTTGTTCTATTATTTTACAATTTCATTTAGATAAATGTTTAGATATGAATAGATTATATAGATGACCAATAAAATATATTCATTATTTATATCATCATTATTTTGTAACTTTTTTGGCTTATCAATTATTATTAATATGTGGATAATACATTATCTCATGTTTCCTCTCATTGAAATAGGATTTTATTGATATTTTAAATTGAATTTATTTAGAAAAAAATCTAATTTCCAATTACCAATAATTTGGAACTATCAATGTTTAGTATCCAAAATTTACCTTCATTTCCCCATTTAATGTTTGTTTAATTTTTCATATTTTCGAGAATGTTGGTTTAAGTCAATATCTATGACTGATTTTACATAATTTGGGATACCAAAACACATATTTTTTATTTTAACTATGATAGTGAAGGTTGGAAGACACTATTTATTTCCATTTATTGATAAATAATAAGATTATATTTTGTATCCTGATCTATTCACTGAAATAGTTGTTTTTAATATCATTTATAATTATTACAAATTGTATATATTCGGTCAAGTCTATATCGAGATAAAAAATTAAGGATTTAATAAAAAAAAGTCAATATAATATAGGTCAATTAGAATAATAATACTTTTTATAATAGTGATTTTTTATAGCTTCCATTTTAGAAAATTATAAAGTCTCAAAATGATTGTTTTCTAGGATCATGTGATCCACTTCTATTTCAAGAAACATCGTAATCAATGTATTATATTGATCATCAAGTAGATAAAAAATATATTCAATTTTTTTAAAAATATCATGAAATCATAATTTTTGAATCATATTCTAAAAAAAACTAATTCACAATGGATTATCATTACAATGAGTCACTACATGTCCTTAAGAGACATCCCAAAGATTATATAGGCTGAAAATAAATTATAAATAAGTTCTAATACAATTGATGGATTATTTACCCTTTATGAAATAAACTACTAAACCAACAAACCATTCCAACATTAATTTATTATTAAAACAAGCACTTTTAAAGGAAAAGTGGGAACCCTCACAACTCAATAGTTTCATTACCAAAGGTTACAAAAGATTTGTCAAAGAAAATATTGAGTTCTTTGAAAACATTTTCCCTAAACAAAACCCAGGGAATAAAATTTACCTGAGTTCCGGGGGGATCCATCAAGGTACCCTCGAATAGATGTTCCACGCTGTCCTAATATATCTTGTATCCCTCCTTTCTATTATTCCAGATGTTGAAGCCTCAATGTAGAATGCGAGCCAGCTTATCTACCAACTCGCCTTGCTCTATTGTAGTTGCCATGAGGACCAGTCTCATCTTCTTCAGTTACTTAATATCCAAAGTATCTTCAACCATTTCCTCATCTAAATTTATGATTAAATCCCTATGATCCAGCAGTGACGCCATATGGAACTAACGATCTACTTTGGAACCTTTTACACACAGCTACTGCAGACCAACCAACTTCACACCACCTGCGGTAGGAACTGGAGATGCAGCCTCACATCCTTCCCTTACCAGGTCCTTGGGGATAGATGTCTCCTAATATTGGCGTGGGTATTTGGGCCAGTTCCAGGTTGAGGTTATAACCTTTTTTGAATCCTTCAGTGACAAATTTACCCAACATTTTTAGCATGTAAAGGAATGGCAAGGGAGGATGGAGTAATCCCTCGTTCTATGCACCCACTTATTGTTTTAAATGAAGCCATCAGAATCCATGGATTTTTTCTTTCCCTTCCATTCAATAAATTATGAATGAACAAAACAAAGACAACATAACTACAATATTCATATTAAAACCTATCCAAAGAGTACGATATAAAAATACCAATCAATTATCAATGTAAATTGTGGAATAATTACTAAATACTCTCAAAATACTACAAAACTCCATGATCTACAATCTCCTAGCTCCATAATCACCGAAAAACCCTAGTATAATGAGTTGGAGCTAATAACATGTGATAATGTACTTTTTCTAATATCCCTTATGTTATCATCTACAAAAGCTCCAATGAGAAAAATAAGGGGTTATTATACCACTCAGTAGGTTTTCCCCCAATGACATCCCTAAACATGCCAATATGATAGAATATTTCTACCCATAGGCATAAAATAGTTTATATAAAACAATTTCTCAAAACAGATTCAAAAAAATATAAACACGTTTCCAACACCATTTAAACTAAAAGAAAGTAAGTGCATTTGAAACCAATTTTCCAGCAAGTTATTTTACTAACAAATAACTAAATATAAATTTAAAAACAATTCTCAATATTTCATTGGCATACCCAATTCATCCCACACATCCATTCAACAAACCAAGCATGATACACAATGATAATTCTATACTCAGGTACAGTTTCTCATTGATCTACCATGTCATCACAAGGTAATCATATCCCATGTGATAGTTTACATTTATTAATGAGTAGAATTTAATATTTCAACCATGCCCTAGATAATCAATATGAATAGACACATTAATATGCCCAAGGATCAAGTCAAAAAACGGATTTTCAATAAAAGCACCTTTTTATAGAAAACCATTTTCCATCAAAACCATCCAAATGACAAAACATTTCAATAAAATACTATTTTTATTGAAAACACCCTTTACCATATAAAAATTTTAGATATTCATGAAAAACAAAAATTTAAAAAAAAATTTAAAATTCAATAAACAAAATAAAAGAAAAAAATCATTGTGAATACACAAGACCTAAGAGTACAACGATTTATTACAAGGCCTTAAGCGACATCCCCAAGACACTAATGGCTGATAATAAATGTCTATGGTTTCAAATATATGTGCGATCAATTTATGCAATAATAAATTAACTACTAATGCATAAAACCATAACCATAATAATCCTTAAATAATTCATGAATAAAATTAAAACAACATAACCACTTTATTCATATCTAAACCAGTCTAATGTTCACAGCAACATAAAAAAATTATAAAATTAAATAGAAGAAGAACAATTAAATACTACCAAAAGACCACATTATTCCATGCACAATAATATCCTTGATCTGCAATCACCTAACAACACATGAATCAAATAGTGGTGAAATAAACCTATGATACATCACCTTTTAGCATGTCCTGAAAGATAATATCAATAAAAGAACCACAGTGAAAATTGAAGGGTGAGTAGAATACATTGTAGGCAATCCCATATTAATTCCCTAATAATTACACTATGATAAAAGATTTATCACAATATACATAAAATATATTATCTAAAACAATTTCTCAAATGGATTTCATAATGAAGGAGCTCTTGCAGGAGGTGATCCCTTGCAGTGATGCCCTAATCTGATGCCATGGGCATTGCTCCCCGCTCTTGATTAGAGGGGGAGTTCTGCATTCTCAATAACATTGAAGGAATAAGCTCTTTACATTATCCAATACCAAATATCCACCTTCTTTCCCTAAGATATATCTTTCCCAGAAAGTTCATGACCTCTTTAATGGAGCATTGCGGCTCCTTCTTTCCCCAAAAGAGCTCAATCACACCACAGATCAATGAAATCTCATGCTGGTGGATATATTTCGTCTTCGGCATCATTACATGATGAATTTGATCTTTTTTTTCAATCAAGGGATCATAGGGTCAAGTAGTCGTTCAAATAATTTACAGACGACATTTAATGATTTAGTTTGAGACGGTGGACAATCTGATTACTACATGGTCCAGAGCCCCTTAACGATGCAATGCTGACTCATTTTTCAAATTTCGATAGAGACTCGATTTCCACAAGCAACATGATCCCTCGACGATGGTGATGTGGATGAGTCTCCCTTTACATCCTCTTTCATTCCCAAATCCAGCCATTCTGTCTTCTATTGGTAACATGATAGGTAGATATCTGTGTTATGATCATCCAAAAGAGGTTGTATGGCATCCCATCTATTTGTAGATGTGTGTTGAGATCAATGTCATGTGATGACCTGTGATGGGGGTTTGGATCACCAATTGGAAGGAATTTCGGTGGAATCTGGAGGTATGATGTGAATCTTGGATGATATATTGTGTTACTTGAAGTCATTTTGGACAAGTGGAAATGGTCTGTAGAGGTAAATTCTTAGCTGGGGTTTTATAAAGGGTGATGAGGACAGGAAACTGTGGATGTGACGTGCCTATTTTGGTAGTGCCGCTATTGACAGTTCCACTGAGTCGCATGAATTCAAGACATGATTCTGTATAATTCTCTCATAAGTTGAGAGTTTGTGTGGAAGGGAAGTCCATAGGGAACACATTGGTGGGGGTGCAGCCCGTGGTGAAGGAAGTAGAGGCAGTGGGGTAGCCTGGTCTTATAGAGAATAGTGGTGTTGATTTTCTAAAAGGGAAGCAGTGGAGGCCACAAAATATGATGGAGAGGCAAGTATTCAATATGATATACCCTGATCATGGTATTGAGTAGGCTCTCCTAGTTGAAGTATCTGGTGGTTCTTCATGGTGAAAACCTTTTACTTAGGTGGATTTGAACCCCACTGCTTCTTGGGATGGCACAATTTTGGGATTTTGGGATACTTATGTTGAGGAGTTTAAAGGGAAATGGGATGGTGTTGATGGTGTGTTTTTCAGTGTTCCCACTGGTAATTTCTTACAAGAATTATAGTATAAGAAGACCTATAATGTTGAGGTAAGTATTTCACTGAATAAAAGTGGATGCAAGAATACTTTTTCTAGTGAACCTGCAATGGATTAGGGGACTCATGACTCTTGTGAATTTGTGTAACAACCACATTTGCTGGCTATAATTGATGCCAATAGTCTTTATCAGCAAGATAGGGGAGTGAATGAGGGTTACTAAGAGGTGTTCATCGCTAATTGGGGGACCTCCCTAATAGTGGCAAGGAGAATGTTGGCAACATGGACTGACCCTCCTACAGTTACATTGTTCTGGGTGGAAAGAAGAAGATGTAGGGGAGTGAGGGATCCTAGAAAATCCCAACACGAATATGGTTGAGGAACGATTATTCATATCGTCCAAATCCAGTGTCTACCAGGTCTAATAGTCAGAAGAAAGGCAGGGCAGCCTCTGGCTTGAAAAGTGGTATGCAGTCTTCTAAGCCATTCATTTCTTTGAAGAAATTGAATCTTAGAAGGAAATATGGTATGGTTTTGAAGAATTCCTAATGCTCAGAGTGGGAGTAAACTAATATAGAGGAAAAAATCTATCATGGATATGGTGATAGGTATGAATTTTATGGCGTGTAGTTGTTTTTCTACTTTCTAATGATTGTTGGGGTACCATTTCATTATTTTAATAAATGGTCAGTGGATTAGCCTCTAACTAAGCTTCCTTTGTATAAAAACTTCTCAAAATAGTTTATAAATAAAAATAAACAAGATTTAAAACCCATTAATAACCAAATTCCTAAAAGTGAAATTTAATCCATTTTTCATGAAAGTTATTTTTCCAAAAAAATTCAAAACTATGATTTAAAACCATCTCTCAATGTTATTTTGGCTGACCCATTGCATTCCATTATTCAAAAAAACCATCCATGCATGCTATGAGATGAATGTTCCTTACTCATTAGCGATTTCTCATCGAACTACCCGTTCATCACAAACTAATTATATATCATGTTCTAGTTTAATTTTGGCCCTATAAACAAGTTCATAGTTTTACCAAGCCCTAGAAATGTAATATGTACACACACACAAACCAATATTCCCAAGGATAATGCCAAAAAAATACTTTATAATAAGATCACGTTTTTATTGAAAACCTTCTTCCATCAAAACCATCCCAATGCAAAAATATATAAATAAAACACCATTTTTATTTAAACCCCCCTTTAGGAACAACTCATTTAGATATTATATAAAATACAATATTTAAAATATCCATTTTAAATTCATGAAACTAAATTATGTTGCTCAACAATTCACTAAGATTCCATAATTTCACAAATATGATAAATCGTCACTAGATATGATTTATTCAATGAATTGAATAAGTATTTATTAATAAATTTCATTCAATTTAATAAATTTGAAACAAAAATAATCAATTATTTCAAGGGGATTTGAGTGTAACACCCCAACCCCAGATGCTCAGAGGTGGTGCATTACATATTAAATTGGCATGATTAAAAGGAAATAAATCTTGAAGTAACAGTAAGTATAATAGTCTTGATGAAACCAGATTCATACATGTAACACAAAATATAATGTGAATGGTAGAACAATACAATACATAACAAAAACTAATATAATAAATCAATGAGAACTAATGATATGATCACCTAATCATAACTTGTTGAAGTTAAAAATTGAAAGGGGTGAGATCAAATCCTCGGTAAGGGTTTATAATAGAGGATGAATTAATATAGAATAACTAAATCATAAATAATTTAGTATAGTTAAAATGGAATGGTGAATAAATGAAAAAAACACGACATTAATAAACTAAGAATGAAACTGGATCTATTGATTTTTTCATAGTGACAATCTCATGGATAGTAATAATTCAAAATGAATAATGAGAATAATAATTAATTGGAAGTCTCGTATCTGGCACATGATACCACTATAACATCAAAATATTTTATGTATGTCATTAGAAACTTGTATATTTTTTGGAAACAAACTCGATGGGTATATCACCAACTGATTTGTCTCATGGGAACTGTCGGGGCATCGAGGGGCTATAGTAGGCCCCACCAGTCACTTAATGTCCAAATAATTCATTATATATAGATTTAATAAAATTAAAATATTCCTTCTCAATGTCTTTATAGAGTAGAGGATACATATTCATCACTATTTCCATAGTTAAACCTACATTCCAAATAAAGACCACATATAAAAGGGTATACAACTTAAGGAAATAATTACAACCATGAAACCAAAATATTGATATATAATATGTTTACAATTTCATAATGGAAATGACATAAAATGGGTTGTGGATATACTACATAATATATATGAGGTTCACAATACCATGTAACTGAAAATGATATATAAATTGAGACATAATCCCTTACCACATTGTAGTCAACTGTGTCGTATGAACAAAAAATTATTAACCACAAAAAAAATAATATAATACCATGAATATAAATACAATCATGATAATATATATCAAACTGATGTACACAGTACACCACGTGAAAAAAAGTGGTGAACAATGGAAATCTCACTGAATTAAATTTGAGATAAGAATCCCCTTACCACACTGTCTAGAAGTGTTCTTTGAATTATCCTAGTGACCTGAATAATAAAATTTATCATCATTAATTAATTATTATGGAAAATAATTAACATTGATTGTAATTAGTTTAACCTTATTAGGTTCTTTCATGGCCTTTTAATAGGTTCATGATGTTTAATTTAATTATTTTGGATGCATTTTCAACCATGGTTTCTATGATCGGTTTACTTGTATTCAGGAATAGAAGTTCATTTGGATGTGGTTAAGTATCCATAATTGTTAATATATATTATTAGGGATATTTACACTGATATAAATGACCTTATAATTATTTTTTTACATATAATTATGATTAAATATTTGATAAAAGGTAATGACAAACACTTGGTTTACTTGGAGGTTTTGTGCATAATGAACTTATTTTGTGTTATTATTTTATATTATGAGTGACTATGGAAACCAGAACATTTACTAAAATTAGTTAAATATATTATGATATTCTTCTACCATAAAATTGGTTTCATAACCATAATTTATTATGGTAATGAAAATTGAGAACTCATCGTCCTTGAATGTGATAAATTGACAAATCTAAGACGGTGATTTGATTTTTGGTATAAGAGGAGGAGGAAAGAGAGATGATGGAGAAATATACCATTAGGATTATAAAATTATATTTCATGTTAGGTACTGGAATTATAATATCATTTGGATGAGGGGATATGAGGAATGAAAAAGAAAATAAAGGAACTCTAAATAAAAGAAATAATTGACATATCCATTATGATAAATCAGCAGCCTAACAACGACACATAAAAAGTCATAATTTAGTTTGATGATATGAAAGAGGTATCTCATCATCCATAAATAATATGGGATCAGATATAAATATGTAATGAAATATCCCAACAAAAACCAATTGAAAATAAAAGATAAATGTATGCTTTAAGAAGAAAATAGTGGTTGATTTTCTTACCTTGTATAGTTACATCCAAATCCTGAAGGATATGACCAAGGGGGCTCAGAGACACCTTGGGATGACTACTATGTAGGAAAATCAACTTGATCATTGAGGATAATGGATTTTTAATGAAATTAGATGAAAGGATGAGTGGGTAATTATAGTAAATGAGAGGGTGTTTTTCATTAATTAAAAGGGAGACACCATTAGTGGTTTATCAAAAACCATGGGCTTTACCATGTAATTTGCCTATGGTTCTATCCACGTAGGACACATAATTTCATATTTTATGGTAAAAAAGTTTACCAACCTTTTATATTAATCATTACATCATTATGATGTAATTAAACAACCAAAAACTAAATACTATATTTTTACTATTTATGAAAATTCATGTATTTCCGGAAATTTCCAAAATTTCACCTTAACCATTTTTCAACTTGTATAATTCGAAAATAAAATAAATTTTATGAAAATATTTTTATAAATATTATTAATTTATATTTTATATTAATCAATATTTATTCAAAAATAACAATTTTAAATCTATAAATATTTTTTTAATAACATGAAAAATTAATCAACATCTCATTACCTTATAAACTAAAGAAAATAAATTAATAACATTTTTTAATATTAATATGGGTCATATTAATTTTAAAATTTCTATTCATAAATGTATGTTACTATTCAAAAAAACAATTTCGTTCTATCAGCCCCCAAATAACATACTGATCACAACCGTAGATTATAGTTTTTTGAAATTTAAAACACGAATGTGGAAAATTTATGTTTAATGAGAATATTATAACATTATCCTATAAATAACTAAGATTTATATTACAACAACTCAGTGATTCATTTAATATCTGATGTTTAATGAATTAAAAGTATTGTAGAGAAATTTATCATAAAAGGTTTGTACTGTTATATTATTCCCACATTTAGAAATGTTGTCTCTAAAATTTTTTTCTGTATAAAGGAATTGAAAAATATGTGGGTGGATCTTATTTATAACATCCTAAGGTTCCCATGTCTCTTCCTCTATTTTATGGTTTCTCTAAATAACCTTTACTTGGTATGTTTTTGGATTTCTCAATACCTTCCCCCAAGTGTCAAGAATCTCCAAAGGCTCTTAAAAGGTTGAAAAATCAGGTTCAAACTCTGTTTCTACACTGATGAGTAAAAGAATTGGCCCTAGAATTTATTTCATTAACAATGACACATGGAACAAATTATGAAATTTAGAGAGACTTTGGGGAATTTCTACATGGTACGCTACAGCTCTGATCCTTTCCAAAATTTCAAATAGTTTGACATACCTAGGGCTTAGTTTCCATTTTATACCGAACCTTTTCAAACAGTTCCATAGTGATACATTTAGAAAGAGATGATATCCTACATGAAATTAAAAAACCTTCCTCCATTTTTCATCATCACTATTTTTCCTACTTTGGGTTTCTTTAATATTGTCATGAATTTTCATTACCTTTAATGTTGTCTCTTTTCTGTGTTCTGGGCCTAAAAGATTCCTCTCACTAACTTTATCCCAAAAATTTGGATTTGAAAAATCTTACCAAATGATTCTTTTCATGTAGCCATTTTAATTCAATAATGGAAACTATTATTGTTGGAAAATTCCACCAAAGTTAATTATTGATCACATACACTTTAAACTCCAAGAGTGCATGATCTCAAAATGTCTTTCAGTGATTGAATAGTCCTTTCAAACTGTCCATCGGTTAGGGGGTGATAAGATGTAATCATATGATTCTCATTATATAATGCCTTCTATATTCTTTTCCATTATTTGGATGTAAACTAGAGATATCAATTGAAAATTCTTGATAGAGGTACGCCATGAAGCCTTAAAAAATGATTAATATAAAGTGTTTCTAGGTTCCCATGTGGTAAATCATTCCTTAAAGAAATAAAATGTGCTGATTTGGGGAAACGAGAATTAATTACTCATATTGCATCATTCATTATAGGATTCCTCAGTAGCCCTATGAAAAATCCATCATAATTTCATCCCACATCCCCTAAAGAATAGGTAGTGATGCCTTCAACACTCTAGGATGTTTTCTCTCTGACTTAACTTGTTGATAAACTAGACACCTTGACACATAGAATTTAATTTCTTGCTTTATATTATCCAAAAAAAAATGATCCTTTAGATATCAATACATCTTTGTGATACCAGGGGTAAAAACAATTATGAGCTATGAGAATCATCTAATAGTTCCCTTTTTTATCTCAGTTACGTAGGGAATGAATAACATATTCCAAAATTTCCAAACTCTTTACTTATATACAAAGACTACCATTCTCCCATATTTAACAAAATTTCCTTTCTTGTGTATATTCTCATCATCATATTATGAGATTTTTATATTCTCCAGGAATGATTGTTTAGAAATCACTTGAAACAGTCAATATTTTTTCCATTCCTCAACAATTACCATATCCATATTTAAAATATCTATTAATATAGGATCTTTCTCAATCCACAGTTTGGTCAGAAGTCCCTGATCATTCATATTTAATACATATTCTAGTTATTTGTTTATCCTGAGTGGTAGTGTATTGAACAATCATAATCTTTGATGAACACAAGCCATTTCCTTTTCCTCATGTTGTGTTCATTCTATATAAAAAAAATATTTCAAACTCTTGTGATCTGTATATATCTCAATTCTTTCACCTTAGATTTAATGTGTCCGTATTTTTAGAGAAAATATTATGGATGGTAACTGAAGATCACGAGTTGGGTAATTTTTCACCTGTGTCTTCGACTGCATTGATGCATAAGCAATGAATTTATCATTTTTCATAAGGATTCATCCCAGTCTATACATTGATGCATCATTGTATATCAAAAATCCACCATTTCTAAATTGAAGATTCAAATTTGGACCGTTGACCAAACATCTTTTAATTTTTGAAAATAATATTGAACATTCATTCATCCATACAAACTTAGCCCCTTTATGTGTAATCATGGTTAGAGGGTTAGCCTGTCTGGTGAAATTCTAGGCGAAACCACATAGTTACATGCTAAGACAATAAAACTGTGTACCTCGGTTATGTTTGTTATTGTGGGCCATTCATGGATTGAATTTTTCTTCACAGGATCATCATTGATTCCATCCATAGATACAATATTTACAAGAAAAGAAATTTGTTGAATCAATAATTCACACATTCTAAAATTCCCATATAATTAATTTATTCTAAAAGTTTCCAGAATAATCTGTAAGTGATTTTCATGGTCTTCATATATTTTGGAGTATACCATGATATCATCAATAAAGTCCAAAAAACGTCATCAATATATTTCTTGTAAACACTATTCATTGGATGCCTGAAAAAAGAAGGCGCATCAGTGAGTCCAAAATGCATCATTGTATAATTAGAATGTCCAAAAATGGTTTGAAAAGTTGTCTTTGGAATATATATACATTCCTCACAAACAGATAATGATATCCTGATAGAAGGTAAATATTCAAAAAATATTGTGCTCCATGATTTTGATCTAATAAATAAACAATTAATGGTGTATGTTACTTACTCATTATAGTAATATCATTGATTTCCCTGAAATCATTGCATTTCCTAATAGATCCATAATTATTCTTGAAAACGATTATAGGGGCTCCCTTTGGCGAAAAACATTTGGTCAAAGAAACAATTTTTCACAAATTTTTTCTAGTTGTTTCTTTATATCCACTAATTCCATAGTGGCCATTCTTTATGTATTCATTGATATCATTCATGCACTAGGAATTAAATCAATAAGGAAATCATCTTCCTATTCTCGAGGACATCTAGGTAAATCCTCTTGAAATACATCTATGTATTATTTCTCTATATGTACATATTCAATTTGAAGATTTACTTCATCACACATATATATTTGGTTCTATTACCCTCCATGAATTTCATTCAGTAGAGATACTTTTGGTGAATCTAGATAAGAATCCGATGCTGAGGTTTCTTCTCTAAAGATAATAAATTCTACACCATTCTCAAAAAATTGTATCTTCCTTCTTCTTATAAGTGATATTCACATCATAACATCATAGCCAATTCATAAATATAATTATATCAATGTTAACCATTTGTATGAAAATAATATTTGTATCTAATGCATGTTTATGTGTCTTGAGGGGGACTTATAGACACACCTTTGTTGCAATTATACATCCTCCATGACTTTTGACTGACAACAACTTTATTTCATATAAATGAACATGTCTAATTTTATAATAAAACTAGGAATATATAAATGAATGTGATGATCAAAAAATCAAATAATGCATTGGATACGTTTTAGTAAATAATTAAAGTACATGACACCACATCATTAAGAACTTCAACCTCTGTGGTTGTAATCACATAGGCTTACCATTTCACTCGAGGCCTTTTCTGAGAAATGTCTTCTTTGGCGGATAAGACACTCATTTTCAAAGATTCAAATCTCCCAATAATTGTAGCATTTAATTACATCAACATTTTTCTTCCCATTTAATTCATTAGATCTATGACCCTTTTCTCTACACTTATAGTAGAATCACATGCCTTTTAAGCATTTACTATGATTATTCTATCCTTAGTTCTCGCATAATGGGAATTTTTTCGTTGTCTTGTTATTCTTTGGCACATATCAATTTCCATGGTTTTCAGAGTAACTGATCTTATATATGTTTCCATTAAACAAATTTGATCTAGAAATTTAATTCTATGTTTTGATGGAACTTAATACAATTTAAACGTATGCTGAAAATGTTTGAGATGCTAGTTCCCTTCGAAGAAATGTGTTAAAAAATCAAATAAAGGAACAATCATTCCTTCCGAGTCACATGCACAATATATAGAGTACCTAGAGAGTATTCTGAAGGTAGCCTCATACTCTGATACAATTTATTCTTCCCATTTCATTAATCCATGTAATTTACTCTTAATTTTGGTTTGTTTCTCGTGAGGGAAATATTTGTCAAAGAATATTTCCATAAATGAATTCCATTCCATATATTCTATTTCTTTTTCCACTATGATATTCTGGATTAAGGACCACCATTGATCAACATCTCCCTTATGGAAATACACTACCAGCACTATATTTTCCTTTTAATTGACTCTTAATACCATGCATATATTTTCAAGGGACATGATCCACTGCTAAACTGCCACTAGACTAGTATTCACACTAAAAGATAGGGGCTTCTGCTACATGAAACGATCCAACACATGTGTATCATGGATATTCTTCAATTCCTGAGTATTTTGTCCCAATATGTTAATGATATGATCCACTCAATCATTGAATATGTTGAGTTTATCAGTGGGAAAATCACTAATATTTCCATGAGTATTAATTCCGCTTCTTCAACTAATTGAAATTTCGAAATAATGTCATACAATATATTAGGTTATGAATCATAATTTATAATATAAAATCGAAAAATAAATAAATTTAATTGAATGTGGTGACTTAGATAAAGAACAGGGCACAATTTATTAAAAAATAAAAAAACATATTACTTGTGTTTGAAGGATGCAATCGTTTTACAATCATTTCATAATAAGGAAGAAAATCACCAGACAAATAAACCTTCCATGTAATGTCCTGGTTGAATTCCTTGTTTTAAAGACTATCCACAACCATGTTCGCTTTAGGAAATGCATGAGTGGAAATGTAGTTAATTTCCGTGAGAGAAGAAAGGAAATTCATCCAACAGGAAGTATGTGGCTAGTCAACATGCACCACCCCTTCCAAATAGCTTGGACAATAGTGGTTGAATATCATTCAATTCAAATATTATTCTAACCCTTTTTTGGATAAGTCAATGGCATGGATTACCCCCATCATTTCCACTTCAAAATATGAGGCCATACCCCATCCTCTAAAAAAGCATCTCTAACACCTACCATGATTGTCTCTAAAGAGAGTTCTCCATCCTGCCGGTCCCAAGTTGTGTTTAGATTCATTATCAAAATTCACATTGATCCATCCATGTAGCAGAGCTTTCCAGAATATGTCAATGGTGCATTGGGGTATTCGTTATGAACCAACAATCCTATGATAGTGTAGGATCTCAAATTGACCTACAGTGTTATCATAACATGCTTTATGAATGGAAGAAGCATCCCGGATGGCAATGAGAATCCGTACCATACCTACATTAAGTATAAATGATAAATTATTAAAAAGAATATTATTCATAACATACCAGATCACATGGAAGAGCGCAATAGTAGTAGTCAAAAATATTCTTGAATTGTTTAGAAGATTCAGAATCAACATTATCCCATAAATGAGAGATGATAGAATTAATAAGTAACCCTCAAAAGAAAAAACTATCAACAATATAATTACAAAGAGATGCAGCTGTAGCACAAGATAAAAACAAATTATTTTCAACCTCTCTATTTTGGTTTCAAAGGTGACAACCATAGAAATGTTTAATTCAAAAAGATTGAAAACAAACTTAAGTGGGAACTCTGTTTTGAGAAATACACCAAACAAAAGTAAATTTCAAGGGACAAAACAATGGTTTTTAGAATGAGATAAAACAAAATAAGATAGAATCATAATTTATGAAATTGAAATTGAAATTTTTTTTGGATCAAGAGCACCATTTTAAGCAGGCTCCAAAATGAGGCAATCCTCCGAGTTGGAGAAGGGATAATTACAAATAACAGGACCATGGTGTCTCTGGAGGAAATATTTACATTAAAATAATTCATAATGTCTTGTAATGAAAATTTGAATTATCCTATGCATATCTCTTGGTAGTGTCAAACCAAGAGTGAATCAAGGCCCGTTTTCATGCACCATGATACACTAGGTCATGCATGAAAGTCACTTTCAGATCTTTCCTTCTTAGTTGCATCTGTGCGAGAGCCACCACTACTTGATTATATCCAGCCAGAGATGTATTTTCTATAAATATCAACATAATCTATTTCTTACAAAAATATTAGGATGATCATGAATTTTTATCCTCAAATACTATCTAAGGGGTGTATTCCCTAATCTATGTTTTGTAAATCTATAATCTATGGTGTCTACTAAACTTACACTGATACCAACTGTAACACCCCAACCCTAGAATCTTGTAGCCGGTGCATTAATTACTACATAGGAATTATGAAAAGGAAGTAAATCATGAATTAATTATAAAATAATATTTCTTGATAAAATTAGATACATAAATTTAACTCATATTATATTTGGAAGGCTAACAAAATACAATACATAATAAAAACAAATAATTGCATCCATGAGAACTCAATATATGATCTCCTCCAAATATCCGTTTGAAGGTAAACAAATGAAATGGGTGATATCAAATTTTACGTAAGGTATACTAATAAAAAAAAATTAATCAATAATAATTGAGTCATAAAAAATTTGTCATAGTCAAAATGTCATGGAGAATAAATAAATAACACTTGCCATTAATAAACTTAGAATAAAATTTCATCCATAGATTTTTTAATTGTAAAAATCTCATGGATTGAAATAATTGAAAACTAAATACATAGAATTTTTATTTATTATAAGTCATGTATCTGTAACATGATTCATTTAACTGTCAAACAGTATAATTTTGGGGGGTAGAAACCTGTCTGATTTTTTTTCAAAAAAACTCGAAGGTTTTTTTCACCAATTGATATTTTTCATGAGTCCTGTCAATGCATCGAGGGGCTGCAGTGGACCCAGCCCATCACTTAAAGTAAAAATAATTCATTATAATTTTTTTATAAGTAAAATAATCCCCCTCAATGTAAGTATATAGTAGAGGATAGAGATTCATCAATATTTCCACAATTATACCAATATTCTAAATAAAAAATGTATGTAAAAGGTTATACGGCTAAAGAAAAAAATAATACCCATGAGACCAGAATATGGATTTAATATATATATATATATATATATAATCTCATATGAGGAATGATTTAAAATGGGTAGTGGTTACTACAATTATGTAATATTAGGTTCACAATACAATGTAATAGACAATGAAATGGAAATTGAGACAAAGTCCCTAACCACATCGTAAACAACTGTGTCATATGAAAGAAATTAATAACCAAAAATAAATTATAGAATATAATGGATATGAAGAGAATAATTATAATATATATCAAATTTAAGTTCAAAATACATCACATTCATGAAATAAGTGGCGAACAATGGAAATCACATGGAATTAAAAGTAAGATAAGAAACCTCTAAACACATTGTCTAAAAGTGATCATTGACCAATCCTAATGACCCGAATAATAAAATTTAAAATCATTAATTAAAAATTTTAGAAAATATTCTACATTTATTCTATTTATTTTAACCTTATTAGGATCTTCAATGTCCTTTTTAATGGTTTCAATAGAATTTATTTTATTATTTTGGAAGCATTTTCATCCATGGTTTTCATGATCAGTTTACTTGTATTCATGAATGGAAGTTCATTTCACTGTGGGTTTGAATCCTAAATTGGTTAAATATATTACTAGTTACTTTTAATGATATATAAATTAAATTATAATGATTTTGGTTACATACCATTCAGATGAATTGTTTGTTAAAATATAATGATAAACACTTGGTTTACTTGGCATTTTTGGGCATACTGAACTTATTTTGTATTTAATTTTATATTATGAGTGTGTAAGGATTGAAAAACATATAATAAGATGAAATACATATATTATATTCTATACCAGCCATTAATATGGTTTCATGACTAGAATTTAATATGTTAATGAATATTGAGAACAAGTTTTCCTTGAATGTTATAAATTAACACATCTCCTATGGTGTTTTCATTTTTAGTATAAGAGGAGGGAGAATGAGAGATGATGATGAAATGTTACATTATAATAGTAAAATTATAATTCAGGTAAGGTACTAGAATTAACATAGATTTTTTCTATTGGGATATGAGGAAAAAAATAAAATAAATAAACATGAAATAAAAGAAATAATTTATAAATCCTTTACAAAAATTCGACAGCATAACAACGACAAAAAAAAATCATAAAATAGTTGGATGAGAGAAAAGTGGTATCTAATAATTCATAAAAGATTTGGAAAGAAATAGGAATATCGAATGACATATCCCTACATAAATCAATTCAATATAAAATATAATAACATAAAATGAATTCTTTAAAAAGAGAAGAGTTGTAGATTTCCTTACCTTGTAGAGTAACTCCCAAAACAAGAAGGCTCGGACAATGGGGGAATGAGGACACCTTGGGATGACTATTAGGGAGGTAAAACAACAAGATCATGGAGAATTATGGATTTATAATGAAGTAAAATTATGGGATGAGTTGGTATTTATAGTAAATGAGAGAGAGTTTTTTATTAATTTAAGGAGATCCCTCAATAGTAGATTTTGAAAAACCATGGGCTTTCCCATTGTATTTGCCCATGATTTTAGCCTGATAGGACACCTCATGTCATATTTTACTATTTAAAACTCTACCATCCTTTAATATTATTTATTACATCATTATGAGTTCATTAAACAACCAAAAACTCAAAACTGTATTTTTACTATTAAGGAAAAATTCAATAATTTTTGTAACAACCCCAAAATTCACCCTGAATTTTTTTGGATGTGTTGAATTGAAAAATGACTTCAATTTTTTTGAAAATAATTATATATATATATTAAATTTAATTTTAAAATAAAATCATAATTTATACAAAAATAACAATATTATATATATTACTCATTTTTTAATACCTTGAAAAGGTAATCATAATCTCATTACCTTAAAATATGAAGATAATAAAATTATAATATGATTTACTATTTATAAGTGTCATATTATTATTCAAATTACTATTTATAATGGCATGTAACTATTTAATAAAAAACAACTTGTAACAATCAGACCCCAAATAACTTACTGATCACAACCATAGATGACCATTTTTGAAATTCAAAACATAGATATGGAAAATTTTTGTTTAATGACTAGGTTATGAAATTACCCTACAAATAACCAATTTTTGATTGACAGAGACTCATAGATTCGTTAAATATAGGCTATCTAATTAATTAAAAGTATTAAACAGAAATAATGCATAAAATGATTGGGGTGTTATAATGAGAGTGAAGACAACTACCTAAGAGGTTTTGATGAAACTGAACAATGGAAAAAGATCGCACTAGAAGTTGTGTCATTTCTCTAAGAAACCGCCATAAATCTCTTCTATTAGGAATTTAACAACAAAATAAAAACATATTTGGCATCCCAAAACATATATATTCCCATAAAAATAAAATTTATAGAAAATAAATGGGATCTTATAAGATGATCTAAGTAGATCTATGAAAGTGTGAGAGGAATGACGATGAAAAAAGACGCACCTCATGAATCAGGGTCAGGATTCCAAGAAACTGGAATAGATCTCAGCCTCTATCATAAAAAAACTATATAAGATTTTATTTGATGTTTAAAATCATATATCTTCCAAAAATGGGTGTAGATCTATGATAAAAAAGATGGTAGAAAGAGATCTATGAAAACGAGTGAAACCCAAAAAAGATCGGGCACTTTCCATGAGAATTGGGCATCAATACACAAATAGTGGGATCCATGATCACTGGAATGAATTTGGGAATGGTTATATAGCCATCAATGGAGGGAAATATAAAATTAGGGACATTTAAGAGAACTAAAGATCATATAAAATCAAAAAAAATTAGGATCCTCAAACCAGGTTATTACTTTTTCTCTATGTAGAGTTATTCTGCATAGTTAAACAAACCATGCACTAAATATACACTAGAAACTATCTTGACGAAACCCCTTCATGGCCTCCATGCATTTTATCCCTAACTGTAGTCAAACAATTATGAATCTACTACCTCAAAACTGCAACATAGCATGGTTTCACCTAGGATATTTACATGGTTTAGAAAAACCATGAGCAACCTGTGCACATCTACTTTAGCACCTGAAACTTATTGAAAGATTACCAAAATCTCCCAACCATCACCCTTATATAAAATAATAATCTAATGGTACATAAAATAAAACATGTGTACTATATTTTTCCCACCATTGGTTATTGGATCGTTGGAAAATAGAAAACCCTCACATCCCAAAAAGTGTTTCAGCCATTTCTCTTTCATTTCCTTCTTGTGATCCCAAGTCTCTTCCTGAATCTATATATGATTCAATAAAACCTGAACTAGACCAATTATTTATTCACACACCAAATTCTATTATCTATCCAGAATCTTCACTATGATTTGTTCCAATGATGCATCCATATTTTGGTCAATGTGATTCCCTCTGATCACATGGTCGGGATCATGCTGATACATTTTCAATTGGGATACATGGAACACATTATTCAAAATATTAATCCATTTTGTTAATTCAAACTGTTATGTCACATGTACAACCCATTCATGTGTATCAAAAGGACCTATATATCGAGGATATAACTTTACATATTCCCAAAATGAAGATTTCTATCCTATTGAGATATCTTAACGAAATCATGATCACTTACGGAAAATGACAGCAGTCATCGATGATGATATTCATGAGATTTAAAATGGATCTCACTTATCTACCACCTCTTTATAAACATCTATATCTTCTCCGTTTTTTCAGGGAAAATACTATGCTCAACTTGGGTAGTCTCACCAATTTCCACCCAGTATATTGGAGATCTACATGGATACTCATAATATGCTTCGAACAGATCCATATGTATCAAGTCCTGATAGTTGTCATAGTATGAGATCTCCACGAAGGGTACATACATCTTCCAAGATCCACCAAAATCCATTACACTAGCATTCAACATGTCTTCCATAATTTATGTCTTCAAATCAGACTGGATGTCTATTTGAGGACAATATGCCTAGCTCAAAGTCAACATGGTCACAATGGCTTTCTGTAATGATGTCCAGAAACATGATGTGATTATCAATCTCTATTTTAAAAGAATTAAATTGGTACACCATGTATCTTTACCACTTCTTTGATATATATTTTTCAACAATCTTCCACCATATTATTTTCATAGTTATCGATGAAATGGTCCGACTTGGAAGGATGATCAACTATCACCCATATGGCATCGTGTTTCCAGAAAATTCATGGGGGAATTTAACCAAAATCCATATCTATATACTCAAATTTCCATGCACGAATTGGTAAATACTTCAACTTACAAATTTGTCAATGATGATCTATAATAACCTACTAACAAGTTATGCACCCTAAGAAAAACCGGGCCACCTTCCTTTTCATGTAGCTCCACCAAAACTGCACGTTCATTGCCTTATACATATTCAATGTTCCATTATTTATAGTCCATATCGAATTTGGGTAAGCATGAAGGAGTTTCTTCTATCAGGACATAGGTAAAATCATCTAATCTATAATACATAAAACTAAACTGCCATCGTGTTTGGATCGCTCCATGGTCACCCCACCATTGAGTCATGAATTCATAACTAAGAATTCTATGTCGAATTTTCATTCTAATATGACTTCTTTACCAAATCAAGAACTAGCATAGCTATAATGTAAACTGAAACCTCACCTTTTTCTTCACATTTCATATTCATGATGTATTGGACCGACATAAACCACAACTCATCTAAAGATTTATTTCATAATTATGTGAATGAATTTCATCTTAACGTTACAACCATCCAATTACCTTCCTAGGTATATACATGAAGTCAACGTTATACATCTGAAGATACTCAATCCACCTCATCTTCCTTATATTCATGTCCCATTATGATAAAATATGTTTCAGGATTTTTTTATATGTGAACATAGTAAATTTACCAAAAAATAGAAAATGATGGGAAGTCATCCAAGAATGGATGAATGAAACAAACGCCACACTGTGTTTTGGGTAATACATCTCATGCACTATCAACTTCCTTGAACCATAAGCAACAACATGGTCTTCTTATATGGGAACTAATCCAAAACCAGATATAGAAGAATCATAGTACACAACATACCCTCTCCTCCTTCTAGAGAAAATAATATGGGTTTCGTTGTAACTATAAAATTCATCTCTCAAAAATATATCTGGAATTCATCAGTCCATTTGAATAGGGAATTATTCTTTTTTATAGCTGCCATAAGTGAGGATAGTCGTGAGAAGATTGGAATAATCATTTAGTATTATCCTGATTGACAAAGAAAGAATTGTATCTCGGGGACATTCTTTTGTGGTTTCAACGAGATAACCTCCTATATCATCCTTGGATCCAATGAAACACCCTTTTAGAAAATTACATGTCCAATAAAGCATACCTATAATAAAAAAATCATAGATAGAAAGGTTGTCATAAAAACAGTGATATCTCGAAATTTTTATCACTTTTTCAAGGTGTTCCTCCTACTCCGCACTGGTATTTGAATACACCAAAATTTCATCCACATGCATCATAATAAAAGATTCCATATAATGATGGAATCTCGGATTCATGAAATCCCTGAAGACCACTGGTGCATTCTTCTGACCGAAAGGAATGATTATATATTTGTAGTGGCCATATCTACTTTAGAATGTTATGTTCAGAATGACTTCCTGCTATGATCACAATTTATGAAATCTTTATCACAAGATAATATTATAAAACCATTGATCTCATCTAAATTGATAGAACATGTAATCAATGCATGAAATTGGACACTGATTCATTTCAGTAACATGGTTAAGCTTCCGATAATTGACGCATAACCTAATAGTTCCATCTTCTTTCTCCTTGAACAATATCGGTGCTTCACACAGAGGTGTACTTGGCCAAATGAAAGCCTTTATTTCCTACTCCTCCAACTTCACTTTCACAAACCATAACTATGTTGGTTCACTCTTATAAGATAGAAGGTAAATATGATTAGTCCCTAAATTGAGATTAATAGTAAACTCCACTTCCCTTATAAATGGTAACCCACAGATGTTTTTAGGACATTCATCATGAAATTGATCAACCACTACTGGAAAATGGAAATTGTGGATCTCTTTCATCCATTCCAAAGTTAACAACACCAAATGGCATGAGATGGTTCACACCATCGGTGCCAATAAATCTATTAAACCATTCTTCATAGCCTTCTCTCCTCAGAAGAGATGCTTGATGCCATCCTCAAATGTGAAACTAACCATTCATCTATAATAGTGGATGTGAGCCTTGATCATTTTCAACCAATCCATATACAATATTACATTATAGAAATCCATCTCCAACATCTATAAGTACCATTTCAACTCATCTTTATCAATAGATAAATCACAGGCTCTATACCTAAAGGCTTTTAATTGTCGTTCATAGAGTGGATTTGTAACGACCCAAAGTTTCATTAATGGAAAATCCCTCTTGATCTAGTTAAATGTATCTTTTCGGAAAATATTTTTATAAGATTTCAACTTCGTTGGTTTTATGTTAAGATTTTTTACCATTGCTAATATAGCCGTTGAATAGTGATCACATGATTAGTATAAATATAGGACTTTAACCAATCCAATTTACTCAGAAAAAAGAAGTGATGGCCTCATCTAGTAGAATTGCTCCATACGAAGCCCATTTGACGGAGCTCAGAAAAGAGGTAGCATCCTTGGGCTTCGCTCTTGACCTATCCCAAGCTGAGCTTCATCCTGTCAAGATCGAACGGGACTGTCTACGTGAAAAGTGGAAGTTGATAGAGATTATCACTCAAGCAATGTTATCCGAGCCACCCCAAGAGTCTGATACCATCACACACCTTACCCTTAGGTCTTATGTTGCTGTTTTAAGGGGTTATGTAACAAATCGATAGTACTATGTTCATGTACATTATTATTTTTATATATAATAATGTATATACATTCTTGTCATTAGGAATACATTGTAAATAGTTTTTAAAGTACAAATAATCTTTGTAGTTATTATTTAATTAAGAATTCTATTTTATTAAATTAAAGGATTTTTTTTGAAATAAATAATATTTTAATAAAATATTATTATTTTTATTATTAAATTAATTTTTATTAAATATAAATGATCTTATAATTTTATGAATACAATTATAATTTTTATTAATCTTTGAAATCCATTTCTGTCAAAACCCGTGAATTTTCGATAAATGTCGGGTTTTATTTTAAAAGTGAAAATTAACATATTTAGAAAATCATTTAGATAAAATAAATGTTATTTCTAGAATCAGGATGCTGAAATTATCCAATGGTTAATTTTTCATAATTTTCTGAGACATTCAAATTTTTAGATAAAAATTAAATACTGTTTATATATATAATGTGTTTTATGACATCCTAATGACCCAATAGTGATTTAATAAAATACTATAAGCTTTATGTTCGGCCAATATATGTTTTAACATTACAATAATGTGATATTGGGTTTGTTTGACTTACTTTTCAAAACATTAATGGACCCCTCAAGACTTATAAAACACCTTGACTTTTTAAATTAATTTCTATGGGAGTGTGACTCACCTACACATAATCAACCCTATTATTTTAAGAATTTCGGACTTTGGCCTAAAAAAATATTTTTTTCCTCTACCCTTTTCCAAAAACTATGGGAAAAAACCATGGTATGGTTTGTGGTTTGTATTAATTTAATATAAGGGGTCCCAAACCTAAATAATAAAGAATTCCCTCACCTTTCCTATATAAACCCACCCAAGCTCCCAATTCCTCCTCAATAAAAACCCTTGGAGTTCTTCCAACCACTTACCCACTCTCTCTAGAATCCTCCCAAGGTGACCCAAGCTCCCAAGAAGCCTCTCTCAAGACTCTCTCAAGCCTTTTGAAGCACACTTCCATGTAAGGGTTTTTCTTCCTTTCTCATTTTTGTCCAATTTTCATAATATTGTTATTCCATTTTATTCAATTATAAATGTTGGGTTATGGTTTCTCACCTACCCCATACTCCACTATTATTTTTTTAATTATGGGAGTCCCCTTTCTCTCTCATTAAATGCCTCCCATGTACACTTGTTACTATGCCGAAATTACGAAAGGAACTTCTCTCTCCTCTTTTACATTCAAGTAATACTTTTGTATCAATAATCAAAATTCAATTCCATTTGTTTGTAAATTTATCTATAGGACCCCCCCCCTTACATTCCATTTCATGTAAATATGATTATACAACCCTTTCTCTCTCATCAACCATTTTTATGAATTATTATGTCACGCCATTACGCTGCCGAAATTGCACCGATTTTCTAAGCCAATGCCATTGTGTAGTGAGTACCATACCCATTTCTCCATCAAGGGTATTCACCTTTACGAACATTTACTTATCGATTATAAAGTTTCAGGTATGAATTCCACATTCATTTATCATTGAATAAATTATTATGTTTAATGAATCCATGTTTTATGATCCATGTGGCACACTTATGCATGAAATGAAATGTTTAAGAAGGGTGTGCCCTTATAGTGCTCCAATGCATTGGGTAAAGTATAGTATCATGATATGTTATGTTTAATGAGTGTTGAATCATGCTAATTAAAGTGCAATGATGGTTTAATCATGCTTTATGTGCAATGAGGATTTACTAATTCTCCATGTGCAATGAGCCTTGGCTCATGCTAATTCCATGTTATGTGTTGTTGCAGCATTTCCATGTTATGATTATCATGCTTTATCATGATTTTATGTTCAGGTTTATCTTATGCTCTATTGATATGCCTATTGTCTAAGATGTATTTAACCTCTCATGTTCTTCCATGTGTACTCCCTTACTGGGCTTTATAGCTCACCTTTTTCTTATGCATGTCCTCAGGTTCTCCCATGTAATGCTAAGTACTAGGGAATGTAGTGGTCATGTAATGGATGTTTTAAGAAAAGATGTTTTATATCATGTCTTAAGTTTTTATTTAATGATCCTAAGCCCCAATGAAACTAAACCTATCAATATTCTTTGTTGTATCAAGTGAAGTATTATGTAATAAATAATTTTTAAGTTTGTAATAAAAGCAGGGTTTTCATAGTTGGTATCAGAGGATAGGTTTAGTTATTTTTGGGATTAGGAAAACCTAGTAAAGACATAGATACAAGAATAATTATAATAAAAACATCCCTAAGTTCTGGTAAGTACTGATTATGTTGTTTATCAAACAAATACATCCCTGTCTGGATACGAGCATGTAGAGGTGGCTCTGGCACAGATGTATCCTAGGGATAAAACCCAAAAACAACACTTTCAGCTAGACTCGAATGGGAATAGGTGCATGACAACAGGCCTTGCTGCACTCTTGGTTATGACACTCCCGATGGATATGATTTGATAAATTCACAAGCTAAGTATGAACCCTTATTAAGGGAATGAAAAAAAATTCCCCTTAGAATATATGTTAGAAAGTAGATCATGAAAAGCCTAGATTGAAGCCTATAGACTCATGAGTTAAGGAAATAAACGATTATTTATAAGTCATCAACTTTTTCCTTTGGATTACCCTTTATGTGTTACCCCTAACATTCCTTTTATTCCTTCCAATGGCCGGTAATAGGAGGACTCAGGCTAACAACCATTGTGAAGATCAGTGTGATGACTGTACTAATGAGTTTCCCAATCCAATGGGAATGGGAATTGCAAAATTGGTCACGCTTCCCCCTCAGATAACACAAGTTTTTAATAGAAACATGGGTCAAGAGGAACACCCCCCCCCCCAAGAAAGAACAAGTCACTATCGAAAGCTTCATGAGACAAAGGCCCACTACTTTTAGTGGATCATATGACCCCATGATCACTGAACAATGGATGAACTCCATTGAAATGATCTTCTCCATCCTTCAATGTTCTGAACAAGATAAGGTTCCCCTGGCGGCTTATCGTATGGATGGTGAAGCTGATCAATGGTGGACATTGTTCAAAAATACAAAGCCTGAGGAGGAGATCAAGGCGTTGGAATGGAAGGATATCTGGAAGATGTTTTCGATAAATATATTCCACGAACCCTCCAGCTTAAGATGGAAAGGGACTTCCTTTCCCTCAAGAAAAATAATGAAGAATCTGTTGGAGCGTATGAGGAAAACTTCACAAGGCTTGCATGATACGCTTCCGGCTTTATCGTTACCCCCTAATGCAAGGTTGACCGCTTATTTGGTGGCCTGAAGCCTAGCTTGCGGAAAGCATTAGCGATCCGTGACTTCGACAGCTATGAGGAAATTGTCCGATGTTCCCTCAAGGTCAAAATGGAGATCAGGGAATCACAGGGGTATCATTGGGACAAGAAGCGTAAGGTGGATTTCAATGCTGGTGGTCCGATGGACAAATCCAATGGTTCTAAGAAGATCCATCACCCTACTTTCCAAAACTGCGGTAAGAAGCACCCTGGAAATTTCCTTAAGGGGATGAGGAAATGCTTTAGGTGTGGAAGAGAAGGGTACCTAGCTATTAATTGCCGGCAAGAAAGACCCACGGTTGCGACTGAGGAGAGAAACACTCCGTTCTAACCTCAACGCGTTGTTCAATGCTACAAATGCAAAGAACCGGGGCATTTTTCAAATCAGTGCCCTAATCCAAGGGTTTTCGGAGGCAACCAATAACCTCCAAGGTAGTAAGGAAGATCTTTTTCCATCACTTTGGCCGAAGTGAAACCCGACAACGAAGTGGTGATAGGTA
The DNA here is from genome assembly GCA_963277665.1 of Viscum album. Classification (NCBI taxonomy): domain Eukaryota; kingdom Viridiplantae; phylum Streptophyta; class Magnoliopsida; order Santalales; family Viscaceae; genus Viscum; species Viscum album. The sequence continues at coordinate 1,572,210,755 of OY728121.1, read as the reverse complement.
CGCTAGTTATTTATTCAAGAATAGAAAATGTACTTTTTGATTCAGTTTCTACACATTATTTTATATCCTGAATGTTTAGTAGAATAATCCCATCACCACCTCAACTCATGGAAGTAAAGATGTCGGTGAGTATGGAAAATGGGGAAATCATTGCATACCATGCGTATAAGTCCTCCCCTGTTATAATCTATGGATTGAATTTCCCAATGAACCTCATCATACTCCCGTTGGTGGAATTTGATGCAATTCTTGGCATTGATTGGCTTTCCTTATATAGAGCCAACATAAATTTTCGGGAAAGGGAAATCACACTCCATATGGAGAATCGACCGCCGATTCTTTACAAGTGTAAGGAGGAAGATGAATCTCCTTTAGCTCCATCATCTAAATCATGGATATTACTGCCCTATGATAACGTGTATCTAGCTCAGATGATTGAGTCCATGGAAGAATTTATCCTTGAAGAAATGGTTATTGTGAGGGAATTCGCTGAAGTGTTTCCTGAGGAATTTCCTGGTCTTCCTCCTAGAAGAGATGTTAAATTTTCAATTGAACTTATACCTGGGGTGCTACCAATATCCACGACTCCATATAGAATGTCTATCATTGAGCTTGAAGAGTTAAAGAAACAACTATTTGAGAATCTGTATAAAGGGTTTATATGCCCAAGTGCTTCACCATGGGGTGCACCAGTCCTCTTCATCAAGAAGTAGGATGGGTCAATGTGGCTTTGCATCGATTATCGTGAACTTAACAAAATTAGGATGAAGAACAAGTATCCTCTCCCACGAATTTATGACTTGTTCGATCAGCTGTGTGGAGCACAATACTTCTCCAAGGTAGATGTTTGGTCAATATACTGTCAAGTAAGGGTGAAGACGGAATATATCCCCAAGACTACTTTTCACACAAGATACGGGCACTATGAATTCATTGTAATGCCTTTCAGAGTCACCAATGATCCAGTAATCTTCATTGACATAATGAATAGATTGTTTAGAGGTTACCTCGATAAATTTGTGGTAGTCTTTATAGATGATATTCTAATATACTTTAAAACCAAGGAGGATCATGAGGAGTATTTAAGAACTATACTAGAGACTTTGCGCAAGGAGAAGCTCTATGCAATGTACAACAAGTGTGAGTTCTGGTTGAAGGAGGTCTCATTATTGGGCCATATCATCACAAGCAATGGGATATCTGTGGACCCCTCCAAAACAGATGCAATTGAGGGATGGTCGAGGCCAACATTGGAAACGAATATCCATAGCTTATTGGGGTTAGGTGGATATTATCGACGATTTGTGAGAAATTTCTCATGATTGTCCAACCCTCTTACCTTGCTAACTCAAAATGGAGTAAAGTTTGGATGGAGTGATAAATGTGAAGAATTCTTCAAGGAGTTGAAAAGGAGGCTTATCACAGTGCTCATGCTCACTTTACCTACAAGTGGGGAACTTTTTGTGTTGTTCGTTGATGCTTCAAAGAAGTTCTTAGGTTGTGTGATGATGAAGAATGATAAAGTGATATATTATACCTCAATGCAGTTGAAAATCCTTGAGATAAACTATCCAATGCATGACCTGGAGTTATCTGTGGTGGTCTTTGCCTTGAAAATCTGGAAGATTTATCTCTATGGGGAGAAATGTGAGATATATAATGACCACAAGAGTCTTAAATATATATTCACACATAAAGAGCTTAATATGCGCTAGAGAAGATGTATAGTTCTCTTCAAGGATTATGATTGTTCAATACATTACCACCCTGGGAAAGCAAACAAGGTGGAAGATTCCCTAAGTAGAAAGGACCCAATGATTCTATCAATGATGAGAATTGAGAAGGATCCAATCATCTTAGACTTGATGAAGATGTACATGGTAATCATAAAGAATTGAACATCATCAATCCTTTCACAATTTATTGCTCAACCGTCTCTTTTGGAAAGGTTAAAGGATGCTCAAAAGGATGATGTGGGAATTTAGGAAAAAGTGGAAGCTATAGAAAGAGATAAATCCTCAGTGTTTAATGTTAATGAAGAAGGAATTCTGCGGTTTGGTAATGGTATATGTGTTCCCTCAAGTCCGGAGCTGAAGAAGGAACATTTGGATGATGCACATAGTTCAAATTTCACTATTCACCCAGGGAGCACAAAGATGTATCGAGATCTCCGAGAAAACATTTGGTGGGATAATATGAAGAAGGAGATCACTGAATATACATCAAAGTGCCTGATGTGTCAGCAAGTGAAGGTAGAGAGGCAGAAATTTAATGGGATTATGCAACCATTGGCCATATCATAATGGAAATTGTAGAACATCACCACGGAATTTGTCACCAGACATCCGAGGACATCCAAAGGAAACAATGCAATCTGGGTTGTTGTGGATCATCCTACAAAGACTGCACACTTCATTGCTATACAGTAGGATTTCTCTTTGGATCAACTAGCATATATTTATATCAGGGAAGTGGTAAGGCTACATGGAGTGCCACTATCTATTGTGTCTGACCAAGATCCAAGATTCACCTCTATGTTTTGGAAGTGTCTTGAAAATGCTCTGAATACTGAACTGAACATCAGTATGGCCTATCAACCTCAAACTGATAGCCAATCTGAGCGGACTATCCAAACACTTGAGGACATGTTGAGATCATGATAAATGTACTTTAAAGGAGGATGGGATCAACATATTCCTCTGGTTGATTTCTCTTATAATAATAGTTTCCACTCGAGTATCCAAATGGCACCATATGAAGCCCTGTAGGGGAAAAGGTGCAGAACACCAGTATATTGGGATGAGGTCGGTGAACGTAAGCTGCATGGACCAGAAATGGTCGAGGAAATGGTGGAGAATGCGAAAACCATTCAACAACATATCAAAGTATCCCAGAGTCGACAGAAGAGTTATGCAGATAACCGTCGATGAGACCTTAAGTTTAACGTTGGAGACACGGTGTTTCTACGCATATCTCCATGGAAAAAGGTTATGAGGTTTGGAAGGAAAGGGATGTTAAGTCCAAGGTACATCGCCCCCTTCGAGATTCTTGATCGTGTTGCGGTTGTGGCCTATCATCTAGAACTTCCACCTACCATGGCCAAAGTGCATGATGACTTTCATGTATCCCTCTTAAGGAAGTACATACCAGACTCTTCACATGTACTCTCTTCTGAGGTGATACAATTGTAAGATGATTTTTCTTATGAGGACAAACCAGTGAAGATCTTAGATCATAGAGAAAAAGTTCTATGAAATAAGAAAATGCCCCTCATCAAGTTGTTATAGAGAAATAACAAGTTTGAAGAAGAGTCTTGGGAATCGGAGGAAATGATGAACCTAATTTACCCACATTTGTTTTAGTGTGGGAAAATGAAAATTCTGAGGGCGAAATTTCTTAATGGGGGAATATTGTAACGACCCAATGTTTCATTAATGGAAAATCCCTCTTGATCTAGTTAAATGCCTTTTTATGAAAAATAGTTTTATAAGATGTCAACTTATTCGGTTTTTTGTTATGAATTTTGATCTTTGCTAATATAGTCATTGAACATTGATTACATTATTAGTATAAATATATGAGTTTAACAAATCAAATTTACTCACACAAAAGAAGTGATGGCCTTATCCAATATAATTGCTCCATACGAAGCCCATTTGTCAGAGCTCGGAAAAGAGGTAGCATCCTTGGGTTCGCTCATGACCTAGCCCAAGCTGAGCGTTATCATTTCAAGCTCGAACGGGACCGTCTATGTGAAAAGTGGATGTTGATAGAGATTACCACTCGAGCGATGTTATTCGAGCCACCCCTTGAGTCTGTTACCATCACACACCTTACCCTTAGGTCTCATGCGACTGTTTTAAGGGGTTATGTAACAAATCGATAGTACTATTTTCATGTACATTATATTTTTTTTGTATATAATAATGTATATACTTTCTTATCATTATGAATACATTGTAAATTGTTTATAAAGTACAAATATTAATTGTAGTTATTATTTAATTAAGAATTCTATTTTATTAAATTAAAGGATTTTTTTGAAATAAATAATATTTTAATAAAATATTATTATTTTTATTATTGAATTAATTTTTGTTAAATATAAATTATCTTATAATTTTATGAATTCAATTATAATTTTTATTAAGGTTTGTATGACATTTTTGTTAAAACCCGTGAATTTTCAATAATTGCCGGTTTTTATTTTAAAAGTGAAAATTAACATATTTATAAATTTATTTAGATAAAATAAATGTTATTTCTAGAATCAGGATGTCAAAATTATCCAACGGTGAATTTTTTATAATTTTCTGAGATAGTCAAATTTTTGGGTAAAAATTAAATACCGTTTTAATATATAATGTTTTTTATGACATCATAATGACCCAATAGTGATGTAATAAAATATTATATGCTTTATGTTCGGCCAATATATGTTTTACCATTAAAATAATTTGATTTTGGGTTTGTTTTACTTACTTTTCCTAGAATTAAAGGACCCCTTAATACTTATTAAACACCTTGCATTTTTAAATTAATTTCCATGGGAGTGTGACCCACCTCCACATAAGCAACCATATTATTTTAAAAATTTCGGACTTTGGCCTTATAAAATATTTTTTTCATGTTCCCTTTTCAAAAAACCATGGGAAAAAAATGGGCTAGTTTGTGGTTTGGATTAACTTAATATAAGGGGTACCAAACCTAAATAATAAAGAATTCCCTCACCTTTCCTATATAAACCCACCCAAGATACCACTTCCTCCTCACTCATAACCCTTTGATTTAGGCCAACCACTTCCCTACTCACTCTATAATCATCTCAAGGTCCCCCAAGGTCCCAAGAAACCCCTCTCAAGCCTCTCTCAAGCCTTTGGAAGCACACTTCCTAGTAAGGGTTTTTCTTCCTTTCTCATTTTTGTCCAATTTTCTTAATATTGTTATACCCTTTTTTAAATTATAAATGTTGGGGTATGGTTTAACACCTCCCCCATACTTCCCATTTATTGTTTGAATTATTGTATTGCCCTATCTGTCTCAATAAATGCCTCCCATGTACACCTGTTACTATGCCAAAATTCTGAAAGGAACTTCTCTCTCCCCTTTTACATTCAAGTAATACTTTGGTATCAAGAATCTAAATTCCATTACAATTGTTTGGACTTGTATCTATAAGACCCCCCTTACTTTCCATTTCATGTAAATATGATGAGATACCCCTTTCTCTATCATCAACCATTTTTATGAATTCTTATGTCACGCCGTTACGCAGCCGAAATTGCACCACTTTTCTAAGCCAATGCCATTGTGTAGTGAGTACCATGACCATTTCTCCATAAAGGGTATTCACCTTTATGCACATTTACATATTGATTATAATGTTTCATCTATTAATTCCACATTACTTTATCATGGAATAAATGATTATGTTTAATGAATCCTTGTTTTATGGTCTATGTGGAACACTTATGCATGTAATGAAATGTTTAAGAAGTGTTCTCCCTTGTAGCGCTCCAATGCATTGGGTAAAGTATAGTATCATGATACATAATGAGCAATGAGTATTGACTCATTCTAATTCAAGTGCAACGAGGGTTTACTTGTGCTTTATGTGCAATGAGGATTTACTCATGATCCATGTGCAATGAGCCTTGGCTCATGCTAATATCATGTTAAGTGTTGTTGCCAAATTTCCATGTTATGATTATCATGCTTTATCATGCCTTTATGTTCATGTATCTCTTATTCTCTATTGATATTCCTATTTCCTGACATGTATTTTACTCCTCATGTTATTCCATGTGTACTCCCTTACTGGGCTTTATAGATCACCCTTTTCTTATGCATGTCCTTTGGTTATCCCATGCAATGCTAAGTACGGGGGAATGTAGTTGTCATGTAATGGAAGTTTCCAATAAATATGTTGTATTTAATGTTTTAAGTTTTTATGTAATGATCCTAATCCCAAAATACACTAAAAATCTCGATATTATTTGTTGTATCAAGTGAGGTTTTATGTAATAAATAGTGTTTAGGTTTGTAATAAAAGCAGGGTTGTCATAGGAGTTCTCAGTTTTATCAACATTTTATTTTAAAAACATGAGATGAAATGAAGGAATATGATAAATTGTTATCCTATATTACTTGTACAAAGGGAAAATTAAAAATAATCGTACCACTTATTGTAGATGTTCCATCCTGATCATCAACAGTCATTTGATCAGCACCATTCAGTTGCTTTATTGCTTCACTCTTCTCCTTGTTGAGTTGCTAAGATTTATCTTGCTACGTAGTCATGGTATTCAGATAATCACCATGTCTAGAATTTCTCTACTGACAGGGAATATTCTACTGGCCGCATCTTATCAAATCATACAATGCATGCGACACCTGAGAACTATCTCAGGAACCAATCCTCGAATAACTGTAAACAATGTTCTTAAGATATCCCATATTATTGAAACTGGGTCCTCCTCTTGGTGGTATTATACACTCCCACATTATGTGGTCAAAGGAACCCCATTTGTAGTATCCCACATGGATCTTGGGTCATTGAGAATGCTTTAATGATCCAGCTATCTAGATTTGATTGCCACTCCAACCTTTTAAATATGTGTATCTCTTTTTCTTGCTCCAAGCATTGGAGTTTCCATCATTTCTGGTAGGGATCATCATACTCCTTCCTCCCATAGATCATGATTTTTCTCGCTCAGATACTATTAACATATTCTCCATATCTATGTAATATATAATATAGAGCACAAAAATCATTGATCAAATCTCCTACCATAGACCTGATTCGAATATTTTTTTTCTTCATGGATGCACTCGTCGCTACTTTTGGAGAAAACATACTAAATTATGTAAGTCATCATAAAATTTTGTAGAATAAGGAATCTCCTCTTTCATGGTAATGAATTAAATCAACCTATAGATCTTGAATGAGTGAGGATAGAATTATTTAGTAAAAAATTCATCAAAATTATCTCATTTATGGCTTTGAACCGCTTTAGCATGTAGTACTAGTTCCCACCACTAGAGTGTATGATTCTCAAGAATGTACATGGCCATCTTGACCGTTATCTCGGATGGCATGGTGATGAATTTGAAGATATGACTCATTATGTTCACCAATCCTCTGCTTTTTTCACGTTTAGAATCACCCTAGAAGATGGGTGGATTCTGGTTCCTGAACTGGATAGAATGATCTATGTTACTTTGCGTATCCACTTCGTTCCTCGTGTCCAAATAATTAAAGGATTGAATGATATATTGGATATGTTCTTTGTTCACATATGGCTCAGCATAACAACAGTCCTTCTAGATTCTTCCAATTGGTTCCTACGACGCCTACTAAGTGCCATTTTATAAACAAACAACAAACTCTACATGTCTTACTCTCAAATAACTGATGGCTTAGTATTTAAAATTATCTTACATCAAATATCCCAACATTTTTTTCCAAAAACAACATTTTCTGTGTTCAACAATTTGTGAAAAAATTTCAATTCATTCATTTTAAAATCCAACCATTATAAAAATCCTATAACCATCCCCTTTTTCAAAATCATTCCTTTGAAAAAAACCACATACTATTTCAAAAATAAACACCTTTACACAACATAAATCATTCCATAAAATGATTCATTCACTCCTTGTGGTAATTAATTCGTCTAAGGCATGGCAATCTCACTTGAGTGATAAAACCATGACAGTGATATTTTAGAAAACATATAAGTGTCTCCATACACATATGAACCCAACTCCCTGGTATGTTGAAGTTCAGTATAATAGGGTTAGCTACATCATTTTATGCAATAAATTTCATGTTTTGAAAATCCTACATCTTTTTTATGATTACATCCCATGAAATAAATGTGATGGAATTTAATCTCAAAGACCATGAATACTGTTAACATTTTGGTAGGCATGGAGCAGAAAAGTTGATACCATTTGTAATGACTCGATAATTCTCATTGGCTTGAGAGTAAAACGAGCCATTACATGGCTTTATGTGACATCCCCTAGACTCTAAAGGCTATAAATAAATGAAAAATGGTTTCGAATAAACGTGTGGGATGTTTTACATTATATGAAATAAGCCACTTAACCATCATACCCTAACCAAACCATTCACTAAAAGATTCATGAACAAAAGATAAATAGCAAAAATACTTTTTCATATCAAACCCACTCAAAAGTGTTTAGTAGTATATGAAAAAACAATTATCAAAGGAAAAAGATTATGAAAAACTAATGTGTCTCATAAAACCAATAGAATTGATGATCCACAATTTCTACGTTCCACAATCACTGAACACCCCATGTATAATGAGATGGTGCTAAAAACATTTGATACATTACTTTTTCCCATGTTGCAAAATATATCATATACAAAAGAACCAACGTTCAAAAATAGTGGTGATTATAACATTCAGTACGTTTACCCAATTAATCCCTAACTCATTTCAATATAATATAATAGTTATCAAAATTTACATAAAACAATTTATACAAAACAATTTATCCAAATAGTTTATAACAAATTATTAACATGATTCTAAAAAAATATAACCAATAAAATATAAGTGAAAATGAATTATTATTCCAACAAGTTTTCTTCCAGAATAACAACTAAAAACGAATTAAAACCATGTCTCAATATTATTTTGGAATACCCAATCCATTCCACACATCCCCATAACCAACCATGCATGCTACACGATGACAGTTCCATACTCATGAGTGGTTTCTCATCGATCTACCTAGTTGTCACAAGGTAATTATATCTCATGTTCCAGTTGAAATTTTATAATGAGAAAAGGAAATATTTCAACAATTCTCAAAAAATAAAATATGAATACCTACATCACTATGCCCAAGGATCAGGCCAAAGAATGCATTTTCAATTAAATCAATTTTTTATTGAAAACTATTTTCAATCAAAACCATCCCAATGCCACAACATTTCAATAAAATACCATTTTTATTGAAACCATAATTTACCATAATCCTCTTTAGATATTAAATAAAATACAAAATATAAAATTAAAATTCTAAAATCATGAAACTAAAACAATTTTCACAACAATTATCTACGATTAATGAATTTCAATAAATAAATTAATCATCAGAAAATAAGATTTATTACATGAATTGAACCAAGATTTGACTATAAATTTCATTCAATTTAATAAATTTGAAACTAATAAAATCATTTATTTCAAGAGGATATGTGAGTGAATCCCCCTACCTCAAGGGTTTCGATGAATCCTACCAATGGTCAATGAACAAAAAAGAAGTTGGTTCGATTCTCCAAGAAACGACCTTAAATATCTTCTCCTATAAACATGAGACCACAAATACACTGATATGGATTACCCCAACATATATTAAAAAATAAAAGGTATATATATAGAACATAAAGAGTATCCTAGAAGCATATCTATGTAGATCTATGAAACAAAGAGAGTAACGACGAAGAACAAAGACATACATCAAGAATCAGGGTCAAAATTCCAAGAAACCAGATTAAATCTCCCCCTCTATAATAAAAAACACAATATATATCATTATATGACGTTTAAAATCATATATCAACCTAATGGGGGTGTATATATAAGATAATTACAAGGGTGGGGAAGGAGATCTATGAAAACGTTACAAAATCCAAGATGATAAGGCACATATCGTGAGAATTTGTCTCGAAATCACCCAGGGAGGTCTCTAAGATAGATCCAATGAATTTAAGAAAGGATATCAATACTAAAATGGTTTGAGATATTTATTTAGGTATGTTTAGGATTAAAATATCCATGTACTATTAATAATGAGTTACATTCTAAAAAATGGGATCTTACTTATTCCCAGTGAATGGTTAGTTCGCCTGATTCGGAAAACTAGGTGATAATATTGCATTAGCTACAACACATTGGAAACCCCTCCATGGACTCCACTCATGTTCTTCCAAGCCATGACCTACTATTCTAAGGATAATTTCTCAAAACTAAAATAGATCATGGTTTCTCTTAAAATTCCTGCACTGTTTAGACCAACCGTGTGCAACCCAATTGCATCTACATTATCAAAAAAATCATCTTGAAAATTTAACAAACAATCCCAATAGTAACTCATACATAAAAACCTTCAAGTAAGGGTCACATAAATGAAACCATGTGTACTAAAAATATCCTTTTCATTATGTTTTTTGGGCTTCCAAATTTTTTTACTGCAATCGCCAATTATGCAATTTTTACATCAATGTTATTTTCCACATTTAGTTCATTTGAATAGATATACTTTTCTCATTTTCATGGCTATATAAACCAATTAATCTATGGTGTTGAGAAACATATTTTGAAATATATTGTATCTAAATAAATGTTATATATCAATATAATCATTCAAATTAAGCAATTTTGATAAATTTAGGCTTTTTAAAACATTTCATGAAAATATATCTCCATATATTCAAACACATAATTATTCTATGTGAGTTTTACACAAATATTTTAAAATATCAAAAATAAATGTAATTATTTATCTTTTAATGGAAATATAAAAATTATTTAAAACATTTATATATAAATATATTTAAATATGATCTCTCCCACAACTGAATTTATATTATATAGGATATTGTCTCCTTAAACTTCCACATGAATAATGATAAGTTGTTTTTTTTTAAAATTTATGATGATGAATACTCATTTTTTATGATTGAATATTATGCTATTTAATATTTCAAACTTGTTCTAAACATGTATTCTACATCATCATAGAATGTGGAATCTTATTATTATTATTATCAGAGGAAAAATCTTATTATTCATCTACCTTTTCTATTCCTTATTAAACCTAAACATGATAGGAATATAATTCTAATATTAACTACATAAATCATAACCAAATATAAGGTATATTATAAATTATGAGTGAAAGGAAAAAATAATTAAAAGATAAAAACATCAAAATATAGAATCTAGTTATAGGGGAATGAGTTATTGATACCAATTGAGGTGTATCATTACATATTATATCATCAAAGATAGGGGGTTTGATCAATGTCGAAAACTCTTCTAGAAATATCAATAATTGTTTTATAGAATTATGATTTTACCTATGCCACTTTTTATATAGAATAATTTTCTCATATTCTACAATCAATTTCAATCATATAAAAAAACACCTAAACATACCCATATAATAAGAATAACATGATCTTACTTGGTTCAACCCTTAATGTGAAAAGGGATTTCCTTAACACAACACACTATCATTGAAATTCAGAAAAAAATAGATAGATTATCTATGAAATATTGAGTAATCTATATAATTAATACTAATATTTACCTGTATCCCATACATGAATTGGGATGTTAGGCACGAAGCTCCCTCTAAGACAAAAAATTATAGAATTTTGTGGAATAAATGAATATTAATTCCTTTATAAAAATACTCATGTTATTTTCATAATTATTCTTCAATAATCATCTTGTTAATTATTTTAAATAAATATCAAGTAAATCCTTACAATTTTTTCCTTATATTATTCATTATATTATTGAACATGTAAAAGAGGTTCTCAGTCACCCTCTTTTATTTTTTTGTAGTAACTTCTTCAATCTATGAAAATCAAGATTGCACAAATTCACATTCGTTTTCCCTCTGGTTATCTTCTTCTTACCCTTCTCTGCATGATATTACTATACTATATAAACGTCATCTCCTTTGTTAGATATTAATTTATTCAATATATTATTTTTTGTTTCAAAACATATTTATTAAATTTTTTTTGTTAATTTCATTATAGAATGGTATCACCTGTATCATTTTCCTAAAATTCATGAACAACCTGAAAATATATATAACATATAATACTTAAAACATTGATTTCATAATTTTAAATAAATAAACAATGTAATTGGATGATTTGAATTAATTTTTTTTATTTAATGTCTTCATTAAAAATATATTCATATATTCTAATAGATCCAAAAAACTCACTATCTTTTTAAATATTCAAGAAAACTATTTTTATAAGTAAAATTATAATTTCATTTGATTGTATAGATAAAATTATTTATTTTGGTTAACATACTCTACTTTTACTCAATTAAGTAACATCCATGATCTTATAAGAAAATAGTTAGTGTACACTTGTAACATTAGTACAAGATAGTTGTTATAAAAAACACATGATGAATCATTTTAGAATTCATGGAAAACTACATAATTTATTTATTCCCATTTATAATTTTGAATATTACAAAATTCCATTGAGAATATTATTTCACTCATAATATCATTCATAATATCTAATTATAAACACTAGGTAATGAGAAAATGGGTGATCTCAGATACTTATCATGGGTAATATACGACAGAAAATATCACATATAAATGATGAAAAATAGTTATGGAATATAGTATAATAAAAAACATTACATTAAATATAAAACATTACTAGAAAGTATATACACATATTATTTCAACATTAAAAAAATCAATAATTAAAACTGAAATCATTAATTGGAAATTAATAAATCATGAAATTCATTATATTATAATCATGTCCTCATCCATGATATCATTAATCATAAAATCATTTCATTTTCAAGGACACATTTAATGTTGGGGGAGGTATACCCAATTCACCTGAAGGATGTGGTCATATGTTTTATCTCACGATACATATCAATGCATTTAGAAAATATTCTATAAATGGGAATGGATTGTAAAATGAACATTCTATAAATAAATAATGTATTTAATAATGAATATTTTTCATCATAAAATAACCTTATAAATCAATTATAGAATTTTCTGAATCTATAATTCAAAATATTACCCAATGAAATGAAATAACATTCATAAAAATCATCTTTGAATTGATACCATATATAGAAAAAGTATATTGTTAACAAAACACCAATTTTATTTAAATAATGTTTTCTAAATCCATTATACATGAAATATGGACACGAAGGATAAAATATTGTCCCTTGAAATTATGTAGATGTTGGACCCCAGGACACCCTGAGAGGGGAGGGGTGAATTAGGGAGTCAATTATTTCTTCTTAATGTTGTGGATCTTGTTCCCAAGTTGGTAGGAACTACTTAAACATGTATGAAGGATATGATCAGCAATGATACATTCACATGCATAGAGATGACAGAACTATTTTTTACTTGGTTCAACACTAAGGGATACGTCCAAGGAGCATACACCGACAGGTTGTCGGTCGTACCTGAATACACTATGCTTCACTAGCTGCAGATTACAATTGTTCGGGCACAGTCACTCTGTCCCAGGCTCACTGCCTTTACAAAAGTTCAGGGATAGCTCACTACTTCCCTCGGATCACTCCCGTTGACTCCCCCTGGCTCAATACCGTTGCTTATGTCTCACTCAGTTTATAGACGTGAAGGTCTCTTCAATAGATTTTCATTGATGTCTTTGTCTCCTGTTCAGCATGAGTCTTTGCTTGCATCAGAGTCCTGAGTTGATGCTATTTTGTATTCAACCTTTTAATTTAGTGTAATGAATGAATGCATTAGATCCCCTTGACTTTGTTTGCCTGAATTACAATCACTTGTGTGATTTCTCCATAAATGATTCTCTGTTGAAGTCAAAATTTCATCCACTAATGAATACCCCCTTTTCCCCTGTCTACTGGGCGAACAACCTTTGGAAAGGGCCTTCACAAAGTACCATACATCGCAAGGCTCCCAATTTTTCAAAGCTCAAACAAGCCTTCGTGGAGTCCCTGCCTTTTCGCGAAGCTCAATCGCGAAGCACTCTCGCTATGCTCCAGCCTTCGCAATGCTTGTATGTCACAGAGATCCTGCCTCTTCACGAAGCTCACTGAGCCAACGTGGGGTGCACGACTTTCGCGGAGCTAGAATAGCTGCCGCGAAGCTCCCCTTTCGCAAAGCACACTGCCTTCGTGAGTGTCCTTTGCGAACCGAGAGAAAAGTATTTTCATTGAGAGCTCTCTCTACTTCTCATGAGGGGGTCGAACTCTATTTATAGGCGATTCCACTGACCCTTGAACATTCCATGCGAAGTCAATTCCACGTCAGCTCAAATCACGAGGCTCTGAAGTTCCCGCCAGAATTCTCTCGAAATCGCGAAGAACTACGGAAATTTTCCATTCGCAGAGCTTGTGGTAATTTCGGAGCATCCCGTCAATTACTTCGCACCTTCGCTACGAAGCACCCTTGGAAAGCCCTTCATTGCCTCAAATATCCCTTGCAAAGCCCTTCATTGCTGCGAAGCTCTCCAGCCTCTTCCGTTCGTGAAGCTTGACGTAATCAAGATGAATCACCGCCTCCATTCTTCTGGTCTTCGTGAAATCCAATCCATGCATACCATCTTCGCGAAACTAATGCCTTTCCCATATTAAATTATGATCTTCAGGGAAATCCACTTTTAGCGATGCTCACCAACCTCCAAATTTTGGACCCCAAAAATTTGGCAAATACTGGAAAACGGCACCACCTTGTATCTGCTCTTTTTGTCCGCCTCCAAATCATCCATTCCTTTGTCAATGTTCCTTGAATAAAACATGGATCATTATCCACAGTCCTCGAACTCGACATGCCACCATGGAATCTCCTTTGTCAACAAATTAGTATGTCATCTGTTTTCTTTGTCAACAAGAACGATTACCTCAACATCACTTCTTCCTGGTGATATGTATCCTTCAGCAACTCTTCTGCTTTTATCACAAACTCCACTATTGTGACATGTACTATTTAATGGAATTGCTTCAGCATCATCATATTCTATGAATATTTGATGTGCATGGCTATCGCAGAATTCCAATCATCGCACGACCTTCTTAGAATTCCAATCATTGGAACATTGTCTTCTTCATCAACCATCATGATCAACTTCATGCAAACCATGTGATTATATTCTTCAACAATTATCTTGCATTGTTCTCATGCAATCATGAGTAATTGCATGCTCTTCATCAAAACACATGGTTCTCATGCAATTAGGAGGAATTTCATGGTCTTCATCCAAAAACCCCATTCTACTTTAATCATCCTCACATGGATTTCTCCTCACATTCTTCATTGATGTAATAAATGTATCACCTTTGACACATGTTCTTTGAACATACGATCAGTAAAAATATTGTCTGAATCACCATTCCTCTACTTCATCGGAGTACTTCATGATCTCCTTCATTTTGATCTTCCATTCCTCTACTTCATTGGAGTACTTCATGATCTCCTTCATTTTGATCTTCCATTCCTCTATTTCGTTGGAGTACTTCTTGATCTCCTTCATTTTGATCTTCATTGACAACTATTGAAAACAAATACAAACTTATACACAAAGTGGTTCAAACAATATCCCCCTTTGTATTTTGTTGTCAATACCTTATACATCTTCTAAAATGAATTCGTCAATGTCAATATGATAATCTTCTCTTCGATCAACATTTCTTTTCAAACTGTCATTTCAGTTTCTCTCCCCCTTATTGACAAGAAATACAAAGCGCATGGTAGGGAGGGTATCAATCCAAACATAAGCAATGTTTTATTAATTATTTCACTCTAAGTCTACTTGAGCAATGCTTGATATAGAAAACAAGAGTATTTGATTTAGTCAACAAGGAAGTCCATTATTCACAGATCATGATACCAAAATGAGATGATAAATCATGTATTTTGTCTTCAAGGGTTTACCACTTTTATTTCAGATAGAAGAAAAACATATGTGATAGGGAATAATCAACCTGAAACTCCTACACTCACACCAGCAAACAGATCAAAAACATTCTAGTGCTATTGGCAGGATAAGTGACCTTGGGGAACTTCCATTCTTTTTATGTCACTGATCAATTCAGTTACCCCCCCCCCCTTTTTAGAATGATCCTTGATCTTAGTAACCAAGGGATAGAGATTGAGAAATGTAATACCTTCTCCATTGACATGTTCTTCAAGAAATTCACAGAGTAACTGCTTTGGAGCCCAGTTGGAGTTGATATTGATTGAGATAGTGATTATGGAAGCTTCTTCATTTTTCTCCCCCTCAAGGGAAACAATCCTCATCATCTTCATCAAGAGTGATACTTCATCATCATAATCATTGAATATCAATTGAAGAATCTACTATGGATGGAAACTTCTTTAGCATGACTATCAAGAGTTAACATCATTCACTACTTCTCAGGTTCTCCCCCTGAGAGCATGCTTCACCTTCAATTCCCTGCATTATTAGCACAAATACAATACACAAATGATTACGGGAATAAGGTGGTTCCTCCTTGCTTCATAAATATGAGCTGCATGGTTGAGGTGTTTTTCTCAACCATGTTCCTCTGTTCAATCCAGTCTTCATGCCTGGATATTTCATCATATGTTATGCTATGTGTTGATGTGGCATGGCTCTTTTTACATTCTCTTTTGCTTTGGGTGGAGAATTATTCTGCTTAACAGCCAACATGAATGATAGAATCTTACTCCTCTTAAGGACTACTTCTTGTTCTGGTATTAATGTTAGAAAACTTTTTGCAATGTGACCAGATTTCTTGCATCTCTCACACAGAACATCTTTGACACAAGTTTTTTTCTTGGTTTTCAATCTCTCCTGCACTCTATCTTCATCATGTGACATTTTTCCTTTTCCTTTGTCACCAGCCATGGCCTTTTCATTTTCATGTTTCCTCATTCTTTTCAAATCATTTGGCCAAATGAACAATATGTCATTTCGAACTGTTGCAGCTGGTTTGGGTATTCCACATGGGTTCATCTGAGTTTCATCCCACTTATTGTATCTTTTGGATGAATGACCCTTCAATTTCATGGATCTAAAATCTTGGGTCTTCTCAGCTTCCCTGCATGAGATCTTCCTGGGAAATTATGTTTTCACAACATTCTTCTGATTTCTTACCAAGGTAGCTGCTTCATTCTTTTCCAGCATCAGAGGTATTCTTTCCTTATCAACAGTGAAAGCATATTGATGTGGGCATGTACTTGCCACGTGACCTCTTCCGTTTCTACATGACAGATGTTATCAAGAATTCCAAATCTGTTTGCGGTGAACAGATGCTTCTGGATCTACGGATGTTGCATCTTCTTCTCTAGATTAATTCCCTTTGATATAGTCTTTCCCTGTGCTTTTCCATTTAAGGGATTGTAAAAACAATCCAGTGCACAGTGCCCAAATCTGTTGCAGCACCAACATTGGCCCACAAATATTTTCTTCTTTGTTTCTTCTGTATGAGGTTTTTGGGTCATCTTCTTAATCTTTTGTGCTCTATTTGATGACCAACTTCCTCCTTTTGCTCCTCATCCACCCTATCTATGGTGGTAGGTTTATTCCTCTCACCTTTCCTCATCCATACTTGCTTAGAACATTTCTTCCAACCTGCACTGATTATAGGAACATATTTAGAAACATGAGTACAAGATGGTTTGGATGGTACCTTCACTTTCTCAGTTGTTTGTGATAGATCAATGAGTGACGTCATGATCTTCTTATCAAATTTTTGAGGTATTTTGACAATAGAATCCTCCAGTGAGCATTGAGTACTAGCAGCGACCGATTCTTGAGGTGGACACTCAAGAGTTGTCATAATCTTCTTTTCACATGTTGGAGGTACTTCAGCTTTAGTACCCTCCAATGATCATTGAGTACCATCATCTCATGTTTCATTATTTTGTGGAGTCTCAATATGTGTCTTCTCAAAAATTTTCAATTGGGCATCCAATTTTTAACTTTCATTATTGATGATGATCTTCTGATCTTCAATCATGATCATCTTCTCTTCACAAGTCTTCTTCAATCTTTCAACCTCATCCTCATGCATCTTAACTTTGTTTTTTAACAATGAGTAAATTTCCCTGAATTTCATGGAAGTTTCTTCAAAAAAAAAACTCTTGACTTCATTGCTCTTCTTCAGCTAAGCTTCAAGTGCATGGATCCTTTCTTTTAGAGTTTTATTGACATCCTATTTTTCTTCAAAGACTTTCACCTGTTTGGTGAGCTTCATACTTTCCATAACTTTTCTTTCCAACCCCTTTTCCATATTGTTAGCTCCCCTTTATAATCGAGTGATCTCAACCAGCCTAGATTAGAATAGGATACAAATAATCGCAACCCTTTATTCAGGAATATCATTCAGATATGATTTGAGATTTTCCTGAAAGCTTGAATTAGGGGTGTCATCCATTCCTCTGGAAGAATCCTGAGCCACCCGCTTGATACATTCCAAGCCTCATGTTTCTTCATTATTGGAATGGCATGGAGAACAAGACACTGCATCTTCTTTGGATATGAGGGACTTATTCAGCTGCTTCTTCTCTTTATTTTTTCTATTTGTCATGGTTTTGCAAGATGTAGACTTCTACTCAGAAATGACTGCGTCATTATCAAGAATGCTCTTCATTGTTGACTTTAGGAAAGAAACTCAAATCCTCTTCTCTATAAAATTACTCGAGAATATCCAACATATGTTAACCTCCCTTTGATACCACTTATAGTGAGAGGGGAGGGGTGAATCAGGGCGTCAAATTTTTCTTTTTAAAGTTGTGGATCTTGTTCCCACATTGGTAGGAACTATATAAACCTGTATGAAGGATATGATCAGAAATGATACATTCACATGTAGAGAGATGACACGACTATTTTTTACTTGGTTCACCACTAAGGGCTACGTCCAAGGAGCATACACCAACAGGTTGTCGGTCGTACCTGAATACACTATGCTTCACTAGCTGTAGATTACAATTGATCGGGCACAGTCACTCTGTCCCAGGCTCACTGCCTTTACAAAGGATCAGGGATAGCTCACTACTTCCCTCGGGTCACTCCCATTGACTCCCCCTGGCTCACAGTCATTGGTGAAGTCTCACTCAGTTTATAGACGTGAAGGTCTCTTCAATATATTTGCATTGAAGTCTTTGTATCCTGTTCATCATGACACTTTGCTTGCATCAGATTCCTGATTTGATGCTCTTTTGTATTCAACCTTCTACTTTAGTGTAATGACTGAATGCACTAGAACCCCTTGTCTTCGTTTTCCTGAATTACAATCACTTGTGTGATTGCTCAATAAATGATTCTCTGTTGAAGTCCAAATTTCATCCACTGGTGAATACCCCCTTTTCCCCTATCCACTGGGCGAACAACCTTTGGAAAGGTCCTTCACAAAGTACCCTACTTCGCAAGGCTCCCAATTTTGCAAAGCTCAAACAAGCCTTCGTGGAGTCTCTTCCTTTTCGCGAAGCTCAATCGCGAAGCACTCTCACGATGCTCCAGCCTTCACAATTTTTGGCTATCGCGGAGCTCCTACCTCTTCGCGAAGCACACTAAGCCAACGCAGGGTGCACCACTTTCCCGAAGCTAGAATAGCCACCGCGAAGCTCCTCTTTCCCGAAGCACACTTCCTTTGCGAGTGACCTTTGTGAACTGAGAGCAAAGGATTTTCGTTGAGTTCTCTCTATACTTCTCTTGAGGGGGTCAGCCTCTATTTATAAATGATTCCACTGACCCTAGAACTTTCCGCGCGAAGTCAATGCCACGTCAGCTCAAATCGCGAAGCTCTGATGTTCTCGCCAGAATTCTATTGAAATCGCGAAGCACTATGGAAATTTTCCATTCGCAGAGCTCGTGGTAATTGCGGAGCATCCTGTCAATTACTTCGCACCTTCGCCGCGAAGCTCATCGCAAAGTCCTTTATTGCCGCGAATCTCCCTTGCAAAGCCCTTCATCGCTACGATGCTCTCCAGCCTCTTCCGTTCGCGAAGCTTGACGTAATCGCGATGAATCACTGCCTCCATTCTTCTGGTCTTCACGAAATCCAATACATGCTTACCATCATCGTGAAACTAATGCCTTTTCCATATTAAATTATGATCTTTAGGGAAATCTACTTTTAGTGATGCTCACCATCCTCCAAATTTTGGACCCCAAAAATTTGGCAAACACTGGAAAACGGCACCACCTTGTATCTCTCTTTTTTTCCGCCTCCAGATCATCCATTCCATTGTTGATGTTCCTTGAATAAAACATGGATCATTATCCACAGTCCTCGAACTCGATATGCCACCATGGAATCTCCTTTGTCAACAAATTTGTATGTCGTCTGTTTGCTTTGTCAACAAGCACGATTTCCTCAACAGCACATCTTCCTGGTGATATGTATCCTTCAGCAACTCTTCTGCTTTTATCACAAACTCCACTATGGTGATATGTATTCTTTGAGGGCATAGCTTCAGCATCATCATCTTTTATGACAATGTGATGTGCATGGCTATTGCAGAATTCCAATCATTGCACAACCTTCTTAGAATTCCCATCATTGGTACATTGTCTTCTTCATCAACCATCATGATCAACTTAATGCAAACCATGTGATTCTATTCTTCAAGAATTATCTTGCATGGTTCTCATGCAATCATGAGTAATTGCATGTTCTTCATCGAAACCCATGGTTCTCATGCAATTAGGAGGAATTGCATGGTCTTCATCCAAAAACCCCATTCTTCTTTAATCATCCTCAGATGGATTTCACCTCACATTCTTCATTAATGTAAACAATATGTCACCTTTGACACATGTTCTTTGAATATACGATCAGTACAACAATTGTCTGAATCACCATTCCTCTACTTCATTAGAGTACTTAAGGATCTTTTTCTTTTTGATCTTCCATTCCTCTACTTCATCGGAGTACTTCATGATCTCCTTCATTTTGATCATCCATTCCTCCATTTCGTTGGAGTACTTCTTGATCTCCTTCATTTTGATCTTCAATGACAACTATTGACAAAAAATAAAAACTTATACACAAAGTGGTTCCAACAGTAGAGTGATTGTGATTGTGATCAAGTTAATATTAAATATTAAAAATCCGAAAATCAGTAATGTTTTAATGAAGGTCTGAGATTAATTATAAATTATGCCCTTGTATCCATTCATTCAATCTTTAATTAATTATTAAAATATAACAATAAACATAAAAAGAAATTATTTGTAATATAATTAAAAACCACATTCAAAATTCAATTCATTTCATTATTAGAGGCAAAAAAAATTCCTTGAAAAAAATTAATATATATTTCATGAAAAATGGGAAAAATATTTTCATTGAAAAAACATGTAACCTATATGATAATATTAAATTAAATGATAAATTGTGATGGAGACAAAATTCATTATTGTCATAAAATTTTTAATTATGATTCTATTCAACTATTTGGTTAAATTTCTAAAACCAATTGGTCTTTTAAATCATATGAATACTCATTTAAAATAATGAAATGGTATTCAAATATGGGTAAAAAATATTTCAATGAATCAAAATTTTTTATATATTAATTTTCATGGAATCATTTAATATTTCATTGAAATTTATTAAATAGTGCCAAAATAATATTAAAAACTATTTTTCATAAATAATCCCTTACATGAATCCAACATGTTGATTCATGATCCAACAAGAGAGTAAATGGAAAACAATCATGTTAACCCTAAAAGAACAATTAGTGAAATATATGTGATAAATTTATTAGTTTATGATAATATATTTCTACCAAAGTAAATATGAACAAAAACATACTGAAATAAAATATGATGGTATAAAAAATACATTAATGAATTGGAAATATTTTAATAAATGTCTCATAAAATATAGAACCATAGATGTAATTCTATTTATCATAATTTCAATAAAATGAATCATAAAGTTAAAACATATATTTTATATGAACCATTTAAAAGATACAAGTGGAAGATAAGACGTATGTATCATATTAGTAAAATTGAGATTAGAAAAAATCTTACCTTAAATATTGCATTGTCTATTACCTCTCAATCATCCCGTATAATAAAAATTAATTTATTCAATTTAAATATGAAATATATTATTAAAAAAAATACAATAAAATTTTTACATAAAATATCTTATATTACTTTAATTAAAAATTATTTTTTTGAAATCAATATTAAGAGAGATAATTAAATAAGTTTTCATACATATTTCAGCGTTGTAGTGTCAATCATTGAACATTATTCTTTTTTCCATTGTCTCCATAATTTCAATAATTAAATTTTTATAATTTGGTAGCATAATATAAATAATAATAACCATTTTTGAAAAATTACTTTCATCCATATTATAACATCTCTCATGTAGGTGGTAATATTGAACCAAATAGTAGCATACTATAATAACTGAATACGTAAAACATACCAAGGTATAATATTAATATAAAAATTATAGATTCTTATTCATATAATATATATTATAAATATTAACAATATATAATTATGTCACCATCTATAAAAAACTCTTATTTGAAATCAATTATATCACTCATGGGGATGGTAGCATATACATATGAATGAATGACACTTCCATTTTTGAATATTAAAATTTAAACGATAATTGAATAAAAAGTTATTAATAATAGGATAATTATAAAATCAATAATAACCTATATTATTATTATATATGTCGTTATAATCATCTCTGAATGTTTGTGATGGTAAATTTATAATATCACGATATTGTGCCAGATGTCCACATGTTCGAATGAGGGACATGTTAAATTCTGATATGATGGGAAAGGAGTTAAAAATGGTTGTAAAATAATATAAAAAATCATAGTATGTACAAATTGATAGAAATTATTTTAGTATATATAAAACATATTATATTTTTTATAATTATAAATAAATAATTCTAGAGTCAGGTAAAAAAAATACCACATCATTATGGAAAATCAATTGAATTACACAATATTCATTTTTATTATTTTCATACAGTATGACCATCAAGTCAATAAAAATAATAAGGAAGTATCTAATGTATTCAGTTAGGGGTTTCATGTTATATGGATCAAATTATTATAATAATAGAATATAAGAGGTTCCATTTTATAATTGAGGGAAATGATACTCCAAGAATAATTTAAAGGACTTCATTATTATCTATATATAAATATATTCATATCAAAGAAAACACCCCAAATATGATTGTATGATTCAATTTAATACTTATCTTTTTGTTAATCCACTATTACACCAACTGTTATATTTATAATGATATCATAACTTTTTTCCATAAAAATAGAATTATTTTATTGCAATTAAATGGGAACATAAAAAATTAAAAAATGTTGTTTCAATGTTTTGAATTTATTTTAGAATACTCAATATCTTTAATTGGATGAAATTAATAATATTATATATCTGTAGAATGGATGAAAACGACATTCAGGAAAAGAACATATCTAAGATGAATAAGTAATTAAATCATGAAATCATGTAAGAATTTAATTAGAAGAAGATTTTTTTGTTTAATATCAATAATGTATGGTTTTTATAATTTAATATCAGGTAAAAATATTTTAAACTTTTAATAATACTAATAAATTTAATGTTTTGAAAATATTTTTTATATTTCATGAAGGATAATTTATGTTTATAAATTATATTCATGGGTTATATGTCTAAAATTATAGTTTAAAATAAATTATTTGACTATCTAAACTAAAATTTGGTCAAATAAACTCTTCAAATAGGAAAAAGGATAACTTTAGAGTGATTCCAATTTGTTACATGGTAGTTATTACCATGTTTTACCAGTATTCCACATAATTATGTGACAAATTATTACCATTCAATCTTTTCATATTAACAAAAAATAAAATGTATAAATTTTAAAAAATTGATCCTCTTATTTAGGAATTTTTTAAAAATGTTAATGATTCAGTTTTTATAATTTCAACATTTCAATTTTAATATAAATTAATTAAACAAATTTATACATATTTTTTGAAAAAATATATTTTACAGATAAAAATTAATTATTACTAAAATAAACATTAATTATTATTCATAAGATATTAAATAGAATATTTTCAATAAAAATTATATTATGTTAATTTAAAATAAAATCGAAAATATATCATCTATTTTAAAATAATTTACTTAAGGCTATAAATAACAATTTTTCCAACAATGGAATTTCCACAGCTCACAAAAAATTCCATCTTTTTTAGGAAAATTTGATAAATACATTCTAAGATAGTTGTGTAATAATAATTTAATGAATATTATATATTTTCAAAAATCTAAATGGCTTAAAAATTAATTATAATATCTTCACAAAAGTGAAATAGTTTTCCTTTGAATAAAATTTGTTTTTAAATTATTATATATCATTATTCTCATTACATTATTGACAAAAATATTTAAATGAATGATATATTATGAACAAAATAGATAAAATATATAAAAATTAATTTACGAAAAATATCTCATTTACATTCAAAATGTTTTATCATCCTTTATAAACTTTTAATTAAAAATTGAATGATATTTTATTCATTTTTGTGAGGAAAAAATTTCTATATATATTTTATAATTTTTTCAAACAAATTCATAACCACCATCCCAATTTCAATTTTATAACTACCATGTTTAAATAATCATTTTAATATAATAGTACATAATTTATTAAGTTCAGCACTATATGTACTATATTATGTCAATTGTACTATACTTTTAATGGAACACATTAAAAAATTCATGATCTACAAAATTCTCCACATCATCCTTATATATATTCCATCATGAAAAATTATATTCTTCTTTTCTATTATTATTTTAAAAAATTATTAATCTCCCAAACAAATTTTACCATGAAACATAATTTCTACATTATCACCTAGAAACTGATTGTGAACAAAAATCTACAATAACTATTAATAAAAATATATTTTTTAAAATGCAACTTTTTTTGGGTTTTACCCAATACATATGACTCAATTTATTTAAAATTATTTTTCCTAAAAATAAACAATAATTAAAACAATATGAAAGAAAATATCATAAAATTTGAATATAAGATTTCATCACATTCTATAAGTGGAACATTATAGATGGGAATTATAAGGATGGTGATGGTTTCTCCCTTAATGGAGGTATAGTATTTTTAATTTATTTACCATAACATGAAAATATTTTTCCCCAATATAACACCATAATTGTTAAAATAGACTAAAATGATCACAATCATGAAAAAACCATCCTAAAATATATCAAAAATAAACCTACATACCTTATATTTTATCTTTCTAAAATTCATAGTTGCACAAATCAGAAATTTAAAAATAAATTTTTTATCAAATTACATGAATAAAACATTACATTAATATTCATTAAGGATAAACATAAACAATAGAAAAGTTAAAATGAATGAATATTATAAATTATCACATTTTTGGATCATTCATACCATTCGATCTATTTTCTAAAATTCACATAATAAATAATTAATTGTTGAAAAAAATTATATTAAAAGAGTGTTGGTATTTTTTATCAAATACACATACCATATTACCATTTATAAATACCACCACATAGTTGTCATATATTATAAAAATTGACCATAATTATGTTGATTTAAAATCATTAAATGTATCATTCTTCAATGAGGAATAATCATTGATTAATTTTTTCATATAAATATCAAGATAAATTCCATCCCTATAGATAATAAATCAATTAAAAGAAACATCATGAATTAATACTTTATTGATATTAATTCCACACATAAATAAATTTACTCTAAATTTATCTAGAATTTTTCTTAATGGATTATGATTCTCTTCATTTAAATTAGAAAATCTCATCATATAATCAATTAATGACAAAACATTGTTATTAAGGAAACACATTATTATATGGGGATTGGTTTTTATAATTCCACATGTCCTTACAATTGTATCATAATATTGTTGTGGTTTAAATCATCCAATTTAATTAATTGTGCATATAAACCTTTTCTAATCACATTATATTGATTCATATTCTTACTAAGAAAGTACATCGGTTTTATTTTCCATATTTTAATCATATTGGATATTTTTTATTTTTCATTAATTAATTATTATCACCTAAAAATGACTGGTAATTTTTGTTTCTTTTTAAACGTGTAAAGAATATTATTTAGGTTCATATTATTTATCATAACTTGAGATAGTTTATTGGGTATTTTGTTTAGATCATTCATTATTGCTCCCCTAATATTGAGTTTCGTGAAATGGGATTATATGATAATAATAATATAATATGGTTTTCTTAATACATCAATATTTTTTTTCATCTCCTGCGCCTATTGTATATGAATCCTTAACAGGGTAATTATAACAATTAACATTTGTGTGGATTAAATTAATTTTATATGGATCCATATCAAAATAGTAGTATACATTTTTTGTTATAAATTATTCCAAAATATTTATCCAATAAATGAAAATTGCAGTATGGTAATATTTCTTATATAACTTAATAAAATGTCTAATTTTTTATTTTAGCAGTTTTTTAATATAGGTACCAATATTCCTAGTAAAAATTAACTGCTAAAAATAGTAACATGTATGACACCAAAAAAATATATATTATTTTCATTATTAAATTGGCACAAGATATAATTTATCACAAAACACAAGATCAATATTATTATCCTTCTTGGTGAATAACATTAATATTTTATTTTTATATCACCTTATAATTACTAAAATAATTAATATGAACGATTATTTGATTCTTGGAATAATTTTCCATACACATTTTCATATCCTATGTAATGGAAAACAAATAACTAGTCATATCCTAATATAAATAAGGATAATATAATGTGATGGATATCTTGAGTAATTAGGCATATTTAATATTGACGAATTGATAATCAGTGAATATTTCATTCAGTTAAAAACATTAGTTTTATATACGTTCGTGGATAAAATATACATTGAAATCAAATGGATAATTAAAAAAGAATTCATAATAATGGAAATGGGTAAATTTGTATATTCAAGATCATACCATAACAGCCTAAACCATGGTATAATGAATCTTTTCTTCAATTTCATGGATAAGGCACACTCATTTTCATGGTAGGTATAAAATTACTACCCAAACAATGTGTCCATCTATATTTTACTAACAATTAAATTAAACCATATTACTTCTTATCTTTAAGGGTCAAATGACATTATTATGGTAGGAGAAGATCTCTAATTTTGTAATTTAGTTCAAGGGCAGACACAGAATTATATAAATGATATAAATATTTTATATATCATAATAAGTTAGTTGGGGAAAACCAAAAATTAACAGGTATGTTCTGATAAGGTCTCTGAATATTCAACCATTAATATTTAGACCAAACTTAGAGTCAATAAAATATTTTTCAACATATTATACTCCATATAAACTAGTTTTATCCCTTAAAATGATATCTATAATTTTTATATTTGTAACATAACTATATTAATAGAAAAAATGGAAGTATAACAAATAATTAAACGATTATTCCTAAATTTCAATCTATTTTATCTGATTCAAAATAAATTATTGGAATATATATATTTTAATATCTATTCAAATACAACATGAAAAATATTTTTAAGAAAGATAATTTAATTATGAAATAGTAATTCCACATTAAAATATTTTAATAAGTAGATTTGTATGAATATATTTTCTAACATAATATTTTTTTGGAATTCTGGATTTATCCTGAATTGAATGAAACCATTTAACCACTTAAATAATTTCAATGTACCAAAATAGGGATTTATTTTGATATTGAATAATTTATGTTCCTAAAATTCTTAAATGGGAACAGATTGAATATAATTATATAAATCACAATATTTAAGTTAATGAAATTATATTAGTTTATACACCAAAAATGAAATTTTAGAAATTAATTTTATTGATATATATTAATTCCATTCTATATTGTTTTAACCTCATTCGAACTCATTTCGAATTAGTAATATCTTAAATCAACAATATGGTCAATATTAAAAATGAAAATGGTATATTTATACAAGATGTAAGCCACTACATTAAAAATATAGAATAAAATTTAATACTTTTAATTTATATATATGGTATAAATCAATTTTACTATATATTCATAAAACTCAAGGAAAAGCATTTATAGAAAAATTCCCTTTTAACCATTAAAATTAACTTATACAAAAATAAATAATGATGATGATTTATATGTAATTAATTTTGAAATGTTTTATAAAATATATATTATTTTACATTAAAAAATAGATAAAAAATAATTGTACAATTTAATTCCTTAAAATGTTAAAAAAATGATACATTTAAAAAATTGCGTTAATTTTCACTATTCATTCAAAAATAAATCATCTAAAATATTATGATATAAAAGACTATAAGATTCATATGTAAATATATTATAAAAAATAATAGATATTTATTAATTAAAAATTTATAAATGTTGTATAAATAAATTACAATATCTGCACAGAATTTAATAAACCCCATTTTTGATAATTTTTTTTATGTATATAATTAAATTATTTTCACTACATCCCTGATATAATATTAAAATAAATAATAATTAATGAAATTGGATATATAGTCAACATATTTTTAAATAATAGAACATCAATAATGATTAATTTAATGCCTCATGATTAAAATAAATCTCACAAATAAAAAATGCTATGAAGAATAAATATTTTTTCTTTGAATTGATTTAATCTTCAATTGTAACAAAATAATGATAAATAAGTTAATTTATTATGTAAAAAATCAATATTTATTTCATTATATTATTTTTCTTATTTATAAAAGGAAACCCAAATTCAATGTTTTAATAGTAACATTTAAATAAGAATATTTTCATATTACATCACTATTTTTTAATATTATAATTGTGTATACTACAATCTATAAAAATTATTTTTAATTGAAATTAAACTATAGAGTAAAATCATAGTTAATTATTTTTTTCTATGAATCATATTATTCATATTCTTATTTTATGATCTTTTTTATTTATTTAAAACACATTAAATTATATATTAATGCATAACCAAATGATCAATAAAAGTTTGAGTTTTAGGAATAAAAACTCAAAAATTATCCTTTACGATATTTTAATATCCCAAGTATTTATAAAATAATACATTTTCAAATCAATTAATATTTTTGAATTTAATATTAATTTTATTTTGAAGGGAACATTATTCATTATAGCTTGACTAACATGAAGCAATGGGTTTTGCGAAATCATATGTTTCACACCACAATGAGTTATAGAGAAAAATAATACCACTATTATATTGTTTTTTATATAATAGTTAATGACTAGTAGTTGAACTGGATGGAATGAACATTATTATCTATGTCATTATTTTACATATTTATTAAATTTTTTTACATTTATCCAATGAATTTTAGATTCCTAAAATGATAATGTATCAATTTTTAAGCATAAAATACTCGAATATGTTTAAAAGGACATTTTACCGCATTTAGATAGAGAAAACATTAAAAAAAGCATTTTTCACTTTTATATTTACAATTTAAAAAAAATATTCATATTTAGAAGTGGAACATAAAAATTTACTTCAGTTGAAATTTTGGAATTATTCTGATATGATCCATATTTTTATGAATAGTGAAAAGCAATACATTTTAATTCAAAACTGCATTTTCATTTGATTTATTTGTGTAGTTAGAATGTATGATTAATTGGTTTTAAAGTGTAACTGGATTAATTTTTTATCATTAAATCTAATTAAGGTAATTTTATGTAATTTCACATTTAATTTGTACATAGACACATATTAATCTTTTGATAGATTTAACATCCCAAAAACATGTTTTTTGGTTTTCATAATGAGAATAAATAAGAAATTAACTCTATGAATTATGTGTTTTCAATTTGTAAAATTGGATTCTATAATTGGAATTATGAGGATTAAATTATCTAAATGGGAACCTTATATTTTAGGAAAATTAGAAAAGAAACTAGAGTTATAATTTTTATTTACCAAGGATAAAAGGTAAATCAGTTAATGAAGTATAAAATATAATATTATATTAATATAAAAATACCCTAAAATGTTCCCAGATTCTATTTTATTAGATATGTATGACCATGATCATCCTTGGGGAGAATTTTGGACCCCATGAAGCCTCTTGTTTGTGATAATGACCTTTTATAAAATTTAATTTAATGAAAAGGGAAATTAAAAAAACATCTATTTCTTAACAAAAACAATTTTAATATTGTTTATAAAAATGATCTCTTCGACTATAAATAGTAACTACATATATAAAAATATTTTCTATATCATGTTATTATATATATATATATGTCTTAGAAATTAATTATATCAATATATTTATGACACAATGATGATGCAATGAATTCACATTTAATTAAATATTCAAAAAAATGATATTATAAATATTAAAATAATTGTAATTTGAACATTTTATGTCGTAAGAGAATTATTTAGTTGATATTGACTTTTTTGGGATGAGTTTATTTCTTTGGCATGAATGAATCATGTTCTTATGACTTGAACAAAAAACAATTACCAAATAGTGTCAAAATTGACATAAATGAGTTTAAAAAAATATTAATTCATTATATGACTTATATTTTGGATGAAATTCATTAATTATCATCTTGTTGTTCTATTTTCATTTTAATTTTACTATAGTAACAATATATCCTGAAAATACAAGAATACGTGGTTAGAGTTATTGTTTTTAACTAATGGGTAAAGTTAAAATATAAGATTAATATTGTGACCTAAACATCTCGAAAACATATTGATTGAGAGTATTTTGTCCTGTCCAAATAATATCCTCATAATTAATGACTTTCGAACTACTATAATTCTAAAATTAATGTATAACAAAATAAAATTTTAAGATATTCCTAAAGAGGCCATCCTCCCTTTTATAAATGGCCAGTAACTCTACCCACTTAGACACTCCTCTCAAGCCCATTTTTATGTCCAATTTCATCTCAAATTATATTATAATATTCCACTATTACTCCTATAAGAATTAAATTTGGAATAAGGAAAATAAATGATGCTAGTTGGTACATATCAAAAGGAGTTACCAATTTTTTTGGTAACGTCTTCTGTGAAGATCCATTCCATTATTTTCCTTCTCAAACAATAATTCCCTTCTTATTCAATATTATTAAAACAAAAATAGTATAATAAATATAATATGATTTTTTTATGATAATGGTTTGACCTAATCTTACAAAAACATATATCTAATGGATATAGAATATATTGTTTCTGTGTACGGAGAACTACTATCACACGAATAGATGATTGTTCAAATTTCTCCTACTACCTATAATGATAGAGATTATGAAGAAAAATTATTTATATATGATATATATTATAATTATATTGTATCTATGGTTCTATAATTTTTATTTACAACATAACATTATGCTTTCAATATTGTTTAAATATGATCATTAAATTGAGAAAGGGTGGAATACCGCCCATTCATAGTGATTTGACTCATTCATTCCATACATGGAACAAATAAAGGATGGCATAAATTAACACATATAACATATATAACGTAGATATTATACTTTAATAATATAATATTTATATTTATATTTTATTTCTTATTCCTTTAATATGACAAAGAAATGATAGTAGCATTCATGCATAAGTACGACCAACCGTCTCCATGAGCGATGCATTTCATTTCTTCTCTAAAAAGGTTATGGACTATTCTAAATACATATATACTTTCTATATATGATATTTAATTCATTAATAATATATTGGTGATAATTTACTTATGAAAACAAGGATAATGTACATCAAAACATGTTAAATTTTTAAAAAAAATACCGAACATCAACAGAACATCTAACATGAACTCCAATAATTATGTAAATTCAATAACATGGTAATAAGTGAAATAAAATAAATAATAAACATCAAAAAGGTTCTAATGAATTTAAAAATTTTACATTGCTTTTTTTCTTTAAATTCTAGAACGAACGAGACATATCAGACTAATGGAAAGGGGCTTCGTCTCAATCTCCATTCATTGAGGCATTTTTTTGATACTATACACCATTATTCATTTATAAGGTGTATATACAGCCAATATGAAATTTCATAACTACAATTTAACTATACTATTTTTATTTACATGATGATGGAGATTAATATTTAAATGTTCAAGGTTGTACGAGACACCTTTAACATTTATTTATTTAATTATCAAATCCATTTCTTCCTGATAATAAATTACATATATATTAATATGGGTATAAGAGGAATATGAATGAAATTTATTTTCACTCATGAATTTCATTCCATGATTTAAAATAGAATACTTATATACTAATCATTTTACTTTCAAAAACAAATGTCCAATGGAGTGTTTTTTAACGTATACGGTGACAACAATATCTCTACCTCCAGAACCATTGTTTGATATTTAGAATCCTATATAATCATTAATGTCTTTAAAAATAAAACTAAAATACCATATTCAATTATTTTGGTATCATGTTACTGAAAATGGAATCATAAATGAAAATTTTATTTTTATACTAAACTATTTTTCAAATGGAGTTAGAAGAATCCTTCAAAAAAGATTTTTTGTGACAAAATTATTTTATTCCTAAAATTGTACATGAGAATTATATAAAACATGAGATTCTAATATAGCATATATGATGGGTTGATCCCAATAACATATCATGGGTGAGCCTGATAGTGAATATAAGAAGCTTTGAGCCCCATTATAGCTCACGGGCGAGCCCTAAACAAATTATACGAAGGGTTGATCCACATATAACTCACGGGTGAGCCCGATATAGATTATACGAAGGGTGATCCCCATTAAAGATCTCCAATTTTAATGTCAACCATATGGTTAATAAAATGGAAATATTTTTTAATGGGTTTTATGTATATGATTATCTAAGTCACCTATAGGAGATGTAATTTCATTATATTGGTCTTAGTATTTTTTATTAAGGAAAAATATGAGGGTTATTTATGGGAAAATGTTTTGATTCATTCGCTCAAAAAACATTGAATGGGTTATCAAGTTTTAACTAGACTAGTGGGTTTTCAATATTTTTCTTCCCATTACTAGAATTTTTGGGTTCATCCCTTGTTTGTAAATGTTTTCAGGGGATTTAAAGGAGAATAGAGTCAAGTATGGAATCAAGATAGTGTTATGTTGATTAAACATGAATAGAAACCATGATTCTTTTTAAAAAATTATATTATAGAATAATCAGATTCTATTATATGTTTCCACAATGTATTTCTATTTTTTATATAATATTTATAGCCTAATTCTCTAATTCTGTATTCCTAAAATGATCCCCATTGAGAATTCATGACTTAACTCTAGATTAGGTAACGTTTATTGTTGGGACCTTATAAATATTAATAATTTACTCATCCTTGAATGTGATAAAAACATAAAATGATATTTTTTTAATAATGATCAATATGGAAATAATTATCATGGTTATTATTTATATAGAATACGTTATTCATATATTCAAATAATTCTTGTTTTAAATGGAATTAATATAATATCATTAAAATCAGCGAGTTAAAAACACTGTATAACTTAAATGAAAATCTTTTGAATTGGAAAAAATTATAATTGATATTAAAAATGGTATAAAATTATAAAAATCCTACAATTTATAAATTCTAAAATTATGGGAATTAAAAAAATCAATTGAATGTATATTAATAAATTACATCTCGTAATTACCACTGAATTATTCTCATTTTATATTATTTAGAATCAAAATAAGATATAATGTGATTTGTATATCATGAAGGAAAACATAATCAAGAATAACTATATTTAATAATTATTCATAATATATAATCTTAAAATATAAAATATTCTTATGAAATTCTCTTCCTTATTATATTGGAAGATTCTCCATATAATGTCTGAGGATTCCATTATAAATCATCATGAATAGTGAAAAAACACCTAATAAAAACTTTTTATAACATTTAATTAGTTCATTAATGATCAAAACATGATCTCCTAACTACCTTTATGAAGAAAACATTACTCTAACACAAATAGTTGATGAACTATGACAAAACCTTATGAAGAATCAATTACCATTAACTAAATCTCAATGACAGTTATATATTCAATGTAATACTAAGATATATTTTACCCTAAGAACATAAATGTTCATTTACATTTAGGTAGTATAGGTTTTTTTTAAATATTATTTCATCAATATTAAATTATTTTCAAATCCACTTTCCATAAATTCATTGTCATAATTTCCCATTTATATAATATGATCACATAAGAAATTAAAATTGATGAAAAAATAATTTCAAAAATCCATCCATGGTGTTTTATTAAACTATAAATTAAAAAAAATAATAAAAAATAAATAATTAGGATCTAATTTGATAACCATAATGATTATTTCCCAAATTAAAATCCAATTATTTTTTATTCGGATTCTTCTTCAACATATAAATTAGCATTCCACAATTTAAATCCATGAATTTATTCTTCTATTATTTTATTCATCAGTTTATTAAAATTAATATTCTCAATTACATAATTATAATTAAATACTAATAAATCAATTAAAATATGTGACCTACATCAACTTCGTCCCCTATGATTATTTTCTAAACATCATGTTTCATTTGATGTATCTCTTTTTTGATCTTGTGGAAAATATTTTTTGAACCACAATTTACTCTTGTTTGTACCACTGTTAAATTTTCTACACTGGAATATATTCTAATCACACCCACATCATATGCTTCCCCATTTCCAATGGTGATCATAGGTGTTAAATATATATTTATCTATTTAAATATTTTCTCCAATGAAGGATTTTATTTATTTTATTATATAAGTATATGTCTACTATGTAATATATATATAGTTCTGAAACATTTTAAACCGTTGATTTTGAGGATTTGATGTAATATTTTTTGTGTATAAAGATATTAATATTAAAATGTGTATAATAATCTTGAGCCTTCAATGTTCATTCTGATGTGAATAGTTGTAATGAATAACATTTTACGTTTTTATAATATGTTTTTAATGGTATTGTATAATATAGGAGTAATTTCAATGATTTAGAATATTATATTATAATTATATTAGGATTATTTAATATTAATTTATTTAATTAAGGAGGTGTGGTGAAATTATAGATATCATAATAGATAAATTACATCTAACAATAATATTTTTTTATCTATAAATAAAATATTTTCCAAAAATAATTATGTTATTGATGAAATTGGTTATGTTTAATAATAAATAAGGTTTCATAAAGAAATTTTAATGATAATCCTCTAGGATTCAGAACCTATAAAAATTTATTACCATAGTCTCATTGTGGTCAATATCAACTCGTATAAGGGTTCACCTATGTTTTATATTATTAATTATATGTAAAATCTTGATTATAAAGCTCATGTAATGGTGATGTGATATTTCTAAAACTTATATAAATGAAACTTATAGTGTATGGTTAAATCCATATTAACATGAAGAAATGAATGAATGATTTATATCGGTATCTATATGTGAAAAAAAAATATTTCTAATTTCTGGTTCAGCCTATAATATATATTTTTGCAGAAATAATTTTATTGACTTGGGTTTTAGCCATGTCAGATTTTGGAATATTCCTATGAATAATTCTAGAGCTAGGCGTGAAGGCGGCATTCAATTATGAGGCTCGGTGTACCCAGAGTTAATTTTATAAAAATATTAAGTATTTTTATACTATGTGCAAGGTGATTACGAGTTATCGAAAAATGGTAGCTCAGAATCGAAATATGAGGGCATGGTTGTGTCCGAAGTGTGTCGTTTACCTAAGGTGGGGTGTAAAAGATAAGGGCGTGAGCCGGCTGTGAGAGAAGTCACCTTGGGGGAAAATTGTCATTTTGAAATAATGAATTAGTGATTTTTATCACTGGCGTTTTTTCGAATAACATTCGAACTAAGTATCAGAATGGAAATCCGAGACTTCTGTTGAGTTCGAAATGGGGTGTTTTTCCAAGGCGTGATATAAAATAGGCGGGCACGGAGGTATCAGAAACTACGCCCGTCGGCATAGTCTCAGAGAGTTTATAAATTCCACATAAGTGTGGAATTATGGGGAGAACCCATTTTTTCTTCTCTCTCTCTCTCTCTTGAACATTCTTCAGAATTCTTTTCCAGATTGAGGAGCGAACTCCGGCGGATCGAGGTTCGATCGCAACGGGTTCATCGCCAATGACGAACAACCGGATTGAGGTAGGATTTTGGTTGATCTTTCCGATCCTTCTTCAATTTCTTGAGTTTTTTCAAATCCATCATTTTAGTTCTATAAATATAGAATTGGGATGGTAGCATTGGGGGTGGCTGGAGCGGCGAGCTCAAGTGCGGCTGGGCCAAGGCGGCTATGGCGTGGCGTAGCAGGGGACAGAGAGGCGCCGAGCCAGTCGGCGGCTAACGTGGAATATGGTGGCATAGTGATGCACTCGGAATGTGGGGGAGAAGGCGTCGGCTGGTTGTGGTCAGGGGGAATCCCCGAGGTCCGCACCTTGGGGTGTGCTACGGACCAGGACTCGCGTTGGGCGGGTCCTATTTGTGCGGCGTGAATAAAGAGACCAACCACTCGACCGGTCTGTTTGGAGGAACTAGACCCGATGGGTCTGCTGGTGTTCATACAGGCCGCAACCCATGGGTCACGACGATCTGGACCGGTCTCGTGGGTGGACTGCATGCCGGCGGTCTGGACCGGGCCGGCCGGGGTGGACCGGCCCAGTTGGGCCCCTTGTGTACAACAGTGCGTAACATTTAAAGGGCACGTCCGTTAGATAAGCCGTCTGCGGCTATAGGTTCTTCTCTTCGAGAAGGACTTCTTAAAATATTTTTATGGGTTTCTGGGTTCTGCACCCATAGACGGGTGACCCGAAACACTTTAATTTAATAATATTAAATTATTATAAAAGCTTTCAACTGACGTACCTCGTGAACCAAATGTCCAATGGGTGCGCCGTCAATGGAAGTGTGATCTTAGTTCTTGTGTAGAATTTTTTATATTCTCCATTCAGTGATTGGGTTCGACAAATGGTGCGGGCCCCACAGGGCCCGGTTTGCACGTTTTACGATGAAATGTCACTTTTTCACCCGACATACGTTTGGAGTGTTTGAACACTCATTTCGGAATGTTTTTCCAAGGGGATTGAAACGGTGCAATCTACCCACCTAATTTTGGGTTTGAGGCATGGGCCCCACAAGGCATCTACTAGGCGTATGGTGTGTTTTTACGACTTGTGCTTCGTAAGTCCATTTGGGGAAATTGAAAATCCTATGTTTCATGTTTCTCCACATAGATCGCAATGGTGGCCTCAGTATAGGCCTAGGAGGTGAACAATGTGGCGACGATGTTGATCTCTTGGGTTAGAAACTTTTTGACCAGCAGTGGTAGAGTGTACTCCCTTGGTTGGTTCCTATCAGGGTTCATGTGGCATTACAACATCAGTATATGTTTCGGATTCCATCGATAGGATGAATTTTCTGTTAGAGTTGGGGTATCCCTCTGGCAGGATCAGAGCGGGATCCATTAGGTTCACATCACTAGATCGTGTTCTTGGTATCGATGTGATCTCTTATCCACAGGCGGCGATCCCCTATATAGAAGGTTAATCCCGTAGGGTTTGAGTCATCATCAAGAATATGATTTTATATGTTGTGCTCCATGCAATGTAGGGTTGCGCCATCGTTGGTTATATGATACCCTACTCAGCATATAGATTATAGTAGGGTTGCAGAATCGTTGTTTATACGATCCCCTACATAGATATTGGTTTCGGTAGGACTGGTGCATCGTCGGTTCGAACCCCTACATCATGATTTATACCAGATAAGGTTCTCGTATCATCATGACCACCTTTACATAAGTGAAAATCCTATAACTGAGCGACGTGATCTGTGGAGCACCAGACCTGGTTGAGGTATCCCCCAGTAGATCATGTGAGTGATCCCCTATCTGTGAGATCTACGAGTAATCGGAGTGAGTTTTTTGTGTCCCCTAGCAGAAACTAGGAGTGATTCCCTATCCTAAGAGTTTGGTGTTTCCATTATTTTAGTGTAAGGTTCCCAATGACGATTTTCGATGAGTGTATATCTCTCAGATGAGTGTCATCTGGGGTGAAAGAGCTCGTGGAGTGTGTTCTCTTATTTATGTACCGGTCGTGGGTTACGAGGTCGGAACCTCATGAGGCTGGGTGCATGTTGAGTATATCTGGATTTCTCATGGTATATTTATGGGCATACACATGAGATGTGTTGACTAGTAATGTTTAGTCGAGGATGGTCTTGAGGTGGAGTTTCTCTCTCATTTGGGTTCCCTATGGATGGGATGAGCTGACTGTTTCCTTTCAGTTTCTCTCATTTATTTTGGGTTTTTGGGGTACCTACTGGTTATTTTATGTACTGACCCATACATGGGATTTTCCCACACATGATTGTGTCTTGTGCAGACCACATGCATTTCGATTGAGTTCCAGGAGGACCCGAAGCAGGCAGATCATAGTGATTGAGACTGACCGGGGTGTATACCGGAGCTATGCTATGGAGTATACAAGCAGGTGCTTTTGGCATTGTTTCCCTCCTTCTGATCAGGTTGGACCCTTTTGTAGTTTTCTTTTGGTGGTCCATGTTTTTTCCATTTTAATTTTTTTTGTACACTAGTTGTGGGTTAGATGTATGCATGTTTTTCTTTTTCAGTTTTGTATATATATCTGCATTGATGTCTAGAGGTGTATGTGGGTGTGTGTACAGGTACCTTCGGCTAATGCCACCCATGTGTGTGATAGCCTACTCGGCATAGGTCTCTAGCCCCTGGCCAATTGCAGGTGGGCTTGGGATGTCACGGCTCGAGCCCCAAAGGTTCGGGTTGTGACAGAGTCGTATCAAAGGAGGTTAAACCTATGGGATCTCAAAGCACAACTGGTCTTACTATGAGTTTGTTTTGGGTTACATAGCGGCAGTGTTAGGATGTTTCAAGCTTGTCTTTCAATAAAGGGACTCCAGTGTTGGTGCGGCATCTGAAAATCTATTCACTAGGACTCTGATAACCTGCCTTTTGACTCGGGACATTTGAACACTAGTCGCAGGGACATAACGGTACATGAATCATATATGACTTCATTTTTGGGTTTCCCTTGTTCATCTTGAGTCAGATCTCCAGATATACTCTTTGAATATGGTGTGTCTTGATTGTATTGCAGGATGCCTCCAAGATGACAGCCAACAAGAGTTTCGCAGCAGGATTGTGGTGACGATATGCCCCGTGTAGAGGTTGTGGACCTAGTCCCATGTTATGAGGCTTGGCCTCTAGGTGGACCGAGAGTTGATCCACCACCAGTAGAGAAATTGGTTGTGCCAGTAGTGTAGGATGAGGTTGTGCGCAGGCTGAGTGCTCTGTAAAAGTTCCAGAGGCAGTGACCTCGGGGGTTTCGGGGTGATCCAGACCCTCATGCTGCTGATGACTGGCTCAAAGCTGTCCCCCGATTATTCTCCCTCATGAGGACACCCACTGATCAGATGCAGGTCCTAGCGGCGAGCCTTATGCATGGTTCGGTCGGGTGATGGTCGAGTTTGGTGACACAATCCCATGATGAGGAGACGCTCACGTGGGCTAAGATTGAGCAGCTCTTCAAGAAAGAGTTCTATCCGGTGATGCTGAGGTCAGTGCAGATTCAAAAGCTCATGAAACATCCGTAGGAGGTAATGAATCCGTTAGAGTACTCAGTGGTGTTTACATACATGTCACGCTACACCCTGGATATGGTTCGAGACCTGTTCTTTAGGGCATGTAACATCATGTCGGGCATGTGCAGAGACTTCCATGCATGTGTGGTTTCCTTCTATCTGCCCACCAATGTTGGAGTTCTCAAGCGAGCCTTGGTGGTGGAGAGATTTCTAGGTGAGTAGATTCAACCGGTTAGTGTTGGGCATGTGGCATCTGAGACGTCGACAACTGGTAGTCGGTGGCAGGCGCAAGGGTCTGGATGCAGCCGATGTTTCAGGAGGCGACCCCAGGATGGAGGATCTGAGGCTCAGGGCGCACAGGGCTCACATTCCAGTTTTCGTCAGCCGCAAGAGAGGGTGTGTACGCTTGCGATGGTCGGGGACATCTTGATAGAGATTTTCCGACCCGTCGTGCTGCTGAGAGGGAGCAGGTCGATAGGCCACCTTGGCAGCATCAACGTCTCATGTTTTGAGGTAAGCAGGATGGTAGACGTGATGATGGAGCTAGTGCACCAGGAGGACGTGGTAGGTGGTTTCAGGTGCCACCACCACCACCCACAGGTGGTCGACGCCATGATTAGGGAGCTAGTGGGAGAGGGTGAGGATAACTTCATGCCCTAGAGTCTTCTAACCCAGAGGCTCCGCGGATGGATAAAGGTACGCCTTGGGTCATTTATACTTTCTACAGTAGTTTTCTAGACACTATTTAGAGGTACTCCTCCCTTTCTGTTGCTAGCTCGAGTTTTGTTCAGGGCGTTGGTGTGACACTATTTGGGTGTTTTTTGGAAATCTTCGAATGTGTGAGGAAGAGGGATCCTTCCCACACTAAGAAGCATTTTTGTGATGCGATCAAAACTATGCGGGTGAGTTAGATTGTCCCAAAGCATATTGTGTTAAGGTGTGGTGGATGAGTCACTCTGACTTATTTGTTTCGGACAATGGTGTTTGTTTGTGAACTCGCTAACATTGGAGACCCCATTGAGAGTCCAGTTGCTTTCTATGTACATATGTATTTTCAGTGACGAAATATTCAAAGTTGTGGAGGATTTACCGACTCGTGTTTTGGCCATGTAGGACTTTGGAATCTTCCTATGAATAATTCCAAATATAGGTGCAAAGATGGAGCATGATTCCGAGGCCCGGTGTGCCCAGAATTAATTTTATAAAAATATTAAGTCTTTTTATAATATGGATGAGGTGGGAATGAGTTATCTCTTAAATGGTAGCTCGGATCGAAAATCCGAGGGCACGGTTGCATCCCTAGCACGCCTTTTACCTTAGGCGGGGTGTAAAAGTTGAGGGTGCGGGCCTACTATGACAGATGTCACTCAGGGGAAGAATTGTCATTTTGAAATAATTACTTAGTGATTTTTATTACTAGAATTATTTTTGAATAACATTGTAATAAAGTCTCATAATGGAAATATGAGACATCCTTTGAGTTCTAAATGGGGTGTTTTTCTAAGGCGTGATATAAAATAGGCGGGCACAGAGGTTTCAGAATCCGCCCCCGTCGACATAGTCTCAAATAGTTTATAAATTCAACTTAAGTTTGGAATTAAGGGGAGAACCCATTTTTTCCCTTCTCTATCTCTATATATCTCTCTCCCTCTCTTGAAAATTCGTCGGCATTATTTGATGGATTTAGGAGAGAACTCTGGCGGATTTAAGTGGGATCGCAGCGGGTGTGTCGCCAACGATGAACGACCGGATCGAGGTAGGCTTTCGGTTGAATTATCTATAACTTCTTCAATTTCATGATTTTTTTTTCAAATCCATCATTTCAATTCTATAATTTTAGAATTGGGGTGATGGCCTACTGAACACAGCCACCATCCGAGTCCTATTCAAAATCCTATGTTTCATGCATACTTCATCATTCTTCGACCAAATTTTCAGATGTTCCAAAACACTTTGGGATCTTCGATCGAGGGCAGGGGATATGAAGACCTCGTTCCGAGGATTCCAAATCAGCCTTCTGTTTTAAAATTGGGCCACTGGAGCGGTTTTGGTGGCCATTGGAAGCCCCAGCTCCAATAAGGGCGGTGGATGGAGATCGGGTTGGCAGAGCTATGGAGCTGGACAGAGGCTTTTGGTGCGGCAGGGTAGGCCGAGGTGGAGCTCAGATGGCCGGCGTTCGGTGGCCAGGCGGAGGTTACTGCGGCATGTCCGAGCAGGGGATCGGGAGGCGTCGAGCTTGTTGGTGACTGAGGCAGATGATGGTGGCACAACGGTGCGCTCCGCAAGCAAGGGCGATGGCATAGACCAGTCACGGTCAGGGGGGAACCCCGAGGTCATCGCCTCGGGGGGTGCGAAAGACAAGGACCCACGTTCAGAGAGTCATGGTGGTGAAATGTGCGAAAAGAGACCGATTGGTTGGCCAGTCTGTTTTGAGGAACCAGACACGAGGGGTCTGATGGTGTTTGGACAGGCTGTGGCCAGCGGGCCACGGTGAGCTTGACCGGTCCCGTGGCTAGACCGCGGGCCGCCAGTCTGGAAAGAGCCGCTTGTGTACAAAGGCACATAAATTTTAAATGGAATATCCTTTAGATGCACCGTCTACAACTATGGGTTCATCTCTTCGAGACAGACTTTTTAAAATGGGTATCTAGGGTTTTGGATTCTGCGCCTGAAGATGGGTGACCTGAAATGCTTTAATTTAATAATACTAAATTATTATTAAAGCTTGCAAGAGATGTACCTCGCGAACCGGACTTCTGATGGACGCGCTGTCAGCGACAGCATGATCTTAGTTCTCGTGTAGAAATTTTGAGATTATCCTTTCATTGATTGGGTTTAAGACAGGGTGTGAACCCCACAGGGCATGGTTTGCATGGTTTATGATGAAATGTCTCTTTTTCACCCGACATCCATTTAGATTGTCTGAACACTATTTTTTTCTTGCTTTTCTGAGGGGATTGGAATGGTGAAATATACTCGCCTAATTTTGGGGATGAGGCCTGGCCCCATGCGGCGGCTGCCAGGAGCTTGGAGCGTTTTTCTAACTTATGCTTCGTAAGTCTGTTCGGGGAAAATGAATAGCCTACATTGAGTTTTTTTCTGCGTATATCATGATGGTGGCCTCGATATAATCCTAGGAGGTACAAAATGTAGGGACAATGCGATTCTCTCAGGTTAGCGATGTTTAGACTAGAAGTGGTTGAGTGTACTCCGTTGGTTTGTTCCTATGAGGGTCTATTCGGCATTACTACCTTAGTATAGGTTTGTGATCCCCTCGATTCGATGAATTTTATAATATAGTTGGGGAAACCCTCTGGTGGGATCAGAGCGAGATCCTCTAGCTTCACTTCCCTAGATCGAGATCTTGGTATCGTAGTGATCACTTATCCACGGATGGAAATACCATATCTATCATGTTAATCCCATAGGGTTTGAGGCATCATCAGGAATATGATCCCCTACTTTGTGGGTCGTGCATAGTATGTTTGTGGCATCGTTGTTTATACGATCCCCAACTTAGCATGTGGTTTATAGTAGGGTTGCGACATCATTGGTTATATGATCCCATACTTAGATTATGGTTTCGTTAGGGTTGGTGCATCGTTGGTTCAAAACCCTATAATGTGAGTTATACCAGATAGGGTTCCAGTATCATCGAGACCACCTTTACCCAGGAGACGATCCCCTATCTGAGTGACGTGATCTATGGAGTACTAGACCGGGTTGTGAAATCACCCAGCTGATCATGGGAGTGATCCCCTATCTGTGTGATATATGACTCACCGGAGTGGGTTTTTGTATCCCCTAGAGGACCCTAGGAGTGATCTCCAATGCAAGGAGTTTGGTGTTTTCGCTGTTTCAGCATGAGGTTCTGAGTTATGATTTTCGATGAGCGTATCTCTCTCAGACGAGTTTCATTTATGATTACATAGCCCGGGGAGTGTGATATCCTAGATATGTGCCTATCACTTGTTATGTGGTCGGAACCTCATGAGGCTTGGTTCTTGTTGAGTATATCTAGATTTATCATGGTATATGTATGTGCATTCACCTGATCTATGATGACTAGTCATGTTTAGCCAAGGACGGCCTGGAGGTGGTGTTTTTGTCTCGTTTGGGTTCTCTCTCGTTGGGATGAGCTGACTATTGCCTTACAGTTACTCCATTTTATTTTGGGATTTTTGGGGTGCCTACTAGGTATTTTATATACTAACCCCTACATGGGCTTTGCCCGCACATGTTTGTGTCTTGTGTAGACCACGAGCCTCTCAACGGAGTTCCAGGAGGATCTGGAGCATGCAGACCTTAGTGAGAGTGACTGACCTGGTTGTTTACTGGAGCTATGCTGAGGAGCTTACCAACGTGTGTTTTTGGCAGCATTTCACTCCTTATGAGTAGGTTGGACACTTTTTTAGTCTTCTTTTGGTGGGTCGTGTTTTTTCCTTTTTTTACTTTTACTGTACTCTAGTTGTGGATTAGATGTATGAATGTTTTTATTTTTAGTTGTATATATATATCTGCATTGTTACATGGAGTTGTATGTGGGGGTGTGTGTATAGGTACCTTAGGATAATGCACCCCATGTGTGTGATATCCTACTCAGCGCTGGTCGCCAGCCCCCGGCCTATTGGAGGCAGGCTTTGGGAGTCACGACTCGAGCCCCGTTGGGTGGGGTCGTGACGATAATGGAAGTAAATGATGAAACCAATGGTTCATATTCTACAAATTTAATTAATTTTAATTATTATCCATCATAATATATATAGAATTAAATTGATGATTTAATTTATATTAAAAAAATAGAATGATTAATTACTAAAAGGGTAGAATTGATATTTTAGTTGAAAAATATCCATAAACTCGCTTTTATATTTTAGTTAAATTATATATCCATAGATCACTATA
The DNA here is from genome assembly GCA_963277665.1 of Viscum album. NCBI lineage: Eukaryota > Viridiplantae > Streptophyta > Magnoliopsida > Santalales > Viscaceae > Viscum > Viscum album. The sequence continues at coordinate 1,572,166,225 of OY728121.1, read as the reverse complement.
TTTCATATGTTATCATTCACATATTAGTGATATTTTCTTCCCCACATCTATATAGATGGTTTTAAAAAATTCAACTTGATCACTTCTGATGTTTACAGAACATCACATTCATTCCCCCTCTTCTCTTTTGGTTGTATAGTGTAATCAAATTTTTATCTTATTGGGGGTTTCATACATATTATTTTTTTATGTAAATATTGAAATAATTAATTCCTTAATTTTTTTTGATTAAATTGAATTAATTAGCATAAATCAATAAACATCTTGAAACTGATTGCATGATACATGATGATATGATAATATGGTTCCTCTAATGGTTAATGATAAAATATATGATGTATAATTTTGATATGGGAATATTATTTATTCAGGAATTACGATAAGGTTTTATCACATGTCTTATTGTTTGGGTGAAAATATATTTTAATCCTTAAAATTATCACAATGTTAAAAATGGTTTATCACAGTATATTCATTGTTTTTTATATTCTTGAATTATTTCAAATTCTATATAATAATGTTTTTATATCTTATCGATCAAGAAAAAACACTTTTTTATGTTATAGAAATTATCAGAAGATGTAAATCTAGTACAGAATAAAAAAAATCATTTTATTATATTATAAAATTTAATTAAAATAAAATAAAAAATAATTATTTAATTAAAAATTTTATTATAGAATATAAAGAAATTTAAATGAATTTTTTAATGACATTCCATATATTAAAAATTTTATTCCCAGATTCATGAAAAATAACATTTAAATTTTTCGATTATTTTTTCATGAAACTAAATAGACATTTATTTCTAAAAAATTATGGTTAACATATTATTTTTAATATTTCCCTATTTGATTTAGAATCATATTTTGTAATATGGATAATTACTACAATCTATGATTCTTGAAATCACATATATTTATTTTTATATCATGTTTTTTATAAAACATTTCAAAAAATAAATATAATGATTTATCACATGATGTAGAATATATATTTTATAATTGGTACAATTATTTGAATAAGGTGAAACTAAATTACTTTTTTTATATAATAATATAGAACATTATATAAATTATCAATAAAGAGAATGTTACATCTTGAGATTTTTTTAATTTTTTTTATTAAATTTTCCCATTTTGATATTTTTCATTAAAAGAAAAATTTATATTATATTTTGTTACATATGATATTGATTATAACATATATTATATGAAACACAATGTTTATCTTTATTTACCCAAAAACACAATATTGTTCATGACTCGTGGAACCAATCATCAGCGAACAATGAAATAAAATATTTTTAATTATGATCATTATATCCTAGCTGTTTAATAGATGATTATGAATAATATTAACATATTTATGAAATTTTCATATAATTTTTCTAAAAATATAAATATATTTAAATACTCATTGTAAATAATGACCCATTTTTTTGGTCAACTACATTTATTCACGAATTATATATTTTCATAAAAAACATTAATATTAAATATAATGATAAAATATTATCATTATTTTATTGATATTCTATAAATTTTTTGAAATCATTCTTTATTTTTTACATAAAAAAATAAATATGAAATGATAGTTATATTTTGTTAATTTTTTTAAAATAATATTTTGTTAGTGAATAATTATAAATAATGATTTTTTTGTAAAACAAGAATTTCATTAAAATTGATAGAGTAATATAAATTACCCATTTTTATTAATGTAAAATAAGTATTTTTTATTTATATATAATACACTAGGGTACTTTAATAGAAAAATTACACTAGTTTGGACAAAAAATTTTATTTAGGGTTTAGAAAATGGTTTTCCTGATAACTATATTAAAGTGCATAATGCGTCCCAATTTAATTATTTAAAATAATTCCTTGTGAGAGATTTTATGAATTAAATATATATATATTATTAAAATAAATTTAAATTTAAATTTTGGAAATGATTATTATTATACATTGAGTTAATTTGAAATCATCTTGTGCTTGAAAACTATAATTCCTGAAAACCATTTTTTCATCGAGTGTGTGGGTTTTAATTATTTTAAATTATTTAAACTTATATAAATTTTATTTAGAAAATGAATATAATTTTGTTAATATGATTTTAAATATTATCCCATGTCGAATTAAAGGGATTTTTTGAAGCATTATTTTATGATTAATGTTGAAAAATTTAGAATTTTAATTGATAACTAAATTTTAATAAAAATAATTTATAAAGATTAATTGTAAACTAATAATATAATAAATTAACAATTGATAAAGTTAAAAAATAATCAAATTTAGTACATTGGAATTGATTTCATATAAATCATTGATATAAAAATCGTAGTCATTTATTGAGCTTTATCATCTTATATTCCTGATTAATTTAAAATTAAATTATTCCACTTCATTGTATGAATGATGGAATAATTTATTAATTATGTGAAATTTGAAGAATTTTATTATATAATGAGGTAAAATTATTTTTTTACCAAACAAAATAATGATTGCTAAAAAAATAAATAACCCCGATATTGTAAATTTTTTTTACTAGGGGTTAAAAAATGATTATAGGAAAATTACATATTTACAATTCAAAAAAATTATTTTCTTGAAATATTTAGACACATAGACCTCTATGTTTCTATACTGGCCCATTTTCCCCCCATGACAAATTAATAATGTCGGAGCCCATAATTATTTTCAAAAATACCAAATGTATCATCTACATCACTTGTAAAAGGCCACCCATAATCATCTAATATTAACAACTTCACAACTATTTTGTATACCTACATCTCCCAAAATTAAATAAAAAATTCTGCATGATACTCCAAGAATCCTTATTTTGAGCATAAATAGATTCTAGGAAGTATTTATTGACTACTTAATGAGAATACACAAAGGAGAGGTGATGTTTTTCAATGAGTATCTTTATTTAATTTATTTATCCAACATATTCAATTCTCATTATAACAATGTTTTATAATAAGCATACTATAATTATTATAGTATACAACTAAAGTTTAGTTAATGACCTAAAAATATATCTTCTTCTATCAAAATGGTTATGAAATCCTCATTTGTGTGTATGACGAACTGCCGTCTAATGAAAGGATCTATTATTTTTAATTATTATATCACACAAACATTCTTATTCACAGTCATGTGGTAATATGATAATGTCTCTCGTCTGCCTATTAGACTACCACCTCAAAAAATAGTGGGATTCATTCACACTTTAGATTGAATGTATTCAAGATAATTTTAATAAAAATAAGTGATACATATAAAATTAGGATATTTTTTAATGATAATATATCATTAACCGTCTTTTATATCCATTAATACAAGAATATAATGCAATAGAGTCCATGCATATGTATAGCCTTACATTGCCAGTAATGATGTATTTTATTTTCTATGACTATATTTTAAATAAAACTATATTTAAAATATATTAAATTTATATCATGGTTACAATTTTGGGAATTTTTTATTAATGATCATATTAATAGGAGTTTATCTATACCCAATCTAAACGTTTATGATGTATAAAGCAGTCATTACAGTAAATGTACTATTTAAATTGAATTCTTAATAAATTTTTTATAAATGGTAATAATTGAATAAAACATGGTATCAATTATTTTAATTTTTTTATGTAATATATGTATCATAAATTTATATTTAATATACTTGATTGTTACTATGTATGATAAAATTCATTACTTAAGATATGTGATTAGTATGTCACTTTTCCATTATATAAGATAAATTATAAACTAACTGCATATTATTTTTGTTGTATATATAAATCCCGTTAATGATTAATATTATTATTATCTTGAAAAAAAATAGTTTTATATATCAATTTTACTTTGTATCCTATATGAGATATATGTTTCTTATGGTAACAAATCAGTAAGCAGTTTTTGTCCCATGTTTCCTTAACTAAAACATGTGTTTTGTTATGAACCAAAATTAGTTTACTAGGTTTATATACATCACATTAGACATGAAATATAATTATTTTAATTATCCTATTGATATTTTATTTTTTAATTTAATATTATTCCTTTGTGGGGCTTATTTTTTAATGTTACCTATATTGTATGTGTTTTATGATACAATATTATCATTTCAAAGGATTCTTTGTGATTATGCTTCAAATGATCAAATAATATGATATATCTCTCAATAATCCCATGATACATATTCTACTCAAGTTATGTAATTAAAATAGATGTTTCCCTTAATTTAACACTATTTAAGTTCTCATAATTTCAAAAAAATATTTGATGAAAAAGTTTCTATTCTGTCGTAAACCCATTTTCATTCCAAGATAATTTTTTCATTAATTGTTTTCAAAAATATTTCCAGCATTCTACAAATGTTATATTAATAAATATTTAACCATTATTTATTTTTTTCATAAATTCTTAAAAGGAATCTTTTGGTTTTTAAAAAAGACCCCATTTGGAATTAACAAAATGTGTGAACAGAATCAATTTTTGACATCAAATACATGAATAATACATCCCACTATTATGACTAGTCATGGATTTCATATTTCTTTGAATATATCTGAATGTTTTTTATATTATTCATTTTAATTAGTATTTCTATAAATTATAGATATTAAATTAGTGACTTCAAATTGAATTTTTCTAACTATTATTATAATTTTAAAATAAAATTCTATGTATAAATATCATTTTCTTAAAGAAATGTTATTAATTATTTTATTTGATTTAAATTATATGTTTCCAATGTAATTTTAATATAAAATTATTTTAAAAATTATTTATTTTTAAATTATTTTTAGAAAAAATTACTCACGAAAATTTTAAATGATTAGTCAAAATAAATTTCTAGGAAAGATGTCTTCTATTGATGTAACCTATTATTTATTAGGGATATGACCTAATGAAAGAATTATTATTCTTTCCTTAAATTATTTTTATGATAACATGATGTTTATGAAAACCTTTTCTCTTCCATGTGTAATGACATGATAAAATTCTAATTAAAATCACTTCATTTTCCATTGGTCAAACAATGATTAATTGCATATAAAAACTATTAATTTTTCTATGTCTCATGAAATGGTAAAATTATTAAAAAAAAATAAAACATGTATCTTCCAAAAATATTATGTTATGATGAAATTATTATAAATGATTTTTTTCCTGATGTATAACATGGTGAATGCTTTAAGAAATTTTTTCACAAAAAACATTATTTTTAATTATGTGTCTGTGGTATCATTATAACCTATGATTGTTGTAATGTTATAACCAAAGATGTTGGTTATGTTATAACCAATGATAAACAGGACTTATATCTCCCTCCAATGAATTGGGTATATATTAATATCTAATGACTAAAGGGGACTCAAACGGGGGTGAATCAAGAATCGTAATACATGACTAGAATGGGGAGTGAATGTGGTTTAGTAGGACTAGGGTGGAAGGGGGAATGAACCTGGTTGGGTAAGTGAAAATTTTCTCTATGATGGACTAGGAAGTGAACCCATACATCTATGAATGTTTAGTATGTGGAAAAATTCCCCAATAAGGAATGATATTCAACTAGGAATTGTAGTGTGTCAAAAAATTGATGTCTATCAACCCATATATTATACTTATATGCTTATAAAGTGGGATGATAATAATAAAGGAATGTCTTTATATGCTTATTTCCATGTCATAATTATATGACTTTTGAAAAAAAAATTCTCTCGTGGATTGTTTTCTTGGATTATATTACATCTCACATCTTATGAATTTACAATATTTATGCAATGACTCAATATTATAATAATTGATATGTGGGTTTTGATTTTTAAATGTTTTTTCATGTTCTCATTCTCTTTTGGTCATGTTTGTCATATGTATTTCAATTTGTTTACCCTTACCAAGGAATAAATTCTCACATTTCTTATATTTCCTTTTCCACATGTATGACTAATATTTGTAAGTAGTATTACTATATTGGGACATCATAATGGGATACATTAAAGATGTTTCAAATGTTTAGATGGTGGTATACCTAATTTCCAAAAACACTATGCTATTATCATTATATGGAATGTGTCTATGTAATGCATTGAATATTCATCTAACATGATGTAATATCCATAAATGAGAAGTCCTGTAACTATAGTTTGTATCAAAGTAAATGTTGTTTTTATGTTTTGAAACAAGGACCTGAAAAATTAGTGATATCCTTTGGGATATTTATAATGATATTTATAGGGATACTTATTTGTATTTGTCTAAGGATTAGAAAAAGTATCAAAACTCTCATGTAATTTTGGTAAAAGATACAGTGAGTGGTTTCTAAGAAATTATATATGTGTTTGGATACTACAAGTGGACGTGAATATAGTCAATAGGTACCAATGGGTAATTACTCTAATAAGGATTTATTAGTCTAGACTTGATCATCACATGGTGCATGATACCATGCAATTTTTCACACTAGGTTTGGCACACCTGGGGGATATGATATACAAATTCTCAAATTCATTATGAACCATCGTGAGGAATTTAAATATGTTTTGACTATAAAATAAAATGATAGATAAATGATTTCCTAAATTTATTGATTTATTCATGATTTATACATCATATAAGTGATTTCTTATGATTATGTGTTTTTCCAATATGATTAGTGTTTCAAACCCTATGTTTTTTAGAAAATGACATGAAATTGAAGGAATCACGTTAACATAGAATCTTATTATTAATTTGGGAATATAAGAAACATAATCATATAATGAATATAAAGATTGATATTGTGATTATTCCTAATTACAAATTGTGATATATGATTAACAATGTTATCATAGTTGAGATTCCAAACAAAATGAATAAGATGAAGATAGACCATTATGAATGTTTATGTGGAAATGGTCATAGATGAAACAATATTGGTCTTCATACATGTAAATAAGTTTGAAAATATATAAAAAATGAATATCTCAATTGGAAAAGAAGATGTTATATTTGTGGAAAGGAAGGTTAAGAGTAACAGATAATCCTATAGTTACATTTTATATCTATGGGGAACACTATAACATCTTTTTGTCAAACATTAATTATTTCCCTTCACCGAATTCCTTTTCCAAATTATTTGGTTGCATCTTGGGACTCATAAGGATATATAGACCTTTTTCTTTATAAAATAATCTAAATTTTGTATGTCAATTTTTTAAATTAATTTATTTCATGTATAAAAGTGAAATGTCTTAATGGAGTTCAACCCAATTTTAGAGAACTAATGAGAGAGTTTGGAGTGTAGGTATTGAAAAAAATATTTTTTCTATTATCAATGAATTTACATGTCATTTAATGGGTGTAAACGGTTTTTACTATTCTTTATAATCATTTCATTTATTAAATTTGCATCGAGAATGGTTATATTCCATGAAAAGGGTTTACATGACATTAAATGTTTTTAGAATGTTTTTTAATGTTTTTTATTTTTTTCATTATATATGAACCATGTGGATTACATGACACATAAAGGAGCTAAATGATGAGTAATTATAAATATTATTGTTTTTATGGGTTTTTTGAGTTATTCCTTATTTAATTAACATTCCATCCCTTTTCGGTTAAACAAAAATCACATATATAACGATTTTGTGATCCACTTATCATTCAATATTGATTTTTTATGATTTTATTTCAGTGTTTGTGCATATTGTATCTATATGTGAGTAATCATTTATTATTTGTAATTTCCAATGATCATAGTATCCTTATTTCTCTATAGTTTCATTAAGGGTTATTTGGGATAGTAATTCTCATTTTTTCTTCTTGATCAATTTTCTAATATTACATTGTGTGTCATTCATTATTTGGTTCTTGTGTAGCAAGAGTGTTTCTTTGATTTTTGTTGTTTTATTCCCTTTATTTAATAATTTTTTTGAATGTAATATTATATTAGTGGGTATTTATTATAGGGCTTATGTTGTCATTGTTCAATTCCCCTTGTTGACGGATCATTTTTCAAGAGTGTGTGTCCCAGAGTTTGAGGAAGGAGGTTTTATCTCTTAATAATGTTGGATGAATAATATTGATCAATATTTCAAAAAAAAAATTGAATAATTAAATTGAATAATTGGATCATTTTAATTTTTTGGGGGAAATAATTATTTTATAAATAAATATTTTGGTAGTTTTGGTAAATAAAATGGGTGTTTCAATGAGTTGTGATATATTTTTATGAAACAGTTTTCAACGATTTGTTTTGAAATGTTTATTTCATAAAATGTTTAGAAAATATAGTATATTAGAATCATTTGGTACATCATTTGAAGGTTTTAAATAATCAAAATATATTGATACTACTATCATGACCCATACTCGGGACCCGTGTCGGGACTACCCTAAGCCCGCCTTCCATAGGCCAGGGGCTGGCGACTAGCACCAAAGGCATAAATATCGGTATAAGGGAAGGCATTGCCTTAATGTAAGAAAACAAAAACCATAGAGTAATCAAGCAGAAGTAAACACTAAGTAAAATGAGTACAATAGTATGCGCTGGAAAGTAAATGGGCTAGTATACAAACCCAACTGAAAGTAAAGTAAAACTGAAAATAGAATATAGAGGTAGAAAAGTAAAGAAGAAACATTGTGTCGTCCTTTGGAAAACCCACCTACATGGTGGGTACAGATAGTCTCCTCTGCTCCTCAGCACCAGTCGTCCGCTCCATGTATGTCTCGTCTAGTGATGCACCTCCTGGTACCGTCCAGCTCCACGAGGTCCTACCTCGATCAGCGCTGTCTATCGTCTGCATCCAACACAGCGTAGTGCGGGCATAGCCCGTGCAGAGGTGAGTATAAGCTACTCAGAAGGGACCCCGAGACCCCCAAAGGTTTCCCAGAATCCACGAAGGATAAACAACAAAGGAAAGGTACAATCATGATGTAACAACCAACCCTACTTAGGTATATGCCCATACATATACCTAAGTCATCAATTCCAGTTCAGCTCCAACTTCTGAGCCCAAGTTCGATCTAGTCCACACAGGAATGTACCATCCATCCAACACAAGATATCACAACCGAATCCACATAGGATAGAAAAATAATCATATCGAAGATAATGATTGAAAATCAAAACTCACCTCACACAGGTATATTTCTTTGTAAGATGATAGAGATGATCAGATGTAGCCACTGATTCATCTAAGCTGTCGGACCCACATAAGATACAAGACCAGCTAAGATATCAGACCCATAAAGGATACAAGACCAACTACTCTGCCGGACCAACGTATGATACAACAATAGAGTCAAATACTGCCAGACCCACATAGGATACAAGAAAAGTAGTCAAGTACTGCCAGACCCACATAGGATACAAGAATATTAGGCATCACTGTCGAACCCACGGAGGATTCTAGTATGGTCGTCGTCGCTGCTGATCCCACAGAGGATCCCAGTACAGTCATCATCATCGTCGCAATCGCAGCCAGCTCTAGGGTTCCCGCACACAGCATGCTCGATTCGGGGAGGGTCCGCTACACGAGCCAAGGGGTCCAATACATCAACTGAAAAGTTGTCCAGATTTTATGTATCTCAAAGTACCGTCTCGTCAATAGGAACTCAACACGACAGACAACACGTCAATCAGACGCCCGGTCTGAGAGTTATTCGCGTTTTCGTCCCAGGGGCCCAGTCGCTTTTTAAGTCAAAACCAACATGACCATAATACAACAGCGTCCAAACCTTGAGCTGAGTATGCCAAACTAACTTTCTCACTATAATTAATCCTACAATGTCGACGGCACATAAATTGGATTTCTGGAGCTCAAGTTATAAGTATTTCCGCTCCCGGGTCCTGGTTGGTGTCGTGTTCGATCCAAGCCTGCCATACGAAAAGATCTTCGAAACCTTGATTGTAAAATACCGAAACGACCGTCTCAATCCAAGGATTTCTCCACAATTGACGGTGCATTGATCAGAGGGGGGGGGGGTTCTTCCCTCCTTGGTTTGAAAGGGAGGCCCCCAACATAAGGGGGGCCACCTTGTATGTTGTCGGGGGTTACGACCCCCGGACATCCCTAACGGCCGGCCCTGTTGGTCGGACGGTGCCGCCGCGGGACCCCTGCGGTCCCGCCTTCCTGGAGCGCCGGTAGCCAGAAGATCTGGCCACCCTCCCCTGCACTACCGCGGCCAAAGGCCATGGCCCTTACCGGCCACGACCATCCGTGGTACTCCGGCACCGCGAGACGGCGTCCCGGCCAACCGACGCGGCACGACTCCGGCCGCGGCTTCTTTCATCCTCAATGGCGCGACGCGACGGCGCTGCGCTCCTTCGCCGCGTTTTTTCCTCATTCCCTGGTGTTTCCGTTGCACCGCACTACCTTTGTTCCAAACCATGACGGTGAACATCAACAAAGGGGAGGAGTATCGGCCGTGTTTGTGCGGTCCGACCTCCTCCCGTTAAATTGATAACAGGTGGACAATTATCGAACGATGAACGCCAAAATAATCACGAACATAAAACAATCCCCTACTTTGATGTAGTTCTCGAACGAAGATCTTCGTGGGAAACAGCGTTGCGAGGTAATGCTCCATAAGTGTTTGATGGAGAACGTCTGAGGAGGCGCGGCGTCTCCCTTCCATTGATGCGGGAAGAAGAACGAAGGAAGGCGCATTGGTGTTCTTCATGTTCTTAACGGAGGATGATGATCTTCTTCAGAGAAAAGAACGCTCCCTCTCTCAAAATCCCCAACACAACAAAAGAACCCCCAAAATAAATTAAGAGTTATTCTTATTTTATTATAACATGCCATGCATTTAAATTTTATAAATTCAAACACATAACCCTCAATTAATTTAAGTGTTGTCATGATTTAATGTGAATAAGGAAGTCACATCATTTAATACAAGTGGGTTCAAAGGAGAAGAGTTAAGGGGTGTTAGGGAATATGAAGAGGTGAGGTTCGTGTGGGCCCCACCTCACCTTTATCCTCAGTTGGTTAGTTCCCCTACATCCACACATTCTTAGAAGTAAAATTTGTTCCACAAATTTTATTTGGTTCACAAATTAGCCTCGATTTTTTTAGCAACTCGTGTTGAGAAAACGCAACTCCAAAAAGGGTCTTCTTAAGCAATTACTGGCGCTGCGGTTTCATCAGTGCACTCGGATTTCGATTCTAAGTACCGGTTCAAATGTTAGGAAAAACCCGCTCGTTCGTTCCCTGAATGTACCTGAGAAAAATTTACTTATTAAACTTTGATTTTAACTATTTTAACCCTTCTTTAAATAAATTAATAATAAATGTCCTAATCTAACCCACGTGGGCCTAAATGGTCATATTTTATTCCTATGTTTGTTTTTGGTGGAATTAAACTTATCCAACAGAATTATTACATGTTTTAGGGTAATAGTAATATCATATTTACCCTTAGTTACCCTATTTACTATTAACCGCGGTAAAAAAAAAGTAAAAAGTTACTATTCACCAAAAAATTATTTTTGTCTCATTGAACCACATTTTACTTACTGATATCAAACATGTCTGTCGGATTTTCAAAATTCCATTCACAGAAGCGGTAAAATTAAGTTTTATGCAAAATTCAGTTTTTAACCTACCACTTAGTGGTTTCACTATTCATCAAAAATTGAATGTTTTCAGAAAAATACCAAAATTTCACCCTATGCTAATTTCGGTATTCTGAATCCAAAAATGAAGTCCATTTTGAAAAATAAAATTTATAAAATTTTAAAAAGTGGTTATTACTATTCACAACGGCTAGTTTTAATAATATTTTAATAGCATATCGTTGTTTAGTGAAACTCGGTATTGCGTATGACGCAAGCTATCGAGGAAGGTCGCGATTGCGTGTAAAGTAAGCCAAGCTAGTATGTAGTGAAAGATTCCTTTGATGATATATAAAAACCAAAATATTACTCATAAAAATCTCGGGTGTTACAATTAAAGTATGTATTAATTCTGGTTTGGTAACAATTTGAGAGGGTCTTATGGTTAGGTTCTTCAAAATGAGGTGAAAATCCAATTAAAATTCATTGGTGAACGGATTATCTACCTGAAATAGGATAGACATATTGCATTCCAATCATTAATGTTGAAGTATTGAACTATTTATATCTTTGAATTGTCGAATTATGTTATATAAATTGTGAAAAATATATGGATTTTCCAATATAAGTATTTCGAAATAGATTTGATAAATTAATTTGAAAGATAATGATGACCTTGAAAAAGTACTTAATGAAAAGGTGATATTAATGATAAAAGACCTGATTATGGAAATGATAACCCCTAATATGGATTCTATGTTAATATAATGATATTTGTATACTGAGAAATCTAATTTGAAAAAATTAAATTGGATAGTATTGATTCCCTTAAAACTAATCAAGGATTTTTTGAAAAAGTGTATTATGTAATAATTCATGTAGTTTAAAACTACATTAGGATTCATGAAATATATCCAATAATATGTGTTATAGGAAATAAAGGAGGAAACATTTATTTTTTCAACAAGGTCGTATCATAGTTAAGGATACTAAAAATATTCAATAGAATATGAGATAAATATATACACATTTTGGTTATATGACAGTCAAGAGAGACATTATGATATATAGAAGATTGATATTAAGCTGACTATGATAAATTTAGTAACACCATAAAAAGAATTTTTGTAACACCCTAGATAAATAAAGAATGTGAAATTTTTATATTTATCCCTATTTGTGAATAAAATGTCAATATTAATTTAAAGGGAACGCTATGCTCAATGGCTTACCCAATACCCAACAACGAGTTCCTTTGAAATCTTACGTTGCACTCTAATAATAAAATAATATTATCTTAAATGGTAGTTAACGCCTAGCCATTGTAATGGAGGGAATGAATAGAACTAACTAAAAAATGATTATATATGTTTTTCAAATATTTTTACTCTTTACAATAAATGTTAGAGGATTAAAAATGCGAATAAATCCAATTTTAAGCGTAAACATTCTAATATTCATTAAATGGTCGATTAACCGCCTTTTGATGGAAAACCTCTTTTTAAATCCACTTTTTTAAAATTCTATGTGTTATATTTGAAAAAATAAAATTTTTCTTTAGAATCGGGACATCAAAATTTACTTTGTGTAATTTTTTTGTATTTTTCCGATAAAGTTCATTTTTTAATGAATAGTGAAAAATGTTGTATTTTAATTCAAAACCACTTTTTAATATAATTTATTTATATGATTAGATTATCTTTTGAATTGGTTTTAAAGTTCAATTAGAATATATTTTTACCATTTAATACAATATTGGTCGTTGGAATTAATTTCATCTTGAAATTGGACTTAAACTAGAGTCAATCTTTTGATACTTATTGTTTCTTAAAAACACGCTATTTGTTTTCACAGCGGGAATTAATTATTAAATTAATTAATGAAACTTATATGTTTTGAATTTTGTAAAATAGACTTCATTTTTGAGTTCGTAATATCAAATATACCTTTGGGTGAATTTTTGTTATTTTTCTGAAAAACTTCAATTTTTGATGAATAGTGAAACCACAAAGTGGTAGTTAAGGAAACTGATTTTTCATTTAAATGAAACTTTTCCACCTCCGTGTTTTGAATTTTAAAAATCCGACATACATGGTTTTCATTAGGAAGTAAAATGTGGTTCAATGGGATAAAATAATTTTTTGGTGAATAGTAACTTTTATGTTCTTAATCGCGATTAGAGGTAATTAGTGTAATTTAAGGTAAAAATAATGTTTTAATAATGTGAAATGACTTAGACACATGTGATACCCTCATTGTATATGTCATGGCTGACCAAGAAAATCCATGGGTCAACCTGGGGACCCCATGGAGCCACTTTGGATGGAAAATGACATAAATAACATCTTATTTAAAGTTAAAATAAAAATGTCACAAACATGAGATGTTTCACTAAAACAATTTTTATGTGGGGTTATACAAGTCATATTTTTTACTATAAATATTAATTCGAAAGCTAAAAATATTTCCTACATCATGAGAGTTTTTTTATAATTTTTAGACATTACATAATTAAAATTATTTATGACATCATAATGATGCAGCAATTACCTCATTAATAAAGGATTTAAATAAAATGGAAATATAATGTAAAATCTATGACATACACATGTCCAAAAACTATAGGATTTGTGTATTTCGAAACCTTATTACCTTATCCTCGAATTATTTCAATGTGGGACCTTTTAAATCTGAAACTCATTTCCATATAAAGTAACATTTCTTTACTTTCCAAGAGTGCCCCTCCTCTCCTCTTATAAAAGTCCCCCACCTCGACCTCTTTACCCACACTTTAAAAGCCTTTGGCTCTGCCAAACCCTGCCCATTTTTCCTCTCCAAATACCTATATTACTCCTAGAATCCACACATTGGGCAGAAGTCTTCCCAAGGAATCCTTTGAGCTCAAATCAAAATGAGTTACCCGATTTTAAGGTAATGTCTTCAGTTCTGTTATTTTGTTTTATTTTGCTTCTCCAACCCCTAAACTCTTTTTATTCATTTATTTTGTAACAACTCCAGTATATTCAATATACTAGGATGTTTTTATAAGAACCATTCGAGCTACAATTACACACACCTACATCAAATGGTTAAAGAACATACTGTTTCTGTGGATGGCGAGTTTCTGCCTCACGAAACGATGATTGTTCAACACTCATATAACACATTAAAAGGTGGCCATTAAGATGTCACTATACTTATATATGATATTAATATGTTTATTTTTTTACTTAAGATTCTGTATTTTTCTTTTTTGGCATACCTTTATGGTTTCCACTGTGGGTAAACATGATAATTTCATTTTAGGAAGTGCGGACTACCGCCCTCTCAAAGTGATTTGATTCGTTAATGCCATATGTGGGATGTATAAAGGATGGATTTAAAGATAATATATATGATGTATGTTACATATAAATGATGAATATAATTCTTGAATTAAAATATACATACCTCTCATTTAGTTTTAATTCCATTAATATGACATAGAAATGAAAGTAACGTTCATGCGTACGTACGGCCTACCGACTCCATGAACGGTGCATTTCATTTCATACCTCTAAATGATTATTTAATATTATAAATACGCGAATATTCTTGATATATATGATATATATGATGTAAAAATAATGAATATCATTCTGGATATAATGAACCTTTGACCACATGAACAACATGTAATTGTAAGAAATCCAGTTTCGACTTAAGAACAGAATATCGACAAAACGAACATTATTAACTTAAATGATTACATAATGTTTATAACATGGAAATAAGTGATATAAAGGTAATAATGGACTTGAAAAAGGTTCTTAATCAAATATAAATTATCTCATGTTTATTATTCAAGACGTTAAAGAACGATCGAGTCAAGTCGGACCCGAGGTAAGGGATCCTACTCCTCTATTTTTAAGTACACTCTTTTATGTCATTCATTTTATGCTCATATTTCTTGTGATTGGGATGTTCTTTTGTATTAATCTTACTGTAATTTTTATTTTCATATGATGAGAGACCCTATTCTCTCTCATCAGTCCATTTTGGATGTTTTGAGTGGCGTTGTTAGGCTGCCGAATTTTTGTAAGAGATCTAACCTCTATATTTCTTTTTAAGTACTCTCCTTTATGTCACTTCTTTTAATCTTCTCTTTGTAATGATGGGGGATGTTATTTTATATTACTATTCCTGTACATTTTATTTTAATATTATGAGAGACCCTATTTTATCTCATCAATCCATTTTTGACGTTTTAAGTGGCGCCGTTAGGTTGCCATGTTTTCGTAAGGGATTTTTCATCTAACTTTTATTCCCGTGAGATTTATGCTACATTTTCCACCATTTACTTTGAGTGGTGTATGTACTGCCCATTATTATACTCCTCTTGTAATAAAATTACATTTATGGGTATTTATATATCCATTGTATGACACTTCTTTAATGGGGTGTTGGTTTCGAAAGTTACCCAAGTCAGTAAGGGAACCTTTCACCCTCCTCTTTTTAAAAGACTTATTTTGTTATGTATTTTAATTAACATACTATTATGTTGGGATATGTTCTCCAATATCCTTATTGATGTAAATTTTATGTCCAAGTGATGAGATACCCTTTTTATCTTTCATCAACTCATTTTCTGAATTTTGAAGTGACGCCGTTAGGCTGTCGAATTTTACAAAGGGAATTTTTTAACCCAATTTCGATTTCTTTAGGTTCAACATGTAGTTATTGAATATGTCATCCTTTGAATATGTGTGAATGACCTTTTATTGTTTTACACTTAATATCCACTTATATTGGGTGTATTTATATTTGTCACACATAATTTTGAGACTGATTTATCCTTAATTTAAGGATACCTTCTTTATAAGGGATTTCATCACATTTTACATTTCTATAGAGACTTCATTGTTGTTATGAATCAATTAACTCTTATATGGTGTATATACCATCCTTTGGAATATTATATCATGAATCCATTTATTCTCATAATATTATAAAGTTCGGATTAAATGTTATTCCTCAATTATTGTATTCAAGTGTCTCTAATTTTGGTAAAACCCCATTAACAAAATTGTCACTTTAAATGTTTTAATGATTTGTTCTTATTAATATCCATGTTTTCAAAATGGTTTTAAGGATTTATTTATATGGATATTAATGGTTTAAATTTTTAAAAGCTTCAAGGTGGTATGGGAAACTTTGATTCAAAAATCACTTTATTAAATGTTTTAAATGGTTTTGAAAATTGTTTTTTAATGGATTCATTATTTCAATATCCTAAAATTTTATATTGTGATTGAAATGTGGAAATGTTATGTTTCCTTTATGCATATTTTATGTGATACGTTTATGTTATGGTTCTTGGGCATTGTTATGAAAATGGGTGGTTCCATGATAAAATAAGGGCGGGTGAGCCCGATATAGCTCTCCAATGCATTGGGTAACGTGAAGGTGTTAAACGTTAAGGTTTATCTGAAGAGATTTAGGGAATATACTGTGATGGGCAGTCCAAATGTAACCAAGAGGCTTACTCCCTACGTAAGAATGTTATTAATGCATCAAGTTTCCTTTTTGCCTTGTGATTTCTATGATTTATTCATGATTTTATGAGGTATGTTAATGTGTTTATGTTTTATGGGTAAAGTATGATTTCATCCTTATGTGTACATGTACTCATGTTTCGTTTCCATATTTTTATATCCCTTACTGAGATTTTTATGCTCATCCCAAGTTTTTGAAATGTTTTTCATAGGTCAAGGGAAGGGTACATGATATGATGATATTGTCAAGGAAGTGTCAAGAAAGAATCCATGTTTTATTTTAAATATGTTTCTGTTGATGGGAAAAAATGAATACTATCTTTTATGTAACCACTTTGTTTAAATGTGGAATGTAATGCAAGTTTTATGATCTAATTCTCTAAAACACTAAACCTGAAAAGATCCTCAATGTTTAATCTTGTAATAACTCAAGATTATGTAAGGTTTAAGGCTGGGGCCTTATAGTTGGTATCAAAGGGAGTTTTAGATATCTTTAGAGGTTAGGGTATTCTCTAAGCACAAGTGACATTACCATAATGGTTAGGATTTCAAGAGTCCCAGTTATAGCTAAAGTGAATGAGTAAGTATATCTTAGTTTTTATCTTCCTCTTTAGTACATGATGGTTTTGTTGATATACTCACACTAAAATTTCTATTTTTAGTGACTGTATGGATCTAGCAGGCACCAAAGTGACAATAGGTTTGAAGGAAACTGTGGTGGTTCTCTGATTAAGATACTAGATAAAATGATGGATTCAATGAGGAAACTCGAGGTTGTTCTAAACCAACTATCATGGAGTCATGATCAACCACCTGAACATTGGTATGATCTGTAATGCATCATGTACGAGATGACCAATCAATGTGGAAGTTTAGGTAATAATTATAAAGGTAACCATTAGAGTTTATATGATCCTTACTTTTGAGGTAATTATGGGTTATTATATGTTATGATGGAAAATTAAAGGCATGAGATAAACTTGTGGTTAAAATATGTTATGATCATTTTTGAAGATTTTATCTCGTTTTAGGGAATGTTTTAAGAATTATATAGTTTTGGAAAAAGGACAACATGTAGACAGCGTGACAACCCATCGCGTCGGACAAAGCTGCGGGAATCGAACCCACAACCAAAATGCGACAGGTATTTATCGCCTACCACTGGACTACGTGAAGTCCCTGGTTAGTTTGACTAATTATTTTTAGTTATATGATTTTAGGAATCAAGAGTATGTTTATTTTGGGTTATCTATGGAAATGATTAACCTATCATCGAGGATATGTGATTAGGTTAATTAATTTTCAATATGAGAATTTAAGAGCAACTAATGTTATTTTGAGATAAAAGTTAATTTGTACCTTGGAAGACTATGTGACTAAATCCTTCAAATATTTGTGTTTCAATATTAGTTTGGTTTACTTTGAATAATTTTATGGAAAAATTGTTTATCAAATGGTCCTCATTGAACTTTGGGTTTTGTTGGACAAATTTCGGAGATTAAGAATAGATTTTCTTTTTATAAAGGATTATACTTTTGTGGATTCTCTAACCTCATACTAACAATTTTGGTTTTGGATTTTTGTCTAAAGACATGTGAAATATATAGTTCTCTTTTCTGGATTAGGTGATTCTCAAGAAGTTGATTATAGTACTCTTAATGTGAACATGTCTTCCTAAATACTCGTCTTTTGGAGAAAACATGAGTTTGATTAAGGAATCTAGTAAAAGTTGAAAGTCTACGTGACAAGAAAGTATGTTTCATTATGATTTAGTTAGGCTCAAAAATAAATTCCTCAATGAAGAGTAACTTAAAACAAAAAATTTGTCTGTTAACTTTTCCTACCGGGGAATCAAATCCCGTTTAACCCACCACCATTTTGTGATTTCCTTATGGTTAACTTTCTCCTGGACATGTTTACTATCACTATCCCTCAGAACATGACCCTTTGTTTTTTCTTCCATGCCCATGTTTTCCTACATGGAATCCTAGTATGGGTTAACTCGGGTGACCTTTGTAATTCTCATTCTTTATTTTAATGTGATATTTTTACCGACTCTAGTTCTGATGTGGGACTTTCAAAGATGTTTCCGAGCCCAATTTTGAAATTGCGAGGACGCAATTCCCAAAAGGGGGGAAGAATGTAACACCCCTGGTAAATAAAAATATGAAGATTTTATATTTATCCCTATTTGTGAATAAAATTTAAATATTACTTTAATGGGAACACTATGCTCGATGGCTTACCCAATACACAACAACGAGTTCCTTTGAAATCTTACGTTGCACTTTTATAATAAAATAATATTATCTTAAATGGTAGTTAATTCCTAGCCGTTGTAATGGAGGGAATGAACAGAACTAAATACAAAATGATTATATATGTTTGTCAAATATTTTTACTCTTTACAATAAATGTTAGAGGATTAAAAATGCGAATGAATCCAATTTTAAGCGTAAACATTCTAATATTCATTTAAAGGTCGATTAAACGCCTTTTGATGGAGAAACTCTTTTAAATCCACTTTTTGAAAATTTTATGTGTTATACATGAAAAAATTATATTCTTATTTAGAATCGGGGCATCAAAATTTACTTTGTGTAATTTTTTGGTATTTTTCCGATAAAGTTCATTTTTTAACGAATAGTGAAAAATGTTGTATTTTAATTCAAAACCACTTTTTAATATAATTTATTTATATGATTATATTATCTTTTTAATTGGTTTTAAAGTTAAATTAGAATATATTTTTACCATTTAATCCAATATTGGTCGTTGGAATTAATTTCATCTTGAAATTGGACTTAAACTAGAGTCAATCTTTTGATACTTATTGTTTTTTAAAAACACGCTATTTGTTTTGACAGCGGGAATTAATTATTAAATTAATTAATGCAACTTATATGTTTTGAATTTTGTAAAATAGACTTTATTTTTGAATTCGTAATATCAAATATAGCTTATGGTGAATTTTTGGTATTTTTCTTAAAAACCTCAATTTTTGATGAACAGTGAAACCACTAAGTGGTAGTTAAAGAAACTGATTTTTCATTTAATTGAAACTTTACCACCTATGTGTTTTGAATTTCAAAAATTCTACATACGTGGTTGTAATTTGGAAGTAAAATGTGGTTCAATGGGATTAAAATAATTTTTTGGTGATTAGTAACTTTTATGTTTTTAATCGCGATTAGAGGTAATTAGTGTAATTTAAGGTAAACATAATGTTTTAATAATGTGAAATGACATAGACACATGTGCTACCCACATTGGATGTGTCATGGCCGACCATGAAAATTAATGGGTCAACTTGGGGACCCCATTGAGCCACTTTGGTTGGAATATGACATAAATAACTTTTTATTTAAAGTTAAAATAAAAATGTCACAAGCATGAGATGTTTCACTAAACAAATTTGTAAATGAGGTTATACAAGTCATATTTTTGAATATAAATATTCATTGTAAATATACAATGATTTCCTACGTCATGATATTTTTTTAATTTTTAGACATTAAATAAATAATATTATTTATGACATCATAATGATGCAGCGATTACCTCATTAATAAAGGATTGAAATAAAATGAAAAGATAATGTAAAATATATGACATACACATGTCCAAAACCTATTGTATTGGTGGATTTCGATACCTTATCACCTTATCCTAGAATTATATCAATTTGGGACCTTTTAAATCCTAAACTAATTTTCAAATATAGTAACATTTCTTTACTTTCAAAGAGTGCCCCTCCTCTCCTCTTATAAAAGGCCCCCACCTCTACCTCTTTACCGACACATCCAAAGCCTTTGGATCGGCCAAAACCTGCCCAATTTTCCTCTACACAACCCTCTCTTACTCCTAGAAGCCTCACATTGGGCAGAAGTCTTCCCACGGAAGCCTTTTAGCTCAAATCCAAAAGAGTTACACGATTTTAAGGTAATGTCTTCACTTGTGTTATTTTGTTTTATTTTACTTCTCCAACCCCGTAAAATATTTTTATTCATTTATTTTGTAACAAATACAATATCTTCAATATACTAGGATGTTGTTATAAGAATCATTCGAGCTACACTTACACACACCTACATCAAATGGTTAAAGAACTTATTGTTTCTGTGGATGGCGAGTTTCTGCCTCACGAAACGATGATTGTTCAACACTCATATAACACCTTAAAAGGTGGCCATTAAGATTTCAGTATACTTATATATGATATATAATATGTTTATGTTTTACTTAAGCTTCTGTATTTATATTTTGTGGCATACCTTTAGGAATTCCATTCTGGGTAAACACGATAATTTCATTTTAGGAAGTGCGGACTACCACCCCCTCAAAGTGATTTGATTCGTTAATGCCATATGTGGGATGTATAAAGGATGGATTTAAAGTTATTATATATGATTTATGTTACATATAAATGATGAATATAATTCTGGAATTAAAATATACATACCTCTCATTTAGATTTAATTCCATTAATATGACATAGAAATGAATGTAGCGTTCATGCGTACGTACGGCCTATCGTCTCCATGAACGGTGCATTTATTTTCTTACCTCTAAATGATTATGTAATATTATAAATAAATGTATATTATTGTTATATATGATATATATGATTTCAAAATCATGAATATCATTCTGGATATAATGAACCTTTGACCACACGAACAACATGTAATTGTAAGAAGTCCACTTTCGACTTAAGAACCAAATATCGACAAAACAAACATTATTAACTTAAATGATTACATAAAGTTTATAACATGGAAATAAGTGATATAAAAGGAATAATTAACTTGAAAAAGGTTCTTAATAAAGTAGAAGTTAACTCAAGTTTATTATTCAGGACGATAAAGAATGATCGAGTCATGTCGGACCCGAGGTAAGGGATCCTACTCCTCCCTTTCTTTTTAAGTACACTCTTTTATGTCATTCCTTATAAGATCATCCTTCTTTTGATTGGGATGTTATCTTGTATTAATATTACTGTAATGTTTATTTTCATATGATGAGAGACCCTATTCTCTTTCATCAATCCATTTTTGAAGTTTTGAGTGGCGCCGTTAGGCTGCCGAATTTTCGTAAGAGATCTAACCTCTCTCTTTCTTTTTAAGTACTCTCCTTTATGTCATTTATTTTAAGATCCTATTTTTTAGGATGGGGGATGTTATTTTATATTAATATTTCTGTAAATTTTATTTTAATATGATTAGAGACCCTATTTTATCTCATCAGTCCATTTTTAATGTTTTAAGTGGCGCCGTTAGGCTTCCGAGTTTTCGTAAGGGATTTTTCATCTCACTTTTATTCCCGTGAGATTTATGCTACATTTTCCACCATTTCCTTTGAGTAGTGTATGTACTACCCATTATTATACTCCTTTTTTAATATAATTCCATTTATGGGTATTTACGTATCCATTGTATGACACTTCTTCAATGGGGTGTACGTTTCAAAAGTTACCCAAGTCGGTAAGGGAACCTTTCACCCTCCTCTTTTTAAAAGACTTCTTTTGTTATGTATTTTAATTCACATACTATTATGTTGGGATATGTTATCCTATATCCTTATTGATGTAAATTTTATGTCCAAGTGATGAGATGCCCTTTTTATCTCTCATCAACTCATTTTATGAATTTTGATGTGACGCCGTTAGGCTGTCGAATTTTACCAAGGGAACTTTTTAACCCAATTTCGATTTCTTTGGGTTCAACATGTAGTTATTTAATATGTAATCCTTTGAATATGTGTGAATGAACTTTTATTGTCTTACACATAACATCCACTTATATTGGTTGTATTTATATTTGTCACACATAATTTTGAGATTGATTTATCCTTAATTTAAGGATACCTTCTTTATAAGGGATTTCATCACGTTTTACATTTCTACTGTGACTTCATTGTTGTTATGCATAAATTCACTCATAAATGGTGTATATACTATCCTTTGGAATATTATATCATGAATACATTTATTCTCATGATATTATAAAGTTATGATTAAATGTTATTCCTCAATTATTGTATTCAAGTGCTTCTAATTTTGGTAAAACCCCTTTAGCCAAAATATCGCTTTAAATGTTTTAATGATCTATTCTTATTAATATAAATGTTTTTAAAATAGTTTTAAGGATTTATTTATATGGATATTAATGGTTTAAAATGTTGAAAGCATCAAGGTGGTATGGGAAACATTGATTCAAAAATCTCTTTATTAAAAGTTATAAATGGTTTTGAAAATGGTTTTTTTAATGGATTCATTATTTCAATATCCTAAAATTTGATATTGTGATTGAAATGTGGAAATGTTATGTTTCCTTTATGCATGTTTTATGTGATAAGTTTATGTTATGGTTCTTGGGAATTGATATAAAAACAGGTGGTTCCATGATAAACTAAGGGCGGGTGAGCACGATATAGCTCTCCAATGCATTGGGTAACGCGAAGGGGTTAAACGTTAATGTTTCTCTGAAGAGATTCTGGGAATATACTGTGATGGGTATTCCAAATGTAACCAAGAGGGTTACTCCCTACGTAAGAATGTTATGAAGGCCTCATGTTACCTTTTTTCCTTATTATTTCTATGATTTATTTATGCTTTTATGAGGTGTGTTAAAGTGCTTATGTTTTATGGGTAAAGTATGATTTCATCCTTATGTGTACATGTACTCATGTTTACTTTCCATATTTTTATATCCCTTACTGAGCTTTTTATGCTCATCCCACGTTTTTGAAATATTTTTCACAGGTCAAGGGATGGGTACATGATATGATGATAGTGTCAAGGATGTGTCATGAAAGAATCCATGTTTTATTTCAAATATGTTTCCGTTGATGGGAAAAAAGGAATACTATCTTTTATGTAACCACTTTGTTTAAATTTGGAATGTAATGAATGTTTTATGATCTAATTCTCTAAAACTCTAAACCTGAAAAGATCCTCAATGTGTAATCATGTAATAACACAAGATTAAGTACGGTTTAATGTTGGGGCCTTAAAAATTTAATTTTTGATGGGTAGCAAGGTTAACAATTTATGGAATTGATAATGTTAAAACATCCGATGATGTTTTAGATTTTAATGATTTACATTACCATGTAATTATTTATCATTATATTATATTCAATGCTATCAATTTTTAAGAAATAGGTATTGAATTATCATTAAATTATGGTTCTTATTTAGTGATTCAGACATAATAATTATCTCTTAGAGTAAGAGAAGTTTTAGAGACTGACCAGGGTGAAACAAAATGATGAAATTGTTTTTATAAAATAAAACTATATCTTGTTTGAAACTTTTAATATGTTATCAGTCTATATGGAAAAGGAATTTCACAAAATTTTGATATGCATCTTTAAATAAAAATTCCTTCCCAGGACAATAATTTTTAGTGAATCAACAAGTCCCTGTAATCATCATAGATTTAATTTTTTACATTCTCTACCCTTCCCTATATCATCCAATTTAACGTGATCAATGATACCAATAACTCACTATATTTATATATATTCTTTTCTTCTATGTCAAAATCATTACTTCTCACATATGTTCTCCTATGTTGAAGCACATGGGCAACTTAATTTTGATAACTGATATGTTTCCACCATTCTTATTTTAAGGGGATTTATATTATTCATTTGAATTATGTGGGTATATATGATGTAGTTTTTTATTATTAAACCATTTATAGCCAAGAATAATTACAAGGGACATATTCAATTTAATTGGGTGTATAATCTAATGCCATCATATTTTGTGAAAAAATTTCACTATGATTTTTTTTTCATTACATATAAAATTGATTTTATATATAATTATTCAAAATACTGAATATGGATTGTTTTAAATAAAATATTATATTTATCTTTCATTAAAAATTACAATTATATCATGCATGACATGTGACATAATGCTTTAGAGAACCAGGAAATGATTTTTTATTAAATTCGATGACTACAATCTAATCATCGATTTTGTTGGTATGAATAATATAAATAACATTATGAAATATATATATATATATATATGTGTGTGTGTGTGTGTGAGTGTGTGTGTGTCCTAGTCAATATAAATATATTTATAAATGGTCAGTAAATAGTCAATTAATTTTGGGTAAATTAATTATAACAATAAAAATATGTTTTTATCCAAAAGGCATTATTTTTTAATTTTATGAGAAAATATTTAAAATATTTTTTAGAATTTTTTGAATATTTATTTGAATAAATGAGATTATTTTATGTTATAATCAAACCAAAATTATATTATGGTGATATTTTCTGAACTTTTCAAAAAATATTTATTTTTTTAGTGAATAGTGAAAAATACTGTTTTTAGTAAAACTATCCTTTATTTTTAATCAATAAAGTAATTTAAATAAACCATTATATGTAATGTAACAAAATAACTATTAAAATATATTTAATGCACTTATCTAGTTTTTGATAAAATTGACATTGGATTTCCCTATAAGTGAATTGTTGGTTTAAGAAAGCGTACTTCTTAAAACAGTTTTCAGGTGCATAATGTTTAACTATTTTTTAATTTAAAATAAACACAAATGTGTACTTTTATAAATTAAATGTAATATTATATTAAAATAAATTTTAATTTTTTTTCAAAATTTATTAATATTGAAGATATAGTTAATATAAATCACTTTTTTTCTTTAAATCTCTACATCTTCAAAACCCTTTTTTCATTGATGGTGCCATTTTTGTTTCTAATTTAAAAAATTTCAATTATATAAAATTTAATCTAAAAAATTAATTTCTAATTCATCATTTAAATTTAATAATATGGTATATTTTTCAATTTTTTCAGAAAACATTCATCATTTTATTAATACTTAAAATACTGAATTTTCATTAAAAAAGCCTTGTAATTAATATATTTAAAACATAAATTATATTATAAATTTATTTTAATGTTTTATTTGTTTGGTAATAAAATATTTAATAAATTTTAGGTCACTGGAATAATTTTCACATTAATGTGGGATATAGAAAACTATGTCCGCATTTGATCATTTTCTCTTTAAAACTGTGCATTTTCATTATGTATGTAGTGTAAATTTAAAATTTATTGTTTACAATTATATAAATGTAATTTAGAAAATATGACTTCATATTTTTAATAATAATAATTAATAATCTGTAATACTAATGATTTATTTTCTACCTAAATGAATTTTGAATTATATACAAATTAATTACTATAGTTAATTTAAAAATGGCTTTTATGAGGTTAAACTAAAAATATAAAGGTAGTAATAACCAATAAACTATTATAAAAAAACATTTATTTAATTATTTAGATCATTAATCCAATATGGTTCTATATTTGTACATTTTTGTCTATTAAAACATTGTAAAATTTTGTAGAAATGAAATCATTTCCAAAATACAATGTTTGTCATTTACCCAATTTTAAAAGGAAAACACATATCCTCCCTTCATCCCATATTCACACTAATTTTTTCAGCCCAGATCGACCAAATAACTTCCCATCAACCATACCCTTTCATATAATCATTATATTGGGAATAAATCCAACCTAAGAAGGAATTAGTGAAAAACTAATAAGAACAATCGAAGAAGAGGTAATGTTCATAAAGGATCATCATTATTTTATTTCATTAACCACCTTTATAAATTTTTATTATACCATTTTTAATTTTATACTCATTATATTATATTTAATTATGTGTTTTTAATACATTTTCGTGATTTATAACCATATCCACTTCTATAAAATGGCATGTGAAATCATTATTCATGTGTAAGGTAGAGTACCATGTCACAACCCGATGTTATTCATTTATCCATTACCATTTTTTGAGCATTGAAAAAGTTATTGATTTATTATTTATATATGAAATATATGAAATATATGAAATATATGATATTATTTATTTTATTTTAATTCATTAATAATTATATAACTGATACCTTCATACAATCTTCTTTTAGAGAATATGTTAACGTAGTCAGTTTGTATGATGATAAACCACATCACAAAGCAATCTGATTTTTTCACCCATTATGTGGAAGGTATTAAAGATTATTTTAATGATAATATATGATTTGATTTGAAAAAAGGATTCATTAATTATAATATTTAATTTACCTTCATTTATTTATTTTAATCAAATAATAAAATGTAAATAACACCCATATATACGTAATGCTTACCGCCACCATGAACAGTGTACATCATTCTCTATCACTATATATAATGGATTAACATTAGTACATATATACTGAATATATATTTTATTTATATAATTTTTATAATTATTTATATCATGGAATCATTATCAATGAATGAGGACTAGAATTTAAACAAAACAAAACTTATACAGGAAACAAGTGGGTTTTTTCCAAACAAAAAATGTGACATTAACATGGGATTATTAATTAATGGCTATTAAAATGTCATAAAAAGATCATATATGTTATGAAATATTTGAATATTTTTATTTAATAAACTTATAATAATTATATACTTATTATACATGAGTTTTTTAACATGAATGATAGAAATTAATACATAAAGAAATGGATTTTCTTCTCACATTTTTTACTTATGTGTATTACATTCCATATTCAATACAAATTTATATTATGTGGTGTATATACTATAACTAAATTTATATTTTCATTAAAAAAATGAATAATATTTCGGATTATTTATTCATATTTGTAACTCTATTTCATATAGTTTATGATAAAAAAAAGTCATCAATTTAGTGTGGCATATAATTTTAAATGTTCATTCATTTATAAATATGTTATGATATTCATCTACATTATATTAGAAGGTGAACATACATCACCATTGAAATTATAAATAATGATTTTATTTATATTTATGAAATACTATATTTCGTTTATTTTTATTTCATCATGGGGATTACATTTTAGTATTACATAAGAGGTATGATTTATATGTCACTATATTGTTATATATCTGGATTGATTATGATTATTATTCCATTGATAATATATTATGGTATATATCCCAATACACTCAATACATTTATTCTCATCATTTTATATCATTAGGGTACATATTTGCAATTAATTTCTCGCTACAAATTAACTAATGTGCTAAAGTTGAATTTTTTTTTTGAGAAATATTTTTTTGTCAAAAACACCAATTTCATCCAAAACCATGTATTTTATAAATTTATTAAAATTTTAATTTAAATTTTCATTAAATTTATTTTTAAAGACAATTATACCCAAGATTTACTTTTTAAAAAATTATTTAATGTTAATCTTTCTTTCATTTACTAAACAAATCCCATATGGATTTTACCAATTATGTGAAAGGAAATTTTTTTAAAAGAAAAATACTCAAATTATTTACCACTATCCAAATTGTTAAATGATTTCATGTTTCCAATTATATATTTAAATTTTATTTTAAAATAATAGTTTTTCACTAATTTTTCAGAAAATTTTCAATTTTAAATAAATTATTTTCATGGGAAATTATTTTAAATATGTTTAATGTTTTTGAAAAATATATTCAAAATGGAAATGTAATTTTCATCAAAAAAGTATTAATTGATTTTAAAAGAATAAATTCTTAGTTCTGTATATTGTTTTCAATGAAAAGGTCCTTGAAAATTTTTAATGTTTTAGAAAATATTTTTTTTTCAATCATGATTGGATATTTTCAATAAGAAATTATTAAAATGATCAACCAAAAGCAATTTTCATTTAAGATACCTTATCTTGATATTTCCTATACATTACTCAGGATATGATCCCAGGATATCACTATTATTGTTTATATGAATGGTTCCCGTCTAATGGGGATTGTTTTATATGATACCACTATCTTTATCCCAATTTATAGTGTGATAAAATTTTATTATACTAGATTACTATTCATTGGGTTATTTTGTGGTTTTATTATTATGAAACATGTTTCTTTTTCCCATGGTTATGAAATGATTAATGATTATGAAACATAAAATGTTTATTAAGATTATTGTAAAATTATATGTTTATCAAAAAAATTCATTTCATGAGTTATGATATGGTTAATGCTTTATAATCTTGTAGAACATGTATTTATTATTTTCATTATGTGATGGTAGTTTTATTATAAATATGGATGATGGTGAAATTATAACCAATGATGGGTGGGACATATATATCCATCCAATGTGTTAGGTAAATATCTATATATCATGATATATATTGGAAAATGATGGGGAGTGAACATAGTTGAATAAGACATGATCTATACATGTAGTGATCCCTATTAACTAAGTGACTTTATTGTACTATGATGGTTGTGGAAGTGAATTGTGACTGCTATGATTGTTTGTGGTATAAATTCATTTCTATATATAGAATGGGATACCACTGTGTATGTTGTTGTGTCATACCTAGGAGGTGTATCGGCCCATAGTGGCCCCTTATATGTTTTGGTAATTAGACAATAATACAAAGGAAACTAATTTCTTAGCTTATAATTATTCCATAATTACAAGTATTATAAAATTATGTTCCCTCAATGATGTTGTATTTTTATGAACATATGATTCACGTATTATGGACTACTATTAGGTTTTCTATGAATCTAGATTATGTTATTTTATATATTGTGTATGGTTGTCAATTTTTATTCTCATGTTATCATACAATTATTTCCATGCAATTCTTACATATCTCATTATTTAACTATAATTTTCATATAATAAAACTATTTTTTATGTTTCATTTACCCATGTTATGAATTAATGTTTTACGATAGGTTACTCAATGGGGATATATTTATTTTATATATTAATGTCTTTTTACCACATTATATAATTATGTACCTAGTCTCCAAAGACATTGAACTATAACATTCCTCTGGTAACTGTTTATGTAATGTATTCAATCTTCCACTAAAAATATTGTCTAACATTGTATGAGAAGTCTAGATATTTGTATTTAATTAGAGATTTATATTTCATTTTGTATTTTTTGATTTCATAAAAATAAAAATTATATCATAGATTGATGTTAAAATCGAAAAATATCAATTCTCATAATTATTCAATAATTCTAGATATTAGAGGATTGAAATGGAGATTATCACAATGTAATTATAATTGATATATATAATTGTGTGAATTAAAAGATTAACAATTATTATTGTCAAATGGGAATACATTCTAGTCATTGTGTTCCCTATATTCTATGTTATCTATTTGTGTAGTCATTACAAATGGTAGATATAATTTAAAATCATTTTAAATAATATTGTAGGTAATGATTATATTATAATACATTTGGAATGATTCAATAGTTATTGTCAAGCTGATTGATATTTGAAAGAGAATCATAAGATGAAAACAAGGTTAAATAATTAATATTTAACCATATAAACTTTTTTTGGTTGTGAAATTCCTAATTATTCATTATTAATCAGCTAATTAGACACCATATCAAATTTGTATGATTATATAAATAGTTTATATTAGGATAAGAGATTTAGTCATTGTTTTATAATCTCCATAGAAAATAATTAACATAATTAAATATAATGTTAGTAATATATGTGATATATATTACTATAAATTAGTAATTCCAACAAACACTATGTTTTATTTTTAATAAAATCCTATGCCAAAATTTATTTTCACCAACATTAATATTAATATTTTGAAATTATTGAATACCGAAATATGCTTTATTATAAATTGGATTTGTTTCTTTATCATATTAGTATAGAAAAAAATTTACACACAAAGTAATATATTATCATTAAATACAATTAATAATAAACAAAAACAGAATAATAATTTTTTGAATATAAATTCAAAACCTAAAAAAATATATAATAATTATTTTTTACCATTATCATATTATAGCTGATGAAAAAAATTTATTCATATTAACAAAAACAATTTTGTAAATATTATTAATATGCACACTCACATGGAAAATAAATCAAATTTTCATAATAATATACCAATAATTAAAAAAAATTACAGGTAGTTTTAGAAAACATTCATAAAATATTATATAAAATATATGATTCACTTCTAATAATAATTCATTAAAATTTTTAAAAATAAAAACAAAAATAAAAAATCATAATAGCTTTCTAACTCTATTATCTATTTCCCTCATCATCTTCACTCTTCCCTAACCAATAACGAATATATATTTCTCACAAATTGGAGATTTCCACCAATGATCACATTCATTTTTTGATCATTTTCAACCATTCCAATATTCATGCGAAGGATTTTCTATCATTTCTAACACCCTCATCATCTGACTTTCAATATCATTTTTCATCATTAAACTACATATATGAGGTGTATAGTAGGGCATAAAAATATAATTTCATATTTAATCACATAATATTTGGGAAACATACCATTTATTAAATCTGCTACTGATTTTTTAGGTACCTAAAATCATGGGTATCTATTATTTAAATTTAATTGCAATTTGATTCAATGAAATTTTGATGAATCATTATTTCTTATATCTATTATTATGTTATTTAATAAATTTAATAACATAAATATATTTGGAAATGTATTTTGTCCATATTTGTAATTTTGATCTTGTGAATAAGATTCATCCACCATCCATGAACACAATTGGAAGTATTATACCTTAAAGAAATTATAAAAAAATGAGAAGAGTTGTTACTATTTTTCATGGAGCCCATTGAAATGTATCAATTTCAATCATCATCATTATAAAAAAATAGAATATATTATTTTTAATATGTTAATTTTTAAAATGATAATGTAAAAAATCTTCATTGTTACATGATATACCTATAACTCTTCATGGTTAAATAAAAAATAATTATTAATATCAAACTTTCTATGTTTTTTGGATTGTTTTCTCAAATTTTTTTGTTTATGGTTGTATGAGAATAATTATCCCTTTATTTTGTTAAAAAGGATCATAAATATGCATAAATGTTTTTCCATATCCTAATGAATAGTTATATGTGGAAAAATTTGTGTGAACATACTGGATGAGGATATATGTGAAATTTCACTACTGATTTCAAATTTTTGGGGAATAAATGTTTAGTGAATGTCTCCATTATATATTAAATTACACACAGATAAAACCCCAATATTAGTAATCAAAAATGTTGTGAAGCCCTTCTTAAAAATTTCAATAATCAAAATATTCTAGTAAATTTTAGAATAACATAACTTTTAACACATGAAAATTACATATTTTACAAATTCATTCAGTTAAATTTATGGAAGCACCCATTAACGGTGGATGGTTTATTTATTGAAATCTATATATTTAAAATTATTTTATATTTATCATTATATATTTAAATCAATTTTAAATGAACAAAAAAATTCCATATAAAAATTTTAATAAATAATACAATTATCATTAATATTTTACACCACTAGTATGTGGATATTTAATTTTTTTCACATGAATTTGACCTAAATAAATTATTTTTGGGGGAATTCATAACTAATTTTGTGAATAATTCTTCAACATTATGCATATAATTAACATTAATTTTTTGTTTTCTATGTGGAATTCCAAAATTTTATTTCCATTCCTGATTAAGGAATGATTACAATAATTTGTAGTCAAAAAATAAATTATATTCAATTTTACATTATTTACTAACTATAATATGTAATTTCATTTTTATAGTATATATTTAAAATATTTCTAAAAATCAATTCCATATGTTCAATGAATATAATTTTCTCCATTGGTTTAAAATTTATATATATATATATACATATTGAATTTCAATTAAATTTTGAAAATCATAATGATATTTTTATCTAATTATAATATATTATTGTTACATGTTTTCAAATCAATGTTTTTCATATAAAATTTATTAATCAATATTTTATTGAAATTAATTTCTATTTGTTAATAAATAGTTTAAATTTTTTATTACAGAAAAATATTATGCTATTAACTTTTCATTGTTTACCATATATATATTTTTCTTGAATTTCGAATAATTTGATGAATTTATGTAATTTTCCTCAGCATATAATCTCATAATAAATCATTATAAAATTCCACAAAAAAATATTTAACGGATGGAAAACCAATAATTTGAATGTCAATTATTTTAGATCATATCCTTCCAATGTACAAAAATATTTTCAGATGTCATTCATGGCATGTCAATAAGGTCTGGATTTAATGTAAAATAATTTTTCATTAATTACATTTTGAAAATATTTATAATTTTAAATCCAATATATACATTTATAATAATCTTTTTAACACCATGAATAAATTATAATATCATTGTTGTTGGACTCTTTTTTATGGAAGGTATGTTAGGTTTCTTGTGTAATATATAATGAATAATGTATTTTTTAAAATAATTTTTATGATTCAAAGAACATAATGTCATATCAAATTGATTATGTATTCTAATGGTGATATATGTATTTATGAGTATGATTCATGTTTTGGTGATATAATAACTTTTTTTTCATTTGTTCAAAACTACAAATCAAATTACTTATATAATGTTTCTAAACAAGATGTAAAATACTATTTCAATTAATTATGCTACCCCTATGTATCCATATGTAGTGTAATTAATTCCATCTTTAAATTTCACTAATCATGATGACAATTTCATGTTACATTCTGATTTATGTTTTTCTAGTGAAATTATTCCCTCATTTTACGCTCATATTTTAGCTTCTTCAAAAACCTTGATAATTGTATGGAAGGTAAACATTGAAGTTGTATATGGATTTTCAATCAAAGACAAACCAAATGAATAAAAATAGACCCAAAAAAATTTATATTGGAATGTGGTATGAAAATATAATTTAAATTCATCTATTCAATATTAATTACTAATGGAGTTTTTCCAGGTTGTTATAGGATTTCATGATGAATGAATTTTATAATATGATTTTTATATGATTTTTATTAAGGAATTCATGTGTCAATATAAATATTTAATCATCAACAATATGAGGTGGTTCTTAAATGGATAGGTTTTTAACACTCATTTATTTTGTGATAAAAATTCAAATAAACATATTATTTATTTTATTTTTGATAATCACATAACTATGTTTATCATTCATTCTGTGGAAGACAATTATTAGCTTCTATTGGAGTCAAAAAAAACTAGTATAAAAAACATGACATACTAATAAAATCTTATTAATTTGTATAAATTTTATCTCATACCTATTGGAATGGAGAATATGAATAGTATTAACAAAATTTTGAAAATTTATGATGAATTCATTACCGAAAAATTAATTTTAAATAAAAACAATTTGAAGAAAAATTAATTTTTGGAAATAATATTTTTATTCACCCAATGATTTTATATTTAAAAAAATTAAATGAAACGATTTATGTGAATGATTGTAATTAAATTATTATATTTTTTAATATATTAATTTTTTATTAATATTTTGTAATTTTTCAGGATAATATATAATAATTAGTCATTTTATATACTAAACGTAGTATATTTCTAAAAAATTTAATTTTTAACTTTTTCCAAAAAAATATAAAATTAATATTCTCATATTTTAGGATGTTTATTTTAAAAAATAAAATTCCTTATTAATATAATAATTTAAAAATTATCTTTCAGTGAATTTCTGATAATTTTTTCAAATGATAATTTTTTTATGAATAATAGAAATACTAGTTTTCCTTATGAATTGTAATTTCATGGAAAATTTTACAAATATACAAGTTATTTGAGGATAGAGTTAAACGTAAATTTATTTATACATTTGATATATAAATACAAAATACTTAATTGGAATCTGTTTCATATTTTATTTATATATTAACAAAAAATTTAATTTCAAACATTTTCTCTTTAGAAAATTAATTTCTCTTTAAATCAATGAGAGTTTTCTTAAATTAAAATTTTCCAATTATATAAATGGAATTTAAAAAATGTGTTCAATTTTTGTAATTATCATAATTTTTATTTTTTTACAAAATTGAATATAGAAGAGATTAAAAAAATAATTACCACGATTATGGTAAAAATGGGTTTACTAGTTATTAAAAAATGGTGATATGGTTTGAAATGACTATAAAAAATTTTAAAATAACCATTTTATAGAAATATTTCAATATTATCCATAAATAGTAATAATATATTTACATTGTGTATGGATAATTAATTTTATATTTTTGGATTATTTTGGGAAAAATCTATGTTGCTTCAAAGTGTGTTTCTTTACCCCGCTCATAAAAGGACCCCAAAATCCTTTACTTATTCTCATCCATAAATCTATATATTTATAAGAAAACCTACATAAATCTATCCCCATCATCCTTATCCATGTCTTATAGCATATGTATCTCCAAAAATGAAAACACTAGGGTGTGTAATTACATATCCAAATGATATGAATCTAAGAGACGGTAATATTCAACACTACGCTCCTTCTTCTAATTGATTCTCTTTACAAATGAAATTATGCATTAACCCATACAATTTGATAACAAATGTATCTATAATACAGTAGCATGTTATTATGTTAATGTAATAACCAATATCATCATTCACTTATGTCAAATAAAAAATTAATCAATTGATCTTGTGTGGTGAATACTCTGGCCTCGTGAACTGATGTAATTTCCTTCCATAGGAACCACTAAACGATTAATATAATGATTATTTTGGGATATGTATATCATATTTATATGACTGATATACATTTTTTCATTATATCACAGATGTCGTCTAAAATTCCAGTCTTGGGGGGATTCAATGACCCCACAAATCTGTTAGGATGACTACCACTACTTGATTCATTACCTATACCAATGGTTAAAAACCATGGGCATAGAACCAAAAAATATGGGTATGTTTTATACAATTTTTCTATTAATTTTATCTTCACAATACATTATTATAGTCCTATACCCATGGAATGATCAAACTGTGTGTGTATACCACTTATTTGGGAAGTTCATATACCATTAGTTTAGTTACTTTAGATCAAAATATCTATAACCATAGTTTGGTAATAATGTGGGTATAAGTCCATTACTAAAAAAACCACCACTTGTAGTTGATCACATTACCTACCTCATACACTCCAATGATATTACTACTATCCAATAACTCATATTGACTTATATATATATATTAATTTATTATATTGTTATATTTATTATGAATAAGTAATAGTCCATAAATAACCATTGTTTGGTAAAACTATTGATATATGTCCTTTAATAAATGAATCCTCTTATGGAGATTGATCCTAGAACATTCTGCCTACACTCCAAGGACTTTAGTACTATACTACAACTCATTTTGTGTTCTTATATTAACAAACACACACACACACACATATATATATAGTTATATATATATATATATTATTTATTCTTTTTCTTATTAATATAGAATAATGGGCCAACTCATACAGATGGTTAGGTCAAACATTGGGTAAAGGGGACCTATTCTAAAGGTTTAACCAAACTCTTGGTGTATGTTCCCAGAAATATTTCATTTACCAACATTCTGGTCAAAATGTAGCTATAAGTTCTTCACTTGAAAAATTTTTCCCCCATGAAACCTATTTATGTGGTTTATAAAACCACCCATATATATGTTACATATACCAATAGTTTCTAGAGATATGTGGGTATTGGACATTACAGTGAAATTTATTTTCCCTGAGAAATAGATACTAACGATTCACAAAAAAATATTTCTATAGGGGTGGCATATTTCCATGATTTTTGCAGAACTATGGGCATGGATCCTTCTTGGGAATTTTTTCCTCGTCTCAGTATGAGTGACATATATCCTTTTTTTAGATTGATAAATGTAGCCTTTTATTCGAATATTTTACCCCCAGGAAATGAGATATGATTTCATTTCACATACTCATCATGTGGAAAGTGTAAAAGATAAATTTAATGAATATATATGATATATATAAAAACTAATAATTATTATGTAAAGGTAATTTTTTTATTTAAAATACATTGAGATAATGAAAGTAGTGTTCATGCATATGTATGACCTATCGTCTCCATTATCATTGAATTTCATTATCTATATGTATCTTTTATGGGTTAATCTATATAACTATATAGTAAATATATATTTTAATTAAATCATTTTAATCATATTTTATATTATGCAACCACGATCAATGTTAATTTTCCAAAAAAAATCAAACAATACAAGAAAAAAATGCAGTTGTTGCTCACAACTAGACATTATAATTGATTTATTAATAAATTGGTAATAAAAAAATTAGTTAATAATATATTATAATATATATATTTAATTTTTTTCTATAATATCAGTTTATGAAACTTATATTTTTTATACAAGATGTTTGAACACATACGAAAGAAGTCATTGCTTATGTGAAGGGATTTCTAGAATCTATATTGTTTCATAAGAATATATTTCAATTATTTTGTAATCTCTTTTGTGTGGTGTATATACATAACCCTAGACATGTTATATCATTAAGAACATTCATTTAAATATATTTAATGTTTCATTTCATGTATTTGTTTATTTTGGATTATGGTTCAAAAAAATACAAAGGTGGTAAGGGGGTTTTATCTCAATTTTTCTTCTTTGAGACATAAGTTACGCTATTCACCAATCATCTTTTATGTGGTGTATATATATATTATTTTAAAGTTAACTCTTGAAATTTATTTTTATCACTATAATATGTTTTTTATTTTATTTAACTCTATCTTGGGTCTTAAAATTCATTATTAACAGAGAGTTAATGATTTTATGATATCATATCATCGTTTAACGAGATTGATTTTGATTATACTACAAATGTTGAAATAATTGAATGTAACTAAATATAAAATCATGGATTCTATTATCCTCATGTTATTCAAGGAGAATAATTTTTTCCTTTCATTATCCTATCTTTTTGTACAAAATAATTAAAAAATAAATTATTTTTAATAAAAAACATCATTACTTCCCTCTTGAGATGAAAATAAAATTTTCATGAAAAAAAATGTTTTATAAAAAATAATAATTTTTTTCGTTAAAAAAAATTATTATGAAATTAATTTTAACCCATTTTCAACAGTTTTGATAAATTTTAATTGGATTTTTATTGTGTTTTCCAAAAAATTCACATTTGGTTATTTCTGAATATTTTAATTGAATCATTTTTCAAACATGTTTGACCTGAACAATATTTACCACCATTATAACCATTATTTTTTTAATATTTATTTATAATGTTTAAATATTATTTTCGATGAAAATGAATTAATTTTCTTATATTTTAATATATTTTTAGTGTTTAAAAAGTTAGTTTTATCCAGAAATGTTTTAAATTAATTTTTGTTCTTCATTATTAGGTTTTTGATGTTTTCTTCAAAACAAATATTTTTTTATTTTATATGTATTAAAAATTGTCTATTTTAAAAATGCACTATATATTATTTTCCGGAAATGTATTAAATGATTTCAATGAATTCATTTATATCTCATCAAGATTATATTAAATGAAAATGAATTTTTAAATTTTTTATGTAATAAAATTAATTTTTTGAAATGGGAATGGCTATTTTTCTAAATAAATGGTTTAAATTATTTTTAATACCCCCATTACATGTTTTAACGGTTATTTCCAAAAAAAAGAATAGTTCTGATTTTATATATTTGATATTTTTCCTATAAAAAAGAAGGTTTTCCACATTAAATGTTTTAAATGATTTGAAATAATCATTTTTTAGTGTCAATGTTATTTTTAGAAGGATTTTTAATATGAATTTTAGTTTTTTAGTTATAAAAAAGTTGTTTCCAAAATAGAAATGCTATTTTAATAATGATTAGTTTTAAAAGTATTCAAGTATTATTTTATAATATTTCATGGATATTTTCTAAATAATTTTTTTAAAAAATATTTTTGTATTTTAATATATATTTTTTAAAATCAGAAATGATATTTTCTTCAAAAAATGATTTAAATGATTATTATATATTTATTTGGAAGGTTATTTTCAATGATTTTTTTTCTAAATTTTTTTATGAATTTTTTTGTTTTAAAATTATATTCTCAATGAAATGTTTTTTCAGTCAAAAAATGTTCCAATAATTCTATAAAAATTATCTTGCATCTAATATGAGATATGTTGATGTTATATATTCATTATTATAGATCTGGTCCAATTAAACCATTATTATTCATTCTATTGATGGATTATATTTTTGATTAAAATATATTTAAAAAACCTTTTTTCTTCCAGGTGTTATAAAATGATAAATGATTATGAATCCCACTTCTTTCAATAATTTATGTGTCGAATAATATTATGATATTATTTTGAAAAATGTACCTTCTCCATGAGTTATTATAAGATGAGATGTTTATAAAAACAATTACATTAAATTTTTTATAAAAAGATTTATTTTTTACAATCATATGGAACAAATACATATGATTTTTATTATTCGATGGGTAGGTCCTACATCACCATCCAATGAAGTGGGTAATGATTTATATCTCATGAGATAGAAAAAAAATATAATGGGAAGTAAAAACAATTCAAAAATATGATTTTCCCACTATGATCTTCTTAGTTGTTATCAATTACTTGTATGGTGGTTTATGGAGTGATCCCATTACACTATGATAGTCTTAGTTGTAAGAACCTGGGGTTTTAGAACTGGTAAGAATCTAGACCCTATTTAAATTTTTGACTTGTTTTGGAGGAAACATGGAAAATCTGGGAAGTTTTTTTAATTTCCAGAAAACATGTCGTGTACTCTAATGAACATGCCATGTAGGGGTTAGACATATACTGGCTGTGTGCTCTCCGAGTACATGTTGTGTGATGACTGTGTAGAAATTTCCTGCTACATGGCGTGTAGTGCAGCTCGACACACCGTGTATCCTCTTTTCTACGTACCAGCTGAGTTCAAGCCATGTGTCGACCCATGTGCAGTATCCAAGTCGTGTGGCTACCTCCACTTATTTTAGAGTGCAGGCAAGGCTTCTACATAGCATGTAGTCCATAATACACGTAGGGTAATTTTATTTTAATTAGCTTAAATGAATGTGTGTTGTGTCTTATTAAAAAAAAATACCATCTTCTTCCCCATTTTTAGACCTTGATGCTCTAGAAGGCCAAAAAAGATCATTCTCCTAGTTCTTCATCAATATTCCATTCATCAATCCATCGGTGGGAGTGGAAATGATACAACAAGGCCAAACCTCTACACCCTGTTTCTTTCTTGTTTCTTGGCCTCCCGTGTCGCAGTTTCCATCCGGGTGGCATTGATGGGATTTTAGGGAGACTTAGATCTACGAATATGGACTTCTAATTAGATCTCGATATTAGACATTCCTGTGTCTATGAGTCTCAGGTAGGTGGTGCATACCTTTTATTGTGTTTTTGTAGACTTTTTGGTGGCACACCCTTTGGTGAATTCTTGGTATATTGAGTGTGACCTTATTTTCCCTACTATTTCATATTTAATTGTTTATTTGACCTGCCAGATGCCTTTTGGTATTTCTATTACCTTTTTTACTTGATCAGGGCTAGGCAACTGGTTATTGATAATCCATGGCATTTTGGTCAGGGATGCCAAAATGGTTATAATTTAATTGTATTGTTTTAAACTGTTAAGTGTACTTTATTAAACCTTGATAAGAATTGTTTGGAGGCTTTAAAGACCACAATGCTGGTATGGTATAACACTGGGTTATTGAATTTCATCTGTTTAGTTTTTCTGGCCTATTTTGAAGTGACTCTTTTTATTATACATGTAATTACAGAATTGCATATGATAGATCCCTTGCAGTTGTGTTGGGCGTGGAGTGGATATTCTTTAGTGATGTTGATGACAGGTTGGTTTGGATCGGGTTACATTGGGTCCATCTAGCAATGGGATTGGGCATCATGGACGTCGGCTTGAGGTATGGTGATTGTCATCTTGGGCATTTCCCAGGTTACTGGAATAGAAATTCCATCAGAGATGAGTGACATGGTCATAGGGATAGGATGTGTCAGAGATGTTTGTGTCTTGGGTACTATTTTGGTGATTACAACTCATCCGGAACTGTGAGTAGAGTGTACAAAGTGAGACATCATGATGAGGTGGTTTTGACCACTCATGTTCGTAGAGTCCCCATTACTTGCAGCTAGCTACTATTGGTTTGGGGGTTCTTGTAGTAAGAATCCACGTTGATGGTGAATAGCCTTCAGGGGATATCATTGGGGATATCAGTTTGGTTGAGGAGGTGCGTTGTTATTTGAGGGCAGACATCATTTTCCCTCCAGTTATATTATTTGAGGGCAGACATCGTTGTCCCTCTGGTAAATTTATTTGATGGCCGACATCATTGTCCCTCTAGATACTTATTTGAGGGTAGGAATCGATGCTCCTCTATGTTCCAATTTCTCGGTCGTGCCTTCGGGACGTCGGTACATGGGACATGCAGTGTCAGGGGGAAAATGGTGCTCAGATAGTTGACCGAGATTCCATTGTTAGGTGAAGCAGCTGAACTTCCAGGGTGGATGAAGAGAACCAGTGGAGTTTCTGTTTCATTGTGTGCTTCATACTGTTTACTGTTTTCCTTATAAATGCATACATTATTAGAACATATATTAGGTATGCACCATTGGGTGGTATCCTACTGAGATTCTTCTCACACCCTACACATGCCCATTGGGACGTGTGCATACATTATTTATTTACTTGTAGGAAAAATGTCAGCTTCAGGAGCTGGATTTCATTAGATATTGCATGGAGACGGTAGGGACCTCGAGGTCTTGTCTAGGTGGAGTTTATTATTTTTTCTTCATTTCCTTTATTATCATTCTTACATGTTATGTAGCTATAGTTGGTTATCCATTGGTGAATTATGTATATATATATATATATGGTTATGTATGGCCTTCTTTGGATGCTTGTATTGTTATTATATAGTAGTTATGAGTGATCAACATGTTGTTCTACTTACTACATATTGTTTTTTTATATTTATTGCTTCTGCGGTTTATCAATATTGAATGTGCTTCTGCTTTGTAAGTTTGGTTAGAGTCTTCTGAGTCATTCATTCCACTGTATATTTATTATTATACTCAGACCCATACCACTATTATACTATGAGAGGGTATAGCCTCCCCACTATACCTATAAGACCTTTCGTGCTAGTCGGAAGCCTTTGGCGTTCAGGGAGATGCGCCAAAGGTAGTAACACCCGACCCGTTTAGCACTTTTTGGGTGGTTGTTCAGATCCAGGTCATTAGAAAGTGGTATTAGGGGAGTTCTTGATAGGGATTTAGTACCAGTGTTTTTTTGGATACTAATGAGATTGAGGATTCTCTTTTTTTCTGGTGGTTTTACTATTTGGAATATGGTAGACTAGAGATAGTTTTTGACTGGAACTAGGTTTCTAGCTTGTTCTGGGGTGCCTGTAGCCCCAGGT
The DNA here is from genome assembly GCA_963277665.1 of Viscum album. Taxonomy (NCBI): domain Eukaryota; kingdom Viridiplantae; phylum Streptophyta; class Magnoliopsida; order Santalales; family Viscaceae; genus Viscum; species Viscum album. The sequence goes on along the minus strand of OY728121.1, from coordinate 1,572,123,667 downwards.
ACGAGGGATGGAGAAAGTTTCAATGGGTGGGAAATGTTATTTGTTTTTTCTCAGATTACAGTTTATATGATTTCCACCTCGGTGGCACACAAGTAAATTGATTTTAATGATTGTAATATGTAATCCTTGACCCTTTTTGTTAATGGTGAATTGGAACTTTTCTCAGTAGTGAATGGATTGTTTTCTTGGATTTTTAAAGGAACATTTTTAGGGTATTTTAATTTTGTAATTGCAAGTATACTTTGTGAAGTGATAATTCAAGGTGAATAATATCAATTTTCATGCCTAATATTCTTTAAAAATGTGTATAGGTTAAATTACTGATAAAATAGCTTGTTTATTGTGTTGTGTTATTCCATGAATTATATATTTGTAGAATTGTGTGTGGTAGGGTATTTGGGTCTAGCTCTTAAATGAGAAGACATGTACAATGGTTGAGGGGATTTTGATCATCAGTATTGGGTGACTCAGTCGTCTGTTTGAGGCAACAATGGTTGATGTGATGGGAATGGCCTGAGGTACTTTTGATACTTGGCTCTGTTGAGGGCAGGTTAGGAGGCCATGAGGTCGGGATGCCATGGGAATGGGTTGTGATAGGGCAGACTAAGCGTAGTGGTTTCCTGCTGCCTCTTTAATTATATCCTTATATGTGTTGAGTATATATTATTTTATATAAATATATGGGATGTCTGATCATTTATGGTATTCAGTAGGTTCCTTTTAGTCGACGTAGATGGATTGTTAGGCGGGAGATGGTACAATTCCACAGATTCAGGATCTGGTTCAGGATCCGATGTATGTAGAACATGAGCCGCATTCCCATGCTCAGGGATAGGAACATGCCTGGGATCCAGTGCCGATAGGAAAATAGTAGGGCTTGGAATCGTTCGGACCATGGATCGATGGAAATCTCCGAGGTAGACATATACGTCTCTTGCCGGGGGTTGACAGTGGTGTGTTGGGTACAAAGTCATCTATGGAATATCTGACGCGTGTGTTCTAGTCGCAGCACGAACCACTTTTTCTGGGTAAGGGTTTTTTGCAGACGACTGAGAACTAGATAGAGAGTATGAAGATGATCTTTTAGCATCTCTAGATGCCTCCAGGGTGGAGTGTCAAGATGGTTACATACATGCTGAGAGGACCAGAAAAGCATTGGTGGGATGTGTAGGTTCAGGCTCGCAATCACAAGGGAATAGCATTGAATTTTATCGAGGACTTGTTTTTCATGAACTTTTACCCAGAGTCACTGAGGGAATATAGAGCTCTGAAATTTTTGTTTCTTCCATAAGGAGACATGTCCCTTATAGTCTATACAACTACATTCACTGAGTTGTATCTCTTTGCACATGGTATGGTAAGCGATGACACGACAAGGGCGAGGTGCTTCGTGGATGGCTTACGACACGCCATTTGGATCCAGGTGAATATCTTCTGGCTGTGTTCATTCTCAGAGGTGGTAAATCAGGCACTCATAGTGGAGGGGAACCATTGGGATATTCCCCATGATGGTCGGGAAATGACTTCAGGTGATGGTTTGGATAGTAAGAAGAAAGCACGAGATGAGTACCAGCATGTTAGTTAGTAAATGGACTCAGCTAGACCACCTTGTAGCAGTTTTTCAGTGGTTTTCCTTCATTGTGGAAAACTAGGACATGTTCGGACTCAATACGATAGGCATCCATATCAGTGTCGGGCATGTGGACAGGACGTGCATCTTGAAAGGTTCTGTAGGAATCATTCTTAGATAGTTGGAATGTAGGGACCTAAAATGACTGTGGCAACTAGATTTGATTTAGGTTCAGTCCCTGGAAAGGGTAGCCATGTTTCAGATGCACACGGAGGATGTTATTGGGACAACGACACCCATTTGAGGGTTTAGCGGCTAGAGACTAGGGAACCACCACGGGGAGGTTAGGAATCAGGCAGTCGTACTTTAGGCTAGGTGTACATCATGGCGCTGCTAGGGGCTGAGTAGATGTGTGAGCCAAAGATGGTTAGAGGTACACCCCTAGAGTGGTCATGCCTTTCATGTTTCTATGTGGCATGACCTGTTGAGGCATGTCCGTTTTGAGTGCACGAGGTGAAAAGTATTTATGTGGACTAACAAGATGTTGGTCAGTGGGTTTGGCACCATATCAGGTGCATAGTATATTTATATATATGTATGAGTTGTGTGGAATTGGGTCATCAATGATGCAGGTTATTGAGGTTCCTTGGGAATCAAGGAATCGAGGATGTGTGTTCCTTGAGGTACCTTTGGAATTGGGGAATCAAGAATGTGGGTTACTTAAGGTTCTAGGCACCATGTTCATTTTGAGCATCCATGGGATGTAGGACCTCATAGAGGCGTACACCGATGTGGTGGATGATTCATTTGGGGTGTCGGGAACGACATAGGAGCACCAATGATGCGCAGGGGTGATGATGCATCACAACAGGACCATGTGTATGGAAACAACTTAGTGAACCCTTTGATTTGTTGATTTCTTTTGGTTAGATACCGAGTTAGATAGTTCCTAAGGTGGGGATCCCCTTGATGAATTTAACCAGAATCATTGAGATCGGGGGAGTTTAGGATACTTTAATCAGGGTGGTATGTTTAGTTCCATCTCGTAGTTTCGTTTGATAACTCGGGATGAGCTATGTTAAAGAGGGGAGATTTTAAGAACTCGTATTTTTATAATGGGTCAAAATCCTGACCCTGTTTGAATTATTGACTTGATTTTGAGGAAACTGGGAAATTCTGGGATGTTCCAAAAATTTCCAAAGTACACACTTTGTACTCTAAAGTACACATCGTGTAGGGGTTAGACATTTTCTGGCCATGTTCTTGATGAGTAAATGTCATGCGATGACCGTGTAGAAATTTCCTACTAAACAGTGTATAGTGTTGCTCGACACACCATGTATTCTCCTTTCTGCATACTGGCTGAGTTCAAGCCATGTGTCGAAATGTGTGGAGTATCCAAGTCATGTGGCCACCTTCACATAATTCGGATTATTGAATAGGCTAATACACAGTGTGTTTTCCTTAATACCCTCCGTGTACTTTTATTTTGATTCACATAAATGAAAGGGTGTCGCATCTTATTCCAAAAAATACTTTCTTCTTCCCTGTTTTCAGACCTTCACGCTCCGGATGGCCAAAAAAGTATCTTCTCCTAAATTTTTCATCTATCACATGTTCAACAATCCATCGGTGGTTGCAGGATCTCAACAATGAGGCTAATCCTACACACCCTTTTTCTTTCTTGTTTCATTGCCTCACACGTTGCTATTTTCATCGGAGTGGAATATCCAAGATTTGATGGAAATGTAGATCTACAAATATCATCTTCCCATTAGAGCTCGATATCAGACGTTCCTATGTCTACAAGTCTCAGGTAGGTGGTGCGTACATTTTTTTTCTGTTTTTGAAGACTTTTGGGTGGCGTGACATTTGGTGCATTTTTGGGTTTTTTGAGTGTGACCATATTTTACCTGTTATTGCATGTTTAATTGTTTATTTGACATCCAGGATTCCTTTGGGAAATATTCTTACCTATATTGGATGAACATGGTAGGGAGAGTGGTTGTTTCTCATCACGGAATTTTGGCTGAGGGATTCCAAAATTGTTATAATTTTATTTTAATTTTTTAAACTGTTGACTTTAGTGTATTAAACCCTGATAGGAAATGTAGGAGGATTTAAAGACCGAAGTGATGGTATGGGACAACACATGGTTAGTGAATTTCATCTATTTAGTTTGTTTTTCCTATTTAGATGTTATTATTTATATTATATATGTAATTTCTGAATTTTATATGCTAGAACCCTTACAGTTGTGTTGGGTGTGGCCCAGATTTTCTTGATTGATGCTTCTCACAGGTTGGGCTTGGCCCGGGATACATTGGGTGGTTCTGGCCATGGGATTGGAATTCATGGATGTCGGCTTGAGATAAGGTGACTGTTTGGTTAGGCATGGCCCATGATACTAAGATGAAGAGGCAATTAGACTTGAGCGACATTGTGTCAAGGAAACTAGGTGACAGAGACGTTGTGTCTTGGGTACTATATTTTTGATTACCAATCACCTAGAACATTGAGTAGTGTGAATATAGAGAGACTCTGTGATGAGGTGGTTTTGACCACTGGTGTCTATATTGGCCCCCATTAGTTAGGGTTAGGTACTATTGGTTTGGGGTTTCTTGTCGTAGGAAGCCATGTGGAAGGTGAGAAGCCTTCAGGGGAGAGAATTGAGGCTATCAGGTTAGGTAAAGAGGCTCGCCATTATTTGAGGGTAGACATTATTGTCTCTCAAATTACATTATTTGAGGGAAACATTGTTGTCCCTCTAGTGTCTTTATTTTAGGAAAGACATCATTGTCCCTACAGTTAATAATTTGACAAAAGGCATCATTGTTCCTCCAGATTACTATTTCATGGGCATCCCTTCGAGACATCGGAACTTGAGACACGTGGTGTCAAGGGGAACATGGTGTTGGGTTATATAACAGAGATTCGAAAATTATCCAATGCTGGTGACACTCCTTGTTGGCTGCTGAGCACCAGTAGAGATTGTGTTCAGTTGTATGATTCATATTGTTTATTATTTTCTTTATAAATTTGTGCCTTTTAAACAATTATATTAGGTATGCACCATTGGAGGGTATCCTACTGAGATTCTTCTCACACCCTGCATGGGCCCTTTGGGATGCGTGTAGACTTTATGGATTTACATGCAGGAATGAGGTTAGCTTTAGGAGATGGACGACATTAGCTATTTCCTATAGATGGTAGGGATCATGAGGACTTTCCAAGCTGAAGTTTATTTTCTTTCTCTTCCTTACTTGTATCAGTATGTTTACTTGTTATGTAGCTATAGTTGGATATCCATTGGTTCCCTTTATATATGTATATGTATATATGGATATGTATAACCTACTTTCGATGCATGTTTTGTTATTCCAAAGAAGTTACAAGTGATTAGCATGTTGTTTTTTAATTTTCTCTATTGTTGTTCATATTTATTGCGTACTTTATTTATATATTTTGAATGTGCATCCTCTCTGTGGGTCTAGTTCGAGTCTGCTGAGTCATTTATTCCATTTAATATTTATTATTATACTCATACCAGTACCATTATTATCCTCCGAGAGGGTATATCTTCCCAACTATACCTATAAGACCCTTGCTACAAGTCGTAAGCCTTTGGCGTTCGGGGAGGTGTGCCATAGGTTTTATCACCCAACCCGTTTTGCACTGTTTGGGTGGCTGTTCGGGTCGGGGTCGTTACATTGGTAGTGAGAATAGATTACAATGGAAATTATTTTTATGCATCTATGTATTCCCCAATTTCATGACATATACCAATGTTATGATTTCCTTGCAACTGTTAATTGCTTCGTTTATGATACATGTATTATGAACTTCAAATTTTATATTTTGACTAAATATTTCAATCATTGATATACATGGTGTGGTATTGATTTATTATCATCATGTTCTCATACACTTAATCTCCATGTAGTAAAACTAATCTCCCTTGTTTACCATTACTAAGAAACTATGATAACCTTTTATTAGGTTTCATTTCCATAGGTTATGAAGAATGTTTTTATATAGATATTTTTGTGATATATAATGGGGAGATCATTAAGAGGTTATTGAACATCGTTCACAAAATTAAATAATTGTGTAACTAATCTCTAAATAAAATGAACTATTTCATTCTTCAATCATGTTTCTGTCAAATTTATTGAATAATAATCTAAACATGTGTAATTTTTTTTTACTAAAATAATGTTTCTCTATAGCTGGTATGATATTATATTGTTTGAAATCCTTTGGAATCTTGGAGAAAAAAACATTAGTGCGATCCCTAATGGAATGTCTAATGAAATGACTATGTATGAGTTAGTGTATAGGAAAAGGTTCTAGAATTTTTTAAATATGAGAGATAGTGGTTTTAATGAAATTAAATATCAATCGGAAAATTACAAATGGATGTTGTTGTGTCACATGGGTATCGAATATTAATATAACTTGAATGGGAGAATTGAACTAGACTCGATCATCACCTAGTGTACGAATGTGATCCTCGATTATCACCATACATGATAATCTCAAGGGATATTCACCGGAATTCATATAATATTTATCAACCATCATGATGTATATATATAATTACCATTAATAGCATAGTATAATCATGTGGTTTCATTGATTGAAAATATTATATCATTATTTAGACAACTTATATGTTTTTAAAGTATTATTTTACTTTACACTACAAATATGGTTACTCAAACTATTATTTTTTCTATTATTAAATGGTGGAAACCAATAGAAATTTTACTATCATTGATTATGATAGAAATTATGTTCATGAGAAAGAAGATGGGATTATGATTGGAGTGATCAGTATTTTTATTATGCCAAATAATTAATTGTGTAACATGATTAGAAATTTTAAACATAACCATATCTCAAATACACAAAATTTGAGAATGCTAGAGTTTAAATAGAGTTTGGGTAATGGATACCAAAACCTAAAAAGATTATATTTCTTTAAAGTCGTGAATGTGGGAGAACGAACTCAAGGGAATGTCCTCTATGGACGATAAAGTGTTTTTTGTGTGAAATTGTGGGACATAATGAAATTAATTATACCAAATAATTGAAATGTATGTCTAATGAAATTTTTGACAATAATATCCTCAATAAGGATTTATTGATGGTGGAATGATTTAAATGTGTAATCTATATGAATTATAGAAATTTATTTCTTAATAGGAAATCATATAAAGGGAATTTTCAAGGTTTTGTGATTAATGGGTTTTCTACTAATGATGAAGAGACTATGAATGGCATATGAAATGATATAGGTACTAATGAATACAATGAGAATGTTTAGTTAACAGCATAAGCATGATGTTGAATAATTGATGTATTAACGTTTTGTATTTAACGAATTATATTATATGAATCATAATATACATATATTTATTGTTTGTAGAAGTTTTTTATTAAGTAGTTTAATATGTTTTTTGAATTGTACAAATGATATTAAAATTTTATTTAATGGTATGATGTCATTTTATGGATAACAATTTATTAATGAATAGTAACCTTTAATATATTGTTGATTTTGAAAAAACAATTGTGTTTAGATTTTTTAATGACATGATTGATATGTATAATGGAAATTGGATACTAGTTATTAACTTTTAATTAATTAGTGATTTGATGAAAATGTGTATCATATTATTATTTATGGAGTTTAAAACATTATTTGATTTTATGAAGATATTAAATAAAATATTATTTTTTAAATGAATGAAGAATAATTTAATTTTTGAAATTGAGTATGTTATTACAGTTTCGTGGTAAATAATGATATGACCATAATTCAGGTGAATATATGGTAGATGTATTAACATATCTGGTATTAGGAATTAATATATAATCCATACATCATCTCTGATTTCAAATAAGATTATGTTTTAAAATTTATTGAACTTATTATATATTATGAATATTTGATGGTTCATACATATTACCATTTATGGAAATGATTTATTTGAACATTGGAAGTAATTAGATATCATTTTCTAAAAATTCTATTTTTAATAACATCCATAAATATAAGGGATTGATTATTATTCATTAATGGAACTTATGATCCACCGATTAATCATGTATTAAAAATAATCATCTCTTACTATAAGGTGTAAAGTTTAAATTTATCAGGACACAATCAAATGATGATATTTTTCTTATAAAATTGAAAGAAATTAAGTAAAAATAAATTTTCTGGAAAATTATTCGACTTTCAAAATATTATCCTAAAATAAAATTTTAAACAATTACATTTATTTATGATAAATGATTTCTATTATCAACAATCATGGTTTCATTGTTTTTTTTGCCAACATCTTCCTGGATATGTTCACCATCACTCTCCACATGTATTTTTACATTAGTTTTCTCTTCTATGTCTATTTGTTAACATTCCACCTATAATCCCGAATTTTGAAACATTTTATGTATTTATTTAGATGACCTTCACAGTTATATTTTTTTTTGTTTTTTCAAAATGTTGTTTTATTTACCCTTTTTATGATATAGGTTTCCCAAATATGGATTTTCAATAGTTAAACCCTTTTTTACAGAACACAAGTTTTGATTGTTAGTAAGAACATTAATTAAGGGTTTAGAATGTAACACCATGAAATTTTTTGAATTATTTTTAAAAAATATAATATTTTTGATAATTTTTGTTACACACAACCCTATTTTTATATTTCATTTCATGCAGCACTGATCATATGCTATATTACATGAAACACTGATTTTTATAAGAATATGATACACTATTGAAATCCTATTATTTAATGTGATATAATAGTATATCCATTGTAATAGTGGGTATGAGTAGTAAAATAAATATAATGAAAATATATGAAGAATTAATTAGTTTAAAAATAATTACTAATTGAAATAAAAACCATTTTAAAATAATCGAATTTTTTTTCTGAAAAATATTTTTTATGCACACAAATTCCTATTATGTCAATAAATTAAATTAATAAATTTTGGTGGATTATTTTATATATATTTAAATATAATATATTAAATAAAATGTTTTACATTCATATAATTATTTTTCTAGAGAATATATTTGATAAGTTAAATTCTAATCCTAAAATTGTAATTTTAAAAAAAAATTCCTTTCACATTCGTATTTTAAAAATTGTTTGTTACTATTTTAGAAAAAAATTAAAAAAATATTCATTTTTGAATTCAATATTTCAAAATTATGTTGGAGTTAATTACTGATTGTTTGTTTGAAAATATACATTTTTCAATGAATAATTCAAGACAATAGATTTTATTGAGAATTTCCTTACCTATTAAAGAGTTTTAGGGAAAAAATTAGTTTACAATGGATTAAAATGTAAAATTAATTCAATTATGTAATTTTGAATACCATATAGTTAATTTAGTAAATTAAAATTAAAATATTAATATATCAATTCTTTAGTAACATTCACTTTTTTTCTTCAAAAAACTGTTTTCTCATCATGTCTACATGGTTAATTATACATTAAATCTATCAATTTATTATAATGGAAATTGGTTAAATGAATTAAATATTTAAAATCATAAAAATTTTATTATCTAGTTATTTTAACTAAATATTTATCCATAATTAATAATAAAATAAATAAAAATTGTTTACATGATTAAGGTATAATGGGTTTAATGTGGGATTAAAATATTAAAATAAGGATTAAAATGAATATAAAAATCGTAAAAGAGATATATAATGGATTTATTTAAATATGAACTTCCCATTTTTAATATATATTAACTTGGATTATTTAAACTCAGTAATAACATTATTATGTTGTATTGTATTCAAAAATTTCACTGTAGTTTCCATGCATGTTACCTTCCCCCCCTTATTAGTGGCCCCCACAAAGCCTCACTTATTCTGAAATATAAATACATATATATCATCTAGACCATTAAAACTTTCATCCTTGAAATCTTTATTGACATACTATAACAGTTTGGCATCTAAAATGACCTAAATATGGTTCTATACTAATATATCCAATGTATATGATTTTAGGAAAAGGTTTTGTATTCACTAAAATTATTCTTTTAATTTATTCCTTATGCATATTAAATTATGTACTAACACTTAAAATCTTAAAAAACTAGTACATCATGTATTATTTTATATTGTTATGTTATTTTAATAATGAATATTCATCTCTACCTCCATCAATTGGAAAATGAATCTATTGATCAGAGCTCTTGAAGAATACCCCATAGAAAACTGATGTACTTGGTTTTATATCACCACAATTCAAGGAAATATATAATGATGGATTTAAAATATTTAAAATAAATTTTTTAAATTTATATTCTTATCATTTTAATACATTGTAGATATCATCTTACATTCCATTCTATGGGGGATATAGTAATATCATCCTTTTTTATAGAAGATTATCGTCAACCTAACTGATGTTGTGTGTTTTCAATTACACTTTATATGGAAGGAAGTGAGGAAAAACACGATGAAAATAAATCATATATAAGACATAATATTTAATAAATAATTTTAACATATTATAAACATTATTTTCTACAATCCAATGAGAATATGGAATCATCATTTATGCATTCAAATGGCCTACCATCTCCTTGAAGGTTGTATTTCATTATATATATATATATAAATATAAATTTTAGGGATTACTATAAATACATATATGCTGATTAAACATTATATTTATACCATTTTTAAAATTAATTATATTATGTAACTATAATCTCTATAAAATTTCTGAAATAACATATCAAAACGTATATGAAATACATTTAGTTACTTCCCAAAACATGACAATTGTAACGTCCCGGTTCCGGAATCCACCCAGAGGCACCCCATACACGGTTGGTCACATGGCCTCAAGCATATTTCCCCAAATGCCAGAGGTTTCCGACTAGTAGCGAGGGCCTTGGGTGTGATAGTGGGGAAACTATTCCCTCATTGGCAAAGTACACAGTGGAAGTAAACAAAGAAGAAAATAGCGGAAGCAGTAAATATCCATCAACAACAAATAGTGGAATACTAACACAACAAACAACTGGAGCACACATGTATATATGAAATGATGCATGATACAAATGTCTGGGAAATCTGCCAAACAAGTCACAATGCTGAATACAATACTAAACCAAAGTACAAAAGAAAGAAAAATAAACAACTCCTCACCAGCGCAAGCCTCAGCTTGGTCACATGCTCTCCTGATCCAAAGCAAGAAAGTACCAGATGTCGATGGGCGCTTTCCCTTGTCTATACCTGCAACATCATTGTATGTTTGGGCCCAAAAACATGACCCAAACAGGATGTGAGACTAATCTCATTAGGCAACCACCTGAAGATCGGTTCCATACAGTCAGTGAGTATATGGAAGGTAATAGTATAGTAAGAAGTAAAGAGTAACATTAAATAGCAGGCAGTAATCAGTAGGCAGTATCAGGATGATATAGAACAGGAATCAATCCACAGATCAACAAGAAGCAGAGAAGCAATCAACTAACCACAACAGGAACCACTCTGGTAAGCTCTCGCAGCCAACCCCTCTAGTCCTATCCAAGAAGTACCAACATCCCACTGGGCAGTGCACTCAGCCTCACCCCTCTAGTTTGGTCATACAAAATCATAATACTCTCTAGGGAAGCTCGCTCCGTCAATTCCCCTTATAATCTAGGGTATTCTCGGACTCTTTGAGGAAGATCACATGGTGTAACCCTCTTATATCCCCAAAGTCTAGAAACACTCTGAGGAAGATCGCTCGGTCAATTCCTCCTATAGTCTCAGGTCTATAATAGACTCTCTTAGGAAGCTCACTCAGTCAATTATTTCTATAGCCAGGAATGATTTTAATTAAATTCAAACAAAGTAAAGACACTATGAGGAAGCTCACTTGGTCTACACTCTTGTAGTCTATAATATCCAAGACTCTATGAGAAGCTCAATTGGTCTTTCGCCTATAGTCTATAATGCCTATGACTTTCTGAGGAAGCTCACTTGGTCTATCCCTTATAGAGTATAGCACTAGGTTCTCATTGTCTCATGCCAGTCAGTGCATAATAATTCTATAAGGCCAAATTACACCTACAGATATACTTGGCTAACCAGTCTACTGCAAAATAAGCATGTCAAGAATATCATTCAGTCCTACGGTCACAAAGCATGGATAACAGGTACAACGGCCAAAGGCTAACAAGACTCGAAGGTTTTAACAAGAACACGGTAGGGGAAAAACATCCCAACATAATTATTTCCACAAAAATGATTAAATTACCTCTACACAAGCATAGAAGCTAGGTAGAAAAACAACAGGGGAAAACATTAACAAGGAATACCCCGTTCAAGGGTATTGGTGGAATTTTCACATAAAAATCACATACTTCTAAAGGTAAGTCACAAACCACATACCTTGATGCTAGGAGATCAATATACATTGACCACGAGGCCTGATTCTTCTTATAATGGCGTAGATCTATGAAAACATACAAAACATTTAACCTATGATATCTTGAGAAATATGAGGAATTAGAAAACAATGCTTTAGGGGAAAGAATGGCTTACCATTGTGGTCACAACGCATTCAACGGAGGTCGATTCAGAGAATGGATGGAGGCACAGGGGCTCGGAGAATTTCCGTGACTGTATGAGGTCTCTCAGATGAAGACATCCTAGAAGAAGTGAGGTCTTTCCGTCAGGTGCGACCCGAGTCGGTTTAATGAAAAAAAAAGAACTACATAGCATGTCATTTTTCGGTACACGACATGTACATGGCCTTTCTGTAATCCGCTTTATGCAGCCCACACATCGCCCATACACACCGTGTGTGTGTCCCAGACACGACCAGCACACGGCCTGGCGCTGCATCAAAGTACATGGTGTGTACTTATAAAGTACACGACTTGTACTTTGAAAATTTCTAGATTTTCCTCTTTTTCTCCAAAACAGCCAGAAAAGGAAAAACATCCCTAAAACGAAGATCCGGGTTCTTACAAACATCCACTCTTAATGAAATTCTTCCTTGAATTTACATAGTGAGGCATTGAAGAAGAAACTTTGAACAGCTCCGGCCACTGCGATCGTATATTGGCCTCCCTCTCCCAAGTATCATCCTATACTCACCCGTGCTGCCATAGCACCCATACCAGAGGAAGAAACCGGCCACAGAGACCCTTCGTACTGTGATTGAAAATTAGGATAGGATGCTTCTCAAATGCTGCATCCGCATCGAGCTTAACCTCCTCGGGTTGAAAGACATGAGACAGGTCTGAAATGTAAAGTCGGAGCTGAGAAACATGGAAGAAGTCGTGCATAGCCCAATACCTCTGAGGTAACTACAACTGAAAGGCAACTGGCCCAACTCTATCCAAAACCTTAAATTCCCCTTCATACCATAGTGATTGTTTACCCTATATCTGAATCTTCTTGTGTCCCAACCTCAGCGCAACACACTGGAAAACCTGATCCCCAACCTCGAACTCTAGTGGTCATCTCCGTTGATCAGCATAAGACTTCTCTTGAGACTGTGTTGTATCCAACCTCTTCAGAATCAATTCTATTTTCTCTGAGGTATCCTGAGCAAGATGATGTCCCAGCAAGGATACCTCTCCTACCTCCATCCAGCACAAGGGTGATCGGTATGGCCTACCGTAAAAAGCCTCGTAAGATTCCATCTGAATAGTCTCCTGAAAACTATTGTTATGGGAAAACTCCAAAAGAGGAATATGCTTTTCCCAATAACTTCCAAAGTCTAGAATGCATGCTCAGAGCATATCCTCAAGAACTAGAATCATATGCTCGGACTAGCCATCTATCTGGGGATGGTATGTTGTACTCAAAAGTACGTATGTAACCAAATAAATCTGAAGCCCCTACCAGAATCAAGAAGTAAAACGCACCTCCCTGTCCGAAACAATGGAGTTTGGAACTCCATGCATATGTAAAATCTCTCAAATGTACAACTACCCTAAATCATCAACAATGAAGGTCTCCTTGATCAGAAAGATGTGAGAAACCTTTGTAAGCCTGTCAACGATAACCCAAACAGCATCACTCTGTCGAGGTGACTTCAGTAACCTAGTCATGAAGTCCATCGCAATATCACTCCACTTCCACTCGGGAATGGGTATCTACTTTAAAAGACCTGCTAGTCACTGATCTTACTCTTTCACCAGCTGACAAGTAGAACATCTCATGAAAAACCCATCAACATCACGTTTCATACCTGGCCACCAGTACTGGCGGTGTAGATCACGATACATCTTGGTGAAAACAGGATAAACTGCCCAAAATGAAGAATGAAAATCAGGCATCAACTCCTCGTGTATGTCTACTGGTACCCATACGCATCCCTGGAAATGCAAGATCTCATCCTCACCCACTGTCCATCCAAGAAGAAGATCCTCTCCTGACACACACTCCTATAGGACGAGGCCCTCTAAGTCTGATAGTTGGTTCATTCGTACCCGATCGAGAAGAGTTGAGGTAACAACTTCCGAAGGAAGAGAAGTCTGTCCCTATCTATCGTGAACCTCCAAATGAATATCAGAGAACATATCCATAAGCTTCCACTCACTATTGGCCTCCTGAACTGTCTGAATATGAATTCTCCTACTCAACGCATCAGCCACTGTGTTGCCCTTTCGCAGCATATAGGCAAGCTCAAAGTCGAAGGACTGAAGATACTCGACCCACCTACACAGTCTCAGATTCAGATCATGGTGAGTGAAGATATACTTGAGACTCATGTGGTCGGTAAACAACAAAAAGTTCCCTCCTAGAAGATAGTGTCTCCAACAGTGTATGGCATGAACAACAGCTGCCAACTCTAGATCGTGTGTCATGTAGTTCCTCTTGTGCGGCCTCAACTGTCGAGACCCGTACGCAACGACACCATCTCCCTGCATAAGCACAGCTCCCAAACTGACCCCTGAAGCATCACAGTAGATTGTGTAGCTCTTTCCTAGTTCTTACAAGAATAGTATTGGGGCTGACGTCAACCTCCCTTTCTGCTTTTGAAATGCAGACTCAGAAGAATCTAACTATAGGAACTTCACCCCTTTCTTAGTCATCCCTATCAATGGTGCTACAAGGCGTAAAAAGTTGTGTATGAAACACCTGTAGTATCCAGCCAGCCCTAGAAAACTATGCACCTCACAGACATTCTTCGGCTACTCCCAGGAAACTATAGCTCTCACTTTCTTTGGGTCTATAGACACTCCTGTCTTAGAGATAACGTGACCCCGGAAGTGAAACTGATCCATCCAAAAGTGGAATTTCAAGAGCTTAGCTTATATATAATGCTACCTTAGTGTACTCAGAGTGATATCAAGATGGGTACCATGGTCATGTCGAGTGTAAGAGTACACCAATATATCATCCATGAAGACCACCATGAAAGAGTCCAAATATAGATGGAACACTCGGATCATCAGTTCCCTAAAAACTTCTAGCACATTCATGAGACCGAATGGCATGACGATATACTCTTATAGCCCATTCCTTCTCTTGAAGGATGTAAGAGGTATATCTGATTGTCTGATACAAATATGATGATAACCGGGCCTTAAATCAATCATCGAGAACACCTGTGATCCTCGAAACTGATCAAAGAGGTCATCGATCCTCGGAAAGGGATATCGGTTCTTGACTATCAACTGGTTCTGCTTCTGATAATCCATGCAAAGCCTAAGGGTGTTGTCTGCCTTCATAGAAAACAGGATAGGAGAACCCCAAGGAGAAGTACTGGGTCGGATGAATCCCATTGCCTATAACTCCTCCAATTGCATCTTGAGCTCCTGCAACTCAGGTGTTGCCATCCTATAAGGAGGAATGGACACATGTTCCAGCCCTGGAACAAGATCAATCATGAAGTCTACCACAAGCTCCAGAGGCAAACATGAAAAGTCCTCTGGCAAGGCATCCCTAAAAAGATCCACCACTATAGGAAAGTCAAAATGTGAAGTCCCCTAGTCATCAAGATAAAGACTGGAAATATGGGCTGTAACCCCTCCTAGCCCATGATTCTCTTGTCCAGCTCTACCCGTTTGGACATCAAACTCACCTCTATGAAGAAAAAGATCCACCATCGGGTGATACGAAACTAACCCTACGACGATAGCAATCAATGACTGGATAGAAGGGAACTAACCAGTCCATACTGAGAATGAAATCATAGCCTATCATCTCTAGGACATAGAGGTCCCATAAGAAGTTACACCATGTATCTTCAAGAGGGAACTCTCTGAACTGATGTACACTAGATGTCCTCATTCCCAAATGTGTATCAAGAGTCCACATGTCAGCAGATGAAATGATATAGAGACCAAGGCTCTCCACAATGGAAACAGAGATAAAACTATGAGAAGCACCAGTATAAAAAATATCTGAAGATAAAACTGAGGCGACTATGATCGTACCTCAAATTGTAGAAGGGCTGGGATCCTGCTCCTAATGGGTCTTCTTCATGGCGAATGTCTAGATTGTACCGCGGCCCTGCGCCCCTGGCTGACCAATATGAGCTGATCCACTATGTTGTCGCTGGTATCCTGGTGACTTAACACCATGGATGTGACCTCCACCTTGGCCCAAACGGATGGAAGAACACCAGTTCCAAGACTGGTTAGAAACTGGTGATATATCTCCTGAATGCGGGGTCATAGAAAATCCCCTACAACAAGCTGTTGGAGAGAAGATCTGAAAAAAAAACGCTGAAGATGGCCCATCTTTTAGCAAGCTCGGCACTCCATCGGGTCTCTCTGTCACTGAGTCCCAGTATGCCCACTCCTACCACTCTGGTAGCATACTACCTGATTCCTGAAGATGCATTCAGCCTACCCAGATCTCCTCGAGCAGACTCCCTGTGGCGCTTCCTGCTATTAGTATGAGGAACACTGACTCTGGATGTGGAACCTCCCTGGCTCACTTCTTCATAATCCATCATATTACGCTCAGTGATCAGCGCCTGGTTGAAAATAGAGGATATTGAAGTCCACCTGAAGATGTTTACGTGGGAACAGATCTCCTGCCTGAGACTGTCCTCGAACATCCTAGCAAGGAACAACTCATCACCTGCTGGAATCGGTGTGAAGCATTGCATCTCAGTAAAAAGAGACGAGTACTCCAAAATAGAAAGAGTACCTTTTCTAGACTTATAAAATCTAAGGCTAGATCAGACCTCATGGTCTCTAGATAAATGTACTCGGAGAAGATCTATCGGAACTCATCCCAAGACATACTCTGCTGGCGCCCTGACTGCAATATCACCACCCACCACCTCTTGGTGGTGTCCCTGAGCATATAGGTAGCCAGTTTTACCCTTTTCTCTGGAGGTATCTCTAGATGCTTGAAGATCATCAGTGTGGCCTCTAACCACGAATCTACAGCCTGGGGTCCTCCATCCCCTGAGAATGTAGGAGGATGCTGCTGCTAGAAAACCCGTGTCAACTCAGCCATCGACGGGGTGGGAGGCAGTGCTCCCTGAAATGTATGCATCATCCTCAGAACGTCCGACCTAAACTGCGCATCGGCGCTTTCAACGGGTTTAACTAGTGGTGCCAAGGCTGGCACAGCTGGAGGGTCAGCAGGAGGTCCCTAATCGGCCATATCTGGTGTCTGATCACCGTCTGGCAACTGACGTACAACTGGAGGACGTCTCGGAGGCATAACTCTGAATGATCAAAAGCACACCATAGATAAAAATTATCTTAGACTGAGAACACAAGAGTAAAAAACGAGAAAATGAGGAAAGATTGAAAAAATTATACAAAACACAACTACACCGTGTGTATAACAACTATATGGAGTGTTCTCTTAATCCAGACACATGGGCGTGTACATTTGCCACACTGGTCATGCCACACCCCAAACTACATGGTGTGTTATACCCATGAACGGCGTGTACATGGACTCCATTCCTCTGCCCGAGTATCTTTACACGGCTAACCCACACGGTCCACTTAACCCTAGACTACACAGCTTGTCCACTAAGGACACGACGTGTAATATACAAGGTTTCAGCGACCCGTGTTGTTAGTTACATGGCCGACTACACAGATGACCCATACATGGTGTGTTCTGAAAAAACACGGTGTGTATAAGAGATGATAACACCGACCCGTGTTGTTCGTGACACGACCGGGTACATAGGACAAGGTTTCACATCGTGTTCATATCAAACACGGCATGTACTACACAAGCTTCCCCGACCGTGTTGTTAGTGACACAGCCGAGAACACGGATCACTACTACACGGTGTGGAACTCCCATACACGGTGTATTTCTGAAAACATTTTCACCACCCCATGTTTCTTCACACAAAGTCAGTGAAACGGTTTAAAACTACACGGCGTGTAGTCATGTACACGCCGTGTATTATGGGTTTTTCAATGAAATAGCTTAGAAACTGCACCGAAGCCCAGAGAACACTGAAAAAGAAGCATGGAGGAGCCACATTCCGATCTATGAGGGCCCATACTCCCCGCAAATCAAAGCATGACATCTCCTACAAGTCATATATATGAGAAACATGTCAATGATCCACTAGGTTCCATTTAATCAGGGCCCATAACACCTCAAAAACCAAAATTTGACATTCATTTATGCAATGTACAATAAAACCAATTTCTCTATCAAACAACAAGGATTCTATCTGGAATCTATCTCAACATCATTCTTAATCTACGCATCATCTACCGCAACAACATGCAATCGATAATGCACCCTATATAGCCTGTCAAGATAGCATGGCATGTGATTCTCTAACAAGTGCCTATATGATGCATGAGGTGGAATACACTCATCACATCGGCAGGCGATAGAAATATAACCGTAATAGCAACAACAATAACAACACAAGGCATGTGTATTATCTAGGTGAAATAATATCAACAGTAAATCTAAAAACCAAAAAAAATAAAATAAATAAGGTAGTATGACTTTTCCCTGTACATGAGTTATCTACTCCTGGGCACAAATTATTACCAAGTACCGAATCTGTTCTATCCAAGGCTAATGGGTCGAAACAGTAAGGAAAGAGAAAACAATTCCTCTGATACCCGTTTGTAACATCCTGGTTCCAGAATCCACCAAGCGGCGCCCCGTATCCGGTTGGTCACATGGCCTCATGCGGATTTCCTCAAACGCTAGAGGCTGCTGAATAGTAACATGGGATTGGGGTGTGATAGTGGGGAATCTATTCCCTCATTGGAAGAGTACATAGCAGAATTAAAAAAAGTAGACAATAGTGAAAGAATTAAATATCCAACAACAACAAACATTGGAAGACAAAAACAATAAACATCTGGAGCACACATGTATATATGAAATGATGCACTATAAAAATGTCTAAGAAAGCATCCAAAAATGTCACAATGATGAATAAAATTCTAAACCAAAGTACAAAAGAAACACAAATTAGAAACTACTCAATATCACAAGCCTCGGCTTGGTCCCATGCTCTCTTGCTCCAAAGAAATCAAGTACCAGAAGTCGAAGGGCGCTTGACCTTGTCTATACCTGCAACAAAAAAGTCTGTTTGGGCCTAAAAAACATAACCCAAACAGGGTGTGAGACTAATCCCAGTATGCTACCACCCGATGATCTACGTCTTATAGTTAGTGAGTATATGGCAGGTAATAGTATAGTATGCTGTAAACAGTAACAGTAAACAGCAGGCAGTAATCTGTAGGTAGTAGCAGGATGATATACAATAGGAATTAATCCACAGATCAACAATCAGTAGAGAAGCAACCAGCTAACCAAAACAGGAACTCCTCTAGGATGTGCTCTCCACCAACCCCTCTAGTCATATCTAAGAAGTACCAACAACCCTCTGGGAAGTGAACTCAGCCTAACCCCTCTGGAATGGTTATACGAAATTATAAGACTCTATGCTGATGCTCTCTCGGTCAATTCCCCTTATAGTCTAGCATAGTCAAGGAATCTCTGAGGATGATCACGAGGTATTACCCTCTTAAATCCCCAAGGTCTAGAAACTCTATGAGGAAGCTCACTCGTTCAATTCCTCATATAGTCTCAGGTCTATCACAGATTCTCTAAGGAATCTCACTCAGTCAATTCCTTCTCTAGCATAGAAAGGTTTTAATGAAATTCAAACAAAGTAAAGACTCTCTGAGAAATCTCACTTAGTCTACCCTCCTGTAGTCTATAATATCCAAGACTCTATGGGAATCTCACTAATTCTATCCCCTGTAATCTATAATGTCTAAGACATTCTGAGGAAGATCACTCGGTATATCCCTTATAGTCTATAGCACCAGGTTCTTACGGTCACATGCCAGTCAGTGCATAATAATACTATAAGGCCAAAGTACACCTTCAGAACTACTTGGCTAACTAGTCTACAGTAACAAGCATGTCAAGAATATCATTCCATTATACGGTCACAAGGCATGGAAAATTGGTACAACGGCCAAAGACTAAGAAGACCCAAAGGTTGTAACAAGAACAAGGCATGGGAAAAACATCCAAGCACAAAGATTATCCACAAACATAATCAAATTACCTATACACAAGCATACAAGAAAGGCAGGAAAACAGTAGGGGCAAAACGGTAACACACAACACGTAGTTCATGGGTATTGGTAGAATTTTCACCTAAAACTCACAAACCTTAAAATTTAAGGCACAAACCACCTACCATGATGCTAGGAGATCAATATACTTTGACCACGAGGGTTGATTCTCCTTAGAATGGTGTAGAACTATAAAAACGCACAAAACGTTCAACCCATGATATCTTTAGAATGAAGAGGAATTGGAAAACAATGCTCTAGGAGATGGAAGATCATACCGCTGCAGTCCCGACGCAATCGACGACGGTCGATTCGGTGAACAGACGGAGGCACGTGGGCTTGGAGAAGTCCCACGGTCGTACGTGTTCTCTTGGACGATGACAACACAGAAGAAGCGAGTTCTGTCTGTCAGGGGTGACCCCAGTCTGTTTAATGAAAAGAGAACTACACAGTGTGTACTTCTGGGGTACATGCCGTTTACTTGGCCTTTGGATACTCCACTTAAAGCGGCCTCCACATCGTCCCTACACACCGTGTGTGTGGCCCAGACACAGCCAGCACACCGCCTGGTGCTGTATCAAAGTACTTGATGTGTACATATAAAGTACACGACATGTACATACAAGGTACATGGTGTGTACATTGAAAATTTCCAGATTTACCTCTTTTTCTCAAAGGCGGCCAGAAAAGGTAAAACATAACTGAAACGATGATCCAGGTTCTTAAAACAATAACATGGAATTATTATTAAAAGATTAATTCAGGGTTATTAGTAATTCATATATAGTATGATCCCTATAATTATGGTTCTATAATATATTTTGAATAAAATTATACTTATTACACAAATGATTTAAATTAATACAATGTATGAAAAAAATTATGGTAATGGATTTCAGGTCTCTCGTTTATTTCATGGACACTTATGAAAATTCAAAACTAATTTTAGTTATGCTGTTTATATAATTAACATTTTAAATATTATATAACTAATATAAATATTTTAATTTTATTTAAATATTAATTGTTTGTTCTTCTTAATTAGGGATTATGATTCAAATTATTACAATGTAATAAGCGTATTTAGAAATAATATATCTTCATTAAGACATATGATGTGTAATGTACCTATATTCCTCTATGAAGTTAATATATATCCTTGTTAACATATAATATGATTAATTAATTTATTCTCATGAAATTAAATGTTTTATTAACTTTTATTCCTTCAAGAGCCATAAAATTCCACATTAACGATATGGTAATGGTTTTATGATGTAATCTCATCATTTATTAGGATTATTTAAATTTTTTAATGATTAAATAATATGATCTATATCTAAAGAAACAAATGTAATTTATTTTAATTTTATAACTTAATGATAATTCCAGTTTTCAATTACATTCCTGGCTTTATATACTCCTGATTTAAAAAATTATATTTTATGAAAAAACTACATTATTTCTCTCTTTTGTAGAAAATGCCTTTTCAACAAAAATCGTGTTTCCTAAAAAAATATAAAATGTTTTTATCATTATTAAATTGATTTATTAAATAAATATTTACATAAGTATTAATTTTTTTAAAAAAATTAATTGATTATACATGACTTCTTCCTAACAATTCCAATTATGATTTTAAAAAATTGTGAATGCACTCATTATTTTGACAAGTCCTGAAAGAATGAAATTTCTGACCATCATGACCATCATTTGATTCAAGTACTCTATTATATATTTTCATGTATTTTTTCAATGAAAATAATTTTACAAATATTTTATGCAACAAAATTTTTTAAATGATTTTATTATATTTTCCTCCAATTCATAAAATATTAGTTGCAGCTAGTTTTTTGTCTACTATTGGAAGTTTAGACAACATTCCAATTAAGTAGCAGAAATTAATAAAACTAATTCATATTTCCTGGTCTCTAGTCATTTAATTGTTATTTTTTATTTCACAGTGGTTTACATATGTGTAATTGTATTGAAATTTTCAGGGGGCATCATTTTTATTTAGAGGCGGTTTTTATATATAAAAAATCCAGAAGATTTTAAATAAAATTAAACTAACTACAGTAGAGCATATTAATAATGGATTTTTTTAGTGGAGGTAATTTTCAACCACCCATAATAAATATTCTATTTAATTTATTAATAGATGGTTACCAAAAATAGTATCTAAATTAGTTTATTAAAAAAACTATTTAATAACAAATTGATAGGCAATAAACTAAAACCTGAATTTATGGTAAACCCCTCATATATTGGTCAAACATCCACAATAATATATCGAAACATCCACTATAATCATAACCTAATTCTCACTCATTCCATAACTATGTCAACCATTACCATGGTCATCAGTCATACGATAAATAATTAAAAGATCACTATTTCATCTTTCTACCTCCAAATCATATCATTAACTAAAGATGAACACATCATCTCATAAACTATAATAGAGAACGAAATATAAAAAAACTAAACATAATTAATCATAATTATAGTAGAAAACTATAATAATTCCATCAATCGAAATGGTCAACCTCCGGCCTACTGCCAAAATTTTCTACCTCCCTTGAATAACAAAACCTTTATAAAATGAAATGATAAAGGAAAAATACATAGAATTTATTTATAATACTTCACAAAAAATATATTATTTTTTAAAACCAAATGAAGGAATTTTAACGTAAAAAATTAATATATAATGAAAACCCCTTCAAAAACATAAACTTAACTATTTTTGATAAGATTTGGCAATTGAAACACAAAAGGGATATGTTATTATTATAGTTTATTTTTAAAGTAATATGTGGTATGCTTGAACGTGACTCAATATAATAACATTAAGGGATTTGATATAACAACATGTACTATATTTGAAGGCATCTCTGTAGTGTTTTGCAATGATTTAAAATCAATAATATGTCGTTTTCAATAGTTTTGTCCATTCCATTCACAAATTAGTTTTTTAAAACATTAAATTAATTTTACATCCATACTAGGAAAAAATTAATTTTAAATGCACATTCCATCTAATAAAATATTTCACAACTAAATCTATGGTCGATGACCCTTAATTTCATGGAAATATGACGTCATTTTATAGTGTTTTACCCCTTACAACTATTTTTAAAGGTTTTAATTTCTATTAGAAATGTATACTAAGTAATTTTAATCAGACTGCTGGTTAAATTGACCTTTTTAATGAGTAAATATCAATATTAATTAATCAGTCCTTTATCATGATTTCACATCAATTTAATGTCATTTCATATGGATTTGAATAGTCCCTACACGTTTTACTTATTTTAAAACACTAAAAAACATTTACTGCCATCCATGGAAAATTTTAATTCTTTATGATTTTAGGTTCATTTTTATACATCATAAATTACATATTTGTCATTTTTATACAATATAAAAACATTTTGAATATATTTTCATGGTTTTTAGATGTTAATTTTTCCTTGATACAAAAATTTATGAAAATATTAAATGATATGATACACTTGGACCATATCTGTCAAATTATTTAGCATATTGGGGTGAGGATGATTCCTAGACATCATAAATGACATTTGGATCATTTTCCAAAAGTATAAAAATAATATAAAATCCCTTCCTAATATTTTAGTAGGTCATTTGTCATTTTTACTAAAATTATTATTTATTTTAAATAAAATGATACACATTGAGTCGTACTGGTCACCCCGTGAAACAGATTGAGGTGCAGCAGATTCCTACAAATCAAAATGTAATTATGGATAGTTTTCATAAAATATAAAAATAATCTTAAGTATGTTTTCTAATAAATGACCTTTTCATATGACTTTTTTATTAAATTTTAGTTTTAAAATGAAATCACGCCATTTAAATCATACCGATCACATCAGGTTTTGGATTGACAAGATACCAATTTATAAACACCAAAAATAAATTTGATTTGATTTATTAAATTATATTGAAACTCTATGAATGTTTTCTCAAATTTCATTGCGTGACAATATTAGAAATAAATGTCAATTTTATATTGATAACAAACACATTGAGTCATACCAGCCAAATCATGTATCTGATTATTCCATTGATTCCTACCCAAAATAAATGGAATTTGGATCATCTTACTAAGGTATCAAATCAATAATAATGTGTTCTATCAGTTCTGAGTGTGTAAATGTTTCTTTATTACGAAAATAAATGTCAATTTTAATTAAAAAGACACACCCCGATCCATTTCGAGCATGTCTTGTCTCATATTGTGGTTTGGTTGATTCATAAACATCACAAATGAAATATAGATCATTTTCCTTTAGTATCAAAACAACATGAATAATTTTCCATTTTCTGAGTAGGTAATTTTTCATTTTTACAAAAATAGATGTCAATTTTAAATAAATGACACACTTTGTGTCATACTGGTCCCATCGTTATTGTAATGCGGTTCTATGGATGCCTAAATTTTATAAATTACACATGGATCATTTTACTAAGGTATAAAAATTATAAAAATGGTTTTATATGGTTTGAGTATGTCACATATATTTTTTACGAAATTTTCATTTTAAACTAGAAACACGCTCCTTGACTCATACTCATCGCATTGTGTATTAATGTGATGTGAGACCAATTCCATCATATCAAAATCTAATATTAATTTTTCTCTAATATTATCAAGAAAATCAAAGTGTGTTTTCTTGGTTATTATTTATTAAATCTTTTTGAACTAAAATGTGGATTTTAATCTAATACTAAACAAATTGATTCATAGTGGGAATATCATATATCATATTAAGGTTCTGTTGATTCCTACTCATCAAAAATTATTTATGATTCATTTTCATATTGTATCAAAATAATAGTAATTAATATTTTTAGTTTGAGTTGGTTAGTAGTGTTTTTACCAAAAAAGGTGTCTATTTAAAATAAAATGATGCCCTTTGAGCCATATTAGAATCATTGTGTGTCTTATTTAAGTGACGTTGATTTTTACACCTAAAAACGAATTATGGATTATTTTACTAAATTATCAAAACAATATAAATGATTTTAATTGAATTTTAGTCTTTCATTTGTCATTTTTAACAAAATGGATGTCTATTTTAAATATAAATATGCAATTGGATTCATATAGGTGACACTACTCATCAGATTGAGGTGAGGATGATTTCTACACATCCTAAATGATTTATGGATCTATTTCATAATGTATCCTAATAATGAGAATTAATTTTCTTAGATTTTAGTATGTCACTTTTATTTTTCCATATTTTATTATTTTAAATATGAATCAATATATTTGACTCATAATGATCACTTCATATAACGGTTTAATGTGAAATAAAATCCTACATCTCATAAATTACATATTAATAGATTTACTATATTATTAACAAAATATGATCATTTTTTAATGTATTCAGTGACTACAACATTTTGAACAAAAATTATGATTTTAATCAAATACTGGATACATTGAGCCACATATTTCACATTAGGTATTGGATTGAGATTTATATGATTCCAAAAAATCATAAATGAATTATTGATCATTTTCCTAATGTATATAAATAAATTTAATGTTATTACTAGGATTTGGGTAGGTCATTTTTCATTGTACTTAAATGGATGTCAATTTTAAATAGTAAGATGCACATGGATCCATACCAGGGACATAATGAGTTGGGTTGTGGTGTTGTGTGGTTGATCCCTACACATAAAAAATGATATATGGTAAGTTTTAATAATTTATGAAAACACTATGATTGTGTTTTCATGGTTTTGATTTTGTCATTTGTACTTTTTATTGAAATTGTTTTCATTTTTAACTAAAAAGAATCACATATAGTCATACTTGTCATGTCCTGCATTATATTGAGGTACGAATAATTAAATAATATCTTATTTTAATTATGGATCATATTTCAAATTCATAAAATAAATCCAAATTCATTTTTCTCATTTTGAGTATGTTAATTTTTTTATACCTAATTGTCATTTTAAACATGAAAAAACACATTAAATCTTACCAATCACATCATGTATCAGTTCGATGTGAGGATAATTCCTACACATTAAAAATTACATATGTATATATTTCCAAAATATTCATTAAAATTAGTGCATGTTTTCTTAGCATTCATCTAGTGACAATTTTTGACCAAAAATTATGATTCCTAAATAATAACGGACACATTGAGTCATAACGGGTGAATCTTGTATCTGATTGTGGTTTATATGACTCTTAAATTTAATAAAATAATTATGGATAGCATTTATAAAGTATTAAAAATATCTTAATCTATTTGATCAGTTTTTTTGGGTGAATTTTACTTCTTAGTAAAATGATTGTAAATTTTATATTGAATGATGCTCTTCGAGAAATAGAAAGATAATCAGGTAACAGACTAAGGTTTGGTTTATTCATACATGTCATTAATTACATATGTATCATCTTCAAAAGATAAAAAACAAATGGAATTCCTTTTATTTGTTTTGAGTAGTTAATTTTACATTTTAACAAAAAATGATGTCAATTTTAATTAATGAGATGTATTTGGAGTCACATTGGTCTCATTGTGCATCTAATTGATGTATGGTTGATTATAAAACATCTCAAGTGAAATATAAATTTAATAAAAAAATAATAAAAATAATATTAATTTTCCTGATTATTTTTTAGTATGTCAGGTGTCCATTTTCCTAAACTGTCATTTTAAACTATAAACATGCATGTTGACTCAAACAGATCACATTGTTTTTCAATTTCAGTTGAGACAGATTCTTACAAATTAAAAAGTATTTATGAGTTGATATCATAATTTATCAAGAAAATATTATTATGATTTCATGGATTTCAATGAGTGAAATATTTTCAACACAAATGTAAGATTTAAACTGATAATAGACAAATTTATTCAAACTAGGCAAATCGTGTATTAGATTAGGGTTTGGATGATTCATACACATCAAAAATGACATATTGATCAATGTCTTACATTATCAAAATAATCAGAATATATTTTTCATAGTTTTGGGTGTGTCAGTTGTATTTTTTAAAAAAAAATAATGTTAATATTAAATTAATATAAACACAAGGAGTCATACCATTCACACTATATGCCTATTTGAGGTGTGGTTGATTGATACAAGTACCAAAGTCTCATAAAACCCTAACTACTAATTTACCCATGATTTCCATTGTACATTTTCAATGTACCTACAGTACAAATTGACTCATTGTTTTTATCCAAAACCCCATTATCATTATTGTATTTCAAAAGAGAAGATGTTCATCATAATCCCATTATATCATGTGAAATTACCATAAAGGGAATGTGGTATTCCTCAAAATTGCAATATTTTAATGTGATGGTAGTTTCAGATAAAAACATCAAATTATTATATTGTGTTTGAAATTTAACAATGAAATGAAAGGAAATTATGAATCATGATAAAATTGGCTGGAAGAAAAAATATTTCTTTTTTGTGTCTTGTTTTTGATTGTTGAATGAAAAATATTAGTTCCATATAGTTATTTTGAAATAATTAATTAAATTTATGATAACATTTTTATGGAAATCAATGCTCAATTATTAGATTAATTGATGAAAAAAAAAATTAAATCAATAAGTAGTAGAAATTATCCTTTTGATGATGTATGTAAGAATTCATCACACATTTCCTTTTTAATGTAATGTTAGTTGCTGGAAAAAAGTCTAATCTCTCATAGTCATCAGATGCATCGAACAAACAAACAAATCATGAATAAAATAATTCAGGTGTATAAGAAAACGATTATTATATGAATAATACTAAAAGGTATTAAATTATACATAAATATTATTCAATAAAATTTAGCATAATGGAAACCAATAGAAATTCCAAATGATATCAAATATATCTTCCTAAAATTAGATTTGGTAGATGATGTGCATTTATTTGTATTGAAAAAATTATTTTTTCTTATATATTTACTTTTTTATTTTGTGATTTATACTATGGTAACATAATTTTATCTATCTAAATTATATTTTAATAATCATGTAAATTGACCACTATAACAATATTTGTTTGACTTTATCCTTAGTTTACTTTAATTATATGTAATTAAATTTATAATCACGAAAAAATTGACTTTTAAAATGAAAAATTTTAAATCTTGGAAAACTATTTTCAGCAATACCATAAAATTTTTACAATTATTTAATATTATTAATATAATGAATTTATAACCAATAAAATTTTGGTTAATATATTCGTATATGTTTTGTAAATATATTTATAGTGTAATTATTTTAAATAAATAAATTTAATTTATTAGCTTATTTATACATATAATTAATGAAACAATTCATAATGAAAAATATTTTAATCATTATCCTGTTCATCAATATTAATCATAGAAATTATACATTTATTACCAAAAAAGAAACTATAATTTTCATATAATATGTTAATATTTATCTAAAATAAATTGTGCAATTTAATGTTATAATTTAAATAGGTGATTGAAAATAATTTCTCAATTTGACTTACTAAAATTGTATTTTTATTTAAATGTTGAATATTATTGCAAAATTATATAATGGTGTTTTATAAATACAAAATAAGTATATTTTGGATTATATATATGTGTGTGTGTTTTTTTAATTTCGAAAGGCTAATTTTTTTCCATTGTAGTAACTAGAATTACCCCATGTAATAACAAAAGATTACATTATTTTATTTTAAAAAATAATGTGTTGAGTAGGATATAAAGAGATTTAAATGAATAAATTGAAAAAATATATAATGGAATAACGATACTAATAATATAGTAAGCATGGAATGAAACATTGAGATGAGTGAATGAAAAATCTATAGTTAGTATATCTATTAATTTCCAAAGTTAGGATAAACATTAATCCATGTTGTAGAATGTATGTATGTATATCTAAATTAATTACTACAATGAAAAATATTAAAAATGAATTATGGTCATGGATTTAAAAATAAAAAAAAACTATATTATTGGCATTAACCATAAATTCATCAATTAAAATTTCATTTGAACATGGAAATCTTATACATGAATTCCATGTGCCCCAATGAATAAATTAAAAGAATGTGCAAGAGGACTCCTCAAACATACGTTTTTTCACTTTAACATAATCATGGAATTATATAATAGGAAATAAAAATTCATGTGTCTTTCCAGATCTTGTCTATATAACACAAACATCCTATGACATAATACAAAAAACAATTTATATCAATAAAAACCATTTGTTACTCAAAAATGAAATTTTCATATCAATGAAAATTTTAACATTTAAATATATAATTAATTAATAAATGAGATATATTTTTACACTAATTAATATATATATATATTAACGATTTTAATGAAAATAAAATCAAATTTTCGTATAATTAATCATGTTTATCATTATTGTATTTTTAAGATTTTTATTACATGACAATATTTTTACATCAATTTAATCTGATGAAAATGTAAAATTGTAAATATATTTTATTGTTAAATGGACATGGTTTAATGAATACATAAAATAAACCATATTGTAAAATATTTAATCCATATATTTCTTAGGGAGTAATTTACTTCCTCTAATTTGAAAATTAAAATTTCCTTTCAATATATAATTAATGTATAAGGTGTTTATCAAATCAGTTAAACATGTTACATTTAGATATTTTATATATAAATGAATCTCAATTTTTTTCTTACATGATTGTGATAAATTATGAAATTTTGGAAGAATAGGTTGAACTAGATATAAGTATACAACAAACACAAAAACTATCTTAAGGTACCAAAAATACCAACGAATGGGAATGATGAAGGATACACATGGTAAATTGTTTTCATTTCTAAAGGGATAATAAAATTAAAAAAAACATCAAATGATCCTAAAAACAGGATTAATGACATTTTTTAAAATTTATTGACTTATTAAAAATAATTTTCATCAAAAATGATTGATAATAATATAGTGAAATTCATGAGATTCATAAGTGAATGATTTTAATGTTTTATTATCATACAAATGATGTGATGTCTAGTTACATTGTCGTAAAACCTCATGTGTTTTTCATAAGAATAATTTCCATATTAAACATGTTGGTTTCATACTATCTCTTGGAAATGCCTCAAAATCATGAAATAAAAAACATTGATATTAAAAAATATATTATTAATTATAAATTTCATAATCCAATTGTAAAATATAGAGTTATTAAAAATAATTAAAAACAAAAGAAAAATCTTATAACTTTAATAAAAATTCATAAAATAGAATCATATGCACTCCATAACTTTTTTAATTAAAATACATAGTTAATATGAAATAATTTTATTAGGTTCAAACAATAATAGAAAAATTGAAAATAATTGACTTTCAAATGAAAACATGAAACACATTATCTGAAATAATATAAATTTTTATTCCAAAAAATATTATATAACACACATTGGTAGATAAATAATCCTTCATGGAAGGAATTTTAATAATTAATAATTAGGAATATTATAACATATATACTTACAAATGATAATTCAAGAGAGAAAATAATAGAAAATAATCTATTTGAGGAATAATATATTTACATTGATAATGAAGTATATGATGTAAACTTTATTAGGGTCATTGCATTGTTGATGAGTAAGGAATCCATGCCTAGGAGAGGAGTTAGTTCTATGTGGGTCTACATCAGATCCATGTAGGGGTACATAGTGGCTAGGAAGAAGGTCAGATGGGTAGGGGGTCCGTGTCTATAATGATTATGGGAAAAATGAGTCGAGGAAAGGGAGACCATAGTGGGCCTCACGAGTTTGGGGTTAGTGGGGTTTTTCTCAAGGGATGGTGTGTCCATTGAGAATGAATTCAATACGTCTAAGTGGTAGAGGAAGCGGGGAAATGGACACCATCAAGGAATATAGTGTATGTGTTCAGGGGAGAGGGGTGGAATGGGGTCATGGTCGCACGGAGGGAGTGGGGGAGGTGGGGAATTATGTTTTTTAACATTCAATGATGGTTTAATAAATACAACAAAATATGGTAAAAAATTAAATATATAGTGTTGGTTTTATAAAACCGGTTCAATATTATATTCTTCTAATATGTTTTAATTTATAGTGGTTACCGGAACCACTGCTAAAAACCTACTATTAAAAAACCCTTTTGGATTTATAATGTTATGTTTTAAATTATTTAGAAGCTTCTATTATAAATTTCATGATAATTTTAAATGAAAATGATTTTAAAATGTTTTATGTTAGGATTTTTTATATTTTTAAAATATGATTGGGTTTTCTACTGAAGATGTTTTTAATGTATTTTTAATGTTTCATTTATCATTTTTCTAGGTTACTTTCTAAGATAAAATTTTTAAAAATCGTTTATGTTTTAATTGTTTTTTAATGAAGAATGTATATATTATTCATGAAATGTATTAATTTATTTTTAAATCATTTCTTATATGTTTTAATTGTTGAATTAAGAGAAAACAATTCCCAAAATAAGTATGAATTATAATATATAATTTTTCATATTAGAAAGGATATTTTCTTCAAAAATTAATTAAAACTATTTTTAATGCTTCATTTATTTTCTTGAAGGATTATTTTCAAATGTAATTATTTCCATATTTTTTAATTATTTTATAAATTTAAAATGTTATTTAAAAATGGAATGGTTTTTTTGAGAAGTTATTCTTATAATATATAGATTTTCCTTTTTATTTTCTAATTGTATTTTTAATGAAAATTATTTTCAAAATGTTTTATTATTTGGTATGTTTTTTAAGGGGGAATGATATTTTAATCCTGAATTTTTTTAAATTGTTTTTAATACTAGATTATTAGTATTCAAGGTCATTTTCAGTGAAATGGATCTGAAAATAATTTTATGATTTTTTTGTTGTAAAAATTCTCATCAATGAAAAGATACGTTCCTCATGAAATATTCAAAGATATAATTTAAAATAATTTTCCACAAAATTTTAAATTAATTTAATATAACTAAGATTTACTGTGGATTTTATTCGTGGACTAAATACTTAATCCTTCCCATGATAGTGTCTATTTATGATGAAAATACATTTAGAAAACACATTTCACTTCCACGACAAACTCTATGATAAAATTATTATGAAACCACAGGAAACCTAAGGTAATTTTATGATGAACTGATGGAATGATTATAAATGTGTCACTTTTCCATAGATTATGATATTAAGTAATTTTTTGAAACCCATTTCATCTCATGGTTTATGATATGATGAATGTTTTATGATCATACTACACATATTTATATTAATTTCAATTCGTGATGTGTGAGACCTATATATTCCTCTAATGAATTAGTTAATTATTTATATCTCATGACCTAGAAAATACATGAATATGGATTTAACGTGACTCAGTAAGATGTTTTCCCTTTATGATGGACTTATGAGTGATCCTTGACTACTATAATGATTTGGGGACTGAATCCATTCAACTCTGTTATCCTTTTCTATGAGCCATGACTACTATGGAAATGATTTTATATGCTAATGTATATTCCAAAAATACATTTCATATGTCGATGTTATGGTGTCTTGGATAATGATCAATAATTTTTTTATGAATCATGTCTTATGAACAATGAATATTTATGATATGACCCAGTATTTTGTTCTTTGATTTGTGGGGTATTGTTTTCATGTTTTATGATTCCATTATCATTCCATTAATCAAATTGTATTCTTTTGTATCTCCCAATTTTACCCCTATTGAGTAACATAACTATTCCTATTATATGTTTTGCATTCCCCTAGTTGCGATGAATTTTTTTTAAAAGATTTTATCTCTGAAAAATGCTCAATTGTAAAATCAATATGGGATATTTTGAAGATATTTCAACAAATTAGAATATTTTGTACCTAGTCTCCATATATACTACACTATAATGGTTCTCAAGAGTGTGTGTTGTTCTACAGTGTATTGTTTTTCCATCTAAAAAAATGTAATTTAAAAAATTAAAATACACCATAACTATATTTTTGTATAAATATTTATCTACCCATAGTTTTCAAGGAGTCATGTTTAGGATCTCACTACTCATATCTAGTCCCTTTAGGTTTGTAATGACCCTAAATTTTACCAATGAAAATTACAATTGATCAAATTAAATGACTTTTTATATAAAATTTTAATATAAAACATATTCACATCCTTGGATTTATGTTTTTTTATTTTAAAATAACATTAAGAATTGTTACAGTTGCTAATATATTTGTTGAATGGTGATCACATGATTATTATAAATATAAGTCATTAAAAACCATGTTTAATCATACAAAGGAAGTGATTGCCACATGTAGTTGAATTTTTCTATAAAAATATCATTTATCGGGGATCTGGAAGGAGGTAGCATCATTGGGATTCAATTTTGACCAAGAAAAATATGAGCATTAACACGTTAAGTTGAACGAAACTGCCTATAGGTGAAGTGGATTTTAATAGAGATTACAACCCCAACGATGTTATCTAAGCTTCCCCAAGAGACTTTCCCTATTTCACACCATACCCTTAGGCTTTATGCGGGTCTTATAAGGGGTTTTGTAACAATACTCTAGAACTATGATTATTTGAATAATTGTTTTATAAACAATATATATTCAATTTAACGTTGTTACTTTGTAAATTGTTTTTAATGCACAAATAGTATTTTTAGTTATTATTCAATTAATATTTCTATTTTTTAAATTAATTAATTTTTTAATTAAATAATATATTAATTAAATATTAATACTAAATTATGTTTTATTAAATTTAAATTATCATAAAATTTCATTACAATAATATTTTTTTATTAACGTATTAAAGCTGTTTTTGTCAAAACCCTTGATTTTAAAAGAAAATATTTTAAATGTTAAAAATAACATATTTAGAAAATTATTTAGATGAATTGATTATTATTTTTGGATTTACGATGATGAAATTAACTAACGGTGACTTTTTCATAATTTTATGAGACAACTGAATTTTTGGGTAAAAATTCAATACAGTTTAAATATATAAAGTGTTTTATGACATCATATTTACCCAAAAGTGGTGGAATAAAATTATTTAATAATTATATTTTTCTAATATATGTTTTTATTTTATATAATTTTATCTCTAATTTTTTTGGTTAATTTTATGGTTCCTTAGTGTACCCTCCAAGACTTATAAACTGTTTTAAATTTTTAAAATAATTTCCTTGAGATTGTGGCACACCTCCACATAATGAAGCCTAATATTTTTTTATTCTAGGCCATTGGCCTAATAACATAATTTTTTCCACTCCCCTTGGGAAAAAACCATTGGAAAACCATAGTTTGGTTTGTGTTTTATAATATTTAATTATATAGATTAGAAAACCTATGTTTGGAAATAATAAATAATTCCCCTCTCTATTCCAATATAATCCAAAACAAGCTCCCACATCACATCACTAAAAACCCTTGAAGCACGTCCCTAATCTTCCCTCCTCTCTGAATAATACCCCCCATGGCACCCAAAGTGCTCAAGAAGCCCCTCCTCAATCTCATGAAGTCACACACATCCATGTTAGGGATCCACATTTTCCTTCTTTCGGTAATTATGTCCATGTTTCCTTATATTGTTATGCCCTTTTATTTTACATTAAAAATGTTGGGTGTATGATTTTTAAACTCCCATATACTTCCCTACTTTTGTTTTAATAACTATATACCCCTTTTCTCTCATTAATAACTCATATGCACACCCGTTTCTATGGAAAAATTATGTATGTGATTTCTCTCTCATAAATTAAATTCAAGTAATTATTGTATATTATGCATCTAAATTCCATTAAAAATGTTGGATTGTTATTTTTCCATGACCCCTTACTATATATTTCATGTATAATTTATTAGAGCCCAATTTCTCTCTCATTAACCAATTTAATGATTTTTATTTGGTGTCATTATGTTTTCGAAGTTACAACAATATTTCCCAAGCCAAAATCATTTTGTGAGTTAATATCATACCCCTTTCCCTATCAAATGTATTCACCATTATTCACATGTACTTGTTGATTTAGGATTTACATTTATGTATTACACATCTCTTATTCATAGAATAATTTATTATGTTTGATGAATCTATGTTGTATGATCTTTGTGTCTCACTACTGCATGAAATGAAATCATTAAGAAGGGGGCATCCTAATAGCTCACCAATGTTTTGGGTAAAGAATAGTGTCATGATATTCCATGTTCAATGAGGTTTTAATCCTTCAAATTCTATTTAAATGGTTTTTTACACATTGTCCATGTGTAATGTGCCTTGTATCATTCTAATATCACGTTCAATGTTGTTGCAACATTTCCATGTATGATAATCATGCTATAGAATGACATTTTGTTCATTTTATCCTATGCTCTATTGATATTCCGATTAACTGACACGTATTTACTTCTTCATTTTATTCCATGCTTACTCCCTTACTAGGCTTTATAGCTCACCCTTTTCAAATGTTTGTCCTCCGGATATCTCATACAATTTTATGTACGAAGAAATGTTGTGGTCATGTAAAATAATTACTTAATAATGATGTTGTATTTTATGTCTTATGTGGTAATGTAATGTTCAAAATTTCCCAATGCACTAAACCTCTCAATCCTTATTGTCGTATGAAGTGGAAAATTTTATAATAAATCATTTAAATGTGTGTAAAAAATGTAAGGGTTGTTATAGTTTGAATCAGAGGATAAGTTTATTTTTTTTGGAATATGATTAGATAAACGCAACGAAAGGTTTAAGGATAAGCCAAATATATGAAAACATCTATTTTTTTTGAGTATAGATTAACTGGTTTATCAAGAAAATACATCACATTCTCGATATGAACAGGTAGAGGTGGCACTAACATTGATGTATTATGGGGAAAACCCCAAAACACCACTTTGAGATAGACACGAATGTGAAATAGTGAACAACAATGGGACATGATTCACTCTTACTACGAAACCCCGAGAGATATTAATTAGAAAACTAATAAGCATAATATGAATCATTATTAAGCGAATATGATAAATGCCTCTATGAATATATATTGATAAGTAGATCACATATAAGTAGATTAAAGCTTAAAAATTCATAAGATAATAAAATAAATGTAATTGTTATGTTATCCCATTATTTCATTGGATTCCCCCTTTATGTTTCAACCTTAACATTCCTTTTCTCCCGTCCAATGGTGGGTAATATGAGGACTCATTCAAACAACTAATGCCAATATCAATGTGATGACTGTTCTAATGAGATTCTCAATCAGATGGGAGTGGGAATTGAATAATTTTTTAAGATATTATCATAGATACCTTGAGTATTGAAAATAAATATGGTTCAAGAGGATCATCCAAACCCATTAATAAAGAACAGGCTACAATATAGATATTTAGGAGACAAAGGCCTTCTATATTCAACGAAACATTAGATCCCTAAATCATTGAACAATGGATCAACTCCATTGAGAAGTTATACCCCATAATTCAATGTTACAAACAAGGGAAGGTGCTTTTGGAAGCTTATTGTATGGTGGGTAGATCTAATCAATGGTGGACATTGCACCAAAATAAAATTCCTCGGGAAGAGATCTAGGCATTGTAATTGAAGGATTTTAAAAAAAATTCTATAAATATTTTTCCCACACCCTCCCTCTTAAAATAGAAAGGAAATTCCATCCCCTCAAGAAAAAATAAGAGGAATACATCAGATCATATAAGGAAAACATCACAAGGCTTCCACGATATGCCTCCAACTTTTCCTTTAACCTCGAATGAATGGTTGATCTCTTTTTGGTGAGATGAAACCTAGCCTACAGAGAGCTCTAGTGATCATTGACTTCGAAAGCTGTAATGAAATTTTCTGATGTTCTCACAATGTTGGATTAGAGATTGAAGAATCTTTGGGGTATCATGGGGATAAGAGGCAGAAAGTGGAATTTAATTCTGGTGGCCCAATGTATAAATCCCAATGGTAATAAGAAATTTCAGAACCTGAATTTCCAATGGGGTGAAAAGAAGCACCCTAAAAATTGATTTAAGGGTGTGGGGAAATTCTTTCGGTGTGTAACAGAAGGGAACCAGCACATTTATTGTTGACTATAAATAACCTATTACTGTAATAGATAAGAGTAATGCTCCAATTGACCCTCAACCCATTGTTCATTGCATCAACTAAAATGAAACATGGCTCTTTGCAAACCAGTTTCCTAATCTAATTGTCTTTAAAGGAAACAAAGAACATCTTAGGTAGAACGATTGAGTTTTTCTATCACTGTTGTTGAAGAAAACCCTGACAACAATGTGGTTATAGGTATACTAGTCATTATTTCAATGATATTTATTGTATATTTTCATTATGGTTCTACACATTCTTTTATATCTCGAATGTTTT
The DNA here is from genome assembly GCA_963277665.1 of Viscum album. Classification (NCBI taxonomy): domain Eukaryota; kingdom Viridiplantae; phylum Streptophyta; class Magnoliopsida; order Santalales; family Viscaceae; genus Viscum; species Viscum album. The sequence goes on along the minus strand of OY728121.1, from coordinate 1,572,086,078 downwards.
GAAGAACAATCCAAAAACCACCAAAAATCATGGAAGTAGAGATGTCAATTAGAATGGAAAATGGGTAATCATTGCATCCAATGAATTCAACTTTTTTAGAGTCACAAATTTTTCATGGAGAATATTGTCAAACTCCCTCTGGTAGAATTTGATTCATTTTTTTGCATGGATTGGATTTCTATATATATATCCAATAGAAATTTTTGTTTGAGGGATATTATTATACATATAGAAAATCGACCTCCAATTTTGTACAAGTGCAAGGAGGAGTATGAATCTTCTTTAGCACCATCATCTCAAGAATGGATATTACATCCTTACGAGAATGTATATCAATCTAAGATGATTGGGTATATGGAAGAAATCATACTTTAATAGATTACTATTGTGAGGGAATACTCCAAAGTGTTTCCTGAGAAATTTCCTAGTCTTCCTCCTAGATTAGATGTGGAATTTTAGAATGATCTTATACTTGGGACATTTCAAATGTCAATGACTCCATATATAATTGTCTTTTTGAGCTTAAGGATTCAAAGAAATAACTTAATGAGAATCTGGTTAAACGGTTTTCATGACCAAGTGCTTCACCATTGGGGGCCCCAGTCCTATTCATCATGTAGAATTATGGATCAATTGGCCTTTTCATTGACTACCATGAGTTCAAAAAATTCATGCTAATTAAAAACTATCCTCATCCACAAATTGATGAATTGTTTGACCTTCCATGTGGGGCACAATATTCTCCAAGTTGGATCTACGATCGGGATGTTAATAAGTATGGGATAAAAGGATGATATACCCAAGACTACTTTTTGTACCTGGTATAGGCACTATAAATTTATTGTAATTCATTTCAGACTCACTAATGTTCCAAAAATATTCATAAAAATGATTATTAGAGTCTTTATAGATTATCTCGGAAAATTTGTTAAAGTATTTATAGATGATATTCTAATATACATTAAAACCAAGAAGGAGAATGAGGAGCATCTAATCACCATACTAGAGACCTTGTGAAAGGATAATCACTATGAAAAGTATAGGAAATGTGAGTTATTGTTGAAGGAATTCTCATTCTTGGCCATCTAATCACAAGAAGTGGGATATCTATGGTTCCCACTAAAACAAATGGAATTAAGGGATGAAAAAGGCCATCATCAATGATAGATATTCATAGATTACGTGTCTGAGATGGATATTATCACCAATTAGTGAAAAATTTCTCATGATTGTCTAACCCTCATACCAAGGTAACTCGAAATGGTGTCATGTTTTTGTGGAGTGGTGAATGCGAAGAGAGAAACAAGTAGTCAAAAATGAAGCTTAACACTGCACCCATTCTCAAATTACCCATAAGAGGATAACATTACATAGTATTCAGTGATGCTTTAATGAGAGGTCTGGGTCGTCTTTTGATGCAAAATAATAAATTCATTTCCTATGATTCAAGGAAATTAAATTTCCATGAGCAAAGCTATCCAACACATGATCTGGAGCTGGCTATAGTAATATTCGCTTTAAAATTTTGGCTACATTTCCTTTTTGGGGATAAGTGTGAAATATATATGGATCACAAAAACTACAAGTATATATTCACACAAAAATGCTGAATATTCCCTAATGAAGATGGTTAGAGCTGATCAAATACAATTATTTCTCAATTCACTAGCATCCAAATAAAGATAATAAGGTGGAATATCCTCTATGTAGAGAGGTTCTGGAAACTATTTCATTGATGAGAATTGAAAAAGATCAAATCTTATTATATTTTATGAACATGGACAAGGGAATCATAAAGAAGGGAACATCATAAATCCTTTAACAAAATATTCCTCAAGCATCTCTTTTGGAAAGGTTAAACGATGTTCAAATAGATGATGTGGGAATTCAGAATAATGTGGAAACTATTATAAACAGTTAATCCTCCAAGATCAATTTAAATGAAGATGTAATTTTGTGATTTGGGTCAAGACTATGTGTCCCTTCATATCCGGAGATAATGAATGTTCATTTGGATGATACACATTGTTTGAATTTTTTTCATTCATCCACGAAACAAAAAGATGTATTGAGATCCCCTAGAGCATTATGGGTGGGATACCATGAATATGGATATCGCAGAGCATACATCATTATGCATGGTATGTCAACAAGTGAAGGATGAGTGGAAGAAGTCTATGGGGGCGATGAAAACATTAACAATACCAACATGGAAATATGAGAACATCACAGGGGACTTTGTCACCTGAAATTGGAAGAAATCAAAAGGAAACAATTCTATCTGGGTTGTTGTTGATCATCATAAAAGGATGGCACAATTCATTGCAATTCAAGAGGATTTATCATTATATAAACAGGCCCGAATATATATCATAGACATTGTAAGTCTGCATGGAGTTCCATTATCAATTATATCTGATTGAGATAAAAGATTCACCTCTATATTATAGAAGAGTCACTAACACGCTCTGAATACAGAGTTGAACATCAGTACTGATTATCATCCTCAAACTATTGGACAATCTGAGTGGACTATACAAACACGTGAGGAAATATTGATGTCATGGTCATGGGAATTCAAAGGAGGATGGGATTGACATCATTATATAGTTGAGTTCTCTTACAATAAAAGTTTCCACTCTGGTATCCAAATGGCTCCATATGACTCCCATTATGGGAAGAGGTGCATAACATCAACATGGAGGGATGAAGTAGGGGAGAGAAAATCCTAGGTCCAGAAAGGGTTTATGAAATGGTGGAGAAGGTTAAGACAATCCATCTCACAATAATGCTACTCAGTGTCGACAAAAGAGCTATGCTGATAATCATTTATGAGACCAAATGTTTGATGCTAGAGACATGGAATGCCTTTTCATATCATTATGGAAGAGAGATAAGATATTTGGGAAGATGGGAATAATTATTCAAAGGAACATCAACCCCATTGAGACCCTTGATCTCATTAGAGCAGTGGAATATCGACTATTACTCCCACCAAACCTATCTCAAGTACATGATGTATTCCATGTATCACTCTTGAGGAAGTATGTACCTGAACCATCTCATGTACACAATCCAAAGGTGGTTCCATATGAAAATGACCTCTCATATAAATAGAATCCCATTAAGATCGTAGATCATAGGGAAAAGGTTCTATGATATAAGACAATTCCCCACGTCCATGGATTGTGGAGAAACCACATGTTTAATGAATCAATGTGGGAATTGGAGGAAGTGATGAAACAGAGTTTCCATCATCTGTTTTTGTGTTGGAAAATGAAATTCTGAGGCTGAAATTTCTTAAGGGGGAAGACTGTAATGACCCAAAATTGATTAATGTTTATTCCACATGATCTAATTAAATGTCTTATTATGAAAAATGTTTATATAAAACATATACACTTCCTTGGTTTTATGTCTTTGGTTTTTAATGTACCGTTATGAATTGCTACCATAGTTAATATAGATATGGAATAGTGATATCATGATTAATATAAATATAGGGTTTTAACAAATTCAATTTACTCAGACAAAGGAAGCGATGACCTCACCTAGTATAATTCATTCATACAAACCTCGTTTTTCAGAGATCAAAGAGGAGGTATTGTCCCTGGGCTTCACTCTTGAACAAGACCAATTGGAACTTCCAAACATCCATCATGAAGGGAACCACCTATGGGAGAACTTGAAGTAAATAGAGATTACCACTAGAACGATGTTATCCATGCTGTCCTAAGAGTCTATCACCATCACAGACCTTACCCTTATGCCTTATGTGGGTGATATATTGGGTTATGTAATAATAACCTAGTAGTATGATTATGTAAATTGTTTTTGTATAAAGAATACACTTTCATTTTAGCATTGTAACATTATAAATTGTTTTTAAAGAACAAATATATTTTTCAGATAATATTCAATTAAAAAATATATTTTGATTTGTTAATGGATTTTGGAATTAAATATTATTTTAATAAAAAATCATTACAAAATTTCTTTTTAGGAAATATAAATGATCGTACATTTTTTATACAATAGTAATTTTTATTATGGTTTTAATATTTTTTCTATCAAAACCATTAATTATTTTTATAACTGTCTGTTTTTATTTTAAAACAAAAAATTCAATAATTTAGAAAATTATTTAGATAAAATGAATATTATTTTGGTATTAACAATGTCAAAAATTATCTATTGGTGGATTTTTCATAATTTTCTGAGATTATCTATTATTTGTGTAAAAAATATATATATCTTTTAAATATATAATGTATTTTATGACATCATAATGACCCAAGAAGGATATAATAAAGTACTGTAAAATAAATATTTGGAAAATATATGTTTTATATTTAACATAAAATAATTTTAGTTTTTTTGTTAATTTTATGGTGCCTTAGTGGACCCTCCATGACTTATGAAATATTTTACATTTTTAAAATGTTTTCTTTTAGAGTGTTACGCACCTCCATATAAACAAGCCTAATATTTTGATATGTACATCCATTTCCCTTATAAATTTTTTTCCACTCCCCTTTATAAATACCATTGTAAAAACCATGGGTTGGTTTGTGGTTTTGAATATTTAATTATATAGATTCCAAAACCCACGTTTGGGAAATATTAATGAATTCCCCTCTCATTTCATATATAAATCCACCCAAGACCCCACTTCTCTTCACCCGAAACCCTTGGAGAACGTCCATACTCTCCCCTACACTCTCTATAACCATCATATGGTGCTCAAGGCTCCCAAGATCCCCCACCTCAAGATCTCAAAGAAACAAACTTCCAAGTATGGTATCCTCACTTTCCCTCCATCTTTAATTCTGTTCAAGTTTCCTTATATTGTTATCCCTTTTATTTTCAATTACAATTTTTGGGGTAAGATTTATCATCTCCCCTTTACGACCCTCCATATATTTTAATGATGTAATACCCCATTCTCCCTCATTAATTCCTCCCATGTACACCCATAACAACGATGAATTTCCATAAAGTAATTTTCTCTCCTTATTTATATTCAAGCCATTCATGAATATTAAGCAACTAAATTACATTAGACCTATTTGGATATTATGTTCCATTACCCACATATTATCAATTTCATGTATAAAATAAGAGAGACTCCTTTCACTCTCATCAACCCATTTTATGATTTCTATTTAACATTGTTATCCTGCCAATGTTACACAAAAATTTACCATGCCCAAATCATCATGTAAGTGAATATAATAACCATTTATCTATCAAGGGTATTCAAATTTATTCACATGTATGTGTGGATTGAGGAATTAAATTTAATTATTACACATCTCTTAGTTTTTTAATAAATTATAATTTTTAATGAATCCATGTTTTATGATCTATATGAAACACTTATGTATGAAATGAATTGATTATGGGTGTTTTCTAATAGCGCTTCAATGCATGGAAAAAAATTGCCTCAAGATACCCCATTTCAAATGAATGTTACTCGTGTTAATTTTTAATATCTCAAAAATTCTATGTAATTTTTTATTATTATATAGAATTATTCTGAGACCACACACTTTGACGGCACTAGATTTCGAGGCCGAATGAGCCCGAAACATAATTTTGAACTTTTTTTATGCACTCTAATGTAAGCATGCGAGTTGGTTTTTTTTATATTTTTAATTAGTGATTTGATCGAAAAAATGAGGGAAATATTGAATTGAAAATTCCATAATTCACCTATAAATGGGATAATGTTAGCCAGTAAGGGCCGAACAGTAATGTTAATGTTTATATTTTTCCAAAAAAAAAATAAATTAAATTTTATGATATTTTATTTTATTTTCACATCTGTTGAACAATGTAATGATTTTTTGTGGTGTAGTGAAGAGGCATATTGATGAAGCTAATTAATGGATCTTTAACTCGCGGCGTAATGATGCCTTCATGAGACGTAATAGAAACTCTTTTCCATAAATGAAACAACGTAATGATGCTACTTCACAGCATAATAGAAACACTGCGATGTGTTTTCCTTTAATTTTGGTTGACGCGTTTGTGGAACTAGGAATTAAATTGTGAGGATTCTCTAATGAACCTCCAATGAAAATATGCTCGATCAAAAAATTTCAAACACCATCAAATTCCTATCATCATCGAAGAACCACGATGAACTGAGTCGGAAGTGATGAGCGACATCGATGTCTTGAAACCACAAGGAAGTAACACTACAAGAACAAACATAAATAACATAGGGGTTTAATTTGAGTTGGTTTTCCCCATTCCCATTCAAGAAAAAACATATGTGAATCAGCCCATTATTTTTTTGATGCATGAATCATGTGTTTATAGCGGGTGACTTTTCATTTGGGAGTTCTATTCAGGATTAATTTGTCTCTAGTTTGATTGAGAGACAACTACGGATCCTTCCTATGATTATAACTTCTAACATTGAGTGTGTGGGATGACATGACCAAGACCCATTCGCATCCTCATGTGATCTCATTGAGAACGGTTTGACTAAATCAATGAAAAGGGGAGTTTGAGACCATCGTAGTGAAGAGGATGCTACCTAGAGTTTGTTTTCATAGACGACATGAATAATGATTCATCGGAGCAAGTCCAATGGTCCTCTGACGAATTTGCAGGCTCACAGGTGGTAGGAGCGGTGCTTCCGCATACAGGTTGGTGGGACAACAGGCTTCATGCCATGCCGCTCGCCATATGGAGCGGCGTGTGGGTCAGTGTGCCACATGTTTTCGAGGCCACAACCAACTGGCTGTGTCGAGACGCGGCACCCGCCTAGTGTCGTGTGGAGGTATGACCCTCGTCCAGGCCATCGGGGAGGTACGACAATCCATGGTTGCTCAAATATATTTAGAGTGGCTCGTGCATCCTCATGGACAAAAAAGGCCAGATGAAACTGTCATTCGCGTCCTGTCTTGGTGGTGCACACTGGCCCGCACCACGTGAGCTGGGCTTCGGGCTGGCGGTCCGCACCCCTAGCTAGCTGGTCGGACCTGAAGCAATGGGTCAGACCCACACCGGTGGGCTGAACCCACAACCAGTGGGCCGAAACCATGTCGGACGGCCAGACCCACACCATTTGGGCTAGGCCGAACTATACAAGATCACTGGGAAACATAGAAGGATGGACCCTCAGCCAAACGATGTGGGGTCCAGCAAAGCCTATTCGGATGGCCCACTAGCCAGGCTAGACCGTACCGACCCATAACTGAACTAGGTCAGTTCGAGTCTGTCAAATTAAACTGGGGTCTGTGGGACCCCCGAGCTGGGTTGTTCACGTTGGTCAGACAAGGTCAGATGAAGACCAAACACAAACGGTCCCTATTAACTAAAATTCTATTATCCTGAAATTCAAGTGTCTGATTGATGATCCATTTACGGAATTGGGACCCTCTTGATGAGGATGATCTTTTTGAATGATCTATGTTGAATTTCATTGATTTTGAAACCCGGTGAATGTCTTGAGGAGACTTTCTCCCAGGCGCGCTATATACGGAACCCTGTGGTTGGATGATACATGAATACTGCTGAATTTAGAATATGTGAGATTCAATTATGTCCTCATTGGAAGCACTTCTATGCGTCCTTGCAGGCCCACAGTGGGAAACACTTCTGTGTGACATTGAAGGCCCACAATACATGTTCAAGAGGAGCACCTCAGTTGGCCCTGATTAGTGGAAGCACATATTTGAGAAATTACATGACCACAATATGTGATGCGGAGGTATACTTAAGAAGTCCAAGGTTAGAGTAAAGAACATTTGTATGACATTGTTTACCCACTATAATCGATAGAGACGGATTTCTCCAGAAGCCGAGGTGTTAGATGATGGAACTTATGATTCTTCTATTACATCCATAAATGTAAACATAGAGTGAGATGTATTGTGATTCATGATTTACTTTAAGGATTGTTGTTTTGTAATTAAATTTTGTTTTATGGTCTCTACTGAGTATTTTTTTACTCACCCCAGCACTGGTTTTTCCCACACGTGAATTGTATGGTGCAGATGATCTATATTTAAACAGAGACTTTGGTTGACCACGACCTAGAGATGCTCGGGGAGACGAGACTGATGGGCACTACGAAGGAGGATTGGTGGCCTAGTACCATCAATAGCTCAATAAGATCAGGTGGACAAGATGTTCTACTTCACCTTCATTTTTCTACACTACTCTCATGATCAGGTGGGGTTTTCCGCAGGTGGCCATCAGAGTTCACTTTTTGTACTTTTCTATTTTTACTTATTATGTTGGGTTTGTATTATAGACCAATTATATTTGTTTTACTTGTACTCATCATTTTTTAGTGAAACATGTTTTCTTTTCATTGTGTGGGACTTGGTTGGGAATGTGTTTGTGTAAAGGTATATAGTAAAATGGCTTCCACTTTTAGGTTGACGCCTTCGACACTAGTATCCATCCCTTGGAATTTGATAGGCGGGAATGGGGTATTCATGGCCTTAGCCCTAGGTTCTGGGGTGTGACAAAGTGGTATCAAATGATGGTCTGTCATACCCCAAAGACCATGAGTCTATAGTTTTGTTTTGGGGAAACTGTGTTATGTGTTGTGAGTTTGACTTTTAGATTCAGGAATTCTAGTGTTGGTGCAACGACCAACATATCGATACACTAGGACCTGGAATTCTATATTTCATCTCAATACATGAAATAATTATTTTAATATGTGTCTCCTTATGTTATTTTGAATAACAATCATCTCACCAGGTAAAATGTTTTGATCATGGTCGATCGTGATCTATTTCATGGTGCCTTCGTGTGGATGACTAGCCAGGATACCGATACAAGGTCGTGAGGACATCCCGCCTAGCGACAAGGCATCCATTTAGGGATCAGTTCTAGAGATGTCCCTAATGGGTGGAGTGCCATTACTACCACATATCGATGGCCTTTATTTACTACCAACAATTCTGGTAGAGGAAATGTACAGACTCAATGCCCTACATGAGTTTAAGAGAAATATATCTCCTATGTTAAGGGGAGGGACAGATCCTTTGGTCAATGAGGACTGGCTAGAGGTAGTGATGTGGGTCTCTCTCTTAGTGAGGAAACTACTTGATCGATAGAGATATCAGTAGTGATCCATCCGCCGGACTCAACCGGGAGAAGGTGGAGCTTGACCACCCAGACACACAATGAGTCAATCCTCACGTAATCATATATCGAGTGGATTCCACAAGAGGACTTTTTCCTAGTGACCTTACCCTTAGTGTGCATTCAGGAGATGATTCTCCTACAATAGGGCATCATTACGGTTGTCAAGTACTCAGTGGGGTTCACCGAGCTATATTTCTACTAGATAGATGTGGAACGAGTCAATTTATTTAGGGGTTAAGCCTTTGAGCAGGGAATCAGGTGGGGGATCAGGGCTTCAATGTTTTATCAAAACACCCCTACAAAGGATATGGATCTAGAATTAGAAAATTTGGTAGAGTACATATTAGAAGACCAGGATCCCAAAACTCGAGCTTCTATAATATGGTTGAGGGGCCACCCAGAAAGAAGTATCAGCTTGAGTGTGGAGGTCTGTTTTGTGGTAGACGTGGTAGGGGAGTAGGGTGGGAATCATTAAATGGTTGATAGTTTTTGTTATTACCACTACTAGCCCTAGTTGTTCCACCCCATCATTAGGGAGCAAGCAGACATGGGCGATCATAGCTTCATGTGTGGGAGGCTTATGACCAAAGTGATCAAGAAATGATCTGAGGTGTGATCTGAGTCTTCTACACCCTAGCTGTAGTTGTTATATACAAAGTTTCTAGTCACTCCTACCTTTACATGAACCTCGTTCGGTGATCGGAGATTCCAAAGGAGCCATTGGATCTATCATTACATATAGAGCCTCCTATGGAAGGGGATTCGACAATTACACAATAGTGTCAACAGATTAAGTTTACTCTAGGAGGAGGGAGAATTGACTGTGATGTCCAAGTAGCGAGGTTGACACCTTACGACATAATAATGGGTATGGATTGGTTATCCATAGTCCACGCTAAGATTGAAAATTTTAGTCATATGGTGTGGTGTGCCTGTGGAGATTGGACAAGGGTTTCTTTCACTGGAAAGAAAGAAACCCTTCAAGAATGTCATGGGCTTTATCAGAGGAGGGAGCGGCCGATTACTCACCAGTTGGCTAGCCACACCCTCGGTACAGAGGATTAGAGGATTTGATGATTTATTGTAGTGGTGGCTATGTATGAGTATGTTTTTCTAGGGGATATTCATGGACTACCACCTCGTAGGGTGGTAGAATTTTTCATTGAACTATACCATGGGATGACATCAATATCCACTAATGCGTATGGGATGGCTTCTATGGTGCTTTTTGGGAAGAGGCTATAGCTAGAGGGATTTCAGGATAAGGGGCTCATTTGTATCAATGTTTCACCATGGGCATCCCAGTCATTTTTTCACAAAAATAATTTTGGTAGTTTGAGGTTGTCTGTGAACTTTCGGTTCCTACTCTATGTGACCGTGAAGAACAACTATCCAATTTCTAAAATTAACGATCTTTGAGGCTAGCTAATGGGAGTGAGGTGGTTCTCAATGATAGGGCATAGAAAAGGATACCACCAGCTTCAGGTACTGGACTAGGATATACCAAATAAAATCATTAAGTGTTGGTACAACCCCTATGAGTTCTTGGTGATTCCTTTAAAAGTGGTCAATGGCCCACTGGTGATCATGGGACTCATGAACAAGATCATCCATCCATACCATGACCTGTTTTTTGTGGTATTCATTGATGACATCATTGATTACCTGGAATCAGTGGAGGAGCATGCTACACAACTGAGGATTGTCCTAGAAACAATCCGAGAGCACCAGCTTCATTGAAAATTCTCAAAGTGTCAGTTTTGGATTCAGGAAATCCTCTTACTATGACACATCATCTCAGAGGATGAAGTTGCAGTGAATCTGACCAAGATAGAGGAGGTGCTTTCTTCGGAGCCTCCCAATATCGTGACTGCGGTTCGAAGCTTCTTGGGGTTGGCTGGTTACTATCCTAGGTTTGGGCCAGACTTTTTCAGAATAGAAGAACCCTTATCATCATTGAAACGAAAGGGAAAACCCTTCATTTGGATAGGGAAATGTCAGCTGTGTTTACAAAAGCCGAGGTAGAGGCTTACTAGTGCCCTATTCCTGAGACTATAAGTGGAGGGAATTCAGTATGTAGTTTACTGCTGCACATTAGGTATTGGAATGGGTCATGTCCTGATGCAGTAAAAATCTATTATTGCATATTTCTCATGAAAATTAAGAAAACATGAGACAAAATATGTGTCCCATGTCTTGGAGATTAAAATAGTGGTATTTTCCTTGTAGATGAGGCAGTCTTACTTGATGGATGAACGTTTTACTATTTAATCTGACCAAAAGTGTCTCAGGTATATCTTCTCCCAGAAGGACATGATATTGAGACAACGATGATGGATATATTTCATCCAGGGCTATGATATTGATATATTCTATACTTCTAGAAACGGTAATATGGTGGAAAATTCTCTCCGCTGGTGGACCGGTTTGTAGCTACTGAGTGAAGCAACATAACAATTCGCTACGATGTAGATGTCCTTCATGGATGATGGTGGAGCTGCTTAGCTTTAACCAATGTATGTTAATCCCCACTCCTATAGTGTGTTTAGGAGGCACAATTGGTGAATGTTGACTATGAGTCCAGATGTTCTCAGTTATCATCAGGATGGTCTCATTTTGGATATTTAATAGGAGGGGTGCACATAATCCTTTTCAAAGGGTTCACCTTTGTGCCAGTGACTTTGCATGAAGAGGTGCTAAAGGAGTTCCATACATCCCCCACGGTGGTACATTCAACAATGGAGAATAATTACCAGGACCTCTGACATTAGTACCGGTGTCCATGGATGAGGAAAGTGGTGGATGAGTTCATCTCATGATACCTCACTTTTTAGCAAGTGAATGATGTGAATCCGATTCTAGTAGGCTTGGCCCAACCACTCGAGGTAACAAAGTGAAAAATGGTACTGTATCTTGATGTAATGTTTGTGCTGGGGTTACCACACACATCTACGGGCCATGACACTATCTAGGTTATCATTGATTGACTCACCATGTCTTCATGCTTCCTACCCATCTAGGAGCAAGGAATGGTAGAGGGTATGGGACGCCTCTATGTCTAGAAGATAATACTACTTCACATGGTGAATTCAACAATCATCTCAGATCATCAAACTTTCTTCACATCTTGGCAATGGAGGGGTTTATCATAGTCATTCATGACATAGATGAACTTGAACATAGGGTTTCATCCCCATATGGATTATCCAACGGAGCAGACCATACCATCCTTGGATGAAATTCTACGTTCATGCATCGTAGATTTTTTTTGCATTAGGGGGGTCCAACTACCACTAGTGGAGTTTGGATACAAAAATAGAAATCACTCCCCCATTGGAAGGAAACCAATTGAGGCCTTGTACGAGATGCCTTGAAGATCAACACTATGTTTGGAAAACCCAAGGGAGTTGGCACTCAAGGGTTTGGAGCTGCTACAATCAACCACCGAGAAGATGAAGAACATCTAGGAGTAGATGGGGACTATAGAGAGTAGGAAAATGTATTATACTGATAGGAGATGGAGAAACATTGATTTTACGGAGGGCGGTCATGTATTATTTTGGGTCTCACCCCAACAAGGATTGTAATGATTTGGAAGTGGCAACAAGATATCCCTGAGCATCATCAGACATTTTCAAATCCCGAGCAGTTTTGGCTAGGGGACGTACCACAAAAGATTTCCCCATAAGTGCACCGGGTTCATGATGTTTTCCATGTGTCGTAGCTGAGGAGGTACGTTCATGATCCATCACATGTCATCGACTGGGGAGTGCTGAACATTAATGATGGGCAGACATTTGAGATGTTATCAGTGAAAATTTTGGATTTACATGACTGTGTCCTATGTGGGTGGTGGATTCCTCAGGTTCGGTTTTGGTGGATGAACTAGAATCTCCATGAGAGCACATGCGAGTTGGAGGCTCATATTCATGCTCAATACTCACATCTATTTGATTAGTTTTTTTTTGGATTTTAGGGATTTGAATTCCTAGGGTGGGGGAATGTAATGTCTTGTAAATTTTGTGTTATTGGTTTTAATAAATGGAATTATTCTGAGATAGCAAACTTTGATGACATGTGATTCTGAGGCACGGTGAGCCTAGAATGGAATTTTGATATTTTTTTAATGACGCTTAAGTAAACATGCGAGCTGGTTTTTCTATATTTTGAACGGGTGATCGGATGAAAAATATTAGGGCACTGTTGAATTCAGAACACAGGGATTCACCTAAAAAATAACCTGACATTCCTTGAAGAGGGATGGATAGAAAAGTAAATTTGTTTTCATCTCAAAAAAAATAACATTAAAATTTATTTTATATTGTTTTCTCATCTGTTGAGCGGCTGACAACAATGGCGATGTGCCGTAGTGAGGTGCATTGATGAGGCTCATTAATGGTTCCTTAACACAAAATGTAATTATTATTTAATGACATATAATAGAAACACTGTTTTATAAAGGAAATATTGTAATAATGCGAAGTCACATCGTAACATAAATTTTGCGACCTATTTTCCTTTTACATTAGTTGATGAATTGGTTGAATGTGGAAATAAACAACGAGGATTCTTTCATGAACCTCTGACGATATTCTTCTCAAATTAATAATGGAGAACACCAAAAAATTCCAAACACCTTTAACGCACTTCGATGAACGGATTTGGATGTGACAAATGATGTCGACATCTTGAAACTGTGAGGATATAACATTGTGGAAATGAACATCATAGTGGTAGGGGTTTATTTTTACATGTTCATTCCCTAATATCATTTTATAAATGAGGAAAATGGATGTCACCATGAACAAGTTGATCCGAGAATCATGCGTTTATGTGGGAGGGTGACATTTCATTTGAGAGTTATTATCCGGGATTAGTATATCTCTAGATTGACTGAGCCAAAACCCCCAAGACTCCACATTATTATAAATTCTAATGTGGAGGGTGTAGGCCGACATGAATCAGGCCTGATCCACTCTACATGTGTGCTTTTTTTGAATGAGTTGTTTGAATCGATGTCTTGTTAGTTTTGATACCATTGCGGTGAAGAGGACTCTCATGGGAGGCTATAGGTGCATGAAGCCAGAAGAACAAACAATCAAAGCACAGCTGGAGGTCCACGGAATAATCTACCGATGGGAAGACCATGTGTTGAATTGTGGGAAAACATTCATTTGGCCGTTTTAGTGTTTGGGTGGAGCTTCACACTCATCGGTGTGCCTTGGCAGTAGCAGGGAGACGTGATGCCCGCATGGTGTTGTGTGGAGGGACGACCCACGTTCCTGTGGCTCGACGATCTATGATCACTAGATCATGAAAAAAGGGCCCTGCACATCCTCAAGGACAATAGAGGCTAGATGAAGATTTCTTCACATCCCAACCAGGTTGTGAAAACCAACTCACACCACGATGGCTGGGCTTCAGGGGGGCCGGCCATGACACCAACCAACTGGATGAACCCACAACCCATCAGGCCAGTCCCACCACCCAGCGGGCCTGTCTCATAGCCCAGGGGGCTGGAAGAGCACCTGAAGGACAAACCCATGCCGGCGTGGCAAATACACACCTAGCATGGAAAACCCGCATCAGTAGGCAATACCCTCGCCCTTTGGGTCAGGCCAGACTATACCGTGTCACCGGGTGGCCCGGCAGGCTAGACCCTCACCCAAACTGGTTCGGGTCAAGAAAGGAAGATTGGTTCTGGTTCATTGTCCATTCCATCCCAGGACGTCCAAGAAACAAGCTAGTTAATGTCAATTCGGTCGTATTAAACCGAGGTATTTGGGACCCCTGAGGTCGGTTGGTCGGGTCGGTCTGACCGAGTCACACCAGGCCCAGAACAAACATTCATGTTTACTAAATCACATGTATCATGAAAACATATCACCCATTTGATGATTTTTTGGAATCATTGGATCCTCTAGATGATGTGGGTCTTTTATAATGCTCTATGGTTAATTTCATGGTAGTTGATATGCGATGAATGGATTGAGGAACAACTCTCCCAGGCACACTATGTACAGAACCCTTCTATTGAATGAGACCTGAAGACTACATACATTGTATTTAATTTGAATTGACTATGGATTAGAGGTAAGCACATCTATGTGAATTTTCAGGACCATGATGGAGTCCATTTTGTGTTAATTTGTAGGTTCACAATACGTGACGAGAAAGAGTACCTCAGTTGGCCAGGATTTATGGGAAGCACATATTTTTAACATTGCAGTCCCACGGTCCGTGATGAGGAGGTGTACATAATCATTCCAAGGTTAGTGAGAAGCACTTATGTGTGACTTGGCTTTCCCACTGTACTCAATATAGTTCGTGGTTTCCTATATATGAGGTGTTTGATGATGTGACTGATGAATCTTCCCTCACAAACCTAAATGTATACATGGTGTGAAATTTTATTTTTATTCATGTTGTACAATGAGGATTGTATTGTGGTCATTCCTTTTTGTTTTTGGGTCCCGAATGAGTATTTTTTTACTCACACCTAGATGGGCTCTGCAAGCATGTGTAGTTACTAGTGTAGTCAATCGACATTTTGATAGATACTTTGGTGGACTATGACCTAGAGGTTCTCAGAGAGACATGACCGATAGATGCTGTAACGGTGGACATGGTGGCCTAGGAATAAGCATCAGCTAGAAGGATTAGTTGAATATTTCAATCTACTTCATCTTCTATTAGCTATAATACTCTCACGATTAGGTAACATTTTCCACAGGTTCCCATCAGAGTTTCCTTTTTGTACTTTTCTATTTTTAGTCTATTTGATGGGTTTTTATCCTTGCACACTTATATATTTTTAATACTATTACTCATCTCTGTTTTAGTGATGCATGTTTCCTTTTTAGTGTGTGGGACTTGGTTAGGAATGTGTGTGCAAATAGGTACCCAGAAAAATTCCCCACACTTGCAGGTTTACACATTTGGTGCTATTTGCCTGCCCCTATCCATTGGGAGGTGGTCTTCGGTTAGTCACAACATGGGCCTCGGGGGACAGGTTGTGATATAATTGAATTGAAATGAGGGTTTAATCATGATCAATATGCTATGAGGCTTGGCTCATGCGAATATCATGATAAATATTGTTTCCACATTGCCATGTTTTGATATTCATGTTATATCATGCCTTTATGTTCATGTTTCTCCTATTATCCATTAATATTCCTATTGCCTAACATGTATGGGATTATTCATGTTATGCCCTGTTTATACCTTTACTAGGCTTTATAGCCAACCCTTTTCTTAGGTATGTAATTTGGTTATCCCATGAAATTCTATATACGATGGAATTTTGAGGCAATGTTAATGATGTTTTCAATAAAGATTTTGTATTTTATGTCTTAATATGTCATGTAATGTTCTCAATATTCTATGTCATTAGACCTCTGGATCTTCAGTGTTTTCTTAAGATCATGTTTATGTAACAAATCATTTTAATGTGAGTAATGAAGAGTAAGGGTGTTATATGGTTTCACCCTATTTTTTCAAATAATATCTATCTTTTATGAATGATGTATATTGGATGATGAAATGATGAAATGTAGTGAAATGATATTATATATAGGCCAAATGTTGTAATAGGATAGGAATACAGTTATTTAGGAGTCTCACAAATTCATTATCAGAGTGTTCTGCATCAGTTTTTTTTTGTATTATGGACCACTATCACACATGAAAGGGACCTGGATATTATGTATGGGAAATGAATTTTGTCCAATAAAAAATAATATTGATTTCTCAATGAGAATAACTAATAAAAATGTCTTTGGTAATTTATATATTGTAATTTTTTTCATTAATCAGTCAAAATGAAATTTTGAAATGTACATAAACCAGTTAATTGGATTATTATGAACTCATTATGATATTAGTGATTCACATCCCACATGATACTAAATTTATATAACATATTTAAATTTTAAATATTAATTCTATGAAATTTACTCAAGTTTGACTATATGATTATTTATACTAATAATCATTTTTTAATACATTTTTAGAAAGGGGGAAAACAATTTACATTAAAAAATGTTTTAAATATTACATTCTTATAATACTGTTGTACCATGGTAGTAAAACCCATATCAGGTCCATCTACGAAATTTAAAAATTACATGTGTATGATAGGGGACATATAGAAAATGTAATGTGACATGCATGGCTAACAACAACAGTGATAAACATCACCTATAAATCTACTTCAACCCCTATGTAATGTTACAATAAAATGAATTTTTAAGAAAGGTCACCTTCATACATACATGGATTTCATCGTAGTTATGAACCAGTATCATGAAACCCAGTGATTGTTAAATTTTTCATATGTATCTATTGGTAATTATTTTAACAAATATAAATATTTTATTTTGGTAATAATATAACATCTTCAAAAACCTTTTTTTCTATTTCAAATATCATTATTGTTTTGAGTTATTACCAAAAATAATATTAACTAAGTAATATTTTTTTTAATATTCTAAAAATAGAAATTGTAGTTTTTATAATTGGTATAACCTTGTCAAGAAAGATAATTAGTTTTTAATGAGCTAGTAGTACATTGATTTTTCTAATGCTACCATTAAAATTAATTTTTTTATAATAGAATTATTATTTATTATTTATATGTGTATTTAGAGTGTTGAAGTGATTAATTCATAACTTTGTTGGATTGGAATACATTATGTGAAATGGTTGTGGATTCCTGAGTAATTGATGGTGGTATAATGGGATAGTTTTTTTGAATATAATTTCCTGATATGTTGTTAATTTTGGTGATAATGGAATAATATTTTAGTTTTTATGATGGTATTAGAACAATATTTATGACGTGAAAATATGTATAATGGTGTGTGACATTAGGGTAATAAGGACTATTTCAAACTAGGTTTTTCTCATTATTCCTGAAACCATGCTCGATTCATACATGATGTCCAATGACTGATTATTATTTATATGAATTTGTATAGATTTAATATGTAGTTTGATGTTCTGAAAATTTATTTCATATTATTGGTGGTATCATAGGTTGAGTGATCGAGTACACAGGAGATATAAACAAATAAATAGTTTACTAAAATAACAGTGATAGTTCATGAAACTTATATTTGTTTACAACAGACATGCTAATACAAGAATAAATAAATTGTTCTGTAAAAATATGAACTACAAGTTAAAAATATTAATTTTGAATATATATTTGAATTATATAACGTCAGAGAAAAATAATTAAATAATATTGAACCAATTAATGTATGATTATCTAATATATTGAATATAGTGGTGGGAGCTAGGATTCCAATGTAATGATTACAGAATATGAGACTAACGATTAGTAATTTATATTGTTTTTTTATTCTAACAACACTTTATGATTTTTTATTTCATAATAATCAACTGATGATATAAGGTAAGGAGGCGACTATATGTTCTATGTTTTTCCTGAAACATCAATGTAGTGTTGATTGAAATGGATGACTACACCTTCTCCCTTATTCTCTCATTAGTTCTAGGGTTTTGAATGGTTTTGGGGGTGATTTTACAATAAAGGTTTCCTATTTGATATTTTGGATTATTGTAATAGAAAATATTTTTATCTTATAATCATGGATTTATCATCCCATAGGTTTTTATGTGAGCTATTTTTTTGAATAAGGTATAATGAATTTATGTAGGATATATTGTATTCTAGACATGCATGATGATATATATAGGATAGTGATATTAAATATTTACATATATGTAATCATTTCATCAAGAGTTGTTGCACCCTTACACAATAATATGGTAGGTAGGGATAATATTCGACATCCATTATGCTTAAATTGATATATAGAATCGATGTCAAATCATGACATGTTTTGATATAGAATAGGAGAATAAAAGTAGTTACAATGAGTTTATAAGGTAACTGATTCTAAATATAACTAACAACCTATCCCAAACTACCGTGTATATGTTAGAGTGTCTCATGAACTCATGAATGCCTCATCATACACTATAGGATTACAAAAAGTATCCATAGTCTAGGACCATTAGCAGGGAGTCCATAACCTCAAAATAAATTCAATAATAATAATAATAATTTATTCAATATAAAAATATTTATTGTAACATACAGAGAGTCAATGACCCCTCATAATACTTATAAAAAATGATAACAAACATATAAGTTGGAAATCCCATATTGAGTTAAAAATTCTAAATGGTAAAATATTAAAATAAATAAACAGTATATCCCTAAATATTCATTCCAAATCCACCACCATATCCACACTCATCTTCTCAATCATCATTTGTAGTCCCCTTAATCAAACTCAAATCCATAATCATAATATCCACATGAATACAGATAATTCCAATACAGATTGTGAATAATTAAAAAATTTATGACACCACCTTGCATATTAAGCTAATTTGATCATGTAAAAATGTGTTTATAATAAATAAACAACAAATTTTAGTGAAACAATCTATCAATAAATGATACATGTGTTCTATTCAAGACACTATGATCCCAAACCATAATATAATTAGATATTTTATATAATAAATTACAATGTTGTAGGAATAATCAAGGATAGTCCATGTGTCTATTAAACAAGATTCTTAACATCAAGTTTTCTTCCACTCAACTTCCACTATGTGTAAATTTATTTGTTTTCATGATAATAAATTACTATGTAGTGATGGGATAACTCAAAATCCACTATGAAACTTGTAACTTGATATAGTGAATCCACTAGGAACCTATTGTATAACACATCTTCAATGTGGAATCATCATATCCTTACATTTTTATTAGTTCAAAAACCACAATAATTGAATGTGATGTCTTGATCCTCTATAAGGGATAAACATGACACAAAGGACCACCTTCTTTGGAACCCAAGACTAATAAGTCCAATTGATCAAAAAATGGGATAGAATAGAATATCGACCATATCATACCATAATGAGAAAATGTAGGAACATATATTAAAGTTGATAAAAAACTTATATGAAAAAAACTACAAACATACACATGGGTATGAGAATAATATAGGGTTCTCATGTGCTAAAGACATTTTCACCAATGATCATAATCAAGCATAAATTCCATGTATGTGGATAAATGAGTTGATCCTTGGGTAAATGCACCAAACGGATCCCCAAAATATTTTGATATGTCACAAATTATGATTTTGAATGATAATGAAATGTAGATTCAATGCATCATCAACTGAATCATTCCCAAATTCTAATTGTTTCAAAGCAATATCAATAGATTACAAGAAAAATATATATTATTTTATTTCTATAATAAATAAAAACTCTATGTACAATTACTCATTACCTGTCCTAGAAAATTAAAATTTATTAAAATATGAAAGCATTTATTCTAAAAAGATCTTTCTTCCAAGAATTATAATAAAACCCCATGAATTAATATTTTATCTCACACGAAAAACATGATATAAGAATAAATAATTCATTATTATTATTCATTTATAGTTCTAGGTTTTTATAATTTCATGAATTCTTATATTTTTCATGTAAACTTATGATAATCTTAATTGAAATTACACAAATGAAATGGAACCTAGAATCTATTATAAAAAAATTCTCCCAAAATAATAGAATAGAATGATAGATATATACCCATATTAGAAATCAGAAGAAGGTATCAAATCACTCGGAGGGAAAATTATAGATATTGTGTAATGGAAAACTCAGTAGATAAAACTAAAGTGGGTCTTAAAATATAAAGTGAGAAATGGTTTTAGTAACATTATGAATATAAACCATGTAGATATTCTCAACAATTTAGAACATTTATTAAAGTCTTATTTATTTCATTTGATACAATGATATTAGGGAAAATAGTCTATAAAAATCAATAATATGTGTTAAAACAATTATAGGAGTAAATGACATTATTATGATAATTTTTTCTTTAAAAATAGTCATTAAATTATCAATGATGATCTGGAGAATATGAAATGAAAATAAAAAATGAATATAAAATTTTCCTCAAAATTTCTTTAATATAAAGATAACATGTTTTTACCCTTTATAGGAAAATATTTATCACTTATGGGTACTTGGATACACTTATGTAACAATTAAAAATAATAATGTACCATTTTATAAAAATTCATTAGAATTATGAATGATTTAGAATATCAAGGTTCCCAATACAGAACTCAAATGTCACTCTTATGTAGTGTATATAAAATGCCACATAACACTATATAGTGGAATGATACCCTTTTGAAACTGTTATAAACTATATATTAACCTTATGTAGTGAGGCATAAACCCTTAAATATCTATTTTGAATGAAATGATACATTTATGTAGTTATGGGTATATAAACTTATACATATATAATGGTTCCATTATCAAGAAACATATATACCCTTATATAACCTTTATAAAATCAATTTTACCATTATAAATATACTTATTTACCATTATGTAACCAATAAAGGTACCCATATGTTGTCCAATGGAATTCTAGCATCCACTTATTTATCACATAGGTTTCCTGGTACAACTCAGAACATACTCAAAATTTTCACAATAAATGGAAAACATACCCTTATATTTCTCCAAATTCATCTCCACATTATACCATAAGGGACATACCCTTGGGTAGGACCTATTAATTAAATTAATATATAAATATAATTTTATTTTTTAAAAAATGAAAAAAAATGTTTTTATAAATAATAAAATAATATAGTATTAGAATATCATTTAAAAATGATATTTTTAAATTCATCCATCTCTAATGAATTCACAACATAATGAGGTGTCCCTATAGGTAATTCTCAAATAACATGGGACAATAAGGTCAATCAGCATAATCCTGTGCTCATGATTTATCAGTTTTCATCCACACTACTATAGGTTCTAGAAAATTTTAAATATCATCACCCATAATACCATCCCACTATGAAATAAATTATACAATAAGATATAATTTTATGACACTTCATGCCATATGTCAACCTCCATAGAGTCAATGAAATGCACAAAATTGGTTCCAACCCCCCGGATATATGACCCATGAGACACATCAGGCATACCTTAGTAACGTGATGGATGGTCCAAATGGTTTTCCAATGTCCCAATAGCTAGGTGACCTGAAACAGTCAACCATAACGCATGACTAGCATGCTTTACTTCCTTATACATCCATCACCTATTGGATGATTAACTCAATAGAATGAATTATCACACAATTAAAACCCCAATGGTCATTTCATATGGTTATCATATGATATCTTCTTATTTTTAGCATTTATAAATCTATTTTAAATCATTTTCACTATCTTAGAGGTCTCTAGAACCACATGTTTCCCCATAAATGCTACCTCACATGCCTCATTCTATCAAATAATTGAATGAATTATCCCGTCAAAAAGATACTTTTATTGTAACAACTTGTGACTTTTGGAAATATTTTTTTAATTAATTTTATATTTGTATATTTTTCATTTCATGAAACGTTAAACATATAATGTGTTATTTGAATGCTACAGTTTATTATTATATTCAATAAAAACCCAATTTGATCTTATGCCTCATTCATCACATAGGTTTTCGTGATATACACACTAAGCTATGTTTTCCATGTGAGGCAAAAAAATCCATGTTCATTTGATAAATTCTATGATATGAAAGACCTTATTTTACAAATCTACAATGAATTGTTAATAATATTATTAAAACAATATTATAGTTGTCACGTATCCATTGGAATGGTTATTATGAAAAATATTAGCTTAGCTATGAATTTTTTTAAAACATTTATATAATAATAATTTTTTTTTATCAATTAAATATAAATGAATGTAAAATACTCTTAAAAATATAAAAAATCTTGAGCTGGAAAACAATACTTATGCAATTAAAAATAGTTTACCTTGAAGAATTCTATCAAAATCTACAGAAATAATATTCTAATAAAATATTTAAAATATATTGAATCATACATTTAACAATCAATTAATTTTTCTATTCTATAAAATAGGTAATAATAAAACCAATTTTTTGATAAATATAAATATTATTCTAAATGGTAATTTTTCATGGTTTTAATGGCATGACAATTATATATAAAATTTTATATGGTTTTATAAATTTTATTTTATAATATAAAATTAATTTTTAAAATAGAATCTTCAAATTTTTCATAGGGAAATTTTTTTATTTTTCTAAGATGTTTTATTTTTTGATGTAGTCAGTAATGGTGAATTTTAATTGACAACAACATTTTCATCAAATTTATTTATAAACATAAATTTTATTTTAAATTTTTTATGAGGTATAGTTTGATAAATAATACATATTTTAATAAAAATTAGTTCATTGGAATAACTATCAAGTTAACTTTGTTTAAAAACACATTTCAATCATTTGACAATTTTTATTTTAAAAAACATGTATTCTCATAACTTGTATAGGATTAATTATAATTTATTTTCAACCAAATTGGTGTTTATAATATGAAACAATGTATTCCATATATTAAATTAGAATAATATATAAATACTTGTATCTTCAACATAGTTCTTGACCAAAAATAATAGTGAAAATAATTTTAATTAATTATAGTGATTGAGCAATAGAAAGATATACATGGTGGTAGAACATTAAAATAAGGGGAAAAATAAACTATAGAAATGTACAAATTCACCTAGATGGGATT
Source organism: Viscum album (assembly GCA_963277665.1). Taxonomy (NCBI): domain Eukaryota; kingdom Viridiplantae; phylum Streptophyta; class Magnoliopsida; order Santalales; family Viscaceae; genus Viscum; species Viscum album. The sequence continues at coordinate 1,572,062,248 of OY728121.1, read as the reverse complement.
ATTATTACCATATTATCTGTGTTATTGATCACCAGCCACTATTAGAGGAACATGATGTATGGGACACCTCTTAACAGTGCTTACCCTCTTATATTAACATTAATTCCACTCTTCATCCACTATAAAAGGTCACCCTCCCACTCATTTTTACACACATGTGAAAAACATTGTCATAACCTTAATCTACAAAAATAGTTCCCCAACTTCCATTCTCTGATCATAGAAGCCTCAAATTTTTATGAAATAAATCCAAGGCTATCATTAGGAGAAAACCCAAATGTGTCACTATAAAAAGAGATAATATTCTTCAATGATATATTTTTATATATTTATTTCTATTCAAATTCAATTATTCATATCACATTACTATAAAATCAAATCATTATCATCAATATAATTATATTTTTTAATATTAATGGTATGACTTAGACGTTTACATACTTCTATAAAATGGGATACACAATTATCATTTAGGTGTATTTTGGACTACTGCTTCATGAAATGATGTTTTAGGTTATCACATTACCACATATAATTGATGAGAATAATGAATAACTATCAATTTTTATATCATATATATTTTATTTATTATTTATTTACTCTTATGTGATTTTTACATAATGCTTACGTTCTAGCATTCATTTTTTTGGAAATAAGATAACTACGTTGGGGATATGTGGACTACTACCTCTTTGAGGTTCTATGACCCATTCATGAATTACATGGAATGTATTAAGGATGAGTTAATTTGAAATATATCGTTTCTATTAAAAAAAATTATATGAAAAAGGTAATATATATATATATAGTATTTATTTTTATTTCTTTCAATACAGAACAAAAATGTAAACAACACTTGTATAAACCGATTTTTCAATAAGGTATGGATCCCTTTATTTTGGGAAAATTCATTATTTTGGACAAAATTTTGATTCATTATGAGTTAGTGAATTTTTTTTTTGGCTGTATGGATCCTGTTTGGAGCTTAGATCCCTGGTTGGTGAGAGAAAATGGTTTGTCACATGGTTAGAGTAAACTGTGTGAGGAAAGCCTCACAATTTGTTTTAACCTTGTGATGTTAGACTGTGTTCTACTATAGGGTTCATGTTTTTTCAGAACCATGTGATTTGGGATACATGAGATTAAAAAACAATGTAGAAAATTTTCAGAGTAGTTTTCGTAGTTGGTGAATGGTTTCCCTGACAATGTGTCCTATCCATGCTGTATGCCCCTCTCAATAGCTGTATGTGCATAGTTAGTGAACAGTTTTGAAAAAATGCTTTAAATCCATGTGAATGGAAGATTATGGTTAAATAATGTGGTTTTCATAAAATTATAGTTATTATAAATCCTATATCTCCTTGTATTTTTAGTGGTTAGAACACCCATCCTCTTCCCTTATTGAATCCCCTTCATGTCTATTTGAGGATTTGAAATCGTGATCTCATATAGAGTCTGATCTGATCAAAATTCTTCTCATTGAGCCCACATAAGTATATACTCAATAAATTTTCAATATTTTCTCTATTCGTTAGATTAATATCCCTATTTAGATGTTGGATCATATCTTGTAAATTCATCGTGTTTGTTTGTTCTTCGGAAATCATTCAATCGAGGCCGAATTAGACGCCGATACTAGAATTGTGGAGTTCTATGAATATGTGGAAGTTTTTCTATAACACACTACTCATGATTAATTATTTTTAAATAATCATGTCAGCACACAAATTTAATATGGAATCATCTTTTTAATTTATGTGTCTGGTTTATTTTTCTTATTATTACATTCCATGAATCATATAATATATGTTATTCATCATCGGTGGATATATCCACAATATTAACTACTCCAAGTAGGGTGTTTCCATTATTATTCTTTTGGTATATTTTTTGATCATATTAGTACCACTATATGGGTGATATGTGACTTCACCATGTTAAATGGAATCTTTTTAGATATATCAATATGTTGGTGAATATATTTTTCCTTGTTGAACTCCACATGACCCACCTATGTTATGTTCTTCAACATGTTAAATAAACTAAAATGAAATGGAATGTATATGGTATATATATATATATATATCTTTTCCTAATTTATTGAAACCAAATGGCTTGGTTGAAAATAAATATAACCCCATTCCATTTATAATGTATGGTATTAGATTGAACATTATTAAATGATTATGACTAAAAATGTTTCACGACCCTTTGACATGTCAGACTAATTATAGGAAATATTTGAACCCTAACTTTATTAAAAGGTATTACCATATAAGGAAATAAATAAATAAATGAAACAAATGTGAGGTGTCTAATTATATATATAGACAATGAAATTATTAGACGAATATTCATAATTGAGTTAGTTTTTGGATTCCCAAGGGAATTCCATGAGCACCAATAGACGTCTTTCTAATTCAAGGTTTCATGTTTCCGTTGATGATACCCTCCTTAGAACCTCGTCCATGTCTATTAATGAATTCACAGTATGACACTGAATGATCCCTCATTTATTATTAAAGTATTTATTGGATATAATCCATTTATCCATCAATTCATATATAGACATGAGGTTAATTGGATACATACATTGGAAAAACCATAACTTATCCAGTTGTACAATAGTAGTTCTCCTCAGACTCAGTTTTATCATACATTTGTGGAATACCATAGATGATGGTCGTGGGATTAAACTCTTACTTTTATATTTAAGATACATTTACTACTATGTTGGTGACCCCTTAAGTATAGGTTCCCTTGGTTATTACCTAGTAAATGATTAATTGTTGATATCATTTCATTTTTTCTTATAAAATCATTGAACCTATACTATTAATATCTTGTGGAAATGTTTGTTATGGCTATACCAAACATGAATTTATTATATAAATAAGAAACTAATTATTCAATTATTGGGAACATATTAACACAAAAGGTGTGGGATGAAACAAGTACATGGGTTCTTACATTATTTTACTAATTTACATTTATGTATGCATGCTTGCACAATATTTTAGTTTATAATACACGGAAAGGTAAATAAAGACAATGTTTGTGGTGGACTATATAGATTTATCAAAATTCATATTACGTCCAAAATTACCTCCCAGGTCGATTACATGTATGGATATTTTGATAAGGTTAATTGAATCACTTCAGAAATCTAATCTATTTCTTAAGATGGATATGTTATCAGTTGAAGAGATGGAGCTTGGGATGCCTGGGATATCTTTTGGATTCATTTTTAATATAATTATAATATATTTATTGTCTAATTATTTATATCAATGCTTTATATATTATAATATACATTAAATATGTCGTGATTATCTTATGTATATAATTATCCTTTTCTCAGTTTTTGTACTTATGTTTTATTTTGAGGATCTATATCCATGTTTACATAAACTTATTATTCTATATACCATTTTTTATAATTGATCTAATGTACTACAATATAGAAATGGGGGAATAATATCCCCATGGACACCACCTAGGTTTTCAATACTATTATGAATCCTCTATCATTAGGTGATGTGTTCATGAGTCCTTACGGAAAAATGGGATCAGTTAAACTATATTTGGTATATAGTTCTAGGATAAGAAAAAGTTTAATCACAACATTTACATTCTGGATTTAAAATTTGGAAGAAATATCTAGGAGAATAATAATGCTTAAATGATTTTATAATAGTTTATTGGGAATCATGAAAACATGTTCAAGGAAAATGATGACTTTGCTAAATTACAATAAATTTCTTTCATTTTCCTATTACAGTTGATATAATTTCACTATTGGGAAACTCACCAAATATGTAGTTTTGATAATTATTCTTCTGATTGATAATTTAATTTTATCATTGGATTTATTATATGAGATAAAGGACCATTTTTACATGCCTCATTATAGGCACCAATTATTCACATATCTTGTATATTTTCTTTACATATAGGTGTATTTCACTCATTTCACTACTTGGTATGCTGGTGATAGTTGAGTGATGATGTAGTAGATATATTTTTTCATTCATTTGGATGTGATTTTGTGATTTTTGGTTTCAATTCATGTTGTTTAATGGTCCCCCATCGTATCGAATTGGAAAATCACCATGTTGAGCCATTAGATTGGTATAAATTGGTCATCATTTTCCAGGATAATTTTTATGGGACCTGATTCACTAGGAATGGTATCACATTTTGCATAAACATTGATATAAGTTTTCTGTAAATAAAAACCTTAAAAGTAAAAAATTACATACCAAATGAAATGGTTCCATGTCCTTATCTTAAATTTTCTTGTTTATGAATGTTAAAGTACTAATCCTAGAAATTTTGAAAAAATATTAATGAAATGGTTTCCAGTAAATAATAAGTAAGTTAATAGTTGACCCTATATATACTATATCCATGTAATATATTAATGGATAGACTAATATCTATCATTCTACGTGGGAATATGTGGTAGTGTATAATGCATAGTGAGCCTTCCTTATGTTTCGATATTTACAATGTTTCAATATACATGCATAATGCTAATTTTGAGGCTTGTGTTTGGAATTTGTGGACCAATGTATCTATGATGACCTCATGCCATGAGTTATGAGGGTGAGGATGCCCATACTCCATATGTTGTGGGACCTGAGCTATCAATATTCCCCGTTGTATTTCCACTTGATGCACCAAAGTCTTTACCCAATATGAGCACCTACACGAATTTACATGATAGTTTTCTATGTCTAATGCAGTCCATCTATGGTGCTCCATATCCTAGACATATGATGAACTTTCTGACTTTTGATTTAATGTTGTATTATCCTCCTACCTTCTTGGGGGATGGTTATTAATAGTTTTTTTATTCTTAGCTAGAAGACACCATGTCAGTCATTGATAATGTGGATATATTTCATATATATATATAGTTGGGTTTTATGTCATTTGTGGAGTATTGAATGAATTCAATGAGTTTCAGTGTTTCACACTGCTTCTAGATGGTGATGATCTTTCACATTCTAGAAGAATTCAATATGGGATTGTTTATTCCATATATACACTATTGAATGTCTTTACCTTACATTGAACATCAAAAATATTCTATCAATCTATTATCAATGAGTGAAACCTGATGGACGGTAATAATACTAGGCTTAGAGGACCCAAGCTACAGTTGGATAGTAGATCTTCAAATTAGAGGAAGAGGTCCCCTGAGGATACTCTTATGGGTATTGGTAGCTATATTACACATTGTAGCAGCTCTATGTAATGTCATTAGTGTGGGAAATGTGGAAACATAATGCCTTATTTTAACCAAGGATGTTATTTTCTATCAATGGAGTATGGTTTGTGTTTGTTTCCAATCATCACATGGAGGATCATGGTGTTTGGAATGAATGTGATCTTATATTTAAAGAGGACATTAATATTGAATCCTCTAAAGAAATAAATATGCCAAATCCAATGATTTCATGAACACTAGGATTATGTTTTCAATAATAAGTATAATCCTGAACATATATGTTTTTTCTTTGTGATTACAAGAAGTGAACCATGATTACTCTGTAATGTTTTGATGAATGGATTTGTGACTATAATGATCATCATGAAAAATTAATTTCATTAGATCATCAAAAATGGAAGAGTGTCATGAAGGTGTTTTTGAATGATCTAGAAATCATGCTTGTGGTAGTGGGGCTTCATGAAAGACTGATCCAATAAATAAGAGGCTTCCCCTCTTCACTCAGAATGAAATTTTTATAGAAAATAAAGAATCCCTTTGATTTCATGAACCTAGGGGATCTTCCTGAATATGGGTTTTTAAGAGATCATTAGCATCACAAAATTTCTTGTTTAGTCTTCGCTGATTCCATTTTTTGTGCGTAATGTGAATTTCATGATGATGGGGAATACCACATAGACATAGTGAGCTTCATGAAGGTACATTGTTTCATGATGACATGGGTGCTTCTCATAGGAGTGAGATTCAAGATGGATCATCAATAATGGAATATTATGATATCAATTTTCTAGTGAGCATGTCTTTCAGTGTGCACTAGCTTTAGTATAAAGTCCAAGAGGAATCTCATTCAATTACAGTGAAAAGACTTTAAGGAAAATATATTGAAGTGACCATCATGTCTATAAAATGTTTAAGACTTCTCTTGTATTAGTGATCATGGGGGAGTTAATTGATGTTTTATGAAGTATGAATTGATTTATCAATAAAATATTTTAATGGTAGTGTGTCTAGGATAGAGTGATAGGGACAAATAATCTTTATTCTATATCTAGTGAAGATTAGTGTATTTAGGTATTAAAATAAATATTATGGAATATGTTCCTTTTTTTATCACTTAGAGGTGAACCAAGTAAAAATAGATGTGTGTTCTTCATGAATTTGATTGTTTTAATTGTTTCATATTACAATACTATAGGATTAACTATGTCCTACCATCGTGGGAATAAGATCCATCACTTTTTTATGAAAATGTTGACACCCTCATTCCCCCTACCCTCTCAGGGTGTTATGAGGTCCTTCATGTGGTATCAGTGTGTAATGTTTTTTAGTTTTAAATATTTCCATCTTTTTTGTCATGTAAAAATCAATTAATTTAAGTGAATTCCCCATATTTAATGGATGTAACAATCGAAATCGATTGAAAAATATGAGATTTCTTCTATGATCTACTGGAATGGAAGTAATGTTTTTACTACATAAAGAATAATTTTCATTGATCCAACCGGTCTGTATATGACTAATATACAATTTAATATTCTTGTTGAAGATGATAACCCATATAATAGCATAATTTTAGTTCTTCATAATCAATTATAAATTAATGTGATGATTTGAACATCAGAAAAGTTAATATGGGGAATATAGGATAATATTTATGGAGTAGACAATAATGTTTTGGAGGAAAAGGTATTAGTAATTCACAATTGTATTGATAACATAAAGATGAATCACATTAAAAATATAGATTCCATCAGTAATAAAATTAATTATGTTATAGAATAAATTCAATGTCCTGGTGAAGAAATCAAAACCATTGATATTGTAAAGGAAATATTTATTAGGATTCCACCTCCATATAATCCAATGAATCAATCCCTTAAGGAAATGGATCAATCTATGTCCTATATGGATTATCAACAGGGTAGTATGGTGACATATGAAATTAGAGGAATATTTAAAGAATAATCAAATTGAGTGAGCATGTAAATGGAATTCAAATCCATGGACAAACTACAAATTTCAGGAGATATTATTGAAAATGGTAATGAAGAAAATGAAATATTTCTCTCATATACATGAAATTCACGAATTGAATAAGTGAATTTTATGGTATATTACCTATGGATTGATTTCCGTATGGAAGTGATGGGAACATCAACTATTGGTGCTCAAGATAGTTCGAGGATGAAGAATGTGTAGACAGAATCATTAAGAAGCCTTAGAAATAAATTTTCCAAAAGGGAACCCTCCAATAATTAATGATATTTGAGGAAAGTGTTTTCTCTATGAACAAGATGATGATGAATTCATTTTTTATGAGGAAAAATAAATTATATCTGGAAGACATGTTTCCATGAAAACTATTGTTGAAATGTTAGACCAATTATGAGATAATGATAGAGTTATTTTATTGACCAATGATGCTGATCTCAAGATTTAACTAAAATATTTTCTTGGTAGTATTTAGATTCAATTTAAAAGATTTAAAATGTGGAAATATGTTGAGGAATAATCATATGAATATGTTGATATGCTTGATGCAAAAATTGAACGACTGGAAGATGTAAGGAAAGAATAGTCATCAACAATTGGAACCATAGAAGATGTAGTGGAACTAAATCATTGAATTGAATAACAGAAAAATGTCATAAATGATCATATCTCTAGACTTAAGGATAAGTCCAAGAATATTTATGGATTCAATGGAGAAGTTGTAACTTATAGGAGTAATATAAAAAATGAATCAAATTAAAAATAATTAAAGAATAAAATATAGTTTGATAAATTCTCAGATTCTATGTTGCTAGAAGGAGCTCAGAATAATTTTGATGGAGTTGAAAAGATTTTGAATGATCAAATACACCCATACATTGGAAATAATGTAACCTATTTTGATTTTCAAACATAATATACTGTTAAAAATATTGTCCAAAATAATGACAGGTTTAAAGTTGGACACATTGAAAAGTAACATGAAGTGATGGAAAATAATCCATAAAATAAAAAATGAATGGAGAAATGAAATATATCCACAAGAATCCAAATATGATAGGAAACCCAACTATATTTCTATGGATTGATACATGATGTTGAATATAAATGATATTTCATTTCCACTGATGAAATGACAATTCTAATTCTATCTAGGCCATACCATGTCATGTTGTGAAGAAGAAATGAACTATTTGAATAGGGATGACATAAGAAGTTAACAATGGATAAAAAATTCATTTATAAGTACTTATAGAATAAATAATTTATATTTATAGTTTTCCATTTTTCTATAATGATTCATAGAGATGTATATTGTATGGAGATGAAAGATATGGAAATGCTTTCAGAAATCATAGACATGTCCATAAACATCATCTAGACTTTGTTGCTCTGAAAAATATTTTTTCTATTTTGGAATAAGAATATGATTTTGAAGAACCTAACCACATGGAAGAGAGATCTATATGTCCATATTTATCCTTCACTAAATCTAATATTTCATAGAATGAAATGAAGAATATTTAATAAATCAACATTGCAGAAGTATCCCAACATGTTACTGAGAGCAACCACACGTAGATCCGTGATAGTATATGTTCATCACACATGAGGGGCAGTGAACACTTAATAAGAAATGATAAGAAATGATTTTATGGAATAGTATGGATCAATATTCAATGTTATTTAATGACCAATAATTCCATGGTATTTTTAGTTTCAAATATAAATGGGCTTTTCACGAGACCAGGCTCTATAATGGCACATAATTCCAAGACCTAAAGTGGCCAGAATATAAATTAAATGATTTTTTTATGATTATTAGTTGAATATTTGGGTGGGATTTTCAATTCTATGAACCTATTCATGGATCCAAAATATGACGGAATTGTTGATCTAAGAACGATGAGATTTTCCAATAAAGGACATATCAGCGACTGGTGAGGGTCAACACAAGAAGATAGTTTTTGAAAATTAAAATATAATTAAAATACAATAAACTTGTTGGTTTAATTTTTTTTTAAATCTAGATATATTTTCAATTAGAGGAAGTGAAATGAAAATAAAACGAAATGTTATTTCATTAATGAAAAAGGTTATTTACTTTGTAATTCAGCGTAATACAAAATAGTGAATCAAAATTCACTGGTTATTTTATTAGCAAGGATCCAAGGCCGGGTTGAAGGACACTGATGTTTTTATAAATGGTCTTGAAGGAATTTAATGTAATATGAACAACGATTATGGAATCAACGAACATGATCAAACCTGATTTCGGAAGATAACGATCAATGAACGCTAATGGAATATTGATTGAAGTGGAGATTAAACTCCATTTTATGCCTTTAATTAATCCTAACTCTTGGTAGGAGATTATATTTGATTTTATTATTTTCCCCCATTCTTGGATTTTAAATGACATTCGTTGATCATCCCCGGAAATGGATGACCCGTGGTTTGAAAATTCTTACTGGATAAATAATTCTTTCCATTATTGATCCATATAACAAGATAGGATTAATGCTATGACGAATGAGGACGGCTGATCGTTCTGTGATCTATTTGTTTGACCATTCCATTCCCCCCAATCATGCATGTTCTTCTCATTCTTTGCAGGATTGCGATCGTTCAATGGTTGTGCAACTGTTCTTGGGGCAACGACGATAGAGGGGCCATGACGATGATGATAGATAGATCGAGGTGGTGTGATAGATTCCACCAATCCAAAAATTCCCAGTGGAAGGGATCACATCAGTGATTTAAACCCCAGACAATGAAGGACACTACCCAAAGGTTCTAGAACACCCACAAGATCGATTAATGGACCACTGAAGAACGTCTGGTGGTTTGTATAATGTTATGTTGGGCCGCCGGATGCTTGCCGGATGAAGGGGAAGCACACTACGGTGCAGCTGGTGGTGGTAGACATTCAACTACTACATAATGAATGTCATCGAATCAGGTCGTGACATAATATAGACACATGATGTGGTTTGATCCAAAATACCATGTCCACTACATGGACTAGTTGGCTTAAATGGCGGTGCCACCTGGTGCAAAGCGGACATGGCTATGCCTCGCCCAGTTTGGAGTAGTCGCCCCACTCAATGGCGGGTAGGGTTTGTACTAATGGGACACGCCCTGAATGGTGGTGTGGGCCCATTAGGATGGGTTGGGTCAGTCTGACTGGGTTGGACCACACCCAAACCCAACTGTCCCTTGTTTCAAAAAAAAAATTGTAACCTTCAAAAGGTTTTTCTATTTGATTATCCATCTATGGTGTTGGGATCCTTGGGATGAGATGGTCCTTTTGAAAGAATCTATGTGAGTTTTTAAAATTTTTAGAGGATATCCTATTTGGTTTTCAGAGTAGGCTATCCTGGTACGGTCTGAAATTGGGAAGAATCAGGGTGATTTATTTTATGAGATGTTAATATAGTTAAACCTTTGACAATTAAAGTCACAGGTTCTGCATATACATCTACATTTATAGAGATGAGACTCCCCATGTTTTTGGTTGTGAGTTCATTTTCATTTGATTGGTTTCCACCAATAGCGTTACTCCACTGTAGGATTAGGGTGTGAGTTCTTAGAGATGTTTATAATGGAAGAGTCTATACTCACCTGTCGTGCCAGGGAGTGGTTCATCTATCCTTAGAGTTGGTACTCCCCTATTGGACTAGGTCTTGGGTACTCCATACCAAATGCATATAGATTAGGAACTCCAATACCAGGTAGGGAGTGGTACCTCTATTATAGGAGTCAGTGCTGCCATGTCAGTCTGGGGTGTCTGTCATATTTAAACATTGTTACGGGAGAGTCAGTACTTCCCTGCGAGGCCTGGGAGTGGGTCCGCTAGCCTTGGGCTGGTAATCTCCAAACATAACAGGTTGAGGGTACCCTGGAGGGAACAAACTGGAATAGTCAGTACTCCCCTATATTACCATAGTGAGGGTCCTCTAGTCACATAGTGATAATAACCTACCGAGTAGGGTGTGGGTACTCGATATACAATGTTGTACTCTCCAACCTATTCGGGTTTTAAGTCCTTCAGGAGTTGTAATCCCAGGGTGGAACACGAATGTAGGTCCTCTCATAAGGATTTGTACTCTCCCGTCTCCGAGTAGCGACAAGGACCGGGTCCTCCATAGGATTTGGTGATCCCTCGATGGTGGGACACATTTAAGGGAAGAATGACCCTCCATATGAAGAGATAAATACCTAGGTAGGTGCTAGTTCTCCCTCAACTGATTGAGTCATAGGCCACTCCTTACTAAAGTGTCTGAGGTATTAGAGGTTTGTCTCCTACATTTCTCCTTCAACTGAACATAGTGATGATGAGTGGGCCTCTTCACTTGGGTTTTCTTAAATCTTGCGTCAAGTGCAAGGATGTGACAACTTGAAATCCAGTGCCAGGCACTAGATTCAGACCTAGAAGAATGTTCTTTATGGGGAACATTCTCTCTGACATACCGTTAATAATTGTCGAATTATACCTAATGGAGTGCATCTCACAGACGGGTGACACCAGGAAATGATGAGCTTGTGGAGTGTGACCTACTGGTTTGTTAGTAATTACATGAGCCTTGGATTAAAATCTGGATGCTAGTTGTTTTGTTGGGATGACATGTTTTCATTTTTTATGATAAATGTATATATAGTCGGTCCTGGTATATGTATGGAAATATACCTGGAAGAGATGATTGTGCATTTTTTGTGTTTTTTCTCCTATTCATTACCATTGTGCTTTCGGGGTCCCCTGCTATTTACTATTTTAATCACCCATGTGCGAGAATTTATAACATATGTCATGTTTTGAGAAGATGAACTATTCTTGAAAGGAGTCTAGGGAGGTCCTGGATGTGTTGGGGTTCAATGAGATAAAACCGACAACATGTACATCTAAATCTTTAGGAAGATAACATTCACATACCCTTCTGGTAGGCTTCCCAGCAGACGAGCTTCAAGGGCATGGAGTCTTAATTTTGTAATATTTATCTTTCCATGGGATTTTATGTTGGCATGTGTTTCCACCATATACTTTACATTTCTTTGTACTCTGGGTGTGTACTACTTAGTGGATTGCATGATTGGTTTCCTTGGCATTTATTTTCTAGTTATTTCGGTGGGAGTTGTGTGCATCTTCACGAGTACTTGGGAAATGCCTCCCATTTTCAGGATAATGCATTCATCACTAGTATAAATCCTCGGTCCTTGGAGTGGTGGGATTTGGAGTAGTCGCGACATGGGCCACATGGTACAGTTCGTGAAAAATTGGTATCAGAGCAAGGTGGGTTCTACCTCAAAGACCAAGGGTTTGTTGTTTTTGGTATTGGGTGATGGTGTTATGTGTTTCATGTTAGGCTTTCAGGCCCGGGACTCTAGTGTTGGTGAGGTGGCCAACATATCCATACACTAGGACTCTGAACACCTATTTTCTAACTTGGTACATAGAAACACAAGTAGCAGAGATAAAATCGGTAAATGCATCATATAGGAATGGTTTTGCTTTCCATGTCCTCGCCTTTATCCATACATACTATTTTGTTGTGGTTAAACTTGGTATATTTTAGGATTCCACGACAAAGACATCCTGATATGATTCTACAACAGAATTATAAGGATGATCCACCTCGAGTTGTGGCCTTAGTGCAGGGAACTAAATCTCTGGTGTTGCCTCGTGGTGGTGCACTAGTGATTATACCACCCATCATTCAGTAGTTGTTACTAGCACTACCTGTGGAGGATGTGTGCAGGTTGAGTGCACTACAGAAGTTCTAGAAGTAGAGACCTCCCATGTTCAAAGTCAAAAAATATACTCAGGTTGCTGAGGATTATCATGAGGTTGTTATTGGAGTCTTTCGATTTGGGAGGACACTGACCAAGGATATAGAAATCTTAGCCTTGAGCCTTCTATAGGGCTCAATGAGATGATGGTGGAGCATGTTGATCTAGACACCTAACGAGGTGAACCTCACTTGAATTGACTTTAATATACTCTTCATGGATTATTTATTTATGTAATATTTTTGATTTTTGAATATATAGGAGTTGATGCACCTACGAATGGGAAACTTGACAGTAGTAGAGTACTCGAAGAGATTCACAGATCATTCTAAATACTCTATATATATGGGATATGAACTCTAAATCAGGGTGATGACCTCTGATAAAGGAATAGACCAGGAAATTAGGGCATCAATGATACCCATTAGAATTTCAAGGTATGTTTGGGTGATGGAGAAAGACATGGTGGTTGAGAGTTACCTGGGGGGTAATGGGGATGTGAACTATAACATAGATCGCATGATAGATGAATCTATTGGAGCTAGAAGATGAAATGCGACATGATCGCGACATAGGAGGAAAATCCATACTTGAACAAAGTCACATTGCTCTGTGGTGCAATAACAGCACAAAGGAGCAGATCAGCCGCATGAGAGGTAGTGTTACACTTGCAACAGTAGGGGGAATCTCACTATAGATTGTCTGACCCGTCGTGATGTTGATATGGAGCTAGAAGATGAGCCTCCATGGTATAGATAATATTTAGAGCTTGGAGTTATACCAGATTGAGGATGATGTAGTGAAGTTGGACGAGCAGTAGGAGGTGGTCCGCACCAGGCCTAGTGTGCTGGATGGCATGGACAATGACAACTGCATGCAATCGTGGATTTTGGCCAAGATGCTTCAGGAGAAATGCGATGTACGAGGTATGTATTTTATTTTGGATTCCTTTTTTAATAGACAAAAGTGATGTTCATTATCATTTTCCTTGAGTTTTGTTTGATACATTGAGGTTCATGTTAAACCATGGACATGAACCTCGCGCTTAGATATTCCTATAAGGGGAGACCCATTTTATCACACACTAGTGCAGATAGTGTAGCCTAACACATGGAGGCAAGAGTTGAAGTTGGGGTCTCTTAGTCATGGAATCGATGCCTTACATCCTTTTAGTGAATGGAAATCTAAGGTAACATAGGGTGGATTCACAAGAAGAGTCGTTCTTGGAATCAATCCATAATATTAGAATTAGACCCCATGATGTTTCTGTAGTATGAAATGGGTTCTCACCATCCATACCCAGCTGATATACCACTAGTGGGTGTGGTAATGTTATTGTTTTGTCTTGTTGTGTGGATTTTTGAGGTTGTAGATTGAGGGCCTAGTAAGCCCCACTATTCGCTCTTGGGAAGCCCTATTTTGTTCATAAATACCGTTGCATGTTTAGCATCATCCTTGAATGCATAATTCTTGTGGAGGTTTTAGTACAGATTATCTAGGGTGGATGTGAACTATGGGTTTATGTTTTTATCTATGTTAGGTATGAGTGGATGTGAGCCTCAAGAACCCATGTCTATAAATGGATTAGAGTGAATAGGTCTTTTACCACATGTCACAACAAAATATACATGTTCATGTTGTTGCTTGTTGATGACTGATCAAAAGCTGGATAACAATGTTTTCGATCGTGGTGGATCCTCTAGGTTCATGCTTGTATGCAGCGCATAGACCATTTTTTATCTCAGTGTTCTTCCATTGATTTTAGGATTTTTATTTGCAAAGATGAAAATCATTAAGGTGGAGAGAATGTAATGTCCTAGAATTCTATGGAATTTTTATTATTTTCATTTTTAAATGGGATTTTTACAAGACCAGTCTCTTAGATGACATATAATTCTCAGACCCATAGTGGCCAGAATGGATTGGAAATTTTTTTTAATGTTTATTAATTAAACATGTGAGAGGGATTTTCTTTGTTGGTACCAGTGATCAGATTGAAAATATAAGGGCATTTATGAACTCAGAACAATAAGATTATCAAAGAATGGGAATTACATCGACTAGAGAAAGTCGAAGATAAAATTATGTTTATGGAAATTTAAAAAATTAAAATAAATTAAAATTGTCTATTTTATTTTTGTATAAACTCTAGAAACCATTTCAGAAAAACATCATGTGACGCAACAAAACAGAATCAATATATCATTAAAGATATTGTGTAACAACATTGAAATGTAGCGTATGAGAAAAAACTGAATCGTGATTCGCTCCTTATTTTTTTAGCAAGGATCCAAGCCTGGGTCAATGGAAATTAATGTTTTTCTCACATGTCTTGAATAAATTTGATTTCGGATGACCATAAACTATGGAATCATGGAACGACATTGAACTAGATGTTATAAGTTTACGATCGATGAATGCCGGTGGAATGAGGATCGATGCTATGACACAACTCCATTCTATGCCTTCAAGTGATCCAATCTACAGGAAATGGTTGTTATTTGAATTTATTTTATTCCCCCTATTCATGGGTTTTAAATTAACACTATGGATAAAACCAAGAACAAGGTTCGCCCACAGTTTGATTGTTCTTAAATGATGAATATTTCATTCCATTCATGATCCTTCTCACAAGAGTGGATTAATTCTATGAAGAATTATTTTGGGGGTTCATTTCATGATCTCTTTTTTGATCTTCCCTTCTACCCCCTTTGATTCATGTTTTTAATTTTCATCGTGTGATGATGAGCGGTTGGTCATTGCTCAACTGTTCTTGGTGTAACGACGACAAAGTTGCAACGATGATGAGGATGTACTGATAGAGGTGGTGTGGGAGTTGCCTGAAATCATGTGTTTCCCAATAGAAGGGATACCGGTGGAAATTTGAAACCTATGTGACGACGTAAGAGACCCAAGTGTTCCAGAACACCCTATAAATTATAAAATAGATCACCAGAGCTTGTACAGTGGTCTATGGAAAGTTATGTTGGGCCACCGGCACCAGCGGTGGCACCAACTGCATTTCTGATGGCGGGGTGACGTGCCAAGTTAAAGCAGGATGCGGTTTTAAATTAGATTCACCATAAATAATGTTTTATCCTTTCGCTGCAACATGATCTAGACCCATGGGGTGAGTCTAGCCGGAAGACATGGTCAGCTACGTGGACCGGTGAGCCAATGTGGCGGCACTTCATGGCGCCTCCTGGTGGCAAGCAGGTGCGACTATTCCATGACTGGCTTCCAAGAGCTGACTTGCTCATAGGCGGGATGATTTACTATGTGGGGGTAGACCTAGTGGGACGGACCTGCAAACCGGTGGTACGGGTCAGACCCATTAGGCTAGGTAGGATCTTGGTCGGGTTGGATCAAGGTTGGGTCAGACCATACCTAGACCCAACCATCCACTATTTCAAAAATACTATTAACATTAAAATAGAGCATCTTTTTTATGAGACTTCTACATAATTGGGACCCTTGGGATGATATTTTCCTTTTATGATACTTTATGTGAGTTTTTGATAAATATATAGGATGGCCTATTTGGTTTGATGAGTAGGCCCTCCTAGTATGATCTATCATTAGGTAGAATCAGGATGATTCTTTTGATGAGATGATTGGATGGTTAATCCCTTTATCACTCAAGTTGTATATATTATTTATCACTCTTAATTGGTGGAGATGGGACTCCCCATGTTTTTGTGTGTTATTTAATTTTCCATTGATCGGTTTCCTCTAATAGTTTTATTCCCATATAGGACTAGGGAGAATGTTCTCAAAGAACTTTGTAATGGAAGAGTGGGTACTCCAATATCGTGCAAGGGAGAGGGTCCACTATCCATGGAGTTGGTACTTACATATTGTAATAGGGTGATGGTCCTCCATAACTAACTGATATATAGTTGAAACTCACCTACCAGGTAGGGAGTGGGTCATCTATTGTTGGAGTCAGTACTCCCATGCCCGGCACGGGAGCGCGTCATCAAGCTTGGGGTCTATAATCCTCTAACGTACTATGGTGTGGGTCCCCCATAGTGATCGAATTGATATAGTCCATAATCCCTTATATTAACAGGGTCCTGGTCCTCTAGTCATTATGTTCTACTGCCCTACCATTTAGGGTTTGGGTCCTCGATATACGAATCCATACTCCCCTACCAATTCACGGTTGATGTACATCATGAGTAGTACATCCCTAGTTGAAGCGGGGTGCATGTCCTCACTTATGGAGTTGTAATCCCCCATCTTCGAGTAGAGATATGTAGATGGACTTCTATAGGATTTGGGGCTCCCTTCACTTTGGGGCACATATATGAGGAGAAGAACCCTCTAATTGAATAGATTAATACCTATTTAGGATTTTGTGGTCTCTCGATGTATTTAGGTACAAGCCACACTTTAGAATAGAGAATGAGTTATCACATGTTATTTTGGTGTAGTAGACCGTCAAATATTCGCATTGATGAATAGCGGGCCACTTCACTTGGGTTTTCCATAGTCATGCATCCAGAACATGGTTTTAAGGACTATACCTACACTTCTGGGCAAAATTGTAATACCTAGTATAATTTTATGATGGATGACTTTCTCTAGGATGTTGCATTCATAACTGTAGGATTATGCCCGATAGAGAGCATATTTTGGATGGGTTCCATCAGGGATGGATGAGCTCTTGGAGTGTGACCTCTTAGTTTGTGTGTTATGACATGAGCCTTTGATTAAAATCATGAAGCTGGTTGTGTTGTTGGGATGACATGTTTTCATACTAGATAAAACAAGTATATCTAGATGGTCATGTTATATGTATCGAAATATACATGGGTAGAGATGATTGTACATTCCATTCTGGTTTTTCTATTGTGCTCTACCTTTATAGTTAAGTGGTCCCCTACTAAGTATTGTTTTACTCAAAACTGAATGGTCTTTTCAAGAAAGTCTCAAGTCTTTTGTAGATGACCGACGCTTCACCAAAGTCCATGGTGGACTAGGACCTAGTGGTGTTCAGTGAGATTAGATAGAGTAGGTGTACTTCTATAGCATCTGGAATCTACCTTTCACTTACCCTTCAGGTAGGCTTCCCGATGGACATGTTTCAGGGAAATTGAGTTTAAATATAGTTCTATTTTTCTTTTAGAGGGCATTTATACTTACCTTTGATTCCACCCTATACATTACATTCTTTTGTACTCTGGTTGTGTTTTACTTAGTGCATTTCATTCATGGGTACCTTGGATATTACTTTGTAGTACCATTGGTTGGGAGTTGTGTTCATGTGTACAGGTACAAGAAACATTCCTCAGATTTTTAGGATAATGCCCTTGGGTCTAGTCTCCAGCCCTTGTCCTTCGGTAAGTCTGTTTGGGGTAGTCATGGCAGGGGCCTCGTGGGATGGGTCGTGATAGCTGCTTTGAATATTAAAATATGTGGAAGTACCAAACTATCTAATAGAGAGATAATGAATACTGATGTCCTTTTTTGGAAAATTTTAAACAAAATCTCATATGTGTGAGAATACTTCGTGACTCAAGATGTGTAGATTCATTCAATAAAAAATGATTCACTATAAATGGAAATAAATTGAATTCTCCAATGAATGGTTTTAGAATAGTTGAAAACAAATTTAATTTGATAGTAATGATAACATTTTTTATCTAAAATTTTTAGAAGAAAACAACATGTGGCATCAAAGTTTGGGTGGCATTAACCCTCAAAACATGGAAAAGAGATCTATGTTGAATATAGTCATTAATATCCCTAATGTGAAGTGTTTATGAGAAAAACATTTAGTTATTTCTTATGATGGATGTTGGTCTATAGTTCATGTCGTCCAAATAAGAAAAAGGAATCAAATCATCTTGATGTCTTCCATATAGGTGTATGTGAACCGATAAATGTTTTTGGAACTTATAGAGGAAGTCACTTCATTCTTTTTATTGATTATAATAGTAGAATGGATTGTCTGATTTTTGTGCACTGGAAATGGAACATGCATGATTGCATGAAAACATATCACCAAATATTTTTGAATGATAATGGATAGAATGTCAACATTCATTGGTCTTACAATAGATTACTTTATACAAAAATTGAGTTTGAAAAATACCTAGGGATGCATGT
This sequence comes from Viscum album, assembly GCA_963277665.1. Taxonomy (NCBI): domain Eukaryota; kingdom Viridiplantae; phylum Streptophyta; class Magnoliopsida; order Santalales; family Viscaceae; genus Viscum; species Viscum album. The sequence goes on along the minus strand of OY728121.1, from coordinate 1,572,043,119 downwards.
GATAAAATATTAGGTGGCTGCTATCAGAACCCCACATGAAAATGGAGTGGTTGTGTGTAGTAATCGATTGGCGGAGAATATGGAAAGAACAATGTGGATTGAGAGTCATTTACATTGAAATTATTGAAAAGATATTTTCCACAATGTGGTGTATATTAAAAATCAAAAATATATTTATATGGGTGAAACCAAGGCACTATTTTTGTTGTGGAATGGAAGAACATCCTCATTGAAGTTTTTCCATGTTTTCATAAAAAAATATTTTAACCAAAAAATTGATGTAAATCATGTCATGTATGGTGATGAAAAATACAAACGAATATTCCTACTATATTCAATGATTATGAAAGCCTAAAAGTGTTTGAATACGTGTCTTAGTAATTTTTTGGAATTCAGAAATGTTATGGTAGTTGAGTATAAAACCAAAAATTCCACGAGGAGACTATAAGATGAATTGATTGAGTATGAGGATGATAGTGGACATTGAAAAAATTCAAATACAGATTTAGAATAATGAGTTCAAATCATTCAAATTTTAAAACAATATCTTGATTCATAATAAGTATAAGATGATGAAAATATGGTTGAAGAAAATTCTTCTAAAGATCACAGGAGAAGTGAGAGAGAATAAGTGGATCAATCCAATGTAATGGGGGACTGAATGGAACTCACAAAAAACAATGATAATGAGTAATAATGAGCAATATTACCTTCTATCAGTTGTGGGACCACCCATATTTTAAGTACCGATAATGTATGAATCATGGTTACAACCACAAATGAAATGTCAGATTATATCAAAAATATAAAAACATGGGATCCCGTTATGAGACTATAAAATCACAATTTGATTGGCATAATGTGAAATTTATAAAACAAATTAATGGGCATGATGATGTGTTGTGAAAAAATCAGGATTGGGGTTTAAAGGATATTCTAATATTGAATATGTTCATGTTGAATAAAATTTTTTGAAGTGTCTTTACTAGACTCATTAATATTTCTATTTCCATGGAAATTTAGAGAGGATACAATGTGTATCAAATGGATATCAAAGTAGCGTTTTTAAACAGTGTTCTTGAAGAAAAATTCTACACAAAACAACCATTTGGTTTTCTACACGTTAACGATGAGATAAGGGTTTTCAGATTATATAATGCATTATAAGGATTAAAATAAGAACTGCGAGCATAGTATTAATGATTTAATTCTTATTTGAAGAAGCTGTAGTATAATATATGATGATTATATGAAAATATATTTGTGATGAATTTTCAGAAGGATCAATTCATGGATCTACTATATGTAGATGATATTTCATTTGGTGGCAGCAGATAGGGATCTATGTATGAATTATCCAATCAAATGATATCTCAATTTGAAATGTCTATTATTGGGGATGTCATGTATTCCATGGGGTTGCAAGTGATTCAGATGAAATACTTCACTATTATTTCATAGGAATAGTATTCAACAGAGTTAATGATGAAATTAAATTTTCAAGAGTCAAAACCAATTGAATCTCCGATTTTGGTTTGGAAAAACATGGAATGCACATAAATTGAACATATATAAATCCAACTATGTATAATAATATTATGAGAAGCATGTTTCACTTTTTAGAGACATGACCAGATAATGTCTTTCCAACATACTTTGATGCTTGTTTACAATGTAATCCAAACGAAAAAAATATGTTTTCGATGAAATGAATAATGAGGTACATTCAAGGTACCCAGAGTTAGGGATTATACATTTCTTCATAACAAGATAGTGAACTATTAGCCTTTTTATACTGACTGGGTAGTAGATGTTGTTTAATGAAATCCCACAAGTGAGAAAACATTCTTTTTTGGATAAAATACAAGATATGGATGAGTATGAAAAAGGTATTCACATATCTCAGTACTTCTAATGTTTACTATATCTCCACTATAATAGAATGAAATCAACTATTGTTGATTAACAAACATCTTATTGATATCAGTGATGAGGTGAACCAATTAATGGTGATTCACTATGATAACAAGAGTATGATTGATCTTAAAAATAATATTGTTAGGTAATCTCATATAGAAAAAAATTTAATTCATGTATATCTTCATCATGAAAAATATTGAACTATACATCATTACAAAGGTTCATGAGGGAACTGATGATCAAGTGGATGACATACTGACAAATCCCTTTTCAACACATGTATTCGAGAAGCTTCAGTTAAAACTAGGTGTTTATCCACCACCCATTACATGAAATGGCTATAAAAATCCCATACCCCTAGATTAATTAACTATGTTAATATGTTTTCAGAAGTGATGCATGTTTTTGGCGGAGAAACAATCCAGGGGGATTGTGCTATAAACTCTTCAAGATATAATTTTTTTCTTTTGTTTTATTTCCAATTATGGATAATAGAAAAATTAAATGGTTATAAATGATACAAAAAAAGAAACAAATTTTTTTTCTTTCTAGTTGTAGGAATGATGGATAATTTATTGAACATTGAGAAATTAAAAAAAAATACAAAGGGGAGAATGATGAGTTAAAAAAAGGAAAAATTGAGGGGAAAATAATAATAGAATTTTTTTTGTTATGAAGAAAAAAAATTAAAATTTCTAAACATGAGAACCTAATTCATGCTTCCCCATTTTTTCAACACTGATCATTTATCATACAGTGTTAGAGTGATAGATGATTTGTCTCATTTGTGTCAGGTTTTATTTATGGGTGGGGAATCAATGAATGTATGTGCATATTTCCAAAAACCCCAAAGGGATATATTTTTAAATCCAATGATATTATTTGTATTAAATGGAGTATGGTTTGTATTTTTTATCAATCCTAACATTCATGATTTGGGTATTGGGAAGGAAATGGAACCTACAGTTCAAGATGAAATTACTATCTAATCTGTCATATTTAATCAGTGTTTACCATATTTTTGTGGTCCAAAATTTGGAAGTTCGCTTGCATCATGAATAGTGTTTTAACATGTACGCCTTATATAAATATGTAAATTTCAAGAGTTCAAGGATGAAGGGATACATTATTTGTTTTTAGAGAAGGATTTATGAATTCTAATGGCGTGCTCTATGATTTCGATGAGAACCATGCCAGGTAATTATCTAGAATTAACATTTCCTAAATAAGGTATTATCATGGATTTTGTGAATACTAGGATTATGATTCAATGATGAGGAAAATCACGATCATAGATTGTGTTTCTATGTGATTATGATAAGTGGATTATCACGACTCTATGATTTTTTTAATGAAGTCTCCACGACTACGATGATCTTCTCGAACATTTAATTTCGTTAGAGCATCATGAATAGAGGAGAACTGTGAATTTGTTTTTGAATGATTTGGATATGACACTGGAGGTGATGGAGCTTCTAAAAAAAATGGATCCTATAAATAAGAGGTTACTCATCTTCACCCAAAATGATCATTTTCAATGAAAATTTAGAATCCTTCTGATTTCAAGATGTTAGGTGTGCTTCATAAATCTGGGTTTCATAGAGAAATTGAGCATCACAGAATGAATTTTTAGTCATTTATAATAAAAATTATAACTATTAATATGAGATTAGAGATGATGGAGTAAACTAAGTTGATATAATGATATTTTAAACAATAGTTTGCTTAGCGATGGATGGAGTGCATCGATAAGGGGTGACGTTCGTGAAGGATCCAACTAAAAGGTAGTTTTGGTTAAAAAATTTCTAGTGAACATTGATTTATGTGTGGATGAACACATGTATATGGTGCATGAAGAGTCTCGTCTTATGACATGGATATTTAATTTTATGTCAAACCACAAAAGAGACTTTTTTGTCGATAAACTGAGAAATAATTCTCTCAATGTATTGAGCAATGGGGAGGGTATATGCCAACATATGGATTGTCCCCTTGAGGATGTCAGTTTCCCTTTCTTACAAGAATTGTTTTTTCTCAAGATTTAGATACTCGATTAAATTCCTGTGATGGATTGGATTGTTCAATATCACACCATTTTATTCTTCTAATCATAGGTTATCGTTTACATCATTAAAATGTAGTATTTTTCCATAGAAGGGTGTGTGGGATTTCCAGACTAGCAGAGCTATCATAGAGCATGATGGCCACGGTAGAGTGTCTATCCAGATTTCCAAAAATCTTCATGGAGGATTAGGGTTTTCAATAGGAATAATTCCCACCATTAGTATATAATTTAGAGATATATTCCCAATGTCATTTGGGATTAAATTTTGATAAATATTTAGATTTTATTATTTATATTATACTAGGAGTAGCACTAGTCTCTATTCCTCAATATAGGATGGAACCTACTGAGATCCATGAGCCCAGTAGATTGGGATAGGATTTAGAGTTAAAGGGTTTTATATGGACTAAAACTTCCTCTTAGAATTCAACCATGTTTTTGTCCAAGAAGGAAGGTGTGACCCTTAGACTATTAAAGGATCAAAGATGGTTAAAATAGATTACAGTTAGAACTTAGATCCACTACCTTGAATAGATGATCAGTTTGAACAGCTCCAAGGTGCTAGTGAGTTTTTTAAGAATGAACATAGATCAGGATATCACCATATGCATGCCTGTCCATCAGACGTAACTCATACATTTTTTTGTAGAATGTATTTTCTATATGATTACTTTGTGATGTAGTTCAGTGTAACAAACATGCATTTATTTTTCATGGATCTTATGAATATACTGTTCTCCCCTATCTATATTACATGGTCGATTAATTTGTGGATGAAATATTGGTGTATTCTCAAACTCTTAGAAACTATTCTATGCACCTTGAGGTCTTTATGAGTACATTGAGAGAGCACATAATTTATCCAAAGAATGTCTTGTGCCACATAAGGATTGACAATGCTCACTTATTGGGTTATATTATCTCAAAATAAGGATTCTATGTTGACCCGGATAGCGTTAGTTCTATGGTTTCTTGGGAGCATCCTGATAACATGTTTTATATAAGGAGTTTTGTGGGGATTTATGGTTACTAAATATGCTTTATATTGTAACTCCAATTCCTTGATACACTGATTACTGGTCTAACAAAAATGGGTTTAATGTTCATATGGTAAAAAAGTGTGAAAAATATTTTTAGATGCTGAAAGGGTGGTTTTTCTCAAAAAAAATTCGATTCTTATTGATCTAATAAAAAGTTAAATCATTATATATGATGAATTAGACATCGACCTTGGAGTAGTGATGATGCAAGAGGAAAAATTTGTGGTATACAGATCTCATAATTTGTCTCTTCAGGGGAATAATTACCTGACACATGTCCTCGAGCTAGAAGTAGTGGTCCATTCCTTATGTTTCTAGAGACTCTATCTAATGAGTGAGATATTTTTTGTGTAAATGGATCACAAGTGACTCAAATATATAATTATGAAATTTTACATGAATAAAAGACTATTAATATAGGTCATATATATATATTCATTCCATCAATTTTTGGCCTTCCTATAATCCTGGAAATTGAAATGTAGTAACTAATGTGCTGAGTGAGAAGACTAATTCATAATCTATATAAGAATCCATTAATGAATGTATATAAATAGATATATTTTATGAGTTTTTCTTGAGTTCATGACATTCATTATATGTCTTTTCACTCATCCTTGATAGTTACCTCATTCATTATTGAGATGTTAAAGATGATGAAATATTCAAATATCGAGTGCTTAGTTTTCTTGGAGATTATTACCCAAGTGAACCATATCCATATAGGTCTATTTATATATATGACATCCTGCAAGTACATGGTGGTTCCAAGGTTCCTAAAGAAATAAATGACAATTTGATGTAGGATTATGGTGATTCATTTTGGGTAGTTCATCCAAGCATCTCCCAAAATTTTTCGAGACATGTGAATCCAATATTTTTGGCCTTAGATGACATGTCAGATATAATGCTTTATCTTAAGATGTTCGATCTCTCATCATGTAATAGTGGATCACTAGAGACCTACAGTTTTGTTATAGATACTTTGAGTCATGGAAAATAAACTGAATGATGTATACATGGGATTTTAATTTATGTTACAAAGGTCTCTTTAAGGAATACATATTGTATGGGCTGTAATTGAAATATAAGAAAAATTATTTATTTTAATTCATATTAAGGATACTATTTCAGTTTATTAGCTAGGAAGAATGTATGTGCATGATATTATTCGACTCCATGAGCTCTCTATTACAATCATTCAAATAAGGATGCTCGTTTCACATTATAGTTCTTCTAGGGGTTATATAATAATCAGAGTACAAAGATATTTCATTGAATAGTGCATCACCCATATATTGATGGATAGTTGGAATGGATGATTTTAGTTTTAGAGGACCTGGTTATAGAATGCATCCATAACATTGGCGGTTCTAGGGTGAATCATTTCCCTATCCCTGAGTCCACATTTAATAAATTACTTTGTGTGAAAATTCATATGGATTCTCGTGAGGCATTTTATGGTAGGCCACACCACTAAGACTTGTGCTGGATAAATTTGGGTGAGGAAGCAATACTAGGATGTCTTGTTGTGAACGAGACATTATAGTAGGTATATCTTCTCATGAAGCATAAGTCTACTACTCATTGTATTAGAAATCATATTCTAATCTCCATCAATGACCTCTTCAGTTTGAGGTTAGGGATTATGTCTTCATATTGGGGCCACATAGTCAATGGAATAGATTGTTATATAGGAATTATATCATGTTGTTTCACGTTATCTAACCATTTGATATTCTTGAGAGAGTTTGGATCATAGCCTATTGGTTGATATTGCATTATAGGTAATGTTCCATTCATGAATTCCTCCACATATCATAGAAACACTAATATAATTCTGACCCATCTAATATATTTGATCCAGTGGAAGTCCAGTTAGATGTTGGTGCTACCATTTAGGAGTATATTATACACATCATTGGCCAAATAAAAATGGATATATTAGGTTAGAATATCCATATTGTACAGCTTCCATGGTAGCACGAATATATACAACACCAGACATGGGAGTGGGAGGTGAACACACATTTCCAGTGCCTAGAATTGTTCTAGGAATGTGTTTTACCACCCTTGGAAGGTGAACTCAAGGATGATTTACTTTAAGGGGGAATACTGTAGGAACCCGTTTTTTTAGTATAGTCTAAATACGTTTATTTTATTCTAAATATTTATTTTGTACCTATTATATATTATTTATGATTTAGTAAAGGTTTCTTCAATTTATGGAGCTTGTTTGGACTTCAATGCACTACTCACTAGGGGAAAAATCCCAATATCATGGTTAGATTAAACCATGAATGATAGGTCTCAATGTTAGTTTGAACCATTAGAGTATGGATCATGGTATGTATTAGGGTTTCCAGTTTTCTTTAACCATCATATTTTGGTTTTGTGGATATTAGAAATGTTGTAGAAAAATTTCAATGGAACTTGTGAAGTTTGGAACACAGTTTCTCTAACATTGTATCCCAACATGGTGTTATTCCCCATTATACATCTTCAGGAGCATTGTTTTTGCACAGTTTGGAGGAACAATGCATCCAAACCATGTGATGGCCATATTTAGGTGAATTGATGGGTATTACCATAAAATAATAAATAAATAAAACCCTTATTCACCATTTTTCAAAGTGGATAGAGAACCATTCCTCATTCCATATTGAATAATTTTCAATCCTATTAAAGAACATGAGATAATACAACCATCTGGTGTTCAATTCAATCATTGTTCAACTTGTTGGATCTTTTCCAGTAATTAAACAATTTATTTTTAATATTTTTTAATTCTTCAACCAATAAATTATACCATTTATATAGTAAATCATATACATTATTTTCAGGTGATTTATTTTTTTCTCCATTTCTCTTCCAATACAGACTAGTTTAGAGGATGATACTAGATGAGGAGAGTCATACGAATACAATGTAGGTGGTCAATAAAGAACACCTAATGATTCATCATTTTATAAATTTTAGTGTGGGCATGCTGATTTTATTAGGAATCTCTTATTAATTTATGTGTATTCATAATAATCATACAAAAATATTCTCTGACTCATTCTATCAATTGTATTCATCATTAGTGGTTATGTACATACTGTCAACCGCCCCAAGTATGGTGTATCAATTTTTATGCTTATAGTTTCTTTTTTTCAGCCTTTTAGTTCCATAGATCTAGTGAGTTATGACTTAACCATTTTATAGATGAGGGTATAATTAAATTAATGAGTTGTTGAATGGATTGTAATATTATTAACATCAAAAGACCCTCTTATGTTATGTACATTAACATGAAAAATAAAATGAAAGTGAAATTTAATTTATATTATATATATATATGAATTGGAATAATTGATTATAACCAAATGGATTGGTTTCACATCTAGAGATACACATCAAATGTCTAATGTAAGGATTATACGTGAGAAATATTAATTTAATATGACATAAATGGTTTATTTCCCCATGGGATTCTTAGGATAATGAATGGAAAGGCTTGAACCATAAAATTATTTAATGGTATGATCATAACATGTCATAATGAAATAAATGAATTAAATTTAATATTCTTATTTTTAATTTTGGGCCATTAAATTATTATAGGAATGATCAAACTTGAGTCACCTTTTGGATTCCATAGGGAATTCCATGAGCACTCACAAACCCATTCGAATTATAGGATGTTAGTAGCCTAGGTTGACACCCACCTTGGAGCCTGATCAATGTAGATTACTATATTCCCAATAATAAATTGCAGGATCCCTCCTTTACTATTATTTTAGGGATTGGATACACTCTTGAGATCCATCAAGGTGTCTTCTGACATAAGATACCATGGTTTCATCCTTGGTCCTAGCCCAATCATATTTCATTTAACCATTTATGTACTCCTTGGTCTTGGTTATATCATACTATTACAGAATTCCTTGGGTGATTCTCCATGGAATATACTCTTACCCCTATTGTTGGGATCAATTTACTACTACTTTAGAGACCATAGTGGACTATTTTTCCTTGGTTACGTCCTTGGAACCCTATACTTATTAGTATCATTACATGTTTTATTTTTTCATTTTGGACCATATACTATTACTATCATTAGGTGGTGTCTGTGATGGATCTGCCTCACATGACATAATTTTCTAAACACTAACTTAATTTAATAATGAATTGGTTACATGGTCATGAACCATATGGGGTATGAGGTAGGTAATTATGTATTTTCATTATTATACTCCTTTATATATATATATATATGAATTCATTCACATTTTTTCAGTTTATATTACATGGACATGATGTTAATGACATTGTCTATAGTGACCAACTGAGATTTATCTCACACCTTATCTGGTTCATCATTAGATTAACATTAAATTACATGTGTGAAGTTGTTGATAAAGGGAATAAAATACATTTAGTAATTTTATTGATTTGTTATGATGGAACTGGATGAAGATCATTGAGATGGAGGTCGGGATTCTTGAGATAGTATTTAGATTCATTTGGGAAAATTATGTAAAACATGTAGTCATCTTTTTTGTGTCCACGTTTTCTTGAGTTCATGACACATTTCACATCCAATCTTTATCATTTGTTTATAATTATTAGCTTCATAAGTATTATTACTTAAGTCTACCTCTTCTATTCCAGCAACCTATTTACTTATAATTCTTATGTTGTTTAACATTGTTTCGTATTTACCTTTTTTGATACACACTGGTAATGAGGTCCTAAACGTCCCATGGAAATATACCATTCCCTCACTATTATTAATCATCCTATGGTTTTTGGTATTAATTTATTGAGGCCATGTGGGGAACTAGGCATTGGGAACCACTATGGGGCATCCGGGTTTAGGACGTCCTAAAGTTCCTATGTATGTATGTCCAACCATCACCATGAAAACATATTTCATTTAATATTTGTATATTTTATTTACAATTTTAAATAATTATATAATGAATATATATGATATATATATTTATATATCATTTTGATAGACTAGAAAGGGCTAAATCATATTCTCTATAAGTTTACAATTATTGGAAACTCAAAACACCTATGAATAACAAAACAAGTATTACCTTAAATGTAACATTAATATGAAATTGTTCATAAATGGGTAATATAATGTTGTAATAAAATCATATATGAGTCTATATATATTAATATTATTATGTGGTTGATTAATAATAAACTTATATTTATTATATGATAGTATTTATCAAGTATTATGATATTCAATACATCATCTAAGGCTTTTCTCACATCACATTTATTTTTGTGAGCTATATTATATATTATAAACTTTTTATTTTTGTGCGGTCTATATACTTCCCTATGACATGATATATAACATATATATTTTATTTCATAATAAAAAATGTGTCAATTGATGTAATTATTCCATGGAACACAATATCATGTCTTGGTTTTATTTCTGGGACAATTATTCGTTATTCACCCATGATTTATTTTTTGGGGTGTATATATAGCACATGAATGTTTTATGTGATTCTTATCCTAAAATTTTATTTTCTTTACATATCCCTTTGATTATTCCTCTTTCTTGGGTTTTATGATTCAAAAAATACCAAATTAGTTTGGAAATTTTGTCTCAATTATTATTCTTTGGGACAAGTGTTTTTTATTAAAATATATTATTTTATTAGGTGTATATATTGACCTTTGACATGTTTTATAATGAATAAATCTATTTTCGTGATATTTGAAGCCTTATTTAAGGTTATTATTTCATGATTATTTTGATTCAATGTTATGAATGTGTACGAGTTTATTTCTTCAATCTCTTCGTTTGTTAGTACTGGATAGATTATAATTCCAACGATGATATATAATAATCCATATCTAAAGAATTATAATGGATTTTATTCTCCACCTTTTATTGATGATATCATCAGGAAAGGGTATCAATATTTAATTAGTTTGTAATTATGATAATTATGATTTTTTAAGAAAACCAATCATTATTCGTTACATCGATCAAAAATAATTTTATAATCAAAACAACGCTCTCAGAATGTTATTAAATAATTTTTTAAATGTCCATTTATGTCCAATTTCAAGGAATTATATTTTAAATTTTTTCCTATATTAAAATATTATTTAGATTGATTATAAATCATCCTTTACAATTTTTCATTGTTATTTACTAAAGAAAAGACTTTCAAATAGTTTTAAGAATTAAAAATAAATATTTGATGAAGAAAGGATACATTCATAATCGAATTTTTTAATTGAGTTACAATTAATTATTTTTATGTTTTTTTGTTTTAAGGGAATTTTTATTGAAAATGATATATTAAATAAAAAGTGATTTCCGAAGAAATGTGATATTCAAAGTGATATTTCATAATATATCTTCATATAATATGGAATCATTTAATATATTTTATTTTTTAATATTGATATGATCCAAGGATTCCATTAATATTATCTTTTTGATTTAGTTATATTTTTATGGAATTATGTTTATATAACTCGTTTCCTTTCTACAGGTCAATCATTTTTCAAAGCGATTTTCATGAAACGTGTTTCACTTCAATAGACTAATCATGCACTATTGAGATGGAAAACAAAACCAATTTGTTTTCTATGTTTAATTTATATAATGAATTAATAATTGTTTTTAAGAGTTTTTATGATGATATACAAGTTACAAATACTTTATTCTTCTTCTGGTTCGTGGATATTTCTTATATGATGTGGTGGCATAGATAGTACAAGGTAATATGTTACATCAACTATATTCGGGTAACAAGAATTTCTTCAATTGAGCCTATTAACGATCATTAATGCATCAGGAAATTATGGATATCTCATTAGATATAAAGGATTAAAACGAGGTGTGAAATAAGTTCACTATGATTGGGAAAGAATTAGAATTGTACTTGATTTGGTATTATAGTACTGGAAGGGGAAGTGAACCCAATTTAGTAATATCGGTCTAGAATAAGATGTGAACCATATTCTGTAATATAGGGTTGAAACATGAAGTGATCCTTATTTAGTAATATAAGGATAGAATTCTAAGTAAAACATGTTCAATAATGCAATGTTTGAATATGGATTGAACCTAATTTGGTAAAGGAAATTGTCAAAAAATATGGTATTGGTAGTGATCATTGAATACTATGATGATTTTTGGGGTAAAATCATTCCCCCAATATAGCCATGTAAGTAATCCTAGACTAATATGGAAATAATTTTATTTGTCTAGGTGTCTTTCAAAATTTAATGTTTTATTCTTATGTTATTAATTCAAGGATTATGCTCTTAATTCTCTTATGATTAAAAACTTATGAATATAAAATACTTATTCAATTAATCGTGATCATGATATTTGATTTTCATTTTTTGATATTCTAATGTTACGAACATTTTCTCATTCTCTAATACTCATTTAATTCTTACTTATCTTATTTTGTACCCTTACTGTGTATCAGAGATCACCCCTTTCTTATGATTCCTTTCACTATGTTAAGAATAATGGTATTAATAAGGAGTAATGAAGGGGATGTTTTTGAAGGGAGATGTTGATGATAAAATGCCATGTTCGAATAGTATTTTTATAAGTTTCAAATGAGTCTAAACACTTATTTTCCCCCACCTTGGGTTTTTTAGTGGGATGAATATTAATCTATAAATATGTCATATATGTGTATTTTAATCCTTTTTTTATATAGTTGGTTTCAATGTAAAAGTTTAGTAACCCATTAGAAAATATTAAAGGGAACCTTTTTCTATCGTTGGGGATATATTTATATATATAACAATATGTCTACGGATGTCCCTATGGATAAATAGAAGTTCTCAATAATTTAAATATAGGTTTCATTATTTAATAATTATATATGTTGTTTTTATTACTTTTTGGGTTTTATGCTGTGGTAAATGTTCCTCAAACTATGAAATTTGGCCTTATTTAATAGAAATAACCATAATGAACTATGTTAACAAAGAATGATTCTGATATGGAAAGTTTTTTCATTATAAAAATTGATTTCCTGAGTGGAAATAACCTATAAATAATTAGAAAATTGGTATGAGTATTGGTTAAACTACTGATGATAAAGAGAATAAATATTATATGTGAAAGGTATGTGATTTTATAATGGTATTTGTTACAAAAAACGTGATAATCATATTTGGATTGAGGTTGAGGAAACATAATACATGATTAAATTATCATTTTTAGGAAAGGGGTATTATGTAAAAATATTATAAAGCCTAGGTAAAGCATTATGAATAATGATTTATAATTGAAGTCTATAGGTTTGGTAATTCAAATATTAAGTGATACAAATCAGGAAATATATATGTAATTTCAGTAATGTTTTTCATTAAGCATTTAAAAGGATATGTTAAATGGAGTTTATGAATTAGAAAATATATTTAATGGAAATGCAAATTTTTTATTGACGAAGAAAACCATAATGATTTCCTAACATTTACAAGAAATTATTTAGTTTGATGTTGAGATGATTAATATGGATTGGTAACTTGGGAAGTACAAATTATAGTTGAACTAATTATTGATTTGTTTTAAAAATTCCTTGTGTTATCATGGATGGATTTTATCAATTTTTAAGAAATACGTCAAATAATAATTGGAAGAAGTATGAATTCCGATAGTAGAGACAGATTTTTTCAAAATCGTGTAATAAGTATGTTTCAAAAGAATAAATGAATAACATATTCACATGATTGGTATGTGACATCCAAGAGCTAAATTATGTGATATGAGGGAACCATTTTATGATGTATTTTAGAAATTTAGTTAAAATATTTCTAATGCTATTAATTTTCACCTTTGGATGGTTTTTAAGGTTAACAATTAATGGAATGGATTGTGTTAATCTTATGTGTAGGATTTAGAGATTATGAACAATCTCACTTTATTGGGATTTATTCATATTTTATATCCAATTTTAACCATTATACTATGATTTTATCTAAATACATATGGAATGAATTTTCATTAAATTAATGTATCTCATTACCAATTTTATACAAAGAATTAAAAATTCACCTTTATACCCTAGAGGATTACATGATGTGGGAATTGATCAAGGGACATCCAAAGGGAGATATTCTTTATATATAATGGAATGAAATATGGTGTATAGTCTGGTGAGAGAATCAAAAAATATAGTAAAAGCATATTGGAAATTATTCGTCCTAATACCTTCATTTATATTGAGGTGATGTTTTTATAAATAATTAGTGATTTATGGTTTTGAGTCATTTAACATAAATTAATTATTTACATTCTTTTGATTGAAGATCATTATCACTATCTATAATTAATTACTTTTTTTTTAAAGTCAAATATTCACTTCCAAAATATTTTAACCTATGTGGAAACCATGTTATCAGTTACATTTGCTAACTAATTTGGATCGAATGTTCCTTTTTAAATCATGTTTTTGTATCTACTGTAATAGTGTCATTTTCTAAGAAACAAATTTTTAAGCATTAATCCATGGATAGCCCAAAACATTTTCAACTGAAAAAATAATTTTAACGGTATTAGATTTTAACGAAGTGGTAATTAGTGAAATATAAAACTTCCAAATTATTATAATCTTTTCGATATTTTTAATTTCATCCTATAATAAATATTTGTTATGTTTTATTAATTTGTCAAGTTATTCTGGCTTTTTAGGCAACAAAATGTTGAGATGGTGATATAATAAACTCTCATGAAATCATGTGTTACTAGAAAAACAGTATTTCAATTTTTTTTAAACAAAATTATTAGTTTTTGTGATAACTGGCTTGACTTGTAGACCCGGATATACCAAAATGCAAGTTACTATTAATAATATTATTAAAATATAATTATATATATCACCTAGATTTTATAATGGAATTTATGAATAAGATTAATAAAATTATGAAAATATTTATTAAAATTTTATATATAAAGGATTATTTGTTGACCAATTAACATAAATTGAAAATAAAACCAATTTGAAAATATAGGATATCTTTTGTTGTCAAACTATATTTATGAAATGAAACATATTTCACCTGAAAAAATTAATTAAACAAACATAAATAAATAATTTATATTATTTTAATTATATATATATATTGAATAAACAATTTCACATTCATCTTATGGATTTTCTAGACAATAGAAAAAAATAAAACCAATTTTATACATAATGGTATATGACTTTCTAAAATATAATTTTACCACCTTTTAATGGGGATTCTATATTTCTAATAATTTTTAAACATTTAAGGATTATATTTGATAAAAGTAAATTAATTTTTAAAATCTAATATTAAAAATTACTATGGTTTATCAGTTTTTATTTTTTGAGAAATCTAATTTTTGGATGAATAGTGAAAACATTGAATTTTAATTGAAAATGTCATTTTCATCAAATTTATTTATATAGTTAAATTATATTTTAAATGAATATTAGATTATATATACATTATTTATAAATAAATTAGTATAATTTAGTTAATTGGAAACAATATTTCGTTGATATTAGCTACCAAACATTTCAAATGGTTGAACATTTTCACTACAAAAACTCGGGGTCCCATCCCTTCTACGTGATTGATTTGATATTAATTTATTCTACTTCTATTTTTAAAATTTGGAAAAATGAATTAAATATTTGGAGTATTTATAATTTATAATTTCTATTATGGTAAAATTATTTTTTGAAAAAAAATATTATTGAATGTAATTAAATTAGTTATAGTGATTAAGTTAATAAAGAGATTACTTAGTGATTAAACAATAGTATAAGGGAAAACATAACCCTGAAACATGTCAATAATACTCTTTATGACCACATATTTAATATATAGTCCAATTTATTTTAAATGGAACCTTATTTTATGCACAATATTAATGGATACCTCACAAGGGGGTTTAACTTTTTATATTCACAAGAATCACTGTCCTCCACTGTTAAAGGGATCTCACACCATCATTTATTCACACTAATAAATCCATTTGGATAATCTATAACCACCCCAAATAATCTCTAAAAATCCATCCTATTAACCTAGTAGCCTCATATTGGGATGAATCCAAACCACACGGTTCCTTTTTTGCAATCTAACATGAGTTACATGATAAAGAGGTACCATTTTTTAATAAGCTGTTTTGTTTAACTTCCTTCTCCACCCATTAAATGTTTCATATTCGATTATTATATAACAAAATAAATACCCAAGAAATTTTTTGATGTTTTTATGTTAAGGTTCTGACAAACACAAACATACACTTCCATCAAATGGGATACACAATAATCGATCATGTGTGCAGAGGATTATTACCTGATGAACTGATGTCATTTATTCTTCCATTACCACCACTCAAGGCTTGTAATAGTGATATAATTAGTGTTTATATATGATATATATGTTACATATTAGGACTATATCATTATTTAATTCTTATATAACTCATACATTCATTATTTTTTTGGAATATGATAACATCAATTGTGGACTTGTGGACTACTACCTCCTCAATAAGATGTTATTCAATCAAAATTTTCATGGAATTTATTAAAATTTATATTAATTAAAATATGTTCAACTTATGAAATAATAAATAGAATATGATGATAATACATATATACACACCATTTATTTATATTTCTTTAAAATTTTAATAAAATTGAATCTTCTTTCATGCTTACGTACGACCAACTGTCTCCATGAATGTTGTACTTCATTTAATATATCAATATTTTATATATTATTATATATAACTATATTAAAATATATAATTTATATATATACCATTTTTTACAGTATTTAAATATGTAAATCATTAGATAAGTAAGACAACTATTAATTATGAGTCTAAGCATATATGAAAAATTAATCACATATTAATCGAAACAAAAATATAACATGAACTATTTAAAAAACCTATAGTATAACGTCATAATAAAATAATATATGGTATTATATATAAAAATATAATTCAATTTTATATTTATAGTAAACTTATATTTTTTATAATGGATGTTGGAATAATTACGATGTGAGTCAATATTGAAGGTATGGGTTTTCTCGTCTATGTTTTATTTCCATGGGATATATGCTATATTAAACAATTAATATTCGTATTCAGTATATGTAAATTCATATTACATTATATATAATGATATTAAATGTTTTAATTAATTTTATTATCTCACAGACCTCGTGATTCAACAGTTACCCATGTTGTAATGGAATTTCTAGTCTGGGTTTTATTTCTGTGTCACTTATGGTTTAATCACCAGTCGTTTCTTTTTCGTGGTGTATAAAACACCGATAAAATAATTATATTAATTATATATATAAATTAATTTGTATTTAAATAATAATTTAATAATCCCAATTTAATGGTGTTTATGGCACAATATTTACCAAATTAAAAATGTAATTTCATCTCAATTAGTCTCCTTTGAGAGTCATGTTTAATTATGAAACTAAATTATATTAAGATATGTATATTCTACCATATGATATTTTTATCATGAATATCACATATTTCATGATATTTTATGTTTAATTTAATGTTATTAAATTTGGGGTGTATTTATTAACGGTTACCAAAGTGGGAATAGTTTCTTACTACAATATCATTATTTATAAATATTATTTATAATTATAATTCCATTGATAAAATATTATGATTAAAATCTCTTGTATACTCATGAATTTTGATTCCAATGGTGATACATGATATCTTTATAAAATTGTATCTTTTTTCCATTCTATGGTACTTACAATAACTAATAACATATTTTAAAAAATCCAATAATATTCATCCCTTCCGTCAGTAGATAGGGGTTCTTCAAAAGATGACTTATAAATGTTTTCTGATATGTTATATAAGAAATTATAGGGTCATTTTTAAGGAAAATTATTTGATAACTATTTTACTTATTAGAAATTTTATTATTTCATTTATAATGATTCCTTTATAAATGTTCATGGCTATATTCAATGTAAAATGTTTTCAATGAGTTTATGTTTTAAAAGGAACATTTCAAGGTGGGAAAGATATTTTCATCATGAATTGTTTTAATTTATTTTTAATGACTCCTTTATTTGTTTTAAAAGTGGTTTTAAGTGAAAACAATTAAAAATATTTTATAAATTATAAAATGGGATTGTCAAAGAATATTTATGTCTGAGTGACCTTTCCAAATTCTTCTATATATAATATTTTATCATTTTATATTATTTCTTATTTACAATGGATTTGATCCTAAGATAGAATTTATAAAATTTCTCTAAAAGTTTTATTTTATTATGGAATATGTTTACAAATTTTTTTCTATTCCATAGTTCAATATTTATTCATAAATATTGTTCTGAAACTCATCAGTTTTCAATGGACGTAACATTCTTTAAAGAGATTGAATTAAAACTCATTTATTTTAAATGGTTTAGTCCTATTATGAATTAATATTTGTTTTTATGATTTTTATATGATATAAAATATATTGTACTTTATTAATTTTGTAGAACACAGATTTTTCATATATTATAGATTGGAAAACAGAATTTTAGGTATTCCCATTATTGTTTATTTGAAGAGGAGGGAAAGATAAGGTTGGGGGAGAATGTTATATCCCTATAATTCATTGGTTAATGATTTATATAACATGAGACAAACATGGTTAGAATAATTAGTGAAATCGGTTTAGTATGCCAGGACTGGAATAAAAAATGATCTCGATTTAGTATGATTGGGCTGGAATTGTAACTGAACCTTGTTTAGTAATACATTGATAAAACGGGAATTGAACCTAGATTAATAATGAAGGGTCAGATCCAGATCAGAACCAAGATCAGTAATAATGGTAAATAATTATAAGTGAACCCAATTTAGAAATTTAGGGCTGGAATGGGGCATGGACCCATTTTAGTACATGAATATATTGAATACAATAGTCTTGAGAGTCAACATTGACCACTAAGATTGTTTTATGAGTGAACTCATTATGTTAATTTGGAAATGGAAGTAATCGTTGTCTGTTATTAAAAACATTTTGTTTATTTTTCGTCCTATCTGAATTTTATGTCTTATTTTTATTTTTTTCTTTCATGCCTTATACTCTTGATTCCATTACGATTAATATTTTTTTAATATTTATTTTTTATTCCATGACACATGATTATGATATTTTATAAACACTGTATGATCATAAAATGTTATTATCATGTTCTATTACCCATATTATCATTTCATGCTCACATATCTCCAATGTTTACCATGAAAAATTCTATAATCTAACCCCTATCTTGTTTTTTCTTTCCCCTTGTTAGGAAGAATTGTTTTAACATAGGAGTACTAAAGGGGAGTATATTTAAATGATATGTTGAAGCCTTTCCCCACGATAGATGATTGTATTTCCATGATTTCAAGGGAAATAAATTATTATGGTCTTCAACAATGTTCAATTTTAGTGTGCCTAATATTCATTTATGATGATGTATTATCATTTTATTTCAATCTAGTTTTTATATATGTTTGGTTCCATATGTATTCATTATATGTTAATATTTTATTATGGTAACTCATACAAAGATACTAGAATATAAACACATCCAATAATGTCTATAAAAAATCCTATTGAATATCTTGTATTAAGTGATACATTCAGTCTGACAGTCTATCTTTCTAGGGGTGTTATGAAGTGATCAATCTTAATAGATTCCCATGGAATATATATAAGCCCTGCCAAAACCATTTTATCTATATTTAATCCTTGATATAATCATTTCTAAAGGTAATTCCCCATATGAATATGATTTCATGGACATACATATGACCAATATCATCCATTTATTGCACCTCCAAGATCATTAAAAAGTGGTAAAGATTGGTCAACTAAACTATTTTCAACAAAATAAATTCATGACAAATCTGTGTCTTAGGTAACCTGGTCATAATATAAATCATAATTTACACATCAATCGACAAGGGAACTAGATCCGTCTATGAAAAACCCTCATGATGATGGTCCATAACTTTTACTATTATATAGGTAAGGAATCAGTGAAAACCTCTAAAATATCCCTAACTATCCCTATAGACTATAAAATTCATCTGAAATCATGTTACATAATTGTAAAATCACAATATAAAATCCTGATATTTTTATTGGAGTCCCTTATTATCTCATCTTTGACGAGAGAAGTGACTTCCACTCTACGCTACAAAAGGATCTCATTTCCATCCCACAATGACAACCTAATTATCTGGTCACCTCCAATCAGCTGTAATAATATCACATCACACTCAAGGATAGTGTATTGTCCTTATATTTCCCAATATATAATAGAATATTTGACAATGAAGGTTGCATAATTAATTTAATATGGATCGATATAATAATTAATCATTTATCCTCCCAAGCAATCATCATGCGTTACTACTATTTTGATGGTATCTCAATAAGATCCCATGTTACATATGTCATATGGAACCAATTATTTTATATTATATTACCATAATTTTTTTCAAAAAATATCTTAAACTAATATAAAAATAGAAACTCTAACTAGATATTTTACGACATGTTCAGGTTAATCATTATGGTGGAGTGATAGAGGATCTAGTGTGTATTGTTTACAATAAACATCCCACTTTTGAGATAGATTCAATAATACAAAAGATAATGTACCAATGATGTCAGATCTAGTTTAGAGGTGAATTAGATCCACATGTCGTGTCATATCAGATCTCACCCATAAGCTATATCATGCTCCCTCACAAATATTAATACTCTAACACTGATTCTTATTACATCAGATTATGTCATGTATATGATCCATATCATGGTTAATATCAATAGTACATTCGTTTTTGTCATCCTCTTTTACTCATGAAACAACTCCGGACACTGGTCTAGCCACTATAACATTACACCCCTATTCAATAGCACTATCATATTTGGTAATTGCGAATAGAATACATATATAAAGTTTTGGTAATATCCTACTAATCCTAGAAATTTCATGATCAAAAATATTTCATGCTGACATGTCTAGGAAATCACTCCATTAGATTATTATCAGTGTAAATAGATAGATTAATGGTTCAAAACATTCCACTATGATTTTTACCTATTAAATCCAAATGATACAAAACAATAACATAGCATAATGTTAATATAATTAATGTGTACTTAGAACTATCTAAAGATGTATGGAATGATCCTCTACTATTAATTAGTATATGAGTATGTCATTAGTAAACACCGTGATGAATTATTATATAGAAGAGAAAATGATAATGATCGTTAGTTACATAAACACTTTATGAATATTCTATAATCTAAATACCATGTCCGTGTACTCATAAATATCAATCATATGATGAAATGATTGTTTTGTTATTTCTTTGCCACTCTATCATATCTAGTTGTATCTAATAAGAGACCAGTCTTGTAGAACCACCAGGCTCCTCATAATATTAAAAAAATAAATTCAATCATGTTATAATAATATTATTTATTCAATATCACTTGGTTTATATTTTTATATTCCAAAATTATTTGAATACTACAATAATCATTCTTGGTGAACATTGTAGTTTTACCCAATACTTGTGCTCCTATCCTAATAAATCATTTTTTCTCCAACTCATCTAGTTTAACCGTCATATCGTTTATCTATATTGGTGAAATATTTTATGCGGGAGTCAGATGGGATTCACATGCATCACAATATATTAATTAATATCAAATCCTCTCCCATTAGGATTTTCTATAAAGTCGTATAGAGTGACATCTAGATTGTGATTTCTGTCTATATGAAATGATGAAGGATCTTCCACTAATCCTTTTAGAAGATCCAAATCATTGATTTATGTCCTAATAGACATAAGAACACTAAATTAAAGACCAAAACATCATTATAGTAATTCTTATTCAATGAATATGAAGTAACTCTCTCTGTTCAAAAATTCATATGAAACACATATCTTCTAGCAATTAATATGATTATGTAAGCTGGTCATCCATTATATATAGTGAATGACATTAAATATTATCATCTATATTATGATGATGTCTGAGAGATATCAATAGTCAGAAATGACTATAGTAAAACCTGTGAATTTATAATGCCAATACATATTTGAATCCAAATATGTATCAAGGAAAAGTATCCAAGAGAATATCTTGAGTATCAATCCATGATAAAAATTAACTACTAAATATTTTAAATAATGGTGCAAATTTTGAAAGATGTAAATTATTTTTACATTACTAAGAGATTACCAAATTTTATCCCCTGGAATATACAAATTACCGAAGGTATTAACAACCATGTTATAATAATATTTACCATTCCTTATTATTATTAAAAATCATCATATATATACAATAACACAATAGAATTCTATATTCAAGAAAAAATTTCATTAATAATTTATTATTATCACAAGAGAAAATTAAAAATCACATATCATATAATATACCATTAATGCGTTTCCCAAATCAATGTCTTTAGGAAATGAACTAGTATGCAGAATAAAATTTATACCTATATATATGTGTGTATATAAATAAAAATAGAATTTGATCATAATTACTCATGTTGATTCCGGAATTCTCCAAAAATATCCATATAATAGTAATTTAATTATCATCCCTAGTGACATAGTGGTCTCTTAAACATGTTCTGAAAAGGGACATGAAAAGACCCCTATAACGTTCCCACACTGTTATCTCATTCTCTATGTCCCAAGTTATTCTATATTAAATTAAATAAACTATTTTAGGATACAATCTTGTACCATCCTGACCCAAAACAAATGGTTTATGATAGAGGGTCACACGACCTCAAGTGTTCCACACTGCATACAAGTGTTTTTTGCCATCCAGTGAGGGCCGCAATCCATCATTGCGGAAACAATACCCCTATAATCAGTTCATAACAAAAATATTAAATAAACAAAAAATATAATAATTAGTTAGAGTATCATGATGAAACTGAATAATGTTTTACATGAAATATCATAAATTATTTTAGGCTCCCATTTGACATATAAACAAATATATAAATTTGTATTATATAATATATAAGTATACAAAAAAATAGTGTCTCCTAGACTCTATATCAATCTTCCACCAGCACTATGCTCCTCTACACAGCCATTACACATGGTCCACTATCCCTTACATGGATCCCTAATAATATTTCTACACATTCATAATGATATTAAAGACATAATGGGAATAATAAATCACATTAGGAAACAAATAATTTGTCATTCAGTGATGTTCTAATGTAAATAAGTTGTTTCCATTAATAAAAAATAAATATTAAAGAAACAAAAAACTAATACAAGAAATCTTTGTCCTGAAAATCACACCATGAGCCCCACTCGTAACTAGATGGGCATCATATTGGATGTAATGTCAATATATCAAGAATATTCATGTAGTAACCACATGATGAGTAATAATTATTGTTTTTACCATGTGTGTATACTATAAAGTATCCACTAAGAATAACATGATTCATATTCATTTAAATTAGAATAAATTGATATATGATACTACTCATTATTGATTCTGAATTGAGTAACATGATCCATGGAATCATTGTTGCATCAAGTATATCACACAATATGGATGGTGCATTATGGTATCCCTCCAATTTTCATTGGCCTATCATTATGACAAATTCATGTCATGTGCACTCCCAATATACAGTATTAACATATCAATATGGTCTGTGTGATTTTGTAACCAAGAAAAAAACATCTAATATAAATCATGATATGAGAAAAAACAAAATAAATCATAAAATATCATTACAAGTAATTTTTTTAACATTATATACATATGAACCACAATAAACATGAATAAGATAAAATGAATGTACTCAAAGAAATAATTGATAAAAAATATCTCATGATCATCACACACACCCAATAATAATCATAATCAATCTTGTAAAATATGCATTCCACCAAATAAATTATATCATGAAAATAATTATAAAAAAATCCCCAAGGTTATGGAACATGCTACCTTAAAATTATAAAAATCAATGTGAACGTTAATCATGGAATCATCACATGAACCATATATTCAATTGTTTTGGATCAAACCGCTCACTAAAAACACCAATAATAAATTCAAATATTTTACTTTGAAAATAAACTAAATCACTTCAAGAAATATAACATTACCTTCCATAGATAATTGTAATATATTAAATTATTCCAATAAATGTTCTAAATAATTAATTTCTCATTGAACACTTATATAACCACAATCATTTACATTATGTCACCATATAATCTTCTAAAATAAGTATATGATAATTTATAGCTATTATTTTTTGATAATTTTTTTATTATGTCACAACATGTCCCTCGAGGTCTGTTCCATGAAAACACCAAGGCCGCCTTCCAAAGTCCAGGGGTCATCGACTAGTAATGAATGCATTATTTCATGAGTTAGAGGCATTTTCTTTAGTAAATCTATGCAGACACACACACAACAATGTCCCAAACAGCTGGAATTTAAAACACACATGATACTAAACAACCACTGGGTGAAGTTACATGCTCTATGTCAAATGGCCCAAAATACCATCCCAATATATTCATACTAAAATAGGAATGTAAAAACAAGATCATGAAGTCGTCTACAGATAACCCCATGAATTGGGTAGGCATGGTGTGGTGACCAGAGGCTATAGAAGTGTGTCGTGCCTATCATATATCACTAGGCACCACCTGGTCTGGAGCCGCCAAGGTCTCAGTCAAAGAACCTGTCATCTGCACCAGAAACAACATGTGTGGTTGAAGGCTATGCAAGGGTGAGTAACACAATACTTTATAGGGATCCATAAATACAAGGGAAACCCCCATGGAAAGTATACACAATGTACTCTCACCTCACGTAGTTATAATCTAAATTATGTAAAAAAACATCAATCATACACTAAACACCATAGTCTACTAAGGTACTAATCTTTGATATGTACCATTGGCCTTCTAGGTTACACAGAGCAGCTCCATACTATGGGAATGTTGGGTCATTCATAGCTGCTTCCCAATTAGGCCATCATAGATGTTCCACAATGTGATGCTTGTAGATGATATACATAGGGTCGCATGTATCTGATCCACACATGGTCCCTTGTAGCTTGATCATGCCGATCCAATTAACATCTAGGAATGCAAATTCATTTAGACCCACTCGCCAGCCGTCTTTGGGTCATAACCAGTAGTAGGACTCCCACATGTAGTTCACTTGATTCCAGTAGAATCCCCTTATCTAGAAAGTTTTCATATTTCAGCTTCCATGAAAATATCTTTATATAATTCCAAAGGAACTAACTCATCACGATGGTTTTAAAACCAAAAATTACTCAAAAATTGATGCTTAGTCTGAACGATAAAAGAGTTTTCGTAAATAGGGGTAGGTTGTGTCTATGTCGGGTCCGACATGTTCGGTCTGACCCAAACAACCCATCCAAGGGGTCCCACATGACCAAACCTAGTTTTAACAACCCTAACTTTCTCGGTTTGGGTTTGGGATGGCCCGGTCTGGCGTAGCCCCTGGGCCATGCCCACTGGGCCTCTCTGGATATTGCCTAGTAAAGCTCCGGGTCCATCCCACTAGTTTTCCCACTGACCCAGTTCTGTCTATTCCATCCCACAATAGGCGGGCATGTTCTTTCCCATCCAGGTCCACCAAATGGTCGGGTTCTTGTTCCATGGTGGGCCAATCTCCTCCACCCTGAATGCCTGCTGGGATTCCGGTTCGACCGCGACATGTCCAATTAAAGCTCATCACCCCCTTATCCCACATAAGTTCCCCAATGGACTGTGTGCCCATGCACCGCAGCCCGCGTGGCATGGGCCGCCCATTCGATGTGGTCGGTTGGTCATGTCTGTCTCCTCCAACAACCAACCACCCACTCCCATTTTCTCTCCTAATGATTCTCGTGCTTCCATCAAATTTGAAACATATGAATCAACCACCAATGATGGACCCACACAAATTAGTACACTATCTCTACTGGGAACTCCACAAACATATCCCCATAATCAATGTTTAGTTCACCCCAGTAAATTATGTTCAATGGATCATGGACTTACCTCCTCAACTGCGACATGTGGAAAATATCGTGCACCTAGTGAATCTATGGGGAAGAGATAGCTATTATACCTCCTCACTAACTCTGCTTAGAATCTAGAAACGGACAAGGAATTTCAGATATGACATGTTTCATGGAGAATATATCCACATTCTCCATTGGGGTGAGACCCTAAGAAACACATGGTCTCCCTCATAGAACATCAAGGTCCTTCGTCTCTTGTCAGAATAAGATTGATGCCAACTCCTTGCAGTCCTAATCTGATTCAGGATGATCCACACCATCATACCGACTATGGGCCCATGGGTGATGACTCTGCTCTGTCATTCTAGAATATATGTTATCTTTAAAGCCACATGTAAAGTTTCTTGAATGGTTCCATGCCTATGGTGGAGTGATAAATGTTGTTGTACACTAACTCCCCCAGTGGAAGGTTTTCCTCTCAAAAACGACCAATTTCCATGATACAAGCATGTAACATGTCCTCCAACATCGAATTAATCATATACATCTAACCATCAGTCTGGGGATGAAAATCCATGCTCATGAAAACATGAGTCTTGAACGCCTCCAATAATCTCTTCCATAGCCAGGATGTAAAGCAATCATCATGGTCTGAGACGACCGTCAAATTCACCCTATGAAGTCTCACTATATCATAGACGTATAGGCATCCCAATCCCTCTACTGATATCTACTCCTAGAATGGTATGAAGTGTGCTGAATTGGTGAGTCCGTCAAATATCACCTAGATTGTATTTTGGCCCCTGAATATGATTGGTAATCCCATCACAAATCCCCTCATTATATCATCCCACATCCACTATGGTAACTCAAGTGGTTGGGACAAGCCTTCTAGAAAATGATGTTCAACCATGACATGATGAAAAATGAGTTATCACGAATCAAACATTTCCAGTACATTCAACATCTCTGGCCACCAGTACTAATGTCTTAGATCCGGGTACATATTTTCTTCTCCTGAATGTACTGCCAAAGGGGTGGTATGGAACTCACTAAAAATATCCTCTTGTAACTCCATTGGTATCGATGTGTGTCGTCTAAAAAAGATAAAATTATCCCCTCCTATAGAAAATCCTTCAGGAGCCTATCTGTAGGATAACATGGCACATTGGGAATCTCAGTCAAAATCCATAACGTGTTCCTCTATAACATGCTGTAAGAGTGGAGGACTGACAATCAATAACTAATCATATGTTTATCCCTCTCCATCCATGATGGATAACCTCATCACGGTAATATGCTCTGTCGCTTCACTCCACAGCTACAAACTGGACCTCCTGTTGAGTGCATATGCCACCACGTTCCCCTTTCTATAAGTATTGTAGAGACCCGAAGCATAATTTACATGGACATTACATTAATTTTGCGGAATACTTAGTACATTACAAAAACACACACACATGGACCGTAATAGTTTAGTGTCTTTGGAAACTCGGAATATAATATTCTAATTGTGGCGAAAGATCTTCAACATCTCCCATAAAGATCTTCCTTTTTTACCTAAAGCCTTTCTTTATATCCTGGGGAAAATAAAACATAAAAAGGGTGAGCTCAAATTCTCAGTAAGGGTAAACAAAAGAAATATCAATCACATCATATTCATAAGAACATATCTTTTGGAAATCATAACCTGCAAAAGAGATCATAATTTCATAACATGGGATAAATCATAGTAGTGAAATGAAATCCCAATAATCATAACTTAATACATGAAACTTTGTGGAATGCACACATAATCATAGAGAATCATTTCTTATTAGTCAAGACTCACTTCCAAGACTATCTTAGTGGAAAAAGTCCATTTCTGAACCGAGTCACCCTCGTTTCAGTCCTGTTTCGCTGAACCGGTATAACATACCATTCGAGCCGTGTCTATCTCATGAGATATAAAATCTTTACCCAATTCATTGGAGGGAGATATAGGTGCCACCCATCTTATAATGATACCATTATTATGTGTTCCACAAAATCATAAATCATACATCATTGCATAAACCATGTAATAAAAATGGGATTCTTAAACAACATGACATCATATAACAATTCATATAAGATAAAGGAATTCATAAAAATAATTCCATCACAACATAATCAAATCAATGTAATAATAGGGATAAAAACAGAACCCTATATTATCTTAGATGGAAAATAATTTTGATAAAACACTTGAACTCCATTATTGAGGAAAATATCTTTTCTCCTTCAAAAACACTTTTCCTTTCTTAACATGTCGTACAATTCTAAACAAAAAGAATTTGATTAAAATTAAACTTGAAAACTTGTTAAGTAAGCCTCTTGGAAATAATGTTTTGAAAATCCATTCATGCCGTATAAGTTAAAAAAACATTCTTCTCGTACTTTTGTCGGAAAAGACAAAAAGTACCTCGTACGAAAAACGACAAAAGATTCCTTTCATATCTTTTAAAAAAACTCACCGAAGGGTAAAATTGGATTTAAAATTTTGTAGGTGGATGTAAATAATATTACATATTGAGGAAACATGGATGTGGATGATAAAATACACCCCAGTAAATACCAAAGTATAAACAATCTCGGATAAAAATGAGATTGTGATATTTCCCTTACCTTAGATCTGATATGCTTCGTAAGTGTCCGAACCTCCTGTTAATGATTTAAATAATGTTATTGACCTATTAAAAAATCATACTCATTGTTATGATATCATATATGGTTCACTTATGACTTTATATTACCCGTTATTTTGTAAATTCCATGTAAAAGAAGCGTTTTGGGTAAAATCGTTTCATTTATCGTAGGTGTTTGGACTTGTTGTTCATGAAATTATTATTACTTATATCATGATTTAATTACTTCCAGAATATAAAACATGATTTATATATCACATATATTCAGTATATATATATATACAATAGATAGATAAATGAAATGAAACACACCGTTTATGGAGACGGTAGTCCGTATGTACGCATGAACGATGTTTTCCTTTCCTTATTGTCTTGAATGGAAGTAAGTAGATGACATACATATATATACATATATACATAAATACAGTAGATTTAACATGTCATATATTTCATTATTATTTATTATATATACTTTATAATCATTCTGGAATAGTTAACATTGATAATGATTCTTATCGCGTCGTGGAGACGGTATTCCGTATGTACGCACGCGCGGTGATTTGCTTTTTCCGTAGGATGGATAGAAGGTTAATTAGAGTTGTTTCATATTTATAATAACATATCAGTATATATGAAATACTGATGTTATTACTTTATCATGAAACAACTAAATAAGAAGAAGTTGAAAAAGAAAGAAATTGAAAAAGATCGGTAATGGATATTACCTCTTTTTGACGCGCCTTCACTTAACCTCCACTTAAAGAACTAAGGATGGCCTTTAAAGAAGACCAGGACCTCTAGGATGATACCTGGGAAGTGGAGAAGAGATTTTGGCAGGGTTTTTCCGAGCTTTAATGCTCAAATTGGTGTGAGGAGGAGAGGGAGGAGGTGCCCTTTTATAAGGGAGGAGATGGTCACCTTAGGAATGTCTCAAAATATTATTTTATATTTAAGGTCAAATTCGGTTTATAATGGTTCAAAAGGGTCTTATTTCGAATCTAAAGTGGGGATGGGTCGAAATACTCTCCTCCAATAGGATTTAGACAAGTTTAGGTTATTATTTTAACCTTATCAATTAGATTTAACTCTAAGTTAAATAAATTAACTTTTACCGTGTCT
This sequence comes from Viscum album, assembly GCA_963277665.1. NCBI lineage: Eukaryota > Viridiplantae > Streptophyta > Magnoliopsida > Santalales > Viscaceae > Viscum > Viscum album. The sequence continues at coordinate 1,572,013,204 of OY728121.1, read as the reverse complement.
TTTTGTTTTCTTACACTATATGGTTAATAAATTTTCTATAACAAGCCAAAAGAACCCCAAATTGTTTATTATTAATATATATATCCTTATCTAAGTAATTTTTCTGAACCTTAGATTATTAGGAATTAAATAACAATTAATAATATAATATTTGTTTTAAAAACTAATTTATGTCAATTTTGACACTATTTGGTACATGATTTTTATGAAATTCATAACAGAATGATAAGTTCGAAAAAAGTTACTTATATCAACAATAACATGTCATATTAACCTTTAAAATTAATTTATGTCATAAAAAGTCTCAAATTACATTTATATGGGCATTTATAACATCAATTATGTCAATATTTCATTAAAAATACAATTACTGCATCATCTTTGTGTCATAATAAATGATAATTATTTAATCCCTAAAAATTATACGTAAATTCCTATGATGTAGATAATTGTATTAGGTTTCTGGAAACTATTCTTTTTCTAAGTTTAATGAAGTTTATTACTAAATTAAAATTATTATACTTATAAGATTTAAGAAAGTTACATGTTGTCACATTCATTGGTTTTAATAAAAATTAAATTATTTTCATGGAAAAAAGTCCATAAAATGAATCTAATCCAACCCTTAGGTTATATGGGTCTACTTTTATCCATCCAATAGTATTTTTACAATTTTTAGAGTAATTTTATAATCTTATATATACCCTTAATTACCAGATTTACTTTTAACAATAGTAAATAAAATTTACCGTAGTTACTATTCACAATGCCCAAAAAAGTAGCTTATTAACATAATTTGGACCCACTGATTCCAAATATGGAATCAATTTTTCCAAATTCAATACACAAAAGATGCAGAAACTAAATTAAAATTAATCTCGTTGTTCGAAAGAAAACAAGTTTTTCTTTAAAACATTGCAAAAGATTGAATTGATTTAACCTACGAAATCAAGATAAAATCAATGCTAATGACATACATTATATTAAATGGTAAAAATATATTCTATTTATACTTTAAAACCATTCAATATTATAATTTAATCACATAATATATTATGATGAAAAAATTTGTTTTTAATTAAAATATAGCGTGTTTTTACTATTCATTAAAATATGAAAGTTATCAGAAAAATATCAAAATTTTATCTAATGTAAATTTTAATGTCCTGATTCAAAAGAAGAATTTTATTTTGTCAAATTTAACAAATAAACATGTCAAAAACTGGATTTAAGGTGGGTGCGCCATCAAAAGGTGGAAAACTGCATTTTTTGAAAAATACTTATTTTACCCGAAAAAATTATTTTGTTCATATGCCATGTTCTAGAAAATGTGTATGATGAATAATAATGTTATAAAAATCAAAATTTAGTTAATAGTATTCATAACGGCTAGTTCATGACAATATTATAATAATATATCGTTGTTTATTAAAACCCGGTATTGCGTACACCACACGCTATCGAGGACGGTCGCGATTGCGTGTAATGCAAGCCAAGTCAGGGTTGCATGTTGTGAAAGAGTCCTTCATTGTTTCGTATAACAGAATCCAACCATATTTCATTTATACATTGAATATATATATATATATACTCAATGTTGCGTAGAATAGCTATTATCAAAATTTTGTGTAACACGATCCAAGAATAGTGTTGTGTATACTGCAAGATAATACGGTGTTGCGTATAGCGCAAGGTAATCTTGGTTTAGAATACAACACAAGAAATTAATGAAATTAAAAGAATATTTTTCATAAAATTTCGGGTTGTTACATTCTTCCCCCCTTAAAATGAATTTCGCCCTCGAAATTTGTCGGGGTTATAAATGGTTTACTATATGAAAGTTTCTTTAATAGAAACCCACATCGTAAAAAGGAATACCAAAACAAATCTTTAAAAACAAAAGTATGAAACGTAACGGTTACACAACTAAACTAATCACTGGGTTTCCACATAGGTGAAAATATGGATATGATAGAGAAATATTACCATCAAGTTCTGATGGAGAGTGGTAGAGAACATGGCTATGAAAAAGCCAACAATCACAAAGATATTGATTTGTGAAGATCTAAGGTACCATCTGATTAATCAGATATAAGGGAACTAGGACAAAAAATTTTTTTATCAAGATCGTTTCCCTAAAGTTGATGAATTAAAAGAAATACTTGCATAATTTTGGTACAATCTCACTGTTGTTCGTGAATTGAACAATTTCCACTTCATCTTTTAAAGAAATGAAGTTGAATTTGTTATTCATGATATGTTAGCAGATCACGTGATAGAATGATGGGACATTCCATCTCTTTCAATCAAAAGGTTAGAAAAAGTTATAAGTCCATCTTATGGTTAGATTAATCGTATATGGTTCCAAAAATGAACTTATACTTCATATATGATACCGCTTAATAAAATAAAACTAGTTTATACTAACCAGGGACTTCATGTAGGCCAGTCGTAGGCGATAGAGGCCAGTCACACTTCGGTTGTGGGTTCGATTCCCACGGCCTTGTCTGACGCGATGGGTTGTCGCCCGTCCTGCAGGTTGTCCTTTTTCTAAAACTATATTACTATAACATCCCATCAATAATATCGAAAAACAAACAATACTAACTTATGTACAACATAATCCATTCCAATCTTTAGGCTTATCCATAATACTGCAGTCAACTCTCAGAGATTTAATACCATCATTGATCGCCATATATCATAAGATATATCTTGTTGGTCACATTCCAATCATTCAAAGGCCTTAATCTTGTACTCTCTTGAATACCCATTGAACCTTATTGAAAACATGAGTGCTGTTAAAAGTTAACTCTTTCCACATTCCAAAATCCTCAAAATTCTATATACTCAAACCATGATATCACTTAGTCCTTATAACAATCATGAGCTCATGAATACTGTCAAACATTTCATTTTCTCCGTATCCCTTCATTATGCGCATATCATCTACTTTCCAAAATATTTGAATCACTTTTCATGGTTACTGGTACCTTAATATTATTTAAAACCACAATAGACCAATACATAAATATTTCAATACACCATAAAATTACCTCAACAACATTATTCTTGAATACCAATACTTAAACACTTCAGTCTATCCACTTCAATGATTGTCCTGGAATAAGTCCTTCCTTGATTTAGAAGTAACTTTTTAGGTCAGGGCATTGAGTTGGGTAATGCCCATGTTCTCCGCAAATAAGACATTGAACTCCATAACAGTTTGTCACTCTATGACCCTTTTCTCCACATAGATAACATCGGTCCCTCCATTTGAGGTATTCCTCAAGGTTCTTCTTCCCTTCTTTAGAAATCTCAATCTTCCTCTCTTTATGCTCCTCAACATGCAAACATGAATAATAGTTTATCTTCCTCTTCTTTGATGAATTAGGCATACAACTAAATTTATCCTTGTTAATCATATATCGCGATGACTGATTCGGCATAATCACAATATCTTTCTCTCTAGGAATTACACAATTTTGTTGCTCATAGTCACCAATTTGTCCATTGGATTCAATGTTAACCGAATTCCTTCTGGTTCCCTCCATTAACTAAAACACAAAAAGAATCTTGTGAGAGGCAAAAATCATGCTAGAGAAAACAACATAGTAAAGGGGGAGTACCCACAATATCTAACATCTTAGGTTAAATTCTAAGATCGTTACCATAGTTCTAGTACTATATCCTATACGTATACTTATCCTTAGGGACATCCCTAGACATACCTTAGAAATATCTCTAGGGATCTCACTAACGTTCTCACATCCTAGTTTCCAAAGGTTGACTAAACCATTCCTCTGATACCAACTGTAGCGGTTTGGAATTACTTCTAGTGGACTATAATTGATACCTATCAGGGCACTCCATGGGAGGCTACACCCCCTGGGTGGGACACACCACCATCCCCAGTGGCATCCATTTCCTCATGAAGCCCTTGGGCGGAGAGCCATGCTTCGTCCAACGCTCGCATGTGAGAGTTCCCAAGGATCGGATACATTCCTACCTACTTTTCCTCTGATACCAACTGTAGAGACCCAAAGATTAATGTACATGGACATTACATTTCATTTTTTGGAATACTTAGTACATTACAAAAACACACACACAAGGACTGTAATAGTTTAGTGTCTTTGGAAACTCGGAATATAATCTTCTAATTGTGGTGAAAGATCTTCAACATCTCCCAAAAATATCTTCCTTTTTTTACCTAAAACCTTTCTTTATATCCTGGGGAAAATAAAACATAAAAAGGGTGAGCTCAAATGCTCAGTAAGGGTAAACAAAAGAAATATCAATCACATCATATTCATAAGAACATATCTTTTGGAAATCTTAACCTGCAAAAGAGATCATAATTTCATATCATGGGATAAATCATAGTAGTCAAATGAAATCCCAATAATCATAACTTAAAACATGAAACATTTTGTAATGCACACACAATCATAGAGAATCATTTCTTATTAGTCAAGACTCATTTCCAAGACTATCTTAGTGGACAAAGTCCATTTCTGAACCGAGTCACCCTCGTTTCAGTCCTGTTTCACTGAACCGGTATAGCCTACCATTCCAGCCATGTCTATATCATGAGATATAAAATCTTTACCCAATCCATTGGAGGGAGATATATGTCTCACCCATCTCATAATGATACCATTCTTATGTGTTCCACAAAATCACAAATCATACATCATTGCATAACCCATGTAATAAAAATGGGATTCTTAAACAACATGACATCATAAAACAATTCATATAAGATAATGGAATTCATAAAAATAATTCCATCACAACATAATCAAATCAATGTAATAATAGGGATAAAAACAGAACCCTATATTATCTTAGATGGAAAATAATTTTGATAAAACACTTGAACTCCATTCTTGAAGAAAATATCCTTTCTTCTTGAAAAACACTTTTCCTTTCTTAACATGTCGTACAATTCTAAACAAAAACAATTTGATTAAACATAAACTTGAAAACGTGTAAATTATGCCTCTTGGAAATAATGTTTTAAAAATACATTCATGATGTATAAGTTAAAAAAACATTCTTCTCGTACTTTTTTCGGAAAAGTCAAAAAGTACCTCGTACGAAAAACGACAAAAGATTCCTTTGATATCTTTTAAAAAAAACTCACCGAAGGGTAAAATTGGATTTAAACAATTGTAGGTGGATGGAAATAATATTACATATTGAGGAAACATAGATTTGTATGATAAAATACACCCCATTAAATACCAATGTATAAACAATCTCGGATAAAAATGAGATTGTGATATTTCCCTTACCTTAGGTCCGATATGCTTCGTAAGTGTCCGAACCTCCTGTTAATGATTTAAATAATGTTATTGACTTATTAAAAAAACCTAATCATTTTTATGATATCATATATGGTTCACTTATGACTTTATATAACCTGTTATATTGTAAATTCCATGTTAAAGAAGTGTTTTGGGTAAAATCGTTTCATTTATCGTAGGTGTTTGGACTTGTTGTTCATGACATTATTATTACTTATATCATGATTTACTTACTTCCCGAATATAAAACATGATTTATATATCATATATATTCAGTATATATATATATATATAATAGATAGATAAATGAAATGAAACACACCGTTCATGGAGACGGTAGTCCGTACGTACGCATGAACGCTATTTTCCTTTCATTATTTCCTTGAATGGAAGTAAGTAGATGACATACATATATATATATATACATAAATCCATTAGATTTAACATCTCATATATTTCATTATTATTCATTATATATACTTTATAATCATTCTGGAATGGTTAACATTGATAATGAATCTCATCGCGTCGTGGAGACGGTATTCCGTACGTACGCACGCGCGGTGATTTCCTTTTTCCGTAGGATGGATAGAAGTTTAATTAGAGTTGTTTAATATTTATAATAACATATCGGTATATAAGAAATAATTATGTTATTAATTTATCATGAAACAACTAAATAAGACGAAGTTGAAGAAGAAAGAAATTGAAAAAGATCGGTAATAGATATTACCTCTTTTTGACGTGCCTTCACTTAACCTCCACTTAAAGAACTAAGGATGGTCTTTGAAGAAGACCAGGACCTCAAGGATGATAATAGGGAAGTGGATAAGAGATTTTGGCAGGGTTTGGACGATCTTGAATGCTCAAATCTGTGTGAGGAGGAGAGGGAGGAGGTGCCCTTTTATGAGGGAGGAGAGGGGCACCTTAGGAAAATCTCAAAAGTTTATTTTATATTTAAGGTCAAATTCGGTTTATAATTGTTAAAAAGGGTATTATTTCCAAGATAAAGTGTGGATGGGTCGAAATACACCCCTCCAATAGGATTTAGACAAGTTTATGTTATTATTTTAACCTTATCAATTAGATTTAACTCTAAGATAAATAATTTAACTTTTATCGTGTCGTTTTGTTTTCTTACACTATATGGTTAATAAACTTACTATAACAAGCCAAAAAAACCACAAGTTGTTTATTATTAATATATATATCCTTATCTAAGTCATTTGGCCGAACCTTAGATTTTTAGGAATTAAATACAATTAATAATATAATATTTTAAAAAACAACTAATTTATGTCAATTTTGACACTATTTGGTACATGATTTTTATGAAATTAATAACAGAATGATAAGTTCGAACCAAGTTACTTATATCAACAATAACATGTCATATTAACCTATAAAATTAATTTAAGTCATAAAAAGTCTCAAATTACATTTATTTGGGCATTTATAACATCAGTTATGTCAATATTTCATTAATAAGACAATTACTGCATCATCTTTGTGTCATAGTAAATGATAATTATTTAATCCTTAAAAATTCTAAATAAATTCTTATGATGTAGATACATTTATTAGATTTCTGGAGACTATTCAAGTTCGAAGTTTCATGAAGTTTATCACTAATGTAAAATTATTATACTTATATGATTTAAGAAAGTGACATGTTGTCACATTCTTTGGTTTTAATAAAAACTAAATTATTTTCATGGAAAAAAGTCCATAAAATGAATCTAATCCTACCCTTAGGTTATATGGGTCTACTTATATCCATCCAATAGGATTTTTCCAAGTGTTAGGATAATTTTATAATCTTATATTTACCCTTAATTACCCGATTTACCTTTAACTATAGTAAATAAAATTTACCGTAGTTACTATTCACAATGCCCAAAAATAAAAAGTAGCTCATTAACATAATTTGGACCCACTGATTACAAATACGGAATCCATTTTTCCAAATTCAATACACAAAAGGTTCAGAAATTATATTAAAATTAATCCTGTTGTTCGAAAGAAAACGGGTTTTTCTTTAAAACATTGCAAAAGATTGAATTGATTTAACCTACGAATTCAAGGTAAAATCAATGCTAATGACATACATTATATTAAATGGTAAAAATATATTCTATTTATACTTTAAAACCATTCAATATTATAATTTAACCACATATGATATAACGATGAAAAAAGATGTTTTTAATTAAAATATATCGTGTTTTTACTATTCATTAAAATATGAAAGTTATCGGAAAAATATAAAAAATTTATCTAATGTAAATTTTTATATCCTGATTCAAAAGAAGAATTTTATTTTTTCAAATTTAAAATATAAACATGTCATAAACTAGATTTAAAGTTGGTGCGCCATCAAAAGGCGACAAAACTGCATTTTTTGAAAAATAATTATTTTACCCGAAAAATTTATTTTGTTCTTATGCCATGTTCTAGAAAATGTGTAAGATGAATAATAATTTTATAAAATTCTAAATTTAGTTAATACTATTCATAAAGGCAAGTTCATGACAATATTATAATAATATATCGTTGTTTATTAAAACCCGATGTTGCGTACAACACACGCTATCGAGGAAGGTCATGATTGTGTGTAATGCAAGCAATGCCAGGGTTGCGTGTTGTGAAGGAATCCATTGTTGTTTAGTATAACAGAATCCAACCATATTTCATTTATACATTGAATATATATATATATATATATATACTCAATGTTGCGTAGAATAACTATTATCAAAATTGTGGGAAACACGATCCAAGAATAGTGTTGCGTATACTGCAAGCTAATACGGTGTTGCGTATAGTGCAAGGTAATCTTGGTGTAGAATACAACACAAGACATTAATGAAATTAAAAGAATATTTTTCATAAAATCTTAGGGTGTTACAAGTATATACTACCTTGATGTCATAGTCAAGGATAAACTCCATCCATCACAAATTCCTCCAATTTATGTCCTTCTTGGAGATGATATATATGAGTATTTTTTGTTCAGAGTAGACTATATACCACTCACCCATCAAGTTCTATTGCTGAATCATAATGGAAAAGACCACTAATCCATGATCTAGGTCATGGGTTACGTAGTCCTACTCATGAGGCCTCAACCACTGTGAAACATATGTGATCACTTCTCTCTCCTGCAATAGCAAACAACTTATACCGGTCCCAGATGAGTCGCAAAAATATTCATACCCAACGCCCTCCTCTCGTAGACTTATGATGGGGGAACTCATCTGTCTCCGCCTCAGCTCTTGTAAACACTACTTTAAATCCTTCTACCATACGAAGGGATGTCCCTTCCATGTCAATGTAGATAAGGTTATGAATACCCTAAAAAATACAGGAACAAACCTCTGAGAGTACCTGGACATACCCAAGAAACTCTGCCCCACAATCACACTCTTGGATGGCTCCAACGAAATCACCGCCACTATCATTACAGGATCCAACGAAACTCTAGAATCCAATATATAATGTTATATAATGTGGACCTATCGTATCGAAAAAATCACACTTCAAGAGCTTACAGTAAAGCTGTTGCTCTAGGAGTGTATCTTGGACTATCCCTAGATGTGTCATGTGCTCCTCCTCTAATGCCGAGTACACCAAGATGTCATCAATGAATACCACACTGAACTAGTCACGAAAAGGCTGGAAGATCATGTTCAGGAATCCAGTGAACATGGCTGGGGAATTTTCCATGCCAAACGACATCACCATGAACACATAGTTTCCATTACAACATATAAAGGTTTTCTTCGGAACATACTCATCCCACACACGAAGCTGGGGGTGGCCTAGCATGTGGCATATCGTCAAGCACCATCTCACTCACATTAGATGATCGATGTTGCAATAAATCCTTGGTAGTGGATACATGTTCATCATGGTGACCTGTTTCAAGAACTATAAGTCCATGCACAACCTCCAACTCACGTATGTCATCATTGAAAAACAAAAACTATTTCTTCCCATGGTGAAACGATGGGTCCCTTGGTGAACATATCTGGAAAGTCCTCTAACTATAGCCTGAAATCACAAAGCATTGTGGGAGACATCCGATATGCTTCTATGGATATTACTGTCCTCCTTAGGTATAGATCAGTGTAGATGTCTACCTCTCTATGAGTAGTAAGTCCCCGAACATCCTTATGAAATATGTCTTAATACTCGTCCATAGGTATAGGGAAGAGAAGACTCCCCTCATGTTGCACACCGAGTGTGAGGCTAGACAACTTGTGAGTGATCTGCTAAACCCTCCTATGAGCAATTCAGTCTTGTGCTGTACGAGCTCCCTTCTCGCTATTAAAGGAAAAACTAGTTCCATCCTCGTAGAAACACCACACTCTGTGCAAAAAATAGTCAATATAAGCACAGACAGTGGATAACCAGTCCATACTAAAGATGACATCATAAGTCCTCAACATTGTTACTATGAAATCCCAACCAAAAATATCTCCTAAAAGAGTAAGCTCCCACTTATATCACTAGTGTTTAATCATTTAATCCACTACTATAGGAGTCTCTGTCCATATAGATCGAGCCAACAGCTCCACCAGAATCTCTGTCCCTCGAATGAGTTATGTGGTAAGGAAGGAGTGACTGGATCCTCTGTCTATAAGAACTGAATCTACGGTTGAGAAAACATAGATAGTGCCTATAATTATAACTTTAGTTCCATGGTTATTGACCACCATCGCATTGAATCTGGCCTCGGCCCTATCCACCAGCTCCCTGAGGCCATGGGGGACCACCTATGGGTGGTGGTGGAAGCTCCACGATACCTGTCCCACCACCTGTTTCTCAGTCGACTAATCTTCCACGTCTACCACCCTTCAGACCCCCTCCCTTGAGCCTATGCCTCGGTGGTCCCTCGACTGTCTGTAGATCATCTGTTTGAGGAGTTAAGAAATTAGGAGCCATGTGTTCTTAACCACCGCATGAGAATCACAACCTATCCCACTACTAAATCCCTCGGCTCTAGGATCCCTGCACTACTGACCCTTAGTCATATGGTATATCTTAGAATGTCACATCCCATATGGGTCCTAATTTATGCTTCCTACTGCCCAACACTAAATACTTTACCACCTCTTTTCTACTGGTAGGCCCATTTTTTGTCACATGCAATAAAAGGAAGTTCTCTAGAAGCACGGCCCACCCCAATACCATATCTTGAATACGGATGCTTAGTGACAAAATGGACACCCTAATCTACCAGTGCAATCCCTTCTCAAATGCTCGAGACTTGATGAATGAATCACTCCCCATGTCTCTAGAGTAGAGATAATGATCAGTGAAGATCACTGAGTATTCTTCAAATATCATGCTACCATTTTGTAGTTGTAGTAGCTCCTATATGTGCACCGATCACAATGTAGTCGGCAAGAACTCCTCCTTAAAGGGTCTCTAAAAGTTTTTAGAGGTGAGGGTCGCCTCTTCATGTGTCTAAATTTTCAACCTCATCAATATCCCTTCTATGCCCTGGAGAATTATGGAGGCAAAAATATACATCTAGTTGATAGGTGTCTCCATAAGACAGAAGACCCGTGTAATCACCTCATGCCAATCCTTAGCCACATGGGGTTAGTCTCAACACAGAACCTGGGCGGTCTCTACCTATAGGACTTATGGAATGCACTTAGCCTTCGTGTTTCCCTTATTGGTAGTGCTAGAAGTAACTGGTGATCAACGGGTGGTGGATACACTGGAACGCCACCTAATGAGTCCATTTATAGCATTGGTCCATAATCTGACACAACATCGCTTGGCAGGATGTCCTCACAATCACATATTAGAGACCGGTATGGCTGTCTGTATAGAGGAATCATGAAAGAGATCCTGATGTATCCAAATCCATATATTATACCGGGCCAGATGAATCTGATTCAATAATAACATCATGAAACACTAAGTTCCTATATGATTCATGCAACTAGTAGTTTCATGTAACGAGTCAAAAAGTAGAATTCTAGGTCCTAGTGTATGAAAACGTCAGCCGCCACACCCACAATGGACTCCCCAATCCTAAAATTCAAACTCAAAACATTTAACATTGTTTTCCAAAAAAAAACAAAAAACAACAGACTCTCGATCATTAAATTAGAACAAAACTACATTCATACCACATTATAACAACATTTCCCACGAGGTCCGTGTTGTGACTACCCCATACCGGCCAACCAAAGGCTAGGGGATAGCGACTAGCACTAAAAAAATTACTCCAAGAGTGGTATGCAGTTTACTAAGTACATGTACACACACACAAAGACACACAAAACTACATCCCAAAAAACTAAAAAGGAAAACTTGCATGCCACTAAACAACCACTTAGTAAAGGTACAATATGTAAGGCGAATGGGCCAGAATAAAAATACAACAAAGGAAAACTAAAAATAGAAAGCTACCAATGATCTATGTTTGTTTTCCGTAGAAAACCCCGGATGAAGGTTAGGAATGGAGTGACCCTGAAGCTGAAGATGTACATCATGCCTATCCTATCTAACTGGGCACAACCTGGTCCCAGACCACCAATGTCTCAGTCAAAATTCATGTCATCTGCACTAGACCAAACATGTGTGGGTGGAGCCCGTGCAATGGTGAGTAACACAATATGTAGTAGCGATCTTGAAACACTAGGGAATGGACATAGTGAATGTATACAAATGGTAATGCCAACTCACAGAGGTATAATCTAATGCATGTAAGGAAAAAATATCATTCATACATTGAACACATTGGACTAATAAGGTAGTTCTCATTTATATATACCTTGGGTATGCTAGGCTACACAGAGCCACTCCCCAATATGGGCCTGTATGGTCACATAGAACTGCTTCACACTTGTTCATCATAACTAGTCCAAATAGGTCCACTTGTAGCCGATCCACATAGGGTCACATGTAGGTAATTTTAACAGGTTATCTTGTAGCAGGATCACACAGAGCCACTTATCATCTTGGTTTGTAGGGTCATTTAGACCCAGTCATCATCAGTCTTTAAGTCTCATCAAGCCGGAGGATTTTCGCACGTAGTGTGTTTTATTTCTAGAAAATACACATCTCAATCCATTCGTCATATTTCAAATTCTATGAACATATCATTAGATCATGACAAAAGAACCAACTCATCGCGATGGTTCCAACACCTCAGACGTCTCACCAATAAGATGCCAAGTCTCATTGATATGTGTGTTTTAGTTAATAGGGGCAAGTGGTGTTCAAGCACAGTCTGACCTACTGGGATGACGTGACAAACCAGGACTGGGGGTCCCACATGACCCGACCTAGTTTGACCTACCTAACCTAACCCGGTTCAGGACTGTGCCAGCCAGGCCCATTGGGCCATGCTAGACTTATCTTGGTCTGGTCATGTGTCCAGACCGCTAGGTCGCCTAGTGACCCGGTTCTATCTGACCCATCCTGTGGTAGTGGGTCCTCTTGTGTTCCATCCCAGGCCCCTAGTGGCATGGTTGTCACCCACCATAGCGTCTTCTTTGGAGATCTTATCTCTGCCATCCGAAACACCCATTGGAAATCTGTTTCCACCATGATGTGGATGGATGAGGGTGCCCCCCTGTCCCACACGCTATCCCGACTGGGCCTTGTGCCCGCCCCCAACAGCCAGCATGGCGTATGCCACCCATCTGATGCGGTGTGGTGTTCATATAAATCTATACTACCCACCGTCCTAGGTGTTGGTGGCCCATGATTCCCCACCACATCCTAAGTTGTCCACGTCCCTTGACTCGATGTGACATCATCGCGCACCGCCACCCGCCCATGGCTACAACTACGGGCCCCCACTACGAGTGTCGGCTTTCCGGTGGTTCCTTGTTCGGACTACAGGGTCCACTCCCATGGTTCGTTCCTTGATCATTTTGCACCATCATTCTATTTGGAGTGTCTTCTTCCCTGTTATTTCCTTGAGAGTGAATTGCCGTCAATTTGAATGTGTGGTCACAAAGAACACATGAACACACAAATACAAAGGAATTGAGTCCTTGTTCATCTCGACATGATTCATCCGTATTCGATATTTTGAATAATGGGAAGGGGGAGGTTCAAGAATCTATCCACAATCTAAACCCGAATAAAAAACCCAAATTTAAATCACCTTTCTCAAGAACATGTAACCCACATATCAACTTGTTCGTTGGTTGATCAGCGTTCTTTGTTTAAGAAAGTAGAATGGGGATTAAAATTTTCAAAATATAAACCCCTAACTAGAGATATTATGATTGGAGATAAGTTATGTTGCTAATGGATATTAATCCATGGGGATTCACAATACATTAGAATCCATTTTCGTTCACCATTCGTTGATTCCGGATCCATTCTACATGGTTTCATTGCCACTTTTCTGATTCATAAGCATTCGTCATTAGATATAATTCTCTCATCATTCCTCAGAAGAATTATAGATCGAGATCTATTTCTCCCACATCTTCATCTCATTAAAATAGAAATTCTTCACAACATATCTCTTATGCTTAGTGATTTCGTCGTTAAGCTATATCATTTTTAAAACAATGTTTCTGTTATGAATTAGTTAAAGGGACGTTACACTATTTCATTTATGGAATGAAACAGTATGCTCATAACTTTGTTTTAGTGAATTTTTTTGAATAAAATTAACCTATAATGTTTATTTTGTTTTTTATAAACCCATTGAATATTACCTTTTTCACTTGACCCGCAACGATCGAGGGTAGGTCCAGGAATAGGTAATATAATTGTAAATTAATTTATTTACTCCAAAAAACTAACTCCCATAGTTGGCCCACACCAAAAAATGTTAGGACCTTTCTTGTTAAAACATGATGCACTTAATAGAACAATACCCTCTGATTTTGGATCTGGGAACCAATTTAAAATTTAACGAAATCCCACCATAGAATTATTTAATAAACATAAAAAATGATCAAAAATACATTCCAACCACTTTGGGCCTCAGAATTATGTTCCATATCAATGCCAAGTTTCCAAATAATACCATTTTATTTTAAATAAATTAATATAATTCTATCGTTTTACATATTAACATTTCAAGAATTCATTACCAATTTAAAAAGTCTTTTATAGTGGATAAATTTACAATTTTACCAAGAAAGGATACTTATAAATCATTCACATAAAAATAAATATGCATCTATGGATGAGGAAGAGATAAATATATCACACCTTGATACTAGATGAATGTCTTGAATCACTCGAAGAGTTCAACTTAGATATTATTTAATGTAACTATGGGCCACTCGAAATAAAGGGAAGCCAAAAATATTATGGGATGTTTTTTTTTGAATAATCTATGATTTTAGTCAATGTATAAGAATTCAATAACGAGTATCCAAAAATATCATTTAATTTATTCTTCACATGGATATGGAATGAATAGTGTGTCAAATAATCCTTAATATGATATATAACCATTAAATGTGTCAAATAATTCATTCACATAGTATTATTCTTTAATAATTTTACAAAATGAGTTATAGGGTCAGGCTAATAGTGAAGAAATGAATATAGTAAGAAAAATAAATTTTATTCTTATAAAGGTGGTATGTAAGGGTTACATGGTTTTTCTCACACACAACTCAAAATTGTCTTGTATGGGGGCCAATTTACCTTAATGTAACCCTTATAGAGAAGGAGTTACATATAAATAACTCCATAATACCCTTACAAAACATTTAGAAACTAAGGGTTATCCTAAAACAACACCAAGGATAACCTTTTATGGAATATTGAAAATCAACCATACTATTATATAGTGATAGGTTACGATTATTAAATCATTATATAATTAGTATTACCCTTAAGTAGCTAGGAAACTGCCCATACATTACGTTTTTAAATGTATAGTTACCATTACATAGTTTCAGGGAAGAATCCTTACATAAATTTTGAGGAACCATTATTTAGTGCCTTATATAAAACAATGTATCCTTTATAAACACATGGAAACAATTACAAAGTGGATTATTATATCTCATGTGACTTATGTAGGAAACTATACAAAACTCATATAAATTATAGTGTATCCCTAATAATCTCCTTGTCACCCATACACACCTCTAACAAAAACTTTACAATACTCATTGAAATTATGAGTTACCCTTACGTATCTTCCAAAAACCACCATGCGTATGGTTAAAAGGCATGTACACTTCCATAGGTCATATTCCACGTGAAATAGTTTAGCATTAGTTTCATTTATTTACATTACCTCAAAAATAATTATAAATAATTAACTAAATATGGTTAAAATAATATATAAAAATTGATAATGTTACAATATATGGTGTCAATATATTTGTTATACATCTGTACATTATTTTATGAGTGATCGATGGTGATGAATATAAATGATTAGTGTACCGAAGTAGGTAAGGTATTAGTTTTGTTTTCATCCTCCCTAGTATTTAATATAAAATATTCACATATTTAGGAGTGATTTTAGAGCAAATCCAATTTACAATAAATTTTATAACCATGTCATAAATACACACACACATATATATATATATTCAATTCATCATGAGTATGAATGAGATCAAGTCCGATATATCAAGTTCATCGTGTTTTTGAAGTGTTCTTTCATATTTTTTTCCACTATCATTAAATTATATTATATTTATTTATTTTTAGTTGTAGATGGTTTGTTGTGACAACAAATCATGTATTTTTATTTGGTCATAATTTATTTATAGTTTTATTTTTTGTGTTTTCTAAAATATATATAATTATTAATAAAATATTTATGACTATATCCATTTAAATGAATATTACCCTTTCTTCCAATGTTAAGACACAACCCAATACGTGGATTGAGTTACATCTACCCAAATCCAGCCTCCCTAGGTCTGGGGATGAAGGCCAGTATTAAAGAAATAAATATCAGGTGTAGGAATTTCCCTCAATTCATGTATTCATAAAAACAACCATCTCAATGAAAAAATATAGTGGATGAAGAGAAAAATAATTGAAAAATAATTGATTTATCCATGAATTTAACACCTCTATATTGTAATAGAGTATGTTAGTGTAAATAGAAATGTAATGTAGATAAGTAAAATAATAAATATTATGTACCATCCTGAAAAAAACTAGAAAGTAAAATTAGGTGTGGAACAACTCCTAATATCTATCTTGTGACCATTGAATATTTTCAAATGTACCAGGTATCCCTAAGATCTATTGATGTCGTTGTCGACCTATCATTCATCTACATAATACATGACAAAAGCAAGGAAATCCATGTAGGGGTCAGTATAGTCCTACTTAGTAGGATGTCCAAAAAGTTGAATGGGTAGTAAGAGATACAATAGGAATATGAAGACTGTAAATAGTAAACATGATACAGAAAGTAGTGAAATGGAACAAAGAAACCCAAAACAACAGTTATAGTATACTCATATAATAAAAATGATTTTGACATGATTTCTAGATATACTATATGTAAGGGCATCGATCTATTTTAAAAGAGTGGACTCATCCATCCATGAGAATATGAGAATGAAATGTATGTTTCCTTCTATTCCCATCTTCTATTATCATGGAAATAGGGTAATGAATACAATTGTATGGATACATAAGTATATATATTCTCAGTTAAAAGTATGAAAAATTATAGGGAAATGAGATCTACATCTCACAGCTCATGCCAGGATGAAGTATGGCCAATAATTCCAAAATTGTAACATTGATTCCTAGAATCTCACATGACATCCCAATACTAACCATCAATCTCTTGAAATGGATCTTGATTGTCCACAAAGTTGAGGGGGCACAATCTCTAGGTATAGAATTTATGCCCATGTACGATGTGAGGGTTCCACTCAAGATTTCTATAAAGGACTCGTGAATAGAATATATAGTAGGTTCTACATGGGAGATAGTTGAGGACCCATGACTATCCAAGTTGGAGGGTAACACTCTAAATGACATCAAGGATATGTTGTTAGACCACCTGTGAGGTTCCAAATTAGAGTTAGTAGAGGAACAATGATCCTCCCAGATAAATCATTCCTCTAAAAAAGTAATCAATGTCACAAGTCCATCCTTTCTAGTGGGTTATACATGGGATTCTATAGAGGACCCATGCTCTGTGGCAATGGGAGGGATCTACTCTAAGAGTTTGTGGGGGGTACCATGACCTTTTATCATATGAGGGTTCCACTATAGGAGTTTATAGAGTACCCTTGACAATTCTAGATAGTGGGTTCCCCTCTAATTGTTGTTTAGGTCCCTAGCCCATCCCAATTTGAGGGATCCACTCGGGACTCATCGAGGACCCATGCTTAGCTTAGCTAGAGGGTTCCACTCAAGAGTTAGTAGAGGACCAATTCAATTTCAAAAAACATAGGGTTCCACTATAGTAATCTATTTATGCACCATTATTAGATCATTTCGTGAGTTCTACTCTATTCATCTAGGATCCATGCCCAAACTAGCTAGAGGGTTAAAATTTGGATGCATCAGGTGATTGTTCATGATCACTACCATCATCAAGTGTCACCTAACGAAGCATCAAGTCAAGAAAAATCCACATAATATGTCAAAATTTGTAGACTATAACACCACCTCCTTAAACATGGGGAAAAATCTGGATATGTGACTCACGAGCCAAAATCAAGGTTCAAAAGAAAAAGATACATAATATTGTGGTCTACAAAAAATAAACGAATTCGTACATGGTGTGTGAGGGAAAAAACAAGGGATTTGGTCACAAACCATTACCTTGAAGTGTCCTTGGAGGTACATTTATCTAAATCTATGTGGTGATATATGGAATTTTTGGGATATAATCAATGTTCCCAATCCACATGGGGTCCAACCCGTCTGCTTGGTCTTGTTAGTTTATCCATCTTGTGTATGTGTACATTGTTACATGGTGTGCCTCTTCACATGGATGGCTGCCAAAGTTATCTCACCATGCCCATGTTCCAAGGAACATGGCATGTTCATGTCCATGTGTTCCTTCTTATGGCTCATCCATATAAAAAAAGAATTATATGATAAGTTGGGAGTCCACACAGCCGGACATCATTATGAAATACCGACACCCTAACCATTTTATCAAGGTATCAACATGTCATGACATCTTTAATCTGCATGACACATAGTTAGGATTTCCAAATTATTTCACATATATTATCCACACATCGAATTTGGCCATTTCACTTCAATTATGGCATTGAATAAACTCGAAAATTAGGGAAATAGCTTCCAATCATTTTTTCCTTCCATCGAGTGGCACAAAATCTGATTCCCATGACTACGGTGTTTGGACACATGACACACACACCAATGTTCTGCCCAAATTAACTGGTCTGGCATATTCTATTTTAATGAAATCACCGACAACTCACAAAAAAACTAGATCAATTATTGATTTTTCGATCCACCCCTCACACATTGGTTTTCACAATTTTAAGGGTTCGATATGTCTCATTACATCTTGAAAATATCAAACCGGGAAACTAGGGTCCATCCTGTGAATAATTAAATCATTTGATGAGTACATGAACTAGAATAATATTTATGTAGTCCATGTCCAAGAATTATTTGCAAAAAATCATGATAGAGAATTTCTGGGTCATATAACATTAATTAATTGTTAAATAGGTACATTGGATCATGTCATCGATATGAAACCTGAATAGATAAATAGAGCGGATTGATCGACTCAATAAATCTAATAAAAATGTCATAATAAACAAATTAAATATTCCTACCTTGATATCAGATCATTCATCATTGAATAAAATTACTAATAATGAATGGATGATGTCATGGTGTGTGTTATGCCATAAACATCAACAATCCATTATTTTGTATATGTCCCAGGTGATTCTCTAATGGAACGATGAGACAAATATCTAGAGTCCAATGACGATTTATGAGGATATGCCTATGGGATTCACCCTGGAAATATTTTATTAGACAATTCATTTATGTTTGAATGATCAATTAACTAATTTAATTTAATTAATTTACCAACATAGTGTACAAAAAATATGAGAGAGTTCTGAATTCCATATGATTACCTTTTCATGGTCATTTCATGAGAAAAAAACATATTCCATTCACAACCGTGATATCATATTTCTCAATAGAGAATCTATTTAACAGTTATCCCATTTTTTTGAGAAACTATATCCACATATTATAAAATATATTTAATATAATTATTAAATTAATTCAGGGAAAATCTATCCTCTAAATCACATGTTGTCATAGTATGAAGCTCTGGAAATATATATGATAATATTTCAATGTCATATTATGAAATGAATTGGTCTATAGATCATTCCCTTATACTTGATTTCCCTCCAATAAAAACAGATATAAACAATAAACAAGGGATATTGAGCCCTCATATGGATATACCACTTACCTGATCTATCTAGCATGTTCTTGTACTACCACAATGAGTAAACCAATGGGGTGGTTAATCAATGTTGGGGACTCTCCTATCTACCCTATATCTCCATCTGGTTATTCTCGTAGGTGGATCTATCATCGATTAACATATCATCTTAGTGAATCATGTTCATTGGGAGACTCTTAAGAAATATGATTCACTAAGATGATATTTCATCATTGAACATATCTATCATCCACTCGCTATAGATTTGGGGGTTGGGTGAGGTGGTAGGATACCTCACCACCCCGCTTCATGATCACAAATTCCTAGATGAACCTTGGTGAAAGCTTTCTGCCACATCTGATCCTCTACAATCCAAACCATTGGGAGACTCTTAAGAAGATATTTTCTCTTGGATCAAAATCCATGGGACTATGACAACTATTTGTAAGATTTATGTTTTCTCTACACCATCCCAATCCTATCATGGATGACTTGGACGTTCATCGTCAAAGACGGAACCAACTATGGACCCACAATATATGTCTCAATAATATGTTTCTAGGAAAATGGTAACCTGTAGGGTCTCCAATACAATCCCTCAAAAGGATTCATGGCGATGGTGGAGTGTTTTATGTTATTGTATGAAAAAGATAACAAGGGAAGTTGATTCTAAAATTTATGTAATTTTTTTATACATAATCTTTAAGCTTATCCTCCAACACATGGATAGTGTGCTCAGTCATCCAATCAGGATGGGTGTGAAAGGTTTTACTCATCCTCATATCAATATTTTATTCCTATTAAAGGAATTTTCAATACTCTGACATAAATCACAAATTAGATTTTGAGAGAATGATCATGGGAACCCCATGAAGGAAAAGAATATATTAAACAAAAATCATCACAAAAAATCTACCAAACTCTTTTCCCAGATAGAAAGAAAGTGTGTTGACTTCATGAGTCCTTACACAATCACACATGTGGAATCTTGGCCCTTAACTATGTGTAGTATCCTTATTTCCAAATCCTTGGATATTCCATATCACATACACTCAATGATATCAAAGGGTTATAGGAACCCATCTATAATGTGGTCCCTAGATTTCACTTGATGACATGTATGTCACTTAGATATGAACTCATATATGATACAACATATACTGGACCACCAAAACAACCATTGATGGTTATTTTACATCTTCCCCACACCTAGATGTTCTTCTAGTGGAGAAGTGTGGAACTCTCACATCACCTCCTCCAATATCATGATTGAAACAACAATCCATTCCTATACTATGATGAAGTGATTCCCTCCTTCAAAATCTCAACCTACTGAATAAAAAATGGATATCTAATCATGATACAACTCAAAAAAGAAATCTCATTGATGGGACTATATCATAGACACTATTAGTGTTGAAGTAAACACTATCATCAAATGAAAAGATGTACCCTTGTGTTCCAGAAGGATAAATGAATGGAAACCAAATGCATAGAAAGCTCATAAACCAAGATAACATGGGACTTCCTGATAAGGGCGTCTGATACTATGTATCCCATAGTGGGTGTATATACTATCTTCAATTCAGTTTCATAAAGAAACTCCAACCATTGTCTCTATCATAGGTTCCTGTATCCCTATTTGAATAATTACCTAATACATTGTTGGTATGTGTAAACCACAAAGCACCTACCAAAATGGTTGTTCCCCACACCCTCAGATAAAATAATACTAATTACTACTCTATATCACAATTCATGTTGTTTTTATAATCTGTACCCATATGCATTGATCAGTATGTGATAAATGTCTGTCACTTCATCTACACATAGCCAAAACCATCACCTAAGGTATCACAATAACATATTTACTCCATGAATTTAACTAGTAGTATCAACACATGATTAATTTTCAACATTAGACTTAAATAATTGAAGTCAATCTATCAATAATAATTCATGTTAAATTTACTCATTTCCACATCATGGGGGTCAATGGTGTTTCAATTCTAGAGAAGTCAACCACAAACATCTATAATAGCCTATCAAGGGACTAAAACTCAAAACATCTTACTCATTGTTGGGTTGATACCATGAATAAACTAAATCAATCATCACTATTTTTGTGGATAAAATTTGTTCCGAAATGACAATCCCAGAAAAGGGAACCTCATGAATACTGATGTGACAAACTAGGGTTTCCAATAATGTTGGTCCTCTAAAATAAAATCTATAACTATCATCTTTTTCTCTTAATTTTAATCCCCTAGTACAAAGAAAATGAGTAATAGATCAATAAAGATGGCCACAAAATTTTCTAATTATAGCTATAAGTTCTGGTTCATCAAATCCATTAACATAGTGGGAGAGTTCTTTAAAAAAGGGGTATTAATATGAACTCTTACAATCTGTAGTGACATCCTAATTAATTTTTCTTAATATAATCCATATGAGCCCTCAAATAATTGTATATAGACTAGTGGCCAATCTACCAGAACTATCTCGCACCATAGATATGGTCTAAGAGTTCATCAATCCATAATAATAGGAAATTTTTATTTGTTGCGTCATGGTTTAGGTGATTATAATCCATTAAATACAAAACATAATCAACATCCTTCTTCTTATAAATGACTAGTACTACTCCTAGGAAAACAGTGGGACTGATGAAATGCTTCTCTCAATGGTTCTCCTACAATATTAACAACTCTTGAAGCTCTATAGAGGTCATATGAAATACATTAGAATGTATTAGTGTTTTTTCTGGGATGTATGTCAATGAAAATCCCCATCTCCTTCCCTGTAGGTAGTCCTAGAACGTCCCCATAGAATATGTCCATATAATACTACATAACTAATTGAATATATATGTTTTGTAGATCACAATAATTCTAACTAATGGATTATATGATACATCTTCCATCTCATAGAACCCATTCATCTCACCATGAAATTTCTATCTCCCATAATAGTGTATCTTATCAAATCAATGCATATGAATTTGACTCTCAAAGGTGAATGTAAATCATAGATCAAACCATTAATAACT
The DNA here is from genome assembly GCA_963277665.1 of Viscum album. Taxonomy (NCBI): domain Eukaryota; kingdom Viridiplantae; phylum Streptophyta; class Magnoliopsida; order Santalales; family Viscaceae; genus Viscum; species Viscum album. The sequence continues at coordinate 1,571,990,445 of OY728121.1, read as the reverse complement.
AATACATACCCAAAATGGAATCATAGGGTTCCATTGTGATATCCAAAATGCCTCATGTAAACATATCTCCACCATGAAATATATCTCACCATCGGTATGTAAAATATATTGAAGAAGAATTTCTAGTAGAATCTTTAAGATGAAGCTGTAAGACAAGAGATATTGTTGGGAGCTCCAACCCCCACACTAGGATTGTAGAGGCGAGGTAATGAATTAAACCCTTGTGTACTAATACTTAGTCATGTGTAGAATAGGCACATATCATACATATAGACATCTAGTTCATTGCAGGGTCAAAATCCTACAAATCTTGTAGTTTTCTACGGCCTCGACTGCTAGCTATATGAGCATGACATTTTCCACATAGTGGTGGTGGTGGGAGGATCTCATAGTCTTTTCCACCACCCACATCTCATCCTTCCCTATCATCTCTTCCACCCTAGGGACCACCATTCCCTCTCATTTTATATCCCTAATCATAGTGATCCCTCATTCATGTCAGTCTATTAACCACATTTATATGAACCTTAGCACATGTAATTGGGAATTTTGTCACTATGTTGCCTCACCTGACATAAATATAGTTTGACAGACATTGGGCTGGTGTGTTTCTCGACATATTCCCTAAACCGCATGAACCCATGTCTGAGTCTGATGATTAGAGGATCACTTATAACAATATCCGACAAATTGGAACACGGTGGCTACTGCATATGACTCAGACTTGTGATTCACAAAGCTATCATTAGCTACAGGTAAACTCTATGATTGGAAACTCTCTATCACTAGTGTCTAGTTCAACAAATCGGCATAGGAGGGAATGCAGAAGCTAACCACACTCGTATGGATATATCAGTGGATTACCTAATAAAACATCTATAATTGGTAGTATACATCACAAATCATGTGATGGGAGTAATTTTTATGGTATGTAAAAATTGAGTCATACTCAGACACCATCATCCTTCTCTTACAAGGCATCATAACCTCCTGGATCTGAACTAAGCACTATCATGAGGTATAAAACACCTCATTAAATATCTGTTATAAGTAAAACCATGATATATTAGACTCATTGTGCATCCTAATAATAAAACTCCCCTAGATCCCATCTACTTCTTTGAAAAGGCCTAGTTCCCCGGAAACCTCATAATTTTCTATTAATTAGATAGTCCTAATGACATGGTCCACTAAATCTATCCAATATTCTGCATCCTAACGATCTATCTCACCACATAACCTCCTTGGTCTATTGTTCTAGAACTCACGAAGCACGTAATGCAAGAAACCATCCCCAAGCATCTCTATTGGGGTGATTTTATTATTTATAGGATGAGGTGATTATACCTTCCCACATGAAGGATTAATATTATGGGATGGACCGTAATCATAGGCTTCATCACATATCCAATTGTTGTGATGATCAAGAATTGGTATCCTCGCTTGCAATCATCATGGAGGAATCATGAAAATTTTCAAGATGTACCATGGTATGATGAGAATATATATATATATATATATATATAACAACATTGTGGAGTAGACTCAATAAGGACATTCAAATCCACAATTGTAAAATGTGCATGTTTCCTCGATCCTTTCAACCAATACCTATGTATGCTGAGTTGACTAGTAGGAAGTCATGTTCTTGGTGAATGGATACATCACCCGTCCACACCATCACTGGAATCCCTATCAAGAGAAATGAGCTCAAGACAATGTATAGTGTTTCCATAATCCCAATTAAATAATCATAACAGGAAAACTCCATCCATTATCTTGTGGAACAAACCACCTATGAAACCAATCATTCATGACCCGAACCCTCATTGGGATCGATCCATAACTACCCAAGCCCGCCTCCATAGGCTAGGGGCTAGAGACAATCACTGAAGGAATAAATTGCATGTGGATTCCTTTATATAATACTCCCTGACCCCAGTTACCTAGAGTCGGTGCATTAGTACATAACATTGTCATGATGACAGGAAAGATCAAATCTCTAAAGGCCGAATGGTTTAGTAGCTTTCAAAACACTAGACATATTTAGAAATTTTACATTACAATATAAAGTGAAAAACTACTACAACAACATATTGTCTCCATACTCCACACTATTATCCTCTCATAATTTCTCTTCAGGTCATTCATAATTTACTTCTTCACATCCTGGGAAAAATAAAACATAGAAAAGGGGTGAGCTCAAATTCCCAGTAAGGATAACAATATAGCAGAAACTTTCATAAATAATAATAAACATTTAAGGCAATGTATAAGTAAAACAAAATCCATTTAAAATTGAACTTCAACATAGTATGACAAACATAAAATGAAATAATTCCATTTACTTATTCACATGGATATTCTACTAATTGAATAATCACATGCAATATCAATAACCACTTTCATAATGATGGAATCCATAATGCCAGACTATCATAACCACATAGACAAGGCCTCGTGCCAAGACTACAAATAAGATTTTTTCAAAGCCTTGTTTCAAGACTCTAGTTTGTCTCATGAGACCTACCGATGCATCGAGGAGCTATAGTGGGCTCCACCCGTCACATATTAAGTCCAATGCATTCCCATGTGAAAAGGTTTAAACATTACATAAACATTAGTATTAAAACTAGCATACGAAATTTCAATACTTTCACCATAAACTATGAATTGTATAAAAATAGCACATCCACAGTCAAACATATCACAAAACCATCAATACAATATATAAGTTTTGTATCACAACAAATCAACTTCAAATAAGTGGAAAATCCATTAAAGGATGTTGACATAGATGAAATCAAAACTATTTTTAGAGAAATATCTCTTTCTATTTTGAAATAATTTAAGAGTCATATATTTATAAAATAAAACATTTTCATTGAAAATATTCTTATAAGCATTTAAGGAATGCTTCGACGATTTTATAATGGCGGAAAATAACCACACCCGCCGTATAAGTTAAAAAACATTCTTACCTTAATTCTGTCGAAAGGGTTAAAAATCACCTTGTTTGGAAAACGAAGGAAATATTTCTTTATAAAACTCTTGTAAAAAGTCAAACAGGGGTATAAATTACATTAACCCATATTCTTTTAAATATTAAAAATGTTTTGAAATACATTTTTAAGAAACCTGGATGTGGATGATAAAGAGATCCCATTAGATTATTACGTATAAACAACCTCATATATTGAAGTGATTGTGAAATAACCCTTACATTGTACTTTTCCATTTTTGGGGTAGATTAACCTCCTTTATAATGGTGAAATAATTTTTATTAAATTTTAAAAGAATCATATACTTTAATATGATATCATATATGATCTTTTAACATTGATTTGTTAATAATATCTTAGTATAATTGTTTTTTCGGGTGTTAAATGACTCGTTTTCTTTTATATGTTTTGTTACGTAAGCCATTTTTGTAATGGATAGGTTGTATCTTATTCATATCCAGAATTATATCAAGTCCTTAAACATTATTTTTAAATCATAAAATGATAATTATACTGGAATGGATAAGATAGATAATGATTCTCATCGCGTTCGTGGAGACGGTAGTCCGTACGTACGCACGAGCGACAATATAATTCTTTTGATATTAAAATAATATATAATTGGATGTTATATCATATATACATAATAATTATCATGTAATATTTATTATTTACAAGAATTACACATAATTATTATACCCATCCAAATAATAATTTATTGAATAACAATTACACCACGACGTGGAGACGATAAGCCGTACGTATGCACGTATGGTGACATGTTATTCAAAGGGTGGATAGAATACTGAATATGGTTGTACCATATTTATAATAACATCACAGTATATATATAATACTAATGTTATTATTTTATAATTGTAACAACAAAGGAAGAAGACGTGGATGAAGAAAGGAACTTGAAAAAGGATGGTGAAATCATTACCTCTTCTTTGGGTTCTTCCTTTTGATTTGATCAAAATGGCTCCTTAAGTTGGCTTTATGACTAATGTAAGGCCTCTAGGTTGAATTGAGGGATGTTGAGAGAGTATTTGGGCAGAGTTTTGCAGAACCAAAAGGCTTTTATGGTGTTATGTAATGAGAAGGGAGAGTGCCCTTTTATAAGAGGGGTGAGGGGCACCTTTGGAAAATCTAGAAATATTAATTTTTATTAAATTCATATTCGGTTTCTAATGGCTAAAAAGTTGATTATTTAAATGTTAATGTGTGTATGGGTCGTAAAACACTCAAAAAATATAATTTAGATAGGTTTGGGTTACTATATTAACCTTATATTTAACTATTAACTCTTAGTTAATTAGTTTCACTGTTACAATGTGTCTTTGTATTTTTATATTATATGGTTAATAGACATACTATATACATCCAATATACCCCCACGTGGTCCATTAATGATACACCTATCATGATATAAGTCTCCTGACCGATCCTTAAATTTTTAGTAATTTTATATTAATTAATAATATACTATTTGTTTAAAAAACTCTTTTTTGTCAATTTTGACACTATTCAATAATTGATTTTTTTAAAAATCATAACAGAATGATTACTTCAAAAAAAGATAATTAAATCATTCCTATCATGACATTTTAACCTTAAAAATTAGTTTAATTCATTAAAATTCTAAAAGAATATTTATTTGGGTATCTACAATATCAATCATTTTAATTTTTCACTATTATGGTAATTACTGCATCACCATTTTTTCATATATAAATTACATTATTTAATGTCTAAAAATTATAAATAAAATACCATTATGTAGGAAATCTTTTTATCATTTTAATTAATATTTATAGTCGAAATTCCAACATATATAACCCTATATAAAAATTGTGTTTCTAAAAGATATCGGCTTGTGTCATTTTTGTATTTATTTTAACATAATTAAAATAAAGTGTCCCTATCACTTACAAGTGGCACCATGGGGTCCCAAAATCGACCAAAAGACCACTATGGTCGAACATGTATCATCCAATAAGGTTAGGACACGTTTCAGGGAATTTTTTATTATTATAATATAATTTTTAACCCTTATTTACTGGATTTACCCTTTAACCATGATAAATTAAATATTTACCGAAGTAATTTTTTAAAATGTCTAAAAATAAAAGTTACCTATTTACACAATTTTAACATCATGATTCCAAATATGGAATCCATTTTTCTAAATTCAAAACACATAAGTGGCAGAAATTAATTTAAAATTAATTCCCGCTGTCAAAACAAAAAGCGTGTTTTTATGATATAATAACTATCAAAAGATTGGCAGTTGTTTATGTTCGGTTTAATTGTGAAATTATGTCCAATGACCAAAATTGTATTAAATTGTAAAAATATAATGTAGATATAATTTTAAACCACTCAAATTCGTAATTTATCTATATAAATTATTTCGATTAAAAAAGTTGTTTTTAATTAAAATTTAGTAATTTTCACTATTCATCAAAATATTAATGTTATCTGAAAAGTACCAAAATTTCACCTTAGGCTAAATTCGATATTCCGAATCCAAAAATTAAGTCCATTTTGAAATATAAAATATATATAATTTCAAAATTAGGTATTAATATTCATAACGGCTAGTTTGATTGGTTATGGTGTGTTAGAACTTGGTGTAGCGTACAACACACGCTATCACATTATTCAAAGAGAAGTGTACTGTAGAAGCTTGGGGTGTTACATTCTCCCCTCCTTCAAATAAGTTTGTCCTCAAAATTTCTAGAATAGTATCGCATGAAAATAATCGGGGGGTTCTTCATCATAAGTTCCTCAGGTTCCCACGTTGCCTCTTCCATCTTATGGTTTCTCCACAAAAGTATTACCAAAAGCGTCGTCCGGTTTCTCAGTAATTGTTCTCTCGTATCAAGAATCTTGACGGGATCATCGCAATAAGAATGATCGGGTTCCAGTTCTAATTCCTCATAGGTGAGTACATGTGTTGGGTCAAGCATGTATTTTCTCAATAGAGATACGTGGAACACATCGTGAACTTTGGAGAGACTTGGCGGCATTGCCAATCGGTAAGCTACAACCCCAATTCGTTCTAGAATTTTGAAAGGTCTGATATACATGGGACTCAATTTACCTTTCTTACCAAAATGTATGAATCCATTCCATGGAGACACAATTAGGAAAACATGATCACCGACTTGAAATTCAAAATCCTTCCTTCGATTATTGGCATTTCTCTTCTGCCTACTTTGAGCTGCTTTGATGTGATTTTGGATTACGTTCACCTTTTCCATTGTTTCCTCCACTAGTTCTGGACCTACAAGTTTTCATTCACCAACGTCATCCCAATAGGTTGGTGTGCGACATCTCTTTCCATATAACGCTTCATATGGTGCCATATGAATACTCGAATGGAAGCTATTGTTATATGAAAATTATTCCAAAGGTTAATATTGATCCCACATACTCTGAAAGTCAAGTGAGAAAGATCTCAACATGTCTTATAAGGTTTTAATAGTCCGTTCTGATTGTCCGTCTGTCTGAGGGTGGTAGGCAGCGCTCAAATGAAGTTTTGTATCCAGGTATTTCTGAAGACTCTTCCAGAATATTGATGTAAAATAGGGATCACGATCTGAACCAATCGATAGGGGTACTCCATGAAGTCTCACCACTTCATCAATGTATAGTCTTTCTAGATATTCCAGTGGTAGATCTTCTCTTATAGCAAGAAAATGTGCTAACTTGGTAAGACGGTCAACAATAACCCATATTGCATCGTTCCTTCTAGGAGTCTTTGGTAGCCCCAGGAAAAATTTCATCGTAATATTGTCCCATTTCCACTCCGGTATGGGATGAGGTTGCAATACTCCACCAGGCTGTTGCCTTCCAGCTTTCACTTGTTGACACACCATTCATCTTGACACAAAATCAGCAATCTCCCTCTTTATTTTGTCCCACCAAAAATGTTCCTTCAAATCTCTATACATTTTGGTTCTCCTAGGGTGTATAGAGAAATTTGAACTATTAGCATCATCCAACAATTCCCTTTTTAGATTAGGTATATCGGGAAAACAAAGCCTCTTCCCGAATATCAAAATTCCTTCTTCATACACAAAGTCTCTCAATCTCTCATCATTCACAGCTTTAATCTTCTTTTGAAATTATTCATCATCGGTCTGAGAACTCTTAATCCTTTCTAGTAAAGATGGTTTGGCAAACATTTGAAAAAGCATTGATGTTTCACCTTCCCTAGTTATTCCCATGTCCATGTTCACTAGATCCATGAAAATTGGATGCCTTTAAATTCTAATATTGTTCAAAAATCCATGGTCTTTTCTGCTCAAAGAATCTTCCACCTTGTTTGCTTTCCTCGGGTGGTAGTGTATCATACAATCATAATCCTTGAGTAATTCAAGCAATCTCCTTTGCCTCATGTTGAGTTCTTTTTGTGAGAAAATATACATCAAACTCTTGTGATCAGTATAAATCTCACATTTTTCACCATAGAGGTAGTGACTCCATATCTTCAAAGAAAGGATCACAGTTGCTAACTCAAGATCATGAGTAGGATAGTTTTGCTCAGGAATTTTCAACTGTCGTGATGCATAGGCAATAACCCTATCATTCTGCATAAGGACACAACCAAGTCCTTTCTTCGATGCATCACTATAAATAACGAACCCATAAGTCCCCGATGGTAGAGTCAATATAGGAGAATTGACTAATATTCTCTTCAGTTCCTCGAAACATTATTCACAAACTTTTTCCCAAACAAATTTAACCCCTTTACGTGTGAGCTTCGTAAATGGGTTAGCCAACTAGGCAAAATTCTGGATGAAACGTCGATAATAACCTGCTAAACCAATAAAAGTACGTACCTCAGTTATACTAATTAGTGCTAGCCATTCTTGGATTTCCTTGGTCTTAGAAGGATCAACAGAGATTCCATCTTTAGAGACAACATGGACAGGAAAAGGAATCTCCTGATTCCAGAATTCACACTTGCTAAACTTCCCATATAATTCATGTCTTCTCAGAGTCTTCAGGATAATGCGCAAGTGATTTTCATGATCTTCAAAGCTTTTGGATTATACCAAGATGTCATCAATAAATACCACCACAAATTCATCAAGATATTCCTTGAAAACTCTATTCATCAGATCCATGAATACAGATGGTGAATTAGTCAATCCAAAAGGCATTACTGTAAACTCATAATTCCCATACCTGGTTCGAAATGCTATCTTCGGGATGTCTTCCTTCTTCACACACAACTGATGGTATCCAGATCGAAGGTCAATCTTTGAAAAGTATTGAGCTCCATGCAGTTGGTCAAATAAATCATCAATGAGAGGTAGGGGATACTCGTTATTTATTGTTATAGAATTGATATCCCTATAGTCGATACATAACCTCATAGATCCATCTTTCTTTTTAACAAAAAGAACAGGGGCTCCCCATGGAGAAACACTAGGGAGAATAAATCCCTTATTACTCAATTCCTCTAGTTGTTTCTTTAGTTCAACTAATTCTATAGTGGCCATTCTATAAGGGGACTTCAATATATGCCTTTATCCAGGAATTAAAACAATGGAAAATTCAACTTCTTATTCTGAAGTATGTCCAGGTAAATCGTCCGGAAACACATCTACATATTCTTTAACAATAGGTAAATCCTCTATTTGAACATTCATTTCCCCACACACTGTAATTTCATCCTCTTCCTCCCTAATAATTGAATTTAGGTGAGCTACTGGGGGTGGATCTAGATAAGAATTAGGTGGTGATGATTTTGCTCTAAAGATAAGGTGTTCCTTATCATCATCATCACGAATCGTAAACACTTTATTCTAACAATAAATCATCGCATCATAGTCTGAAAGCCAATCCATACCGAGGATTATATCAAACTCAAACATAGGTATGACGATGAGATTTGCAGATAAAGAACATTTTTGTGCTCTAATGGGGACTGATTCACAAAACTTTGTTTCAATGATACTTCCCTTGGGAGTTTTAACTGACAACTCCCTTGTTAAATCAAATTTGAAATACCTAATTTTCTTAGAAAACTGGGAAGATATGAAACAATGCGATGATCCAGAATCAAATAATTCATTTACTAAACTTGAGGAAACCATTAAATTACTTGCAACCACGTCTTTCAGAGCTTCTACCTCCGCAGTAGTGATATCATAAGATTGGCCTTGATCCCTTGGCCTTTTCTGAGGTAGGTTCTCCTGACGCTTAGGACATTCATTTTCATAATGCCCCATCTCCCTGCAATTGTAGCACTAAACAATGGTAGCTTCCTTTTTCCCTTTGCAATCACGAGCATGGTGGCCTTTTTCACCACACTTTTAAGAGACTCATGTTCCCTTCAAGCAAGTACCGAGGTTTTTCTTACCATATTTACCACTACATGGATATTAAACATTTCCCTTCTTCCCCTTATTTCCATTACCAAATTGATCAGCATGTCTCTTCTTCTCTTGCTTTTCTTTAAAGTCATAAGACATAGAGAATTCCTTTTCGGTCTTGATAGCACATGAGACAATGTCTTTGAATGACGAGAAGGATTGTGAGACTAATGCTCGACGGAGAAACGGTTTTAACCCATAAAAGAAATGATCAATCTTACTTCTTGGGTTACATATATAATCTCTAGCATACCTTGCTACCCTTCTAAAGTTAGCCTCATACATTGCGACATTCTCATCCTCCTTTTGTCTCAGACTCAGAAATTGCCTTTCCATATCTGCTCGATGGTCACGAGGAAAGTATTTTTCTAAAAACAGATCTTTGAAATCCCCCCATTCCATATTTTATACTTCATCATCTTCCTTCGTGTTTCGAATCTGTGACCACCATTGATCAGCATCTCCATTGAGGTGGTAAACTGTCATGATAACTTTTTCCCTTTCACTACTCCCCAATGCCTGAAATATTTTCTCTAGGGAATTTTTCCATTACTCAGCTACTAAGGGATTTGTACTCCCATTGAACGTTGGTGGTTGTTTCCTCATGAATCGATCTAACTTTTATCCTCCACGCTGTGGATCAGGGTGCTCCATATGGGTAAGGTTATTATTCATAACCTAGGTGAGTTGTCCCAGTATGGTGATTAGCTAATCGGCACCAGTTGCATCACCAGCTCCACTATAATTATCTTGAGTAGGACATAAATCCCTACATGGAGTGCGTGCATTGATACAGTTTCCATTTCTTCCACTAGGCGCCATTTCTAAACAATGGCATAAACTAGATCAGTTTATGAATCAAAATACACAATTCCATACTTATAAAACACTTAACATAAATTGAACTATTTATGGATATAATCCATAATCATAAAAAATGTTATCTTTGAGAATGTATATACTCATAAACCTTTCATAATGATTTGTAATGAAAATGATAGTTATCCTATGCATATCCCCCGGGAGTGTCGTAACCAAGAGTGCAGCAAGGCCCGTTGTTGTGCACCAGTTCCCGTTCGAGTCTAGTTCAAAGCTGTGTTTTCGGGTTTTACCCCTAGGTATATCTGTGCCAGAGCTGCCTCTACCTGATCGTATCCAGACAGGGATGTATTGCTTGGAAAAGTCACAAAATCTCTATAATACCAAAATTCTAGGAAGATCTTCTAAACTAATCCTCAATTTTCATCTTAGGTCTATGAGCTCTAATCAGAGTTTATCTAAATCTAGCTTCCAAGGTTTGTACTAAACATCCTCTGATACCAACTATAACGCCTCAACCCCAGTTACCTAGAGTCGGTGCATTATTACATAACATTGGCATGATCACAAGAAAGATCAAATCTCAAAACAACGATTGGTTTAGTATCCTTGGAAAAACTAGACATATTCATAAAGTTTTACATTACATCATAAAGTGAAAAACTACTAAAACAATATATTGTCTCTATAGTCCACACTATTATCCCCTTATAATATCCCTGCAGGTCATTCATAATTTACTTCTTCACATCCTGGGAAAAATAAAACATAGAAAAGGGGTGATCTCAAATACCCAGTAAGGATAACAATATAGTGTAAACTTTCATAAATAAGAATAAACATTTAAGGAAATATATAACTAAAAAATGCCTTTTAAACTTGAACTTCAACATATTATGGAAAATATAAAATGAAATAATTCCATTTACTTATTCATATGGATATTCTACTAATCGAATAATCACATGCAATATCAATAACCAATTTTATAATGATGGAATGCATAATGCCCGACTATCATAACCACATAGCCAAGGCCTCATGCCAAGACTACAAATAAGATTTTATCAATTCATTGTGACAAGACACTAGTTCGTCTCATGAGACCTACCGATGCATCGAGGAGCTATAGCGGGCTCCACCCGTCACATATTAAGTCCAATGCATTCCCATATGAAAAGTTTTAAACATAACATAAACATTCGTATTAAAACTAGCATACGAAATGTCAATACGTTCACCATAAACTATGAATGGTATAAAAATAGCACATCCACAGTCAAACATATCACAAAACCTTCATTACAATATAGAAGTTTTTTATCATAATAAATCAACTTAAAATAAGCGTAAAATCCATCAAAGGATGTTGACATAGATGAAATCAAAAATCTTTTTAGAGAAATATCTCTTTCTATTTTGAAATAATTTAAGAGTCATATATTTATAAAATAAAACATTTTCTTTGAAAATATTCTTATAATCTTGTATGGGATGCTTCGACGAATTTATAATGTCAAGAAATAACCGCACCCACCGTATAAGTTAAAAAAACATTCTTACCTTAATTCTGTCGAAAGGGTTAAAAAGCACCTTGTTTGGAAAATGACGGAAAGATTATTTTATAAAACTCTTGTAAAAAGTCAAACAATGGTATAAATGAAATTAACCCATATTCTTTTAAATAGTAAAAATGTTTTGAAATACATTTTTAAGAAACGTGGATGTGGATGATAAAGATATCCCATTAGATTATTACGTATAAACAACCTCGGATAATGAAGAGATTGTGAAATAACCCTTACCTTGTACATTTCCTTGGATGGGGTAGGTTAACCTCCTGTATAATGGTGAAATAATTGTTATTAAATTATACAAGAATCATATACATTAATATGATATCATATATGATCTTTTAAAATTTATTTGTTAATAATATCATAGTATTATCGTTGTTTCGGGTGTTAACTGACTCGTTTTATTTTATATTTTTTGTTACTTAAGCCATGTTTTTCATGGATAGGTGGTATCTTATTCATATCCATAATGATTTCAAGTCCTTAAAAATTATTTTTAAATCATCAAATGATAATTATACTTGAATGGATACGATAGAGAATGAATCTCATCGCGTTCGTGGAGACGGTAGTCCGTACGTACGCACGAGCGACAATATCATTATTTTGATATTAAAATAATATATAATTGGATGGTATATAATATATAAAGAATAATTATCATGTTATATTTATTATTTACATGAATTACAGATCATTATTATACCCATCCAAATAATAATTTATTGAATAACAATTACACCACGACGTGGAGACGGTAATCCGTACGTACACACGTATGGTGAAATGTTATTCAAAGGGTGGATAGAATACTGAATATAGTTGTACCATATTTATAATAACATCCCAATATATATATTATACTGGAGTTATTATTTTATAATGGTAAAAACAAAGGAAGAATAAGTGTAAGATGAAAGGAACTTGAAAAAGGGTGGTAAAATCAATACCTCTTCTTTGGGTTCTTCCTTTTGATTTGATCAAAAGGGATCCTTAAGATGGATTTATGACTAAAGTAAGGCCTAAAGGATTAATTTAGGGAAGTTGAGAGAGTATTTGGGAAGAGTTTGGCCGAACCAAAAGGCTTTGAAGGTGTGAATTAATGAGAAGGGGGAGTGCCCTTTTATAAGAGGGGTGAGGGGCACCTTTGGAAAAGATAGAAATATTAATTTATTATAAATTCATATTCGGTTTATAATGGATCCAAAGTTGATTATTTAAAGGTTAATGTGGGGATGGGTCTAAAAAGACTCATCCAATAAAATTTAGACAGGTTTGTGTAACTATATTAACCTTATCTTTAAGTATTAACTCTTAGTTAATTAGTTTAACTTTTACAATGTCTCTTTGTATTTTTATATTATATGGTTAATAAACATACTATATACATCCAAGAGACCCCCATTTGGTCCATTAATGATAAAACTATCATGATATAAGTATATTGGCCGAACCGTATATTTCTAGGAATTTAATATCAATTAATAATATACTATTTGTTTTAAAAACACTTTTATGTCAATTTTGACACTATTCAATAATTGATATTTGTAAAAAATATAACAGAATGATTAATTAAAACAAAGTTAATTAAATAATTAATAACATGTCATATTAACATAGAAAATTAGTTTAATTCATAAAAGTCTCAAATTATATTTATTTGGGTATCTACAATAGCAATCATTTTAATTTTTCACTATTATGGTAATTACTGCATCACCATTATGTCATATATAAAATAAATTATTTAATGTCTAAAAATTAAAATAAAATACCATTATGTAGGAAATCTTTTTATATTTCTAATTAATATTTATAGTCGAATATCCAACATATATAACCCTATGTAAAAATTGTTTTTTGAAAGATATATGCTTGTGTCATTTTTGTATTTATTTTAACATAATTAATATAAAGTGTCCCTATCACTTACAAGTGGCACCATGGGGTCCCAAAATCTACCCAAAGATGCCTATGGTCGAAAATGTATCAACCAATAAGGTTAGGAGACGTTTTAGGGTAATTATTTATTATTATAATATTATTTTTTAACCCTCATTTACTGGATTTACCCTTTAACCATGGTAAATAAAATATTTACCGAAATAATTATTCAGAATGTCTAAAAATAACTTTTACCTATTTACACAATTTGAACGTCCTGATTAAAAATATGGAATCCATTTTTCCATGTTCAAAACACAGAAGTGGCAGAAATTAATTTAAAATTAATTCCCGCTGTCAAAATAAGAAGTGTGTCTTTAAGATATAATAACTATCAAAAGATTGATACTTGTTTATGTTCGATTTAATTGTGAAATTATGTCCAATGAACAACATTTTATTAAATGGTAAAAATATATTCTAAATATACTTTAAAACCACTCAAATTCATAATTTATCAATATAAATTATTTCGATTAAAAAAAGTTGTTTTTAATTAAAATTTACTAATTTTCACTATTCATCAAAATATTAAAGTTATCCGAAAAGTACAAAAATTTCATCTTAGGCTAAATTAGATATTCTGAATCCAAAAATGATGTCCATTTTGAAATATAAAATATATATAATTTCAAAAGGTAGGTATTACTATTCATAATGGCTAGTTTGATTGGTTATGGTATGTTAGAACTCGGTGTTGCGTACAACACATGCTATCAAATTATTCAAAGAGAAGCGTACCGTAGAAGCTTGGGGTGTTACATTATATCATTATAGTTAGTCACTCAATGAGACATCTCGATGTAAAATTGTATATTATAAAATTAAAAAGATTCAAATGATTGGGGATAATAACATTCACTAAAAGCTGATATAAATTATAAGAGAATGGTAGTGTAAATAGAAAATTAAAGGGAAGAGCACATAGGAAACCAAAAATATGTCCCATCCTGAGAAAAATATAATGTTAAACCTAGATAGATACCAGCTTTTCATCTCCATGTTTTGACCACGGTACACAACCCAATGTTTTAGGTATCCATGTCATCCTATGAAGTCACCAACAACCTATCCTTATCATGAATATAACACAAAACATATGGGAAAATTCCATCAATGAGTGAATATATAAATACCTATTACGGTTCTCTGAAAAAAGATGTGGGAGAATTAAGAGATGATACATGAATGGGAGGAAATTTGAAAACAAACTACATACAAAAAGTAGTGAAAGTGAATATCTCAACCCAATCCATGATATAGAGTAACCTCATCTAATAAAAATGGGATCAACTTGGTGTGCATATGAACTATGCTACATTTTTTTCCACCTGTATAAGGATAGTTGAATCATCCAATCTTGTGAATCAAAACACAAAAAACACAGGGCATGCCCTATCCATCTTTACATCTCATAGAAATTGAATAACAAAATTCAAATGTTTGGATACATTTGTATATATATATTCTCAGATAAAATATTTCCAAACGAGAGGAAAATGTGATGTCTATATCATGGATCATACCTTGAAGAATAGGTATAAACTATTCCAAAAGACAAAAAATGATTCCAAGAATCTCACATGTCTTCCCAAAAGTAACTATCCAAATCAAGGAACACCACTTAATTAGGCCTCACAGTAGAGGTTCCATGAATTCTCATTAGAGGAAACATTCCTTATTATGACGGGATGTTTAAAATCATTGTTATATTTCCCAGTACTGGAATTGATGGATGTTTCTACTATATATTTCGGTAGAGAACCCATACCAAGACCTTCTGGTTGTTTCAATCTGGCTTCAATTGAAATCACATTCCGATACAAACTATAGTGTCCCACTCTAAATTTAATCAAGGACCCATGACTATCCTAGAAGGAGAGTACAACTTTTGAGTCTGTAGAGGATTGAATCCCAGACCAAATGGAAGGATTCACTACAAAATTCATCGAGGACCCATGCCTAGACCAGCTTGAGGGCTCATATATGAAGTTTTTAGATGACACATTCCATTTTATAAAGTGTGGGTTCCACTGCATGAGTCTATTGAAGACCCATTTCCAACCCAACTATAGTGTTCCACACAAAAATTCATTGAGGTCCAATTTGTATCCCATATGGAGTGTTCTACTTGATAATTTATCAGGGACCCCTTCCTATCACGGCTGGATGGTTCCACACATGAGTGGGTAGAGGACTAATTCCCTATTCTAATTAGAGGATTCCCCTATAGGTAATAGCAGAGGACACATACCTAGGATAGATTCAGTGTCATGTTGTAGTTGTGGTCCTAGAACTAACTATTATTACCTTGATTACATGAATATTTATGGTATTTAAATATTAAACATCTAAGTAATTTTTTTAATTTTTCTACATGACTATAATGTAATAATGTATTATAGTATTTGTTGTAATAATAAGGTCATAGAAGCTCCCCTGTATATTTTGAACCATGATGTTCTATGACAATATTCATAAATATTATCTTGCAATTGAATGAAAAACTATGATGGGACACATAGTAGATATACTGTCAGGTGTAGGTACTCATAAGAAGTGAAGAATTTTTCTAATTAAGTTCACACATTGTAATATTCACGACTGGTGATTATGAGAACATAACTTCCAGTAGGAATTTCAAATGTTTTGGTGAAGTCAGATATTCCTATCTCTGATCATGTGTAAGGGTCTATAGACATTATGATTATCGATAAATAGGTTTAATGACTCATGTAATTTTATTTACTGATGAAAATTGTCACGTAATATTTTAGTGGGAAGTAGGGTATGATGATTTCGTCATGAATATGGTATCCCTTCATTTTATTACATAACTTTTCATTACATTTTAAATATAGAGGATCTTTAAAGTTCAGTGTCTTGGAAATCAAGAAAATAATATATGAAATCAGCAGAAAACATACTTTTAAAACACTTGTAAGTCTATATCATAGGTTCATCCTAAATACAATTATGTCATCTCATAACCAGGAGACATACATCAAAGTAAAGGGTGTGCAGAAGGACCAGTAATGAATATAAGGGAATCAATTTACTTGTGAAATCAATAAGAACATGATAAAAACATAAAGTCATGAGCAGTGGAATTATAGGAATATCATAATAAAAAAAACATGAATCATAACTCGAATATGTGGCTACAAAATTTCATTTATACATTCATGAACATATCACCTAGGTTCATCCCTAGGTTTTTATAAAAATTATCAAGGTTACTCAGCAAGGTATCGTGAAGCTTGTCATCTCTAGAGATTAATTTTATTACCTAATGAAATGGAGCACTATCAGTGCACACCATCAATATTTATTTATATTCATTTGAGACACATAGTTTAGAATAAAACATTTCATTAATAACCCACACAAAATAAAATAAATGGGTTTCATTTCAAAATCGTGACGTTTTAAATGTTATTTAAATAAGATAATTATGTCATTTATAACACATTGAAAGGGAGTGAGGGTTATATGTGTGCCAATTCAAGAATCAAATATATCACTTTTGTATATTAATGAAAACCCATAGAAACGAAATGGGTCATGGTATTCAGATAAATAAAAAACGAGAATTTCATGACAGAAAGAGATAGAAATTTTAGGCGAACTTTACGCAGCATAACGGCTATATGTCATGGTTTTAGAAAAACAAAAGAGGGGACATGGGTCTCCCATCCATAAATGATTCATTTTGCATTATAGGGAAAGAATAAATAGAAATATGATCATGGTGGGTACATTTTAATGACACACCACCTGAAATAGAAACATGAAAGGAAAGAGAAAGCGCAATTTCTTTTACGAAAATTCACCAGCCTAATGACATCACTTAAAATTTCAGAAAATAAATTGATGAGAGCGGAAAGGGTCTCTTATATTTTTGAAATGAAATGGTTAGAAGTTATGATATATAATAACAATCACCCTCATAACAAAATGAAACTATAAGACATAACATAATGAAATTCATGACTTAAAAGAGGAGGGTGAAAAGATCCCTTACCTTGAAGAGTAACTTCTTAGGCTTGAAGGTCAGGACCATGGGAGGCTTGAGGGAACTGTGGGAGGATTAATTGGGAGGTAGAAAAACCAGATCTTTTTTTAGAGGATTTTGGAAGGAAAAGAATGATGGAATGTCTTGGTAATTATAGGAAATGTGAGGGAATAAATTATTAATTCCCAAGGGACACCTCATCAGTTGAATTTTCAATACCAAGGGATTGACCAAGGTATTTTCCCATGGTATTGGCCACATGGGACCCCTAATAACATATATTACTATTCAAAAGTCGACAAGATTATTTACATCATGATTACATCATCAATGATGTCATTAATCACCCGAAACTCAGAACGGTATTTTTACTATTCATCGAAAATTCCACAATTTCAGAAAAATCACAAAATTTCACTCTAACCTAATATCAATGCTCGAAATTCCAAAATGAACTCCATTTTATGAAAATAAATTTCAAAATAAATTTAATATAATTTTTAAATAAATTTATTATTTATTCCAAAAACACAACTTTAAAACTATAACTCATTTTCTAACGCCATAAAAAAGTAATCATGGTCCCATAAAATTATCATATAACCATCAGAAAACAAATTACAAATTTATTATTAAATTTTATGAAAATAAATTATCATTTTAAATTATTTCACTAATTATAAAATTTTAGATAAATTATTTATGACATACAAAAATTCCAAAACATTTACTATTATCATTTTTTCACTTTCAAGATGTCTAAAATGTATTTATATATTCATGGCTGAAGATTTGATTTATTTGGATGATTTACTATTCATTAATGTTCATCACTATTCATACGGGTATATTACTATTCATACTTTACTATTCAAAAAAATATGTT
Organism: Viscum album; assembly: GCA_963277665.1. Classification (NCBI taxonomy): domain Eukaryota; kingdom Viridiplantae; phylum Streptophyta; class Magnoliopsida; order Santalales; family Viscaceae; genus Viscum; species Viscum album. The sequence goes on along the minus strand of OY728121.1, from coordinate 1,571,971,807 downwards.
GATCTTATTAGACTATAAATTTCTTACTGAACACAACTGTAGAAGACCATTTTTTTGAAAATACATTCACATTGTTAATTATTTAAAGAATACAACAATATTTTGAAATACCCCCTTTTCCCAAATTTAGTCAATATCACTTTTATTTATAAACAAAAATTATAATGTTAAGAGTTTGTTTTCCAATGGTCATATTGACCAACAGTCATATAATAATCAAATCCCAAAAGTGTCACTTCATTAATTAAAGGATATAGTTTTGTTGAGTATAAAATATAATAACACATAAATTTAGGAAATAAAAATAACTACAAAGTTCATATTGGTAAATTCATCCACCCTTATGAAACTTCATTCCCAAAATTTTATCTCATACCATAAGAAGAAAAGAGCTATGGGTAATTCTTCCTCATAGACTTCTCTGGTTCCCATGTGGCTACTTCACATTTGTGGTTCCTCCAAAACACCTTAAAAAGGTGGGTAGTCTGGTTTCATAGAACCTTGTCTCTATGATCCACGATCTCCATCAGCTACTCCTCATAAGAGAGGTTATGTTCCAATTGTGCCACCTCTGGATTTAGTAAATGTGAAGGGTCCGGTATGTACTTCCTCAAAAAGGATACATGGAATACATCATGAACTTGTGCTAGATTTAGAGGATGTGCAAGCTGATAGGCCACTACTCCTACGCGATCAATGATTTAATAGGGGCCAATGTACCTAGGACCAAACATTCCTTTCTTCCCAAACATCATAAATTTCTTCTAAGGTGAAATTCGAAGAATGAATTTGTCACCAACATCAATCTTCAATATCCTTCGACTGTTGTCAGAATAGCTCTTTTTCCAACTCTCAGCATCCTTAATGTGTTTCTAGATGGCATGGAAATTTTTTTTCATCTCCTACAAAAGATCATGGCCAAGAAGCATTCTCTAACAAGCTTCATCCCAACAAGTAGGAGTTCTACATCGCTTTCCATATAGAGCTTCATAGGGTGCCATTTGAATGCTCGAGTGGAATCTATTGTTATAAGAGAACTCAAAAAATGGTGATGTTGATCCCATCAACCATTAAACATCATTGTCAATCTTCTCAACATAACCGCGAGGGTATGAATAGTTCATTTATATTGGCCATCAATTTGGTGGTAATAGGCCGTACTGAAAATCAATTCAGTGCTCAGAGCTTGTTGAAGACTTCTCCAGAATTTTGATGTTAAACTTGGATCATGATCATATATGATTGAAAATGGAATTCTTAGAATCCTTACCACTTCTTTCACGTAGAACATGGAATATTGATCAAGAGATAAATATTCCCGAATGGAGATAAAATGGGCAGTACTGGTGAGACGGTCCACAATAACCCATATCGCATTGTTTCCTTTGTAAGTTCTCGAGAGACCAGTGACTATATCCATAGGGATATTGTCCCACTTCCTTGCTGGCATGGGTAGTGGTTGCAATACCCTATTAGGAAGTGGTTACTCTACCTTCACTTGCTGACATACATGGCACCTTGAAGTGTAGTCAGCAATCTCCCTTTTTCATATTATGCCACCAATAATGATCCTGAAAGTCCCTATACATTTTTGTTATTCAGGATGAATAGAGAAAGTATATCCACGAGCTTCATCTATCAGATCCTTCTTTATTTCTGGAATATATGGAACACATAGTCTTGTATGAGGTTTTAGTACACCTTCTTGATCAATATTGAACTCAGGAAGCTTCCCATCCGTTACAGATTCAAACTTCTTCTGTAACAAAGGATCTTCTTTCCGATCATTCTGGATCTTCTCAAGTAATGACGGTTGAAAAAACATTTGGGTTAGGGTTTATGATGTCCCTTCCCACATAATTCCCATGTCCAGTTTTACTAGGTCATTGATCAAAGGATGTCTTTGAATCCATATCATGGAATGAACAATTGGGTTATTCATACTTAATACATCAGTGACTTGCTTTGCTCTTCCGGGATAACAATGAATTGAACACTCATAGTCTTTTTAAAAGTTACAAACATCTCCTTTGTCTCATGTTCAATTAATTTTGTGTGAAAATATACAACAAACAATGATGATCTGTGTATATATCACATTTCTCCCCATAAAGATAGTGCATCCATATCTTCAGAGCAAAAAAAACCATAGCCAGTTCCAAATCATGCGTAGGATAGTTCTGATCTTTAGACTTTAACATTCAAGATGCATAAGCAATGTCTTTGTCATTTTTCAGGAGGATTCATTCAATCCCTTTCAGAGATGCATCACTAAAAATAACGAATCCTTCTCCACTTGAGGGAATTGTTAACACGGATGCAGTAACCAATCTCTACATCAGCTCTTGGAAACATTCCTCACACTCCATTATCTAGATGAACATGACCCCTTTTCGAGTTATCTTGGTTAATGGATTCAAAATTCGTGAAAAGTTTTTCACATACCTCTTATAATATCCCGCTAGTCAAAGGAAACTATAAATATCAGTTATTGTTGTAGTCTAAGGCCACTCCTTTACAACTTTTGTCTTTGTTGGGTCAACTATGATTCCTTCATTGGTAACAATGTTCACTAAGAAAGAAACATATTTTAACTAGAATTCACATTTTCTGAACTTCCCAAAAATCCTCTCATTCCAAAGTGTTTGAAAAATAACCTTTAGATGAACCTCATGCTCCTCGCGAGATTTGGAATATATCAGAATATCATCAATAAAAACTACCACAAAGTTATCAATTTAGTACTTAAAGACTCTATTCATAATATCCATAAAAATAGTATATTTATTAGTATGTCCAAAAGTCATAACAACAAACTCATATTTCCCATATCTTGATCAGAAGGCAGTTTTGTGAATATCTTCTATATTCACACTCAATTGATGATAACTAGATCGAAGATCAATCTTAGAGAATAATGGAGCCCCATGAAATATTTCAAATAAGTCATCAATTCCTAGAAAAGGGTATTTGTTATTTACTATGATCACATTCAGTTCTCTATAATCAATTCATATCCCCATCGATCCATCCTTCTTCTTCACATAGAGAAAATGTTCTCCCCAAGGGGACACAGTTGGTAAGATAAACCACTTCTCCAAAACTTCTTGTAGCTGTTTCTTTAATTCTGCCACCCCCACATTTTCCATCTTATATGGGTTCTTTGATATTGGATGAGTTCTAGGTATGTGTTCAATATATAACTCTACCTCTCTTTCTTTGGGAAGTCTATGAAACTCATCAGGAAATAAGTCATTTTATTCCTGGAAGATAGGGCCATTTTATATCCTCAAACACTCATTTACTTCTTCTTCTTCACCGATAAACTCAATAATGAAGGATATATGAGGTTCTTATAGACAAATATCAGGTTGAGATATCTCTTCTTGGAAGATAATTGTAGGTTCTCCATTCAAAACTACTGAGATTTCCTTGCTTCTTCATTTTATTGAAGCATTATACTTTGAGAGATAGTCTAATCCCTAGTATAATGTCGAATTGCAGCATAGGATTGACATCTAGATTTGCGATAATATTGTTCTCACTAAAGTAAATACTAGTGTTTCTAAATACTAAAGATTCTTGGATAATCCCACCAGTGGTCATGAATGATAACTCTACTTTAGAAAATCGGGGTTTGATTGTAAATTCTTTGAAAACATAAAGGAATTAAAGGAATGTGTAGAATGAGTATGAAATAATGTACTTTATAGATTGGAGAGAACAAAAATGTTACTTGCTACCACATCATTTGTAGAATCAACTCCAGCTGTCATGATAGAAAAATCATGACCTTGCTCCCTTGCCCTTAGATAAGGCTGATGGGGGTTCCCCTCCACTGCCCTCAAATTTGGACAGTGATTGGAAAAGTTCCCAACTAGTCCACATTTAATGCACTAGAAATAAAGTAGGTCATGCACCGTCTTCTCCTTATCATTTGTGTTTCTATGTTGAGGTTGCACCTCACTATGAAAATTCCTCTCAATATGGCCATCTCTTCCAAACTTGTATCATTTCCTTCTCCTGAGTAGGCAGTTCACTGAATGCTTCTTCCAACATTTATTACACATGGGTCGTTGCACATTCTTTCCTCCTCTTCCCGGATCAAAGGAATTCCCTTAGCTAGACTCAATCGATCTCTTCTTGTCTCTTGATTTATGAGACCATTGTGTCTCACCACAATCCAACTCTCTTTCATCGCACTCAAAATGATCTCCTCATAGCTATCATAGTCTCAGTTGGCTAGATTAATCCACAGATGAGGTCTCAACAAACTGAAGAATCTATCAACCATACCATTTGGTTCCATGACAAAGATAAAGTTGTAATGTGGAAGCCTTGTGATGTTCATCTTGTAGCTTCCCACATATTCATTCTCCTTTTCCTTCTTCTAGAGAATCTATTTATCTATTATTGTTCTCATCGATCAAGGGAAATACTTGTTGAAGAATATCCCTCGGAACTCTTCCCAATACATCACTTCAAATTTAACTATTGGCCTTGTGTTTTTAATCAGTTCCCACCACAGATCAAATTCTCCCTCAACGCGATTGACATCCAGGGTAACCTTATATTGTTTTGTACTTCGAAGCATAGATAAGATCTTCTCAATAGAGCTGATTCACTGTTCTGCAATCAATGGTTTAGTAGATCCACTGATGTTTTGTGTTCATTGACGCATATATCATTCAACAGAAAGTAGTTCCCTTCATGGTGGGATTGATCTATCAACTTGAATCATGTAATTTCCCATAACTTGAGTCAATTGGTTCATCATTACAATGAAAGTTCCCATTCCAGCTTTAATCGGAGGGCCATTAGTTCATGGTCCATTGTGGTCACCTTTTGAACAGTTCCTCATATATCCCGCCATTTTATAAAACAATAAAACCTTAGTGATAATCTTATTTCATTTATTTATATTTAACTATAAAGGATTGTATTTATTAAAAATTCTTTAAACAATTACATTTCTCTATAAATCCTTCATAACGATTCATAAAAAACTTATGATTAACCAAACATATCCCCCAAGAGTGTCGTAAGCAAGAGTACAGTAAGGCCCGTTGTCATGTACCATGATAACCCGGGTCTAGCCCAGAACTCCTTTTCGGAGTTTTCACACCTTGGTAACTCTGTGCCAGAGCCGCCTCTACCTGCTCGTATCCAGACAGGGATGTATTTTCTTGGTAAACCACTTACTCAATACTGACCAAAATACCCAGATGTTTTCCTATATATAAACATTTATATAGGATTTTTCTTAACTTTTTCATATCATAATTTCCATAAATAACAAAACTATCCTTTGATACCAACTATATCATTCCGCCATTTTATTACATAACATTTCATTTCATTTTACATACAAAGGATCATTAAAGTCCAGTGTCTTGGAAATCAGGAACATAATACAAGAAAACATAAAAAACATCCTTCTAAAACACATGTAAGGATTCATCATAGGTTCATCCTAAGTGCAATTACGGCATCTCATAACCTGAAGTTATACATCAAAGTAAAGGGTGAGCCAAAGTCCTTGTAAGGAAAACAAAGGGATTAGTTTACTTGTGAAATCAATAATAACATGATAAAAACATAAAGACATGACAAATGGACATATAAGAATATCATAATACAAATAATTTGAATCATAACATGAATATGTGGAAACAAAATTTAATGAAGACATTCATGAACATATCACCAAAGTTCATCCCCAAGGTGCCATAAAAATTAACAAGGTTATTCACCAAGGTATTGTAAAACATGTCATCTCTAGAGATTAATTTCATTAACCAATGCATTAGAGTGCTATCAGGGCGCACCGTTAATATGTCTTTATATTCATGTGATCCATATATATCATAATAAAAAATTTCAAAAATAATTCATAGAGAGTAAAATAAATATGTTTCATTTCATAATCGTGATGTTTTAAATTTTCTTAAAAATAAGATCATTGTGTCATAAGTAACCCATAGAAAGGGAGTATGGATTATATGTATGTAAATTATAGAATCAAATTTATCATTTTGTTATATATAGTAACACCCATAGAAACGAAATAGGTCTGGATATTTATCTAAATAAAAAAAGGGAATTTCTTGAGAGAATGAGATAGAAATTTTGAGGTGACATTTCTACAGCATAATGACTATATATCATGGTTTTAGAAAATAAAAAAATAGAGGGGACAAGGGTCTCCCATAAATAATTGAATTACTTTATAGTAGAGGGAAATAAAAATATTATCATGCTGTGGACATTTTAATGACACACCATATGAAAAGGAAACATGAAAGGAATGATAAAGCACGATTTTTAAAAAAAAAATCGGCTTCCTAATGGAGTCACATATAAATTCAAAAAATAAATTTATGAGAGCATAAAGGGACTCCAATAATTTGGAAACGAATTTTTCAGTAGTAAAGATATGTTATAACAGTTACCCTCATAATAAAATGAAACTATAAGACATAACATAAAGGAAGTCATGACTCAAAAGAGGAGGGTGAAAGGCTCCCTTACCTTGAAGAGTAACTTCAAAAGCATGATGTTCGGGATCTTGGGAGGCTTGATGACTCCTTGGGAGGACTTTTTGGGAGGTAGAATGACCAGAGAATGGTTGAGAGGATTTTCAAATGAAAAATAATGAGGTAATGTCTTGGTATTTAGAGGAAAATTGAGGGAATAAATAATCAATTTTCAAGGGACAACTCATCGATGGTATTTGCAATACCCTAGGCTCTCCAATTGTATTTTCACATGGTATTGGCCACATGGGAATCCTAATAACATATCATACCATTAAAAAGTGGAACAGATTATTTACATCATGACTACATCATTAATGATGTCATTAAATAGCAGAAACTCCAAACAGAATATTTACGATTCACCGAAAATTCAACTATTTCAGAAAAATTCCAAAAATTCACTCTAACATAATATTGATGGTTTGAATTTCAATGTTAACTCCATTTTATGACAATAATTATCAAAATAACACCATAAAAAAGTAATCAAGGTCCCTAAAAATTGTCCTATAACCATAAGGCAATAAAGTAACAATTTATGATTAAATTTTATGAAAATATTTTTCCATTTTTAAATATAAAATTAATTATAAAATTGAAAATAAAATATTTATGACATTCAAAAATACGAAAACCTTTACTACGATAATTTTTTGAATTTTAAGATGTCAAAAATGTATTTATAAATTATTGGGTGAGGTTTCTATTTTTTTAGTTAATTTACGATTAATTACTTTTAATTACTATTCATACGAGTATGTTACTTTTCACACTATACTATTTAATAAAAATTAAGATGATCTTATTAGACTCTAAATTTCACACTGAACAAAACTATTGAAAACCATTTTATTGAAAATCAATTCACATTATTAATTATTTAAATAATACAAAAATATTTTAAAATACCCCTTTTTTCCCAAATTAGTTAAGATCACTTGTATTTATAAACAAAAATTAAAATGTTAAGAGTTTATTTTCTAATGTTGAAATTTACCAATGGCCATATTACAGTCAAAAACCAATAGTATCACTTCATTAATTAAACAATATTGTTTTGTCGAGTATAAAATATAATAATACCCAAATTTATGAAAAAACATTATAAAAAAGTTCAGGTTGTTACAGCAAATGACATGTTATTAAAGGATACATTGAGGAAGGAATTTTCCCTTTAATTTATGAAATATAATATCAGATCCCATTGATTGAAATATAATTTATACCCTATATTCCAGGGCCATGGTGCAATGATATGTATATTTCATGTAGTCTATGAATGATGTATCAAGCATATAGGATGATGAAACTATCATGAAACTGCCGTGATGAGAAATTGGGACAATGATATTATATTACATAGTGAGCCATCAAATGAGGATGTCATCATTGGGACTTTTAGTTCTTTCTCTTCGGTGACATGACCCATTTATAGATCAAAATCCCCGACTTTAGGTGAGCCCAACTATTTCCAATGAGATAGAATCCAAGAGAGTCGCAAAATATGGGTTTCTAGTGGCATCGATTAATTTTTTTTTTGAATTTAATTAATTGAATATATATTATTCTCAAGAATGAGGAGTAGTATTATTCTATAAAAAAGGATGGAATATGTTAAATATTTAGATATGAAATAAATGGTGAATAAATTAATTTTATTTATTTAAAGGAAAATTTAAGAAATAATTTTTATCTATTTTGAAAAAAATGAAAATTTCATATATTATTCGAGTGTTCAATAAATGGAAGATGATTTTGATCCAACCAAGACTTAGTCCATTGATAAATTAAATATTTAAAAGTGGTAAATAATTATTATCTTATTGTAAAATAAATAATAATAATATTGTTATAATTATGTGGCATAAGATTTCATTTATGGTTTTATTATTCCCATGTTGGTGCACCCCAAATAATGGTGATTTTATTGTAATTATGTTTCATGTGTTTTCTCTAATAGTTAAAATTGAATTTAATTTATGTTTTGAAATTAAATATTGTATCTGAAAGTTTATGTCGATTGATATCTAAGTACATATATTATGCCAAACCCTGGTGAATTGAGAATTGTTAGGAAAAACATTTTCTATCTCTACTTCTCTCATATCCCCCTCTCATGAATGAGAGAAGTTCATAAATACCGAAGAATTAGTGACCAAGAACGAGAAACTCAATCCATTATCTTCACCTTGATATGACCCAAAGAATGAGTTGTGTTGTTTGGATACCATTGGAGGACATGTAAATCATAGCTAGAGGGATTCTACATTGGATACTTGTGAGAACAACAAAGATAATACTAAAGGGTCATTTTAGATGATCAATGATCATCAAATATTAATGTAACCAAAGACCTAGGTATTTAATTTCATCATCAATTAAAAAATAATTATAAATAAGATGAAAAAGATCCTTTTTTGTGATCTGGATATTTTCTTCTATTTTTTTAAATAATTTATTTTCATTGTGGGATACTGGAAATCATCATCGTATTGATCCTATTTTTTTCCATAGTTACAGAAAAATTAATGTTGGGACCTCCCAACCACAACATTTATACTACGTCTATATCAAACAAGTTGTATTTGAGGGGGAACATCATCATTTATCATGATATAATTAATTGTTTAATTATTTACACTTATATTTTTTTTGACAATTAATGTTTAATTATTCATGAAATATAAATTTCAAGCACTATTCTTCATCTTTTCATTTCGCTCAGATCTTATAGAAACAAATAATTTTGTGACTAAAATTAAAACGAGGATATCATTGGGAGCCTCCAACATTTCTATCCATGTAACCTGACTGTACATTCCATGTGTATAGAGTTCAACAATATGCTATTTGGATAACACACCATGTAGTTGTGTTCAATGAAATGGGAGTAATTTGGAAATTACTCAAGTCGGGTGCATTAATGGAATGCAATGTAGATAATTCTTACCCAGTTTTTTAACCAAGACATACTAGCACATGGTCATATTGATTACACGCCATGTGGCCCATTGGAGGCGGTGTGTAGTCCCTTTTGAAAAAGGGACAGAACCTATACCCCATACATGGCTATGCCGACCAGTAATTGGGTAACCCGGAGTCAACATGGTGTATGGACCAATGGAAAAACCATGTATTCTTGGATTTTTAAAGTACTCTTCACAAGACGAGTCCCTAGGAATGTACTTCTGATATGATGGGGAAGTTAGTACACACCATGTAGTTATAACTACACACTTTTTACTTTACCAACATAAATAGAATGAATACATTAATGTTTTGGTAATTTTATGAATTACATATCATTTAGATTCGAACAGGTGTTCACCATTTGACGTCTAAGGTTATTGATGATAATCTCATGGAAATCAAGAATGTAATAAGATAAATGTTTGATTAATTAATCATAATAATTAATTGATTCGAGAGAAATTTATCTTGAGAAGAATTACTAAGTAATTGAATGCTATTTTTATTTAATGTGTAATTTGTTTCATCTATGTTGATGATCATGAGCTATACCAGACCGTTGTTTGTGATTGGATTCCTATGAATTTATTTTAAATTATATTTTTGGACTTCATGTCGTCTCCCCTTATTAATATGTTGGTAATGCATGCCCATGGTTTCTTTAATGTAAACCCTTGCTTTACCCCTCACATGCCTATGAGTTTTAATGAATATGTAATTATTGGAGATCCCATGATTGTAGAGGTAGTTCAAGAAAGGAGTTGAGGTGAATCCAACCCAAAGAGATACAACAGTGGAATGGTGGAAAACATTAGACATGAACCATTAATAGATCATATTGATTCTCCCCTAGTTCAGTGGTTAGATTATCAATATAAAGATAAACTAAACATTAGTAGAGCTCATGGTCATGCCCTTTATGTTATTCTATTTATGTTAGTCTCATGGTTTTTCATTATGGATGTATTTTTGTGACTACAGGTTTAATGAATTCACAAGAATACAAGATGGAACTAAACTAATTTAGGCTTTTACGTAAATATTATCAAGACATGGTAATTCACATAAGTATGTTCTACATAATATTATAAAACATTTGATATAGATAATAATTCAATTTATGCATATGTGATAAAAATCGATCAATAAAATATTAAGTCAGACTAAGAATTCTGTTACATGATTAAGGGAAAGAATCAATAAATGTAATTGTTTGACAAACCCTTGTTGGGACAATTACATTTATATAGGAAGATATTATGTAATTTTCTAGTTTACATAACCATTTAAAATCAAGGGGTGTTGCCTTTTCTAGAATTGGTGTAAAATGGAGCTATGTTTTAAAGGAATTGATGTTAGGGTTTCAGGATTAGGGATTCCACTAAACAGATCAAGGAGCTACATTCCCATTGTTTTGAAATACATTCCTACCAAAATACGTTAAAATTGCTTGACCAATCTTTTGTGGTGTTATATAAATGGGTGTAACGACCCAAATATTCATTAATGGAAATCCCTCTTGATCTAATTAAATGTATCTTTATATAAAATTTTTATATAAAATGTCAACTTCTTTGGTTTTATGTTAAGAATTATGACCGTTTCTTTTATATCTGTTGAAGAGTGATCACATGATTAGTATAAATATTGTGCTTTAACAAACCCTACTTACTCAGACAAAGGAAGTGATGGACTCATCCAATAGATTTGATCCATATGAATCCCATTTTTCGGAGATCAGAAAATAGGTGGCTCTTTGGTCTTCCCTCTTGACCAAGCCCAAGCGGAGCTTCATCATGTCAAGCTCGAACGAGACTGTTTACGAGAAAAGTGGAATTTGATAGAGATTACCACTCGAGCGATGTTATCTGAGCCACCCCAAGATTCATTCACCATCGCACACCTTACCCTTAGGTCTTATGCGGCTGTTTTAAGGGGTTATGTAAAAAATCACTAGTACTATGTTCGTGTACATTTTTTTGTTTATAATAATGAATATACTTTATTGTCATTATTGATACATTATAAATAGTTTTTAAAGTACAAATAGTGTTTTTAGTTATTATTTAATTAAGAATTATATTTTATTAAATTAAGGAATTTTTTAATTAAATAATATTTTGATATAATATTATTATTATTATTATATTAAATTTTATTAAATATAAATTTTCTTATAATTTTATGAATGCAATTTATAATTTTTAATACAGTTTGACATCCATTTTTGTCAAACCCCGTGAATTTTCGATAAATGTTGGTTTTTATTTTTAAATTGAAAATTAACATATTTAGATTATTATTTAGACAATAAAATGTTATTTTTGGAATCAGGACGTCGATATTATCCAATTTTGAATTTTTCATAATTTTCTGAGACAGTAAAATTTTTGGGTAAAAATTAAATACCATTTAAATATATAATGTGTTTTATGATATCATAATTACCCAATAGTAATGTAATAAAATACTATAAGCTTTATGATCGACCAATATGTGTTTTACCAATAAAATAATGTAATTTTGGGTTTGTTTGACTTATTTTAAAAAGCATTAATGGACCCCTCAAGACTTATTAAATATCATGTCATTTTTAATTTTTTTCCATTGGAGTGTGACTCGCCTCCACATAAGCAACCTAATTATTTTAAGAATTTCGGAGTTTTTCCTAATAAAATAATGTTTTACTCTCCCCTTTTCCAAAAACCATTGGAAAAAACCATCATCTGATTTGTGGTTTGGATTAGATTAATGTAAGGTGTCCCAAACATAAATATTAAAGAATTCACTCACCTTCCCTATATAAACCCACCCAATCTCCCACATCCTCCACACTCAAAGCCTTTGGAGTTCGTCCAAACACTACCCAACTCTCTCTAGAATCCCCCCAAGGTGCCCCAAGCTCCCAAGAAGCCTCTCTCAAGCCTCTCTCATGCATTTGGAAGCACACTTCCAAGTAAGGGTATTTCTTCCTTTAACCTTTTTGTCAAATTTTATTAATATTGTTATGCCATTTAAATTTCAATTATAAATGTTTGGGTATGGTTTCGCACCTCCCCAATACTGCACTATTATTGTTTGAATTTTGGTAGTCCCCTTTCATTCTCATTAAATTCCTCCCATGTACACCCGTTACTATGCTGAAATTCGGAAATGAACTTCTCTCTCCTCATTTACATTCAAGCAATACTTTTGTATCATGAATATAAATTCCATTAATTTTTTTGGGACATGTATATATATGATCCCACCTTAATCTCCATTTCATTTAGATATGATGAGACACACCTTTATCTCTCATCAACCATTTTTATGAATTCTTATATCACACTGTTACGCTGTCGAAATTGCACCGATTTTATAAGACGATGCCATTGTGTAGTGAATACCATGCCCATTTCTCCATCAAGTGTATTCCCCTTCATCCACACTTACTTATTGATTATAAATAATCATTCCACAATCCTTTGTCATGGAATAAATAATTTTGTTTTATGAATCCATGTTTTATGATCCAAGTGGCACACTTATGCATGAAGTGATATGTTTAAGAAGGGTGCACCCTTATAGCGCTCCAATACATTGGGTAAAGTATAGTACCATGATACATCATGTGCAATGAGTGTTGACTCATGATAATTCAATTGCAACGAGGGTTTACTCGTGCTTCATGTGCAATGAGGATTTACTCATGCTCCATGTGCAATGAGTCTTTGCTCATGCTAATTCCATGTTAAGTGTTGTTACCACATTTTCATGTTATGATTATCATGATTTATCAGGCATTTATGATCATTTTTCTCTTGTGATCTATTGATATTACTATTTTCTAACATGTATTGTACTCCTCATGTATTCCATTTTTATTCCCTTATTGGGATTTATACCTCACCCCATTTTCTTAGGCATGTCCTCAGGTTATCCCATGCAATGCTAAGTACGAGGGAATGTAGTGGTCATGTAAAGGAAGTTTTCAATAAAGATGTTGTATTTCATGTTTTAAGTTGTTATTTAATGATCCAAAGCCTCAAAGACACTATACCTCTCGATCATCCATCTTGTATCAAGTGAATAGTTTATGTAATAAATCATGTTTATATTTTTAACAAAAGCACGGTTGTCAAAGTTGGTATCAAAGGATAGGTTTTTTTATTTTTGGGATTAGGATTAGAAAACCGTAGTAATTCCATAGATACAAGACTATGTAAAACAAAAACATCCATATGTTTTGGTTTGTAACACCCCATGATTTCATAGTGTGTGATTTCTTCAAAATAATTCAATAACTTTCACTACACGCAACACCGAGTTTAAGCGCACGATGATTTACCAAAAATAGCTTTTAAAAAGAGGTTATGAATAGTATTAAATATATTTTAAACTTTATATTATCCTTATAATTTTAGAATCCATGTTATGAGTTTCTTAGAAATAATTCATTTTCAGTATTGCACTTTTACCAACTTTTAGTAGTGAACCCTTTTTAAATACAATATTTTAAACTTTTTGACTAAATGGGGACATCAAAAGATTTAAAATGAAACATTCCAAGCTTCCACGGTAAGCTTTCCTTTGAATAATACAGTAGCATGTGTTGTACGCAACTTCGAGTTCTAACACACACCACAACCAATCAAACTAGCCGCTATGAATAGTAATACACACTTTTTGAAATTTTATAAATTTTATCTCTCAAAATGGAATTCATTTTTGGATTTGGAATATCAAATTTAGACTAGGGTGAATTTTTGGAACTTTTCGGATAACACTTATATTTTGATGAATAGTGAAAATTACTAAATTTTAATTAAAAACAACTTTTTTTATCGAAATAATTTATATTGATAAATTATGAATTTGAGTGGTTTTAAAGTATATTTAGAATATATTTTTTCCATTTAATATATGTTTGGTCATTGTACATAATTTTACAATTAAACCGGACATAAACAAGTGTCAGTCTTTTGATATATATTGTTTCTTAAAAACACGCTTTTTGTTGTGACATCGGGAATTAACTATAAAACTAATTAATGAAACTTATATGTTTGTAATTTTGTAAAATATAAATCATTTTTGAATTCAGAATATCAATTATAGCTTAGGGTGAAATTTTGGCATTGTTCTGAAAAACTTCAATTTTTGATGAATAGTGAAACTACTAAGTGGTAGTTAAAAAAAACTGAATTTTTCATAAAACATAATTTTACCACTTTTTTGAATGGAATTTCGAAAATCCGAGAGACACAGTTAATATCAAGAAGTAAAATTTGGTTCAATGAGATGAAAATAATTTTTGATGAATATTAACATTTTACTTTTATTTACCATGGTTAAAAGTAAATAGGGTAATTAAGGGTAAAAATGATATTAATATTACCCTAACACATGTCCTAATTCTATTGTACAAGTGTATCTCGACCAAAAACAACCTTATAAATAAAATATTATCATTTAGTTCCACATGGATTAGATTAGGACATTTATTATTATTTAATTCAAAGAAAAGTTGAAAGAGTTAAAATCAATGTCTATTTATTAAAACATTTTTAATATAGGGTTATACATAAGATAAATTCGACTGTAAATATTAATTAGAAATATAATAATATTTACTACATAATTATATTTTATTTATAATTTTTAGACATTAAATAATTTAATTTATTTATGACACAATGATGATGCAGTAATTACCATAATAGTGAAAAATTAGAATAATTGATATTATAAATACCCAAATAAATATAATTTGAGACTTTTTATGAATTAAAATAATTTTCTAGGTTAATATGACATGTTAGGATTCATTTAATTATCTTTGGTCGAAGTAATTATTCTGTTAGGAGTTTCACAAAGATCAACTATTGAATAGTGTCAAAATTGACATAAACGATTTTTTAAAACAAATATTATATTATTAATTGATATTAAATTCATAAAAATATAAGGTTCTTCCAAGAGACTTATATAATGATAGTTGTATCATTAGTGGACTACTTGGGGGTATCTTGGATTTATATAGTATGTTTATTAAATATATAATATAAAAATACAAAGTGGCATGGTAAATGTCAAACTAATTAAGTAAGATTTAAAACTAAAAGATAAGGTTAATATAGTAACCCAAACCTGTCTAAATTCTATTGGGTGAATTTTTTATGACCTATCCCCACCTTAACCTTTGAATAATCAACTTTGGAGCCATTATATTCCGAATATTAATTTATTATAATTTAATATTTCTAACTTTTCCAAAGGTTCCCCTCACCACTCTTATAAAAGGGCACTCCCCCTTCTCATTAATTAACACCTTAAAAGCCTTTTGGTTCGTCCAAAATCTTCCCAAATACTCTCTCAACTTCCCTCAATACAACTTAGAGGCCTTAGTTTTATCAGAAAGCAAACCTAAGGAGCCCTTTTGATCAAATCAAAAGGAAGAACCCGAAGAAGAGGTAATGTTTTCACCACCCTTTTTGAAATTCATTTCTTCTTCCACTTCTTCTTTCTTTGTTATTACCATTATAAAATAATAACTACAGTATCTTATATATACTGTGATGTTATTATAAATATTGTACAACCATATTCAGTATTCTATCCACCCTTTCAATAACATGTCACCATACGTGCGTACGTACGGCTTACCGTCTCCACGTCGTGGTGTAATTGTTAATCAATATATTATTAATTTGATGGGTATAATAATGATGTGTAACTCATGTAAATAATAAATATAACATGATAATTATTCTGTATATATGATATAATATCCAATTATATATTATTTTGATATCAAAACAATGATATTGTCGCTCGTCCGTACGTACGGACTACCGTCTCCACGAACGCGATGAGATTCATTCTCCATCGTATTCATTCAAGTATAATTATCATTTGATGATGTAAAAATAATGTTTAAGGACTTTATATCATTATGGATATTAGTAAGATACAACCTATCCATGACAAACATGGATTACGTAACAAAAAATATAAAAGAAGACGAGTAAGTTAACACCCGAAACGACGATAATACTAAGATATTATTAACAAAGCAATGTTAAAAGATCATATATGATATCATATTAATATATATGATTCTTGTATAATTTAATAACAATTATTTCACCATTATACATGAGTTTAAACTACCCTTAACCAAGGAAAAGTACAAGGTAAGGGTTTATTTCGCAATCTTTTCATTATCCGAGGTTGTTTATACGTAATAATCTACTGGGATCTCATTGTCATCCTCATCCATGTTTCTTAAAAATGAATTTCAAAACATTTTTTATATTTACTAGAATATGGATTAAAGTCATTTATACCCTTTTTTGACTTTTTATAAGAGGTTTATAAAGGAATCATTCCGTCTTTTTCCAAACAAGGTGCTTTTTAACCTTTTCGACATAATTAAGGTATGATTGTTTTTTTAACTTATACGGTGGGTGCGGCTATTTACCAACGTTATAAAATTGTCAAAGCTTATCTTGCAATATTACAAGTATATTTTCAATGTAAATGTTTTATTTTATAATTATGCGACTTTTAAATGATTTCAAATTGAATATTTTAAGAATTTCGGAATGGTACTCTTTATCAAAATCAGAATTTGAAATGTTTTAAAGATTTATCTTTCTAAATCTTTTTAATTAATGTCTATGTCTTTAAAACGGTTTTTAATGATTTATTTACATGGACATGAATGTTTTTAAAATGTTAATTCCTTTCAAAAGTTTCAATGTGGTTTGTGACACTTTGATTCAAAAATCTCTTTTTAATTACTTCCTTTATAAATGTGTGACTTTTAAATGATTTCAAAAAAAGTGATATTTCTCTCAAATAGTTTTGATTTCATCTATGTCAACATCCTTTGATGGATTTTATGATTATATGAAGTTGATTTATTATGATACAAAACTTCCATATTGTATTGAAGGTTTTGTGATATGTTTTACTGTGGATGTGTTATTTTTATACCATTCAAGGTTTATGGAGAATGTATTGACATTTCGTATGCTAGTTTTAATTTGAATGTTTTTGTTATGTTTAATCCTTTTCATATGGGAATGCATTGGACTTAATATGTGACGGGTGGAGCCCGCTATAGCTCCTAGATGCATCGGTAGGTCTCATGAGACAAACTAGTGTCTTGGAACAATGCCTTGGCAAAATCTTATTTGTAGTCTTGGCACGACGCCTTGGCTATGTGGTTATGATAGTCTGGAATTATGCATTCCATCATTATGAAAGTGGTTATTGATATTGTATGTGATTATTCGATTAGTAGAATATCCATGTGAATAAGTAAATGGAATTATTTCCTTTTATTTTTCTCATACTACATTGAAGTTCAAGTTTAAAAGGCTTTTATTTTAGTTATACATTGCCTTAAATGTTTATTCTTATTTATGAATGTTTCCGCTTTATTGTTATCCTTACTGGGCATTTGAGTTCACCCATTTTCTATGTTTTTTTTCCCATGGTACGAAGAAGTAATTATTAATGACCCTCCGAGATAGTATGAGGGGATAAGAGTGTGGTCTATGAAGAAAATATGTTGTTGTAGTTTTCATTTTTATGTTGTAATGTAAGACTTATGAGTATATCTAGTATTTCCAAGGCTACTAAACCAATCGGTCCTTCGAGATTTGAACTTTCTTGTGATCATGCCAATGTTATGTAATAATGCACCGACTCTGGGTAACTGGGGTCGGGGCGTTACAGTTGGTATCAGAGGAATTTTAGTACAAACCTTGGAAGCTAGATTTAGATAAAATCTAATTAGAGCGCGTAGACCTAAGATGAACTTTGGGGATTAGTATAGAAGAACATCCTAGAATTTTGGTATTGTAGAGATTTTTTAAGTTTTTCGAGCAATACATCCTTGTCTGGATATGAGCCGGTAGAGGCGGCTCTGGAACAGATGTACCTAGGTGTAAAACCAGAAAACACTGCTTTGAGCTAGACTCGAACGGAAACTGGTGCACGACAACGGGCCTTGCTGCACTCTTGGTTACGACACTCCTGGGGGATATTCTTAGGATAATTCTCATTTTCTTACAAACCATTGTGAAAGGTTTATGAGTATATACTTTCTAAAGGAGACATCTTTATGATTATGGATTATATAAATAAACTATTTAATTTATGTTATGTGTTTTACAAGTTTGGGATTAGGTATTCTTATTCATAAACTAATCTAGTGTATGCCATTGTTTAGAAATAGCGCCCAGTAGAAGGAATGAGAACTCCAGCAATGCACATGATCCAAAGAGAAAGAAGGATCATATCTTTCTTGTTCTTAAGCCAGAATTTATAAAAGAAATAATCTCCCATGTATTATCATAATATAAAGAAATAATATCATGTGTTGATAAGATAAGTAAAGGTTTTACTGAGTCCTATGTCTTTTAAGGGAAGCAAGAGAAGAAAAGGATGTATGAGAGAAAGATGGATAAAGGGAAGAGGGGAAAGAATAATTTTCTCATATGTGATAAATGTGGGAAGAAACACCTTGGAACTTGCCTGAATGGAATGAGAGTTTGTTATAAGTGTGGAGGAAAAGGGCACAAAGTATGTGACTGTAAGGGTAAGAAAATGGTTTCAAATGTACAATGCTTCACTTGCAAGGAGTTTGGACACTACACGAACCTATGTCCCAGTCATCAGACTATGCCGCAAATGATGCTATTGGATAATAATAATGTTATGATACTACCACAGATGAAGAGGAATTATTAGAGTTCTTATGTTGATTATGTCATTTGAGTGTTGTATCAACAATTTACTTGTTATAATAATTATGGAGTATATAAGGATTGTACTGCAGTACTATTTCATTAAGGACTTGAGATTGTGTGGAATAATGAAAAGTGAATCAATAGCAGGATAAATTTTTGGAAAATATATGGTTGAGAGAATGATAAACCATAATATAATTCTGATACCGAGGTAGGGATTTTGAAATAATACATGATTGATTTGGATAAATTATATTGGATATTCTTGACTAACTTGAAACTGATTATTGATTTGTATATTCCATCATTGTTGGGTTTTAAGACATTTTTGGATTAAAGGAGTATATCTATTATTCATTAAGGAATAAGGGATCACGAATGTAATCAATATGGTTTTATGGTAATTTAGGATGTTGCAGTGTCTTAAAAGAATACATGATGAAGGTGTTCACAAGTTATTACACGGAAAAAAGATTATTTATTGTGTTTACCTTCCTTATAAATTTTGGACTGAAGTATTTTGGATAGTTCTAGTTTGGATTATTTTGGATTGCCATAAAAGGACAACCCGGAGGTCAGGCGGCAACCCGTCGCATCCGGGAAGGCCGCGAGACTTGAACCCACAACCGAAGGGAAATAAGGGTGTATCACCTACCACTGACCCACGTGATGTCCTGGATTGAATAATGTAGTTTTTTAAAGGTTCTTCTAGATGAATTATATATTCATTTTTTTAAACCTATACGAATAGGATAAATATTATATTATTTTTAAGTTCTATTATCTTTTAGAGTGAAAGATGAGTCTGTGGTAGAAATTAGTTAAAGGATGGAACTCTACTTGTCAAGAATATATTTTTCTTCTTCTCTTTTTCTATGAAGAAATTAATTCTTATACTTTATTTAAGGAATCCTAAAACCAAAAATGTTTTATCCTAATACCCAATGTTTTTTTGAACCGATGGTATTTCAAATCATCATAGATTGATGAATTTAAGGACCTCAATTTTACACTTTTTTGTGATTGATGACCTCAATCACTACCTATAAATATTTACGTTTCCTCCAATTATATGTCTCTAATTGCCACCAATTTTCTCCTAATTGAGATCATAATTTAGTGGTGACCCTTTCATTTCTCATTTCTTCATATTAAGACTAAATTTTTAGTAACCCAATTTCTGATGTTGGTTTTCCCACAGAGATATTTTTTATATTAAACTTTTTTTTTGAAGAACAATTTCAAATTGCGAGGATGCAATTTATTGAAGGGGGGGAGAATGTAACACCCCAAGATTTCATAGTGTGTTATTTCTTCAAAATAATTCAATAACATGCACTAAACGTAAAACCGAGTTCCAGCGCACCATGATTTACCAAAAAAAGCTGTTAAAAAGAGGTTATGAATAGTATAAACTAAATTTTAAACTTTATATAATCCTTATAATTTTAGAATCCATATTATGTGTTTCTTAGACATAATTCATTTTCAGTATTTCACTTTTACCAACTTTTTCTAGCGAACCCTTTTTAAATAAAATATTTTAATCTTTTTGACTAAATGGGGACATCAAAAAATTTAAAATGAAACAGCCCAAGCTTCCATGGTACGCTTTCCTTTGAATAATACAGTAGTGTGTGTTGTACGCAACTTCGAGTTCTAACACACACCACAACCAATCAAACTAGCCATTATGAATAGTAATACATAATTTTTAATATTTTAAAATTTTTATCTCTCAAAATGGACTTCATTTTTGGATTCGGAATATTGAATTTAGCCTACGGTGAAATTTTGGAACTTTTCGGATAACACATATATTTTGATGAATAGTGAAAATTACTAAATTTTAATTAATAAAAACTTTTTTAATCGAAATAATTTATATTGATAAATTATGAATTTGAGTGGTTCTAAATTATATTTAGAATATATTTTTTCTATTTAATACATTTTTTGTCATTGTACATAAATTTACAATTAAACCGGACATAAACAAGTGTCAATCTTTTGATATATATTGTTTCTTAAAAACATGCTATTTATTGTGACAGCGGAAATTAATTATAAAATTTATTATTTCAACTTATATGTTTGGAATTTCGTAAAATAGACATCATTTTTGAATTCGGAATATCAATTATATCTTAGAGTGAATTTTTGGCATTGTTCTGAAAAACATCAAATTTTGATGAATAGTGAAACTACAAAGTGGTAGTAAAAAAATGAATTTTTCATAAAACATAATTTTACCACTTTTGTGAATGGAATTTCGAAAATCCGAGAGAAACAGTTAATATCACGAAGTAAAATTTGGTTCAATGAGATGAAAATAATTGTTGGTGAATAGTAACTTTTTAATTTTATTTACCACGGTTAAAAGTAAATAGGGTAATTAAGGGTAACAATGATATTAATATTACCCTAACACATGTCCTAATTCTATTGGACAAGTGTATCTCAACCAAAAACAAACTTAGGAATAAAAAATTATCATTTAGGTCCACTTGGATTAGATTAGGACATTTATTATTATTTAATTTAAAGAAGAGTTAAAAGAGTTAAAATCAAAGTTTATTTACTAAAACATTATTAATATAGGGTTATAAATAAAATAAATTCGATTGTAAATATTAATTATAAATATAATAAGATTTAATACATAATTATATTTTATTTATAATTTTTATACATTAAATATTTTAATTTATTTATGACACAATGATGAGCAGTAATTACCATAATAGTGAAAAATTAGAATAATTGATATTACAAATACCCAAATAAATATAATTTGAATCATTTACTGAATTAAAATAATTTTCTAGGTTAATATGACATGTTAGTACTGATTTAATTTACTTTGGTCTAAGTAATCATTCTGTTATGAGTTTCACAAAAATCATCTATTGAATAGTGTCAAGATTGACATAAAAGATTTTTAAAAACAAATATTATATTATTAATTGATATTAAATTCATAAAAATATATTTTTCGGCCATGAGACTTATATCATGAAATTTGTAGCATTAATGGGCCACTTGGGGGTCGCTTGGATGTATATAGTATGTTTATTAAATATATAATATAAAAATACAATGTGACATGGTAAATGTCAAACTAATTAACTAAGAGTTAAAACTAAAAGATAAGGTTAATATAGTAACCCAAACCAGTCTAAATTATATTGGGTGAATGTTTTTCGACCTATACCCACCTTAACCTTTGAATAATCATCTTTGGAGCCATTAGAAACCGAATATTAATTTATTATAAATTAATATTTCTAGCTTTTCCAAAGGTGCCCCTCACCCCTCTTATAAAAGGGCACTCACCTTTCTCATTACTTCACACCATCAAAGCCTTTTTGTTCGTCCAAAATAGGCCCAAATACTCTCTCAACTTCCCTCACTACAACCTAGAGTCATTAGTTTGATCAGAAAGCCAACCTAAGGATCCCTTTTGATAAAATCAAAAGGAAGAACCCTAAGCAGAGGTAATGTTTTCACCACCCTTTTTCAAATTCATTTCTTCTTCCACTTCTTCTTTATTTGTTATTACCATTCTAAAATAATAAATCCAGTATCTTATATATAATTTTATGTTACTCTAAATATTTTACAACAATATTCAGTATTATATCCACCCTTTGAATAACATGTCACCATACGTGCGTACGTACGGCTTACCGTCTCCACGTCGTGGTGTAATTGTTATTCAATATATTATTATTTGGATGGGTATAATAATGATGTGTAACTCATGTAAATACTAAATATAACAGGATAATGATTATTTATATATGATATACTATCAAATTATATATTATTTTAATATCAAAAGAATGATATTGTCGCTCGTGCGTACGTACGGACTACCGTCTCCACGAACGCGATGAGATTAATTCTCCATCGTATCCATTCAAGTATAATTATCATTTGATGATTTAAAAATAATTTTTAAGGACTTTATATCATTCTGGATATGAGTAAGATACAACTTATCCATGAAAAACCTGGCTTACATAACAAAACATATAAAAGAAAACGAGTAAGTTAACACCCGAAACGACGATAATACTAAGATATTATTAACAAAGCAATGTTAAAAGATCATATATGATATCATATTAATATATATGATTCTTTTATAATTTAATAACAATTATTTAACCATTATACAGGAGGTTAACCTACCCTCAACAAAGGAAAAGTTCAAGGTAAGGGTTTATTTCGCAATCTCTTCATTATCTGAGGTTGTTTATACGTAATAATCTACTGGGATCTCTTTGTCATCCACATCCATGTTTCTTAAAAATGAATTTCAAAACATTTTTACTATTTACTAGAATATGGGTTAAAGTCATTTATACCCTTTTTTTACTTTTTATAAGTGGTTTATAAAGGAATCTTTCCGTTGTTTTCCAAGCAAGGTTCTTTTTAACCTTTTTGACAAAATTAAGGAAAGATTGTTCTTTAACTTATACGGCGGGTGTGGATATTTACCAACGTTATAAAATTGTCAAAGCTTCCCTTACAAGATTACAAGGATATTTTCAATTTAAATGTTTTATTTTATAATTATGTGACTTTTAAATGATTTCAGCATGAATATTTTAAGAATTTCGGAAAGGTATTCTTTATCAAAATCAGAATTTTAAATGTTTTAAAGATTTATCTTTCTAAATCGTTTTAATTAATGTCCTTGTATTCAAAAAGGTTTTTAAGGATTTATATATATGGACATGAATGTTTTTAAAATGTTAATTCCTTTCAAAAGTTTTAAAGTGGTATGGGACACTTTGATTCAAAAATCACTTTTTAATTACTTCCTTTATAAATGTGTGACTTTTAAATGATTTAAAAAAAAGAGATATTCTATCAAATAGTTTTGATTTCAACTATGTCAACATCCATTGATGGATTTTATGATTAAATTATGCTGATTTATTATGATACAAAACTTCCATATTGTATTGAAGGTTTTGTGATATGTTTGACTGTGGATGTATATTTTTATACAATTCTTGGTTTATAGAGAATGTATTGACATTTTGTATGCCAGTTTTAATATGAATTTTTATGTTATGTTTAAACCTTTTCATATGGGATTGCATTGGACTTAATATGTGTCGGGTGGAGCCCGCTATTGCTCCACGATGCATCGGTATGTCTCATTAGACAAACTAGTGTCTTGGCACAAGGCCTTGGAAAAATATTATTTGTAGTCTTGGCACGAGGCCTTTGATATGTGGTTATGATAGTCTGGCATTATTCATTCCATCATTATGAAAGTGGTTATTGATATTGGATGTGATAATTCGATTAGTAGAATATTTATGTGAATAAGTAAATGGAATTATTTCATTTTATTTTTCTCATACTATGTTGAAGTTCAAGTTTAAAAGGATTTTGTTTTAGTTATAAATTGCCTTAAATGTTTATTCTTATTTATTAAAGTTTCCACTTTATTGTTATCCATACTGGGAATTTGAGCTCACCCCTTTTCTATGTTTTATTTTTCCTAGGGTATGAAGAAGTAAATTATGAATGACCCACAGGGATAGTATGAGGGGATAAGAGTGTGGTCTATGAATAAAATATGTTGTTGTAGTTTTCTTGTTTATGTTGTAATGTAAGACTTATGAATATATCTACTGTTTCCAAGGCTACACAACCAATTGGTCTTTCGAGATTTGATCTTTCTTGTGATCATGCCAATTTTATGTAATAATGCACCGACTCTGGGTAACTGGGGTTTGGGCGTTACATGGTAAGTACTGAGTAAGTGGTTTATCAATCAAATATGTTCCTGTCTGGATACGAGCAGGTAGAGGCTGCTCTGGCACAGATGTATCATAGTTGTAAAACCCGAAAACACTACTTTGAGCTAGAATCAAATGGGAACTGGGGCACGACAACAGGCCTTTCTGCACTCTTGGTTACGACACTCCCGAGGGATATGTTTTGATAAATTAACATGCTTATTATGAACCCTTATTATGGTAATATAAAAAAAATGCCCCTATGAATATATGTTAGAATGTAGATCATGAAATGCCTAGATTGAAGCATATAGACTCATGAGTTAAGGAAATAAAAGTTATATATAAGACAATAACTTTTGTCTTTAGATTACCCTTTATGTGCTACCCCCTAACATTCCTTTTATTCCAGCCAATGGCCGGTAATAGGAGGACTCAGGCTAAAAATCGATGTGAAGATCTATGTGATGACTATACTAATGAGATTCCCAATCCAATGGGAGTGGGAATCGTGAACTTTGTCACGCTTATCTCTCAGATAACTCAAGATTTGAACAGAAACATGTGTCAAGAGGAATGTCCAAACCCCCATAAGAAAGAACAATTCGCTATCGAGAGCTTAATGAGACAAAGACCTCCTACTTTTAGTGGATCATCTGATCCCACAATCACTGAACAGTGGATCGACTACATTGAAAAGATCTTCTCTATCCTTCAATGTTCTAAACAATAGGATGTTCTCCTAGCGGCTTATTGTATGGAGGGTGAAGCAAATCAATGGTGGACATTGATCAAAAATATGAAGCCTGAGGAGGAGATCTAGGTGTTGGAATGGAAGGATTTTCTAATGATGTTTTTCAATAAATATTTTCCGCACACCCTCCGGCTTAAGATGGAAAGGCACTTACTTTCCCTAAAAAAAGAAGAAGAACTTGTTGGAGCATATGAGGAAAAATTAACAAGGCTTGCACAAAATGCTTATATCTTTGTCGTTACCCCCAAATGCAAGGTTGATTGCTTCTTTGGTGGGCTGAAGCCTAGCCCACGGAAATCATTAGTGATCCGTGACTTCGACAACTATGATGAAATTTTCCGATGTTCCATAATGGTCAAAATGTAGATCGAGGAATCATAGGGGTATCATTGGGACAAGGGGCGTAAGGTGTACTTCAATGCTGGCGGTCCGATGGATAAATCCAATGGTGCTAAGATGATCCAGCACCCCATTTTCTGAATGTGTAGAAAGAAGAACCCTATAAATTTCCTCATGTGGACGAGGAAATGATGTAGGTGTGGAAGAGAAGGGATTATAGCTGTTAACATCATGAAAGAAAGACCCGTGGCTGTGACAGATGAGAGGAATGATATGTTCCAACATCAACATGTTGTTCATTGCTACAACTGCAACGAACCGGGGCATCTTTCAAATCAGTTCCCTAATCCAAATGTTTTTGAAGGAAACTAACAACCTACAAGGAAGAAAGGAAGATATTTTGCCATCAATTTTGCCGAAGTGAACGCCGACAATGATGTGGTGGATGGTACGCTAGTATTTCATTCAAGAAGAGCGAACGTACTTTTTAATTCTGGTTCTACGCATTCTTTTATAGCTAGAAATATTAGTAGAATAATCCCAGCACCCCCAAAAATCATGGAAGTGAAGAAGTCGGTGAGTACGGCAAATGGGGAAATAATTGCATCCCATGAATATAACTCCTACACTGTCATAATCTGTGGATTGAATTTCCCATCGAACCTCGTCATACTCCCTCTAGTGGAATTTGATGCAATTCTTGGCCTGGATTGCCTTTCCTTATATAGAGCCAACATAAATTGTCGGGAGAGGGAAATCACACTTCATATGGAGAATCGACGCCCCGATTCTTTACAAGTGTAAAGAGGAAGATGAATCTCCTGTTTCTCCATCATATCAAGCATGGATATTGCTGCCCTATGAGCATGCGTATCTGGATCAGATGATTTGAGTCCAAGAAGAAACCATCCTTGAAGAAATGCCTATTGTGAGGGAATTTGCTGATGTTTTTCCCAAGGAAGTGTCTTGTCTTCCTCTTAGAAGAGACATTGAATTCTCAATTGAACTTATAAATAGGGCACTACCAATATCCAAGACTCCATATAGAATGGATGTAGTTGATCTTGAAGAGATGAAAAAAACTATAGGAGAATCTGGATAAAGGGTTTATATGCCCAAGTGCTTCACCATGGGGTGCACCAGTCCTCTTCATCACGAAGAAGGATGGGTCAATGCGGCTTTGCATAGATTATCGTGAACTTAACAAAATCACGATAAATAACAAGTACCCTCTGCCACAGATCAATGACTTGTTTTATCAGCTATGTGGAGCACAATACTTCTCCAAGTTAGATTTGTGGTCAAGATACCATCAAGTAATGCGAAGAAGGAAGATGTCCCCAAGACTACTTTTCGTACAAGATACGGGATCTATGAATTCATAGTAATGCCTTTTGGACTCACCAATACTCCAACAATATTCATGGACATGATGAATAGAGTCTTTAGAGATTACATTGAAAAATTTTTCTTAGTCTTTATAGATGATATTATAATATACTCCAAAACCAAGGAGGGTCACGAGGAGCTTTTTTGAACTGTACTGGAGACATTGCACAAGGATAAGCTCTATGAAAAGTACAGAAAGTGTGAGGTCTGGGTTAAGGAAGTCTCATTCTTGGGAAATATCATTAAAAGCAATAGGATATATGGGGATCCCTCCAAATCAGATGCAATTGAGGGATGACTGAGGCCAACATTGGTAACATATATCTATATCTTATTGGGGTTAACTGGATATTATCGACGATATGTGAGAAATTTCTCACGATTGTCCAACCCACTTACTGAGCTAACTCAAAAGGGTGTAAAATTGGCTTGGGGTGATGAATGTGAAGAAAGAATCAAGGTGTTGAAAATGAGGCTTATCACCGCGCCCGTTCTCACTTTACCCAAAAGTGGGGAACTTTTTGTGGTATTTAGTGATGCTTCAAAGAAGGGATTAGGTTGTGTGCTAATGCAGAATGATAATGTGATATCCTATGACTCAAGGCAGTTGAAAATCCATGAGTGAAACTATCCAACACATGATGTGGAGTTGGTGGCTGTGATCATTGCCTTGAAAATCCGGCGACATTATCTCTATGGGGATAATTTTGAGATATATGTTGACCACAAGAGTCTCAAATATATATTCACACATAAAGAGCTTAATATGATCTAGAGAAGATGGATAGAGCTCATCAAGGATTATGAATGTTCAATACATTACCATCCTGGGAAAGCGAACAAGGTGGAAGATTCCCTATGTAGAATGGACCCAACGATTATATCAATGATGAGAATTGAGAAGGATCCAATCATATTATACATGATGAAGAAGGTCATGGGAATCATAATGTATGGAACATCATCAATCCTTTCACAAATTATTTCTCAACGATCTCTTTTGGAAAGGTTGAAGGATACTCAAAAGGATGATGTGGGAATTCAAGAAAAGTGGAAGCTATCGAAAAAGGGAAATCCTCGGAGTTTAATTTTAATGAATAAGGAATTGTGATATTTGAGAAAAGAATATGTTTTCTATAATGCCCGGAGATAAAGAATGATCTTTTTGATGATGCACATAGTTAAAATTTCTCTATTCACCCAGGGAGCACAAAGATGTATCGAGATCTCCGAGAAAACTTTTGGTGGGATAATATGAAGAAGGAGATCACTGAATATACATCAAAGTGCCTGGTGTTACAACAAATGAAGGCAGAGAGGAGGAAGTATAAGGAGATGATGCAACTATTCCCCATACCAGAATGAAAATGGGATAACATCACCATGGACTTTGTCACCAGACTTCTGAGGACATCCAAAGGCAACAATGAAATCTGGGTTGTTGTGGATCGTCTTACAATGACTTCACACTTCATTTATATTCAAGAGGATTTATCATTGGATCAACTGGCACAGATATATATCAGGGAAGTGGTAAGGCTGCATGGAGTACCACTATCTATTGTGTTTGATCGATATCCAAGATTCACCTCTATGTTTTGGAAGAGTCTTCAACATGCTCTGAATACTGAACTGAACTTTAGTACAGCCTATCATCCTCAAACTGATGGCTAATCCAAGTGTACTATCCAAACACTTGAGGACATGTTGAGAGCGTGCTCAATGGACTTGAAAGGAGGATGGGACCAACATCTTCCTCTGGTTGAGTTCTCTTAAAATAACAGTTTCCACTCGAGAATCCCAATGGAACCATATGAATCCCTGTATGGGAAACGGTATAGAGCACCAGCATGTTGGGATGAGGTCGGTGAACGTAAGCAGCATGGACCAGAAATGGATGAGGAAATGGTGGAGAATGTCAAAACCATTCAGCAGCATATCAAGGCTTCCCTGAGTCGACCGAAGAGTCATGCAGTTAATCCCAGATGAGAAGTTGAGTATAAAGTTGGAGATATGTTTTTTCTATGCATATCTCCATGGAAAAAGGTCATGATATTTGGAAATATAGGGTAGTCAAGTCCAAGGTACATCAAACCCCTTGAGATTCTAGATCGTGTCGGGGTGGCGGCCTATCGACTAGCACTTCCACCTACCATAGCCAATGTATATGATGTCTTTCATGTATCCCTCTTAAGTATGTACATACTGGACCCTTCACATGTACTCTCTTCTGAGGTGGTACAATTGGAGGATTATCTTTCTTATGAGGAGAAACCGGTGAAGATCTTAGATCATAGAGAAAAAGTTATATGAAATAAGACAATCCCACTCGTCAAGGTGTTGTGGTGAAACCACAAGTTTGAATAAGCAACATGGGAATCAGAGGAAATGATGAAGCTGAGTTACCCACATCTGTTTTAGCATGTGAAAAGGAAATTTCAACGGCGAAATTTCTTATGGGGGGAATATTGTAACGACCCGCGTTTCATTAATGTAAATCCCTCTTGATCTAATTAAATGTGTCTTTATGTAAAATGTATATATAAAATGTCAACATATTTGGTTTTATGTTAATAATTATGATCGTTTCTTTTATAGCCGTTGAACAGTGATCACGTGATTAGTATAAATATAGGTCTTTAACAAACCCAATTTACTCAGACAAAGGAAGCGATGGAATCATCCAGTAGAATTGCTCCATACGAAGCCCATTTGTCAGAGATCAGAAAAGAGGTGGCGTCTTTAGGCTTCGCACTTGGTCAAGCCCAATTTGAGCTTCATTATGTCAAGCTCGAAAGGGACCGTCTACAGGAAATGTGGAAGTTGATAGAGATTACCACTCGAGCAATGTTATCTGAGCAAACCCATGAGTCTATCACCATCACAAACCTCACCCTCGGGTCTTATGCGGCTGTTTTAAGGGGTTATGTAACAAATCACTAGTACTATGTTCATGTACATTATTTTTTTATATAGTAATGAATATAATTTCTTGTCATTATTGATACATTGTAAATAGTTTTTAATGTAGATATAGTGTTTTTAGTTTGTATTTAATTAAGAATTATATATTATTAAATTAAAGGATTTTTGAATTAAATAATATTTTAATAAAATTTTAATATTATTATTAAATTAATTATTATTAAATATAAATGATATTTTAATTTTATGAATGCAATTGTAATTTTTATTAAGGTTTGAAAGCCATTTTTTTTCAAAACCCGTGAATTTCCGATAATTTTCAGTTTTTATTTTAAAAGTGAAAATTAACATATTAAGAAAATTATTTAGATAAAATAAATGTTATTTCTGGGATCATGCTGTCAAAATTATCCAACGGTTAATTTTTCATATTTTTCTGAGACAGTTAAATTTTTGGGTAAAAATTAAATTCTGTTTAAATATATAATGTGTTTTATGACATCATAATGACCCAATAGTGATGTAATAAAATACTATAAGCTTTATTTTCGGCCAATATATTTTTTACCATTAAAATAATTTGATTTTGGGTTTGTTTGACTTATTTTACAAATCATTAATGAACCCCTCAAGACTTATTAAACATCTTGACTTATTAAATTATTTTACATGGGAGTGTGACTCACCTCCTCATAAACTACCAAATTATTTTAAGAAGTTCGGAATTTGGCCTTATAATTTTTTTTACTCTCCCCTTTTACAAGTAACATGGGAAAAAACCATGAGCTGATTTGTGGTTTGGATTAGTTTAATGTAAGGGTTGCCAAACATAAATAATAAAGAATTCACTCACCTTTCCTATATAAACCCACCCATGATCCCACTTCCTCCCCACTCAAAACCTTTGGAGTTCATCCAAACTCTGCCCTATTCTCTATTGAATCCTCCCAAGTTACCCCAACCTCCCAAGAAGTCTCTCTCAAGCCTCTCTCAAGCCTTTGGAAGCTCACTTCCAAGTAATGGTTTTCTTCCTTTCACCTTTTTCCCACTTTTTTTAATATTGTAATGACCTTTTAATATCAATTATAAATGATAGGGTATGGTTCTGCATGTCCCCCATGCTGCCCTATTATTGTTTGAATTATGGGAGACCTCTTTCTCTCTCATTAAATGCCTCCCATGTACACCTGTTACTATGCCGAAATTCCAAAAGGAACTTCTCTCTCCTCATTTACTTTCAAGAAAAAATTTTGTATCATGAATCTAAATTCCATTACAATTGTTGGGACATGTATTTATATGACCCCCTTATTGTCCATTTCATGTAGATATGATGAGACACCTCTTTCTCTCTCATCAACCATTTTTTTGAATTCTTATATCACACCATTACGCTGCCGAAATTGCACCGATTTTCTAAGAAAATGCCATTGTGTAGTGAATACCATGCCCATTTCTCCATGACGGGTATTCATCTTCATGCACATTTACATATTGATTATAAAGTATCATTCCACATTCCTTTGTCGTGGAATAAATGATTATGGTTTATGAATCCATGTTTTATGATCAATGTGGCAAACTTATGCATGAAATGAAATGTTTAAGAATGGTGTGTCCTTATAGTGCTCTAATGCATTGGGTAAAGTATAGTATCATTATACGTCATATGCAATGAGTGTTGACTAATTATAATTCATGTGTAATGAGGGTTTACTCATGCTTCATGTTCAATGAGTATTTACTCTTACTCCATGTGCAATTAGCCTTGGATCATGCTAATTCCATGTTAAGTGTTGTTGCCACATTTCCATGTTATGATTATCATGCTTTATCATGCCTTTATATACATGTTTCTATTTTTATCTATTTATATTCCTATTGTCTAACATGTTTTGTACTATTCTTGTATTCCATGTTTATTCCGTTACTGGTCTTTATAGCTCACCCATTTTCTTATGCATGTCCTCATGTTATCCCGTGCAATGCTAAGTATGAGTGAATGTAGTGGTCATGTAAAGGATGTTTTCAATAAATATGTTGTATTTCATGTTTTAAGTTGTTATATAATGATACTATTCCCCAAAGACACTATAACTCTCTATCATCCAAGTTGTTTCAAGTGAATAGTTTGTGTAATAAATCATGTTTCAGTTTGTAATAAAAGCAGGGTTGTCATAACGGGACTATGAATTCATTCCATTAGAATGCCCTAAAAACTATACATTCATAGTTCAATGATGACGGAAATTGGTAATTGATAAATTAGTGGGAGAGTTAGGGAAATTAAAATATTAATTCATATAAAGGGGAAAAATAATGTAAAAATTATCTACTCTTTTAATTTTATAATTAAAAATAAAATATTATCAACCACTCTATCCCAGCAATAAATGCCAGATTAAAGCAACATCATCACTGGTAGTAACATCTAGGATTGGTTTAGATGCCATCGATTCATTAGAATCCATAAATGGAAATATTACATACTGGAGTTCTAATTACCCAATTTTCCTGCCTAATAGGCATGTGATAACACATTTCTGGTTTAAAAGAAACATGTGAATGATGTTGTTGGAATTCAATGATTGATTGTATCATCACTGTCTATTGAACTCATTATGTCTCATGAAAACATTTATGCCTATAGCATGCTTGAGCTCCTCCATGGTCATTACCATGTGAAATAAAGAAATTAATTTTTTGAGATCTCCAAGGCGCTCTTTTAGAGTATTCTTGGATATGGATCCCCAGCTAGGCCTCGCAATTTCAATATCATAGAATAAATTCAGTGTCTGGATGTTAGAGGGTTAAACTCCCTGAAAAATAGGGTACAAACCTCATTTGAAAATAAATCTTTTAGTGATTCTTTTTTTTGTGAATGTCAATATGTACAAAATTGAGAAGTCTCTACCAGATCATCTGACCATCCTTCCCCATGTGGACCAAGACATGAAGCACGAAAATCCTTCTGTTCATATGGTGAATAAGAGGAATGGGATTCTCATGAGCATTAATCCTAGAGCATCTACACTACCTTCCATGAAAAATCAGATCAATGTGGAGGCAATGTAACAAGGAGATATTTGTTTTGATGATGCATGAAGGGCCACAGGAATAAAAATAGCACCCATCCAATGATGCAAGGGGAAACTTCAAGTGTATTTTTTATTGAGTGTAATTTAACTATATCTTAAAATTGGTTATTATATACAGCTTATGGTCATCACATTTGTATCAAAATAATGGATCCAATTATATTCTAGAAAATGGGCCAAGGGGAGGTAGATCTATGAGTTGCCAATGGAGCTAGACATGCTACAATAGTAGTCGGGAAATACCACATCATATTGGTGACTGGGATGATCTTAGTATTAAATGGTTAGTATTACATTCTTTATGTAACCAAAACAATATTTTTTTATCCAAACTCGACACATGTGGACTTATTTTTTTGTTCAGGAATGAATGTTTCTTCCTTCAAAAATATATAATTTTCATTGGTAAGGAACATTTATATAATGTTCTTAATGTGTTGGATTACACAACAAATCTAATGTAAATCAATAAAAAAACTACTTCACATGACACTTACCATACTGATATTTTGAATCACCAAATAGGTCATGAAAATGAGTAGTTAAGGAAAAAGATACATTAAGATGGAAATTTAGATTCTTACAATCTAAAACCACATGGTGTATGTCACACAAGATTTAAATGGTAAATGAAAAAATTCCCATTTAGTGGGAACTGTGAAAGGTCAAAAGAGCTTCATGAATTGGTTCACACCCATGTGTGTAGACCAATTTTAGTTGAAGTAAGGGGTGGTTACTCATAATTCATAAAAATTAATAACGATTTTAGTTGTTATGGATATATCAACATAATGAAATATATGTTAGATTATTTAGATATCTTCTTTGAGTATAGTAATGAAGTTGAGAACCATCATGGTATGAAGATTATGAAACACCACTGAGATAGAGGATGACAATATCTTAATCAATACATTATTGATTACCTATGGGAGTTTGGGTTCCTATCCCAACTCCCTCCACCTCACGCGCCCAAGTGGAATGTTTTAATTGAATGGACGAACCACA
The DNA here is from genome assembly GCA_963277665.1 of Viscum album. Lineage (NCBI taxonomy): Eukaryota > Viridiplantae > Streptophyta > Magnoliopsida > Santalales > Viscaceae > Viscum > Viscum album. The sequence continues at coordinate 1,571,937,274 of OY728121.1, read as the reverse complement.
CCTTACAGGAAATGGTGAGATCAATGATGAGTCATGGAAAACATCCACTATCCTTTTGAGGATATGTGTTACAAACTGAGGAACACATACTAAACTAATTACCTATTAAATCGATAAATGGTATTCCATAAAAGAAATGGAGTGGGTGAAATGAAATTTTACCAAATTTACATGTGTGGTGAATTGAAGCATTTTTAAGGCCTCTTTAGGTAACAAACTCATACCCCAAGGGGAAAAGTGTACCTTTATAGGTTACCCAATGGAAATAAGGTGACATTACCTATACGACCCCACACAAAAAATTGATTATAGATTAAATAAACTCAATATTCCTTGAGAGGTAGTAAATATATATAAGGGATAGTGGTAGAAAGATAGACTTCGATGATGTCGAGGCTCAATGTAAACTAGTGTAGGTAAAGGATAAGATTCCACAATGCCCCATGGAAGATAGATTTGTTCCAGAGACATATGTACTTCATATGAGTACATAGCAGGTTAGAGATCAGGAATTGTATCGTTTTATAGTTAACAAAAATGGGGACTCATTATTAGTTGATAATAATGATCTTATAAACTAAAAGGAACTAGTAAGTGTCAAATAGGTTTCTTTGTTGAAAGAAGCCATGAATTCTGAAATGGATTCAATGTACCAAAACTAGGTTTGTATTTTGGTATATTCTCTAGTAGATGAAAATCCTATTTGTGGAAAATGGGTTTTCAAAATGAATCATGACATGGAGGTACATGTCAGTTCCAATAATGAACCACTAGTTTCTAAAGGGTTTAAACATGACCCCTTCATTGAATACGTCATAACCTTTTCAACAGTGCAATGTTGAAATCCATCTGAATTCTACTAACCATTTCCTCTTACCATGACTTTGAGATTTGGAAAATTGATTTCAAAACATCCTTCGTTAATAGAAACCTTCAAAAGGATGTCTATATGACACAACCTGATGTCTTTGTGACTCCAAATGATTCTAATAAGAGTTTCATGTTGAAAAAAACATAAATTAATTAAAGAAAGCATCCAAGTAATAGAACATTCATTTTGATAAATCCTTAATATGATTTTGTTTTATAAATATTGAATGTGATCCTTCTGTGTAAAAAACGTTTAGTGGGATTAACTTCCTTTTCTTAATAGTATATGAGGATAACAGATTACATATTGGAAATGAAATACCAATATCATAGTCTATAAAATAATGGTTGAATAAATTTTTCTCCATGCAAGACATGGGTAAGGAAAAATATATTCAAGGGATCAAGATCCATCATGATAAATCCATGTGATTATTGGGCCTATGTCAATACATTAATTTAAAAGATAATAAAGATATTTAGTGTGGAACTATCCAAGAGGGGATTATTTCTAGCATAACATGGAGTTAATATTTCCAAGAAAATGTGTCCATAGACCCATGAGGAATGAAAGAAAATGTAAAGGATTCCATACACATTAGCGATTGGGCCAGTCATGTATGTTATGACGTGTACTAGGCTAGATGTTGCATATGAAATGAGTGTTGTTGGAATATATCAAGCTGATCTAGGTGATCGTCATTGGATGGAAGTCAATATTATCCTAATTTATCTGAGGTATACTAAGAATACATTACTGGTTTAATAAGGATATAAAGAACTTGTAATAATACGATATACAAATGCTAGATTCAAGACTGATCATGATGACATGAAGTCGCAAATGGTATACATCGTCACATTGAATGGATGTTTAGTGATATGAAATAGCCCGATTTAAGGTGTGGTCATATACTTTATAGCAGAGTTAGAGTATATGGAATTATCTAATGAATCTAAACCAGAATTTTGGATGTAGAACTTCACCCATGATATAAATGTGGTTTCTATTTGTAATGATAAAATCAAAATCAATAGTGATAATACTACATTTGTGGATCTCACAATAAATCCAAGGTCACATCAGTGGGCGACGCACATACTACGGAATTATAATGACTTGAATGATTTTTCTTATAGTGGGAAAGGTGAAGGGAGTAGTATTTCCATGTAAGAAAACATGGTTTACCCCTTGAATAAATCTTTGACATGGTAGATACATGATCATCATTTGTGGTTAAGTGAACTGAAAGTCGTAGTTCGTTAGTTCTTGTCCAAGTGGGATTTTATTGGTGTAGGTGTACTAGAACTAACAGTTTGTACATTGATTATAATAATATTTAATATTTTTAAGTATTAAATATATTTTTACATATTTTTCAATATTCGACATGAATATAATATAAAAATATCCAAGTGAATTTTTTTCATTAATTAGGTTAGAGCAGTTCTCTCCTATGACGAGAACCATGAAGTGCATTGAAAATATTCTAAAATATAGTTTTGCGGTTGGATGAAATAATATGATATGAAACAAAATATATATACCATAAGGTTTCAGTACTTAAAAGAAGATTATAATTCTTCTCATGAATTTTTATTTTGGTAATCACCAAGAAAATATATAATGAGAATAGACTATCCCGTAGTAATTTTGCATGTTTTGGTGTCCTCAAATATTCCAATATATGAGCGCATGTAATGGTCTGTAGACATTAATATTGTTAATAATATGTGTTGTGAATCCTGAATTTTTATTTACTGATGAATACAATCATTCCATATGTTTGCTAGAAGTAGGGTATACTGGTTGTGTCACCAATGACATGTTATTAATGGATAAGTCGATGAAGGATTTATTTGATACATTAATGGAATTTGATATCTCAACCCTTTGACTTAAATAGAACTGTCACAAAGAATTACATGGACATGGTGTACCGACAAGTTTATTTTATGCATCCAAGAATGACATATCATACATATAGTTTGATGTAAATATCATGAAACCTTCTTGATGAGATATTGTGATAATGGAATTATATTACACAGTGAGCATTCATATGTGGATTTCATAATTATGAAATTATGTTCTATCTATTTTGTTCCTTGGACCATTGCTAGACATTAATCATGAAATTTAGGCAACCCCGCCTACTAACGACAAGAAATAATCCTAGAGGGTCACACACAATGTGTTTCTAGTGGTATCGATTAAATTCTATATGAATTTAATTTATGTAATAAATATTATTCTCAAGAAAGAAGAATAATACTATTTATGTTAAAATGATCACATGATTTATATAAATATATTATTCACCTAATTGGGAATAAAATATATTTATTTATATTATATACAATTGAAAGAATATTTATTTACTAGATTGAAAATAAAAATATATATTTAAGAGAATAAAATATATTATTTGTGTTTCCAATTAATGGAAGAGGAGTTCGAACAGACCAACACCTTTCCCATTGATAAAATAATTATTAAAATGTTTGTAATTAATTTTTATATTGTTGATGAATGAAATAATAATAACATTTATATCATTATGTGGCGTGTGATTTCAGTTCTGGTTCCATTTTTCTCACGTTGGAACCCCAGAAATATTGGCGTTGTTAATGTTATTATGTGGCATGGGATTTCTCTAATAGTTATAATTTCATTTAAGTGTTGTTTCACAATTAAATATATTTATTGAAACCCCATGTTGATTAATATGATTGTACATATATTATGCCAATCCCAAGTATATTGAGAATTTTTGAGCCAAAAATTTTCTCTCTCGACTCGTCTCATCTCACCCTCTCAGGAATGAGAGAGGTTCATTAATACTGAATAACGAGTGATCAATATCAATCGATATATGATATTCGATTCACTGTGATACCACCCATAGAATGAGTGGAATTGTTTATAGACCATTGGAGGATATGTGGATCACCTCCAGAGGTATTCTATTTTGGAACCTCAGGAGTGCAATAAACACCATCTGGACGGGTCATTTTAGACAATCAATGGTCATCATTGAAGAATGTACCAAAGTCCTAGGTATTTAGTTTCTTTATAAATTAATAAATAATTATAAACATGATATGGACGATCCAATTTCTCAGATCTGGTGATTTTCTACTATTTTTCATTATATTTAACTGTAATCTGTGGACAATGGAATTCATCATTGTTTTGTTCTCGGATAGGATATCGATTATGGAAAAAAATGTTCGGCCCTCCCAACCCCCATGCTTCTACATCACCCATATCATACATGCTCTGAACATGTATTGGTGGACCCATGCCATGCATAGATAGAGGGTTTCACTCAGGTTTCCTCTTGTCATCCTATGTGATCACAACCTTCATCTAGATTTTCCTAGCTATACATCATGCACAAAAAATATCACATCGTATATATAAAATCATATCCAATGTAACCATCTTGTTCAACATTGAAATTTATTTTAGTATTTGGTACTTAGTATCCAAAATATATGTACAAACAAATGATCAATGAATGCATGAAGTATACAAAGAAACATAACCAAGGTGTACATGACATGTGTGGGGACCCATACAATATATTGTCCCTCTCCTACACTTGGTCGTGCCCCAGTATATATATAGTACCCCAACCAATTATTGATATATAATGTGTGGGGGATATACTAGTTTCTCACATAACCCTTGAGGACCCACCCATTTTCTTTTTCATATCTTTGTATCGAAGACATGTCAGTGTACATTAGTTAATGATGTTTTACTTCAGAAGGGGTGTCACACGTGTTCTATAGTAATGCATGTTTACTTGGGAACATGTAATGTTCCTAGCCATATACACTGTATCAATAGTCATACACAAGGGAAATGAGGTCAATGACATGTAGAAATTCTATATAGTGTATTTTCATTCTAAAATAATGAAACTATAACTTCCATAGAAAGCACCTGATACACAATCTGTTGTTTGAAAAACATGTCATGTAGTAATTATTTTTCCTGAATTTCATATCAATTATAAATGACTAAAATCTGACAATTTATCTTCTATTCCAAACTTAATTCCATTACAAAATATTGGATCTTCGTTTTGATCCTTGTTTATAGACATCTTGTGGAAGAAAATATAATTCCATTGATCAGGGGCTTAATCACACCTCTCACACTATATGTGTTCCTCCACCATTGAAGTCATTATTTCTGCGCATTGAAACAATCTTGTGAGACTTTAATAAAACCTAGATCTTGAGTTGATTTATTGATCTACCCATATCACATTGTTTTGTTACATATATGGTTGTCTGATCAGTATCGGTACCATCCGACTACATCAAACCAGCACTATGGGCTTCAACTAGACAATAATGTGATAAAATTCATTGTGAAATGCACAAAATGAAATTTTTTAAGAAATGTGGGATATAAATTATTTTCCACTGATCATAAACCCAAATATCCAGGTTAGATTACAAGAATATACTACTAAATCAGTACACGTGAGCATGCCCAATATTCATAATTGGTGAAAATCTATAGATAGAATTTATATTCTCAATCAATTTAGGCATAATGGGGTAATTGAAAAATATTAAAATTACTAACTAGATGTTGTATTATTCATTATCTAATATCGGATTCAATATTGATTGGTGGAAATTGTTGAATTAACTACATCCTGATCTTCACTGGTATAGAGATTCATCATAATATGAGGTAAATCACCAATGGAATGATGTGAAGAAAATATATAATTCTATCAAGGATTAGGTGAATAACCATAGTTGATTATTCATTTATATGGATTTTTAGAAATTTCATTTATGTAAAAATAATAAATTATTTAAATGATTTAAATAGTTGTAGAAAAGAATGTACCTCTAATAGGAGTGATGTCTGAACACCACATGAAAACATAATTTAATACCTGCATAGATTGAACAATGCATTCGAGATAGAACCACAGTTGTTTATTTGTGATCTGAGGGTTGGTTTAAGATTTATAACATTTTAATTAAATAAATTCACTCTCATAGTATAAATTATATTTATTATTTTTCAAAAAATAATTCAAGGAACATAGGGCCTTAGAATCTCATAATATCTCACCTATTAACTCTTTAAATATATATATATAATCATTTCAATGTCATTCAAGGAAATACATGTATTTTAAAAGACTATTACATACTCATTGCTTATTGTGGGAGGGGATCAATATTCATTATCTCCACATCTACATTACTAGTCAATGAGGGGAACCTTTAGAGGGATATGGTCATAATATAATAGAATTAAAGGTAGCTGTGGGGAGACATATTGTAGTTTGGATTTATATATTAGGGAAGATACATGGTATGGTTTGGAAAAAAGATTTTTTGGCCATAGTATATCATGTAAAAAAATTTGAGTAGCTGGGAAATAGAATTTTAATAAGTAATATGATATGATGAAATGAGAATTAAATTTATTGAACATGTTATATTTTATAGTATTTATTATTGGATAGGGACATGGGAAATTATCTTGTAACATGCCTATTTGTGTATAGGTTTTTAAATGGATTGAAATGGTTTAATGGATATAAATTTATAATTAACTGAGATTAAAAATTAATATTTTTCCTTGATTTTGAGAACTTATAATTTTTATATTGATTGAATGGATTTATGATGATGTCCCCATCATGTTATTACAGATGAAATAATGATATATGTATGAATGACCCCACCATTGAGTTGAGGATGAAGACAAAATCACACAGGGGAGGAAAATATGAGAGTTCCAACACCAATGACTATAAATGATAAAGGGATCAATTTCAGATCAGGGGGTATTGGTTTTGAATGAGTATGAATTGTAAAAATTATTTTTTGTGTCATTCCTAGATGAAACAAATAATTCTTTAATTGTGGGTTTGTTTAAAAGGATATAATTATAGCTGTAATTATTGTTATATAATTTTTTAAATGGGTCTGTTGTTTTTTGGGGGATTTCCTGATATCATTTTTCAAATCAAGCTTAATTCTTCTACTTTAATTGCTATTTTTTATCACATGATGTAAGCTATTCACATGCTAATTTCAATGTTCTAATCATGATTTTCTGTGAGACCATTGAATTTAATTTATTATCTAAAACCCTATGACTATTAGCATCCAAAATTTAATGTACAATTTCCCCATCCCCCAATTTTTATACCTTTGAAATGTTCATATAGAAACAAAAATATGTGCTTATTAGAAACCCACCAATTGAATTGTTTGTCCCTTATTTTCTATACAACTTCAATATTTATTTTCCACCACACACCTAATTTCTTTTAGTGTAGTTAATTTTATCTAATTCAATACTACTGGTGTTGATATAAAGATATGTTATGAGGAAAGGTATTAGATGACCATTCTCACATAATCATATAACTATGCCAATTTTCACATTATTTTAATGATTGACCAGTTGTACATCAATTTTATTTTTTGTCATATTCTATTCTATCATAACACCTATTGAAGAGATTTTTTTTGGGAAATGGGTTCTTATATGTCTTCATTGATTTTAATAGAAAAAGTATTTACTAATTATATGTAATATGAACCCTGTTTGTGGAAATTAAATATTGTGAGTTTTCACAAAATTAGTTTATTCTTATTGTTTTATTAATCAACTTTTGCCTTTTGAGTTCAATTATTATATTTTCATGGGTCAACAATCTCACATTATTTATGCTATAGTATTGAAATGATATACTTGTAGACATTGAATGTATTTATCAGATAATGGTAATTTTTTATATAACCATATGTGTATGTTATGAGGGGACACTTCAACCATCAAAATGTTTTATTTTCATGATTCATATGACACAAGTTTTGGAACATCAGTGTCCCCCAATGTGGAAAATATCCCTTTTTTATAGATGATTTCACATTTTCTTTATGAATATAGAGGAACTATTTATATTGTTATAGGGTCTAATAATTGATATTTAATGTTGTGAGAATTTATTTACATCATTTTAATGTATTGGGATTCACCAATAATAAAAGGAAATTTGGTCATTAATTCCATTGTAATTTTTTCAATTATATGTTCGAAGAAAATAATTATTTCTTAGCAATCATAGAGAATTATTACAAATGTTATAGTCCATTTTTTTATACCCATTTTGGGTATTAGATTCATGAGATCATGAATTTTTATATATTTTGAATTGATATAAACATGTTAAATATAATGGTAGAGGAATGATAATAGAATATATATGCTTTGATGAAACCATATAACATGTTTATATATGTGTATTATCATGGATAAAACCTGAAACCTGAAATATTTTATATCACGAATGGAGTATTTAAAATTTTAAAAAATTATTAATTTCATTAACATCAAATAGAATACATTTTGAATTTATATTTGTCAACAGATAATAAAAATTTAGTGAATCCTGATAAATTTCATTGATTAATTTATTAGTCATCTAAGTTGTATGGGTTTTAATGAAATTGTTTTGAAAAATTATATTTTATTATGTAATGTATGAATTTTTTGTATACAGTATGTTATAATATGAATAATAAGGTTGTGTGAGACCAACGTGAAATAAAACAATATTCGAAAACATGATTTCCTTCTTAAAAAATGACAATGTTTTGGTCAAAATATATATATAATATAGTTATTAAAAATATAATTTACTTGTTTTCGTTAATTTGATTTAGATAAATACATTGTTATCAATATGTATTGTATAATTATCATTCAATGTTATTCTAACATCATTTATTTTGAATTCAAGAGTCTTAGTGATAAGTTGATATCAAAATTCATTCAAAATTTTCGTGCATTACTATGAATTCATTTTATTCTTTTTTTGTATGTAATGAATTATTTGGGATGCATGTTGTATTTTTTATCTCCATAACCATTATTAAATACTGAATTTTTACTATAGAAAAATTAATTTTCATATAAAATAACATGAATATATGATAATATGTATTATTTGCTTACATATTTGGCATAATAAATGTTAATTGTTATGAATAAAATATTTATACCAAGATAGAATAAAATTAAAATTTATTTTTTTCTTATAATTAATTTAAAATGTATTTATGTAGAACTATTGTATATAAAAAAATTTCTTCTAAATGGTGAATATAATATCATGTTGATATATGAGATTGATTTTCATTCTTGATAAGTTTTATAGTTAATTCCCTTGTCCCTATTTGAGATTTATCACATAGGGGGGATTATTCGACGAATGATTTTAAAATGTGTCATTGTTATATACCTAATTTAGCTGTTGTGATCGTTTTGGAACAATTATAAATATATCGTAATAGGCACGTAATTGGGTTTTTATATTATATCTCAACAAATTTATTTAATTCCATGCTATTTACAAATTCAATCCCTCAAAAAATTCCTTATTGAGCTATTTTACATTTTTTTAATTATCCATATTCATATTTATAATGTTGATTCAGAGTTAAAATGTGGATCAAATGAGGTATTATAGAATGTTATTGTAGTTGAATATAGAAAAGTTGGGACTATAGTGCCACCGGTTCACCATTGGATGGGTAGTGTCTAGATAAGACTATAGGAATCCCATCATACCATTGGTGAGACTGACCGATATTATTGTGATACCCATCATCCCGCCAATGGTATGTTGGATGATAGGGATTCTTATAAGATATTAAATTGATAAAAATGAAGACCACTAGATCCCTGATTTTTTAGAGGAGAACCTATTTTAAATGACACAAATGGCTAGCATTTGGTGTTAGGATGGGCTAGTATTGTAAGGGAAATAATCATATTTATTCCTATTAGAAACCACATTTTTAAATTTTCTAATCCTCTCTTCTGACCATATTGCAGGACTTCAAAATAGGAAGGGTTTTATAGGGATTATTTATCTGATCAAATATCATTATTTATTTCAATTATCCTTGGTTATATTAGAACATCATTAATTTTTATGTATTTTATTATAATTGTTGAGTTCTAATCATTTTGGAAAAATATCATATTTCACATAAACTTTCTATACTTTTCATATAATATTTTATAGGGAATATTTTATTTCTCCTTGATTGGATCATTAAATATTTTATTACATATTCATTTCCACTAGGAGGGTGATCTAACTCATATCCCAATAGAATTAAATGGATTTCTAATATCTGACTCGTTTCCAATCATGAGATCAATCCATTAAAGAAACGTAGGTATATTTGAATCAAAATTGATGTAGGTATTCTTCATGAATGGAACATCCAAAAATAAATATGGGTATAATGGTGAATAAAACCATAGAAATTTGTAATGTCACATACCCTCCTGACCCATTACTTTGCCAAAAGAGAGGCTCCACCAAAACAGTTGCACCGTGACGGTGGTACCGGTAATGGTGGAACCATGAAGGTGGCATTGTGAGGGTGCCACCGTGACGGTGGCACCGTGTCCTCTTAGTTACTTTCTAGTTCCTGACCTTTCCGCTCCTGTAGTAATTAATTATTTTACCCTTAATAAATCCCATAATTAATAACTAAAAATCCTGAGAAATTTCCTCGATGGGGGATATTAAATAACCACTTAATACCATCGTGTGTAACAACCCAAACCAAGCAGGAAACCACGATCCAACTTTCAAGGCGTTCAAAATCCCCATATCCCGTAACAATGGGATTTTATCTATATATCATAGAGGAAGTTTTAATTTCTCTTCTTCCTTTTGGCCGACTCCTTTTCTTTTCCCTAGTGTGCCTACGCTCGAGTCGTCTACTCTTCCGTGGAGTTCCCGACATCCCACTCATGAAAATCGTGCATCCCTTGTTCTTGGCGCGCAGAGAAAAATTTCAATCCTTGATCAATCAGGTTGGATTTTTTTCTCCTTCGTCTCTCCTTTTTGTGTATCATGCAGGGCGTGCATGCTTTTTTCTCTATGGAAATTGATGAAACTGAACTTAATGAAGATAATGAACGGACCATTAATGAATGAAAGGGGGGTGTGATCGATGTTTTTTGTAATCATTATTTTGATATGTGTTGTGAATTGTACGACCCTATACTCACTGAAAATCATGGCCATTGGTGGTCTTTCTCTGTGCACTAATGAACCTCAGTTCTTCTGAATGTTTAAATAATCGTAGCATGGAATTGGTTAATTATGTTTACTCGGTTAAATAAATTGAATGCACTAGGATTAACCCTTTTCTATGATAACCCCAGTCAAAGTATGGTGGAATTGAAACCATAGAGTGTGTCAAATCTATTAAATCTGAAAATACCTGCAAGGGCCTGCCTTATGTTGGTGGTAGTGGTCTGGTTGTTTTTCCTTCACAGGACGATTGCGGGTGATTTTATGGTTTTCATGGATGGGGGCATAGATTGTTGGGGTGATATGGGTGGGGATAGGATCCCCTGTTGTTATAATTTCACTGGTTGTGAATTTGAGGTTGTGTGGATACTCTGCTTATATCACGAATTGGGGTGGAATCCTCTGTTGTTGAGAAACCATTGGCTCATGGATTTTGGGGACATGGGGCTGTGTCTCAGGGTTTGTTTTGTTTCCAGTACTCGAGAGATCTCACTTAATCCCTAGTTTTTGTGACTTAACAAGAGAACCATGTGTGAATGCTTAAATTACATGATGGTTTTCCTTTAGGACTTATGGTTGTTTCATCTGTGAATGTGACTATTAGTTGCCCAGTAGTGAAGGGATTAACTCATACTGAACTATTATGAAATGATAACTTGAACAGGGAAACTGGGAACTATTTGTTGTGTGCCTATTTTCTAAGGCAGCAGTGCTTGTGCACCTGCTTGTATCTATTTTAGGATCCATAGTTGGGGTTGTGTGTTTGTATATATATATGTAACTGTATGTTTTGTGTTTAGTCACACCCCACTCACGTTGGGAACTTAGTTTCGGACACCCCATTTCATGCGGAAGGGTGTTTTCCCCTAGTTACTCTCCTTCCTGCTCCCTGTTCCCTCAGCTATAACAGCTGGAGGTAACCTTACACCCAAGATTATTCGGGTAGGTTTCGTTTGGTATGTTTTTAGCCCATGTGTTTTTGAGAAGGGGTTCTGGTTATGGTTTGTTTTCCCAAGTTTCATTGGGATGAGGCTTAGGTGTCTTCGGGCAGCGGTCTATGGTTGTGAGGCCTAGGTGTGTGCGGGGAGGGATGTGTGGTTTAGAGGCCCAAGTGTGTGTGTGCAAGGATGTGGATGGTTGTGAGGCCCAGGTGTGTGCGGGAAGGAAGAGCATGGTTGCGTCAACATGTTTGTTTTAGGGATGAGCTGCTAGCTAGTGGGGGAAATGGGGGTGTGGGGTACCCAAATGGATTTATCTTTACTATTATCTTACTGCTTGTGTTATTTTTTGTGTGTTTCTGGTGAGGTGGGATGGATAGAATCCTTGATAAATGATGTTTCTGCTGCTTCTCACAGGACATAAGGACATCTCCCCACTTGTGCACAGGAGCTATAGGTTTTTTTTCTACTGAGTATACTTTGTATTCTCACCCTACGTTTACTTTCAGGTTGTCAGGAGGACTTCAGAGGATGTGTGGGACCATACTAGTCTAGACGTTGGAGTTGCTGTTGGTCACTGTTGTTTTCTGCTCAACCTTTTCTATTCCTATTGGTTTGTACATTGGAGTTCTTGTAATTTTTTCATTTTTCTTTTTTATTATTATTAAAACATGCTTGTAGTTTGGTTTTACCTTGAGTTTTATAAACATGTTAGTGTTTGGTGTGGAATCATTCTTTCTCCCAATCTTGGTTAACTAAATAGGGTAATGCCTCCCATATTGTGAAAATGGTATACCCTTGGTGCTATTAACCACTCTGGGGCCTACTGGAGGTAGGACACGGGGGTCATTATCTCTCCATTAACTTAAAGAAGGATGGGCTTGGTAATCTGCTATTCCTTCCCTCTCTTCGGTGAAGGCGGGTCATGACAGAATGGTATCAAAGGCATAGGTTGAGGGATAGGATGGATTCTGGAGTTATGCATAGTGAGGAATGCATGGGATGGTAGGGAAACAATGTTAGTTGACCATGGTTCGTGAAATAGACCAGGGGGGCCGGCTAGAACACAGGATTTTAGCCCCCCCCCCCCCCCCCCCCCCGTGATCTGATACAAGGACCCTGACCCTATCAAATGACCAAGTGAGACTACATTTGTTGGAGGGTAGAGACCCTAGGGACGGTACATGCATCATACAGATTGTGTTGTTTTTGATTTGGGGCACCTTGGGGAGAAACATTTAACAATAATAATAATAATTCCCTTGCTACTCAGGCTTAGGATTTCATTGTTTACCTTGCAGCTATGGAACCCGGACATTATCCATGAGGGACTCGGGCGGTTGAGGCCCAAAAGATCGAGGTAGTTCACCAGTAGAGGGTTGACTGAGATGAGGAGGATGACATGTGGTAGAGGAATCTGCGCTCCTTCCATTAGCAAACCCTCAAGAAGTACGGGGGCAGCGTTTCTGACTCAGTAATGGAGGGATGGCTCGAGGAGCGATGCACCACCTTCTCTTTAATCTGTGCTCCGAGGGAGTACTGGGTTCCATTGGCCATCAGTCAGCTGAGAGGAGCAGCGCGTCAGTTGTGGATGTTTTTCCTGGGATAGAAGATAGAGGCATAGGATTCATGGGCCAGTTTCGAGAATGAATTTCATGAGGAGTTCCTCTCCTTTACGACAATTTCTGAGAAGAGATAGGAGTTTCTCTACCTCTACCAGGGAAGCATGTCAGTGAGGGAGATGGGGATCGAGTTCAAAGATCACTTGTGCTTTTCCCCTGTTCTCTTTTGGGATGAGGAGTCTCGGGCAAGACGGTTAGAGGAGGCACTTCGTCCTTCTCTTCAGTACATTGTCACTCCCTTCACTCCTCCAACGTACCTATCAGTACAAAAGAAGGACGATATAGTAGATAGGATTCACTCGATGGGAGGCACACCACGACAAGGGAACCAGCTGAGTTCATCAAAGGGGAAGGATGTCAGTAGCAGGTCTCCAGCGATAGGGCCTTCTTGGTTTTGAAATTCACGGTTTAGGCCTCATCAGTTCCAGTCATGAGCTTCTGGCCCTCACCCCTTTTCCACAAGTCCAGGACTGAAGTGTTTCTACTACGGAGTTTTCGGGCACGTCCAGAGAAGGTGTCTGCCTCGAGATTCACATGGTGGAGGTGGGAAGTTTCAACACCCACCTCAGCAACATCCATTGATGGAAAGGGATTTCTAGCCGCACCAGTAGGCCCCAGGCCCTCCGAGGGATGACCATGCAGGAGGAGACCAACACCAGGGTGCTCCTCAGGGTCCTCGACTAGGGCATGGTCGGGGAGGTGGTTGACAACAGTGAGGCAGAGGAGCTGGGCGTGGATAGTTGCACGCCGCAGAGTTATTATCTCTGATGGTACCAAAGGTCGTTCGAGGTACGATCAGTTTATTCATCACTCTAGTTTCTGCCTTGTTTGATTTGGGAGCTTCACACTCCTTTGTTACGCCATAATTAGCCCATGCTCTAGGTCTGGATGCCGAGAGAATTTTTGTGCCCCTAGTGTTGAGAACACCAGTTGGGGGTCAGACCAGCATATCTAATTTTTTCCAGGGATGTATACAAATGTTGGGACAACATCAGTCCATTGGAGACCTTCTTTCATTGATGATGCGGCAATACGATGTCATTCTAGGCCTCGACTAGTTATTCTCTGTGCATGCCATCATCGACTAATATCAGAGAAAGATTTAATTCTCCAATGAGGATGGATGGAGTGTGGCTTTTGATGGAGAGAGAAGTTATCATATGGGGAGTCGACATGTGGAGACACTCCTTTCTATGCTGGATGGGGTGTCAGTGGAGTTGGCAGACGCAGGAATGATGGATTTCCTAGAGGTCATAAGAGAATTCCATGATGTCTTTCCCGATGAGGTTTTGACTCTACCCCCTCAACGGGATGTTGAGTTTGGGATAGACTTATAGTCTGGTTCCCACCTGATCTCAATGGATCCTTATCAGATGGCACCTTCGGAGTTAGAGGAGTTGCGGATTCAGATAGAAGATCTGATGGAGAAGGGCTTTGTTCGACCCAGCGTGTCACTGTGGGGTGCTCCAGTTTTGCTCGTAAAGAATTAATATAGTTGTCTACAACTGTGCATAGACTACCAGAGGTTGAATTAGGTGTAGGTCAAGAATCGTTACCCCCTTCCGAGGATAAACGATCCTTTTGACCAGTTGAGGGGAGCAGGTTGGTTCTCTAAGATTGATCTGTGGTCTGGATTCCACCAGTTGAGAGTGAAGGAAGGTGATATCTCTAAGACGTCTTTCAGGTGCAAATATGGCCACATGGAGTTCGTGGTAATGCCATTTGGAATATCAAACGCACCAGCTACGCTCCTGAACCTCATGAACTCTGTCTTCCGGGAGTTTCTGGACTAGTTCGTTGTGATGTTCATCGATGACATCCTTATCTTCCCAAGATTAGAGGAAGAGCATTTTGAGCATCTTAGGGAAGTTTTGGGAGTCCTTTGACACCACCATATTTATGGGAAAATGTCTAAGTACAAGTTATAATTGTGAGAGGTACATTTCCTTGGACACGTAGTGTCACAGAAGGGAATAGCAATAGACCCGTAGAAGGTCGAGGCAGTCGTTTCATGGGAAGCATCCCTAAATGTGGCAGAAGTTTGTAGCTTCCTAGGTTTGGCAGGCTATTACCGGAGGTTTGTGCCCGACTTATCTCGAGTTTCAACTATGTTAACAGCTTTTACTAGGAAGGACGAGGCCTTTGTGTGGAGCAACCAGTGCCAGATGGATTTTGGCTACCTAAAGGAGAAGCCAGTTAGTGCTCCAGTGCTCAGATTACCAGGAGAAGGGGTGTTGTTTGATGTGTTCTGTGATGCTTCTGTCCTTGGGTTGGGATGTGTGCTGACACAGCAGCGAGAAGTGATCTCTTTTGGGTCTAGGATGTTACATCCTCATGAACGTAATTATTCCACCCACGATTTGCAGCTTCTGGCCATGGTGTTCACATTGAAGATGTGGTGGCATTATCTCACCGGAGAGCACTTTTTTGTCTTCTCATATCACAAGAGCTTGCCTTATGTCTTTTCCCAGCGAGATATGAACTTGCGGCAGTGAATATGGGTGGAGTTCCTCCAATATTACGACTTTGAGATCTCGTATATTGAGGGAAACAGACATGTTGTGGCTGATTCCATAAGCAGGAAATCACAAAAGGAAGTAGTTTGGGAATCTACAGATTCCTGGAATGTGATGGAAGAGTTAGCAGCCTTGCATTTGGATGCAAGGGTGGAAGGTGTAATAGGTTATCTATTTCAGATGATTGTAGTTTCCTCTTTAGTGGTACAGGTGGAAGAGTCTCAGTGGGGGGACTCAGAGGTAGAAGTGATGTGAGATCGTGTTTATCTGGGAAATGCTCCTGAGGGATGGTTAGAGGATGGTCCGCATCAGGTTTTTTTACATGGAAGGATTTTTCTTCCGGAGATAATGCGTAAAGATATTCTCTATGAGTTCCATGTCTCGGCTTTAGCGATACCTCCTAGGGTCTCAATGATGTACCAAGGCGTGAAGGGAAAGTTTTGGTGGCCCGGGGTAAAGCGGGCGGTGGCAGAGTTTGTGGCTAAGTTCTTGGTGTGTTAGCAAGTGATGGATGAACACCGTTTTCAGGGAGGGTTGTTTCATCCATTCGATGTTCCCAAGTGGAAGTGGGATGATAACCTGAGGGACTTCATCACAGGGATACCCAGGGATCAGGGTGGCTATGATTCCATCTGGGTAGTGGTTGATCGATTGACGAAATCAGCACACATCTTCGAGATTAAGTTGTCGAGCCCGGTGAGCACCTTACACCAGAGGTACATCGATGAGCTGGTGCGGTTGCACGGGATTCCGAGATCTATTATCTCCGATCGAGATACGCAGTTTACATCACGATTATAGAGGGGATTAAAGTATTCCATTGGCACCCATCTACACCTTAGCACTACTTTCCACCCTCAGACAGATGGGAAAACAGAACGAACAATCCAGATGTTGGAGGACATGTTGCAGGCATGTGTTCTGGATTTTGGGGGATCATGGTTACGACACTTGCCTCTGGTAGAGTTTGCCTACAATAATAGCTATTACACTACCATTGGCATTGCTACGTTTTAAGACCTATACGGAAGGCCGTGTAACTCACCGGTGTGATGGACTAAGGTCGGGGAAATGAGCGTTCTTGGCTCAGAAGTGGTGCAGAGCTTGACAGAGAAGGTTCAACTTATACGTGAAATGATGAAGGAGTCCGAGGACTGACAGAAGTCGTATGCCGATATTAGTAGGAGGCCCATGGAGTTTGAGGTTACAGACCACGTGTTCTTGAAGTTCTCCCTTGTGCGTGGACAATAGAGGATTGGTAGAGGGATTATGCTTTCTACCAGATTCATCAGACCCTTCAAAGTGTTGCGGTGGGTTGGTGAAGTGGCTTATCAGATAGCATTACCACTGCTGATATTGAGGATTCATGATGTTTTCCATGTTTCCCAGCTCCGTCGGTATCTACATGAAGATTCACATGTCCTCGGCTAGGGAGAACTAGATATCGAGGACGACGTGACCTTTGTAGAAAGACCAGTGAGGATCGAGGAACGTGAAGAGAAGGTGCTTCGTGGGAGAACCATCCCTTTAGTTAGAGTGTTGTGGAAGCATGGTGGACTTGAGGAGAGTACCTGGGAATGAGAAGCACATATTCATGCCCTGTACCAAGAGTTTTTTTGAGTTTTTTGTTGTTCTGTATATTATTTTCTGTGATAGAACATATCACATTGTTGACTGTGGAATGTATGGTTTTCCTTTTTCTTTGAATGTGTGTGAAATTTCCTGGCTATGGGGAGGGGAGGACCCAATCCCTAATCAACATGCATTAAGGTGGATGTGATTAAACATGTACGAACGAGTCAGTGCCACCCAAACCGGATAGTATCATGACATGGGGGAAGACACACCCCAAACAATATGACTGGGATGTTTGACCCTAGTATATTGCTTGGTTCTTTAAAAGGATGTGTTTCTAGATAACGATGAGGTTCACTCTTGAGAGGTATCTTTAAAGGTGGTTGTTCAGACCCTCTCTTCTCTTCTGGTTTGTTTTGATTCTTGAGGGCGAGAATAGTTTGAGAGGTATCTAATGTAATGGCCCAGACCATCCTGTCCCATTACTTTTCCAAAAGTGAGACTCCACTAAAATGGTAGCACTGTGAAGGTGGCATTGGTCCTGGTGGCACCGTAACGGTGGCACCGATCTCGGTGGAACTATTAAGGTGGCACCATGAGGGTGAAACCATGAAGGTGGCACCGTGAGGGTGACACCGTGAAGGTGCCACAGTTAGGGTGACACCGTGAAGGTGGCACCGTGTCCTCTCCGTTCTTTTCCAGTTCCCGACCTTTCCGCTCCCATAGTAATTAATTCTTTTACCCTTATTAAAAATCCTGAGAAATGTCCCCAATGGAGGATATTAAATAACCACTTAATACAATCATGTGTAACATCCCAAACCATGTGGGAAACAACGATATGACTTTCAAGGTGGTCAAAATCCTCATTTCCCATAACAACAGGATTTTATCTATATTTCACAGAGGAAGTTCTTCATTCTCTTCTTCCTTTTGGCCGACTCCTCTCCTTTTCCATGGTGCGCCAGCGCTCGAGTCTTCTACTCATCCTTGGAGTTCCCGACGTCCCTACCCTGCAAATCGTACATCCCCTGTTCTTGGAATGTGGAGAAAAATGTTGATCCTTGATCAATCAGGTTGGGTTTTTCTCCTTCATCTCTCCTTTTTGTGTATCATGCGGGGATTGCATTTTGTCTCTGTGGAAATTGATGAGACCAAACTTAATGAAGATAATGAACGAACCAATAAAGAATGAAAGGGGGTGTGATCAATGTTCTGATGTACTCTTAATGTTGATATGTGTTGTGAATTTTATTGGCCCATGCTCACTGAAAATAATGGTCATTGGTGGTCTTTCTATACTCACTAATGAACCTCGGTTCACCTGAATTTTTAAATAACCCTAACATGGAATTTATTAATTACATGTACTCGTTTAAATAAATTTAAAGCACCGGGATTAACCGTTTTCTGTGATAACACCATTTAAAGCACAGTGGAATTGAATCCATGGAGTGTTTTAAATCTTTTAAATCTAAAAATATCTGCAAGGGCCTGCCTTGTGTTGGTGGTATTGGTTTGGTTGTTTTTCCTTAACAGGCCGATTACGGGTGAGTTTAAGGTTTTCTAGGATGGGGGCTTAGATTGCTGGGGTGATATGGGTGGGGATGGGATCCCCTATTGTTATACATTCACTGGTTGCGAATTTGAGGTTGTGTGGTTACTATTCTTATATCACAAATTGGGATGGAGTCCTCTGATGTTAAGAAACCGTTGGCTCCTGGAATTTTGGGACACAGGGCTGTGTCTCATGGTTTGTTTTGTTTATAGTACTCAAGGTATATCACTTAATCCCTAGTTGTGGTGACATCACAAGAGAACCAGGTGTGAATGTTTAATTACCCGATGGTTTTCTTTTCATTCTTATGGTTGTTTCATCTGTGAATGTGCATGTTAGTTGACTAGTAGTGAAGGGATTAACTCATAATGAACTGTTATGAAATGATAACTTGAACAGGGAAACTGGGAACTGTTTGTTGTGTGCCGGTTTTCTAAGGCAACAGTGCTTGTGCACCTGCTTGTATCTATTTGAGGAGCCATAGGTTGGGCTGTGTGTTGGTATATATATGTGTAATTGTATGTTTTGTGTTTAGTCACACCCCACCCATGTTGGGCACTTAGTGTCAGACACGTCATTTCATGGGGAAGGGTGATTTTCCCCTAGATACACTCCTTCCTTCTCCCTCTTCCCTCGGCTGTGATGGATGGAGGAGAACTTACACCCAAGAATCTTCGGGTAAGTTTTGTTGGGTGTGTAGTTAGCCCAGGTATTTTTGGGCAGTAGTTTTGGTTATGGTTTGTTTTCCCAGATGTCTTCGAGATGAGGCCCAGGTGTTTTTGGGCAGGGGTCGATGGTTGTGAGGCCTAGGTGTGTGCGGACAGGGATGTGTGGTTGTGAGGCATAGGTGTGTGCGGGCAGGGATGTGGATGGGTGTGATGTCGAGGTGTGTGCGGGCAGGAAGAGCAAGGTAGTGTCAGGTCGTTTTCCGTAAGGGATGAGCAGCTAGCTAGTGGGGGAAATAGTGGTGCGGGGTACCCAAATGCTTTGTTCATTACTATTATCTTACTGCTTGTGTTATTTGCTGAGCGTAGCCGGTGAGGTGGGATTGATAGACTCCTTGATAGATGATGTTTCTTCTGCTTCTCACGGGACATTAGGATGTATCCCCACCTGTGCACGAGAGCTATATGTTTTTCCTACTTATTATACTTTGTTTGCTCACCATATGTTTACTTTCAGGTTGTCAGGAGGACTTCGATGTCCGTGCGGGACCTTACTAGTCTGGACATTGGAGTTGTTGTTGGTTGTTGTAATTTACTACTCTGCCTTTTCTTTTCATGTTGGTTTGTACAATGGAGTTCTTGTACATTGTTCTGTTTTCTTATTTTTATTAAAACATGCATGTAGATTGGTTTTTAGCTTGAGTTTTATATACTTGGTGGTGTTTGGTGTTGACTCATTCTTTCTCCCAATCATGGTTAACTAAAAAGGGTATGGCCTCCCATATTGGGAAAATGTTATACCCTTGGTGCTAGTCGCCACTCCGGGGCCTACTGGAGGTGGGACTCGGGGGGTCATTATCTATCCTTCAACTTAAAGAAGGAATGGCTTAGCAATCTGATGCGCCTTCCCTCTCTTCGGTGAAGGTGGGTCGTGACACATTTTTCAACCATAGAGGTGTTCATGTACCCAAACCTGGTCTGGATACCAGATTTGTTAACTATATTAACATGTAATTTAGTATTATAATTATGTGTTGATATTTATATCAATACATGTGATCCTTATTGTCCTAGAGGTTTAAAATTTACAATCTAATAATGTATTTATATGTGAAATGGTAATTTGGAAGAAATGAAATGTGAAAATATTGCAACCCAAACACTTCATATATAGATATTACATCTTATTAGATTTATATATGATAAATAATATGGTGATCCATGTAAGAATTGTTAATTATATTATATTTGGAATCTTGGAAACTGAAAATACTTGTTCATAAAATATGCACATTATAAACCACTTATTTCATAATAACTAACATCGTAACACCCGATAATTTTATGAGAAATATTTTGTTTTTAGGTTATATAAATCCTCAAAGAAATATTTCACTACACACAACAATATCTTGGATTTCTTTACACACAATCGCGACCTTCCTCGATAGCTTGCGTCGTACACAATACCGAGTTTCACTAAACAACAATATGCTATTAAAATATTATTAAAACTAGCCGTTATGAATAGTAATACCCACTTTTTGAAATTTTTTAAATTTTATTTTTCAAAATGGACTTCATTTTTTGATTCGTAATATCGAAATTATCCTAGGGTGAAATTTTGGTATTTTTCTGAAAACATTCAATTTTTGATGAATAGTGAAAACGCCGGGTTACTATTTAAAAACTGAATTTTTCTTTAAATAATTATTTATTTTATTTAAATTTATTTTGGGTCAAAATTGATACATAATACCTATATAAGTTCAAGGCAATTCATTGGAGTTATTTTATAATAATTTTAGATATATAAAATGTTTATTGAACTTTTCACCGTCTTTTACCCACCTCCTAGAAGAATTTTCAAATTCACATAAAACTAAATTTTACCGTTTCTGTGAGTGGAAATTCGAAAATCCGAGAGACACTGTTAATATAAAGGACTAAATTGTGGTTCTATGAGATGAAAATAATTTTTGGTGAATATTAACTTTTTACTTTTTTTTACCACGGTTAAAAGTAAATAGGGTAATTAAAGGTAAAAATAATAATATTATTACCATAAAACATGTCCTAATTCTATTGGATAAGTGTAATTAGACCAAAAACAACCTTAGGAATAAAATATGACCATTTAGGCCCACTTGTATTGGATTAGGACATTTATTATTAATTTATTTAAAGAAGGGTTAAAATAGTAAAAATCAATGTTTAATAACTAAATCATTTTTAATATAAGGTTATTCAAAAGATAAATTCGACTATAAATATTCATTAGAATTAAAAAAATAATTCCTACATAATAGTATTTTATTTTTAATTTTTAGACCTAAAATAATTTAATTTATTTATGACACAATGATGATACAGTAATTATCTTATTAATGAAATATTGACATAATTGATGTTATAAATACCAAAATAAATGTAATTTGAGGATTTTTATGAATTAAAATAATTTTATATGTTAATATGACATGTTATTATTAATTTAATTACTATTTTTTGAACTAATAATTCTTTTATGATTTTCACAAAAATCAATTACCAAATAGTGTCAAAATTGACATAAAATAGTTTTTAAAACAAAAATTATATTATTAATTGTTATTTTATTCCTAAAAATATACTTTTCGACCAAGATACTTATATAATGATAGGTTTATCATTAATAGACCACTTGGGGGTCTCTTGGATAAATATGGTATGTTTATTAAGTATATAATATAAAAATACAAAGCGACATGGTAAATGTCAATCTAATTAACTAAGAGTTAAAACTAAATGATAAGGTTAATATAATTATCTAAACTTGTCTAAATTCTACTGGATGAGAGATTTTTGACCCTTCCCCACATTAGCTTCGAAATATATCAATTTGCAGCTATTAAAAACTGAATATGACTTTCTAATAAAATAATATTTTTAGTTTTTCCAAAGGTGCGCATCTCCTCCCTTATAAAAGGGATCCTCCTCCCTCTCTTCCTCACAGCACTTTGAGCCTTCATGCTCGTCCAAACCCAGAAAAATTCTCATATCCACTTCCCTAGAAAAATCCTAGTGGTCCTGGTATTCTTCAAAGACCAATTTTAGTGCCCTAAGAGGAGGTCTCAAAGAGGCACTTTAAAGAAGAGGTAATGTCCATTACCGATTCACTCAACATTATTTCTTCTTCCACTTCGTCTTATTTAGTTGTTTCATTATGAATTAATTACATCAGTATCAGTAATATACTTATATGTTATTATATGTATGAAACAACCCTATTTCACCATCAATCCATCCTACGGAAAACGAAATCACCACGCGTGCGTATGCACAGAATATCATCTCCACGCCGTGGTGTAATATATTTTCCACCACCACCTTACAAGGATGGGTATAATGGTGTAAATAATAACTATATATTATTATTGTAATGTGATAATGTTTCTAAAATATTATACATACACTCCAATACAATTCCACGATCATGGGAATGATATCATCGCTCGTGCGTAAGTACGGAATACCGTCTCCACGATGAGATGCGACTCGTTCTACATGATCTTCATTGCATAATAATTATATAAATGAATTTAATGAATGAATATGATATATATTACACTAATAACATTCTCTAAATGAGGTATCTATAACCTAAAAAGAAGAATAATAATTTATTCGACAAAACAAGCATAAGAACAAAAATCTATAAACACCCGAATAACAAGTAACAATGAAATATTACTAAAAAGAAGCTATGAATATGACCATATATGATATCATAAAAATAAGTATGATTTTGGAATAAGTCAATGACATTATTTAAATCATTTTACAGGAGGTTCGGACACTTACGAAGCAAATCGGACCTAAGGTAAGGGAAAATCTCGCAATCTCATTTTTATCCGAGATTGTTTATACATCAAAATTTATTGGTGAATATTTATCATCCACATCCATGTTTCCTCAATATGTAATATTTATATCCGTCTACAATTTTTTAAATCCAATTTTACCCTTTGGTGAGTTTTTAGTAAAAGATATGAAAGCAATCTTTTGTCGTTTTTCGTACGAGGTACTTTTTGACTTTTCCAACATAAGTACGAGAATAATTTTTTTTAACTTATACGGAATGAATGGATTTTTTAAACATTATTTCAAAGAAGCTTCCTTTACAAGGAATCAAGTTTATTTTTAATCAACTTCTTTTAGTTTAAAATTTAATGACATGTTATGAAAGGAAAAATGTTTTTGATGTAGAAAGGATATTATCCCCAGGAATGGAGTTCAAATGTTGTATCAAATTTATTTTCCATATAAGATAATATAGGTTTCTATTTCTACCCCTATTATTACATTGATTTGATTATGTTGTGATGGAATTATTTTTATGAATTCATTTGTCTTATATTAATTGTTTTATGATGTCACGATGTTTAAGAATCCCATTTTTATTACATGGGTTATGTAATGATGTATGATTTATGATTTTGTGGAAGACATAAGAATGGTATCATTATGAGATTGGTGGGACCTATATCTCCCTCCAATTCATTGGTTAAAACTTTATGTCTCATGAGATAGAAATGTCTATAACGGCAGGTTAAACCGGTTCAGTGAAACAGGACTAAAACGAGGAGTGAACTCGGTTCAGAAATGGTCATTGTGCACTAAGATAGTCTTGGCAACGAGTCTTGACTACTAATAAATAATTTTATATGATTATCTGTGTATGACAAAAAGATTCATGTTTTAAGTTACGATTATTTGGATTACATTTCACTACTATTATTTATCCCATGTTATGAAATTATGATCTCTTTTGTAGGTTAAGATTTCCAAAATGTTGTGTTCTTATGAATATGATGTGATTGATATTTCTTTTGTTTACCCTTATTGATCATTTGAGCTCACCCTTTTGTATGTTTTCTTTCCCCAGGTCAGGAAGAAGGTTATTAAGTAATATATTCCAAAATGTGACTCTAGATATGATGAAATAAATGGGAGACAATGTAGATTCTTTATGAACTAGTTGTTTATGTTACCCATTTTCTAAAGACACTATACCTATACGGTCTTTTCATGGTTTTGTTATATGATGTAATAAGTGTACTTCAATTTTGAATTATTAAAAATGTATGTAATGTATGGGTCGTTATAGTTTGTATCAGAGGAAAGGTATAGTCAACCATTGGAAACTATGATGTGAATGCCATAGTAAGAAACCAAAGGATATGTCTAAGCATAGAACACAATCTTAGTGTTTTAGAAATGGCCATGAACAACCTATGATTAGACTGTAAGTGTGAAAATTTATTCTTGATTATGTGGTTTTCCTATTATAATTACTGTTACTCACACTATTCTTCTTGGTTTTAGTCAATGGCTGGAACCCAAAGGAACCGTTTTAATGCGGAATGCGACAGGAAATGCAATGCATGTCCCCCTGAGCAACCAAACGTTATGGGAGTTGGGAAGAAAAATCTTGTAGCCATGCTCACATATCTTTCTCAAGCTATGAATCATGCAGGACTTCCAAACGAGCAAAGGAAGGAGCAATATTCTGTTGAATTCGTCATGAGGCAGCATCCACCCTCATTTTGCAGGTCTACTGATCCATTAGTGGTTGAAAAATGGATCAGTACCACTGAAAATTTATTTTCAGTTCTTCAATGTTCTGAACATCATAAAGTCATCTTACCAGTGTATCATTTGGAAGGTGAAGCTGATCAATGGTGGAATCATATCAAGAATACGGGGCCAAGAGTTGAAAATCAGTCCATGGAATGGGATGAGTTCAAGATCTTATTTTTCAATAAGTACTTCCATCGTATTCTTCGAAACAAGATGGAGAAGGAGTTTTTTGAACTGTAGAAAAAGGATGATGAATCTGTTGGAACCTATGATGCAAATTTTACAAGACATGCAAGGTACACTTATAGTATTATTATCCAACCTGATAGTAAGATCGATCGATTAATTAGTGGCATAAAACCAAGTCTTTGAAGGGCTTTAGCCATAAGAGACTTCAATAGCTACGAGGTAATCGTTCGATGTTCTCTCAAAGTTGAGATGGAGATTGGAGTAACCCATCAGTCTTATGGGTTTGATAAGAAGAGGAAAATAGAATTCAATGGAAAATCTAAAGAGCACACTGAAAAGAAGATGAGAGTTCCCTTATTTTCAATGTGTGGAAAGAAACCTGGAGGGAGTTGTCTTAAAGGGACAATTAAATGTTTCAAATGTGGAAAGGAAGGTCCTCGGGAATTTGAATGTCGTAATGATGGGAAGAAGATGTCTAGTGATGTGAATAATGAAAAGGCTACATAGAGTGCACCTCCTACACATAAATGTTACAAGTGAAAGGAAATGGGGCATTATGATAATCAATTCCCTAATCTAATGGTTGTTGATGATGATCGACGTCAACAAACTCTTAAGGCTAAAGACAAAGGAATGTAACATGAAATTTCTTTCAGCGATGTGGAGTACGATAACGAAGTGGTGAAAGGTACACATACCATCCAATCTAATGTAGAAAATGTATTATTTGATTATGGGTCCACCCACTCTTTTATTTCTGAATAATTTTCTAAGGGAATCACCATATTACCTCAACAATTAGATGTTGAGTTAGCTGTGACAACCCCTAATGGCACAACAGTCACATCAAAAGTTTATAATTCTTCTCTGATTGAAGTTTGTGGGAAATTGCTTCCTGAAAATCTTGTGATTCTTCCTATAGTGGAATTTGATGCGGTTCATGGCATGGATTGGTTTTCCCTATACGGAGCTCATATCAATTCCCAAATAAGTAAAGTCACATTTCATATTCCAGATCAATCTATGATCGTCTATCGATGCAAGGATGAACATAACCTTCCGGTGGAAATTTCTTCCATCTTATGGGTCTTGATTCCACTTAATGTAGGTTATTTATCTCAAATGGTTGGTGAGAAACTCATGATTAATAATATGCCCATTGTACGGGAGTTTGATGATGCCTTTCCGGAGGAATTTCCAGTTCTTCCACCAAATCGTGAAGTTGAGTTTTCAATAGAACTCGTACCACGTTCTTTTCCTATTTCAAAGACACCATATAGAATGGCCCGAATTGAGTTGTATGAATAGAAGAAGAAACTCCAAGAGAATCTCGAAAAAGGATTCATATGCCCTCGTGCATCACTTTGGAGAACACCTATTCTGCTTTTTAAGAAGAATGATGGATCAATGAGACTCTTCATTGATTATCAAGAACTTAACAATATCACTATCAATAACAAATATCCTCTCCCGTGCATTGATGAATTATTTGACCAACTACACAGAGCTCAATACTTTTCCAAGATTGATCTTCGTTCAGGGTATCATCAATTAAGGGTAAAAAGGGAGGATATACCAAAGACGTCTTTCTATACAATGTATGGACACTATGAATTTATATTGATTCCATTTGGTCTTACTAATGCCCCTGCTATCTTCATGGATCTGATGAATAGTGTCTTTATAGACTATCTTGATCAGATTGTGGTAGTCAATATAGACGATATTCTGGTCTATTAAAATAGAAAGTAAGAACGTGAAGATCACTTGAGAATTATATTTAGGACCCTGAGAAAGGATAAGATTTATGCCAAATTTACCAACTGTGAATTTTGTTTTCAAAAAGTTTCATTTTTGGGTCACATAATCTAAAAAGAGGGGATATCTGTGGATCCAGCAAAAACAGAGGTTATCGAAAGATGGTCAAGACCAACAACAGTAACCGAGATCCAAATTTTTCTTAGTCTGGATGGATATTATCGACGTTTTGTGAAAGATTTTTCACGATTATCTAATCCACTCACCAAGTGGACATGGAAAGGAGTTAAGTTTTTTGGACAGAGGAATGTGAAGAGAATTTCAAGGTGTTGAAAAGATGGTTTTCCAGTGCACCGGTGATCACACTACCTTGTAGTGGAGAAAGGTTTGTGATCTACAGTGATGCATCCAAGAATGGGCTGGGGTGTGTTCTTATCCAAAATGATATGGTGATAGATTATGCGTCATGACAGTTGAAAATCCATGAGAAAAATTACCCAACTCATGATTTGGAGTTAGCTGGGGTAATCTTTGCATTAAAGATTTGGAGGCCTTATCTTTATGGAGAATGGTGTGACATTTATACTGATCATAAAAGTTTAAAGTATATTTTCACACAAAAGGATCTGAATATGTGCCAATGAAGATGGTTGGAGCTGATTAAGGATTACAATTGCTCAATTCATTACCACCCTAGGAAAGCAAACAAGGTGGCAGATGCATTAAGTCGACAAGACCATGCTAGCTTATCCATGATGAGGATCACAAAAGATCCAATATTATTGGATTTACAAATGATGGATCTTGGAATTATAATGGAAGGGGAAAAATTGTATCTTTCTCAAATAAATGTTCAACCATCAATACATGTGAAGATTAAAGAGGAACAAAAAGAAGACGTAGAGTAACAAAAGAAGGTGAGAAATTTTCCTGAATTCAACCTTGATTGTGATGGGATAATAAAGTTCAGGAATCGAGTTTGTGTTCCTCCCATCCCAGAATTAATGAAGGAGCTGCTGGATGAGGCTCATAGTTCTTCATTCTCTATTCATCCTGGAAGCACGAAGATGTATAGTTACTTGAAAGAGTACTTCTGGTGGGATGGCATGAAAAGAGATGTTGCTGAATATTTCTCTCGATGCTTGGTTTGTCAGTAAGTTAAAGGTGAGAGACATAAGTCTAAGGGATTGTTACAACCATTACCCATACCCGAATGGAAATGGGAAAACATCACTATGGACTTTGTCACCGGACTTCCTAAAACATACAAATTCAATATTGCTATCTGGGTCATAGTTGATCGTCTTACAGAGTCTGCACACTTCATTTCTATTAGAGAGGATTTCACTCTGGATCAGCTTTCTAGGATATATGTAAAGGAAGTGCTAAGATTGCATGGAGTACCACTTTCTATTATATCTGATCGGGATCCGAGGTTTACCTCGATGTTCTGGATAACTCTTCAACATACTCTAGATACAGAGTTGAGTTTCATCACTGCTTATCATCTTCAGAAAAACCGTTAGTCTGAGAGAACAATTCAAACTCTAGAAGATATGTTGAGAGCTTGCTCTATGTATTTCAAAGGTGGGTGGGATCAACACCTACCTTTGGTGGAATTTTCTTATAATAATATATTTCACTCCAGTATTCAGATGGCTCTTTATGAAGATCTCTTTGGAAAGAAATTCAGGACACCAACTTGTTGGGATGAATTTGGGGAAAGAAAGCTATTAGGACCTAATCTTGTTGATGAGATGGCAGAAAATGTCAGATCTATTCAAAAACACATAAGAGCAGTTCAGAGTCGACAAAAAAGTTATGCTTAAAACCGAAGAAAAGACCTAGAGTTTGAAGTGGGTGATAATGTGTTCCTACGAATATCTCCTTGGAATAGAGTAATTAGATTTGTAAAGAAGGGAAAGCTGAGCCCTAGGTATATCGGTCCTTTCGAAATAATGGATCATGTTGGGAATGTAGCGTACCGATTGGATCTTCCACCAAATCTCTCTCAAGTTCACGATGTGTTCTATGTATCTCTCCTGATAAAGTACTTACCTGATCCTTCACATGTACTCAGCTCAGAAGTTGTACCGCTGGAAGAAGATCTTTCTTACGAAGAACAACCGATAGAGATTCTCGATTGTAGTTAAAAAGACCTACGGAACAAGACCACTTGCTTGGTGAAAGTTTTTTAGAGGAACCACCAATTAGAGGAAGCTACATAGGAGCTTGAGGATATGATGAGGGGGAGGTATCCCCATCTATTTGTTACAAAGTGACAAATTTTGAGGGCGAAATTAATCTTAAGGGGGGTAGAATGTAACACCCGAGACATTTATGAGAAATATTTTTTTTATGTTATATAAATCATTAAAATAATCTTTCACTACACACAAAACTAGCTTGACTTTCTTTACACGCAATCACAACCTTCCTCTATTTCTTGCGTTGTACGCAATACCGAGTTTCACAAAACAACGATATGCTATTAAAATATTATTAAAACTACCCATTATTAATAGTAATACCCACTTTTTGAAATTTTGTAAATTTTATTTTTCAATATGGACTTAATTTTGGGATTCGTGATATCGAAATTAGCCTAGGGTGAAATTTTGGAATTTTTTTGAAAACATTCAATTTTTGATGAATAGTGAAAACACCGGGTTACTATTTGAAAATCGACTTTTTATTTAAATAATTATGTATTTTATTTATATTTATTTTAGGTAAAAATTTATTCATAATACCTATATATGTTCAATTCAATTTATGGGAGTCATTTTATAATAATTTTAGATATATAAAAATTTTATTGAACTTTTCACCGTCTTTTACCCACCTCCTAGGAGAATTTTCAAATTCACATAAAACATAATTTTACTACTTTTGTGAGTGGAATTTCGAAAATATGAGGGACATAGTTAATATCAAGGACTAAAATGTGGTTCAATGAGATGAAAATAATTTTTTGTCAATAGTAACTTTTTGCTTTTTTTACAACGGTTAAAAGTAAATAGGGTAATTAAGGGTAAAAATGATATTATTATTACAATAACACATGTCCTAATTCTATTGGATAAGTTTAATTCTACCGAAAACAACCTTAGGAATAAAATATGGCCATTTAGGCCCACTTGGATTAGATTAGGTCATTTATTATTAATTTATTTAAAGAAGGGTTAAGATAGTTTAAATCAATGTTTAATAACTAAATAATTTATAATATAGGGTTATACATAAGATAAATTAGACTATAAATATTTATTAGAAATATAAAAAGATTTCCAACATAATGGTATTTTATTTGTAATTTTTAGACTTAAAATAATTTAATTTACTTATGACACAATGATGATGCAGTAATTATCCTATTAATGAAATATTTACATAATTGATTTTATAAATACCCAAATAAATGTAATTTGAGACTTTTTATGAATTACAATAATTTTCTATGTAAATATGACATGTTATTATTGATTTATGTATCTTTTTTCTAACTCATCATTCTATTATGATTTTCAAAAAAATCAATTACCAAATAGTGTCAAAAATGACATAAAATAGATTTTAAAACAAATATTATATTATTAATTGTTATTATATTCCTAAAAATCTATGGCTCGGCCAAGATACTTATATCATGATATGTGTATCATTAATGGACCACTTGGGGGTCTCTTGGATGTATATGGTATGTTTATTAACTATATAATATAAAAATACAACGTGACAGGGTAAATGTCAATCTAATTAATTAAGAGTTAAAACTAAATGATAAGGTTAATATACTGACCTAAACTTGTCTAAATTCTATTGTATGAGTGGATTTAGACCCATACCCACCTTATATTATAAAAAAATCAATTTTGAGCTATTAAAAACCGAATATGACTTTATAATAAATTAATATTTTTAGTTTTTCAGAAGGTGCCCCTCTCCTCCGTTATAAAAGGGCACCTCATCCCTCTCTTCCTCACACCAATTTGAGCCTTCAAGCTCTGAAAAAACCTGAAAAATTCTCTTCTCCAATTCCCTAGAAACATCCTAGAGGTCCTGGTTTTCTAAAAGACCAATTTTAGTGCCCTAATAGGAGGTCTGAAAGAGGCATTTCAAAGAAGAGGTAATGTCCGTTACCGATTATTTCAACTTTATTTCCTCATCCAATTTCTCTTATTTAGTTGTTTCATTATGAAGTAATAACATCAGTATCAATCATATACTGATATTTTATTATAAGTATGAAACAACCCTATTTCACCATCTATCCATCCTACGGAAAACGAAATCACCGCGCGTGCGTATGTATGGAATACCGTCTCCACACCGTGGTGTAATCTATTTTACACCACCACCTTACTTGGATGGGTATAATGGTGGAAATAATAACAATATATGATTATTGTAAAGTTATATTGTTTCTTAAATAGTATACATACACTCCAATACAATTCCACGATCATGGGAACAATATCATCGCTCGTGCGTACGTACGGAATACCGTCTCCACGATGTGATGCGACTCGTTCTACATGATCTTTATTGAATAATAACTATATAAATGAATTGAATGAATGAATATGATATATATTACACTAATAAAATTATTGAAATGAGTTATCTATAACCTAAAAAGAAGAATAAGAATTTATTCGACAAAACACGCATAAGAACAAAAAGCAATAAACACTCGAATAACAAGTAACAATGAAATATTACTAATAAGATGCTAAGAATATGACCATATATGATATCATAAAAATAAGTTTGATTCTGGAATACGTCAATGAAATTATTTAACTCATTATACAGGAGGTTCAGACACTTACGAAGCAAATCGGACCTATGGTAAGGGAACATCTCGCAATCTCATTTTTATCCGAGATGGTTTATACTTCAGAATTTACTGGGGAATATTGATCATACACATCCTTGTTTCCTCAATATATAATATTTATATCCATATAATATTTTTTAAATCCAATTTTACCATTCTGTGAGTTTTTAGTAAAATATATGAATGGAATCTTTTGTCGTTTTTCATACGAGTTGCTTTTTGACTTTTCCGACATAAGTACGAGAAGAATGTTTTTTTAACTTATAAGACATGAATGGATTTTTAAAACATTATTTCCAAGAAGCTTTCTTTACAAGTTTTAAATTTTATTTTTAATCAAATTCTTTGAGTTTAAAATTGAATGACATGTTAAGAGAGGAAAAATGTTTTTGAATTTGAAAGGATATTTTCCTCAAGAATGGAGTTCAAGTGTCGTATCAAAATTATTTTCCATCTAAGATAATATAGGGTTCTCTTTCTATCCCTATTATTACATTGATTTGATTATGTTGTGATGGAATTATTTTTATGAATTTCTTTGTCTTATATGAATTGTTTTATGATGTCACGATGTTTACGAATCCCATTTTTATTACATGGGTTATGCAATGATTTATGATTTATGATTTTGTGGCACACATAAGAATGGTATCATTATGAGATGGGTGGGAACTATATCTCCCTCCAATGCATTTGGTAAATATTTATACCTCATGGGATAGACATGGCTGGAATGGAAGGTTAAACCGGTTCTGTGAAACAGGACTGAAACGTGGAGTTAACTAGGTTCAGAAATGGACATTGTCCACTAAGATAGTCTTGGCAATGTGTCTTGACTACTAAGAAATGATTTTATATGATTATGTGTGTATTCTACAAAGATTCATGTTTTATGTTATGATTATTGGGATTAAATTTCACTACTATGATTTATCACAAGTTATGAAATTATGATCTCTTTTGCAGGTTAAGATTTCCAAAATGATATGTTCTTACGAATATGATGTGATTGATATTTCTTCTGATTACCCTTATTGAGAATTTGAGCTCACCCTTTTGTATGTTTTCTTTCCCCATGTCAGCAATAAGGTTATTAAGTAATATATTCCAAAAAGGGATTCTATATATGATGAAATAAATGGGAGACAATGTAGATGCTTTATGAACGAGTTGTTTATGTTTCCCAGTTTCTAAAGACACTATACCTATACGACCCTTTCATGGTTTTGTTATATTTTGTAATAAGTGTACTTCAATTTTGAATTATTAACAATGTATGTAATGTCTGGGTCATTATAAACATCCTTCATAGAAAAATATTACATAATAGCTTTTTTCAAAACCTGGGTAAAGTAATCATAAGAAAAGGGTGAGACTAGACACTCATTAAGGGTATAAAGGAGCTATATCAATGACCAAATAAGAAAAATATGTACATAAACAAGTAAAATTGATACTGAATTTTGATAACCATAACATTCATATCAAATATCTGAATTTGAAGTCATATAATATTTCACGGTATCGTATAAGATAAGAATCATAAGGGAATCAAATAGCATGAACCATGAGTTTTTAACACAGTCATAAGAGATATATTTATGGAATGCATATAATAATTTAAAATCTTTTACCTAGTAGTAATGGTTAATATCAAAATATATCATATTTGATTGGTTTCACTCCCCAAACCATCATTGTAGTTTAGGATTACTCCCAAGATTGTCAGTGTGGAAATAATCCCTTGTTGAGATAGTTTTAGTCTGTATTCCAGATACATTTATCTCAAGAGATATAAATCATTGCCCAATTAAATGGAGAGATTTAATTATAACAAAAATAACATAAATAAAATCATTATTATTTTTTCTAATATAAAAAAACATGAATCATATTAATAACCAATTAAAAAATTTGCTTCCAAAAAATTTATTGTATCATAACCAATGGAAAATGAATGGGTTTTAAAAATCATTTAAAATTTCATCCAACAATAACCCAGGAAAAGTAAAATGATTCATAAAATTATTTTAATCATAATAATTAACCAAATTTATAAATGAAAAGGATGATATCATTGGATTATAACAGCAGTAAATCATAAGCGGTATCAATTGTTGTTTTATTTGATGAATTTAAATTCTCATAAATGATAAATGAATAATTTTTTAGGAATACATTCTATGATTTTTGAATTTTTTTTAAAATTTATCAATAATATGGGATAATATTTTTAGTGAAATAAATAATTTATAAATGTAATGGAATCATCATGAAATAAAATTCATCATGAAGGTAGGAAATTTTATTAATTCCATATAAGTAAAAAATATTTCAATACATTTATCAGAATATTCACAAAGTACCACATTTCAAAGAAGAATAAAAAATTATGATAAAAATGTTTTTTAAAAACTAAAAAATCATTTAAAATTCCTTTAAATATAGTATAATATTAATCATTATATTCGTTCAATAATTTTTAATAACAATAAATATGGAATAGAAAAATCAACTTAAGAGAGGAATGAAGTGAATTTTTAAAATGAGTATGTTTTTAGTGTCTTGCGTATATAAGGTGTTAAAATTTAAGGAAATAATTAATTATCAGGAAATAATTATATGATAATAAAATTAATCATATCAATTTTTAAACCATATTAATCTTTCATCATTATAAAAATCTTCATCAATAATCTAGAAAAAAAATTGGATTCTAACGTAAAATGCTTTCATTCAGTTCAACTTATGTTGAAGGAACATTTTCATCATACACAATAAACCAATATTTATTATAATTTTTTAAAGGGAAAATTAAAATTTTTATTATATCACTTATATTACCCCATTATAACAATTACACATCCCACTTTATCAATACATATTTAATTAAATCACTATTGTAGTGAGATAAATATATCATTTATCATGGGTATTCTAGTTAACCAGTTCCATTACATATACATTTATCCATGTTAAAAAAACAATAAAATACTAACAATGATATATATAAATATATCATTTAAATTTGTTATATAAATTTTTAGATTAATCCAAATATAAGGAGAACAAAAATTAAATTACATCACTCTTAAATATGGTAGGCCTTATATACACATGATATTTGTATGCATTTTTTGATGGATAAAATTAAAGATAAATAAATATTAATTAATCATTCTAGGATAATAATTATGTATTATATTTCATATATTCATCATCATCTTCCTTATAACTATTTATGAAAAAAAGAAATTTAAAATGTATCACATTAGTTTATGAATGTTGTAGTAAACACAAACACATAATTGACGTTATCGTTTCCCAATGTATGGGATGAAAAGTAGTTTTATTTTATATTAATGTTTTACATGTGTAATTATGTCCAACAAATCATATATTTACATATTAATCCAATTTTTATACCCATATATATAATATAATAATGAAAATGAATTTAATTACTCTCTAGAAACACGAAGATGTATGTATGCATCAGTGAATAAATAACTTCTCAGTAGATAAGAAATACTCTCTGTGATATGGTTTTAATAATAAAAATAACATTACTAAATATTTATTTTACAAAATTTATTATTTAATAAATACATACATAAAATTATTTTCATAAAAAATATTATAAAAGAACATGATTAGTTATGGAGATTATCACTTCTTTGAAATGACTCCATTAAATATCCTCTAAAGGCCTCCTAGGTTGGAATTTTGGGAATATCATAATCCAAATTTTTTCAATAAAAATAATAATATGAATATGTAGAGGTTTCATGAGACTAATACCATTATTTTTTGTCAATAAATTAGGGTTTAGGAGCCCTTTTATAACTGATGTGAGATGTACTTTTGGAATTTCAAAATAGATTAAATTATTACAAATTAATTCTCAATTAAAATGCCTAAAATTTAATATAGAATAATTATTGTCTGGCTATCAAAATTATCATTTTTCTTAGCCATAAGTTATCCAATTTTTGTTAACTATAATGAAAATATTCTAAATAATAAATAATTGTAATTATTACAAATAAGGTGAGGATTTGCACAAATATTAGAAACTTATGACATTTTAGACCAACTAATATATACATTTTCTTATTACATTTCTTATATGATTTTTAAAATTTTAATGAAATATTATTTTTGATAATATATAATTATTATCAAATTTGACTGTATTCAGCTATTTTGAATTAGAAGAAATAAATAGTAAGTATTTATTCAAATATAATTATTAAAAATAACAATAATATGACATATTATTCTATAAAATTCACTGAACACTATAAATTTCTAAAATAATATCACTTTTAAAAATTTGAAAATCGTTCATTTTACTTTTCCATTAATTGATTAAATAACGATTTGTCCTTATTTGTGAATTTATTATCATAATAGAATAAAAATAAACTTTAAAAACATTAATACCAAGATTAAAAATTAATTTTTCTCAAAATGGGTTTTAATAATCATTCATAAATAGTTTTCTTCCAATTTTAAAGCACTACAAATATATTATACTAAGAGATTTATATTTTGTACATATCATTGATTTAGATGACACAAAAGTCATTCCAATTGAAAAGTTTGAATTAAACAATTTCATTTTGATCAAAATTTATTAAGGGTATAATATAATTCATACAATATTAATTATGATAAAAAAATTATGAACCTCTCTCCTTGGTTTATTTTTTATTAACCATATTTACATCTTAATAAGGTGATAAATTTTACCTTGTTTCCTAATCATATTTACAAAAAATATATAATATATAAGAAATATAAACCCTATAATTTTAAATATCTAATTAATTATTTCAAAAAACTTTCATATAAATATAATAAATTTATTTAAATAGAACTTTGAAAAAATTAAAATAAAACTGCTTTTTTGATGAAAAAATCATTTTTAAGCATAAAACTGGATTAATTCCAAACCAATTCCAAGTAATCTTTTTATTGAATTTTTAAAAGATTTGATAATTTAAATATTATATATACACATATAATTATAATCATTAAAATATATATTAATTATGTATATTAATAAAAATATACTAGGCATATGAAAATAAATTTTAGAAGAAATAACATTCATTTCCAAATAACTTTTAATTCAAATCACCTAGTCCCTAATAAATTAATTTAAAAAATATATGACCGTATATTTTAATAATTTATTTAGTCCCATTTATACCCTCATATGAAATATATGGTTGATAAATATCGGTTCAAATGATAATTTTTTAAGAGTATAAAAGGGTTTGTTTAAACACGGTGTTCCATATAACACATGAAATCCTAGAAATATTGTTACATAAGGAGAAATATTTCATAATAATTGAAAATTTGTAACATTTATCCATCCATAAAAAAATTTAACTGTTTAAATTCAAAACTATGGTAAAAATAAGACATTATTCTTCTCGATCATCACAGCATCAGGTTCCCAAGTAGCTTCCTCGAATTGGGGGTTTATTGAAATAACATTAACTAGTTGACTGGTTTTATTCCATATAACCCTTCCTCTGAGATCCAAAATATACATTGTGTTTTCCTTATAAGACTGTTTTTCTCCATTATTATGTAATCTTACTTTTGAATATGAGATTGATTGAGAATTTACTTCCTAGTGAGTGACATATGGAACACATCATGAACTTAAAATAGTTTCAGTGGAATCACTAATTGGTATACTACCATCCTAATATGAAAATTAATATCTAAAGGAGTGATATATATAAGGTTTTCCAGTCCCTTTTTTCCAAATCACATCACCCACATCAAGATAGAAATTTGGCAGAATGCATTGTCACTGACGTCCAACTCTATAGCTTTTGGATGATTGTCTTCATAGTTTTTTTTATAAAACTTTGAACAACAAGTATATGATACTAATTGTCTCTAAATATCTCTAATATTTATTCATTTTTTAAAGGTTTTAATATCATTTTTCTCTAAATTCATTATTTAATTTTGGAATTATGATCTTCCTACCATGGATATATTCATATGGATACATCTGAATACGGGAGTGATATCTATTATTATAGGAAAATTCAACCAAATGAAGGTAATGATAGTGACCTCCCTTGAAATCCGTTTATATTGATTTGAACATGTATTCTAGTGATTTAATGGTCTACTTAGATATACCATCTATTTGAGAATTATAATACATGATGAATCATTGCACATTATGTAGATCCTATTGATGGATTATCCAAATATTCTGGTTGAACCTCATATCTCGTTGAGATAAAATTTATAGGTGAACACTACAAAATATTAGTGAATCATTTATTTATAGCCATATATTTTTATCATAATTGAAATTATGTCTATTAGTAATTTTTTCCCTGACATTGTTAGGTGATCAAGTACAACCCATATAGGATTATTGTAATGTTCCTGTTCTTGAAGCCACCCAGAGGCGCCCCGTACCTGGTTGGTCACATGGCCTCAAGCGTTTTTCCCTAATTCCAGAGGCTACCGACTAGTA
The DNA here is from genome assembly GCA_963277665.1 of Viscum album. Taxonomy (NCBI): domain Eukaryota; kingdom Viridiplantae; phylum Streptophyta; class Magnoliopsida; order Santalales; family Viscaceae; genus Viscum; species Viscum album. The sequence continues at coordinate 1,571,898,471 of OY728121.1, read as the reverse complement.
GTAAGGGCATTGGGAGTTTTTGTGGACAAACTATGCCCTCATTGGAAGAGTACACAACAGAATTAAACAACACATAATAGCGGAAGTGGTAAATATCCAACAACAGTAAACATCAGAAGACTGATAGAGAAACAGCTGGAACATAAATATATATAAATGATGCATGATACATATATGTCTAGGAAATAATCCAAACAAGTCACAATGCTGAATACAATACTAAATCATTGTACAAAAGAAAAAGATATGAGAAAATCCTCAGCATCGCAAGCATCATCTTGGTACCATGCTCTCTAGATCCAATATAATCAAGTACCTGAAGTCGAAGGGCTCTTTCCCTTGTCTATACCTACATCAATATAATATGATTCGACCCAAAATCATGTCCTAAATAGGGTGTGATACTAAATCCCTGTAGGAAACCACCCGATGATTTGTGCCAAACAGTCAGTGAGTATATGGAAGGTAAAAGTACAGAAAGCAACAAACAAGGAAGTACTAAGCAGTAAACAATCCACAGTTTAAGCATTCAATACACCACACAACATCCAATAGCAAAAAAGATAACAAATCAGGTAACACTCTAGGAAGAACCCATATTCTATCCTCCTATGTTCATACCTATCAAGTTAAAGAAACCCTATGGGTAGCACACACAGTGTCACCCCTCAGGTTCAGCTAAAGTATATAATCTATGAGAAATCACTCACTATCAATTCCCCCTATAGTCATGTATCGTACTAAAGGTGCTCTGGGGAAGTACTCAACGTAAATTCCCCCTATGGCCCTCATCTAAAAATAACAGACACTCTGGGGAAGCACTCAACGACAATTTGCCATGTGTTCTCACATCGTAATTATAAAGACACTCTAGAAAATCCCTCAACGTATTTCTCCATATGGTCTATACACCAGGTTCTTACGGCTCTGTGTAAGTCAAGAAAGTGTAGCATCATGTAATAGCCCATGTAAACCACATGGAAAACTCAGCTAGAATTATACAACACAACAGTATAATAGAAGAACAAGCACACCAACCTATAATACTAGGCATGGATAGTAAATAGCAGCCCGCAGGAAAACAAGACCAAAAGTTCAAAACATGAAAAAAATGCATGGGAAATAAATCCAAAGCAGAGAAAATTGCCCTATTCACAAATGATAACCTCTACTCAGGCATACAAGCAAAGAAGGAAAATAATTGGGGCAATACAGTAAACACACAATAGCCCATTCAGGGGTATTGGTGGAATTTTCACATAATACTCAAAGACATCCTAAAAAAACGGACAAACCACCTACCTCGGGGCTATGAGATCGATATACGTGAACCTCGAAGCTCGAATCTCTATAGAAAGTCATAGATCTACAAAAATTCATAACATTTTCAACCCAAGATAACATGGAAATGATGAGTAATTGGAAAATTTTGCTCTAGAAGAAGAGAGAACTCATCGATGTGATTTCAACGCAACCGACAAAGTTCGATTCAGAGGACAGATGGAGGCTCAAGGGTTTGTCGAAGACCCACAATCGTGCCGGTTCTCTCAGATGAAGAAATCCTCGACGAAGACTGTCATTTCCATCTGACATGACCCCGATGTGTTTAAAGGAAATAACAAAATACATGACGTGTACTTTTGTAGTACACGGGGTGTACTCGCTTTTAATGTACTCCACTTTAGGTGGCCTCCACATCACCCCACACGACTGTGTGTGTGTCCATGACATGGTTATCACACGACCTTCAGTGGCAATGATGTATAGGGAATGTACTCATAAAGTACACGACTTATCGTTCACAAATTTCCAGAAACATCTCTTTTCTCAAATACTCCAGAAAAAGGAAAACAATTCCTAAAAAGAAGGTTTTGGATGATAAAATAGTTCCCCCTTAATGAAATTTGACCCTAAATTTCCCTAGTGCAGTGTAGAATATGAAACCCTGAAAAACTCCACCCATTTCCATCGTACATCGGACTCCCTCTCCCTTGTTTCATCTTGTACTCGCCCGTGCTGCCATAACACCCGTACTAGAGGAACAGACCGGCCACAAAGAACTTTTGTACTGCGATCTACAATTCGGATAGGATGCTCCTTGAAATATGCATCCACGTCATACATGACTTCTTTCGGTTGGAAACCATGATAGGGGTATGAAATGTAATGTTGTATCTGAGAAATGTGGAATACGTCGTGCATAGCATGGTACCTCTGAGGTAGCCGTAACCGATAGGAAACCGGACCAACTCTTTCCAACACCTCAAACGGACCGACGTACCTCGGCGAAAGCATACCCTATCTCCTAATCCGCTTGGGTCCCAGCCTCAGTGAGACATGCAGGAAAACCTGATCCCTAACCTTGAACTCCATAGGTCGTCTCCACTAGTCAGTATATGACTTCTGACGAGACTACGCAATAGCCATCCTCTTCCGAATCAACTCTATTTGCTCTGTGGTTTCCTGAACAATATGAGGTCCCAGCAATGTTGTCTCTACTGCCTCCATCAAACATAAATGTGATCGGAATTTCCTAATGTACAAAGCCTCATAAGGTTCCATCTGAATAGTTTCTTGAAAACTATTGTTGTAGTTAAACTCCACAAGAGGAATATTCTTCTCCCAAGAACCTCCAAAATTTAGGATGACTGCTCGAAGAATATCCCCAAGCGCCTGAATCATACGCTCAGACTGGACATTTGTTTGGGGATGGTAAGATGTACTAAAAAGTACTTGTGTTCCAAAACCCTTCTAAAGCCCTTGCCAGACATGAGATGTAAAACAAGCATCTCTCTCATAAACAATGAAGTGTGGAACTCCATGCAGACGTACAATCTCTCTAATGTAAAACTGCCCCATCTCATCAACATTGATGGTCTCCTTGGTTGGCATGATGTGTGAATCCTTCATAGGTCTGTCAATGACTTCCCAAACTACGTCATTCCCTCGAGGAGACCTCGGTAAACAGGTCACTAAGTCTATCTCGACATCATTCCACTTCCACTCAGGAATGAGTAACTGCTGTAAAAGCCATGTTGGTCACTGATGATACACTTTCACCTACTAATAAGTGGAACCCCTCATGAAGAAACCAGTAACATCCATCTTCGTACCTGGAAACCAATACTGACGGTGTAGATCATGATACATCTTGTTGACGCCGGGATAAACTGCACAAACTGAGGAATGAATGTCCCGAATCAACTCCTTGGGTATATCTACTGAAACCCATGTACATCCCTAGAAATGAAAGATATTATCCTCACCTATGGTCCATCCAGAAATATTGTCCTCTTCTAACACACTTTCCTGCAGGACTAGGCCTTCAGAATCTGAGAGATACATCATTCGTACAAGATCAAGAAGTGTAGAGGTAAGTACTACAGAAGATAGAATAGTCTTCCACTGTCAATCATGCACCTCCAAATTCATCTTAGAGAATAGATACATAAGCTTCCACTCACATCTGGCCTCCCAAACTACTTTTAGCTAAGTCCTCCTGCTCAACGCATCATCCACTGTGTTGCCTTTCCCTAGCATGTAGGCAAGATCAACGTCAAAATACTGAAGGTAATCAATCCACCTTCACTGTCTCAAATTCATATCACACTGAGTTAAGATGTACTTGAGACTCTTGTGGTTATTGAAGACCACAAATTTCTCTCCTAGAAGATAATGCCTCCAACAACATAGGGCATGAACAACAACTTCCAACTCTAGATCTTGCATCGGATAATTCCTCTCATGTGGCCTCAACTACCAAGACCAGTACCCAATGACTCCATCTCCTTGCATAAGAAAAAATCCTATCCTAATACCGGACGCATCATAGTAAATGATATAGCTCTTGCCCGACTCTGGTAAGAATAGTATCGGTGCTGAAGTCAACCTCCCTTTTAGCTCCTGAAAAGATGACTCACAAGAATCTGACCATAAGAACTTCTCCCCCTTCTTAGTCAGACCTATTAGCAGTGCTCCTATACGTGAAAATTCATGTATGAAACATATTTATTATCAAGCAATCCCCATAAAACTCCACATCACAGAGACATTCTTCAGCTGCTCCCAGGAAACTACCGCTCTAACTTTCTCTGGGTCTACAGACACTCATGTCTCTGAGATAACATGACCCATGAAGTGAAACCGATCCATACTAAAGTGGCACATTGAGATCTTATCATATACCTAATGCTCCCTCAGTGTACTCAAAATGATCTCAAGATTGGTCGCATGGTCGTGTTGAGTTTGAGAGTACACCAAGATATCAACCAAGAAAACAACCACCAAGGAATCCAAATATGGATAGAAAACTCGGTTCATCAGTGCCATGAAAAATAAAGTCGTGTTCATGAGATCGAACGACATAACCATATACTCTATATACCATACCTAATCCGCAAGGCTTTAAGATGTATATCTTATGGTCTATCGCACAACTTATGATAACTAGATCTCAGGTCAATATTTGAGAACACCCGGGCTCTTCAAAGCTGATCAAAGAGATCATCAATCCTAGGAATGGGATATCGGTTGATGATCATCAACTGGTTCATCTTTCGATAATCCACACAAATCCTATGGTTACCATCATCCTTCATCGCAAACTGGACAGGCGAATCCCATAGAGAAGTATTGGGTCAGATATATCCCTTGGCCTACAACTCCTCCAACTATTGTTTGTGCTCCTGCAACTCTATAGTAGCCATCCAATAAGGATCAATGGACACCGGTTTCGCCCCTCAAACAAGATCAATAGAAAATTCTACCTCACGCTTCGGTGGAAATCATAAAATTTCCTCCTTAAATACATCTCTGAAACGATCCACCACTAGAGGAAAGTCTAACTGTGAATTCCCCTGGTCATCCATATAAACACTAGCTATCTGGTCTGTAACTGATCCCAACCCATGGTGCTCTGGACCTACACTGCTCACTTGGATTCCCCACTCACCCTTATGAAGAAAATATCCACCCTCAGGTGATATGAATCTTACCCTACAACGTTAACAGTCGACGAATTCCTATAAGGGAACTATCCAGTCCATTTCGTGAATGGCATAATAGCCTATCATATCTAGAACATAAAGATACAAAAAGAAGTGAAACCTACCAACCTCAAGAAGCTACTCCTTGAACTAACGTACACTAGATGTTCTTGTCCCAAATAGTGTGTCTAGTGTCAAAACCCAGGCAGATGAAACGATACAAAGCCAAATGCTCTCCACAACAGCGACAGATATAAAGCTATGCGTAGCACCCGTATCGAAAAGAGATGAAAATAAAACCGACGAAACTAGGATCATACCTAGAACTGTAGAGGAGTTCGGATCCTACTCATGATGAGTATGCTCTACAGCAAATGATTGGACAACTCTATGGCCCTGTGACACTACCTTTCTACTCTTATATGATCCACCCTGCTGTCACTGGTAGCCTGGTGACCGACAACCGCGGCCGCAAGCACCACCACGGATTGAACGGAAGAAATAATTCCACTTCCAATACTGGTGAGAAACTGGCGGAGCTGATCCTATATGAAGAGTCATAGATGAATCCCTATCACCAGCTGTTGGTGAAATGATCTAACAGAAATGCTGAAGGTGTACAATCTTGCCGCAAGATCAGCACTCCACCAGTCTCTCTAGCACTGCGGCCTCTTATGTCCGCTTCTTCTTCACTAGTAGCACACTATCTAGCTACCATAAGATACATCCCACCAACTCGGATCTCCCCATGTAGTATCCCCCCGGTTCTTCCGGCTATCACCTTACAGATCACTAACTCTGGATGTCGAGCCACCCTGGCTCTAAACTACGGGTTCCCACATATTCCACTCTATGATCAGTGCCTGGTTGACGATGGAAGTGATGGAAGTCAGCCTAATGATATTCACCTGAGAGCAGATGTCCTGTCTGAGGCCATCCTCAATCATCCTTGCCAGGAATAACCCATATCCTCCCAAGAAGGTTGTGAAACGCTGAAGCTCAGTGAAATGAGAGGAGTAATCTATAACTAATAGCGTACCCTACTCAAGGCGCATAAACTCTTGGGCTCGGTCGTCCCCTAGGTTATTTGGATAGAAGTAGTCATAGATGATTCATTGGGACTCCTCCCAAGACATAACCTGCTGATGACCCTCATGTGAGATCACATCCCACCATTTATTGGCGGAATCCTGTAGCATATAGGTAACGAGATTGACTCTCCTCTCTGGAGGCGTCTCTAGATGCTCAAAGATCGTCATCATGGCTTTGAGACATGACTCTGTTGCTAATGTACCTCCTTCCCTTGAGAAGGTGGGAGGATGCTGCTGCTAGAAGACCCGTTTCAATTCCACCATAGACGGGGCAGTAGGCAGCACTCCGTAAAAAATATGCATAATCCCTATGAAGCCTTCCCAGAACTGTGAATCAGCACCGGTAACAGGTATAACTGCTGGTGCCAGGACTTGCACAATAGGAGGATCTATAGGTGTTCCCTGATCATCCATGTCTGGTGTCAGATCACCACCTGGAAACTGGCGTACAACTGGGGGACGTCTTGGTGGAATGACTCTGCATGGTCAAGCGCACACCTTAGATCAGAATTATCAAGGACTAAAAACATTGAGTGTAAGAAGAGAAAAACAGTAATAAAACATTCACGCTTTATAAAACATGACTACAAGGCATGTACACTACCTACATGGCATGTTCCCTGAATTCATTCACATGGGCATGTACTTTTGCCTAAATTGGTCGTGTAATCCCCAAACACACGGCGTGTTCTCAATACACACGGCGTGTACATGAATCCTCTTCCCCTTCTCGGGTCCTTCTACATGGTTAAGCCACACAACTATCCTAAGACAAGACATCATGGCGTGTTCAAGGTATACACAACATGTACTGGATAATCATCACCTGGCCCATGTTGTTAGTGACACGACCAGGCACACGAATCAAACTACATGGCATGTTCCTGACAGACATGGTGTGTATGCGAAAGGATAACACCGACCCATGTTTTTCATGCATGAACAGGTACCTGGGTCAGAATATATGTCATGTTAAAGTGGGACACATCGTGTATAAGAAGAGACTCTACTAACCCGTGTTGTAAGCTACATGGCCGAGTTCCTAGGATTATACTACACAGAGTTTTCAACACTGACACGGCGTGATTCCACCAGACTTTTCCCATCCCGTGTCTCTACCCACACAGCCTACGACATGGTAAGATACTACATGGATTGTACATAAATTTCACATCATGTACATAAGAAAAACAGTTTCTTCCCAAACAGAAAAACACATGGCGTGTACTTAACATCCCACGGCATGTATTATGGGTTCATCCAGACAGTAAGACTCAGAAAATACTCTGGAACCTAGAAAACACTGAAACAAGAAATTAAATTACCCAATTCTGATATGTGAGGGCCCATACTCCCCACAAATCAATGTTTGTCATCCTATACCAGTTATCAACAAAAAAACTGTGCAATGATCCACCAAATTCCAGTCCATGGGGGCCCATAAGACTTCAAGAACCAATTATTGGTGTTCATTAAAACAAACCCTTACACAAAATACCCTATCAAACTACAGGTATTTCTATCAAGGAATATATCACAACAACATTCATATTCTAAACCACATCTATCACAACAACATGAAATCGCTAATGCATCCTAGACGGCATGGCAAGAATGCATGGCACGTGATTTCTAACTAGTGCTTATATGATGCATGAGATGGAATACCCTCATTTCATTGGGTTGCGACATAAATAGAACATAAATAACATCAATGGTAACCACACAAAACATGTGAATCACCCAACAGTGAAATCAAATCAACTGTAAAATTGGAATACCAGAAAAATTTCTATAACGAGGTACGTTTTCTTTTCCATATACACGTGTTAGCTACTCCTGTCCCCAACTTATTACCAAGTGAATAATCCATCCTATCCCTGACTATATAATCCAAACAATAAATCAAGAGAGAAGAACTCCTATGATACCACTTTGTAACATCCCGGTTCCAGAATCCACCGAGAGGTTCCCCGTACCTGGTTGGTCACATGGCCTCAAGCACATTTCCCCGAACGCCAGAGTCTTCCAACTAGTAGCGAGGGCCTTGGGTGTGATGGTGGGGAATCTATTCCCTCATTGGCAGAGTACACAGTGGAAGTAAACAAAACACAATAGCAGATGTAGTAAATATCCAACAATAGTAAACAGCGTAAGACAGATAGAGAAACAACTGGACCATAAATATATATAAATGATGCATGATACATATATGTCTAGGAAATAATCCAAACAATTCACAATACTAAATACAGTACTAAACTGAAGTACAAAAGAATAACCTATGAGAAAATCCTCAGCATCGCAAGCCTCGGCTTGGTCCCATGCTCTCCAGCTCCAATGCAATCAAGTACCTGAAGTCGAAGGGTGTTTTCCCCTGTCGATTCCTGCAGTAATATAATCTTTTTGGGCCCAAAAGAATGGCCAAAACAAGGTGTGACACTAAATCCTAGTTGGAAACCACCCGATGATCTATTCCTTAATGTTAGTGAGTGCATGGAAGGTAAAATTATAGAAAGTAATAAAAAAGGAAGCACTAAGTAGTAAACAATCCACAGTTTATGCATTCAGAACACCACACAACATGCAACAGAAAACCAGATAACAAAATAGGTAACCCTATAGGGCGTACCCACAACCTATCCCCACTGGTCCTACCTATCAAGTACAAGCAACCCTCTGGGCAGTACACATAGTCTCACCCCTCTGGTTCAGCTAAAGTATTGTCTCTATAATGAAGTACTCATCATCAATTCCCCATATAGTCTTCTATCGTACTAAAGATGCTCTGGGGAATCCCTTGACATCAATTCCCCATGTGTCCTGCTTCAAAGAACTACATACACTCAGGGGAAGCATTCGATGTCAATTCCCCCTATGGTCTCACATCATAATTATAAAGACACTCTAGAGAATCCCTCAATGTCAGTTATCCCGATAGTCTATACACAAGGTTCTCACAGGCCTGTGTAAGTCATGAAAGTGTAGCAGCGCGTAATGTCCCATGTAAACCTCAAGAACTACATGGATATCATTCTACAACACAACAGAATAACAGAAGAACATGCACACCATCTTATAATACTAGGCATGGATAGTAAACAACATCCAACAGGGAAACAAGTCTCAAAGGTCAAACCAGGAAAAACATGCATGGGCAATACATCCAAACCACAACAAATTACCCTATTCACAAACGATAACATCTAATCAGGCATACAAGCAATGCAGGAAATCAATAGTAGAAAAACAGTAAACATAAAATACCCCGTTCAAGGGTATTGGTGGAACGTGCACATAATACACAAAGACTTTCTACAAAAAGGCACAAACCACCTTCCTCGGGGTCAGTAGATCAATATACTTGAGACTCAAAGCATGAATATCCTTAGAAATTTGTAGATCTATGAAAATGCATAAAGTGTTCAACCAACGATAACATTGAAAATATGAGGAATTAGAAATCAATTTTCTGGAAGAATAGAGAAATCACCGATGTGATTATAATGCAACCGACAGAGTTCAATTCAGAGGATGAACAGACGCTCGGGGGTTCGTCGAAAATCGGTGGCCATACTGGCTCTCTCGGTTGATGAAATCCTAGAAGAAGATGGTAATGTCCATCAGACGTGACCCCAGAGTATTTAATGAAAAAAAAATATGCGGCATGTACTTTTGGAGTACACAGTGTGTACTCGCATTTTCCTTACTCCGCTTTAGGCGACCTCCACATCACCCCACATGACTGTGTGTGTGGCCATGACACGGCCATTACACGACCTTCTATGGGAACGAAGTACACGACATGTACTCATAAAGTAAATGGCGTGTACTTAAAACATTTCCAGAAACTCTTCTTTTCTCAAAAACTACAGAAAATGGAAAGTCATTACTAAAAAAAGTTTCAGGTTCTTAAAATTATGCTCTTTAGATGCTTTGAGGAGTCTGAAGAAAATATATGTTGTGATGTTCTCCAATTTCAATTCGTATATGAATTATGGTTGTAATACCACATTACACATCTGAAATTCAACTAAAACATTCACACATATCATGAACTATGAAAAATTATTTGTCATATATATCGTTGTACCATCCCAAAATATATATTCATTAAAAATAATATACATCCTTTCATTTATATAATGGATTGGGAATGAAGAACTATAAGCTTCATCGATCATCTCATTCATCAAATATGGTAATAATTTTTAATAAACATGGTTCTTATATCTTTTTATAACCTATAAATAAATTTTTAAATTATGAACATTTAAAAACAAAAGTAGAAGATCCTCATCTTCCATATATTCTACATTAATCATTTAATGGATATATAGTTCCCTAATAATTTTACAATGATAATATTTGTCCACATAAATCTTATTTTATGTGTATATACATTTAATAACAACAAAATTATCTTTTGTGATCCCCATCATAGATAAGATACAATTAACCATTTTCTACAAAGAATATGAATAATTTTTCACTTTCGTAGGATAGAAATTTATTGAGAAGGCATGATATATAATCATCTACAACCATGTTCTTTGATGGTTGTTTATCTCATTTTTACTGAAAATATAATTTTGAATTGAGTTATCTATATATATGTCACACCTTTCTCCATAGAGAAAATGCATCCATATCATTGATAATAAAATACCTCGATTAATTATATATCATGAGATAGATAAAATTTTTAGTTGACCATCTTTATTCTTTCGGTATAAGATATAATCATTTCCTTTTTCATGATGATTTATACTAGTCCCATAATTGAAAAATCACTATATATTATAAACCCATCTTCATTTCATGGTATTGTATTGATAGATATGCTAATTAGAGTTCTCCTATGTTTTTTAAACACCTCCCCACATTCATTGTTTCAATGAACATGTATCTATTATGTGAAAAAAGTTTTGTGGATTCAATAATAATGTAAATGTATAAATAGTCTATCCCTAATATATTCCCAACTGAAGAAATATGTGGATCTCAGTCACAATGGTTAGTAAGGGATAATGTACAAAAACATTAGTCTTTTATGGGTCTTCTAGTATACACTAACTTGAGATTATATGTCTCATGAATGAATCATTATAATATTAAAATTAATAGTTGGAAAATATTTCGTAAATATTTACCTTCCTTAGGGTCTATATGGATTTATAAAATTATCTTAATGATTTTCAGTTTTCATTTAATATGTAAGAGTTTCATCTATAATGTTTTCCAAAAATTAGTCAAGAAAAAATCTAAATAAAAAAATCTATAAATCTGCAATGATAGTAGAAGAATTAGTAAGAAAAATAAAAAAACATTAAATTCAATATAGACATACAATTTTTGGAATGATTTCTTGGGTATTTCCTCCATATGGTTAGATAAATTTTGATATCTAGAATGAAATTAAATCTTAAAAAATTATTGACCACTACACTGTACGTCGAACAATTCAACAAAACAATATAGATGATACATGTTATTGATATTGATCCTATTAGGTTTTTAATAATAAATTTAGAGAATCATTTATTTGTAATTTATTTTTTAATATAGTTTAGGTGAATCCCAAAGAGATTATCATTCTTGAAAAAATCTATTTTCATGCGTCTCATGGATTTTTTCTTCAATTTTCCATATCAATAAGGTTCATTATATATGTTTCCATCAAAATTAGATTATCACTTGGTATGAGTTTTTATTGTAAACCGAACTTTTTATTTTGGTTGAAGAATAGTTAATTATTTTTGAAAGGCATTAATAAAATTTGGAACAAACTGCATGTCATGGATTCTGTGTTTCTCCACAACTATCTATGAATAAATTAAATTTTTTATAGGAACCAAGCCCCAAACAATTGATGTAATATCAATTAGAGGTTAATTTTTATCATAAAATAAATATTTAATTATCTATTGGAATGTATTATCATGTATATCATCCATTATTCATAAATACATGGGGGTATTTATTAAGAAATTCAATCCATTCACAAAATTAAATTTAATTTAACTATTGGAAGAATGTCACTACTTTTAGTAAAAACATTCTAAAAAGATCATCCAGAGAAAAATTATATATTAATCATGTGAGTATCATATATTTTGGGTTTTGTACAACTAAGTCAACATATAATTTTTTAGGTTTTAAATTGGAACACAAATATAATTATTTTTTTATAACAGATTTGGTATATCCTGAATCATAAAGTACATTATTAGTTATACAATGGATGGTATGTGTAGCTTTCACCACATAATTATCAACCCCCTCATCAAAAATATAGTTTAAAAGAAAAATATACTTCTCTCCCAATGTAAGAGGTTGTTGATGATGAACAAAATCGTTATCCTTTTTATTTTGTATTAATATAGAAAAGTGACTATACTATTTACTTTTAAAATATTATAGTATTAGTGGTGAATTATATGGGGCTTTCTCAATATTCTCTTAGTAGGTATATTATTGCCATGACATTTTCATTTAATTTACGTAGTACCATACTTCCCCAAATTTTAAAATTTACCAGTTTGCATAAATTAATTCATAAAATTTTTGTTTGACACATTCAACATAAAGGATGTATCATCATTTTCTATCCATGGTTTTTAAAATTTATATTCATTTAAATTTTCAATTTCTTATCATATTCATGTGGTATATATGTAAATACAATAACCATATCATCCATGATGTAACATAGAGTGAATTGAACATAGATAATTAATCTCTTTATGGATAGTTCCCATCAATGTCATAGTTTAAGCCACTAATGATTTAGTAAAACATATATTATTTTTTTATGATAACATATGAACCATACGTTACATTTCATCTAAAAATTTCCTCATATGTACCAACATATTTATAACACATATAATTTATCTTTTGAAATTATTTCCCCAATTTTGTAATAAATAAAACAATTAATGTAAATTTTAAAAATAACCATTTTGATTAGTCTCAAGATAAATATTAAATTTTTCATTATTATCTCATGTTCATGATAAGTGTGTACCACTAATCTGATTTTACATCCAATTGATATAATTTTATAATAGATTTCAAATTTTATTAAACAGTAGAATGTGAAAAATAATTTCAATAATACAAGTCCATTGACCAGTTACTAGTGGACCATTTTACCAAATAAAATATGTTTCAATTTTCCTAATAAAGGACTCAGTAAAATGTTTTTACATCCTTTTAAAAAATTTAATCTCAGTGTGATTCATATCATGGGATCATTGTATTATCAGATGACAAAATATTTAATTCCATATCCTAAAACATTTGATAAATCATTATGATTAACATTTTACTTTTTTGACATTCATCACTAACATGATTATTTATGGTTCTAGTCATTGATTAAATAACAAAATAATATTGAGAGAAATAATAGTCATAGTGGGAAACCAAATAATTGATAAAATTCTTTATCAGATTTCTAAAAAAGAAACATTATTCCTTGATACATTAGGTTTTTTCAAGTTCATTTGTGATCGTTAATAAAAAATTATGATTTTATCCTTTATATAGATATAACAATATGGTTATTAATAATCATATCTCATCCTAGTTTATTGTTATTAAGTAATCCATAATGTGGTATCATCTACATTATTCCATACTTGTCATAAAAATATAAAATATATTAATAAATGAATATTAATTACATGACATTTAAATTCATGATAGAAACATTAAATAATAGTATCTTTAGAAACATGGAAACCTAAAATAATTGTCCATTAAATATCTACATTGTCTCAAACATATTTCTTCAAAGTTATCACCCTTCATTGAAATATAATATGTAATACATTTCATCATAAAATTTTGAAATGAAATAAATGAAATGGGTGAGATTAAATTCTGAGTAAGGATAAACAAATGATACATCAGTGATCTAAGATTCATAACATTAAAATAAGAGTTTAAGAACATGATCATTAAAATAAAAAAATTACACCCAACATATTAATGATCATAATATAATTTCATAAAATAAATAATTTCATTTTATAATAAGTGAATCATAAGGGTATCAATGAACATGAACAATGAAATCATAACATAAGAATATGAAATTTATTTGTTTCAAATAAAAAAGAACATAAAATCATTTCCTTAGTAGTCGTTTCTATTTATGAATGACAGAATAGTAAAATAGGTTGACTCACTATCCTAACATAATGTTTTCGGTTCAATCCAAATCTTTTTAAGTGACATAGTCTATTAATAATCTAGGTTCAATGCTCATTCCATTATTTTTTATATAATGGGATATGAATCATTACTGATTTCATTTGAGGGAGATATAGGTTCCACCAGTCACAAAATGAAAATGATAAATACGTGTTCTTAAGTATCAAAATATATTCTTCACATCATAAACCATGAAATGAGATGATTTTCATGAAACATACAGCATAGAATAACATGTCAAAAAGTAATGGATTTCACTAACATTTCATCATGAAATAATCCAAGGTAAATTAAACGGTTACATAATCATTTCTTCACCATAAAAATAAAAAATCCAACGATAAAATAGGAGATGTATACTTGGAAAATATCCTATAAAATCATAGGTAATATTAAGGGTTGTGGTCTGTGAAAAATAAAAATACCTTTAGAATTTAATAATAACAATTGGGAGGAAAATGTAACTAAAATTTTATAATCATGTTTTTTAAATTACATATAAAAATTGGAAACAATTTCATCTAAATGAACATTATAAACGTATAAAGTAAAAATAAAATAAAAAATTACCATGATTGTTTCAAAATATTTTCATCACATAGAATTTAAAAAATATTCCTTAAATATTTTTGTTATACAAGTCACCATGTAGCTCATTTATGAAATGAAATGGTATATTATTTTCCAAAAAACATTAAAAAGTAAAAAATAGAAAAAAAATTAAAAAAAATAATTGTATAATATTAAAATATTTAGTTAAATCATTTTAGGAAAACATGTATACGGATGGAAATATTTTTCTGACTCAAGAGAGAAATAAATGTAATTTTCCTTGAAAAATATTTTAAGTATCTAGAGTACTTAAGATGCATAAAATAATGGTAAAAATGATTTTAAAAGAAATAAATTTGGCCGAATAATACAAAACATAATCTTGTTAGATAGGTCATAATATTTCAACATTAGAATCTTCATCAGAAACATTCTCATAAATAATTATATTTTAACATAAAACACGTACCTCAATTTCCTTTTTTCATCTAAAGAACTCTATCATAATATATTATAAAAATAAATTTTATAAAATATTTATTTTCATACAATAAATTACATATATTAAACATTTATAATATTCAATACCACCTTTTCTAATAAATTTTTATTGAAATTATCAATTCATAGTGTTTACTATTTCATTTATAATGAGTATTAGAGGTTAGTAATATCATTCCTCAAACAGATGTCTTGGTACTGTAATTTGTAACATATTATTCCTTAGTTAAAAATAATATATATTCATTATATTCATATTTTGATTCATCTATAATATTTAGTGATATAAAAATAAATTACCCTTTTCATTGAGACGGTAGGACATACGTATGCATGAATGATGTTTTCATTTTTATTAGAATGGAATGCAAGAAATAAAGATATTAATTCATAATTATATTATCATTTTTATAACATATTTATCATATATATATATATCTATCTATCTTTTTCTCATTGAAATCCATTTAAAATATAAAATGAAAAAAATATTATCAACGCTTAGTGGATGTGGTAGTCCAAAAATATGCATGAAAAACATTACGATATCTCAAATCAAGGGATGTTATGTTTAAATAATGTATATTATAATTATCAAATTTTAATAATTTAATAAATATCCTTAATATACATTAAACTAATCATAATGGTAATCCATACAAAATGGTGATGAAAACTAAATTGTGAAAGCACATGGAGATAGTAAGTCATACGTATAGATGAGTGATACTTTCACTTCTAAATGATGGGAAAGAGGTTTTACAATGTCCTTTGAATCACCATAATAAAATTTAATATTATTTTTTTGTTTATAAGTTATCATTTTACTTATAAATAAAATATATTTATAGGTGTTAGATAACATTATAAAAGAAAGTGATAGTTTAAGTGAATTACCACTTCTTAAAAAATGACTCATTTATATCACCTATACAAGGCTCTTGGGATGTCCATTTTGGAAGACATAAACAATTATAATTTTTCTTGGGAAGTCTGGATGATAAATTAGCTATTTTTGGATGATATATAAGGATAAATGTAGTATAATTAAGTGTGGTAGGTGGTTCTGTTTTAGTATTAAGGTGAAGGGATATTTTGAAATTCCCCAAAAGATTTAATTATAATAATTTCATTCCAAATAAAAAATCTTCCAAATGGATATGGATTCAAAGATATGGTTATATAGGGTTGTAATACCATCCTGAAATAGAATTTATACATGTTTTTTTTCATTTTTATCCATTGTATTCTGATTAACCTGTAATTAACGAATATTATTTTAACTAATTATGAAATAATAATAACTGTTTGTAAATTTTAATATTTCTGTTCAAAATTAGTCCATAAATTAAAATTATAAGTACACTTTAGTCAACATAATATCCATGTTGAATTACATAATGATATTCGTGATAATGTATTAAATTAAAAGATATTATATTGGTAAAAATCATTATGGTAAATTTCGAAACAATAAATTTAATTTTTCATGAATGGTAGAAGTAATTTTTTTCAATTAAAATATTGATTTTTTATATGAAATTAATATCATATGTTCAGATATTCAATTAATTTAATACTAATATTTAGTAAAATTAATACACATATAATATTTTCAATGACCACTGTTTTATTTTTCAATTAATTGAATAATAACTATATTCTATCTTGTAAACATATAAGGTAAATATGTTATAACTAATAGTTAGTGTAATTTTACTATTATGAATATAATTTCATGACAAATGAATTTTATATTGCTAATAAATCATAATTAATTTCCCATATGTGAACAGAAGAAGATATTTAAAAGTAATAGATTGGTATTTTGTAATAATAATTTATTTAAATAATATGTAACACATATTTATGGAAAATAGTCCATTTAAAAACAAAATTTAGATCTTAATGTGACAATGGTATTAATAAAAGTTTTCAAAAATATTTTGGATGAAAAATTATGGAATCATCGAGTATTTTTAATATAGATTAAACTGTTTACTTTTTACCTTGTTAGAAAATCTTAAAATAGTTACAATTCATATTACAAAAGAGATTCTATTTTCCAAATATAATCCTTGATTATAATTATATAAATATGTTTATATAATTTAATTCTTATAAATGATATAAATTAATATTAATGTGACTTTGAAAAATTTTGTAACTACCCAATGTTTTTCATTGAAATTTATTTCTTAATATTATTCTATATAATCACATGAAATCACATCCTAATGAACTAATATGTTCTATATGACCTTAAAACATTAGTTTACCACTTCTGTGATTTCAGTTTCAATAATCTAACATACACGATTGCGATCGGTAAGTTATTTGGAGGCAAATATGACTAACTTAGTTTTTGGTGTATAGTAACATACCCTTATGAACAGTGATGTTATCCTTATGAATAGTGAAATCATAATAAATTGTATAATTATTTAATGTCTTAGAAATTCCATGAAATTTTTAAATGGAATTATAATGAGGCCAGTCGCGGAGACGGCGTGCGATTCCGAGTCCCAAAGTGCCCGGAATTTTCCATAGAAAAATGTTATGCTTTAAATAGAGTGCATGAGTGGTTTTATTGAAATATAATAATATCTCTAATTTGGTAACTTTGATCAGAAGTTTGAGTGAACTATTTCATTCAGGATAGCATGTTTACCCTTGGCGCAACTTATGTTTAGTCGGTGCAAGCCTCTAGTGTGAAGACCTGAAAATGCAATAACCATAATTAAAATAATTAAATTATTTTATTTTATTTTTCAAATGATTATTACCCATGAATAGTGACTCCAATTGAAAATCCAATAACACATTTAATCCCATGAGTTAACACTTTTTTAGGTTGATCCTAACATTGGCCAGAGCGGGCCAATAGATGAAGTGAGTTTTTGGCTGTAAATAAAATAAGTGAGTAACTTTTATATTATTGAAAAGTCCTTATAAATCTTAAATGGTAACTCATATAAAAAAAACGAGAGTATCATTGAGATCGTACCGGCGTGTTCCCCTTAGGTAGAGCCTAACCATGACCGATGCGGGTTGAGGGTGAATGTTAATTTTTGAACATTTTTTAAGGTTCATTTAATTAAACATTTGAGTGGGTTTTTCTAACTTTTGAATATGTGATAAGATCAAAAATCTGAGGGAATGATTCAACTCATAACAATGGTATTTTCCTAGAAAGGATATAACTTCAATTGGGAATGGTCTTCTGGGAAATTTAATTTACATACTTTTCAGAAAATAATAAAATAAAATAGAAAAAGTTATTTTATTTCTATTTCACTCCATTGAGTAGCAGATGACAGCGCTGCATTGCTGAGATGAAGCGATGACGATGACGATGAAGATTTAATGTGTATCATTAATTGGTCATTGTGCTAGTATATATTCTATGATGTTTCATAAATGAAACATCCTAATGACGCCATTTAGAAGCATAACAGAAATGAAACAACGTGTTTCTTATTATTATACTAATGATTTAGAGAGTTAAAAATTAAACCCTACTGATTCTTTGATGAACCTCTGATGAGTTTCCCCTCCAACAAAGAATGACAAGAATCGAGGGAATGTCATCGACATCAATATACCTCGAAGAATGATGCTGGGAAGCGAAGAATGACATCCACCTCTTAAACAATCGAGGGCGGAACACTACAACAATGAATCTAAAATGAGGTGGGGGTTAATTTTTTATAATTATTTCCATGTTCTTATTCTAAATTATGAACACATATTAACCCACAAATACGTTAGTCTTTGGATCTTGTTTTTTTGGGAAGAGGGTGTTGTTCTTGGGGTTTCTATTTGGGTTTAATTTTATTTTTGATAGAATATTAATCCTGAGACTCCCCTAATTTAAACCTCTAATGAAGCAGGTATAGGGAAACGTAAATAAGGCACAACCCCCTTCCGCCTTGTGGATTTATGGTGGGAATATTTTTAATATGGCGGAAATATGAGTTGAAGGATATTGTGGTGAAAGGGGTATCCCTACAGTTCTATAGGCGCAATCATTTAAAAAAAGGGCCACCAGAGCTACTTGGGAGGCTCACAGAATGATTCATCGATGTTTCGTTGCCGGTTTTAGTGTTGACCATGGGAGGATGGGGAAGTGCTCCCATCGGTGCACCACCACGATGCGGTAAATGGGCTGCCCGCAGGGGCTGTCGGCAGGTGGGAGCGGGACACCATGGAAGAGTAGCAAGAGGTTTTGTCCCATCGGTCTCACTTCTGTGTTGGAGATGTGCTTCCATTGGGATCCATGTGGAGGAGCGTCTCGCATCTGCTGGATGCGTCTGAATGAAGGGGGTGGTCGGGTTGACAAGACGTGCAGGCCCCTAACCGAACCGTCCCTTTGGTCTAGGCCGAACCAGCCAACCCACTGGGCCTATCAAGGACTGTTGGAATGGGCCGCCCAAGAAACCCTATCAATTCCTTGATATGGTCCATTTTAGTGGACTAGGACATGAATTAACGTATGTCCTTGTATGCCGCAATGAAGCTCGGGCGAGAAAAAGAGATCGGACCACCCGAGTGGTCAAGGCTGGATAAAAACTACTGACAGGGTAACCAGGAATATTCGACCCACAAACATCCTGGGATAGGCCCGTGGAGGCCCAATGGGCCAAGCATACAATATGTTTAATGTGGGACCCTGGGTCGGGATTGGTCGGGTTTATCTGACTGAGTAAGGCCGGACGCATACATAACCAACACATGTTTACAAAAACAAAGATATCTCTCAGACCGAGCATCCTATTGATGTTTCATCTACAACATTAGGACCCTTGTGACAACACTCTTCTTCAGATATACACTACAGATGTTTTGGTGGTGGTTAGCATACGATCAGGTAAGATCAGAATCGAATTGAACCAGGCATTTATTTCTTAAATTCCAATACCATACAGACTAGGAATCCATTCGACGCACCGTCTGTTGCGTTGGAACCCATTCAATGATCAGGACATATTGGTTATTCTATGTTGTAATTTTGGATATTGAGGTAATATTGATGGCTCAAGCAGCAGCAGTGTGGATCCTTAGTGGCCCTGCAGAAGAGCAGTATCTGTGAGGATATTTAGTGGCCCAACAGACGAGCCTCAGCCGTGTGGGTCATTAATGGCCCAGAATATGAGTAGTAGACGTGTGGATCCTTAGTGTTTAGGAATAAAATATGAAACTATGTGTAACCTTAGTTTCTCAAAATATGAACAACATCCATGTGGAACCATAGTGGGCTGAGAGATTGTCTGTGATTCGTCATGGATGAGTCCATCAATAGTATGAAACGTTCATCGTTATATCCAATGAACCTTCTTCCAATTCTTTAGATTGTATCTAGTTTTAGATTTACATACATTGTGGTATTACATTGTGGCCTTACATGGTGGATTTTCCTTGTGGTTGCTTTTGGATTTTTCTCCTTAGTGGATTGGGGCCCCCTTCTGAGTAATGTGTTACTCACTCCTATAGGGGCACAACTCAAAGATGTTGTATCCTATGATTAAATCATACATATCGATGGTGGAAATGGTGGGCTAGGACTGGGTGGGGCATAATGGGATAAGGTAGACATGGCATACTCTCCCAGGCTTCCAGTAGCTACCCACCTCCTACCATAAGCTAGCGTTCTCAGCAGCCAGGTTGTTGATAGCTTTTACATGTACTCTATAGATTTCAGTTGCCTTTTCATTGGGTTTTATTAAGCCCAATCTTTTTCAGTTTTATATTTACTCTTCATTTGATTCCATAAACTTATTTTCCTCTTTCATTTTGTGGGTTGTGTTTGGGTGTGTGTGTGGGTACAGGTACTCAGACAAATGTCTCCCACTTGCAGGGTAATTCCATCTCCGCAATTCACCAACCCCTTCCTTAAGGAGGAAGGAATGGTGTATGGGACAACATGGGCCTCAGGGGATGGGTCACAACACTATACCAATTATAGTGTATAAATAATCTTAAAGTTGATGTACAATATACCAATATTTGGGAATAATAAAATAATTGTTATAAAATTGTTGTTTTTTATGTAAATTCAGATTTTAATTAAAAATTAATTTAATCATATATAGAAAATTATTTTTGAAAAACATATTTCATTTTTTGATTCTTCACTTTGGAAAATGGGTAGGGTGATATTTCGGGATTTTTCTAAAATACATGATTTTGTGGTGAATAGTAAAATACAATAATTTATGAAAAATGCTAAATACATGAATTATGATGTCATCAACTAATGAATTGCTGATTTATGGCCATTATCACAAACTCACAAGCACTTATTACTTTTTTTGGCCATTAAATCATCACAATTTCTGGTCTAGGAGGAAAATAACAATCTATGGTATTAAATATTATGAAAACCCTCTTATCATCAACTATAAATACGACCACTCCATTCCTCTTCTCTTAAATCATCTAAATCCTTGTTTCGTACCTTAAATTTTCCCCAATCACTCCCCAAGCTCCTACCCCAAGTCCAAAAGAACCTGGTCTCATAAAAAAACAAAATCCCCTCCCCTTAAGAGGCTCTCAAAGGAGATAACCCCAAGAGGTAAATTCTTCTTACAAAATTTTTAAAGATCTTTTCTTTTCTTATTTATTTCCTCAACTACCATCACCCAAATTGTTTGATAACCATAGTAACAAAAATTTAATATGAATATATTGTGATAATGGGATAATTCACTACCTTCTATCCTTCCCCCACCTTTTATTTGTAAGAAATGATAACGTCATTTGAAATGTGTTAATTTAGCACAATCATGGCCGTCAGGTTTTCAATTTCTATTATTAACATAAATTCTAGTCATCAAACCAATTTTATGGTGGAAATGGACTATTATATGTATATTTTATCTTATTTAATGTTATTTATTCCTTATAAACCCATGATGTAAAATAATAATACAAAACAGGTAAAATGTGAGAGAAAAATGATAAACTTTATTCAAGTGCCAGGCATTAATGTTTTATATAATGATTCGACATCACTATAAGTAAAAAACTTAAATACACAACCATGTAATCTCTTGGATGTTTACTAATGTCATATGAAATTAATTATAGATAACCACTTTCATCTTACTTGTTTATCCATTCACAAAAATAAGTATATCCATCATAAAATAAAAGAAAACTAATGGATCAGAACAATGAAATCGAACCACGTAACCCATCAAAAAAGTTCCTGAATGAACATAGAAATGTTATACTAAATATTTAACATATATTTGAGGATCTATACTTATTTATTAATTGACCCAATTTTTCTATTCAGGTCACTAATAACTTGTGGAGAAGACCAACATACTTAATGTAAGGGTTCCTCTCCATTTCACTTTTATTCAAGAATGTCCTCAATGCTATGCCATTTTTTTTGTAATCACTAATGAGGGGTGGGGATGATTTATAACCATCCCCATACATCCCTAATTATGGATATGTTTTGAGAAAACCCATTCTCTCTCTTGAATCCCTCTAAATACACCCAATACCTTGCTGATAATCTGAAAGAAATTCTACATGAGTCTCCTTTATTCCATCAGGTTTCCTTATATTTCGGTCATAAAAAATGAAGTTATCTTATATATCAATGTTAATCTTTTAATTTATGTTCACATACACAAAATTAATTTATAATGACCCATCCATCATTCTCTTTTATATATGTTTTATGTTATTCCCTCCTCGATACTTCTGTATAGGAAAAACAGTTTTAATGGAACGTCCCAATTCATACCTAATTTCAAGTACACTATATATTTTATTTTAAGACACCATAGTGTTTATAAAATCTATCATTTTATTATGAAAATATACTGATTTCACTTCTGGTTTTTCATTTATGTATTACATACTTTCTATTTTAAATGCTCTGTAGTATTTTCCTAAATACGTATAAAAAATGTCTTCATGATAAAATTTATTAAATAAATTTCATATATGTTTTCACTTATACATGACATAAAATCACATGAAACATTCTTTTTTTCCATTTTTAATTTTCAGGTCTATTTTTATTCTTTTCTCTCATTGACACATTTATAATACACTCATTCATTTTTCTTTATGACATGAATGTGATACCAATTTCTCTACATAGGTTCCCTTATGTTTATGTATGATAGATTATGTAAAATTATTTATTTAGCAAGAATATTCTAGAAAATTTATGTTGAGTGAACCCGGATTGCGCTCTAATTAATTGGGTAATGTTTTGTCTCATGAGATGTTATGTGCGATGGTCTTGGCGGTTAGCCTTGGCTTGTGCTACCATGTGGTAGGATCTTGGCGGTTATCCTTGGAAATTACTAATGTCATGTTATATGTAACTTACAAATTACTATGTCTCCATGTTTAAATGATTCAATGTTTATATGTTATGATTCCATATGATTAATGTCTTTTTATATCAACATGTCATGTATTTTAACCCATGTGCTAATTCTTTTTCCTTAAGGGTTTTCCCTTACATGGATTTTATCTAATCCCTTGGTTCATGTTATACATAGGTTATCTTATGCATATGTATGATCACAATAGATGGTAGGATCTCATTATGGAGATTAATTAAAATATTTTTTTTATAATGTTTTATTATGTACCTAGTCTTCCAAGACACATGGAATTTGGATACTTGGCTTGTACTCTGATGTATAATTATGCTTATAATCATGGAATGTCAGGTGTAAAAGGATAGGGTCACTATAGTTGGTATCATAGGATGGACCAGTTATTTTTCAAGATTAGGAACAATGCACATTAGTGAGATCCTTAAGGATGAGACAAAATATATGAAAATATCCGTATATTTTTTTAATTATAGATTAATATTTTTATCGAGAAAATACATCCCTGTCAGGATATGAAAAGGTAGAGGTGGCACTGGAACATATGTACTCTGGTGTTAAAATTCTGACATAGATTTTTTGGATTGACTCGGGGTATCCTTATGCATGACTGTGGGCATTGCTACACTCTTGGTTTGACACTCCTAGGGGATATGATTTGTTAACATAATGATCATATTTCAATCCATTATTTTGGGAATAAAAAACTCTTATAAGTATTTATGTCATGAAATATATAGAGGATAACCAAGATATACACATAATGAATTAGAAGTTAGTATATACATCTCGTTAACATGTTTATACTTTTATGTACAAAAGTTTTTTTGATCAATTACTATTTATTAAAGCCCTCCAATTGTACTTTTATTTCATAGTTAATAGTGGGAAATATAAGAACATGTTCGAACAACAAATGTGATAGGTAATGTGAATATTTCCCTAATGATATTCCTGATACGTTGGGAATGATGCTCAAAAATTCCTGTTATTACTTGTTCAGCTAGCTTATGCTATAAATAATAAATTGAATCATGTGGAATGACCTACTCCTCCTAAGAAAGGTAATGTTGTTGTATAATCCGTTATTTGTAAAATGAATCCAATGTTTATTTGATCTTTTGATCCCCTCTTTGTAGAATAGTGGATTAACTCCATCGAAAAGATATTCTCTATACTGCAGCGCTTAGTAGAAGGGAAATTCGTACTAAAATTCTATCATTTTGATAGGGAAACTGATCAGTGGCGAAATGTAATCAAGAATACTATGTCCCTGAAAGAAATTTATTCAATGGAATAGAAGGAATTCAATAGGATGTTTTTCAATAAATATTTTCCTCTAACCATCCATCTCATGATTGAGTGAGAGTTCCTAACTCACGCAAAAGTAAAATACATCAATCGAGGTGTATGAAGAAAACTATACAAGGATAGAAAGGTACACATCCTGCTTTTTCACAAACACCGAATGTAAGGTAGATCTCTTCTTTAGTAGCCTAATGATGATTATATTGAAGGTGTTAGCGATTTGAGACTTTTATAGTTATGAAATGTTTGTCGGTTATGCCCTCATGGTGGATATGGATATTAGAGACACATAGTGGTCTTATAGGCCGAGTGAAAAGAAGTGAAAAAAAAGAACAACATTGGTGGTTCAACAAAAAATCCATGATGTAAAGAAGCCTAATTATCCAACTTTTAAATTTTATGAGAATAAGAATCCTGGGAATTATCAAATGGGAGCCAGGAATTGATTCAAATGTGGAATGTTGGGACATCTATCAGAAAAATGCCAAATTGATATGAAAAAAATACTAATGTGGAAGAAGAAAGGAATGTTTAGATCAACGCCCAATTAGTGTTGAAGTGTTACAACTTCATATACCATGTGAATTATACAAAAAAAAATCTCTAAGCTAAGGGTTGTTATAGGAAATAACAAACAACCACTAAGCCAATAAGGAAGTGATTATTCTATCACTACTGCTAAGGTGGTTCTGGAAAATTATGTGGTGAGAGGTACAGTAGTTATTCATTAAATCATGGAAACAATTCTATTTTATTATGGTTATATTCATTATTTCAAATCATGAAAGTTTAGTAGAACTATTCAAACACGACCTCAATATTTGGAGGACACGTTATCTATGAGAACAATAAATGTGGATACTATTACATCAATTGTTTAAAAATCCTCCCCGTTTAATGTTTGTTGACTGAAACTAATAAATTTTTTTATCATTCATCCTATTGTGGAGATTGACCCTATCCTAGGCAGGAATTGGATATCATTATTCAAAGCCAACATCAACTGTTAGGAATGGGAGATCACTCTTCACATACCGAAGCATAATCCAATTCTTTACATGTGTAAGGAGGAATAAGAATCTCCTTTAGAATCATCATCTCAAATGTTGATATAAATTCCATATAAGAAAGCATATCTAGACCAAATGATTAAGTCAAATTATAGAACCATTCTTGATGAAATGCACATCATGAGTTATTACACTGATGTATTCCATAAATAGTTTCTTGGTTAGCCTCTAGACTGAGAGGTTGAGATCACAATTGAAGTTATTCATGTTTCTCTGCCAATATTGGAGACACCTTATAAAAAGGCCACCGTATAGATGGAAGATACGAAGAAGTTGTTCCTAGATAATCTGGACAAGGGTTTTATATGATCGAGTTCTTCAGCATGGGGTTCAAATTTCCACATCCTCATTAAGAAAGATGGGTCAATGTACCTCTGCATGGATTATCGTGAGATCATTAAAATAATGATAAAGAACAAGTATCCCCTTATTGAGATAGATGACTTGTTTGACCAGATTTGTGGGGACTATTATTTCATTATGGTGGACCATTAGTGGGGATAATACAATTTAATGGTAAGTAAGGAATATATTCCCATGACTTCATTTCAATCGAGGTATGGACACTATGAGTTCATAGTTATTCCCTTTGGACTCACTAATGCTCCATCAATTTTCATGGATTTAATTAATAGAGTCTTTAGTGATTACCTAGAAAAAAATTTTGTAATCTTTATCGAAGATATTCTTCAATACTCCAAGAGTAAAGAGAAACATGAGGAGAATTTGAATATTGTGTTTATGAAATTGAAATTAGAGAAGATGTATGTAATGTGCACTAAATGCAAGTTTTGGATAGAGGAAGTATCTTTATTGTGCATGTTATCACTAGAAAATAGATATCTGTGGACCCTTCAATAACAAAGGAAATTGAAGAGTGGCCCATTACAACAACCGTAACGAAGAATCATTTAAATGAAGAACATTGCCCATCATTAAATATTCACCCCAGGATCACAATGATATATTGAGATATCCGATAAAACATCTGGTGGGACAATATGAAAAGGGAGATTGATGAATATACATAAAAGATCCAAGTATTTCCTCAAGTGAAGGATAGGCAGAAAATGTCTAATGGAATGATGCAACCACTACCCATACTATAATTTAAGTGGGATAACATTACCATGCACATTGTTACTAGATATCCATGGACATCTAGGGGAATAAATGTTATATGGGTTTTTTTGGGTCACCATATGAATATAGATCACATTATTAAAATTCTAGAGGAATTACCATTGGATTAACATTCAAAGATTTACATAAAATAAGAGGTTATTCTTCAGGGTGTACCACTATCTATTGTATCTGATCATGATCTACAATTTACGTCGATGTTCAGGAAAAGTCTCCAACATGTTATAAGCACTGAATTGATCTATAGTATATCATATCATCCTAAAATGATGGACAATCTAAGTGAACTATTATGACACTGGATGATTTGTTGAGATCATCTATATAGACATAAAAGGAGGATGGGACCAACATCTTCCACTTGTTGAATTATCCAACAAAAATAGTTCCCAATCGAGCATTCAAATGGAACCATGTGATGAAATTCATAGGAAATGGTGTAGAACACACATGTATTGGGATGAATTCGGTGACAATTAGATGATAGGAACTAAAATTGACTACGAAATGGTGGAGAAGGGGAATACCATTCAGTAATATATCATTGAAGCTCAATGTCGATAGAAGTGTTATGAAGAAAATCCCCGATGACACCTTGAGTTCAATGTTGAAGACATGTTATTTCTACACATATCTCCATGGATGAAGGTTAAGAGGTTTAGATGGAATAGGAAGTTATGACCTAGGTACATCGACCCCTATGAGAATTATGATCATGTTGGTGTTATGGACTATCCACTAAACCATTAATCTACCATGTGTAACATACATGATTCCATTCATATATCCATGTACATACCAGAACCTTCACATGAACTCTCTTTTGAGGCGAGATAGTTGGCGGATGTTCATTCTTATGAGGAGCATCCATTTAAAATTTTGGATCATAGAGCTAATTTTATATGTAACAAGACTACTAACATTGTCAAGGTACTACTTAGGAACCCTATGTATGGAGATGGAACATGGGAACTATAAGAGGAAATGAATTAAAAGTATCATCACCTATTTATGACTGTGACTATAAAACAAAATTTCTAGTGTGTAGTATATTAAGGGGGGAAGAATGTAACGACACAATGTTTTCAATGGAAATTTACTTCTTCTGATTATTCAATGAAATCAAACGAAATCACAACATAATGAACTACTAAGTGCTATGTTAACTTTAAACATATGTTTTTCTCGTCAATGATTTGATTTTCTAAAATCTAACATACATGGTTGCGATCATAATGTTATTTGGAGGCTAATATGACCAACATAATTCTTGGAGAATAGTAAAAATACCAGTATGAAAAGTAATTTTACCCATATCAATAGTGGCATAACCTAATAAATAGTAACATTACCTATGATAGTATATAAATTAGATTCATTCGGAAGTACGATATACATATATCTTGGAATAAGAAAATAATTGTTAAAAAATTTATGTTTTATCGAAAAAATTGGGATTTTAAATAAAAATTAAATTAAACATATTTAGAAAATTATTTTTGATAAATAGATTTCATTTTTGGATTATACACTTCAAAAAAGTTTATGGAGAATTTTTGGGATTTTTCTAAATCACTTGATTTTGGGTGAATAGTAAAATATGATAATTTATGATAAATGCTAAATACAAAAATTATGATGTCATCAGCTGATGTATGGGTGATATATAGCCATTATATAGAACTAACAGGGAATTATTACTATTTTTGGTAAAGTATTAATCACTATTATATCTATTGAATGAAAATAATAATGTATGGAATTAAATATTATGAAAACCCTACTCTCCTTCACTAAAAATACCAACCCTCATTACCTCTTATCTTGACTCCTCTCAGGCAATGTGCCTTTCCTAATTTCTACCCAAATCACTCCCCAATCTCTTCTCCCTTTTCCAACATCCCTTGGTCTCTTCAAAAGATTAAATCCCCTCCCTTTAAGTGGCTCTAAATGTAGATAAACTCTAGAGGTGAATTTCTCTTTCCATTTCTTTTATGTTTTTTTATTTTCATGATTTTTTCTGCACCTCCATTCACCCAAATGGTATGATAAATCCATTAACATTCATGTTCTAGAATTATATTATTCTAATGGGATAATTCATTATCATCCCTCTTTTCCCAACATTTTATTTTATAGAAATGAAAAAACTATTTGAGATGACTTAATTTAGAACAATGAAGGACGGCATGTCATCAATTTCTATTACTTTCATCTATTATGATCATGAATCCATTATTATTGTTGAAACAAACTATTATATGTTTATTTCATATTAATTAATTTTTTTAATCTTTATGCATTCCTGATGTAAAATAATAATACAAAACAGTTTAATTGTGATCAAAATCATTAAAATTACATCAAGTGTTTGTCATTTATGTTTTATAAAACGATTTGACTTCCCACCAAGTAACCAAATTAAATTAAGTACCATGTATTCTCTTGTTTGTTCTCTAATTTCATATAATTTCATGTAAGGATACCCACTTTCATTATACTTTTTTATCCATTCAGTAAAATATGTAAATCCATCATAAAAACTAAGAAAACAATTGGACCCGAACAATGAAATTGAACCAATGGACCAATCAAAAAAGTCCATGATTGAACATAAAAAGGTTATAATGAATGTTTTAAATATATAATAGGTTCTGACATTATTAATTAATAAAACTAATTTGTTTATTCATTCCATAAATAAAAAGTGTTGAACACCAATGTACTTAAGGTAACAAGTCCTCTCAATTTCAGTTTTATTCAAGAAGGTGCTCTATGCTATGACATTTTGTGGGTAATCTATAAAGAGGGGAATATGATTTCACACCTCTTACATATTTTCCTCATGATTTATAAGTGATTAGAAACCATTTTATCTCTCATTAATCCCTCTTATGTACACCTGACACAATGCTGATAATCCGTAAGGAATTCTAACCGAATCTCCTTTATTCATTCATGTTGCCTTATCTTTCATTCTACCAAAATGAATTTATATTATATATATGTGCATCACCTAAATTTTTTTAAATATAAAAAATTCATTTAAAAATACCCTTCCACCATTCTTTTTTTTTGTTATACATGTTTTATGTGATTCCCCACCCCCACGATACTTCTCAATAAGCGAACATGTTTTTAGCGAACATATGTAATTATTACATGATTTCCAGAACAAATTATCTTCTATTTTAAGGCATAATTGTCTTTATGAATTCATCCCTTTTATTTTTAAAACCTTTTTGGATCACCTTTACTTTTTTATATTAAATTGTTTCTTTTCATTTATAATGGACATATTGCATTTTCCATGAATCCTCTCAAAATGAATTTAATAATAAAAATTCAAAAGTACTTTTCTTACATATTTTAACTCCTAAATTACACTAAATCCCATGATAAATTCATATTTTCCCTTAGGAATTTACAAGTATGTTTTAATTCCTTTCTCTCATGGACACTGTTATGATATGCCCATTCATTATTCTTTATGACATGATAGTGACACCCATCTCACTGCTAGTTTTCCCTTTTGTTTCTGTATGATTGATTATGTATGATTAATTTTGTGGAAAGAATATTCATGAATTGTTATGATGGGTGTACCCAAAAATTGAGTAATGATATGTCTCAGGAGATTCTTGTGACAATCTGGGTGGTTCGCCTTGGCTTGTGTTATTATGTGAATCGATCATGGAGGTTTGGCTTAAAAAATAATAAAATCATGTTTTATATAATTAAACATTAATATGACTCCATGTTCATATGATTCCTTGTTTATATGTTATGGTTCCATATGTTAAATTCCTTTTTATAGGAACATGTGATGCCTTTTATCCCATGTGCTAATGCATTGTCCATATGGGTTTTCCCTTATTAGGATTTTAGATCATCCCTTTGTTCATGATATCCCTAGGTTATCCTATGCATATGTATGAGAAAAATATAAGATAGGATCTCATTATGGAGTTTAAATAAAATTTTATTTTATAATGTTTTGTTATGTAGTTAGTCTTCTATGAAACATGAGTTTACGATCCTTGGCTTGTACTCTGATGCGTAATTATGCTTAAAATCATGTAATTTTATGTGATAAAGGATAGGATCACTATAAATATTATAAAAATTATTAAAAAAATAATCTATTATGAAGAAAATATGATTTATTCTAATAATATTCTTAGATTTTTATATTTTATAAAAAAATTAACAAATAAATAATATATTATTATCATTAAAATCATTATGCAGCTTAAATTTTCAAAGTATATGAATAAAAATACATTTAATATATGATGGTAAATTTAATAAAACATTACCATTTTTTTAAAATAATTTTTGTTTTTAATTTTAATCATTTCATTACTAAATAATAAACATTATACATATATAAACATTAATTTTTCATAACATAGTTTTTCATATTCACACTATTATATCCAATGGATAATTGATTACTATCATTTTAGAAATTTATATTTTAATAATGTATTAGGGTTCCTTTAATATAGGATTATTTTGTACTGCATGATATTAATGAAATCAAATTATATGAAGAGAAATATTTCATATAATTCATTGGGGTGTAACAGATATTGAAAAGTTTCCATTTATATGAGGATTGGTAACATACAATCTAAATTTATAATGGGATTAAAAAAATTTATGAAAATATTTATTTGGAACAATGGAATATTGGCATGTAGTGGTATTCATAAGGATTGTTGGTATTTATGTTTGAAATCAACTAAATGGAAAATACTATAATTTTTTTGGGTTTCTTATTTTTTTTGTGAGGACTATTTCATATAATTGATTCATGGAAATGTAATAGTATCTATCATTGAAATTCTCATATGGTCCATTGTAAATTATATATGAAATCTCCCCAATAATGGAAATTCAAATATGGAATGATTTTTGATAAAAAAAATAAGTGGTCAATGAATGGGAATTATCAAGGGTCATATTGATTTGTTAATCATGTAATTAATCATTGTAATTTGAATACACCTTGGGAAATATATGGATCTAATATGTGACTAGTCCATGTAGTAGAAATCCACATAGAATTTTCTGTGACTAAGGATAAAGACATCAAAGGTTGATTTGTAGTATGTATGTTTGACCCCTTGGGTAACCCTGGAGTATATGGTTTTGCATGTTTAATTAGATATTATAAATTTAATATTTTAAATATTGTGAGTTTCTATTACACAATTTTAGATAATATTTCAAATATAGGAATTTTTTAAATGTTGTTGTGGTGAGAAAATTAAGTTTACTCACACTCACATTCTAACATCATCAGTTTGGGTTATGTAACCCTATTTTTGGATTTTTTTTTTTAAGCGTATAATGTTTTTGGGTGAAGTTTGGGATATTTTGTAAAGGTTTTGGAATGTTTTGGAAAAAATTTAAGGTGGCATGGTTTGAGCACGGTTAAGTGAAACTATGCGTGAAGAAACTATGCAGGTAGTGGGGTTACATACGGCTTGTGCACCGTTTATCAAATTGTTCAAGGACGCCTTGAAAGTCTACCCTTCGAGGGAGTAGTAGGTGTTTGGTCAGTGCACAGATTTTCTAAATATTCCTGCTAACCATGTGGCCTTTAAAAATATGCTTTAAAAAATATTGGATTTGTCAGCATTCCACTAATGACACCCTAACATCCTCCCATTCGAGGCACACATGGGATTTCATGATCTCAAGGGTTAGGGGTTCACTCTCACTCGTTTTGGAAGATAATCAAAGGGATTTATTTGTTTGGTTGATCCGATTCTTCTCAAAAAAGTCTTTTCACTTAGTTCATAATGAATTTTCTCAAAATCTACTCTCCCCTCTCTCTTAGTTTTCTAGTTGTTCACCCATTTTATGTAGATATAGGGTTCAATTTTCCATGGTAGATTTTTTAAGGCTTGTTGATGTATGGGGATTGAGATCTAGTGCGGTTTTAGTGGAATGTTTTCTAGGATTGGTTAGTGGTTGATTGTGGGTCAGATTCACCGAAACCCTAAAGGTATATGGCTTCTCTCATGATTCCACTAGGTTAGAACTAGTGGTTTTGGTTACAAATAACTTTTTTAAAAATTAATTGTGATAATGATGTTGTAATCTTGTTGGAAATCTATTTGGTGATGATTTGGTGGATTTTTGGGATAATGGGTTATATTTGCAAACAAGGCTTTGTTGTGTGATATTAAATTGTTTGTTTTAAAATCATTAGTGGTGGATCAAGTAAAATGTTTTGTGAAAGATGGTTTTTAATAAATTTTTTGTTTATCAAAACTTGGTTGGGAATGGAATGTATGTTAATGGATGTTGTCAATAAATGGGTGATTTATTGAAGTGAATTAGATTTTTTTGGAAATTATGGTGTGCTTATTGTTCTGCATTGGTGCTTTCTGCTTGTTGGTTGAGTAAGTGTTATGGATTGTGTGGATTGTGTGGATTTGGATGGTAATTATCACTATAAATGATGAGGGATAGTGGATGGATGATCCACCATTATAGATAATGGTCAGGAAGCACCAGTAATTGGAATGGTAGTGAACGGGTTGGATGAAATGTCCACCATTTTGGTTTCCTTGTTGTGTATTGATTTTAATGATGGAACATCATGTGCTAATTTGAAATAGTGAAATCGACTATTGCCTCGTTGTCTAGATTTCCTTTTGGTTGCATGTTTTGGGTAATGGAGTCTTGGTAAAGGTGTTTTTGTCTTATTGGTAATGGTATAACTATTTAATGTTTTATATAAATAGTTTCTTATAAATGTGCTAATGTTTTTATCATATTGGAATGAGTAGGTATGTAATTTGGGGAAAACCTACTGATTATTTGTACTCACCCAGTACATTGGCACTTGGGTGTTATTGCAGATGTTGTATTCCGAGAAATTGGTATGGGTAAAGAATCTCACTTTGCTAGTGGTTTGTTACGATTCATTAACAATTTTGTGGATCATCGAGCAAGAATCATGGTGTTAAGATATGGATGGTGTCCTTATTCATTGGAGTCATGTTTTTTATACTCCCTCACATTTCCCGGATATTGGTATTATTGTCTTTTGGTTGTGTTGGTATTAGTAATGGTATGGATGTGTTTGGTCATTTTGTTAACTCTTGGTATTATGTGGCTTGGGTCACATTTTAATCATTAATCATGTTGCTTTGTTGGTAATAAAATATTTGGTTAGTAGATTTTATCCTAAGGGAAAATCAATCCCCAATGTATTCTAAAATCCCTCGGTATTTATTTCCAGTCTTTAGCACATTGTGAAAATTTCATAAGGCTAGGTAACATTCCTCTACCCTCTCAAGCCAATGGGATGAGGCGAGATGTTATATGTGATATCAGTTAAATCGGTCCTTGGATTTCATGTGACAGCAGTCATCTGGTCCTTTGGTGTTGACATTTATTCTTTGTATATTCCTTGAGTATGGAGGGTATCAAGGTTTAGGATAGTCAGGACATGTAATGTAGAGAAAAAATGTAAATAGAAAGACTTTTATGATGAACATCATGTTACTAGGGAGTTGGGTACATATGAGTTTGGAGACACTTATAGTAATTGAATATCTAATTGTCGTGGGTGTATCCAATTTGATGACCATACCATGCATGATATAAATGACATTCTCATATGACAAATATTTCATTAAAGCATAATGATATATGGTGTTATATGAATGTGTAGATATTGGAAATATGAATTGGTATTCAAAAGAGAAGGATTTGAAACATGGAAACATGTGGTATTTTCGAAATGGTTATATTTTTAAATTGTGGTGTATTTTTTTAGAATAGTGCATCATGGGAAATGTGAACATGTGCAAATAATTTTTGTGATAGTTTTAATGAAATTTAATATCAATATTTTATTCCTTTCCTTATTAAGGGACTTGTAATATGGTTGTTTTTTGTATTAATAGAAATGGAATCTGGTAGGCATAGTAGAGACCAAACAGAGAAAGATACTTAATAAGTAGTTGCACCTGAGCCTCAGGTGACCCAGCAGCTAGTGAAATGTATAATGAAATATTTCTAGGAAGTGGAAAGAGGGAATAAATTGGATGAACCAAAGCATGTGGATCACGTGGTTTAGTTTCAAATGATGAATCCACCCATGTTTAGGGGTGATTCGAAGCCGCAAAAGGCTGAAGTATGTATGGATAGAATGTATAGGATATTTGACTTTGTGGGTCCACTAGTAGAGATGAATGTTATTTTAGCTACATACATGTCAGATGATGAGTAAATTTAGTGGTGGGAGATGGAATTCCTTGCTAGGATAGACCAAAGTTTGACATGGGAGTGTTTGAGGAATGATTTAACCCACAACTCTACCCTCATATATTCATAATTTAGCGTAAAAAGGATTTCTTCAGTTTGAAGCCAGGGAACATAGAAGTAATAGAATATGTGGCTATTTTCCCAAGCATAGTGAGGATTTCACCCGAAGTGGTGGGTAGTAAATTGTTGAAGGCATAAAATTTTTATGCTAGTTTGAGGAAGGAAATTTCTTTACAAGATAACAGTGTTGTGTATTAACGATTACACAGAAATGGTGAATAGAGATGTGGGGCTGAGCACTAAATTTCTGGTGATAAAGGTATGGATATATGTTTTCACCCAGGCGGAATAGTGGGAACTCTAATCATGGGTTAAAGAGAAAGAGTGACACTTATTTCCACGGTGGGGGTAAAACATAGAATCTGATGGCAGTATCAGTGAATCTTCCTCTGAAGTGTTAATGTTAGCTGTGAAGTTTTTAGTGTGGCTCTAACTTCCACAAAAAGTAGGAATTATGAGTATAACCTCAATCATGTCATTTTTGTAATATGATGGGGCATCTTTAGAGTAATTGTTGGAATTTTCTAAGGTGGTGTGAATGTGACACTCCTTGGGGGTCGTAGGGGACTTATGACTCTACGGGATAGGGATATCAGTTTACCCTTAAATTGTATAGTAATGTTGGTCATGGTGATTCTGGTAATAAATTTATTCCTCAAAAATATAATAATGATTATAGTATGGCAAGAAAGTAGTTGTTTTTGGATGAATATGATATGATGGATGTTCAGTCAGGATCATCCATGGTGTGAGGTATATTTCTATTAAATTCAACATTGAGGCAAGATTTGTTTGATATGGGTTCATCCCATTCATTTATTGATTCTCACATCGTTTATTTTTTTGGGTTTAAATGTGGAAAATATGGATTCTATTTTGCAACTGCAAACTCATGTGGGTCAATGATATTGTCAATATTTAATCTGTAGATCTTGTTTCATAGTTGTGAATGGAATTGAAATGATCTACGATTTCTTGGTGTTGGAGATGGATGAATTTTATTTAATCATGGTAATGGATTGAATTGTGGTATTTAAGGTCCAAATTGATTGCTTTGTGTGAATGGTTAGTTTTTTGACCGCTGATGGCTTTAGAAATCTCTTTAGGGTGTGAAGAGTGAGAAGTGGCATGAAACAGGCTTGTTGGCACCAATAGTTGGCATGATCTCATATCAGTTAGTGGAATTGTCTTTCAAATATATGGAATATGTTGAATATGGTTTTCTTCCAGATGTTGTTGATTAGTCTTGGATGTATTTCTAAAATAATTCATATGGATGCAACATGTGAGGGAAGTGGAGTTTAGGATTGATCTCCTGTCAGGGGACATTCTTATCTCACACCCGTCTTACTGTGTGGAGGAAGAAGAATTGAGGAGAATTAATGGTGTCATTGGTGGAGATCGAAAAAATGGGTTCATCCATAATTGCTTGACTCAGTGGGAAACATCGATTTTTTTGTTACATAATCAAGTAGAACATTGTGGCTCTCTGATGATTATTGTAGACTTAATTAGGTTATGATAATGAACTTATATCAACATCCACACTTTGAATATTTTTTTTGATAGGAAGAGGGGAGATCAGTGGTTCTCTAGGAATTACTTGATGTCAGGATATCATCAATTGTAGGTAATAATGGAGGATATCCTAAAAACAACATTCAGAAGTAAATATGGCCATTACGAGTATGTGGTTATTCCCTTTGGTCTAGTGAATGTAACAGTGGAATTTATGGAATAGATGAATCAGATATTTTAGAAATATCTGGATTCATTTGTGGTTGTATTTGTGGATGAAATAATGGTGTATTCAATGAAAATGGTAGACCATGAGCAGCATTTGGGGATAGTGTTTGTGATCTTGAGGGATCATCCGTTGTATGCCAAATTGTCTAAGCCATACTTTTGGATATAGGAGGTTTGATTCCATAGCCATGTCATTTTTGAAAATTGTGTTTTAGTTGATCCAGAAAATATTGATATAGTTATCTCATAGAAACATCCAAAGAATGTTTTTGAGATATATAGGTTCATTGCTCAAGCAGGCTATTAGCAGCATTTTTATTATGATTTCTCATGATTGGATTCACCAATAACAGCTTTTATAGGGAAGAATATCCCATTTCAGTGGGATGAGCTTTGTTAGAAGTTATTTGAAGAGTTAAGGGGTCACCCTACATCAACACCAATGTTGTTAATTCTTTATCCAGGTAAAGGGTACATGGTGTATTATGACACATCGAGAGCAGTGTTGGGGTGTTTTCACATAAAGGGGGATCATGTAGTTGTGTACGGCTCACAACATTTGATGTTTCATGATAAGAACTACCCAACACATTATTTGGAGTTGGTGGTGGTGGTTAATGCTTTAAAACTATGGCATCATTATCTCTTCAGTGAGAAATTTACATTGTTTATCAATAAGAAGAGCTTAAATCATTTTTTTCTCAAATAGATATTTGAACTTGAGGAAAGGGAGAGGGATATAATATCTCAAGATGTTTGATTTTGACTTAATGTAGACATGGGGTAAGGGATACTTAGTGTCACATGCATTATGAATAAAATCATATGCTCATGTGGTGAAACATGCATCATATCCCTAGAATTTTATTTCAGTCATAACCGACATGCAGTTGGAATTTGAGGTCAAGAGTAGAAGAGCTCTCTTATTTCAGGTTTTATTGGTTTCTGACTTGGCTGGTTTGGTTAAAGAGGACCATGAATCTGATTGCAAAGGTATAGAGATTGTAAATACCCAATCTTGAAGTACATAGACA
The DNA here is from genome assembly GCA_963277665.1 of Viscum album. NCBI lineage: Eukaryota > Viridiplantae > Streptophyta > Magnoliopsida > Santalales > Viscaceae > Viscum > Viscum album. Next base: position 1,571,860,091 of record OY728121.1, on the reverse strand, counting down.
TTACATTACTTTTTTGGAATACTTAATACACAACAAAAACAGATGCCCAAAGACAATATTATTTTAGTGTCTTTGGAAACTCGAAACATAATCTTCTAATCTTAGTGAAAGATCTACAACATCTCCCATAAATATCTTCCCATTTTGTTTTCTAACCTAAAACCTTTATTTATATCCTAGGAAAAAGAAAACATAAAAAGGATGAGATCAAATGCTCAGTAAGGGTAAACATGGAGAACATAAAAACAATCCATAAGAATTTGAACGTAAAAAAACAAGAACATAAAACGTCAAATTCTTGAGCAATGGCATAAATCTTGGCAGTACATAAGGCATAGATCATAAAGTAACATTAACCATGATGAAATAGAATGGGAATAAAACATGTAATTGTGGAAAACCGTTAATCACATGCTATGATTTCCATAGTATCCGAGGCATTGTTGCGAAGACCATCATAGTATACAAAGTCCATTACTGAACCGAGTTTACTTGCCATTCCATCACAGTATTACAGAACTGGATTCACTTTTCATTCCAGAAATGTCTGTCTCATGAGATATAAATCTTTACCCAATTCATTTGACGGAGATATAGGTCCCACCCATCTCATTAAGAAAAACACTTACGTGTTCCCCAAAATAAACATAAATCATACATCATAACCCAAATAATAAAATGTGTTTCATAAATATCATCTCATCATAACATAATCCATATATAAAAAAATGGATATCATTTAATCATAAACAAAATCAACCCCTATAAATAATAGGGACATTATACTTGAGACATGCCCATATTAAAGAATGTCATCTTATATGGAAGATAGTCATAATAAAACACTTGAAATGAAATGTTGAGGAAAATATCCTTTTGTCTTCAAAATCATTTTTGTTTCTCAAAATGCCATGACATTTTAAAAGTAATGGATTTCTTTTTAAAATAATCATGAAATATTGTACAGGAAGCTTCATGAAAATAAGGAGTTATGAAACTGTAAAAATCCCTTCACGCAAGATAAGTTAAAAAAACTTTATCCTTGTACTTTTACCAAAAAATTCAAAAAGTACATCGCATGGTGTACAAGAGAAGGATTCCTTCCATTCATTGTAGTAAAAGTCATAAATGGGTAAAAATTAATTTAAACATGAATTTAATAATAGTAAAAAATTTATGATAACATTTTGATAAAACATGGACATGGATGATAAATATAACCCCAGTAAATACTTACGAATAAACAATCTCAGAAAAGAATGAGATTTGAATAATTATCCCTTACCTTATGTCCAATTTCGTGCGTATGTTCCCAAGACTCCTGTATAGTTGGTTTAAACATATTATTAACTTGTAAAATAACCATAATAATATTTATTATATCATATATTATTCACATATGACTTTATATTACCCGTTGTTTTGTAAATTCCAAGTTAAAGCAGCATTTTGGGTAATATCATTTCATTTATTGTACATGTTTCGACTTGTTGTTCATAATTATATCATGATATACATAATTCCAGAATGTAAAACATGATTTTTATATAATATATATTCATCATATAAATATATATGATATATTGATAAATGGAATGAAATACACCGTTCATGGAGATGGTAGGCTGTACGTACGCATTAACGCTATTTTTGTTTCCTTATTGAATTGAATAAAATTAAGTAAATGAAACATATATTTAGATAAATCTATTATCATTATTATGTAATATCATTCATGATTATCTAATATATATACTTTATAATCATACTTTAATGGTTATTCATAGAAAATGAATCTCATCGCATTCGTGGAGACGGTAGTCCGTATGTACGCACGAACGATGAAATCATTAATTTGATATTAAAATAGTATATAATTGGATGTAATATCATATATACCGAATCATAATAATGTTATATTTATTATTTATATCATTTATACTCATTATTATACCCATCCAAAAGATGAAATGTTTGAATAACAAACTACACCATGACGTGGAGACGGTAAGCCATACGTACACACATGTGGTGACTTTTTCATTCATAGGATGAATAAAATAAATAATATGTTTGTAAAACTTTGATAATAACAACACAGGTTATTGATGATACTGGTGTTGTTATTTTAGAATGGAAAAAAGGAGGAGGAAGTGGAATAATAATGGAACCTGAAATATGTGGTGAGATATTTACCTCTTCTTCGGGTTCTTCGTTTTGATTTAATCAAAAGGGCTCTGTAGGATGGATTTATGACTAAAGGAAGGACTCTAGAAATAAAGGAGTACAATTGAGAGGGTATTTTTTTTTAGGGTTTTCTCGAGCAAAATGGCTTCGGACATGTGAATTAGAGAGAAGGGCGAGTTCCCTTTTATAAGAGGGATGAGGGCAACCTTAGGAAAAAACCTAAAATATTATTTTATAATAAATTCATATAAGGTTTATAATGGATCCTATGTGACTTATTTCAAGGGTGGGGTGGGTATGGGTCGAAATCCTCTCAACCAAAAGGTTTTAGAAAATTTTAGGATACCATTTTAACATTATCATTAAGATTTAACTCTAAGTTAAATAATTTAACTTTTATCGTGTCGTCTTGTATTCTTACACGATATGGTCAATAAAAATACTATAAACATCCAATATAACTCCAATTTGTTCTTTAATGTCATATATATTATTATATATGTCTTTTCGCCGATCATTAAATTTTTAAGACCATTATATCAATTAATAATATAATATATTTTTAAAAAAACTTTCTTATGTCAATTTTGACACTATTTGGTTTTTTGTTTTCTCTAAATTCATAACAGCATTATTACTTAGAAAAAAATTTCATCTAACCAAACCTAATATGTTATATTAAACTAGAAAATTATTTTAAATTCATAAAAATTCGCAAAATTAAATTTATTTTGGCATCTAAAATATCTATTATGTTATTATTTCATTAATAAGGTAATTACTGCATCATCATTGTGTCAGAAGTAAATTAAGTTATATAATTTCAAATAAAATATAAATAAAATACCATTATGTAGGAATTTTTTATGCTTTATGATGAATATTTATAGTCGAATTTATCTTATGTATACCCCTATATTAAAAATGTTTTAGTTATTAAACTTTGATTTTAACTCTTTTAACAATTCATTAAATAAAATAATAATAAGTCTCCTAATCTAATCCAAGCAGACCAAATAGTTTAATATTTTATTTTGAAGGTTTTTTGGGGTAAAATTATAATTATCCAATAGAATTAGGACATGTGTTAGGGAAATAATAATATCATTTTTACCCTTAATTACTCTATTTACTTTGAACTGTGGTAAATAAAAGTAAAAAAGTTACTATTCACCAAAAAAATTATTTAATCTTATTGAACAACATTTTACTCCTTGATATTAACCATGACTCTCGAATTTTGAAAATTTAACTAACAGAAGTTGTAAAATTATGTTTTTTGTAAATTTTTAAATGATCCTACGAGGTGTGTAAAAGACGGTAAAAAGTTCAATAAAATTTTTATATATCTAAAATTATTATATAATGACTCCAATGAATTACAATGAACATATATAGGTATTATGTATCTATTTTGACCTAAAATATATTTAAATAAAATAAATGATTATTTAAATGAAAATTCGGTTTTAACCAATAACTCAGTGTTTTCACTATTCATAAAAAATTGACTGTTGTTAGAAAAATAACAAAAATTCACTCTAGGATAATTTCAATATTTGGAATCCAAAAATGAAGTCCATTTTGAAATATAATGTTTACAAAATTTCATAAAGTTGGTATCTCTATAAGAACCCGGTTTTTGGCTATAAAAGACATTGGAATATTTTTTATGTTATTCTAGAGCAGCGCCTTCAGACAGCGGGCGATTCCGAGCCCCGGTGTGGCTGAAATTAAATTTTCAGTGCGTTCACACTGGGAATGCCAAATAAATTGTATAGCTCCTAAACGGAGCACTGGATCAGAAATCTGAGTGTACGGATGGGTATGGAATGAGGTGTTTACCCTATGACCGACATAAAACATGTCAGCACGGGACGTTTGGACCCCTCGCTCGCTATAGGAGTGTGCAACGGATAAATTAAATAATTAATTTATTAGTTTAACAGCTTAACTCAAGTATCTCTTAAACGATGACTCGGATTGGAAAATCGGGTGCACCGTTGAGTTCGGATCATGTCGTTTACCCTTGGAGGGGTGTATGTTTTGCTGGCGTGGGCCATCAATGAAAAGTGGCCCCGAGGGCGTTTTCGAAATTTGGAGGCCTCGGGTGTTGAGTTTAATAACATTTGGACGGGGCCTCAGATTAAAATTCCGAGACAGCCGTTGTTCTCAGGAGGTGATTTTTGGCCTAGGGGAAGGTTAGTCTTGACCGTGCCTGAGGTTTTGGACGTGGTTGTTTTCAGGGGTCGAGTTTTTTTAATTAGAGTTTATTTATTTAAACTCTCTTCTCCTCCCCTCTACCACATTTTCACCCCTGGTGAAACCCTCCCTCAACCTCTCAACCTCATCCTCTCCTCCTACCCTCCGAAAAGGCAGCAGCGCGGCGGCGGACCCTCCGTGAAGTGTTGGGCAACACCCCAATAGGTAGGAGGTTACGTTGAGTTTTCAATTCCACATTTACATTTGAACTCGTTTTTAAGCATCGATTTTCCATCAAATATGCAATTAAATCCCATGTTTGCGTAGTACATATTTTGAGCTTTTAGATTCTTGTTTTGGAGTCGGAATCCGAGATTTGTGGTGTCCGCAATCGTCCGGAGAAAGTTGTGGGTTTTTGAGGGTTTCATGCAGTTCTTGGGGCGTTCCGGCGAGCTAGGTCGCGACGCGCGAGCTCCGGGCGGCGGCGACGTCCAGCGGAGGCAGCGGCTTCGCGGTCGGGCGGTGGCTGCAGGGCGGCCTGGCGCAGGCGTCGGCGGCTTGAGCGGCGAGCATGCGCGGAGGGCGCGAGCGCGGCGGAGCGCCTCCCTTCAGCGGAGGCGGCCGCTGGCTTCGGCGGCCGCGAAAAGCGTGGGCGGGCGGAGGAGACCGACCGGCTGTTGGCCGGTCGGTGGGGGAGACCGGGGTCACGACGACCCCGAGGCACGCAGTGGACCCACAAAACATCGGTCCATGTCGGAGGAGCCGGTCCAAGAATTGAAGCGGTCGGCCCGCGCGGTGAACCGCAGGCCAGTCCAGGGAGTGGGTGACCCGGCTGAACCGGCCCGACCCACCCCATTTCAACCCATCCACAATAAAACGCTCATAAAATGTGGACCCGATGTCAGATTAGCGCGACGTCAGCGAAAATGCGATCCTAAAATCATGATGAGCATTTTTAGATGGTTTCAAGAATTTTTAATTCCCGAAACGAGGGGCCGCGGAGGTGCGCCGCATCTTTAAGTGAATTGACATTTTTCCAGGGGATCTTGTTTTGGACGACGAGGATGCATCCAATGTCCGTTTGAGAGCCGTCAGTGGCGTTGCGACCCTGGCGTTGAGGTGGAGTTTTCTAGTATGGTTTCGAGCGTTGATGTCGGAGTTGTGGCGTGGGCCCCACAGCCGGTGTGTTGAGCTGCGAGCAGCGTTCTGTAACATTGTCATCGGACGTCTGTTCGAGCCGTGTGAGTAGCAGATTTTGGGTGTTTTTATGAGGGAATTGCATTAGCACAGTCTGCCCAATTTAATTCCGCACGGTGTTGCGGTCCCCATGAGGGTCGTTTTGGGAATTGACGGTGATTTCTAGCTTTATAAACAGGTGTCTGTTTTGGATAAGTGAATAGTCCATCTTGTGTACTTTTTCGAGAGGATCACAACGGTGTGATCCGTTCATTATGTATCATGACTGGGATGTGGGTCCCACGTAGCACCGCTCGTGTGTGGTGCACCGAAATGCATAATTTGTTCTGGATATCTATTCCACTCAAGTGAGTAGTCCTTTTGATGTGTTTTCCTAGTGGGATCACAATGGTGTGGTGCACCTGACTGTTTTCAGGGTCGAGGCTCGGGATCACGGGACGTCGTTCGGGCGTAATGTGGTGTTGGCGACTATTCCATAGGATATCCGTTGGAGGCGAATATGTACTTGATCTCGCATGTTTTTTCAAGAGGATTACAATGTTGTAATCTGATTAGGCGAGCGGAGCCTCTTACGCGATATTATTAATGTGGAAGCATGAAAGGTGTACCTGTGGAGGATCTTCTTACCGTGATGGAAGAGAACCCTTGGCGTGTGATGGCGTTCAATCCTGTGAGAGTGAAGTAAATGTTTGAAGAGATGTGGTCGTCCATGCCAAGGATCATGAGGTGCAATTTAGAGTTGTTATATTTACGCCTTCGCGTTGATGTTGGGTTTCATGTGCATGATAGCCTTTGGGCTGCATTTTTGGTATACACTGGGAGTATACAGGTTTTCATGGAGTGACACATTGTGGTTTTACCTGAGACGTTTGTGCACATGGTTCAAGTTGACTTGGGGCCACACATCGTGTGGGCCCCATGTGCGTGTTGTGTTCTGCTTTACATACCTTTGACCGGTCGTGACATAGATGGTCCTCCTGTTCATGATGGTTTAGATTAGAAGGGTTGAGTAGTTTCCCCTGGATTTGTGCTGGAGTTGGGTGGTTACACGATACCCACTCTGAGTTTTGTTGGCCAATGTTGTACCATCTAATAGGGATGACCAGAGAAGTTCCAGGTTTACCCTCCATTAGAGACTGGCCAGTGGGTTTCTCAATAACTTCTAGGGTTTTCCCTCTAGCAGAGACTAGGTAGTGGGTCACCCAATGACCACTTAGGGTTTACCATCCAGTAGAGACTGGGTAGTGGGTCACCCGACGACTCTTGAGGGTCAACCCTCCAATAGGGCTGGGCAGTAGGTCACCTATCATCTTGTTCCAGGTCTACCCTCCAGTAGGGCTAGGCAGTGGGTCACCTGTCGACTTGTTCTGAATCTACCCTCCAGCAGGGCTGGGAAGTGGGTCGCCTGCCGAATTTTTCCGGGTCTACCCTCCAGAAGGGCTGGGAAGTGGGTCGCATGATGATGTATTAGGGTTTAACCTCCAACAAGGTTGGGCAGTGGGTCGCCTGATGATGTATTAGGGTTTACCCTCCAGCAGGGCTGGGTAGTGGGTCGGCTGATGAGGTATTAGGGTATACCCTCCAGCAGGGATGGGTAGTGGGTCAGTCATTGGTATCTCAGACTCAGTCCTTTATACTAGGCTAGTCTGTGGCTTTACTCCAGGACTATCGGAGCAGGACCCTTGTTTGTACTGGTCAATGATGTGACAACTTTGAATTTGATCATACCTTTTGAATGTGTTACAGTGACGAGGTGTGGGGTGACATAACCATAAACTCTCAAGTAAGAGTGGCTCTTTCCCCACCGAGATGCGTCCATGCGACGTGACCTAAAACCGTGCGCGAGAGTCAGTGCCTCCCAAGGCTGATAGTATCAAGGTGCGGTGATTTGAGCCCCTTGACTTGAAATTAGGGGTAGACATGCAGGATGCTGGGGAATCGATGGTGTTTACTTCTGGGACTGTTGGGGACTCACTATCTTGGGCTGAGCTCTGTGATGGAGGTCCTCTTATGATCTTGTTAGGGCTTCTTGATTTGAGCATATGGATATGTATATACCTTGTTACAGTACCCACTTCTTGGGTTTGCTTACTCTTCTTACAGGAGAGGCGAAAACATGTGGGGTATTCCACGTTCATTCTGTGTCTAGCTTCTCGTGGTTGGACGAGTCAACTCTCCGGATATAGGTAGTGAAGTCTCGATGGGATGTTCATTTTCTCACCATTTCCAGCTCCTTGTGTCTAGATGAGTCTACCTCATTTCTCTTGTTGGGTTGAGCTGGACTCTCTACTATTACACTTACTGCACTCTCAGTTCTACTCATTTACTTTTACCTGTTCGATCTACTACTCACCCTTCGGTACCTCTTTTGTTGCTCCCTCGAGCGTTCGGGGTATCCTACTGAGTATGTTTATACACAAGCCTACTTGGGATTTTCCCGCACTTGGTGTGCCCTTGCAGATGACAGACATGTTGTTCGTGACTTCAGTGGAGCATAGGAGCTTGGGAGATTGGACTGTGTGTGGTGGTGGGAGTCGGGTTTGGGGTGGGGGAACCTTACAGCTGTTTTTTTCTGTTTACCTATTGCCGGGTTGTGGCACATTTTGGTTGGGCTGTATTTTTCCCCTTTTCATTTCAGTTTACCGTCAGCTTTTACTTTTTAATTTTAGAGGTCGATGCACATTGTGGCTTATTTATAGCAATTGGTACATTTCTTTTCTTTTTACTCTGCACTTTTTCATTGAGTGTGTTTTGTGTGTGTGTACAGGTACTTATGCAATGGCCTCCCTGATTTGTTGTACCCTTGGCACTGGTCGCCAGCCGCTGGCCTTTGGAGGCGGGCTTGGGGTAGTTACTTCTCGATCCCGGGTAGGGTCGGGTCGTGACAAAGTGGTATCAGAGGGAGGTTCGTTCCTTGGGACATTGTGCGGAAGTCCCTAAAATAGGAATTGGTTGGGATTTAGGGAAATTGTGTCAACGTGTCTCGAGAGCGGGTCTCAGTCCAGGGAGTCCAGTGATGGAGTGGCGGCCAACGTATCCATTCACCTGGACCCTGATAACTCGCTTGTCAACTCTGCATGCTGAGACACTCATTGTAGGGAAAATTGGTTGGTGCATCACATAGGATTGAGTCTTGACTGTCCTTCTTTACTCAGCTCCCCATCTTTGTAATTGTTGTGATATACATATATGATCATCTAACCATGGAACTCTTTGAAAATATTAATGATGTCTCCGCGAAGGCAGATAGCTAGGATACCAGCTTTGGTTCGTGACGACGACCCTGTGAGATACAAGGCCATAGTCCAGGACCCATCATGCGAGCCCCTTTCTCTGAGTGGTTTGGTAGAAGCACCTCCACCTAGTGAGCAGCAGACAGCTTTATCAGAGCAGACTGAGCTTGAGTGTAGGTTTAGCGCACTCTGCGAGTTCCAGTGGAAGATACCACTGTGAATCAGTGGTGAGCCAGACCCTCAGACAGCAGAGGTTTGGCTGGAGACAATGGTTCGCTGTTTATAGGCTTTTTTAGACACTGTCAGATCTTATGGTGGCTTTGGCCGCCAACCATTTCCGTGGAGCATCTTGGCATTGGTGGAGTCTGGTGACTCAATTTCATTACGGGTCTTCGCTTTCGTGAGGTGACTTTCAGTAGTTGTTTCATGAATAGTTTTTCCTCTCATGCTTACGCTCCATTCATATTTAGGAGCTCCTTCAGTTTTAGTAGGTAGGGATGATGGTGGCTGAGTACGCAGCTAGTTTCAAAGACCGTTCATGCTTTTACAAGGACTTGGTCCATGACGACAACATCCGGGCGCGAAAGTTTGAGAAGGGTCTCCGCCAAGTGATTCATGCTATCATAATACCCTTGGGAATTTCCACATATCTCGGTGTGTTAGAGAAGGCACTAGTGACAGAGAGATTCCTGTCACATTCTAGTGATGGTGGTGGCAGCAGGCACGTTGGAGCCGAGACGTTTGCCGCAGCTAGCAAGCGTCGGCAAGTAGAACCTCGTCGTAGGTTGATTTATGACAACCAGACTTAGGGCTGTGGTCGTACACTATAGTGGTGCTAGAGGGAACTAGTGCATCCCACATAGATTCTGTGCTATGCTTGCAATGGGAGAGGTCACCTGGCACGAGACTGCCCGACCAGGCATGCAGAGAACTTTGGGCAGGCAGCAGGTGCACCACCACAATGGAGGCAGTGCCATGATCAGAGTAGCGCCCAGAGAGGTGGTGCAAGCAGAGGGGTGGTAGGAGCTGGTAGTAGGGTACCACCTTACGAGGACATCCCATCACCACTAGGTAGTCCATGTCAGGCTCCGGGAGCTGACAGTTGGGACCACGGACAGCCACGAGCTTTGGATGTCTACGATCCTACAGAGCATGAGGTGGTAAGAGGTACGCTCTACAACTCTTCTACTTTTTGTTGTAGAATTGTTAGACTCTGGGTGTGGAATTATTTTATTCCTGCTCCTTGTTTGATGTGTTACCAGGGTGACACAGGGCGTCGGGTGTAACCCTGTGTTGATAGAGTAGAAGGTGTGTAACCTTCCTCTTTAGTAGATGGTGTCGACTCCTTCGCTTCTCGAGCGTATAACATAGTCTGGGTCGAGGGACATCGACTGTGAAACCTTTTGTAACCAGATATCCTTGGGTGTTTCACCTTATTTGTATTCTGAAGGAGGGAATCACTGGGCCTTACCATAGGTCCAAGCAGTGATTCCAGTCACGGCATGCGACATAGGGGATTGTTCGGGGATGTGAGCTACCCTTGAGAGCCTTCAGGCCGTTTGATACCATGCTAAGGGATGCCGAGGTACCCTACCTCCTTACCCTAACCCCAAAGGATGGTTGGGGTGCATAGCGTCTCCCGTATGACTTACCCAAGAAGATGTGTTCATCCCCCAATGAACATCATCGGTAAGGGAAGACCTCGTGTGAAACAGATTGATCCTTTCGTCTGTGTGCAGTGGTGCCAAACTGTGCAAGAGTTCTTCTGGGTACGGGAGAGCCAGTTGTCGGCTTAGTACCCTGATTTCTTCCCTGGTTTTTCTTTTTGAGGATGAAATGATTAATGTAGGGAATGATGTTAGAACCCGGATTTGGCTATAATGGACTTTGGAATATTCTTGATGTTTTTTCATAGCATCGCCTTCATACGACATGCGATATCGAGCCCTGGGGTGTCCGAAATTAAATTTTCAGTGCGTTCGCACTGGGAATGCTAAATAAATGGGATAACTCCTAAATAGAGTTTCAGATCAGAAATCTGAGTATACGGATGGGTCCGGAATTAGGGTATTACCCTAGGAACAACGAAATACATGTCGGCGCGGGACGTTTGGACCCCTCGCTCACTATCGGAGAGTGGAATAGATAAATTAAAAAATTAATTTATTCATTTAATGGCATAACAAATGTATCTCTTAAATGGTTTCTCGGATTGGAAAACTGAGGGAACCATTGAGTTCTTAGCATGCAGTTCACCCTAGGAAGGGTGTATTTTTTATGGGGGCGGGTCTTCAGTGAAAAATGGCCCCGGGGGCGTTTTCGTATTTAGCGGCCTCGGGCGTTGAGTTTAATAACTTTTGGTCTGGGCCACAGATTAAAATTCTGAGATCTCTGTTGTGCTCGGAAGGTGGTGTTTGGCCTAGGGGAATCTTAATCTTGACTGTGCCAGAGGTTTTGGTCAGGGGTGTTTTCAGGGATACAGTTTTTTTTTAATTAGAGTTTATTTATTTAAACTCTCCTCTCCTCCCTTATCCCTCATTTTCACCCATGTAGAAACCCTCCCACAACCCCTCAACATCCTCCTCTACTCCTCCCATCTAGAAAGGCAGCGGCATGGAGGTGGACCCTCCATGAAGCGTCGGGCAACACCGTAATAGGAATGAGGTTACGATGCATTTTCAATTCTGCATTAACCATTGAACTCGTTTTCTGTCATCGATTTTCCATCCAATTTGAAATCAAATCCCATGTTGGCATAGTAAATATTTTGAGCTTTCTGACGCTTGTTTCAGACTCGGAATCCGAGCTTTGTGGTGTCTGCAATCATCTGGAGAAAGTAGCTGGTTTTTGAGGGTTTCCTGCGGTTTTTGGGGCATTCCGGCGAGCTAGGCGGCAGCGCGCGAGCTCCGTGCGGCGTAGGATTCCAGCGAAGGTGGCGGCCTCACGGTCGGGCGGCAGCAGCAGGTCGTCCAGGTGTAGGCGTCGGCGGCTTCAGTGGTGATCGGGCGGGGATGGCACGAGTGTGGCAGAGCACCTCCCATTAGCAGAGGCGGCCGCAAGCTTCGACGGCCGCGGCGAGCGCGCGCGAGCGGAGGAGACCGACTAGCTGTCGGCCGGTCGGTGGGAGAGACCGGGGTCATGACGACCCCAAGAGGTGTAGTGGACTCGCAGAACATGGGTCTGTGTCGAAGGAGCCGGACCAGCCAAGCCGGTCCGGGAATTGAAGCGGTCGGCCCGCGCGGTGAACCGCGGGCCGGTCCAGGGAGAGGGTGGGCCGGCCGAACCGTCCCGACACACCCCGTTTCGACCCATCCACACTAAAACGCTCATAAAATGTGGAATCGATGTCGTATTTGTGTTCTGTCAGGGGAAACACGATCCTTAAATCAAGACGATCATTTTGATATGGTTTCCGAAATTTTTAATTCCCGAAAAAAGGGGCCTCAGAGGCCTGACGCCTCTTTAAGTGAATTGACGTTTTTCCGGGGGATTTTGTTTTGGACGGCGCGGACGCATCTGATGTCCGTTTTGAGCGTCGTCAGTGGTGTTGTGACCCTGGAGTTGAGGCGGAGTATTCTAGCGTGGTTTCGATCGTTGAAGCCAGAGTTGAGGCATGGGCCCCATGACCGGTGTGTTGAGCTGCGAGCAGCGTTCTATAACTTTTTCATTGGACGTCCGTTTGAGGCGTGCGAGTAGCCGATTTTGGGTGTTTTTTCGAGGTAATTTCATTGGCTTAGTATGCCCAATTTAGTTCCGAATGATGGTGTGATCCCCACGAGGGCTGTTTTGGGAATTGACGGTGATTTACAGCTTTATCACCGGGTGTTTGTTATGGACAAGTTAATAGTCCATCTTCTATACTTTTTAGAGAGTATCACAACGGTGAAATCCTTTCGTTGTGTTTCGGGACCGGGATGCGGGTCCCACAAAGCACCAATCTTGTGAGGTTCACCAGAATGCATCTTTTCCTACAAATATCCATTCCACTCAAGTTATTAGTCCTTTTGACATGTTTTCCTGAGGGGACGCAATGGTGCGGTGCGCCCGACTGTTTTCGGGGCCGAGGCTCAGGATCACGGGATGTCGTAAGGTCGTAAAGTGGTGTTGGCGACTTTTCCATCGGATATCTGTTGGAGGAGAATATGTAGACTATCTCGCATGTTTTTCTACGAGGATTACAATGGTGTAATCTGTTCATGTGAGCTGAGCCTCTTACATGATCTTATTAATGTGTAAGCATGGAAGGTTTACCAGTGGAGGATCTTTATGCCATGATTGTCGAGACCCCTTGGGGTGTGATTGTGTTCACTACCGTGAGAGTGAAGTAAATGTTTTAAGTGGTATGGTCGGTCGTGCCTAGGCTGATGAGGTGGAAGGTGGATTTTTTACGTTTACGCATTCGCATTAATGTTGGGTGCCGTGTGTACGATAGCCTTTGGGCAGGGTTTTTGGTATACTCTGGAGGTATACGGGTTTGCTTGGAGGCACACGTTGTGGTTGTACCTGAGAACGTTTGTGCGCTTGGTTGGAGTTGGCTTGGGGCCACACATCGTGTGGGCCCCATGTACATGTCATGTTCTGCTTTGCGTACCTTTGACCTCTCACGACATAGAGGGTCCTCTTGTTCACAAAGTTTTAGAGTAGAAGGGTTGAGTAGTTTCCACTGGATTTGGGCTGGAGTTGGGTGGTTACACGATACCCACTCCGAGTTCTGTTGGCCAGTGTGGTACCATCTAGTAGGGATAGCCAGAGCAGTTCTGGGTTTACCCTCTAGTAGATACTGGGCAGTGGGTTGCTCACTAACTTCTAGGGTTTACCCTCCAACAGAGACTGGGCAGTGGGTGACCCGACGACCACTTAGTGTTTACCCTCTAGTAGAGACTAGGCAATGGGTCCCCCGACGACTCTTGAGGGTCTACCCTTCAGTAGGGTTGGGCAGTGGGTCGCCCGTCGTCTTTTTCCAGGTCTACCCTCCAGTACGGCTGGGCAGTGGGTCACCTGTCGACTTGTTCAAGGTCTACCCTCTAGTAGGGCTGGGCAGTGGGTCGCCTATCGACTTCTTCCGTGTCTACCCTCCAGTAGGGCTGGGCAGCGGGTCGCCTGATGATGTATTTGGATTTACCCCCTAGCAGGTCTGGGGCAGTAGGTTGCCTGATGATGTATTAGGATTTACCCTCTAGTATGGATGGGTAGTGGGTCCCATGATGATGTATTAGGGTTTACCCTCCTGCAGGGCTGGGAAGTGGGTCAGCCGATATCTTACTGTGGATTTCCCTCCAACAGGGCTAGGCAGTGGGTCACTCGTTGGTATCTCAGACTCAGTCCTTTATAATAGGCTAGTCTGTGGCATTACTCCATGACAACAAGAGCGGGAGCCCTGTTTGTACGGGTAAGTGATGTGACAGCTTTGACTTTGAGCAGACCTTTCGATTGTGTGATAGTGACAAGGTGTGGGGTAACATAACCTGACACTCTCATGTACGAGGGGTGATTTTTCCACTGATATGCATCCTTGCAACCCGACATAAAATCGTGGGGGTGAGTCAGAGATGCCCAATGCGGATAGTATAAAGGTGCGTGAATTTGAGCCCCTTGATTTGCAGTTTGGTGCATACGTGCGGGATGCTGGGGCGCCAATGGTGTTTACTTTTGGGACTGTTGGAGAATCACTTTCTTGGGATGAGCTATGGGATGAATATCCCCTTACGATATTGTTCAGGCTTCTTGATTTGAGAATATGGATATGTATATACCTTGATCTAGTACCCACTTATTGGGTTTGGTTACTCTCTTTCTAGGAGAGGCAAAGACGCGCGGGGTATGGCACGTGATTTCTGTGTCTAGCTTATCGTGGTTGGACGAGTCTACACTCCAGCTATTGGTTGCGAAGACTCTACGGGAAGTTCATCTTCTCACCATTTATAGGTCCTAGTGTCTGGATGAGTCTACCTCTTTTATCTAGTTGGGTTGAGCTGGACTCTCTACTGTTACTCTTACTGCACTCTCGGTTGTACCTATTTATTTTTCCTTGTTCGATCTACTTCTCACCCTTCGGTACCTCCTTTGTTTCTCCCCCAAGCCTTCAGGGTATCCTAATGAGTATTTTTATACTCACCCCTTCATGGGCTTTTCCCGCACATGGTGTGACCTTGTAGACAATAGACAGGTTGGTCGTCACTTCAGCAAAGCTTAGGAGCTTGGGAGCTTGGACTGTTTGCGGTGGATGGAGTCGGGTTCCTGGTTGGGGACACTTCCAGCTATTTTTCTTCTATTTACCTATTGACGGGTTGTGGCACTTTTTGGTTGGGAACATGTTTTGCCCCTTTTCTTTTCATTTTACCTTCAGCTTTTACTTTTTACTTTTAGAGGTTGATGCACATTGGTGTTTATTTATTGTAGTTGGTACTTTTCTTTTCATTTTACTATGCACTTTTTCATTGAGTGTGCTGCGTGTGTGTGTGCAGGTACGTAGGAAAAGGCCTCCCCGAGTTGTTGTGCCTTCGACACTAGTCGCCATCCCCTGGCCTATGGAGGCGGGCATGGGGTAGTTGCGGCTCGAGCCCGGGTATGGGCCGGTCGTGACAATTACTATTTATAACGGCTATTTTATATAATATTTAAATAACATATCATTGATTACTGAAACATGGTATTTCGTACAACACAAGCTATCGAGGAAGGTTTCTCTAGCGTGTAATGCAAGACAAGAATAGTGTAGCGTATTCTGCAAGCTAATACGGTGTTTCGTATAGCACAAGATAATCTTGGTGTAGCGTACAACAAAAGACATCAAAGAAATTAAAAATAATAATTCTCATAAAATCTCAGGATGTTACAGAGATGTGGTTGAAACTCAATAGTGGGGAGACCCTTGAGGGCTAGGAACAAAATGGAAATTCAATATTGTGTTTTCATAATTGGATGGCGGTACTAGTGTCTTGTCAGTAGAAACTACTCAAGGCAAATGATCATTCCAGGTGGGCTGTCTATCCGAGAATTTAAGGGTTGTATAAGGCTTTAAAAGTGCAGTGTTGGTGGGATGGTATGAAAACGGATGTGGCAGAGTTCATTTCGTGCTCCTTGACTTGTCTGCACGTCAATGAAGAGCATCAGTGGCCGGTAGGAATTTTTTATTCATTACCTATCCTAATGTGGAAATGGGAGAAAATAGAAATGTATTTTGTGATGTGTTTCCCAAGAACTGTCTAGAATCATGACTCTATATGGGTGATTGTGGATTGGCTCACACAGTCGTCCCATTTCATCTTGATTCATGAATCTCATAAGGTGTATGATCTCTCCCCAATCTATATCGAGGAGGTGCTAAAGAGGCATTGTGTTCTAGTTTCGATAGTCTCTGATAGAGATCAGTGGTTCACATCTCATTTTTGGACATCCATTCAGCCAATCCTTGGGGCACAGTGGACGATGAGCACGAAATAACATCCTCATATATATGTCTTATCTAATAGGACAATACAAACATTGGAGGATATTTTAAGGTCTTGTGTGATAGATTTTGGTGGTTCATGGGAAGAGTATATACCATTGTTGGACTTCTTCTATTGTAATAGTTATCACACCTAAGTACATATGGCTCAATTTGATGCCTTATATGGGTGTTTGTGTCATTATCCACTATGATGGGTGGAAACAGGCGAGACCTTGATGATTTGACCAAGCCTTGTCCAATAGACTATAGAGAACATAATGTTGATCAGAAAGGGGATGGATAATGCTCATTTCTGTCAGAAATAATTTGTTGACCATCGTAGTGACCATTGTCATTTCAGGTGGGTGATCATGGGTTTTTTAAAATCACTCCATAGTAGGTACATCATCTATTTTGAAAGTAGTGTATGTTATATCTAGGGTATATTGGGACTTCTTATATACTTGATCATATAGGAGAGGTGGATTATCATTTTTATTTTTGTTCATGGTTTTGTGTCTTGAACAATGTGTTTCTTTTGTTGCAATGGATTAAGTATCATCCGGATTATGACCATGTTATTCATTGGGATCATGTTAAGCTAGAACCAGATGATTATTTGGTATATGTGAAAATGATTACTGTGGATATAAAGGAGAAATTCTTTCATGGTAAAAGAATCAGTTTATTTTGGGTTTTTTGGAATCATGTTCAGATTCATGAGGAGACTTGGGACTGGGGGAATGAGATGGCCGCACAATGGACTGAGCACATTCAGAAAAGCAGTGGTGGGGAGAAAGTTACAACCCAGGTTTGAGTTATATAACCTTATTTATTTAATTTTACTTATATAAATTGGATAGTTGAGTTTGGGAGAGTTTGGGAGGGTTTTCGAATGTTTTGGAAGACTTTTTATGGCTGCACAGTTTGAGCACGGTTAGAGGAAATGGGGAGAGATGAAACTGTGTGGGTAGTGGGGTTACACATGGATTTTCTAGGATATTTCTAACTATGTGAGAACTTTCTGCAAGATTCCATTTTAAGGAATCATAAAGTGCATAGTATCACATGATTTGTCTAACCATTTGAGCCAACCGTGCAACCTGTAAAAATGGGTTTTAAAAATTCTTGGATAAGTCGATATTTCACTAAAGACACAAAAAATTCTTTCATTCAATTATCACTTGGGTTTTCCTCTACTCAAGTGTTAGGGGATATTTCCCTCTTGTTTTGGAAGAAAATCGAAGGGTTTTCTTTGTGTGGTTGAGCCAATTATTCTCTAGTAAGTCTCTTTACTTAGTTATTTATGGGTTTCTCTTGATCTACACATCCCTCATTCTCAATTTTCTATATCTAAACCTATTGTGTGTTTTCTAGGTCTTTAGATGCATTGGGTGTTGATTTTATGGTTTTTTTATGATAGATAAGGAGATCTTGATTGGCGTTATTGTAGTGTTGCTCGGATTGGGGTGTGATTGCTTGTGGGTCCAATTCTCTTAAACCCTAAAGTTTGGTGGCTTATCTCTCAAATACACATGGTTAGAAAGTGTAGTTTTGATTACAATTAATTTGTTTTTATTGAAAATAATTTTCATAATGATGTGATAATATTGTTGGAAATCCATTTGGTGTTGATTTTTGTGATATTGGGTAATATGGGGTATTGTTCTAAAAAATTGCTTTCTTGAGTGATTTTAAATAGATTGTTTTAAAATTGTTAGTTGTGGATTATGAAAATTGTTTTTTGAATGATTTTTTTCAATAATGAAGTCGTTGATTGAAATTTTTTTGGGAATAAAAAGTTGGTTAAATGTTGATTTCAATAATTGGGTGATTTATTGAAGTGAATTTTCATGTGTTGGAAATGATGATGTTCTTATTGTGTGGACTTGGTGCTTTGTTATTTTTGGTTGATTAAGTGTTATGGATTGTTCATATAGTGTGGAAGTGGTTGGAATGTATCACTATTTAATGTTATGGATTGTGGATGGGAGAGCCAAAATTAATGATAGTGTTCAAGAAGCAGAACTAGTTGGAATGGTAGTGAACGGGTTGGACGGAAGCTCAACTATTTTGGTCTCCTTGTTCTGTGTTTCTTTGAAAATTGGAATTTTTTGTGCTAATGTAAAATGGTGAAAGGGATTATAGAATTATTTTTTGGATTTTACTTGGGATACATGTTTTGGGTAATGGTTTCTTGGTACGGGTGTGGTTGGATTATTGGTAATTGTTAAATTATTTAATGTTTTACATATATTGTTTTATATAAATATTCTAATGGTTTTACACTTTTTGCATGTGTAGGGAAGTCATTTTGGTAAAACCTACTAACTATTTTTACTCACCACCAGAATAGGAACATGGTTGTTTTTGTAGATGTTGTACTCTAGGACATGTGTAAAGATAAAGAATCCCATTTTGCAAGCGGTTCACCATGATTCATTTGTAGCATTCTAGAGCTTGGAGCATGGATCTTGGTGTGGAGCTATAGATGGTTTCCAAGTTCATAGGAGTATTGTTTTTTTAGACATTCACATGGAACTAAGAGAGTGGTATTTTTGTTGTTTGTTTGTGTTTGTCTTGGTAATGGTATGTACGTGTTTGGTAATTTGGTTAACTTTTTGTAATATGTGATTTGGGTAACTTTATTAACATGAATAGTATGGCTTGTTGGTAATGGAATATTTTTTGAGTTGATTATATCCAAAGGGAAAATCATTCCCCAATGTATTCTTAAATCCCTTGTCATTTATTTCTAGTCATTGGTGCCTTGGGAATGTCACTTAAGGCCAAGTAACATTCATCGTCCCTCCGATGCCAATGGGATGTAGCGGGATGTTACACACTCTAACAAATTGTTTGGTACCCAGGAATACATCATGAATATTAGTCTAGAAAATGGAAAAGGTGCCTAAAATTGATTATTTTTCTTTGTTTACATGGTCAATTTAATTGATATGGGAAATACGATGGATGTTGTGACTTGTTGTTGAGCAATTATTTGTTAATATATTAATCTAGTTGATTTCATTAATGAAATTTCGTATATTATTTTGTATTGGATTTTATGGTTTTATTATAATTGATAATTTTTGATATTTCCATATTATTCTATGAGGATCATTTATATATCATTTTTTGTTAATGTTTCTACTAGTATTATTATTAATAACTATAAATTATATTCTCCACATTATACATATCATCCTTTTGATTATTGTTTTTTTGACTCTAGCATATGGGTAATTTGGATGGATGGATTATAGGGACCCATCTCAACCACATGATGGAGAAATTGGTAGTGGACAATAAATATTAGTATCAGTGGATGTATTTTATTTTTTGATGTTATTTTTTCAATGTACATAATAGTGTAGTGTGTCTAATTTAATAGAAATGAGATCATTCATGTGAGTATCTATGTCATATGTCAAGTAAAGTCCATGTTTCCTAGAATAGTACGTATATTCATTAGTAACTATAATAATTTAATTTCACAATGGTTGATAATCATTTTGTGGGATGTTGATATTTACATAGAATTTAAATATGTCATGTTATTACCTGATGTGTGTATGCATGAATTATATGAGGAATGTAGGAATGTGTTTTATGATAATTTTTTCCAAATAGGTATACATTTTTTTGAGTATGAAATTAAATTAAAGGCCACTAAAAATGAATAATAATTTATCTAACAGTATATTATATTTAATTTTTATATAAATAATAGTTTATCTTGATAACATTGGTTTTCAATTATTTCATTTTCCTTCTAAATTTTTTTCATCCAGGTTATTTGAGGCATGTACTGACCCTTTTTATAAATTTCTTTGTGTCTTCATTTAATTGAGAATTAGAAAAGTCATAATGAAAATACACATCACATAATGAAATGTTGAATTCCAAATACACCAAGAAATATGATAGATGATGGTCATAGAGATAGACACATTTGGTTCACGAGATCGATGGATTGGGAGAGACTAATCACATTGTTCCTTTTATGTTGGATATTATGTGGGTGTTCCTATTAAAATACACACCCACTTTCACTCTTTATTGTGGCCATTAGTATTATAATTTTAGATATATTCTATCCATAGAACTGTTTTTCATTTGGCGAGAACCACTGAGAGGATGGTGAAGGCTATATTACATGTCTTAAAAGGACTACATAAGTGTTGTGTATGAAATTGTAGAAGAGGATGTACAAAATTAATTGATAAATATATAATTATATGAAGTTATTTTTCAGAATAAATTATTTCAAGAGATGTTGAGTTATGAAATGAATTAATATTTCCTTTACATGATGAATGGTATCTTTCCTTTGATGGAATATAATTGACATTTTTTAGAATAAATAAATTATTCTCCCTCATTGATCGAAGATGATTTACCTA
This sequence comes from Viscum album, assembly GCA_963277665.1. Lineage (NCBI taxonomy): Eukaryota > Viridiplantae > Streptophyta > Magnoliopsida > Santalales > Viscaceae > Viscum > Viscum album. The sequence goes on along the minus strand of OY728121.1, from coordinate 1,571,839,434 downwards.
GAATAAAGAAAATCCTTGATGGGATTTTATGTTAAATAATATCCAACATGAAATTTTCCTTCATTAAAAATATCTCAGGCCTAATGAATCATGATATCATCATTGATGGGAACCAAATTGAATACTAGATCAGGGATTCAAAAATTATAGTGTGATTATAATGGATGTCATATTCTGGTAGTAGGGAAAACCACATTGATGATTTGTAACAAATAATTTGTGAGAATATGATTTGGTAATGTGGAAAACTATATAATTCATGAGGATATGGGATGTGATATTAGTGTGGTAAGGTTAGAAATACGAAATTTATATATTCGTTCTTTTGTAGTGAAGTGTGGAGTATGTTAGAAGTTATTATACAAGAAATGGTTCTATAGTGTCACATAACAGTCATCATTTAGATGAGTTTATTGAAAAAAATAGACTATTGTATCGACTCGGCTACCATTTAATAGACATGTAGTTGGACAATCAATGATAACTCGTGTCAGGGAATGAATTATGGTAACCCAACACCGGAGATCTCGAATCAAGAGGTTGTACAATCTCATAAAATTCAATATTGAACCTTGGGTAGAGTGGTGATTTTATTTACAATTTGTAGTATACGTATACAACATAGTATTTAAAATATATAACGAAAGGCCTATGATTCTTATCACATTAACCATTACTGTTATTCAGTTCGATACATGATCATCACATTCCTTTATATAAGCTCAATTTTCGTATGACATGGATATGGTTTTGGAATTGGTGGATGGGTTATAAACATCAAAACGTTGTCAGGGGTTCAATTAGTGGATATATGTTCTTTATACGTCTTTCCTCTTGATATTAGAGTTTATAAGTTTCTTGGGTAGTTTTTGTGATAAAAATGGTTGGATTCAATTTGATTATATGATTAAACATGGTCAATATATAGAAGGCTCATAAAAACTATTTTACTAAGAGGGTGAATTTTATATCTATAAAAGTTGATATATATATATATATATGAATTTATTAGAATGGGATCATTAGGATGGTAATTCAGTGCCAATTCGAATCATGTTACAATGGATCCAAACCTATGTAGAATTTTTTTTCTTAATGATATTAAGTCATAGTATAATATTACTCCTCTAGTTTTAGAAAATATTCACGAATACATTATTGAAGTGTTCTACAAATTTTCAAACAAGTGATAGATCATGTTCACTATTGAGTTGGGATTGAGAGATGGACCAATTTATTTTCCACCCAACAGTATGGAAATAATGGAGCATAAAGATATTAATGTGATTTTGTACGAAATTTAGTATAATGGATTCATATATCAATGTACATCATCATTGGGTTCCCTCATGCTATTATCCATTTAGGATGATATAATATTTTATTTTTTTGTGTATTACCAGAGGATGAACTAGATGAATTTCCGAAACCAAAATGAAGATCCAAAAATTGGTGAAGAATTTTATTGTATAAGATTTTCCTAAATATTTTATAATATTATCTTTATGTATGGGTACCCTCATTTGATGAGAATATCACTTGATATACCATATAAATCATTTAAGAGTAGATATTCCTTGTATTATATTTTGGTAAAACCTTTTTTCAAATTAAATAACCATATGTATTCATTCAATTAATGAATAAAATCTTCAATCCATATTAAGATATAATTGTTCTGGTATTTTCGATGAAATATTTTTGTAAATTCAAACTACATATAGCTATGTCTTATATCAAAAAAATTTCATCAGTAGACGAAGAGAGAATCTTCAACCCACTAATAATTCTACATTTCATCACATGATTGATAATATGTATTGTGTGGGCCCAGTGATATCAATAGATAGAGTTTTAATATACCCAATAAAGGTGAAAATAGTGTCATCTCATGGGTTCCCAAATAATTAATCATTGATTCAATGCATTCCAGAATTAGAATTACTTTATCATTGATTATTACAGTATTCATTATATTTATCAGTGATGATATCCAATACAACTATGAAAGAGTTGTGTTTTTCTAGTCGTGTTATTTTGAGTAGACCGTGAAGTAATTTATTATTGCAACATCCAGATCACTGATACAACTTTTAGATTTCTAGTTAAGGATTTTACATCATATAGTGACCCATAAAGAGTCATGGTTAGAGAAATTATTATAATGGATAATCATGTTTCTTCTTAAGGACTGTGAAAAATAATAAAGCATTAGTGAAATTATCCTACTAAATATTTTTATTTAGATGGTGTGGTACATACATTTGGATGATGGTTACAATATCTTTTTACAATGAAATTCATGGTTTACATAGATCACATGATTATAAAGTACATATTTTTGTAGTGGGGATTGATCATTTGGAATAGGGGTGGGATAATATATATATTCTTCTAAAAATGAGTTTATATATACACATCAAAATGGATAAATAAATTTTAATTCCTTAAGTAGGAATATTTTTAAAAATGTGGTGTGGGAATCATGTGATTTGTGGAAGATGATTTTGATTTTTTATGAATATTAATCTAGATGTTTAAGAGTCTCTATGGATAGAATTTATGGATTCAGTATCTTTTGATTCTTGATTTTTTCAGATTTATATAAGGAATATAACTTTGATTTAGGGTTAATCTCTGAGGGATGACCAATATTGTGGGATTAAACCATATTATTGGTTTATTTAAAGGGGTTATGTCCATACATTACATTATGGAATAATTTTTCATATGAATATGTGGGTGAATATTGTGGGTAAATTCTATAAATTAATATGGTTTGTCATTCATGGTTTATCAAATATATAGTACGATATAAGTAGGAAAAACATGTAGCCATAGATAAGGAATGTGGAGGTGGAATTAGAGCAACAATGCTGGACATGTCGGCAGATTAAAGATATGAAATTGAATTCTACAAGATTTTATAACCACTTCTTATACAATAATAGAAGTGGGATGATATCACCATAAATTTCATGGATCCTTTAGTTATTAATCCTCATAATAACGATTTCATTTGTGTGATCAATGATAGAGTAATTATGGTTTCCAATTTATATCTAATCTAGGGGACCATATCTATAAATAACTATAGAATGATGAATGTATGAGGGGTAATTTTATTTAATGGTGTTTCATATAGTATCATTTATGATCAACGCCACAATTTTACATCCTTTTATGGAAAGGTATTCAATATTTTCTAGACTCACAGGCTGTTCTAAACCAATCCAATAAACCTCTGATTAATGATCAATCAAAGTGGGTTATTATAATTATTAATCACATGTTTTGATATTGTGTTATATACAATATTTTTTCATTTGAAAATTATAATGATATCATGAATTTATCAGATATAAATATCTTACATGTATTGATATTTATATATCATTAAAATTATTTATACTGAAGATTATGCCTTTCTACATTCTCATAGTCAATGTCATGTGAGTTAGATCTCATATTACAATGTCTTATATTGGAAAACTATGTGTTTGATCAAATGATCATAATATGGTTTATATATTAACATAGTTTTATGAAATCATCTATTGACCATGAGAGAATACATATGATGTTAGTGGATTATTACTGGGAAAATTTTTAGTTTATAATAGTCTAGAGAATTTCAATTTCTAGATTTTTGGGAAAGATAGAACCTATGTTATTCAATTCATTTGAGTTAGATGATGGAATTAATATATATACATTGTAATTGAGTCATGTTCTTGGTTTTGAAGATTGTTTTAGAGGAGATTGGGGGCTCTATATAGGTTGAATCGTGAAATACTATTGTACCACGTAGTAAAAGAGATGATGTAATTCCACAATCTAGCTGGTAGATTCCACCGGCTACCATGTGGATGGAGAATTTGCCTCATATTTCTATAATAATCCTAATAGACATATTTTGAGACCAAATTTCCAATCATTTCCAACATGGTAGAACTATATTCCTCCTTAGATCCGAACTGGCCAACTTGGAGTGCTTACAGTGGTGCAATAAATCTCTATTACTTTAATGGGTAAGAAATGGTTTCTATTATCTAATAAATTGCAACAGTGTATCATGGGATTATATGGACATGAATCGAATTTTGTTCACCCAAGCAACCAAAAATGTTTTCAATTATTTTAATTTTAGCCTGTTATATGACTGATAATATGAAGGTTCAACCAGAAATACATTGACGTATCTAATGTCTTCTCTTGGATTATTGATCATTAGTTCAAACTCATCCTCTATAATTGGTACACAATTTTTGGAATTAGTGATATCATGTTGATTACCTGTATGATCATATTCTTCTATCCCTAATGAGAGTTTTCTATCAAATTCCATAGATAATTTTGGTGCAATATGATGATCCAGATGTTTGATATTTTGATCCTTGATCATTTTCTTGAGGACAGTGTTGTATGACATATCCATTAAGCCAGATATTGTTTCCAATATTGTAAAAATAGTTGATCACATCGGAATCCCTTATGTGTTAGAAACCAGAATATTTTCCCCATGAATATGATCAATCACATAGATAATATTCCATTCCCTATATCATTCAATTATCATATTTTATTGTATTATTTTGAAATTTTCATTTCCATTTTTCATAGTTAATTTATATTTGTCTGTTTTTCATATTTTTGTTATGATTAATACTCAGAGCTAGAGGGTATCTTCCCATTACATTATTTATAAAACCATTTCTACTTGTAAGAATTCAATAAATTACAAGGGTAGTGGCATGAGTTCATGTGGACAAAATTATTATACATATGATAGTGAAATATTAATGGGACATTATATTTTCTCACATTATCTAGTTTTTTAAATCACAAGTATGAGATTTTTTTGAGTGGAATCGAATGTTTTTCTATTGAATATTCTGAATCCTTATTTTTTCATTTTATGGTTTCATGTAGTTTATAAATGTTTTTCATACATTATAAAGTGCTTTTTTAATTAAAAATCAATATACTGAAGTAATTTCAATGTTTTAAATGATTATATGTAATGAAATTTGCTGCATTATATGGGTGTCTATGTCGTTCTCCACTATGTTGGGTGGAAATAGGTGATACCTTGAAGATTTGACCAATCCTTGTCCAAGATACTATAGTGAATATCAAGCTGATTAGAAAGGGGATGGATAATGATCATTTATTTCAGAAATCATTTGTGGACCATCGTCAACGACCATTGTCATTTAAGGTGGGTGATCACGTGTTTTTGATAATCTCTTCTATGTTGGGACACCGTATGTTTGGAAAGTTGTGTATGTTATCAATGAGGTATATTGGGACTTCTTAGATACTTGATTATATTGGATAGGTGCATTATCATTTTTATTTGTATCCATGGTTTTGTGTGTTGAACAATGTGTTTCTTGTGTGGCAAAGGAATAAGTATCATCCTGATTATGACCTTGTGATTCGTTGGGATCATGTTAAGCTAGAAACATATGCTTCTTTTCAGAACGTGAAAATGATGACTGTGGATAGGAAGGGGAAATTCATTCATGGTGAAAGCATCAGTTTAGTTTGGTTTTTTGGAAGCATTTTTAGATTCAGGAGGAGACTTGGGAGTTGGGGAATGAGAGGGTCGGGTAATGGCTCGAGCTATTTCAGCAATGTGGGCGTTCCCTACATTCCTAGGATGTAATGTCAAATGGTGGGGAGAATATTTCACCCCCATTTTGAGTTGTGTAACCTTATTTATTTATTTTTATCTATATAATGTGCATGATGAATTTTGGGATAGTTTGGGAGGGTTTTGGACTGTTTTGGAAGACTTCTTAATGATTCATAGTTTGAGCACGATAAGAGGAAATGGGGAGAGATGAAACTGTGTGGGTAGTGGGGTTACACATGGATTTACCAAAAATTTATAACTATGTGAGGTGTATGTGAAGGATTCCTTTTTGAGGTAGTATAAAGTGCATAGTATCGCATGATTTTTGTAACCATTTGAGCCAACTGTGCAACCTGTAAAAATAGGTTTTAGAAAATCATGGATTAGTCGATATTTCACTAAAGACACCCAAAATTATCTCATTCAAGCATCACAAGGGATTTACCCATCTCAAGTGATAGGGGTTCTCTCCCTCTTTGTTTGGTAGAAAATAGAAGGGTTTTCTTTAAGTGGTTGATCCAATTTTTCTCTAGTAAGTCTCCTTACATTGTTCTTTGTCGGTCTCCCTTGATCTACTCTTCCCTCATTCTCAGCATTCTAGATCTAAACCTTATGTGTGTTTTTCTAGGGTGATTGATTCATCGGGTGATTATTTTATTGTTTTTTTATGATATAGAAGGAGATCTAGATCGACATTAGGGTAGTGTTTCTCGGATTGGGGTGGGAATGCTTGTGAATTGAATTCTCCTAAACCATAAGGGTTGGTGGCTTCTATCTCAAATTTACATGTTTAGAAATTGTGGTTTTGGTTACAATTAATTTTTATTATGATGTGATAATCTTATTGGAAATCCATTTTGTGTTGATTTATAGGATATTGGGTAATATGGGCTATTTTTCCAAAAAGGGCCTTTGTTGAGTGATTTTAAATAGTTGGTTTTAAAATCGTTTGTTGTGGATTATGAAAAAAAAAATTGAAATATTTTCTTCAATAATGATGTTGATTATTGAAATGTTTTTGGTTTAAAAATTTGGTTAAAGGTTGTTTTCATTAATTCAGTGACTTATGGAAGTGAATTTTCATGTGTTAGAAATGATAATGTTCTTATTGTGTGGACTTGGAACTTTGTTCTTGTGGTTTTATTAAGTGGTATGGCTAGTATGGATTTTGTGGAAGTGGGTGGGAAGTATCACTATAGAATTTTATGGATTGTGGATGGAAGAGCCAAAATTATGGATAGTGTTCAACAAGCAAAACTTATTGGAATGGATGTGAACGGGTTGGATGGATGCCCCACCGTTTTGGTTTCCTTGTTGTGTTTTTCTTTTCCAAATGGAATTTTTTGTTCTAATTTGAAATGGTGAAAGGGATTATGGAATGTTTTTTTGGATTTCCATTGGGTTGCATGGTTTGGGTAATGGTGGCTTGGTACGGGTGTGGATGGATTATTGGTAATTGTTGAACTATTTAATGTTTTACATATAGAGTTTTATATAAATGTTCTAATATTTTTATCCTAGTTTGATGTGTAGTGATGTCTTTTGGGAAAAACCTACTTAGTATTTGTACTCACCAATAGATTTGGCACATGGTTGCTTTTGCAGATTTTTTACTCTAGGACATTTGTAAAGATAAATAATCCCATTTTTCAAGTGGTATGTCATGATTCTTTGGTAGAATTTAGGAGCTTGGAGCATGGATCATGGTGTGTATCTATGGATGGTGTCCTAGTTCATTGGAGTATTGTGTTTTAGACATTCACTTGGAGCTCAGATAGTGCTATTTTTGTTGTTCGGATGTGTTTTTCTTGGTAGTGGAATGTATATGTTTGGTTATTTGGTTAAATTTTGGTAATATGTGATTTGGGTCACATTATTAACATGAATAGCGTGGCTTTTTTGGTAATGGAAAATTTTTTTATTTGTTTTTATCGAAAGGGAAAATCATTCCCCAATGTATTCTCCAAGCCATCGTCATTTATGGCCAGCCTTTGGTGCCTGGGGAATGTCACTTAGGCCAAGTAATATTCATCATCCCTCTAAAGCCAATGGGATGTGGCAAGATATTACACACCTCAACCAATTATTTGGTACCTAGGAATACATCATGAAATTTGGTCAAGAAAAGGGAAAAGGGCCCTAAAATTGATTATTTTTCATTTTTTACATGGCCAATTTAATTGATATTGGAAAGATGATGGATGTTGTGACTTTTTTTTTGAGTAATTATTTGTTAATATACACTACTAGAAGATGATCTTATACCCACGGTTCCAAACTGTGGGTATAGACCCCAAAATCGTGGGTATAGGCTATACCCACGGTTTGGGGAACAATGGTCATTGGTGGTGTCGGTATATGTCCCTAACCTATACCCACAATTTGGAAAAACTGTGTTTATAGTTTTTTCCATTGTGTCATAGCTCTATACCCACGGTTTGGAAACCGTGGGTATAGCATATTGTACAAAATAGAGGCATGCATGATTCGATCTCGCGACCATTTCTCTGTTCACGAGTGGCCTTACCACTACCCCATCACCACATATATGTATGTATATATATATTTTATTAAATATATGTATTTAAACCATGGGTATAGTGGAATAAATCATGGGTATATAACTCCCGCTAATTTTTTTTGTCCCCGTGGAAAAAATTAAATTTCCGTCCACACGCGGGAATCTTATACCCACAGCTTGTCAAAACCGTGGGTATAGGTTTTTTTATCCAACAAATATACCCATGGTTTTGGGTAAAACCGTTGGTATAAGTCACCATATCCCCACGATTTTGGGAAAATATTTGGAATAGGCATTTTTTTATACCCAATACCCACATTTTGGAGAAAACTATTGGTATAGGTTAACCTATGCCCACGGTTTGGGGAAACAGTGTGCATAGGCTATCAAAAAATTTCTATAGCCATGGTTTCCCCAAAACTGTGGGGATATGGTGACCTATACCCAGGGTTTCCCCAAAACCGTGGGTATAGGTCCATTTTCTAGTAGTGAAATTGTTATAGTTGATTTCATTAATGAAAGTTCATATATTTTTTTGTATGGGATTTCACGGTATTATTATAAAAGAAATTTTTTTCTATTTCTATATAATGTCATGATATTCATTTATATACCATTTTGGTTCATGTCGCTACTATGATTATTATTAATAACTATAATGTACATTCTCCACATTATACATATTATCATTTGAATTACAATTTTTTTGACTCTAGCATATGGAGAGCATCGAAGTGGACAACAAAAATTAGAATCAGTTGATGTATATTATTTTTTGATATTATTTTTTTCAATGTATATAATAGTGTAGTGTGTTCAAATGAATCTAAATGAGCTCATTAATGTGAGTATCTAAGACATATGTCAAGGAAAATCCATGATTCCTAGAATAGTACATATATTGATTAGTAACTATATTGATTTAATTTCACAATGGTGGATAATAATTTTTTGGAATGTTAATATTTCCATATAATTTACAAATTTCATGTTATTAAATGACGTGTATATTTATGAATCATTTTAATGATGTAGGAATTTATTTTATGATATTTTTTTCAGGATAGGTATATATTTTTTTTGAGTATGAAATTACATGTCATGCCACTAAAAATGAATAATAATTTATCTAACAGTATTTTATTTATATAATTTTTATGTAAATAATAATTTATCTTGGTAAAAATGTTTTTTTATTGTTCCATTTTCCATCTAATTTTTTTTCATCCATGTTATATGAGGCTTGTACTCACCATTTTTATAAATTTCTTTGTGACTTCCTTCAATTGATAATTAGAAAAGTTGTAATGAAAATACACATCACATAATGTAATGGTGAATTCTTCATACAACTTGAAATATGATTGATGATCGTCATAGAGATAGACACATGTGGTTCATGAGATTGATGGATTGAGAGAGACTAATCACATTTCTCCTTTTCTGTTGGATATTGTGAGGGAGTTCCTGATAAAATACACACCCACATTCACTCTTTATTGAGGCCCTTAGTATTATTATTTTAGATCTATTCCATCCAGAGAACTGTTTTTCATTTGGCGAGAACCATTGAGAGGATGGTGAATGATACATTATATGTTGTAAAAGGAATACATCAGTTTTTTTAGGAAATAATCGAAGAGGATGGAAAAATTAATTAATAAATATAGAATTATATGAAGTGATTTTTCAGAATAAATTATTTCAAAAATGTGTAGTTATGAAATGACTTAATATTTCATATACTTGATGAAGGGTAGCTTTACATTGATGGACTACAATTTTAATTTTTCAAAATAACAAAATTATTACCCCTCATTGATTGAAGATGATTTACCTAGAATAAAGAAAATCTATGACAATATTTTATATTAAATAAACTCCAACATGGAATTTTCCTTTATTAAAAACATCTTCAGACCTAAGGAATCATGATCTAATCCTTGATGGGAACAAAATTGAATACTAGATGGGTGTTTCAAAAATTATAGTGTGATTATAATGGATGTTATATTTTGGTAGTAGGAAAAAAACATTGATAATTTGTAAAAAATAATTTGTTGGAATATGATTTGGTAATGTAGAAAAATATATAACGACTACTGATATGGGCTGTGATATTAGTGTGGTAAGGTTGGAAATAAGAAATTTATATATTCTTTTATTGTAACGAAGTGTAGAGTATGTTAGAAGTTATTATACAATAAATGGTTCTATAGTGTCACATAATAGTCATGATTTAGATGGGTTTCTTGTAAAAAAACTAGTGTATGGAATCGACTCACCTAACTTTTAATAGACATATAGTTGGACAATCAATGATCTCTCAAGTCAGGGCATGCATTGTGGTAACCCAACATAGGTGTTCTCGAATCAAGATGAGGTACAATATCATATAATTCAATATGGAAACATGGGTAGAGTGGTGAGTTTATTTACAATTTTTAGTAGAAATATACTACTTATAATTTAGAATATATAACTGTAAGTCCTATGATTCTTATGACATTAACCATTATTTTGTTCAGATCGATACATGATCATCACATTCCTTTATATATGCTCAATTTTCCTATGACATGGGTGTGGTTTTGGAATTGCGGGATAGGTTATAAACATCAACACACTGTCAGGGGTTCGATTAGTGGGTATATGTTCTGTTGACGTTTTTCCGCTTGATAATAGAGTTTATATGTTTCTTGAGGATTTTTTGTGATAAAAATAATTTTATTAAATTTGATTATACGATTAGACTTGGTCAATATATAGAAGGACCATATAGACTATTTTAGGAAGAGGGTGAAATTTATATCTATAAAAGTTGATATATATATATATATATGAATTATTTAGAATGGGATCTCAAAGATGGCAATGCAATTCCAATTCGAATCAGGTTACAATGGATCACAACCTATGTGGAAATATGTGTTCTTAACGATAGTAAGTCATAACAGAATATTATTTCTCATGTTTTATAAAATATTCAGGAATACCTTATTGAATTGGTCTGTAAATTTTCAAACAAATTATAAATCATGTTCACTATTGAGTTGGGATTGAGAGATAAACCTATTTATTTTACATCAAACTGTATGGAAATATTGGAGTATAAATATATTACTGTTATTTTGGAATATATTTAATCTAATGGATTCATATATCAAAGTACATCATCATTGGGTTCCCTCATGCAATTATCCATGAAGGATGATATAATATTTTATTTTTGCTTGGATTACTAGAGGATGAACTAGATGAATGTCACGAACCAAAATCAAGTTCCATAAATGGGTGAAGTATTTTATAGTATAATATTTTCCCCAATATTTTCTATTATCATATTTAGGTATGGGTACCCTCAGTTGATGAGAATATTACTTGATATACTCTAGAAATAATTCAAGAGTAGACATTCATTGTATGAGTTTTTGGTAAAACCATTTTTCATATTAAATATCCCTATGTATTCATAGAATTGATGAATAAAATCTATAATCTATATGAGGATGTTATTTTTATGGTATTTTTGATGAAATATTTGTGTAAATTGAAACTATATAAAGCCATGTCGTGTATCATAAAAATGTATTTAGAAGAAAAACATAGAATCTTAAACTCTCTAATAATTCTAAATTTAATCACATGATTGATAATATGCACTGTGTGGTCCCAGTGATATCAATAGATAGAGTTTTAATATACCCAATAAAGGTGAAAATATTGTTATCTCAGGTGTTCCCAAATAATTAATCATTGACTCAATGCTTTCCAGATTTAGAAGGAAATTAGCATCGATTCTTCCAATATTCATATGATTTCTCAGTGATGATTTCCAATAAAACTATGAAATAATTGTGTTTTGTTTAGTCGTGTTATTTTGAGTAAACTGTGATGTAATTTCTTATTCAACATCTAGGTCATTGATGCAACTTTTCCATTTTTAAGTAAGGATTATACATCATATAGTGACACATAAAGAGTCTTGGTAAGAGAAATTATTATATTGTACGATCATGTCTTTTCTTAAGGCCTATAAAAAATAATAATCCATAAGTGGAATTATCTCACAAAATATTTATATTTAGATGATGTGGTACATACTTTGGGATGATGGTGACAATATCTTTTTACAGTATTATTCATGGTTTTCATCGATCACATGACTATAAAGTACATATTTTCATAGTGGGGATTGATCGTTTGGAATATGGGCGTAATAATATATATATTCTTATAAAAATGAGTATACATATACTAATCAAAATGGATAAATAATTTTTAAGTCCTTAAGTAGGAATATTTATAAAAATTGTAGTGTTGGAATCCTGGGATTTGTGGATGATGATTTGGATTTTTGGTGTATAGTCATATAGATGTTTAAGAGTCTCTATGTGGAGAATTTATGGATTCAATATCTTTTGTTTCTTGATTTTTTTCATATTTATACGAGGAATATATCTTTGATATAGGGTCTATCACTAATGGATGAACAAAATTATGGGGTTAAACCATATGATTGGTTCATTTAACGGGATTATGTTTATCATATACATGGTAGAATCAGTTTTCATATGAATATGTGGGTGAATATTGTGGGTAAATTCAATAAATTAATATGGTTTGTCATTTGTGGTTTATCAAATATATAGCAAGATATAAGTGGAAAAAACATATAGGCATAGAAGAGGAATGTGGTGGTGGGATTAGAGCAAAAATGATAGACATGTCAGCAGATGAATGATATTCAATTTAATTCTACAAGTTTTTATTACTTCTTCTTATACAAGAATAGAAGTGGGATGATATCACAATCGATTTCATGGATCCTTTATCTATTAATCCCCAGAATAACGATTTCATATGTGTGATCAATGTTAGTGTAATTATTGTTTCCAATTTCTATATAATATAGTGAACTATAACAATAAATTTCTATAGTATGTTGCATGTATGAGATGTAATTTATTTAATGGTGTTTCTTATAGTATCATTTATGCTCAAGACCACAATTTTACATCCATTTTTTGGAAAGTTATTAATATTGTTCTAGACTCACAGGCTGTTCTGAACTAATCTTATCAACCTATGATTAATGATCAATCATAGTGGATTATTATAATTATTAATCACATGTTTTGTTATTGTGTTATATACATCAGTTTTTCATTTTAAAATTATCATGTTTTCATGAATTTATCATTTAAAAATATCTTACATGAATTGATCTATATATATCATTAAAATTATTTTTACTGAAGATTATGTCTTTCTACATTGTCACAGTCTATGTCATGTTAGTCATATCTCATATTAACATGTCTTTTATAGGATAACTATGTGTTTTATCAAAGTATCATTATATGGTTTCTGACTTTACATAGTTTTATGTAATCATATATTGACCATGAGAGAATACATATGATGTTAATGGAGTATTACTGGGAAATTTTTTTTTAATAACTTATATAGGATTTAATATTTCATTTAGTATATCATTACATTATCTTATTTTATAATATTATTTTGATATTTTCATTTTCATTTGTCATAGTTAATTTATATTTATTTGTTTTTCAGATTTTTGTTGAGATTAATACTAGGAGATAGAGGGTATCTTCCCTTTAAATTATTTATAAAACTATTTCTACTAGTCAGAATCCAATAAATTACAAGGTTGGAGGCATGATTTCATGTGTAAAACATTATTATACATATGAAGGTGAAATGGTAAGGGGACATTATATTATCTCACATTATCCTGTTTTCTAAATCACAAGTATGAGAATTTTTTGAGTGGAATCGAATGTTATTCTCTGGAATATTTCCAAGCCTTCATTTTCCATTTAATGGTTTCATGTAGTTTAAAAATGTTTTTAATACATTATTAAGTTGTTTGTTAGTTCAAATTCACTATAATGACGTAATTTCAATGTTTTAAATGATTATAGGTAATGAAATTTGGTTGTTTTGGAAATTCATATAATTTAGTTTGTATGTGTTTTGGAATTTTTTTTATTTATATTTAAGAGTATAAATTTTATATTAATAGTTTATGATATTAAAAATATTAAATATTCAATAAATATTTTACCCTCACACATGATATTGATGATTCCTATTGGTAATGATGTATTCATGGATATAAAAGTGTAATCATTAGTTTTCAAAACAAGTATACAAGTAAAACTATTTTTTCATTTTTTTAATATGGGTATACTTGATCTTTCATTCTTTATTTAATAGAATGTGGTCTTTTCACATTGTCATTTAATTGTAGAGCTCATTTGGATGTGTTGTTTAAGGTTAAATTTTTTTCCATATATTTTTTGTATTGTTAACTGGTGCCTCTATGTGCAGGGCATTAATTATTTATATTTAATATAAGGGTATATCCTTATTTTTCAATGGATGTGTAATGGAATATTCAGGAATTCCTAATGGTGATCCCTTATTAATATACCAGAATGACATGTGTTTTGTGAGGTTTAGTGCATTTTTTGTAATTGAGTATGGTTAAAAAGATGATTCTCTAAACAAATTATTGGAATTGTGATATATTTGAAGACTTTATAAATGTAACTAATAAAGTTTGGGTCAAACATTGTTAACATTCACCCACATATTGTTTTTCCATCGGAATCATTTTTTTTCAAATTTCTATTTCTCCTTCATAGTTTTATATAAATGAATTTTTAACATTAATCAAGGAATTATATCAAAAAAATATGGTTTTGATGTTGTTAATTTTTAAAAAATTTATAATTTATCTTCCTTACATTTATAAGAATTAAAATTAAATTTTATATGAAATAAAATAATACATGATTATATGATAACTAAATGTGAATCTTTGATTACATTTATGAGAAATATCTATATATGGGTTTTATAATTCTTTGAAAATAATTTTTTATCCATTATTGATCTTTATATGTTCCACATCGATTTTAGGTGACCAATTCTTATCCATTTTAATCTGGAGGGGTTTTTATAACATGGACTCACCACTTCTAATGTTTATTGAATTGATCATTCTCTCACCGGTATTTTTATGTTCACTATGAAAGACTTTTATACACATCTGGGGGATATGATTCTACTCCATTATATTACTTTTGAATTAAAATCATTCATGTTTTTTTCATTATCATTTTAATATATTTGAAAAACCAAAATCTAGTGAAAATCTCAAAATTAATCCCTATATGGAATATTATATGTCAATTATGAAATATAAATGGGTATTGATAATTCAATTGTATTGTAATAATGATAATACAAAATTATTAATTCATTAATTAAGAAATATATTTTCATTATATGTAGTGTATTTTGGGTGATAATTTATTGGTATCCTATTAATTTTTATAATAAATGTAATTTTTTTCAAATTTTTTTATTGATTTTTATTTTCTAGAATTACTCCATGTGATATAGATTAATGTGAAAATATCTTATAAAACCATAAAATATTAATTTTCATGTTCTGATTATTATTGGAAGATATAATATATATCATATCATTGATATCCTTGTAATTATATTGCCAAAAATAATTATGATAAAGTTAGATACTGCTATCATATGTTGAAATAATATTTATATAGTCTTAAAATTTAATCGAATGTGTTAATAAAAATCCAAAGATAAGTATATTTATTTTCTATAATATAATGAAGATTATTATTAATAAATATTTAAAAATTCTAAAAATTAAGGAAAGGATTTATATATAAAAAATATGGATACCAAGTTTTTGTTATTAAGGAATGATTTGAATTAGAAATATTAGTTCATTCTGTGGATAATTATTATTATCATCGAATTTGGAAATCATGTTTTATGATTCATATATACTATTATTGATAATAATTTTAAATATTTTAATTTAATTATCTATCCCATGTATTAGAAAATTGTATTTGTTAATATAGGTTTATTATATGAAATCCCAAATTAATATTTTCATGTTTTTGAGTAATGATAGTTATTATTATAGTTTTCTAGGTGATTGAAATAGAAAACTGAATAACATTGTATACCTTATTATATAATAAACGATAGTATTGGTGGTGATAAACATCTTAAATAATCCTGGTAAGATTTATTATATAGATAACATTATTGGATGGCTGGAATTTGAATTAATAAAATATGTAGAAACTTAATATTTTATTTTAATAGAATTAAATTATTTCATATGTTTTTTATTAATTTTCTTTATTTTTTCCTCCTGATATTGACTAGATAGTGCTTTATTATTATTTTATAGTTTTTATTTTTTATTGATATTCATAAAAAATAAATAACAAACCAATGTTTTTAATTCATTAAATAATATTAAAGATGAATGTTGAAATAGTTATCATTGATATGGTTCGTATATGAATTCATAACATAATTTAGTGCAGCATACACTACAAATAATATTTATCCATAAAATTTTAAACATTATATTTGGTTGAGCGCCCTTATTGTTGTTTGATAAGGACTATAATTACATATTTGATATATCTATAGAATCCACTAACATTATTTGTGGAATTAAACATTTCATTTAATTGATATTTATTTTTATTTATATACATGAAGTGATATAATGACGAAAATATGTTATTTTAATAACTATTGAGTAATGGTAGATGATGCACAAGGCTATGAAAGGGAAAATGGGAAACAATTAATATTGTAATGATGGAAAGGAGTGGCTATTATGAAGATGATATTGGAAATATATTAAATATATTATAATATGTGCAATGATATAGTATATTACAACAGCCAGGACTTGTTCAGAGCGAGGATGGTCTATTTTTGTTTCTTCCTTGCATGTTTCTTAATTGATGTACAATAAATGATTGTAACATAAATAACTATTTTCTCACTATAGGATGTAGTTTGATACTATTCAATATGAGTAAAAATTTAATTAGTATATTAGGATTGTTCTAATATTACCCATATGTTTATGAAATGATAAATTTAATAACGAATGAAACAGGTTAGTTCCCAAACATTATAAATAAATGGTAAAATTGGGAAATTTCATGGATGATTATCATAGTGATCATTGAAAATTTAATTGAATGATATTAAATAATTTTTACTGTATTTAAATTATACAGTCTCTAATGTGGCCAAAAAGGGTTGGTTATGATACATCAAGCACAAATCCCCATATGCTAGAGAATGTAGACTAATATTAGGGGTGTGAGATGTATATTGAGGATATTGTACACCTTGTATCAACTGTAAATAAAATAGAAAATTAATGAAATATAAAATTAAATAATATAATATAAATAGAGTATAAAAATAATATGGTCTATCTAAACTATCAAATAAATATTAATTATTAAATGTAATTATGTGGTAGAATGTAACTATGTTTTTTGTTAGAAAAAATAAATGTAAAATACTAAATGACTAAAATAAAGAATCAAATTTCCCTGGTCCCAAACTTCATGAAGGTCACACTCAAAAAATCTGTCTATCCAGTAAGAAGAAAAATCAATAGAAATGTATTTCCCATTTTCCAAAAGTGAAACCATGTAATATATTCTTGTATGAAATGACAGACAAAATAGTGCGTGAGAATAACTCAGTAGTTTGAAACTTCCATATCTACAATAAGTAGTTTGATAATAAGTGCATGTAAAAAATTGATAAACATGTGTATTAATTAATTAAAAAATTGATAAAATACAACAAAAATAGTCATTGGATATTTTATGAAATATATATTTTCAAGTCTTATGACCATAACAACAATAAACATATAACTATGGTAAATTATCCTACATCAACACCATGAAGGAATATCTTTGAGAATGTTTTATGACCATGCTAACTATAGATATAAACCAATATATTGTGATATCATCCTAGTCCAAACCATATAAACATTACACCATCCATTAGAAATCCATATAATCATTAAATAATGGTATTGGACATATCCCACTCTATATAAGCATTGTAGAATGAGACAATGTCAATCCCACTGAATGTTAGCATTACATCATAGAAGTGTGCATGTGTTAGGGATAATACCAACATATAAGCATTTCCACATGGAACTCAATTCCTATCATATTGAATGGATACCACCATATCATGTCATATACCTCAATTGTTAATTATGATAATTACCATTATTTATTCAAATACCTCTTAATATTTAAATCAAAATTCATTAAAAAATATTAATAAGTAATATGAAATTATTTAGGAATTGTCTATATTGAAATCACATATGTTATAATTCCAGGAAAAAGACACTTTAAGGTATTTTCTAAATTATTTATATTCAAGGTTCGCTCAACCCATGAGTATCCATAAGGCAGGTCATAATCCAATTGAAACCAATGAAAAAAATTGAATAATATCAATCAATACAAAATTATTTTGGGCAGATGTTATACTAAATAAATTAAAATATTTCTTAAACCATAATTTTATCAATCCATAATGTTATGATTTATAACCCTACCATTAAATAATCATCCAATTATTATTCTAATGGAAAATGCCCAATAGGAAGAAGGGTTTGATGAGAGAAAAGAAGAACAATGAAAAAAACTATTCAAGATCAAAACAAATAATGCTCATTGTCAGATAATTTCAATATAATGGTTTTAATAAGAATGAAGAAAATTGTAGAACCTAAAAAAATGGTTAACATGGATTTCTCATTCAATGGAAAATCTAGTAGGGACATTGGGACACCAAAATCTCCAAGAGGGCTTTCCCAGGTCAATAGTATAATAGATGAAGTAGATTATAATGTATTTCAGAAACACATCATGTATAAATTTTAAGGATGTGGAATTACGTGGATTGTATTGTTGTTAATGGTTATGAAAATCTTTTTAATGAGATATGATGAAAGCCCCCCTCACCTATTATTCATTTTATTAAAAACCCCAATTAATTTAACAATGTGGTAATACCATATATGAGGAGTTATTGTTCTAAAGATACGGTTTTAATCTATTTTACTTTTAAAAAACCTACACATTTATTATAGAGTATCCTCATACATAGAACACACTAAAAACATAACCCACTCATATCAGGGAAGCATTAATTCATACAAGAATACATTCCTATACATTTGGTCATTTTTCAAAAAAGGACATCCATGTCCAAAAAATACTTGACAACCAAGGATGAAAAGAAAACACCGAATAGGGATGTTCCAGGAAAATAAAGGGATTTGACAATCTCCCCATTATATAATAGCTCGTCCATAAGATTCTTTAAGTTCCACATTGATATCTCTATAAACAAGGTTGTAAATTGTTTTCCCATATGATAAAACCTATATCAAGTAACCTATTTAACTCACTCAAGCTGCCACTATAATTGAGGAAGAAGTATAGTCCCACCCCAATATTATTTATCACTATGATCTGGAACTCGCATCAGATGAAACTCAAATGATGTATCATCAAAAATATCAACATATTTTACATCTATAAAATGGAAATGATATGGATGATACCATAATTCATATGGAATATGTCATTCATGTAATTGTACCACTATGTAAGGGCTAAATAGTATTCCACTATTCCTACCATTGACACTATCTGAAATGGTGCAAAAAAACCCAGGCACTAGCTTTACTTGTTTCCGGATACAACATTTACCCAACATAGGAAACACCCAATAGAAAAAAATTAATCAAACAAGGATTATATTGGTCATCCCTAATTTATGACAACTGATTTCTATATGCTCTATGTGGTTTACGACCACCACTGCATCTATTGAACATACTCAGATGTCTCCCACAAGATACCAGCCCTAACAAATACTGACTCACCTTCTTCTAGCAGACAAAATGGGGAATAAAGTTAATCGAAATACATTTCCATAAACGATTCCATTATGATCAATTATTATAAGTGACTATTATAAGAAACCGTCATGTGTGACAAACGTTTATCCCATTAAACACCAAATACAAAAGTAGTCATCGTAACATATCCTCCAGAACAAGAATAATATCATTATATTGACCATCATTTTATGGAAGGGAAGACATTATATGAGGAACATGTGATCCAAAATCATTTGAAATTTCATTCTATAAATGCTATTTGAAATGAGGATCTATATCTAAAGTGATAATCCTCAAAATAATTGTTCAACTAATCCACCACATGCACAAAAAAAATGTTCTTGTCATCAAATATTATGGTTTCACTAGAAAAAATCAATTGGGATACCATAGTTTTTTTATGAAGAACTACCCCTAAATCATCATTAATGCACGGTTTTAAATGTTACCCTATTATAATTTCCATTTTCATGTCATTCCATTTTCACTCAAGAATGAGAAAAAGATGTTGATTCTTCGATAGACATTGTTTCTCAGCTTTCACTTGTTGAAAAGAGATGCAACTATCCTTAAATATTTCCACCACTTTTTTCATTCCTATACATCGTTATTGTCAATGGAGTTCTTGATACAACATTATTAAATAAGGATGCACTGTGACTCTAGAAGAATAAAAATATCTCATCATTTGCATCATGGAAAAGAATAGAATTTACACTATAGATTGACCAACCATATAGTGTCATTACTCAATATAATTTTTCCCATAGAACAAATACCTCCATGTTAAAAAAATTCTCAGTTATAATATAGTACAAGAAAACATGTATAATATATAATGTTGTAATTTCAACCATTAACTAAGAATCTTTACAGTCCAAATGCATGTTACCATATAAAGCCATTATCTTCAACCTTCTAAAAATTTCTTGTAATGCCTCTATCAATTTATTTTGCTTTAATGTTAAGTAAATTATGTTTCCCATTATTGTTGATTAATCCAATTCGAAATTGAACAACTATAGATCCAAAAACCACATCCTCTTATGATGTTTAATGTCCTACTATGAAAATATGTACATGAGGCTATAATGGTATTTTTATGCCTCAAACCTCTCACCCATGAGACAATGTCTCAAATATCTCCTAGAATTTACCACTACTACTAATTAATTCTCTTGAGTAGGGTATATCCTCTCACGATGACTCACATACCTTGTGTGATAAAATCCCACTCGATCCTACTACAAAATAACTACTCTGAGTCTAAATCTTAATGATTTATAATACATGATTAATTCACTAACTATCACTGGTTATTTGAGGCTACGTGCTGAGGTCATCTGGCCTTTCATATCCTAAAATTATTTGTCACATGAATTAATGAAAAAATACATCATCCTTTTATTAGTCATTCTATATATTTGAACTACCAAATTAGAGAAATCCTAGAAAAATAAATTATAATATACTTCAAAACCAATAATGATAAGAATATCAAATACATTATTAGGATATTACCATGATACATGAATTGTGAGTTTATCTATGTTCACTGAGACATAAACCTATGATAAATCATTTCCCAAGAAGTACACTTTATAAATCTAGAACTAAATATGAATTTCTTATATATTATCTGATATGATCTCAATATACATAGAATAGTTCCTAGATGATTGGGATAAACATTGACTGACTTAGAGTTAACTAATATGTTAGTGGAAAAATCAACATCAAAATAGTCTCGAAAAGGATTAAAGGTCATTTTCAATAAGGCTCTGAATTCCATAGGTGAATTATTCAACAAAAACAACGTCATTATTGTTTTTTAAAATCCATATATTCTCTAATAATCCATCAGAGGAATTTTTGATTATTTAACCAATAAATGGTTCTAACCTTATCATAAATAAATCATGGAAAATATCGTAGAATATATCAAATAATTGAATATATCATCATTTCATGGAAGATGATATAGGTTCATAATGTTCATCTGTTGATTCCGTTTATAATCCACACATTAGTGAAAACACCCACTAAAATTCATTCAAAATATAGTTGGAGAACCCTAAGGAGACGTACATTTCCTTATGATACCATTAGATTTTAGATCATCTAAAAGAACATTCAACTTATAAATCAATGTTGGTTAAATTATATATAGAATGCTAGAAACTAGATATTCTTTATATATCAGCTCGATCGTGAGCATGATATCTTTCTCAGGTGGTAAGTAGTATTACTCATCATGAAAATTTAGTGGAAAATGTTCTACCCATATAATCTCTCATTTTTATTACATGTACATATCAAATTCAAGTTACAAAGAGAGTATCCATAAAATTTCAGTTTCATTGAAATGGGGCACATAATACATGAAAAATTAAAACATTATTTTAAATATACTTTAATACATCCTCATGGATTCATGATAAGTACATTTAAAACATATCATTTCATCAGGACACACATCAAAGGAAATGGGTGAGCATGAGGCCCGGTATGAGAAAATATTCTACATGGGATCATGAATAACATCTACAGGAACATGAGGATTGTCTTTAAGGTATGAATAAAAGGAAAAAAGATATATCATAGAATAATGAACACGAATAAATACATGCAATGTTGGCCACATAATTTATAAGAGAAATTAACAATCATATGATGAATGATTTTCAATGAGGTGTCCTGAATAAAAATTATAACGGTTATTCACTATGATATCATAAAACACGTCATCTATAAAGATTAAATTATTTACCCAATTAATTTCAGTTCTATAAGATATACACCATAATATTACTTAATTAATGTTAGAAACATTCATCACAATATAATATTTCATAAATAACTAGTGGAGAATAAAAAAAGTTTTCATATTAAAAATAATTGTGTTTCAAAAGATCTTAAAAACTAGATCATTTTGTCATTTTCATCCCATGGAAAGTGAATGCGAGTATCATGAATGATAAAATGAAAAAATTGAAAAATATTTCATTTAGGTTAATAAATTTGAATGATAAAGAAGCTTTGATATTCATAAGAAGAAAAGAAAAGATAATATTTTTAAAAGATGAAGGAAATATTAAGAAGTAAATTCAACACCACAATAAGAGTAAAATGGGATTTATAGAAATGTGTAAACATTGATGTGACTATGGACTCCCATTCAGAAAATTATATTATTATAGTAATGTGATAATATAAATTATTATTTATAACTTGTTTTGGAAATTGGATGATATACGAATAAAAAGGGATCTATAATAGAAAAGTGATGTGGATATTTTTCTTACCTTGAAGAGTTAACACATGATATTGATGAGTGGAACCCTGGGGGATTTAGTACACCATAGGATGACTAAATTGGAGGATAAAAATCAAATTCATAATGGTATATTGATTGGTAGTAAAAGGAAATGGAGAAATAGGAGGGTATTTGTAGAAAAGGTGGATGATTTGGTTATTAATTTACAAATATAAACATTGAAAATATAGGCTGTGGAAAATCAAAAACCATGGGTAAGACCATGTTTTGGGAAATTGGTGACATATTTTATGTTTTTTGGACAAAAAAAATTCTATAATAATTATATTTTACTTATTTTATCATGGAAATTTAATTTTTTAACGAAATATTATTTTTAATGTTAATGTTTCCATTTTAGACATTAGAATGTAACTAATATGTTTGGGAATTGACTAAAATATTTTTAACTAATATAAGAAAATATGGGTTACAAATTGGGTTAAATTAATTATTACATCATTATGTCATAATATTGACATCATTTAACATAATGAAAACCACAAACTGTATTTTTATTATTCATGTAAAAATATATTGTTTTGAGAAAATTAAAAAAAATATCACCATAACCTATTATCGGTTAGTTGGTTTAATAAATGATTATTATTTTATCAAAATAATTATATAAATATGTTAATTTTAAATTTTATTCATAAATAACCCCATTTACAAAAAAAATAGTAGGTTGAAAATCCATAGTAAAATTTATGACACCTAAAAAATTTATAGCATGTAATAAAATAATTTTCTCATTTATGGTTTCATAAGTGTTATTTTAAAAAAAATATTTTATTAAAATAGTTATTACTAATAATACAATATATTATTACAAAAAATTTATATCTTCTAAAAATTACATTTCCTATTTGAAAATTCAATTTATCAAATTCAATCTCAATTAATTATATTTTTTATTATGGAAAACTATTCATAAAATTTGAAATTGTTGAATAACCATTTTATTAGTAAAAATTTATTAGACTTTAACTGACTATGGTTGTGAAGAGTAACCCCTTATAACTCCTACATACTACCTATGGGAAATTTTTGTAGTAACTGATCTCTTATTCAGTTCTCACAAACATTCTTCACACTCCTTTGTACTGATGAAGTTGTCCCCTTTTTGAGTTAACATTGTTTCTATATAAGCAATTCATGTAAAGTGTTTCAAATTACTCATATAATATCCTTATAATCCATTTCAACTATGAACATAGGATATTATATTTGGATGAGGAAAATCCTCCAAAAACATTTTCTTCGAAAGATCAGCTGATATTCCACAATTTATTACAATCTATCCCAAGAAAAAAAACATGTGGTAATCAAATTAAAATTTTCTAAATTTTCCCTAGAGCCTCTTTTTCTACATAGTTTTCAATATAACCATTATATTATCACAATGATCCTTGGGAATTTTTTAATAAATCATAATATCTTCAATAAAAAATATCACAAATTTATCAAGTTCTATGTAAAGACTCTATTAATAAAATCAATAAATATTGAAGGAGAATTAGTCTAGAAAAATAGAATAAAAACAAACTCATAATGATCATATCTAGTTTGAAAGGTATTTTATGGAATATCTTCATTCATCACAATAAATTATTGATAATAAAATCTAAGATATATCAGGGAGAAAAAATTATCCCAATGAAGAGGGTCAGATAAATCATGAATCCTTGGGAAAGGGTACATGTGTCTTAATAGTGCTCCAATTAATTTTGATAAAATCAATTTATAACAACATTGATACATTCTTGTTCATCACAGAGATAACATGTGTTCCCAAATGAGATACACTTTTTCGAATAATGACTTCTCCAAAATACTGTGATGTTGTTTCCATAATTCCTCTAGCTCCACATTTCCCATTCAATAGAGTGTCATTCATATCTGTTTGGTTCCATGTATGAGTTCAATGGAGAATTATTCCACTGTTTAGGGGGCAGGTCCATATATAAATTAAGGAAATATTTTGTTATATACTAACATGATGTGAACATTTTTTATTCTTATACATCCAATTCATTCTTCTACTTCACTGTTAATAATTATAAAGATAGCTATGAGAGGTGCTTCTATACAATGCTTCGGTGATGATATATTTTATTTTGAGAATAACAAATGGGTGTCCATTGAATACAGTTGATATTTCCATTAATATGTTGTTGATATTTTTTTCATCATACATTGAGATCTAGTCCACCTCAAGTGTAACATTGAATTTCACCATGGAAATGACTACTGGTTTTTTAATGATATTTTTCTATCACAAGTCATTAAAACTATTTATATGAAATGTTTATTCCTAGAAAATATCTCTAAGAATCTTGATTGATAAATATACTTCTATCAGTCATGGGTTTGATTCTATATTCACAGATAACATGGAAATAATAAAGGACTACGTTGAACCATAATTAAACAAATTATTTAATAGCTTTGATTGAAAAAAGTGTGTACCTTCCAGAACAACATTTCAAGGTTCTAGTTAAGTTTTCCTAATTGAAAATTACCGAACTTGCTACCCTCTCCTATACTGAGTATTTTGGTGATCTCAATCCATTATCATCATATTTTGATAGTTATTGGATAAGTGAGTGTACTTTTCACACATTAAGCATTACACATCATTTTAGGCCCCCAACATCATACCCTTGTTATTTATTTTGAGAAGCCCAGGATTCAGCTCACTATGATAGTTCTGAGAAATAGGGACATCTCATATATATATGTGAAATTTTATACATTTTAGAAATATATTCCCAAAATTATTTTTTCCAAAATTTGATACATGTAACAATTTTCAAATAAATTCCCTGCCCTCCAATATAAATGTTCCTTCCTATGTTTGGATCAAAATATATCTTCTTTTCATTCATTTTGATAGACCACTACATCTCTCCAAACTTCAGTTCAAACTTAACATCACTGTATACTATCTTTTCATTGCATTTAAATTCTTAATTTGATATATTCCACTGTAGATGGGGTCTTATTCCACTAAAGAATCAATCCAACTTTCTATTTTAATATATAACAATGCTAGAGGTGAAATGTGAATGTCTCATAAAGTTCATCTAATATATTCCAACTGAATCATTTTATATCTTCATAAACTCTAATAATTCCTTATCGATTTTGGATTTCATCAACAGGGGGAAATATTTATTGATAATGGATACCCTTAACTCCTCCCACTCATTTGAATCAAACGCTAAACTCCAATAAATGTTTCATTATTTTCCACCTCTATTCATCATCTCCATCTAAGCGGTTTATAGAAAGGGAAACTTTTTCATGTTCCAAATAATATTGTACAAAAATTAAAGTAATATTCCTATTATATATTGTTAAGAAATCAAAGTGACTATAGATCCAATGAAACAGGGTCGACCTTGAAGCATAAAGGGCTTAACAAAAATTCATTCCCTAGAAAATGAATTTTGTCTCTCATACTAATTAATAGTACTAGTTATAACATAAGTTGTTTGATTCATCATTCTAATTTTTTTTCATTTCAGTTTCCATCAGAGGGCCATCTGTGAATGGTGCATCACAATCATTATTTACATTGTACCATTAATTTCCAACAATTTTTTAAAAGAAGAAAACCTTATTAGAAAATGAGTCTATTTTAGGAATATAATAATTATAAAGTAATTTCATGTCTTACAACAAAATGATTAAAAATTTAAATTTTAAATTACAAATATTTTTTATATAAATTCAATAAAATTGTATATAAAAATCTTTTTATTAACCCAACATGTACTGCAGGAATGTTATACCAAGAGTTCAGAAGGACACATTATCATGCGGTAGTTCCCATTAGAGACTCTCATTATGGTATTGTATTGTTTTACCCCTATATTCATATGTGAAAAAACCATTTTCAAATTTTCATATCCTGATGGAGATTTATTTTCATTGAAACCACATAATTAATACATCACTAAAATACTTGGATGTTTTCCTAATTTAATAATTTTTGTAGTTTTCTGCATAATGTTTTAATGTCATAATTTCCACAAATAAAAAAAATTTCCTTTGATCTCAACAATGGAATCATTTATTTTTATTACATAATCATTTCATTTCCATGGTAAATAATAATATCTTTTAAGGATTAATTTCATATAAATATGGAACATAATACAATATATCTAAATAAATTATTCTAGTTCCACTTTAATACATCCTCGCATGTTCATCCTAGGTACATTTACTACATCTCATACCCATTGTATAGATAACAATGGTTATAGGTTATCATGAGGCCCAATAATGGAAAAAAGATTGAATGTGATCTTGATGAATATCTATAAAACTCTGAGGAATGTTATTAGGGAATGAGAAAATGAAATATGGAATATCATAATATATTGAAAATGAAGCATAACAAGGCAATGTGGAATAAAGATTTAAATGAGACATTCTTAAACATACAACCAATATTTTTCATTAGGGCATAGTTATTGAAAATTACTAAGGTTATTCACCAAGGTATCATAAAACATGTCTTATCTAGATATTAAATTCATTAAACAATGAATTATAGTGTTATAATGGTACAACCTTAATATTCATTTATTAATGTAATCCAAATAGATCATAAAAAAATATTTCATAAATATCATTTGTAGAATTAAAAAACGTTTTCATATCAATATCATGGTGTTTCAAAAGTGAAAAAAAACATGATCATTATGTAATATTTAACAAATAGAAAGGGAACGAAGGTATAATGTTAGCTAATACCATATTAAAATATTTCGTTTTAAAATTTAGGTGAATACCATTTGAAAATAATGTTTATTGGGTACTCTAAAAAATAAAATATATGATAATTTCGTGAGGAGAATAGGTTAATTTTATGAAGTAAATTCAGCAGCATAATGGTTACAATTTATTTTGAAAATGATAAAATGTGTGTGGGAAAGGCTATCCCATTCATAATAGAATTTCATTATAGTATTGGGATAATATAACATGGAAAATATAAATTATTTTGGTAATTAGAAGGAAAAACTCATAAAAAAGGGAACATCAATTGAAAAGAGACATGGATATTTCCCTTACCATAAGGGGTGACTCCAAGATCTTTAATAATGAAACCTCAGGAGCATTAAGAATTATTGATGGACTAGTTGTGTGGATAAAATACAAGATCATAATTGTGGATTTATTGGAATTTAATGGATATAGATAAATTTATGAGTATTATATCAAATGTTTTGTTTTTGTTTATTAATTTCCAAATATAGGTATAAAAATTATTGGTTTGTTAAAATGAAATCCCATGGGAATTACCCTAGGTTTTGCCCTAGGTTTTGGACATTTAGGGATTATTTTGAGTTATTTTAATCGAAATTAATAGAGTATCATTTTATATTACTTATTTTTTCATGGAAGAATACTGTTTTTATGGAATATAATTTTTTTTAATGATTCCATTGTAGATTTTAGAATGATACTTATAGGTTTTGTAATTTAGTAAAATCTATTATGACAAAATAACACAATTTAGGTTGTAGTGACCCAACCCCAAATATCTCAGAGTATGTTTGTTATATTAATTACATTGGCATCATTACAATGAATCAAATACAGATCCACTGTGATATTATTAGTCTTGGTAAACCATTTACAAAAATGAGTCATTTAAGATAAATTACTACACTAAATACAATATTATTTTTCGTTATTTCTAAATAAATAACAAATACTGTTAATCTAATCCATCTCATAAATCCATGCATATAATTCAATGTATATTAATTGGAATGTTAGGTAATGAAACATAGTAATAGGGAGGTCATATGCACTGTATTGTAAAAATATAGTGGATGCAATAATGAAAGAATTGGAATAGTCAATATGGAAAGGAAAATAAAATAATGCACATGCCATGTAATCAATAAAGTGAAATTAAATGAATAAAAATAGAAAAAAATAATAACTAGAAACATATTCCACTAAAATAAATAGATAAGGAAAAATTAACATGTCAAGGTATGAAATGGAAACTCATTCTATCAACAGAAACTGAAAATGAAATGTATTCATAGACTTGTAGATGGAAAATATCAATCAGTAATAATAAATGAAACTAAATGTGGGAGTGTGCTTCATTGTTGGATTCCATGTTTTGGTGGTATATAGAAGTAGTACCATAAAAACTATTCACAATACATTTTATATATCGGGGAAAACACATCTAATGATGGTATCTAATGAACTCATCCCATGAGACTACTGATGCATCATGGAGATATTTGTAATGAGGCCCCACCCAAGTCAAGCATGTCCAATGAATTCCACATATATAAGAATTATATATTTTACAGTTTCAGAGGGTGAGGAGTCCTCATGTTCATCCATGAGACATAGGATCAAATTTGGGAAGGGACAAATTTATATGGTATTATAGCAGAAATGTTGAAAACACGATAGCAATTACTGAAGAAGATAATCATTACTATTGTATCAGTCGGAACTATTTATCTAATTTTTTTTAGGCATCTTGTATTGTCCTTTGAGTTTTAAGGCCTTTTTTCCACCTAAGGGCTCTGGGTTTGTAAGGATTTCGATCCACCTCAACGCCTTGGGGCGGCCTCAAGGCCTTTGGGCCACCCCACGACATTCGGGCCAATTAAAGTACATGTGGACACTCTAAAAAGAAACAAGATCTAGATGTGTATTCAGAGTATTCACATTCAAAAAAGAATGGATAAATGGATATTTAATAATGAGTGGGTATGTAAATTTCAATAAATATCTGGTATATGTTCCTTTATATAGGAAAACTATTTGACCAGTCATGTGAAGGTAGAGAGCTTCATAATGATATAGATGCTGGGGAAGGGAAATTCTATACAGTGTCTGGGATGATTCAACCCTTATTCCTAAAATTTCCATTGGTTCATGTAATGTCTCTAAGACTATGGTCCTTGTATGGGTTCCCCTTCAACCATAAAAGGGAGATTATATTAAAGATCCAGAAGTATATGTGGCCTCTAGGACCAAAAATAATTAAGAATGTGCCTTGTCAAATATCTATATGAAATTTAAGTTACATATTTATCAATATTTCATCAAATATTTAAATAACCTTCAAATTTATAATTTAATGCAAAATTTTATATGGTTTAGTCAATGACCATATCAATGAAAAATGATATGGATACATAAGGAAAACACAATGACCAATGATCTTATAAAATTGAATGGTTCTTGGGGAAAAAGGGATCGAGGAAGTTAATCTGAATACTATACATGGACATATCAATAAAAACCCATCAATTAGAAGGATAAGGATAATTTTAAAAGAACATATCCCTATTAGATTAAAAATATATGGTTGTTTTATTTGATGAAAGAAAATAATATCCTTAAATTTATTCTTGGAGAAATTAACCATTGTTTGGAAATCCCATTTGAAAACAATTTTTTTTTTAAATCACGGTTTTAGAAAAATTTAGTAAAAATAATCATATTTAATGTGTAAGGGAAGCATCAAATAAATAATAGAAAAAAATATACACAAGTCGTAAAGGGTAAAAAAAGAAACAATAATTTTATAAGTTAAAAAGTGTTAGAAAATGCCTTATTCAGAAAGTGACAAGAATATTCTGTTGAAAACATTGGTAAGAGAAAAAAAATGATAAAACATTAATTATAAATTAATTTGGAAATACAATTGAATTATTTTTAATATAACATCATTTTTTAATAAAACTGTTTCTTCGCATAAAGAGACAAATTCATCTGGTTTTCATAAAAATATTTTTAATACATTTAGTTTGTAAAATAGTTGGAAATAGTAAAAATACATGAAAATGGTCATGGATATCAAGAGGAGAATCATATAATTTATTAAAATATATTTTTATAATTTCTGGGAATAGAAATACCATTGAATGATAATTACTATTATTTTTTATGGAAAAAAATTTAAATATCCAAACTATCCCACACAACATTAAAACATTTTAAAACCTAAGACTCATAAAGGAATAAAATTAAATGAAATTTATAATATATTGACGGTTAGGATAATCCTTATATATTATGTAATTTGGTATTTTATACACCATGTGAATGAAATTTGGTTTATAACAATAAATAAGACTCAGTGGAATGTAAATTGAGATGAAATCTCTTTTGTTTTGTTTCCTTTCAGGTTATATTCAATTTAAAGTATTGTATAATAAATTTATGATATCATTACTACTACATGAGAAAAATTTCAGGAATATCATTACTTTTATTTCACTTATTACAATTTTTTATAAAACTTCTTAAAAAAATATTTTTCGTTGCGTGTTTTGACAAAATTTGGTTTATATTTCAACAAAAAAATTATTATGTCATCTATTATCAAAGGGAAAATTATATAACATATCTAGAATAATAATATTTACATAATTACTATATTTATATATAAATTATACTTTTTAAAAAAATTATTAAATTCATTTATGAAAAATGAATCGATGTTACAATCATGGTGACGGTAGGCCATACAGATACATATGTAATGATCTCATTTTCAATGATCATTATAGAAATAATGTAAGTAACAATAATAATTAATATGCTCTAATTATTGCATAAATAAAATATTATTTAATCTCATTTACATATATTTATAATTAATTTTATGGAAACGGTATCACATCGTGCGAGGAGGCGACAGTCCACACATAAACAAACAACACCATCACTTTTTACGTTTGTGAAAGGGTAATAAAGAAATTGATATATATTTTAATTGTAGGAATTTAATTATCAAATTAATTTAACATATATTTTTTTGTATGTTACATAATTTTAAATAGAACCATCCCATATACATTGTATGTATACTTTGAACGAATGACATCATTTTGAGGGGACATAGGTCCACACTTCCACAATAGATCTTATCGTTATTACAAAAAATAGATAGTATAATGATATGAGTTGTTAACTAATTAAATAAACATAACTGAATAATAAATATTATATATATCAAATATAAACATAATTTTCATCATAGTGTCCACCATGTGAGGCATTAATTGAAAAATGATCTTTCATCATTTCGTGAGGTGGTAGTTTTACGTATACATAAATAGTAGGTTCTTTTTCCATTAAATGAAGGTTTGTGTGTTTTTTTTGTCAAAACCACATAATAAAAACATCCATGAATATTTATGATCCTATTTTTGTATTAAAATAATTAAATTTGTGTAATTTTATGATTGGAGATAGGAAATAACACCAGAGAGCTTAAGTAAAGATGTTACCTCTTGATGCGGTAATGTCTTTTGGGTTGCACCAAATGGACTCCTTGGATTGATACCTAAACAATGTGATGATTAAAAGTGGAATTTAGGGATATTGATAATAAATGTTGGTTTATCTTGGATGAAACAAACTATATTGAGAAGTGTGAGGAAGTGGGATTTGTGCTTCCCATTTATAGGGATGGAAAATGAATAACTTGTAATTTTTGAATAAAAGATAGGTGTCCCAACATTTTTACCATAAAAAATCATAAAAAATAAAAAAAATATTAATATTTTATGGTTTCTGGTGGAATTTATTAAATCCAATTGATCTTGGAAAAGTGTATTGGTTATTTGGTCGATTATGATTTAGGATTAGTCCTATGTTAAGCTTAATTGTACCATAATCCTTGTAATTAAATATAATTAATTTCAAATATATTTATAGAATACTATTTTGAACTTAATATAAATTATATATTTTTATTATTCCCAATATGGAATCCATTTTTTAAAATTTCAACCATATATGTGTAATAAATTAATTTAAATTGTATCGCGTAGATGAGACAACGATGCTCATTTTTAATGTAAAAACATCTAAATGATTGCTAGGTTTTTATAGTAAATATCAATGTGAAATTTTTTCCATTTACCTAATTTAGATTAATTTTATAAAATATGATCTATTTATACTTTAAAATAAATTAAAATAAGAATGAAACATTATTAATAAATTATATAAAAAAACAATTTTGATGTAAAATTTTGTGTTTTCCAGAATTCATTAACAAATAAAACATCACAGAAAATTACCAAAAATCTTCTTTAAGCCTGGTTTTTATGTTTTATCCAAAATAATAATTTCATATTGAAATATTAAATTTATATTATTTTCATAATTGTATTTAAAATGTGATCTTTATTAAATTGTGGTGAATATGCTTAAATAAAATTATTCTATATTGTGGATAAAATTGGGTATGTTTTTATCTTAATCCTATCAAATATATCAGATTAATGTCTAAAAAATTATTTTATATTTAATATATATATATATATATATACCACATTAAAATAACTCAATAATTAAAATTAATTAAATTTATTTTTGTAAAATACCCTTGTGAACATAAAAATAATAATTTCTTTTATATTCAATCATTTATTCAATTCATTTCTTGTTTATTTGAAACGTATTAATTCATTTTATGTTGGTTTAAACCATTTATTTTCATTGGATATAAATTATTATTCATAATTACTAGTTTAATGTCTATTTTATAAAATATTATATTAAATATTTAATTTTAAAGATGAATTTTTTTGTTGGTAAAACATAGTCATTAATGAAACGAAAACAAACTTAGTGTTTGTGTGCATTGCAAGAAATAAAAAATATTTAATTCATTTAAAATAGGGAATATATTATAAATTTTTTATATATAATGTTTTCTTATTCTCTTTTAGTTCCATTTCATACATGCTATTCAATATAATGATCCTAATTTATATTTTTAGGGAGGAACATTCTCCCCACTTTAAATAAGAGATGTCCACATAATTTAAACTGGATCTAGGTAATATTTTTTTGAGACTTCAAATTTAGGAAATATAACATCATGAAAATGTTTTATAAGAAAACCTCTATAAAATATATAATGAGAAGTATAATGGTCAATTAAGTTTTCCTAATGTTGAGTAATTCAATGAATTATTTAGAATATAAGGAAATATACTTACTTGATATATTTTAATAAAAACCATTTCATCAAAGGGTTGTTCTTAGAATAATATCCAATTCAAGTAAAAATAAATTTGGATTCCTAAAGAACCTAAATACAAATTTAATGGATTTTATGTTGAATAAAATTGTGATAAATCTAATTATTATACCCTAACTATAAACATAAACAAATATAGTCAAAACATTTATCTCCAAATAAAAATTAACACTACTTTTTCATCATCCATATTTTTTCATCAAGTATTTTAACTTATAATAGTGAAATATTAACTGGGACATTGACTACGTCTGTGGTTGGTGTGAAACACTTACTGTCGTTCCGTAATAGGTTATAGACCGGAGACCTTACAGGGCGTGATTTGTTGTCACCTAGTATACATTTATTCCTTTTCTAAAACAAAATTAAAATAACATAAAAATTAAATAAGATGTAAATCCTAGAAATTATGATAATTAAAAAATAACCTTTGAACTATGGTTTTAAAAAAATCAAATATATTTACTTCATCCATTTATTTCTGTATAGGTCCTTCATTGTTCTAGGGATCGTCCATAATATAATTAAATGATTTTTTTATCCGCAAGCTCTATATTTACTATAAAATTCATTAGGTTTAACCTAGGATATTCATTCTCATTTCTATTCAGATCCATCATAATGTTTTTTAAATAAAATGGGAAATATCCGATGCATATCCCCCAATAGTGTAAAACCAGGTGCGAAATATGTACAATTATCCTATACTAGGATACACTAAGTCCGGATTGGGACCCCATGTTGGATGTATTAATACTATGTACACCTACTCAAGAACCACAACCACTTTTAGTTACCATATAAGGATTGTTTCATAAATGACCCACAAAATCTGTACATTAACAAAATTCTAGGATTTTTTCATACTTATAATCAATTTACTCTATAGGGTTATGTTATCTAAGCGATGTTTTTATAAATATTACTCCCAATGTTTTAACTAAATTTCCATTGATACAAACGATAGTAACCCAACCCCTCATATCCGGGTGTCAGTGTATGGTATCAATTTTTTTTGGAATGATTATAAATATTAAAATCGTTAAGGAATGAGCGTTTAGTAGTAGCGCTAAACCAAAAACATAAATGAGTTTTTTATTACAAAATACTAGACTTATTAAAAAAATATTTTTAATATTTAAAAATAAATATCATTCATGAAAACTATAATCAATCTTGTAAATCCATCCATATCATTTATAGTACGCTTCTGGGATTCATGGGGAATGGAACATAATATGTTCAATCTCAAATAAAAATTGAGGGGAAATTATGGAGGATGAAATAATGAATCAACGAGAATAGTAAACATGAAAAGGTATATAATTGATCACACATTCCATGTAATTAATGAACTCAATGGATGTACGTAAACAATATGGAATGTTAATAACTAGAAACGCAATGTATTCAAATACCTAGATTAGGAAAAATAAATATTGAAAGGAATGAAACATAAACAAAATCCATATCGATAAATGAAATTGAAATGCATCCATATATCTGATGATTCAAAATATCAGGGATGAATAATTGATAAAATAATATGATTTGATTGATTAATTAGTGGAGACTATGATTTTTTGGTATGTAGAACCAATATAGTCAAGACCATTAACAGTATGATATAGCTATCAGGTAAAAACCCATCTAAATTAGTTATCTATCTAACTTATCTCACGAGTCTGCAGATGAATCCATAGGTTGTCTATTATAGGACCACACACATGTCATGCAGATCCAATTCATTCTTCATATATTGAATAATCAATTGAACAAGGTGCCTTATCTAATAACTATATGAAATAGTTGATATGAATTTATAAATATTTCATAAAAGAATAAAATAAAATTACAAAAATTGTATGAAAAATGAGATACATCTTACGAAATGATCATATCCACAAAAATGATTTATATTTATAGTATAAATTCAATGTCCAATTATCATAAGAAATTTTATATTTCAATGGTACTAATTGGGATCCATCAAGTGAAAGTAAATAATATCCTTGTAGAAATCAATCAAAAACTATCTATAGGAAGGATAAGGAAGGTATCACCCATATATATCCTAGGTGGTGGAAAAATATGTGGATTATTTTCATTTATGAAATAAATGAAGTGCTTCAAAAATATTATTGAGTAAAATAACATTGTGATTTGGAAATAATTTAAATATTATTTTATTTTAAAAATACATTTTAAAATATATTTATTTTAAAATTCTCCTATTAAACATGCAATGGAAACTTCATATATATGATGGGTAAAACTTTTTACAGGTTTTATGATGTAAAAATAAACATTAATTTTCTATGTTAAAAAGGGTTAGAAAATTTGATTTTTTTGGAGAGATAAGTGGAATCGTTTGGAAACACGGTTAAAAGAGAAAAAATGTTGTAAATGAAATTAAAAATAATTTTATAAAAATTTTCTTCAATATTTCAATAAATAATGTTTTTTATGAAAATACGTTCTTTAACTAAAGTGATAAATAATATAGGGTTTTCTTAAAAATATTTGTTTGAAAATTTAAATTTCCAAGTAGTAAGAAAATGGAAAAAATAAATGAAAATGGACACCAATAAATCTAGGATAATAAAAGTGTTTATTAAAAAATTATAATTTAGTTTAAATAAATGTAAATACCATTGAAATATTATTAGTGTTATTTTTTAGGAATTTAATCCTTAAAATTTCCATGGTGTTCCATAACACATTAAATATTTTAAATCATATGAATAATGAATGATTTTAATAAATTAATCATATAATATCATGAGAGTGTAGATATTCACGACATATCATGTAAATGGGTAGTATAAACACCATGTAAAAGAAACTAGGTGAATAACATGAAATAATTATCAATAGAATGTAATATGAGATAAAATCCATTAATTTGTGTTTCTGTTTGAGTGAACATTATTTAAAATATATTAAAAAATTATTATGTTAATTATATAAATGATTGAGTAAAATTTACATGCTTATAATTATTTTTATTTATCTTATTACCACTATTTTTGCAATTACTTAAATAATAATGTTTGTCTCAGGTATTTTGACAAAATCGGTTTATATGTCAACAAAACATTAGTGGGACAAAAATGGTCAAATGGGTCATCATATAACATCTATAGAATAATAAATTTTAATTTTTTAATACATTTATTAAAAAAAAATTCTTTTTAATCCAATCATTAAATATTATTATGAAAATTCAATCAATAATACAATTATGGATATAGTATGTTGTACGTACGCAGGACTGACA
Source organism: Viscum album (assembly GCA_963277665.1). Lineage (NCBI taxonomy): Eukaryota > Viridiplantae > Streptophyta > Magnoliopsida > Santalales > Viscaceae > Viscum > Viscum album. The sequence continues at coordinate 1,571,801,757 of OY728121.1, read as the reverse complement.
TTATCAATTTTAATAATCATTATGGAATGAAGTTAATTAAATCTAATATTTATAGGGTGATAATTATTTTCATAAATAATTATTTTAATCAGATACATTTATATTTAGAATTCAAGTGATGTTAAATGAATCACATCCTTTTGAAGATGTGGAAGTCCACATGTCCATGAATGATATTATCACATTTTACGCGATTGGAAGGGTAATAAATAAAACGAAACATATTATATTTCCAAAAAATGTATTTATGTCATTAATATAAAATATTTTTTATTATGTTAAATATTTTTATTTAAAACCATAATTGATACACTTCATGTATAGTGTGAATGATTCATATAAAATTTAGGTGTTGTATTCCACACGTCCCAAAATGATTTTATCATTTTTACACAAAATAGAATTTATAATGATATGAGACATAAAATAATTAATGAAGCATAAATGAATAATAAAAATCATTTATATAATATAAAATCTTATTTTTCATCATAATTGCCACCATGAGATGTGGTAAAGGAACGATGAACAATCATCGTTTTATGAGGCAGTAGTTGTCCGTAGAGGTCAACAGTATGTTTGTTCTCTATTAGAAGGAGGTGTGTCTGTGTTTAGTTTGAACCCTTATAATAAAATAATAACAGTATATAGACTATATGTTTTTGTTATAAATTCATTAAATAATAATATTTTTAGGATTGGAGAAATGAAATAACATTAGAGATCATATGTAATAATGTTACCTCTTAATCAGGTAACCGCTTTTGGTTTTCACCGAAGGGCTTCTTTGTAATTTTCCATGTCCAATATGGGGAATCAAGGAGAAAGGTATGAATTTTTGGAATCTATTTTGGATGATATAAGTATAACCTATGTGGTTGTAGAGTTGTGATAATGTGGGAGGTGTGGTGGCCTTTTATATTATAAAGGAAAAAAATACTCACATATAATTTTTGAAACCAATTTAGTGGTTCCCAAGTTTTACCTAAAAAGTTAAAAAAATAATGGAATAATGGAAGGTTTATGGCTGAATAATTGATATAAAATGGGTAATGGAAATTTTGATAGGTTAATAGGGTCATTAAGATTAATGTTCGGTCGCTTATTATGTTTAATTTTACTATAATATATATAATTAATTTTAATGACATTCCAAATATTTTTGTAAAAAAATTTGTTGAATTTATTTGGAATTATAATTTATTCTAATTCCATATATGGATTCCATTTTTAAAAATATAAATCTTATAATTGGATGAAATGTATTTTAATTTATGCTTGATGTGGGGATGACAATGATGGTCTGTAGAGAAAAAACGTCTGAAAGTTTGCTTTGTTCTTATTGTCAATATCAAAGTGAAAATGATTCCAATTAACTCAATTGAATTATTTGATCAAAATTTTATCTAATTAAATTTCCAAACCAAATAAAATTATAATTTATCCTTATTAATTGAATATAAAAATAATAATTTTTTAAGTAAAATTCAAAATTTGTCAAAGTTCATTAAAAAATGAATCTTTACATAAAATTTCCAAAAATAGCCATATAATAATTTTTATATTTTAATTATAAATAAGAATAATATTTTGACATATTATATTTATAAAATGGTTAAATTGGGATTTAGACATGGTTCCCCATTAATTTTTTTTAGCAATGTCTCTATAAAAATAATTTATTTTTTCCCTGAAATTATGTTTTTATCTTAATCCTATCAAATATATTAGATGAATATAAAAAATATATTGTTAGATATATAATATATATATATCTCTCTCATTAATATTACCCACTAATTGTAATTAATTTAATTTATTAGGGTAAAACAACTCTGTGATCATAAAAATTATAATATTTTAGTTTATATTAAATTTATTCTTATATTCATTTATAATGAATTTTTATAATTTTAATTCATTATAATTTTTTGTAGACCATATACTATCATATGTATGTGGTTACTATTTGTAACTACTAATTTAATGGAAAATTTATATCATATTATATTAAATAATAATATATAATAATATATTTTTTATTGGTAAAACTCATTATTTCGTGTAAGGAAAATAAACATACTATTCGCATGAATTTGATGATTTAACATATATTAAAATTAATTGAAATAGTGAATATATAAAAAATTCCTAGGATTTTATATTCCCTTACAAACTTGCTATCATGTTCCACATATTTTGTTGAATAATATGTTCCTACTTTTTGTTTTCGAGGTGTTACATATGGAATTCATTTTTGTAAACAAATTATCACATCATTACGACATAATTATGACATCATTAATCATACTGAAAACCTTAAACTGTATTTTAACTATTCATAGATAAATGAGTAATTTTAGAAAATATTCATAAAATCACCCTATATATATTTCAAAGTGATAATTTAAAAAATGATTATTTTTTTATCATAATACACTAAATATAACAATTTTAACTTTAAAAAAATTCCCTTGTTTATTTAAAAAATAGTTGGTTGAAGATGAATATTAATGTTTTTGAAGCTTAAAATTTTTCTACATCCTAAAAAAAATAATTTATAATTAATGGTTAAAAATGAGTGTATTTAGTATATAATTTATTAAAATAAGTACTTTTTATAATACTATAGTTTATTATAAAAATTTATAACTTCCTTGATCGGTAAAATTTGTGTCTGAAAAATCAATATATGAAATTCCTCCCCAATTGAAATGATAATTTGTTTAGGAAATCTATTCATAAAATTGTAAATGATAAAATAATATTAATTCTATAAATGGATTACACATTATGAAATAATGGTGAGGACATGTAAACAATCATAACATTGGTGTACGACATATGGGTACATTGTTTGATGTTGATAGATTCGTGGGATGACTCATCTAACATTAATCGAGTAGTAATTTCTACTAACATGAAATTATTAAATATGATATTTCATTATAGATTCATTTTTTAATGCTCAACATGACCATGTTGAAGGATGAATCCCTATGATTCTAACTCCCTCTAATGTTCTAATGAATGGGCTTCACATGACGTAACCCTACTGGTTAAGGACATCTATTTTTTATGCATTAATTAGCATTGGTCATTTATAAATATAGGAACTAATTATAATGTATAAATTTTTAATATGATTATAGTATTAACTGTTAATAATAATGGATTATCTTCATTAACCAATGACTATATTGACCAACAATCATATTTGACCAATGGTCGTATAACTATCGAATCATGATTTAGCGACCCAAAATTTTATCAATGTAGTTTCTCCCTTATTGTAGTAACTTCATGTAGTATAATCAAATATAATAAAAATAGAACAAGAAACACATTCAATGATTAAATTAAATACAAAATTCAATGTGACCATTAAACACCATTTTTTTCACTTATGTGGTCTGAATTTTGAATATCTGGCATACATGGTTGTGATCAGTAGGCTCTTTGGATTCTGATAGGGAAAACATAATTTTTGGTGAATTGTTACTTTCCCTTATGAATATTATTATTCCCTTATGAATACTAATATGACCCTTATGAACTGTAAATTGTCTATGTGAATACGAACCTTATTAATGATATGGTAAATAAAATTTATCAATCTTATAAGTGACAATATGATAAAATGAGATTATAGTGTGGGTATTTGTTTATGTCATGAATAATTATTGACTACTTTAAAAATTTAAAAAATATACTTTCATAAAATTTATTTAAAAACTATTATTTCGTAGAATTATCACTATATGGGAATTTTATGAGACATTAGTTAATTTTTCCAAGTGATAGAAAATAGGTTGAATTTTAAAATATTTATTTTTCATGTATATTATGATTTTAATTAACAATTAAATTACTTATATTTTGAAAATTATTTACGTAAAATGGATCACATTTTTGAAATCTACATGTCTATAAATAGTTACATTGATTTTTCATGATTTTTCTGAAACACATGATTTTTTTGGTGAATAGTAAAATGTGATAATTTAATAAATATTCAAAATAAATGAATTTCAGCTTCATTCATTAGTCATGAATGATATAAATGGACATTGTTTGGATCTAAAATTCCTGTTTTACTTTATGTACTCTTGGAAGCATCACTATATCTTGTCTTAAAGGAAAATAATAATCTAATGAATTAAATTTTGTGAAAACAACCCTCCCCACCACAATAAATAACACCCCTCAAAACCTCATTTCCTCACAAATCTCAAACCATGTTATAAATATAAATTATTCTAAAAAATATTCCAAATCTACAATACCACGTCCATCATACCTTGGTATAATAAAAATTCCAAATACTCTCCCCTAAAGAGGCTCTCAAAGAAGATATATTCAAGATGTAATTTCATTATCTTTTCTTTCAATTTCCTTTCAAATTTATTTTATCTTCTTCTCTTATCCTAACCATATATTATCCAATAATCTTGATAACTCTATTATAATTTAGATAATTTAATTCAAAAAAATTCACAGAAAATCATTCATTATTTTCCTCCCACTCTCTCTTTGTTTATAAAAATGAAATTCTAGCTCGGGATGTGTTAATTTACTGACATTGTGGGTGATGCACATCCATTTTCCTTAAAATAATTCAAGTATTTAAAAAATAAAATTAAATGGTTGAAAAATTATTTTAATATATATTTTATAACCCCTTTTATAGTCAGCTAAAAAATTTATACAAAATACTAAATGGGAAAAACATGTTCGTTGTAATCCAAAACACCATGAAAATTAACCAAATGAAATCATCAATAAATAATAACTAATGATTCATAATGATTATAAAATACATTATAAGACAATTTAAACATCCATAAGACCATTCATAACTTGTAATAGTTATTATGGACGTTTATCAATGTTCTTCATAAACTTCCATTCATGTGAACATAGGAACCATTCATGAAAACTAAGAAAAAGAACACTTCTGAACAACGAATTTAAACTATAAAACTCGTCCAAAAAATTATAAAAGAACTTAATAAAACAAAAATGAATCATAATAATGTATAAAATGTTCTATAGTTTTTAATCAATTAATATTATTTGAATAAATAGGACAATTATGTGAAGAAAGCGTTCAAATACAAGGTATGGGTAATTCTCAAACCCAACATTCCCTCTTCTGGTTTTCCCCTTTTCACTCCATTTTCGGTATGGTTATTCATTAAAAATAATTTATTCATCATTATCAATATATTTAAAGGATATAAATGTTTTATAGGTGTCAAACACATTTTTTTCCAAAAGAACAATTATTTCAAAAAAACATCTTTTACTTCTCACTCAAGGTTGATGGTTCTTATATCAAGTATGTCATTCCCTCTTTCATTTGGGAACCTGATTTTTTTGAATGTATGATTTATGTAATCAAACCAATTCATATTCATGGGATATTTGTTTCCATGATTTATATGTGTTCCATGTGGAATTCAAGATAATGAAAAGGTAATGATGTGATGGGTGTGCACGGAATTGTATACTACAATATTGATGTTATGATGTGACACGTGCACCTGGATTAATACAAAACTCTAATCCATTGTTTAATGTGGAGAATTTTAGTATTAAATTTGAAATATTCATGAACATGATGGTAGATTATTTCACAAATATTATAGGTAGTTAACCACAAATACCTATGTTTTAATTTTTATGCATTTCCAAATTTCAAGCCTTTTATTAGTTTCCCCAATCATGTTTATGATCATATGCCTATGTTGTGATGATAATTTTTATGTTCACCCCATTTTTTATTGTCTCATTTTATTATCCTCTTACTGGGATTTTAGCTCACCCATTTTTATTTATATCCTCAGGTGACTACATTTACTAAGTAAAATCCAAAATCCAAGAAGAAGTCATAGAAGAAGGAATTAAAATATATGTTTTTTTGTAAATGTTATGTATTGTCAAAGTTTTTCCAAGACAGTAATCCCCTAGATCCATATTGGGTAATGTTTTTATGATTTATACTATTAAAAATATTTAAATGTAATTTAAGAATAGCAGGGTCACTACAGTTGGCATCAAAGGAAATGTTTAGTTAATATTGGAATTTGGACTAGAGGAAACTAGTTAAAACACTATTATGAGACTAAGTATATGTAAGAACATAAGAAGCATTTCAAAACATAAGGATGGAATAATAGTTTATCTTAGTTTTAATTTTACAAATGAATAAATTTTTTATTCATTAACTATTGACTTATGCCTTCTTCTAGCCTTTTATATTTTTGAAAATAGTGGGAAATAAGATTAACTAGGCCTATAACCCATGTGAGGAAAAATGCAGTGACTTCCCAAAAGACATTCCCAATTTTTTGGGAGGTGGAGATAAAAAGTTCATCAAAATTATACACCATTTTCCCATGTTAAAATAATATTTTGAATAATATGGAATTTCCTCTATCACCTAAAGGGGAGAATCAAGTGTTTGAGTGTTTTATGGTGCATCGACCACTAATGTTTAATGGATCATATGATCCACTAGTTGTGAAACATTGTGTCCAATCGATGGAGAAGATATTTTTTATGATTCCCTATTCCGAGATGGATAAGGTGGCTCTATTTTTTTATCTTCTCGGTGGAGAGGCTGACCAATGGTGGGATTTTATTAAGAACACCAACATGAGATATGAAATTTAAGAGATGGAGTTCTAAGACATTATGATATTGTTTCATAACAAGTCTATCCAATGAAATCTTCATACAAATATGGAGAGAAAAATAAATGGGCTAAATGAAAAGGATGTGGAATTTTTTACAACATACATAGTCAACTTCACTAGTCTTTCCAGTTATTCTTCATGATATGTTACAAAAAATGGTAGAAAAATTGATAGATTATTCAGTGGATTAAAACCACACATTTGAAGTACTATTTAAATTCAATACTTTTTGAGTTATGAAGTATCCATTTGATGTTATCTTAACTTATAGATGGTGTTTGAAGAATTGTAATATGTCTATGGTGATATGAAATAAAATATGATGTTTCATGCCAATGCTATGACAACCCTTCTTTTATTACAAACTTTAACATGATTTATTACATAAAACATCACTTGATACAAAAAAGGAGATCGAGAGGTTTAGTGTCTCTGTGGCATAGGATCATTAAATTAAAACTTATAACATGAAATAAAACATCTTTATTGAAAAATTCCTTTGCATGACCACTACATTATCTCGTACTTAGTATTGCATGGGATAACCAGAGGACATGCATAAGAAAAGGGTGAGATATAAAGCCCTATAAGGGAGTACACATGGAATAACATGAGGAGTACAATACATGTTGGAAAATAGGAATATAAATAGAGAATAATAGAAACATGAACATAAAGGAATGATAAAGCATGATAATCATAACATGGAAATGTGGTAACAACACTTAACATGGAATTAGCATGAGCCAAGGCTCATTACACATGGAGCATGAGTAAATCCTCATTGCACAAAAAGGATGAAGAAACCCTCGTCGCACTTGAGTTAGCAAGAGTCAACACTCATTGCACAAGACGTATCACGATACTATACTTTACCCAATGCATTGGAGCGCGATAAGGGCGCACGAATCTTAAACATTTCATTTCATGCATAAGTGTGCCACATGGATCATAAAACATGGATTCATTTAACATAATATTTTATTCCATGATAAAGGAATGTGTAATTCATACATGAAGCTTTATAATCAATAATTAAATGTTCATAAGGGTGAATATCCTTGATGGAGAAATGGGCATGGTACTCACTACACAATGACATTGGCATAGAAAATCGGTGCAATTTCGGCAGCGCAACGGTGTGACTTAAGAAATCATAAAAATGGTTGATTAGAGAGAAAGGGGTGTCTCATAATATTTTCATGAAATGGAAACTAAAGGGGGTCATATAGATACATATACATACAATTTTAATGGAATATAGATTCTTGATACAAATGTATTACATGAATGTAAAAGAGGAGAGAGAAGTTCCTTTCAGAATTTCATCATAGTAACCGGTGTACATGAGAGGCATTTAATGAGAGATAAATGGGTCTCCCATCATTCAAAAAATAATAGGGAAGTATGGGGGAGGTTCAAAACCATACCCCAACATTTATAATTGAAACAAAAGTGCATAAAAATATTATGAAAATTGGACAAAAATGAAAAAGGAAGAAAAACCCTTACTTGAATGTGATCTTCCGAAGGCTTGAGAGAGGCTTGAGAGATGCTTCTTGGGAGATTGGGGCACCCTTGGAGGATTCTATAGAGATTAGGGTAGAGGTTGGGAGAAATTCAAGGGTTTTGAGTGAGGGGGAAGTGGGAGATTGGGTGGGTTTATATAGGAAAGGTGCGGGAATTCATTATTATTTAGGTTTCATACCCCTTATATTAAATTAATCCAAACCACAAATCAGCCCATGGTTTTTGCCCATGGGTTTTGGAAATGGGAAGAGGAATACAATATTTTATAAGGCCAAAGTCCGAAATTCTTAAAATAATAGGGTTCCTTATGTGGAGGTGAGTCACACTCCCATGGAAATTAATTTTTAAAGACAAGGTGTTTAATAAGTCTTGAGGGGTCCATTAATGCTTTGAAAAGTAAGTAAAAAAACCCAAAATAAAATGATTTTAATATTAAAACATATATTGGCCGAACATTAATCTTATAGTATTTTATTACATCACTATTGGGTCATTATGATGTCATAAAAGACATTATATATTTAAACGGTATTTAATTTTTACCCAAAAATTTGACAGTCTCAAAAAATTATGAAAAACTCACTGTTGGACAATTTTGACTTCATGATTCAAGAAATAACATATATTTATCTAAATAATTTTCTAAATATGTTAATTTTCACTTTTAAAATAAAAACCGACATTTATCGAAAATTCATGGGGTTTGACAGAAATGGCTTTCAAAACTTAATAAAAATTATAATTGAATTCATAAAATTATAAGATCATTTATATTTAATAAAAATTAATTTAATAATAATAATATTATTATTTTATTAAAATATTATTTAAATAAAAAATATTCCATTAATTTAATAAAATAGATTTCTTAATTAAATAATAACTACAAAGACTATTTTAACTTTAAAAAATATTAACAATGTATTCATGATGACAATAAATTATATACATTATTATATAAAAAAATAATGTACATGAACATAGTACTATCGATTTGTTACATAACCCCTTAAAATAGCCATATAAGAACTAAGGGTAAGGTGTGTGATGGTAACAAACTCATGGGGTGGCTCGGATAACATTGGTCGAGTGGTAATCTCTATCAACTTCTACTATTCACGTAGATGGTCCAGTTCGAGCTTGAGATGATGAAACTCATCATGGGATAGGTCAAGAGGGAAGCCCAAGGATGCTACCTCTTTTCTGAGCTCCGATAAATGGGCTTCATATGGAGGATTTCTACTGAATGAGGCCATCGCTTCTTTTTTCGGAGTAAATTGGATTTGTTAAAGTCCTATATTTATACTAATCATGTGATCACTCTTCAAAGACTATACTAGAAATGGTCAAAATTCTTGACATAAAACCAATGAATTTGACATCTTATAAAAATATTTTTCATAAAGAGACATTTCTATAGATCAAGAGGGATTTTCCATTAATGAAACTTTGGGTCGTTATAATATTCCCCCCTTAAAAAATTTCACCCTTGAAATATTCTGTTTCCTGCACTAAAACAAATGTGGGTAACTCATCTTCATCATTTCCTCCAATTCCGAAGTTGCTTCTTCAAACTTGTGGTTTCTCTATAACACCTTGACAAGGGGAATTCTCTTATTTCATTGAACGGTTTCTCTACGATCTAAGATCATCACCGGTTGCACCTCATAAGAAAGATCTTCTTCCAATTGTACCACCTCAGAAGAGAGTACATGTGAAGGGTCCTGTATGTACTTTCTTAAGAGGGATACATGAAATACATAATCCACTTTGTCCACGGTAGGTGGAAGTGCTAGAAGATAGGCTACAACCCCAACACGATCAAGAATCTCGAAGGGGCCGATGTACCTTGGACATAACATCCCTTTCTTTCCAAACCTCAGGACCTTTTTCCACAAATATATGCATAGAAACACCATGTCTCCAACTTTAAACACAATGTCTCATCGACGGTTATCTGCATAACTCCTCTGTCGACTCTGGGCTTCCTTGATATGCTTCTGAATGGTTTTCACATTCTCCACCATTTCCTCGACCGTTTCTAGTCCAAGCATCTTAACTTCACCAACCTCATCCCAACATGTTGGTGGTCTTCACCATTTACCATACAGGGCTTCATATGGTTCCATTTGGATACTCGAGTGGAAACTATTGGTATATGAGAACTCAACTAGAGGAAGATGTTGATCTTATCCTCCTTTAAAGTCCATTGAGCATGCTCTCAACATGTCCTCAAGTGTTTGGATAGTCCACTCGTATTGGCCATCAGTTTGAGGATGATAGGCCGTACTAAAGTTCAGTTCAGTATTCAGAGCATGTTGAAGACTCTTCCAAAACATAGAGGTGAATCTTGAATCTTGGTCAAAAACAATAGCTAGTGGCACTCCATGAATCCTTACCACTTCCTTGATATAAACCTGTTCCAGTTGATCAAAAGAGAAATCCTCCCGTATAGCAATGAAGTGTGCAGTCTTTGTAAGACGATCTACAACAACCCAGATTGCATTTTTTCCTTTGGATTTCCTCTGAAGTCCGGTGAAAAAGTGCATGGTGATGTTATCCCATTTCCATTCCGGTATGGGCAATGGTTGAATCATCCCCTTATACTTCTACCACTCTGCCTTCACTTGCTGAAACACGAGGCACTTTGATGTATATTCAGTGATCTCCTTCTTCATATTATCCCATCAAAGGCTTTCTTGGAGATCTCGATACATCTTTGTGCCTCCTGGGTGAATAGAGAAATTTGAACTATGTGCATCATCCAAAAGTTCCTTCTACAGCTCCGGACTTGATGGAACACATAGTCTTTTCCCAAACCGCACAATTCCTTCTCCATTAACATTAAACACCAAGGAGTTCCCTTTTTCGATAGCTTCCACTTTTTCCTAAATTCCCACATCATCCTTTTGAGCATCCTTTAACCTTTCCAAAAGAGATGGTACAATAATAATTTGTGAAAGGATTTAGGATGTTCCCTTTGTTATGATTCCCATGTCCATCTTCATCAAGTCTAATAAGATTGGATCCTTCTCAATTCTCATCATTGATAGAATCGTTGGGTCCTTTATACTTAGGGAATCTGCCACCTTGTTTGCTTTCCCAATGTGGTAATGTATTGAATATTCATAATCCTTGAAGAGATCTATCCATCTTCTCTGGCGCATGTTAATCCATTTCTGTGTGAATATATATTTAAGACTCTTGTGGTCAGTATATATCTCACATTTCTCCGCATAGAGATAATGACTCCAGATTTTCAATGCATAGAAAACCACTGATAACTACAGATCACGCATTGGATAGTTTAGCTCATGGATTTTCAACTCCCATGAGGCATAGGATATCACTTTATCATTCTGCATTAGCACACATCCTAAGACTTTCATTGAAGCATCACTAAATACCACAAAAAGTTCCCCACTTGTGGGTAAAGTGAGCATGGGCATAGGGATAAGCCTCCTTTTCATCTCCTTGATGCTTTCTTCACATTCATCACTCCAAGAAAACTTTACTGCCTTTCGAGTTAGCTTGATATCAGGATAGGAAAATCATGAGAAATTTCTCAAAAATTGTCGATAATATCCAGCTAACCCCAAGAAGCTACGGATATACGTTACTGATGTTGGCCTCGGCCATCCAACAATTGCATCTGTTTTGGAGGGGTCCACAGATGTCCCATTGCATGTGATGATATGGCCCAAGAATGAGACCTCCTTCAACAAGAAATCACAATTTCTGTACATTTCATAGATCTTCTCCTTGTGCAAAGTCTCTTGTTAAGTTCTTAAATTCTCCTCATTATCCTCTTTGGTTTTGGAGTATATTAGAATATCATCTATAAATACTACCAAAAATTTGTCAAGGTAATCTCTAAAGACTCTATTCATTAAGTCCATGATGATTTTTGGATCATTGGCGATTTTTAAAGGCATCACTATGAATTCATAGTGCCCGTATCATGTGCAAAAAGAATTCTTGAGGATATCTTCCTTCTTCACACTTACGTGATAGTATCCCGACCGCAAGTCTACCCTGAGGATGTATTGTGCTCCATGCAGCTGATCGAACAAGTCATCAATTCATGGGAGAGGAATCTTTTTCTTTATTGTGATTTTGTTATGTTCACGACAATTGGAGAAAATTCGCATTGAACCATCCTTTTCTTGACGAAGAGGACTGGTGCACCCCATGGTTAAGCACTTGGGCGTATAAATCCTTTATCAAGATTCTCATGTAGTTGTTTCTTCATCTCTTCAAGCTCAACGATAGCCATTCATTATGGAGTCTTGGATATTGGTAGCATCCCAGGTATAAGTTCAATTGAGAATTCAACATCTCTTCTAGGAGGAAGACTAGGCAATTCCTCGAGAAACACTTCAGCGAATTCCCTCACAATAGGAATTTCTTCAAGGATGGTTTCTTCCTTGGACTCAATCATCTGAGCCGGATACGCGTGCTCATAGGGAAGTAATATCCATTCATGAGATGATGTACATAAAGTAGATTCATCTTCCTCCTTACACTTGTAAGGAATCGGGGGTCGATTCTTCATATGGAGTGTGATTTCCCTTTCCAGAAAATTTATGTTGGCTCTATATAACGAAATCCAATCCATGCTATGAATTGAAAAAAATTCCACTATAGGGAGTATGACAAGGTTCGCTGGAAAATTCAATCCACAGATTATAAAAGGGGGGACTTATACTCATGCAATGCAATGATTGCCCCATTTTTCATACTCAACGATATCTTCACTTCCATGATTTGTGGTGGTGATGGGATTGTTCTACTAAACATTTGAGATATAAAAGAATTTGTAGAACCTGAATCAAAAATTCCATTGGATATTCTTGAATGAATAACTAGCGTACCTATCACCACTTCGTTTTCGGGGTTCAATTCGGTAGAAGTGATGGCAGAAGATCTTCCTTGCTACCTTGGCGGTTGTTGGATGCCTCTGAAATCCCTAGGATTAGGGCTTTGATTTTCAAAATTCCCCAGTTCTTTGAATTTGTATCATTTAACAATGCGTTGAGGTTCGAATGGACCGTTCCTCTCGTCTATTGCTGTCGCGGGTCTTTCATGCCAACAGTTAACAGCTAGGTGCTCTTCCCTTCTACACCTGAAGCATTTCTCATCCCCTTAAGGCAATTTACAGGGTTCTTCTTATCAAACATTTGGCAAGTAGGGTGCTGGATCTTCTTAGCACCTTTGGATTTATCCATCGGACCACCAGCATTGAAGTCCACCTTACGCTTCTTGTCCTCATGATACCCATGTGATTCCCTGATCTCCATTTCGACCTTGAGGGAACATCGGACAATTCCCTCATAGCTGTCGAAGTCACGGATCGCTAATTCTTTCTGCAAGCAAGGCTTCAACCTAACAAAGAAGCATTCAACCTTGCATTCAGGGGTAACGACAAAGCCGGAAGCGTATCATGGAAGACTTGTGAAGTTTGCCTCATACACTCCAACATATTCTTCATCTTTTTTCTTAAGGGAAAGTATTTCTGTTTCAATCATATGCCGAAGGGTGTGCGGAAAATATTTATCGAAAAAAATCTTCCGGAAATCCTTCAAGTCCAATGCCTCGATCTCCTCCTCGTACTTCGTATATTTGATCAACGTACACCATTGATCAGCTTCACCCTCCATACGATAAGCTTCCAGGGCAACATTCTCTTGTTCAGAACATTGAAGGATAGAGAAGATCTTTTCAATGGAGTTGATCCATTGTTTAGCGATTTTGGGGTCAGATGGTCCACTAAAATAAGAGGTCTTTGTCTCATTAAGCTCTCGATAGCGACTTGTTCTTTCTTGGGGGGTGTTGAACGTTCTATTGATCCGTGTTTCTATTCAAAACCTGAGTTATATGGGAGAGAAGCATGACAAAGGTTGAGATTCCCACTCCCATTGGATTGGTAATTTCATTAGTATAGTCATCACACTGATATTCACAATGGTTGTTAGACCGAGTCCTCCTATTACCGGCCATTGGCTAAAATAAAAGGAAAGATAGGGGTAACACATAAAGGGTAATCCAAAGACAAAAGTTGATGACTTATAAATAATATTTTATTTCTTTAACTCAGGAGTCTATAGGCTTCAATCTAGGATTTTCATGATCAACTTTCTAACATATATTCTTAGGGGTTTTTTTAATTCCCTTAATAAGGGTTCACACTAATCTTGTGAATTTATCAAAACATGTCCCTCGGGAGTGTCGTAACCAAGATTTCAGCAAGGCCTGTTGTCGTGCACTAGTTCCCGTTCGAGTCTATCTCAAAGAGGTGTTTTTGAGTATTATCCCTAGGATACATCTATGCCAGAGCCGCCTCTACCTGCTCATATCCAGACAGGGATGTAATTGTTTGATAAACCACTTACTCAGTACTTACCAAAACTTAGGGGGCGTTATTATACAATGTCTTGTATCTAAGACTTTACTAGGTTTTCCTAATCCCAAAAATAACTAATCCTTTACTCTGATACCAATTATGACAACCCTGCTTTTATTACAATCATAAACATGATTTATTATATAAAAATTCACTTGATACAACAAAGAAGATCAAGAGGATTAGTGTCTTTGGGGATTATGATCATTACATAAAAACATAAAACATGAAATAATACATCTTTATTGAAAACATCCATTACCTAACAACTACATTCCCTCATACTTAGCATTGTGTGGGATTACCTGAGGACATGCATAAGAAAAGGGTGAGATATAAATCCCAGTAAGGTAGTACACATGGAATAACATGAGGAGTAAAATAAATTTTATCCAATAGGCATATCAACAGAGAATAAGAGAAACATGAACATAAAGGGATGATAAAGCATGATAATCATAACATGGAAATGTGGCAACAACACTTAACATGGAATTAGCAAGAGCTAAGGCTCACTGCACATGGAGCATGAGTAAATCCTCATTGCACATAAAGCACGAGTAAACCCTCATTGCACGTGAATTAGCATGATTAAACACTCATTTCACATGACATATCATGATACTATACTTTACCCAATGCATTGTAGCACTATAAGGGAACACCCTTATTAAACATTTCATTTCATTCATAAGTGTGCCACATGGATCATAAAACATGGATTCATTAAACATAATAATTTATTCCATGTTAAAAGAATGTGGAATTCATACATGATTATTTATAATTAATAAGTTAATGTGCATAAAGGTAAATATCCTTGATGGAGAAATGGGCATGGTACTCACTACACAATGGCATTGGCTTAGAAAATCGGTGCAATTTCGGCAGTGTAACAGTGTGACATAAGAATTCATAAAAAGGGTTTATGAGAGAGAAAGGGGTGTCTCATCATATTTACATGAAATGGACAGTAGGTGTTTCATATAAGTACATGTCCCAACAATTGTAATGGAATTTAGATTCTTGATACAAAAGTGTTACTTGAATGTAAAAGAGGAGAGAGAAGTTCCTTTCAGAATTTCAGCATAGTAACAGGTGTACATGGGAGGCATTTAATGAGAGAGAAAGGGCTATCCAATAATTCAAACAATAAGAGGGAAGTATGGGGGAGGTGCGAAACCATACCCCAACATTTTTAATTGAAAAAAGGGCATAACAATATTATGAAAATTGGACAAAATGAGCAAGGAAGAAAAACCCTTACTTGGAAGTGTGCTCCCAAAGGCTTGAGAGATGCTCGAGAGAGGCTTCTTGGGAGATTCGGGCACCTTGGGAGGATTCTATATATATTAGGGCAGAGGTTGGATGAACTCCAAGGGTTTTTAGTGAGGAGGAAGTGGGAGCTTGGGTGGGTTTATATAAGAAAGGTGAGGGAATTCTTTATTATTTAGGTTTGGGACACATTATATTAAATTAATCCAAACCAAAAACCAGCCTATGGTTTTTTCCCATGGTTTTTGGTAAAGGGAAGAGGAAAAAAATATTTTATTAGGCCAAAGTCCGAACTTCTTCAAATAATAGGGTTGCTTATGTGGAGGTGAGTCACACTCCCATGGAAATTAATTTAAAAAGACATGGTGTTTAATAAGTCTTGAGAGGTCCATTAGTGGTTTGAATATTATGTCAAACAAACCCAAAATCACATTATTTTAATGGTAAAACATATATTGGCCGAACATAAAGCTTATAGTATTTTATTACATCACTATTGGGTAATTATGATGTCCTAAAACACTTTATATATTTAAACGGTATTTAATTTTTACCCAAAAATTTGACTGTCTCAGAAAATTATGAAAAATTCACCATTGGATAATTTTGAAATCCTGATTCCAGAAATAACATTTATTTTATCTAAATACTTTTCTAAATATGTTAATTTTCACTTTTAAAATAAAAACCGACATTAATCGAAAATTCACGG
Organism: Viscum album; assembly: GCA_963277665.1. NCBI lineage: Eukaryota > Viridiplantae > Streptophyta > Magnoliopsida > Santalales > Viscaceae > Viscum > Viscum album. Next base: position 1,571,785,136 of record OY728121.1, on the reverse strand, counting down.
GTTTTGACCGAAATGGCTCTCAAGCCTTAATAAAAATTATAATTGCATTCATAAAATTATAAGATCATTTATATTTAATAAAAATTAATTTAATAATAATAATATATTACTAAAATATTATTTAATTTAAAAAATTCCCTTAATTTAATAAAATATAATTCTTAATTAAATAATAACTATAAAGACTATTTGTACTTTAAAAACTATTTACAATGTATTCATAAGGAGAGGATAGAATATACATTATTTTAAACAAAAAAAATAATGTACATGAAAATAGTAATTTAGAATTGTTACATAACCCCTTAAAACAGTTGCATAATACCTAAGGGTAAGGTGTGCGATGGTAACATACTCTTGGGGTGGATCAGATAACATCACTCAAGTGGTAATCTCTATCAACTTCCAATTTTCACGTAGACGGTACCATTCTAGCTTGACATGATGAGGCTCAGCTTGGGCTAGGTCATGATCGAATCCCAAGGTTTCTACATCTTTTCTGAGCTCCGAAAAATGGGCTTCGTATGGAGAAATTCTACTAGATGAGGCCATCACTTCTTTTGTCTGAGTAAATTTTATTTGTTAAAGTCTTATAATTATACTAATCATGTTATCATAGTTCAATGGATATTTTATCAACGGTAAAAATTATTAACATAAAACCAAAGAAGTTTCCATCTTATAAAAATATTTTTCATAAAGATACATTTAACTAGATCAAGAGGGATTTCCCATTAATGAAACTTTGGGTCGTTACAAAAGCTTCTAAAGAGAATGGTAGTAGAAAACTCTACCACCAATATGTCAATAATGTGGGAAGAAAAATCATGGGAATTGCGTTAAAGGGATAGGGAAATGCTTCAATTGGGGGAGATAAGGCCACCAATCTCATGAGTAAAAAAAATACATGGGAAGGTAGAAGAATGAAGTGGAGGAAAGGAGAGCACCCCCCATTGTCCAACGCTACAACTATAGGGAGAATGGGAACAATGAAAGCCAGTGCACCAAAACATGATCCCTTTAGGGTAATCAAAATCATCAACCACAAAATCCAAATGATAAATGGGTGGCTTGTGACATCATAACTATAGATGTGGAGGATGAAAATGAAGTCATATAATGTACACCTCCTATTCACTAATGAATGGAAAAAGACATATTGGATTCTAGTTCTACGCATTCCTTTATATCATCCATAATTTCTAGAACTATATAATATATGCTTGAAAACCATGAAGTGATGATATCTATAAAAATATAAAGTGGTGAAATCATTGAATCTGGAGTGTTGGACTCTTCTCTTGTTAATGATTGTGGGAAGATTATTCCAACAAATCTCGTGATACTCCCCTTGGTGGAATTTGATTCCATAGTGGGAATATATTGTGTGTCATTATATAGAGAATGCATCAACTATTATGTGGGTGTCAGTTCCTTATGAAGAAGAATACCTCACTAAAATGGTTGAGTTAAAGGATGTTATCCTCCTAGGGAAAATGTCCATAGTAAGGGAATACAGTGTTGTATTTCCTGAAGACTTGTTTGACAAGCTACATGGAACATAATACTTCCCATATGGGGGTCTTCATTCTAGATATCATCAGATAATGGTGAAGAAGGAATATATTAAGAATAAAAACTTACATAAAATGTATGGGTACTATGTTTTTCTGTTGATGTATTTTGAACATAGTAATTCACCTGAAATCTTCATGGATATGATTAATAGATGCATTAGACATCAACTAGAAAATTAGTGATAGTGTTTATTGATGATATTATCATCTACTCCAAGAACAAGGAGGAACTTGAATAACATGTAAGACTTGTGTTGGAGACATTGATAAACGATATGTTGTTTTCCATGTTCAGAAAATGTGGCTTCTGGATGAAAACCATTGGTATTGTGTCTTTTGACAACTCATATACCAACAGTTCTAAACCGTTGGTATTGAGTTTTTCCAGAATTCTAGAATTCCAAAACTCTTATACCGATGGTTTAAAACCGTTGGTATTGAGTTTTTCATGAACTACTACACAAAATCCCTCTAGTAGCCCCTCCACTATACACCTGCATAAAAAATATCACAAAAACCACATACAGACTTAAAATAGTATAAAAAACACTTAAAATAGCACAAAACATCACATAAAACCATCAAACTCTTCCAACCATGTCATGTACTACAATTCCCTATTTCAATCTTTATATGACAATAATCATCAAGTAGTAATTCACCTCACCCCTACACAACCCCCCAACCATCATAGCCCCCCCACCTCCCCATTAAATACTAATAGATAGAATAGTATGATAAATACCTTTTAGAGTTGAATAAGTGTTTGAAATTGGCTCAAATCCCATTTTCTTTCTGATCCTAGATTTGGATATGTAATGATTTGTTTTGAATTTTGCATTGAACATGTATTTTTTATAATATTTAGTGAAAATGTATTTTCTTAGGAGTCTCGTCACTTATGACCCCATGAGTGAAACTACCCAACTCATGAAAAAGAGTTTTCGACTATCATTGATGAGTGTAAATTTCAGTTGTATTCACTTAAAATGATGCCCTTTTGAAACAAAAGAGAGACTTTGAGTGGTGTCATCCACACCACGCATCAAATTGAGGTAGATTTGACTCATACACATCACAAATGACCCATGGATTGTTTTCTTAAAGTATCAACACATTCTGAATACATTTGTTTGGTTTCCCGTATGCCGGTTTTTTTTACTTAAATGTGTATCCATTTTAAACAATAGAAAGACACTGTGAGTCGTACAGACCTCACCATCCCCCATAATGAGGCAAGGTTGACTTGTACACGTCAAAAATGACCCATATATCATTTTCCTAAAGTATCAACAGAATCAGAATGCGTTTGGTCCGTTTTCTGTATGTCAGTTGTTGTTTTTACTTAAACTGTTGTCCATTTCAATGAAAAGTTAGACACATTGAGTGGTGTCGGACAGACCGCGCTTCGGAGTGAAGCGAGGTTGACTCGTAGACGTCAAAAAATGACTCGTGGATCGTTTTCCTAAAGTTTTAATAGAATCTGAATGCATTTGGTCGGTTTTCCGTATGTCAATTGTTGTTTTCACTTAAAATGATGTCCATTTTAAATAAAAGAGATACAATTTGAGTGGTTTCGGACACACCACGCCTCGGATTGAGGTTGGATTGACTTGTACATGTCAAAAATGACACATGTATAGTTTTCCTAAAGCATCAACACAACCCAAATGCTCATGGTTGGTTCTTCGTTTGCCGGTAGTTTTTACTTAAAGCGTGTCCATTTAAAAAAAAGAATGACACATTGAGTGGTACCAGACACACCACACCTCGGATTGAGGCGGGGTTGACTCGTTCACGTCACAAATGACCCATGGATCGTTTTCCTAAAGTATCAACACAATCTGAATGCATTTGGTTGGTTTTCCATATGTCATTTTTTACTTTAAGGTTCATCCATTTTAAACAAAAGAAAGGCACGTTGAGTGGTACCGGACACACCGTCCCTCGGACTGAGGCAGGGTTGACTCATACATGTCACATAGGACCCATGGATCTTTTTCCTAATGTTTCAATAGAATCCGAATGTGTTTGGTCTATTTTCCGTATGCGAGTTGTTGTTTTCACTTAAAATCATGTCCATTTCAAATAAAAGTGAGACACTTTGAGGGGTACCGGCCACACCATGCCTCAGATTGAGGCAGGGTTGACTCGTACACATCACAAATGACCCATGGATTCTTTTCCTAAATATCAACAGAATCCGAATGTGTTTGGTCCATTTTCCATATGTCAGTTGTTGTTTTTACTTAAACTGTTGTCCATTTCAATGAAATGTGAGACACTTTGAGAGGTGTCAGCCACACCACACCTCAGATTGAGGCGAGGCTGACTCGTACATGTCACAAATGATCCATGGTTATTTTTCCTAAAGTATCAACACAATCCTAATGTGTTTGGTCAGTTTTTCGTATGTCATTTTTTACTTAAAACCGCATCAATTTTAAACAAAAGAAAGACACTTTGAGTGGTACCAGCCACACCGTCCCTTGGATTGAGGCGAGGTTGACACTTACACGTCACATATGACACATGGATCATTGTCCTATTGTTTCAATATAATCTGAATTCTTTTGGTCAGTTTTCCATATGCCAGTTTTTGTTTTCACTTAAAATCTTCTCCATTTCAAATAAAAATGTGACACATTGAGTGGTATCGGCCACACCGTGGCTTAGATTGAGGCGAGGATAACTCATACATGTCAAAAGTGACTCGTGGATACTTTTCCTAAAGTATTAATGTAATCTGAATGTGTGCGGTACGTTTTCTGTATGTCGGTTGTTGTTTTTACTTAAACTGTTGTCCATTACAAAGAAAAGCGAGACACTTTGAATGGTGTCGGCCACACCGTGCCTCAGATTGAGGCAGGATTGACTCATATACATCACAAATGACCCATGGATCATTTTACTAAAGTATAAACACAATCCGATTGCGTTGTTCAGTTTTCTGTATGTTGTTTTTTTAACATAAAAGCACATCCATTTTAAACAAAATAGAGACACTTTTAGTGATACTTGCCACACCGGCCCTTTTATTGAGGATGGGTTGACTCGTACACGTCACATATGACCCATGGATCGTTGTACTAAATTTTAATCAGAATCCGAATGCATTTGGTTAGTTTTACGTATGCTAGTTGTTGTTTTCACTTCAAATCTTGTCCATTTCAAATAAAACTGAGACACTTTGAGTGGTAACAGCCACACCATGCCTCAGATTGAGGCGGGGTTGACTCGTACACGTCACAAATGACTCATGGATAATAGTCCTAATGTATCAACATAATTCGAATGTGTTTGGTCCATTTTCCGTATTTTAGTTGTTTTTTTACTTAAACTGTTGTCCATTTCAAATAAAAGTGAGACACTTTGAGTGGTTCCTGCCACACCATGCCACGGATTGAGGCGGGTTAGACTCATACAAATCACAAATGATTGATCATTTATTGAATATAGTCATGTACCTCTTTAAATGGAAAAAAAATTCTCCGATGCTTTGAGTACATTTATCACCTTTCAATCATCCTTCAAACATAGATTGGAAACCTTACTTTCATATAATTCTAGGATTCATGAAAATAATTATTATTTTTAAAAAAATATCTTCAAAACATGAATTAATTATTGAGTGGTATATGTTCTTATCCTCTATTGTTGTCTTTTGGGCACCACTCCCAGTATATATCTCATTACCTCATTAAAATTGGTCATGGTGTGAATAAAATAACCATGGAATTGTAATTTCGTAAGAGATAATATCATATCAATTTCAATCAAAAAGCCTTCTACTTCAAAGAACATTTTCCATATCATTTTCCACATGCATAAACATGAAATACATGGGTAACTAAGAAACCTATGTAATAAAAAATAGAAAAATGGGTATCACAATACCAAGGAATACTAAAGGTCTAGTTAGTACACTAATCATACAATAAGAATCAAGTGAAAAAAATAGATTTGATAACAACGTCCCAATGAAGTAGTGGAAAACCCCAAGAGTAATCACCCCAAAATGTCAATATCAGTCCCCAAGGATAATAGGCCTAGAAAATAGGGGTAAGACTAAAGTAACACCTCCTTGATAACAACAATGAAATGGATGATTTCCTTAAGATAAACCATTAACCTAAGTACCCAAGGTAACCCATGTTCAGTTTTTCACAATCCCATTTCAATGCCTTGAAAACCATTCAAAACCATTTATAATACATTTAACAAAATCTAATGAATGCAAATTTTTATTTCAAAAAACTTTTTAAACACATACAAAGATCATGCCAATTTCATTAATAAATTTATAATTCAATTTTCAAATCAAAACAAGTAGTTTAATTATCAAAATATAGAAATGGAACCACCTACCTTGAATTTCGAGTTACACACACCCACAATAGAATACAAAACCAACTTCTGTTTTATGAACCAATAAACTAAAGGGGAATAAACTCCTCACAATAACCCAAAAAATATAATATAGAATCACACACCTCCAAACCATTATAACATCATTAGGCTTCCATATTTGGTCAAAAATAAGGAGTTATACTGAATTCAAAAAAATCCATACCAGAGTCGAAAACCATGTTCAAAAATAAAGAGTTATACAGAATTCAAAAATGTAATGGATCAATCTGCCCCTGATCACCATCACCATCACCACTGTGATCATCAGCCTCATCCTCCCCACCATCTTTGTCCTCATCGTCATCCTCGTCATCTTCCCCATGCTCATCGTTGGCCTCATCCTCGTCCTCGGCCCCATCCTTGCCATCCGCACCATCCTCACCCTCGGCCCCATCCTCGCCCTCAACCTCATCCTCATCCTCATACTCATCCTCTTCAGCATCCTCTTCATCACCAAGAACGACATCATCTCGACCCCCACTACAGCTTCCACCTGGTTCATTGGATAATGCACCCATCGACGACATAAATTTCTAACAAGACGCATTGACCTCTGGTGGAAGTGATGAAGATAAAGCTTTCATCAGTTTCATAAATTCTTTGTCCCTCGTTTGAACTAGTACTTCCAAATCATTGACCATTTTATCAGACTATCTTACATGCTCCTTGAACTGTTCCAACTTTGTGGTACTATAATGGATACCTAGAGAGGACTAATACCTCGGCAGGACTATATTCTTACCGGGCCGGCATCGTACTCGACCGGAGTGCTCCTTTTCCATAACCTGATATAAATGATCATGCAGCCCAAAATTGTGAGACTCCTAGGCATCAAGAGCCTCTAAAGAAGCCTGTTAAAAATATTAATAGATTATTAAATTTAAAAATAAATATTAAACATTTAAATAAACAAATTAAAACATACAATCTTTTCTCGGGTTGGTTCATTTACCACAGTTCCATCTTTTTTGCTTCTACTCGAGCAAAAACATTTTTCTCGAGGGATACGTCCTTAAATATTCAATTTGTGCTTCTGTAATGACATTGAAACAATATAAAGTGCAAGTATAATCATATATTCAGTATTCAATAAATCACATAATTTATGTAGGAAACAATAAAAAGGGAAATTCCTAAAGAAAAATTATAAACAACTATATCGTACCAGCTGCCTCTCATGATCTGACGTAGTTGTGTGCCCCAAAGTGTGGAGGTACTTCTTTGAATAAATGTTTTTTTTTTGTTTTTTTAGAAGATTCCAAAATAATGATTAATAAAAAATACGATTATATTAATGAAAAATATGAAAACTGTCATTTAAATACCTCAAATGAGATTAATACCATAAATTTGGCAGTCGCCCAATGGATAATCATTTGGCGATATTTCTCTATCCAGAAGTCATCCACGATAAGTAACGTCTCCAACTATGTGACCACTCTATAACACCATCCAACATACAGCTCATGCTTATAATCTCTCCAAAGCTCTCCTAACTCTTTTAAAAGTGTTGGTCATGCACCTTCGCCATCATGGAAGATAAACCATAGCTTAAACCCAATAGATAAGTTCATATAAATACAAAAAAATACTACATTAAATCCAATATATTTTTACCCATATTTGTGCCCACACTTTATCCTTGACTTTGTGTGGAAGATGTCTCCAAGAGAGAGGGATGACTGGAATGATATTGGATTATTAAGCTAGCGTCGCCCGAAAACCCTGACATTCCTTCCCAGAATTCTCAATCATTTGTCCATAAACATTGTATTCAACCATCAGCTGTGTCTGGCTATTCCATACTTCACACAAGCGAGTATGCCCCCTCCCCCACCTCCTTTCTGTAGATGAATCTGTTATTAATGAAAAATAATATCATTACAAGTTATAATAAAAATAAATTTTGGTATAAAAATTTGATAGAGTTATATGAATATACCTGTGGTAGTCGGATAAATGGGCGTCATTGGATGTGTTGAAGTTGACGGAATATCCTGTATAGGTGAAGTGTCCCTCTATGTATGCTCCTCAGCCACATACATTGTCGGAGTAGGAGTAGAAGAAGGTGGAATATAATAGCTCAGAGATAATGAACCATAAGAAAAAGATGATGGCATAGACGACTGGCCAACTGGTAGTGTAAACATCGGAGGTCTAAATATCATGTGTGTCCCTAAAGACACAGCAGGATCAAAATGGGGTATAGAAGATTCGTATGTGGTAGTGGATCGTCTAAATCTCGCACCATGAGCCCTCGTACCACTGGTCTCAGTACCGAGACCACTATATGATCGTCCAACTGTGACACCACCCCCCTCCAACCACTATCCTCACTACTGAAATCAATATCAGGCTCCTCATTGGATATCTCTCGTCTAGGGGGTGGATCCTGAACAAATGTTTAAAAAAATGTAAACACATGATATTATATGTTTTTGAAATATTTATATTTGAAATAAAATACTCACAATAGGGATGAGTGGAGAAACTCCCATCTGTATCATGTGAAGATTATTTTCTGTCATCTTTTTCCGCCACCTATCTTCAATGGGTGGCATTTCCTGCAATGAAAACAAATATGGAAGTAATTAGAAATAGATAACTAATGTGAAACCCAAAAAACAAATTATAGAAAAACCATTCTGATAAAAAAAACATAATGAAACTGATGATTTATGGTGGTTTGAAGGTAAGTTCTAGGATACACACTCTAAATGATGTAGGTGAAACATGTAGGTGAGGACACGACTGTATGATTCTATATATTTCCCACCACAACTTCAGGTTCACAATCAACTATGACAATTTAGCTATTGGAGTCATCATAAGTAATAAACAGATTGCTTCGTATTGCAGTATAGATATTGTCAACTTCATCATCACCATCATCAAAAACATGTATGGGATTTACTTCAATAATTACACCGAATTTAGGATGATGATCATCTTTGACATAAAAAACATGTTTCACCATTAATGCCAATACTTATGGTTCATCGGTGGCAAGAGTGCGAGTCATGTCAATTACTCAAAATCTACAATCATCAATAAAGGTTCCTTGCCTCGTCATTGAATCAAACCATTCAAATTTCATCATCGTGACAAGTCCATGCAAGCAATAATCCAAAATTATTATTTCCACTATGACTCCATAATAAGTTAAATTTTCAGAACGAGGTCTAGTATCCGATGAACTAGAATAACAGTCCGTTGTGGTAGTTATCATAACACCATTATGTTGTGTTCTCATGTTTCTTTCTCGTTCAGTAATAAAAAATTTGTATCCATTGATCACAAGTGATTTACAAGCATGAACCACGGTATTAGGACCAAAATCCAAAGCTCTAATTTCCTTAGAAACAGAGTCTGTAGGAAAACTCGATACCTAAAATATAAACAAATAGTAAACTTAATTAAATATTATTTTTATTTAGTTATTACAGAAATACTTTTACATTCAATTTCAACCAAGCAGAAAACTCTTTGCTATGAAAAGTCTCTTTCCTTCTCAATGATATAGAACGATGCTTTCTATATATTAATTAATTATGTTCCGTGTAGATAAAAATAATAATAGTTTACCATATATTTAAAATTACAAGAGATAAGATAAGATATACATGTAGAATTTACCAAATTGATATACTCATCAAACAAATCACAATTGACCAACACTGTGCGATGTGCTATCTCTCGCTCTTCAAGGATTAATTTCATCAATGTATATGATCTCGGAATTCCTCCTGTCTGAGGAAGTGATGGAAAACTGGGTTCAATTTTTCCATATTTCTCTTCTTCATTTCTTATTGGTCTGTTTATTCTCGTAGTAAGATAAGACAAATACATTTAGGGGAAATCCATACATTCTTGAACCATGTAACCGTTCACAATAGAACCTTCAGGATAATTCATATTCTGAACATATGATTTCAATGGGAACATGTTTCTTTCAGTTGGATACATCCAAAAAAAGCAATGGGTCCTCCAAGAAGTATTTTGGTCGGAAGATGGACAGTCAGATGCAACATGCATGCAAAAAATGATGGAGGGAATATTTTCTCTAACTCAAACAAAATTAATGGTGTCTCTGCCAGTAGTTTATTCAATAATGATTTAGACATCCTCTTATCACAAAGAACTCTAAAAAATAGAACAACTAAATAACTGAGACTCTAACATTATTGGACAAGAGATGACGGATTGATATTGGAATCAACTCATGCAAAAGGACGTGATAATCATGAGTCTTCAAAGAATTCATCTTAAACTCATTTTCTATTGACCCGTTTTGATATGTTTCTTGAATAGCCATTAGGAACATTAATATCCTCTAGCACTTCGAGAAATTTATTTTTTTCAGCAAGTGTCATCACATAAGAATAACATGGAACTTGCCATTTATTTTCACTTATATAGACAGGATGCAATTCTGGTCTGATCCCCCAATCTACCAAGTCACAATGAGATCGTAAATCTTATTTTTTCTTCCCCTTGAAATTTTGAAGAATCGAAAGAAACATTTCACATATATTCTTTTCAATGTGAATTACATCTAAGAAATGATGTTACAAGATGGTTGACCAATACGACAACTCAAAGAATATATTCTTCTTCTTCCAATTGTAATAGGTATCATTGGAAACATTTTTCCTCTTTCTAGATTTCATTACACACTTCCCAAATGAATAATGGAAATCTTTCAATTCGTTAATCACATCAGTTCTAGACATACGCTAAGTTGGATAGTCATTCTCCATGGTGTTGTCAAATCATCTAAAATTGTTTCTATATGGACGGTTCATTTGCAAGAATCGTCGATGTCCCATAAAACTAAAACTACGACAATATTTCAGTCTTCTTGATTGATTATTCTTTTTTCAAATAGGACATGATAATTTTCCTTTTGTGCTCCATCCAGATAACATTGCATAAGCAGAAAAATAATTGATCATCCACATAAGTGCATCACGCATCTGAAATATGTCTTTAGAAGAAGCATCGTATGTGGGCACACCCTCATCCCAAATAAGTTTAAACTCTTTTATTAATGGTTTCATTTATACATCTATATTATTGTTGGTATTAGAAGGTACAGATATCAATATACTCATGAAAGTGTAAGGCTTTTTCATACAAAACCATGGTGGAAGGTTATAAATGTGTATGAAAACCGGCCATGTGATGTGCGAAGTAAGAATCGGCCCAAATAGATTAAAACCGTCACAAGAAAGATCTATTATCACATTACGCACGTCAGCTGCAAATCCAGGATTTCGAGCATCAAATCTTTTCCATGAAAATCCATCTACAAGGTGAACCAACTCTTCATTATTATTTTTTCTCTTGATGTCATTCCATCACATTTTTGTGGATATTTCTTCATACATGAAAAGGTTCTATAATCTAGGGATCCATGGAAAGTGACACATTACTTTTTGTGGCACACGAGATGGTGGTCCATCATCTTTTGGATTCCATCAGGAGGTTCCACATTTGATACAATCAATTTTTTTAGTAGTTTCCTCCCAAAATAAGCTGCAATAATTCGGGCAAGCATGAATTTTTTTTAGAATCCATGTTCATTAACTAAATTCTATGCCATATAGTGGATTGAGGGAATATCTACATCATCTAGAAGGAATTACTTCACAAAGTTAAGAATGTAATCATTTCCAGTATTTGAAATCCCATACACTATTTTCCCATTAAACAATCGGATTAAAAATTACAACTTTTTCCTTTTACCACTTGGCGGATATACTAGAGTCGTCGCAACATCATTAAATTTTTTCACCCTATCAACATCATCATTTTCATTGGATGCATCAAGTGTGCTTGAATCGAAATCTTATGGGCTGGACATCATTTCCATCTCATGATACCGAATAAATGGAAACTGATCATATATCAAACTCTCCAATTCAGTCCTATCATTTGGATCATCAACATTTTGAGATTCCATTTTCTCCTCATTGTGATACCACACATTATAGTTTTTTTTGGAAACCATATTTGGTTATATGATAGATAACTGCTTCACGACTCAACCAAGGTCTTCCAACACAATTAAAACATGGGCAGTGTATACGACCACTACCTGAATCCTTGTCAAATGAAAAGTATGGAAATCTATTCAAATTATTTTGAAAATCGGTTGAAATCTGATCAGTTATTTACATCAAACTTCTATCCATTTTGTAACAAAATTGCAATAATTCATTTCAAAGAAATTCAATAAAATTTTTGTTTAATCAATAAAAATATTTAGGTAAATGACAATTTTTTACTTTATATAAAATCATAACTGACACATTACTCTATATGGGAATTATATTAAGAAATAACACAAAATACCGTGTATATAAGAAAATAAGATACAAAATTTCTAATGCCTATATTCAAGGATTTCACAGTAAGATATTTGAATTGGATCAAGGAATACATAATCCTTAAGGGTCTTGTTGGGAGTACATGAGTTTTATACTGTAACTTCTTCGGGGTGATCAGGATGAGGAGTAGGATGATGATCAGGGGAGTGGCGAGACTATGCAAGAGGGGTGCGGGGTGTCCAGGGCTGGTGTGGGGTGTCTAGGGGGGTGGTGGGGTCGTCCCGGGGGGGGGGGGGGGGTCGGAGGTGTCCGGGGGTGGGGGCTGTCTAGGGGGGTCGGGGTGTCCATGTGGGCGGGCTGTCCACGGGGGTGGCCAGGATGTACAAGAGGGTAGGGGGAGTGTAGGGGGGAGGGATGTCTAAAGAGGTGAGCCGGGTGTCTAGGGGGTGGGTGGGGCTATCCGGGGGGGTACGGGGTGTCCATGGGGTGGGTGGCATGCCCATGGGGTGGAGGGGCTGTCCAGGGGGTCTGGAGTGTCCAGGGGGTGGGCAGGCTATCCTGGGGGGTGGGCGGTGTGTCCACGAGGGGTGGTCGGGCTGTCCACGGGGGTGGTTGCGCTGTACAGTGGGGTCTGGGTGTCAAGGGGGTGGGGTGGGTGGCTTTCCTGGGGGTGGGGGTGTCCGGGGGGATGGGGGTGTTTGGGGGGTGGTGGGCAGGTGTCCGGGGGTTGGGTGGGTATGTTGTCAACAAGGGTGGGGGTTGTCTAGGGGGGAACAAGATGTCCAAGGGTGTGGGCGGGCTGTCCACGGGGGTGGTGGGGCTATCTAGGGGGTCGGGATGTTCAGGGGGTGGTGTGGAGGGGATTTCCAGGGGTGGGGGCTAGTTCTATAAATTTAGTGGCAGCTTCGGGGAATCGTCACAAAATGATTTTTAGTGGCATTTTTGGTTTTAGCGATGGTTTCACCTACCAAAAAATGGATAGAATATATTAGTGGTCTGAACCTCCATTATATCCTCACCACTTTTTTCATGGAAAACAACTACTAAAACAAAAAACAGTAAACAAATATTTTCCTTAAATAGTGGTGGTTTAATCCACTACTAAACAACCATTAGGCATATATAGCAGGGGTATAAAACGTTGTTATATATCTCTTTAAAAAAACCATACTGTAGAATTTTCAACCCTGGAAGATAAAAACAAATTTCAATACGTATGTTTAAAAGGATATCTATATTCACCACACCCACCTATGAGATAATATAATCATGAACATTATCAACAGGGTTTAATAGAGTGTAAAAATTAATTGATTATTCAGGGAATACATTACATTATTTAAGCCAGTAAAAACATTCAGGCAGCTAATAGATTATTAATACATCCTTGGAAGACATTAATGAAGAAAGAAGTGAACTCATTAAAAAATATAATGAGATGTACACAATCTAAAAATGGTATTAAACTATGGGATATTAGTGGTAATGCTCAAACATGGATCCAAACTTATAAGGTATTCACTAAGTATAAATATGTTTAATGAGATTTTAGAATACAATAAAAATCGGATCTGTCTTTGTACAGTTCCAAATAAACCAATTAGAAAACATTTTACCTATTTTATAAACATATATTTAAAAACCACTCATTTATATCATTAAAATATAAATAGTTTTCATTATTAATAAAATCGAATGTTGGCATCATAAAAACATAACCAAATAGTCACTCGGTGAGTCGACAACACCTCCAAAAAAATTAGGCACTCATTATGAATATAATGATCTATAAGATGAACTTAAGAATAACTCACCCGAAATTCATGAACAAAGGAACCCAATACATAATAACTATAAATCCTTAAGAAACTAAAATACATTATGAACTAACACTACAAACTCTATTGAACAATGGAAGAGGAAGCCCCATAATCCAAGGAAAATTCCCCCACTATTAGGTGGAATCAACATATTAGTGGTAGTATGTCATATGTTTAGTTACAAATGATATATGAATCCAAATTCAACCTTAGTCATAGATATCTACCAAACAGGTATTAGTCATTGATTCAATATCAAATAGTGGGAATCATAAAATTTTCCAAATTCCCTAAAATAGGAAAAAATGTCGTGATCTTTCTAGAAATTGAATTAAATGTGGAAATCAGATGAAGAGGACTTGTATTTGGGAAGAGGATTAAGGATTCAAACTTTGATGGCGGAGTTGCAGCCGGTCGGACGACAAAACTCGGGTTAGGGTTCACCTGGGCGTCGCACTTCTGGAAATTGGGGAAATAATTCTGATGTGCACGTGGTGTGGGGGCCTCTGGTTGTAGAAGTATTTGAGGGCACCTTTCCCAACGATTTGTAAAACCCATTGGGAAACATGATTTGTACCAACTGTTTGTAAAAACGGTGGGGAAAAATGAAGAACATTTTCCTTCCCAAACGGTTTCTTCAAACTGTTGGGGAATCCTTCACAAAAATCATTATACCAACCATTCTCTAGAACCGTTGGTATGCAAGTGTTGGGAAATGTCTACTTTCCCTTAGTGCATTTCTTACTAAAAAAATTTCAATGAATTTTTTAATTTAACTATAGCCATGGTTTGATCACCCCATGGTTTACCCTAAGCCATGTCAGATACCAATTTAAACATATGGACATCATGAAAAAGAATCATTTGTTAATTAATTGGGTTAAGTAAACATTACATTGGTGTAATCAAAAAATTTCATAAAAATGGAAATTATAAAACCCTAGGGTTAATATTTATACCCCATAGCATTAACTGATGATATGAAAATGCTTCCAACCGATTACACCAGTGAAGAAGAAGGTATAGATTACGGCCAAGAGGTACCCAGATAAATTCTATTCAATATCAAAATCAACTATGTAAATGGTCAAATCATTTCACCATAATGGATTAAATAAGAATTGATATAAGGTTAGAACCTAACCAAAAAGGATTACAATGGATTTATCTCACATATGGGATGTCCAAAAGGGAAGTTGGATCTCCAAAATTTACTATATAGTTTCCCTATATCGAGAGTATAAAATCTTTTGTGAATAAGAATGGAATTCATCTGCAGAACAAGTACAAATATATGGATAGGGAATTACATGGTCTGTAATGTTTTTGATGGTCATGTAAATATATTTAATAGGATACGTGAAAAAACCTATCACCTATGATTTATTTTATTAAAACACCCAAACAACCACATGATGGGTAATAACATTACACAACTTATAAATGTTCGGAATATTATTTCTAAGCCCACATTACTTTTAAACCACATGATTCGTTATTAAATTTTATAAATATACCACAAAACCATAAAAACATAACAAATTTATACATAGAATCCATTAATTCATACAATCATACTTCAGTGATCTTGGGTCATTTTTCAATCAATGTCTTTCCTTCACCAAACATGACATGGCCACAATGAATCAAACAACAAACATAATGTGGGGCTTACCCAGAAAAATATTGGATATTGGATAATTTATAATGAATTAATTAATATTTAACTTTAACCTTATATTACTGTTTTATATCTTAACCATGTAAGGGGTATTTAGGTATCCATTTTTTCAATTGGGATAAATGATTTTTGGTCTAGTTAGTTTTCCTTATTGTGGATATGAGGTATATATATTATCAATATTATGTTATTTTAGACACACCCCACCTTTATTGAAATGAAATTATAAAATAGGAAGATATATGGGTGTATTCACCAACATCTATATTTGCAACAATACGGATAGACGACTGTCCCATCTCTCCCTCTCTCTCTCTATTCGGATATAGTATTACATACATGTGTAGTCATGAGTTACTTTTTCAAACATTTTTATTTTATGTTATGGTAAAATGGGGTTATATAAAATAAATATTTAGTCATTATGGATGTAGAATCCCATGGTTTCATCTTCATGGTCTACGAAGGATTATCAGAAACTTGAACCGAAACATTCATGCATATTCATTGAGTGATGATATTTTAGTTTATCTTTATTATTGTTATATATGTATTAAGTTTTACATTATTTTTAAATTATATTTAGAACCCCATTTTTGTTTTTATTTTTTTGTGCTTTTTATGGAAGTTTTATATATGTTTTATCAATTTTGTCCCTTATTCCTCGAATAAGATATAAATATGTGTATGTTTCTCCAAAAATTATGAATTACTGATTTTATGATTGTTGAAAATGTATCTCCTTAGCTTCATTACTTAACTAATAATGGGATGTATATTACACATTTTACGTATGGGCATGGCTCTATTTATTAAATTTTCATAAAGGTATAAGGAGTTTTAACTTCACTCAATTATTGATGGTCTATTGTTGTACACATTGGGAATGGAAAACCCTATATTTCTAAATGATTCTTAAGGGTACCCCATGTGCTGCATAAATATATTCCTATGTTTCTAAATGCTCTATATGTGTATCTATTATATGTTATTTAAAAGAAACTACCTAGTTTAAATTTTTTCAAATGGTTTCCTCGAGTTTTTGAAGGATATTTAAGGTTATAATTGTTTGTATATAACGAAAACCATGAATTTCCATTGGTAATATAAGTATAACATGTATGTAGTGTAAATGTAGGTTGAAATTTGTAAGGTTAGTTTAATGGTTACAAATGATTCTAATGGGTATCCTAGTACCCAAACATGATAACTGAGAGACACATTTTCATAAAACCATGTTATCCTTACGAAATACTCTTTTTGGAATAAAAATTAAAAATATTTGGTTTCTCATTTCATCAAATCTAGTTTGGATATATTTTAATTTTTATCAATTTTAATGGATGAAAGCAACATGAATTTAATACAGTTAGATTGTAGTAGGAGTTAACTCCAATTATTCATAGAATATGAAACTTCCACCTTACTGGTTTGATTAAAATGTAAAATTAATTAGCGTTCTTAATAATTGTATTTTAAAGTTTCCATGATATTAGTGTTTACTAAAAATATCACTACCTTATTAATTTAATCATTCTATTATCCTCTTGAGAAGAGATCCAGCTGTTTAGCTATCATAGAATAATATCTAGTATTTTTGGATCATTTTTAATTTTTCAAGGGTGAATAATGGATGGGATGTGAATCAATTTGTATTTACTTAAATGTTCAGACCTCCTAACTCTATTATATTTTATTATTTAATGAAAATATACATAGTTTTTATAAAATGTGTACCCACACATCTGGCCTAAGATAATAATATTGGTTGTTCTAGATAATTTAATTAGTTTGAATTAAAAAATCAATTGAATGATTTAGCTAATTAGTTACAATTATTTTTAATGGTGTTTTCCCTAAAAAATATGTTCACATTTATTTGGTTTTATATAATTATGAGGTCATATATTTTATTATAAAGATGATTTCAATGTTTTAGAGTTGTGAATCTTATCTTGTAAATTTTAATATGGGATATTGTGTATTATTTTTTTAATAAAATGTGGAACATGGGAACATTTATGAATTATGGGCATATATTTAAGGTTGATATTGTTAGAATATGATAGGAAACTATAATTTATGAATCACTTTTCAACATATTGAATTTTTTTAATGAATATATTTTGTAGTATATATCCATGTGATTCTTCATGAATGATTTTTTCAATTTTGTATCATGTTTTAAATTCATACATTTTTTTCAAATTTATATTTTTTATGGATATGGTTAAAATGGGAAGAATTGCATTACCAGTGTTACCTCTTGGATCCATTTTTATATTCTTTCCATTTTATCTATTGTGATATTTTTATGGTTAGATCACCATGTTTATCATTATTTTTCATATTCATATTTTTACCGATTTGAATATATGATTTATTTAAATGAAAATAATGGGTTTTTTACAATATGAATTACATTTTTAGTTGATTTATATATGTTTTAATTTTAATGATAGAATTATTTTATTCATATTGATAGAGAATATTTAAATATTTTGGTGGTATCCTACTGAGATTAACGGTTCACATGCTATATTTTCAATTATAAATTTATAGTGTTGGTTTTTGTATAATTACAGTAATGGGATGGGTTATTGTGTAAAGAATTATTCTCTTTGTTCATATCTCCTTCATTGTGGATAGGTATAGAGATGTCATTTTTTCATATGGATTCTTGGATTTTTTCAAAATTGGTTTAAAATTTAGGTTCTTGTTTTAAATATTTTCTTTTTATGTATCATGGATACATACTATATTTCATATTTTTTGTATGAATTTATATTTAATTAATCATTTAAAAGGATTTTATAAAATTACAATTAAAAATCGATCCCATGATTTTATATATTGGTACATAGATGCCTTTTCAGCATTTTTCATTCATGAAATATCTATGAGTATGTTGTCGGTATATCTCAATTGATGTGAACACTCACAAAATGGTATCTTATCCAATGGCATAAGGTATTGTATATGTGATTTCACAAATTTTACTGTGATAATGTTTAATATATAAAAAATGAGCTTTGTTTATACAAACTATGAGAAGTGTTTTACCAAATTAGTTAGTTCCTAATAAAATGTGATTATATCACTATGTATCCTTTTAAAAGAATGATTTTGGTGTATTGGAGGTACTGATATAAATATGTTCTATACATGTATGTTGGTTTTTTCTTACATGGGTAATAATATTCATCTCATTCATGTTGTGGATAATATTGACATCATTTTAATGAAACCATTTATAGTGAGGAGAAATTAGGGTTACGACATCGGTCTCTGGGAGGTGCCTTCTGTGTTCATAAGTAGTTGGATGTAATGATTGAATAGATATTGGAGTTTTAAAATCATGAACATATTTACAGTGGTAATATTAATTATTCTGTTATTGGTATTTTTAATAATAATAAACATCAACATTAGTGGCCAGATGGATATGTTCAATTGTAAACATTAATTCATTCTACACTTACTATGGGAAAGGTAGACTACAAATAAATAAGCCTATCATATTTTTGAAGTCATAACCATGTTGGATAAAGAATATTTGTAAATAATAATTTCACCGCTATAGACACCTAGTTGGGAAGTTTATACTATTTGGGTACACATAAAGGGATTAATTAAATTTTATCATCATGTTAACTTGAATAAAATGGTTGTGAAATAATTGATTGAACTTTATATCTAAGGGGTTGTAGAGCTACATATTCTATATATGGATACTATTTATAAAAAATAACAATTATTTGATAATCAATTTGGATATAATGAATAAAATTTTCAATGACCTGAACATTTACGATTAAAATTCCTATTATTTTAATTAAATTTTTAATTGATATATAAAACACATGAATTTTATTGATTATTTATATACAAATGGATTTAAATGGATGTTATGTATCGTTAATATCGATAATACAGTCCTTGAATAGTGATCACATGACTAGTATAAATATAGAGGTCTAAATATTTCTTTCGGTACATAGAAAGAAACTGATGGCCTCAATTAGTAGGTTTATCCAAATGAAGCAAATTTATCAGATCTTTTGAGAGAGATTGAATTTTTGGCCGTTTCCCTAAACCAATCCAAAGATTAGATGCAACAACATAAACATGAGAAATAAAATAGTTGAAGTTGATGCTTATTGAGATCACATCAGAGAACTAATTCACTGAACAACCCCAAGAATGCCCCACCATCAAACACCTTAATCATATGATGTATGCTTGTGTAATAAATTGATATATATTAAGACCCTATAATTATGATTATTTTTTTATAGAATAATTATTATACTTTCACCCTTTTACGGTAACATTATAAATGATTTTAGAGAAGATATAGATTTTTTTAATAATTGAATTAAATTAAATAATATAAATTAATTAAATAATTTATTTTTTGAATAAATAATATTTTAATAAAATATTTTTATTAAATATTAACGATTATATTTTTTTTATGACGTCAGAAGTAACATTTATTTTGGTTTGAAAGTTAATTTTTCCAAAACTGTAAAATATTCAATAAATGCAGGCATTTATTTAAAATGATAAAATTAACATCTTTTTAAATTAATTCAGATAAAATGAATATTATTTTTTGAATCAGGAAGTTGAAATTATCCAACAGTGAATTTTTTAACAATTTTATGAAACGGTCGAGTTTTTCATTAAAAATCGTTACTGTATAAATATATAATATGTTTTATGTCATCATAATGACCCAATAGAGATGTAATAAAATACAATAAAAGGTATATTCATAAAAATATACAGCTTTACCGTAAAATAATGTAATTTTATGTCTATTATAATTATTTTAAAAATCCTTATTGAATCCTCAATGACGTATTAAATATTTTTTGATTTTAGAATCATTTCATTGAATGTGTGACTCACCTCCATAATGGAAAGGGAAAAATTTTAATATCATTGGTACATATCAATATAAAATAATTCATATCTCTCGCCTTTTCTATAAACCAAGAGAAAAAACCATGGGATGGTTTTGGGTTTTGAATATTTTAATGTGTTGTGTCAAAAACCAAAATAATAAATAATTCCCCCACCCTTCCAATATAAACCCATGCAAGCACCCATTCTACTTCACTCAAACTTATTTTAGCTCATCCAAAATATGATTTCTACTACTTAGAGTCCTCTCAAGGTACCCCAATACCCCATGAAGCCTCTCCCAAGTATTTGGGATCACACATCCTAGTATGGGATCTTTCATTTCTAAATTTCAGTCCATGATTCCATATATTTTTACACCCTTTTATTTTCAATTATAATTGAAAGTGTCCGTTTTCAAACCTCCCCCACAATACTATTATTATGTTTTAAGGATTAGAGATCCATTTTCTCACTCATTTACCGCACCCATTACACCCGTTACCATGCCAAAATTTTGTAAGGTATTTCTCTATTATCATTTACTTTAAAGTATTTCATTTATATTAGGCATCTAAATTCAATTTCATTTGATGGTTTGTGATGTTACATGGTCCCACTATTATACATTTCATGTATAAATTATGATAGAACCCATTCCCTCTCATCAACCCGTTTTATGAATTTGTATTAGATATCGTTATTCTATCTAAATTCAACCATACTTTTCCATACCAAAATCAACATGTATGGAATATCATACCCATTTGCCTATAAAAATTATTTACATTTAGGATCATGTACTTATTGACTGGGGAAATACATGTATGTATTCCACATCTCTTTTTATTGGAATAAATTATGTTATTTAATGAATCTATGTTATGATTCACATTTATATATGAAAACAAAATCATTATGAAGGGTGAACCCAGTTAAAACTCTAATGAATTTGGTAATGATTATTATAATTATACGACATGTACACTTTGGGTTTAGTCATTCTAATTCCTGACCAATGAAGGTTTAATCATCTGAATTCATGTTCAATGATAGTTTACTCTTGATAATCCATGCGCAATAATCCCTCTATCGGTAAAATATCATGTTGTATACAATTGCCACATATCCATGTTATGATAATCATGCAATATCATTCATTTATGGTCATTTTTCACGTATTATCCATTTATATACCTATTTCCTAAAATTTATTTTATTTTATATGTTATGCATTTTTTAATACCTTAATAGGCTTTATAGCATATCCTTTTCTTATGTATGTCCTCAGTTTTTCCCGTATAATGCTAAATATGATGTAATTTTGTGGTAATGTAAAATAAGATTTCAATAAAGATTTTATTTCATATTTTATGTTGTTATGTAATGTTTATAATCCCCAAAAAACTATAACATTGTATCTTCTAAGTTATATTATGTTAATGTATATTTATTAAAAAATGTTCTAATATGAGATCAACACTAGGGATGTTATAGTAGGTATAAGAGGATATGATTAGTTATTTTTGGGATTAGGATTAGAAAACTCAAGTGAAAGAATTAGGGATAAGACTATGTATTTGAAAGTAAGCCCTAAATTTTGGTTAAAATAGAGTATGTGGTTTGTCATGTAAATACATCTCCATATGGATACAAACAATTAGAGGTGGATATGACACATATCAAACTAGGGGTAAAACTAGAAAACCTCAGTTTGAGCTAGGCTCAAACGAGAACTGGTGCACGACAACAAGCCTTCCTACACTCTTAGTATTACCTTCTCGGGGGATATTCATTGGTAAATTCATAAGGTTATTATAGACCATTATTAATTGATAAATCCCATAAGAATATCCATTAGGAAGTTGGACCTGGATAACATAAATCAAAGACTATAAATTCATATGTTATAGAGATAAATGTAATTTATATGTTATCCCATTAATATCATTGGATTCTATTTTTTGTTTAAAAGATTAAGATACTCAATCATATTCCTGTATTGGGAAATATAGAACCAAAATTAAAAAGTGAAAGGTAGGTTTATTTTACATAGTTCTATAAATTTTTTTATATCTAGAAATTTTAGTAGAACAATCCAATAACCACAACAATGAATGGAAGTATAGATGTTTGTGAAAATGGGAGATGAGGAAATTATTTCATCCAATGTATATAACTCCTTCCTTATAACAATTTTAGGATAGAAAATTCTGGAGGACCTCATCATACTCCCTCTAGTGGAATTTAATGCAATTCTTAGCATGGATTTGCATTCCTTATATAGAGCCAAATCTAATTTCCACCAGAGGGAAATCACACTACATATGGAGAATCAATCCCCGATTCTATACAAATTCAAAGAGTAGGATGGATCTTTTTTAGAACCATCATCTCAATCATGGTTATTTCTTTCCAATGAGAATACATATCATTCTTAGGTTATTGAGTCTAAATGAAGAACGTTCCTCAATGAAATTCATATTGTGAGGGGATTAACTATTGTGCTTCCCGAGGTATTTCCCCACCTTCATCATAAAAGATATGTGGAATTATCGATTGATCTTATAGTTGGTGGGTTTCCAATATCAAAGACTCTCTATAGGTTCAATGTTGTTGAACTTGACATGCTAAAGATACCACTATAGGGGAATCTAGATTATTGTTTTGTATTCCCAAGTGCTTCCCCATGGGGTTAACTTGACATATTAGTCAATAATAAGAATGTGTCAATATTCCATTTCATTTCTTTTTGTGAGCTCATCAAAATCATGATATACAACAAGAATCCTCTACCAAAAATTGAAGACTTGTATGATAAAATATGTTGAGAAAAATACTTATCCATGGTGGATCTGTGGTCGGGATGTTTCCATGTAAAGATGAATAAATATGATATCCACATAACTACATTTCGTACAAGGTGCGGGCACTATGAATTCATAGTAAAACATTTTAGACTCACTAATGCTCTAGAAGTCATCATGGACAAAATAAATAGTGTCTTTAGAGATTACTATGACAAATTTGATGTAGTATTTAAAGATAATATTTTAATATAATCCAAATCATAGTATGAGAATGAGGAGAATTTGACGAATGTTCTACAGACCATTGTAAAGGAAAATCTCAATGAAAAGTAAAAATGTTTGATTTATGGTAGAAGGAAGTCTCGTTTATGGATAATATCACCTTAAGAATTAAGATGTCCAGTGATCCTTCCAAAACAAAAGCAATTGAGGGATGGATGAGGATGATATCTATGACAGATATCCATAGCAATATGGGGTTATCTATATATTATCGCCGATTTGTGATAAATTTTCCACGATTTTGAAACCCTCTAACCAAGATTAATCTGAAGGGAGTCAAGTGTTTTCGGAATGGCGAATCTAATGAAAAATTAATGGTGTTAAAGAAGAGTCCTGTCACTTTCTCTGTTATCACACTACCCACATGTGGAGAGCTTATCTTAATATTCTTTGATGATTCAAAGAAGTGCATGGTTTGTGTGTTGATCCATAATGCAAAAGTCGGTGTTTATGCCTCATGGTAGTATAAAATTCATGAGAAATATTTTCCCATGAATAATCTGTAGATTATATTGAAAATATTACAGTATTATATCACTAGGTAGAAGTGAAAAATATATACAAATAAAAAAAGTAAAAATTATATATTTATACCAAAAGAGATGAATTTGTGCCATTGAAGATAGTTAGAAATCATCAAGGATTAAGACTATCCAATCCAATAACACCATAAGAAAGAGAACTAGGTGGAAGATTCACAAAATAAAAAGGACCCAACAATTCTATCATTGTTGAGAATTGAAAAGGATCCAATCTTCATCGATTTTACTTGATAGGCATGAGAATCATAATTTTGGGACCATCAATAATATATTCACTAATGAATGCTCAACTATATTTTATGGAGAGGTTAAAGGATTCTCAAAATGATGATGTTGGAATTTTGGAATTTGTAGAAGAAATCAAAAAGGGAAGTCCTTAGAGTTCAATGTTAAATAAGAAGTAATATTGTGATTTCTATGAAGACTATGTATTCCATCAAATCTGGAGTTAAAGAATGATCTTTTTTATGATGCACATAGTTTGAATTTCTCCATTAACCAAGGAAACACGAATATAAATCTTGACATCTATGAGAACTATAGGTGGGATACCATGATGAAGTATATCACTAAATATAAATAAAAGTGACAAGTATGTATAAATGTGAACTCTAAGATGCATAATTCTAAATGGATGATGCAACAATTACCCATAATGACAGAGAAATGGGAAAAAACACCATTGACATTGGAATAGGATATCTGTATACATCCAAAGGAATCAATGCTATATGGGTTGATTTAGACCATCCTAAAAATACTGCACACATCAATGTGTCTCAAGAAGATTTCTAAATAGATCAACTAAAACATATATACATCTGGGAAGTGGTAATGCTTTACGGATTAGATCTATAAATATTGTCCAATTGATATCCATGTCTCACCTCTGTGTTTTGTAATACTATCCAGCTTTCACTAAACACATAGAACAACTTATTATATTTTATAACCCTCAAAATGATAGCCAAACTGATCTAACAATCCAAACACTTGAGGACATGTGGAGAAATTATTAATAGATATAAATGGAATATGGGACTAACATATTTATTTGGTGGTGTTCTCTTAAAACAAATAGTTCCAATCAAGAATCTAGATGGATCCTTAAAAATCCCTTTATGGGAAGAGGTAAAGAACACTAGCATGTTGGGATGATGTTAAGGAATGAAAACTTGTAGGTATGGAAATAGTCAAAGAAATTGTGGAGAAGGTTAAGACTATCCAGCAACACATAAAAGATGCTAAGAGTCGACAAAAGAACTATGCTAACAATCATCAATGAGATCTAGATTTTGATATTGGAGATATGGTATTCTTCCATAAATCTCCATGCAAGAGAATTATGAGATTTATTTAGACTGGAAGCTTATTCAAATGTACATCAATCCATTTGATATAATTTATCGCATTAGAGAAATGTCCTATCGGCTAGCACTCCCACAAAACCAATCATATGTATATGATGTATTCCATGTATCACAATTGAGGATGTAAATAAAGACCCATCAGATGTAACCAATATAGAGGTGGTACAATTGGAAAATGACATCCCTTTTGAGGAGAAGCAGATGATAATATTTGATTGTCTATAATACATACTATGAAATAAGTCGATGACCCTTGTCATGGTGTTTTAGAGAAACCAAAAAATTGAAGAAGAAGCATGGGAACAATATAGAGTGCTGAAGTAGAGTTACCCTCATCAGTTTTAATGTTGGAAATAAATTTCGAGGATGAAATCTCTTAAGGGGGGAATGTTTTAATGATGTTAACATATACGAATAAAATTCCATTTATTTTAATTTAATTTCTTATATATATATAAACAAGTGCACTACTTATGATTTAATATAAATAATTAGATTAAAATGACCATTATGTTTCCTTTCTATTGATAATATTTTTATTGAATAGTGATCACATGACTCGTATAAATACAGGGTTCTAAAAAATCATTTTTCCATAGAAAAAGGATGTGATGGCCTCAACCAGTAGGATGTTACCACTGAATTGAATTTATTGGAGATTCCAAGAAAGATATAATTTATGGGCGTTTACCTAGACTAATCCCAAGCTGAGATCCAACAACATAAGCATGATTGAAACAATTTACGGGAGAAGTTCAAGCCAATCGGGATCACGACCCCAACCATGCTCATAGAATGGCCCCAAAAGACCCACCATCGCACACCATACTGTTCGGGTGTATACTAGTTTAACTAATGGATGATTATTTAGACCCGAGCATTTTAATTATTTTGTATCAAATAATGAATATAATTTTATTCTATTATTGTTATATTGAAAATAATTTTCTAAAAATCAAATAGTTTTTTTGTTAACATTTGAATTCAAATAGGGAATCTATTTTGATGATTTATTGTATATTTAAAATAGATAATATTTTTATAAAATATTTTTATTATATATATAGGTTAATATATATATATGATGACAAAAGTAACTTTTATTAAGGATTGAAATCAATTTCATCCAAAACATGCCATTTTTCCATTAATGTCGATTTTTATTTTAAAAGAGAAAATAAAAATATTTTTAAAATTATTCCGATAAAATTAATATTATTTTTGGAATCAGGATTCTCAAATTATCTAATGGTTCATTTTTCATAATTTTCAGAGACAGTTGAATTTTTCGATAAAAATTATATACCCTTTAAATATATAATCTTTTTATTACATCATAATGACCCAATAGTGATGTTATAAAACACTATAAATGGTTTAATTGGAAAAAATATATTCTTTTTTCCTTTAAAAAATTGTTTTATTATTATTATTTTATTTATTTTATAAATCCTTAGTGTATCTTCAAAGTCAAAAATAATAATTTTTGATTTTAGAATCATTTCCACGATTCTATGACACACATCCATATAAAAAAGGGAAAAATTTTATTATCTTCATCCCTTAGCCTTATAAAAATATGTATACATATATCCTTTTCTATAAACCATTGGAAAAATCGATGGTATGGTTTGTGGTTTTGAATATTTTAAGGTGTAGTGTGCAAAAAATAATTATAATAAATTACCTATCGTTCGTATATAAACCCACCCAAGCATCCAATACTCTTCACTCAAATTCTAAAATGATAATCAAAAAATTTATATCTACTCCTTTGAGTCCAAAAAATATACCTTAATCCTCCATGAAGCATCTCCAATGCATTTGGGATCACACATCCATGTAAGGGTTCTTACCTTTTTGAATTTTTTTCCATGCTTCCCTATATTGTTACCCCATTTAATTTTAAATTAAAAATGATGGGTTATGTTTTTACACATACCCCATAGTTATCATGCAATGATTTAATGATGTGATACCCCTTTTCCATTTCATTTATCCCTCCCATATACACCCATTACCATGTGGAAATTCCTTAATGGATTTCTCTATTCTCATTTCCATTTATGTATTTCTTTTATATTTTGTATCTAACTTCCACTTCAAATATTGGAATATTATGTTCCATTATCCAATTAATGTTTATTTCATCTATAAATTATTAGATATCCCTTTCCCTCTCATCAAAATATTTTAATAATTAATATTTGACTTCGTTATTCTGTCAAATTGGCACCACGATTTTCCATGCCAAAATAATCTTGTAGTGAAAACCATAACCATTTCTCTTTCAAGTGTATTCACTGATATGATCATGTACATATTGATTTGGTACAAGAATTTATGTATTCCATATCTCATGTTAATGGAATAAAACATAATGTTTAATGAATACAAATTGTATGATCTATGTGGCACACTTACACATGAAAATGAATAGATTATGAAGGGTTACCCCTGATAGCACTACAATGAATTGGTTAATTGTTTATTATCCTGATTAGCCATGTAAAATGAGGGTTTAATCAATCTAATTCATGTGAAATGAGGTTTTACTCATAATATTTATTTATCAACGGGGGTTTACTCATTCTAATCCATGTGCAATGATCCTTGGATCATCCTAATATCATGTTGTATGTTGTTGTTACATTTCCATGTTATGATAATCATGATATTTAATCCCATTATGTTCATGTTTCTATTATTCTCTATTGATATAACTATTACATAAAATTTATTTCATTTGTCATTTTATTCTTTTTTTAATCTCCTACTAGTCTTTATAGCTCACCCATTTCTTATGTATGTTCTCAGGTTTCCCATGCAATGATAAATATGAAGGAATGTCGGGTTCATGAAAATGAATATTTCAATAAATATGTGTATTTCATATTTTATGTTGTTATGTAATGTTCATAAGACAAAAAGAAACTATACCTATCAATAATTTGGGTTGTATTAATTTAATTATTGTGTAATAAATCTTATTTAAATACTATTTAAATGGTACAGTTGTTATAAAATGGATTCTTATTCGAGGGGGGGGGGGGGGGTCATGACGTTCGATATTCATATTTATAGTTAGACTACAATAATAATTAAATTTTAAATGCTATTTCTCATGAGTGTGTTTCTATTTTTATTGGTATTTCTTTCATATCTACCTTTTTATATGATTATTAGGATTCAAGAATTAATTAAATTTGATTGTCTATGTGAATATTCTTAATGTATATCTAGGGTTGGTTTATTATTTTTGATATAAATAAGTAATTTTCGGTGAGGACGGGGATATTGTGGTTATCTCATTAATGTATGTCTTTAGTTTTGATCTATCCCCTTTGTAATGAAAAAATCTTTCAGTTTCTATTAGAGGATGAGGAGAGCCAATGTTCCCAAATATGTAGTTCAATTTTTTTGGGATAACATTTGTGGTTAAGAATGGTATATCAGTATCAATAATTTTGGATCCCATTAGATATCATTAAATGTTATTGACTGGTGGATAATCAGTTATACATTTCATCTATCTTGACATCATTTCCTGATGATTTTCCCATTCCCCAACATATTGGTTTGAAACCATACCCACCCAATGATATTAAGTGGGAATATTAGGATCTTTATCCTAGTAAAAATATATGTGAACATCCACTGTAGTCATTATATCACCATGGTTATACAAATAATGGTAAAAATGTATCTTTAATTCATATACTATTTATTTGTAGTTGCAATATCCAAATTATGTAGAATAGAAATCGGTGTTTACCAAGAAGTGTAATTCCATTTCTCTGAGTACATAATCACCACCTCATTCTATTTTAATAAATAATTATAATATGGTAAATTATATAACAAAACAACCTATTTCTTGTATAATAAAAAATTTTATAAAATTTAAAATTTATCGGATTTAATTATTATTAATGGTAATTAAATGATCATTAAAACTTTTTTATTATTTTTTACATTGAATTGAAATAAAAAAATTATTCAATATTCACCCTAAGGAATTGTATAGGGTCTATACAAATAAAAGTGCCTCCAATATTTATGATGGGACATTTTTATTAGTTATGTATCGATATGATATAGATTCTTTGGGATGTGTATGAGAATGGACCTAATTATATGATTCAAATAATGATTCTGGATGATTTTCCATATTTATGTATTGTCCTATATTTTGTTCCCAGTATTGTATATAAGGAACCACATAATTAAAAATAATGTGTAATATTACCTTACGCACTACATTTAGGTACATCAAAGTTTACAATGGTTTCGTAAGTTTATCTCCAATATTTGATAAATGTGTAAGCTCCCATTTATCAAATGTTTTTAATGGTAGACTCATGTATTTAAATGTTTTGTAATGATACATAAGGAACTATGTAAAAGTAAAAACAATTTTCCAAAGTTTATCTTTATTTAACATTTCTACTATATAGGGTTAGGATGTATTGCATAAGGGTAGTTCCTCGGTATCAATTTATAAAAAAGGGTATCCAAAAACCATTACATGATTCTTAGAATCTCCAAAAGGGTAAAACCATGTTATCTATATGCATGTAATTTTATTAGATGACAATAAATTATATTTTTTCTCTTATCATCCAATGTACCCATTTAATTCCTTTTAGACGTTTAAATTGATGGTAACATTGAATAATTAATTCTTGTATCCAATTAATTGCGTAATTTTCAGTTTTTTTAGTAATTTTAATCATGAGAATATAGATTCATGTGGAGTGGAAAATTATTTGTTTTTATTAGTAATGGTTTCTTAATGTTTTTACACATCGTCTATTTATTAATAAATAAAAAAAACCCATAACTACACATGATTTTATGGTATCCCCTTAGTAAGAGTTCGTGGAATTCATGTACCATTAAATAATATCTCATTACTTTTGTAAATGTTTCATTATTCCTTTATTGGTAATCTATTGAAGTTTATAGAGGCAGTTTTTCATGAATGATAGATCCACCAGAATCCATTGAATTTTTTTATTATAATAATTATACATCTTTGACTATGGTAGGTGGAACAATAAATCCTCTCAAAGCCATTAAATACAAAACATTCTTGAGAACATTGTTAGTTTGGTATTATAAATTATTTAATTGATTTAACCATTGAATAAATTGTTTTTAAAATGGGGGTTTTAATATTTTTTCATTTAATGGGTTTTATGTAATTTAATATTGATATATCATTTTCTAAAATTAATTTTTGAATCCTGATAGGTGTGATAGTACTTTTTTGAATTTCCTCAGTTTAACCATCTGTTTAGAAAAGAATTTTTTCCTTAAAAGATGGGAAATAGTATCCAAAATGAATATTAGGTATGAGAATAAGGTTTATATTAGTGAAGTTTTATATTTATTGATATTATATCATTCACATTCCTTCTTAATGTACTTCAATTTTCTTAATAATTTATTCCAAAATCTATATCTCAATGATAATTCATTAAATCCTATTTCATTTCTTTATCTTGTTTTATATGTTATTAGGTAAATCTTATGACATTTGAATTTTTGTCCAATCCCTTACTGTATCATGAAAATAAACTTCCTTTTGTGTTATATTTTGATTTTTTTTATGTTATATATGAGGCATGTAATCATTGATGGGAAAAACATTCCCATGGATTCATATATTGAAACCCATATTCCTATCACTATCTTCTGGTCATTGGTAATGCACTTATGTTTTTGTTTGAGCCATGTCATGCAATATGTCCTTTTCACCTAGTTTTGTTCATTAAATCTTAATATCTTGTAAATTTAAATGTTCTATGGTTGATTCTAAAAATAACAATGTCCTCAAATTCCATAGGGATAATAATGAGAATCATATGATTACTATTTCAATAATTACTTGTCAGTCCGTACAAAATATCAGGTTCTGTAGGGACAAGAACAGAATTATATCACAGATCACATGATTTAAGGAACGCATGATATCTCATTATCGGCGATGTTAGGATATGAGAGATATAATCCATTCTTGAAGAGGTTTTGGGGTATCCATATGTATATATATTTTCATATTATTTTTATACATTTTCATTATTTAGAGTTTTCTTAATATAGTTTGGATATTAAAATATTAGAATCCATATTAAGGTGATGATTAATTTGATTTTATTTTTAATTGATCGTATGTATGATTATTCTTAAATTTTAAATGAGTTATTTTTTGGGATATTCCTAATATTTATACATGTTATTCTTTCACTATATGTACATAAATTAATTTCATGTCAACAGGTGATGGTCGTCTATTACTCTATACAATTATAGATCATGTTTCTATTTAGTTATCGTAGGTTCACTGTGGGATCTACTATAGATTTTTCAATTTTTCATTTATTTATATCATGTTATGTATGTAATCACATATGGTATAGGTATTTAATATTCTTTTATATTGACAATGATTCATTAATTTGTTATTCTCATGATATCTCTCAAATATAAAAAAAATTTATTAGTGTAATGCCTTCATTAAATGTGATTATATACAATCAATGAATTCCCCTAACATATGGACTATTTGAGTTAGGTATCAAAAATAATTATCTCCCAGTCGTTGCATCCGGATATGGAGTCATATATTATTAGGTAGGGGATGTGGCATTATATTTAGCAGATAATATAAATGTGTAGTTTTTGTTGTACCTCATTTGTAATCTTTACAAACTATGGCCATTATTGGCTATGAATATTATTGACATTTTATTTTAATGAGAAAATTATTTATCAATTTCCTTTCAGTATACTATTCCATCACAATATAGAATGGAATAATTTCGATAACATTTCTAATGTATTTATAATTAGTCATATTTTTACCTTTCCGTGTGTAATGATTTTTATTATTATTCATGTTCAGTTGGGTGGGTTTTGAAAATTTTCAAAAACAATGATATGTCTTTGTTAATGAGTAAATAATTATAATGATAAAATATATTTATGGAGTAGATTGTAAAATCACATAACTTTGAAGTATATTTAAAAAAATAAAGTAAGACAATATATTTTCACATTAACAAATGATTTACATCTACTTATTATTAACACGATAAAACTAATATATATATATATATAAATATATATATATTCAGAATTTATTCTATTTATAAAATATTAGTTTTTAATGATATTTTTTTTTAAATTTTAATGGAATATTCCAAATGTAATTTCTGGTATGAAATGAAAATAATTATTATACATCATAACTAAAAAAATTAATGGTGTTGATAAATACTCCACTATTAATTTAGAATCATTGTAATTTTATAATATATGAATCTAAAATATTAAATATAATTTTTAAATAAATAAGATTATAGTATTCTAGAAATAACACCATTGAAAATAAAATAATAATAATGAAATAATAAGTTACAAATATAATAATCATTTTTCATATAGATGGTACATATTATTGGAAATTTAGTGAATTAAAAATGATTGTAATAATATAACTTATACGATATGTAAATCCATATGACCATTGAAAGAAATATACTAGTGATTGTAATATAACTATTAAAATAGTGTCTTCATAAATAAATCATAACATCAATTATTTATGTAATTAAAAGTATCAAATTTCTCAATAATAATTAAACATATAATATAATATTTTCTTGTAAAATTATATAATTTTAGTAAAACTAGTGTCATATTAATTAATATAATAAAATTTTATGTTATGTAATTATATAT
The DNA here is from genome assembly GCA_963277665.1 of Viscum album. Classification (NCBI taxonomy): domain Eukaryota; kingdom Viridiplantae; phylum Streptophyta; class Magnoliopsida; order Santalales; family Viscaceae; genus Viscum; species Viscum album. The sequence goes on along the minus strand of OY728121.1, from coordinate 1,571,751,652 downwards.
TTAAGTTAAGTAGTAATTAAATTTATTTTTTAATCGAAATATTTAATTTTTTTATAAATTGTATATTTAAATTATGTGTTGGTTTTGTTTTTAAGTTATTTATTAAATTGGAAAAAATTTGGTTAAATATTAAAATACCAAAGAAGTATTAATTTATATAATTAAAAGGTATCATTTTTTTTAAGTAAACAGAATATTTTAATTATATTTTTAAATTTATATATTTATCTCAAAACAATCGAAGCCTATGATTGATCACTATGTTATGATGGTATAACTTACTAATATTATAAAAAATAACCACCCCCTCATTCATCTATAATTTCAATCATATTTTATAGGTATCTCTTTTCATCAAAACCACCATCCTTCTAAATAATATCTAGAATTCCCTCCATATACATCATATATTAATTATTATACCAGTTATCTAATTAAAAAACCATTCCTTGAATCCTTGTATAGATTCATTATATAATTGTCTCATGGTGGAATATATGTCTTATTATATAGTCCCTTTTAGGTTTATTATTTTTTCCCCTTTTTCTTGTTTCTATAATTAATAAATTATTTTTCCATCATGAATTAAATATTATATTTTATATCTAATAATAATTAAATCAGCATATAATTTCTTTTAAAAAACTATTTTTTATATTTTTAGTCTTTATAACTGGGATTAAATGACTATAGGGATTATGTTATAAATGAACTATTAATTCCATACATGGATAGTTTAAATAATTATTTCATGAAAAATATAAAAAAATTATAAGATCCTACAAATTATGGAATGATAAAATATGAACCATAATAGAAATATTTAAAATAACATTGACAGCTTACATATTCTCCAAAAAGGGTGATCAATGATATCTTACCAAAATGAAATAAATTTACAAAATATACTAGATTAAGAATCATTTATTATTCTATAATGATGATGAGTCTAAACATTCACACATCACAAGATTATAGAACCATGAATTGAAATCTATTAATGATTGCCTTTATACCTAAGTGATATCAAAATTGTGGACTGAGTAACTTAACCTGACTTATGTAGGAAAAATAATCTAACAAATTATATAATAATTAAATTATTTTTACAATAATATATAAAATAAAATCAAATAAATTTACGAATAATATAATGTTAATAATTTATTTGAATAATTCTTGAGTTATGAGTATCATTGAAACATATAAGTACTTGTGGTACAAGAACACATCCCATGCTCGTTTTCATTATTTTATACCACCTATTTTAGAAAATACTCATTTTATATTCTTTATACATGAATTATTAATGAATTTTTATAATGCAAGACTTTTATTTTTCTCTTGACATACATTTCCATCATTTTTAATATAAAATATAAATATTAAGCCAATATTTTCCTCTTATAAATAGTTCTTTTCACTATAACATATTATTTATCCATTATCTCTTATTATATGATGATTACATAAAAATATTGTTTTCTTATACATACTAATGAACATAAAATATAATAATTAAAATAAGAATATGGGATAAATATATTTTTAAATATTTCCTATCAATGATGTTTTAGTTGTCTCAATATATTTTGTTATGGTGTTTTATCTTTTGAGACATCTATTATTATATATTGTTCCATACTGTTTATTAATTATTTTTTTACCCTATGAAAATATTTAATTTATATATATAGAATATATGATTACATTTGAAATATTAATTACCTTTTTATCCAAATAAGGATAAATGATGACGACGTAAATTTTTCTTAAGTGAAATTTTCAGTTCATTTCGCATGTTGTGGATATGAAACATATATTACAGACACAAAAAACACACACACACACTCAATATCTCCCCCTCCATCTATAAAATATTATTAACTTATGATATTTATTCTTCTATATAATTTTTTCCATGGGATATTTGTTCATAAATTATTCCACTATTTTTCATTATGTTAGAACATATTAATTTTATTGGAAAATAATTTTAATCCTCTCTCTTTCATTATTTTTAATATCTATATTAACCCCATATAATTTATAGGATAAATTATTATGATAGAACATTATTTTATTTATTTTTTGAGATTATTTTATAATTTCAGTACTTTTTTCATGACATTATCATATTTATGAATATTCCAGACAATGTCCCCAAAATTATGAAACATAATATCAGTATTTGGCATCAAATTCAATATATAAAAATATCTATATTATTTTTATAAGAACAGAAATATTTATAATGTATTAAATATTAATCATTATAAAATATGAAATCATTTAATATAATGAAAAAAAAAATTCATGGAATATAAATTATACATTCTAGGATTTTTTTTAATGTTATTTACAAACAAGTAAATTTCATTCCAAAAAACGTATTTAAATTTTTATATTAAACATACTTATTATTTATCAATATCAATAAACATATATATTCCAACCATTTATGATATCATTTTTTATCATTTTTATTTTATTATTTTCATAACAAATTAATATTTAAAATGTTTTAACATCCATGTGCATATGTATTTGATTTTTTTGGATATGATATTATTATGAGTGGAATGATACATCACTATCTATATCACTCCTTATAATAAAAAAATTTGAAACATTTCATCCAATTTATTTCCATTGTGAATACCATATTAATTTTTAGACTGATTAAAATTTATTCACCTATATACCCATATAGTTTATTGATTGTGGAAATTGTTAACATGTCGATATATCCTTTGTTATATTTTTTCATAATAATATTAAATTATATGTCAATTAATTGAAATTTAAAATTTTGTATACTTTATGTAATGGGATTCCTATTTAATTTCATTGGGATAATTGTGTAGTTATTTTTGTGGTTGTATTATTGTTTTCATATTCACCTTGAACACATTTTCACTGATATATAATTATGTCATGGGTGTGCGCATTCTTATTTATCCCAGATATGTTTTGTGTAATGATCAATATATTATTTTATAAATATGCTTACTGGATAGTGGATTAATTCCAATCCAATATGTTTATTGTACTTCTGAAGTTATATGAATGTAACCATAAAATGTGTTAAAAAAATAACACCGCGTACATATTTTTATTGAGAGTGAAATTATATCCCAAGCCCTGACACCATAAAATAGGGGATTATGTTGTTATGATATAATGGAGGATGAGAGAATCCATTTTCATGATGTTATCCCCTTTAATAGGAAGGGTAGTGTAGCACTAGTGAGAATGTGTGTTTGTAACCATGATCACTTTGGATTCAAGATAGTATTCTACCATATTACAATAATTAAATGTATATATAAACTCTGTGTGATCGACAATGAACACCTTAAATTTTTTTATTATATATGAGATATTCCAAATGATGAAAGTTCTTACATGAATAGAATTATGAAGAAATCGGTAGTCTGTTTCCTATAACGCCAAGACTTTACCATGTTTACTTCAGTATAAAGGCCCATTGAGAATGGACATAGCCTTGAATTTATGATAATGAAAATATCCATAACATATAATGAATTCAATAATGGCCAAGCCATTAGGGTCACGAACAACTCCCCTACAAATATTCCCCCATTTATCACACTAGTCGTCATTGTTGATTTTGAGACTCGATGGATTAGAATGCCAGTTTATCCAATGAACATTGGGGATATAACGACTAATAGTAACAAGAGATATGGACATTATGAGGAGTTTGAGAGAAGGGTATTTCACCAAGTTATTGAAGTGTCTTGTTAGATCAAATGAATTTTTATTTTCATGATTGATCAAAAAAGACCCCCAGTAGAAAAACAAATTGAAATCTGTTGTGTTTCATGCTTGAAAAAGACACCAACAAAACCCTCACATAAAAAAGGATATTTCCTTATTTTATGTACTAGTATCCAACATTCCCTAGAAATAATAGTTGAGAATGGATGATTCAGACTGGTCCGGGGAGAAGAATCCCACAATATCACCCAAATACATCCATATAGAATGATACCACTCACCTATAAATAATTTTTTGTCAGATGTATCCTCTTGTATATCCATATAGCATGAACATCCTGATAGAGGATTAACACCAAATTATTTAATTTTTTCAATTGTGGTCAGCGTGTTGTTTTAAATTTTCAATATAATAACGTTATAATTCACATGTAAATCCTTGAACTGTAGTTCCTCACCCCAAAAATCATTAAAATTTGGTCACTCATCAAAATATTATGGTCCTTGTAATAATATATACCTAACGAGGACGTTGTAAATAATCACTTCTCAGGATCATGGTTCAGATCAATGACGGTGAAGAGAGTTCATTGATTCCAATCAGGAATGGTGTCAATGAACGATGAGGGGAATCGTTCATTTCTAATGATAATATCATGGATCAAACAATTGGGGAACCGAATAGTGGATTCATCCAATATTTGATGCCAAAAAATAATATATCTCCTCCCAACTACCCATCTCGTGTAGCTCTGATGATGTTTATAACAAGAAAAAATAATGGGATATACGGAATAAATGACCCCACATTACAGACATGAATCCCCTCTTCAGTTTTTGGTCAGGAATTACCCATATAAATTTAATTCTTCAATAATATCCCTTGCAAGTTTGGAATGAATGCAAGATATCATAATGAAGTCCAACTCTACTCCCAACGTCCCATCTCTAACCAACTACTCAGATTCCCAATAGAAGGAACCTCAGAAGCTACTGGGTCATAGATTTCTATTTGGATTTGATAATAGAATGTCATCAATATTTAATTTCTCTTTTGACTAAAATTCATTGAAATCATTTTCACTTGATGAAATAAAATTTGAGATCTAATAAAAAACTATAATATATCCCTAATGGAAATATAGAAGGAATTACTGGATTTGAACCTTCAAGTAGAGTTTTTATGTATGTCTCTTCCAATACAACTATTATATTTAGATCTATAGTATATGATCTATCCTCAAAAAGAATTGTTTCTCTAGTAATTCAACCTCTTTAACATTGATACACGAATGTATGTAATCATTTCCATGATATCTATTATATTTCCATTTAATTTTTGATTTCTCACATTTCAACTGGTCATAATTCAGAATCATAACCTCCAAATGTCCTTAATGATAATAATACCTCTTTAGAAAAAATCCCCTTGAGCCATATCCTAGTGGTATTCTAGATATGAAATATCCATCTTGATCTCATAAATAACTACTGAGGGAGATTCTTGGCTACTAGTCCATAATCAAAGGGCATCATTAAGGAGACATTACATATTATGATGCATAATCCATGCACTGCCTTCCATGGGCTTATTCGATGGGAATCGCATGACCTAATGGTATTTTGGGATTGAGATCTAGAATTGATAAAATGAAAAAAATTTCAAACCTCTATCATGTGATATAATGTGTCGTGAAAAGAGGAGTGATCCATGACAGTATGAACCTGTTGGGTTTACTTACTATCTTTATAAGAGGAGATATAGTTAATGTTTTCTAGTATTTGGTCTAAGATGGATCAATAGTGGTAGTTCCCATTTATGTTATTTCAAAATGTGAAGAAATCCCTAGTGAACCCAGGATCAAATAAGCCAATGTGAAACATGGACTACACAAAATCCTCACATCCATTTTGATGAACAATACCTCTCCCTTTAATATTTCCCAAATATAAAACCATATTATACTCTCCACCCATAACCCTTTCTAAATCTCTTAGATCAAAAGCTCTGCGGCTGTTCCACAAGTATTCCGTAACATGTGAACCAGAACTAGCATAAACAAATGAAATGAAGAGGTAGAGACTACTATAAGGGACATTAGTGGTAAGAAATTTATCTAATGTGTCACCTTGTTCAAATGAGATTGATAATCCCTAGAGTACGCATATATTCATTTTATGAGAACTATTCTTCATGTACATTCTCATTTAACACTTTAGGGGAATATATTAAATTTTACATTAGAAATGATTTGGTTCAAGCACGTCAATCAGGAAAGCCTTGTATTTGTGAACTTTGGTAGGTAGTAAATTTGTCTTAACACAATCCCCACTAAAATTATAATTAAATATTATTATAAAAATCACTGAATAACATGACATCTCACTTTGTCCAAATACTTAATGGAACTATTTTACTGATATGGATATTGAGGTATTTTTTAATGAAATTTATATTAGGATCTTTTGAAATGTCCTTTAAATAAGGGAGCAGAACATAATAGAAGATAAGTAGGAGGGGCATGATTTTGGATGGTTTCTGACATTGGATCACTAGAAAACATTATCATATGACGATATAGAAAACACTACTAGAAAGAGTTTTATAAAACAATACCCATTGGATGAGAAATGATAGTCTTTGACTGATTGCATTTGGGTTTCAAGGATTGAAAATAGAAGGTGTATAATAAAACTGGAGACACTAGAATAATGGACAATAAACCATTTAGGACTAGGAAGGGGGGGGAAAACTGATTGGATGTGCTTAGATCAAAAAGATAGATTGAACCAATATAGGAACTAGTAAATCCCGTACAATGGTCCGTCTGTGAAGAGGTACTATTATCCACACATTTATCTTCAATAATTCAAGGGGAATATTATAGAGACATTTATGGAACTTAGTACATGATGATAGAGACCTGAGGATGCTACAAAATTGGCACAAAAAGATGAGCAAAAGGTCCTATTGAACCACCATGGGATGAGCCTGAGGTAACCAACCAATCCAGGGCACCAAGAATTGTTGTGTGATCTGCCTCAATGATCCTGAACACACAAAAAAACAAAACCACTTGGGGGAATCTTCATGAGAGTACCATGGTCGCACAGACATCACCTCCTTCATATTAGTATGAAATGGCCATGCCTCTAATAGAATGAACAAAACATGGTAAGAGAAGTATAAACCAATTATTGGATCTAGAATAAAAAATCCTTGACATAAGAATGAATGATATCTAGAAGTGTCTTAGAATTATCAAATTAGATGCATATTTGTGTGACCAAATATTCATCAAGATGGAGTGTATAATCATTTTCACAATGAAAAAGTCCAGGTTCATCATCGAGTTCTCTTAAGATGGATGAATTATTGAACTTTAGTGGAAGTGCTGAATGATTAATACACACTGCCACAATAGGCTAATCCTTTACAAGATTAATCTCTATCTCCCAATATCAATTATTGAAGTTGCACTATCGATAGATATAAATGTAAAAGAATTCATATTCTCAATTATGCTTACTATTTCCATGTCATATCAATGGATAAAAAAATAATATTTAATTTCAAAATATATTAAGGTTATCTCGTAAAAAATATATTATACAAAAACAAAATAATATTTCCAAATGTTGTTATTTATATTGATTGATTGTGTGAACTTATATACAAGTCGAGTTCTCCTAAAAAATATCATAAAGGGTGTGGATTATACTATTATGAAATATTAAGGTTTATTGAGATCCACTAATTATTTAAAGTGTTCTTATATCAATTAATTTATATAAAAAAAATAAAATTTTTTGTATGTAAGATAGTGGTTCTATATTACAAATAATGTTATTAAAATGTTAACCAATGGAAAAAATTTAAATAGTTATTAAAATAATTTTTTTAACAATTAAATTAATTCAATAAATATCAATTAGAATAAAAATATTTTTTTAGAAAAATGGAAAAAATAAATAAGAATATATTATGTATTCCACCATTAGAATGAGTATTTCTTAATGGATACTATTAATAAAAATCATAGAAAAAAAGTATTTCCTTGATAGGAATTGGTGAGTGTCTTGTTTATATATTTATATATTTATAAACATAATATATCTAATTTTAAACAATTATTATAATTGAGATGAGAGGAATATCAATAATGTCCAATTGTGAGCACTCCTCCCTAGAACAAAAAAAAATTATTTGAGGCTAGGGCACATAATAATTTATTATTTAATGTTTTTTAAGTTTGATGTTTGGGACTTCAATATAAAAATTTTCCACTTTAATTATTTTAGTCACTAAAACATTTTTGGATATATTGTTTATATAATTTCACCATAGGGAATTATCATATGTTTATTTTCGAGCGTTGTTTGGAGGATTTTATAGATCAATTACTAATTTGAAATTTATTATAATTGAATTTGTGTCAGTTCAGTTAACATATATATATCTCTATTAAAATTATATGATGATCATATTTCTATCCATTTTGAATATATAGAATATTTATATGGAATGTAAAGTAAGAAAATAATAATGATTTCTGGTGTAATGATACTGATATTTCAAAAGGCCTCTCTATCCCTAAATGACCTTTTATATTTAGTTATACTAATATTAGTGGTGTTTAGAGGTATAACGTAAAATTGATTTGATTAAAGATACATGAAATATATATCCCTGAATATTATATCCCCATTAAAATCACATAGCGTAACATCTTTTTCTTCACATCCAATAGAAATAAGAGTTTCAATGGTTTTGAATTTAATTATATATGTACCCCATTAAATTATAATCAAAAATATATGTAATGGTATATTATAATATTTTATCTTGTAATATCCACCATTTTTATGAAATATCCATGATGGTTATTTAAAAATACCTCTTTCAACTCCCTTGACGTTATTGTCAGGATAAACTAATCCTAATTACCAATTTGATGATTGTTGATGTAAAACTGTAGTTTTTATCAATGGTTGATTCAAAAGTGACTTGGGATCCTATTTAAAATATAGGTTATGATCTATATGAACTAAAATTTCATTGAAAACATTCTATTTACATAATGGTTGAGGTGAATATTAATAAGGTCAAGGATCTTATTATATAAATTGTGAATAAATATTATTCTATTATTTTTAATAATTTTACCAGAGACCCTGTTAGACCTCTAATAGATTAGGTAATAGATTTTATCTTGTCATATTTAAGGGTTAATTTTATAGTAACTAAGGAACAATTTTTATATTCCTTTTTCATTATTTGTTAAATGTTTATGATATAAAGCAATAGTTACTTACATGTTTGACTTTAGATTATTTTTTTACACACTCTTGAAAATTATATTTTTTCAATTGAAGGGGAAATAAATTATATATTTAGAATAATATAAGTGGTTCAGGGGTGAATGTTAAAAAAATTATTTATAGAAGGATCTATTTTGTTACATATTACAACACTAACTGATCTTGAGGAGACTAAAATTATTCATTTTCATCATTATTATAGATAATATATTTATTATTGAGATAATATCATAAAAACAACATAAATGTTTTTGAAGGGTGTCAAGGGTTAATGAAATCATACACTAAAATGGAAGTCCCATAATATCCCATTAATGAAAATATTGATCTTTTCTATAGATATTTTCATATTAATGATTAAATAAATATAATTGATGTAGATGGATTAAAACATTTCCAATTGAAAAATCCTGATACCACATGTTTTTTAATAATCCCACTAGTGATAATTGACCGCAATGTAACAAAAAATTTATTAATTAGGTAAATTTCGAAGATGATGTCACAAGAATATTAATTATTTGTAAAAATTTCCATATTTTTTTTAATATACCTAAATTTAACTAATATTTCTAAATATTTTAATATTCTAACAGAGTGCTATAGGAGACTATATCTGTTTATAGACTAAAATTGGTTGTGGAATGAAGGGAAAGCTCTAAAATGTTATCACAAATGAATTTATACCTAGCAAATTATAGGTTTTTTAACACAAAGGGACTATTCTTCTATGGTATCAATTTTATTAGGATTAGTTTTGAAAAATGTATTTATTCTTGGGTGATTGTAAATTATTTATAGCTACAAATTATTTTATATGTAGACTTAAATACTATAAATCATTATTGGGAAGATAATTTTGATAATCAATTTAATTTCATTTCAATTTATAAATTGAAAGGGATTTTTATATTATTGAGAATGATATTATGTTAGTTTCTTCATATTATAGATTGAATTTGTTGAAAGATTGTCTTTAATCCACCAAAGATATGTTTAATGCGTTATTTTATTTTTCATAAAAAATAATCTATTATTAAAGCCATTATAAAAAAATTTCAACTATTTGAAATGATTAACAACATTAAAAAATTATAAAATTATAATCTTATATTGTCACAAAATTATTATCTCAATGGATACCTTATCTCATTTACAATGGTTGTGTAAGGGGAATTCAATAATTATAACAAGCTATAAATTATACCAAAGGAAACATTTAAAACACCAATTTGCATTATTTTCATATTAATAAATCTTTTCAAATATTATATTTTATTTAAATTATAATAATAGATTATTTATTGATTCATTTATAACCCTACTAAGTATTAAAGTCTATAAAATAGTAAATTTTAATCTTCTATCTATTCAAAATACAATTATGTTACTTATATTTTTATTTTTAATGATTATGATGATTTAATTATATTTTCACTTAATATTTCACATTAACAATTTCAATAATGGTACTAATATGGATCTTCTATTTTTACTAAAATATGATTTTTATCTTATATTTATGATATGTGAACACATAAAAAATTACTATGACATGAAAATAAGGAGTGGTGGATAATATTGTTGAGAGTTATGTAACATCATGGAATATAGGAGGTGATTATATATTCATATATATTTAAAATAATGATTTATTTTTTATATTATATTATACTTATTAGGATTATATAATTGATTTTTATTATTATGTGACTAGGGAAATCACCATTAACTATGAAAAAGATAATATTTGGATAAAATTTAGGAAACGTTGAATCTTTTTTGTGATAATTTTTCTAATTTTTTTAGTCATTTGGAAGAGAGGATAAATTAAAATATTTTTTTATTTTTTTATATACATGAGAGTAAAAGGTATAAAATAACAAGTGAAACAGGATTCGGTAATTATGAATGAAGGTGATTATTTTAATGTTTGTACATTGATGCAATACTTACTATAAGCTAAATGAGAATATTCATATTATAGTAAATTTATGCATATAATGCATTTTTTTAATAATTATTTCTCGGATATATTAAAAGATATTTGTAATTATTTTTATCATATTAATAGGATTAATGATTAAATTTTTCTGATTTGTAAATGTATTACATATTTTTATTTTCATTCAATCAATAATTCTAGTAAATGAATTTTTTCCCATTTATTTTCATATAAAAAATACATCCTTTTAATTAATATACATGAAAAATATATTAAATCCTACTTAATGTTTAATATAAGATCTGTTATCTTAGCCTCATGTCTGTGATAAAATTTTTTCTTAAGTGCTCGTCATAATATAAGAGATATTATGTCCTCGATCTGAATTCCTGGGTGGTACCTAATCAATGTAACCAATATATATTCTTAGAACATAAGATTTATAAGATCACGGGAAATAGTATAAGGGATAACTAAAACATATTTTTGAGATGGTTTTAATTCATGAAATTAAAAACTAATCATCAATCGATCGTAAAAATACTCATATTTGTTTTTATATGGAGTAGGATTGAAGAAAAATCCAAATAATATTCCACAGAGTAGTTGTACGTAAGAGATAACTATTGTAAATAGTCAATTTTATATATTTAAGAGATGATATATAAATATAAAACCAATAAAATGTATCATTGAATACCCATATAAGACAAAATCCAAACATAATATTATTGAAAGAACCTATATAATATATATGTGGGATTTAATGATACTAATTTTACCTAATGTCATTCATATGTATAATATATAACATATTAATTATAAAAATATAACTAACATGATATTTTATTTGATCACCCTTCTGAAAAATAAGGAAAAACTATCCAAATTTTATGTTATATAAACTATGAAAATCAATTTATTTTTACAATAAACTTTTTTGAATCACACATAAAACAATTTATATAAATCAATGAAGGCGTGTTCATAACATGGGTATATCAATGTCTTCAACACCCAAAACTACCAAAGTATCATTAATTCTCCTATAAAAATGTTACAATGATGTAGAGGAATCGTTATTCAGGTCAAATAAAAATATAATTACATGAAACTAACATGAATAACAATTATAATGGCTTACTCCATATATATGATGATCCAAATATTGGAATACCAACTTCAATCCCATATCATAATTATAGGGATTTTAATATTAAAATGTCATTGTTTAATACACATCAAATATAAATGGAAATTGAATATACATAGTATATAACTCTTGTAGTTTATTTATTTGAGAATGGGATAGGTGTATAAAAATTCACCAAAATTTATATCAAATCAAAACATTAACATCATATGCATAAATTTTCAGTATATATATATATACATTTGTGTGTGTGTGTGTTCTAAAAAAAATAACATTCATATAAATTGATGTTAATCCACTGTAAAAAACAGTGAATAACATGTATAAGTCGCACTATGGAAGAACACAAATACCATAATACCTTATCGAAATAATAAATCAAATAATTTATAAGATAATACTTATATAATAAAATAAATGGTTAACCATAAATAAAAAAATAAGTCAATATTGTAAAAAAGTAGTTTCAAAATTAAATAATATAAATCCTGTAGACTGTCTATTTAAAATGTCGTGCATATATAGTAAAAAAATAATACTCATGTGAAATAATAAAAATTAATTAGGAAAATACTTACATTTATATATATTTAAATATAACCAATTATTTATATAAAACATTACATGTTCAATGATTATCTTTCATAATATGACCATGATCAGCTCACAAAAAAATAACTCATTCGCATATGTGATATGGATAGATCAAAATTCTCAATCCCCATTGGTTGGTGACATGGAAAAGTGTATCATGAACAACAGTTTGGAATTATTTTTACGATCCCTAAATGAATAGAAAACACATAAATTACATGAACATAAGGGGAAAAGGATAAAATGGAATATTCTATAAACACAATTTGAAAAAAATAGGTACATCATGGTCTGCACAAGTCATACCCAATATAAAAAATTGGAAAAATACATAAATTACTTATAATTGATGATATATACTACCGGTGTCACATTAGAAACAACCTAGGATCTCGCCATCAGATGCTGATGTTTATCAATATCCCCTAAAACCCACCACCTCATTTTGGAACCTTTCCAATTCCTACATATTATCTGACATGTTTTTCACACATCATGTTTTTTTAAAATCGGGAGCCATTATTCTTTATTATGATTCCAAAAATGTTTTTATAATAATACTTTGATATGTATATCTTGGTATGAAGAATAATAACAATAATAGGATATGATATAAATAATCAATTTATATCCAAAATAACGACAATTAGAAGTTTTTTAATATTGAAGACTATTCCAAATAAATTTAATTCACTTAATATTAAATAAAAAAATTTAAATTTATCATATCACTCAGAAATATCCATATAAAATCCAAGAACAATTGTAGATACTTAGAGGGTAAAATAGTGTTCTGAAAGTTATGTTTCACATACAATTACATAACATTCCTAATATGAACTAAGTATTTCCATGACCTAATTGAAAAAGGAGTAGGGGGATACCCAAATTTCTAATACCCCCTAATGATGTAATGTAAACTAGGAGATGATACACTCTTAAACCGAGTAGAGGAAGGATATTTAGTGTGATTCCCAACAACAAATCAATGACATGTCATGAAACCAATCTGATTAAATGTATAGAAGAACTAAATTTATTATTCATACCATAATATATTTAATGAATCATCATAAATGAATATAAAAAAAATTCAAAACCCATTTAAAATTATCATTAAAACACTTTTAATAATTAATTTCATAACCATAAAATATGTGCATTAAAATATTTATTTCATTGACACATTTCATGGAGAAAACTGTTTGATATCAAAATTAATTATAAAAACATTACATAAATCATTGATCCTGCAAAAATCCCATCACACACAGACCCTTTTCTGCTATTTATTTTATTTTTATAAATTTCATTGTGTTTTATCTTGTTGGTTAGGGATTTAATTGATATTTTAATTATTTATTTTGGGTTTTATCAGTTTAAGGTTGTCTAAGCCCTTTTAATTGTAACTATACATGGTTTTGGTTGAAAGCAAGTGACTGGTGAAGGTAAATGGAGTTTTCTATTCATTTTTTTCTTGATCGGTTTGTCTTGCATGACCTGCACAGGTTTTTCCTCAAACCTTAGAATCCAAAGCAAAAAATTTGCACTATATTATTATATTCAAGATAAGGTAAACTAATTAAGAATTATTCAAATATATTTTTTTAAATGATATCTAGATGATCATAAATATATTATTGAACCAAATTGAACATTTTGTGTAGTGTTTATCAAATTGTGTGGCCATATCATATGGGTGTCCCCAATTTCCAAAAAGGTGTTCGTGACTACCATTCAATTTGTAAAACTATGTGGACAAACCATGAGACTAACTGAGTTTCATTGTAAATTTAATTTCCTCATTTTTACCTCTATTGTTTTATCCAATTTTACCCCCTCACCCTCTTGGTAGATTTTGGTACATAATGGGGATCTTATATCCTCCTTCACTAAGCTCTCTGGCCATGGTTGATTCCCCTCCATCGATTCTCATTGAGTTATTCTTGTTCTATAGTCATTTTCTTCCTCTAAAACTCTTCCTCCCTTTTTTCATATTATCTCATGGTTTGTACATCTCATGTAAAAACCAGAGGTTGATGTTTGGAAGAATTTTATTGTATCCCTTGATTTTTGTGTGTGTGGTTTTTACTTTGTCATGGTTCTTCTATCTCCATGAGTTCTATTGCATTCTCACATCATTTTGTTAGGGGTTTCTAAGCATTATAATTATATAACACTTAATTTTATGCCTGAGACATGTCATATAAATTTTAAATTTTTTCATGTTTTTGAGGTGATGGGTAGATTTAATAATTTGATTCCATGTTGGTAATTTTATGAAAATTTTTATCAAAAAGATTTTTTAGGTTATGACTGTTTTATTTTTTGTACAAGTTATTTTATTAAATTACAATTTTTCCAACAAAAATAATTATAGTACTTTAAATTTGTTTATCCATTTATTGTTTTTGGTGATTTGGGTTCCATGTGTAACTCTACCTTATTTTTAGGATTTGATGCCCTTTTATGGTTGAGTGATTTTTAGTGGATCCTGGTTTTGGGTCACTATACTATAATTGACTCATTAATTGGAACCATGGATGATTTTTTGGTGTTCCATATTCTGTTCATTGGCTGTGGTAATATCCATATTTATATGGGGAAAAATATTTAAATAGACACATACCAACCATAAAATAATTATATAATAATTTCCCAATTAATCTATCTTATGTTTTTTGACAAACTTCTTCCATTTCAATTTCACATACTCTATAATTATTCTGAAACAAAAATGTTTTTTAATTTGATATTTTCATTCTATTAAACTCAAATATTTATTCTAAATATGATTTCTAAATTCTGGCTCATTTGGAAAATTGGAGTTTGTACTTGGGTGCTTATAGATTATATCCACCTAGGTATTGGAAATTGTTTTAGATTTGGAGGTTTTATGGACTAGATAATACTTTTTGATGTTTGGGTAATTGGTTATCAAAAATCCAATGACTTGGAGGACCAATTGTAACTATTTATTGGTTATATATATGTTTGAAACAAATATGGTAATAAATATGTTGAGAGAACCTTCAAATAGATTGTGTTGGGTATTGGTAATTTCATGCATGATGGACTCTGTTAGTTATTTAAAATTACAAGTTTGTAATGGAAACATTATTCAATATTAAACAAATATAATATGACTCAGGGGTGTCTTCTAGTTAGCTAACAAATTTTTTTCCCTCTTCAGTTTTAGAATGATTAGAACCCTATGGGATCTGGGCAATCAATGTTTGAATCTCCAATGGAAAAGCCGATTTCTAGAATCCAAGAACGTTATTTTCTATGAAGGTGCACTATACGCTGGTGGGTGGTTCCAAAATTAGTACATAAAGAAATCGATTATTATGATTTCTAGGGAATTCAAATGATAAACTCTCTTTATATTCATACTTTATTATGTAGAAATTTGTTGATGGGTTTTATTAGTGTTTTCTACTTTTACTCATGTTGTTTCTATTATTTATAGAATTTTTTGAGATACTAGTTTCTATTTCATAGTTTTCATTTCACATTCATGTCATCTATTATTGAAGTGGGGCCTCGATTTTGTTTTTAATCATGTTTTTAAAAAAGAAATGTATTAAATTAATTTCACAATAGTAAAAGACTATTTTCCCAAAATAATATATCAAACTAGCCTATTTTGAATTTTTTTTGAAATTTCTTGTAAAAATTATATAGTGGACACATACTGTGTTGTTTTATGATCAAACCCTACCTGTTCCACTCATCATTAGTAAACATGAGCTATTTTTCTAGTTTATGTTTTTTTAATGGTTTCTTATAGAGTGGGAAGATCTTATGGATGGCACTGACTATGATACCACATGAATATTGTGATTGGTTCAATTTTTTGTTTAGTTATTTAGATCCTTATTTTGTTCTAGTAATTTTCTATTTGAATCTAGTAATTTATTTATTAAATTATGGATTTAGTTATTGTTTTTATGTTTTTTACTCTATCATGTTTTGATTATGTTCATTTATCATGGGTATAATTCATTACAATTTTTATTATCAATGTTTATCGATACTAGTTTCCATTGATGGGTTGATTGAGAACACCTCTTATGCCTTCTTGTAGGATTTTTTGGTCACTATTATTGGGGTGAATATGTTTGGTTCAAAAAAAACATGAAATCATTGGTTCCTTTTGTTATTTATATTTTTAGTTAGCTTAGTAATACAACTATCAGGACTCGTGAGGTAGGAATGTGAAGATAATCATTAAGTAGTTATATTATAGTGGCTTGAGTTACCAGGTGTAGTCTGGAACATGGGTTTATTTTTTGGGGTTTTGGAAAATGGTCTATTTGTTATGGTATAGTATTTACAGTTTTGTAATTGATAATGGAAGTGTGAAGGGGATACATAGTGAGATTTAATAGTGTAGAGACCCATGTGGATCCCAGGTTCATGGTAAAATATTATTCCAGTGGTTGATTCTTGCTCATGGAATGGTCTTATAAGTCATGTTATTGGGTATGTGGGTCACCTAGTTTCATATTTATGGAATTATTATGTGGATTACGTTATGGGTTATCTTTTTTTCGAGTGAGTGGTGTTCGAATAAGAATTAATTTTTTTTGTAAATAAAATTTCAAAAGGAAGATTATTTTCGAACATTATTTTATAATAAATGGGTATATTTGGTCTTTTAATGGGTTATAATAGAAATGAATTGCTTGATAGTTTCCATGGAATAAAATAGTTTTGCAAATTTGAATAGTAGTGGAGTTTTTTAATGATTAAATTGTTCATTGTTTCGTAATGTTCATCCTAAGTCCACTATGGTTGAAATTAGATGTCTATATACTTAAACATATATTGGATGATTACGTTGTTTTATATCCTTGTATTATATAGAGTATTTCACCCAGAAAGGTCCCATAGGTTTCATGTCAGTCTCTTCCAATCGTTGGCCCATCCCAGACTCTTAGTCGAGTGGAAGAGAAGATATATTCTACCATGATTCTTGTTATTCATGGTGATTGTTGTCTGTTATAAGAAATAGGTTTGATGGAACGAGTTGAATGAATTTTCTTATCTCTGTAAAATAATAATGATGTGAATGTGTGAGCTTTTTGAGTCCCATTTATTTTCTAGTATTATATCGATATAAGGTGATCAACCAATAATAATTGTAAATTATTATGTCATATGAAGTCATTTATACCACATTTTTCCAGTTTTTAATACCTATGGATGTGATGGTATTGAATGTTGTAATGTTAATGGGTGTTCAGTAAGGTCAATGGATAGAGAAGCACAATAATGAACACTATAACAAGAAGAATTCCATTTATCTAGAGATTGAATGAAAGGATCTGTAGATGGCTCCTCTAATTCTACGAGGTCTTCATTCAGCGATTACGGAGAAGGACCTCTGACATGAGTATGTTATATTTAAGATGTTGATGAATTATATTATTTTTGATTCATTGGTTCGCAGAGTGTAGTTAGAAGCAGTTGGAATTTTTTATCCCATATATCTATTGAAAATCCATAATTTCTGTGATGTGTGTACCATAGGATCCTATTTCTTATAAGTATAATTTTTTGATTCCTAATCCTTGTTCATCAGACCCCTTTTATCATGTGCTTCAATTTTTTTTATAGCATTCAAATTAATCATTCCATAATCATCAGAAGTCTTTCCAATTGTTTTTCTATTTTGGTCACTCGTAGATGTTTTGAAAGAATCATTTCTAGAATAAAAAGTCTTTTTAAAAGGCTTACAACTTCTTCTATTGGATGAAATATTCACTAATGAACTAGGGAGCCAAACATAGGCCTTAGAGTGAATATTATAAATTATTTGGTTTGGGTGACCATTTCACATCCTTTTCCTCTGATGATGGTTGATATATGATATACATTCTCATTTTTGTACTTTTTGTTGTTTTTTGAAACACATTTCATTCTATGTATCTTGTTATCCCTGTACACCTAGATTTTAATTTAGTTTTTTATTTTTTTTATGAATCATTGAATTTCTACACTTCTTATGAAACGGTTTTTTCATATGGTGGTCCTCATTTGGATATGTTTTTAGCATGGGGAAATGATGAATTGTGGTTTTTCTTGATCTTCCATTTTATCTTCATTCCTTAGGTTTCCCCTTATATTGGATGTTCCATTATTTTTACCATAATGGAAAAACTGATTGAGGAGGGTGGAATGGGCCTATATAGTGTTGGAGAAACAATGAAATTAATGTAGGAATGGATTTCATTTTACACAATAGAAGTATAATCTGTATGGGAAATGTTCATTACTATTAGTAATGAATTACGATGGGAGGATTGGGAATGTTGAAACAGGAAACTCATTATCCTCTTGAGGTGTAAACTAAACAATATAGAGGGATTGAATCAATATACATTATGGGTGGTGGGCTAAGGGGATATTAATATATGGAATGATAAGGGGGAAATAAAGTGAATATACTTACCAGGGATTCAAGAACCGAATATATCTATCAAGTAGGTGAGAATTCACCTACCCATGATGTAGGCTATTCTAAATAATGATAAAAATTTGTTTTCCAAGAACATCATCATTGTGGGAAAATGTGATATATTTTTTTTACATGTTCATCCATAGGTAGATTGTGTTGTCTATAGTACACGGATCTTCCCAATGAAGAATGTGAGATGGAAGAGTGGAAAATAAATTTCTAGAGTAAGGAGATCCCAAAAAAACGAGTATCATTATTTGGAGAATTAGAAATAATGAAAATTTGATTGATGAGAATATTCAATGTAAATTGTTGAACATATGGAATCACGGTTCTATTCCTATAAAGGACCACAACTGAAATCTATGATACAAATCTATTTCCATGGTTACTTGGATAGAAGTTTATGTTCTTCTGGGAGATAGATCTTGGGTGTCATCAATGATAGTAATTTCATGCATGAGATTTTTATCAACTAGTTTTAGGGAAAAAATATCCATTGGATGAAAACAATTATTCAGGGTTTAATATTCATCACCATTTACTAGATCATTCGGAGTGCTAGACATAAGGCTCATGAGGGTACAAGGAACTCCTTCATGTTAGTACAAATGTTGACAAGGCCACTGGTAGTTAAAATTGGGATTATTATCTGTGGTAGGTTTTAATCTTCCACATTGCGTAGATCCCATCCAAGAACCTATTTGAAAATGGGCTCTCACAATGGAAACTAGGGTCAATAGATCTTGTTGAACCTTCCATATACGGTTCAAAAGCTAAACATGTATGGATCATACATGTATGGGATGATGTGGGGGTGAGATTGTGAGATTCAATATGTACTCGATAGTCATTGGATTCATGTTGTCTATGGACGTAATAACTCTATAACTATTGAGATAAGATCAATGGATAAAGATATATCACTATTCGAGATGTACAATATTTTGGTCACTGAAATTAAATATTACAATGAGGCATTAGTTAAAAACATATGAGGGAAATTTGACCTACCATGGTATTTGGAATTTTTTTAAGAACAATAATTCATGAATAAACTAGGGAGGTCTTGGTTTCCATGATTTTAGATAAGGCAACTTCATAGATGAAGATCTTGCCCATAAAAGAATAATATATGATAAACTCATCACTTACACTAGTTTGGTTGTCTAAATAATGTCTGCATCCTCATCATCGAATGTCATTACATTCTTCATCTACATTTCAGGCCACCGTAAATTGTTCTAAATCCACTATATGGGTTTTTCTTATGATGCCATATTCTTATCAATAAAATATTAATTATCTGTTAGTGTGGGTAACATTGTGATAGTAATTTTTCTAATGGTATGGAGAACCAAAATTGATCATAATGTCATTTTATTCAATGATTTTTGGGTGTGAAATGTGTATTTTAACATTATCCCAAAGAATCATGGTTTTATTAGGCCACATTTAGTTTCAGTTCCTTGATTTGTTCCTTATTTTTCTACGATGGTTTCTTTGGGGGATAGTTATTGTGGTTTGGGGAATTGCACACCCCAACCCTAGATTACCTCCATTTATTTTATTCTAATTTATTTCGTTGTTATATAAATTGTGGTTTGATTTTTTGGGAGATTATTTAGTGATTATTTTTGAGTTTTGGAGGTCTAGGATTGTCTTGTCCCTATAAACGTCTAGTGCACATAGTTTAAGGAGAAACAATGTGATTAGCAAAGGCAGATGATTTAGTCATATCATTTTAGCTTACATGGGTTGTATTCCATCGACAAAGCATAGTTCTCCCACCCCATCATGAAAATGAGAAATCACATGTCGTATTGGTGGTTTCTACGAAAAGGTATATAGATTTTGAACATTTAGAGGAAACCATGTGAAAAACATTCCAATGAATATGTAGGTTATTATAAAACAAAATTTCATGATTGATAAACATTTTCTCATACCAAGGGGACATCACATATTGGTGTCCCATCCTTATAGTATGGTGAATATGAAATGAACCTAGTTTGGAAACTCCTGCAGCCAAACCATCCTACATACCCAATTTCATTAAAACCAAAATTTAAACTTTCTACCCACTTATATTTTAAAAATTTGACCCCATCGACATCATACTATATGTTGGTTCCTGAAGGGTCTCCCAAACCCTCTTTCCCTTGTATATTATCCCACAGTTAATTCTCTTCCTATGAATCAAGGCGTGTTATTCTAGGTTTTTTTGTCAATTTTCCCCCTCTCACCATCCCCTTCTCTTTGTTTCTTATTTTCTCTTGTATGGGAATCCTCTCATCCAAAACCTAGGTCTTTGGTTGGATAAAATGGGATGTCTCGTTTTTTTTGGTTTTTTGGTCTTCTTGTCAATCTTTTCACTTTATTCTAGTTGAGTATTTCCCATTTATAATAATAGATGTGTTTTCCATCCACTTCCTTTTAGAAACATTCCATTTGATTATTCAACCTTATTGTATAATTTTAAATATTTTATTAATGTTTTTGATGTTCTAGTTGGATTTATTATAGTTACTTAACGTCGTTAGTTTTATTTAATTGTTTTTAAAGTATTTTCAAATGTTATTCCAATATGTATATTTACACATGGTTTTTGATTAAATGAAAAAAAAATTATAAAATGAATTTGATTACATTTAAATTGTGTTTGGACTTTATTGAATTTTGGTTATTTTTGTTTCATGGGAAATAGTTATGTGTGTTTAGATTTTCATTCATCTTTCGGGTTTAGTTCTAAAGTGTGGATCATGTTTTTGGTTTATAATGTTTTTCATAACTTCTTAATTAGGTCCTTGGATACTCTTCCAGTTTTCCTTATGTATGTTGTTTAATATGGTCAAATACCTATGTGGGCATGGTGTAAATATGGATAGGTACACACAAAAATGGAATTCCATATGAATGACCACTTTAAACCCTTTTTTAAACAATCTTATTCAATTTTATACTATCATCCTCTCCAATTTTTATAAAATCATAATATTTTGTAAATGATTTTAATATTCTAATAAATTCAAACTTGAATTCCAAATTTTAAATAGAAATTACAAAAAAAAATTCACCATGTAGTATTATTTTGTAATCATAAAACATGTAATGGAATGTTTAGAATCTTACAGGATTAAAGAATGTTTCATCAATGATGTTTTAATTTTATTTTGATTACGGTGGACTAGCTCCAAGTTAGAAATTATTGATGTTTTGGAAAATTTATAAAAAACCCATATGATATTCATACATGGTTAGAAATTTTTAAATGTTCTATATATTTAATACACCCATATGTACATCCTTATGATAATAAGGTATTTTCATTATTGTTGTTCAGGATTTGTAATATCATGCATGATGGAATCTTTGAGAACTATCCAATTCCAATCCAATGATGAAATCATCATTTTCTCAAAAACTATTACCCTGGTATTCTTGGATTTCATCTATTGTGTTGAATATTAGTTTCTTTATCTCTCTAATAGATAGATTATACCACCTATAAAGTGGATAATATTGGGGGTACTACCACTTGTGATGATAACTGATTACATCAATATATTTATTCATGGAATGATTAAGAAATTCTAATTATTACCTGTATTAATGTTACATATTATTTCACAGAACGTTGCTAACATGATTTCTTTTTTCCCTCTTAATATACTTATATTGTTTTGATTATTCCTATATTTTACTTATATATCATGAAACATGTTGTTTGTTCATTTTTCATTCCACACTTCCATCCATTGTCTATGTGGTGTCTTGATATTTTTATGAAACTAGTTATTGGAAAATAAAAGGTGTAATAGATTTTATAAATATTAAAAACCCAATTTCCACTAATTTTTTTCAATTTAGAGAAATTTTAATGTTTTTGGAATGGAAATTTATGGATTTTGTAGTTATATCTTATTGAGGTGTTTTATGCTCACAACTTACTTGTGACACTCATTATTGGTAGTCCTGATATGTTTAAAATTTATATATTTGTATTAGGATTACCTATGGAGTAGGATAGTATAATTAATTATAGATAATAAGAGGCTATATAGATATCATGTTGGGTTCCTTTTTTAGTTTTATTTTTTAGTATCTTCTTTTTGTTCCAATGAATTAGTAATTGGATCTAAATATATATTTATTCAATTTAGTGATTTATTTCTTATTTTCATGTTTTTTAGATTTTCATGTTTCATCTATTTTGATTTTTCATTTCCTTACATCATTCCCATTTATATTATCTATGATTCCTGATATTATTTTCCATCATTGGAAAATCTTGAACACCCACCAGGCTCTGTCATGTCATATCTCATGTGACTGGTTTGAATTTAAACCGTGATGTAATGTAACAAAAAATTAGAAAATAATTACAACATAAAATTCAATACAAAATTAATTTATTTAAATCAACCTACCTAAATACTTAATTATCATGATGAAAATGAATGATCCAAAAATTATGATGAAACAGATCAAAAGACCACATAAGAGGAGGCCCAAATAATCAATTACATATCATAGAAATAAAATTTATTATTCTAATGGTTTTTGGATAAGAAATGAGAACACATATATCATCAAACACAAGATATGTTTCTTGAAAAAATTGAGTAATCATCACACAACTAGTCAATTAGATCAACATATCATAGATCCAAATCTAATCCAAGAGATGATAGATGAACCAAATAAATCATATAAGTCATACCATATGGAATAAAACAAATCAATCACGGATACGTATTCTAATTAGACATGATTAAATTATCCAATAATAAAAAATTGAAACCACTTTAGGATACATTATGGAATTAGATTCAAGGTGGATTAAGAAATTAAATGGTGGTTTTGTTCAACAAATAGATGATACTAAAATTATTTTCTATCCTTGATCGATGATAAAAGAGAGATATTGGAGTCCACTAGTTTTTAATGGACTCTTTAGATATTGAATGGATTTTATTTAAACAACTAGTTAGCTAGAAGTGACAACCAAATTCTCTGTCCTCGGTAAATCAACATCATAGATAGTGGACTCCCAACAGTAGACATGTGGACTCCCAACTAGTGGGTGGATGCCTTCATCAGCAGGTACCAAGACTATGTAACCATGAAATGCCACTAAACCACCTCCACCACATTTTAAACTAAAATTAATATTTCATGAAACATAAATTTAGGATGTACAATGAATATTATGTGATAATTATTCGTTCAATAATCAGTTCTTTCACTATAATGTTACCTTTAATTTTTATTATCTAAAAATTTATAATGCTACCTCTCTCTCACTCGAGATTCAAACACTTATGTCTTGGGAATCAGATCTATAAATACAAAAGATCATGACCAAAATAATAAATTTCCCTTTAAAACAATTCATTTTAAATTAATATCTCCAAAGTTGATACTTGTCTAATAAAAACCAAATTATAATGAAACCTCCACCAATTTTAGAAGCTATGATGGATTTATGTGATATATCTTATGATAAGATATGTGGAAAAAAATATGAAATTCAAAAAAAATGAGACAAAATGAGAAATGATCTGCCATGTCTCCAATACAGTAGTGATCTAAAATGTTTCATCATATTTGGGATCCAAATTTCATATCATATCAATATGATTGTTATCTAATTGAGGTGATACATTTATGAAAACATGGTCACTAATATAGATCCAAAATTATTAATTAAATTGATGACAATATTATTTATTTCTAAATATGTTTAGTCGACAATATTCATTATATAAAATGAATCATTGATGATGTCTCCCTGGCAACACTATAAAAAATTAAAATCATTAACCACCACCAATTAGAAAATAATTGATTTAATTGGTGAACAAATAATTCCTAAAAATTTGACATTATGATTGATGACTAGTAACTATTTATAATTTAAAATTCAACAAAATGTTAAAATTTATTAATTGACCCTCTAAAATACTATAAATTTTAAAGGATAATATTCTATAGAATCATAATCTCCCATTCAAAATAATTGTTTTTGTGATTGGTAAACTGTACTCAATCTAACCTCATTCCCAATTGCCTCCAGCAGATACTTCAACAACCAAGAAGTAATCCTGAGATCCCTACTATAAATGATAGTATTTGGAACCCCTTGAATTTTCAAAAACTCCTTAACATATTGCATCCCACAATACTCAACCTTTGTGGTCTCCCCCAACGGAATTAGGTAAGCTAACATATTGAACTAATCATTCAGAACTAAAAGGTTGTTCATCCATCATGGGGAACATTGTAATTCACAAATAAAATATAAGGATAGATCTTCCTAGTTATGTAACAACACCTAATTTTAATGTAGAAAACATGATGTCTTTTCCTTCTCAAATAGGACCATTTTGATGGAAAATCAAGGAGACACAATTTCAGCAATGTCTTTCTTCATACCTAGCCACCTAAACAATTGTATCATTTTTGAATTCAACATTGTTGTGCAAGGGAGGATTTCACATTGAAAAATATTTCATTAAATTTTTATTTATACATTAATTGATAAATAGATGAACAAAATATATACATAAAATTATCCAATTGGATTATATATTACACATAGAAACAACCTATCCTATCATAAAGAGAATATAAAATTCTCAACCACTCTAAATCCTAATACTTTTCATAATGAATCATTTATAGGGATGATGATAGAAATGATAAAATATTCCATACCAATAAATATCCATCTTCCAAATCAACCAAATATGTCTCAGAAAATATCCCCATGATATTCCGGTCCACCTTCGATTCTAAAAAATACTTGAAGGGAATTATCGGGATATCAGTGTTAGCAATGACATTCAACATCTAAATGGTGTAGTAGTTTTCAAATAAATAATTCGTTTTCTATTCCATCCATAGATTAATATATAATATAAAATGTGCTATATTGAATATATAATGTATAAAATTATATGGAAAATAGATAGTGAACTTGTCCCCAAAAAGGTTGTGTCACCCACAAATATGAGCATGAAATAGAACATCCTGATGCAAGTATTGAATATGAATCTTCTTCTAATTTTTTCTATGATGACAGTATCAATATACAAATACATTATTACACTTTTTTAGAACACATAACATTCCTGTAATATAATCTTAAATGTCTATGACATATTGTGGAACAACATGAATTAGAATCCAGAGAGGTGATGATATCATTCATTTTTAACTAAAAAGGATGTCTTATAATTTATATCCCATAATAAATTGACCACATTATTTTAAAGAGTATTTAATATTGATTCATGATTTTAGAAGGAATTTAGAATTTTGGAATAGAATCCAAAAATACACAAGAAATATAGTATCTCAAAAAAAATATTTATTCCCATTACCATAGATGGAAAACCATCACATTTTCAAGATCAACATATATATAATGATTTCAAAATAAATCCATAAAAATCATTTCCCAGTTACATAAATCACATTTTTTTATTTTATAATAAGTGAGGTTGTTTCTCAATATTCCCAAAACTAATCTATAACTATTACCATTATCTTCCATATATTTGTAATTAAATATAATTATATCCACAAATACCACAATAATATAATAAATATATTGGTGGATTTCCTGATTTATTAGGTCCATTAAAACAAAAATAACATTAACATGGAAAAACAATATCATAATGTATGAAAAATTCCCTTTCCTAGATAGTATTATAGTGAAATTTTTTCAAATCCATTAAAAATAATCACAACATAACTAGATAGATGTAATAATTTCTAAACACACCTTATCCCCTTCGAATAACTAAAAAAATAACTGATATGGAGAAATGAAAATTTAATATTGATAATCACCAATTTTTTTTGATAGTCAATTAAAAAACATATGTTAACATCATCATTGTCATAAAATATCTAAAAGTACATCCATGTAGATCTACCTAGTCAAATAAAACTATCCTCAAACAAATCAATCAAATGAAATTTTATCTCATTCAATTTGGCAAGTCCTCTAAAATATAAATGGATAAAATATGGAAGGGTAATAAGAAACATATCAACTAAAAACTCAACATTAATTTCATAGGGAATACTACAAAAGTCATTTTTAAAATCCACATGATTATCTCATAATAGTAAATGAATATCTGAAAAATTTGATAAAACATTGATCTCAACAAAAAAATCTGATACCAATTTCTTAAATAGAATATAAAAATATTTTTTATGACTGGACCTCTATTACAACTCTCCTAAGAACACCCATTAAAATTTGACATGAAAAAATAAATACACATGCCAATGTTAATAGTAAATATAATGCCATTCAAAATTTTACTATTCTATCAAAATAATATTTTAAAATTCATATAGATCATACACAAAAATTTCCTAGAAAAAATTATCCTCATATAAATATTGTGAATATAAGTTTAATTGAAACCAATTATCGTTTGTCATAGAAAAGTATTACATATTATAAGATGATTATTCAATACCTGACACAAATATTCGTGCTGTAATCAATTATTCCTAGTATATTGGGAACCATGGATACAAAAAAGAATTTTTCATTAAGGAAATAGATAAAATCACCTTTGGTTTTTCATTTCTATAACCCTTCTAATTCCAATGAAAAATAATACATTAATTCATAAATTATTGAAATGAAACAAAATAAAGGTGGAGCTCTATGGACATTACTGTTATATAAGGGAGATATCAATGATCACATGGACATGACATGGTGTTGAGTGTAATATAATATTTGAATAACATTTCATGAATATATCATGAATATCATTGATCATACTCATGACTCGTGACATAAATATCAGTAGTACAGAACACATGATTTGTAATGTAATAAAATAACAATATCCATGAGAGCATACCATTGGAATAATTAATGGATTTGTTTCTTAAAAATATGAACAAAAAAATTACATAGTGTTCAATCATCATTTCTGTGATTATTATTTTGGATTGGTTTCTCTCCCTAAACAATCATTATGTTAATTTTTTTCTCTGAGGATTATCATTTTTGATGGAGTTCCTTACTGGACATTGATTAGTCCAAATTGAATTCAATTTCATCAAAAATGTATATCCATATTCAACTAATTAATTAGTGTTAAATATAATTATGGTCCCACCAATAACATAATTATTATCATACATAAGTTTCTGATAAGATAAAAATTAACAATATATTATAAAATGTGAAATGAAATTTGTTTTGAAAAATATCATCATGGAATAAAATCTATAAATTAAACAGTGTTCAAAAATATTTTTTCAATTTATCATATCATAATCATTATAAATTAATAGTATTCATAAACATTATGCCATCATTGTCACAAAATTTTTTTATAATGAATGATTTTGTAATCATTGGATCATATCCCTAATAAAACTTATGAAACATCGAAAGAGGTAATCATAGATAAAAAATCCCTTCAAAGATCACATCATTCATTTCATTAGAAGAATTAATATTTCAGATTTAAATCATTATTTCATATCATTAAATGTCCCTAATATTAAGGGAAACATTTATAATGAAAATAACCATATAAAATTAAAAATAAATCTATAAATAATAATGTTTTTATGGGGGTGGTAATTTATGTTTATCATGTATATATTAAAATTAAAATTACATATATATTTTAAATAAAAAATAATAAGAACTTAATTTCATAAAAATTAATTGAAATTAATATTAAATAAAATTGAAAAGATTATGTAATGTGTAAAATATACCTCATATAACCATTTAATAATGAAAAAAAGTATTATTAAAAATTATATAACATAGATATGGAAGAAAAAATAGTATGATATCTATAAAATAAAACAATTTACATCTATTGAGTTATAAATGTGATTACAACGAATAGGAAAGAAATTATTTTAACAAAATAACGAGTGGAGAAAATATTTCATGAACTTATTGAGTGATATATCTTGTAATTTCATCATCAGAAAAATTAATCATGAACAATCCAAATAAAATAAAATGAGATTATAACACTAATGCCTTATCATAAATTCCACTTTATTCAATGGTACTATAACCTCAAATTTAAAATTTTTAAATAAATTAGATTTATATATAATATTCATTAATAAATTATAATATAAAATATAATACAATTAAAATTTCATCAACCATTTGTTAATTGTTCCTAATTTATTTATTCATTTCAGCTCGTTCATCATGATGATTTTAGTTTGATAATTATATTACATATATTTTGATCAAAGTTTCATCATCTATATAATTTGAATCATTATATAAATATCATATATATATATATTAAGACATCAATTGAGGATATATATAGTAAATTCAAATACACAGTTGATGGAAACAGTAGTTCGTACATATTAATGAATGTTGATTTTTTTTATGGATTGATACAAATAAAAAAACAAAAAAAATCAACTAATTATGTTTCAATAAAAATTATACATATTTTTCAAATAATTATATTTTCAATCTATGTTAAATGAATATGATAAATGAACCGCATCTCCTCAAAAAGGTGGTATTATGCACATACGCATAGTCAACAGTATGGTTTTATAGAGGATTGGACGATAATAATTTTGATATTATATTGTCAATAGAGAATACTAAATAAGTCAGAAATATCATATATAAACATTATATACTCCATAATATTCATCCAAAAAAATTGTGATAAAAATGAATTGTATTTCTACATATAGATGATAATTTGTATATAAAGATAACTAAAACATTTAATTCCCATTTGATTGGAAAGAATGTAGATAATATTTTTTTAATTAATCATGATAAAAATTTAATATATATAGGATACAAAAGATAATATTTTTTTGAAAATAATATATATTTATAAGAGAAAAAATAAAAAATTTAAAATCAATTTGATTAGTTAAAGAGATTACAACATTATTGATAGAACTCTTTTAACATTCATCTTATGGATCGCATAAAATGGTAATTTGGAGTGTCTAAAATATATATATTGTGTATAATGATTTTTAGAAGATAATATTTAATGTGATGGTGGAGTTATAATTCCCAATTTTTTAAATAATATAGAGAGGGGGATCCCATTTATATGTGAGGGGAGTGACGCTTTTAGAATTTTATAAATGATTAGAATTAAAATAAGTAATTCTATTGAAAAATTATTCCAAATTGATAGATATTAAAATATATGGTATGATTTTTATGAAATCCGATCATTGAAAAAAAAATTGGTAGGTTGATGAGTTTTATTAATCATTATATTTTGTTTAACCCCTTGATTATCAAATTTTTTCCTAAACTGTGAAAACATATCCTTATTATTAAAGGGATATAATTTTAGCTATATGGTTCTAATTGGATCAAAAATAAAAAAATTATGACATATTAGACCACACCTTATACACATTTTCCTCTTTAATTATTTTTTTTGGTTTTTAGATATTTTAATAAAATACAGCTTTCACAAAATATCAATAATTCATTTTTTGACACTATATAATTAATTTTACATTAATAATAAAATGAAAAATAGTAATTTAAAAAGTATTCAGTAAAATAGATAACATGATTTATTCATTAATTATATTATTTTAGAACTATAAATCACTAAATTTATAAAAAAAATTAATATTTTTTAATTCATTTATTTTGTTTTTCAACTAATTGAGTCAAACTTTTTTGGGGATGAAAAAAATTTAAGGTGAATATATATTTTTAAAAATTATGAAAAATTAATATGTTGAAAATAATATCAATATTTCGAAAAACAATTAACAATAATTAAAAAATTATTTCTTTGTATGGTAACACATAAGTTGTATTCAAATGCAAGAAATTGAAATCTTAAAGTTTTAATTTTTTTATGTATTATAGTTGTTATATTAATTGAAATGTGTCCCTATGAAATTATAATTTAATGTGTATGGTGATAGGAGTGGATATACCTTCAACAAAAATAAATAAGAGTATATTTAGTGACCCTAAAATTTTATTATTACACTAGCAAACCTGATTTACCATTTATCGAGTTAATAAATTTTACAATGACTATAATTCATAACGACTAAAAATAAAGATAGAGAATTTTCCATATTAAAACATCCGAATTCCAAATATATAATAGTTTTTACAAAATTAAATTGGTATAGGTTAAATAAAGTAATTTTAATTTTAGTATCCAAAACACGACGAAAACCAGTTTTTCAGATTACAATTTTTAGCGTAAAACAAGGTTTATACTAATATATGATGATATGAAAAAATAGTAAATGAATTAAATTTAAAATTATGTAATATATTATATGTTAATATAAATAAAATCATTAAACAATACTAATTTTTTTTATTTGTTAAGGTGAAAACAAAATTTTCATTATAAAATATTTTTTTCTAAAAAACGTTTCTTTATTTTTTTATGATTATAAATTTCATTTTTAATTAATTTTTGACAAATTAGTTAATATTATAAAAATTTAAACCATATGTTTTTATAATATTTTTTCTAAATTTCATAAATTCTAATTTAATTTCTCAGTTATTATGTAATATAATATTATTGTTCATTCAGAACTCATGTTTGATGGATCAAAATAATTAATGGAATTTAATTTAATGGAAAATGTATTCATAAAATAAATGTGTGTTGAATTATATCCACTATAAAATAACTTTTTCTCTCAAGATAATATTAAAAAAATATGATAAAATAAGTATATCTCAATTTAGTTTTATCCTAAATTTCACATGTATATTCCCTATATTTTTTATTCCTCTTGATAACATTAAGTAGGTGAGTAGAGTTGTTCCATTTAAAATTATCTCTCAGATGAATTATTTATATCATGTTCCATTATCTTAATTTTAAATCACCATTATTATTAACATTTATTTCTTTTCATTTAATGATTCATTAATGTACTTCCTCATATGAGATACAACGAACACATCATGAACATGAAAGTTGTTTCGAGTAATCAACCAATGATAATCAACCACTAATAAATTTTCAATAATTTTGAATGTTATAATATAACTAGGCCTCAATTATCCATTATTAAAGAATTTAATAAACTTATTCTATGGATGAATTTAAAGAAATACATTCCCACCAACTTCAAATTATTGATCTTCTTGAAGATTATTAGAATAACATTTCTATTGACTATGAGCATCATTGATTTTTCATAAATGCCATTGAACTCCAATATATTTTACCCAGTTTGATTAGGACCCAATGTAATTTATTATACAACATCATGTTAAAAAATTGGTGTTATTATATTCTTTCAAAATAAGGATTCATAATATTCAATCATGATGCTCGAGTGAATGTTTTTTCTGAATGAAAACTCAAATGAATGAAGGTGGTGATTGATATAACATTTAAATTACCTAGAATAATATCATATCATATAATATTTTGATTGAATGGTGTTCCCTAATTTGTAATCTATACAATGGTGATAATTAATACTATCATTTTACTCTATATTTATAGTCTTCAGCATCAATCCTTGAAATATTGAGTTCTTCGTAAAATCCATATCAGAAAAAATAGAATCTATTACATTAGGAAACCATAGGAAACACTATTATTTAATCTATAATGATAATTTTGAGATTAAAATTATTTCATTGTAATTAAGTATGCTAAATTTTTAAGGTGACCACCTAAAACCCAAATTTCATTATACCCTCTTGAAATTTTTGGTTGTTTGATGAAAAAATCCATGTTCATTTTTCCAACATATATTAAATTTTTTTTAAGGGTTGTAACATCCCTCTAGAATTATATTTATAAACCTTTACATTATTTTATACATAAAACATAATAAATACTATAAAAAATATCTTTTAGTATTATCCCCTGAAGAATAATATTTTAGATCACTATACATAAATATACTTATAGGGAAAAAATGAGTTTCATCAACTATGAACCTCATCCAACATCTCCATAATAAAATAATCCAGAGATAGAGGTCATACGTAGTTCATTACCCGTATAATTCCATAAAAAATAATGATACAAATAAAAAACATTTCCTATTAAATTTTATAGGCCTAAATCTACCTTCTGGGTCTCGTTAGTATTCACACGGAATGGTGGTCAAATGATCAATTGGTAAAGATGAAATTTCCTCCTTATTTCATGATATTTATATCCATTAAGATATAATCAATGAATAATGGTTATTTTTATATCATCGCCAAATATTAATTATCATGATTCTTTTAGATATGAGAATTTTCCACCTTGTTCACTTTCAAATGGAAGTCATGTAATGTGACTTTATAATATTTTATCAAATCCAGCTAAATTTGTTGGTTCATATTAAAAATTTTATATAAAAATTTATACCTAAAAAAATTTATTTTTATATATATCATAATAGTATCCATAATGATAATTCCATTATATAATTAATGAAAAAATACTACATCTAACTCAAAATCTAGAGTTTTTTAATTTTTATCAAGAACATTCGATAATTGTTCGGCATAATCTGTCACTAAATCATTATAACTAATAATTAATCTTACTCCAATATTTGATTCATCAAAATATAATACACTATTTCACCACAACTAGACACTACAAGAACATGAATTCTGATTACTCGTATATTTACAATCATTAAAATGTTCTCACATTTATTATTTCAAAGGAACATGGCTATCAAATGAGTTATCATGGTGAAGGTATTATATAACCATGAGAAATTATAAAAAATGCATTGAAATATCAAAAATCATAGAAAAACTATGAATCTAAATGAAAATGGTTGTTTTGGGCTATTTCCACCAAATTATATCTATGATGGATCCATAGATATACCCTCACATTGGATTATATGACCAAAACTAATACATTTGTAGAAAAACTCTCACAATTTAAATTTTTCTTAGTTATTATACTTCCTTAGGGTATTTATTACAATCCTCATGTGATGTCAAATTTATTAGTTTCTCTTAAAATTCATAATAATATAATCTATAGAGGCATCCCAAAACTAATCATGGTAATCACTAAAGACTCTTAAATAAATCCATTATGATAATTCAGGAATTATTTGGACCAAATGAAATCACAATATATTTTTATGGTACATACGATTTGGAAAATGTTTTATTGGGTATATCTTTATTTATGACAATCAATATACAATATCTTGAAAAAAGGTCATTATTGAAAAAAAATTTCTCTCCCCATATATTATCATAAAATTCTTAATAATTTCTATGAGGGAACATGTTCTTGACTGTGATCATTTTAAGTTCTTGATAAAGAAGATAGAGTCACATTGATATGTCATCCTATTTAAAAATAAGAACATATTCCCCAAGGTAAAATTTATGACCAAATGCATCTATATTCAATACTCGACTAGAGTTTATTTTTCAATTTTTTCTACTCAATCATGGACATCATATATGGTATATTCAAAAGATGTGTGGAAATTTGTATGATTTACATCAGGAAATAGAAATCATGATTTGGTAGAATTCTCGAAAACTATTCATTAAATACATTAAAAAACTACCACACCATAATCATATCTTCGATGTTGAGTATATCCACAACCATTTGATATCAAAAATCACCATTTAAAAGTAATCATGACTCGTGCTATGGAAGTTATTTATAGATGTGATTCATTTTTCTCATCAAGCTGGTATAGGGTTATTAGTTGGAATTGAATAACATTTGTGGCTTCCCTTTCTTGAAATAATAATGTAGGATTTTTATCGATAACTCATATCCTTTCATATTATACAGTAAATTCAACATGAGGGATAATAGAATGTTTCTCAGGTATAACATTCCAAAATGCATCAAATGATAAATATTCATAAACATTAAAAGTGATCGTCGTATAATTTCTTATTTTAAAAACTATTCATAATATAAAAATTGAGGTGGTCTTTTCATACCTGTAGAAAATACATCAGTTAAAAAGGAGCGGATGTATATTTTTTCAAATTATACATACTCATTTATAGTGGGGATTCAATATATACATTTCCCCATGTTTTTTTTATCATACCCATTATAAGAAAAAATGTTAATATAATATTTACCATTATAAATGTTCTTAAATGGTTTATCATATAGATCATCGTCATTATAAATTATATTTGATATCATTTTAGTACTGTTCTTAGGCTCCCTATATTATAAACAACAGAGTATGGGTGGTTCATTCTATAGATAATTATATATATTAACATAATTATATATGTTTCTCTTAGGACTATAGAATACAATTTATTAGGAACATACATTAAACACATAAAATATTTACCAACCACCTTTGAAAAGTTTCTACCATATTGCATTCCACGCATCAAGTATAAAGGAAAGCATATTTACTTATCTCAATGATTTTATAATTTCATTGAAATAAATATTTATTTTTAAATCAAATCTATGTGATGTATAGGAAAATAAAATCACCATTTACAAACTGATATCACATCAAATGATTTCATCATATGGATTATCAGATATTTTGTATAATGTCTTTAATTGACATGGATTGATGTTACTTAAAAATTAAACAACCATACATTTAAGTTCTGTGATAATAATAAAACCATATATTGAAAGTGTTGAATTGTTTTCCCATATGTAGTAATATATTCATGGTACCTATTTTGAATCACATGTAATTATTTCCCTAATTTAGTATGAATAATTTGGGAATAAAAATTATTAAAAAAATAAGATCTTAATCTCAACCCACTCAATGGATTCAATTTCATCCTAATAACTCAGGTTTATGAAATTTATTTAACAATTAATATTTAATACCATCGATATGATTTGAAATATAAACGAATTTCATATTGTCAAAATTATAGGGAATATAAAATAAGATTTCAATGGTACAAATCCATTACTTAGTGACTTGTGGATGGGTTCACTAACTATAATAAGGTAGATGTTACTTCATGATGAACATACGAAATGGTATTCTTTCCATTATTCATATGGAAGAACATCGGGATTCATATCATTAGAATTTTATTTAATAAATGAAATAATTCTTTTCATTCTAACTCCCATAAAAAATTCTGAAGAGGAAAATCATTTCATTATAATTCATATTTAGTTATATAAAAGATTTATTTTATGTTCCATAAATTAACTAAAATGGGGAAAAATAGTGTGATCATAAAAAACATATTCTAACATCCAATATCCGTGAAAAGTCATTTATTTTATTTATAAATCATGAAACATTATTTTATATCTATGAAAGAATATTTATTTGATAGTTTATTCATAATCAATATATATTCTAATTATATTTGATGTTTTTTAATGAATTTGGAAATTATTCTAATCACATTCCTCTAAATTGTGAAAATAGGATCATAGTTATGCATCCTTAAATTTTCATTGGAATGATGGAGGATATATACCTAACCACCTATTATTAGGGTTGTTACCCATTAAAGAGTCACATCTAAAACTACATTCACTTGAAATATCCAGATTGGGATGTTTTTATTAGAAAATTAATTTTCGTCAATTTCCATAAAACAAGAAATTCACATATACATTGGATTATATTATGATTTCTCCATAAATTTTGAAATCATACTTTCAATTATTAACAAAACAATTCTCTGATAATGATTCTAGTAAACTATATATTTCACAAATAAATATTAAATTTTATTTTTGGAATATTCAATTCACAAAATTATGATCCACACAAGAAATTTATAGGTATTGTACCATTAGAAAAGTTGAAATATAAAAAATGGTTTCCTAAATAAAATTAACCTTCACCTATAAATATCATCATAAATAACACCCCATTTTGACATATAATACACAATACCATTATTCATATCCCGCAGAAAGGAAGAAAAAAATAGTCATATTTGTTTCTCAATATGGTTAAACAAAAGAGATATCAATGATCACATCAATAGAACATGATAAAAATGGGATTTATATTGTTTAATAACATTTTAATAGCAAACCCTATATAGAAAATATCATATTATTGAGACATGGAATAATTATTAAAATTTGATATGACCTTAATCACAAATGGATCAATGAAAATGTACCGGAGGATCATAACATTGGAATTGGTGATAGATTTATGGAATATAGATATAAAAAGAAAAACAATTATTAGTAGTTATGGATAATTCTATTTAATATCATAGTGGATTGGATTTTCTCCATAAACAATCATATTAATAAAGGAATAGTCCCACGACAATCCCAATGGACATAGACTCATATTCTAATGTGTTCACTCCCTCTTCAATTCCTATTTAACTCATAAAATATCCATATCTACACGAGTAATTTAGGGATATATAATTTTTTGGAAAACATATAACTTAATGAAAATCACACTAATATGTTCGATAAGATCATAAACCATTTTTTGTATCATAATTTTGGAAATTTAATGTTATTCATAAGCATTTAATTATTTCACTATCCATGAAAAGTGAATACCTTTCATAAATATTTCAACAATTCATTATATCATATCCCAAGAAATAGGAAAATGATTCACAAGTATCAATTCATTATAATAAATAACCATTAAGAGAAAAAATATGTATTATACATCTACATCAAATGCCTAAAAATTCATAAGTAACATTAATATGATTAAATAATGATTAAAAACTCCTATAAATATTGCATAGAACATTTCTTCAATAAAATGACCTTTTGAGTTCATAATAAACTATTTAAAATAGCAAAATTTCCAAAATATTTTGGATAAAATTCATTGAAAATAAAAATGGAAAAACCAAAATGGATCTTTATAAATTTGATGGAAAGGATTTTGATACAATATTTTCATGTTATATGCATTAAAATAATAGTTTCATTTTTATTTTAAATAAAAATTAAAAAATAACATATTTAGATACTGATATAAATATTAATTTGAATAATTGTCGTAATAGTTAACTCTTGTTTAATAATAAATTCTATCAACCATATAATAATATTAAAATAATTATTGAAATAGTTTTGTAATGTCATATATATGGATGAAAAAGTATTTTAAATAGAAAGATAAAATAATTATTGAATTGATTAAAAATATTATTTTGATCAATTTATTTTTTTACCATGAAGTCGAGCCAGAAGCTAAGATTCTGACCATTTATTAAAATAAAATAAAACATACCCAAGGGGCAGGTGGGGTCAAAAAAATCAATTTTCTACCTCATCTATCAAAAAAGTTAAATATCATAATAAGAAATGTCATTCCCATAATCAGAGTCGTCAGTAGTTTCCCATTCAGATTGGGACTTACCGTGATTTAGGATCTTAAGAACATCATTATTGAACTCGCCCGCTAACATATAATATTTGGTATACATAATGTGAAGTGTGTTAGAATAATACTTCCTCGTAATTCTCTTTGAGGGAGCAAGATTGAGGTCCATATAATCATCTGCTTTCCATTTTTGAGTAAGAGGGCATCTTTGAAAGATGTAGGATCACCGCTGCCCAATTTCATCCCTTCTGCCTCCGAGATTTCACCCCACATTCCAGATATCATAGAGAAATTCAAAAGATTCCGGATTTCCTTATTACAATCAAGATGTTCAGGACTCTTAATATAATCCAACCCATGACTCAACTCAACAGTTACATCACAGAGCAATCCAGTACCACGACTAACTTTCATATTTGGAGATGGAGGGTCATAATGGTCAAGACACCCATCCACATTCACAACCATTTATGGTGACATTTGGTTGTGTGTTTTCATGGGTGATGATATCATTTTTAAATAGATGAAATAAAATATTGGTCAAAAATGTAAAACCATAAAAAACAATTATATATTATATATCATATATATTCCACAAATCTATCCACATTAATATCTATTTATAATGAAAATGAAAAAAATAATATCATCGCTTTGTGGAAGTTGTAGTCAACATGAACACAAGTGCAACATTTTCATTTTACAATGTATAAGATGGTAAGAAGGTAGATATGATATTATTTTAATAAAAATTAATTGATTCATAAATATCATATCTAACCATTATTCTTTTCATAATACCAATTAATTAATGATGGTGATTTCAAATGAATTGTATCACTATATAGAGATAGTATGTTTTATGTATGAACAAGGGATACAATTAAATGAAATTTTATGTGAAATAGAATGGGTAGTTTTAATTAGAAAAATCATGAAATATTTTAAAATATTAATGAACATGATGATAAAATTTTATTATCAATTCCATATATTTTTTTGATGTAAATTAAGAAGTATGAAAATAAAGTGATCGGTTAATGTGATTATAGGTTAATTGAAAGAACACATTTTGGTATCCACATAAGGATCATAAGGTTGAAGATTGAGGAATAACCTAATATATATAATTTTTGTATGTATTTGGAGTGCAAATTTATTTGTTATTATTGGTCTATATTTATTAATGTTGTGTAAATAATATAATGGAGGGGATCCATTTTATACTTGAGAGGATGATAACTCTTGGAATATCTTATATTATTATAATAATAAAACATCCTATATTAATATTGTAGAAATTTTATATATATTATAATCTAGGGTAATATTTTATTTAAATACCATCAACTAATAATTTGTTTAGGTATATGAGAAGACTGAAACCTTATTGTTTTCTATAACCCCTCTGTTGACTTATATTAACTATAGTCATGGGAAAATCATTTTCACATATAAAGGTTTCTAATTTTAAATATAATTTTATATTTTTTAATTTAATGGAAATGGGATGAAAATATTCACTGTATTGTACCCTCCTTTTACCCGTTCATTAATTTTTTGATATTCATATAAATTGATAAAATCTTATTTTCAAAAAATATCAATATTATCATTTTTACCCAATTGAATTATTTTGTATTTAAATAAACTCTGGAAATAATGGAAATCTTATATAATCCTCAAAAAAACAACTATTTTTCTATATTCCTATATAAAATTCATCGATCTCTACAAATAATTCAATTTATATAAAATTTCTTATGTCTAAATATAATTTTTATATTTTTCTATTAATGGATTAAATGTTCGGTCAAATGTTTTCATGAAATTAATTTTGTGTTAAAATTAAGAGATATTTAAAATAAATTACAACTATTAATATAATTTCAACATTATCTAATTAACAATTATTATTTATTCTTGTAATTATTTTTCCAAATATGAACATAATAGAAAAATGTAAATGTATGAGATTTAATTTCTATCATTTTATTTAAATATTATCAATCTAATTTGAAAGGGTATGATAACCCATCATCGCATAATAATTACAATGGGAAATCATGACCATATAATTTATTTTTTACATATGTAGTCAAAATTCTCCCTTTACAATGATTATAAATTTTACAGTAGTTTCTATTTATAATTCCAATAAAAAATGTAAATATTTTAAAATTTTGGACACAATGATAAAAAAATATTGAATTTTTTTACAATCATATTTTTATACATAGAATATATATTTTTTAACATAATGGATCAAAACATGATGAATTTGATTCTTTAGGAATAATTCCATTCAAGAATAAAAATATATTTATATTCATATCATGTTCCTTGAAAAATCAAATATGAATTATCAAAAAAAATTTCAATATATTGTATGAAAATTTCATTATAATAATACACCAATGTTTATTAATTTTATTTATTATAATAAAAGCAGATTTCACACATGAAAACAATTTATCTGAAAAACAACACCTTTATTTAAAAAAATTATAATTTTTTTTCTAATTATGTTATATCTAAATAAATAATTTTTTAAAAATTTAAACCATAAATATTTCATAATTTTGGTATTATTATTCATCCCATATAATTAAATCGATTAGTTAAAATAGTATAATTAGTAATAATTATTTCAAACATGGGAATATTTTTATCTCAATATATCGAATAAAATAAGTTTACATGAAAAAATATTTCATAAAAACTAGGGGTTTTAAAAATAATATATATTTGTGGTAACTAAAGTTTAATTGAGAAGTCACTAGCGGTGATGTATTCAATATAATACAACTAAAAATAACTATAAACACATAGATTTACACTATGTATTCATCTACCTTTTATATATGATTCACCATAGAGACTAGTATCTGTATTCATGTATGTATGGAAACATATGTATGC
The DNA here is from genome assembly GCA_963277665.1 of Viscum album. NCBI lineage: Eukaryota > Viridiplantae > Streptophyta > Magnoliopsida > Santalales > Viscaceae > Viscum > Viscum album. The sequence goes on along the minus strand of OY728121.1, from coordinate 1,571,710,192 downwards.
ATCACAGTCCACATTACAATTACCAAACTAGAATCATTGTGAGTAAATAATAATTCCAAGAAAAACTTTTATAACGGTCCACTAAATCAAAATATTTTTTATATATTTATAGGTGTGGATAAATAAATTTTAATGTTTCATTTTATACCACACTGTTATAATATCATGGGAAGAAACTAGAAACAAGTGATGGTGTGGAGGTTGAAATCTACTAAAAACTACTAGTTCTATCACCTCTATGTGTCTCATCAAATTGTTTTTTCAATATATGTGTGACACTAAAGATAAATATGGGTATATATAAGTATCAATTCCTTCCCAAATTTCTTGATAAGTCGTGAATTGAAATAATAGATTTTTACACCATGTCTATATAAAAATTCTACATTTCTATAACTACATGGGAATTAATATCATGTCACAATCCCATCAATAATATTTTTGGAATCATCTCTTCATTATATAAAACAATTGAAATAAAATCCAAATAGATATAAAAACTTATTTGAATATTCAAACACTGAATGATATAATTTCCTAATGGATATATAGTCTACATACATTTCCATAAACAAAAAATTAGACATAACTATTGAAATTATATGTTCTTTAAGTTAATCTTTTCTGATTCGTAATTCATGTTTGTCTCAACCATTGTGTTATACCAACACTGATTAGAAACATCAATCATTAAAAAAATCACATTTCACCTTTATATATTTAATGGTCATATGAAGTATGTGATAAAACAAATCTTATTTAGCTGGACATCCTTCTGTTGAGGATAATTTAACCTCTTAGTGTAAAAAATTTTCTCAGAGTGAAAATACGATGATTGATATAAATATCCACAAGATCTCAGTTTCTCCACTCTCACATGTATCTAAGTAGGTGGATTATTTTTCTTTAAAAGTTATATTCTAGAAAAATATAGTCAATAATGTTCTAGGTAGTGGGAGGAAACCCTTTCATGTTATTTCCAATAACATCCCACTGAGAAAATCTATGAAGTATTATAAAATTCATGATTCTATATATCCATGAATTAAATGATCCAAAAATTTTAGAGACACTATTACTTTCAGTTAAATTAATTCAAAAATACAATATAGATTATATTAATATCCAATAGATGGTATATATATCCAAACACCCTGTAGAGACTCAAGGAATATCATGTTGAGAGATGTAAATGAACAAGCACACAACATAATGCTTTGGTGATGAAAATAAATTTTCCAACATTCCAAAAATCACAATAAAATGAAATATTCTGAGAAACATCCATTAATAAAATAATTTGAAAGCTACACAGATAACCCATCATCCTTGGAACTCAAACTAGTTAGTTCCAAGGTGTGAAGGGACTTCTTGATCCCTATGTGCTAGATACTAGAATCCATGCATAACCAAAAACCTCTTGAAATTATTTTTTCCTTAAATGAAAGAAAAAATATAAATTTTAACTCAATAATATGTTGTTTAAATGGAATAATTAAATATTTAAAAATAATAATATTTAGTTTCAAAATGATAAATCAATGTCAAAAAAACTCGAATCCAAATATCCTAAACAAAAAAATCCAACAAAATTAGAACTAGTGATAACTATTCCTTATTAAACCTAGGAATCATCACACAATGTCACCACTATATTCCCATACCCACCTAAAATCCATGAAACCCAATATCTCATTATTTAACCTTTCTATTTCATGCATCATATAAATAAAGGTATTTATACATCTATGGGGGTCTATATTGTGTGTGTCAAACAAATCCTATAAGGTCCCAAAAAGAGTTCAATCGATATTCTTTATTACATAAATAAAGTAATTCCAATATTTAATAAAGACATGACATGATATATATTTTATCAATTTTTATTAAATTCATAGATATTACACCATATACAAAAATTCATATAAATTATTTTCTAATATATTTTAATAAAACAACTTTTATTTATCAATTCAAGTATCAAAATCTATATCAAAACCAACAAAAATCTATGATACTCTCAATATTACATAGTACCTTTCTATTTATTTTTCTCATAAAATGATTTTTCCTATCTACTATGAAATAAAACAATCCCTAACACACCAAAAAAATAATTTTAGGACACCCACGATGTGTAATTTCATCCGAAAAATATCATGTAAATTATCCACCATCAGACCCACAAAATGTGAAGAAGAATACCCCAATGTGAGATTCTCATAGTTAATTAAATAAAATTCATATTATATATTCCTCCCATTGTAAAAAACATTGTCACGCGTTTTTATTATCAAAACATTTCAATGTTATTATAAAATTCCTATATAAAACACCACATATTTTTTCTCATTAATGAAAACATATTATTAGGAGAAAATATTCTTAAAATACTTCAGTGTTTTGATATTAATAATTCATTAAAACATAAAAAGGTGAAAACTATTTTATATCTGAATCCATTGCAAACAATTTTTTTGTTTCATGGATCAAACCTCTAAAAATTTAGAAAAACGTCAATATTCTAATGAGGATATAAAACTGTTTACATAACATATTTAAATGAAACAAAATACCCCAGAATATTATCCACACAATGAGACCCTTATAACCACGCACAAATATGTATCATTTAGATAAGGAAGACAATAGGATGATGTAAATATCAATTCCTAATCATATAAATTTTATTTTCTGATTACAAGGATGGTAATGAATAAAGGAGATAAAATACCTCAACCAACATGAGATAATCATAAATAATAAGATCCTACCTTTACATATAAATGAAATATATATATATATATATATATGAAAAATGGATGGACAGATTGCATGAAAAGAATATTATATTAACAAATAATAGATACAATGCAAATCCATGAGATTAAAGATGACTATATAAAATCGCAATAATTATAAAAATTAAAAGACAATGGATAAATCAAAAATAAAATAGTCAATTAGAAATGGTTGAGGAATATAAAAATGCAGAATTTAATCCTCTACGGGTTCCATAGTAAAAATTATTTGTGAGGTAGATAGTTTAAGAAATAAAATGTGGTGTTTTTTAAATAAATATATAATATTATCCATGTTAATTATCCCGGATCGATACTGGAACTTCTGTCCCACCATATATCAGTTAGACTCTACCAAAATGTCATGGATACTATCCAAAATGATATTATAGTGATGGTAAACCATCCAATAGATGACAAATACAATTGACTGTTGTAGAAACTTATATTCCCACTTGTTGGATGATTGACTCCATTATCCTCAACTAATGCCATTCCACCTAAAAACACAATGAGGTTAATACATCCACATTTGGATGGAAAAATACAACAATTTAAACAAGTTAAGGAGACATACAATGAAATGGGTGTGAAATTATCAATACTTCCAATGTTATTAAAAGTCCAATTAATAAAACTTTATATAAGAGAGATGGGGTCACCATTCAATAAATATTGATTCAATGTTCTAAATCCAATTAAATAGAATATATGACAAAAATAAATATTTTGAAAAAATAAAATATTGATATATTAATATTTGACCCTTTTCAACAGATTATAATAAATTTAAAATGAAAAATGAGGTCTTTCTCATTGATTCATTTGGTCCTTACATATGTAAATACTTAAGATAATTATTTTTTGAAAACTACATAAGAGGGATGATGTGATTAAACCCATTACCTTAAAGAAAAATATGAATATGGAGACTTACAATGGATCATAGCTCCACATTAATTAAAATGTTACATGTAGTAACTTGGAATCTAATATAATCATAATAAGATTTTTTTTTATTATGAGTTAAAAAGAAGTTATGGAGTACCCATAGATGGATATTTATATGGTAATTGAAGGATAAATACTAATGTAAAAGGTATAAATATTCCAATTTTTATATTAAAATAAAACTAATATTTTATATAGAAGACACATTGATTATTATCTTGTAGCATATTTTTGACCAAATGTTTCATAATACTTATAATTATATCCACTACATGACAACTATAAACTATTATGTACTTAGGACCCTATATAATGGTATAATATTATTAAATGAACCCACTACCAATGTTAAATTCCCCCACCATCAATTCATTATTCTTACCTAATCAGAATATACATTATTTCATATACCTAAATATATAATAAACTATAAATTAAGATTCATTATTGATCCATATGGTGTGCATCATTGAAATCAAACCATCATTAAAATATTATTCCTCTAAAAGTGTCTCAAAAAATTAGGTATGAAAATAATTAATAATAAATGATACATGTTTCCACTATAAACATAAAATACGAATTTTTCCGAACAACAAATATCCGACAGCCAATAAATGGATAGTCATAAAATAAATAAAATCATGTGAAATATCATCTCCATAAGGGAAAACACACTGAAAATTTACCATCACATCACCTCATGTTAAACATTCAACAACATGAAAATTGTTGTTCAGTAATTAGTAAATTCAATGTGTCGGTATGTATTCTATGTATAAGGACCCGGCCTTAAACATTACTTATTATTTATGTAAATGAATAATTCACATTGAGGATCTTTTCAGGTTTAGAGTTTTAGAGAATTAGGATATAACTATTACAACTCAACGATTACAAAGTAGACACATCTACTCCGCTTCCATTTTTTTCACAAAATTAAAACTCTTGAACACATGAGTCATGTCTAGTTCCTAGTTTTAGACAGCCTGATATTTCCTTGACCCCATCCTTGATCCTATTCATCCTTTTGTCATGTGAAAAACATTTAAAAAAACTGGGGATGAGCATAAAAGGCTGAGTAAGGGTTATAACAATACAGAAAGATAACATTAGTCCTTGTATACATAAGAATAAATGAAATCATAATTTACTCATAAAGCATAAGCAATTTAACATACCTCATGATATCATAATATTTACAAATAACTCATAGAAATCATAATAGATAAAGGTAACTTGAGGCATTCATAATATTATTACGTAGGGAGTAACCCTCATGGTTGCATTTGGAATACCCATCACAGTGTATTTCCTAAATCACTTCGGAGAAAACTTAGCATTTTACTTCTTCGCGTTACCCAATGCATTGGAGAGCAATATTAGGCTCACCTTCCCTTAATTTATCACAGAGCCACCCGTCATCATATAAAATGCCCAAGAACCATAACGTAATCATAACGCACAACTTAAGAATAATGTAAAGATAACATTCCCATATTTCAATAACAATATTACATTATAAGATATTGAAATAATGAATCCATTCTAAAAACCATTTTCAAAACCATTTAAAACATTTAATAAAGCGGTTTTTTAATCAAAGTGCCCCAAACCACTTTGAAAATTTTATCATTTTAAACCATTAATATCCATTTAAATAAATCCTTAAAATGATTTTGAAAACATGGATATTAATGAGAAATATTTATAAGAATAAATCATTTAAACATTTAAAACGATATTTTAGTTAAAGGGTTTTTAACAAAATGAGAGGAACATGAATACAATAATTGAGATATAACATTTAATCAGAACATTATCATATCATGATAATAAATTTATTCATGATATAATATTCCAAAGGAAATTATATACACCATATAGGATTGAATTGGTGCATAACAACAATGATGTCTCAATAGAAATGTAAAATGAGATGAAATCTTTTATAATAAAGGTATCCTTAAATTAAGGATAAATCAATCTCATAATTATGTGTAACAAATAAAAATACACCAAATATAAGTGGATATTAATTTTAAAACAATCAAAGGTCATTTACACATATACAAAGGATGACATATTCAATAACTACAAGTTGAACATAAAGAAATAGAAATTTGGTTAAGAAGTTCCCTTGGTAAAATTCGACAGCCTAACGACATCACTTTAAAATTCATAAAATTAGTTGATGAGATAGAAAATGGTATCTCATCACATGGAAATAAAATTTAAATCAATAAGTATATAAAAGAACATATCCCGACATAAAAATATGTAAATTAAAAGACTGAACAAAATAAGTCTATTAAAAAGAGGACTTTGAATGGTTCCCTTACCGATTTGGGAAACTTTTGAAACGTACACCCCATGAAATAAGGGTCATAAAACATTGATTTAAATACTCATAAACGAAATTATATTACACAAAGAGTAGAATAATGGATATTAAATACACAACTCAAAGGAAATGGTGGAAAATGTAGCATAAATCTCACGGGAATAAAAGTGAGATGAAAAATCCCTTACGAAAACTCGGCAGCCAAACTGCGCCACATAAAACTTCCAAAAATGGATTTATGAGATATAATAGGGTCTCTCATAATATGAACATAAAAATTACATTATGAATAATATAAAATAACATCCCCAAACATATTTATGATGATCTTAAAAAAATGACATAAAAGAGAGTACTTAAAAAGAACCAGAGAGGTTGGATCCCTTACCTCATGCCTGACTTTCCTTGTTCGTTTCTTTATATTCCCGAATAATAAACTTTGGTCAATTTATAATTTCTTAAGGATGTCCTTTAAATATTATTATTCAGTTCATATCACATATTATAGTGTTATAATAATTGGTTAATAATGTGAGTTCATATCAAACGTTTTTTTCGATGTTCGGTACATGAGTAAAAATTGAACATGTTGGAAATGAATTTTCCATGTAGTTATAAGTACATCATCTCCAGAATAGTATTTATTATTTAAATGTCATATATATCCAGTATATATTCATTTTATACTATTACAGAACATTTGGAGATAATAAAAATGAAATGCACCGTTCATGGAGACGGTAGGTCGTACGTACGCATGAATGCTACTTTCATTTTTTTGGTCATATTAATGGAATTAAAACTTAATGAAAAATATATATATTATAATTAAATAATTATATCCATCATTTAGATGTAATATATTACATATATATCCATTATATATGTACATATAATAGTACATAACAATTGAAGATAAGAAATGAAATGTACCGTTCATGGAGACGGTAAGTCATACGTACGCATAAACACTACTTTCATTTTTTTGTATTCAATGGAATGAAATAAAAATGATATAAAGGTATATTATAATTACATTATGATATCATATGTAATAACATTAATTACATCCTTTATACATCACACATATGGCATTAACAAATCAAATCACTTTGAGGGGGTTGTAGTCCGCACTTCCTAAAATGAAGATATCATGTTTACCCATAATGGAAAGCATAAAGGTATTCCATAAATGAAAAATACAGAAGCATAAGGAAAAAATAGAAATATTATATATCATATATAAATATATTTACATATTAATGGCCACCATTGGAGGTGTTAAAAGAATATTGAACAATCATCATTTCGTGAGGCAGTAATTCGCCATCCACAGAAACAGTATGTTCTTTAGCCATTAGACGGAGTTATGTGGAAGTGTAGCTCGAATAAATCTTATAAAAACATCCTAGTATATTTAATATACTGTTTTTGTTACAAAAAAAATAAATAAAGAGAGTTTAGGGGGGTTGGAGAAGCAAAATAAAACAAAAGAACACAAGTGAAGACATTACCTTAAAATTGGGTAACTCTTTTTTATTTGACCTCAAAGGATTCCTTGGAATGAATTCTGCTCAAGGTGAGGCTTCTAGGAGTAATAGAGGGATGTGGAGAGACAAAATGAGCAGATTTTGGCAGAGACAATGGCTTTAGAGGTGTGGGTAAGGAGGTAGAGGTGGGGGCCTTTTATAAAAGAAGAGGATGGGCACTCTTGGAATGTTATAAAATATTACTTGATTATAAAATGATTTTAGGATTTTAAATGTCCCAAAAGGATATATTGTGAGGCTAAGGATATAGGAGTTCTAAATACACCCATACAATAGGTTTTTTTAAAAGTTTAGGTCTTACATTTTACATTATCTTTTCATTTTATTTAAATCGTTAAATAATGTGGTAATCGCTGCATCATCATGGTGTCATAAATAATTTAATTTATTTAGTGTCTAAAAATTAAAAAATATATCATGATGTAAGAAATATTTTTAGATTTATAATGAATATTTATATTAAAAAATATGACTTGTATAACTCCATTAAAAATTGTTTTAGTAAAACAATACATGTTTGTGACATTTTTATTTTAACTTTAAATAAAAAGTTATTAATTTCATTTTCCAACCAATGTGGCTAAATGGGGTCCCCAAGCTGACCCATGAATTGTCTTGGTCGGCCATGACTCATCCAATAAGGGTAGGACATGTGTCAAGGTCATTTAATATTATTATAACATTATCATTACCTTAAATTACATTATTTACCTTTAATCGCGATTATTAAAACTTAAAAGATACTATTCACCAAAAAATTATTTTAATCTCATTGAACCACATTTTACTTCCTAATGACAACCATGTATGTCGGGTTTTTTAAATTTAAATCACAGAAGTGGTAAAGTTTCATTTAAATGTAAAATCAGTTTATTAACCACCACTTAGGGATTCGGTATTCTTCAAAAATTGATGTTTTTCAGAAAAATACCAAAAAATTCACCCTAATCTATTTTAGATATTCCTAATTCAAAAATGTTGTCTATTTTAAAAAATTACAAACATATAATTTGCATTAATTAATTTAATATTTAATTCATGATGTCAAAACAAATGGCGTGTTTTTAAGAAACAATATCTATTAAAAGATTGACACTAGTTTAAGTCCAATTTCAAAGTGAAATTAATTCCAATGACCAAAATTAGAATAACTAGTAAAAATATAATCTAATTTCACATTAAAAAAATTTCAAAAGATAATATAATCATATAAATAAATTATATTAAAAAGAGGTTTTGAATTAAAATACAGCATTTTACACTATTCATACAAAATTGAACTTTATCATAAAAATACCAAAAATTTATACAAATTAAAATTTGATATCCCAACTCTAAAAAGAATTTTATTTTGTCAAATATAACATATAAAATTGGAAAAAGATGGATTTAAGAGGGTTTCACCATCAAAAGGTAGTAAATCGACCTTTAAAAGAATATTAGAATATTTACGCTTAAAATTTGATTCATTCACATTTTAAAATTTATTTTAAAAAGTAAAAATATTTGACAAACATATATAATAATTTTGTAGATAGGTCTGTTCATTCCCGCCATTACAATGGCTAGGCGTTAACAAATAATATTATTTTATTATTAGAGTGCAACATTAGATTCCCAGGAAACTCGTTGTTGCGTATTGGGTATGCCATCGAGCATAGCATCGCCTTTAATGTAATATTAATATTTTATTCACAAATATGGATAAATATGAAAATTTAATATTCTTTATTTACCTGGGGTGTTACATCCTTCCCCCCTATTGAAAATTTCGTCCTCGCAATTTTAAAATTAGGCTTCGAAACTTCATTGAAAATCCCGAATCGGAAGAAGAGTCAGTAAAACAATCACTTTAAAATAAAGAAAGAGAAGTAAAAAGGTCACCCGAGTTAACATATAATAGGATACCGTGTTGGAAAATATGGATATGGAGGAAAAAAACAAATGTTCATGTTCTGATGGAGAGTGATAGAAAACACGTTTAGGAGAAAGTTAACCATAAGAAAATCACAAACCTATGATGGGTTAAACGGTATCTGATTCCCCAACAGGAAAAATTAACAGAAATTTTTTTTGATTTAAGTTTCTTTTCATTGAGGAATTTATTTATGAGCATAACTAAAACATAAGGAAACATACTTACTTTTCATTTTGACTTTCAACTTTTACTATATTTCTTACACGAACTCATATTTTCTCCAAAAGAAGAGTATTTAGGATGACTTGTTCACATTAAGAGAGATATAATCAACTTCTAGAGAATCACCTAATCCACAGAAGAGAACTATATAATTCCCAAGTCTTTAGACCTTAACCAAAACTAAAACCAAAAATGTTAGTATGAGATCAGATAATACACAAAAAGGATAGTCCTTTATAAAAAAAAATCTATTCTTAATCCCCAAAATTTGTCAAACAATACCCAATGTTCATCAAAGACCATTCAATAAACATCTATCCATAAAATTATTCAATGTAAACCAAACTATGATTGAAACCCAAATATTTGAATGATTTAATCACATAGTCTTCCAAGGTAAAAATTAATATTTATCTCCAAATAAAATTAGTTTCTCTTAAAGTCTCATATTGAAAAGTAATTAACATAATCACATATCCTCCATGATAGGTTAATAATTTCCATAGATAACACAAAATCAACTTATTCTAGATTCATAAGATCATATAACTAAAAAGAATTAGTCAAACTAACCAGGGACTTCACGTAGTCCAGTGGAATGCCATAAATACCAGTCGCACTTTGGTTGTGGGTTCGATTACCACAGCTTTGACCGACGCGACGGGTTGTCACACGGTCTGTGTGTTGTCCTTTTTCCAAAACTATATAATTCATAAAACTTTCCCCATAAAGAGATAAAATCTTCAAAAATAATCATAACATATTTTAACCTCATGTTTATCTCATACCTTTCATTTTCCATCATAACATATTGTAACCCATAATTACCTCAAAAGTAAGGATCATATAAACCCTAATGGTTACCATTATAATTATTACATGAAATTCCACATCGTGTTGGTCATATTATACATGATGCATTAGAGAACTTATCAAGGTTCAAGTGGTTTATCATGACTCCTGATAGTTGGTTTAGCATAACCACGAGATTTCTCATTGAATCCCCAATTCCATCCAGTCTCTTAATCAGAGAACAAACACAGTTTCCATCAAACCCATTGTCACTTTGGTGCCTGTAGAGACCCGTATCTTGACGTACATGGACATTACATTACATTTTCGAAATACTTAGTACATAAAAAAAACACACACACAAGGACCGTAATAGTTTAGTGTCTTTGGAAACTCGGAATATAATCTTCTAATCGTGGTGAAAGATCTTCAACATCTCCCATAAAGATCTTCTTTTTTTTATACCTAAAACCTTTCTTTATATCCTGGGGAAAAGAAAACATAAAAGGGTGAGCTCAAATGCTCAGTAAGGGTAAAAAAAAGAAATATCAATCACATCATATACATAAGCACATAACTTTTGGAAATCTTAACCTGCAAAAGAGATCATAATTTCATAACTTGGGGTAAATCATGGCAGTGAAATGTAATCACAATAATCATAACATAAAACATGAAACTTTGTGGCATACACACATAATCATAGAGAATCATTTCTTGTTAGTCAAGACTAATTGCCAAGACTATCTTAGTGGACAAAGTCCCTTCTGAATCGAGTAACCCTCGTTTCAGTCCTGTTTCACTGAACCGGTATAACCTACCGTATAAGGCCCCAGCCTTACACCTTACTTAATATTGAATTAAATGAATAATTCACATTGAGGATCTTTTCGGGTTTAGAGTTTTAGGGAATTAGGTCATGAAACTTGCATTACATTCCACAGATAAACAAAGTGGTTACATAAAGATAGTATTCTTTATTCCCATCAATGGAAACACATTTAAAATAAAACATGGATTATTTCTTGACACATCCTTGACTCTAACATCTTATCATGTACCTTTCCCTTGACCTGTGAAAAACATTTCAAAAACTTGGGATGAGCATAAAAACTCAGTATGGGTTATAAAAACATGGAAAGGAAACATGAGTTCATATATACATAAGAATGAAATCATACTTTACCCATAAAACATAGGCACTTTAACATACCTCATAAAAACATGAATAAATCATATAAATCATAATACGTAAAGGTAACTTGAGGCATTCATAACATTCTTACGTAGGGAGTAACCCTCTTGGTTACGTTTGGAATAACCATCACAGTATATTCCCTAAAATCTCTTCGGAGAAACCTTAACGTTTCACTCCTTCGCGTTACCCAATGCATTGGAGAGCTATAACGGGCTCACCCGCCCTTAGTTTATCACGGAACCACCCGTCTTCATAATAATGCCCAAGAACCATAACATAATCATATCACATAAAACATGCATAAAGGAAACATAAAATTTCCACATTTCAATCACGAGATATCAATACAACACATTGATATAATAAAAACATTATGAAAACCATTTTCAATACCAAAGTAAAACATGGTATTTATTTTTCTTTAAAAAAAAGAAGGTATGGCTTGTAGAGGAAGCCGAAACTCAAATAACGGTTACGACGGCGGATAAGTCATTGTCGCCGCATACGTACGACAAAAACATTCCCTTTTGTCGTTTAGTAAACGCTTCGTATAAAAAATATTCCTTTTGAATAAACGTAAAAGTCAAAGGGGTTTATACACCGTATAAAAGAAAGTTGTGTATAAAATAAAATATGCCTCAATGAAAGGAGATTGAGACGAAGTCCCATACAAAGATAATTTTTAAAATAAAATAGATACATTATGTGTATTCACTATAAGTACACATAAATAAAGTACAAATACAAGATACGACATAATAATATAATGACATAATTTGAAAGTAGGAGATTAACCCAAAGAATGGAAATTGGGTTAAGAAGTTCCCATACCTCGTATCTGACTTGACCCGACCGTTCTTTAAACTCCTGAATAATAAACTTTAGTTAATCTCTACTTGATTATGAATCTTTTCCAAGTTCATTATTCCTTTTATACCATGTTATGAACATCATGTAATCATTTAAGTTAATAATGTTCATTTTGTCGGTATTTGGTTCTTAAGTCAAAAATAGACTTCTTACACTTACATGTTGTTAATTTGGTCAATGTTTCATTATATCCAGAATGGTATTCATGATGTAGATATCATATATGTCATATATATCCAGTACATACATGTATTTAAAATATTACATAATCATTTAGAGGTAAGAAATGAAATGCACCGTTCATGGAGACGGTAAGCCGTACGTACGCATGAACGCTACTTCCATTTCTATTTCATATTTTCTGGAATGGAATCATAATGATATAAGAGTATATTATAATTCCAGTATAATAACATATATAATATCATTAACTTTATCCTTTACACATCCCACATATGGTATTAACGAATCAAATCACTTTCAGGGGGCGGTAGTCCGCGCTTCCTAAAATGAAGATATCGTGTTTTACCCATAATGGAAACCATAAAGGTATGCCCAAAATGAAAAAAACAGAAGTTTAAGGAAAACATAAACATGTTATATATCATATATAAAAATATTGACATCATAATGGCCACCTTTGAAGGTGTTAAATGAGTGTTGAACAATCATCGTTTCGGGAGGCAGAATTTCGCCATCCACGGAAACCGTATGTTCATTAACCATTTGATGTAGTTGTGTGAGAGTGTAGATAAAATAAATCTTATAACAACATCCTAGTATATTGATGATACTGTTGTTGTTACAAAAGAAGTAAATAAAAAGAGTTTAGGGGGTTGGAGAAGCAAAATAAAACAAATGAACTTGAGAGAATGAATTACCTTTAAAAAGTGTAACTCCTTTTGAGTTGAGCCTAAAGGCTTCCTTTGAAAGGATTCTGCCCAAAGGGAATCCTCTAGGATGAGGAGAGGGATGTGGAGAGAGCAAATGGGCAGGGGTTGGCCGAGCCAAAGGCTTGAAGAGTGTGTGAAATGAGGTAGAGGTGGGGGCCTTTTATAAGAGGAGAGGAGGGGCACTTTTGGAAAGTAAAGAAATATTACATTATTTGAAAATGTGTTTCGGTTCTAAAAGGTCCCACATTGATATAATTCGTGGATAAGGTGATAAGGCTTAGAAATCCACTCATCCAATTGGTTTTTGCCATGTGTAGGTTTTAGAGTTTACATTATCTTTCTGTTTTATTTAAATCCCCAAATAATGATGTCATCGCTGCATCATTATTATGTCATAAATACTTTAATTTATTTAATTTCTAAAAATTATAAAACAAATACTATGATATAGGAAATCTTTTTAGCTTTCCAATGACTATTTATAATCTAAATTTGGACTTGTTTAACCTCACTTAAAAATTGTTTTAGTAAAACAATTTATGTTAGTGTCATTTTCACTTTAACATTAAATAAAAAGTAATTTATGTTATTTCCCAACAAAAGTGGATCCATGGGGTCCCCAAGTTAGGCCATGGCTTGTCTTGGTCGGCCATGACACAACCAATGGGGTTGGGACATGTGTCTAGGTCATTTCATATTATTAAAGTATTAATTATACCTTAAACTACACTAATTACCACTAATCGCGATTAAAACTTAATAAGTTACTATTCACCAAAAAATTATTATAATCTCATTGAACCACATTTTACTTCTTAATGACAACCATGTATGTCGGATTTTCAAAATTCAGTACACATTAGTGGTAAACTTTCATTTAACTGAAAAATCAGTTTGCTTGATTACCACTTAGTGGTTTCACTATTCATCAAAAATTGATGTTTTTCAGAAATTTACCAAAAATTCACCCTAAGCTATATTTGATATTCCGAATTCAAAAATGAAGTCCATTTTACAAAATTCAAATCATTTAAGTCACATTAATTAATTTAATAATTAATTCCCGCTGCCAGAGCAAATAGCGTGTTTTTACAAAACAATAAGTATCAAAAGATTGACACCAGTTTAAGTCTAATTTCAAATAGAAATTGATTCCAATGACCACCATTGGATAAAATGGTAAAAATATATTCTAATTTCACTTTAAAACCAATTCAAAACATAATCTAATTGTATAAATAAATCAGATTAAAAAGCAGTTTTGATGTAAAATACAACATTTTACACTATTCATAAAAAAAATGAACTTCATCAGAAAGGTACCAAAAATTACACAATGTAAAATTTGATGTCCCGATTCTTAATAAAAGTTTTATTTGGTCCAAAAGAATGTATAAGAGTGATCAAAACTATATTTAATGACGGTTCACCATTAAAAGGTGATGAGTGAACCTTTAGTGAAAATTAGAGTATAAAAGCCTAAAATTGAACTCTTTCCGTATTTTAAGCCTTTATCTTTTATTGGGTAAATGTAAAAACATCTAAAAACATATCTATTCATATTTTAGTTATTTCTATTCATTCCTGCCAGTACAACGGCTACTTGTTAACTAACATTTAAAATAATATTATTATATTACTAGTGTGCTACGTAAGTTTCAAAGAAACTCATCGTTGTGTATCGGGTACGCTATCGAACATAGCAACCCCTTTTAATTAAAATTCATATTTAATTCTCAAATATTAATAAATATGAAAATTATTTATTCTTTAATTACCTGGGATGTTACATCCTTCCCCCCTTTTGGGAATTGCGTCCTCGCAATTTTATTCACTTATCAAAATAAGTGGGGGTATTTATCCCTCATAGCATTTTCAGATTCCCATGTTGCCTCTTCAATCACATGGTTTTTCCACAAAACCTTTACCTGATGAATCACCTTATTCCGAAACACTTGCTCAATGTGGTCAAGAATCTGGACCGGTTGTTCCTCATAAGATAGGTTCTCTTCCAGCTGAACTACCTCTGGACTCAAAACATGAGATGGATCTGGCATATTCTTTCTCAACATCGAAACGTGAAAAACATTGTGTACCTCGAAAGATAGATCCTTCCTCTGGTTATCTGCATAACTCTTCTGCCTACTCTGAGCTATTCTCATGTGTTTCTGAATCAACTGAACTTTTTCTGCCATCTCTTCTACCAATTCTGGTCCCATCAACTTTCTTTCACCCACTTCATCCCAGAAAGCTGGAGTTCGACACCGCTTCCCATATAATGCCTGAAATGGTGCCATCTGTATACTCGAATGGAAACTATTATTATATGAAAACTCAACCAAAGAAAGATGTTGGTCCCAACTTCCCTGATAATCCATAGAACAAGCTCGTAGCATATCCTCCAATGTCTGAATTGTTCGTTCTGACTGCCCATCTGATTGAGGATGAAAAGCTGTACTAAAATTTAATTCAGTACCCAACGACTTCTGAAGGCCTTTCCAAAAGTTAGAGGTAAACCTGGGATCACGATCTGATACAATGGAGAGAGGAACTCCATGTAACCTGACTATCTCCTTAAGATACAAACGGGAAATTTGATCTAGATAGAAAGTATCTCGTATAGAAAGGAAATGAGCAGATTTAGTCAAGCGATCAACAATAACCCAAATTGCATTATTACCTCGAGATGTCTTTGGTAATCCAACAACAAAGTCCATGGATATATTCTCCCATTACCACTCTGGCACTGGTAAAGGCTGAAGCATCCCTTTCGGTAACTGCCGCTCTGCTTTAACCTGCTGACAAGTCAAACACTTCATAGTAAAATCAGCAATATCTCTTTTCATTCCATCCCACCAGTAATACTCCCGCAGATCTCTATACATCTTAGTACTGCCCGGATGAACTGAAAACGGAGAACTATGAGCTTCACATAACAACTCTCTCTTCAACTGTGAATCAGAAGGCACACACAATCTCTTCCCAAATCTCAAAACACAAACACAAACTTATCCAAGAACTCATGGAAAATTCTATTCATAAGGTCCATGAATACAGTAGGTGCATTGGTTAACCCAAAAGGCATAACTACAAATTCATAATGGCCATATCTAGTACGGAACGCAGTCTTCGGAACGTCTGCTTCTTTTACATTCAACTGATGGTACCCCGACCTCAAGTCAATCTTCGAAAAATACTGAGCTCCCTGGAGCTGACACCACTTCATTCGATGGCCCAACATCTGCTGAAGTAGTTGCAAAGGATTTCACCACCCCTTTCTGCTTGTAGTCTAACTGCTTCCCATCACTCAAGCTCCTTGTCGGACACTCGTTTGCATAGTGACCCATCTCATTGCACTTAAAACATTTCACTAACTGTAAATCAAATTTGTTCTTACCTTCACCTTGATCCTTTTCAGTGCAATCACGAGCCTTATGTCCCATCTTCCCACATCGGTAGCACTTCCCAGAATTCAGAAGACATTCCCCAGCATGCCTTTTGCCACATTTATCACAAACTGGAAACTTAGTTTTCTTACCATCAGACTTTTTTGAAGAATTCTTACCTTTCTCCTGCCACCTCGGTCTCTTCTTCTGCTGGTTGCTATAGAACACTTGGTCATCGGCAAACTCCATTTCCACCTTCTCAGCACATCGAACAAGCTTTTCATAACTTTTAAACTCACGAGAAGCTAATGCCCTTCGATACTTTGGCTTTAATCCTGAGTAAAAACGATTGATTTTACTATCAAGGTCCCGGATAAAATTTGGAGCATACCTTGCCAAACGAGTGAACTTTTCTTCATAGGCAGCCACTGAGTCTTCCTCTTGCCTCAATTCCAAGAATAACTTTTCCATCCTAAGTCGAACAGCCTTAGGAAAATACTTCTCAAGAAACATACCTTTGAAATCATCCCAGTCAAGAGCATCAATCTCATCGGCTTCCCTGATATTTTTAACCATAGACCACCACTGATCTGCTTCACCCTCCAAACGGTAAATAGCAAGACTAACCTTTTGATTGTCTGAACACCCCATGACATCAAAAATCTTCTCCAGTGCTTTAATCCACCCTTCAGCTAGCACAGGGTCAGATGATCCTCTGAATGATGGGGGATGTTGCCTCATGAAATGTTCCACCACTGACATGTTCCTCTGCGGTTGTTCTGGCTGATCTCGTGCATGGATACCACCACCATTTATCGCCTGAGTCAACTGCGCCATTACTGCAACAAACTGTTCAGTTCCGATTCCAACCATCTCAGGTTGCTGATTTGGAAGGTTGTCTTCCTCCTGATGTCGTCCCAACATAGCTGCTTTGTTTCCCCTACGGAAAACCATTCTGAACATGGAAATATCTTAGGCGAAGCAACATGGTAATCCGTAAATGCTATATCATTTCAATCATATTATAATTTAACACTTTTCTAACTCCTAAAGTTGTCTAAACCTCCCTTTGATACCAACTATAAGGCCCCAGCCTTACACCTTACTTAATATTGAATTAAATGAATAATTCACATTGAGGATCTTTTCGGGTTTAGAGTTTTAGGGAATTAGGTCATGAAACTTGCATTACATTCCACATATAAACAAAGTGGTTACATAAAGATAGTATTCTTTATTCCCATCAATGGAAACACATTTAAAATAAAACATGGATTATTTCTTGACACATCCTTGACTCTAACATCTTATCATGTACCTTTCCCTTGACCTGTGAAAAACATTTCAAAAACTTGGGATGAGCATAAAAACTCAGTATGGGTTATAAAAACATGGAAAGGAAACATGAGTTCATATATACATAAGAATGAAATCATACTTTACCCATAAAACATAGGCACTTTAACATACCTCATAAAAACATGAATAAATCATATAAATCATAATACGTAAAGGTAACTTGAGGCATTCATAACATTCTTACGTAGGGAGTAACCCTCTTGGTTACGTTTGGAATAACCATCACAGTATATTCCCTAAAATCTCTTCGGAGAAACCTTAACGTTTCACTCCTTCGCGTTACCCAATGCATTGGAGAGCTATAACGGGCTCACCCGCCCTTAGTTTATCACGGAACCACCCGTCTTCATAATAATGCCCAAGAACCATAACATAATCATATCACATAAAACATGCATAAAGGAAACATAAAATTTCCACATTTCAATCACGAGATA
Source organism: Viscum album (assembly GCA_963277665.1). NCBI lineage: Eukaryota > Viridiplantae > Streptophyta > Magnoliopsida > Santalales > Viscaceae > Viscum > Viscum album. The sequence goes on along the minus strand of OY728121.1, from coordinate 1,571,691,471 downwards.
TCAATACAACACATTGATATAATAAAAACATTATGAAAACCATTTTCAATACCAAAGTAAAACATGGTATTTATTTTTCTTTAAAAAAAAGAAGGTATGGCTTGTAGAGGAAGCCGAAACTCAAATAACGGTTACGACGGCGGATAAGTCATTGTCGCCGCATACGTACGACAAAAACATTCCCTTTTGTCGTTTAGTAAACGCTTCGTATAAAAAAGATTCCTTTTGAATAAACGTAAAAGTCAAAGGGGTTTATACACCGTATAAAAGAAAGTTGTGTATAAAATAAAATATGCCTCAATGAAAGGAGATTGAGACGAAGTCCCATACAAAGATAATTTTTAAAATAAAATAGATACATTATGTGTATTCACTATAAGTACACATAAATAAAGTACAAATACAAGATACGACATAATAATATAATGACATAATTTGAAAGTAGGAGATTAACCCAAAGAATGGAAATTGGGTTAAGAAGTTCCCATACCTCGTATCTGACTTGACCCGACCGTTCTTTAAACTCCTGAATAATAAACTTTAGTTAATCTCTACTTGATTATGAATCTTTTCCAAGTTCATTATTCCTTTTATACCATGTTATGAACATCATGTAATCATTTAAGTTAATAATGTTCATTTTGTCGGTATTTGGTTCTTAAGTCAAAAATAGACTTCTTACACTTACATGTTGTTAATTTGGTCAATGTTTCATTATATCCAGAATGGTATTCATGATGTAGATATCATATATGTCATATATATCCAGTACATACATGTATTTAAAATATTACATAATCATTTAGAGGTAAGAAATGAAATGCACCGTTCATGGAGACGGTAAGCCGTACGTACGCATGAACGCTACTTCCATTTCTATTTCATATTTTCTGGAATGGAATCATAATGATATAAGAGTATATTATAATTCCAGTATAATAACATATATAATATCATTAACTTTATCCTTTACACATCCCACATATGGTATTAACGAATCAAATCACTTTCAGGGGGCGGTAGTCCGCGCTTCCTAAAATGAAGATATCGTGTTTTACCCATAATGGAAACCATAAAGGTATGCCCAAAATGAAAAAAACAGAAGTTTAAGGAAAACATAAACATGTTATATATCATATATAAAAATATTGACATCATAATGGCCACCTTTGAAGGTGTTAAATGAGTGTTGAACAATCATCGTTTCGAGAGGCAGAATTTCGCCATCCACGGAAACCGTATGTTCATTAACCATTTGATGTAGTTGTGTGAGAGTGTAGATAAAATAAATCTTATAACAACATCCTAGTATATTGATGATACTGTTGTTGTTACAAAAGAAGTAAATAAAAAGAGTTTAGGGGGTTGGAGAAGCAAAATAAAACAAATGAACTTGAGAGAATGAATTACCTTTAAAAAGTGTAACTCCTTTTGAGTTGAGCCTAAAGGCTTCCTTTGAAAGGATTCTGCCCAAAGGGAATCCTCTAGGATGAGGAGAGGGATGTGGAGAGAGCAAATGGGCAGGGGTTGGCCGAGCCAAAGGCTTGAAGAGTGTGTGAAATGAGGTAGAGGTGGGGGCCTTTTATAAGAGGAGAGGAGGGGCACTTTTGGAAAGTAAAGAAATATTACATTATTTGAAAATGTGTTTCGGTTCTAAAAGGTCCCACATTGATATAATTCGTGGATAAGGTGATAAGGCTTAGAAATCCACTCATCCAATTGGTTTTTGCCATGTGTAGGTTTTAGATTTTACATTATCTTTCTGTTTTATTTAAATCCCCAAATAATGATGTCATCGCTGCATCATTATTATGTCATAAATACTTTAATTTATTTAATTTCTAAAAATTATAAAACAAATACTATGATATAGGAAATCTTTTTAGCTTTCCAATGACTATTTATAATCTAAATTTGGACTTGTTTAACCCCACTTAAAAATTGTTTTAGTAAAACAATTTATGTTAGTGTCATTTTCACTTTAACATTAAATAAAAAGTAATTTATGTTATTTCCCAACAAAAGTGGATCCATGGGGTCCCCAAGTTAGGCCATGGCTTTTCTTGGTCGGCCATGACACAACCAATGGGGTTGGGACATGTGTCTAGGTCATTTCATATTATTAAAGTATTAATTATACCTTAAACTACACTAATTACCACTAATCGCGATTAAAACTTAATAAGTTACTATTCACCAAAAAATTATTATAATCTCATTGAACCACATTTTACTTCTTAATGACAACCATGTATGTCGGATTTTCAAAATTCAGTACACATTAGTGGTAAACTTTCATTTAACTGAAAAATCAGTTTGCTTGATTACCACTTAGTGGTTTCACTATTCATCAAAAATTGATGTTTTTCAGAAATTTACCAAAAATTCACCCTAAGCTATATTTGATATTCCGAATTCAAAAATGAAGTCCATTTTACAAAATTCAAATCATATAAGTCACATTAATTAATTTAATAATTAATTCCCGCTGCCAGAGCAAATAGCGTGTTTTTACAAAACAATAAGTATCAAAAGATTGACACCAGTTTAAGTCTAATTTCAAATAGAAATTGATTCCAATGACCACCATTGGATAAAATGGTAAAAATATATTCTAATTTCACTTTAAAACCAATTCAAAACATAATCTAATTGTATAAATAAATCAGATTAAAAAGCAGTTTTGATGTAAAATACAACATTTTACACTATTCATAAAAAAAATGAACTTCATCAGAAAGGTACCAAAAATTACACAATGTAAAATTTGATGTCCCGATTCTTAATAAAAGTTTTATTTGGTCCAAAAGAATGTATAAGAGTGATCAAAACTATATTTAATGACGGTTCACCATTAAAAGGTGATAAGTGAACCTTTAGTGAAAATTAGAGTATAAAAGCCTAAAATTGAACTCTTTCCGTATTTTAAGCCTTTATCTTTTATTGGGTAAATGTAAAAACATCTAAAAACATATCTATTCATATTTTAGTTATTTCTATTCATTCCTGCCAGTACAACGGCTACTTGTTAACTAACATTTAAAATAATATTATTATATTACTAGTGTGCTACGTAAGTTTCAAAGAAACTCATCGTTGTGTATCGGGTACGCTATCGAACATAGCAACCCCTTTTAATTAAAATTCATATTTAATTCTCAAATATTAATAAATATGAAAATTATTTATTCTTTAATTACCTGGGATGTTACATACCGTTCCAGCCCTGTCTATCTCATGAGATATAAAATCTTTACCCAATGCATTGGAGGGAGATATAGGTCCCACCCATCTTATAATGAATCATTTCTTATGTGTTCCACATAATCATAAACCATACATCATAACGTAACCCATGTAATAAAAATGGGATTCTTAAACAACCTGACATCATAAAACAATTCATATAAGATAAAGGAATTCATAAAAATGTTTCCATCACAATATAATCAAATCCATGTAATAATAGGGATAAAAACAGAACCCTTTTATTATCTTAGATGGAAAATAATTTTGATAAAATACTTGAACTCCATTCTTGAGGAAAATATCCTTTCTACATCAAAAACATTTTTCCTTTCATAACATGTCATACGACTTTAAAATAAAAGAAGTTGATTAAAAATAAACATGAAAACTTGTAAAGGAAGCTTCTTGGAAATAATGTTTTAAAAATCCATTCATGTCGTATAAGTTAAAAAAACATTCTTCGTACTTTTATCGGAAAAGTCACAAAGTACCTCGTACGAAAAAGCGACAAAAGATTCCTTTCATATTCTTTACTAAAAACTCACCGAAGGGTAAAAATGGATTTAAACAATTGTAGGTGGATGGAAATAATATTACATATTGATGAAACGTGTATGTGGATGATAAAATACACCCCAGTAAATACTTAGGAATAAACAATCTCGGATAAAAATGAGATTGTGATATTTCCCTTACCTTAGTTCCGATTTGCTTTGTACGTGTCCGAAGATCCTGTATAATGGTTTAAATAATGTCATTGACTTATTACAGAATCATATTCATTGTTATGATATCATATATGGTTCACATATGACATTATATTACCCGTTCTTTTGTAAATTCCATATTAAAGAAGCGTTTTGGGTAAAATCGTTTCTTTTATCGTAGGTGTTTTGACTTGTTGTTCTTGACATTATTATTACTTATATCATGATTTACTTACTTCCAGGATATAAAATATGATTTATATAACATATATATTCAGTATATATATATATATATAATAGATAGATAAATGAAATGAAAAACACCGTTCATGGAGACGGTAGTCCGTACGTACGCATGAACGCTGTTTTCCTTTCCCTATTGTCTTGAATGGAAGTAAGTAGATGACATACATATATATATATATATATACATAAATCCAGTAGCTTTATAATGTCATATATTTCATTATTATTTCTTATATATACTTTATAATCATTCTTAAATGGTTAACATGGAGAATGAATCTCATCGCGTCGTGGAGACGGTAGTCCGTACGTACGCACGAGCGATGATATCATTTTCATAAATATTGAATTGAATCGGAGTGGATTATACAATATATCAGAATCAATATGATGTTGTAATAACTATGTATAGTTATTATTTACACCATTATACCCATCCATGTAAGGTGGTGGTGGAAAATAGATTACACCACGGCGTGGAGACGGTATTCCGTACGTACGCACGCGCGATGATTTCTTTTTCCGTAGGATAGATAGATGGTGAAATAGGGTTGTTTCATACTTATAATAACATATCAGTATATGAGTGATACTGATGTTATTACTTCATAATGAAACAACATAAGAAGAAGAAGTGGAAGAAGAAATAAGGATGAAAGAATTGGTAACGGTAATTACCTCTTCTTTGAAGCGCCTCTTTGAGACCTCCTCTTAGGGCACTAAAATTGGTCTTTGAGGAATACCAGAACCTCTAGGATGTTGCTAGGGAAGTGGAGAAGAGTTTTTGGCAGGGTTTGGCCGAGCTTGAGTGCTCAAATTGGTGTGAGGAGGAGGGGGAGGAGGTGTCCTTTTATAAGGGAGGAGAGGGGCACCTTAGGAATATCTCAAAATATTATTTTATATTAAAGACAAAATCGGTTTATAATGGTTCCAAAGGGTCTTATTTCGAAGATAAAGTGGGGATGGGTCGAAATCCTATCAACCAATAGGATTTAGACAAGTTTAGGTTATTATTATAACCTTATCAATTAGATTTAACTCTAAGTTAAATAATTTAACTTTTACCGTGTCTTTTTGTTTTCTTTCACTATATGGTTAATACACTTACTATAACATGCCAAACGAACCCCAAATTGTATATTATTAATAAATATATCCTTATCTAAGTCATTTGGCCGAACCTTATATTTTTAGGAATAAAATAACAATTAATAATATAATATTTGATTTAAAAACTATTTTGGGTCAATTTTGACACTATTTGATATATGATTTTTGTGAAAGTCATAACAGAATTATATGTTCAAACCAAGTTGATTAAATCAACACTAATATATCATAGTAACCTAGAAAATTAGTTTAAGTCATAAAAAGTCTCAAATTACATTCATTTGAGCATTTATAACATCAATTATGTTAATATTTCCTTAAAAGGGTAATTACTGCATCATCGTTATGTCATAAATAAATTAATTTATTTAAAGTCTAAAAATTATAAATAAAATATCATTATGTAGGAAATCGTTTTATCTTTCTAATGAATATTTATAGTCGAATTTATCTTATGTATAACCCCATATTAAAAATGTTTTAGTTATTAAACTTTGATTTTAACTATTTTAACTATTCATTAAATAATATAATATTAAATGTCATAATCTAATCCAAGTGGACCTAAATGGTCATATTATATTCATAAGGTTGTTTTTGGTCGAATTACACTTATCCAATAGAATTAGGACATGTGTTAGGGTAATAGTAATATCATATTTACCCTTAGTTACCCTATTTACTATTAACGGTGGTAAAAAAAAGTAAAAAGTTACTATTCACCAAAAATTATTTTCATCTCATTGAACCACATTTTACTTACTGACATCAACCGTGTCTCTCGGATTTTTAACTACCACTTAGTAGTTTCACTATTCATCAAAAATTGATGTTTTTCAGAACAATGCCAAAATTTCATCCTAAGATATATTTCATATTCCGAATTCAAAAATTAAGTCTATTTTACCAAATTCATATCATAGAATTTGCATTAATTAATTTTATAATTAAATCCCGCTGTTAAAACAAATAGCGTGTTTTTAAGAAACAATATCTATCAAAAGATTGACACTTGTATTGTCTGGTTTAAATGTGAAATTACATCCAATGACCAACATTGTATTAAATTGTAAAAATATATTCTAAATATACTTTAAAACCACTCAAATTAATAATTTATCACTATTAATTATTTCGATTAAAAAAGTTGTTTTTAATTATAATTTAGTAATTTTCACTATTCATCAGAATATGAAAGTTATCCGAAAAGTACCAAAATTTCACCTTAGGCTAAATTCAATACTCCGAATCCAAAAATGAAGTTCATTTTGAAAAATAAGATTTACAGAGTTTTAAAAAGTTGTTATTACTATTCATAACGGCTAGTTTTAATAATATTTTAATAGCATATCGTTGTTTAGTGAAACTCGGTATTGCGTATTACACACGCTATCGAGGAAGGTCGTGATTGCGTGTAATGCAAGGCAATTCAAGGATGCGTGTTGTGCAAGCTCCTTTTGGTGTAGCGTACAACACAAGACTTTAATAAAATTAAAAAGAATATTTTTTTATAAAATCTTGGGCCGTTACATTCTACCCCCCTTAAAATGAATTTTGCCCTCGAAATTCGTCGGGGTTATAAATGGTTTACTATTCGAAAGTTTCTTTAATAGAAACCCACACCGTAAAAAGGAATATCAAAACCAATCTTTAAAAACAAAAGTATGAAACGTAACGGTTACCCAAATAAACTAATCATTGGGTTTCCACATAGGTGAAAATATGGATATGGAAGAGAAATCTAACCATCATGTTCTGATGGAGAGTGGTAGAGAACATGGCTATGGAAAAGCCAGTAATCAAAAATCCATAGATTTGTGATGATATAAGGTACCATCTGATTCATCAGGTATAAGATCACTAGGACAACATTTTTGGTTTTCAAGATCATTTCCCTAAAGTTGAAAATTTGAATTAGAATAAATACTTACTTTATTTTGGTACAATCTCACTGTTGTTCGTGCCTTGAACAATTTCCACTTCATCTCTTAAATAAATGAAGTTGAATTTGTTATTCATGAAGTGTTAGCAGATCATGTGATAGAATGACGGGTCATTCCATCTGTCTCAAACAAAAGGTTAGCAAAAATTATATGCATAAGTCGATCTATAGTGAGATTAATCATATATGGTTCCTAAAATGGACTTATACTTCATATATCATACTGCTTAATATAATAAAACTAGTTTCTACAAAACAGGGACTTCCTGTAGGCCAGTGGTAGGCGATAAAGGCCAGTCGCACTTCGGTTGTGGGTTCGATTCCCACAGCCTTGTCCGAAGCGATGGGCTGTCGCCCGTCCTGCAGGTTGTCCTTTTTCCAAAACTATATAACATCCCATCAATAATATCGAAAAAACAAACAATACTAACTTATGTCCAACATAATCCATTCCAATCTTTTAGGCTTATCCATAATACTGCAGTTGACTCTCATAATATAGTGAAAATGATTACCAGAGATTTAACACCATCATCGATCCCCATATATCATAAGATATGTTTTGTTGGTCACATTCCAAAAATTCAAAGTCCTTAATCGTGTATTCTCTTGAATACCTTAGTGAAAACATGAATGCAGTTAAAAGTTAACACCTTCCACATACTAAAATCCTCAAAATTCTATATACTCAAACCATGATATCACTTAGTCCTTATATCAATCATGAGCTCATGAATACTGTTAAACATTTCATTTTCTCGTTTTCCCTTCATTATGCGCATAATATCTCAATCACTTTGAATACCACATTTGACCAATACATAAATATTCCAATATTCCAAGATACAACATTATTTTGGAATCCCATTACATAAACACTTAATCATTCCACCACATCGTTGTCATTTTCAACATTGCCAATAGTGATCGCATGTGACTTCCCTTTGTCCTTTGCCTTAAGCGGTTGCTCATGTCGTTCATCACTAACCCTTGGATTAGGGCATTTATTAGCATAATGCCCCATTTCCTTGCACTTGAAGCATTGAAGTGTTGGTTGTACGTTCTCTGCAGTGTTTGCTTTATTCACTTCATTAGAATCCCATTTTCCATTACTTCGACACTCAGCTGCTCGATGACCTTCTTTTCCACACTTAAAACATTTTCTAGTCCCTTTAAGACAATCTCCACCATGCTTCTTTCCACACTTTGTGCATAAGGAAACATTCATCTTCTTTTAACCATTATTCTGAGTTTTCTCCCTGAACTCCATCTTTCGTTTCTTGTCAAACCCATGAGATGGATATGTAACACCAACTTCCATTTCTACCTTGATAGCACAACGCACAATTTCTTCATAGCTACTGAAGTCTCTTATAGCTAATGCCCTTCGAAGACTTGGTTTTAAGCCACTGAAAAATCGATCAACTTTACTTTCAGGTTGGATGATAATACCAGAAGCATACCTTGCAAGTCTTGTAAAATTCACTTCATAGGTACCAACAGATTCATCATCCCTTTGCTTCAGTTCAAGAAACTCTTTCTCCATCTTTGTTCGGAGACTACGAGGGAAGTACTTATTGAAAAATAAGTTCTTGAACTCGTCCCATTCCATAGACTAAATTTCATCCCTTTGCCTCGTATTCTTAATAAGATTCCACCATTGATCAGCATCTCCTTCCAAACGATACACTGCTAGGATGACTTTATCATGTTCAGAACATTGAAGAACTGAAAATATCTTTTCAGTAGTACTAATCCATTGTTCAGCAACTAATGGATCAGTAGACCCACTGAAAGAAGGTGGACGCTGCCTCATGAAGGATTCAACAGAATGTGGCTCCTTCCTTTGCTCGTTTGGAAGTCCTGCATGATTCATAGCTTGAGAAAGTTGTGTGGGCATGGCTACAAGATTTTTCATTCCGGCTCCCATATCGTTTGGTTGCTCAGGGGGACAATCATTGCATTGCCCATCACATTCCGCATTAACACGGTTCCTTCGGGTTCCAGCCATCGTCTAAAACCCCAAAAGAATAGTATGAGAGGAAAAAATCATGCTAGGGAAAACAACATAATAAAGGGGTAGTACCCTCAATATCTAACATCTTAGGTTAAATTCGAAGATCGTTAGCGCAATTCTAGGACTATAACCTATACGTATACTTAACCTTAGAGACATCCCTAGACATACCATAGAAATATCTCTAGGGATCTCACTAACGTTTTCGCATCCTAGTTTCCAAAGGTTGACTAAACCTTTCCTCTGATACCAACTGTAGAGACCCGTATCTTGACGTACATGTACATTATATTACATTTGCGGAATACTTAGTACATAATAAAAACACACACACAAGGACCGTAATAGTTTAGTGTCTTTGGAAACTCGGAATATAATCTTCTAATCGTGGTGAAAGATCTTCAACATCTCCCATAAAGATCTTCTTTTTTTTATACCTAAAACCTTTCTTTATATCCTGGGGAAAAGAAAAAATAAAAGTGTGAGCTCAAATGCTCAGTAAGGGTAAACAAAATAAATATCAATCACATCATATACATAAGCACATAACTTTTGGAAATCTTAACATGCAAAAGAGATCATAATTTCATAACTTGGGGTAAATCATGGCAGTGAAATGTAATCACAATAATCATAACATAAAACATGAAACTTTGTGGCATACACACATAATCATAGAGAATCATTTCTTGTTAGTCAAGACTAATTTCCAAGACTATCTTAGTGGACAAAGTCCCTTCTGAATCGAGTAACCCTCGTTTCAGTCCTGTTTCACTGAACCGGTATAACCTACCGTTCCAGCCCTGTCTATCTCATGAGATATAAAATCTTTACCCAATGCATTGGAGGGAGATATAGGTCCCACCCATCTTATAATGAATCCTTTCTTATGTGTGCCACATAATCATAAACCATACATCATAACGTAACCCATGTAATAAAATGGGATTCTTAAACAACATGACATCATAAAACAATTCATATAAGATAAAGGAATTCATAAAAATGTTTCCATCACAATATAATCAAATCCATGTAATAATAGGGATAAAAACAGAACCCTTTTATTATCTTAGATGGAAAATAATTTTGATAAAATACTTGAACTCCATTCTTGAGGAAAATATCCTTTCTACTTCAAAAACATTTTTCCTTTCATAACATGTCATACGACTTTAAAATAAAAGAAGTTGATTAAAAATAAATTTGAAAACTTGTAAAGGAAGCTTCTTGGAAATAATTTTTTAAAAATCCATTCATGCCGTCTAAGTTAAAAAAAACATTCTTCGTACTTTTGTCGGAAAAGTCAAAAAGTACCTCGTACGAAAAGGCGACAAAAGATTCCTTTCATATTCTTTACTAAAAACTCACCGAAGGGTAAAAATGGATTTAAACAATTTTAGGTGGATGGAAATAATATTACATATTGATGAAACATGGATGTGGATGATAAAATACACCCCAGTAAATACTTACGAATAAACAATCTCGGATAAAAATGAGATTGTGATATTTCCCTTACCTTAGGTCCGATTTGCTTTGTACTTGTCTGAAGCTCCTGTATAATGGTTTAAATAATGTCATTGACTTATTACAGAATCATATTCATTGTTATGATATCATATATGGTTCACTTATGACATTATATTACCCGTTCTTTTGTAAATTCCATGTTAAAGAAGCGTTTTGGGTAAAATCGTTTCTTTTATCGTAGGTGTTTTGACTTGTTGTTCTTGACATTATTATTACTTATATCATGATTTACTTACTTCCAGAATATAAAATATGATTTATATATCATATATATTCAGTATATATATATATATAATAGATAGATAAATGAAATGAAAAACACCGTTCATGGAGACGGTAGTCTGTACGTACGCATGAACGTTGTTTTCCTTTCCCTATTGTCTTGAATGGAAGTAAGTAGATGACATACATATATATATATACATAAATCCAGTAGCTTTATAATGTTATATATTTCATTATTATTTCTTATATATACTTTATAATCATTCTTAAATGGTTAACATGGAGAATGAATCTCATCGCGTCGTGGAGACGGTAGTCCGTACGTACGCACGAGCGATGATATCATTTTCATAAATATTGAATTGAATCGTAGGGGATTATACAATATATAAGAATCAATATGATGTTGTAATAACTATGTATAGTTATTTTTTACACCATTATACCCATCCATGTAAGGTGGTGGTGGAAAATAGATTACACCACGGCGTGGAGACGGTATGCCGTACGTACGCATGCGCGGTGATTTCTTTTTCCGTAGGATAGATAGATGGTGAAATAGGGTTGTTTCATACTTATAATAACATATCAGTATATGAGTGATACTGATGTTATTACTTCATAATGAAACAACCTAAGAAGAAGAAGTGGAAGAAGAAATAAAGATGAAAGAATTGGTAACGGTAATTACCTCTTCTTTGAAGCGCCTCTTTGAGACCTCCTCTTAGGGCACTAAAATTGGTCTTTGAGGAAGACCAGAACCTCTAGGATGTTTCTAGGGAAGTGGAGAAGAGATTTGTTCAGGGGTTGGCCGAGCTTGAGTGCTCAAATTGGTGTGAGGAGGAGGGGGAGGAGGTGTCCTTTTATAAGGGAGGAGAGGGGCACCTTAGGAATATCTCAAAATATTATTTTATATTAAAGTCAAAATCGGTTTATAATGGTTCCAAAGGGTCTTATTTCGAAGATAAAGTGGGGATGGGTCGAAATCCTATCAACCAATAGGATTTAGACAAGTTTAGTTTATTATTTTAACCTTATCAATTAGATTTAACTCTAAGTTAAATAATTTAACTTTTACCGTGTCTTTTTGTTTTCTTTCACTATATGGATAATACACTTACTATAACATGCCAAACGAACCCCAAATTGTATATTATTAATAAATACATCCTTATATAAGTCATTTGGCCGAACCTTATATTTTTAGGAATAAAATAACAATTAATAATATAATATTTCATTTAAAAACTATTTTGTGTCAATTTTGACACTATTTGATATATGATTTTTTTGAAAGTCATAACAGAATTATATGTTCGAACCAAGTTGATTAAATCAACACTAATATATCATAGTAACCTAGAAAATTAGTTTAAGTCATAAAAAGTCTCAAATTACACTCATTTGAGCATTTATAACATCAATTATGTTAATATTTCCTTAAAAGGGTAATTACTGCATCATCGTTATGTCATAAATAAATTAAATTATTTAAAGTCTAAAAATTATAAATAAACTATCATTATGTAGGAAATATTTTTAGCTTTCTAATGAATATTTATAGTCGAATTTATCTTATGTATAACCCCATATTAAAAATGTTTTAGTTATTAAATTTTGATTTTAACTATTTTAACTATTCATTAAATAATATAATATTAAATGTCATAATCTAATCCAAGTGGACCTAAATGGTCATATTATATTCATAAGGTTGTTTTTGGTCGAATTACACTTATCCAATAGAATTAGGACATGTGTTAGGGTAATAGTAATATCATATTTACCCTTAGTTACCCTATTTACTATTAACCGTGGTAAAAAAAAGTAAAAAGTTACTATTCACCAAAAATTATTTTCATCTCATTGAACCACATTTTACTTACTGATATCAACCGTGTCTCTCGGATTTTTGAAATTCCATTCACAGAAGCGGTAAAATTAAGATTTATGAAGAAATTAATTTTTTTAACTACCACTTAGTAGTTTCACTATTCATCAAAAATTGATGTTTTTCAGAACAATGCCAAAATTTCATCCTAAGCTATATTTCATATTCCGAATTCAAAAATTAAGTCTATTTTACCAAATTCATATCATAGAATTTGCATTAATTAATTTTATAATTAAATCCCGCTGTTAAAACAAATAGCGTGTTTTTAAGAAACAATATCTATCAAAAGATTGACACTTGATTTTGTCTGGTTTAAATGTGAAATTACATCCAATGACCAGAATTGTATTAAATTGTAAAAATATATTCTAAATATACTTTAAAACCACTCAAATTAATAATTTATCACTATTAATTATTTCGATTAAAAAAGTTGTTTTTAATTATAATTTAGTAATTTTCACTATTCATCAGAATATGAAAGTTATCCGAAAAGTACCAAAATTTCACCTTAGGCTAAATTCGATACTCTGAATCCAAAAATGAAGTTCATTTTGAAAAATAAGATTTACAGAGTTTTAAAAAGTGGTTATTACTATTCATAACGGCTAGTTTTAATAATATTTTAATAGCATATCGATGTTTAGTAAAACTCGGTATTGCGTATTACACACGCTATCGAGGAAGGTCGTGATTGCGTGTAATGCAAGGCAAGTCAAGGATGCGTGTTGTGCAAGCTCCTTTTGGTGTAGCGTACAACACAAGACTTTAATAAAATTAAAAAGAATATTTTTTTATAAAATCTTGGGCTGTTACAGTGCCTTCTAGATCCATCCATTTACTAAAAAAAATGTCAGTGTGAGTATATCAACAAAATCGTTATGTACTAATGACGAATAAAAACACTAAGATATACGTACTCATTCACTTTATCTAAAAACTATGACTCTTTCTGAAATCCAAGCCATTATGGTAATGTCACTTATGCTTAAAGAATACCCTAACCTCTAAAGTTATCTAAACCGACCTCTGATACCAACTATAATGACCAAGCCCTAAACATTACTTATTATTGAATTAAATTACTAATTCACATTGAGGATATTTTCAGGTTTAGAGTTTTAGATAACTAGGACATAACTATTACATCTCAGAGATTACAAAATATAAAAATCTACTCAGCTTCCATTCTTTTCACAAAATTAAAACTCTTGAACACAAGAGTCATGTCTAGTTCCTAGTTTTAGACAGCCTGACATTTCCTTGACCCCATCCTCGACCCTATTCAACTTTATGTCCTGTGAAAAACATTTTAAAATACATGGGAAGAGAATTAAAGGCTATGTAAGGGTTATAACAATACGGAAAGAGAACATTAGTCCTTTTATACATAATAATCAATGAAATCATACTTTACTCATAAAACATAAGAAATTTAACATACCTCATGAAATCATAAGATTTACGAATAACTCATAGAAATCAAAAGACATAAAGGTAACTTGAGGAATTCATTACATTATTACATAGGGAGTAAACCTCATGGTTACATTTGGAATACCCATCACAGTATATTCCCAAAATAGCTTCGGAGAAACCTTAGCATTTAACTTCTTTGCGTTACCCAATGCATTTGAGAGCTATATCGGGCTCACCCGCCCTTAGTTTATCACGGAACCACCCGTCTTCATAAACAACGCCCAAGAACCATAACGTAATCATATCACATCACTTAAGCATAATGTAAAGATAAAATTACCACATTTCAATAACAATATAAAATGATAAGATATTGAAATAATGAATCCATTTTAAAAACCATTTTCAAAACCATTTAAAACATTTAATAAAGTGATTTTTTAATCAAAGTGTCCAACACCACTTTGAAAATTTTAACATTTTAAACCTTTAATATCCATATAAATAAATCCTTAAAACCATTTTTAAAACATGTATATTAATGATAAATATTTATAAGAATAAATCATTTAAACATTTAAAACGATATTTTAGTTAAAGGGTTTTTAACAAAATGAGAGACACTTGAATACAATAATTGAGGAATAACATTTAATCAGAAATTTATAATATCATGAGAATAAAGGGATTCATGATATAATATCCCAAATGATAATATATACACCATATAGGAGTTAATTGTTGCATAACAACAACGATGTCTCAATAGAAATGTAAAATTAGATGAAATATTTTATAAAGAAAGTATCCTTAAATTAAGGATAAATCAATCTCATAATTATGTGTGAAAAATATAAATACACCAAATATATGTGGATATTAAGTTTAAAACAATAAAAGTTCATTCACACATATTCAAAGGATGACATATTCAATAATTACAAGTTGAACCCAATGAAATCGAAATTGGGTTAGGAAGTTCCCTTGGTAAATTTCGACACCTTAACAACGTCACTTTAAAATTCATAAAATTAGTTGGTGAGAGAGAAAATGGTATCTCATAACTTGGATATAAAATTTACATCAATAAAGATATATAAGAACATATCCCAACATAAAAATATGTAAATTAAAAGACAGAACAAAATAAGTCTTTTAAAAAGAGGACTGTGAAAGGTTCCCTTACCGATTTGGGCAACTTTTGAAACGTACACCCCATGAAATAAGGGTCATACAAAATTGATTTAAATACTCATAAAATAAAGTATATTACACAAAGAGTATAATAATGGATCGTACATACACCACTCAAAGTAAATGGTGGAAAATGTAGCATAAATCTCATGAGAATAAAAGTGAGATGAAAAATCCCTTACGAAAACTCGGCAGCCTAACGACGCCACTTAAAACATCCAAAAATGGATTTATGAGATCAAATAGGGTCTATCATAATATGAAAAGAAAAATTACAGTATGAGGAATATAAAATAACATCCCCAAACATAATAAATATGTGCTTATAAGAAATGACATAAAAGATAGTACATAAAAAGAATGAGAGAGGTTGGATCCCTTACCTCAAGTCCGACTTGCCTTGTTCGTTTCTTTATATTCCTGAATAATAAACATTGGTCAATTTATAATTTCTTAAGGAAGTCCTTTAAATATTATTATTCAGTTCATTTCACATATTATAGTGTTATAATAATTCGTTAATAATGTGAGTTCATATCAAACGTTGTTTTCGATGTTCGGTACGTGAGTAAAAATTGAACTTTTTGGAAAAGAATTTTCCATGAAGTTACAAGTACATCATCTCCAAAATAGTATTAATTATTTAAATAACATATATATCCAGTAAATATTAATTTTAAACTATTACATAAAATTTAGAGATTATAAAAATGAAATGCACCATTCATGGAGACGGTAGGTCGTACGTACGCACATATGAACGCTACTTTCATTTTTTTCATATTAATGGAATTAAAACTAAATGAGATATATATATATTATAATTACCGAAGGATATACATAATTTAGATGTAATATATGACATATATATCCATTATATATATGTACTTATAATTGTACATAACATTTAGAGATAAGAAATGAAATTTACCGTTCGTGTAGACTGTAAGCCGTATGTACGCATGAACGGTACTTTTTTTTGTATTCAATGGAATGAAATGGTAATTATATAAAGGTATATTATAATTCCAGTGGTATATCATATGTAATACCATTAATTAAATCCTTTATACGTCCCACATATGGCATTAACGAATCAAATCACTTTGAGGGGGCGGTAGTCCGCACTTCATAAAATGAAGATATCAAGTTTACCCATAATGGAAACCATAAAGGAATGCCATAAATGAAAAAAACATAAGCTTAAGGAAAACATAAACATATTATATATCATATATAAATATAGTAACATCTTAATGGCCACCATTGGAGGTGTTAAAATAATATTGAACAATCATCGTTTCGTGAGGCAGTAATTCGCCATCCACAGAAACAGTATGTTCTTTAACAATTAGACGGAGGTGTGTGGAAGTTTAGCTTGAATAATTCTTATAACAACATCCTAGTATATTTAATATACTGTTGTTGTTACAAAAAAATTTAAAAAAAGAGTTTAGGGTGGTTGGATAAGAAAATAAAACAAAAGAACACAAGTGATGACATTACCTTAAAATCAGGTTTCTCTTTTTGATTTGAGCCCAAAGCCTTCCTTGGAAATTATTATGCCCAATGTGAGGCTTCTAGGTGTAAGAGAGGTATGTGGAGAGACAAAATGGAAAGATTTTGGCCGATCCAATGGCTTGAGAGGTGTGGGTAAGGAGGTAGAGGTGGGGGACTTTTATAAGAGAGGAGGGGCACTCTTGGAAAGTTATAAACTATTACTTTATTATAAAATGATTTTAGGATTTTAAAGGTCCCTAAATGATATATTTAGAGGATAAGGTGATAGGAGTCCAAATACACCCATAAATTTGGTTTTTGACATGTGTAGGTATTATATTTTACATTATCATTTCATTTTATTTAAATTGTTAAATAATGAGGTAATCGCTGCATCATCATTGTGTCATAAAAAACATAATTTATTTAGTGTCTAAAAATTATAAAAAAATATCATGATGTAGGAAGTATTTTTATATTTCTAATTAATATTTTAGTAAAAAATATGACTTGTATAACTCCATGTAAATTTTTTTTAGTAAAACAATACATGTTTGTGACATTTTTATTTTATCTTTAAATAAAAAGTTATTAATGTCATTTTCCAACCAATGTTGCTCAATGGGGTCTCCATGTTGACCCATGGATTTTCTTGGTCGGCCACAAATCATCCAATATGGGTAGGACATGTTTCAAGGTCATTTAATATTATTATAACATTATCTTTACCTTAAATTACACTAATTACCTTTAATCGCGATTAATAAAACTTAAAAGATACTATTCACCAAAAAATTATTTTAATCTCATTGAACCACATTTTAATTCCTAATGACAACCATGTTTTTCGGATTTTTGAAATTCAAATCACAGAAGTGGTAATGTTTCATTTAAACGAAAAATCAGTTTATTAACCACCCCTTAGTGGATTCACTATTCATCAAAAATTGAAGTTTTTCAGAAAAATACCAAAAATTCACCCTAAGCTATTTTTGATATTCTGAATTCAAAAATGAAGTCTATTTTACAAAATTACAAACATAAAAGTTGCATTAATTAATTTAATATTTAATTCCCGCTGTCAAAACATATAGCGTGTTTTTTAGAAACAATATCTATTAAAAGATTGACACTAGTTTAAGTCCAATTTCAAAGGGAAATTAATTAAAATGACCACCATTGGATTAAATGTTAAAAATATAATCTAATTTCACATTAAAACAAATTCAAAAGATAATATAATCATGTAAATAAATTAAATTAAAAGGAGGTTTTGAATTAAAATACAGCATTTTACAATATTCATTAAAAAAATGAACATTATCGGAAAATTAACAAAAATTTATACAAATTAAATTTTGATGTCCCGGCTCTAAAAAGAATTTTATTTTGTCAAATATAACATATAAAATTATAAAAAAATGGATTTTAGAGGGGTTCTCCATCAAAAGGCATTTAATCGACCTTTAAAAGAATATTTGAATATTTACGCTTGAACTTGGATTCATTCACATTTTAACATTTATTTTTAAAAAGTAAAAATATTTGACAAACATATATAATAATTTTGTAGTTATTTATGTTCATTCCCGCCATTATAATGTCTAGGAGTTAACAAATATTATTATTTTATTATTAGAGTGCAATGTAAGATTCCCAAAAAACTCGTTGTTGCGTATTGGGTACGCCATCGAACATAACATCCTCTTTAAAGTAATATTAATATTTTATTCACAAATATGGATGAATATGAAAATGTAATATTCTTTTTTTACCTGGGGTGTTACACTATGGATAAAATATCCAAGATGCTTGATGATATCATTATATAAATGGTTGTTTTTAATTTGACCCTTCACTATTCAGGTTCCCACTAAACCCATCAATATTTTTCCAATTCTTTGAAAGCATTGATTAATGTAAATATTTATAAAAAATTTTGGATATAAGGAATATAATATGTGACACGTTGGATAAATTAAACTATCTATATAAAATAATTTTATATGGTTGGTTATTTTTTTCATTTAACAGAAAACATATAATCCATTCTTAAACAAAATAATATATTAATTTTATAAAAACATATATTTCACAACAAAAAAATCATAATGGAAATAGTATAAAAAATTTACACTAAAAATAATCACATTATGGTTAAATATTGATAAATATCCCAAGAATGAGATTTTAATAAATATAATGAAACTAACAAGTTGATTTAACTGCTATAAATTAAATACTACTAAGCACATTACAAATTTATAATAAACATACAAGTATTGAAACACAAAAAATACCTTTTGAGATGAATTAATAATATAAATCAGTCATGAAAATATTGGTTTCAACATATGAAAACATTCTACTTTAATTAATCAGTTTAATAACATTAATTCAACTGATTTTATATAATTTAAAACAATAGAATTTCAATTTTATAACTACTACATTAAGATGCATAACATGATATATCTTATAATAATTGTTACTTATTCATTGTAAAAACATATTATAAAATATATTTATATAACATTTTTCAAAAAGAAAACTAGAATTTAAAAAAAATAATTATCATCTTTAAAAATCATATTATATTATCTCAAGTAACAAATATATTAATAATAATTATATATTTTAATCTCACCTTGAATAAACTATGATTGTAACACCCCAAGATTTCATAGTGTGTTATTTCTTCAAAATAATTCAATAACTTGCACTACACGCAACACCGAGTTCAATCACACCATGACTTACAAAAATAAGCCATTCAAAAGAGGTTATGAATAGTATTATCTAAATTTTAAACTTTATATAATCCTTATAATTTTAGAATCCATATTATGAGTTTCTTTGATATAATGCAAGAACAAATTCATTTTCAGTATTGCACTTTTATCAACTTTGAATAAGTGAACCCTTTTTAAATACACTATTTTAAACATTTTGACTAAATGGGGACATCAAAAAATTTAAAATGAAACATCTCATGCTTCCACGGTACGCTTTCCTTTGAATAATACAGTAGCGTGTGTTATACGCAACTTCGAGTTTTAACACACACCACAACCGATCAAACTAGCCGTTTTGAATAGTAATACCTACTTTTTGAAATTATATATATTTTATATTTCAAAATGGACTTCATTTTTGGATTCGTAATATCGAATTTAGCCTAAGGTGAAATTTTGGTACATTTCGGATAACTTTCATATTTTGATGAATAGTGAAAATTACTAAATTTTAATTAAAAACAACATTTTTAATCAAAATAATTAATAGTGATAAATTATGAATTTGAGTGGTTTTAAAGTATATTTAGAATATATTTTTACCACTTAATATAATTTTGGTCATTGGACATAATTTTACAATTAAACCGAACATAAACAAGTGTCAATCTTTTGATAGTTATTATCTCTTAAAAACACGCTTTTTGTTTTGACTGCGTGAATTAATTTTAAATTAATTTCTGACACTTCTGTGTTTTGAATTTAGAAAAATGGATTCCATATTTGGAATCAGGATGTCCAAATTGTGTAAATAGGTAACTTTTATTTTTAGACATTTTGAATAATTACTGCGGTAAATATTTTATTTACCATGGTTAAGGGTAAATCCGGTAAATAAGTGTTAAAAAATAATATTATAATAATACAAAATTACCCTAAAACGTGTCCTAACCTTATTGGTGGACACATACCCGACCATGGGCATCCTTGGGTCGATTTGGGGACCCCATGGAGCCACTTGTATGTGGTAGGGACACATTATATTAATAAAGTTAAAATAAAAATAAAAATGGCATAAGCTTACATCTTTTAGAAGAACAATTTTTACATAGGGTTATACATGTTGGATTTTCGTTTATAAATATTCATTAGAAAGATAAAAATATTTCCTACATAATGATATTTTATTTATAATTTTTAGACATCAAATAATTTAAATTATTAATGACACAATAATGATGAAATGTTTACCTCATTAATAAATCATTTAAATAAAAAAGATTATAATGATTAAAATATTATCTAAAACCGGTCCAATTTTTATTGGTTGATTTTATTTAGAATATTAGTCATCTTATCTTCGACCTCAATTATTTTTGGACCATTATAAACCGAATATAATTATATTATAAAGTAATACTTTCACTCTTTCCTAAAGAGCCCCTCCTCTCCCTTATAAAAGGAGACCATTTCTACTCATTCCTCACACCTCTCAAGCCACTTGGATCGTCCAAACCCTACCCAAATAAGCTCCCCACATCCCTCTACTCATCCTTGAAGCTTCCCCTTAGGCAGAAAGCATTTCAAGAAATCCTTTGGTTCCAACCAAAATGAGTTACCTAAATTAAAGGTAACGATTTCACTTAAATTATTTTCATTTATTTTGCTTCTCCAACCCCCAAACTCTTTTTATTTACTTTCTTTTGTAACAACACCAGTATCCACAATATACTAGGATGTTTTTATAAGAAGGATTAAATCTACACATACACACAACTCCATCTAATGGATGATGAACATAATGTTTCTGAGGATGGCAAACTAACGCCTCACGAAATGATGATTGTTCAAATACATCTTACCGCCTCTCATGGTGGCCATTATGATAGCACTGTAATTAAATATGATATTAATGATATATATTTTATATATAATCTTCTGTAATTCCATTTTATTTCATACCATTATTTGTTTCATGTTTTATATACATACGAAAATTTCATTTGAGGAAGTGCGGACTACCGCCCCCTTAAAATGATATGACTCGTTCATACCACACATGGAACGTATAAAGGATGGTGTTAATGAACTTAAGTAACATATATAAAATATTATATTTTACTGTAATAGTAATATACCTATGTATCATTTGGATTCGATTCTTTTAAAATAAAAATTAAATGGAAGTAGCGTTCGTGAGTACGTACGGACTACCGTCTCCACGAACGCGATAAGATTCATTCTCCATCGTATCCATTAAAGTATAATTATCATTTGATGATTTAAAAATGATGTTTAAGGACTTGATACCATTCTGGATTTGAATAATATACAACCTATCCTTTACAAACATGTCTTACGTAACAAAACATACAAAAGCAAACAAGTAAGTTCACACCCGAAACAACGATAATACTAAGATATTATTATCAAATCAATGTTAAAAGATCATATATGATATCATATTAAAGTAAATGATTCTTGTATTATTCAATAACAATTATTTCACCATTATACAGGAGGTAAACCTACCATCGACCAAGGAAAAAGTACAAAGTAAGGGATTCTCTTATCTCACTTTCAATTCCGTGAGATTTCCATTGTTCGCTACTAAATTATTGAAAGTGGTGTATTCTGTACTTCCATTTGATATATATTATCATGATTCACTTTATATTCATGTTATTCTATAAATCATTTGGTGGTTATTAACTTTTGGCCATGCGACTCAGTTGATTAACGTGGTAAGGGGTTTCTTGTCTCACTTTTAATTCCGTGAGAATTCCATTGATCACCACTTAATTATTGCATGTGGTGTATGTGTACTACCCATGATTGTATTCATTGTGTAATATACTTTATTTTATGGGTATTTACATCATCATGGTATGATCTTTCTTTCATGGGTGTTTGTTTCTTAAGTTACCTAATCAATAAGGGAATTTGAGATTTCAATTTCCACTCATTTGGCTTTACGCATATTTCATTGATTATATTACCCCAAGATTATGTGTGGAATCACTATTCATTTGATTATGTCATAATTTTCACTCCCCTTCCTGTGGATATACTTTTGATACACATAATCACTCCATTGAAAATTCTCAATTCATTGATATTAATTTGATAAGAGTAATTTTAACTCTTTCACCATTTGTTGAGTTAAACATCCAATTCGTTGGTGTTGTTTTTACAGAAATATGTGTGAATATACTTTGATTGTTTTACACTGAATATCCAATCATATTTAGTGTATTTATATATTTCACACATAATTATGTTATTGATTTATCCTTAACTTAAGGATATGGCCTTTATGAGAGATTTCATCTCAACTTACATTCCATTGAGACTTCTTTGTTGATATACACCAAATCACTTTTATGTGGTGTATATAATGTACTTTGACATAGTATATCATGAATTCCCTTTATTCTCATGATATTACAAAGTTTTGATTACCTCAATTATTTTCATTCAAGTGTCTCTCTTTTGGTTAGAATCTCTAACTAAAATACCATTTTTAAATGTTTTAAAGACTTATTCATCTAAATCTTTCTCATTAATGTCCATGTTTTAAAAATGGTTTTAAGGATTTATTTATATGGACATTAAAGTTTAGAAATTAAAAATCCTTTTAAAAGGTTTCAAAGTGGTATGGGACACTTTGATTCAAAAATCTATTTTTAAATGGCTTCTTGACAAATAGTGTGACTTTTAAATGTTTTCAAGAAAAGGGGGATATTTCTCTCAAATAGTTTTGATGATTATTTTCATCTATGTCAACATCCTTCATTATTCATGATTGAGGTTAATGTGATACAATACAATCTTCCATATTGTATCAAATGAGTTATATTTGACTGTGGATGTTCTATTTTTATACCATTCATGGTTTGTGGTTAAAGTATTGACATTTCGTATGCTAGTTTTAATACGAATGTTTATTTTATGCTTAAACCTATTCATATGAGGAATGCATTGGACTTAATAAGTGACGGGTGGAGCCCGCTATAGCACCTCGATGCATCGGTAGGTCTCATGAGACAAACTAGTGTCTTGGCACAAGGCCTTGGCAAAATATTATTTGTAGTCTTGGCACGAGGCCTTGGCTATGTGGTTATGATAGTCTGGCATTATGCATTTCATCATTATGAAAGTGGTTATTGATATTTCATGTGATCATTCGACTAGTAGAATATCCATGTGAGTAAGTAAATGGCATTATTTCATTCTACCTTTGCCATTTTATGCTGAAGTTCAAATTTAAAAGGCTTTTGTTTTAGTTATAGATTGCATTAAGTGTTTATGCTTATTTATGAAAGCTTCTGCTATAATGTTATCCTTACTGAGCATCCGAGCTCACCCCTTTCAATGTTTTATTTTTCCCAGGATTATGAAGAAGTAATTTATGAATGACCTGCAGGGATAGTATGAGGCGATATGAAGACAAGATGTTTTTTTTATGAAGTAATGTAAAAATTTATGGATGTATCTAGTTATTCCAAGGCTACTAAACCAATCGGTCTTTCGAGACTTGATCTTTCTTGTGATCATGCCAATGTTATGTAATAATGCACCGACTCTAGGTAATTAGGGTCGGGGCGTTACAGTTGGTATCAGAGGAAGTTTAGTACAAACCTTGGAAGCTAGATTTAGATAATCTCTGATTATAGCACGTAGACCTAAGATGAACTTTGAGGATTAGTATAAAAGAACTTCCTAGAATTTTGTTATTGTAGAAGATTTTGTGAGTTTTCCGAACAATACATCCCTATCTAGATACGAGCAGGTAGAGGTGGCTCTGGCACAGATGTACCTAGGGGTAAAACCCGAAAACACTGCTTTGAGCTAGACTCGAATGGGAACTGGTGCACGACAACGGGCCTTGCTGCACTCTTGGTTACGACACTCCCGGGGGATATGCTTTGGTAAATTCACAAGATTAGTATAAACCATTATTAAGGGAATACAAAAAAAAATGCCCCTAAGAATATATGTCGGCAAATAGATAGTGGATAACCTAGATTTTAACATAGGGTACCCCAAGTTAGGATATATTGTTCAATTACAAGATTATCCTATTATGTCTATTTTTTTTACATTCTTATTAGATAAGTATTCAAAAACCCTATTTGTATTTTCTTTTGTTAGTTGAAACATGGAGGGAGCAAGATCATGAACAACTCTTCTCTCTCTTCCTGAAGAACTACTTACAATTATTATCCAGAAGTCATGCGCAGACGATGTTGAAACTTTTTCAAATGTCCAAGTTACATGCAAACAACTTTATGAGACATCCAATACCTCTAGCATTGCACGATTCTTTCAAGGAACAAGTACTGACTATGGGATAATGTTGCGCTCTCAACTTTCTTACCACGCTAAGTGTGGGAAGTACCATCAAGGTCTTTTCAAATTATTCACTTTATCTCAAAATTACGATGCACTAAATGATTTTCTAGATGCTGCAGAAGAGGGAGATCTTCGAGCAGCCTATATGTATCAAATTATATATTTATGTCTTTTGGGATATACGAAAACTGATTTAACCAAACCTTATTTTGAAATATTTGAAGATGAATCAGTGAGAATTTTTCTAAAAAAACATGTTAAAGACGATGTCTCAAAATTATATATAAGAAATACCTATTTTTTTTATGATGCATCGATGCTTCCATCGATATAATCCAAAATGGATGAGGAGTTTTTGGGTAAAGGATGTAGATGATTTTGAAAAATTCCTGAGGTGCCATTGTGACACATGAACGCATTCTACCAAAAGGCAAATCCGCCTAGTCTCTCCAGAGTTCATGTTGTGATCCACATATCTCTAGTGACAAAATACATGCCTGACCCAATGCATGTACTCACCTATGAAGAATTATAACTGGAACTCGATCTATCTTATTGTGGAGAGCCTATCAGAATTCTTCATACCAAAGATCAAGTGTTGAGAAACCAGATGACTTGTCTGGTAAAAGATCTATGGAGAAATCATAAGATGGAAGAGGCAATGTGGGAACCCGAGGAACATATGATGAAGAACCTATGTGGAAATAAATGGATGGTGAAATGTTTAAAAGTGTTAGTGCTCTTTATTGATGGGATTACTTTGGAATAATTTTCTCTTGTATGTGTAAACCTGCAATTTATCATGTGAAAATGATATCTGAGGATGAATTATCTTTTCTGTTGCGGTTATAGTTATAAATAACCATTTGGTCTTATATGATCATTGGGTTTGAGGAAATTATAAGTTATTATAATTTGGGATGAAAATTCAAGGTATGATATAACATTTGTGGTTAAATTATGTTATTTTGAGGAATTTATCTCATTTTGGTAATATTATAAGATATAGTTTTTCAAAAAAGACAACACGTAGACCGTGTGACAACCCGTCGCGTCGGACAAAGCTGTGGGAATCGAACCCACAACCAAAGTGTGATTGGGATTTATCGTCTACCACTGGACTACGTGAAGTCCCTGGTTAGTGTGACTATTTTTTTTAGTTAAATGATTTTATTGATCAATAATAAGTTAATTTGGGTTCTTATTTATTATCAAATGAATACCCTTGGTATAGGAAAATGATTTGGTGCTTAAGTGACAAATATTATTTTGGAAGATGTTCGATTTGTTGAGAACACTATATGCCCAAGGAAAATAGAATACTATGGGGTTTCATTTGAGGATTAATGGTAGATTTTTATCTATGTTTTTATTGTGGATTTATAGTGATTTGGGTTATTTATGGAAATGATTAACCTATAATATAGAATATGTGATTAGGTTAATTACTTTTGAATATGTGACTTTAAGAGTAGTTTATGTCATTTGGAGATACAATTTAACATGGGAGACTACATAATCAAATTCTTTAATTCTTTGGGTTTAAATATTACTTTGGATTATATGGAAGGATTTTAGGGACAATTGGTTATTGAATGGTATCTATTTAACTTTGGGGTATTGTTGGTTTAATTTTAGAAATTAAGATTAGTGCATATTAATCTCAATGAATATCCTTTTGGGGGATCATTAGATCATTCACTAACCATTTTGGTTTTGATTAATCTTCAAAGACAATGTAAATATATGGTTTATCCTACATGGATCATTTGATTCTATAGAAGTTTATTCTAGCTCTTCCAGTGTGACCAAGTCTTCTTGAATACTCATCGTTTAAAAAAAATTGAGTTAGTGATGGAAATTTATTAAATAAAGAAAATCTACTTAAAATTTAAGTATATCTCATAATGTTCTTAGTCAATATCATAAATGAATTCCTCTTCCTTATGTAATGTAACTTAAAAAAAATGGTGTCCGTTTACTTTCCTACTAGGAGACTAATGGTCGTTTGTCCCAACACAAGGTTGTGGTTTTCTCATTGTTAACTTTCTCCTGATCATGATTTCAATCCCTCTCCATCAGAACTTGACACTTAGTTTATCATCCATATCCATGTTTTCTTACATGGAATCCTAGTATGGGTTATCTTGGATGACCCTTATACCTCTCTTTCTTTCTTTTAAAGTGATAGTTTTATTGACACTTTTTCCGATGTGGGACTTTCCATTATATTCCCAAGAAAAATTTTAAAAATTGCGAGAACGCAATTTATTGAAGGAGGGGAGAATGTAACACCCCAAGATTTCATAGTGTGTTATTTCTTCAAAATAATTCAATAACTTGCACTACACGCAACACCGAGTTCAATCACACCATGACTTACAAAAATAAGCCATTCAAAAGAGGTTATGAATAGTATTATCTAAATTTTAAACTTTATATAATCCTTATAATTTTAGAATCCATATTATGAGTTTCTTTGATATAATGCAAGAACAAATTCATTTTCAGTATTGCACTTTTATCAACTTTTAATAAGTGAACCCTTTTTAAATACAATATTTTAAACATTTTGACTAAATGGGGACATCAAAAAATTTAAAATGAAACATCTCATGCTTCCACGGTATGCTTTCCTTTGAATAATACAGTAGCGTGTGTTATACGCAACTTCGAGTTTTAACACACACCACAACCGATCAAACTAGCCGTTTTGAATAGTAATACATACTTCTTGAAATCATATATATTTTATATTTCAAAATGGACTTCATTTTTGGATTCGGGATATCGAATTTAGCCTAAGGTTAAATTTTGGTACATTTCGGATAACATTCATATTTTGATGAATAGTGAAAATTACTAAATTTTAATTAAAAACAACTTTTTTAATCAAAATAATTAATAGTGATAAATTATGAATTTGAGTGGTTTTAAAGTATATTTAGAATATATTTTTACCACTTAATATAATGTTGGTCATTGGACATAATTTTACAATTAAACCGAACATAAACAAGTGTCAATATTTTGATAGTTATTATCTCTTAAAAACACGCTTTTTGTTTTGACAGCGGGAATTAATTTTAAATTAATTTCTGCCACTTCTGTGTTTTGAATTTAGAAAAATGGATTCCATATTTGGAATCAGGATGTCCAAATTGTGTAAATAGGAAACTTTTATTTTTAGACATTTTGAATAATTACTGCGGTAAATATTTTATTTACCATGGTTAAGGGTAAATCCGGTAAATAAGGGTTAAAAAATAATATTATAATAATACAAAATTACTCTAAAACGTGTCCTAACCTTATTGGTGGACACATACCCGACCATGGGCATCCTTGGGTCGATTTGGGGACCCCATGGAGCCACTTGTATGTGGTAGGGACACATTATATTAATAAAGTTAAAATAAAAATAAAAATGGCATAAGCTTACATCTTTTAGAAGAACAATTTTTACATAGGGTTATACATGTTGTATTTTCGTTTATAAATATTCATTAGAAAGCTAAAACGATTTCCTACATAATTATATTTTATTTATAATTTTTAGACATCAAATAATTTAAATTATTAATGACACAATAATGATGAAATGTTTACCTCATTAATAAATCATTTAAATAAAAAAGATTATAATGATTAAAATATTATCTAAAACCGGTCCAATTCTTATTGGATGATTTTATTTAGAATATTAGTCATCATATCTTCGACCTCAATGATTTTTGGACCATTATAAACCTAATATAATTATATTATAAAGTAATACTTTCACTCTTTCCTAAAGAGCCCCTCCCCTCCCTTATAAAAGGAGACCATTTCTACTCATTCCTCACACCTCTCAAGCCACTTGGCTCGTCCAAACCCTGACCAAATAAGCTCCCCACATCCCTCTCCTCATCCTTGAAGCTTCCCCTTAGGCAGAAAGCATTTCAAGAAGTCCTTTGGTTCCAACCAAAATGAGTTACCTAAATTAAAGGTAACGATTTCTCTTAAATTATTTTCATTTATTTTTCTTCTCCAACCCCCAAACTCTTTTTATTTCCTTTCTTTTGTAACAACACCAGTATCCAAAATATACTAGGATGTTGTTATAAGAAGGATTCAAACTACACATACACACGACTCCATCTAATGGATGATGAACATAATGTTTCTGAGGATGGCAAACTAACGCCTCACGAAACGATCATTGTTCAAATACATCTTACCGCCTCTCATGGTGGCCATTATGATGGAACTGTAATTAAATATGATATTAATGATATATATTTTATATATAATCTTCTGTAATTCCATTTTATTTCATACCATTATTCGTTTCATGTTTTATACACATACGAAAATTTCATTTGAGGAAGTGCGGACTACCGCCCCCTTAAAATGATATGACTCGTTCATACCACACATGGAACGTATAAAGTATGGTGTTAATGAACTTAAGTAACATATATAAAATATTATATTTTACTGGAATAGTAATATACCTATGTATCATTTGGATTCTATTCTTTTAAAATAAAAATTAAATGGAAGTAGCGTTCGTGCGTACGTACGGACTACCGTCTCCACGAACGCGATGAGATTCATTCTCCATCGTATCCATTCAAGTATAATTATCATTTGATGATTTAAAAATGATGTTTAAGGACTTGATACCATTATGGATTTGAATAATATACAACCTATCCTTTACAAACATGTCTTACGTAACAAAACATACAAAAGCAAACAAGTAAGTTCACACCCGAAACAACGATAATACTAAGATATTATTATCAAATCAATGTTAAAAGATCATATATGATATCATATTAAAGTAAATTATTCTTGTATTATTCAATAACAATTATTTCACCATTATACAGGAGGTAAACCTACCATCGACCAAGGAAAAAGTACAAAGTAAGGGATTCTCTTATCTCACTTTCAATTCCGTGAGATTTCCATTGTTCGCTACTAAATTATTGAAAGTGGTGTATTGTGTACTTACATTTGATATATATTATCATGATTCACTTTATATTCATGTTATTCTGTAAATCATTTGGTGGTTATTAACTTTTGGCCATGCGACTCAGTTGATTAACGTGGTAAGAGGTTTCTTGTCTCACTTTTAATTCCGTGAGAATTCCATTGATCACCACTTAATTATTGCATGTGGTGTATGTGTACTACCCATGATTGTATTCATTGTGTAATATAATTTATTTTATGGGTATTTACATCATCATGGTATGATCTTTCTTTCATGGGTGTTTGTTTCTTAAGTTACCTAATCAATAAGGGAATTTGAGATTTCAATTTCCACTCATTTGGCTTTACGCATATTTCATTGATTATATTACCCCAAGATTATGTGTGGAATCACTATTCATTTTATTATGTCATAATTTTCACTCCCCTTCCTGTGGATATACTTTTGATACACATAATCACTCCATTGAAAATTATCAAGTCATTGATATGAATTTGATAAGAGTAATTTTAACTCTTTCACCATTTGTTGAGTTAAACATCCAATTCGTTGGTGTTGTTTTTACAGGAATATGTGTGAATATACTTTGATTGTTTTACACTGAATATCCAATCATATTTAGTGTATTTATATTTTTCACACATAATTATGTTATTGATTTATCCTTAACCTAAGGATATGGCCTTTATGAGAGATTTCATCTCAACTTACATTCCATTGAGACTTCTTTGTTGATATACACCAAATCACTTTTATGTGGTGTATATAATGTACTTTGACATAGTATATCATGAATTCCCTTTATTCTCATGATATTACAAAGTTTTGATTACCTCAATTATTTTCATTCAAGTGTCTCTCTTTTGGTTAGAATCTCTAACTAAAATACCATTTTTAAATGTTTTAAAGACTTATTCATCTAAATCTTTCTCATTAATGTCCATGTTTTAAAAATGGTTTTAAGGATTTATTTATATGGACATTAAAGTTTAGAAATTAAAAATCCTTTTAAAAGGTTTCAAAGTGGTATGGGACACTTTGAATCAAAAATCTATTTTTAAATGGCTTCTTGACAAATAGTGTGACTTTTAAATGTTTTCAACAAAAGGGGGATATTTCTCTCAAATAGTTTTGATGATTATTTTCATCTATGTCAACATCCTTCATTATTCATGATTGAGGTTAATGTGATACAATAAAATCTTCCATATTGTATCAAATGAGTTATATTTGACTGTGGATGTTCTATTTTTATACCATTCATGGTTTGAGGTTAAAGTATTGACATTTCGTATGCTAGTTTTAATACGAATGTTTATTTTATGCTTAAACCTATTCATATGAGGAATGCATTGGACTTAATAAGTGACGGGTGGAGCCCGCTATAGCTCCTCGATGCATCGGTAGGTCTCATGAGAAAAACTAGTGTCTTGGCACAAGGCCTTGGCAAAATCTTATTTGTAGTCTTGGCATGAGGCCTTGGCTATGTGGTTATGATAGTCTGGCATTATGCATTCCATCATTATGAAAGTGGTTATTGATATTGCATGTGATCATTCGACTAGTAGAATATCCATTTGAGTAAGTAAATGGCATTATTTCATTCTACCTTTGCCATTTTATGCTGAAGTTCAAATTTAAAAGGCTTTTGTTTTAGTTATAGATTGCCTTAAGTGTTTATGCTTATTTATGAAAGCTTCTGCTATAATGTTATCCTTACTGAGCATCCGAGATCACCCCTTTAAATGTTTTATTTTTCCCAGGATTATGAAGAAGTAATTTATGAATGACCTGCAGGGATAGTATGAGGGGATATGAAGACAAGATGTTTTTTTTATGAAGTAATGTAAAAATTTATGGATGTATCTAGTTATTCCAAGGCTACTAAACCAATCGGTCTTTCGAGACTTGATCTTTCTTGTGATCATGCCAATGTTATGTAATAATGCACCGACTCTAGGTAATTAGGGTCGGGGCGTTACAATGATTAAACTTATTTAAAATGAAAAATATATAAGTAATATTAAAGTAAATTAATTCATATGATTCAAAAAAATTAACTAAAAAACCTATGGAAAATATACTATTATTAAAATATTATTTTTAAAACTTTTTCTTATGAAAATTCATTATTAATTCATAGTAATGTTTCTTGATAAAATTATAATTAAAGATAAAAAATAGCTACCATAGGAAAAATAAAACAACAATTCATTTCATAAAATAAATTTATTCCCAAATAAATTAATATAAAATATTTTAATATATATTGACATTTAGAAATATTTCAATCAATTATTCACTACAAAATGTATTTTTTAATTAGAGTAGAAATTACCCACATAAAATGTTTTTATGAAATTTGGGAAATCATTTTTCTTAACATAATTCAACGTTAATAATTTCTACAATCTAAAATAAAACATTGAAACCTTACGATAACCAATTTTGGAAACAATATTATATTAATCATTTAAAATCTAAATATAATAACTATAGAGACATTATTTTGATATTAATTTCATTATTAAAAACATTACTAAATTTTAATCCATGACTACATAAACAATTAATATTCATCAAAAAATAATATTTAGAGACAGTAAATTAATATCATTTTATAAACTAATAATTAAAACCATCCATGAATCTTTAAATTATAATTTATAACTATTATTTCACAAGAAAATTAACATGGATACTCCACCATGCAATTTATTAAGAAATTTAATACATTTTATTTAATTACAAAATTAAATTTTTCGAAATATTTACTTGAATATATAAAATTTTACATTATACTTTAAATTCGATATTTTGACAGTTACTCACTATTAATCCAAAACCCATGAAATATAACATCACATTTATTATGGAGAATATAAAGAAATAGTGACAAAAAATGAAATTTCAATTTCACAATACCATATATATTGAAAAAAACTATATATAATTTGACATAAATATTTAACATATATATATATTGAAATTAAATAAATAAATACTAATTTAAATAAAAAGAAATATTTTTATCTTCTAAAATTAAATGAATAATAACCATTACCAAAAAACCCATTTTTTGTATTGGATAATATTAATTTTAAATTAATTCAATTTATACAAAAAATAATTTAAAGAATGAAAATTTACAATTTTCTTTAATATGTACCATTAAATGTTAAATTATTAATCATTTCGTATTTTAAAAATAATTAACATTTTTGAGATCAATAATCATGGATCTTTACAAAAAAAATATAAAATAATAAGATAAAAAATCTATAAAAAATAATCTCATTCGTAACTATGTGATTTAAAAAATATTAATACCAAATGTGGGTACCAAAATTTCATTTATAATAATATTATTATATAAAATATTTATATCATAGTTAATAAATGTCTATATAATAAATAGAGCTTTTTAATTAATATCCATAAAATTGGTAATGAAGCATCATAAATTTTCTACAAAATATTTTATAAATTACATCATTTAATTAATGAGTTAGAAGATAAAAACATGAAACTAATTAATCTCTTCATAACCATTATAAATTTATAATATAATAACAATATATTGGATTAAATTTATATTATATAAAATCTTTTCATAATTAACATATTTATTTTCAATCCAATATCAATCATACCATTCTTCTAATAATATTTCCAAATTAATATTGAATCATTAAATTTTAGTTTTTTTATTCAGATCTAAACAATCATTGATAATTTCGTTTCGTAACAAGGAATCATCTCTATATGCTTATTTTTACCCAGGTAATATAAATAGGATTAAATAAAATCATTTTTCAAAAAATTATGAAATACAAATTTGATATCATTTCACTAGAAAAGAAAATACTATTTTAAAAGCAACCTAATTGTTGTAAATACCATTTTATCATTTCATGCATGATTAAAATAATGAATTTTCATCCATGTTTATTTCTCATACAACAATCAATTAACTAATTTATTAATTATTCAAAAATATTACTATACAAAAATAATATTAGGAAAAACTAACTATTTAGTTTCATTATGTATTTAAAACATTCTAAAATCAATTATTTCAGTAAAAATAAACATATATTTACTTATTTATAATTAATAAAAAATAGATATTAAAATATTCATACCTAAGAAAAAAAATTATAAATACTATATAATACGGTTATACCGTCACAATATAATATCAGAGTGACATAATATAAATAACCCTTGACAGGTTCATTTTAACACCCCAATATTCCAAATGTACTTATAGGGAACAAGAAATAGGGTAACCCCCACCCCACACATATATTTTCACATTTAATGGATTTTTTTTCATATAAAACAAATATAAATAAATTTGATATTCTTAATGTCCATTATTAAATATAGTTATGTAAAATTGAGTTATGTTAATAAAAATTTATTTCAAAAATATAATTGATTAATTATTAGTTTATATTAACCAATCTTCATAAATAAATAACTTTATAAAAATATTTATTTATTTCTATAGGATCCCTACATATTTTGGAGATGTTTTTTTCTCATTTTGAGTAACTCTTTTTCCATTTTTTGGTTATAAATTATATGAGGATTTACATGGGTGTGTTCTGGTGAATTTTTTATCTTTTTTATGGTGTTTAGATAGTGCACAATTTATGCATGGTTTACCCAAATCATGAAAACAACTCAACAAACTCATTCAACACATACTGGGGGATTTTCAATGTTAGGGAATGATTTTAAAAAATTTCATCCCCAATTTAGATATCATAGGACCCCTAAGATGATGTGCATGTTTATGATTCATGGTTTATTAAATAGGGCTCCCCTATTAGAGAAACATTGTTAATGGGTTTTAGAATTATGAAAATATTATTTGAATTTCATGAAACCCCTAGGTATTACCCCAAAAAACATACATCAACATAACTCATTATACAAAATATTTTGATTTCCCATAGAGGATTTCATGAATTATTGATCCCCATTATTGAAATAACGATGATATGGATGAAATATCAGCTCCCCGTATTTAACTATTTTCATTATACATTTAATTTCATTTCACTCTCCTGTATTCCTCTCTAATTTTGGATAGAGGTTCTCCTACTATGTAATTGTTTTAGATATCGGTTTACATGGATCTTAGTTTCTTTTAATTTTTACTATTGGTTTGGATCAATGATCTTACTCACCATTTTTATATTGACCATTTTGTTTTAAATTGGGTATTTTCCATTACGTGAACATTCATCAAAATCCTTGAGGTAGTTTTTATAAATGTCAATTACCATCGTATTGGATTATATAATCATATACATACCGGTGGAATATCAATTTTCTTTTTTTTAATTTAAATCATAAATTGAATTAATTAATTGGATAATTAATTAATGGTATTATGAAATTGGAAAATTATGGTCATTATGCAGTTGGTTATTTAATTAGATTATAAAATTTATTGATTAATGTTATTATGAATTGGTTGATAATGGTAATTAAGGTATGTTGGGATTAACCTTGAATTGTTAGTGAATTATTTGATTTAGTGATGATTATTGGTTTAATGGTGAATTTTTCATATTATTCCATGTTAATTAAAATGATTAACATTATTTGTTTGATAAATTAAAATGGTTTAACATGATTCTAATTTTTTATTACAAGGTTAATGATGATTAAACTTCATGGATGAGATTTATGTGATTAATAGCTGAATAGGCATATTTAATTCCTATCAGGTTACCCCATTTAGAAATTTAATACACAAAAAAAGACAAAACACTAAACTATTGGATATTTTTTGATTTTAATATTTGAGGTCGATCCCATAGAGATAAGTTTAGAGAAAAAAACTACTTAATAATATGAAACTATAAAATTAATGAATTTTAGAAAATAAATATAAAATAAATAGCAATGTTTTTTTAATAAAGATAGAAATGAAGATATAAAATTATTTCTAGGAAGCTATGAATCAATGATAATGGGTTGATAAAGTAAAACATAATTAATTAACAATCATGATGTTGTTGGAATCGTGTTTGAGTGAATACAATGGCCATGTAAAACTCTCTCTATCCTAAGCTCCAAATTTTCTCAAGATCAGTTACTTCAATGATCAATGTTTTGTTGACAGGAAAGATAATTTAAATATAGGGAATAAACAAACCAATTGGTCATTATGGAATCATAAAACCTAGACCACATATTAAAAAAATGAATTCAATCAATATAGACAATGGTCCAGCACAAATAAATAATGAAATTACACCATTTTCCTACCCTTGTTCACAATAATGATGCATGAAGGATTATGAAAGATCTAGAAATGAATAACATATGTGAAATCACAACATGTATGTCATTAAAATATAAAATACATCATATATTTAATCCATATTCGTTATGAATTACTCGACACAGATAAATCACTCTTTTATGCTAACCCTGATTGGGTGGAAAAATTTAATAAGGAAAAATCATATAGAAAGTGGTGAAGTAGAGTTCCATAGTAGGTTTGCCTCCACATTGAATCGTGCATCCTAGAATCCCCACAATGGTGTGGCTGATGGTTAATTTTATTGGAGTTTTAGTCAAACCCCCATCCACATAGTAGATATTTCAAATCTCTTTTTTTGTTTCCTACTATCACCATGACATGTCAATTGTTTATTCAACACGTAATAATAATCTGAGGATGCCTCAGTTATTTTCGAATCTTCATGAATGTCACAAGAACTTGTATATAGATTTGATTCATTTACTACATTCATGACTTCTAATTAGGACTCACAACGTGTAACTGAATTTCCCAGTGTGTAACCACTTAATGACTTTTCAAGTGTTGGAATTCATCTCTTGATAATTTCATGACGTGTAATTGTGTTTTATGTTGTGTAATCATTCTTCTCCCTGTTTTCCTACTTCAAAATTCTTCAATATTATAGTCACATTCTGTGTCGCTTCCCTCGCAGCGTGAAATGTCTTTTAACTCTATAATTCTTCCCCTTTCATTTATTTTAAATAAATTCATTGTTTTATATCAAAAATGAAAAAAAAATTAATCCACTAAAAATTGGCTTGATTATTCCATTAAAAAGTCAAATTAGTATTTTAACATACCCTGATATGTATGCATGAAATAAACTTATCTGTAATATATATCTGATTTGTAGATAAATGGGGTGTGGGACATGGATTGGTGCTTAAATAACCTATGGGGATCTAAACATGATGTTCTAAAACCAATGAATACATATTAATATCGGAGAGTGGGATAAGGATTTATGCTTTAAAAGATCATATTTGAGAGCATTAATGTGTGGGAGAGGGGCACATAACTCAATTCTGATGGGGTTATATAGACGATGTTCAATGAAAAAAAATCCACTCGATTAGTGATCTATGTTTCTATAATATGAAATTATAAGTAAGTGGATATTGTAATACCATGATATAATGAAATTATATTTCATTTGTGTTATGGTTCAGACTCTAACATTGACCGAAAAAAGTATTGATGGTTTCGGTGTCATTATGAACCCAAGGAATTATTTGGATAATTAAATAATAATGAATTGTGAAATTATTTATGTTTTTTATTGTACTTTATTCTATAAAAAAAATTCATACATTGTTATATATTTGAAATTGGTTTAAGTTTCTTCATGGGTGGAATATTGAAACGTAATAACACCCAACATAGGTTGTCTGATCTATAGTATAATATACATCATGTTTGTAGGAAATGATAAGGGAATGACGCTTATGTTATAAATATGAGTTTGGATGGATCATGGATGATGGAATAAGACATGATGTTGGCACCCACTATACAGTGTAATTGTGTCTTAATTCTGGTTCTTCATTTTTTATTTGACACATATATCGCTTGAAATATCTAATACATCATTTTTGGTTATTTTTTTCTTGTTTTGGTTTATCATGTGATACTGGTATATATTTTGTAATATTATTATTGGGGTTATTACTTATTTTTAATTTTTTTCTCCAAATTTTTCATTTATAAAGTGGTTATAGTCTACCCATGATATATTTAGAACCTCAATGCTAGTTTGAATCATTTAGAATACATGGAGGCACGCTTTAGACCTCGTAGAGAACTAGATTGATTAATCAACATGTGGCACTAGGGTCAGGACCATACAATGTGCTTTATCTAGTGATGTTTTCAATTCATTTTTTTTTCTTTCTATTTGGGACAGTTTGAAAATATTCTATAATTATTCAATCCTTTCTCTAGAGCTAATTAATTCGAGTAGATAACCCATGTATGAGGGTAGAATAATGTACCCAAAGTGGGATTCTTTTTATTTATGTTTTCTATTTCACTTCAATTTTATTTCACCTCAAGTGACGCACTTGTGGTGCGTTTTTAATATTTTTTCAACTGATGTTTTTTCATGGCCTATTATGGTATGGGATTTGAGCATACATGAATCATTATTGGAACAATATGATTTTTATGTGACATGCATAATTTCAGGCATTCATGGAAAATAATGTTTTGGGGTAAATTATTTAAATTAATATTATTTCTGAATAATTTATATGAAATGGTTACTAATATAATAATGTGAAATTTTGAATTTTTTATAAATATGGTAATTTAATATGTCACATGGGTCTATTATGGGATATATAATTGTGAAAATGTTTTACCCTTTATTAGAAATGACATATATGAAGGATGGGTGATAGAAGTGTCATTTCCCCAGTTCTGACCATGCTATATTCCCTCAGGGATGAGTTGTTAGGGATTAATATGAATCCATTTTTATAATATGTGATAATGTTGTTTTAAATACCTTAAGATGCATGTTTTATATTGTAATGATATATATCCAATATTTCACTTATTTATTGGCTGATAAGATGACATGGATGAAAATTTACATCATGATGTGGAACTAGAGGGTCTTATAGTTCCTGGTGAGGAAGGCACAGATAGGTTCCATGAAAAAATATCTCAATTTAAGCATCCCTATGAATGATTTATAGATAGGGTTATTAAATTTTTTCCTTTATTTTCATGGGTTTTCCAAATGCATCACCCTCAGAAATTTAACAGAGAGGCTAGACCTAATAAATTTGAGTTCTTGATTGAGTCTATAGGGACAATCCTTACCACATAGAGACTCACGCTGAGAAGAGATTCAATAGGTTGCATTCATGTAACATAGTAAATTGAATAGTTGGTGAGTCATCCAGACTCATTGTGAATAGATTGAAAATCTGTTGAAGAGGACTATCAGGAGATATTCCTATAGAACTTTTACAATAACACGATCTGGAATGGGAGGGTAGTTGAGTTTATTATGTTTAATTATTATAGAATATATGTGATGGACTGTGATTCTTGCATTACACATTTTTAGTACACTATAATAGCATAGGCAGGGGATGAGGAAACAGAGGAGAATCGATTTCATGATGAGATTAAATGAGAAAGTATGTCCCATGCTAACATATTTAGGCTATAGATATTTTTTAGGGTTGTCAATCAGGCTCCCATTTTTTAGGCGAACTAGAAACTTACTTCCAGTTAAGGATAGGTGGTTTATTCTATATGAGCATGGTTTACATTCTTCTGAGAGTAGGAACTGGATTGTTGAAAATTTCAACCAGGGTGATATAAAGTAGAGTTTTCAGTTAATGATATTTTAAAGAAGATGTGACTCAACATATCTAAAACTAATTCCATAGGACACATCACATTCCTAGACAACTCCTCCGAC
This sequence comes from Viscum album, assembly GCA_963277665.1. Lineage (NCBI taxonomy): Eukaryota > Viridiplantae > Streptophyta > Magnoliopsida > Santalales > Viscaceae > Viscum > Viscum album. The sequence goes on along the minus strand of OY728121.1, from coordinate 1,571,651,591 downwards.
TACCATTATGATGTTGAACTTGGGTTAGGATTGTACATCTACAATAGTTCCACATAAACTCATGAAATATGTGTAGTAGTGGTTAATATCTGATGAATCAGAGTGTATGAAGGGGATCTCCAACCATATATCTGTATGGAAGTTGGTGTTCAAATATTTTTTATGGTCATGGTAGTGGATATGATACATCTATACAAGTGAAACCATAACATCATTATGTTACACCTTATTTGATTCATACTACATCTCATGTAAGAGGTGCAAGATAGTTGCATGTAGTTCATCCTACACTTGTGGATAATGAGGTTGGACTATATAGAATTAGAGGCACTATACATATAGATTCTAAAAATTCCTGTGAATTATAATATATTTGTTAATCTTTTTCATTTATATCGGCACAAAATTTTAATGGATTGAATCTGATGGTGGAGTACATGAGTGGGGTTATAACGATCAATACATTATTGTTTTTATAGTCAAGATATACCTATTTATTCTAGGGATGTTCACTTGATGTTGGGATGTATTACATACTATGAGATCATTAAATTCATTATATGCTAGGTTTTTACATTATTTTAAATATGCACTAGATAGTAGCATACAGAGTCCACAAATATTGATACTACTAGATAATGACATTTATGTCTCCTAATGGATAATGTTATATACATTACTGATAGTGGGATATCATAGAAGGTAGTGTAGTTCTAGTTCATTATCATCTATGGGATATCACCTCCTAAGTTGAATGTCTATTTTGGGATGATAGGGTTTTTGATGTGTGGTGTCATTCCCCTGTTTTTGAAATGTTCCCTGATGGGTTTCCAGGGTACCCCTCATACATCCACCAGATAATTATGTGCGATTTTCCTATTGAACTCATGACTTGAACTATTCTATTTTTATTCCACCACTTATAATTTAACCAAAAAATATTTAAAACCATAATATTAAACTATAATAGATGATGGATAAGGTATTCATCAACCTAAATAAATCACCATGGGGTTCTCTATTTTTTTTAAATGAGGATGAATGAAATGTTCTCTTATGTACTTATTACTGAAATATTACCATGGTGATAGTGATGAACTTGTATCCTCTTCAACATATCAATGATCTTATTTTCTATTTTAAAGGATATTGATTTCTCCCCATGAATAACTTCATATTTGGGAATAATTAATTATGTGTATGAACACATGATATACCAGAATATCCTTCCTTAATTAGGGGTGTCATATTAGAGTACATCATGATGTCATTCTACCAAAATAATGATCCTTCTATGTTTGTGGACATGATGAAGAAAATCATGCACACATACCAATATCATTATGTTTTTGTTTTTTGGAAGTCATATTTTTTAGACAATGACTCACAAAGATCATTCCAGTCATCTAGATATCATCTGAAGTACACTGGGATTGAATCATCAATAAAAAATCATTATAAAATATATTTCATTATTGATTATATACGTTTCATTGGTTACAAAATCTGATTGGATTGCCTGTCCTTGGACCTAGGGAAGGTGAATGAATTGGTTTCTTCAGATTAGTCCCAAAATGTTTCTGATAACTGTATATTTATAAGGATTGTGACATACTATCATAGGTTCATCTAGGACATTTACCTCTTATCCCAGCATATTAAATTATTAAAAATTGTGTTTAATTTTGAATTGTATGGGGAATAATATAAGGCATTCATGTATTTTAATAATAATCTTTCAATTACTCCAATTTTGATCATACCAGTGCTAGGTGAGGTGTATATATTGTTTTATGAAACATATGTGGTAGTATTGGGAGTAGTTTTTATGTAGGGGGATTAAGTTTTGTCGTACTAGTAACAATAGTTGATTCCACAAGAACGAAATTAACGTCTTCAAGACCTCAAGTTTGAGGTTGTGGCATAAGATTTGATGTGTTGGAAACATTACCATTTTGGAGAAATGTTTACCTATTATACTAATTATATGATCTTAATGTATATATTTTCGAAATGATATTTGAAACTTTAGTACTGGATATGTTTCGAGTGTATTAAAATTTTTATTTTGAACTGTCTTATACACCATTTAAGGAAATCAATGTTACTAACTCTTTATGAAGTGACACATCAACTCAAGAAGTTTAGGAGTCTAGTTTTGAAGGTAATATGGTTATTTTTTGGTTGTTATTCATTTTGTGGTTTTTGAGGACCAATACTAAATGGAACACGTATCAGTATTAGTTGTGTCCATAAATTGTAGCCAGATAAGGGAAAGGTAGTATGTAGATTGGGATTCATTTTCCATGATGGAAATCTGTAATGATTTGGAGTCACCATTTGATTGGAATACAAGTGAGGATGATATCATCTATATCCCTATTCATGTGGTTGTGCCTTGATATATGTGTCAGAATATGATGTGTGAGTTTTGTGCCTCTATGTGGTTGGTGCATCTAGGTTTGATGAAAATATAACATGAAATTCCTATACAATAATGATGGATAATAATGAAAAATGGGATTATATGTTTCATGAAATTATGATACACATCTCAATAGATAAAGGCCATACAACAATGACTTGGTCGTTTATTACATCTTTTTCTCATTCAGAAATAAATGGTGGGATGAAATTATAGTTTATTTAGTGGTGGGTGACTCGAGATCTCCATGGAAGAATGAAATTATTGGGGAGATTATGGATAGATGGATGAAATCAGATCATTTCATTCTTAAACACATGAAATTATTAAAGGGTCACGTGGGTGGATTTTACATTCAAAAGGAAGGTAATCTTCAAGGAGTATCATATAATATATTTTCAAAATGTGACTCAAATTTTACATCATTACTCTAGAATTTCTTGCATAAATTTCATTGTATGTAGGTATTTATAATTATTTATTTCAACCCACAATTAAATTGGTAGTCGGAATGTAATATTCATGTGTTGAAGGATATATTATAAACATGTGATCGTTACATTAGTTGTACTAAGAGAGTAACTTAGAACTCCTTGAGATTTCCTATAAAAATAGTTATCAATAATTTATTCAAATGGAACTTGTGATGTCCTAGAACCGGATTCCATGTAACATGTTCCCCGAGCCTAGTTGTCCACAAGATCTCTAGTGGGTATCCACATTATACAAGGGCCACTGATTAGTAGTGATGGCTTTAATGGTAAAATACGCTGACAGACATGACCCCCATGTCATAGTACATAGCGTTTTAAAAGATACATACAATATTAAAATAATAATCATAAGAAAAAATGAGTAAATTGTGGAAGAATAAAGAATAAATATTAAGGCCTCATAAACAATGGATGATACAAGTATGGATTTATGGAAGGCTAGTACAGAATGGGATAAAAAGAAGGAAACTTGCATACTTGGTATATTATTACAAAAGTGATACAAAATCAAAAAAATATCTCCAAGTGTCTCAAGCCTATGCCTAATCCTCTTCTCCTTAGCACCAATAATGCAATGATATTCAACGTCAATAATAGGGGTTATTTCCTCAATCGGTACTTATAGTAAAATAATATTCTTGTGTGCTAATGGATTCCCAAAAATGGTGTGAGATAAATATCTGTAGGCCACCACCAATGGTGTCTACGGTTAATCCAAGTGGCACCCATAGTTAATTTGTGTCTATCTAATAGTTGGAATGTAATAAAATATAAAATAATCCACTAGCTTCCAAATTAGGTTCCAATGGACACCTGGTGGGTCTACCTACTTCAGCTCAATGTTGGTATGTCTAAGAATGCCAACTAGTATATATACATATTGATTGAAATGGCACATCGATATATCTCCTACCACACACATTTAACAGAATGGATTGGTTCTATAATGCCTACCACACACATTTTACTAATTGGATTAGGGATATATTTCCTATCACCCACATTTTACTAAATGCAATGGGGCTATAAATCCTACCTACTACATTTTATAGAATGGATTGGGGTTATAATGCATACAACCCACATTTTACAGAATGGATCGGGTCTATAATTCCTACCTCTATCATTTTACAAAATGGATTGGGGATATAATGTATACAATCCACATTTTACATAATCCACAAGTATTCCAATGATATAATAATTCACATTATCAAGTGGAAGGAAAACAAAGTTAATAAATTTCTTATTATAAATGAAAGTACTATGAAATAACATTCATTAATAAGCACACCAAGTGGGTGTCCATGTCATCCCTTGATAAATTCCATATGAGATAAATAATTCAAAAGGTTTTTATTTTTTATATCCTATCCAACCCATATAAGTCACCCTGTTGATTTTAATTACCAGTCAATTCCATTTACAAAGATAAAATCAATGGAGTTGGCTATATTAAAGAGTAATATGGTCAAATTGGCCATTTCAAGCCATACAGGTCCAAAAACCAATGCAGTGTCTTAGATTATTCAGAGTAAACATGAGACAGTGGTCAATTCCTTTAAACACCTAGCTACTAACCTCAATCATTAAAACTCCATTATGAGATATTAGCCTAATATTGCAAATTTTTTTGTAATGCCACCATGGGAGTAAATATATTGCAATGGTGATCTCTAATACCTTAACCAATACTAAATTAATGAAATTCCTCAATCTGTGTTATTTTAGACATGAATTGAGAATCAAAATAATGGATCGTGGAAAAGGATGTCCCATAGCACAATGTAATTGAATGAGAAACGACTAAATCTCTAATGGAAAACTATGTGTCCACATACCTTATGGTCATAAATGATGAATCATTGAGTATCAACTTCAGATTAGGAGTAGGTTGTAGTAGATCAACGTTTCCATCCAACTTGATGAAAATATGTTGAATGATCCTTCATCTAAAAACTGCAACTGATGGTGAGATTTTGTGAGGAAGATTGGGTACCCATGGTTATCCTTACCTCAAGGGATCCAACGTGATTCATAGACTGATGATCAAATATTGGAAGAAGGATTTGAATGATATTGAATGGAGAACGTCTTCGAGATACCTATGGGAGGAAGAGGAGGGTTTTTTGAACATCATGTAAGGAAGGATTAAATATTGGATTAAAAGGGGAGGTAAAATTATTTTATCTTTAAAACGAGGTCGTGTGGTTTTACGCACAGTTTGGGGAAACCATGCACAGACACTATGTGTATCCCACTACCTCACTATGGAGATCAAACTGTATTACATACAATTTCACTATCTGTGTTCATACCGTGCAGAGGAGCTCTACAACCCCTCTTCAGTTGGCCATACAGCCATGCAGGTTGAGTTTAATCGTTTTAGACAAATCGTGCAACCATATCTTCTTTCTCATTATCAGAGACAGGGGATCTGAAAATTCCCTAGATTCTCTTCTGACCTCCTTATATTTCATAGGGAACATTATTAGGCCCATATAAGAATTTGAAATAAAAACTAAAAATATATGCCATGGTCAATTAGTAGGGTCGTTTCAACCACCCCTCTTTATAGAAAATTCTCATTGAGTTTTCCTTCAGATGGTAAATAGGTATAATCAGAAAAGTGATCTGTCCATTGAGATGATAAATAATCTTCATGTTCTCATTTCTCATCCTGTACCCAATCATGATACCATAACACCTATATAAGAGGAATAGAACAACCTCGGAATGTCTTCACACTCTGATCAATAATACGAATTGGATACTCTTCGAAGGAAGAATCCATATCCAGCTCAACCTCATCAGGCTGAATGAAATTGTATGTGTCAATATAATACCCACTAAGAAAGGATGCATGAAATACACCATGAAGTTACTAATATCGTTGTGGATGTTCTAAATAGTAATCCACTGGTGCGATCCATATCCTATCCTCAATGTAACCAAAAAATATCAGTGATTGCATTCTCTACATCCAAATACGTCAAGAACGTTATCTGGGAGAGAATTTCAAGAAAACTCGGTCGTTGACCTCAAACTCAAAATGTCTTCAACACTTTTTACCATAAGACTAATGTCTAGACTAAGCTATTAACATGTGATTCAACATCATCTAGACCTGCTCTGAAGTATTCTACACAAGATGTGGCCCAATGATAGTTACTTCCCCTACCTAAAACCAACCAATAGAAGATCAAAAAAGAATTATCATACAAGGATTAGTAGGGATCCTTATCAATGGTATCCTGGAATCTATTTTTATAATAAAACAATATGAGTGGAATTTATTTATCCCAAGGACTCCCAATGTTGAGAAAGAAGGCATGGGGCATATCCTTAAATGTAATTTTACACTCAATATTCTGACCAGTCTAAGGAAGATAGTCAATTTTGAAAAGTACATGTGTACCCATGGCCTTCTACAACCACTTTTAGATCCATGATATAAAATGAGAATCAATGTCTGAAAAAATATATCATGGTTCTCCATTAATACATATCACCTCTTTAGAGTATAATATTCCCAAATCATTAACTTTAAAGGTCTCTCACACATGTATGGAGTGTGAATACTTCATCAAATGATCAATGAAATCCCACACTGCATCATTTCCCTGAAGTGATTTCGGGTAACCAATAAAAATGTCCATCAAAACAATGTCCCATTTCAACTCAAGAATAGAAAACATCTGTAGAAGCCCTGCCAGATACTGGTGTTCCACCTTCACCTACTGAAATATAGATAATCACATAATTTAATATGGTATCTCATCTTCCATAATCAGAAACCAATAATAATTTCTTAGATCTCAGTACATTTTGGTGACACCAGGGTGAACCACCCTTGCTGAGGTGTGGAACTACCTCATCATCTCCTCTATGATGTCTGTTGGGATCCTTACATGACCATGGAACTACAGAGGATCGTCCCTAATGACTGTCTATCTAGATCATGTGTCATTATCTAATACACATTCCAATAGTACATGTCATTCAGGATTTGATAGATTTATTGACCTTACTCATTCTAAAGGAGTATATGTCACCACTATGAATCGATGAATCATCTGACCATGGTCCTCCAAAACCCCAATTTCAATCCCTAATATCGTGTACATAATCACCCATTAGTCATTGGAATCCTGAATTTCTTGTGTCTGAGTCATTCAAATCATAGATTTTTCTACATAATAACCTTTCCCAGGAGAGTAAGAATGTTTGAAATCAAAATATTGAAGGTACTCAAACCAACTACACTATCTGAGATTTAAATCCTGCTATGTTAAGATGTATTTGATTATTTTGTGTTAATTGAACACAACAAAATTCTATACCAATAAATAGTTTCTCCAACAATGTATGTAATGAACAATAATATCAAACTCAAGGTTGTGCATCAAGTAATTTTTCTAGTGATTCCTCAACTAACAATAAACATATACAATGACTCGCTGGTCCTACATCAGAACATCTCCAACACATATACCATAGGTATCACAATATATTGTGTAAGCCCTACAAGGATCTGGTAGAATAAGTTTTGGGGAGGATGATATTATTCCCTTAAACTCTAGAAAAGATGATTTACAATCCATAGACAATTTATATTTCACACCATTTTTCATCACACCTGTATGCGGTGTTGCATGGTGTGAGAAATCATGAATGAAGATTCCATAGTATCTGGCATGCCCCCATGAATATCATGATATAAAATAGGTTCTTATTATAATCCTAATAATCCACAGAAGTCACATTATCTAGGTCAATTGAAACATCTCAAACTGAGAGAATATTACCCTAGAAGTGAACTCTATTGATCCAGAAGATGATTTTATTGAGCTTAGTATAGAGTTGATTCTCTCTCAGAATATTAATCATGATAAGATGAAGAGTTTCATGGTAGGTTCTAGAGTGATAATACAATAAGATATCATCCAAATAAACAACCTCAAATGAATCTAGATACTGGTGGAAATTCCAATTCATAAGAACCATGAAGGAAAAAGGTGTGTCTGTTAGTCTGAATGGAATTACTAGGTACTCATAAATAATATACCAACTCTTGAATTTTCTACGAGGTATGTATGAAGTACTGACATACACCTTGTGCTCATATGACCTCATATATGTCTTTGAAAACACCATTTCTTCTCTAATATAATAAAATAGGTCATCTATTCATGGAAAAGGTTATCAGTTCTTGATATTTAGCTAATTAAACCAATCTTAATCTACTCAAATACTATGGGTACCATCATTCTTCTTAGAAAATAGGGTTGGAGAACCCCTAGGAGATATTCTAGTGCGTATAAAAACATTCCCCTCAAGGTCGTCAAACTGATTTTTGAGTTCTAGAAGCTCTTTAAGTACCATCCTATAAGGATTAATGGTCACATGTGATGATTCAAGAACCAATCAATAGTAAACACTTCCTCTCATCCTGGAGGTAGAATAGAGATATCCTTAAGGAAAAATTTCTTGAAGTGCTCCACTATTGGAGGGAAAATGGAGGGTTTCCACCCCTGATCATCAAGCTAAATATTGGCATGTTGTGTTGTAACACTACCATACCTCTACAACTCAGGTCCTGCTCATGTCGTACAAACATCCCACTATCCCCTATGCACATTAGTAAGACCCACTGCAGATGTAAACATCACCCTCCATCGATAGTAGTCAATATGGCCTTTGTAGGGAAAAAACTAGTCTATTGTGATGATTACATCAAAAACCATCATGTAGAGAACGTATAGGGTCCATTCGAAAATGTATTCTCCTATCTCAAAGAGATAGTTTTTATAAGGGTTCATCTAGTTTCATAACACCATGATAAAACTCAACCTCAAGACCAAAAATCATAGTGAGTGACACATATATGAATAAGTGAGAAGCACATATATCAAAAAATCTAGATATGAGAGATGATGCTATTAGAATAGTACCTCAAATAATAGACGGTATGACACTTTTCTCATGTTGAATTGGCTCAACTACATGTAAATAATTTGTACCATAGCCCAAAGCCGCTACCTAGATACCTGGGCCTACTCTGCTGGAATTTTGATTCATATACAGGATTACCTCTACCAATACCTCCATCCCTGCTTGATCGCCCTATGGTATTCCAAAATCTTGACAGCGGTGATCCTACTAACTCTACTCCTGGCCAAGGGGTTGTTTTATATCCTTTATCACTAGGAACTACATGGATAAATAAATAGAAATGGTGGAGGTGACCATCCTACCATAGCCTCTGCATTCAACTAGAACTCACATGAACAAATGGTTGTAATTATCTAGCACTCCTAGGTGGTGATAGATAAAAGAAACACCAGTGAAAGGATCATGACCACCACCATTACCACAAGATTCCCCAAAACGTCACTTTTTCCTTCAATAAGATCCACTATAAGATTTTGGTTTGAACCTCCCTATCTTATACTGTCTGCATCTATAAGATTATACTCTATAATTAGGGCCTAGTTTATGATCATTGAAACAGTCTTCACCATGAAAACAATAACCTTCGACTGAATGGTGAACACATCCCATCATCAACTCTCATAGCATATCTAATGTCATCAATGGAAAGAAGGGGATAAATCACTAAAACTCCTTGAAAATGGATGAGTACTCAATGACTGACATGGTCCCTTACTATAGATTCATAAATATCTAGATCTGGTATCCATCACAGTATGGGGAATGTCAAAATTGTAAAACACTATCTGGAAGTTATTGTAATCTATTACTATTTGTTGGACTTCTTGTCTGATGACATCCCACCTCCATTTAGCGAGGTCACATAGAATATAAGCAGTTAGATTGACCATTTAATCTGGAGGTTTCACTAGGTGATGGATGATAGATTAGAATGCCTCAATCCAGTACTCCATAATGAATGGTTCACCATACCCCAATAATGTTGGAGGATGTTGTAGCCGAAACACACGATTCAACTCTACCATGATCGGGGAAAGACAGAATCCACCTTGCATATTATGCATCATACACATAAATCACTATCGAAACCTAGTATCAGTTCCCAATTTTGGTATAGGTTGATGAACCACAGGAGGATCATCTTGAAAAAAAACTTGATGGTTAAATCCCACCACCTCAAGAACATGATCGTTTCTAACATCCAGGCAAACAATTGGAGGCCGTTGTAAGGGAATAATGATACAATTCAAAATGAATGTCTCATAAGGGTTTTAAAATTTTAGATAAAATCATTTAGAATAATCGGATAAGTACTAAAGCCTTCCCATAATAATGAACACACCTTTCTGTCAGCTTCTAAATATATTACTAGACACAGGAATATACCCTATAAGTCTATAAGATAGAAGAACACCCCCATCCAACTACCAATGTCACGCTTTGGTCAAGTTTCTTTGTTAGGAATGTGTAAAAAGATAGTTCTCATGGAATAAAAAATTTAAACAAGAAGAGTCCAATGACATTACATTTTCTTGACCATAATGGCCCATAGAACATATGAGTCAAAATATGACACTCAATTGGACATAATTTCCATTCTAAATTGTGCATATATATGTGATTATATCATTCCCCAAATGGTTGAGATAGTATAAATTCCATTTTCTTTTGCACAAGGGATAATAATCCTTATTAATAAAAGAGTATCACCCACTAACACATACAATAAAATGATCTAAATCCTATAAAAAAGAGTCTTCCCAATTAAATATATTTAAATTACGGAGCAATAACTTCTAGTGGGCCATGCTTGCTGAATATTTAAATGTGACCGGGAAAAATGCATGACCTATTCATTTTGTGCCTACTATGATGCATGTTCTACACATAAACCTCATTTCATCAACTAGAACAATGAAATAGTAATTCAGAATCCTGAAAATGTAAATGACATCCCAAAAAATGTGAAGCAGCCAATGATGAAATAATACCAACCATAGTAACAAAATAAAAACAATAATAATTCTACCAACATGGTCCTTACTCGTAACACGAGTTCACGATTCCCAAGAACATCTTCTGATCACGTCCCAAGAGCTTCTGATATCAAATATATCATAAAGAAATTGTAATGAAGGAATGTAACCATGCTATGTTACAACATTGTGACGTCTTGGACCCAGCTTTTATGTAGCCTCTTCCTAGAGCCCGATTGGCCACAGGACCCATGTCGAATCTCCCCATAAGCAAGGGGATGGCGACTAGAAACATGATTTCAATTAGTAAAATATGTGGGGAGACTTTCCCCCCCATTTCAATGTTCAAAATGGTTTAATAGAATCCTACAATAGTAGAAGCATAATCAAATGATAGAATGAGTAAACAATGTAAGACTGAAGACAAAATACCATGTCCACACAGATTTTGTTTAATAGAAGTATGCATACATTCTATTCAAGAATAAAATTGGTACAAAATAATGAAACAGGAATACATCACACTTTACTATATAAGATAAATAAAATCCAAAAGCTTCCCCATTCATATCATGCCTAATCTCGATCCTCTCCTCCTAATCTCTAACCATTAAAAGAGCGGCAACATCCATAAGAGGTATGTTTTCCACTATAAATATTAATAGGAAAAAATCATCCAGGGTACCAATGGTGGCCTGAATTGGGAGTGAGATAAATCTTAATAGGCCAACAAAAATGGGGTCTATGCATAATTTGAGTGGCGCATATAAGTAAAATTGTGCATCTAATTAGAGGAAATTAATGCAGTAAAAAAGAAATAACTAATCTCTTGCTCGGTTCCAAAGGACACATGGAACATCACCCTGCTTCATCTCAAAGCAAGAATGTCTGATTATGTCACCCAGTATAAATTCAAATTGATATAAATTGTACATAGATATATTACATACAACCCACTTTTATTAGAACGACTGGGAGCTATAATCTTTAATTCCAACATTTAACTGAATGTCTTGGGGCTATAATGCCTACCACCCACATTTAATACAATGGATTTGGTATATAATTCCTACCGCCCATATTTCATAGAATTGGTCGGAGATATAATGCCTACCACTCACATTTTATACAATGGTTTGGGGCTATAATGCCTACTACCCACATTTTATAGAATGGATCAGGGTTATACTAAATTCCTCCAATATTTTATAGAATCCACAAGAATACCAGTAATAAAAGAATTTAAATTATGAGAAGTAAGGAAAACCATCTAACAATATTTTAAATTTTCCATGAAACTACAATGCCATACCATTAATGATAAAACAGAATAAGGGAGTGCCCATGCCATCCCTTGATCAACTACATGTGAGCCAAAAAATGCATATTGTTATATGATGTCACATACTTTCCAACAAACAAAATTCCCCCAATGGATTATCATAACATGGATATTCCATTTAGAAGTATCATATCAAATGAATAGGCTATATCAAATAGTAATTGGGTCAGATTATAAATTTCATGCCATATCAGTCCAAACACCCAAGTGGTGTCATAGATTAGTCAAAATACGCATGAGATATAGTTTATTTCATTTATATACCAATCTAAGAACGATAAACCATAAAATTCCATTTTGATAAATTTTCCTAAAATGGACTATTTTGGTGGAACACCCCCTTGGGAGTCCATATCGTACAAGGTTGATATATAATCACCTTACCCAGAGTCAATTAACCTAATTAATCACTCTTGGGTAAATTAGAGATGATGAAAGAAACACAATAGAGGAGATTAACCAAAGATTCCCCATGAAAAAATGAGATTAAATGAGAAATAGTGAAATATCAAATGAAAAACTACGTGACAACATAACTTAGGGTTGTATATGATGACTCTTTGAGTATAGAACTCATATTTAGAGAAGGATAGAGTAGATCTGAGATTATTTTCATTTCCCTAAATATAAGTTAAATGAGCCTACATCAAAATATTACACCTGATGATGAGATTAAAAGAAGAATAAGGGGTACTAATCTTTTCCTTACCTAAAGGGATCCAATTCCACTTAATGACCGATGATCGATCACCAGATGAAGGAGTAAAAATAGATTAAAGGGAACATGCATTTAAAAAATGATGGGAGGATTTTGAGGGCTGATGTGAGCATCATGAAAGGGAGGAGGAAAATTATACTTAATGCCTATGGATGAAAAAATTGTTTGTTTCCCTTAAAAATGAATCCCAGAGTTTGGGAAAACTTTTCACACATCGTGCATAGCTAGCTGCCTCACTTAGAAGATCACATGACCTATATGAATGGTTTAACTATCATTGAACAGAAAATGAAAAAAACTATAAAACCCCTCTTCAACAAGTCGCAGGTCCATGGGGGCTGGGTCGCATGGTTACAGAATAACCTTTTGGTCCAGTATACTTTCTCCTCTTTGGAGCCCCAGGCTCTGGAAACATCACGAATTCTTTGGTGACCTCCACAGCTCGATGATGTGACTTTACTGTGAAAATTTAAGTCATTAAAAAAAACTAATTATCTATTCCATGGTCAAATAGTAGGGTCGTTACAACACAATATGAGGATCTTCTTGGTAGTCTCTGAATATTGCATTTCTCATGGATATATATAGGTGAATTATAATTTAAGGGATTCAGTCTCATGTTGGAGACATTATATATTGTATAGTTGATTCAAAATGATATGTATGTGACTTAGTGTACACCCATGTTTTATTCTAACAGACATTGATGACCCCATGAATTTTAAATTGGTGACAAAGTGTTCTATGGGGTGACTCATAGACTAGGATACCGTGGGATTTGGAGAAAGGGAATGTTGAACCTAGATTTAACAATCCATTTTTGGTTATGGGGATATTTGGATTGGTGTCAAAATGATTGGCTCTCTCATAGAGGTAAAATGTTATACACTATGTTATTCCTATGTAAAAACATATGTGGTATCAACCTATCCCTAATTTTGTTATATATATGGTTGATGTTGAGAGTGATAATAATCTATACATTGAGCAGCATCTGATACATGTTATAGATTATAGTGAGAAAGTTTTTAGGGGAAGTACCATGATGGTAGATAGAGTATTGTGACAATATAGACATTTTTATGATTAAATATGGAATATAGGTGTAGATATGTTGTCTCGGGTGACCGATCAAATTAGCTCAGAATATTAGGGGTTCATTGGAGTATAGATCAAGGATGTTCCATTTTACAGTGGGTATATAATAAGATATCAAAAAAATTGAGGGATGTCTCACACTCTTTTATACGTACACAATTTCATATTTTTATTCATTGTATATGTCAAGTATTTGGTGCATTTAGGAGAATTTCGGATGTTTTTAAGGTGTTTTGAGGTTTATAGTTGATGCACAATATTCAAAAACTATTCACCCAGCACAGTAAACCATGAAAACCCAAATAGAGGGTATTTAATTATTTTGAGAATATAATGTCAAACCATGGACCAAATTTTTAGTAACCTTATGAAACCTATGATTAGGAAAAAGAATAATGAGAATTATGTCAAAAATCAAGAACCTTATCCTTGGAAATGAATTTTCAGGTTTTATTAATCCTAAAAATAAATTTGTTTTCCTAAAACACCCATATATTACCACTAAATTAATAACATTTCACTAATTAATTCTATTATTTTTTTGAGGTCCCATAAATTATTCATAGGCTCTTTGAACTTCTTTATGGATGATTCAATGACCTTGTTGAAGGATTGGATCCCCACAATTATGTTTTTCCTTCTCTATATGGTTTCATGTGTCACACTCATTTTCTTATCATATTATAGAAATATATTTTACTCCATTGGAAAAAATTTTGTTCATGTTTTCATGGTTATTTATCATTTCTATTTTTATTGTAGGTTTCAATTAAATTTCTCCTATATTATTGTGGTCTTAATTATACTATTTCAATTTGGGAATTTTTTTTAGATGAACATTTATCAACAACCATCATGTAGGTGGTATAAAACACAATTATGATAGTATTTAATTATAATATAATGTATATAATTTTTGGAATTCAATTTTAATGTTTATAAATTTAATCATGAATTGAATTTATTAATTAATAAATTAAAAAAATGACATTATGAATGTCGTATATTCATGGGATTATACAACTGTTCGATTGATGGGATTGAGAAAGTGGATGATTTGTGAGATTATGAATTAGATGATAATTATATTTAGGTTATGTTTAGATAAACTATGAAAGATAAATTTAATATAGTATTAAATGTTAACAAATGGTTTAATAGGGATTTTTTCATATTTTCCATCTGAATTAAAGTGATGAAGATTTATTGTTTGATAAATTGACATGGTATACAATGATGATAATTTTTAATAATAATTTTAATGTTTATTAACATTTATTATTGAGATATATGTTCTATATGAGTTATTGGTGTTAAATGGGATGTGGGATAGGGACTGATGCTTCAAATACCCATGAGGTTGTAGCCATGATTTTATAATCCCCATGTATTCATGTGAATATTTGTGTGTGAGATACGGACTGATGCTTATAAATCCCATATATGAAAAAAATGATGTTTCAGATAAGGACTTATGATCCAAATAATAACACGGTAATAGACATGATTTTCAAGCCCAAAATGTTTTCATTAGACTAGCATTCCAAGTAGTTGTAATATGAAATTGAAAATAATTGTATAATGGAAGCCTATGAAATAATGAATTTTGATTCCCTTTCTGTTTTGGTTCAAACACTAGCATGGGATGAATAAATTATTTATGGTATGTATTTAATTATGAATACATGGAATTATGTTGATAATTAATGAGTGATTAATTTTTAAATAATTTACATTTTTTTATACATTATTATTTATATAAATGTATACATTATTATAGATTGGATATTGTTTTATATGTTTTTGGTATTGGGATACTATGTTGTAATCACATTCTAATCTGTCTGTCTGATCAGTACCATAATATATTTCATCATTGTAGTATTGGATCAGGGCAATAACCTGATGATAGATAGATGGGTCATGACAGAAAATTGATGAGGGAAAAGAACATGATGTCTGGACCCACATGCGAGTGTTAGTGTTACATTATTTTGGTCTTGAGTTTGACTCATGAAACTTTTATGGAATTATGTATCTTCTACATTAGTTTTGGATATATTTTTCCTATTCTGATTCTCTATGTGAAAATAGTCTATATTTTGTAAAGGAAATATTATGGTTATTGGTTATTTTCAATTATTTATTTTTTGTTTCTTTGAAATTTTGTGCACCTTTAAGAAAGAGACTATATTCTCCCAGTTTTATAAATATTACACCCTCACTGGTTGTCAGTAGCCACTTGTATTTAGGTATTTATGCTTGAGGACATGAAGAAAACCATTTTGGCACACTGACATCTGGAACCCGAGTCATGGTGATACTATTATTGATGTTTTCGTAAACAAAAATAGATTATTAATTCATTTTTAAAATATAATAATAATTATAATGAATTAAACATATTCTTAATTAAAACTTTCTCAAACATATAGATGACAACAAATGATTTAAGTAACAAGAATAAGGAATATCATATTTTAAATTTATTTAAATAATTCATGTTTTACAATAGTGATCCATATAAATGAAATATCCAACCATAATTATGAATTCAATAAAAATTTATAGTTTCCTTCACATAACCGAATATAGTTATTTATTATACACTCACATTAATAGTCTCCTTTGTTGGACATTGATTCATTTTTTTATTAAACCTATGTTGAATTCCCAAAAAGGTCCTGAATTGGGTCACCACAACATTTCACTTACACAATTTAATCACCTATAGAAAGTGTGATGTCTGATGTTTTGGAAACATAAAATTTGAAATTGTTTACATTCCTTAAAATAAACTAAATCCCTAATGGATATTTCAATAAGTAACATGTATCACTATTTTCAATGTGCCTAATAATTGTAGCAAGGACCATAATGTTTGTGGGATGAATATGTGGTTATCAAAACACTATATCCACTATCGTTTCATTGATTTTAATTTTTTTTATTATATTGTATTCATACTACAATGATTATAGTGTATAATAATATATAAAATTTAATGAAACAAAAAAAACACATAATGGTTTTACTAGGTCCTCGTAACTATTTCAACAAAATTGTGTCTCCATGGAGTATGGAGTTCATGATTCTATTATGTTTTTTTAATCAAATTTTTATGAAAATATTGATTAATATATTAAATAGTAATTTACCATTCCAACATGACAAAAAATATATCATTAAAAATAATTTTAATCTAAAACACTCCTCTCTAGTGCCCCTATTTCAACAAACATCACTCTCATTGACATTATAAAACAAATTAACCAATAAATATTCTCTATATCATGAATCTTAATAAGAAAAATTTCTCAATATTTAACTTTGTGGAAGTATATATATTAATAAAATTTCATGGTATTTAAGGTTTCATTCCTTTTGATTATAATGTAATGGTAAGAAATTCAATGGGAGTATAAAATTTTACAAGTGATCATTGACCATTATTGATGTATGATGTGGATATCTTTAGTAAGTAGTCATTTCACATCATATAAATTATATAATGAATTTTTTTATGTTTAGTCATTGAATTCAGTCATTTTTAACATTAATAATATTCGTGTCTAATTTATAAATACATGATAACCATGGTATTTCAATTATCGTATACTCAAATAATGGCTTCATTATTGCATGATGACTGTCATTCATAAGTATGTAATTTATCCATAACAGTATCAACCCAAGTAGTGAATGAATAAACTATAGTAGTGTTTTATAATATTGTAATATTCATTTTAAATATAGTATGACTTTTTTTAAAATTCAAAAAATGTAATAGTTTTAATTAAACATTATAATTCTATGATTATTTATAAAATCATAATTTTTAAATTTTAAATTATGAATTTTAAATTAAAAATTTATTTTTAAAATAATATTATAAATAATTTTTTCAGATTAATTTTTCATTAAAAAAATATTGATTTCTCGGTTTAAAGTACAAAATTATATTTTTAAATGTTATTTTTAAATAAAATATTTAATATAATAGTTCCAATATGATATAAATAATATTTCAAGAAAAAAATAATTATATTTTTATATTTTGTCAAAAAAAATTACTTTTTAATCAATTTTATGTTGTGATTTTTTATAAACCACTTTTGGGATAAAATGCCCTTTTCGTAAAACTGTGTTTACGTGCATTATATTTTTTCATTTTAATTAATTAAAATAACCCATAATTATGAGAGAATAAAATGTAATTTAAATATTATATATCAATACATATTAATTTATACTCATCAAATTATTATTATTATTATTATTATTATTATTATTAATTTTAACATAAAATAAACATTTATCTTAAAAATGAATCTTACTGGAAACTATTTTTTCATCGCGTCTGTGGGTTTAATATTAAATTAACTTTTTTCACATATATATATTGAATTGGGTAAAATTGATTTAAAATTTTACATTTTAATAATTTTTATTGTATAATAACGTTAATTAATTTTATTTTCCAATAAATAGTTAAAAAAGTAAAAATTAATTATCATAGTTATAGTGAAATGTAAAAATATTGGTTCACCTTTTTCATTTTCAAAAATTGATAGTGTGACACTCACCTCACTTATATATGGACACCCCTCTCATCTCCTAATCAGATATTAAAATACATTTATCTCACTGATGTCCATCACATGTCTGGTCCTAAATTCTAAACCCATGACATTTTTCTCTCAAATTGATCATAAATGGGTCTTATGATATCTTTATATGCTTATTTAAGAATGAGTTCTCAAGAATCTACATCATGTTCATCCAAGAGACATTGTTGTTTTTCTTCCACATCCTTAAAGTATTCTTCAGTTATGAATATTTAATAACAAAAAATATCCCATTTAAATAGTGAATATTATTTTCATTTAGTAACCAATATCCATATTATCTCCCATTGTATTGGATACAACATCCATATTCATTTTTATGGAAAACTACTTCATTGGGAACCAATATTATTCCTTTTCCATCATCACCACTCAAGGAAGGTTGTAATTATTTATTTAAGTTATGTACATAATATTTATTATATATATTTAAATCATTACATTTTAAATCACATATACCCTCTTAATTATCATTCTTTGTGGGATACCATAATGTCACTCGATTGAATGAATGAATGCTGCCTTTCGATGTGATGTGATCCTTTTTTTACAAACACAATAAATGGAATATAATAATGATTATATTAATGAATAAGTGATATATTAGTGAACTAATAATGATATTAACGACATATTTATCATTCTGAAAATATAATATATCATTTTATATATTACAATAAAAAATGACAATGTAATTCACGTACATGTAGACAATAACTTCCTAGAATCCAAGTGATATTTTTTTCATCACCACATTAAAAGAATAATATATATAGGTGTGTATACATATTTAAAGAATCTATATGGTATAAATAATATTATTCTCATTCTATATAAATATAATATTACATAACTCATTTCCATAATGATATTTGAATAATTCATACATTACCCGTTCTTTATTATAGATTACCATCTCCAAGATCTTAACCCAATTTACATTTAAAAACCATTATTCATTATTGGTTTATAATTGAAAAATTATGTATAAATAATATAAATATATCATGATTATTGTTGTGTAGATTTTTGAATAAATAGCTCTTTGACAAATATACAACCTACTGATTTTAATTTGACACAGAATCCCAATATCATTGAACCAACCAAAGTATTATTGGTTTAATATTTCATTGTATATGATGTGTTTATACATAAATAGAATTAACTAATAAATATGAATAATTTCCCTATATATGTAAATAATTAATGAAAGTTTATCATTTAGGAGTTTCAACAATGAGCATGATGAATCTATATCAACATAAGTGACTTCATCTCAATTATCATTCGTTGATTCATATTTTCATGTTATGCACATATATTATTTTATGAGATATATGTACAACCCCATTGAAATATTTTATAATTAATCTACCTAATATCATATTATTTAGTTGTTTTTTAATTTTGTTCTTCGATTGTGCTTATGACATAAATATTTCAAAAGTGAGAAGGTTATCTTCTTTAAAAATATATCTTTTAATATTTCCCATTTAAATTTTTTACATATCATGTCCATCATTGTAAAAAAAGTGTATGGAAAATATATTTTTTTATAGGACATTTATCTATGTCATTAAATTATTATTGAATATATAAATATTTTTATGTATTATTTTATTTTATATACTTGAGACAATATTAATGATCTATATTAATGTATATGAAAATTAATGCCTTTTCCATCCACCATAACCAATATTTGAAACATGTATTACTTTATAGGAAGTAGTTTTTTCTAAAAATAAAATCAATAAATTAATTTTTTGGGTATTTTGGAATTGAAAATATTTTTTAAAAATAACTGTTTAATTGTGTATAAAAAATTGGGTTTTAAAAGAAAAATATTGCATATCGTAATGTGATTTGTATATCAATTTTGAAGAGATTCGCAAATTTGATTTTCAAAAAAAATTGACAGAATAACAAATTTTAATCCTTATATAGTTTTAAAACACATTTATAAATTTTTTATACATATTATAGTTCATGGGTAATCTGCTTATAGCTTATTCAATGTGTTCAACTAGATACCCCTCCAATGCATTGGATAATGATTATATTCTCTGGGGAATTATGCTGAAAGTTACTCAAAGGGTTTTTTAAAAAATTTACTTGGGATCTTTTATATTTCTATAAGGGTTTTATAAGATGATTAAAATGGAACCTAAATATTTTTTTCTTTGTTTCATAATCAGTTTTTTTTCTGAAATGATTTTATTTCAAACGATAATATAATTATATATGTAAATATAATATAAAGTCTATTTGGTAAAAAGGTATGTTTCTTAGAAATTATTAATCATTTGTATTCATTTTTTCACTAGGATAACAAAATTATTTTTCATGTCCCACATTGAGTTTTTTTCTCAACCCATTTTTTTAAAACATTTTTTAACTAGTTTTAGATGGATAAAGGATATGATGAAATCAAATTGAATTTTTTTAATAATTTTCATAAAAATAAATAATTCACTATTTTAAATTTTATTATTCTAAGGAAAATAGATAGTAATCATATGCATCAACTTTTATAATTATTGGTTTTTTAATTGATGAGTTATGATCAAATTATTAATAAAAATTTAATTTTTAAAACATTCTAAAATATAAGAGAATAAATTATAGACTTAAAATAAAACATTATATAATTTTTAAGGTCTGGTCTTTATAGTTTGTATCAATGGATTGTTTAGATAACATTATATTTTAGTATAATTTTAATCGCATTCCATTAAAATACTTTTTTTATGGGTAACTATAAATGATAGAGTGTAAATATTATCACGTTTATTAATAAAAAAATATGATTCCTTTGAATGGGTTTCTATAGAGAAAACATGAATTTTTTTATTGGAATAAATTAAGGGGAAATTATCCCTCTAAATCCACATCCAGCGATAGTTAGAATTATAATACAATGGTGTTTTATAATGATGGTTTTGTTGAAACAATCATCAAATGGTGGTGGTATCTTTGCTGGAGAGAAACGCAATCTATACTGACAGACAATTTAGTAGTTGATCATTTAATAATAAAAAATCTCTACCTAGATAGTCAATCATCATATCCAATTTTATCTAATGGATGATTAATTTAGGGGAGAATATATTTAATGCCATTGTATTTTCAAAAAAATTAAAATGTTAAACATGTTGTTTACAATTTTGAGGTTGAATAATATTGATGGTTGTCAATTGTTAAGATTACCATAGAAAATGATGATATTTCTAAAAGGGAATGGAAAACAATTGTAACAGTTTTCCATTAGAAATATATCCCAAATGTTTTTTATCCAAATCATTGAGAAATAAATTCTAGAATTATGATGATTATGTGAAGATTTTTTTTCATATATGAAGTAAATTTCATACAATTGGCCATTTACATAATATATTCTATATCAGGATTTTATTTTAAAATTAATACATTTCTCCCATGATTTCATCCATGTCTATGAATATCTTTGGCTATAAGAGAATTCATAATTCATTAATTTTTTTGTGGTAAATAAGTATAGTCGGAGTTTTATGAGAGATTAGGGACACGTGATGATAAATTAATGGAGCGGTTAGGAAGAAAGGTTATGGGGAAACCTATTGAAAATAAATCAGAACGTTTGAAAATGATGAATCCATATTATTGTATGTGTGATAAAAATCACCTTGGAAAATGTCTTATAAAATTACGGATGTGTTATTGATGTGAAATGTTTAGTCATATGACATGTTATTTCAATGAGAGGAATACTAAAGAATCCATGAATGGTTTAATAGATAGCCATCCAACAGTGAGTTGTTTTAGTTTCAATGATTTGATAAATTATGAAAAATTTACCATATAGTTATTTAGACGAGCTATAAATCATCCCAATTAAAAAAAAGATAACTGTTTTTCTATAACTACATTTGATGTTGGTCCATCCATAGAAATTATGAATGGAATGTTGATTTGGAATTAGAAATATTTAAATACCATGACTGACTCCGGATCATCATATTTATTTATTTATAATAAATTTTAAACAAATTTAGTACTGTCAATAAATTAAATAATATTAATTTTTTGAAAAACTCCAGGAGGAATATTTTTAAAAAAACATGATTTAATTGAATCATCATATAGTCATTAGTGGTAGGGTATTTAATGAAAATCATATTTAACTTACAATAATAGAGCTTCATATCATTTTTTATTTGGATATGATTATACATTACCGTGGTAAAATATATTAAGGAGCATAGAGTATTTTTTTCATTGATTTTACAACATTTAAATAATTTCAAGATGTTGAAAAATTTTTTAAATATGGATGTGAATATTTCCTATCAAACATTGAATAAAATAAAGAAATTGATCAAATTATTTTTGTTTGATTAGTTAACGAATATATGGATGTATTTAATATTTTTTCCCTAGTTATATTCTTGATCTAAAGGTTGGTTTTACTATTGACATAGTTATTAATGATAATACTATTTCTAAACAACCTTGATCAATGTTTCATGTTGAACATTCAAAATTGAAAATAAAATTGCAGTAGTTGTTAAAAAATAGTTTCATTCAAACTAGGACCTCAATACAGGGTCCCCTATTTCATTTGGTAAAAAACATGGTCTAATGAGGCTTTTCATTGACAATATATCCATGAATAACATCCCTATCACGAACATGTATTCTTATACTCATATGGATGATTAATTGATCAACTCTAGGGCCCCCAATATATTTTAAAGGATTATTTTAGATTCAAGAATCACTATTTGAAAGTGAATGTAGATAAAATTATGTATATATAATTTTATAATATATATGTTAATTGTGATTAGCTATTATTCCCTTTTGGTTTCCCATTGCACCTACTTTATTTAAAAACCCCATGAATAGATGTTTCCCTAATTTCTTGGATATTATTGTGATGTTGTATATTAATTCAATTTTTGAATATTCTAAAATCCAATATGATCATTATGACACCTATTGGTTTTCTTTTCAAACAATATATGTCAATGAACTATATTGGGAATTTAGTGAGTGTGAATTTTTGATAAAACAAAATTCCTTCCATTGACACATTGTCTCTAATGATTCCATAACTATGGAACGTATTCTAACAAAATTTGATGAATAATGTACAATAATAAAAAATATCAAGAATATTAATAAGTTCCATGGATTAGTATATTAATACTGGTGGTATTTTTAAAAACACACTATTGTTGTTTATCATAATTACTATTATAGCATGAAATGGAGTTTATTACCAATGGAAAAATGATTGTGATGATTATTTTTGGAAAAATAAATATGATTTATGAATTATCATTTTTTATCCATGCCATCAATAATTTTAAAATCCATCATTCATAGAGGTGAATCATTTAATGTACGTGGATGTTTTCTAATTTATAATGAATAGGTAACTTGTTATTCTTCATGATTGTTGAAATCGTGCAAGATAAATTTCCCTACAGATGTTCTAGAATTTTAAAATATTTATTTTTCATAAAAACATTATTAGAATAAATCATATGGGGAAATTATTGAAACATATAATGATCAAAGATGTTTGAATTTTATATTTATTCATAAATAATTGAAAATAATATAGATAATAGGGTTGAACTGGATCAAGTATTATAATTTCATGATTCATTACCATCTAAAAAAATAAAACAATATGGATAATACTTTCAGTCCAAAAAAATTATATGTTAAACATTCTACATAGGAATGTGGCCCTTCTGTTAGTGTTTTGAAATATTTTGTCATATATGGTTTTAATGTCTTGTAATCCTCTACTTTTTTCCTAGATTGAGTGCATGAAATTTTTACATAAAGACCTAATAAATCTTAAAATGAGGATGATTATTTGTAAGGGAAGGTTGAATATTTTATGATGGGTATATATTTGGATTCTAATATTGTCAGAGAAGTTGATTTATTTTTCTAAAAAAAATATTATATGTGTTTTTTTGTTCTTAGTATATGAAATAGTTGTTAATTGAATATCATAGTTCTTGATTTTTCATTCATTCAGATAGCACTAGTATATACGTATGCCTTCAAGAGTATTACATTCAGTATATAATTAAAAGAGTTTTTTCTAATTAAACAATGAAGTGTTCTACTCCTTAGAAGGTTTTGGAAGAAAAAATATATATAAGAGATTGTGTTAAGAATTTCTCGTGACATAGTAGAAATTAAAAAATACATCAATGGATTTTCTAGGGGTTTCACAACAGACATCTAAAGGAAACAATAAAATTTAGGATATTTTTTACTGGATAAATAAATCATCAATTTTCTATCTAATTAAATTTTATATGATTTCAAAAGATAATTTGTGACTATATATAAATGATATGGTTAGGTTACAGGGTGTTCCCCTATTAAATTTTATGGTATATGATCATAGCATTAGATATTGTTTTTTAAATGACTATATAAATCATTGGGTACTAAATTCAATTTATATATTTCCTTTCTTACAAAAACTGGTGGTTATTCTAGATGAATATTTAAACCGTTGAATATATTTTTCAACAATATATAATGTATTACATGATATGTTTAAATAATTAATTTTTTTTGTTTTTTATAACAATATTATTCAATTCAGTATACAAATGGACACATTTGAGGAATTATATTGAATGTAGGGATAGACAACAGCTTTTTGGGAAGAAATATGAGAAATTATGTTTATGATAAATGATTTAGTATATGAAATTGATGATAAGTTTCATTTGATTTAGAATATTTTGAGGATGGATCAGAGAAGGTTTCAAAGTTATGCAAATATTAAATTAAATGAAATTTATTTTGAGGTAGGTGATCATATGTTTCGCAATGTATCTCTATAGAAAAGTGTTTCTGATTTTTTTTATAAATGGTAATAATATTTTACAGTTCAGTATACCATATGAAATCATAGATAATGTTGTATAAATTTCCTACCAAGCCTAATTGGCACCAATTTTATGATTGTTAAACATTGTCTTTGATGTCTCCAGGTGATGGATATATGTTTCAAATTCTTCTCATGTTTTTGAGAACAGAAGTTATTAGGTAGGAATTGATTATTTCTCAAGAGTAATATAGTATTTAAATTGTTGAAAAATGAGAAAAAGTATTTCTAATTTCATTGATTAGTCAGGTTTATAATTTTTTATAAAACCATTCAATTGAAGTGATAGTTTGGGAATAAAAAATTTTATATGGGAAAGATACACCCACTTTTCTATTAAGTGATTAAAATTTCAAGTAAGAAATTTCCAAAAATGGGGTAATAATTTAAAAACCATGTAATTATATAATAATTCACTTTCATTTTTATTAATAAAGTAATAATCATTATAATTGTTTTTATTTTATATTGAAAACATAAATTTTTTAAATGAAACACTTTTATAATAATATGTTAATTGAAATTTTAATTTAAAAACGTTATAATTATAACATAATAAAATTAATTTAATTTTTGAAAATAGATTATCAATATTTTCAAATGGTGTAATTTTGGGATGTCAAATAAATTATAGATTTTTCATTGAATAGTGAAAATATGGTTTTTTAATAAATGGCATTTATTTCAATAATTTATGTTATATATATAAATATATAATTAACATTTAAGTATGGTTTAAGTAAAAATAATATTATATATATGTATTTTATCAAATTAATAATCTTTCAATCAATTTTGTATTGCATTTCAGTATATATTTCTGGGGTTTAATTGTTATTTTTCAGAAAACTATTTTAATCTTTATAT
This sequence comes from Viscum album, assembly GCA_963277665.1. Lineage (NCBI taxonomy): Eukaryota > Viridiplantae > Streptophyta > Magnoliopsida > Santalales > Viscaceae > Viscum > Viscum album. Next base: position 1,571,625,175 of record OY728121.1, on the reverse strand, counting down.
TTTTTCTCCATATTAATTAATTAAATTATTAATTAAAAATGATTTATTTAAATGAAATTTATATATTATATATCAATAATTCTTAATTATTATTCATTCAATTATAATTATAATTATTATGTTAAATATAAAATCATCTTTTTTATGAATAGTAGAATTCTGGAAAACCTTATTTGTCATCATGCATTCACGATTAATTTTATATTAATTTGTATTCCCATATATAGATTGAATTTTATATAATAAATGGAATATTTACAACCAAAATTATTTACATATTATAAAATGTACTTCTTAATTTTTTTTACAATAATTAATACTGAATACAGTAAAAATAATTACAAAATTTAAGGTGAAAATTGATTTACTAGCAGTTTAACTAAAACGATAACGGTTTAAATGAATAAAATATCTAAAATCTCATTTATTGCAATATTAAGTCCAAATCATTTATAATTATCGATAATGTTTTGTCTTGGAACCATATATAATATGAAAATTATGTGTCCATATTTTTTCATTATAAGATTACATGTTTTCCACTCGACAAACCTATAAAAGGACACACTCTCTCCTCTACAGAATGTAATACTCATTTATTTCATCATGAACATAACCAATATATTCTATATATCCATACCCAATACCTATATATCTTATATTGAACACAAATCCACATTATAATGGTCTTTACATAAGGAGGATTCCCAAATACGAGGTATCAATTTTAACTAAGTGTCTTTTGCTTATATATTGTGAAATATCCATAAAATATTCTTCAATAACTCTTATATAACAAAACTAACTTATCATATATAATTATATTTTTATGGTTTATTTTAGAACCAAAATCCATCTCCTCTTGCATTTAATGTGATACAAAATCATTTAGAATATGAATAGATGAATACCAACTCACAAACAAATGTCATTTGTTTTCAATCATAGAATCTTTCATCTTGCTTTAAATGATGTATATCATTTATATTTTTTATATTTTTTACTTATTTATACTACTGATGTTATTATGTCACATGTACCTCATTGCTATCAATTCCTTAGGGGGTACGATAATGATGCTCGGGTGTGTGGTGGACTACTGCCTCATGATGTGATGTGACCCATTTTTCACAAACATCTTACATGAATGGTAATAAGAGTCATTTAATTGTATATATGTGGTAAAAATGGAACCATATTTTTATTTTTGGAATATTCATAATTATGACAATATAATATCGGATATCATTTGTCACACTGATAAATTAAATTTTCGTACGTGTAATTGTGGACTACCACCACCAAACATTAATATGAACCTTTTCATTCATCACCACATAATGATATTTATATATTTAATTATATTTAAAAAAATATATTCTTAATATGATCTTATTATAAATAATTTAAGATAAAATATTAGTTTCCTCCTTTGAATATTAATAATTGAAATATGGAGATGTTAGGCATTCATACGTATAGCCTACCATCTCAATGATCCTAATATTGTTGATATAACATTACCATTATTAAAGATTATTTTTAAATATATAATTTATTTAAAAATATGAAAATTATTTCAATATTTTTATTCAGTATATTTTAAAATATGTACCTCTTAGTCCATTTTTGATACAACTGATGTCATTTTGGAATATAGGATACATATCATCGAAACATCCCATGTATGCCTAATTGAATAATTAATTATACAAGAAATGGATATTACTAAAATATATGGAACAATTAATATCTTAATTTTTCATAATAATTTAATTAATAAAAATAATATTATTATGGAGGAGTATTTATAATGAACATAATGAATCAAACTCAAGGTAGGGGACTTGATCTCAATTTCCTTTCATCAAGGCATATTTTGATTCTATAGAACATTATTCTTTTATAAGGTCTATATATGTCCCCATTTTTAGTTTATTTCATCAATCTATATAATATAATTTTATTTAATTTTTTGATTTATTTTATTATGTTATGGGGAATGTGATTCAAATATTTCTTAAGTGATAAAGGGTTTTTTTTAGAAAAAATATCATTTAATGTATTCTTTGTAAATCTCCTTATAAAATTCCAACATTTTCTAGAGAACCCTCATTTGTGTATTTTGTTAATTTTTTGTATTTTTAAGTACATTTGGGTTAGGGTATGACCAACGGTGTGTTTGGGAGAGTTTTTTAAGTTATATCATAATATAGGCAGTTATGGATGGTTTGTACGCGATTTGGGAAAACCATGAAAAATAATACCATGAAAACAATGGAGGTTGGAATGGTTCGCACTCTTTTTTCATAACTGTGTTCCATCGATTCATCCAGGTAGTGGAAGACTTCACTATTGGTGCACGGTTTGTCCAAATTGTGCCTCATTGCCCCGGAAACTGGGCATGCAGAATTTAATATCTAAAAATACTTCTCAAAACCACCTGATCCCCCCAAGACTCCCATAATTAGACCATGGGTTGGGATTGAAAAATTCTAGGGGATCCCAAAGCCTTTCGGAAAAATTCCACTGTTATTTGAACATCATTCTTCAATAATAGAATCCTGGATTTAAGATATTCCATCTTTCTAGTTAGTGGGTATCATCCCGATGTTTCTATCATCCTTTCTCAAGAATTACACGATCTTTTAATGGATTATCTCCACTATTTCCATGGATAAAAACCTATAAGTTGAGATATATATATATTATTGATGGTAAAGTTCTATATTTTCATTATCTAGATTCCTTTGATCCAAATTTTGGTTTATGAATTTAGATCTGATGCGTGATGGACGGCATTGTGCTAGTCCAATTTGGGTAATCGTTGATGGGATAACATCCTTCAATACACCGAGGTATGATGTCTAAATCGAACTCCCATAATCTTGATTTATAATATATGAATGTGAGTTTATGATATTCAAGATTACCTTGATGAATAATTTCTTAAACTGGAGTAATTAAGAATGTGTAATTGACATTTGATTACCTTGGTAATTAATTAATAATTGAATCAAAGAACAATCAAAGGGGGGTTTCCCAAAGAGTTTTTTGTTTTGGAGATTGATTACTAGTTGATATATTGTCCTTTAGATATTAAATTGTTCCTGACAAGGAAATTAATTTTTGGAAATTATTTATGAAATGATGTTAGGATATATAATATAATTAATTATGAGAAGAAAATATATGCCACAATGTTGACCAAAGATAATTAATTGTGAAAAACAATTATATTCCAAAATATTTATAAAATATAATTGATTTTTTGAATTAATTACAACATGTTGATATTTGATATGGATAATTAATTTAGAATAATTAATTATTGAATGAGAATTGTGTTGACTGATTAATTAATTGATGAATTAATTAATGGGTTATGTGTTTATTTAACTAATGGACTTTAAAATGTTTAATGAATCGGTGGATTAATAATAGAATGATGTGGAATGTTCATTGGAATTAATGAAGGATTAAATTGATGGGATTTTTGTGGAGATAAACAATGCATTCTAGACCAATTAGAAGATGTGATGTGGGCATGGAGTTCCTCCCCAATAGTTATCCTACCAATGATTATAGGGTTATGGGCTTGGTGAACTACACCAAATGATATAGTGTGATCGGCATGGAGACATACAAATAATGATACATTGGGTTATAGGCATGAAGACATACACTAAATGAATGATAATAATGAATGACGAATAAAATAGAAAAGATGAGTTGAAACATGGCCTATTTGGATGATTAATTATTAAATGCTAATTAGATAAATATTTAATTATGAACTGTAATTTAGTACTTCATAAAACATCTTACATTATCTTGTGACTAGACTCATTTTAGAAAATTTTGGTTTTGGACTACTCATTTTTACTCACACCCTATTCGGGACGACTTATCAACACCCGAGTAGACATTTTTATTACAGGAATGGATAACGGAAATGCCCTAGGATAGGTTGTAGTTTGGGGTTGGAGCATGGGAGAGGGAACCGTACATTATTAAGGACCCATTAGGAAGTTGTTGTGTCTTTAATCTTAGTTTCATTGTATAAAGATTAAATTTTTATTATCATTTCATGTTTTACTATTCAGTTGTGCATTGTATCATTGTTTTTTGGTTATCTTATGACATGGTATTGTTCTTGTTATTTATACACTTCGGTCCCTAGATATTTTTTCTTTCTTCTGTTGGTGTTTATTCTAATCAAAAGAGGTATAGTATCCCCAAGACTAACATGCCAATCCCTATATACTAGTCATCACCCCCTGGAATATTCGGAGGCGCACATGAGGGCATGTGGCCAACCAGCTCACGGCACCGATCAGAGTCCCCCGGGTTGGGACATCATTATGTGGAATAAATTGGGTGTTAATTTATTTTTATTCATTTGTATTTCTATTTTGGGAATGTTATAAATAATACTAGGAATATTTAATTCTTGGTAGTGAGCTTTTTCATGGGAGTGGCAAACCAATTTATGTGTAAAATCAATGTACACATTTTAGGATTGTTGTGGTTGTTGATTGTTGTTAAAGATGGACAATACTTCACCTTCTATGACACAGTTATGTTGTGATATGGTATTTATTAGGAATATTGTTTAAATTTGATTCATGTCCGAAAGATTCACAATAGTTTAGTCTGCATGCATCATTCATGATCATAGGGTTGTTGTGACATTCATCATTCTACTCACTCATGAGAAAATGTTTTATTCGTATGTTTTTGAACTGGAACTATTTTTCCTTGTTTTGAGATTGAAATATTGATTCAAAATGAGAATAAATGGGTGTCTATTGTGTACCTTGATTGATGAAATGAGTTTTATTAATTAATTAATTTTGGAATTAAATAATTTATATTATGTGATTAATTAATGTTTTAATTAATTAATGGGAATGTATGTACCCTAGTTAACCAATACCTAGGGGTAATGTGGTTAATAGTAATGATAAGGCCGCAGTGTTGTCCGTGTTATGAGAAAAAGGGGAAATAACATGTTGAAACCTATTATATTAGTTTCTTACATTACATAAATACTACAGGGTTGGGTTATGGGACCTAATATGTGTGTTTGGATTGAATATATATGCCTCCATGACACCATTGGAGGGATATAATGTGGGGTATAGCCCGTAATTAACTTCCAGACATGGAACTTGAGGCACCGTTGGTTCAAGTTGAGGAGGAAGTAGAACATTTTGGAGAGAACATTGCTTGTTTGATGTAGATTAGGGAGAGAGACCAAGGGTGGGATCAGAAAGTATATCAGAGTTGACAAGGGAGTTTCAGCTGTAGAACCCTCCGACTTTCACTAGAGACGGTGGACATGAGGGATTGAATTCATGATTGAATCCACAGAGACGATGCATGACCATTTGGATACTCTGGCTAGGAGGAGGGTCATGTTTGATATTTATATGATACGAGGTTAAATGAAGAGCTTTTGGGAAATTCCTTTATGATATGGATAGATTGATGATATGTTATGGAAGGAAATTCTATAGATGTTCTTGGAACACTTCTATGTAGACGTGTTGAGGAAAAATATGGCTTCCGAGTTTATGCATCTAACTCAAGGAGGCATGTCCATAATGGAATACACTGGATATTTCACATATTTAAAGCATTTTTCCATATTTGATAGAAAATGAGGCTTATTTGGAAAAATGATTTCTGGATGGAATTAGGTATCAAATTAAGTCCCAAGTGAATATCATTAGGATGAAAAAATTATAATAAGTGGTTAATCATGCTATCATTTTAAAGGGGAACCTGAAAGAGGTTTCTAATACTAGATAGGTAGTTGTCACTAGATGATCAGGGAGTTTTCCTTCAATGATCACAAATCGTCATTATGAGAACATTAGTCCGGATAGTGGAAAGTAAGTTGTACAGTCAGGAGGAACAGTTTGACTGGATCATACTCATGTGCTTTTCCACTAGTGCGGTAGGCAGGGACACTATCATACACATTTTCCTATACCACTTGTGGAGTTCTTGTTTTGTGTCATGATGGGACACTTACATATGTTCTGGAGGAAGCAATTGTGGGCTTGTGCTTTGGGAGACCCTTCTTAGAGTTAGAGTGTTGGAAGGGGGTATTCTACTCTATATAGGTCTGGAAGCTAGAGCTCTACTGGAAGAGGTGGTATTGGTGGTGGACATGGTTCTTCATGATATGAGCACCCATATCCGTCGAGAGGTGCTATGTAAGAGAGTTAGACAACACCAAATGGGATAGGTGTAGGATAGTTTCATTCAATACAACCAACACTAGTACAGAGTAATGTAGGTCCAACAGGTGAGAGAGGTAATATTCTATTTGATTCTAGTTTAACTAGTTCCTTGTTTGATACATGTGCCTCTCATTACATTATATCTGAAAATCTTTTTAATGGATTGATCCTATAGGTGTAGTCTACATGCGGGGTGACGAATATCAAAAAAACTATTGGGAATATGATCTCAGGATATCTGTCTATACAAGGGATGTTCACTAGATATTGGTGAGTATTTTTTTCTTCGAGATATATATATCAATTATATAATGGGATTTGACCTAATTATGGGTATAGACTTGATGGTCGTATACCGATCCCACATAGATTGTTACAAAAGGAGAGTGACCTTTATATCTCCTGAGGGTGACCATTATGTTCATCATATATTATTGGATATCAATACATGCTGAGATGGGCCAATTATTTAGCAACAGGGAGAGCTCACAACCAATTCTGGTAGTCTTTTTCTAGATGAGGGGTGTTGTAGGCAAGACATCCTTCCACCTATATGAGAACTATTTCAGTACGTCGTTCCAGGTGATTTTTAGGGTTTCCACCTGAGAGATTTCAAGTTCACTTTTGAGCTCATGTCTGGGGCTGAGCCTATATCTATTCCACCTTATAGAATGTCCCTGACTGAGCTTCAATAGCTTAAAACACATTTGGAAGAGTTGGAGGATAATAGTTTTAACCATCCATGGACGTCCCCTTGGGGATCAACTATTTTGTTTGAAAAGAAGGCCGATGTGATTTTACACATGAGTGTCGAATACCAAAAGATGAATAAAATGACATTGATGACCCAAATTAATCTTCCATGTATCAATGTTCTGTTTGACTAGCTAAAGGGAGATTGTGTGTCCTCAATGATGGATATGATATCAGGGTATCATCAGTTGAGAGTTCAGACATCATATATTTGAAGAACTGATTTTAGGTGCAGGTATGGCCATTATGACATTTTTGTAATGCCTTTTAGGTAAAAAAAATACTCAGCTATTATTTATGGAATTAATTAACCTGATATTTCATCAATACATTGATCAGTTTTTGTGCTGTTCATGGAAGAAATATTTCTTTACTCTATGACTCATGACGATCAGGCCCAACATCTTGACATCATCATGGTTCCACTGAGAGTGAATAAGTTATATTCCATATCTAAATTCTAGTTTTGGATTGATAGGGTACAATTTTGGGGCATATCATCTCAAAAAAGGTTTTGAATTGGACCTAGAAAAAGTGCAGGCATTGATTTCATTGGAGCATCTGATGAATTTTTTTGATAACCACTGCTTTTTGGGATCATCTGGTTATTATAATAGGTTTATCCAAGACTTTTCCCTAATTAGAATAACATCATACATGTTTGACAAAGAAAGGGATAAAGTTTGATTGGATGGAATCTTATGATAATCCTTTCCAAGAGTTCAATATTTCTTGACACTGGAAGTAATTTGTATCTTAACTAATTCATGTGAGGAGTACATGGTGTATTGTGACACTTCTCGGATCTGTATTGGAGCTGTGTTGAGGCAAGGGGATCGAGTCTTTGCATAAGGGTCTTGAAAGATGATGCCACATGAATGGAATTACAGTATGCATGACCTCTAGTTGGTAGTAGTGGTTTTGGATATTATGTGATGGAGACTCTATCTTTTGAGTGAAAAGTTTACAACTTTTATGGACCACAAAAGCTTCAAGTATATCTTTTCAAAACTCGACATGAATCTTCATCTGTAAAGAAGGGTATAGTATATGAAGTCCTTGGATTTTTAATTGGAATATACTCCATAGAAGGGAAATCCTGTGGATGATTTCTTGAGCAAGAAAACTCAGACATTGTTGGAACATGAGTCAAGTGTATAGTGGAAGATAATGAATTTTATTACAGAAATTAATGTTTTTGTTCAGTAGAGTCTGGAGATGATGATTCTGGTTTCTGTAGTAGTCAAGTTTATACTCTTAATATGGATTAGGGATTGATAGTATGAGGAATTTTTTTTCTTAACCTTGATGGAATTACATGAATATTGGGAGACCCCTTCATATAGCATAATAGTTGAGGTTCAAATCGTCTATGTGAAAAATCAGGTTTTTGTACCAATATGTATTTTGGAGGAACTCATGCGAGAATTACATGCTTTAATGTGGGTGGTACATCCTAGGCTGATAAAATTTTATTATAACCTATGAAGACTATTTAGCTGGTTAGGAATGAAAAATGAGATAGAAGGTTTCGTAACATGATGTTTCACAAATCAATCTGTGAAGGAAAATCATCAACGAATTTGAGGCATATTTTTTTCATTTCCTATTCATAAATGTAAGTGGAATGACATGATTATTTAATGGTAGGAGTTATAATGACACTTATGATGAATGATTCTATTTGGTTCAGTATGGACTGTCTAAAGAATGTATCACATTTTGTTCATAAGAGGGAAACCATTATAGGTGAATAGTTTGGAGAACATTACATGAGATGGATATTTCGATTTAATGGGGTTTAAAGGAATATTGTTTTAGAACACAATTCACGCTTTACATCATGTTTCCGGAAGGGATTATAGAAGGTTCTTGGTACATGGATTTAGGTAAGTACGTCTTTTCACCCACAGACAGATGGGAAATCATAGCGTACCATACATGTGTTAGAGGATATGCTACAAGAATGGGTTCTTGACATTGGTGGTTCTTGGGAGAATAAATTGGTTTTAGTGGAGTTATGCTATAACAACAGTTAATAGTCAACTATAAAGACTCTATCATATGAGGAACTTTATGGAAGACCTTGTAGATCATCGCTATGTTGGTTTGAGGTGGGAGAGATAGAGCTATTCAGACCAAGTCTCATTTATGATAAATCAAAGTAGGTATAGTTGATTTAGAAATGTATGGTTGTGGCATAGAATATGAAGAAGTCATATACTGATAGACAGAGATGACCCCTAAGGTTTACATAGGGTGATAGTGTATTACTTCGGATGTTGCCTAGATTGGGTCACCATCAGATTCAGAGGTAGTGCATGTTGGAAACCAGGTTTGTAGGACCGTTAGAAGTGCTAGAGAGAATATGGTTGGTGGTGTACCGATTATCTCTTCCCCATAAATTCTGCGCTATGCAAGATGTTTTCCATGAGTCACAACTATAGTAGTATCACCAAGACCCATATCATGTGATGTATGTGGAAGAGTTTGACCTCAAGATAGATGCGTCCTTTGTGGAGCATCTAATACGTGTTATGGGTCGTAGTGAGAATGTGTTATGGGGAAATACTGTGATGTTAGTTCATGTGTTATGGAAAAAATGGATTGTTCAAGTGGACTCTTGGGAACTGGAACCAGACATGAGGGCTCAATGGCCCAATCTTTTTTTCTTAGAATCATAGAGAATTTCGTGAGTACAGCTCAATGGAAAGTTGTTATAAGGTGGGAAGATTGTAGTATCATGACCTTATTTGGTGAAATACCATTCCTAATTTCAGGTAATTTTTTTATCATGTACCATTTGTTTGGGGTATGACTTGGCGTGTTTTCGGATGTTGTTTTTAAGGAACATGGGAAGACATGGATCTATACATGGTTTTTGCATGATTAGTCCAATCCATTCACATGAAATCCATACAGATAGTGGAGGTCAACACAGTGGGCATATAGTTTTCCTAACTGTGCACCATCGAGCCATGTGGGCAGTGGAAGACCGCACAGTTGGCACACAGTTTGGCATAACCATGTACCCTTTCTAAGGAAACTATGCGAGAAAATTTTAACATCTGAAAATACTTTATAAAACCACCCAAACCCCCCAATACTCCCATATTGCGACATCATCTCTGTCATGAAAAAATCACGGTGTTACCATATCCTTTTATAAGGATTCCAAGGAAATTCAAACAACATTATTCAAGATCATAATCCCAGATTGAAAATCATCTCTCTTCCGGGTAAGTGGGTTTCATCCCAATGTTTCTCCCATACTTTCTCTATCTTTACTTGATCTTTTCAAGGAGGATATCCACTCATTCCATGGATCTATAACTATGTTTACAGATATAGATCTTGGATTGTGGATCTATATCTATATTTTCAAATCATGATTAATTTGATTTTAATTTGTGTTTAGGTATTTAGATCTGATGCTTGATCGATGACGTTGTATTGGTAAGATTTTGTGGATTTCTGTTGGGCTAATATCCTTCAATAAATCAAAATAAGTGGTCTAAATAAAACTCCCATAGTCATGATTTATGATATGTGAATGTGATTTTATGATTTTATAGATTTTCTTGATGATTTATTTCCTAAAAATTGTAATGAGGAATGTGGAATTTACTAGTGATTACCTTGGTGGCTAATTGATAATTGAATCACTGAACACGTGAAGTGGAGGGGGTTTCAAATTGATATTTGTTATATATATTGATTATATGTTATGATATTATCTTTGTGAGATTGAATTTATTTTGATAAGGTAATTAATTGGTGGGAATTATTTATGAAATTATTCTTGTTTATGCATGATAAATAATTGTGAGAATTAATTATGTGCCAAGATGTTGAACAAAGATAATTAACTCTGAAAATTAATTATGTACCATATTTTTGATCAATGATAATTAATTGTGAGAATTAATTAAGAAATGTTGAGATTTGATAAGGATAATTAATTGTGATGAATTAATTATTGAATGATATTTTTGTTGATTAATTAATATATTGATTAATTAATTAATGGGATTTGTGCTTACTTAATTATTGAGTTAACTAAGGGACTTTGTAATTTTTAACAAATAATTGTATTTCTAATGGAATGACTTGGAAAATTTAGGTGAATTAATGAATGATTAAATGACTGAGATTATTGTGGTTCTAGACATGGCGTTTGAAAACTAGTAGAAGTTGGTACATGGACATAGTGTTCCTCCACAATAGTTATCCAAGCTTGAGTTATGATTTTCTAGGCATGAAGACCTACACCAAATGATATATAGTGACAGGTATGGAGACATACACCTAAGGTGATTTGGGTTGCTAGTCATGACGACCAACACTATGTGAATGATAATAATGAATGATGATTCAAATGGATAACATGTGTTGAAATTAGGCCTGATGTGATTTTAAAATATTAAATAACAATGTGATAACTATTTAATTATGAATTATATTTTATTATTTCATAAAACTGCATACACCAAATTTTTAATGTACATGTTTTAGACAACTTTGGTGGTGTACTGATAAGTTTGACTCACACCTTATTTGGGCCACCAGATAGGGACCCGAGTAGACTTTGTTGTAACAGGACATGATAAAGGAATGGTCATATGATAGGATTCAGTTTGGGATTGGATCATGGGAGATGGAACCTTATGTGTTTCAGGGCCTGCTTTGGAGTCATTGTGTCATTTCTATAAGTTCAATTATAGACACATGACATTTTCAATATCATAGCTTGTTTTACCTTAACGTTGAGTATTGTATATTCCTGTCTTGGTTGTTATATGACAAAGTATTGTTATGGTTTTTATACGCTTCTGCACATAGATATTGTTTTTTTTCTTCCATTTTACTTTATTCTGATCAATGACTGTATAGTCTCCCTAAGATTTAATTTCTAGACCCTTGTTGTAAGTCAGAACCCTATGGCGTACGTGGAGGCGTTCTTGAGGGCATAGGGACAACCGTCCAGTGGCACTGTTCAGTGCCTCCCAGGACGTGATGTCACACAACTTCAATTACTTGAATAAGTTTTTTGTAATTTTTTTATAACAATTAGTTTTTTATGAAATAAATTTATTGCTTTCAATTCTAAATGTTATAAAAATTATATTATTTTTACAAAAATGTTTGAAATTATTTATAAATGAATAAAGGAATGTTCTATTTTAACATATATAGTGATGATGACATTTCGAACCATCATAACGATTATTTAGTTCTTGTATTCCATTATAGGATTTCATTTTTTTTCAATGAATATCATTGCATCCATTTTTCTATGTATTTTAATATTATAATTGTTATTTTTAAATGAAAATGAATTTTTTTGAACTTTGTTTTTAAAAAGATACGTTCATTTCAATACCCAAACCGGATGTTCATATTTGATTAAAAGGAGATTTCCGGAGATTCTTGACGAAAAGGTTACATAATAAAAATTTTATTCTTTATATTGTCCGTGTAATTTTTTTGATCATTTGAGACCCATTATAGATCACGAGTGATCCTATTATATCATATATGTTGAGTTATCCTAGATAGTGCTCCATCACATTGGCTATGGATTCAGTTTTTGAGAGAATAATATTGGATGGTAGTGGTATGGTTATACAAAAAAATTTAGGTATTGGTACGGTTCTATAGGGGAAGTTTGAGATGATTCCCCAAGGCATCTAAAAAATCATCTATGTTTTCTAATGAATATTCATAGAAATATTTATATTTTAATAGGTATGATAATTATATTTTTAATTGAAAATGTCACTGTTTGGGGGATAAATGTATGGTTTTAAGAAAAAAATCATAGGGTTTCATGTATTCCCTTGGTCTAATGGACTTATTTCTTAATGTCCCTTAATATTATTTTTTTGTCCCACATATCATAAAACTTTACCACGGTTTATGTGTGGGTTCTGGAAAGGAATAAGTCATGATTAAAGTATTAACGATTTTTCCAAAAAAAAATTAATGATTAATTTTAATTGTTTTATATTATTATAAAAATAGTTATTAGTATAAATAATTCATTTTTTAATTTATGGGTTCTTGGTATGATTTATGAAGTATCTATCTATTAATATAAACATCAAATGACCCTCAAACATAAGATAGTTAATTATTTAATTAATAGTTAAGATTATATAATGTTTAAGACCGGGTAATTATTTTTTAAAAATAATATTTTTTTGATATCATATAATAATAAACACCCTATGTAAAAAATTTAATATGTTATTCATTATATTAATTATTCAATAATTATAACCAGATATAACATATGACTTGTGATTTGATTTATTCAATAGCAGCTATAATAACACCAATGTTATATAAATTTCCATTAATGTTTAGTATGTTATCCCACAATTTTATAGAAATTTTTTATATAATGTAATAATTTATTATTCTACAACACATTAATATTTTTGTTTAAATTTATTTCCATCTATTTTTTTCCAACAACTAATGACCATTGCTCTTTGATTTCTTCCATGATATAAAATAATTATTCCTCTGCCTCTATATACAATATCATCCACTACCATAGAAAATTATCACCATTATGCCACTAAATATGACTTGAAAAAAATTACAATCACAAATTAACATTTCAAGATAATATTAAAAAATTACATATAATTTCGTTACAACCTAAAAACATTATAAATGAATTGAATAATATTTTTAGTGGTATAAAACTATTGAAATAATTAATCATGGAATGTTGAGCTATAAAATTTAAACTATTATTTTAAACACCCCCATTGTTAGTAATTAATATGGCCTCTTCAATTTCAACATTTTAGTTTGTTTAAATATAATATATTAACAATTTTCTATAACCATAGAGCGAAAAAACTATTTTCCCAATAAAAATTATTCTCTAATCCAATACCACATAAAATTCATCTCTAAACCATTTATACATTTTCTAATTCATTGCGAATTGTTCTTTGAAAATATCCCCATTTGGAGGAACAATTACTTGGTATTGAAAGATGGAAAATATTTATAATACTCAACATTATTTTGGGAGAGAATATAGTCAAAATTATATCCCATAATGTTGATTGGATTCAATTGGTAGTGTATTTATCATGTTATTATCATCTTGATTTTTTTTTATTATAACATAACTAATATAATCATTCCTAGATCTGACATATCCCTGATGAAGTGGAGTTTGATTAAAATTTTTTAGTATAATTATATATTGACTATATTATTTTATAAAATAATATATATTTTTCAACCACAATAAAATATAATAATGAAATATAATCCTTAAAGCTATAGATTGGATATTTTATCCAATTATATTGAGTTATGGATTTTGAATGTTTAATATACTCATTGAGAATTTAATATAAATTGATATAATTCATCTTCAAATTATATTATGAAACACACAATCCATTGGCAATGGATGAACCTCCAAATAAATATATAAGACATCCAACATCACCTACTTATCATCAAAGGAAAAACCAAATAAATTCATAGTATAAAATTTATCATACATCATTTTATATGTATGTACACCATTTATATATCATTAGATCTATTACACAACAAAAAATTGATTCCTTCTTATAAAATTAAAATCTTACCCAATGTATAACAAATATCCTGTATCAGTTGTAAATGAAATCTTGTATAGTAGATAAACAAGTTTCTAAAATCCATTTTTATTATATACAATATATTATTTATTATTGGAAATTTTGGTTCCTGGAGAAAATATATTATATATCTCACTTTCAACTTTCTTTATAAATCACATTATAAACTACTATGTATATTTATATAACATAAAAATATTTCCAATTCTATATATGTGATTTTATTAACCCATGGTAATTGTAAGGTCATGATTAATTTCAATGTCAATGTGTTCCAATATTTTAGAAACAAACACCATGTATTCCTTTACAACATTCCCTATTTGTTTTTTTTTTCAAAACATATAATCCAAATAAGTGATTTTCCCTCATCTTTCAAAAAATATAATCAAGAATCCATTAATTATTTCTTATTTAAAACCTCATATAGATACCCTATTTCATGGAATATTACACTTGTGAGTTTAGATTAAAACTATATATGTCCTTATTTTTCTAGTAAATATGACCACAATCACAATAATGTACAAAACCATATGTATATTCAATATAGACCTCTTATTTAAGATCACTATTCAAAAATTATAGTTTTTTGTTCATGTTGATTTCATTTTCATTTTAATAACCACATATTAAAATTAAAAAATCATATTATTTTATGGTTTGAAGTTGGGGAAAATATCTAAATAAATCAAATAAAATGTATTATAGATTTTCGGTTAAATATATGGGGAGTATATACCCCTAAAAATACATCATTACCATCGACATTTTTTTAATACATACACTTGGCCCCAAATAATTTCATTTCAATGATATTGGTCAATAATTCATAGTAATGGTTTTTATAAATATTATTTATATTTTCACACATCATTGAGAAAAAATTCTTACTTATTTATTATAGAGACCCAAAACATGACGTACATGTACATTACATTACTTTTTCGAAATACTTAATACATAACAAAAAATAGACACACAAGGACCGTAATAGTTTAGTGTCTTTGGAAACATGGAATATAAACTTCTTATCATGTTTAACGATCTTCAACAACTCCCCTAACGATCTTCCCCTTTTTGTTTCCTTACCTAAAACCTTTCATTATTTCTTGAGGAAAAATAAAACATAAAAAGGTTGAGCTCAAATGCTCAGTAAGGGAAAACATAGAGAACATAAAACAATCCATAAACATTTTAGTGAAAAAACTTGAACATGAAATTTAATCATCAAAATCTTGAGCAAAGACATAAATTGTGGAAGTACGTAAAGAATATATCATAATGGAATATCAACCATGAAAAATATAATGGGAATAAAACATAT
Organism: Viscum album; assembly: GCA_963277665.1. Classification (NCBI taxonomy): domain Eukaryota; kingdom Viridiplantae; phylum Streptophyta; class Magnoliopsida; order Santalales; family Viscaceae; genus Viscum; species Viscum album. Next base: position 1,571,609,201 of record OY728121.1, on the reverse strand, counting down.
AATTGTGGAAAACATTCAGAAGATGTTATGATTTCCATAGTAGACAAGGCATTGCTGCCAAGACCATCTTAGTGGAAAAATTCCCTTTTTGAATCGAGTTCACTCCTCGTTTCAGTCCTGTAGCACTGAACCGGATTAACGTACCATTCCGGCCATGTCTATCTCATGAGATATAAATCTTTACCCAATGCATTGGAGGGAGGTATAGGTCCCACCCATCTCATAATGAAATCATTCTTACTTGTGCCACAAAATAAACTTAAAACATTCATCATAACCCAAAGAATAAAATGGGTTCCATAAACATCATCCCATCACTTCATAATCCATATAAAACAAATGGAAATTTCATCATAAGAAAAGGGAACCATGTAAATCATAGAGACATTAAACTTGAAACATACACATATGAAATAATGTCATCCTAGATGGAAAATGGTTTTGATAAAACATTTGAAATGAATTCTTGAGGAAAATATCCTTTCTTCGTCAAAATCATTTTCTTTTCAAAAAATTCCATGCACTTTTAAAATAAAAGTATTTTGTAGAAAATAGTCATAAAATCATGTAGTGTAAGCTTCATCAAAATGAGGCGTTATGAAACCATAAAAATCCATTCTCGCCGTATAAGTTAAAATTAACATTCTCCTCGTACTTTTGTCAGAAAAGTCAAAATGTACTCGTATGGTAAAAAAATTCCTTACATACCATGTAGTAAAAGTCAAAAATGGTTAAAAATGACTTTAAACATACATTAAAATAGTTTTATAAAACATGTACATGGATGATAGAAATAACCCCAGTAAATACTTACGAATATGCAACCTCAGATAAAAATGAGATTTGAAAAATTATCCCTTACCTTAGGTGCAATATGCATCGTACGTATCCGAAACTCTTGTATAATTATTTAAATAATGTCATTGACTTATTAAAAAATCATATTAATTGTTATGATATCATATATGGTTCACTTATGACATTATATTACCCGTTCTTTTGTAAATTCCATGTTAAAGATCGTTTTTTGGTAAAATCGTTTCATTTGTCGTCTGTGTTTTGACTTGTAATTATTCAAATGATTACTTAGATCATTATTACATAATTTAAGAATATAAAACGTGAATTTATATATAATATATATTCATAATATAAATAAATTTAATAGATCGATAAATGGAAATGAATACACTGTTCATGGAGACGGTAGGTCGTACGTACGCATGAACGCTGTTTTCGTTTCCTTATTGAATTGAATGGAATTAATTATATGACATACATATATATATACATAAATCCAGTAGAATTATTATGTCATATATTTCATGATCACTTATTATATATACTTTATAATCATTCTTGAATTGTTAACATGGAAAATCAATCTCATCATGTCGTGGAGACTGTAATCCGTACGTACGCACGAGCGATGATATTGTTCCCATATTTATTGAATCGAATTAGAGTGAATTATATAATATCTTAGAATCATTATGATTTTATAATAATCATATTTATTTATTCTTTACACCATTATACCCATCCAAGTAAGGTGGTGGTGGAAAAATAGATTACACCACGGCGTGGAGACGGTATTCCGTACGGATGCACGCGCGGTGATTTCGTTTTCCTTAGGATGAATAGAAGGTGAAATGGGGTTGTTTCATATTTATAATGACATATCAATATATTTTTGATGATGATTTTATTACAATATAATGATACAACTAAAGAAGATGAGGTAGAAGAAAAAATAAATTTGAAAGAATCGGTAATGGATATTACCTCCTCTTCGATACGCCTCTTTGAAACCTCCTATTAGGGCACTATGATTGGTCTTTTAACTAGACCCGGACCACTAGGATGTTTCTAGGGAAGTGGAGAATATAAATAGGCAGAGTTTGGCCGATCATGAAGGCTAAAAGTGGTGTAAGGAGGAGAGGGAGGAGGTTCCCTTTTATAAGGGAGTAGAGGGGCACCTTTGGAATCATCAACAATATTAGCATAATATAAATTCAAACAACACATAAAAACCACGAAAAATGACTCAATTATAATGATATATTATATAGGGTTTTAATCTCATCAACTAATAAAATTTAGAAATGTTTTTATCATATTTTAAACCTTATCATTTGGATTTATCCTTATTTAATCTATTTAAGTTTATTTGTGGTAATACAATTCTAAATTTTAAATAGTTATAAATAATCACATATGTGTTGTTAATTTTCCATAATTTGATACTTTATGACATTTTAGACTATATAAATTTAAATTTATAATTTTTAAATATTTTTTTTATTTTTAAACAATTTAATAATATGTTATTTTTTTAAAATAACAAATTTGTCAATTTTGTCACTATTCAATTATTTGAATATAAATAAAATATAAACAAAGGAGATATTCGAACTAAAATATTTAATAGATTCCTAACATGTCACATTTGTCTTGAAAATTCTTTGAGAACATTAAATAGTTCATATAATATTTATTTTAATATTTTTAATACCATTTATTTGGTATATCACTTAATAAAATAATTATTGAATGATTTTGGTATAATTATTTAATATACATATATGTTTCATAAAAATTCAAAATAAAATCTTTTGATTAATATAAATATCAAATATTTAATAATAATAATTTTACTCGAATTTATCATCTTAAAATAACAACATGTAAATTTTTATCTTTACTAAATTATGAAAGTGAAAATTTTGGAATCATTTCAAATAAAATATTATAAGTGTCATAATTGCCTTAATAAGGATCCAAATGTTCAACAATTTGGACAGTGGATTATTAGGTTTTATATATACACTAATAATACGTTTGTTGCAGATTTTTGGGCCTTTTGAAATGTATTACTCTTTCAATAAAAACTAAATTATTGATTTTTCACTAAATAAATAATTTCTGTATCATTAATGTATAAGATAATAAGGTAATTAAATAACTCTTAAAAATTACAAATAAACTAACATGGTAAAGAAAAACATTTTATCTTTAAAATGTGTAATTATAACCGAATTTATATTCTGTATAAACTTATATTAAAAATAAATTAATTATTAAAGTTGAGTGAGACATATTTCACATTCCATTAAATAAAATAAAATAAAGGTCTTAATCACCTCCATGTGTGTTCTAATGGATTCCATTTAGACAGAAATATGAATTAGGACAAAATATAATCATCCAAATGTATTAATACAAGAATTAAGATAATTTTATAATATTATATTTACCCTTAATTACCCAATTTACCTTTTACTATGGTAAATAAAATTTACCCTTGAGACTATTCATAAAGCCCAAAACTAAAAAGTAGTCAATTAATATAATTTGGACCCACTAATTCCAAATATGGAATCCATTTTTCAAAATTCAATACACATATGTTTAAGAAATTAATTTAAAATTAATCCCATTATCAAAATAAAACGGGTTTTTGTTTAAAACATTACAAAAGATTGAATTTATTTATCCTACGAATTCAATGTCAAATCAATGGTAATGAAATACATTATATTAAATGGTAAAAATATATTCTATTTATACTTTAAAACCATTCAATATTATAATTTAACCATATTAATTATTATGATGAAAACAGTTGTTTTTAATTAAAATATATCATGTTTTTACTATTCATTAAAATATGAAAGTTATCAGAAAAAATATAAAAACTTTATCCAATGTAAATTTGTATATCATGATTCAAAAGGAGAAGTTTATTTTGTAAAATTGAACTTATAAGCATGTCAAAAACAAGATTTAAAGTGGGTGCTCCATAAAAAGGTGGCAAAAATGCATTTTTAAAAAAATGCTTATTTTACCCGAAAAATTTATTTTGTTCTTATACCATGTTCTAGAAAATGTGTAAGATGAATAATAATGTTATAAAATTCAAAATTTAGTTAATACTATTCATAAAGGCTAGTTCATAATAATATTATAATAATATATCGTTGTTTAGTAAAACCCAGTATTGCGTACAACACACGCTATCGAGGAAGGTCGCGATTACGTGTAATGCAAGCCATGTCAGGGTTGCATGTAGTGCATGCCTCCTATTTTGTTGTGTATAATTAATAAATTGAATATATATATATATATATGCAATGTTTCGTAGAGTAACTACTATCAAACAAACATGAAATTGTGTGTAAAACGACCCAAGATTAGTGTTGCATATACTGCAAGCTAATACGGTGTTGTGTATAGCGCAAGATAATCTTGGTGTAGCGTACAACAGAAGATATGAAAGAAATTAAAAATAATATATCTTATAAAATCTTGGGTTGATACTTTCTATCCCCCTTAATATGAATTTCGCCCTCAAAATTCGTCGGGGTTATAAATCATTTACTATTCATTGAAACCCACATCGTAAAAAGGAATACTAAAACAGAATTTTAAAAACTAAAGTATAAAATGTAACGATTATCCAATGTAACTCATCGTTGGGTTTCCATATAGGAGAACATAGGTGAAAATATGGATTTGGAAGAGAAATCTAAACATCATGTTCTGATGGAGAGTGGTAGAGAACATGGCTATAAAAAAGCCAACAATCAAAAAGCCATAAATTTTTTATGGTCTAAGGTACCATCTGATTCAACAGATATAAGAACACTAGGACAAAAAAAAAATTGTATTCAAGATCATTTCCCTAATGTTGAAAAAATTGGAATTAGAAGAAATACGTTCTTGATTTTGGTACAATCTCACTGTTGGTCATTCCTTGGACAATTTACACTTTATATCTTAAAGAAATGAAGTTGAATTTTCATTTGCGATGTGTTAGCCGATCATATGATAGAATGACAGGTCATTCCATCTGTTCTCAAACAAAAATTTTTCAAAAGTTATCAAATATACATAAGTCCATCTATAGTGAGATTAATCGTATATGATTCCAAAAATGAACTTATACTTTATATATCATACCACTTAATAAAATAAAACTAGTTTCTAATAACTAGGGACTTCCTTTAGTCCAGTGGTAGGCGATAAAGGCCAATCACACATCGGATGTGGGTTTGATTCCCACAGCCTTTTCCGATGCGATGGGTTGTTGCCCGTCCTGCTGTTTTTCCTTTTTCTAAAACTACATTACGATAACATCCCATCAATAATATAGAAAAAATTTATATCCTTAAACAATACTAACTTATATCCAACATAATACATTCCAATCTTTAGTCTTGTAAAAAATAATTCGGTCCAAGCTTTTAGTATAAAGAAAACAATTAGTAGAAAGGTTATCTACCTAGAATGTGAATACAAGCATTTATCCCACATATATCATAAGATATATCTGTTTGGTTTCATTCCAAACACATGAATACCTTTTTCATATATTCTCTTGAAACATAAATTACCATAGAACGTTAGTGAAAACATTAATACTATCAAAAGGTAACTCTTTCCACATACCAAAATCCTAAAAAATATATATAATCAAACCATAATATAACTTAGTTCTTATATCAGTCATGAGCTCATGAGTATAATCAAACATCTCATTATCTTCTTATCCATTCATTATATGCATATCATCTACATTCTGAAAATATCTGAATAACCTTCCATGGTTACCGGTACCATTCAACACATAATTTCAAATACTTTAGGAAAAACAATAGTGTAACAATCCTTAGATGATTATTTATTCCATAGTACCATACATTATTCTTTATAAACATACAATCATTCCACTAAATTATTAAACCACTGACCGAGCTTCATCATTTATTTCATCTCATATTTCATTTGTAGACTCTTCATCATCATCCACGTAAATACTACTCATATGACCATGTTGATTCTCTTCATGATATTTTCCCTTAGGGCATTGGTTTGTATAATGCCCATACATTCCACCTTTAAAATATCTAATCATTGTTGATGTCATAGCTATATAATTATCCTTGTCCATGGTGTTAACTGAACATTTTCCTATTCACTTATTGGCTTTGTGTCCTTCCTTTCCACACCCAAATCATCTTCTAGTTCCTTTGAAACAATCTCCCCGATGCCTCTTCCCACATGATTTACATGAGGGAAATTGAACTTTCTTTCCTCTATGATCATCATGAAACTCCATCTTTCTCTTATTATCAGAGTCGGGAAACTTACCAAAGTTTAGATTATTGATCATATTATGAGATTTCTGATTAGGCATAATAACGATGTTTGGACTTCCAAATCCCATTTCATTTGATTGATCAGGAATAATATCAATCCATTGTCTGTCATATCCTCCATTATCGTGAATCTTCCTGTTTCCAGCCATTTTCTGAAACTCAAAAAGAATAGTGTGAGAGGAAAAAATCATGCTAGGGAAAAAAACATAGTAAAGGGGGAGTACCATCAATATCTAACATCTTAGGTTAAATTCTAATATCATTATCGTGGTTCTAGGACTATATCCTATACGTATACTTATCCTTAGGGACAATCCTAGACATACCTTAGAAATATCTCTAGGGATCTCACTAACGTTTTTGCATCCTAGTTTCCAAAGGTTGACTAAATCTTTCCTCTGATACCAACTGTAGAGACCCGAAACATGACATACATGGACATTACATTACTTTTGTGGAATACATAATACATAACAAAAAACAGACACACAAGGACCGTAATAGTTTAGTGTCTTTGGAAATGTGGAATATAAATTTCTAATAAAGTTGAATGATCTTCAACAACTCCGATAATGATATTACCCTTTTTGTTTCCTTACCTGAAACCTTCTTTTATTTCCTGGGGAAAAATAAAACATAAAAAGGGTGATCTCGAATGCTCATTAAGGGAAAACATAGAGGACATAAAACAATCCATAAACATTTGAAAGAAAAAACATGAACATGAAATTTGAACATCAAAATCTTGAGCAAAGTCATAAATCGTGGAAGTACGTAAGGAATATATCATAATGAAACATCAACCAAGATAAAATATAATGGGAATAAAACGTATAATTGTGGCAAAAATTCAGCACTTGTTATGATTTCCATAGTAACCAAGGCATTGCTACCAAGACCATTTTAGTGGACAAAGTCCCTTTCTAAATTGAGTTCACTCCTCGTTTCAGTCCTATAACATTGAACCGAATTAACATACCATTCCATCCATGTATATCTCATGAGATATAAATATTTACCCAATTCATTGGAGGGAGATATAGTTACCACCAATATTATAATTAAATCATTATTACTTGTTCAACAAAATAAACTTAAACCATTCAACATAACCCAAAGAATAAAATGGGTTTCATAAACATCATCCCATCATTTCATAATCTATATAAAACAAATGGACATTTTATCATAAGAAGATTGAACCATTTAAATCATAGACACATTAAACATGAAACATACACATATTAAATAATTTCAACTTAAATGGAAAATAGTTTTGATAAAACATTTGAAATGAATTCTTGAGTAAAATATCCTTTCTTCATCAAAGTCATTTTATTTTAAAAAAATTCCATGCACATTTAAAATAAAAGTATTTTTTTGAAAATAGTAATAAAATCATGTAGAGTAAGCTTCATGAAAATGAGGCATTATGAAACCGTAAAAATCCATTCACGCCGTATAAGTTAAAAATAACATTCTCCTCGTACTTTTGTCGGAAAAGTCAAAAAGTACTCATATGGTAAACAAATTCCATACATACCATGTATTAAAAGTAAAAATGGTTAAAAAGGACTTTAAAAATACATGAAAACGCTTTTATAAAACAAGGATATGGATGATAGAAATAACCCCAATAAATACATACGAATAAACAATCTCGGATAAAAATGAGATTTGCGAAATTATCACTTACCTTAGGTCCGATATGTTTCGTACATATCCAAACCTCCTGTATAATGATTTAAATAATGTCATTGACTTATTACTGAATCATATTCATTGTTATTATATCATATATGGTTCACTTATGACTTTATATTACCCGTTCTTTTGTAAATTCCATGTTAAAGATCATTTTGGGTAAAATCGTTTCGTTTGTCGTCCGTGTTTTGACTTGTAATTATTCATATGATTACATAGATCATTATTAATTAATTCCAGAATATAAAACATGATTTATATATAATATATATTCAGAATATACATATATATAATAGATCGATAAATGGAAATAAATACACCGTTCATGGAGACGGTAGACCGTACATACGCATGAACGCTGATTTCGTTTCCTTATTGAATTGAATGGAATTAAGTATATGAAATACATATATATATACATAAATACAGTAGAATTATTTTTTCATATATTTCATGATCACTTATTATATATACTTTATAATCATTCAAGAATTGTTAACATGGAAAATGAATCTCATCGCGTCGTGGAGACGACAATCCGTACGCACGCACGAGTGATGATATTGTTCCCATATTTATTGAATCGAATTGGAGTGAATGATATAATATCTTAGAATAAGTATTATGTTATAATAATCATATGTATTTATTCTTTACACCATTATATCGATCCAAGTAAGTTGGTGGTGGAAAAACAGATTACACCACGGCGTGGAGACGGTATTCCATACGTACGCACGCGCGGTGATTTCGTTTTCCTTAGGATGGATAGAAGGTGAAATAGGGTTGTTTAATATTTATAATAATATATAATAATATTAGTGATACTTATGTTATTTCAATATATTGAAACAACTAAAGAATAGGAGGAAGAAGAAGAAATAAATTTGAAAGAATCGGTAATGGATATTACCTCTTCTTCGATACGCCTCTTTGAAACCTCCTCTTAGGGCACTAAGATTGGTCTTTGAAGTACACCGGGACCTATAGGATGTTTCTACGAATGTGTAGAAGATAAATTTTCAGGGGTTGGCTGAGCTTTAAGGTTCAAATTGGTGTAATGGGGAGAGGGAGGAGGTGACCTTTTATAAGGGATGAGAGAGGCACCTTTGGAATCCTCAAAAATATTAGTTTAATATAAATTCAAACCCCACATAAAAACCACCAAAAATGACTAAATTCAAAGATTAGATGAGATCGGGTTTTAATCTCATCAACCAATAAAATTTAGACATGTTTTGATCTTATTTTAAACCTTATCATTTTGATTTATCCTTATTTAATCTATTTTACGTTTATTTGTGGTAATACAATTCTAAATTTTAAATGGTTATAAATAATCACTTATTTGTTTTTAATTTTCTATAATTGTATAATTTATGACATTTTAGACTATATAAATTTCAATTTATAATTTGTAAATATTTTTTTGATTTTTAAACAATTTAATAATATGTTAGTTTTATAAAATAACAATAATGTCAATTTTGACACTATTCATTTATTTGAATTTAAATAAAATATAAACAGAGGATATATTCAAAATAAAATATTTAATAGATTCCTAACATGTAAAATATGTCTAGAAAATTCCTGTATAACATTAAATAGTTCATATAATTTTTATTTTAATATTTTTAATACCATTTATTTGGTATATCTCTTAATAAAATGATTAGTACAACATTTTTGTATAATTATTTAATATACATATTTGTTGCATAAAAATTAAAAAGAAAATCTTTTGATGAAGAAAAATATAAAATCTTTTATAAAAATAATTTTACTTGAATTTATCATCTTAAAATAACAACATATAAATTGTTATCAATACTAAATTATGAAAGTGACCACTTTAGAATCATTGAAAATAAAATATTATAAGTGTCATAATCACCTTAATAAAAATCAAAATGGCCAAAAATTATGCCAGTGGATGTTTAGGATTTATATATACACTTATAATAAGTTTTTTACATATTTTTTGGCTTTTTGATATGTATTACTATTTCAATAAAAACTAAATTATTGATTTTTCACTAAATAAATAATTTCTGCATCATTAATGTATAAGATAATAATGTAATTAAATAACTCTTAAAAATTACAAATAAATTACCATGATAAAGAAAAACATTTTATATTTTAAATGAGAATTTATAACCGAATTTATATTCTGTATAAACTTATATTAAAAATACATTAATTATTAATGTTGAGTGAAACATATTTTACATTCCTTTAAATAAAATAAACTAAAGGTCTTAATCACCACCAAGTGTGTTCTAATGGATTAAATTTAGACCCAAATATGACCTAGGACTAAATATAATCATCCAATTGTATTAAGGCAAGTATTATTATAATTTTATAATATTATATTTATCCTTAATTACCCAATTTACCTTTTTCTATGGTAAATAAAATTTATCGTTGAGACAATTCATAAAGCCCAAAAATAAAAATTAGTCTATTAATATAATTTGAACCCACTGATTCCAAATATGGAATCCATTTTTCCAAATTCAATACACAGAAGTTTCAGAAATTAAATTAAAATTAATCTCGTTGTGGAAAGAAGACGGTTTTTTGATTAAAACATTGCAAAAGATTGAATTTATTTAACCTACGAATTCAATGTAAAATCAATGCTAATGACATATATTATATTAAATCGTCAAAATATATTCTATTTATACTTAAAAACAATTCAATATTATAATTTAACCATATAAATTATTATGATGAAAAAAGTTGTTTTTAAATAAAATATAGAGTGTTTTTACTATTCATTAAAATATGAAAGTTATCATAAAATTATAAAAACTTTATCCAATGTAAATTTTTATATACTGATTCAAAATAAGAAGTTTATTTTGTAAAATTCAACTTATACAAATGTCAAAAACTATATTTAAAGTGGATGCACCATCAAAAGGTGGAAAACTGCATTTTTTAAAAAATAGTTATTTTACCCGAAAAATATATTTTGTTCTTATACCATGTTCTAGAAAATGTGTAAGATGAATAATAATGTTATAAAATTCAAAATTTAGTTAATAATATTCATAATGGATATTTCATAATAATATTATAATAATATATCGTTGTTTAGTAAAACCAGTATTGCCTACAACACACGCTATCGCGGAAGGTCGCGATTATGTGTAATGCAAGCCAAGTCAGGGTTGCGTGTAGTGAATGACACCTTTGTTGTTGCATATACCAATATAAATTGAATACATATATATATATATTCAATGTTTTTTAGAATAACTACTATCAAACAAACATGAAATTGTGTGTAACACGATCCAAGATTAGTGCTGCATATACTGCAAGCTAATACGGTGTTGCATATAGCACAAGATAATCTTGGTGTAGCGTACAACAGAAGATATGAAAGAAATTAAAAATAATATATCTTATAAAATCTTGGTTTGTTACATTTATGTTTATTTTACATAATCAGACACAACCTATGAATTTAATAATTTCAATTGACAATTTATTAGAATTATCTATGTTTTCATAAAAATCACATATATAAAATAATATTTTATATTTTATTATATGTTTTGAATTATCATAATATTCCTTTAGGTAGTTAATTACTTCCATATCATAAAAAATATGATAATTTAGTTTATAATTTTTATGATCATTTTATTTACATGTTTATATGTCTTATTTCATATATTGTTAAATTTTAAATTCTTTTAATACTCCACAAATGAAAATTATAGTTTTGATGTTTTATTATCCTTAATAGTTCATATGTCCATATGAGTTGGAAATTTCTCAAGGAATTTTATTTTTAAATTAGTAGATGTGTTTTATTTGGGACTAAGTACTCAAGTCGAAATTCCAATATTTGAAATTCCAAAAAAATATAGTTTTTACATATATAATGTGGATATAGAGGTCAATCGAGTTCCCAGATTTTCTTTGGAGGATTCATGTTATGTTTTGGGAGATTTTTTTTTCTAACTATAGAATTTTTTTTGGCTTAAATTTTTTAGGAGAAACATTGAGAAACATAGATAAAACAATTTTGTTGTTAATTTTTCATTTATATTGGTTTTTTCAGGATTATAAGACTATTTGGTACAGATATTGTAGCATTCATAGGTATACTGAGTGAGGTTTATGAGGGAACATTTTCCTAGTGTGAGGACAATTTTAAAATGATTAGGGAACACATCCTATGAACGTTTTCAGTCAAATATATTCCAATTTTTATATGGGTTCTAGTGGTGTGTGGAACAGTTGGTGCACTATTAGGAAACATTGTGGAAAAACAATGCATGGGGTGTTGGCATTATACTGTGCAGATTTAATTATTGTTGAATGATTTATCTAAATATGAATAAAAAGTGTGTGTCGATTTTATTAAGGTTAGTGGAGGTAGAACAATTGCCTCATGGTTTGGAAACCTATGTTTCCACACCATGTATCTACCTAGAATATCATTAAAAGGGTAAGTTCACCAAATTACCCCTTATTATTTTTAGACACTCCACCCTCTTCCTAACCCAGTTTTTCTACACAATATAGGGAGATTTCATCCCCCTTCTCCCTTCTACCTCCTCATATTTGGGTGTATATTCTTGGTTATTAATTGAATTAAAAGTATAATATCTTTTCCACTTCCCCTAATTTTACACCACCAATTTTAATTTAATTTCATACGGTTTGGTTTAGGGATTAAATTTTGATTCAACTATAGTGTATCGGGATCATCATCGGATTTTGGGTCTTTTGGTTAGCTTGTAGAGATGAGATCCCTAGATGGTTTCAACACACTATTTCTTAATTTTTCCTTAAGGTGTGTGAGTGTGGTGAAATTTTTTAGGTTTTACCTAGTTAAATAATAAAATTAACAATCCTAATGTCATTACCACATAAGAATTTTCTTTGGAATGGTGTCAAGAGTTCATTGTGGAAAACTCATGGCCATAGACTAGAAAACTGATAATACATTATTTCCTAATGATATTAGTGATTATTAAAGAATTTTTACTGAAATGTTTATTCTAATTGATAAATTATATTTTTTATGTTACTATTTTTTCATAGCATGTTTCGTGATCGTGTCAGGTTGATATGATCTAATTGGTAAGCTGATGAATTTGGAAATGAAATTGATGTGCCCTAGAATAGCCACCAATGGGCCTTCGGGATATGTAATGGGTTTCCCTCTACCAAGTTAAAAGAGGTCTTTGCTTTGATTTAATAATAAAAATGAGGCTACGGCCCCATTTTTTAAATAAAAATATAATCACACGATGTGAAAACACAGTGAACTGCTAATTATTATATAAACATTAAACATTATATTGTCACATCTATGTTTTGAATTTAGAAAAAAATGGTCATATAAAATTATGTTCACAATCTTATTTAGAGTCTGCTATGTCAAACATAATTTTTTTATTAACCATAACATTCACATATGAATAATAACATATCGTTATGAATTTTATTGAATAGAAAATGAGCAAAAAAAATATAAACATCACCCATTTATTTATAAATACAAATTTGACATCTTAAAAGTTATAGAATGATCATAGTATAAGTACTGGTACTTTTTATTGTCATAAATATTTTATTTACAATTTAATGATTAATTTAATAATTGAAAATAGAAATTGATTTTCATAAAATTTAATCATTAATATTTACATTATTGTCATACAGTTATAAAATAATTTTATGGGTCCATGATTAATTTTCTAGGTTTTATAAAACAAGTTGTAGTTTTAATATTTTTATTAATATTTTTTTATTTTATTTACAAATTAAATGAAAAAAAAGTAAAATTATTTTCAAAAATAGATTTTATTTTTTAATTCTAAAGGTTGAAACATGTTTTCGGTGAATTTTTTGGGTTTTTCTAAAATACTTAAATTTTTCATGAATAATAAAAATATTGTTTTGAGTTTTTGGTATGTTTAAAGTCATCATAATATTCTAATAATTAATATAAAATTCTGGTATGCATTTGTATAGTAATATTTGATATGTTGTGTCCCATGTGGCTAATACCATGGGAAAATACCATGGGAAATCCCATGGTCCTGGTAAAAACCTCGATTGAGGTTTCCTTTGAGATTAATAAAAAACTCTCCATCTTTCCCTATAAATACCCACTCTTTACAACATTTTCCGTCATTAAAAATCCCTCATCCTCAGATCTCTAGTATATTTACCTCCCTTTCAGTCCTCCCATGATGTCCTCAAGCCCCCAAGGTCCTAGCTTTTATTTTTTTGGAGTTACCCTGAAAGGTAATGCAATCTACCTCTCTTATCTATTTCAAGATTTCATTTTATGTTATTCATTTTACTTTCAATTCAATAATGGTAGGATATATCATTTGGTATTCCACATACATTACATATTATGTAATAATGATGAGATATCTATTTTTTATCTCAATAAAATATTTTATTATATTTAAAGAAACATTGTTAGGATGCTGAATTTTTGTAATGGATCTCTCAACTTTTCATTTATTTTACGTTCATTTCATTTATTTTTCATTCCTCATCTACTTTCATCCAAATGTTTTGATGACTCTATTATCACAAACATACTGTAATGTTTTCATTTTGACCGAATTATCCTTCATCGTTGCGCATTTCCCATTCTTTTATTCTAAAAATTAAAATACTATTTGAGATGTGATAATTTACCACATTCAAGGATGATAGGTTTTCAATTTTCATAACAGTATTCAATTCTATCCATGAAACAATTTTCATGGTTTAACCATAACATTATATATTTATTATTTCAAATATATGTTTTTTTAATCCTTTTATAAACATGTATTTTATTTATAAAATAAAACATGTTACTTGTGGGCAAGAACTGCCAGTTAACCCAAAAGGTTGTCAATATAGTTTTAAATATTGTTTATTCTTCACTCTATGTACCCAAATGAAATTTAAAAAGATGTAAAATTAAGTACAATAAGTAATATAATATAACTCAAATTATTGATAACCATCTCAATTTTACATGATTCTCTGAACATGAATATACGTGAACAGATCATTAAAACCAAGAAAGAAAACAGACCCAAAAAATGAAATTGAACCTCCTAACCAATAAAATAGGTCATGAATGAACTCAAAAATGATTTAAGAAACAACATAAATATAGAATATTTTTGGGAATTATAAATTAATGATCCTTATTTGATTATTCAGGTAATTAATATCAAGTGGAAAATACCATTGTACTTAAGGTAAGGGGTCCACTATATTTCACTTTTATTCAAAAATGTCCTCTATGCTATGGTATTTTATGTGTAATCCCCAATTGTGGGTTATGATTTCAAACCTCCCCCATATTTACCTCTTGATGTATATGTGATGATAAACCCCTTTATCTCTCTTGAATCTCTCTTAAGTACCCCTGATAACATGCCAATAATCAGTAAGGAATTCTACGAAAGTCTGCTTCATTCCTTCGGGTTTCCTTATTATTCATTATACCATAATTAATTTTTCATATCTATATATTTGAATCTTAAAATTTTAGTTGAAATGTACATATTCACTTATCAAGACACTTATATCATTCTCTTTTTGTGATATCCATTCTTTTATGTGATTCAATCATCAATACTTCCCGATAAGAAAACCTATTTTAAGGGAACATCTAGAATTCTTACCCGATTTCAAGTTCACTATATATTATTTATAAGCCCCCATTTTCTTCATAAAATGACTTTTTTTATTATTAAAACCTTCTAGGTTCAATTCTAGTTTTATATAATGTATTGTTCCCTTTCTATTTTAAAGGCTCTATAGTATTTTTCTTTAAAACATCCCATAATTATTTTAGTGATTAAATTTCTTAAATAATATTTTGACATGTTCTCAATTATAAATGAAATCAACTACCAGGATACATGAATATTTTACCTTATGAGTGTCCATGTATATTTTAATTCATTTCACTCATGGACACTTTTATGATATGCCCATTCATTATGCTTCAGGGCATGAATGTGATAACCATTTCTATCTATATGATCCCATAAGTTTATGTATGATTGATTTTGTTTAATTAGTTATTTGGAAAGAATATTCCTGAAATGTAATTATTGGTATGCCCAGATAGTTCTCTAGTGAATTGGGTAAAGGTAATTATCATGAGATGTTATGTACGACGGTCATGGTAGTTAACCATGGATTATGAAACTATGAGAAACATTCTTCGCAGTTATCCTTGACTCGCACTAAAGTCGTGTTTTATGTTACTACCTCATTTCTATGATTCCATGATTATATGATACCATGTTTATATGGTATGATTCCATATGTTAACTTTCTTTTTATATCATCATGTCATTCCTTTTATCCCATGTGTTAATGCTTTTACTTTGTGGTTATTCTCTTACTTGGCTATTCATCTCATCCCTTTGTTCATGTGTTCCCCAGGGTTCCCTATGACGATTTTTGAGCACAATGGATGATAGTAACTCAATTTTAGGATTAAATAATGAATTTTTTTTATTGTACCATGTTTTCTTTTTTATTTACCTAGTCTTCAAAGACACTACACTTCATGATCCTTGTCTGGTACTCAATAGTTGAATTATTTTTAAAATCATGTAATGTTATGTGTAAATTTATAGGGTCTCTATATTTGTTATAAGAGTAAGGTCTAGTTTTTTTGTAGATTATTAATAGAGTAATTTACTAAGAACCATAAGGACGATAGTAAGTATAAGAAAATACCCCTCAATTTTTGTAGGTTTAGTGTAAGTGGTCTATCGATAAAATACATCAATGCTTGGATACAAATATGTATAGGTGGTTCTAGTACATATATATCTATGTGTAATCCCCAAAAATACTGATTTGAGCTAGACTTGAATGTGAACTATTGCACCAAAATGGGACTTGATAAAATCTTGGTTTCGCACACCTAGGGGATATTCTTTGGTAAATTCATGAGCTTGGTACAAACCATTATTATGGGACAAAAGATCCAATAATAATATAAGTTACGTTATAGATTAAGGATAATAGTGATTGAAACATAGGGAATAACAATTTAGGATATACTTCTCTTTTACAATATTATCATCTTATGTTCTATGTTTCCTTTTCTGCTTAATAGATATGTATTAAATCCCTCTAATTGTATGTTCTATTTCATAGATAATAGCAGGAAATAAAATAACATGTGCCAACAATCAATGTGATAGGGAATTTGAATACTTCCCTAATGATGTGCCTGATATGATGGGAATAGGTTGTCAAAAAATCCTGACTGTACTTTCACAGCTCGCTCAAGTAATGACAATAACATAAATCATATAGAATACTTTTATCCTCCCTAGAGAGAGAATGTTTCCATTGAATCTTTCATGCCACAAAGGCCTAACATGATTAGTTGGTCATCTTATCCCCTCCTCACTGAATAGTGTATTAACTCCATTGAAATGATAATCTTTGTCCTCTCGATCTCAGAAGATGAAAAAGTTGTACTTGAGGTCTATCATTTTGATGGGGAAGCTAATTAGTGGTCAACACTAATCACGAATCTGAATCCCCAAGAAAAAATTTATTCGATGGATTGGGAGGAATTCAAGAGAATTTTTTCAATAAATATTTTCCCCAAAACCTATGTAGCAATATGGAAATATAATTCCTCATACTCAAGAAGAAGGAAGATGAGTCCATAAGGGTGTATGAATAAATCTTTACAAGGCTTGTATGGTATGCCTCATGATTTTTTATGAACGCCGAAAGAATGTGGATCAATTTATTAGTGGACTAAATCCAATTCTACGAAAAGTATTAGTGATTCGAGACATAAACAGCTATGTGCAGATTGTCCATTATGCCCTTATGGATGCAATGAAGATCGAATACTTCCAGTGGTATTGTGGGCCTAGAAAAAAAATAGGAAAATAGAATCCAATGTGGGAAATTCCTAAAATTAATTCCATTATCAAAAGAATACTAGTCATCCCACGTGTAAAAATGAGGGAAGAATCATAATGAGAACTATCCATAGGGAACCAGGAATTTCTTCAAATGTGGAAATATGGGATATATTGTTAAAAAAAATTTAACGGGATATTAAGAATCCCAATAATGTGGAAGAATATAATAAGGATCATATAACCAGTCAACCAATGGTGTAGTGTCACAATAATAAAGAAGACATACATTACGAAAAAAAATCCTTAAGCCAAGGGTTGTTTGAGGAAATCAACACAAACTCCAAGGAAACATGTTAGGGCTTATTCTATCAATACTGATAAGGTGGATCTGTAGAACGATGTGGTGAAAAGTATTCTGGTTATTCATTCATGAATAGAGAATGTACAATTTGATTTTTCTAATATGAATTATTTCATTTCTTGAAAGTTTGTAGAACTATTCACACCCCACCTCAATATTTGGAGGATAAGTTATATATTATAATAGTGAATGGGGAATTTATTGCTTCCATGGTTTATAAATCATCCCTATATAATGTTTGTGGACTTAACCCTTATCAAATCATTCCATTCTTCCTTTATGGGAGTTTGACGATATTTTCGGCATGGATTGGCTATTTTTATTCAAAGCCACCATCAAATTTCGGTAACGGGAGTTCACTCTTCACAACCCAATACATCTTCTAATTATTTTCAAGTGTATGGATGAAGATGAATCTTCTTTAGAATTAGTGTATCTAATGTGGATATTAATTTCTTTTTGAGAAATCTTTTCTAGATCAAATTATTGACTCAAAGGAGGGAATCATGCTTGAGGTCATGCCCATCGTAAGGGATTACAATAATGATTCTCCTCGTACTTTTAATGCAAAAGTCAAAAAGTACCACATATGGTAAAAAATGTAATGATTCATTCCATAACACAAAGTAAAAGTAAAATAGGGGTAATAATGAAATTAAAAATACATTTAATAATATTAAAAACATTATGAAAAACATTTTTATATACATGGATGAAAAATATAACCCCAATAAATACTTACGTATAAGAAATCATGGATTAAAATGAGATTGCAAAATTATCCCTTACCTTAAGTCCAGTTTCTTCCATATGTGTCCGAGACTCCTTTATAGTGGGTTTAAACTTATTATTAACTTGTAACATAACCATAATAATTGTTATGATATCTTATATGATTCACTTATGACTTTATTTTACCTGTTCTTTTGTAAATTCCATGTTAAAGCAGCGTTTTGGGTAAAATCGTTTCATTTATCGTATGTGTTTCGACATGTTATTCTTACTTATATTCCGATTTACTTAATTACAGAATGTAAAACAAGATTTATATATAATATATATTCAGTATATAAATATATATGATAGATCGATAAATGGAATGAAATACACCGTTCATTGAGACGGTAGTCCGTATGTACATATGAACGCTGTTTTCGTTTCCTTATTGAATTGAATGGAAATAAGTAAATGAAACATATGTTTACACAAATACTGTATAATTATTATTTAATATCCTTCATGATTATTTAATATATATACTTTATAATAATACATGAATGGTTAATCATGGAAAATGAATCTCATCGCGTTCGTGGAGACGGTAGTCCGTACGTATGCACGAGTGATGATATCATTCTTTCGATATTAAAATCAAATATAATTGGATTATATATCATATATACAGATTCCTAATTATGTTATATTTATTATTTATATCATTTAAACTTATTATTATACCCATCCAAATGATGAAAATTTTAAATAACAAACTACACCACGACGTGGAGACGGTAGCCATACGTACCCACATATGGTGACTTTTTCATTCATAGGATGGATAAAGTAACTAAAATGGTTGTAAAATATTTATAATAACATCACAGTATATGTAATATACTTGATTTATTATTTTATAATGGAAACAACAAATAAGGAGGAATTGGATGAAGAAAGGAACTTGAAATAGGTGGTGACATATTTACCACTTCTTCGGTTTCTTCCTTTTGATTTGATCAAAATGTATCCATAGGTTAGATATCTGACTAAATAAAGGCCTCTAGGATTAAAGGATGATAGTTGGGAGGTTTTTTGGGAAGGTTTTCTCCACGAAAAATGGCTTTGGAGGTGTGAATTAGAGATAAGGGCGAGTGCTCTTTTATAAGACGGGTGAGGGGCACCATAGAAAAAACTTAAAATATTATTTTATAATAAATTCATATTCTATTTATAACGGCTCCAAACTGACTTATTTAGTGGCTAGGGTGTGTATGGGTCTAAATAATCTCAACAAATAGGTTTTAGACATGTTTATGTTACCATTTTAACCTTATCATTTACATTTAACTCTAAGTTAAATAATTTAACTTTTACGGTGTCTTCTGGTATTCTTAAACTATATGGTCAATAAACATTCTATAAACTGCCAATCAAACCCCAATTGGTTCATTAATGTCATATATAATTTTATATAAGTCTTTTGGCAGGACGTTATATTTTTTGGACCATTATATCAATTAATAATATAATATTTGTTTTAAAAACTCTTTTATATCAATTTTGACAATATTTGGTATTTGCTTTTCACTAAATTCATAACAGCATTATTAATTCGAAAAAAATTCATATAACCAACCCTAATATGTTATATTGACCTCTAAATTAGTTTAATTAATAAAAAGTATCAAATATCATTTATTTGGGTATTTATAATCTCAATTATGTTAATATTTTCATGAATAATATAATTATTGCATCATCATTTTGTCACAAATAAATTAATTTATTTAATTTCTAAAAAATATAAATAAAATAACATTATGTAGGAAATAGTTTTAAATTTATAATTAATATTTAGAGTCTAATTTATCTTATGTATAACACTTTATTAAAAAAAATTAGTTATTAAACTTTGATTTTAACTATTTTAACTCTTCTTTAAATAAAATAATAATAAGTGTCCTAATCTAATCCAAGTCGACCAAAGAGTTTCACATTTTATTCCTAAGGTTGTTTTTTCATCGAATTATACTTATCCAATATAATTAGGATATGTTTTTTGGTAATAATAATATCATTTTTACCCTTAATTACCCTGTTTACTTTTAACCATGGTAAATAAAAGTAAAAAGTTACTATTCACAAAAAATTATTTTTATCTTATTGAACCACATATTACTCATTGATATTAACTTTGTCTCCCGGAATTTTGAAATTCAACTCATTGAAGGGGTAAAATTAAGTTTTATTTAAATTTGAAAATTCTCATAGGAGGTGGGTAAAAGACGGTAAAAAGTTCAATAAATTTTTTATATATCTAAAATTGTTATAAAATGACTCCAATGAATTACATTGAACTTATATATGTATTATGTATATATTTTGACCTAAAATAAATTTATATAAAATAAATTATTATTTAAATAAAATGTTTGTTCTAACAAATAACTCAGTGTTTTCAGTATTCATCAAAAATTGAATGTTTTCAGAAAAATACCAAAAATTCACCCTAGGCTAATTTCAATATTCCTAATACAAAAAATGAAGTCCATTTTGAAAGATAAAATTTATAAAATTTCAAAAATTGGGTATTACTATTAATAATGGCCAGTTTATATAATATTTAAGTAATATATCGTTGTTTAGTGAAACTTGGTATTGCGTACAACGCAAGCTATCGAGGAAGGTTTCTCTTGCGTTTAATACAAGCCAACAATAGTGTTGTGTATACTACAAGCTAATACGGTGTTGCGTATAGTGAAAGATAATCTTGGTGTAGCATACAAAACAAGACATCAAAGAAATTAAAAATAATATTTCTCATAAAAGCTCGAGGAGTTACACATAGCTCAACCTTCTCTATCCACACAGTGAGCACAATGATGTATCGAGACCTCCGATAGAACTTTTGGTGGGATAATATGAAGAAAGAGACTGCTGAGTATACATCAATGCACCTAGTGTATCAAAAAGGGAAGGATGAAAGATAGAAGTCTACGGTTATGATGCAACCACTACCCATACTAACATGGATGTGTGATAAAATCACCATTGTCGTTTTCACTAGACTTCTGAGGACATATAGAGGAAACAATGCTCTATGGGTCATTGGGGATCGACTTACAAAGACATCTCACCTTATCACAACTCAAAAAGAATTATAATTTGATAAAAATTCATGAGTATATATCAAAGTGGTTGTAATGATGTATGGTGTACTACTATCTATTAAATCCGATCAAGATTTAATTTCAAATCGATGTTATAGAAAATTTTCAAAAATGCTCTATGAACTGAAATGAACATAATTATAGCCTATCATCCACAAACTGATGGCCAATTTGAGTGAATTATTCAGAAACTATAATATATATTGAGGGCATATTTTATGGACTTCAAAGGAGGATGGGACAAACAGCTTCCACTAGTTTAATTCTCCTATAACAACAATTTCCAATCGAGCATCATAATGCAACATATGATGTAACACCCCAAGCTACCATTGTACGCTTCTCTTTGAATAATACAATTTCAGGTGTTGTATGCAACTTTGAATTCTAACACACACCACAACCAATAAAACTAGTGGTTATGAAATGTAATACCTACTTTTTGAAATTTTATAAATTTTATCATTCAAAATGGACTTCATTTTTGATTCGGAATATTGAAATTAGGTTAGGGGAAAATTTTTGTATTTTTCTGAAAACATTCAATTTTTGATGAATAGTAAAAAATCATTGAGTTATAGTTTAAACCCAGATTCTTATTTAAATAATTATCTATATTATTTAAATTTATTTAAGGTCAAAATATATACATAATACCTATATAATTTCAATATAATTCATTGGATTTAGTTTAGAATAATTTTAGGTATATAATAATTTTATTGAACTTTTCACCGTCTTTAACCCACCTCCGAGGAGAATTTTTAAATTCATATAAAACATAATTTTACAGCTTATGTGAGTGGAATTTCGAAAATACGAGAGACACAGTTAATATCAATGCTTAAAATGTGGTTCAATAGGTAAAAATAATTTTTGGTGAATAGTAACTTTTTACTTTCATTTACCACGATTAAAAGTAAATAGGGTAATTAAGGGTAAAAATGATATTAATATTACCTTAACACATGTCTTAATTATATTTTCCAAGTTTCTATCGACCAAAAACAACCTTAGAAGTAAAATATTATCATTTAGGTCCACTAGGATTAGATTAGGACATTTATAATTATTTAATTCAAAGAATAGTTAAAAGAGTTAAAATCAATGTTTAATTACTAAACAATTTTTAATATAGGGTTATACATAATTTAAATTCGTTTATTAATATTCATTATAACTCTTAAGTGATTTCCTACATAATGGTATTTTATTTATAATTTTTAGACATTAAATAATTTAATTTATTTATGACACAATGGTGATGCAGTAATTACCTAATTAATGAAATATTAAAATAACTGATATTATAAATATCAATATAAATGAAAGTTGAGACTTTTTGTGAATACCAATAATTTTCTAGGATAATATGACATATTAGTATTGGTTATATAAATTTTTTTGGAAGTAATAATGCTGTTATGAAATTATAAAAAACAAAATACCCATTAGTGTCAAAATTGACATAAAAGAGTTTTTTAAAACAAGTATTATTTTATTAATTGGTATTATTTTCCTAAAAATCAAAGGTTCGGCCAAAGGACTTATATCATGATATTTGTATTATTAAGGGACCACTTGGGTGTCTCTTGGATGTATATTTAAATTTTATTAACTATATAATATAAAAATACAAAGTGACATGGTTAATGTCAATCTAATTAACTAAGAGTTAAAACTAAAAGATAAAGATAATATAATGACCCAAACCTATCTAAAATCTATTGTTTGGAATGATATAGACCCATACCCACCTTATAATTTTAATAATACACATTTGATCCATTAGAAACCGAATATGAATTTATTATAAATTAATAATTTAATTTTTTTTAAAGAGCCCCTCATCCCCCTTATAAAAGGGATCCACTTATTAACAATTCTTCACACCTTCAAAGCCTTTTGCCTCGACCAAACCTGGCCCAAATATTCTATCAACTTCCCTCAATACGACCTAGAGGCCTTATTTTGATCAAAAATCTAACCTATGGTGCCCTTTTGATCAAATCAAAAGGAAGAACCCGAAGAAGAGGTAATGTTTTCACCACCGTTTTTCAGGATCCTTTCATCATAAACTTCTTCTTTCTTTGTTATTTCCTTTGAAAATAGTAAATCCAGTATCTTCTATATATTTTGATGTTATTATAAATTTTTTACAACCATATTCAATATTCTATCCATCCTTTGAATGACATGTCACCATACGTGCGTACGTACGGCTTACCGTCTCCACGTAGTGGTGTAATTGTTATTAAAAAACATTATTATTGTAATGTCTCGAATTTTCCATATATTATTTTTAAAATATTATATGGAATTATTTTGAGACCGGGCGTGAAGACGTCACATCATTCCGAGGTCCAGTGAGCCCGAAATGGTGGTTTGACCTTTTTTTAGTTAAGTGAGTCGACACTTGTGCGCAGTTGTGGTAGTTTCCCAACGGATGTCCGGATTAAAAATTTGAGCGCACTATTGCGTCTGGGACGACGACTTTACATAATAATGAGGCTAACCTCGACCGGCGCGGGTCGACGGAAAAAGTTAATTTTTTGACGTTTCTTGTGAAATAAAATAAAATAAATTAACCAGATTATTTTATTTCATTTAAGGAAACATCTGCTATAGCATGGAGACAACGCAACTGTTTTCTAAATTAATGACACTTCAAAATAACTTCAAAATGGAAATTCAACGTCACTAATTCTACTGCATAATTAAATGACAACATGTTTCCCTTTTTAATGGGTCAAGCAATTGTTGATTGTTGGCAACGTTTGAGAGGGATCTCTACTGTATCTGCAAGGCGTTAGAGAGAATTATTGGTGACAAACGACGACAGATCGAGATCGAGGATCACTACGCCGACGTTGAAGGATCTCGACGACATTGGTAGCGTGACACCTTCGTCAACGATCGATCCTTTCAAAAGGTAGGGGTTTGTTATTTCAATTTCTTTTCCCCATTTTATAGTTTAAACGACGAACGTGGATCAACCATGAACAAGTTGATCCACGGATTCGTACATTCTTATAGGAGGGTTTTCTTTGGGATGATTTTGGGGGAAATAATCCATGCCTTTTATTCATGTTGATCTTTGCTCCATTTTAATCCTTTTAACAGGAGTGGATCAACGCCGTGATGAATGACGGCGGAGGTTCGGTCCTCATTTTGTTATTTGGTTTTCTTCCTCATTTTCCCCGCATGTTCTTCGCGTTCTTCGCGGGGCGAATAACAACGGATCATTTGGCATCCGTTCTATGACGCAACGATCCCAAAATGAAGGTTCGACACCACAACGACCATGTGGAGGTTCAGCGACGATGGCGGACGACAAATCGGACCGGATCGGAAAGACCATTCTTCGAGCGTTATTCATGTGGGAAGATCAGAACACATTTTCAGAGCAGATCGGAGGTCCAAAAGCGATATAAGCGACTTCATGGGGTCGGGGCGACCAGAACCTGGATGTTTTGTGGCGATCGGACGGCCGGATTGATGATCGGAGTAGCACAGGAGGCATGCTGGCGAAGAGCGTTGTTTCTGGAAATTTCCAGAATACACGGCGTGTACTTCAGAAGAACACGCCGTGTAGTTCTGACGATGGTGGCTAGGGTTTCGGGGTCAGAGAAGGATCACACGGTGTGTGACCCCGGTCACACGGTGTGTTGGTCCTTCCACGAAGCTCGGTGTGTACTTTGGGTAGTACACGGACACGGGATGGTCTACATGACTTCAGGCGCCACGACGTGTACAGCTCGATAGAGATGGCTACGCGGAGCTCAGCGTGTATCCCAGGGATACACGGACACGGGATGGAGTACAGGACCATGTACTCCATCACCCGACTAGGCGAGGTAAACAGCGCGGGTCACCCCGTGTGTGGATTGCACGGGTTGGAGTACACGGTTTGGTGACCGTGTACGGGCTCATGACTAGAGTACACGGAGCCAACCCCAGTTAACCAGACACGGCGTGTACTTCGTACTACACGCTGTGTATTAGGTTTTTCTACACAACCAGCCTCAATACACGGGTTGTTGTACATGGGTAGTACCCAAGGTCGATCAACACGGCGTGTATCATTTCTGCACGCCGTGTACTTTTTTGGAGAATGGATTGGTCCTTTTGTTCACCATGCCTTGAACATCTTTCGTTTGGGTTAGTGCCTCTTCTTCTTGTTCCCCTGAAGGTCAGGCATCATTCCCTCATGCAGGATTATGATCTCTTCAGCAAGAATTTTCTGTGATAGAGTCAGGCATCCATCCGAGAGGCCCGGATCGAGATCCTCTATCCATTCCTGACCCTAGGTAGAGTCAGGCATCGGCGTGAACAACTTTATCGGGCATTGATCCTCTACCTAGCAGGTGAATTCCGGATGAGTTGTGGTATCTACCATGGCCCTAGAAGTGATCCTCATCTGTGTATCTAAATATTTCCCACTCAGGAGTGTTTCTCCCGTAAGGATTGTAGCTAACTCTCGTGACGGTTCCCGACGAACAGCACTTCCCGGACGGACATCATCAGAGCTATATGACTCATGGAGTGTGTTCTCCCAGAATGAGCGCATCACATAATCTTCAAACGGAATCCCTTATAGGGGTATGTGGTTGGGTGACTTGTCTCTAGACCACAGGTCTGGGTTTTGAGTATATCTGGTTTGTTTTATATGTTCTTTAAACATATATTGTGCATAGCTGACTATATATTTACTTCGTATTGATTTGTGGTTTTCTGGGTCCTCTACGGAGTATTGTTTTACTCACCCATGCACGGGCCTTGCCCACACATCTGGTGTCTTGTGAAGACGAGCAGCCTTTTGACAGAGTCTAGGGTGGACCTGGACTGGACCGAGCTTTCTGAGTTCCCTAGTGGCTGAGGCGTTCCTACGGCTACGAGCGGCAGTCCCAATACCTTTGTGCTTACAGGTTGTTCTTTGCAGTTTTTCAGACTCTTTCTTTTGGTGGGATTGTATTCTGTCCCAATTTACTTTTACAGTACTCCACCTTTCGTCGTACTCTGTTGGTTGGGTTTAGTTGAATGCATGCACTTTTGTTCCTTGGTGTGTTGCATTTCATCATTTGTGGTCTTGGAGATGTGTGTCTATGTAAAGGTACTTAGGTAATGCCTCCCATGTTAGTGACATGCCTACTCGGTGTTAGTCACCATTCCCTGGCCTATTGGAGGTGGGCTTGGGGAGTCACGGCGCGGGCCCCACTGGGAGGGTCATGACAGAGTGGTATCAGAGGTAGATGGTTCTACCTTAGGACCAAGAGTCTGTGAGTTTGGTTGGGGGCAACATTGTTGAGTGTTTCGGGTTCGGCTTCCAGGACAGAGACTCCAGTGTTGGTGCAGCGGCTGACGTATCCATACACCAGGACTCTGATAACCTGATTTTCGACCCAGTTCACAAAATCACTGGTTGCGGGGAAATAAAAAGGTACATGCATCATATAGGAAAGTGTTGTGTCTTCCATATCCTTGGTGTCAGCTATCCAGATATACTCATTGACCGTGACATATCTTGTTTCTTTACAGGATGCCTCCATGACGCGTACCCACTAGGATTTAGCAGCATGATCACGAGGATGACCCCCTCAGTGACGAGGCTTCGATACAGGGACCAGCCCCATAGGCATTTCCACCAGGTGGTGCACCTGCTATACCGTTAGAGGAGCATCCAGTGGTACCTGCCGTACCGACCGGAGAGGAACACAAGCTTAGTTCACTCCATGAGTTTCAAAGATAGATACTCCTCAGGTTCTAAGGTGAGCCCGACCCTCAGGTGGATGAGGACTGGCTTGAGGCGGTGCCCAGAGTTTTCTGTCTACTGAGGACACCGGCAGACCAGATGGTGGTCCTAGGAGCGATCCTTCTTTAGGGTTCGGCGGGACGATAGTGGAGTCTGACCACGCATACTCACTACGAGGGGACTCTTTCATGGACAGAGTTTGATCGACTCTTTAGGGAGGAGTTCTATTCGGTTACGCTAAGATTTGTGCGCATCCAGGAGCTTCTTCAGCTCCAGCAAGGTAGTATGACGGTGGATGACTATTCATCGAGGTTCACCAACCTCGCCAGGTACTCGATGGATATGGTCAGGGATCATTACTTCAGATCTCGGACCTTCGAGTGAGGTCTATGTTGTGACATCGGAGCTAGTGTCATTCCTCTATGCATTTTGACTTCTACTAGAGTGCTCGAGTGGGCCTTGGTGATCGAGAGCCTCATGGTAGAGCAGAGACAGCCGTCGGCAGTCAGTATAAGGCAAATAGGTGTAGAGACACTGGCAGTAGGGAGCCGACATTAGTCAAAGGGATCTGGATGTGGGAGACGTCATAGGAGGACCTAGGACAGGGGATCGACAGTCCATGGCTCTCAGGCTGGATCTAGTCATCCTAGGGAGAAGAGATGAAATGCATGCGTCGGTATGGGGAATCTCAAGAGAGATTGCCCGACACGTCGACCTGCTGACTGGGAAGTGGTGGATGGACCATCGAGGTAGAGGTAGATAACGGAGCAGGCAGATCCTCCGGGCGGCGGACGTGACAGAGGAGCAGGGAGAGCTGCAGGTGGTGGGAGATGCTTCGACTTACTTCCACCACCACCCCTAGGAGGTCTGCACCAGGCTCAGGGAGCTGGGGGATAGGGACGGGGAAAAATGTATGTGATTGAGGCATACTACCCAAGGGTTAGAGGGATGATTCGAGGATCGATCTATGTCTTTTCAACTTTAGCTGCCATACTCATAGACACAGGTGCCAGTAATTCCCTTATAGCCACATTTCGTGTACAAAACCTCGGGATTCTGGTAGAACCGTTGACTCGATCCTTACGCTTGGAGACACATACGAGAGGAGACTCGATGATCACACACCTTTTCAGATAGTGTGATCTTACCCATGGAGGCGAGAGTTTTGGTTGGAACCTCTTGGTGGTAGCATCGAGTCCTTACGACGTCATTCTCGGTATGGATTGGTTATCTTCGGTCCATGCCCAGATTGAATATTTTTGGCGAAGAGTGCGGTGTGTTCGCCGTGATGGAACAAGGGTTTCCTTTGTCGGAGAAAAGGAAACCCAGGCAGCACAAAATGGGCTCATGCATAGGAGGGGGCAGCCGCTCACTCATGAGTTGGCTAGCCTTACCCTCACAGTAGTAGATGTTGTAATATCTCAGTTCCCAGTAGTGGTGGCGGAGTATGAGGACGTCTTTTTGGAAGATGTTGCAGGGTTACCTCCCCTCCGGGAAATTGACTTCTGCATCGACTTACACCCCGGGACGACACCGATTTCCTCATCATCTTATCAGGTGGCTCCCGCGGAGCTTCGCGAGCTGAGGGTGCAGTTGGAGGATTTGCAGAGCAAGGGTTTCGTAAGACCCATCATCTCACCCAGGGCGGATCCAATCTTATTTTCCAAGAAGGAAGACGGGGGTCTGAGGTTGTGCGTGGATTACCGGTTCCTGAACCAGGTGACGGTGAGGAACAAGTATCCACTGCCGAGAATTGATGACCTCTTCGATCATCTAAGAGGGGCATAATGGTTCTCGAATGTTGATCATTGATCAGGCTATCACCAGCTACGAGTGCGGGATGAGGATATACCAAAGACGGTTTTCAGATTTTGGTATGGTCACTTTGAGTACTTGGTGATGCCCATTGGCATGACGAACACCCCCGTAGTGTTCATGGGGTTAATGAACAGGATCTTCCAGCCGTACGTGGACTGGTTCGTAGTAGTCTTCATCGAAGACATCCTTGTGTACTCAACTTTAGAGGGGGAGCACGCGAGACACCTACGGATGGTTCTGGACGTACTTCGGGAGAACCAGCATTATGGGAAGCTCTCAAAGTGTCAGTCCTGGATTCAGGAGGTCCACTTTCTGGGACATGTCATCTCAGAAGATGGAGTTGCTGTGGACCCAGCCAAGGTGGAGGCTGTGTTAGCATGAGAGCCACCTCGGAGCATGATAGAGGTGCGAAGCTTCCTTGGGTTGGCAGGATATTACTGGAGATTCATCCCGGATATCCCCCGGATATCAGCACTGAGGATGACCTTGACTGGGAAGGGGAAACCCTTCGTGTGGATAGAAAAGTTCCAGCAGGCTTTTGAGAAGCTAAGTCAGAGATTGACGAGCGCCCCAGTGTTGAGATTTCCGGTGGAGTGTATCGAGTACATAGTTTTCTGCGACGCATCAGGGACCGGGCTTGGTTGTGTCCTAATGCAGAGGCACGCGGTGATTGCATATGGTTCGTGCCATCTTAGGCCGCATGAGAAAAACTATGCGACCCATGATCTCGAGTTAGCATTGGTATTCTTCGCATTGAAGATGTGGAGAAACTACCTTATGGGCGATCAGCTCATTGTATACTCTGACCACAAGATCCTCAAGTACAACTTCTCATAGAAGGATCTGAACCTGAGATATAGGCGTTGGCTATATTTCCTCCTGGACTATGATTTCGAGATCATATATACTTCTGGGAAGGGGAACAAGGTGGCGGATGCTCTTAGCAGAAGTTCGAGCTCACAGTTGTTGAGTGAGGCGACACAACAATTAGTCGCGTTACAGTTATCCTTCATGTATGGAGAGGATACAACTTACCTACAGTCGATGGTTGTTACCCCTCCACTCTTACAGCGAGTTAGGGAGGCACAACTTGGGGATGTCGACTGTGTGACCTTACGTGCTTAGTTATCCATAGGACATGCTCCTGATGGATATTCGCAAGGTGGGGAGAACGTACTCCTTTTCAGAGGATGCACTGTTGTACCAGTAGCGTTGTAGGATGAGGTCCTGAGGGAGTTCCATACATACCCTTTGGCGGTACATCCCTGAGTGGAAAAGATGTACCAGGACTTTCGACGTCAGTTTTGGTGGTTAGGCATTAAGAAGGTAGTAGCAGAGTTCATTTCTCGATGCCCCACATACCAGCAGGTGAAGGCTGAGAACCAGGTTCCAGCAGGGTTTTCTCACCCCTGGATGTTCTTGAGTGGAAGTGGCATATAATATCAATGGACTTCATGACGGGCTTACCACAAACGTCCAAGGGGCATGATTCCATCAGGGTGATCGTTGACCGACTCACCAAGTCGCCCCTCTTCCTAGCTATCAGGGAGAAGAGTTCCGTAGAGAGCATGGGATGCCTCTACGTACCTGAGATAGTTCATCTTCATGGCGTCACCTTGACTATAGTCTTACACCGAGATGCCCGCTTCACATACCGGTTGTGGAAGGGATTGCAGGATGCTTTTGGGACTCAGCTGTGCTTGAGCATAGCGTTTCATCCCCAGACAAATGTTCAGACGGAGAGGACCATTCAGGTTCTGGAGGATATGTTGTGGGCCCGTATCTTGGACTTTTGTCGCACCTAGAAGGACCACCTACCACTGGTGGAGTTTGCATACAACAACAGCTACCACTCCACCATCAGAATTGTAACACCCGAGATTTTTATGAGTAATATTTTGTTTTTATATATCATCAAAGGAATCTTTCACTACATACTAGCTTGTATTACTTTGCACGCAATCGCGACCTTCCTCGATAGCTTGCGTCGTACGCAATACTGAGTTTCACTAAACAACTATATGCTATAAAAATATTATTAAAACTAGCCGTTATGAATAGTAATAACCACTTTTTGAAATTTTATAAATTTTATCTTTAAAAATGGACTTCATTTTTGGATTCGGAATACCGAAATTAGCCTAGGGTGAAATTTTGGTATTTTTCTGAAAACATTCAATTTTTGATGAATAGTAAAACCACTATGTGGTAGGTTAAAAACTGAATTTTGCATAAAACATAATTTTACCGCTTCTGTGAATGGAATTTCGAAAATCCGACAGACACAGTTGATTTCAGTAAGTAAAATGTGGTTCAATAAGATAAAAATAATTTTTTGGTGAATAGTAACTTTTTACATTTTTTACGGCGGTTAATAGTAAATAGGGTAACTAAGGGTAAATATGATATTACTATTACCCTAACACATGTCCTAATTCTATTGGATAAGTTTAATTCGACCAAAAACAAACTTAGGAATAAAATATGACCATTTAGGCCCACTTGGGTTAGATTAGGACATTTATTATTAATTTATTTAAAAAAGGGTTAAAATAGTTAAAATCAATGTTTAATAAGTAAATCATTTTTAATATGGGGTTATACACAAGATAAATTCGACTATAAATATTCATTAGAAAGACAAAAAGATTTCCTACATAAATGTATTTTATTTATAATTTTTAGACATTAAATGATTTAATTTATTTATGACACCATTATGATGCAGTAATTATCTTATTTATGAAATATTGACATAATTGATGTTATAAACACAAAAATAAATGTAATTTGAGACTTTTTATGAATTCCACTAATTTTATAGGTTACTATGATATATTAGTGTTGATTTAATCAACTTGGTTCGAACATATAATTCTGTTATGACTTTGAAAAATCATATATCAAATAGTGTCAAAATTGACACAAAATAGTTTTTAAATCAAATATTTTATTATTAATTGTTATTTTATTCCTAAAAATCTAAGGTTCGGCCAAATGACTTAGATAAGGATATATATATTAATAATAAACAATTTGGGGTTCGTTTGGCATGTTATAGTAAGTGTATTAACCATGTAGTGAAAGAAAACAAAAAGACACGGTAAAAGTTAAATTATTTAACTTAGAGTTAAATCTAATTGATAAGGTTAACATAATACCCTAAAATTGTCTAAATCCTATTGTTTGATAGAATTTCGACCCATCCCAACTTTATCTTCGAAATAAGACCCTTTGGAACCATTATAAATCGATTTCCACTTTAATATAAAATAATATTTTGAGATATTCCTAAGGTGCCTCTCTCCTCCCTTATAAAAGGGCACCTCCTCCCCCTCCTCCTCACACCAATTTGAGCACTCAAGCTCGGCCAACCCCTGCCATTTTCTCCTCTCCACTTCCCTAGAATAATCCTAGAGGTCCTGGTCATCTTCAAAGACCAATAATAGTTCCCTAAGTGGAGGATTCAAAGAGGCGTTCCAAAGAAGAGGTAATATCCATTACCGATCTTTTCAATTTCTTTCTTCTTCAACTTCTTATTCTTTAGTTGTTTCATTATAAAGTAATAACATCAGTATTACTTACATACTGATATGTTATTATAAATATGAAACAACCCTAATTCACCTTCTATCCATCCTACGGAAAAATGAAATCACCGCGCGTGCGTACGTACGGAATACCGTCTCCACGCCGTGGTGTAATCTATTTTCCACCATCACCTTAAAAGGAGGGGTATAATGGTGTAATGAGTAACTATTTATGATTATTATAAATTAATATTGATACTGAAATAATATATATACTCCAATACAATTCCACGATCATAGGAACGATATCATCACTCGTGCGTACGTACGGAATACCGTCTCCACGATGTGATGCGACTCGTTCTACATGATCATCATTACATAGTAATTATATAAATGAATTGAATGAATAAATATGATATATGTTACACTAATACCATTCTGGATATAAGGTATCTATAACCTTAAAAGAAGAATAAGAATTTATTCGGCAAAACACGCATAAGAACAAAAGGCAATAAAGACCCGAGTAACAAGTAACAATGAAATATTACTAACAAGAAGCTAAGAATATGACCATATATGATATCATATCAATATGTATGATTCTGGAATAAGTCAACAACATTATTTAAACCATTATACAGGATCTTCGGACACGTACAAAGCAAATCGGACCTAAGGTAATGGAAATATCACAATCTCATTTTTATCTGAGATTGTTTATTCGTAAGTATTTACTGGGGTGTATTTTATCATCCACATCCATGTTACCTCAATATGTAATATTGTTTCCATCCACTTAAAATAGTTTAAATACAATTTTACCCTTCGGTGAGTTTTTAGTAAAGAATATGAAAGGAATCTTTTCTCGTTTTTTTGTACGAGGTACTTTTTGACTTTTCCGACAAAAGTACGAAAAATGTTTTTTTAACTTATACGGCATGAATGGATTCTTAAAACATTATTTCCAAGAAGAATCCTTTACAAGTTTTCCAGTTTATTTTTAATCAACTTCTTTTAGTTTATAATTGTATGACATGTTAAGAAAAGAAAAGTGTTTATGAAGAAGAAAGGATATTTTCCTCAAGAATGGAGTTCAAGTGTTTTATCAAAATTATTTTCCATCTAAGATAATAAAGGGTTCTGTTTTTATCCCTATTATTACATTGATTTGATTATGTTGTGAGGGAATTATTTTTATGAATTCATTTACCTTATATGATTTGTTTTATGATGTCATGATGTTTTTGTTACATGTGTTGTGCGATGATGTATGATTTATGGTTATGTGGCACAAATAAGAAAGGATTCATTATAATATGGGTGGGACCCATATCTCCCTCCAATGCATTGGGTAAAGATTTTATATCTCATGAGATAGACATGACTGGAATGGTAGGTTATACCAGTTCAGTGAAACAGGACTGGAATGAGGGTGACTCTGTTCAAAAAGGGACTTTGTCCACTAAGATAGTCTTGGAAATGAGTCATGACTAACAAGAAATGATCTTCCATGATTATGTGTGCATTCCACAAAGTTTCAAGTTTCATGTTATGATTATGGGGATCTCATTTTCACTTCTATGATTTTTTCCATGTTAATATATTATGATCTCTTTTGCAGGTTATGATTTTCAAAAAGATATGATATGATTTTTTTTATTTCCTTTATTTTCCTTGCTGAGCATTTGATCACACCCTTTTATGTTTTCTTTTCCCCAGGTCCTGAAGATGGATATTAAGTAGAATATGCTAAAAGGGACCCTAGATATGATGAAATAAATGGGAGACACTGTAGAAGATTTAGGAACCAGTTGTTTATGTTTCCTAGTATCTAAAGACACTATACCTATACGGTCCTTTGTGGTTTTGTCATATGTTGTAATAAGTGTGCTTTAATTTTGAAGTATTAACAATGTATGTATAGTATGTGTCATTATAGTTGGTATCCGAGGAAAGGTATAGTCAACCTTTGTAAACAAGGATTTGAAAGCCTTAGTAAGAACCCTAAGGATAAGTCTAAGCATAGAACACAATCTTAGTGTTTTAGAAATGGCCATGAATACCCTAGGATAAGACCTTAAGTATGAAATTTTATTCTTGATTATGTGGTTTTCCTATTATAATTAGTGATGCTCACACTATTCTTCTTGGTTTTAGTCAATGGCTGGAACCCGAACGAACTGTGTTAATGCGGAATGCGATGGGCAATGCAATGATTGTCCCCCTGAGCAACCAAACGATATGGGAGCTGGAATGCAAAATCTTTTAGCCATGCTCACACAACTTTCTCAAGCTATGAATCATACAGGACTTCCAAACGAGAAAAGGAAGGAGCAACATTCTGTTGAATCCCTCATGAGGCAGCGTCCACCTTCTTTCAGCGGGTCTACTGATCCATTAGTTGCTGAACAATGGATTAGTACTACTGAAAAGATATTTTCAGTTCTTCAATGTTCTGAACATGATAAAGTCGTCCTAGGAATGTATTGTTTGGAAGGAGATGCTGATCAATGGTTGAATCTTATTAAGAATACGAGACAAAGGGATGAAATTGAGTCTATGGAATGGGACGAGTTCAAGAACTTATTTTTCAATAAGTACTTCCCTCGTATTCTCCGAACAAAGATGGGGAAATAGTTTCTTGAACTGAAGCAAAGGGATGATGAATCTGTTGGTACCTATGAATCAAATTTTACAAGACTTGCAAGGTATGCTTATGGTATTATTATCCAACCTGAGAGTAAGATCGATCGATTCATTAGTGGCTTAAAACCAAGTCTTCAAAGGGCGTTACCCATAAGGGACTTTAATAGCTACGAGGAAATCGTTCGATGTGCTCTCAAAGTCGAAATGGAGATTAGAGTAACCCATCAGTCACATGGGTTTGATAAGAAGAGGAAGATGGAATTCAATGGAAAATCTAAAGAGCACACTGAAAAGAACATGAGCTTTCCCTTATGCTCAATGTGTGGAAATAAACATGGAGGGATTTGTCTTAAAGTGACAAGTAAATGTTTCAAATGTGGAAAGGAAGGTCATCGGGCATTTGAATGCCGCGATAATGGGAAGAAGATGTCTAATGATGCAAACAAAGGAAGGGATACACAGAATGAACCTACTACACTTCAATGTTTCAAGTTCAAGGAGATGGGGCATTATGCCAATCAATGCCCAAATCCAAGGGTTGATGATGATGGTCGACGTCCACAAAATCTTAAGGCTAAAGACAAAGGAAAGTCACACGCAATTTCTATCAGCGATGTGGAGTACGATAATGAAGTGGTGAAAGGTACACATACTATCCACTCTAAAGTAGAAAATGTTTTATTTGATTCTGGATCCACCCACTCTTTTATTTCTGAAAAAGTTTCTAAGGGTATCACCGTATTACCTCAACAATTAGATGTTGAGTTAGCTGTGACAACACCTAATGGCACAACACTCGCATCAAAAGTTTATAATTCTTCTCCGATCGAAGTTTGTGGGAAATTGATTCCTGCAAATCTTGTGATCCTTCCTTTAGTGGAATTTGATGTGATTCTTGGCATGGATTGGCTTTCTCTACATGGAGCTCATATCAATTTCCAAAGAAGGGAAGTCGCATTGCATATTCCAGATCAATCTACGATCGTCTATCGATGTAAGGATGAATATAACCTTGCAGTGGAAATTCCTTCCATCTTATGGGTCTTGATTCCACTAAATGAAGGATATTTATCTCAAATGGTTGGTGAGAAACTTACGATTAAGAATATTCCCATCGTACGGGAGTTTGATTATGTCTTTCTGGAGGAATTACTGGGTCTTCCACCAAATCGTGAAGTTGAGTTTTCAATAGAACTCGTACCGGGTGCTTTGCCTATTTCAAAGACACCTTATAGAATGGACCCAATTGAGTTGCAGGAATTGAAGAAGAAACTCCAAGAGAATCTTGATAAGGGATTCATACGGCCTAGTGCGTCACCTTGGGGAGCACCTGTTCTATTTGTTAAGAAGAAAGATGGATCAATGAGACTCTGCATTGATTATCGAGAACTTAACAAGATCACTATCAAGAAAAAATATCCTCTCCCACGCATTGATGACTTATTTGACCAACTACGCGGAGCTCAATACTTTTCCAAGATTGATCTTCGTTCAGGGTATCATCAATTAAGGGACAAAAGGGAGGATATACCAAAGACGGCTTTCCGTACAAGGTATGGACACTATGAATTTATAGTGATGCCATTTGATCTTACTAATTCCCATGCTATCTTCAGGGATCTAATGAATAGAGTCTTTAGAGACTATCTTGATCAATTTGTGGTAGTCTTTATAGACGATATTCTTGTCTATTCAAAGAGAAAGGAAGAGCATGAAGATCACTTGAGAATTATATTGAAGACCCAGAGAAAGGAGAAGCTTTATACCAAATTTACCAAGTGTGAATTTTGGCTTCAAAAAGTTGCATTTTTGGGTCACATAATCTCAAAAGAGGGGATATCTGTGGATCCAGCAAAAATAGAGGTTATCGAAAGATGGTCGATACCAACAACAGTAACTGAGATCTGAAGTTTTCTTGGTTTGGCTGGATATTATCGATGTTTTGTAAAAGATTTTTCACGATTATCTAATCCACTCACCAAGTTGACTAGAAAAGGAGTTATGTTTGTTTGGACAGAGGTATGTGAAGAGAATTTCAAGGAGTTGAAAAGAAGGTTATCCAGTGCACATGTGCTCACACTACCTTGTAGTGGAGAAAGGTTTGTGATCTACAGTGATGCATCCAAGAAGGGATTGGGGTGTGTTCTTATGCAAAATGATACGGTGATAGCTTATGCCTCACGACAGTTGAAAATCCATGAGCAAAATTACCCAACACATGATTTGGAGTTAGCTGCGGTAATCTTTGCATTAAAGATTAGGAGTCATTACCTTTATGGTGAAATGTGTGATATTTATACTGATCATAAAAGTTTAAAGTATATTCTCACACAAAAGGAGCTGAATATGCGTCAAAGAAGATGGTTGGAGCTGATTAAGGATTATGACTGCTCAATCCATTACCACCCTGGGAAAGCAAACAAGGTGGCAGATGCATTAAGTAGACAAGACCATGCTAGTTTATCCATGATGAGGATCACAAAAGATCCAATATTTATGGATTTACAAAGGATGGATTTGGAATTATAATGGAAGGGGAAAAATCTTATCTTTCTCAAATGAATGTTCAACCATCTATACATGTGATGATTTAAGAGGCACAGAAAGAAGATGTAGAGTTACAAAATAAGGTGAGAAATATTCCTGAATTCAACCTTGATTGTGATGGGATAATAAAGTTCAAGAATCGGGTTTGTGTTCCTCCCATCCCCGAATTAAAGAAGGAGCTGCTGGATGAGGCTCATAGTTCTTCATTTTCTGTTCATCCTGGAAGCATGAAGATGTATAGGGACCTGAAAGAGTACTTCTGGTGGGATGGCATGAAAAGAGATGTTGTTGAATATGTCTCTCGATGCTTGGTTTGTCAACAAGTTAAAGCTGAGAGACAAAAGTCTAAGGGGATGTTACAACCATTACCCATACCCGAATGGAAATGGGAAAACATCACTATGGACTTTGTCACAGGACTTCCTAAAACATCCAAATGCAATAATGCTATTTGGGTCATAGTTGATCGTCTTACAAAGTCTGCACACTTCATTGCTATTAGAGAGGATTTCTCTCTAGATCAGCTTGCCCGGATATATGTAAAGGAAGTGGTAAGATTGCATGGAGTACCACTTTCTATTATATCTGATCGGGATCCGAGATTTACCTCGAAGTTCTGGCGAAGTCTTCAGCATACTCTGGATACATAGTTGAGTTTCAGCACTGCTTATCATCCCCAGACAGACGGTCAGTCTGAGAGAACAATTCAAACTCTAGAAGATATGTTGAGAGATTGCTCTATGGATTCCAAAGGAGGTTGGGATCAACACCTACCTTTGGTGGAATTTTCTTATAATAATAGCTTTCACTCCAGTATTCAGATGGATCCTTATGAAGCTCTCTATGGAAAGAAATGCAGGACTCCAACTTGCTGGGATGAAGTTGGGGAAAAAAAGCTATTAGGACCTGATCTCGTTGATGAAATGGCAGAAAATGTCAGATCTATTCAACAACACATAAGAGCATCTCAGAGTCGACAGAAAAGTTATGCAGACAACCGAAGAAAAAACCTAGAGTTTGAAGTGGGTGATAAAGTGTTCTTACAAATATCTCCCTGGAAGAGGGTTATGAGATTTGGAAAGAAGGGTAAGTTGAGCCCTAGATATATCGGTCCTTTTGAAATACTGGATCGTGTTGGAAAGGTAGCTTACCGATTCGAACTTCCACCGAATCTCTCTCAAGTTCACGATGTGTTCCATGTATCTCTCCTGAGAAAGTACATACCTGATCCTTCACATGTACTCAACTCAGAAGTTATACCGCTGGAGAAAGATCTTTCTTATGAAAAACAACCGATAGAGATTCTGGATCGTAGCGAAAAAGTCCTACGAAACAAGACCACTCGATTGGTGAAAGTTTTATGGAGGAACCACCAACTTGAAGAAGCTACATGGGAGCTTGAGGATATGATAAGGGAGAAGTATCCTCATCTGTTTGTTATAAAGTGACGAATTTCGAGGGAGAAATTCTTTTTAAAGGGGGTAGAATGTAACACCCGAGATTTTTATGAGTAATATTTTTTATTATATATCATCAAAGGAATCTTTCACTACATACTAGCTTGGATTACTTTACACGCAATCGCGACCTTCCTCGATAGCTTGCGTCGTACGCAATACTGAGTTTCACTAAACAACGATATGCTATTAAAATATTATTAAAACTATCCGTTATGAATAGTAATAACCACTTTTTGAAATTTTATAAATTTTATCATTCAAAATGGACTTCATTTTTGGATTCGGAATACCGAAATTAGCCTAGGGTGAAATTTTGGTATTTTTCTGAAAACATTCAATTTTTGGTGAATAGTGAAACCCCTAAGTTGTAGGTTAAAAACTGAATTTTGCATAAAACATAATTTTACCGCTTATGTGAATGGAATTTCGAAAATCCGACAGACACGGTTGATATCAGTAAATAAAATGTGGTTCAATAAGATAAAAATAATTTTTTTGTGAATAGTAACTTTTTACTTTTTTTACCGCTGTTAATAGTAAATAGGGTAACTAAGGGTAAATATGATATTACTATTACCCTAACACATGTCCTAATTCTATTGGATAAGTTTAATTCGACCGAAAACAAACTTAGGAATAAAATATGACCATTTAGGCCCACATGGGTTAGATTAGGACATTTATTATTAATTTATTTAAAGAAGGGTTAAAATAGTTAAAATCAAAGTTTAATAAGTAAATCATTTTTAATATGGGGTTATACATAAGATAAATTCGACTATAAATATTCATTAGAAATATAAAAAGATTTCCTACATAATGGTATTTTATTTATAATTTTTAGACATTAAATAATTTAATTTATTTATGACACCATTATGATGCAATAATTATCTTATTTATGAAATATTGACATAATTGATGTTATAAACGACAAAATAAATGTAATTTGAGACTTTTTATGAATTCCAATAATT
The DNA here is from genome assembly GCA_963277665.1 of Viscum album. Taxonomy (NCBI): domain Eukaryota; kingdom Viridiplantae; phylum Streptophyta; class Magnoliopsida; order Santalales; family Viscaceae; genus Viscum; species Viscum album. The sequence continues at coordinate 1,571,568,438 of OY728121.1, read as the reverse complement.
TTCTAGGATACAATGATATATTAGTGTTGATGTAATCAACTTGTTTCGAACATATAATTCTGTTATGACTTTCAAAAACCATAATATCAAATAGTGTCAAAATTGAAACAAAATAGTTTTTAAATCAAATATTATATTATTAATTGTTATTTTATTCCTAAAAATCTAAGGTTCGGCCAAATGACTTAGATAAGGATATATATATTAATAATAAACAATTTGGGGTTCTTTTGGCATGTTATAGTAAGTGTATTAACCATATAGTGAAAGAAAACAAAAAGACACGGTAAAAGTTAAATTATTTAACATAGAGTTAAATCAAATTGATAAGGTTAAAATAATACCCTAAACTTGTCTAAATCCTATTGGTTGATAGTATTTCGACCCATCCCGACTTTAGCTTCGAAATAAGACCCTTTGGAGCCATTATAAACCGATTTTCACTTTAATATAACATAATATCTTGAGATATTCCTAAGGTGCCCCTCTCCTCCCTTATAAAAGGGCACCTCCTCCCCCTCCTCCTCACACTAATTTGAGCTCTCAAGCTAGTCCAACCCCTGCCATTTTCTCCTCTCCACATCCCTAGAATAATCCTAGAGGTCCTGGTCTTCTTCAAAGACCAATCATAGTTCCCTAAGTGGAGGATTCAAAGAGACGTTCCAAAGAAGAGGTAATATCCATTACCGATCTTTTCAATTTCATTCTTCTTCAACTTCTTCATCTTTAGTTGTTTCATGATAAAGTAATAACATCAGTATTACTTACATACTGATATGTTATTATAAATATTAAACAACCCTAATTCACCTTCTATCCATCCTACGGAAAAATGAAATCACCGCGCGTGTGTACGTACGGAATACCGTCTCCACGTCGTGGTGTAATCTATTTTCCACCATCACCTTAAAAGGATGGGTATAATGGTGTAATGAGTAACTATTTATGATTAATATAAATTAATATTGATACTTAAATAATATATATATACTCCAATACAATTTCACGATCATAGGAACGATATCATCACTCGTGCGTACGTACGGAATACCGTTTTCACGATGTGATGCGACTCGTTCTACATGATCATCATTACATAGTAATTATACAAATGAATTGAATTAATAAATATGATATATGTTACACTAATACCATTATGGATATAAGGTATCTATAACCTTAAAATAAGAATAAGAATTTATTCGGCAAAACACGCATAAGAACAAAAGGCAATAAAGACCCGAGTAACAAGTAACAATGAAATATTACTAACAAGAAGCTAAGAATATGACCATATTTGATATCATATCAATATGTATTATTCTTTAATAAGTCAATAACATTATTTAAACCATTATACAGGAGCTTCGGACACGTACAAAGAAAATCGGACCTAAGGTAAGGGAAATATTACAATCTCATTTTTATCCGAGATTGTTTATTCGTAAGTATTTACTGGGGTGTATTTTATCATGCACATCCATGTTCCCTCAATATGTAATATTGTTTCCATCCACTTAAATTAGTTTAAAAACAATTTTACTTTTCGGTGAGTTTTTAGTAAAGAATATGAAAGGAATCTTTTGTCGTTTTTTTTGTACGAGGTACTTTTTGACTTTTCCGAAAAAAGTACGAAGAATGTTTTTTTTTAACTTATACGGCATGAATGGATTCTTAAAACATTATTTCCAAGAATATTCCTTTACATGTTTTCAAGTTTATTTTTAATTAACTTCTTTTGGTTTATAATTGTATGACATGTTAAGAAAAGAAAAGTGTTTATGAAGAAGAAAGGATATTTTCTTCAAGAATGGAGTTCAAGTGTTTTATCAAAATTATTTTCCATCTAAGATAATAAAGGGTTCTGTTTTTATCCCTATTATTATATTGATTTGATTATGTTGTGAGGGAATTATTTTTATGGAGACATTTACCTTATATGATTTGTTTTATGATGTCATGATGTTTTTGTTACATGTGTTGTGCGATGATGTATGATTTATGATTATGTGGCACACATAAGAAAGGATTCATTATAAGATGGGTGGGACCTATATCTCCCTCCAATGCATTGGGTAAAGATTTTATATCTCATGAGATAGACATTGCTGGAATGGTAGGTTATACCGATTCAGTGAAACAGGACTGGAACGAGGGTGACTCGGTTCAGAAAGGGACTTTGTCCACTAAGATAGTCTTGGCAATGAGTCATGACTAACAAGAAATGATTTTCCATGATTATGTGTGCATTCCACAAAGTTTCAAGTTTCATGTTATTATTATGGGGATCTCATTTTCACTTCTATGATTTGTTCCATGTTAAGATATTATGATCTCTTTTGCAGGTTATGATTTTCAAAAAGATATGATATGATTTTTTTTATTTCCTTTATTTGCCTTGTTGAGCATTTGAGCTCACCCTTTTATGTTTCTTTTCCCTAGGTCCGGAAGATGGATATTAAGTAGAATATGTTAAAAGGGACCCTAGATATGATGAAATAAATGGGAGACACTGTAGAAGATTTATGAACCAGTTGTTTATGTTTCCCAGTTTCTAAAGACACTATACCTATACGGTCCTTTGTTGTTTTGTCATATGTTGTAATAAGTGTGCTTCAATTTTGATGTATTAACAATGTATTTAAAGTATGGGTCGTTATAAGAATGGCACTGTTCGAGGCCTTGTACGGGAGACCCTGCCGGTCATCGCTTTGCTGGGTCGACCTCGGAGAGTCAGCCCTCATGGGTCTAGAGTTAGTGCGAGATACTATAGAGAAGGATCATATCATCCGGGAGCAGATGAAGACTGCATAGAGCCGGCAGAAGTCTTATGCTGACAGGCGACAGAGACCTCTGGAGTTCGAAGAGGGATACCACGTCTTCCTTCGGGTCTCACCTAGACGAGGGTTGCGGAGATTTGGCAGAGGTGGAATGCTATCTCCGAAGTTCATCGGACATTTCCAGATCCTGGGCAGAGTTGGCGAGGTGGCGTACCATCTGGCTCTACTGCCACAGTTGCATCATGTACATGATGTATTCCACGTGTTGCAGCTGAGGAGGTACGTGCATGACCCATAGCACGTCATCGACTGGGGCGAACTGGACATCGAGGATGGAGTGACCTTTGCTGAGTACCTAGTGGAGATCAAGGATCAGCAGGAGAGGATCCTTCATGGGTGATTGATTCCCTTAGTGCGCATCTGGTGGCAGCACATGAATCTTCAGGAGAGCACGTGGGAGTGGGAGGCCCAGATCCGTGCCCAGTACCCTCATCTTTTTTAGTATCCTTTGTTTTGAGATTTCGGGGACATAAATCCACAAGGTGGGGAGAATGTAATGTCTCGGATTTTCCATTTATTATTTTTCAAATATTATATGGAATTATTTTAAGACCGGGCGTGAAGACGGCACATCATTCTGAGGTCCAGTGAGCCCGGAATGGTGGTTTGGCCTTTTTGTAATTATGTGAGTTGTCACTTGTGCGCGGTTGTGGCAGTTTCCCAATGGATTCCCGGATTAAAAATCTATGTTCACCACTGTGTCGGGGACGACGACTTTACCTTTGAATGAGGCTAACCTCGACCGGCGCGGGTCGAGGGAAAAAGTTAATTTTATGACCTTTTATGTGAAATAAAATAAAATAAATTAACCAGTTTATTTTATTTCATTTAAGGAAACATCCGATGCAGTGTGGCGATGACGTGACTATTTCCTAAATTAATGATGCGTCATAATAACTTCAAAATGGAACGTCAACGTCACTAATGTTGCTGTGTAATTAAATGACAATAGGTTTCCCTTTTTAATGGGTTAAGCAATTGTTGATCATCGGAAACATTTGAGAGGAATCTCTACAGAATCTGCAAGGCATTATAGAGAAGTATCGGTGATGAATAACGACAGATCAAGATCGAGGATCGATGCACCGACGTTGAAGGATCTCGAAAAAAATGGCAGCATGACACCTTTGTCAACGATCGATCCTTTCAAAAGGTAGGGGTTTGTTATTTCAATTTCTTTTCCCCGTTTTAGAGTTTAAATGACGAACGCAGATCAACCACAAACAAGTTGATCCGCGGATTCGTACGTTCTTACGGGAGGGTTTTCTTTGGGTTGATTTTGGGGGAAATAATCCATGTTTTTTATTCATGTTGATCTCTGCTCCGTTTTAAGCCTATTAATGGGAGTGGATCAACGCTGTGACGAACGACGGCGGAGGTTCGTTCCTCATGTTGTTATTTGGTTTTCTTCCCCCTTCTTCACTGCGCGTTCTTCACGTTCTTCGTGGGGAGATGAACAATGGATCGTTGCACACCCGTTCTGTGATTCAAAGATCCCAAAACAAAGGTTCGACACTGCAATGACCTTGTGGATGTGCAGCAAAGATGGCGGACGACGAATCGGACCAGATCAAAAAGAGCATTCTTCAAGCGTTCTTCATGCGGGAAGATAGGAACATGTTTTCGGAGCCGATCAGAGTCCTGAAAGTGACGGAAGCAGCTTCGTGGGGTCGGGGCGACCAGAACCTGGAGGTTTTGCAACAATCGGATAGCCGGATTAATGATCAGAGTAGCACGGGAGGCGCGCCGATGAAGAGCGCCGTTTCTGGAAATTTCCAGAATACACGGCGTGTACTTCTGAAGAACACGCCGTGTAGTTATGACATAGGCGGCTAGGGTTTCTGGGTCAGATAAGGATCACACAGCGTGTGACCCTGGTCACACGGCGTGTTGGATCTTCCCCGAAGATCAGTGTGTACTTTGGGTAGTACACGGACACGGGATGGTCTACACGACTTCAGGAGGCACTGCGTGTACAGCTCAGCAGAGGTCGCTATGTGGAGCTCGTTGTGTATCCCCGGGATACACAGACACGGGGTGGAGTACACGACCATGTACTCCATCACCCGGCCAGGTGAGGTAAACAGCGTGGGTCACACCATGTGTGGATCGCACGGGTTGGAGAACACAAGTTGGTGACCGTGTACGGGCTCATGGCTAGAGTACACGGAGCCAACCCCAGTTACCCATACACGGCTTGTACTCTATACTACACTCCATGTACTAATTTTTTCTACATGGCCATCATCAAGACACGGGCCGCTGTACACGGGTAGTACCCGGGGTTGGACAACACGGCGTGTATCATTTCTACACGCCGTGTACTTTTTGGAGAACAGCTTGGTCCTTTTGTTCACCGTGCCTTGAACATATTTCATTTGGGTTAGTGCCTCTTCTTCTTCTTCCCCTAAAGGTCAGGCAGCATTCCCTCACGTAGGATTATGATCCCTTCAGCAGGACTTTTCTGTGATAGAGTCAGACATCCATCCGAGAGGCTGGATCGAGATCCTCTATCCATTCCAGACCCTAGGTAGAGTCAGGCATCGGTGTGACAAACATTACCGGGCATTGATCCTATACCTATCAGGTGAATTCTGGATGTGTCGCGGTATCTGCCATAGCCCTGGCAGTGATCCTCATTTGTGTATCGAAATCTTTCCCACTCAGGAGTATGTCTCCCGTAATGAGTGTAGATATCTCTCGTGACGGTTCCCGACGAACAGGACTTCCCGAACGGAAGTCATCAAAGCTATTAGACTCGTGGAGTGCGTTCTCCTAGAATGAGCACATCACAGAATATTCGAACAGAATACCTTGTGGGGGTATGCAGTTGTGTGACTTGTCTCTAGACCACGGGTCTGGGTTTTGAGTATATACGGTTTTTTTATATGTTCTGTAAACATATACTGTGCATAGCTGACTGTACTTTTACTTTGTATTTCTTTGTGGTTTTCGGGGTCCTCTAATGAGTATTGTTTTACTCACCCCTTCATGGGCCTTTCCCGCATGTCTGGTGTCTTGTGTAGACGGGCAGCCTTTTGACAGAGTCCTGGGAGGACCAGGACAGCACCGAGCTTTCTGAGTTTCCTATAGGCCGAAGCGTTACTATGGCTACGAGCGGCAGTCCCATTACCTTAGTGCATATAGAATGGACTTTTCAGTTTTTCAGACTCTTTCTTTTGGTAGGCTTGTATTCTAGTCCAGTTTACTTTTACAGTACACTACCTTTCGTCATACTCTATTGGTTGGGTTTAGTTGTATGCATGCATTTTTGTTTCTTAGTGTCTTACATTTCAACATTTGTGGGCTTGGAGATGTGTGTGTGTGTACAAGTACTTAGGCAATGCCTCCCATGTTAGTGACATGCCTACTCGGTGCTAGTCAACAGCCCCTAGCCTATTGGAGGCGGTCTTGGGGAGTCACAGTGCGGGCCCCACTGGGACGGGTCGTGATAATTATTTTGATGGGTATGATAATGATATGTAATTGATGTAAATAATAAATATAACATGATAATGATTCTTTTAATATGATACATCATCCAATTATATATTATTTTAATATCAAATGAATGATATCGTCGCTTGTGCGTACGTACAGACTACCGTCTCCACGAACGCGATGAGATTCATTCCCCATCGTATCCATTCAAGCCTAATTCTCATTTGATGAATAGAAAAAAAGTTTAAGGACTTGATATCATTCTGGATATGAATACGATACAACCTCTCCACAACAAACACATCTTTTTTAACAAAACATAAAAACGAAAATGAGTAAGTTAACACCCGAAACGACGATAACACTAAGATATTATTAACAAAGAAATGTTAAAATATCATATATGATATAATAATAATATATATGATTCTTCTATAATTTAATAAAAATTATTTAACCATTATATTAGAGGTTAACCTACCCTTAACCAAGGAAAAGTAAATGGTAAGGGTTTATTTCACAATCTCTTCACTATCTGAGGTTGTTTATACGTAATTATCTATTGGGACCTATTTATCCACCACATACATGTTTCTTGAAAATGTATTTCAAAACATTCTTATTATTTTACAGAATATAGGTTAAAGTCATTTATACCCTTGTTTGACTATTTATATGAATTTTATAAAGGAATCGTTTCGTCGTTTTCCAAATGAGGTCATTTTTAAACTTTTCGATAGAATTATGGTAAGAATGTCTTTTGTAACTTATACGGAGGGTACTTCTATTTTCTACCATTATAAAATCGTCAAAAATTCCCTTACAAGATTATACGAATATTTTTAAAGTAAATGTTTTATTTTTTAATTATGTGACTTTTAAATGATTTAAAAAAATGGTGATATTTCTCTCAAATATTTTTTATTTCATCTATGTCAACATCCTTTCATGGATTTTAAGTTTATTTGAAGTTGATTCATTTTGATACAAAACATCAATATTGTATTAAATTATTTGTGATATGTTTGACGGTGGATGTGTTATTTTTATACCATTCATGGTTTTTGGAGAAATTATTGACATTTCGTATGCTAGTTCTAATACGAATGTTTATGTTATCTTTATACCTGTTCATATGAGGAATGCATTGGACATAATAAGTGACAGGTGGATCCCACTATAGCTCCACAATGAATCGGTAGGTCTCGTGAGACAAACAAGTGTCTTGGCATGAGGCCTTGACAAAACCTTATTTGTAGTCTTGGCATGGGGCCTTGGATACATGGTTAGGATAGTCTGGAATTACGCATTCTTTTATTATAAAAGTGGTTATTGATATTGCATGGAAATATTTGACTAGTAGAATATCCATGTGAATAAGTAAATGGAATTATTTAATTTTATTTTTGCCATATTATTCTGATGTTCATGTTTATGAAACTTTTGTTTTAGTTATACATTGCCTTAAATGTATATGTTTATATATGAATGTTTCCACTATATTGTTATCCTTACCGATCATCTAAGCTCACCCCTTTATATGTTTTATTTTTTCCAAGGATGTGAAGAAATAATTTATGACTGAAATGTAAGGATAGTCTGAAGGGGATATGAGTGTGGACTATGGTGACTATGTTATTGAAATTTTTCACATTATGATGTAATGTAACATTTATGAATGTATCTAGTGTTTCCAAGGATACTAAACTAATCAGTCTTCAGAGATTTGATCTTTTGTGATCAAGTCAATGTTATTTAATAACTCACAAACTATGGGTAACTGGGGGTGGGACGTTACAGTTGGTATCAGAGGAAGTTTAGCAAAAACATTGGAAACTAGATTTAGATAAACTATTATTAGATAAAATAGCCCTAACATAGACATTGAGGATTAATATAGATGAACTTCCTAGAATTTTGGTATTGTAGAGATTTTGTGACTTTTCCATGAAATAAATCCATGTCTAGATAAGAGTAGGTAGAGGTGACTCTAGCACAAATGTACATGGGGGTAAAACCCAAAAACACCGCTTGGAGCTAGACTCGAACTGGAACTGGTGCATGACAATGTGACTTGCTGCACTCTTGGTTATGACACTCCCGTGGGCTATGCTTAGGATAATTCTCATTTTTTTATAGACCATTATGAAGGGTTTATGTGTATATAATTCCTCAAAGAAAACATTTTTGTATGATTATGAATTATATCCACAAACTATTCAATTTTTGTTAAGAGTTTTAGATGTTTCGAATTATATATTTTGATTCATAAACTAGTATAGTTTATTCCATTATTTAGAAATGGAGCCTAGTGGAAGGAATGGAAACCGTATCAATGCACGAACTTCATGTAGGGATTTCCCTCCTACTAAAGATAATTATAGTGAAGCTGGTGATGCAACTGGTGCTGATCACTAATCATGATACTAGGACAACTCACTCAGGTTATGTATAATAACCATACCCATATGGAGCACCCTGATCCACATCGTGGAGGATCAATGTTAGTTCTCTTCATGAGGGAACAACCACCAACATTCAATGGGTGTAAAAATCCCTTAGTAGTTGAGCAATGGATAAATTCTTTGGAGAAAATATTTCATGCCTTGGGGAGTACTGAAAAGGAAAAAGTAATCATGGCAGTTTACCACCTCACTGAAGATGCTGATCAATGGTGGTGATTGATTCAAAACACGAAAGAAGATGATGAATTATCAAATATGTAATGGGGGAGTTCAAAGATCTTTTCTTAGAAAAATACATTCCTTGTGACAATCGAGCAGATATGGAAAAGCAATTTCTAAGTATGAGGAAAAAGGAGGATGAGAATGTCGCAAAATATGAGGCTAACTTTACAAGGATAGCGATGTATGCTATAGATTATATTCGTAACCCAAGAATTAAGATTGATCATTTCTTTGATTTGTTAAAACTGTTTCTCTATCGAGCATTAGTGTCACAAACCTTCTCGTTGTACGAAGATATTTCCTCATGCGCTATCAAGACAGAAAATGAATTCTTTATGTCATAAGACTTTAAAGAAAAGCAAGAGAAGAAGAGATCTACTGATCAATCTAGAAAAGGAAATAAGTGGAAGAAGGGAATAGTTGAATATCAATCCTGCAATAAATGTGGGAAGAAACACCCTGTTGCATTCTTGAAAGGAAAAGGGGTATGCTACAAGTGTGGTGAAAAAGGCCACAAATCTCATGATTGTAAGGGAAAGAGAGTTCTTGTCAACATGGAATGTTATAATTGTAGAGAGATGGGAAATTATGCAAATGAATGTCCTATGCTTAAGGGAAACTTACCTCATAAAAGGCAAAGGGATCAAGGCCAATCTTATACTATCACTAATGATGTGGTAGAAGCTCTGAAAGATGTGGTGTCAGGTAATTTAATGGTATCCTCAAGTTTAGCAAATGCTTTATTTTATTATGGATCATCGCATTGTTTCATGTCTTCCCAGTTTGCTATGAAAATTAAATATTTCCAATTTGATTTAACAAGGGAGGTGTTAGTTAAAACTCTTTAGGGATGTATCATTGCATCAATGTTTTGTGAATTAGTCCCCATTAGAGCACATAAATGTTCTTTATCCGCTGATATCATTGTCTTACCTATGACTATGTTTGATATAATCCTCGGTATGTATTGGATTTCAGACTATGATGTGATGATTTATTGTAAGAAGAAGGGGGTTATGATTTTTTATGATGATGATAAGGAACACCTTATCTTTAGAGAAGAATCGTCACACCCAATTCTTACCTAGATCCACCCCCAGTAGCTCAACTAAATTCAATTATTGGGGAGTAAGAGAATGAAATGATTATGGGTGAGGAATGTAATGTTCAAATGGAGGATTTACTTATTGTGAGGGAATATGTTGATGTGTTTCTAGAAGATTTACCTGGACATCCTCCAAAATGAGAAGTTGAGTTTCCCATTGATTTAATTCCGGGATCAAGGCCAATATCCAAGACCCCTTATAGAATGGCCACTGTGGAATTATTTGAACTAAAGAAACAACTACAAGAATTGAGTAATAAGGGATTTATTATCCCTAGTGTTTCTCCATGGGGATCCCCTGTTATTTTTGTTAAAAGGAAAGATGGATCTATGAGATTATGTATCGACTACATGGAGATCAATGCTATAACAATAAAGAACTAGTATCCCCTTCCCTTCATTGATGATTTATTTGACCGACTACATGGAGCTAAATACTATTCAAAGATTAACCTTTGATATGGATACCATCAGTTGTGTGTGATAAAGTAAGACATTCTGGAGACCGCATTTCAAACCAGGTACGGGCATTACGAGTTTACAGTAATGCCTTTTGGGATGACTAATGCACCCTCTATTTTCATGGAACTAATTTACAGAGTTTTCAAGGAATATCTCTATGATTATGTAGTGGTATTTATTGATGATATCATTGTATACTCCAAAATCTATGATGATCATGAAAATCACTTGTGTATTATTCTGAACACTCTAAGAAGACATGAATTATATGGGATGTTTAGCAAGTGTGAATTCTGCCTTCAAGAGATTTCTTTTCCTGGCCATATTGTCTCTAATGATGGAATCTATGTTGATCCTTCTATGACAAGAGAAATCCATGGATGTCCAGCACAAACAATTATAACCGAGGTACATAGTATTATTTCTTTAGCAGGTTATTATTGACGTTTCGTCAAGATTTTTTCCCGATTGGATAACCCATTAAAAAATCTCACACGTAAAGGGGTTAAATTTGATTGGACAAAAGAGTGTGAAAAATGTTTTGAAGAACTGAAGAGAAGATTATTCAATGCTCCTATATTGAATCTACCATCGGAAAATGATGGGTTCGTTATTTATAGTTATGCATCAAAGAAAGGACATGGTTTTGTCCTAGTGTAGAATGATAAAGTTATTTCTTATGCATCACAACAGCTGAAAATTCATGAGAAAAACTATCCTACTCATGATCTTGAGTTAGCTGCTATAATCGTTTCTTTGAAGATATGAGGACATTATCTCTATAGTGAAAAATGTGAGATATATACCAATCAAAATAGTTTGATGCATATTTTCTCACAGAAATAACTCAACATGAGGCAAAGGAGATGGATTGAACTACTCAATGATTATGATTTCACGATACACTACCACCTGGGGAAGGAAAATAAGGTTTCATATGCTTTGAGTAGAAATGATCATGTAGTTTTGAACAAGATGAGAGTAGAAAGGGATCCTATTTTCATGGATCTAGTAAAGATGGATATGGGAATCACCATGGATGGTGAAACATCAATACTTTTTCAAATGGTTTCCAAACCATCATTACTAGAAAAGATTAAGAGTTCTCAGACCAATGATGAAGAGTTTCAAAAGAATATTAAAGATGTGGATGATGGGAGATTGAGTGACTTTTTGTATGATGATGGAATTTTGAAATTTGGGAAGAGACATTGTTTTCCCAATATAGCTGATCTAAAAAGGGAATTGTTGGACGATGCTCATAGTTCCAATTTCTCTATAAACCATGGGAGCACCAAAATGTCTAGAGATTTAAAGGAACATTTTTGGTGGGACAACATGAAGGGGAAATTTCTGATTTTCTGTTAAGATGTATTGTTTGTCAACAAGTGAATGCTGGAAGGAAACAGCATGGAAAAGTCATGCATCCTCTTCCCATACCTGAGTGGAAATGGTATAATATCATGATGGACTTTGTCATGGGACTACCAAAGACTCCAAGAAGGAACGATTAAATATGGGTCATTTTTTGTCATCTTACCAAGTCAGCACATTTTCTTTCTATAACGAAATATTTACCACTTGATGTCTAGCAAGACTATATATTAATGAAGTTGTGATACTTCATGGAGTACCCCTATCGATTGTTTTTTATCGTGATTCCCGTTTTACTTCAAGATTATATAAGGGTCTTCCGAAGGCCTTGGATACTAAAATTTGTTTGAGGACTGCCTACCACCCTCAAATAGATGGACAATCAAAATGGACTATTCAAACATTAGAAGACATTTTGAGATCATGCTCACATGACTTTCAGGGTGTGTGGGATCAATATTTACCTATGGTGGAATTTTCCTATAACAATAGCTTACATTCAAGTATTTAGATGGCACCATATAAAGCATTATATGGAAAAAGATGCCGCACACTAACCTGTTGAGATGACGTTGGTGAGAGAGAACTTGTAGGCCCATAACTTCCTGTGGAAACGTTGGAAAGGTAAAGGTAATCCAAAACCACATCAAAGCAACTAAATGTAGGTAGAAGAGCTATGTTGATAACCGAAGGAAGGATTTGGAATTTCGTGTAAGAGATCATGTTTTCTTGAAGGTATCTCCATGGAAGGGAGTTATAAGTTTTGGAAATAAAGGTAAATTGAGTCCAAGGTACATCGAACCATTCGATATTCTAGAACGAATTGGGGCTGTAGCATACCATTTGGAAATGCCTCCAAATCTCTCCAAAGTTCACGATGTGTTCCACATATCACTGTTGAGAAATTACATGCCTGACCCAACGCATGAACTCACCTATGAGGAATTAGAACTCGAACTAGATCTATCTTATTATGAAGATCCCATCAGGATTCTTGATACAATAGAACAAGTGCTGAGAAACCGGATGACTCGTCTGGTAAAAGTTCTATGGAGAAACCATAAGATGGAAGAGGCAACGTGGGAACCCGAGGAACTTATGATCAATAATCACTTTAGTATTTTCATGTGGTATAATTATAGAAATTTCGAGGACAAAATTATTTGAAGGATGGGAGAATGTAACACCCCAAGCATCCACGGTACACTTCTCTTTGAATAATACATTTGTGTGTGTTGAATGCAACTTCGAGTTCTAACACACACCACAACCAATCAAACTAGCCGTTATGAATAGTAATACCCACTTTTTGAAATTTTATAAATGTTATCATTCAAAATGGACTTCATTTTTGGATTTGGAATATCAAAATTAGGTTAGGGTGAGTTTTTTGTATTTTTTCTGAAAACAATCAATTTTTTATGAATAGTGAAAAAACACTGAGTTATCATTTAAACCCGATTTTTTATTTAAATAATTATTTATTTTATTTAAATTTATTTAAGGTCAAAATAGATACATAATACTTATATAAGTTCAATGTAATTCATTGGAGTTAGTTTATTATAATTTTAGGTATATAAAAATTTTATTGAACTTTTCACCGCCTTTTACCCACCTCCGAGGAGAATTTGGAAATTAACATGAAACTTAATTTTACCGATTCAGTGAGTGGAATTTTGAAAATCTGAGAGACACGGTTAATATCAAGGAGTAATATATTGTTCAATAAGATAAAAATATTTTTTTTGTAAATAGTAACTTTTTACTTTTATTTACCACGGTTAAAATTAAATAGGGTAATTAAGGATAAAAATGATATTAATATTACCCTAACACATGTCCTAATTATATTGGACAAGTGTATCTCAATGAAAAACATCCTTAGGAATAAAATATTATCATTTAGGTCCACTTGGATTATATTCGTACATTTATTATTAGTTAATTCAAAGAGGAGTTAAAAGATTTAAAATCAAAGTATAATTACTAAATCATTTTTAATATAGGGTTATACAAAATATAAATTAGATTATAAATATTCATTAGAAAGATAAAAATATTTCATACATAATGGTATTTTATTTATAATTTTAGACATTAAATAATTTAATTTATTTGTGACACAATGGTGATGCAGTAATTACATAATTAATGAAATATTAAAATAATTGATATTATAAATATCAAAATAAATGCAATTTGATACTTTTAAGGAATCCCAATAATTTTCTAGGTTAATATGACATATTAGGATTGGTTATTTAAATTTTTTTCGAGGTAATAATGCTGTTATGAAATTATCAAAAACAAAATACCCAATAGATTCAAAATTGACATAAAAGAGTTTTTTTAAAAGAAGTATTATATTATTAATTGATATTCTATTCTTTAAAATCTAAGGTTCGGCCAAAGGACTTATATCATGATAGGTGTATATTAAATGGACCACATGGAGGTCTCTTGGGTGTATATAGTATGTTTGTTATCTATATAATATAAAAATTCAAAGTTACATGGTTAATGTCATTCTAATTAACTAAGACTTAAAACTAACAGATAAGGTTAATATAATGACCCAAACCTATCTAAAATATATTGGTTTAAAGTATTTCGACCCATCCCCCCGATATACTTTTAATAATCCACATTTGAGTCATTAGAAACCGAATATTAATTTATTATAAACTAATACATTAAGTTTTTCATAAAGAGACCATCCCCCCCCCCTTATAAAAGGACACCAATTCTAAACAATTATTCACACCTTGAAAGCCTTTTGGCTCGGCCAAAACCTACCCAAATATTCTCTCAACTTCCCTCACTACAACCTAGAGGCCTTAGTTTGATCATAAATCCAACCTAATGTTCCCTTTTGATTAAATCAAAAGGAAGATCACAAAGAAGGGGTAATGTTTTCACCACCCTTTTTCAAGTTCCTTTCTTCTTCATCTTCTTATTTCTTTATTATTTCATTTCTAAAATAAAAAATCCAGTATCTTCTATATACTGCGATGTTATTATAAATATGGTACAACCATATTCATTATTATATCCATCCTTTGAATGACATGTCACCATACGTGGGTACGTACGACTTACAATCTCCACGCCGTGGTGTAATTGTTATTAAAAACATTATTATTTGGATGTGTATGATAATGATATGTAATTGATGTAAATAATAAATATAACATGATAATGATTCTGTATATATGATACCCCATACAATTATATATTATTTTAATATCAAAAAAATGATATCGTCACCCGTGCATACGTACAGACTACCTTCTCCACGAACGCGATGAGATTCATTCCCCATTATATCCATTCAAGTATAATTCTCATTTGATGGTTAAAAATAATGTTTAAGGACTTGATATAATTTTGGATATGAATAAGATACATCCTATCCATAAAAAACACAGCTTATGTAACAAAAAAAATAAAGGAAAATGAGTAAGTTAACACCTGAAATGACGATAATACTATGATATTATTAACAAATCAATGTTAAAAGATCATATATGATATCATATTAATGTATATTATTCATGTATAATTTAATAATTATTATTTAACAATTATTCATGAGGTTAAACTACCCTCATCCAAGGAAAAGTACAAGGTAAGGATTTATTTCACAATCTCTTCATTATCTGAGGTTGTTTATACATAATTATCTACTAGGACATATTTATCATCCACATCCATGTTTCTAAAAAATGTATTTCAAAACATTCTTACTATTTTACAGAATTTGGGCTAAAGTAAATTATACCCGTGTTTGACTTTTTATAATAAGTTTATAAAGGAATCATTCAGTCATTTTCCAAACAAGGTCCTTTTTAACCTTTTCGACTGAATTAAGGTAAGGATGTCTTTTCTAACTTATACGGCGGGTGAGGATATTTTCCACCATTATAAAATCATCGAAGATTCCCTTATAATATTATAAGAATAATTTTAAATTAAATGTTTTATTATATAATTATGTGACTTTTAATTGATTTAAAAAAAAGATATATTTCTCTCAAATATTTTTGATTTCATCTATGTCAACATCCTTTGATGGATTTTAAGTTTATTTGAAGTTAATTCATTATGAAACAAATCTTCCATATTGTATTGAACGTTTTGTGATTTGTTTGACTATGGATGTGTTATTTTTATACCATTCATGTTTTATGGAGAAACTATTGACATTTCGTATTCTAGTTTTAATATGAATATTTATGTTATGTTTAAACCTGTTCATATGAGGAATGCATCGGACTTAATAACTGATTGGTGGAGCCCGTTATAGCTCCTCGATGCATCGGTAGGTCTCATGAGACAAACTAGTTTCTTGGCATGAGGGCTTGACAAAATATTATTTGTAGTCTTGGCATGAGACCTTGGATACGTGGTTATGATAGTCAGGCAGTATGCATTCCTTCATTATGAAAGTGTTTATTGATATTGCATGGGATTATTCGACTAGTATAATATCTATGTGAATAAGTAAATGGAATTATTTAATTTTATTTTTTCTATATTATTCTTAAGTTAATGTTTAAAACGATATTGTTTTAGTTATACCTTGCCTTAAATGTTTATGTTTATGTATGAAGGTTTCCGCTATATTTTCATCCTTACAGAGCATCTAAGCACACCCCTTTCTATGTTTTATTTTTCCCAAGATGTGAAACAAAAAATTTATGACTGACCTGCAGGGATAGTCTGAAGGGGATATGAGTGTGGACTACGGAGACTATGCTATGGTAATTTTTCACTTTATGATGTAATGTAACATTTATGAATGTATCTAGTGTTTCCAAGGCTATTAAACTAACCAGTCTTCCAAGATTTGATCTTTTGTGCCATGCCAATGTTATTTAATAATGCACCGACTTTGGGTAACTGGGGGCAGGACGTTACATATGAAGGCCTTTATGGGAAACTGTGTAGAACACCGACATGTTGGGATTATATTTGTGAGAATAAGATGATAGGACCATAAATGGTCTATGAAATGGTAGATAAGGTGAAAAACAATAAGCACACATCATGGCATCACAATGTTGATAGAAGAGTTATGTAGACAAGCATCGACGAGGCTTTGAGTTAAAAGTTGGATACATGGTATTTCTTTGCATATCTCCCTGGAAAGAATGTCATGAGGTTTGGGATGGAAGGAATGTTAAGTCCATTCTATGCCTCCCCCTTTGAGATTCATAATCATGTTGGGGTTGTGGCCTATACACTAGAACATCCACCTATCATGTCCAAAGTACGTGATGTCTTTCATGTGTCCCTCTTGAGAGAGTACATACCAGATCCATCACATGTACTCTCTTCAATGGTGGTATAGTTTGAGTTTGATATTTCATATGAGGAGATAACCGTAAAGATCTTGGATCATAAAGGTAATGTTCTACAAAACAAGACTATACACCTAGTCAAAGTACTACGGAGGAACCATATGTACGTAGAGCCAACATGGTAACATGAGGTGTCAATTAAGAAAAACTACCCACACCGGTTTATCAATTAGAATATAAAATGAAATATCTAGGATGAAATTTCATAATGGGGGAATAATGAAATGAACCAATGTTTTATCAATGTAAAATCCATTCTTAAAATTATTTCATATAATAACATAAAGTCGCAACACAATGAACTTATAAGTACTATGTGACCTTTAAACATAATATTGTCACTTCTGTGTTTTAAATTTTGAAATACTGTCATCTACAATTGTGATCTGATTGTTATTTGGAGTCGGATAAGAATAACATAATTTTGTATGAATATTAACATTCCCTTATAAATAGTAACATACCATTATGAATAGTAATGAATAGTGAAAAATATAAAATTATCCAAAAATTAGAAACATAACCCCTGAATTTATAAATACAACATAGAGATCAAAAAAGTGAAAAAATGATCACAGTATAAGTATTGGTATTTTAGTATGTCATAACTATTTTATATTAAATTTTAGGAATTATTTAATAATTTTAAATGGAAATTTATTTTCATAAATTTTAACCATAGACTATTACTTTATTATATTATGGTTATAATATAATTTTATGGGCCCTTGATTAATTTTTCAGGTTTTTCTAAAGTGTTATAGTTTTAATGTTGTTTTTTTAATAAATTATCATTTTATTTAAAAATTACATTAAAATTATTTAGAAAATAAATTTTAAAAATAGATTTCATTTTTGAATTATACACATAATGAATTGGTTTGGGTTATTTTCTGGGTTTTTCTATAATACTTTAATTTTTTATGAATATTAAAAATACGTTTTTGAGTTTTTGGTATGTTTAATGTCATCATAGTGATGTAATAATTAATATAAAATTCTGGTCAACTTTTTTAGAGTATTATATGATATAATTTGTCCAAAGTGGCTAGTACAATGATAAAATACCATGGGGAAGAACATGGTTTTGTAGGAAACCACTAATGAGATGTCATTTAAAATTAATTAAAAAATCTATCACCTTCACTATAATTACCCACTCTTTCCTTCTATTTATTTTCTTACAAATCCACAATGCTCTATGATATGGAATTTATACAACCATAGTAGTCCTCCCATGATTTACTCAATCTCACAATGTCCTAAACATCATGTTGTAGGAATTAATCCATTTGGTAAGGGAATATAACTCCATTCTATTTTTCAAGCATTAATTTTTTGTTATTCTTTTTTAATTTAAATTGGATTATGTTGGGATATATCATTTAAAATCCCCATTACATTAAATATTATTTATGAACGATTATAGACCCATTTTTTCTATCATAAAAATATTTAAATATATTTTATGTGATACCGTTAGGCTGCAGGATTTTCGTAAGGGATCACTCTACTTTTCCTTTATTTTCATGTTCATTTCTTTTCTTTTTCTTTCCTCATATCCTTTCATCCAAATGTTGTGACGACTCCAGTACCATAAATGAACTTTAATTTTTTAATGACAAAGTAATAATTCTTCAGCATCTCTTCTTTCCCATTCTTTTATACTAAATAAGAAAATACCTTCCGAGATGTGCTAATTTACCACATTCAAGGACATTGGGATTTCCATTTCTGTAAAGAAATCTACTATGAGCATGAAATATTTTTAATAGTTTAATAAGATCATATTATATTTATTATGTGTCGCCTATTTTTTTGGAATCCTTTTTTTACACTATTTTTATTTATAAAACAGAACATGTTCCTTATGGCCAAAAACTGCCAATTAACCCAAATGGTTATCAATAATGCTTTACATAATGAATAATATTCACTCCATTTAACCAGATTAAATTTACCAAAATTTGACCTTTTAGATGTTAAATAATATAATATAACTCTGATTCTAGATAACCATCCCCGTTTTATATGATTCTCCAGACCTGAATATAAGTGAACCGATCATTAAAACTAAGGAAACAATTAGACTAGAATAATGAAATTGTTCCTCATAACCATTGAAAAGGTTTATTAATGAACTCAAAAAGGTTTTACTAAATCACTTAAATATATAAACATTTGTGTAATCATTAGTCACTGATCCTAATTTGATTATTCAGGTCATTATTATAAAGTGGAAAACTCCATCATACATAAGGTAAGGGATCCTCTATATTTGGATTATATTCTAGAATGTCATATATGTTATTCCATTTTATGTGTAATCCCTAACGACGAGGTATGATTTATCACCTCCCCCATACTTCCCTCTTTATTTTTATTTGATGATAAACCCCTATCTCTATCATTAATCTCTCTTAAGTACACTAGATACCATGCCGATAATTAGTAATGAATTCTACCTAAATCTCCTTTATTCCATCAGGTTTCATTATATTTATTTTGAAAAAAATGAAGTTATCATATCTATCTATGTGAATATTGTTAATTATGTTTACATGTTCATAATTAACTTATCAATACCCTTCCATAGTTCTATTTTTGGGATATAAATTTTTTATGTGATTCCATCCTCAATACTTCTCGATAAGAAAACCTATTTTATGAAAACAACCATAATTATTACATGGTTTCAAGTGCACTATATCCTCTATTTTAAGACACCATTGTCTTTATAAAATTATTACATTTTATTATGAAAACATTCTGGTTTAACATCTGGTTTTTAATAAATTATTGTTCCCTTTCTCATTTAAAGGATCTACTGTATTTTCTTTAAAACCTCTCAAAAATATTTTAATCCTAAAAAATCATTAATACATTTCATACATGGTGTCACATCTACATGAAAACACATCCAATGATCCATTCATATTTTTAACATATGAATTTAAATGTATATCATAATCCCTTTCTTTCATGGACTCTTTTATGATATCCCATTCATTATTCATTATGACATGAGTATGACACCATTTTCTCTCCATGTATTCCCCTATGTTTTTTTATTATTGATGATGAAAGATTAATTATGTGGAAAACATATTCATGAAATGTTATTATGGGTACTCCTAGATATATCTCCAATTAATTGGGTAATGTTACCTCTCATGAGATATTATGTGTGATGGTATTGGCAGTTTGCTTTGGATTGTGCTACTATGAGAAATGATCTTGGCAGTTAGCCTTGACTCAAACTAATTTCATGTTTTATATTGCTTCCAAATTAATATTACTACATGTTTATATGATTCCATGTGTATTATTTATGATTCTACAAGTTAAATTCCATTTTATATCATCATGTCATGCCTTTTATCCAATGTCCTAATTCATTGTCCTTATAGTTATTCCCATACAGGGATTTTTTGTTCATCCCATTGTTGATGTGTTCAGTAGGGTAACCTATGAAGATTTTTTAGCACAATAAAAGTTAGGGGCCCAATTTTAATATTAAATAAAGTATTCTTTCTTTTCCTCAAGTGTTTTATGTTTAGTGTACCTAGTCATCAAAGACACTAGACTTCACGATCCTTGGATTTTACTCTGATGTTTAATTATTCTTAAAATCATGTAATGTTATGTGTAAGTCGCTAGGGTCACTATATTTAACTATAGAATTTTTATCCTATTTACATGTTAATATTTTATGTTCCATAATGTCTATGGGATGTTTTATTTCATCCTTATATCATGTAAATTTGTTTTAATAACAGTAATGACACCTCATTACTTCAATGTAATCTTCTCGGTCTCTTGGTATTTATAGTGGACAATCATAAGGGATCACATATGGTGAGACGTTCCTCAAAAATAGTAATATGGGTTTCTAAAATGTTAAATTTGGTGGGTTACATAATTCACCTTATTTATTTCATTAGTTTTTATGATTGAATAGATAATGTGTACATTGTAAGAATTATCAATAAATTTTTTGAAATTTTTTTGAAATAGTAAGTTGTAGTTCATTTAAGTGTTAATACTTACTAAAAATTCTTAGTATTATTTTTGAATTATTTTTAAATGATGGCATTTGGTGTTGACATGGTTATGAATGTAAAATGTGGAATCCATTTTATTTAATGGTTTTTGAAATAAAATGATTTTATGACATCTACGGGGCTTACAGAAAGGGGATTAAAATTGGAATCAATTATTGAATTGAAATATTGGTATAGTTTCCACTTTAGAATAATTCACTAATTTTTTTAACGATTTTGGTGTAAAAGATGGATTTTCAAATTTTTTGGTGTGAAATTCTCATACGGTCCTTTATAAATGATAATGTATTAAAAAGGGTTTTATTTGGTTTGTGAATGTTTTGTGAGGCCAACATGATAGACTATTAAATGTGATTATTTGTGAAATAGGTTAAGGTATTTTGTTACTGCAGTCCTCACCATTGGATTAGGGTGTCAATTATTTCCTTCCTCACCCATAATTAGTGTGTTTTTTCATAAAGATACTAATAATATTTTTCGGTTAGTTTTCAAAAAATACCTCACCTATGGATTAAGAGGAGGGAAATGGAGTCCCTCAGCTATGGTTTAGCATGTTGGTCTAGTATGTCCTCACAATTGTTTTGGATGTTTTACTAATGCACCTCATCATTGGAATATAACTTATGTATTATCTAGAAAACACTGACAATTATGAAATTATGGTTTTTGGACTAAGGTTCTAGCCATATATGATATAGATGATTATTTCTCCGAGAGGAAGATGGTAAATTGGAATCAATTTTTTTGTCAAAGTGTATGAAACTCTAAATTGTATTTCATCGATAACTTGCCTACGTTGATGCATGTTTGGTTGGATCAAGTGTCAATCTATAACCTGAGGGACAATGGGAACTACATAAGCCGATGTTTTATAGATATTTAACATTCATTACTATTTATTTATATCATTTTTAATATACATATACTATTTATGTAAGTATTATTTTTTACACACCATTAGTGGTGTCCAACTGATTTGCAATCCCAAACATATCAGGACACCACATCACATGGGTACCTGAGCATCACTCATATGTGTAAGATAGAAATAGGTTTTCATTGAGCTCTGTGTTGATATTTCATGATCAGGATGGTTATCATAGAGTGTATTAGTATACTTGATTCTGGGTATATGATAATGTTCATTGTTGTATTTAGAACCTGATGCATTTATTTTTATGTTTCTTTTTTATAATTTTAATGAACCTAGTGGGTGATAAATGTAGATTATGTGGTATGATTTCTTGAGTATTTGTAGTATTTCATTTTATTATATTAGGATTATCTTTTTTTATTGACACTTTTTTGAAAAATTATTGGGAATGGTTTTTTGTCATTTACTTTTATTTGTGCAGTATGATATGGTTAGATAGTAACAGAAATGTTCAACCATATACCCTTTCTTCGAATCTTCATTCTCAAGAAAATTCGGTAGCACACTTTAGGTCGACTGGTGAATCGTATCAGAGAACTAGTTCAATGGAATCATGGATGATATGTTTCAAAGTGCTATAATTAGGGTTTACCTTCATATTAATTTTATATTTGGGGTTAGGTAGGATATATATATAGTAATGTTTCATAGAATGTATCTTGTACAATATTTGTTCTACACTAATTCATATTCCAGCATGATGTTAATGTAATAATCCTAGAATTATTATTTTGATTCATGATGATAGCATCATGTTTTTATTTTTTTCATCGAGTTAAGAACAATTGGAATGTGATCAGATGGTTTTTGATTGATTCATAGCTCATAGAAAATTGGATAGAGGCCTATGAAATAATTTTGAATCATGGTATATGGAGTAATGGGGAATATCATGCATCATGTCATTTATGTAGGATCTTCATTCTATTAGAAAGTTAGTGTGTGATTTTAAATATTTTTTTTCATGGTATGATATGTGGATATATGGTGAGATTAATGGTGATGAGGATGTTGAAGAAATCCACAATCATAGATTATTCATTGACCCTAGGAGTTCATAATTTTATATGTGTATGTCTTTTAGACACTTCTATGTGGGTTTTCTTTAGTATTGGTTTTGTGTCCTAGTACTCCCTGGAGATGTCTGATGTGAAAATACATTAAGAGGATGTGTTCTTTATTTTTGGTTGGATGGTTTGGAATGTGATTTTATCAATTTTATAGAGCCTAGTAATGGTTTTTATGATGTCTTGTTGTTGTGTAAAATTGGGATGAGAGATTATTTGATGCCCCATGGGTAGTAACTATAGAAAACCTACATTATCTTACATAGAAATTATTCATTATAAATATTAAAAAGATAATAGTGTTACACAATTTGGATCAAAAGGTGTAATTTATTTGAAAATTTAACCATACATACCTTGTGAAAATTAAAACATAATAATTTATTTAATTCTATATTTTATTTCTTCTTATTGGAACCCTTTCTCTCCTTCATACAAGTATTCACATTAGGATATACATCAAATGAAGGGGTGAGCTAAAATCAAAGTAAGAAGATTAATAATAGACATGAAACATGGGTTATAATAACCATTATCATAATAATATAACCAAAGGATAACAATCATAATCATGAGAGGATAAATTATTCAAATCCATGGATTGTGAAAATGCGTAAAAAAGAAACATCATATCTTAGTTGTCAAATTTGACACATAATTTTGAAAAATCTATCATTATGATCAATAATATTACCAGTAATCTCATGATATTTTTACATTACCCAATAAATATATAATCTATTTAATTATGGTCACACCTGTCACAAAATATCATTTACATGAAAAATAAAATCCGGGTCACAGGAATCACATTATAACATTTACTTTATCTAGCATGTGACATAGAATAAATATTGATCCTGGATATAACGTATCACATGGAAAGGAATGGGTTTGGTTTCAGATATTTTATATTCATATATATTCATTTGATTTATTATTGTTTTATTAATTTCATTTGTAGGATTTTTGATTAGTTATAGAGTTCAATTTAATCATTTGGCATTGTTATTTTTCTTAGTTTTCATGATCGGTTCTCTTGTATATGAGTAAAGAAGAATATGAAATTTGGGGATGATTATACATAATTGAAATTATATTTTATTAATGAACATACATAATTTTATTTTTGAAAAATTTTCATTTGGTTTTATTGTATGATGGTGAATCATTAGATAAGTAGTTAATTTAAATGATTTAAACTATTTGATGGATTTGATGACCATCACAAACATATATTATTTTAATTATTATCAAATATATATTACATAAAAAATATTATATAAAAAATGATATGTATAATATAATATAATTTGAACATAATGATTTTTGGATAACCATCCTTGAATAAGGTCTTGAAAAATGAAATTGCATCCCCCACATAGGTGATGAATCGACACACCACAGATGATATATTCATTTTTAGAATAAGAGGAAAAAGTAAAAGACTAAAAGAAGGATTATTCAAATAACATCATAATATTATAATATCTAATAGGTAATGGAATTAACATTCCTCTTGAATATGTCGAGGTGAGTAGATTATAAAAAATAAATGATATTGAAAAGAAATTAAAAAAAGAATGATGGATTAACCTATTGAATCTCTCCTCCTTGAGAACCTCCATAGGGATACAAGTTTGTTTTTTATGAGGCCAAGATCTTATGTATGTGAATTTGGGTCCTTGGTAGAGTATTAGGTATAACATTTATACGGAACTAATCTTGTAACTTTTTAGAAGAAGATGTGGTGAGGGTGGTATTTATAGGGGAGGTGTGGGGTGTTTTCTCATTATTTTATACATTAGATTCTTATTTTGGATTAACTCTATGATTAGATTGATCCTTATGACTAAATATATTTAAAAAATTATGGATATTCTATAATTTTGATCTCACATAAGACTTAAATGATCTATGAATCAAAAATTCATTTATTTAGTTTCAATTATAAATTATTAGCTTTTAATATTCACAAAAAAATCTACTATTATAAAACATACCAAAAAATAAATCTGTCCATTTTTTACCTGAATATTTGGAAAAAAGAACTCCTTTTAATAAAAATAATATTATATATATGGGAAATTTAATTTTAAATGAAAATTATCATTTATTTGGAAAAAAGTTATTTTAAAATGACTAATGATTTTATAATACTTTTAAAAATTACGAAATGTATCATAAAATTATCTTTTGATAATAATAAAACAACATGTTAATTTAAAAATCTATTGTAGGAAATTAACCTTTTTTCAAATAACAATTATAATTTTAAAATTATAAATAATCATTTATGTTTTATAATAATACCAAAAAATAATCAATAATTTTCAAAATATTTTTATTCATATACTATGATATAATTATATAATATTGTCATATTTGGGGGGAATAAATATTATTTATGAATTCATAGATTAGGTTACTATTCTATTTTCCAGTTTTCTATTATTAATAGCCACAATACTAATCCAAAGAATATGTTACTATTATTAGTAACCTAATTTGTGATATGTAACCCGTAATTGATGCTTTTTAAAGATAAAAATGTGTAACATTTATGGATGGGAGAGTCGGGAGAACATGGGAATTCGTTTTCGAGAAAATTGGAAGCTCCACGGGAGGCCCCCGATATTCATAACCATGTGGACAAACCATGTGCAATATTCCTCTTGAGGTAATAGCTCCATCACAATTGGAGCATAGTTAGGGATATCATCCAAGGAATCCATGCATGGGTCTTCCTAGGTTGTAGCTAATGCACAGTTAGTGAACTATTTGTCTAACTAGGTGAACTAACTGTGCAATTGGTTTATGTGATATCCTAAAAAAGTGGATCTCACGCTTTTTCCCAATAAATGGCTCTTTTTTCTCCAATTTTACTATAACTCGGTATTTCTATGCCATGAATGCAGGATAACCTCTCCCATGTTTTTGGGATTCAATCTGAAGACTTTTCAAGGTGAATCGAAGCCGGATTGTTGATGTATGTGATCATTCCTCTTCATTCGTGATTGATTTCAATGATCTACATAGATATACTTCACTTCTTCTCTTGTTTTCATAGATCAACGACCTTTATGGGTAGATCTAGGTTTGTGGATGCGAAATATATTGAATTTTGGTTTTGAGATTTCTAGGAGAATAGATATAAGGTGTTTTCTTGGAGAATCGACCTGATGGTCTTGTGCATTCTTCGTTCATTGGGTTTTTTTGACAAAACCTGCCTGGTAGGAGGCTTCTTTGTCAACTCCAATTAGTAAAATTTATTTACATGCATTAAAAATGAATTTGTAGTGTTGAATTGATTGGGTTTAATTTTTTGAACACCTGTGGGATAACATTGTTAGAGATGGTTGGGAAATTCAAAAAATTGGGAGTTTTGGTAAAGTGCTTTTACTCTTGGTTTTAAATTCCTGACTTTAAAAAAGGATTTTTTTTTGGATTTTGGGAATAGGAAATGGATTGGATGTTTTCAATAAAATTGAATTTTTTATTGAAAAGAAATTCTCCTTTGAAATTTTTTGTGCATTGTTTTTCAATAAAAGTTTAGTTTTATTGGAATTGTTGGTTTGGAAATGAAATTATTTATCATAAATGGTGTTGGTGTGAGTTCATGATAAATGAGACCATAATTAGGGATGTATACCATTAGGGTATAAGGGACATTTCCTATGACTGGGGGTGTGTGTTATTGGGACACTGGGAAATTGGACGAGAGACCGCACATGATTATGGAACTGTCAAATGAAGCATTCTTGTGTTGGTTTGCTGTAAACTGTGGAACGGTTTGGAAAAATTATAATAAATTTGGATTTAAATATTTTATTAGTTGTTTTTTTAAATAACTTTCGGGAAATTGGTTTTATTTTTTATTGTTTTAACTTTTTTGCCAATAGTTTTTGGAACTAGTTTATATTCAGTTATAAACGGTTTTTATATAAACTGTTTTATATAATTGTGGAAAAAATTTCATTCCTAGCGGCATGAGTATGAAAGTTCGAAAAAAATATTGATTTTTATAATCTTCCCTTATTGGGAAATATGTTTCTTATTAGATTCTATCTTCAGATAAAGGGTAAAGGAAACATATCCCACGTTTTTAGAACTACCTTGTGATATTTGGGTTGTTCGTTCATTGTGGAGCTTAAAGATTTTTGGATCATGGATTCTTGTGGTATATTGAGAGTATATATTTTTTTACCTATTTATTATTTTGATTATTTTTTCTTCTTCCCATGTTTCAAATTTTGATATGGGTTTGAGATGATTGAAGTTGTTTAGTTTCCTTTATTTTGTTCATGAATCATTTAGTAAATGGGTTGGTTATGGATTTTGGGATTATTGAATTTTTTTCCTAAAGCTTAAATATTCCCCCACTTTTATTTAAAAAAATTCGGCATTTATTTCCACCATTTTTCATCTTTTCTATGTCTTTTAAGTCCATGTAATGACTCATTTTTCTCTCAACCAATGAGAATAATCGGGTCATTACCAATGTATCAGTCTAGTCCTTTCTTTAAGGTAAAAATGTTATCAACTTGTTTGGTCCTTTCTAAACCAATGTTCATCAATGTTCATGGTCTGAGTGTTTTAATTACTTCTTGATTATCCTTTTGGATGAAATATTAGACAATAGTAGGATCATCAAAACATGAAGTGTGTAGCATAAAAGAACATACCTAAACCATTTTTTCTGAACTTCAAGTTACTATGGAGATGCTTACACAAGTGCTTAGAGACACTTCTAGGATCATGGAATATCACTTTCATGGGTTAATGCAATGACATTATCATGACTTTAATTGTAATGGACTAACATCCCACTAGGGTTTCATATTTCATTTAGTGTAATGATTTGTGATTTTGTGAATGGTGTTAATTTTTAAAAAATGTAAAATTAGTTTTCAAATGAATGATTTTTGAAAAGATGGTATATGTTGTATTTTGAAAAAGGTTAGGTTTTGAAAATCATGAAATAATGATACAAAAATGGTTGAAAAGGGGGGGTTTCAGAAAACATTCTGATGATACTAATGTGGGATAATTTTAAATGGAAATCCATCAGTTTTTAGAGAGTGATATTGACAGAGTTTGTTGTTTGTTTAGAAAATGGCACATAGTATGCATCATTGAAACCAATCTAAAGAAGATGAGGAGATTGTGGATTCACCAGAACCACAGGTGAACCAAGAGATGGTTTAGAGTATTGCCCAATCTTTTCAAGCTGTGGATATGGGGAACTAGAAGAATGGGTCGTGGAAAGCAGATTATACCATCCATTTCATGGAGAAGAATACATCTAACTTTGAGGGAGATTCTGCACCTGAGAAGGCATAGGTGTGGCTGAGTTGGAATAATTATATCTTCGAATTCATTGGCACATCGATAGAGCTAAAGTTCATTCTGGAAATGTATATGTTCGAGGATCATGCACTCTAGTGGGCGGATATAGTGTTGAATGTTAAATTTTATAAAGGCCTAACATTACAAGATTTTGAGGAATTTTTAAACAAATAATTCTATCCTCACAAGTTCAATACCCAAAAAATAATGGACTTCTTTATCCAGAATCATGAGTCTCTCTTTCATATAGTACACATCTAACTTCATGAATTTAGTCCATTTTTCTCTGACGGTTGCATCATGTGCATCATTGAAGGAAAACATCAGAGAATCGAGGATACAGTAGGAGATTTGATCCAATATTGTGGTGATCTCTATTACATATTATACAAAGATGGTGAACACAGTGACTATGACTGAACGTGATATATCATGATCTATGGGATGAGGTATGATGATACCCATAGGGAATGGTCGGAACTCAAACACTAGAATTCTGTGGAAAAGGGACACATATTTCGAAGGTGGAAGAGTTAATCATAACCAGATGCCTGGATTTGTGAACCTTCCTCCACAACCCTAGAGCATTGCAGGTTTCTTCTAGTTTGGTTCGCTTGTCCACATAAAGCGAGAGTGTACAACACAACCTAGGTCCTTTCATAATTGCAATAAGATGGGACATCATTAGTTCTATTGTCACAATTCTCCAAGTTCGGGTGCTTGAGACACTTCTTAGGCATCGCATGAATCATATACTTCGATAGGGAATGTACAGAAAAATAAGCATTGTCAGCAGAGCATAGCTATCCATGGTGATTCTAAGAATACCAAGACTCATCAACTAGGGAAATTTGATAATAGAAACAAGTATAATCGTGTGGCGATGAAGAAATATTATGGAGCTAAGCAAATGATTGGCGATGATCAAGATGGACCATCTATGGTGAGTGGTATTATTCCGTTAAATTCTACACTTGTTCAAGTGCTTTTCGATATTGGATCATCACATACTTTCATTTCTTCTCATGCTTTTTATTTTATATGTATAAGATTTGAAATGATACATTATATTTTAAAAATGAAAATTCCTCTTTGTGAAAGAGTATTTCAATCCATTGTGTGTCGAGCATGTGCTATTATTGTAGATGGAACGAAGCTGAAATGGTACTTCTCATTGTTGGACATGAATATCTATTATGTAATCCTGATTATGGAATGGTTTAAAACTATTAATATTCACATTGAATGTTATAAGAGAATATTGAATTTTGTTACGGATTACGGAATTGAGCATATCTTCACAGGAGAGAGGATGGTTAAGAAGGTGGAAAAGAGTTTGTTAGGACTGACGGTGGGAACTGTCTTTTATCAGTTGGCAGCGTTGACATTGGAATCAGTGGAAGAGATAGAGGAAATTAATTTTCAAGTAGTTGTGGATCAATTTCAAGTCGTATTTGTTAATAACATCTCATGGTTACCACATATAAGGGATGTATAGTTTACCATTGATCTCCATCAAATGAACTATCTTATTTCACTTCTGTCTTATAGGATGGCACCGATAGAGTTACATGAATCGAATGTGTAGTTGGAGGTATTGGAAATAAAGGGTTCATTCGACCATGTATGTCTTGTAGGGAAGAACTATTTTTCTTCATAAAGAAGGTAGATGTAACTCTTCAGTTGTGGGTTGATTATCATAATAATAACCAATTTATGAAAAAGAACTGATATGAAATTCCACCCATTAATGGTTTGTTTGATCATTTAAGGAGATATCATTGGTTCTTCAAGAATGACATGGAATCAGGATATCACCAATTGTGAGTTCAGATGGAAGATATTCCAAATACTGATTTCCGAAGCATATATGGCCAGTAAACATATGTATTCATTCCTTTCTATCTAACAAATGAACCAGTGGACTTCATGGTATTGATGAATTGGATATTTTAGTAGTATCTGGATTCTTTTGTTGTGGTGTTTGTGGATGACATCTAGTTGTATTCAAAGTCATGGTCTGACAATGGAGAGCTCCAGGAAATAGTATTAAAAATCTTTAGAGATCACCATTTGTATGCCAAATTATCTCAGTGTTATTTTTGGGTACAGGAAGTACGTTTCCATTTCTATCTCATTTATGATAATTGAAATTCTGATGATCTTTAAAAGATAGAAGCTATTATCTTGTGGAAACCCCTGAAGAATTTCTTCATGATACGATGTTTTCATGGTATAACCGGTTACTACCAACGCTTTGTGCGTGACTTCTCATGACTGTAATTGACAATGAAAACTTTGACAAAGAAGAATACTTCATACCAATGAATAGATGAATGTTATAAGTCCTTCCATGATCTAAATTATTGTATTACATTGGATCCTTTCTTGACCATTCCAGAATCAGGACAGGGTTACATGGTGTATGGTGATGCTTTGGGATTAGGGTTGGTTTGTGTTGTCATGCAAGGAGACCATTCGGTCTCTTATGTCTCAAGGATGTTTAGGGTGCATGAGAAAAATTACCCAACCATAGATTTGGAGTTATATATAGCCATCCATGCATTGAAAACATATAGACATTATCTATTTGGAGGGAAATTTACTATGTTCACGGACCACAATATTTTCAAACACATTTTATCACAGAGATATTTTAATATGTGGAAAATGACATGGACAGAGTATCTTTAAATGTTTTACATTAATTTAATGTATACACCAGGATAAGGTAATTCAGTGGAGGATGCATTGAGAATAATTTTATATGATCAGTTGGTGAAATAAGCTTCATATGAATGGAAGTTGATATCATTCCTAGATGACATGCCAGTGGAATGTGAAGACTAAGGTGATATTGCATTTTTCTTTTCATATACGCTTGTTCTGGATTTTTTAAGAATGGTAATAGAGGCACAGAACTCTGATGCATAATATCTACTTATGATTTCAAAACTCAATGGTGGGGATATGATTAAAGGCATTAAACATGATGGGAGATAAATTTTGTGATTTAGAGATAATATGGATGTAACTATGGCTTGTTAAGTAAAACTCCTTCGTGCATAAAACCATTAGAGATGGTATGTACATCCATGTACACCAAAGATGTATATGGTGGTAAAGGCACAGTTTTGGTGGAGGAGCACAAAAAGGAAGGTGGTCATGTTCATCATGAAATTCATAACTTGTCAGAACGTGAAAGTAGATCATTAGATACATGTAGGTATGTTTCATTAATTACCTATCCTAGTGTTGAAATAGATGCAGATAGCGATGGATTTTGTTACAGGTATTGCAAGAACATTCTGAAAACTTGATTAAATTTGGGAGATAGTAGATCATCTTACCATATCAGCCAATTTCATCAGTATTCATGAAACTCTTATGGTGTATGACTTGTCAAAAAAATATATCTGATAAGTGGTAAAGATAATTGGAATAAAAGATTCAATAATCTCCGATAGATATCTGAGGTTCTTGTATAGTTTATGGAAATCCTTAGAGGAATCTCTTGGGTCTCAGTTGACAATGAGCACATCATATAATCCACAGAAAGATGAGAAATCTGATCAGATGATAAAAATGCTAGAAGACTTGTCACATGCTTGTGTAATGGCTTTTGGTGGTCCATGGGAGGATAATATACCCTTAGTGGAGTTCTCATTAAATAACATCTATCAAGCCTCGATACACATGGCTCTTTTTAAGAACTATATGGCCATCCTTGTTGTTCTCCATTATGTTGGGTGGAAACATGTGAAACATCACTAGTGGGCCCTAGCCTTGTCCAATAAAAAACAGAGAAGAACTAGTTTATTATAAAGATGGTGTAGATAGCTCTGAGTCATCAAAAATCTTATGCAGATCACAGTTAAAGACCATTGTTTTTCACTGTGAGTGATCATGTCTTCTTGAGGTTATCTCAAAGGCTTGGAAATCATCGATTCAGGATTCATGTAAATTTATCTCCTTGAAAATTTTTCCATTTAGAGATAATGGAATGGGATAGTGAGTTGGAATATCAGTTTTTGTTTCTTCCATGGTTTAGTTAGGGGCATAATGTGTTCCATGTGTCTCAGATGAAAAAGTGTCAACTTGATCCTGACCATGTGGTCAAATGGGATCACACAGACATACATCCAGATGAATCATTGATACAAATCCCGATACTAATTATGGATAGGAAATAGATACTATTTCATGGAAATATCATCACTTTTGGGTGGGTATTAAGGCATCATAGTCAGATTTAGTAACATACTTGGGAATGAAAGAAGGAGATGAAAAAACAATGGTAGAAATTATTTTAGATGGGTGAGGGTATTCTTATTTCTGAGGACAGAAAGAACAATGTTGGGGAGAATTTGGTACCCAGGTTTATGGAATGTAACCCTTAATTGATGATTTTTATAGTTATAATGCTTATGTGTGATGGATAGGAGTGTTGGGAGAACATTGGATGCTGTTTTGGGTCAAAATGGAAGTTTCATGAGCGGCGCACGGTTTGCCTAACAGTGTGGACAATCCCCGAGATTGGTTCTTGAGGCAATAGCTCCCGCATGTTTGGATCATGGTTATGAATACCATGTGAGGAAGTCATGCTAGGGTCTTCCTAGGATGTATCTAATGCATAGTTATCACATGGTTTGTCTAACTGTGGAAACGTACTGTCAAGTTGTTTTTAGTGAGATCCTAAAAAAGTGGATCACACATGTTTTTTCTTTTATGTGGTTCCTTTTTTCCCTTCTGTGTCCATAACTCATTATTTCTCTCCCTTAAAGATAGGATAACCTCTCCCATGCATTTTGGAGTATATATGAAGGCTTTACTTGGTGAATCGAAGCCAGATTCTTGATGTATATGATCCTTCTTCTTCATTCTTGATCAGTTTCTTAGATCTACATAGATATACTTCTCCTATTCTCTTCCTTTCATAGATATACTCCCTTTATAGGTATTTCTATGTGTTTTTTTGGAAAAAAATGATGAATTTTGGTATTTATCTTCCTAGGAGAAGTGATCTAAATGGGTTCTTTGAGAATCTACCTGGTTGTCTTATGTTTTTTTCTTTCGTTGGAGTTTTTATAAAAACCCTTGAGGTAGGAGGCTTCATTCTCGACTCCAAATAGTAGAACTGATTCTAATGATTTCAAATTGAAAGTGTACTGTTGAATTTATTGTGATTTTATTTTTGAGCACATGTGGAAAACCCTTTTTGTTGATGGTTGTGAGTTTTGGAAAATTGGGTATTTGGGTAAAGGGATATTACTCATTGTTTTAAAATATAGATTTTAAAAAAGGGGTTTTTATTGATTGTGGGAACATAAAATTGAATGAATGTTTTCAATAAAAGGAATATTTTACTGATATGAAATGCTACGTTGAGATTGGTTGTGCTTTGGTTTTCAATAAAAGGTCATTTTTATTGGAATTGTATGTTTGGAAAATTAATTAATTGGCATTGATGGTGTTGGTGAGAGTTATTTCTTAATGTTCCCGTAGTAAGGGAAAATTACTACTGGGTTACATGGGATGTGACCCTGGATCTGGGTAATGTGTCATTAGGACATAAGCTAATTGGACGATAGACCGCTCAAGAGTATGGAATTGTCAAACGAAGCCTGAATGTGTGGGTGTGTTGTGAACTACGTAATGGTTAAGCTAAATGCTTTGAAGAATTTTTTTAATGATTTTATTAGAGATATGTTTCCAGGAAAATAACATTCAAGAAATTTGGTTTATTTTTTTTTCTTTAACATGGTTGCAAACAATTCTTTGTAACTTGTTTATATTTGGTTACAAACTGTTTTGGTAAATTTATTTATATAATCTATATTATATAAATGTAGCTAACATTTATATCATTGTTGAGTGAGTTGTAATGTCATTGGTGAAATCCTATTATTTTTTATACTCACCCCTATATTTGAGCTATTGTACTTTTGCCGATGTTATCTTATGGGATAGGGGAAAAGGTAACATTTTCCATGTTTTTAGCAGTACCTCGTGATATTTTTGATGTTATGTTATTATAGATCTTGGATCTCATGGATCATGGATTCTTATGGTCTATTAGGAGACTATATTTTATATCCATTTATTATTTGATACATGTTTGGTATTCTACTGTTACACACTTTGATATAGTTTGAAGATACATGAAGTTGTTTTGTTGTCTTTCTTTTGTTCAGGCCTCATTTAGTAAATGGTTTGCTTAGGTTTGATGGTTTATTATATTGTTTACTAAATTTTAAATCTTCCTCAACATGTATTTGAAACCCTTTGGCTTTTGTTTCCATCCATTAGCATCTTAGGGATGTCTCTTAAGGACAACAAATTAGTCGTTGTGCTCTCAAGCCAATGAGAATGAGTGGGTCATTACATTATTCCCTCAGTATAGGTTCCTTAAATTCTAAACTATGTATTATTTAATTTTTTCTTCATTTAATTTAGAACTCATTGTGTTATATATTTAATTTTATGAGATTTATTCTGTATTGAAAAATTAAAATAAGGTAATTTCCACTGATAAAATTTTGGATTGTTACGTTCTTCCCCCTTACGAAATTTCTCCCTAAGAATTTCATTTTACATACTATGGTGAAACCAAGTGAGGGATCTTCTATGTTATTTATTACTCTAGTTCCCATGTTTCCTCTTCATACATATGGTTCCTCTATAGTATATTGAATGGGTGAATAGTCTTGTTTCATAGAATATTATCTCTATGGTCCAACATCTTCACTAGCTTCTCCTCATAAAGGATATAATTTTCTAACTATATGAAATAAGGATTCTTTAAATGTGATGGTTATGGTATGTAATTTATAAATAGTAATACATGGAATATATCATGCAATAGATAATTGGTGTGTGGAAGTTCTAGTCGATAGAACAATGCTCCGACATGATAAATAATCTCTAAAGTGTGGATCTACCCAGGACTCATCTTTCGGTTCATCCAAAATCTCTTGATCCTATTCCATGCAGATATATGAAGGAATTATATATATCAATTATTATTCTCTAGAACTCATCGATGATTGTATTCATAGATCTTTTGTAACCTTTTAAATGCCTTGATGTGCTGGTGAATGATTTTCACCATTCCCAACATTTCATCGACCATTTCTGGTCTAAGTAGCTTATGTTCACTGACTTCATTCCAACATGTTGTTATTAGACATCTTTTTTCACAAATTTCTTCATATGGATCCATTTTTATGCATTAATAGGAAAAATTTATGTAATAGAACTGAACCAGAGGTAGATGTTGGTCCCATCCGCTGAATTTTATAGACCAACCCCTCAACATATCTCCTAGTATCATAATAGTTCATTCAGATTTTCCATTAGTTTGAGGAAGGAAAGCCGTATTAATGTTCATCTTAGTGATTAAAACATGATAGAGACATTTCCAAATGTTATAGGTGAATCTCGGAACATGAATGGATACAATTGATATTGGTAATTCATATTATCATTCCACTACTTCAAAGTAAATATTTTCATTTTAATCATGTTATAAGTCATCTCTAGTTGTGATAAAGTGATATGTCTTTATAATACTATCAATACTATAAAATATAGAATTAATTCCTTTATATGTATTCAAATGTACGGTGACAATGTCCATGGTGATGTTTTCCCATTTCGATGTTGGTAAGGGTAATGGTTTCAAAATCACCTTCGTCTTTTTCTTTCATCCATCAAATACTAAAATACCTGGAAAATTTATTTATAAGCATAATTACACTTGTTATTTTCTCAAAAATATTTCTCATGGAAATATCAAAAAATATATTTTCTTCCTTGGTGCATAGGGATGGATGAGATATGTGTGTTATTCTGAAGATCCTTCATTATCTCTAGATCAGATGGTAGACATATCTATCATCAAAATCATAAAAATCCGTCCTCATTATGTGGATTCCCCATTTTTCAAAGCTTCCACCATCTTTAAAATTTATACATAATTTATTTGATAATTCCTTCTTTTATCCATGAGGTGTGGTTTATCAATAATTTTAGAAAGGATTGATGATTTTCATTACTTAATAATTCCCATTACCTTCAATTGAAAATCTATGAAGATTTGATCATTCTCAATACCCATCCTTGATAATGTTTCAGGATCATGTCTACTAACAACATCAGCCAGTCTATTCTCATTTACAAGATTGTAGGGGATTGATCATTACTAATCATTAATGATCTCTAACCTTATTCATTCATGCATATTTATCTACTTCATTTTCAATTTATATTTCTAGATCATATGATCAATATATGTTTTACACTACTCTAAATTGAGATAATGCCACCTGGTTTTCAATGAAAAGATCACAACTGCCAACTCCAGATCATTTTTAGGAAAATTTCATTAATGAATATTCATCTTCTGTGAGTCATAGGATATCACATTATCATTTTACATCAGTAAACAACCTATTCCCTTCTTCGAAGCATCCATGTAAATCAAATAATGCCCCACTTGTTGAAAGTGTGAGTAATAGAGTAATGATAAGACTATTTTTAACAATATTATATTGTCATCACATTCTCTAGTCTATAAAACTTTCTCTCTTCTGATTCATCTTGGTAGTTGGTTGGAAAATATTAAGATGTTTATCAAAAAATACCCATAATACCTATCAAGTCCATGGAAACTAGGTGCTCCATTATAGAAGTTGTCCTGGTCCACACCTCAAAAGTGGTTTTCTAAGAAGGGTCCACAAATATTCCTTCTCTAGTGATAACATGGCTCAAAAATGATACTTCCCCCATCTATAACTCATAAATTCTATACATTTTATAATATTTCTCTCATATAAATGTATTTATAATAGTATTAAAAAAAATTGTCCGCCTGTTCATTTGGATTATTTCATAATATCATAAATAAGTACTACCACTAATTTTATGAGGTAATATCTAAAGAATATATTCCTTATGTCCCGGAATATTGCAGGGGAAATTGTGATCCTAATAGGAATCACTATGAATTCATAGTGTATTTACCTCGTTTGATAATCAGACATGGGAATATCTTCATTCATTGCCTATATTTGTTGATATCTTGACCTAAGGTCAACCTAGAGATATAACTTTCCCTATGAAACTGATCAATATTTTTTTATCCAAGGATGGTGATACATGATCTTTATCATGATTTTTTGAGCTCATGATAATCAATTTAAAGTTTCAATGATTTATCCTTCTTATTGATGAAAGGGACTGGTGCACCGTAATGAGGGGCATTCAGATATAAAGAACCCTTGCCCGGATTCTATGGGAACTACTTCTTTATTTCAACTAACACAATGAAGGTCTTTATATAAGATTTATTTTATATAGGTAGTGATATAGAAATAAGCTCAATTGAGAACTCAAACTCTTTGTCAGGTTTAAGAGAAGGCAATTCTTCGGGAACACATCATTGTAGTCCCACACAATGGGAATGCCTTTGATCATTATCCAACCATTCATCAAAATCATTTTAGCTAGATATAATATTTATAAGGCCATAATATCCACACTAGAGATGATGGATTTGAATAAGATTCATAGTCCTTCGTATCATTTTATATAAATGGTCGATGCATCATGGTGGGAAGTGTTATATTCCCTTCTTGATTTTCGATGTTGGGATTGTATATAAATTGATAGTACACACAAAAAATAGCCTCAAATATTACCATAAATGTAAGACAATATTTTATTTGAGTTATATTCCCCAATAATTAACTAGCGTATCGTTATATTATATGGATTCAATGATTTCCTTATTTTTTTTTCTAATTGATAACTCAACAACTATATTTTGAGGCGGACTTTGAATACTTATACTAAACATGAATGATATGAAAGAATGCATATAAATAGATTAAAATAGTAAATTCTCTTTTGTTTAATGAATAACCAGTAAACTTATAACCATATCAATGTCAGGATCCACCATAATTGTTGTGATGGAATAATCGTTTAATTTCTCCTTTGTAATTGGTGGTTGATGACACTGATTATAGTTAAGGACTCAGAGTTTAGTGAAATTTCTTGCAATGTCTCCTTAATCTATATAGTTGAAGCATTGAACCATGGGTGGTTCTCTCTACTCTTCCCCCACAATATATTTTTTCATCGTGTTTCTTCAATATTCGTTATCCTGGTGGCCTTCTCTCCCATAAGTATAAAATTTAACATTTCCTTTGAATAAATTACCATGATGAATCTTACAACATTTTTGAAATGTGGGTGGATGATTTTTCATTCCACATATATCATTAGATCCTCTAGATTGAAACTACATCTTTATTTTCATATCACCATAGCTGTGGGAAAATTCACCAACATTCATCGAGACATTGAGAGAACATTGAACAACATCTTCATAACTCCCAAATTCTCAAATTTATAGATCCTTTCAAATTATTGGTTTTAAACCAATATATAATTTGTATATTGTTGTATCATTATATATAAGAAAACTAAAATAATACCTTGAGATTATTCTGAAATTTTCTTCATAAGATGTGACAGAATCTCCTTCATTTTTTCTTCAGCACAATTAATTCCCCCTTTACATTTAACGAAGAGTATGAGGGAATAACTATTTATGAAAAATAATCTTATATTCTACACACCCCATTTCTTAAAATCCCCCTTAATCTTGGTGGATAAGGTAAATGACCACCATTGGTGGTCCTCTCTATCTAAATGATTAATAGACAGAGTCACATTCTCTATCTCAAAACAGTGAATCATATAGTAGATCTTCTCCATTTAGTAGACCCACTCATCTACGATGAGTCGACCATAAGTTCATCAAAATTTCATTGGTGAATTCCACATGAATGACTCAATATATAGTTGAATAATATTAGGTGATATAGGAAATTAAACATTATACAATCTATTGTTCATAGAATGTGATAGTTGGGTAAGCATCACCATGAAATTTTGAACCCCACCTCCAATTTCATTAGGAATTGCATTCGTTCAAATGTTGAATTTTCCATCACATGGTTTGATGCCCTCGTTTCTCCCAATTCTTCCCATTTCGTTAAAGAATAATGGGTATATCAAATCATAACTCAAAAAAATTAATAAAAATAATTTATTCATTTGTGAAATTATGTCTAAAGTTGTATCTTTCTGGAGTTCCTTTTATAGAGTGTCTTGGGATACAATGAAACCATTCCTCATAAGGGTTGTCCAAGATTTTTTTCGTTGGAATCTCCCTCGAGTGACTTCAGCAACAAAACTATTTTTTGATACAAAATTCTAGTCTCCATCTTCAATGAATCAGTCTCGTCCTATTAGTCTATGTAATGTTCCTTGTTATGTTCTGTCTATCATCCTGATCATAATATTGTCTGCCTCTCTCCTAAGATGGATAGCCCTGGAGCAATAAGATTTTGAGAAAGGATGATCCATCCAAGGGGCTATTTCCTTGGCAGAGGAAATTATTAGTGGCCTCAATTTAAAATCCTTAGGTAGCAATGTGTCCATTCAATATTATATTAGTAAGGCATATAAAATAGTGAAATAGTGTTTTCTTTCCAGGGTTCTATCGATCATGGGCTTCGCTACTTGGGTTAATAACCTTATTTTTCACTACATTAGCTTGCCCTAGATGGATACCACTTTCATGG
The DNA here is from genome assembly GCA_963277665.1 of Viscum album. Classification (NCBI taxonomy): domain Eukaryota; kingdom Viridiplantae; phylum Streptophyta; class Magnoliopsida; order Santalales; family Viscaceae; genus Viscum; species Viscum album. The sequence goes on along the minus strand of OY728121.1, from coordinate 1,571,528,092 downwards.
GTAAGAAATTTTGTTTTTATCATAGCAATAAAAGGTTTGTAACTAGGTGACCCTCTTTCCCCCACTCTTTTCATCATTGCTCAAGACGTTCATAGCCGGTAACTTAATCGTTGTATCTCTCTTAAGAAAGCGACTCCTTATCACAACAATCATTCCTATGGGGATGTGTCTCACTTGGTGTTTGTAGATGACACAATTAACTTTATTAATGGTAGATGGATATCCATTCAGGGGGTTAATTGGGCTCTCAATATTTATTGTTGATGTAGTGTTCATGTGGTCAACCAGGAGAAGAGTATATTCTATGCTCCCTCCAAATTCTTAGATAGTCGGTTAAGATCTCTAGTGTCTATACATGTCATTCCCTAAAGATCCTTCCCTATAAATTATCTGGTTTCTCCAGTATCCCCTAATGCCTTCCTAATTAGAAACATAGACTTGTTAGTGGATAAAATTAATGGGCGCATTCTCAACTGGAAAAATAGGCTCTTATCCATCGGGGGGAGAATCATGTTGATCAGCACTATTTTATCTTCCATTCACATGCATATTCTGTCTGCTCTCATGGTCCCAAAAAAAGTGATCTCCAACATTGAATAAAATATGAAATATTTCTTGTGGGGTGGGTATCAGCAACATAAATTTCACTGGGCCTCTTGCAAGAAGCATTCCAAGTATGAGGTGGAAGGGGGTCTTTAATTTAGGAGTTTCTCTGACTCCATGTATGATTTTCGTGCCAAGTATCCCTAAGAGGTTCTGGAGGGATGTTCCCTATCGGGAAGGCATGGGAAAACGCCTATGGTCTTGTGGGGATCCCTAAAATATGTAAAAAAATACAAAATCTGTAATATGATCCTACTTTATCTCCCTCTATTTCATTTTCACACACGGTGGATTGTTAGAAACGGTGACATGAGATATTGGCAACATAACTAGTTAGGGTATATTATGGTCTTCCCTTTATACCCCACTCTGAATATATCTTTCAGGGAAGCCAATGACTATGGTCTCCTCATTCAGACCACAATAAATGTTGATCAGAGGATTATCTTTGATAGCAGTTCAATATCTAACAACCTGGACAAATTGGTGTTCAAACGCTCAACCTCAGGTATGTTCACTATCAGGGACATCCATAAAATTTAATCATTTTCATTGAATCTTAACTGATGCTGAGATATTTTATGGTGAAAGAGATTCCATTCCAAATTTATATTACTTATCTAGTGAGTTCATCATGGATCACTGCCTACGGATGATAATGTTCAGCAGAGAGGTGTTAACCTGGATTCAAAGTGCCCCTGCTATTGAGAGGCACAGTCTGAATCAGTAGTGCATGTATTCTTTAATAGCAGCTGGGGTAAGTTTTTATGTAGTGCTTTCATCCTTTTCACAGGCTGGTATAATCGGGATTACAATGCTGATCTTTAACTTTAGAATTGGTTCCAAGTGTTGGAAAGGACTATCTCAGAATGGAAGGCATGAGAGGCCATCATCATTGTGGGTTGATGGATCCTCTGGTAATCAATAAATTATGTTCGCCAAAGAAGCCTAGTACCAACTAAAATGGGTCTTCTCCATAAGTACCAAATCCTCATTCTGGACATCTAAATGTTGACTAAAGACATAGTGGATGCTCATTCTATCTCCTTGATAATTTCTCAACATCCCTTTCCTAGTTCAAGTTCTACAGCCCAAGGAGCATGGGTTAGATGGAAGGTTCCATCCTCGAGGATAAAAATGAATATTGATATCTCATGCTACATGGGAACTATGTGTAGAGGTGGCGTCATTAGGGATTGTTATGGATCAGTGATGGCGGTATTTTCAGTCTTCTTGGGTCCTCATGATTATCTCCAAGAGGAAACCCTTGCTATGATTTATAGGCACTTGTTGTGCAATCAGAAAAACATTATACTTATAGAGATTGAGATTTACTCTCTTTATCTTGTTAACGCACTCCCTAGAAAGACTGTGGTTCCTTGTTCCATCGTCTATTCTAGCAGATGATGCAAGGGACAGATAAATGAGCATAAGTCCATTCTTTATACTTGGATTGAGGGGAATGTTTTGGAATGTTTCCTTTCCCCTATAGCATCTCATAATGATTGGCTTCTCATTTATAATAACACCAAATCCTTTCTTCCGGGGCAGAGTCACTTTGTTTGAGTTGATTCCCTCAACCTTCACTACTTTAGACCCCCCCTAAATGTACGCTAGTATTTTTTCTACATGTTTTTATCCTATTTCTCTATAAATAAAATACAAAACATTGGTGGTAAGGTTTTAACTAAGGTTATCTAATCTGAACTCCTAAATTAACTAAACCATTCTTTGATTAAAACTATTGGGAACCTTATTTTTCATAAATTGTTATTCCATAATTTTGGAACTAGAAAAAATAAAATAGATTCACATCCAGGATCCAAATGTTTAGTTTATTTTTAAAATTATAAACATACATAACATTTACACAATTAATCATAAAAATTTATTAATTTCCTTTTTCTATAGCTTCTTATTGTCCATAATTTTATCCTTAGTACTAGTATTCACTTAAAGATATAAATCAATAGAATTGGTTATTTAAAATCATAGTATGAGGATGAATAAGAGACATAAAAAATGGGTGAGCATAATCATCATCATCATAAAATAATAAATTCATCTGAATTCTAATCATGTGGTGAGTCTTTAGATAATCGAATAAAATGTGTAAATGAAAAAAAAATTATGTCTTTGTGGTCAAATACCCCCGCAATGTTGTGAACAGATTTAGAACAATTTTTAGACACATTTCACATTATCTCACAATATTAATTACATTTCCCAATGAATTTGAGGGATATATAATTCCATGTAACCCATCACATAAAATCATTTAAATGTGGTATGTGATTTTAGATGAACCTATCACATCATACAATTTACATTATCTTGCATGCCACATAGAATGATTAATAATCATAAAAATAAATTTACCATTTGAATGGAATTTGATTCATTTAAAAATTCATATATTCATATAAATTTTACCCCTCAAAATGGGAATAATACGCCTTGTATGAATATTTATTTATGAATAAATAGTCTCATTTAAATTAAAATATGTGGTTTGTTTAGAAATATGTGTTATTTGGAAAAATATTTTCATTTTTCATAAAACTAGATTGAAATCTTTTATATCCTTGAAAAAATGGGGAGGAAAAAATAAATGATTTTTATTAAGAAATAAAAGAAAATTCAAAATGAAAATAGAGTGAAGGAGATAATACCCAAAGAATGTGTGTTGGGTTTGAGAATCCACTTTTCATATGGATGAATGATTTCATTATATAAATTTAAATGATAAACCAATTAAATTAACTATATTAAAATTAATGAACCTTTTATAAATGTATTTTAATGTTTTTTTATTTAAATCTTCTATGGGATTTTTGATGAGTTATAGAGTTCAATTCCATTATTTGGGAGTGTTCATTTTCATAACTTTTGTGATCGGTTCACTCATATATAAATATGAAAGTATATGTAAATTGGGAATGTTTCATCAGAATTAAATTATATGTTATTAATGAACTTACAGATGTTTATATATTATTATAAGTCATTGGTTTATATGGTGTGATTCTGAATCATTAGATAAACAGTTAATAAAAATTATTTAATTTATTTGATGAATTTGATGACCATCACTGAAAAATATAATTTTATTTAATATCATGATTTTATATTTGGTAAAAAACATCACATAGATAATAATATGTATAATAAATTATTATTATTATTAATGATGGGTTTATAAACATATTTGTAGGCTTTATTGAAAAGTAAATATTCATCCTCCATGGTGGCGGTAAATCAACACATCATGGATGATATTTTCATTTTCAGAATAAAAGGTAAAGGGAAAATTTTTGAGGATGTATTATTCAAATAACATAATAAAAGTATAGTATATAAGAGATACTATAGTTATCATTACTCATGGATAGGTGGAGTTGAGGAGATAATAAGAATTGAAATGAAACTGAAAATAAATTTAACGTAAAAGAAAAGAGGGGTTTACCTCTTGAAATTTTCCACTTTTAGAAACTATGTAGGGAAATGGGTTTGGTATTTTCCTCAGATCAAAATATTTTAGAAATGTGGGAGGGTCTAGGAAATATTATTGGGAAGAATATGAAAATTCACAATGCATGGAAGCTGTGAAAAGAAGATTTGGTGAGGGGTAGTATTTATAGGGGAAGTGCAGGGTGTTTTTTCATTATCATTTTCCTTTGATTGTTATTTTGGCTCATTATTATGAAATATTTGTGCCTTATCATTACATATATTATAATAATGAAGTAAATATCGATATTTTTGTCTTGAATTATCTTTTAAACATCAATGATTCAATAATTAATGTATTTAATTTTTATCATAAATGTTTCATATTTTTCTATATACAAAAAATTATAGTATTTTTGAAAAATCCAAAAACATCCACCATAACCCTTTCCCAATGTTTATAATTAAAAAATAGAACATAATTTTATGAAAATAATTTTATAAATATGAGAAATTAATTATTAAATAAAAAATTGATTTACTCGTAAAATAACTATTTTAAAATTATAACTGATTTTATAACACATTGAAAAATTAAACAAAGGTCTCAGAGAAATATATAATATTCATTACAAAAAAAATTATTTTTGAATACATTTTTTAAAAATATTTTTTTCATATAAATAAAAATATTTATTATGAAATTATTAATTATCATTTTTTTGTATAAAAATATCACCACGTAATCTATATTTTCTAAAATATTTATTTACTTAAACTATTTTATAATTATATCATATTATCATTTATAAGATGAATAAATTTTATTTATACATTCATATGTGATGTTAAGATTATATTTTTGGTTCAACATTCCTAATGGTCACAATACTATTCCAAAGCACATGTTCCATTTCAATCGAGAAAGGTTATTTAATTTCATGAAATGCTTATTATTTCGTTCATTATTCATTTAAAAAAACAATTGTTTTATTTATGTGATTTTATGGGATTTATACTATATGAAGTATTTCTATGAAACGAATTTTCATTGATAAAATTTTACATATTTATATTAACCTTTAATGATTTTTCATAATCCTAGGTGTTCAAAACTATTGTTGTCATGAAAATTTATTGGTAATGCAAGATTAGAGTGACTTATGACCTTCTTTAGCTGACTCCAATTTAGGGCTCTGGTGTCTTGGGTATTTATAGGGTGACCTTTAAGATGTTTCAATCTTGTTATGTGTTCTATTGGGGTGTGTGAGGAATATATGTGTTTTTTACTTCGGGAAATGGTGCATGAAGAGTACTTCCTCATATGGTATTTATGTTCTTTGTGTTCCTTTTGAGAGGAAGAACTTGTCTACAAGATCTCCGTCAAGTTGGTTCGATCTTAGAAGGGTAGTTATACCCAGGATCCTAGATCGGGACGTAGTTATGATAGATGGTTCATCCATATGGTTATGAGTTGGGCTAAGAGAATAGGAGAGTTTACGGTTATATAGTTTTTGTTGTGCATATTTCCTTGGGTTTATGACCATATAGGTGATGAATAACTAGTATGTTCATAGTTCCAGATAAGAGATGATTTTTAGTTTCAATAATATATAATACCCATGGAGTGCAGAATCTTCTTTAGAATATGTGGTTTCTATGCGTAGAAATAATTTGGTGCCTAGCCTGATTAGTTTCGTATGCATCATCAGGAAAATAGTGTGGGTATTGATTATCATAGTAGGCCTAAAGATTGATTATCATATTTTTCTAGACTAAAAAGTTGTTCTAGATTAGTGAGTCTTCATCAGTTTTGAGATTATCCTAGAGTGATATTTCATGGATAAAACAAACAAGCGATAAATGAATAGAAATTAGATATATCATCTGAGAAAAGATTTTGTGACATGTTACTCACTAGAGTAAAAGTCTAGTTTATCTGTTTGTTTACATAAATGAGTATTATTTTTAAGTGTTAATTGATTCATGTAAACAAAATATCTAGTCACAAACTATCTCATATTGAATGTGAATTGGGTATTACATGAACATACCCCATGATTCTTGAGTTGGGAAGGAAATCAATAATTTTATGACAACCAATATGTATGTGTTGAGAGGCTTGTAAGAATGGTGTCATAAGGAACACAGGGTAGAACTATGATATTATAGGAAAGGATGTGTTTAAGATATTATTCATTTATGAAATCATAGAATAACCCAATTCAATAAATGATCTTTCCTAGTATCATGACATAATATTTATAATTTTATGTGGGAATTAAACATTTGAAATGCTCTCTAATGGTTACTTATAGTTTGTTTCAAAACCTTTTTATAGGTGGTGATCATGGAGTAGAGTAATTGAACCCATATAATGGTATGTGTACCATTATCTATATGTTATTGAGTCCTTGTGATAGACTAGATGTCGGTGAATTCTATTATGATCGTTCCCCAAAGTAAGAGATTGGTAACCGTTGGAGTTTCTTTTTTCACTATGGAGTAAGAGAGGTAGAACCACATTCTATATTTTTTTACTGATCAGATAATGGGAAATGGTGGTAGTATTTAATTGATATTTATAATGATAATTTCAATGTTGTGGTTGGTATCGATGTGTGGGTTATAAGGGTGTGGCCTAATGTTGGTAGGGTTATAGGTTTGTAATATTCATCTTGGATTGGTCATTGTGGAACAATGATTCTAGGGAGTAAATTTTTTCCCTTTAATTATATATGTTCATTTTATAGGAAAATAGTTTTAATGGATGACCACATCAGGCCTTGGTATTGGGAAAAAATTAGTCTGTAAAATTTATTGTTGGTTCTTCTGTCCGGATGAGTTAGTGGTGTTGTAGAGCTTGATGATTGTATTGGGTCAATTGATGATCTAACCATGGGGTATCAGTATTAGTTTGTCGTTAACACGAATGGGTGTGTTCAGATAATCATTTATTTGACACTAGTCATGAGGACATTGTGATTAGTTGATGTAGAATCCTGATATCAATGGGATATGGGCTACTCCTGGGTAGACCGACATGGGTTAATATATGAAATAAGTGTGATTTAGATATTGGACTAGGATTTTGGGGAAATAAGATTTTCTTTTCTTCTTTTCATGCACATATAGATTTTAAAAAACTTATATTTTCTCCTTCAGAAATGGAGATGGTTTTCTATATTGATTGGATCTCTCTTGGATGTAGGGGTGTGGTATGTAGGGAACTATATCCGACACATTTTTGAAGTGTTCGTTGGAGGATCTATTGGTATTTTTCAATATAGGTTGTTTCTTGAATGTAGTGATTTTGGTTGTTAGTGGAATTTTATTGGGGAGAACCATTTCCCCATATAATGTTAATATGGTGAAATGGTTGTCTTTAAGTTATCCTGGCTCAAGTAAGTCTCATATTGTATTTCTAGGTATTATTATATAAATCAGCTCATATTTTTTTCATGTATATTTCATTGATTTCAAGGTTGAGATTTTGTTTTCCCTATGAATTTAGGAAGTACAAATAGGTTGTTGGATATACTGATGAATGACATAGGTTGGATGGTGTAAATGAATGACCATCAGGACATATCATGTATGAGAATTATTATGGTGGGAAGGTATTATGTTCCTATGTCTATATAAGATAAAAAATTTATAACTAATTTAAATAATAATTTACTGGATCATTGGAATTTTGAAAAATAACTTTCATTGACGTATTGATAATTAAAATTCCTCAATATAATTTTTTGAGATGAGGAATGTGTCTTGGGAGGTAGATATGTTTTTTATATAATGATTTGAGGCTTTTAAAAAAAAATTAGAGGATTTTATGTTTTATAACTAGGGTTAGTAGTTTTTGTGTGCATTCTATAGGTGAAACCATGTGAAATACTGATACTTGTAAAGTTACCATTTCATTTTGAATTAATTATGGTTGTGATACACTATTAACACATGGTATAGTATTAACTATAAATTGTATGCATAAAAAATTTTCAAGAATAAGGGGGGCCTGATAAATGGTGCATAATGTATTCATAATTTTAGAAAAACCGTGCACAATGTTTGTAATAGAGTCCCAATGAAGTGTTCTATTATTTTTTCAATAAAATGAAATATTGAAAAAAATAAATATGAGGTCTTTTGGTCTTACACAATCATAAATGTATGGATGGAAAAAACATTCCCCCTATGTGGGGAAATTATGATGGATTGTGGGGGGTGCAATGTTGGTGCATAGTCTGGAAAACAATTTGGTTTCCCAAAACACCATTAAAAGTGATATTTTACAAAAATTCCACATCACGAGTTTTTGAAACTCCACCCTATTTATCCTCCGTATGCTTTGAATAATCAAGAGGTTTACCTACCCTTTCATCTGTCTCCATCCTTTGATTTTTTTGTTGTTATCATTTTTTTCATTAATTTAATGATGATATTTATCTTCAACATTACTTCCATGATTCCAATACCTTTTTATTTATAATTTAGGATTTCTAATAGTATTGATTTCATTCTTATTTCATCGTATCATGTTGTAATCATCCATGTAATATGGCCCTTTTTGTCTTAATGTGTAGAGGATATCCTTAGATGAATTCAGATAGTAATTGCTTGATGTTTTGTTATGGTATGAGACCATGGGTGTTTTCATAGTATTTGCTAGATTATTTAATCTTATTAGTCACTGAAGTGGTCTTTAATATTATTTAATTGTATGATAATTCTTTCTATGTCTATTGTGGACCACTTGTGGTAGTGTATTGGTGTTTAAAAAATATGTGAGGGCCTAGTGATATTTCTGGGTGTTATGAAATATTAATTTCAATGGATTAGTTAATTGTTGAATTTGGATATTATGTTTTTATTATTTCATGAAAATTGGATAGATTATTGGTGTTTGAGATGAGATTTTATTGATTCAATGAAGTTTTAAAATTACTTGTTTGATCCTTATAAAGGACACCATTCTTTCTAAATGTTATAGGGAGGTTCTCTAATGAGGTATGTGTCTAAGATATTTTTTACTATCTTGTTTTATTATTTTCATGAGTATATATTATGTTCCATAAATACCATTTGTTGTATGTCTGTTTCATTGTTTGAAGTAAATTTGTCTTGGGATTAGTGTTTAAACCATTCACCATCCACGGATTTTGTTGAATCAATTTTTAATAGAGACTGAAACTATGGACTCCCATTAGGTTATATATTTCTCAGAAAGGTAGATGTGGGTTTGTAAAATAGTAAATCATGTGTGTTAAAATGTTAACATTTATTAAGAAATTAATTTTCCTGATTTTTTTTTTATGGGATACTTGATAGGTCTTGATAATTAATTTTCTAAAAATACATTTATTGTAAGGTGTATAAAATTATTTTTTGTCATTATTTTCATAACATTACAAGGATTGTTTTAAAATGGTTTGAAATGTGTGAATTTTTTTTTTGAAATGGTTATGGGTTTCAATGTGGTAATGTTATAATTTGATTTGTTTCATGCCTTAAAATATGGTGTTCTCCTCCATGTGATTTTTAGAAATGGGTTTATAAATTGATACAAATGTTGATTTGAAATGAATGCATGTTGTCCCCCTTTAGAGAAATTCCCTAGTTTCTCTTTTAATTATTTTTATGTAAGGGAGGGAAGTTGTATTGTTTTGTTGTTAAATTCTATTGGGGAACTTGGTAGATGATAATAATTTATAAAGGGTTTTTGGAAATACCAAAATGTTTATTATGGTCAAAATCTTTATAGAAAATAAGTGATTTTTTGTTAAATTGTTTGAGGTGTTGGTCATGATTATCCTTGCCGAAGGATTAGGGTGTTGGTAATGGATTCCATAAAACATGGTTTAAGGTGTTTCTTATGGATTTCCTCACCTATGATGTTGGGTGTTTTCCATGGAGGTCCTCGTCCATGGGTTATGGTGCCATTCATGGAGGCCCTCACCTTTGGTTTAGGGTGTTTTTAATGGTGGTCCACTTCATAGTTTTTGATATTTTAATTATTCTATGCATCATTGGGAAAATTCATAAGTAATTCTACAAATATAACCATGGTTTATGTATTGATAGGTTCTACACTAAGGTTATATATATATATTGATTTTTATTTCTCCCAGAGATATATGATAAATGGGAATCCCATTCTTTATAGATAGGATGTTTCACTATATATTGTATGTATTATAGGACTGAATTATCTCAATGGAGGTTTTTTTGCATGGGTGATACCCTAGAACCTAAGGGATTTTTTTAAAATATCCAGGAAATTGTCTCCTTCATATGTAACGTTAGATTCTATTTATTTGTTTCATTTTTTCTTAATATATTGTTTCCCTTATTGGAATTTTCATTAGTCTTTTTCAATGGTTTCCTTTTTCGTTTTACTCACATATTCATTAGTTTCCCTCTACACAATGGTATACAACAAACAATCATATGTTTACTGCTGGAATGAGTTTGGGATGATTCACATGTTGACAGTTGAAGTATTTGAAAAGTCATATGGCATAATTTTTTTGTTGTGTATTGGGTATATAAAATTTCTGAAAGATGTATATGGAGACTTATTTATTTATTTTTAAATTATTTTTTGTATATGTGATCATCACAGTGGGATATCAATATTTTACTTATATAATGACTATTCAGGTCATTATAATAATTCATTTTATTATATAATCATTTTTTATACATTTAGTAACTCAATCCCTGAAATTTAATTTTTATGAGGTGATGTTATATAAATTTAGTTCTTCACTCTAATGAAGTTTATATTATCCTCACAGTTTCACCTTAAACTCCCTATTTTTTGGTATCCACTAGAGTATAAGGACATGTTCTTGAGGTCATGTACAAAACCATATCAAGGAACTCATTTAGTGGAATCCAGATTGGGAGGTTACAATCCTCTACTTAAACACTGCCAATCTGTTTTACCTTATTCGGTAATGTATTTTTTATCGAACCAAAATCCTTTACATACAGTTACAATTGGACCAATGATAAATTCATCAACACATTATTCAAATTTACCCAAATTTATTCACTTCAATATAATATAACACCAACATATAAAAATCCATATTATATTCATGGTAGGATTTATTATAATCTAAATCTCATATATTTTATTCATGTAATCTATAAGAATGATTTGATGATTTAGTATGTGAATTACTTTTGATAATAATTTTATAATAATTATTTATTTTTTCATGGTATATTAGAAAGATACTAATCATATTAACCAAGTATTTAATTTACATTCATCATTACTATTTTAATTAGCGGTGTATGTATATTTAGATTCATCTAAAATACTTTTTTCTTAATATTCATAGAGAAAAAATTTATGATTTCAAAATAATAGTAAACAAACCATTTAATTACACATTTTATATACTTTTTTATATACCATAAAAACATCTTGAACTATAAGTAATTTTTATTCAAATCATAATTTAATCACATAAAAATTATTTGAATAATTATAAATGTTAATATAGAACCTATTAATGTTCATGGATTTTTAAATCATAAGTCTATTAATATTTGAATGGGTATTCAAAATAGGTTTCAATACCATTATCTTCACAATTTTATTATATATATTCAGTATCCCACAATTATCATACTCTTTACAAGTGATATTAATTTCAAAAACATTATTTTTTAGATTTTTAAATGATGGATATTTGATTATATTTATAATATTTTTTATTCCAAATAACTTATTATTTAGTTAAATAATTTATTATCTTAATCTATTCAAAAAAATAAATATATTGATCATATGTAATCAATTTTTTCCAATAGTCCAATTTCCTCTCATTAGAATATTTTTCTTTCTTCTCTTATTAAACATAAAATTATATTTCTTCAAAATATCACATCATTTTCATAATCATTAGGATATGATACACTAAAGTGATTATTTCCCAACTCATTAAAAAAAAATAATCAATGTATTCAAAAATAATATTGAAATTTTTGAAATTTTCAGTACTAATATTTACTAATTTATAATTTCTAAACGGAATAGATCCACAATCCTAAAATTTTATTTCGTTTAATAGTTTTTTTAGTATTTATATGACATAAAAAACCAATATCCAAAATAAATGTTTTCATAATATTATACATTATAGGGTTTCTCAATCACAATAAAACGAAATTATTTTTTACATTCCATTGAAAAATTATAGTAATCATTTTTCAAATCATTCTCTTGAAAAAATATAATTAATTTATTTGGAAATGTGTGTTGTCAAATATCCATTTTTATTTATCACCTTTTGATAATTACTTTTTTCATTAATCAATACCATTTCATTGCTGTATCATTTTTGAATAATTATTATTCTTCAGTAGGCCTCCTTATTTTCTCATGACGTATCCCTAATATTTATAGTGAAATATTATTCTCTTATAAATCATATTTCTGGTTATTTACTCAAAATCCCTAACACTAAACTGCTAACCAATATTATCTATTGATGAAAAATTTATTCTCATTATTTTTTAAATTTAATTTAACCCTCTAAAAAAATAAATTCTTTATTTAGACCACAATATTCATGGAATCACATTATGTATGTAATTACAAATTATATTAGCCTCAACTACCATCATCTTTTTATACACATTCATATATTTAATTTTATTGGATCCTCCATAGTGAATTCAAATGGTGGTGTCTCTCATATTTTCTCTTGAAATTATATTCATAAACATATTTAAATATCCTCTATGATTTGTGAGTTTTCCATTTACTATTACATTTGATAAAATTTCACATCATTTGACTTTATTTTCTCATTTTTTTTAAAAGATATTTTATGGATTAATATCCATGATATGGGTGAAACCATCATTATCTGAACTGGTGTTAATTTTATATTAATTTTGAAGAAAAATTATATTTCAGAATCCATACTTTCCATTAACTCTTCAATGGACATATTTGATGAATAAATTTCATTGTAAAGGATGTCATTTCATTTCCAGTATTCTGATTCTCCTTGAAGATAATATGGGTTCTTCTATTATTTGGAACATATTTAATTTTTATTTTTATATATCCCTTTAACCATTGTTTCTTATCATGTGATAAAAATATGTGTGTTGTTGATTAATCCATAAATACATTATTATATTCATTCTATTATTATTCATATTCATTATTACCATAATCAGTATTGAATAAAAAATAATATTTCGATACATGGTTTCTCTATATTAATGAGTAATATAGAACATTTACATATATGATCATCTCTCCATGATTTGAACTCGAGACCTTATTCTCCAATGATAATAATTTTTTAGATCATATTGTTTAACAATTTCAGTATATATTATGAAATTGAGAACATTATTTATAGAAATTCGAAAAATGAATAACATAAAATGTATTTTCCCTACGTGTTGACCATGGATGCATTTAATTACATTATAAATTAATTAAATTTATAAATGGAAATTATTAATTGATTAATCATATTATAATTTCTCATATATTTCATTCTAGGATTTGTTGTTATTTGAACTCTTAGATATATAAAAATAAATCTCTCTCTCATCATTCATTTATTTATTTTGAGATATACATATTGTCATCTAATGTGAAATAAGAATATTATTCATTTTATCAACTAAAATTCCATCCAAATAAGAGTCTCTATGTTCTAAATTGTTAACATTAATAATATTTTTAAATATCCCCATTAGTATCCTAGTAAAAGTAGAATCTATGCGTCTCACCATATCCCTATATTGAAGTTCAAATATTATTATAATGAATAAATTTAAATAAAAAACTAATTATATCTCATATAAAAATATTCAAATTAAGAATAATATACTCCATGTTATAACTCGTTAATATTAATATATCCTATTGAATATCATCGTGCATCCCCTTGACTGGTTGATTTTATAGGGATGATTAACACCAAATCCAAGAGATAGAAAAAAATATTAACCAATATTTGTGTGAGAATTATGAATGGAACCATATCATAGTTAAATAAAAATGATGAACCAACTTGTTATTTTCACCATAGAGTTCCCCCATTGAACTTGAAAATTTGTTTTTTAGAATGACCGTTAAGTGGTATCCAAATGAAATCACCTCCATGATGTGTACACATGATATCTAATTCACCCAATTGTTTGTTAGGATTCCCATAAATTATAATAGAAACCTTCTATGACTCGGTAAAAAAAGATAAATTCAGAAAGATAGATTATATGTGAGATATATAATCGATAAAAAGAAAATAATGTAGTGCACAAAACCAAGTCTATCATCCTCTTTATTATAGAAATTAGGGTCAATCATTAATATAATTCATTTATAAATCATTTATATAATTCATGAGTAATTATAATATTGTTAAAATTGAATTCAATAAATTATCCCAAAAAATTTTATATATTGATTACAGACATACAACATTGAATCTCGTTTTATATCATGATTTAATGATAGATAATATTGTATAACCCATATATGAGCATAAAAATTATTTATAAATCACATGAGAAATGTAATTGGATACTCTATATATTACATTTATTTTTCGAAATGATATAACCATATAAGAATAATTCGTGAATGGATTTATGGAATATATCCTTCAATATCACACTTAATATAATACCACATGGAATTATTTGTATTTCCCTAAATAATTTATCATGTAATTATACATTTAAAATCATATCAAAAGATTAGTTCTGATATCATCTAAACACATTCATATTGTGAGCATCCACATCATGTTGTATCGCGTAATACATAATAAAATATCAATACAAGTCCAAATATCCCTTTATTTTAATTGTAAAATATTTTTTTGATCATGTCTCTATATATAACTCAATCCACATTCAGGAAATAATATAATAGTATCACCACTATAAATTATAGTGTTGACCAGAAATATAAATTTTTTAACTCATAAATGAATGTAGTGAGTGGCCTCTATAAATGAATCAATGGTACTAAAAAAATAAAGGGGTCTGTATTAAAATCCATAAAACACATGTATCTAAATATATATATCCTTTAATTTAATATTATGGAATAATTTATTTACATATAAACCTTTTTGAAATACATCAATTTTCCATGATATATGATGTATTATAATTCCATACATCCAAATCATACATTCTCAGTTGTCAGAGAATTGACTGATCAGTTCAATGGATACATTATATTTTGATCTCTATTGAAGATGATCACATACCATTACCATAAACCAATACATAATAACATCACATGTACTATCTTGGAATAGTTAGGAACTTCTTTAGTCTATTACAGTAAAATTTTCATATTTTGTACTCATTATATTAGTGGATAAATCTAATCATGGTTAAACTCCAACTGAATAATGGATCATCCAAATAACTAACCATACCATGATTATCTTAGACACTATAAAATTGTAAAAATAAAATACAATTATGTAGTATTTTATTCCAGTTATCATTCTTACCATATTTTTTTCACTCTAGATATCAAACATTAAACCCTTGTATAAAAAATAGATAGGTTATGTAACTTAATAAGTGAGCATTAACGGTCATACAATGTAATAACCAATTTTATACCTCATGAGTATATTATTTATCTTTTTTTAGGTTACCTAATCTATTGAGAATAAAACATAAATCTGAAACAATAATACTCCATGGTAAAAATGGTTATGGAAGAGAAACATTTATAATTTGGAAGGTTAATTATAATTTCATATCAAGATATTTAAATATATATATATATAGTTGCATCCGATAAGAAATATTATTAAATTGAATATAAATTTTTGTTTTCAATTCAGTATTTTATATTCTTATTCTCCCTTAATAAATTGAAAAATAACCATACATAAATTATTATCTCACATATCACATGTGATAGAAATCTAGTATAGACTAATTTTTCTACAATTTCATGGATTTGGAACTCCTATTAAATCACTATATAATTTGACTAACATAACATTTTTTCAAATTGATAAACCATATCACTAATATATTTAGTTAGAAACAACTATATTGAATGAAATATTTAATAATTGTAAATATTAGAAATCATATTCATAAAGATAAACTCTTTGTAAAAAATAAACTCTATAATTCCACATCATCAAATGATATATTATTTATAACTAGTATTATCTATAAAATATTTCTTTTATATTCACCATAATATTTAGTCTGGGTTTATTCCTTCAAACTTTTACCATGAAATATTATTGTATACATTGTGGCTCTTTATATTATACTTTTACTAACATGACTTAAACATCATTCAGTCGTAATTTGAAATTAACGATGATAGAAACAATACTTTATTTAGTATCCTCTTGCTTATATATATATATATATATATATATATATATATATATATATTTACTCTCATATTCTTCTTAGATAATATATTCCCATAAAAATAACTTGCTAGGACATATTAAAACAATTGTGTAAAAGAAAAAACTCATTGTTCCATATGTCATAACACAAAAACAAATACATTTTATATATCATTTATGTTATTATATATGATTAGATAAAATTTAAAAAATTATTATTTAATTCATAATTATTTTCCCTCGTAATATTTGGGATCAAATCAGTCATATTATAATTAAAAATAATTATAATATATTGAATATATTAGTAATTGTTTTTTTAAAACATTTCATTGTGAAATAAATCCGAATGTGTGTTTACAAATACTATATTATTCATAAAATTATTATTATTAAAAAACCCAACATATATAATATGAAAATTGAGCCAACTCTATACATCACTTAAAAATGAACATTACATCTTACTAAATTTCAATACACCCATTCGAATATTGTAAAACATTTTTCATCATCACGAAAATTAAAACAAAAAGATAAATCAAAACATTCCTTTATTTTGAACTAATGAATACAAAAAAAATAATATATATATATTATAATTCAAATAATCATAGAAATTAATGAAATCATCTCAAGAACACATGTACCTAACAAGTATATAATATGAATTTTTCCAAATCCTTATGGTAACCAAAAAAATTACATCTTTTGGAAACATATTCCACCATTAATGATTTCCATTATAATTATTAATGAACATGATTGACTACTCAAATTATCAGTATTGGAAAATTGATTAAAAATTATTATTTTAGTTTAATATTATATTATAGGTAAATTCATATAACTTGGAATTCGTATTCTTAAACTAATATATTATAAACATTATGGGAAAATATGGTAAATAGATCATCAACATTTTCATACAATTAGAAAAATTCAATAAGTAAATAAAGAATGAATTTTATTTCCTAGACAAGACCTAATGAATCAATATTTCACTGAAAATCATTAACCTATACAATCTAATTGAATATATGAATGGAAATGAAAATTACTTTCATAATTTTGAGAGATTACCTATAAAAATCAATTTTTATCATAAGATTATTGATGAATTTTATGTGAAACAATAACTATGGGATATATATGAATGATTTACTCTAACCCGTAAGTTTTTTCCTAAGAAAGGTTCTTAATAGTATTTACACCTTATGAAGTTGCACACAATAACATTCTTTTTTCAAAAAAAATCTCTAAATTATACATAACTATGATGATTATCTTATTTCCTAAATCATAAGCATTTATTACATATATTTATATATATATAAATATCTTATTTTACATTCAGTTAGTTGGGTATATAATTAATTGTGAACTAAAATAAAATGTGGACCCATGTAATATCCCAACCCATGAGCCCCTAAATGGAACCTCGAAATAGTGTGTCACGTGGCCTCAAGAACACCTTCGAAAATTCTATTGGATACATAATAGTGGTGATTTTCAGTGGTTGTAGAGTGAGGATACAATATACTTATGATCCAAGAACATCACAGTTGTATGATTATATAGATCAATAGCGGAATCATATGAATAACTGAAAAATATCATATAAAAAACCTGATGAAAACATGAGTAATAACCAAATACAAAAACAATATCACATTAATAATGAGTATTTCGATAATTTATACAAGATGAGAATAAATACATGGATATAATAATTGGATGAAATACTAATATAAATATATGAAAATCCAAAAGAATAATCTATAGATTGTATCACAAGAATCACTCCATCCAATGATACCCTACTCATTAGAATACTCCACCTAACATAATAAAAAGTGTAATTTGCCTGGTCCATAACTACATCCATGATTTCTATTCAGGTAGTCATCAGTGGCCTAAATAGGATGTGATATAACACAATCTTGGACACCATAAACAATTTATAAAACATGTAATGTCTGTGATTATAAGAAGAATCATTGTGCAATATATAACATTGGTATAAAATATAAGGCAGGTGTGATACACATAATTATGATACATTTCATCTTACCAAGCTGACTCTAGACTGAAAAACATTAATTAATGATAACTATAAGCACGATGAAACTTCCATTATGTCTTATGCTGAGTATTATTATATTATACATAATGGGATGAATCCATGGTAAAAAAGAATTTTCCATCATCATTGAATCAATTATACATGGACCAAATCCATTGTATAAATTTCAAATGAATCTCTTGAATTTTATAGAGCATATCCAAAACAATATCGGTAAAGTTAATGGTGGAGCCTAGGGCTCACGACCGTAGTGCATGTCCAGTGCCGTCCAAAAAAGATAGATCCATAGAGAATCAACTTCTATAAAATCCAATGTAATATGGATCCAGCCAGTATAAATTTCTATATAATCCATTGTTAGATATAATGGTCTAGATACAAGGAGTTGAAATGTCTTTCATATCAAATGTTATACCCAACATGTTAGATCCCTGGAGTAAAAACGTCCTTAGCATCCATTATCATTATAACAATTTTGTTAGCCATTTACAATCCCTGAATTCATCTAACCCATTCCTTAATTTCTATTTCAGTTATTTAACCATTTCAGAACATATAATAATATAGAAAAGGAGGAATAACTCTTCTCCAAGCATCTCACATAATTTATTAAATTGGACACTAAAATGGACATATGAAACAGGCACAAAATGGGATGGTTACACATATGGAGGAATCTTAAACAAACCTCACTTGTGGTATATGTTGAGTTTAATGAACTCGAACCATACATAGGCACAATTTTAGAATACTATAATAGTTCCAAGCATTTAATCGATGTCTACAAAGTCTAAAGTGCATAAAAATGAGAACTAGCTATTAAAAACTTCAATTTAAGATAAATGGTATATAAAAACAATCATATACATGAGGAAGAACACAAATATAGTATCCACACATAACTCAATCTATATTTCAAGTAATCCAATGATCATAGGATTACCCTAGAAACATGTCATATTATCTACCCCCATAATAAATCTACAAATATGAATAAAACTGATGAAACAAGACTAAGGATCAAATGACTCAATGATTTTGATCCAATGTGATGATCAACTATTAAATTAGACATTCAATGTAGAAAAAAAAACCAAATCCAATTTTATGCTTCAAGGGGAGCTCCAGCATGAGAGAGATGGTGGTAGTCAGATTCCATCTAAAATAGGATTCTCTACAACTTATATAAAAAACTAAAACCTTGAATTTAAATGGACTAAAACATTTTTAGATATCATTAATATATCAAGCATTAATTTCCAAGGAAACCTCATTACAAGTTTTTTATTGGCCCACATAGGACAAAAAATTTCATGAATTGAGTATGTGATGTTTATTTAAAACACACGGAGTGTACTTGGACTGTATCCCACCTTTATCACCCAAATATCGTAGAATCAAAAAACAACCAATCTATGCATTTGTCAAAAATTAGGGACAAATCAAAAAATAGTACCTAAATATTATATTTACCCAAAATAAAAGGATCATTACCTATTCAAACACCTGAGATCCTATAATATCCCCATAATAAGAAAAAACATAACTAAGGATCACTTATATGGGTGTTAAAACAATTTCTATGGACAAATCCATCCCTAAATGACATTGATAATCCTCTCACTCTGACATATTATCATGTACATGGTCGTGCTGCCACATAAAACATATTAGGTGGGTGGACA
This sequence comes from Viscum album, assembly GCA_963277665.1. Lineage (NCBI taxonomy): Eukaryota > Viridiplantae > Streptophyta > Magnoliopsida > Santalales > Viscaceae > Viscum > Viscum album. Next base: position 1,571,507,870 of record OY728121.1, on the reverse strand, counting down.
GGCCTTGGAGATCATTTATGCTCTAGCCAATAACAAAAATATGTTTCTTCATGAAACACTGGTCATCCTTCTTCATGTCCTCAAATGGATGAAGTGTATGATATGGTAATAGTGATAACAATATTTTTGATATAACCAAAAGAAATCATGCATGGATCAGTAATAATATGGTAGCTACAATGGATCGTATAATGGCCTGAATTCCTCAAATATCACAAAAATCCCAACAAATCACTGTGGAATATTACTAAGACATAGAATCCATTGACTCCACATTCTCATTTAGATATTTTCATTGTCCGGATCCCTATCCTCTAACTGTAGAGGACATCATCGATGGTTGACATATTATTTCTATCAAGAATATGAAGTATCCTTAAAATATTAAATAAATTGGACCTAAAAAAATCACATTAATCTGGACAAGGACCTAGAAAGGATACCTCATTCGACTCTAAAAAACAAATTGGTAATTCGAAAGGTATAAAATAAAATGCTTCAAAATGTTCCATGTTAATAGTCTCTCGATCGCAATTGTTGTAGGTGAATTTAAAGCAGGGTATATGCCTCTCCCAAGAACCCCAAAAATCAAGGAAGCATTATATATTTATTTCCTCCTCAACATATATAGTGATATTTGATTTTACCACAATCTAATTGTGTTATGTCTTTCTCAAAAAAATTCCTAAATACCTCAGTATTATTTTCTAGAATCATGATGTAAATTGGGAATCGCTATCTGAAAGAAATATATTAGGTACCCCCTAAATCTATAAAACATCATTCATATAATGCCTCCCAATCTTATATATTAATAATATATCCCTGATTTGAAAGAAATGAGTCACCTTCATAAGCCTCTCCACAATGAACCGTAAATAATCACTACGTTGAGGAAACATTTGCAACCCAGTCATGAAATCCATATCATCATCATCCTATTTCTACTATAAAATTAGTAAATGATATAAAAAGATGAGTTTTTCATTAGTTATCCCCGTTGTCATGTAATTAGGTGTTACACTTTATGAAAAAACAACTAACTCTCATTTCATCCCTAACCACCAATATTGACACCATAAGTCTTAATATATGTTGGTAATTGTAGGATGTCCAACACAAAATGAGGCTTAAAATTATCACATCGTCTCATAATGTATTTCTAGTTAGATATAAACATGACCATGTATACAAATAAAATCATCCTCTCCTATGTTCCAACCAAGAGATGGGTCCTCACCTTCCACACTCTCAAATTGAATTAGGCCCTGTTAATTTCATAACTATATCATCCACATTGTATCGATATGTGTGGAAGACACTTCCCTGAATGAGACAAAAGATTGTAGGTGATGATCATAAACCTCAAACTATATCTCTAAAAACCATGGAATAATCTACCATAGGCTACTAGCGTCTTGTACTGCATGTATCTATATCCTCATTTCTGAATCAACTACAACAACACTACCCCATATGGGTGTATTAGAAATTAAAAAGTTTGACGACTTATGGTATCCAACCTACTATCTTTCCCTCAAAATCATGCCATGTTGATTAAATATGAACTTGAAGGTTTTGTGGCCAGTTTAAAGAAAATAAATCATCTGATATATAGTTCCTCCAACATAATAAGGCATGTACAACAATGGCTATCTCGATATTTTGATTTAGGTAGTTCTTCTAATGTGGCCTCAATTTACTAGACCTAAAATCCATGACTCTATCCTTATATATGAATACTAATCCTATCCCAATATGTGGTGAATCATTATATACTGTATATATTCTTATCTACTCTATAATAATTATGACTACTATTGAGTTAAGTAAAACATTCATCATTTTAAAGTATTCCTAATAATTATATGACCATTAGAAACATCATATCCTTTTTAGTCAAGCCACTAAGAGGTTCTTAAAATAGTAATAATTCCAATATGAAATAGATATAATATCCATATATACTAAAAAATAATGAATATCATTAACGTTATAGGGATCCTACTAAAAATATATCACTAAAATTTTCTATGTCAACTAATTCACATGTCTCGAAAATTACATGGCCTATCCGGGGAACCTAATCCATCTAGAAGTGTCACTTTGTGTTATTTTAATAAAAATACTCTCCCTTATTTTTTTCATGTGGATATCAAGGTATTTTGAAATATTGTTTTATTCTGTGAATACAAAATAATGTTTTCCAAAGCAACTAGTACAAAATAATCTACATATGGAAAGAAAACTCAGCTCACCATTTATGTGACAACTAATAGCGCATTCGTGAGACCGAAGGTATAAAAAATAATCATATATATAATAACTAATATGGAATGTTTTATGATGTGTGATTTTATGTTAAACATATAACTGATGATAACATGATCTCAAATCAATCATTGTGAAAATTGATGCTCCTCCTTGATAGTTGAAGAGATCATTTTTCCGTGGATAGGGAAAAGGTTTCTTAATCATTTAATGGTTAAATTTATGATAATACACACATAGCTTAAGGGTTATATATATATATATATATATTTCAAAATGAAATGGAAATTCCCATGGAGATGTATTAAGTCATATAATCCCTTTTCCCTCTAGGCCTTATAACTCTTTCAATAGCTCCTACATCTCATTAGTGGACATCCTATGTGGAGCAATGGATACCGATGAAACTTATAGAACATGATCAATACATAATTCAACATATCGCTCCTATATAATACTTCAAAGTTTATCCTTGAATAGAACTTTGAAAATTTCTACTACTAATGGGTATTTAGTAAGTCCTATTCACTAATAATCCGAATATAAACTCACAATCTGGGCTATCATCCTACCCATTACAAGATTCATATTTCCAGATCTTCCTACTTGGACATCCCATTCACTCTTAAGAATAAAAACTCCACCCTGTAGTGATATGAACGTCACTATTAATAGATATTAACAGACATTGTAATGATAAAAAACTATATAGTACATACTTAGAATAATGGAAAATAGTAACATCTTGAGGGAAAAAAGATTACTTATGAAGTGACGCCCACCAATGACCTAAGGTAATTCTCTAGACGTAGTTATATCCTATGATATAATTCCCAATGGAATATCAAACATAGTAAATCCATTATAAAATACAACATCATGTCTAAGACTTTTTACAATATGAAAAACCATGATTCTATAGAATCAATTTAGCAAGAAAGAACTATACAACCCATCAACATCATCCATGAATAACACCTTAGGATGAATGAATTGTATTACTCCCGCTCCCAGACTGATGTGGGTCTATGAATCCTTATCCATAGAATATAGTCAGAGTCTCCCTATTACTCATTCTCTTGGATGTATGATTCTATAGAATCACACTATATGTACAATCCTTCCATATTTGCAGCACTCAACTAGGTCTCTATCATGTTGTTTCGTCATATTTCCCCATATCGCAAACCGATGAAAAAATATAGAACATCCAATAAATGCACTATGTCTAGTATTCACCTCAAGAGAAGCCTATAAATATAGTTTTTTTGTACTATAATCTTAACCACATGGTTGTGAGGATGCACCTCCTTATTCTACACCTCCATCTTCCCCTAGTTGATGTCATCTAATAATATATTGATTCCCAATCACTATTATTGTAGTCAACTAAATTTCGTTAACCCGAAATTGAATATAATAAATAAGACCCCACTCAAATATTCTCACCCTAGATGAATCATTAGTCATTTTAATCCTTGAAAACCTCTAAATATATTAAAATCATATTGAATACTCTGTGATAGTAATTTAACCCTTTTATTCACAAATAAACTCACATGCCTACTCATCCCTTAGAGACACAGGAAAGAATAAGTACTAAAACATGGATCTAGAATCCATAAAAACCGTATCTTTAATCTTATCAAACTATTTTGAAACGTCTCATTCCATTCCATTTCTTCTCATCATTCATATATTCCATGATCTTCAATCTCCTCTAGTAGGTGTATCCAGATACTCAAAAAATGATAACGTAATCTGAAGCCGTAGATCAACATCACTTGGTCTTCCATACCATAAAAACATGGGTAGTTTATTTACAATGAACACACATTTTAGATCTTCTATAAACAAGGTAGGCTATGAGGATCCCTAAAAAATATTCTTAATTTATAGGAATCCATCACATAACTTGGAATCAACACCCATATCCAATAAATTTTCCGGTACCACAAGTAAAATTATGGGAATTCATATTTCCCATTCAGGTCCTTGCACCACTAATTCATGTTTATCTCCACCCTCCTACAAGTTGACTCAATGAAACCATGGTTTAATAACACTATAAATTCCAATAACACTCATCAAAAAAAAATTACATAGGAAACTAATCACAAAAAAAATCATTGGACAGGTACCAGCCATCCAATAATGTATCCACACCCCAATATCTTCTCCTAAATCATGGACCGTGTAATATGAATGATCGAAATGGGAACAAGAGTAACAGCATACTTCTGACTCCTATTGTTGGGTCTAGGTCAACATTACTATGTCAAAGCATGGATCCCGATATATGGACTTCCATGGGTAAATGAAAATAAACTTATTAAGGACTTTTACATTTCTGAATTCTATATCATTTATGTTCATTCTCTTTTATTTAATTATTATTATTAAATAGTTGAACCAAATGGACCAATATTTCAAATATATAAGGACTCATATATGATATAAATCTATATTTGAAGTCAATTAAATCATATCCATAACATTTTTAGTCTATGAGATCATTTTTCCATTACTCAACATTTCATAATTTACTTTTTTGGGTGATTATTGAATCCAATACCTTAAATATCTTTTTATGATAAAAAACAGAATATGTGTACCAATTATAATTCTCAATACACATTATGAATATGTATTCAAATAATAGGTATATATGTCATGGTAGAATTTAAATGTCATTAATTATAGCCCTGATTAATTAATTTAATGTAATATTCATGTAATATGACTCTTATAAGGTTCCCAATTCGATTCATGATCGATACCCCCTTTCAATACCAGAATAAAGACAAAATGAAACACTTCATCATAAAAATAATAACATCACATATCATGTGAAACACCCAATTATAGAATCAAATTAATAGTAATAAGAATAATATAGAACAACACTTCATATCCTATACATGTTGTCTCTTTCTTTTATGTGGGTTATCTACTCCCAGACAAAGCTCGTTAATAGATTCCAACAAATTCCAGTTTTTCCATTCCACCATCCCAAAAAAGAAAGAAAAAATTATAATATAATGAATGTAATGGTTCTAATACCACATTGTAATATTCCAACTTAAATCCACTAAATGGTTCCCTGATCTTGTGTCTCACATGGCCTCAACAACACCTCCCCATACTCTAGAGGCTACCAAGTAGAATCTAAGGTATAAGTTGGTACAGTGAGGATAATATACCCTCATAATAAACTTTTAGCATAATGATGTAATAATATCGGTTAGTATTTGAAGCATATGAGTATCATTTAAATATCATAGAAACATTAATATTACATTAGGAGTAAAACAATACAATATAAATATCTGATACAAAATAGGTATTACATTTATATTTTGAAAAATTAATCCAAATACATGGGATCATGTGTAAAATCCTGACCCAAATGACTATAAAACCAGCAGCTTGACTGGTCACCACATGGCCTCAGGTGAACCTCCACAAATTGAAGAGGTTGAGACTAGCTGTGATGGCCTATGGAGGTGATAGTGGGTATACTATTCCCTCATGACCTTAGTAGAAACAAAATATACCAGTTTTTAATCAATATACAATAGTGGAAGAAGTGGAAATAAGAGGAAAAAATAGAAGAATAATAATTGTGATGACCAAATAAAAGTCACCAACTTCAATATACAGAAATATTTGTATATCAAATGATTATAATAGTAAAATGAAATGGAAATTCAATTGGAAGGTGTGAAACAAATAAAGAACGAAAGTTCATCAACTATATACATTAGCATCCTAAGTATCCACTTAGTAATATGCTCTTACACATTGGTATAATCATTACATTACTATAAAAGAACTATGGAGTCAGATCTTTGCAACCATGGTTGTCTATTGGTGTACCTCAATGAAATGGGATCCTAAAAAGGATATGAGATATAAACACTGTAGTTTGAAACACATGATGACTCAGATAATCCATTCCAGGAAATAATTAAATGACAGTGTTCCAAAAATTAATATTTATTGAATAAATAATAATAATAACTATAAGCACCTTTGTTAGGATTCCTATGTGAAATCCCAACCAATACCACCTACTACGGCCTAAGACGGATGTCTAAAAAGAGGTATTGATGCTAGTCATAAATTTTATACAAAGCCAATTGTAATCAAATAAACTGTGGATGAAATCACCCAAATCTTGTTCTTTTTATTGGGTTCACATTTCCATGTTCTTGTATATACATTCTTAAATATGAATTTTAAACATACATATATCCAAAAAAAATCACCCAATCAAATCATCATATCAAATGGTGGATTCCCGAGCCCACCCAATGAAATATATATAGAATCTCAGGGGTTTCAATAGTAATTTATGATATAACCAATTCCACCATGTTTTTTCAAAGAAACCCATATGATTGTTTCTTATATAACTCATGGCATAGTAAAATCATATTATGTTCAATGAATCTCACATAGGGGTCAAATTGTCACTCAGTACATGGAGTAGCCATCTTGTGAATGAGTCCATCCTCATTTGCTACACATGGGAACCGGTCTCACATTTTGATTTTATAAGGAATGTCCCAGATAACTTGTACCCTAAAATCCAATATATCACTCCAATCATGTCATGTAAATCCAATCAACAATGGTGATTCCATCCATGGAATCCTTAAATGGGGAAATAGTTTATCTCTTAGACTATGGTAGGTGACCAATGAAACAACGTCATATATCATAGTTAATGGAATATATATATATATGATTATATTCCATCAAAGAAACGTATCAATATCATATTCTCACCAAACGATCCAAGATGCATAATCACCCCAAATAGATTTGGCACATTTCATATTAAAAAGGCACAATCCATGAAAAAAAATTAATCATAGGTCCTCAATGACATTTCAATATCTCAAGACAATAAATGTAACCAAGTATAATATAAAGGTAGGAAATGGAATATAGAATTGCTAATAAAAATTCATGGAAAACTCAGTAGAAATAAAATACATTATTTCATGAAATAAAAAGTTTTAAATGATATAAGTATAAATCAGTAGAATAAGTAAAAATAATTAAGCATAAGAAGTTCAATTTATAATGTGTGATGACTCAAGATCAAGGTAGATATTATGGTCAACCACACATTAAACAAAAATATAATGGTGTATGGAATTGGAAAATAATTATAAATCCTATAGAAACTAGCCATTTATGGCTTGGGAAATAGGAAAATAAGGTCGGAACACTCATGGGGCAACCAACGATAATGAGAAAAACCCACATATGGGGTTCATATTGTGGGAGGGATATATATGACATGAGGAAGTCTCTATATTAATTTATTCAAAATTAATTCAATCTTCTCCATATGGTTACAATATGAATCCCACCCTTTAATCATTAAAAAAGAGATGAATCTAGTAGGAAAGACCTAAAATAACTACATCGATGTTCTATCACTCCACTCATCTTTTTTCAAATATTTAATCAATGTTAAATATGTAAAAATGAAAATTTTATCAAAAACCCTAAAAATAGGGAAATTTTAGTCTCACCTAAATAGAAAAACATAGGAAATATGAACCTCAAATTAGAAAAAATATAAACGATGATATAGCTATGGAATTTCCAATTCATATAATGGAAAGATATTTTTCCTCCGGATGAAGGATATGTATCCAAACCTATAGAAGAGGAGGAGTAATTGCCACATGTGAAGATGAGGACTAGATTCCAACTGGAAGAAGAGGGAAAATGAAAAAAAATTGATTGTTGGAAGATTAATTAAGGGAAAATGGGCATTTCTCCCTTAAAAACTATGTCAGATGGTTTGGCCACACACATGTAAAAACTGTGTTCCTACAGTATGGATTCTACTACTTCATAACCCATCCTCACATGTTTGAATAAAATTTTATACCTAACCATGCACCAACTTTAATATAAATAATTCTAAATAACTACCTGATTGGAACAAATAGTGGGTCATAGGGGCATGGTTCGAGAAACCATGCATATACTATGTGAGGCACATCAACTCACCTTCATATGTTGCTTAGTTTTCACTAGTCAACCCAACATTTTTAGGCAACCCATATTCCATTACCATTCCACCCAAGGAATGATTTTTCTGAGCTCGACACTCTTGAGAATTGTCTATCCAACTGAGAAACCTCTACAAAATTTATCCACATATAAAAACAAGATATTGAAGTGTTACACCAGTCATAATTCCATTCTAAAGCATGATATAAAAAATGGACCACCCACCAAACATCAAAATTAAAATCCACTTAGAATTTAGTTCGGTCTAAAAACTCATGATTTTCCATTTTACACACCATAAAAAATTTTATCATATGGAATCCAATTGGAATTGAAGACTACATCACTCAACCTACTCTGGTTTAAAAGGCTTTCTCAAATGGAAACATTTCACTTCACTTTTCACAATGCACCACTCATCATCACCATAAAATATGGTACAAATGTAGTAAAAACATAAGGAAATGATTGTTTCTCAAAAATGAAGTAGTGATGTGGATATCACTTAATGACATCAATCAATAGACATGACCCTTATGTATTCAATTCAATTATCTAGTCCAAAGAAATTTCACCAAATAATCATACATTTAAGGTCCAATTCTAAAACATAGTACCTATACCATAATAATCGTCTTTCATAATGTTCCCATTGCATCACAACGTCACTAATAAATGAGAAATGATCTGATTATAGTATCACTTGAAAACCATACATTTTTAGAAAAAATCATTCAAACCATTCTATGAAATGTTATAGAGTACATTTACATCACACACATCTCAACCTAACAATGTTTATATATGAGTTCCTCACTTAATAATTTTAATGAATTTTGTGGGAAATAGTTTGTTCTGCTATTGGATGACTATTTTCAAATTGCTCGGCATAAATAAAGGAACATTTTCAAAAATAATCAAATGTCTCATTTTTTATGGAACATAATGTCGTCGATGAGAATATTCATTGAATCCTAATGTAGGATTACAGAAATGGTTTTAGCCAAAATGATCATTTAAACCACAGTCCCTCTGCATGAAAAAAAATCATTTGTCGACTGGGAACATTTGGATCTCCATTGAGAAATCACCCCTTCAAATCCCAACTGAACTTCAACAATCCTTGGGTCTAAAACTAGTGTCCAATTATTTCTTCCAAGGAAACCTAAGTAGGTGTTTTAATAAAATTCTATGGTATAAAGTTGAATGTCCACATACCAATAATTTTGACTGATCATAATGTTTCTTCTGTATGATGATCATGTAAAAATGAAATAGTAGGTTCCCATGACTGTAACTATAGTATTACTACTTAGTAACCCATATATGACTCAGTATTAATAATGATTCTATGAATAACCACACTTCTGGAGCACACTCTGATATAGACCACTAAAAGACCACAATGTAATTTTAAAACCATAGTGTGACATAATCCCAACATTATCTCAGTGTACTTTGATGATTTCAAGAGAAGGGGCATGGTAATCAATAATTAGATATTACACTAAGAGGATTTAAAATAAATATAAAAAGGATCTAAGACACCTTAACCATAAAAGGAGTGGAGTGCTCCGTATGTTTTCAATCCAATACAACCAAAAAAACAGTATCTAAAACCATAACCATTATATGTCATCTTTATTAGAATATATTGGATTCATCTTCTTACCCATCACCAAAAACTATTCACAATGAACTTATTACATAAGTTATCACATGACCGCTCGAACATAATCACAAATGTCCCTCCTTGATGATTGGTGTATAGGAAGGATTCATACCCATCTAACCATCAATAGTTGTGGTACCTCACAAAAACTGACATTATCAATGACTCACCAGCCCCAAGCATGCTAAACAAGTACAACTAACCATTCCAAAATTTCCTCCATGGTTCTATTCCACTAACCTAGAAGGACTTTTTTTACCAAAATAGACAAGATTCTCCCCACCATAGGTGTGTCTATAGAAGTCGGATACATCGAATTGGGGACACCCCCATGGAGCATGATTCTTTGACTACCAACTACCAGACATGGATGTGGCTAATAAGATTTCATAAAACATTAATGAAAAATGATATTGATAGATATACAATCAAAAGTGAAACATTATATTCTCACTAATATGTACATGTGAAACTTCTTCATGTATCATTCCAACAGGTAATTATATTATGAGTAAAATCTAGAAAAACTGAATAGTGTGTCAAACATGATGATGAATTTAAAACATCTTCTTGAACATTAGGATGAGTCTAGGCCCTCACTAATTCCCATTCCACTCTAAATTATTTATGACTAACATTCAAATAATAATAGCTCATGTTTGGGATTAGTACAACTGAACATAAGCTATTCGTTGCATGATTTAACAATATGATGGGGACCCCATATATCAAATCACACTACCCAAGGTTTCAACAGAAAATCAAAACACCCATTATTTAATCTATAGGATTATCATCCATATGGATTCTAGTATTTGGAGGACCATGCTAAGAATTAACCAAATTTTATATTTCCCATTATACTATTTAATTAGGATGATGACATACTGATTCTCCCAACACAGAAGCATATAAAGGGAGGTTATAAAACCTACTAAGTATAACACCATTCCATAGTAACTAATAGCCCACTTGAACTGAGAATTAATCAATTTTCATACCTATTCCAAATGTAAACATAATGAATGACCACACATCCACACTAGTGTGTCTCTTTTGTAACCAAGTGTCCTACCTGGGAGGGAAACACCCAAACGACACATCAAAATAGAAACTGCACTAAGGAAATGAGAAAAGGCTATAACGATCTATGGGTGATACCTACAATAGGATAGATCCTTACCGATGTATAAATCAAAGTCCCAAAAATGAGTTCATGCTTATATAATTTCACTAGGGTCAAGGAACATTGATTTTGATTCAACCCACTAGAAGGTTGTCCAATTTCCACACATACACTCCACCTGAAGGTTAAAAACTATAAAACAATTAGCTACCCTCATACTAGAGTCGTAAAATGATTAATGAAACATAATCTTCCATTTTTGTAATTAAACCAAAACTCATTTAATTATTCAAACATTTCAAGGACTAATAATAATGAAATATTAATACACAATATTAAAAACAAGAAACTAGTTCAGGACATATGGGATAGAGGGAATATTAAATTAAATTATCATTTAAGCATTATCATTTATTGAAATCCAGTTATACTTAGTATATTTTATTTACGTAAATCAAAATTGTACATCATTAATTTACATAAAGCCTCACACTGATATAGAAAAACATAAGTTGAAAGTCTTTCTAAAATTTAATGGTGTACTAGTCAAAATAAAATCCATCCAATGAATATGTAAAAATATAAAAGGTGGCAACAAGTGCTTTAAATGAACCCCAACACTAAGCATAAGAAAACCCTAATGGCGGGAACACTAAGTCGTATTAAAAATGAATGGAATCCAACAAGGGTCTCATTATGCCATTTTGGGTTCAATTTAAAGTGACCCAAAACAAATTTAACATTATTCATTTCAAATACCCTTAGTTTTTCACTTATTAACAAGCATGCCCCAAATGAATTAATTGGGTATGTTGTGCATTTAGAAAATTTAGTCAAGTAGGTCATAATGCCCAAGTAAAATAGGTAAACTCATTATAAAGGAAACACGATAATTTAATATTCGGATTCCATAACATCTATATTTTCAATAGTTCTATGGAAAGGATTATAATTGATGGTTCAATTTTATGGGTAACCACCCATCACCATATAATGTTTCTATACACATTACAAATTAGGTGTGGTTCGCATCTAACTAGAACCATTTTATTGAAGTGTAAAATAAAATTAAACATCCTACTAATTTATTAAAAAAATTATATATATTTATATATCGGGTTCTTCTAGGATGGTCTGATTATATGGGCCACCCAATTACAACTCGTAAAGCACACAAAAATTTCGAAAATGTAAAAATTAGATCTCATTTAAACATAACCACTTTATATATAATTAAAATAGATTTTAATCATATTTATCATTTATAATTATATATTTAATTATATAAAACATTGCACCAATGATATTTTTTATTATAAAATTCATCAGTTTTCAATTTATAAGTCTCCTATACACCTTAATAATTGAAAATTGTCTCTCATTTAATTGAAACTGGCATGTTTCTGCCGTTAGGAACTAGCATACATGGATGAATAAAAGAAACATGAACTTTAATTAGTTGCCTAAACATAGTAATAATTTAAACACACTCAAGTAAAGAATGGATTTTAAACACAAAAAGTTTTGTACCCATGTATGAAAGGAAATTCCAATGCGGGTAGGGGCAATGAATGTTACTACAACACATTCTGTGAAATATAATAGATTGACAAATAACACACTAGGAAAAAAACAATTTTCAAATATCCTTTAAATGAAATCTACATAGCATGGTGTATACATGGAATGAAAATTCCTATATTTCTATAATGATTCATGTAATGCTTCCAATATGTAATATCATGCAAAGGGTGATGATTATAAATACCATAAATCAACAAGAAGTGAAAAATATTCAAATCAATCAAGGTGAAATTATATTCAACTATAACAGAAAAATCATGAACAAAAATCCCTACCCTTTCCTGATGGAAATTTCTTGGTATGTTGGATAATCATTCATAGGCATGAGTATTTTCCAAGTGTAGAAAAATTCCATGTCTCTTGTCTAACAACCCAAAATAGAATTAAAATGGTAAAATATCCCATTGAAACATATTTTTAACATCCAAAATTGATTAATATAAAACCAGTAGTCACACAGTTCACCACATATCCTCACGCATGCCTCCTCATACACCAAAGCCTATAAAATAGAGATAAGGGTCTATAGATGTGATAATAGGGAGACTATACCGTCATGATTAGAGTATCATAAAAAATATTATATGTAAATCAATATTGAAAACCAAATTAATTATAATTAGAGGAAAACAATAGAATAATAATTATATTGATTTAACAAAATTTGATAATGCCAATATACAATATTTCATGTATGTCAGATGATTGTACACATACATGAAGAAGGAAAAACAATGAGAATGTAAGATATAATAAAATAATGAAAACTCAAATATTATTCACATGAGAATCCTAAATACTATCTCAGTTGTATTCTCCTACTCCTAAAAAAAGTGTGAAAGAATGAGAAATTAATTAAGGATCATGATCCCGCAACCAAGGATGTCTATTCACTTACCATGATATAATGGGGACATAAACAATGTGTGAGATATAATCTCTATAGGATAGAACTCGTGGTGTCTAGGGAAATCCATTTCTTTCCAAGAATAAATTACATTATGCCAAAATTTATATTTGAGGGATTAATAAAAATAATAATGAACCCAATAGTTTGGGTTCTAAAATGGACACCTAACCAATACAACTTGCTTCATCCTACGCTTGATGTTTGAAAAAGGTACTTCTGAAAGTTATAAAATGTATCAATGGACCATCATATTCGAAGTTACTAAGGAATACGTACCTCTAAGATTGTTCTTCTTCTTTGTGTATCATTTACATGTCATTATATAAACATTGTAAAATATGAATAATAATAACACATATATCACAAGAAATAATTCAATCAACCTGTCAAATAAAATCATGGAGTCTTAAGCCCATCCAAGGATATCATTAAAACATCCGGAGGGATTCTATAGGAATCTCTGATATAACGAATTCCTAATATTCTATACAATAAAACCCATTGAGGCATTCCATGAATCATTCATAGAATAGTGAACACGGATTCAATTAAATGTATCCCACATAGGGAACCAGATATCACTCTAGGAATGGCGTAGCCATCTTTCTAGTGGTCCCATCCTTAATTGCATCCCTTGGTAACCAGTCCCAGTCATTATTATATAATTTATATCTAGGATATCACATACCTAGTAATCCAAAGTATCATTCTCAGTGCGTTAAGTAAATAAAATCGAACAAGTAGTGTCCATCCATTGAATCCATAAAAAAATATTCATGTTCTATCCTATATCATTGTAGGTGAACATGGAAACCAAGGAATGTATCATAAATAAATGCATCTTTATATTACTATATTCGATAAAATAATAATCTCAATATCTTTTACTCCCAATCTAACCAATCTATCCAATCAAGACAAAAAATGATGAAAGAACTCATATAAAAAATTAAAAATTCATTGATATAATCTTATACATGTCCTCAATGAAATTAAAATATCTCAATATAACAATAATTACCTTGAATAGAATTATTTTCTGAAAATCAGTTTGGAATTATCCATAAGAATTCAAGCACAAATCACTGGAAAAATATTACACGAGTATGTGTCATCATAATATGGGAAATGAAGCAATTATAAAGGATGTGAAAAACCAAAATGCACTAAGCATATGAGTTTTAATTTATAAACATTGAGGGTTCAAGATAAAGGACAATATAATGGTCAACCACTCATTCCAAACAAGGTTTATGATTTTTAGAATTAAAAATGGAGTACAACTCATGTGGAAACTAAAAATTATACGTAGTGGGAAATAAGAAATTATGTTGGGAACACCCAAAAGGATCCCAATGATGAAGATAACGACCCACGGATGGGTTTGAACAAAAGGGAGGGTGATACTCGACATGTGGAACCCTATAAATGAATTTATTAAAAAAATAAATCCATTCATCATGTTTCTAGAGGGAGGAACAATACCGCGTTATTTAAAAAGTAATGGAATGATGGGGAAATACCAAAACCACACATCTCATTATAGTATCTCCCCACTCATCTATTATCAATGCATGGAACAATCTAATTTGTATGAAAATGAAGATACCATCAAACACCAAAAAATATGGGAAAATAAGCCACACTTAGACAACAAAATATAGGGAATAAGAAATACAATATATATGCTATAAGAAATAGGAGATCACTGAGGGATTTCCCAAACTTCCTATTGTGAATGATTTGGTCATCAGATGAAGGACATATATCAGAAAATATAGAGAAGGATAAGGACATACCATGCCAGAGGGGGTGGAGATGAATCCCACTAGAAGAAGAGGGAAAAAGGAAAAAATTAGGTTAAAACGTTAATTAATGGAAAATATACATGTCACCCTCTAAACATGGTTTCACGGTTTGGTCAGATGGGTTGCCAAACCATGCCCCAATAATGTTGATCCCACATCTTAGGAACCCTACCATTTGTGGTTTTCCCAAACCATGCACAATTAATGGAGTGAATCATGTGATATTAATTTCAAATTTTCACTAAACATGTATGCTAGGTTCATGGTTTTGTAAAAGGCACATAGCCCATTCAAGGTGCATATACTAACCTAAAAATACCACATGAATTTCACTGGTGGGATGTACTATTTTAGAAAAAACATTCACCATTACTAATACACTATGAACATGATTGTTTGGATCCTGACACCCTCTAAATGAAATTAACCACACAAGATACCTCTTGGGACTTTAACGAAATCTAAAAACTACACATTTATGTACTCCAACTCTTATAATTTTCTTATGATGTTATTTTTTCAAAATGACCATCCACCAAATGAAAAAAAATAAAGTTCACTTTGATTTTCAATTGATATAAAAATGTGGGATGATATAATATTTATCATATAAAATACATGAACCAAAATATTAAAATCCAAAAAAACAATCTCCATATACCATCATGAGCATTGCCTTATCCTATGTTCCCCCACTCTAAATCATACGTAGTAAAGAATTGTAGAGTTTTCACTTTCATCCTTCCCTACATGTATCCAAGAATTATGTACTGGTATAAAAATTTGTCCCATACAGGGTGGTAGATAACACTCGGTAGGACACCACTAACTGTGGATAGATCAGTCCCGACCCATGTATAATAGGAGCTGTAGTGTGAAATATGTAACAATATTGGAAAATATAAGGCTACTGTGTTACACATAATGATGATATTATATATCCTACCACTGATCTATGTGAACTAGAAACCACAAACATGGACAAACCATAATCGTGGTAAAACATCCACTACATTATATGTCATGCAATCTACTGATAAAACCAATGGTACGGATCCATGTTAGGAACAACCAAGTCATATTCATCTTGTTCACCATACATGGTCATGGTCCAAGGAATAAATTATTGAGGCATCCAATCCTGTAATTCATTAATTTCTCTAGAAACCATAGAAATGACTATGGTGTATCCCAATTATCTTGTACTTATATGATGGCCAAGGCAGACCATGCAAGCCAAATCTAAGAAGTAGAAATGTCTTTAGTAGTCAATGTAATCTAGATCGAGGGAGTAGAAATTTCCATATCATTCATTTCCAGACCCAATGGGTTGTATACAAGGAAAATAAATATCCATAGACTCCCATAATTATATATAACTTTTGGAGTGTCTTCCCACAAATGATTTTTATATCGAACATTTTTTGTAGGAATCCTAGGATGTCATTACGATTGAGACCTTAATATGATAATGTTTGTATACTATAAGTATATATGGATATTCTTGTTATGTATTTTTTTGAAAAACATATATGATGAGAAAACTATTATTCTTTATTTTATACTTTTAGTGATTTTAGTGTTTCATATAGGGTATTTTTTATAATCACCCATGGATGAGATTGTACCACATGTGTCTTGTCTTATGGAAATGAATATAATTTTTTGTAGTCCTAGAGGGGTTTTGAACTAGACTAGATTAGTGAGCGAGTATGACTGAAGTGTGATATGGTGGTTTCAAATGTTGTAGTCCTCTACTAATTCAATTGTTGCAATTTTTTCCAATTTCATTTTTGAGTTTATTATTTATCACTCATTCATCTTAATACATTTTCTCATACTCTGATTTCATGATTTTAAATCTATGCATTCATTGTTATCATTATTTTCCATTTAATAATTTTATGCGATTAGAGATATGAAAATGTGTACATGTAAACTAGACTAAGGTCTCCAATTTTTGTGATATGCTGACTTGACCCTGGTCTCTATCTCTCTACCCATTGTAGGTGGGACTGTGTAATTATGGTTCGTGCCATACTGTCATGGGTCATGACACATAAGCCTTTGTATTATGATATGGAGGCATAATTATTCTTGTGAAGGATGTGTGATATACACAGACCATAAGCGAAAAAATATGTCATTAGATCGAAATAGATTGTTATGTGAAAAATTGTAGCATCCAACGTACTCAATGATTAATATTTCTGAACACACTACAATATAATAAAGGAATATACAATATCGTATTAATTCAATGGGAAAGATCTTGGTGTTTTAACCAAAAAGGCGTGTCACGTAGATCCTTTATTCATGGATCTAGTAAATATTGAAATACAATTATAATGGATGGGGAGACATCACCAATTTTTTATATGAACAAAAAACAATATTTTTTATAATATATAAATCATTACCAACCAAATTATACTATTTATAAAAACAAATTAATGATTTTAATGAAGTGAAATTAGTAAAATTATTATGTGAAGATGGTGTCTGGAATATTTTGAGAATATTATGGGTTCTTTCTTTACCTGGTCTAAAAAGGGAAGTAGTTGATGATTCTCATAGCTCTTATTTCATTATACCCCATCGTAGCACACATCCAAATTTGGATCTGAGGGAAATTTTTTGGTGGTTAACATGAATATTGAAATTGATAATTATGTTTCAATATGAACGTATTTTCTTTACAAGGATTAGAGATGGAATCCTATGGGATTAATGATACCAATAACACTTCTTATATAAAAGTTGATTATATTACTATTTCATTTTTTACGTGATTAAAAAATACTTCGAGACTGAATGATGTAATATGGGTTATTATTTTTCACCAAACCATGTCTATAAAATTCCTTAATATAATAGAATATTTTCATTATAATTTCCTTATATAAATCGGTATTAAAAATGTTTTATGTCATTATAGGGAAAATCCTTTATTTTTTTCTCAATATTATCCCCAATTATCATAATATTTTTGGATGATTATCTAGAAGGATATTGATACAATTCTTCTTTTATGCATCTCCATCCATCCTCAAACTCATGAACTACATGAAAAGATTATTCAAACATTAGAATAGATTCAAAGATCATGTTCATATGGATTTCAAGGTATGTGGGATTAGTAATTACTATTTGTAGTGTTTTTATAATACACAATTTTCCATTTATGTATTCAAATGGAATGGTATAGATAATTATCTGGTGAGGGATGTTGTGCACCAACTTTTTGGTATGATGTATGATAAAAGAATATGTGTAGCCCCGAACATGTTAAGGAGACAACAATAAATTTAATGACTATTCATAGTCATATTTAACAAAATAAAATAAGGAATAATATTTTTTTGGTTACCTGGGAAATAGTTTAGAATTTAATATAGTGATCCAAGATTAACAAAATTTGATATTACATCATTTTAGATGAATATTTCGTACATTACAAGAATACATGCCTGAGTACTGTAATAGTTTAGTGTTTTGGAAACATGGAGACAAAATCATCTATCCTAGGGAGTGATCTTCAATATCTCTAATAGAAATCCCCACAATTATTACTACCGCCTAAAACTATTCTTCATATCATGGGGAACAGAAACATAAAAAGGGTGAGATTGTATGCTCGGTAAGGGTCAATAAAGGGAATTCATAAGAATAAAATGAAAAAAGGTATAGAACTTGAGAATAATATTATAATATCATTCCATAAATATTATAGATCATAACAATTATTGGTGGTTCATAATACATTGATAATAAGAGAATTAAGAGAATATGTCATGAAATACTAACATAGGAATAAATCATAGAAACAATGTAGACACAAAAGCATATAAAACCCCTATTTCAGCATGTCCTACAAAGTAAATTGTATAATGGGAGGAATATGTTAGTCACCTGGTACCTTCTACGTGCTGGGAATGGCCTTCTATGTACCCTCTTGTTTGTGATTTGTATGTCCCCCCATGTAACCTCTTTTTTTGGGATTGGGATATCCTCTATACACCATCATATTTCGGGCACTAGATGTCCTCCCATGTACCCTCTGTTTTTTAGGATTGGGATTTCCCTTGATGTACACTCTTATTTTAGTTTTGAATTCCCTCTTGTGTACTGTCTTATATCGGGCATGGGATTTCCTCCTGTGTACCCTCTTGTTTTAGGTGTGGTATGTCCTTCTATTTATCCTCTTATTTTTGGCTTCGGATATCCTCTGGTGTACCCTCCTATTTTAGGATTTGGATGTCCTGTCATGTACCCTCATATTTTGATTTTGGTAGGTCCTCATGTGAACCATTTATGCTCATAAAACATTTAAAATTACACAATCCATTGGAGGGAGATATTGGTCTCAACCATCTCATAATGAAATCATACAATCATGTGATAAAAAATTATAAAAAATCATATCATAACCCATGAAATGGAATGGGTGTCCTAAAAAAGTAATCATATATTCACCTATGGAAAAATGATGGTTTTATAATCATTTAATAAAATACATAACCCATGAAAAGAATAATTTTTAAAAATCATATAACCTATGGAATAGAATTGTGTTTCATAAGGATGATTCCATCAAAACATAATCCATTAAAAGAAAAATATGAATGGAAACATTGGATAATTTCTTAGATAAAAATGATTAGAATAAAATATTTAACCTTAATTGGAAAATAAAATGGAATGATATTTGGAAAATAGTTTATATTGAAAATATTCATTCATCTTTGAAAAAGGCACTTTAAAATAGTACAAAAATTTACAGCCATTTTCAACAAAATATACATTAATGATTTTACGGAATGCTTTGAAAAAATTTTGTAATACCTTTTCATTAAAACATATAATGATATAAAAAAAAAATTTGATACAAAATTTCCATGAAAACATTTAAAATGGTATTGAAAATGTTTTGAAAACAATTTTAAATTAAATATTATAAAAAAACTTCAAAAAACATTTGAAAACATATTTCCTTTAAAACATATTTATGGGTATTAGAAATATTTTTTAAAAAACATTCCTTGAAAAATTATAAATGATTCTTAAAAACATTTTAAAACAATTTCATTGAAAATATATTTTAAAAATATTTTTAAAACAATAATCTTTTAAACATGAAAATAAAATTTAATTGAACTATCAGTGGTTAAATACGTACATGTCGTATGAGGTAATAAGAACATTCCTTTTTCATGGTAAAAATCATAAAAAATTCCATATTCATAAAGATAAACAATGATTACATTGAAATCATTAGTGAAAGAAAAAAAGGGAAAAAATATATTTTTATGATCATTATACATTTCTATAGTATTATTAAAAACATTTTTATAAAACATGACTTTTAAGGAACACATATTTCCAAATGAATAGATGGTATTTTTAGGAATTCTTATAAACACATTCTTAACTATCTTATGTACTAAAGAGTGTAGATATAGAACCAATTCATAAATATATTAGTAATTAACATAGAAGAATAAAATTAAAAATATTTCTTATAATATGGATAGTAGAATTTCATGAAATGAATAATAAACTGATACAATATAAAAATGGATGATATTGTTTCAATAAACTCTTACCTCTTGGTAAATTTAAACCATACTCCCCATGTAATAAAATGGGATTATAAGAAGAATATAATATAAGGTAATGGAGGATATTAATTATATAACATTTCAATGGAATTATGTACACCTCAAGGAAATATATATGTTCATAACATAGCATGTGTCTTAATGAAGGAATATTGAAAAAAAAATTACTTTACCGATTTGGTAACATTTGAAACATTAATACCATGATATAAATATCATAAAATAGATATGTAAATAGACATACATTTTAGTAAATGAATCCAAGAATACAACCATGAATATTATAAAAACCACAAAAATGGAATGTATTATGAATAAATCTGGTATCTCATGAAAATGAAAAGTGATATGTAATTCCATTACCTTGTTCCATGACTCTCTTTGTACCTATACTAGAATCCATTAATTGGGTAACTCCTTTTGGTCTATTCCAAAATGCATCCTTGGAATGATTTCTGCCCAAAGTGGGGCTTCAAGGAGGAAGTTGGGGATTTAGAGAAGCAAATTTGGTAGATATTGGATGATACTATGTGGTTTGAGAAGTGTCAAGAAGAGGGAGATTCCGTGGCCTTTATATGGAAGGAAAAGGACACACCTGGAATTTTTTAAAACATGTTAATTATTCCCATGTTTTTACCAAACAAAATCAATAACAAAAAAAATCTATAATTTAACGTTAATAGTTTAATAATGACCATATAATTGGTATTGGACACATTTCAAGGACGTTTTGGGTGTCAATATTTATTTTTTATTCCATCATAAACTTATTTTTTCTCTAAACTATTGTAATTATTTTTATAAGATTCAATAATAGTTTTAGTGAAAAATGTCGTTGATCTTATTAGAAATTATAAATTACACCTATTCCAAATATGGAATCCATTTTAAAATATTATAATAAAATAATTTTAAAATATTAATTTAAAATTAATAATGCTGATTGGACAACAAATTGGGGTATTAATGTAAAAACATCTAAAAGATTGATATGTTTTTACAAAAAAATCAATGTGAAATTGATTCCAATGACCTAGATTAGATTAATTTTTACAAATAATATATAGTAAAACATTGAAACCAACTTAAAAAAATATATAACCTTATAAAAAATTATATGAAGAAGATGTTTTGAATTAAAATATACCATTTTTCAATATTCATTAAAAAAATAATCCAAACAGAAAAATACCAAAAAATTATCCTAGCCTAATTTTTATGTTTCTATTCCAAATATGATGTTTATTTTGAAATATTAAATCTTTTAAAGTCCCAAAAATTAGATTTAATTTGAGATCTCCATTAAAAGGTTGTAAAACTACCTTTTAAAAAATATAGTTATTCAGAATATAATTGTGTTTATTCTTATATTATGTCAATCAAATATTTTGGAGGAATATAAATAATATTTTATTTAATTTATAATATATATATTACATTAATATCAGTAAATAATTTTAATTAATTTAATTTTTTAAAACAAAACACCATTATGAGCATATAAAAAAACATACTGTTATATTCAATTATTTCTAATTTATAAAATTCTATCAAATTCATAACCAATGAATTGATCTTATATTTTTGTAAAAAATATATTTCACATGATTTAATAATACTATACATAGCTCTAATTTATCTTCCAGGTATATCTAATCATAATATACTTACTGTTTAGTAAACCCTGGACATGTGTGTTATGCATGCCATCAATGAAAGACATAGTTGTGTGCCACAAAAGAAAAACATAGTGTTCTGTTTAGATGATGATAAATTTGTTATTATATATAGTAAACATAAGAGAAAAATTAAATTAATATAAATTAATATATTTCAAATTTTATGTGAAATTAAAATTATCAAAAAGATGAAATTAATTCGAAAAAAACAATTCAAAAAATCTTGGTGTGTTACATTCTACCCCCACCACCTTAAATAAATTTATCCCTCCAAATTAATCAATCATGGATATCAGTTATTTAATTGTTGAATTATTGATTCATTGAAAACCATGTTGTAAATTTAATATTAAACCATCCATTAGAATGTGAGATTTTGAAAAATAGTGGTTACCGGAAGTAACATGTTACTAGGCTTTAAAATCGGGGAACATGGGTGGAAAGTGGAAACATGTACATTGGAGAAAAATACATCTACCAAGTTCTAATAGATAGTGATAGATGAAAAGTATATGAGAATGTTAAAAATTAGAATGCCACAAAAATTTTATTATCTAAAGGTCCATTTGATTAAAAAGAAAATAATGAAATGTTATTACATTTCTAGTTTAATGATACATTATACAAAAGTTTAAAAAAATTACTAAAATGATATACTTATATGATTTCATGACATCCTCACCATTTTTTATTCCATGATCCCCGTCAATTATTTATCTAAAAAGGAAGTTGTATTTTTTAATTTTGAATAACTAACTGATCATAGGATTCATGATATTCCCTCTCATCTATTAACTGTTTTACTCAACACCATGTTTTTATAATAAGATATCCAATATTAATAAATCCTCATGTGTTTAGATAGTAGTTTAATCTCAAAAAATTCCACTGATGATTAAAATATTCTTTCCAAAAATTATTATCCTTCTAAATCCTTCCAAAATATAAATCACATGTTATTATTTAAATAATATCTTTTCATAAACCAAAAACATTTTTATTAGAAAAATGGGTCAATCCTACTACTGATAGAATAAAAAAATTTGTTATTATTCCAAAATACATGCAGGGAAATATAATCAAATTAAATATCACCAATGGTTGAACAATAATACATTCATAGGGATTATTTATATGAAATAAAACATAAAATTCCAAAAAAGGAGGGAAAGATAAGTATTTCCTAATTATCTTTGTTTACATTATCCATTATGATTTCATAATTTGTCACATTTTCCGCTATCATTATAGTTTTTTTCTATCTTATGAATTACATTAGTCCTTGGAATAGGGAACATGTTAGAATGTTGGACAAACTCTATTAAATAGAAACACATAACTTTGAGAAGTGATTTCTATGAGGATTTATCATTATTTTCATAATTATCTAACATCTTATGATAACATTGACATTAATCTACTTGATGACCATCACTAGCACACTAAAATCACATATTAGTCCCCTTAATACAATGTTGTCCATGTTTCATCCAATAATTTTTAAATATTTAAAGCCTCATTTTCATTTCTCCATGGATGTTATATTATCCTCTGAACTCCATCATACTTTTATTTTCAAAATGTTGGGATTGATACATAAGTACAACAACCATTTATAAAACATCTAAAAAATTATTCATTATTTTAAAGGTATCTTATATCCATGTGCTTTTGAAGACTAGGTTTTAGAACACAAAATAATAGATTGATTTTGATTTTGTATTAAATTATAATACCCTAAGAATACCTCATAGTCCTTGTAAAAGTTTCATCATAATCATTAATGGATTCATCCTCCTTCTATATGAGATCCAGAAATTCATTTTCAATATTCATATGAAAAATACTAGGAATGTAATTATTTAAAAATATTTTCTTCAACTCATCCCAATCCATTGTGTCAATTTTGTCTCTCTTCATCGTATTCTTGATTAGAGTCCACCAATGATTTGATTCACCTTTAAACTAATAAACACTGAAATGAATTTTTCCTTTTCCGAAAATTGAGAATATAAAATATATACTTTGTGGTACAATTCCATTGTTCAGTAATAGGTGGATTAGAAGACCCATTGAAATAAGGCATTCATTGGTTCATGAAGGACCCAATAGAATTTTTTTCATCCTATTATTTGTTGGTAGTCCATCATGGATCATATCTTAAGAAATTTTTTTCAGTACTACAATCATAATTTACCTTCAAGCCCCCATATAATTTGGTTTCTCCCATGGAAAATCCATGCATTTTCTGTTTCAGTCACCATTAATGTCGTTCATTCTGGTTCCATCCACTGAATAAAACCACAAGATTTGAGTAATAAAAAATTCCAGAGTAAGGACCACATAATCATTAAAACAATTATATGGTGTATAAATTAAGAAACCTTTGATACACTATGAATATTTAGGAATAACCTCTCCTATTTGTATCCAAATATTACTTAAATCCTTCTTTATTTTTTATGAAGAGTTTGTGATTTCCCAAACCATATCCCACTGGAGTGCCATAATTGGTGTGATGCAAGGAATGATGTAACAACCAGATTTCCTTGGATCTGTCCCATGAAATCTTATCTGGGATGTTAACCCCAGTTACATCTATGCTAGATCCATATCAACTTATATTGTCTCTAAATGGATTTATTTTTGGGAAACAATATACTCTATCCTTTACCAAAATTCTACGTCATTTTCCTAATTGTTAAATCATCGTTATACTTATCCCTAGATGAATCTATAGAAATAACCTTAGAACTATACCTATGTATCTCAATAAGGTATTATCATCCCGGTTTCCAATGTCTATCTAATACATTCCTTTTTTCACATCTATTTGGGCTTAGGATTAACATATATGGATATTACATCATTTTAGTTTAATATTCTATACATTAATGAAATACATTCCCGAGTGTTGTAATATTTTAGTTCCCTTGGAATATTTAGAAAAAACTCTTCTACTCTAGTGAATGATCTTCAATATCTCCAATAAATATCATCACCTTTAGTAAATTTACCTATAACCAGTCATCATAACCATGGGAAATGTAACATAAGAAGTGGTGAGCTCAGATGAACAATAATGGTAAAGAAATGAAATTCATGAACATAACATGAACAAAGGGTATGGAACATTATCATAACATTTGAATATAATACCATACATATTAGATATCATAATAAAGATTTATATTTAATAATAAATGGATCATAATATAATTAAGAAAATATATCATGGAAGAGTAACATAAAATAAAACTTGTAATTTTGGAAAACACAGAAGAATATTAAAATATTATCTCCTGGAGGAGTAATATGGATTTTAAAACATAATAGCCTTAAGTAAATCACATGTATTCCTACATTAGGCTTGGAATTTCATCTTTTATAACCATTTTTTAGTATTGTGTTGTCCTCTCATGTACACTCTTTTTTGGGTATGGGATATCCTCTCATGTTCCATATTGTTTCAGGCTTAGGATATTATCCAGTGTAACCTCCTATTTTGGGTTTTGGATGTCCTCCCATGTTCCCTCTTATTTTGGTCGTGGGATGTCCTCATATCTACCTTCTTATTTCGGGTATGGTATTTCCTCATCAATACCCTCTTGTTTTCAGATAAGGATGTCCTCCCCTTTACCCTTTGAGATAATAAAAAATAAATCATTACCAAATGCATTTGGGGAAGATATTTCTCACACCCTTCTCATAACTAAATTATACATACATGTGACACAAAATTATAATCAATCATATCATAACCCTTGAAGTTAAATGGGTTTCATCAACATGTAATAATATATTTACCTATAAAAATAGAGGTTTCATAATTATTTTCTCCAAATCAGAACCTAGTAAAATAATGGGTTTTCAATATAATAAAATCTATCAATGAGAAATGGGTTTCATATGTATCATTCCATAAAAACATTTACCATTCACGAGGGAATATGAATGGAAACATAGGATAATTTCTTAGATGGGAATGAGCTACTTCTACAGATGTCATCTTTGAAGGGAAATAACAAGTAAAGATGTTTGTAAAAAATTTCATGTGGAAATTTTCATTTCGCCAATGAAAAAGGATGTTTAAAATATAAAAACAATAAAAACCATATTTTGGAAAATAAAATTGAAATCCAATAATTAAATATTTGAAAACCTTTTGGAACACATTTTATTTAAAAATATATAATGATATCATAAAAACATTTTGAAAACCATTTCACTTAAAATCAAATAATATATGCTTGAATTTTTTTTAAAAAAAATTACCTTTTATATTAATAAATTTACCTTTAAATAATAATAGAATTTATTTTTCCTTAAAATATTATAAAATGAGTTTGAAAACATTTTTTAGAACAATTATCCCTGAAATCCTATATAAGAAGATTAAAATCCATTCGAAATAAATTTCGTTAGAAATTACCTTTCAAAACAAATTCATAAAAAATGACCTTTTAAACAATAAAATAAATATTCTAATAATTGAATGTTGGTAAATATATTCATGTCATCTGAGGTAAAAAAAATTACTTTTTCACAATGAAAATCGTAGAAAAATTACTCATTTATAAAGTGGAATGAATACTCTTACGAAATCATTGGTCAAAGGAAAAAAGGGTAATTTTTTTTATTATCATAGGATATTTGTAGAATATTCTTGCAAATCGTTTTTCTCATACACAATATTTAAGGAACACAACATTCCAAATATAGTGAGTGTAATTTTGGGTTTTCTTAAAAACACATTCTTAACTATTGTATGTATGAATAAGTGGAAAAATGTAACCCTGAAATGAATATATCATGAATAAATAGAGGATATAAAAATTGACGACAATTATCAATAGATGGACCATAATATTTCATCAAATGAATCATAAACACAAACAATCTCAAATATTTATGAGATTTTGTCAATAAACTCTTACCACTTGGTAAATTTGAAAAATACTCACCATGTAATAAAATTATATTACATGAAGTATACAATATAATTAAATGATGGGAAATGATGATTTAAAATTTCAATGGAATTATAAAAACCTCATGTAAAATTATAGGCACATAACATGGCATGTTCCTGAAAGATGGAAAATTGAGACAAAATTACCTTACCAATTGGGTAACTTTTGAAACATAAATTCCATGAGAGAAATTTCAAAAAAGTGATTTGTCAATACCTATAATTTTATTTATAAGAATTATATAATATATCCATGGTCAATATAAACACCACAAAAATTTAATATTTGATGAATATATCATGTATCAAATAGAAATAAAAATGATATTAAACTCTGATACCTCATGTGCTGGCTCACTCCGTACGCATACAAGCTCCCTCTAAATTTTGTAACTCTTTTTGGGTTGTGCCATAATTATTCCATTGAGTTATTTCTTCAAAAATCAGGATTCAAGGAGGTAGGTAAATATGTTGGGAAGTGTATTGGTCTTTTATTGTCCAAACAAATATTGTTTGAGAGTAGTAATAAAGAAGAAGAGTTAGTGTCCTTTTATATGGTAGGGAAAGGTCACAATTTTCATTTTTAAAAACAAGCTAGGTGTATGCAGGTTTTTAAATAAATTATTATTAGAAATACATCCAAAATCTCTAATGTAAGTTGGGTGCATGATGCATTTTAATCCAAGGGGTATTGGACATGTTTCTAGGTTATTTGGGTGTTAAATTTAAGGTTTAGTACATAATTAACCAAATTCTTCTCTTAATCATTTTAATTAATTTTAAATAGTTTCCCTAATATTTTTTTTCAAAATGTTATATGACCTTATTAGAAACAATAAATTATAGAATCTTAAAATATTAAATCCAATTTTTAAAATTTTAATAATAGAAGTACCTTAATTTATTTTAAAATTAATCCTACTAATGGGACAACACATTGGGTTTTTAAAGTAACAACATCAAAAGTTTTCATTGTTTTTATAATAAATTTCAAAGTGAAATGGATTCCAATGACCTGAATTTTATTAATTGATAAAAATTTTATCCAATTAAAAACCGAAACCAATTTAAATTATTATTTACCCCTATAGATAAATTAGATGAAAAAGAAGTTTTGAATTAGGATCCAATATGTTTAACTCTGTATTAAAAAATGAAACCTTATAGGAAAAAACAAAAAAAATTGTCCAAACAAAATTTCATGTTTATTTTAAAAATTAGATTATTATTTTAACATATTAAAGCTATAAAAGGTCCAATAAATGGACTTAAAATGGGATTGTAATTATAATGCTATGAGACTGCCTTTAAACAAATATAGGGTTTTAAGCATAAAATGGGGATTGGTATAATCTAATGACTATCAAATATTATGGATGAATATCAAAAAAATTGATTTAATATATAAAATATATACTATTATAATATAAATTATTGATTTTAAATAATTTAATTTATTAATACCATAACACCTTTGGGGGAATAAAAATTGAAATATACCATTTATATTCAATTTTTCTTTAGATTTTCATTTCTAATTAATTCGAAACTTATCAATTAATCTTATATTTTTTTCAAACAATATATTTTTCTTAAGTTTTTTAATATTATTCTTATCCAATAATTTTATTTCTACTTTATATAAAATATTAATATATTATTTTATTTTAAACCTCATCCATGTGTGTTATGCACACCATTCTGGAAGTAATTGTTTCATCTAACGAATGATATCATCAATTTTCAATGTAATGAAAGTTAAAATTTATATTCTGTGTAGTTCACAGAATCCAACCATAGTTATTTAATATAAAATAAAAAAATTGTGTTAAGGGAAATGAATAATATGATAATGTATAAATTAATTCTATAAATATATATTCATAAAATTTCATCGTGTTACATTTAATTGGATAAATAATTTTTTTTAACAACATCTTCATTTATGTATGTTATAAGGTTTGATAAGAAAGGTAATCAAATCAAAAAGGACAATACACCATATGATATTCTTGAAATAATTAGATATATGGAATACCAATTTTAAAAACCACCAACCAAATCTAATCTACATGATGTGTTCCATATATCATTGTTGAGGAGGTATATTTCACACCCAATGTGTGTACTCACCTTTTAGAATATAGAAATAGAAAATGATCTATCTTATTTTGAATTGCATGTCTGGATTAATTATATTATTGATTATGTACTGAGGATTCATATGACTCAACTAATAATAGTCGTATATACTATTCTCCACCAATTGGGAAACAAAACCATATCTTATCTATATTGTAGCCCTATTTCTATAAATAAAGAATTTATTTGAAAACTATAACATGAAATTTAATATTTAAAATTAATATATATAATAATCTTACATTTTGTTTTATAAATACATTAAATTATAATGGTATCCATGCATACACATGCCCTACCATATCTACGAATTGATGTTATTTATTTTCCATGATTACATTTAAAGAATGACTAAATACATATTTATTATGAATAGATATTACATTAATACCCAGAAGATAATTATTAATATGTTGGAATAATATATAATGAACAATAGGTATAACTTATATGTGAAAATATACATTATAAAATTATGTAGTTAACACCTAAAATAATTTTAATAATGATATATTATAAATAAATAGGTGATGAAATGATATAAGTGGATCATAAATGATATTATACATATCAGTGTTGTTATGTTGTTAATTAATATCATTTTTCAATACATTATACCTATAGTTAATGTTTTTTTCTAGCTTTTCCTACAACTCCTACTGCTTCGGAGCTCTTGGGGATGCCCTAGATGATGATGTCGGTCACTAAAGTCCCTCCATCATTTGTGGAAGGAACTCCCATCACCTTCCAAATGTTATCTTGATCCTAGATTCATCCCTTTAACAAATTCAGAGTCTCTATCATGCATCATTGACATCATGATTTTCCCTAAAGTGGTAGATCTATTCGACATCTTTCGTAGATTCCGATATGAACTGCAGAGTTCACAGATTCATCAAACATTCATAACATGAATTTGGTTTCTCATTTAAAAAATAGACCATAGTTGGATTAATTACATATATTAATTTTTCTTTATTGGGTTTTAATACTTTTAATTACTATTGGAATACTCAACAAGCTGCATATTATGATTCGGTTATCTTAATATGAGGATTTGATTTTGACCTGGTCCAAAGCTCCATGATCTTGTAATGAATACCAATTTATTCACTTATGATAGTCATATAAAATCAATTTCATTTGATACTATTTGAAAATTGATAAATGGGTTAGTTTTCTTAAACTCTCTATTCATTTTCAAAATAATTCCATCATTTGAATAATTAGGAATATGGTTTGGAACTTCATGTGCATCAATTGTATAATAAAATTATTTTTACATACTTTTTTTGGGCACTTAAGAATTGAGGATTATGTTTCCAAATAAAAAATTGTATGGGTATGGTTTACTATTTTCTAATAGTTCAATTTCATGATGATGTTTCTCTTTGAATCCTTAGACATATTTTTGTTCTTCATAATTGATTTTTGGTCGTTTCACTCTATCATGTCGATGGGGGAACATCGATTCTCAGGGGTGGCTTCCCCAAACTATCCAATTGATCTAGCTCCAATTGATATCTATTTAATACCTTTACATCCCAATCATGATTTTAGTTTGGATATTTTCTTGATTATTATAATGGTTGTGAATTATGACCCAACAGTTGAGGATATCCTTGCAATGTTGAAATAGGATTTGGGTGTTTTCATGTTGACAAAGTTGGACCCAGGAAATCGTTTTTCCATGATGGTCCCATCCCTTTCTGATACATTCGTGTATTGATGACTTTTTTATAGATATGAGTTTAATAATTCTACTTCTATAGTGGTGGAAACACCCATGTTGAATCAGGGGTTCTGGTTGAGAAACATGACACTCCGGATCAAATGTGGTATTCTCTTCAAGTCTAGGTCCATCTAACCAACTTGAAATATCAAAGACAATATAGATCCAAATTCATTTCAATGAAATTAATGGAGAATTAAAATATAATATTTATCTTTAATGATGGGAAACATATATTAAAACATGGAAATGGAAATAGGCCAGGCTATATTCTTCAGATGATAGTGAGCCTAGTGATAAATAGGTACACTCCCATCCAATTATGGATGATGAGAAATACTCTCATGTTCCCACTAGGGTTTGTTCCAATTTATGTAATTTGAATAAAAAATATATTCATTCTATTAATTTCTCAATACGTATTGGAGAAAAATAAATACCTCACAATGATGACTCGATTACATAAAAAATAATATTAATCAGATTTTCTGGTAAGGAAATGAAAAATGGGACAATAAAAATAATGGGGAATATAAAATGGGTGAAGTTTTTGATATAGTTTTTATTAAAAATGGCATGTAGCCACTATTTTTATATAATAAGAAACATGAATTTGGAAAAAAGAATAACTTTGATACAGTGTTAGCTGAAGTCTCAAATAGTAAGGGGTGAAATTTGGGAGTGAATAATAAAAAATACATAGAGCATGTTCCTAACTCTAAGGAGGGATTCATATAAGAATAATTTTATATCAAATATCCTAATTTGATTTAAAATTAATTTTATGAGTGACGGATTCTGATATCCATTAAGGAATGAGAATAGATTTAGATTAAAAAAGATCAGATTTTTTGTGGGGTTTCCACCAATGGAAGATCACATATGAGGAATATATTTATACAAGGGAAAAATAGGTTGATCAGATTGAATATCATCTAAAATATAACCTACATATGTAAGTAAATTCATTTCTCATGGAGTTAAAATGAGTGGTTTCTTCAAATATCAACATTTTTATCTTCAATGATTTTATGATCTCTTTTTTAGTTATATTTTTTGGTTGAAATTTTTCGATTTTACACTTTTTCTTAAAAAGTTCATTGAAATAAAAATTTAATATTCAGTCAGGTGGTTAATTCATGTTCCACTATAGATATTATTGAGTAAGGTGATGTCAACTCAATTTACACTCTATTTGGTAATATTTGTTATTCTGAACCAACTCACTTTTATGTGCTCTTTATACTTCTCCATTGATATATATAACATGAATAAATATACATTAATGATTAATAATGTGTCAATTCAAGAATATACTTCATGGTGTTTCAAATTAAATGTAACCAATGTTATAATAATTTATTTTACAATCATAATTATTGGTATTTATCAAATATTGATTAAAGGATACATAAAACATATCCTCCTTAAACTAAATCAATTTTTATATCATATTCTTATTTAAATATTTTTATTATTTTATTCATAATTTCATATATATTTTACATAAACAAACTAAATAAAGTTTTATAATAGAAATATATTTCTTTTATATTTTAATCAGATTCTTGTTTTCAATTTACATATTTTTAGATTTTTTTACAAAAATTCTTTTATTTAATAAAAAATGTTATTAAGGGTATTTTATGTTATCCAATAAATTTTAAAATTTTTTAAATAAATAATTATAATCTATTATGAAATGGAAACTTTTCACATACTTTACAAAAATTCAAAAGGAATACATTTAGCATATTTGATTTAAAAATACATCCCCTTCTCCCTAACCATTTAATGAAATTTGTCTTATTCTAAAATTTTTCAATTTTTTATAAAATATTTTTTCTTATTAATGTTTAATTTAATATTTTACATTCATTACCATTATTATTCAAAACAATCATATTTTATTTCAAATAATTTATTCCTAATGAACTTATGGTCATCTATTATCTTTTATTTATATTTTTCATTTACATGATCTTGAAACATTCCTATTTAGGTTATCATTGTACATTAAAATTCTACTAAGTATCTATATTCTATATATAATGTATATGATTAATTCCTAAAGTATATACCATTTTTATATATTTTTCATTATTATGAATGTTATTTTATTGAATAGGTAAAATCATGATAAATAATGTTTCATTAAAAAATATGTATGTCAATTGACAAATAATATTCTTTCTTAATTCAATTTATTATTAATCATATGAAGAGTTCATTGGAAAATTATTTATAGGTTGGTATCTATTATATATTCCCCTTGATCCATAGATATGTATCGTGAGAGAAATCAAATATCAATATTTAATGGGCTTTTATGTATACATACCCATATCTTTAAACACTATTTTAGAAAGCTCTAGATGTTTCTTATATAATGATTTCTATGATCATACCATGGAATATTCAACATTTCCTTCATTAGGAATTCATTTATTATAATCAATGAAATTTTTTCTTTTGCATTATCCATGATTAATTTCACACACAGTTTATTTATTAAATAAAATTTATTTTAGTTACTAACCTTTCAAAACTAATTATTCCTCATTTTATCATGATTAGTTATGTTTTATGAATCCCTTAATAGGATATTATACTCACCATTATTTTTTCCGTTCCATGAATGATGATTTAAAAATATTTGAATGAGTTTCAAGGATATAAATCATTTAATTTTTTCATTTTGATATTTTATTTCCATTGTTAAATGTATATAATGTATGTATTTGGATCTTCTTGATAAATAATCTAAATGGTACAATAAGAGGAAAACCTTGGTACATATGAAAGTATAAAAATAATCCCTTGAATATGGGTTACTATATTTGTGGTTTTATATTTTCATTGCATGATGAATAAAATGATATAAGTTATATGAAATAATTCATCACATGGGGGAAAAGTGGACTCATATATGAAGGAATACAATTATAATACCTTCATAATGATTTCTATGGTTTATACCATCATTAAATATCTTGATATTAGGATTTAAATTTGATAGATGTTATTTTAAATAGATGCCAATATATTAATCCTTAAAAGAGATTTGTAATATGAGGTTTACATTAGAGAAACTGATTGTTTCATTGTAAATGTGGACAAAAGTCATCTATGAAGCATAAAAAAGGATTTTTATTGTTTTAAACCAACCTCAAGATATCAATATTCATACATAACCACATTCTTAATATTATTTCTATGAGTAAAACATGATATACATTTAGATTTAAAATAATTATAAAAAATTATTATGTATATATATTTATAATGTTATCCTTACTCTATAATAAAAATTTCAACTTGAGGAGTTTTATTTGGAGATGAAAATATGGTTGATATGTCCATCCATGGAGAAATTGCGTTCTTTTATGTCAAAATATCTCAAGTTAAATATCATATCTTCTAAAATGATGAGAACCATACTTTTGAACTTTTAATAAGTTTCTAAATGGACTATTTTAATGATTTTGTATTCCATAATTTTAATGGGAAAAAATACATTGTGGAATGAATGAGTAAATTTATTTATGTAACTGAATTCAAAGAGTTTTTATAGTTTAAAATTTTTTAATGCTAAAATGATTGATATAATGTATTATACCAAATTATATATTGTGCATTAAAAAAATCCATTTTATATTAATTGAAAATTGTTTTATGGACTAAAATAAAAAAATTGAAAGTTCAATAATTTTATATGTAATGTTAATGATTTTGTTGGAAATTTCCACCAAATAATATCAAATTTCATAGGAGATCTCTTTTAGTGAGAATTTTTTATACATAGGAACAAAAAAAGATATTTTTTTAGTTTTTAGTATTGAAAATTAGGAAATTTTTTCTACAACCCATTATTTAAAATAATTTATGTCATTGTATACTTAATTGATTGATCTGAAGGTGGATATGTTGTTTTATTTATTGGTAGTTTGTCATACTAATTGTAATACCAAATTATCATGAAATATCATTTAGAATGTGTGATCAATTAATAGTTTTATAAAATATATATACATATATACCAAAAATTATTTAGACATGAGTTCTTAAATTAGAGCATCATCCTATAAAATAGTATATTTCCTATATTTTTATTGATCCGAAATTGAATGAATCATTTCAAAGATTGAAGATATTAATGGATGTTTATAATCATTCCTCTCAAGGGTATAGTCTTGTGAAATTATCTATGATCTCACTTATTCATCAAATATATATTGATATATATTTTTATCTGCAAGAAAAACAAAATGTGGTAAGAATCAACTGATATGGGTTTAACATAATCTGTGAGATATAAAATATTTCATAGGAGGATATATTTTAAGGGAGTAATTACATTTAATATAGAATTAATCCATAAATATTTGTAAGAGTTTTATAACTGATAACATTCACATTATCATGTATGTATGAGCTTTTTATATATAGTTTCAATGAATAATTTGGTGTATCGGAATAAAAGCATTGGGAAAGTGTTGTTTTGATGATGTGGATATAATTAACAGTTGAAAAAATATGAAATCATTATTCAATATTATTTATTTGAATATAAATTCTCATTATATATTCCTAAAAAATTTTAATGATGAAACATTCATAGGTTTTTTAGTTTGAAATGTTATTTATAATATTCGTTGTCTATAAAAAACAAAAGGGTGTGATTTTATGGCCCATCAATGCTGATGATGTTGAGAATGTTAGTGGTTCACACCTCATGGGGGAAAAATAAAACAATTTCCACAAATTTTATTTGGTACAATATATAACATGGGGTATGGAGATAGTTTTTTGGTTTTAGTAAGATTATGGTAATGAAAATGTCATGTTTGTGGCCATTATTTATATTGTGATTGTATGACATTTATATTGAATGGTTTTAGATATGGTGATAACAGTCAATAGATGAACGAGGTAAAAATATTATTTAGATATTTTAAAATAATAATTGATATTTGGTAACATAGTAAATACCATATTTGATTATCATGTGTGGTTTTCAATAGAGAAATTCTATTCGCTTTAGTTACTAGGTCAAGTTGAGCTAATTTGATTGTGAGTTGAATCATTTGTGAGAAAGGTTATCCAGTAATAATATAGGTGTCGGTGAAAGTAGAAGTGATTAAACTACCAAAATTTCACTAGTATATGCTTTAATTCATTTGTCTAGATATTTTATAGATCCACATTGCCTTCAAGTATTACGTATTTGTGATTGGCTATTAAGGAAATGCGTTAGTGGGTGTGGATGATTTTTTTGAAGTTGATATCTAGTGGAGTAAAAAATGATATTTTAGAAACAAATTATATGCGATGAGGTGAAAAATACAATGATAGTTCCCTTGGTGTACTACATGTGAGTTTTTAAACGTGACTATAGTGTTGGGGAAAAACATATGCATAGAACATATTCATTGTTGGTGAATCTTTATAATCGAGAGAACTCTAATATCTGATATGAGTTAGTTGAATACATTTTGGTGTCTTGTGAGTGGAGGGAGTTTCTCAGTACTATCATTTTGATGTTGTTTAAAGATATGATGTGGGTTGTACATTAGTTAATAGTTTTTTTTGGTGATCCTACAAGAACAATGGATAAAAATTTCCCATTTAGAGATAATACAAGGGAAATTTTATGGGATTTGAAGGTAAAGATATCTAGGGATTGATAGCTAGAGGAAACCCAGTTCTTATTTTTTTACAATCTATTTCTATAGATTTTTGAGGAAAACATGTTATGGGTTTTTTATTGTTTAATTTTCCTATTTTTTACATGGTCATGTTCGTTTGAATAATTAAGAAGGAAATAAAGTGTTTGATTGATTTTAAATCTCAAAATTATTTTTCAAGACATGGAATATGACATGATGTGTTAGTTTTTCTTCTTGGGTGAGAATTAAAGAAGGTTAAGTGGCCTTAATAAAAATAATTTCCTATTATAATTCATGATTAATCCCATAAGTCACTCCATGGACAAATTATTCAGATACTAGGAGACATTCACAAGGTGGTCAGTAATGCTGCAAATATTGTCTTCACAGGGGAATGAATTCAATTAATTTAGAAAGTGGAATATGACATATTATGTGAGTTAAAATAGGATGTGACTATCATTCATTATTGACTACACGTACATGGATTCTATGTAAATTTATCAATTCTGTCATGTAATATCACTTAGGCCACATTGTGACATATTATGGACAAGGGTCTTGCCTTTATCTTTTGGAGAATCGTTTTGTGACCTTTGTTCATGATCTGAATATTTTTTCTGGAAGTTTGTGTCACATCATGACCATATAGTCTTACCATTCTCAAGGTCTCAATATTTTCTTTATGGGGAAAACCCATAATTTTGGGGTCACCCCCATATGTCTTTGGGAAATAGGTGGAATTAGTGACTGGTTATTCATCCATCTCCCACATCCGTCATTCATATGTTGATACACATTATAAATGGATTTTTTATTACACAATCATGTAGTATTTTTTCATTAAATATTTAATTCATCGTCTGATTTTATATCCTCATCATACCTATCCCAATAATTGTTTCTTCATTGTAGTAAGGGTATTTGTGAAAATTCAACTTGATCATGGTCGAATCGACTAAGGATGATTATAAATTTATATGTTGTGGTGATATGTGATCAAAGGAGTTTGATCACAAACCATTGGGTATTGATTTAGTTCATGAATATGATGTGAATAATCTGGGTAATTTAAATATTTCTCTTTAAATGAATAAATAACTATAAATATTTATATTTAATTACACTTTTTTTATATCTGGATATAAGATCTATAGTGGATATAAAACCTATAGTAGATGAAGACGAGTCGGGGTAAGGTAGTGAAAAAAATAAAATGGGTACAAACTCTTTTACAGAATTAATTATACCCTATAACATAATATCAAAATCAGGAATAACTATAACCATGAATGCCTATATAATTTCATATTTTAATATATAGTAAATTTCTTATATTAGGTTCCCTTGGTATAAGAGGACGGATGGTGTTGAGCCTCATATTTTTTGAATAAGTGATCATTAGGACTTCGGTATTTTGGGATAACAAAAATAATGCCTCTCTATTTGGAAAGTGTTTCAATTCATTTTATTAATTAAAAATATAATTTTTGGGGCATTATTGTATTTTTAGTGTATCATTGGTTAGTTACCTAAGGATGGTATTAGGGTATATAAGGCATGTTACTTCATGTCTATGAAAAATATTGTGGGACAGATAATGTTCCACTAGATGTACATATTGATATTTGTAACATCATAGGTAATTCATTAATAGTTATTTTCCCTATTTTAAATATTAATTAAATAATAAATTAATTAAAATATTTAATTGGTTCAATAGCATATTTGATAAAACTATTTTTAAGGATAAAAATTTTATTTTTCTGAAAAAAATGTTTTACCACCTTTTCATGGATAACCCATTTTAAATATTGTTTTTCATACATTTATATGTTATATAATCCAAAATTACCTTTTTTATGTGGGATATAAAAATTTTATTTTGGTTGAGCATTTTGTCTTCATTTGGAAATTTTCATATTTTAATGAATAGTTAAAAATACTACATTTTAATTCCTAACTACTTCTTCATATAATTTATTTATATTTTTATATTTTCAATTTAATTATATTTAAAGAAAAATTAGATTAATTTTCATAAATTTAATACAATTTTTGTCATTGTAAAAATTTATAATTGAAAATGTATATAAAAACTATGTGAACATTTGAATGTTTTACATTGAAAACATGTTATCTTAATCTCTCAATGAGATTATTTTTTTATTTTTTTTCAATTATGTGGATTGAATTTTGAAAAATGGATTCCATATTTATAAAAAAATATTCCAAATTATATATATATATTCTTTTTAGTTTTGAATATTATGAATTTTAGCTTTATAAATACATTTTATTACCACGGTTAAGTGTAAATCAGGTAATAATATGTAAAACAATTTACTATAAAATTATATAATTACCCTAACATGTGTCCAAATTTAATTCATTTCTAATATTATATTCAACGAAATGTCATTTTTGGTGCACTTTTTTCAACAAGAATGTATTTTTAATATGGGGTTATACAGGGGGTCTATTCGACTATAAATATTAGCTATAAATAAAAAATGATTAATTATATCATGGTAATTTTTTATAATTTTTAGGAGTTAAATATTTTTATTAAACTATAAAAAAATGATGAATTTGTAATTTCTTAATTAATGAATGAATAATATAAATGAAAATATAGGTATTTAAATAAAAATAATTTTACATAATTGTATTCATTCTCGAATTGTATGGATTAATATTATATATTAGGGGTGTTTTCCAAATATATTGACTATTTCTTGATGTTATGATATTTTTCAAATTTTAATAAATAAATAACGTCAAAATTGACACAATTGTTATTTTAATGTACAAAATATTCTATTTAATGTTATAAAATTTATAAAAATATATGATTTATGAAAGAAGTTGCTATAAGTATTCAATTTTCAATAATTAATCATTCATTGACCATTTTTAATGTTAGGGTAATTATTTTAACCCTCAAAATGTAAATTACATGATAAAATGGTACGTGTAAAAGGGGTTAAAACAAAAAAGGAAAGGATTAAAAAAATTCGAACTTTTATAATTTTCAGTGTATGATTATATTTCTACCCATAATCATCTTATATTATATATAAATCAATTTGGTCCCATCATTAATTGAAAAGGATTTTATATAAATTTAACACTTTTGATAATTTATATAGTGCACCTCCCTCTCCTATAAAAGGGAACCCATTAATATCTATTACTTACACATTAAAACCATTTTTTCATCCAATATTTTCCAAAAAACCATTCTAGATGTCCTTACCGCATTTTTGAGGACTTGTTTTATAATTAACACCCTACATAGAAGTGTTTTTTGTGTTATAAAATGTGATCATCCAAACGAATGGTAATGTTTTTATTTAAGTGATTCATTATATATCATCTACCAATTTATTAAAATAATAATAAACCATTATTAAATAATAAATAAATTATAAAAATTATCCTAATATTTTATTAAGTTTATATAATCACCTATATCCTTCCCCACTTCTATTAGATGGGAAAAGAATTAATAATTTATGTGTACATGGGAACTATAACATCCATAAACCGATGTAATTTATTTTTCAAAACCTTCTATCATTATTGGTCAAAATTAGGAAATAAATGTTAACATATGATATTCATGACATATTAATCATTATATGAAAATAGTATACCAATTATATTTTCTACTTTCATGCACATAAAAATGTTAATGTAGTTTTTGCGTACGAGTTAACTATCACCTCCAAAAAGAGAGGCGATTAATTTTTATTAACCACATAACCTGGTTTTTATACGTATTTATATTTAAAGGATTAATATTATATCAATTATGTTATTATAATTATTTAAATATAAAATAATACATTTCTTATAACTGTAATGATCAAAGACAAATGATAAAAAAATTTCATGCGTACGTACGACCTACCATCTCTATTATTATAATATTGATAATTTTTCATAAAAATAATTAATGTTTTTGTTCATAAGTATAATGGATGTATAAATTTGACAATAATTTTTGGAATATTATTCTTGATATGATGTACTTTTGACCACATGAACTATTGGCATCATACCATGTTCATTTTCAACTAAATTTCATAATATCGACAAAACATCTGACATGAAGTTAAATTATTCGGTAATTTTGATAACATGGTAAAAAGGGTTATAAAATTAATCATAAACATGATAATATTTCTCAATAATTTAAATAATTAATTAATATTAATTATGTAGGAAGATAAAAAATATATGTGATGAATCAGACTCGAGGTAAGGGATTTTGTCTCAATATCCTTTAATTAATGAATTTCATGATGATATGCACCTTTATTATATTTTTTGGTGTATATATAGTACCTTTAACTAAATATGTCATTAATTTATTTTTTATCATGTTATTTAATTTTTTTAAAACAAATCTTATTCTGTTATGGGAATTATGTATTTAAATGTTCAATGTGTTATGAGACCCCTTGAATGATTAAGGATTTAATTATCACATATTTTTCTCCAAGTCAATTTTCATGATATTATTTTACATACATATATATGTGGATATATAATTAATATAAAGGAAAATTTAAAAATATTTTTCATTTCAATCATAGGTTTTGAAAAGTTATATTTTTACGTGTTTTATATGGAATGTTTTTTACTAATGAAAAAATGAATATTATTTTTATTGTATATGGTGACAACATATTCTCTTCATCTATGACTATTATTTTGATATATGGATTCCTAAATAAGACTTTATCTTTTTAAATTAAAAATAAACCTAGTTATTCCCTTTTATTGGTATTTTCATATTTTAATTTTTTTTTAAAAATGGATTGATTATTTTAATATCTTAAAATTATTTCTTTTGATTAGAATTGAAAATTTATGAGTTAAATGGAGAAAATTTCAATATTTTATGTGTTATGATTATATAATGGTTCTGGTAAATTTTAAATTTGATTATGTGATAATCTTAAGCCATGTGGATACGTGATAAACCATGGATGAGTTTTTACGTTGAAACCTCTAATGAATTTGGTATAGAATTAGGCTGTATTTTATTCAATTTGAAAGAGTGATATGAATGTAAGTCTATCAAAAGGTTTTTCCATTTATGTGTGAATATGTCAAAATATACCTTTTAATGTTAGATGTGATCTATATGGGTTTTAAGATAATATTTGGACTAAAAAATTAATATCCAAAAAGGTTATATTCAAAAGAAAATATTAACTACTTATTAAGGGTTAAATGTATTACATTATGATTATGTATCAATGAGTTTTTATGATTTCCAAATATTAATAGTTTATCTTCGATTTTAATACCTTAAAAAACTTTTCATTCTTATCCCATGATTGTAAATGTATTTCTCATGATTTATTGGAATATAGAGTCAATTATGGGATCATGGAAATGTTATGACGATTAAATAGGAATGAAAACCATGCTTCATTTTAAGAGTATTTGTTTAATTAATGAAATAGAAATTGTAGGATACTTCCACTTTTCATTTCTATGGTTTTTTAATGTTTGAGTTATGGCATAACTATATATAACTCTAAATCTGAAAATATTCTCTATGTGAATTAATGTAAAATTCTTAACACAAATCATGATTATGTTATATTTAAGTCTAGGTCCTTATATTTGGCACCGAAGGAATATTTTAAATAAATATAGTGGTTAGGATTTTATCTATGTGAAGTTTAATGATCCATTATAACTATGAGTTCTATTATTATATTAAATA
Organism: Viscum album; assembly: GCA_963277665.1. Classification (NCBI taxonomy): domain Eukaryota; kingdom Viridiplantae; phylum Streptophyta; class Magnoliopsida; order Santalales; family Viscaceae; genus Viscum; species Viscum album. The sequence goes on along the minus strand of OY728121.1, from coordinate 1,571,464,893 downwards.
TTTTGGTTAATTATGGCAATTTTGATAGTTTGGAAAAAAACCAATATCAAATGATATATATAGAGGTTGATGGATTAGGTTATTATAAAAAAATTACTTTATTAACATTACCCTCTATTGTATTCTTCATTGAATAAGTAATTTATTATTTTATTTATGTTTTTTTCAATAGATTATGTATAATTTTTAACAATAGAGTGAATGAACTGTTGAAAATCCTTCTTCTCTCTCTCTCTGATGATTTGATAATCACTATTGTAACAAAATATTGTTCCATTGATTTTTATTACTTCTTGAGTTTCCAAATTACTTGAATGTATTATTTGAGTTCTCTATCACCTACAAATTTATTATAAAATTTATGGGTAATTGAATGTTCTTCATATGATTCAATGATATCAACTCATCTAACTCTTTATAAAGTTGACATACAAGAAGTGGTGTGATTGTTTCCATTTTAAAAGTTTGACAACAAGCCAAAAAAGAATAGGAACATTAGGAATATCCAGAAATATGGATTGAAGGTATGAATAATCTCATTATCCATAAAGTGAGAAACATTATCTGATTGGTATTTACGAATTTCGGGGATATAATTCACATATTTTAATGGAAAGAATTAAGAATTAACAAATAATGTTTCAAAGCATAATAATTAGATTTAAAAGACTCTGGAAATATTAAGTTGTCTACATTTAAAATATTTAATTGTTATGGTATACATATGGATAATGATATGATTAAAAGTATTAATACTATTTTGATGAAGGGAGTACTTTTGGAGAAATATTTTTTGTAATATCTATTTTTTATGTGAATTGTTTTAGGAATAATTTTCATTTTTTGGACATAATTATAAAGTTCTTGATGACCTTTAGATTACATATAAAATTTTATTTTGAGTTTATTATGAGTTATTAAATTTTATGGATCAAAAATTAATTGTATGAGGTAAACATTAAGGATAATGAATTTTATGCTTATTTTTTAGGCTGTTATCATATTTTTGGAATTTTATGTGAATAATATCATATTAGTAAATGGATAACCTGTATGATGGATGAAACCCAATTATATATATTAAGGCCATGAGAATAAAACTCACCAACTAATGGAGAAGATGGTTTATCACCTACCACTAGCATACAAGAAGTCCTATTTTAATATATAAGTTTATTTATAGTTAAACGATTTTATGGATTAATAATTATTATATTTTTGGGAACATATGTTTTCTCAAATTGATTGTTATGGGATAGGAAAATTATTTGATTATTAATTGATTAATGTTACATTGGATGTCTTTTTATACATTCGGAAGACTATTTGATCATTGTTAATAGAATAATAAGGTATTTTATTTGATAAAGAAGGGTCAAATTATATTTTGGAACAATCTATGATGGACTTATGTTGATTCTAAATAGCGTATCATGAAGATCATTTTGAAAATTACATTTGACTATAAGAATTAAGAGTAATTGATGTTACTAAGAGATAAATGATAGAAATTTTATTTGATTTTTTTCTAATTAAATACTTCTAATGTTTTGGTTTTAATCTTATTTCCAATATTTTTTAGACATTTAAATATATTTATTTGTTTTATGGATTACGATAAACATTCGATAACACGGTTGTATTGCAGAGATTAAAGTTGTGTTTCTGTTACACCCCTAGTTTTTATAAATAAATTTGATTTAAAGCATGAACTACTGATTCTATATATAATTTTACTTTTCTTTAAGGCGATATTTATAAACTAGTTATTAAACATATTTTTGTTTCTTCTGTGATTTGAATTTCAAAAAAAACAGACAAACATGGTAGCAATTTGTATGTTATTTGGAGTCTGATAGGACAAACATAATATTTTGGTGAATAGAAACATTCCATTAATAATAGTAACATTCCCTAATGAGTATTAGTATGAACCTTATGAATAGTAAATCAACCAAATGTATTGTAACATCACCCATGAATGAATAAATATCATTTTGGTATCTTATAAGTGACAATATGATCATAGTATATATATTGGTATATTTTAAAGTAATAAATGTTTAATTAGGATCTAATGATAAATTTAAAATTTTAAATGAAAATTTATTTTCATTAAATTTAATCATAAAATATTATCTTATAGTAATAAGATATTTTTATGATACCTAGTTTTATTTTTTATTGGGTTATAAATTGAGTTATGGTTTTTTAAATTATTCATTTTCAAATAAATTATGATTTAAATTAAAAATCAAATTTCTCAAATTTATGAAAATAATTTTATAAAATTGGGTTCATTTTTTAATTCCACACAACAAAAAATTATTTGTGTGAATTTTTGGTATTTTTCTGAAATACATGATTTTTTGGTGAAAAATGAAATTTTATAATTTAATAATTACGCTAAAAAAGTGAATATAAGTCTCATGGTTGATTAATGGTTGATATAATAGAAAATTTGATAAAACTCACATGCATTCCTGACTATAGCTGGTCAAAATATTCAAGAAAATTAATAGTATTTAGAAAAAATATCCAACTAATGAATAATATATTGGAAAACCCCTCCTCTCCTCCACTATAAATACCACCCTCACCGCCCTATTCATCTAACACATCTATTGTTTTGAGAACTATCTAAATTATGCCCAATAATAATCCTAGGTCTCTTACCCACGTCCAATACATTTGGGTCACACCAAAAGACCAATACCAACGGCCTTAAGGAAGACTCAAGGAGAAGAGATCAAGATGTAAAAATCCTCTTTCAATTTCTTTTGTTCTCTTTTCAATACTTTTATTTTATTATACTCTCTTACCATAACATTATGAAAGAGTAATGAATCGTAAATTATAATATACAGACTATAATTTCACATGTTTATTGGAAATTAGTTACCTTACTTCTTCTCCTCTCCCTCTTATTCTTAAATTAAAAACACCTTTTGTGATTGTCTATTTACCGACATCATGGATGATGTGTCTTCAATTTTCATTTCTTCCTTAAAATATTAAGAACCCAAATATTTATTTCTGGTATGTAACTTTATTTAATTTTTTTAGTAAAAAGGAAGAAATTGTCATTTTATAATATCAAATCATGTATTTATGAGTAAACAATGTCTACCTGATTGACATGTATAGCAGCGTACTAGCTATGAAATGGGTGAGTATATGGCCTTGTGAGGACCTATAATTCCATCAAAAGTTGGTATCCAGTTGAGGATAATACATGGTGTGTACATTAAATTAATAATCCTTGTAAATTTATTTTTATTTGGGACATTAGAGTAGGTTAACATATGATCTTCAGAAAAACCTTATTCTAGTAGTTGTTCATACAGGAGTGTGAGGGAACGGCCAACAAACTCCAAACCCCTCTTGATTCTCTGTATAATCTTTTATTTAGACAACTTTAGGTGATTATGAATCCCAATTGTGAATTCTCAAAACACCTAGATATTTTCTTCTTAATTTATCCTTTCTTATGATTTATTCAAGGTTGGGAGTTTTTCACCCATTTGTAGATCTACGTCGATCTAGGCCGATTCAAGGGAGGACTTTCAAGAATATCGATCATGAGACATTTATGTAGATGTTTATTGTCTTTGGTAGTTCATCTACAATTTCTATATGATAATTTACAACATACAAATGATAATGGTATTACTTGATTTTGAATTAAACACTTTTTATTACAGACTAGGGTTTGATTGATTTATAAAGGGTTGTTGCTTATGTGTAAGGTTAGATACATTGTTATTGGACACCCCATGGGTGACTTTTCCCTAGTTTGAATATTTAGGTCCATTTGGTCTAGAATTCCTGTTAGACATACCTTGTTTTTCATGCCTTGGTTGATTAGGGTGGAGCTTATTGTACATATGAAATGAATGTGGTGCTCTTTATGAATTTTTAGCCATGTATTAGTCATATATAACATGTTCTTCTTTGATAAAATAAGGGTGCATCTTTTCCAATGGACTTTGAGACCCATATACTAGGAAATTTGTGGGGGTTTCCATATTATATACACAAGACCTTGAGAGCCTTAGTGCAGATATTGACCCAGTTTATTGACTGTGAGATCTACCTAGGAGGTCGTTTACATTTTCCATATTCTATGATGACCCAGGGGTATTGATCGTGAGACAATCCTAGGAGGTCTTTTATAATTTCTTGACGTTGTGTTGTCCTAGGGGTATTGACCGTTTGAGCTTCCAGGGAGGTTATTAATATTTTATTAATTCCATGTTTACCCAGGGTTATTGACCATGAGAGCTGCCTAGGTGGTCGTTTTTAAATCATTGGTTCTATGTTAAACCTAATGGAATTTACCTTGATAGCTTTCCCATAGGGGTTTTTATGAATGATTAAATGATTTTGATGAGTCTTTCATGCCAAAGCTCGGGATTGGACTCAGTCTGACTAGTTTTTTATGGTCTTAGGATACGTTTGTTTTGTTACTATTACATAAGGGGATATAGAGCATAGGCTAGATCCCGGGATAACATGGTTCAATGGATGACTAATAAATATAAATTATTGTAATTGAATACTGTATTATTTTGTACTTTAGATTACTTCCTAGTTTATTGCATCATTTCTGCATATTTCCTAATATATATATATATATTCACTAAAAGATAGGCACAAAAAATTTAGTGGTTTCCTAAAAGGATTTGTCTCACACCCTATTTGGTTAATTATTTTGGACCCAAAAACATTATATCGTTGAAGGTATTGATATGGGAAAGCGCACTTATTCATCAGGTGCTGGATTATTGTTGGATCTGGAGAGCATGGGGCCATGCTGATGCTGGCGATGCGGTTGGAGTTTACTTGTTTTCTTTTGTACATTTGTTTTTGTTTTTTGTTCCAGAATTTTTAATTGTTTTCCAACAATATTATTTACATATTATATGATTCATATATAAATATATATTGTGGTCTGTGTTGGTGTTACTTTTCGTCATCCGTTGGATACTTCTTTTGTTGGCATTACTTGTTCAGCTATTGTTTACTATTATTTATTCCATTGAGTACAGTCTTCCAATGAGGTAATAGTTTCCAAATTATCTAACCATGTACCTCCCTTATATTTAGTAGCCTATGTAATTTTGGGAAATTCACTTGAGGTCATGTGACCAATCGGGTATTGGGCACCTTTGGGCGGCACCAGAAACTAGAACGTTACGAAGTGGTATCAGAGGAGGTTCTTCTCAATATTGCCTTATTATTTTTTCCTATAGAGTGGGAGAGGAATAAATAGGTATTTGATAAGAATTTGTTCTTGGGAGTAGCAAACTCGTGTACATGTAAAAGCCATGTTACCTCAAATATTGCGATTTTCTAGTTTTTCAATTGTTACAGTTGATTTTATTTCTCCATTGGGTGATACACATATTTTGTGATGTTATTATCGATATCCTTATGGTAATATTTATATTTCATCCCAATGAGATGAGGGTATTCTATCACATGCATCATATTGGCACTTTCTAGAGATCACATGTCATTAATTCTTATCATGTCATTTTGCATGTATAACTGATTGCATGTTGTTGTGATAGATAATTTGTGAGATATGAGTGATATTATGATAGATTCCAAGATGGAAATACCTTCTACTTTAATAGGGTATTGGTATATATAATGTTTCATTTGTATGGTTTCCATGATTTGGTCCCATTGGTGTTATGGGCCCTTTTGGATAGGAAATTGGTGGGTCATGTTTGAAATTTAATTGAATTCAGTCATGTAATGATTTAAAAAAGGATGCCAAAATCTGATTCTTGGGGAATGTGGGCTCTCAAAAGTCATAATTCTTCATTCCTTGGCTAAATATTATGTTTTTAAGGGTTCCAAAGATGTTTTGAAGGATTACTATCTAGAAACCCCGAAAACACAGTGTGGGATGTTATGAACACACTCCATGTTTTCTTTTGTTATGGAATTACTTTTTTCTTAAGTACACTTTCTGTGCCATATGAACATGCCATATTGTTGTTGACCATGTGACTGACTGTGTGATCAGAGACACATGGTTGATAAACAATTGGTAGAACACACAATTTCATGGGAGTATATTTTGTTCTATAAAGGATATGTTTCTAGCCATGTGACTAATGAAATGGGTGGATGAAACATATGTTTTACAGGTCCTGTCTCATTTATACACACTATTTAGTAAATTGTCATGTTTCTGGACATGTGAATAACAACACAGTAGGATGGAACCTATGTGGTACACGCCTTGTCTAGGGTGAACATGTTGTGTAGTGATACCCAAACAGAACTGTGTAGTTCTTGTAGTGTTAAAGTACCTCAGCAGGAGGGAATATTAATGTACACACTGTATCACATAAGGAACATTCCATGTGAGTGGATTGTTACACAACCAGGTTGGAAAGGGTACACTCCAATGTTAAAATATTACAGGAACACTTTGTGTTGTAGTTATACATGTTGTGTTACACTTTTTTGTAAAACATGAATGTTTTCATACTCATGTTCTAGTATTTCACTTTTAGGATTCTATCCTTGATATCCTTGAACTGAGGTGTGCACTTGACCTTGCAGATTCATGTCACCATGAAATCCTCAGGTTTTACGACATGTATAAGGTGAATATAAGTCTCAGGAAACGCTAGATCATGTACTACTAGTAGATCCTCCCGTCACGCCTGTCTTGGTACCAATTGTTATATCGGATTCATGTGTTGATGCATAGTTCCATGAAGGGTTTAGGAGGATGATGCTGACTTTTCATGGATTTTCACATATTTCCCTAACTATGTCATAGTTGACGAGGGTGTTACAACAACATCATTATCCAATTCATCTTAGGGTATAGAGGACCACGGGCTTTAGGGTCATGTTTAGAGGCCATGCTTTCTATCTTCAAGCATCTCGATATGCCTTCAGAAAGGACGGTGAAACTCATGTCGTACATCCAATGTGATTCTTCAATGAGATGGTGGAATGTTATCTCATGGGAGGTACATCATCAGGATATGACTTGGGGATAGCATCAAAGGACCTTCTAGTACTACTTCTACCATAAGACATTGAGGTGTGACCATGCCTGGGATTTCATGCATTTGTAGTAGGGTGCTCTATGAGTAATGGATTAATCTTCACATTTTTTAGAGATTCATCACTTCACATCTGTTTTAGGAGGTGACTAGTTATCACTAGCTAGGAATTATGAGGAATGTCTCAGGTATGACATTCGATCACAGGTGATTTTTTCCGGCTGATTTCGGTGACTGATATAGTAAACCAAGTGCTAATTACTAAGTGTAATCTGAGGGATTTGGGAGATGTGAGTCATGTCAGTTTAGCATCATGGGATGGTACCCCTTCATTTGATAGAAGGAATCTTCATAGGGTGCCTTCATGTGATGATTCTAGTAGTAGTTATTCATCTTTATGTACATAGGTGAGGTGCTACCTGTGCGGGGAGAGTGGGAACATGACACCATAGAGCTCGAGAGACCCAGCAGAGTACCGATCTTGGAGAAATATGGACCATCTTCATCTTTTTGACAAGTTTTTCTCACCAGAAGCTGGTGAATAGGGATCTATTATATCACCACATACATGTGATGGTCCAATAGATTCACATCTATCACTGAACTGGAGTTCATCAGGTCATTCATTCCAAGGTGGTGGTTGAGGTCATAGAAGGCAGATGTCTAGTTTTCATCAATATTATGGAGTATCAACTCTGGGTATCCAGGTAAGTCTTTACGGTCATGCTATAGGTAATCATTTTTTGATGGAACATAACTAGGAGGAGAAGGATCCCAGACCATCTATAGTTAATTGTAAGATTCTAGTTTCCTTAGTTTCAGATTTTGCTCATTTTGATGCAGGGGATTCCAATTTTTTCATATTTATTGTCATTGTGGAGATCCTTGGGCTCTACATCCTTACTTCTGAGTGTGTTATGATGTTTTACACTCTATTGGGGATAAGGATGACTAGTGTACGTTAGTGCAAGGAGATCCCTCTTGTTGTTGGTGGGTGTCACTTTTCATGGGACCTCTATGTCATAAAGATGATAGGTTTCAATGTAAATCTCAGAATGGTCTTGTTGGTCTCCATTTATGCCTTTGTTGACAGATATCTCCATAAGGTGAGTATAAAATCACTAGAGGGGACGTATTTCCTTTACAAGGGTTAATGAGATTTCTAGTCATGAAGAGAGGGTCTTGAGCATCATGAATAGTGAGGAATTACAGCTCAGGTTTCTATTTTATATATAGATGTCTAGGGGACTTTAAATATAGACTTTCCACTAGTGGTGTATTGTTTGATAGATGTATTTCCAGACTAATTTTCAAATTTACCTTTGGATCAAGAGGTATATTACTCTATTGATCTTGTGCCTGGAGAAGCCCTGATGTCCATTCCTCTTTATAGGATGGCTACATTATAATTACAGGAGATCACGAAGAAGTTAAAGGAGTTTTAAGAAAAGGGTTTCATCCGACCCAATACTTCTTCATGGGTTTCACCTGTCCCTTTTTGTGAAGAAGGCAGATGGTAACCTCAGAAGTTGTGTGGATTATTTGAAGTTGAACCAGTTGATGCTAAAGAAATGATATCCCTTGTCGGGGATTAATAATTTCTTTGATCAGCTTTGATGATCCTGGGTGTTCTCTAATATTAAAATGAGATTCAGTGATCAGAATTTGGGCATTAGACCATCTGATATACCACCTATAGACTTTTATATCAGGTATGTTCTATATGAGTATCTGGTTATGCTGTTCGGACTCATAAATGAACTGGATGTTTTTGGGGCATTGATGAACCAAGTGTTTTATCCTTAAATGGATTATTTTGTGGTTGTCTTCATTGATGATATCTTGGTATACACACAGACTCGACATGAACATACCATCCATCTTGAGATCATATTGCATACACTGATTGATCATCACTTATATGTTATACTCTCAAAATTCCACTTTTGGATGGACTAGATTCAATTCTATGGTAATTTCATCTCAAAGACAAGAGTATTAGTAATCCTAGAGAGAGTGAGAGTAGTAGTTTCCTAGGAGCATATGAAGAAAGTCATTGAGGTATAGAGTTTTATGGGGATTTTTGATTTTTGCAGGTTCTTTATTCAATCATTTTCACACTTAGAAGCACAACTGATAGGCCTGACAATGAAGGGTACCAAGTACATGTGGACATACTCTTATGATTCAGCCTTTCAGGAGCTGAAAGAGAGATTAAATTTAGCACGGATACTAATTTTTCTACAGTTGGGAAAGAGTTGCACCAATTACTGTGATGCATCAGGTATTAAGTTGGAATTTGTTCTTATGGAAGGGGAAGGAGTTGTTGTGTATGGGTATCAGTAGTTGAGGCCACATGAGGAGAATTACTCGACACATGATCTCAAGTTGGTTGTAGTTGTAATGTCTTGAGTTTCTCCGTATTTTACTTTTAATATTATATGAGAATTCTTTCGAGACCAGGAATTGAGACGGCGTGCAGTTTCAAGGCCCAGTGAACCTGGAAATTTTTTTGAATTTAATTAAATAAATAAATTATGAGCACGTGTGGTTTTCCTGAAAAACGGGAATAACTCGTGAATGGGTGCTCGGATCAGAAATACAAGGGCACCATTGCGTTCAGATTTGTGATTTTACCTTAGGCGAGGCCTGACATTGGCAAGTGCAGGTCAGTGGTGAAACCCAATTTTTGGACGTAACCATAAAAAAAATTTTGATAAAAATATTTAATAAAATCCTTTCTCCAGTGAAATATTTTATCTTTTTAAATAGATATTTGCACAGCGGTTCAGGGTTACAGACCTCATAACCATGAATTTCCCCTGGAGGATCTGGAATGCACTGGAAGAAACCCCACAACGCGGCGACGACATTCTTGATGAATTTCACCCTCGACGACGACGCGGTGACCAGATCTTCACCAACGAACGCCGCGAATACAGGTAGGATGTTTCTTTTTATTTTCTTTCCTCGTTCTTAATTCCTACGATGAACGCGGACTAATCCACGAACATATTACCCCATGGATCAATCGTATTTGTGGGATGGTCATTTGCGGGGATTTATTCTTGAAGGTTAATTTGGTTTCATTTATCCTTCTAACGGCGATGAACCAAGATCGACACGATCATCAATCAAGGTTCGTCCCTCTGAATTTGTTGTTGTTTTCTTCCCTAGTTTCTCACGTTCTTCGTGTGCGTTCTGCGCGTTCTTCGCGGAGGTATAAACGATGGATCTTTGTGCGTCCGTTACGCGATGCAAAAAACCCAAATTAAAGATCTAGCATCGGAACAACCCAATGGAGGTGCGACGGCGGTTTCAGCCGACAGATCGAAGTGGATCAGAAGATATCATTCTTCGAACGATTTCCACATGGGTGACTTGAATGGGATTTCGGAGCCGATCGAAGGCCCGAAACCCACGAATTCGGCATCACAAGGACGAGGAGACCCATGATCTTGAGTTTCGTGGGAAACAGATGATAGAATCAAGATCCGGAAGATCGGCTGAGGCGCGAGGAGGAAGACGGAGATTCTGGAAAAATCTCGACTACACGGCATGTAGTATAGGCTACATGGTGTGTGTTCGACGGCAGGCCACCTGAGGTGTACTCTTAGAGTACACGGACACAGTTTGGGTACAGGGCCAGGGACACAGCGTGTATACCCTTCCACGGCCAGATACACGGGATACCCCGTGTATTGCTACACGGGTAGGCAACACGAAGGGACACCATGTACTGGCATACGGCTAGGGTACATAGGTGTTTCATAGTTGGCAGGACATGGCATGTGCTTCGGCATACACGTCATGTATATTCTTTCCTACACGACTTCAATTTTCAAACACGGGCCGATTACGTGGGAAGTACCTGGGATCAGGGAACAAGGCATGTGATCCTTCTACATGCCATGTAGTTGAGTTTTACACAGTTTGAACAGATGACCCAGACCATTTACATAGGTAGTATCTGGAGTCAAGGAACACGGTGTGTAACCATACTACACATTGTGTAACCTGTTTTATATGGCTAGAGCCAGTTTACATATGTGACTTAGACCAGTTTCCTTAGGGTTCGTCCCCTTGGTCTTTCTCCATAAGGTTTCCGGTATCATTTCCTACATACAAGAGTATGATCCCTTCAGCAGTACATCCAGAATAGAGTTGTTATAATCCCCTCTATGAGACTTAGACCTGAATCCTCTATTCCTTCACGGTACCCTAGGTAGAGTTTTTTGGTATCAACGTGACCTACTTTACCTGGGCGCCGATCCTCTGCTTAGCGGATTAGCTCAGACTGAGTTGTTGGAATCACCACATGGATATTGGTTGTGATCCTTATCTAAGTATTATATTCTCAATTACGTGTGGAGTGTGTTCTCCCGGAACGAGTACTTCGTATCTCTCTCTTCAGACCAAGGATTGTGTTCTCCTTGTTACGTTCTTAGAGGAATCTTCAAGCTGGATCTAGTGGTGGTTTTGCGATGTTCAATCATGTATGATTATAGCTGGATATTATTGTTATATGTTCTATAAACATATACTGTGTAGATCTAACTGTATCTTTATTTTGTGGTATTTCCCTTGTTGTATTCCTTTGTGGTTTTGTGGTGCCCTACTGGGAATTTTTATACTCACCCCTACATGGGCTTTTCCTGCACATGTCATGCCTTGTGCAGACGAGCGAGCCATTGATAGGATTTTAGTTGGACTTGGACCGGATGGTGCTCAGTGAGATCATATTGGATGAGGTGTGTTCCTACAGCTACGAATTATAGTCCTAGTACCTTTCTTTACAGGTTAGACTTTGTTACAGACTCTGTTTTTGTGGGCTTGTACTTTTTTCCCAGGGTTTTACAATATTTTACATTACATTCCTATCGTACTATATTGGTTGGGATTTTAGTGTATGCATGAATTTCCATTTTTTGTAGTTTTTGCTTTTCAGCTTTGTGGGATTGGAGGAGTGTGTTTGTGTGTACATGTTTATAGGAAATGCCTCCCTTGTTAGTAGCATGCCTACTCGGTGCAAGTCACCATCCCCTGTCCTATTGGAGGCGGGATTGGGGAGTTGCGGCTCGGGCCCCACTAAGACGGTTCGTGACAGAGTGGTATCAGAGGATATCGGTTCAACCATAGGACAGAGAGTCTATGAGTTGGTTTGGGGAAACAGTTTTAAGGTTTTCATGTTTGGCTTTCAGGCCAGGGACCCTAGTGTTTGTATGAACAGCTGACGTATCCATACACTAGGACTCTGATAACTTGCTTTTCGACTTAGAATATGAGAACACTAGTTGCAGCGAATAATAATGATACATGAATCATATAGGAATGGGTTGTGGTTTCCATGTCATTCTTGAGTCAGCTCTCCAGATAGACTCACTAACTGAGATACATCTTGTTTCATTACAGGATGCCTCCGCGATGCACACCCGCTAGGACCCAGCAGCTCGATCACGAGGATGACCCCCTCAGTGATGAATCTTCGATACAGGGACCAGATCCCCCAATTTTACCCTCAGATGGTGTGCCAGTTATTCCACCACCTATGGAGCAGTGTTTAGTGCCTTCTGTACTAGTAGAGGAGGAGCGCAGGCTGAGCACACTACACAAGTTTTAGAGATAGAGACCCCTTAGGTTTCGAGGTGAGCCTGACCCTTAAGCAGCAGAGGACTGGCCTGAGGCAATGGCCAGAGTCTTCCATTTTGTTAGGACACCATCAGACTATATGGTGATCCTGGAAGTGAGACTTCTTCAGGGCTCGACAGGGTGATGGTGGAGTTTGGTTATCTAGACTCACGATGAGGCCACTCTTGCATGGTCAGAGTTTGAGCATCTCTTCAGAGAGGAGTTTTCATCGGTTACCCTGAGAGCGGTACATATACAGGAGCTTCTTCAGCTTCAGTAGGGAACCATGATGGTGGATGACTATTCATCAAGGCTTACCAACCTCTCATGGTACTCGATGGATATGGTTAGGGATCAGAACTTAAGAGCTTAGACATTTTAGTGGGGCTTGCGCAGAGACATCCGAGCTAGCATCATCACTATGATCATTCCTAAATATGTGGGGGTGCTCGAGCGGGATTTGGTGGTCGAGAGCTTCTTGGCAGAGCAGAGACAGCCGGTAGTTGTAAGAAGTGAGCGAGCTGGAGTAGAGACCTCAACAGCAGGGAGCCGACGTCAGGGACCCAGGTGTGGGAGAAGTTTTCAGAGGAGATCGCAGGACAGATGATATGCTGTATAGGGTTCCCAAGGTGCATCCATCCAGCCTCGAGAGAGGCGATTATAATCTTGTGATGGCTGGGGACATCTCGCTCGATATTGTCTGACCCGCCGTACTAGTGACATGGGAGCAGTGGATGGACCACCAAGGTAGAGGCAGCCTATAGAGAAAACAGATCCATGGGGTGGAGGATGTGGCTGTGAAGCTGGGAGAGCATCTGGAGGTGGTCATCTTTTTGACCTTTTACCAACTATACCCCCGGTAGGTCCACCCCTAGCTCAGGGAGCTGGGGATAGAGGCAGGGACAACTGCAGGTAGCAGAGGCATATAACCTAGGTACTTATGGAATGATTAGAGGTACAATCTGTGTCTTTTCTACTTTGGTTTCCATACTGATAGACACATGTTCTAGTCATTATTTTCTGTCTTCTTATCTTGTTCGACACCTTGAGATTCCAGTTGAGCCATTGACTCGACCCATACCCTTAGAAACACCGACTGGAGAAAATTCAGAGATCACACACCTTTGCAGAGAGTGTGACTTCACCATTGGATGAAAGAGTTTCAGTTGGAACCTCTTGGTGGTAGCGTTGAGGTCGTACGATGTCATTCGTGGTATGGATTGGCTATCCACAGTTCATGCCTAGATTGACTGTTTTAGGTGAAGGGTGCAGTGTGTCCGCAGTGATGGAACGAGGTTATCCTTCATTGGTGAAAAGGAGACCGAGGCAGAGCAGGATGGACTCATGCATAGGATGGTACAGCTGATTTCACATTAGTTGGCTATCCATGCCCTTGGCACAGCAGATTTTATGAGTTTCCAGTTTCCAGCAGTAGTGGTTGAGTACGAGGATGTCATTACAAAGGATGTCCATGGGCTACCTCCCCATCGGGAGATAGATTTCTGTATTGAGTTGCAACCTAGGACGACAAAAATATCAGCATCAGCATATTAGATGGCTCCTGTAGAGCTTGGTGAGCTGAGGGTGTAGCTGGAAGACTTGTAGAGGAAGGGCTTTGTGAGACCCAGTGTTTCACCCTGGGCAGCCCCAGTGTTATTTTCCAAGAAGTCAGATGGGAGCTTGAGGCTGTGTGTGTATTATCGTCTCTTGAATCAGGTGACCGTGAAGAACCGGTATCCACTACCGAGGATCAATGACCTCTTCAACCAGTTAAGAGGGGCAAAAAGGTTCTCAAAGGTCGATCTACGATTAGGCTCTCACCGATTGCAAGTATGGGATGAGGATATACCGAAGAAGGCTTTCAGATGTATCTATGGTCACTATGAGAACATGGTTATGCCATTCAGCATGACGAACGCCCTGGCAGTGTTTATGGGACTCATGAACTGGATCTTTCATCCCTATATAGACTGGTTCATAGTAGTCTTCATCGATGATATCATTGTGTACTCTGTGTCCGAGGAGGATCACGGGAGGAACCTATGGATGGTTTTGGACACACTCTGAGAGCACCACTTGTATGGGAAATTCTCGAAGTGTCAATTCTGGATACAGGAGGTCCACTTTATGGGACACGTTATCTCAGCAGACGGTTTAGTAGTTGACCCAGCCAAGGTAGAGGCTGTGTTATCATTGGAGCCACCCCAGAGCGTAATAGATGTGCAGAGATTCCTTGGGTTGGAAGGCTACTATCGGAGATTCAATCTTAAATTCTCAAAAATTTCAGCACTCTTGACAGCTTTGACCCGAATGGGGCAGCCTTTCATGTGGACCGAGTGATTCCATCAGTCTTTTCATCAGTTGAGATAGAGTCTAACGAGAGCCCCGATCATGAGACTACCAGTAGAGGGTGTCGAGTACGTAGTGTTCTGCGACACATCAGGAACTGGGCTTGGTTGTGTCTTTATGTATAGGCAATCAATGATTTTCTATTGCTCACGTCAGTTGAGGCCACACGAGTAGAACTACGCGACCCATGATCTTGCGTTGACAGCGGTATTCATTTAGTTGAAGATGTGGCGGTAGTACCCGATGGGAGAGAGGTTTACCTTATACTCTGATCACAAGAGTTTTAGATATATCTTTTATCCTAAGGATATGAATTTGAGACAGAGGTGATGGATTGAGTTCCTCCAGGATTACGACTTTGAGATTGTTTATACTCATGGGAAGGGGAGCGTTGTGGCAGATGCTCTTGGCATGAAATCTAGTTCTTAGTTGATGGATGAGGCGACAATATAGTTGGCCTCTTTAAAGTTATCCTTTGTTCATAGAGATTAGGGAGCATACCTTCAGTCGATGGTTGTTACCCCTTTACTCTTACAGCGAATCAGGGAAGCACAACTTGAGGATGCTAGCTGTGAGACTTTACAGGCTCATGTATCTATAGGTGGTTCTACACACTGATATTCCAGAGGTGGGGAGCACGTTGTTCTTTTCAGAGGGTGCACAGTAGTACCAATGACGTTGTGAGAGGAGGTTATGAGGGAGTTCCATACATATTCTTTGTTGATGCGTCCAAGCCTGGAAAAGATGTATGAGGACCTCCGACGTCAGTTCAGGTGTCCAAGAATGAAGAAGAGTGTGGCAGAGTTTGTTTCTCGGTGCCTTACTTGTCAGTAAGTAAATTCTGAGCACCAGGTTCCAGCAGGTTGGATCGGCCCCTTTAGGTTCCAGAGTGGAAGTGGGATGGGATATCCATGTACTTCATGATGGTTTTACAATGTACGTCTAGGGGACACAATGTCATCTGGGTGATCGATGACCGACTCACCAATTCAGCCCACTTCCTAGCTATACGGGAGAAGAGATCAGTAGAATTCTTGGGATGCCTCTATGTGGAAGAGATAGCTCGACTTCATGGAGTTCCATCCATGATAGTCTCAAATCATGATGCTCGTTTCACATCCCAGTTGTGGAAGAGATTGCAGGAAGCTTTTGGGACTCAGTTCCTCTTGAGCACAGAGTTTCATCCCAAGAATGATGGTCAGACAGAGCGGACCATCCAGGTTCTGGGGGATATTCTACGAGCTTGCATACATGACTACAGTCGTTGCTGGGAGGATCACCTATCACTGGTGTAATTTTCTTGTAACAACGGTTATCATTCCACTATTGGTATGGCACCATTCGAGGATTTGTATTGATGAACTTACAGGTCACCACTTTGTTGGACTGACCTAGGAGAGTCAGCACTCATGGGCCCAGAGATGGTGCGAGCTACTACAGAGAAGGTGCAGGTCATCCAAGAGTGGATTAACACTGCACAGAGTCGGAAGAAGTATTATGCAGACAAGAGACAGAGGCCCTTGGAATTCGAGGAGGGAGACCTTGTGTTCCTTCGGGTCTCACCTCGATGAGGATTGTGGACATTTGGCCGCGGTTACAAGCTATTTTCAAGGTTCATCGGCCCTTTTCAGATTCTGAGTAGATTTGGCGAGGTGGAGTACCGCTTGGCTTTACCTCCTCATATGGACCGGGTACACAACGTCTTCCATGTGTCGCAGCTGCAGACGTATGTGCATGATCCATCGCATGTTATCGACTGGAGCGAGTTGTACATCGATGATGGAGAGACCTTTACTGAGTACCCAGTGGAGATCGAGGATCATCAGGATAAGATCCTTTATTGGAGAGTTGTTCCCTTGGTGTGTGTCCGGTGGCAGCACATGAATCTCCAGGAGAGCACGTGAGAGCGGGAGGCTCAGATTCATGTGAAGTACCCACATCTTTTTGAGTAGCATTTGTTTTAGTGTTTCAAGGATGTAAATTCCTATGGTGGGTGTCATGTAACATCTCGGATATCTCTATATTTTATTTTTAATATTATATGATAATTCTTTCGAGACTAGGCTTTGAGACGCCATGCAGTTCCAAGGCCCGATCAGCCCGGAAAAAATGTTTGAATTTAATTAAATAATTAAATTATGCAAGCTTTTGGTTTTCCTAAAAATGTGGAATAACTCCTGAATGGGTGCTCGAATCAAAATTCCAAGGGAAGAATTATGTTCAAAGAAGAAATTTTACCTTAGGTGAGGCCTAACATCGGCAGGCGCAGTTCAATGGTGAAAACCAATTTTTGGACGTAACCATAATAAAATATTTGATAAAAATATTTTATTAAATCCTTGTTGTAGTGAAATATTTAATCTTTTTTAATAGGGATTTCTGTAGGGGTCTAGTGTTACAGACCTCATAACCCTGAATTTCTCGTGGAGGCTTTGAAAGCTTTGGAGGAAACCCCCCAATGCGGCGACGAAATTCTTGATGAGTTTCGCTGGAGACGACGATGCGACAACTGGATCTTCACCAACAAACGCCACGAATCTAGGTAGATGTTGATTTTGATTTCCTTTCCCCATTCTTGATTCCTACGATTAAAACGGACTAATCCATGAATAGATTAGCCTGGAGATCAATCGTATTTGCAGGATGGGCTTTTGTGAGGATTTTGGGGATTGATCCATGATGGTTAATTTGGTTTCATTTATCCTTCTATCGGTGAAAAACCAAGATCGACCCAAAAATCGATCGAGGTTTGTCCCTCTCGATTTGTTGTGCCTTCCTTCCCCGGTTTCACGCGTTCTTCGTGTGCGTTCTACGCGTTCTTTGCGGAGGTATGAACGACTGATCGTTGCGAAAACTTTGTGTGACGCAATGATCCCAAATGAAATATCTTGCATCGGAACAACCCCACGGAGGTGCAACGAAGGTTTCGGTAGACGGATCGAAGAGGATCGAAATATATCGTTCATCGAAAAATTTCTGTATGAGTGACCGTAAATGGATTTTGGAGCCGATCGATGGCTCGAAACCCATATATTCGGCATTAAAACGACAAGGCGACCCATGATCTTGAGTTTTGCGACAAACGAACAACATAATCAAGATCCTAATGATCGGCCAAGGCGCAAGGAGGAAGACACCGATTCTGGAAAAATCCCGACTACATGACATGTGGTATGGGCTACACGGCGTTTGTTCATCAGCGGGCCACCTGACGTGTACTCAGGAGTACATAGACACAAGTAGGGTACACATCCAAGGACACGTTGTGTATACCCTTCCCCTTCCAGATATAAGGGATACCCCGTGTATTGTTACACAGGAAGGCAACATTGATGAACACCGTGTATGGGCATATGGCCAGGGTACACGAGTGTTTCCTAGTTGGCAGGACAGGGTGTGTGCTTCAGTTTACATGTCATATATATTCTTTCCTACATGACTTCGATTATCAAACACGGACCATTTACGCGGGCAGTACCCAGGGTCATGGAACACGTCGTGTGATCCTTCTGCACACCGTGTAGTTGAGTTTTATACATCTTGGACGGATGACACGGTCCGTTTAAACGGGAAGTACCCAGAGTCAAGGAACATGGAATGTAACCATACTACACGTCATTTAACCTGTTTTACATATCTTGAGCCAGTTCCCTTATCTGACTTGGACCAGTTTTCGTAGGGTTAGTCCCCTTGGTCTTTCTCCTGAAGGTTTCTGGTATCATTTCCTATATATAGGAGTATGATCCCTTCAGCAGGACTTCAGGAATAGTGTTGTTGTAATCCCCTTTATGAGACTTAGAGCCGAATCCTCTATTCCTTCGTGGCACCCCAGGTAGAGTTTCTTGGTATCGACGTGACCTACTTTACTCGGGCGCTGATCCTCTGCTTAGAGGATTAGCTTAGACTGAGTTTTTAGAATCACCTCATGGCTATTGGTTGTGATCCTCATCTAAGCATCATATTATCAAGTACCCGTGGAGTGTGTTCTCTCAGAATGAGTACTTTGTATATATCTCTCTATATTTAGACCTTGTAGTGTGTTCTCATTGTTACCTTCTTAGAGTAATCTTCGACCTGGATCTTAGTCGTGGTTTTGCGATGGTCGATCTTGTTTGAGTATATCTGGATATTCTTGTTATATGTTCTGTAAACATATACTGTGTGGAGCTGATTGTATCATTATTTTGTGGTATTTTCCATGTTGTATTCCTTTGTGGTTTTGGGGTGTCCTACTAGGTATTTTTATACTCACCCCTGCATAGTCTTTTCCCGCACATGTCGTGTATTGTGCAGACGAGCGGGCCTTTGACAGGATTCTAGGAAAACCAGGACCAAACGGTGCTCCGTGAGATCAGATAGGCCGAGGTGTGTTCCTACCTCTACGAATTTCAGTCCCAGTACCTTTCATTACAGGTTGGACTTTGTTACAGACTCTCTTTTGGTGCTCTTGTACTTTTGGCCTAGGGTTTTCCATTATTGTACTTTGCTTTCCTGTCGTACTTTGTTGGATGGGATTTTAGTGTATGCATGCATTTCCATTTTTAGTAGTTTTTAATTTTCTTCTTTGTTGGCATGGAGATGTGTGTGCGTGTTTAAGGGTTTATAGGCAATGCCTCCCATGTTAGTAGCATGCCTACATGGTGCTAGTCACCAGATCCTAGCCTATTGGAGGTGGTCTTGGAGAGTTACAGCTCAGGCCCCACTAGGACAGGTCGTGACAGCAGTAGTTCATGCCTTGCACTGTTGGATACATTATCTTCTGGGAGAGTGGTTTGTGGTATAACATATCCAAAATATACTCATGTATATATTTACTCAACTGAACTGAAATTGAGATAGTGAAGGTGTGTTGGTTACCTTATTTATTTTATATTTGAGCTTGCCTAAAATCCTGGGAAAGAAAACATAGTGGCTGATGCATTGACAGGAGGACTCAGATACAGGTAGTTCAGGAGGCCAGTAGTGAGTGGAATCTTATGGATCTATTCTCCGATTTGAATATTGTGGTGCACAACAGATAGGGGAAGACGTTTCATTCTTCGGTAGTTATTACCTCTACTCTATTGGGTTAATTGGGAATGAGGAAGCTATCAGATTCTGAAGGCCTAGTCCTAAGGAAGATAGTTTCAAGAAAGGACCCTACTCATGGATGGATCGTGGGCGTGGATGAGGTTTTTCATTTTTGTGGGAATATATGGGTTTTATAAGACATATGCGAGGAGATATTATGTGATTTTTCATGCCTTTGTAAGGGATGTTCATCCTGGTGTCACCAGGATGAATCACGATCTACATCGTCAGTATTGGTGTCGAGGAATGAAGACAGAAGATACTAGTTTTTTATGAGATGTTTCACATTTCAGCTGGTAGAGGTGTAGCATCAGTGAACGATTGTGCTATTACCGTATTTACACATTCCAACATGGAAATGGAATTATTTCTTGTTGGATCTCTTGATGGGTTTACCAATATTTCCGAGAGGAAACGATGTCGGTTGGGTTGTTGTTGACAAACTCATGAAGGTTATACATTTCCTACTGATCAAGGATCCCTTCAATGTTTTTGAGGTTGGAAGGATGTACATCTGAGAGATTGTAAGTATGCATGGGGTTACACAATCGAACATTTCAGATAGGGAAGCCCAATTTATGTGTCATGTCAATCAGGGGCTTTAGAGGGATTTGGGAACACATGTACTTCAATGTATATCATACCATCCCTATATAGATGGATATCCCAAGCCCACGATTCATGTTCTGGAGGACATTATTTGAGCATGTGTCCTAGATTTCAGGGGCTCTTAGGTGAAAAACATACCACTGGAGGATTTAGCCTACAATAACAGTTTTCAGAAAATGATTCATATGGCACCTTATGAGGCCTTGTATGGTTGACCATTCCAATCACCCCAATATTGGCTAGTGGTAGGAGAGACAACTATGATTGGCCCTCACCTTTTCTAGGATACCCACGATTAGGTGGAGTTGATTCAAAATAGGATGGATACTTCACTATCTCGATTGAAATCATATGATGACCGATAGTGATGGACTCTAGATTTTGAGGTTGGAGATCGGGTTTTCTTAAATGTCACAATGATGTTGGGACATAGGATTATTAGGTGGAATCGGAATCATTCACTGTGATACATCGGGAAATTTGAGGTTTTGGATAGATTCTTTCTGATTGCCTATTGATTGCAGTTACCTAAAAGATATCATGCTATGAATTACGCCTTTCAATTTCTAATCAATGACGTTACTTTTCATACTCGTTTCATGTTTTTCAAACTAATGAGGTTGAGTGGGAGGTGTATGCATCCTTCGAGAATCACCCTATTTGGATTGTGGATCGCAACACAATGGTTCTTCATGGAAGGTCCATTCTTCTACTACGGGTGATATGGAAGCACGATCAAGTAAATAATGATACATGGGAGAGGGAGGCCAATGTACAATCACAGTGGCTGGAGTTGTTCATGGATTCTTCTTCATGAGCCTTGGAAGGGAAATTTAGGATTGAATTTATTTAAAGGGGGAGTTTTGTAAGTACCCTGATCTTCACATCAAGTATGGATCTTGATTTCAGTTTTTTGTGGAAAAAATGATAAAAATGGGATTATCTATGTACACGCTGTGTAACTGTTTGTCACGTACAGCCACATACTGGCCATATAACCGTTGAGTACATTAACGTGCGATGACCTGGCTGACCCACATATGTCGGGAGTTGGAAGTGGAAAATACATGATGTGCCCATTTAATGAACACGCCGTGCACTTTTCTTTTTAATTTGATAAATCGGAGTGGCGTCACCTCTAATAATCAGAAACACCTTTTTTGGAAGTGGTTCATATAGGATCACGAACAAAGGACTGACAAACACCGAACCCATCCAAATTCTCCATTCGATCTCCAATTGATATGTCATCAATTGTGTTGGAATCCTGGCGGTGAGTTCTCAAAACCCATATAGCCTTTCTTCCTAATTCATCCTCTCTTATGAGTAATTCAATGTTGTTAATTTTCATCCCTAGTAAATCTACGTCGATATAGACCAATTCAAGGGCCGATGTTCAAGTATATCGATCGTGAGAAATCATGGTAGGTAGTATGTGCCTTTTGTTGTTCGTATTTGGACAATATATGCTAAGGTACCACATACCCATGATTAGGGTGTTTTAGGATTTTGAATTTAACCCTTTTTATTACCTGATATTGTTTGATTGATTAATAACGGGTTGTTATATAGTAATAATGTTAGATACATTGTTACATCACACCCCATGTTTTTATTTTCACTTTATTGTCCGTTTATCGCCATTTGGTCTTGAATGCCTGTAAGGATTACCATGTTTTTCATGCCTGGGGTGTTTAATGTGGATTTCATTGTGTTATATGAAATGAAGGTGGGATGATTTTTGAATGTTTATCGGTGTAGTAGTTATAGATTACTTTTTCATCTTTGAAATAATACTTTTGTTGTTTTTTCAAAGGACCATGGGATCCTTGGACCATGAAAATTGTGGTGGTTTCCATATTATTTACATAGGACCATGAGAGCCTCAATGTAGATATTTCCCCAAGGTATTGACCTTGATAGCTACCCAGAAGATCATTTACAATTACATTTTTCTATAATGTCCTAGGGGTATTGACTGTGAGAGCTACCAAAGAGGTCATTTATAATTTCTTAACATTGTGCTGACCCATGGGAATTGATCGTGAGAGGTACCCAGGAGGACGTTTTTAAATTAATGATTCCATGATGACACATGGGTATTGGCGATGAGAGATTCCCATGTTTTTTTGTAAATGATTTTTTCTACGTTATACCATAGGGTTTATACCATGAGAGCATTCCCATAGGGTTTTTTATTAAGGATTGTATGATTTCAATGAGTTCACCCAGACAAAGAAAAAGCATGGACTTGGTCATACTTTTTTATTTATATAATATTCTGAGACATCTGTGTTGTTATTATTACATGTGGGGGATTTATATCATAGGCTAGATCATGAGATTACATGATTGAAAGGACGAATAAAAATTAAAAATGAATGTAACTAAAAATTGTTGGATTGCTTACATTTGAGTACTTCCTAGCTTTTTGCGTCATTTCAGTATATTTCCTGATATTTATATATATATTTACTAATATTTAGGGAAAACAAATTTGGTGGTTGCCTTTGGGGATTCATCTCACACCATTTATGGGTCATTCATTAGGACCCAAACAGATTATATGGTTGCTGGTATATATAAGGGAAAGCTCCATTATTCTTCAGGTACATGATTGATGTTGGGGCTAGATGGAATGTGACCAAGTTGTGGCTTGTGATGCTACTGTAGTTTACTTATTTTCTTTAATAATTTGGTTTCTGTATTTCTTTCCAGAATTTTGACTTGTCTGGATGTTTTAATTCATAGATACATATTCAACTAATCATATATATAGATATATATATATATTTTGGATTCTGTTGGATTTACATTCCGTCTTCAGATGATTACTTCTTTTGTCGGTATTACTACTTCAGTTATTTTTTAAGATCCATTATTCAACTACATATAAATAGATAATGAGGGAAATGTTTCCCCATTATCAAACCATGGCCCTCGCTACTAGTCAGAAGCCTTAGGA
This sequence comes from Viscum album, assembly GCA_963277665.1. Classification (NCBI taxonomy): domain Eukaryota; kingdom Viridiplantae; phylum Streptophyta; class Magnoliopsida; order Santalales; family Viscaceae; genus Viscum; species Viscum album. The sequence goes on along the minus strand of OY728121.1, from coordinate 1,571,441,232 downwards.
TATTGGTGAAATGTCCTCGAGGTCATGTGATCAATCGGGTACAGGGCACCTTTGGGCCGCACCCGGAACCGGGACGTTACACAAATATTTCCATAAATACATTAACTTGGATAAATAATATTGTATCATACATAATATATTCTATATTATGTTCAAGAACTAGTATTTATGAATAGTATTAATTAAAAAACAAAAGTGATTCAGAATGATAAAAATTCACAAAAATAAACAAATGATTAACACGAATGATTAATATAATGATTAATCCTCATACAATATTACCAAAATGATTTATGTAATCATTTAATATTCTGGAAACATTTTAATAACCTATGATTTAACATTTAGAGTTTTTCTTCAACTTGACAAGAAAATTAGTTACGAATGACCATGGAAACAATGTAAATAACACATCTGAATAAATTTAAAAAAACAAAATGTTATTAATAAATGTTTTTAATGATGTTATAAAATGAACATATAATGTGTTATAACATTCATTATGCTTATGTAAAGTATTAATAACGCTCTATTAACCATTATACAGGAGGTTTGATCACATTTATAGAAATACGAACCCGAGGTGAGGGAATTTGTAACCTAATTTCAATTCTTTGGGTTAACCTTCAACTTTATTCACTATGTGGTATTAATATAATTTCTATGTTGATTTTTATATAATTTTTTTATGGGTATACATGTCTCCATTCCATTATATTGATTATCAATCCAATTATATTTGTATGGTACATTCCTTTAAAAATTCTTTTAGAATTCTCTTTAATGAAATTCATAAATATTATATATATATATATATATATATAATAAGTTATTTCCCCTCATTTCATGAGGCTTTATTACTATGATATGTTCCTTGTACATAGTTATGTAGGGATGAGCCCATTATATTGTATGCTATGTTGGGATGATCCCATTATAGATCCTGATATGTTGGGTTGATCCCATTATATCTCAAGATATGTAGGGTTGAGCCCATTATATCTCAAGATATGTTTGGTTGGGCCCATTATAGCTCAAGATATGATGGGAAATCCCCATTAAATATCTCCAATGCATTGGGTATTCTAAAGATGCATGTTTTCTAAATTGTTATTCCATGCTTAAGGGTGATTTTATGCTTGATATGGTAAATACATCCCAAGGAAACTACATTATGTTTCTATGCATGCTAGCACGTTTTATATGAAATGGGTTTTATTGGATTTTATTTTTTCATTCGAATTAATATTTCTTTATTTATTTCGTGTAATAAGAATTTTGTGGTCATCCAATGTTTTAAATTTTTTTCACAGGTTATATGGATCTATAAGAGAAAGAAGGAAGAGAATTCAAATGTATATTTTTATATGATATTATAACTTATTTGAAATTTTTTAATTTTTTGAAAAAGTAGATTCTATTTTTGTAGTATCCTCATTTATTTTTATGGGATGTTATATATGTTTTAAGTCATAATTCTATACAACATTAATTTCGAAAATATCATCAATGTGTTAGAATTTATGTTCATGTCTACAACTCTAGAGTATGTAACGTTTTAATGATGGGTCCTTTTAGTTAGTATCAATGGATGGTTTAGATAACATTAGAATTAATAATGATGATAATATAATACCATAAATTATATTCACATTATGATTGATTTGAAATAATATAGAATTTAATGATTACCTTACTCGATATAATAAGATATCTCTATAAAAAATTGATTTATGTCAATGAAATAGGGATGCTGAAGTAAGAAGGCACAAAGGGACTGATATAAATTTGAACTTGAATCCTAGATATGTGGGAATCAAAATTGAGCTGTTATTTACAGGAATAGCTAAGTTGAATTAAGAAGTAAATGGTGGGGGTTTCCTTGCTATAGAGGAACCTGGACTACCATAAAAAACATGTCTTTTGTGGGCCATTTTATGAGGAAAATAAACCAACATTTTCTGGATCCACAGATCCATTGATTGACGAAGGATAGATATTTGATGTCTTGGGATGTTCAGAACATCATAAGGAATACTATACATATAGCATTTTGATGGTGAATCTGATTAATAGTTCTCTCTGGGTAATAAAATGATAGAAAGAGGTGATATTTATGTTATAAAAAGGGATTATATAATAATAATTTTCAAGAAAAATATTTTCCTAATACTATTCAACTTTGAATAGAGAAAAAAATCATTGATTTGTAGCAGAATTATGACCATTTTTTCATTGCATATGATGCGAATTATACAATATTGTCTAGGCACATAATGGATTTTACCTAGGGTTTTGATAGTAATATTAATATATTTTAAACATGTTTTAAACCCTTTTTATGAAGAGATTTGGATTCAGGGGAGTTTTAAATAATGAGAAACTTTTTCATTATGATGAAAAATTTGAGATAGAGTTTTCTGACACATATCTGCCTCATGATCAAATGAATAATAACTGATCAGGTTGTCCTAAATTAGGGAAGAATTCGTCAAAGAAACATGGAGGTAAGAAAATCAATTTTAGGATATTTTGGTGTTTTGTTGAAAACATTGAACGATTATCTAGCTTATTGACTATGTTAACTCAAAAAAGGAGTTAAATTAATATTTTCCAAAGAATGTTATGATTGTTTTCGACAATTGAAAATGTGATTGGTGAATGATCATGTTCTGATGCTACCTTACAAAATTTTAAATTTTTCATCTTAATTGATGATTTTTTAAAAAGAATTGGTTGTGATTTTATGTAGGATAATCAGGTAATTTATTATGCCTCGCGTTAGTGGAAACTGCATGAGTTTAATTACCATATTCATGATTTGGAATTAGCTATTATTGTTTTTCCATTAAAAAATTTGAGGAATCATCTTTATGCTGTAAAATTTGAAGTATTTACTAAATATAGATGTTTGGAGTATGTATTTACTCAAAAATATAAATAATTACGCATAAAAATGGATGGAACTAATCAAGGATTATGATTTCAAGATTTATTATCATCATGTAGATGAAAACATAGTGGTTGATGAATTGATTCCAAAAAGTAATGTTACAGTAACCATCATGTATTTAGAATGTGAACCTTTGGAAAAAGATTTGATGATCTTTGTCTTGGATGCTTTCCGTACAGTAAATTCCCTTCATTTATTTGAGGTTTTAGTGTAGTGAACTCTGTCGGACAGAATTAAGAAGGCCTATGAAGAATAAAACAAGTTACATACAATAGAATAATTGGTTTAAATGTGTATGTTTCCTGAATTTAACCTTTATAAGGATTGTGTTTTGTGCTTTGGGAAGATATTATGTGTTCCTTGGGATTATATATTTAAGAAATAATTTTTATGTGAAACTCACATTTCTCCATTTTTAGTTCATCCTGACCGTAAAAACAATTATGTAGATCTTCCAGAGTATTACTGTTGGTGTGAAATGAAAATATATATAGCATATTTTAGAGTGAAATTTTGAACATGTTATCAGGTTAATGAAGAGAGGTAGTTACAGAGGGGAATCTTTAACCATTACTAGTGCTTCAGATAAAATGGGAAAATATATACATGGACACAGTTGAGGTAAAATTGAAGTCATATCGATGTAATAATACAATCTAGGTTATTATTGATCATCTGATTAAAATTAAACAATTCCTTCCTATTTGAGATATTTTTTATCACCTTTTTAATCTCTACCTCAAAAATATTTTCAAGTTACATTGATTTCCTCGTCCTATTATATCTGACAATGATCCCTGGTTCATTTCTATGTTTTGGAAAGGCATTCAAAAGTCATTGAGCAAAGAATTAAATTTCATCACTTCTTTTCACACTCAAGCTAATGGATAGACTGAGAGAACAATTCATACATTACAGGATATTCTTAACGAATATTAATTGGACTACCATGGAATTCGGGATAAAAACATTTCTTTAGTTGAGTTTTTCATTATAATAAAAGTGTTTATTCTAGTATACTGTTGGCTCCTTTTGAGGCATTGTATATAAAATAGTGTCGAACTCCAGCATTTTGGGATGATATCAGGGAAAGGAAGTTGATGGTACAAGAATTGTTAAAGAAATTTTCATAAAAAGGTCATATTATTATGTGACACATGAGGGAATCTCAAATAAGGTTGAAAAGTTATGCTGAGAATAGAAGGAAATAATTTTCATTTGTGGTAGGTCATTAGGTTTTTATTTAGAATCTCACCATTGTAATGTGGTATTCTTGTTGGTAAAAAGGAAAGATGAGTCCATGGAATATAGACCTTATGAAATCTTATATAGTGTTACACCACTCTCCTACTAAGTGTCATTGCCACTGAGTTTATCTTAGATAGTCAATGTTTTTCATGTTCCGATGTTGAGAATTTTTGTGCTAGATTCATCTAATGTTTTGAGCCAAGAAGTAGTTCAGCTGGAAGAAACCCATTATTATAAAGATATACTTGATCATATTCTTGATCGTAGAGACAATATATTTCAGAATAAGGTAATACTCTAGGTAATGGTTTTGTGTAGAATTCATATGGTTGAAGAAACAATATGGGAATCTGAAAATTTTAGGAGGGATAGGTACCCTCACTTGTTTAATATGAAAATAAAAATTGTGAGGATACAATTTCCACAAGGTAGGGAGAATTTAACACCCCATTTTTTTACAAATCAATTAATTTTAATGAATGAACTACTAGGTGTTTATATAATGGGACATTTTTTAAGCAAATTGTTATAAACAAGTCATTAAACATAATTTTTCCAGTTTGGTGTTTTGAATTTTTGAAAACCAACACACACAGTTCTGATTAGTATGTTATTTAGATTTTGGTAGGACCAACATAATTTTTTTATGAATATTAACATACCCATATGAATAGTTATATAACCATATTAATATTAATATGACCCATATTAATAGTAAATCGTCCAAATGTATAGTGACATCACCCATGAATGTATAAATAAGATTTGGGTATCTTATAAGCAATATTATGATCATAGTATGTGTGTTGGTATTTTGGTAATTCATAATTATTTAATAATTATTTTATGATTAATTTAATAATTTAAATGAAAATTTATTTTTCATATAATTTAATCATAAATTGTTATTATAAAGTTATACGATAATTTTATGATACCTAAATTAATTTTATAGGGTATTATAAAATCAGTTATAGTTTTTAAAAATGTTATTTTTTAAATAAATTATGATTATAATTATAAATTAAATTTATAATATTTTTAAAATTCTTTGGAAAAAATGGAGTTATTTTGGAATTCTACAAAATGAAATACGATTTTGGTGATTTTTTTGTATTTTTCTAAAATAAAATAATTTTTGGTGAATAATGAGATATAATAATTTTAGAAATATGCTAAATAAATGAATTTTTTCCTCATCCTTGAGTCATGATTAATGTAAATGCAAATTGGTTTCAATTAACATGAAAATATTACTATTCATGGTCACATGAATCATGCCTATTCATAGTGTTGAGAAAAATTATTAAACTAATGTATAAAATATTGGAAAACCCCTCCTCTCCTCCACTATAAATACCACTCTCACCCCCATCTTCTTATTACACCACCCAATCATTTATAATTGTAAACATAATGCCCAATAATCTTCCCAAGTCTCTTCCCAATGTCCAATACCTTCTGGTCCCACCAAAAGGTCAGTACTAAAGGCCTTGAGGAGGATCTTGACGTGAAGAGATCAAGAGGTAAAAATCTCATTTCAATTTCCTATGTTTTTCATTTCAATACTTTTCATTTCTTGTTCTATATTCCCATGACCACATCCAAGAGACATGAAAGATCTATTATCATATATATATATTGTAATGTAATCTTTTTTATGGAAAATTCATCAACTTACGTATTCTCCTCTATATCTTCTGTATAAAAAACACCGTTCGTGATGTGTCGATTTACCAAATTCGGGGAGGATGTGTCTTCAGTTTCCATTGATTCATTAAAATATTGTCATCAAACAATAAATATATTTAAATAATATTGTATTATACATATTTTATGATATATTTTGTTCTAGAACCTATGTTTATGCGTGTTATTATTTAATAAAAAAATTCATTCATAATGCTAAAAATTCACCAAAAATAATCTAACGATTATCACTAATGATTTGTGGAATAATTTAATATTCAAAAAAATTAATTAAATAGAATTTAAATTATGTAGTTTCACATCCATATGATAATAATATCCACATGAACCGACCATGTAATGACTCTACTGGAAATAATGTAAGTAACAGAATATTATTAATTAATGTGTGGAATTATGTTATAAAATTAACATATAAGGTGTATAAAAATGATTAATAATATTTAAAGTATTAATTACACTATTTTAACAATTATATATGAAAGTTAATCACATTTTAGGTATGATTTACCTTAGTTAAGGGAATTCATAACCCAATTTTTATTCGTTGTGATAACCTTATACATTATTTATTATATGGTATTATGATTTTTTGTGTGATAAATTTTTGTTTATATTATTTGTTATTATGTGTATACACATATACATTACATTCAATTGACTCTCACCCCAACTATATTTGAAAGGGAATTTCCTTATAAATCTAATTTAAAATTCTCTTTAATCAAATTCATAAATATTGTCATATATATATATATGTGTGTGAAATGATTGATTTATCCTAATTTCATGATTCTCTAATAATATTATATGTTACTTGGACATAATTATGTTTTTTATCCCATTATATCTAATTATATATTTGGTTCATCCCACTATTGCTCAATATATGATGGTTTGATCCCATTATAGCTGATGATATGTTCGGTTAGGACCATTATAGCTTAAGATATAACGGTGAGCCTCTTTATAGCTATCCAATGCATTGGGTGCTCTAGAGATGGATGTTGACTAAATGTTTATTCAATGTGTATGGTTGATTTTAAGAGTAATGTTTAAAATATTTACCAGTAAAACTACATGTTGTTTCTACACATGCGAACGAGTTATATATGGAAAATGGTTTAATTTTTTTAATTTTTTTATGTTTTAATTGAAAAAAAAATTTCTTTCATTAAATCCCATAATGATATATTTGTGCCCATCCAATGTTTGTAAATTTTTTTCATTGGTTATATGAATTTTTAATATAAATAATGAAAATAATTTTAATAATCATTTTTAATGAAAATATATATTATTTAAATAGTTTTATATTTTGAAAAGGTGGATACTTTTTTAGTAGTTTCCTCATGTATGATTATGGGATGTCCTGTATACTATATGTCTTGATTATTGAAATCAATAATCCTAAAATTATACTCAAGGTGGATGAATTTATTTAATTTTCTAAAACTCATTATTATGTTATGTTTTAATCATGGGTACTTGAAGTTTCATCATATACACGTTTATTAGTTTTGGAAAATTATATTTTATTTTACTATGAAATTTGAATTCAGTAAATTTCAATAAATAGGAGAATTATATAGCTACTCTTTTTTGGATTATTTTATTATTTATATGTTTTATCGAGTTCTTTAAGAGTGAAAAATTCATCATGAATACTCATAATTTTTAGAAAAAATGAGTTTGTAGTGGAAATTTGTTAAAGGATGAAACTTTAATTTTCAAATGAGTATATTTTCTAAGGATCATAGAGTTTGTAGGAATATATTTTCACAATAATAATAAAATGATCATAAAAATATTTTCCCCATTTATATTATATACTATGAAATCAAAGACCATCTAACCCATAATTTTTTTTTTTTTTTTTGACATTCTCCTAACAATTTTTTCAATTACTCTCCATCAAAATTTGATGGTTAGTTTTGTCAACCATAAAAACATTTTAAAACATGAAACCTGAGTATTTGTTATATCTAATGACATTTATAATACTATTTCAATATTTTTAGGTCATAATTTAATAAATATTTTTTCTGATGCGGGATTTTAATAAATTTATTTTGAAAATTCATACATTAGTTACCGACCACAAATTCAAATTTTGAAGATGCAATTTCCAAGGGGGGTTGAATGTGACATCTAGGTTAATTATAGAATAAATATTTCTAATATTCGTTAATATTTATTATGTTATGTAGTAATTAAAGGTGACAATATCTTTAATAACATATGTGATAACACTAGTTTTATAGTTAAAATCATTTGTTTCTAAAAAATTGTTTTTCCAATATTTGATGCAGAACCAATTATATATATATATATATATATATATATATTTGACACATTTTTAAGTTATATTTTCCAAAAAAACATCTTCCTTTAAAGAAAGAGAATAAATTTGAATTTGGATAATTTTTTTAATTTTTTAATAAAATTAATATTTTAACAGAACCTGAAATATACAGCATTGCAATTCAAAACTAATATTTCATATAATTTATTTAAAATTTCAGATTATTAATTTAATTGATTGTAAATAATAACTATATTAATTTTTCTATCAGAAAATCTAATGTAGGTCATTTCATAAATTTAACATTGAAATTGTATATAAAAAAATTTGAACTTGTAAACATTTTACTAAAAAAACATATTTTCTTATAAGGTCAACATAATTAATTTTGAATTAATTTTGGCCAATTAATTGTTTTCAATTTGTATAAATGGATTCGATTTCTGGAATAAAAGGTTAAAAATTCAATAAATAGGACACTTTTATTTTTTGACATTATAAATAATATCATTACATAAAATTTTCATTCCCAATGTTAAGGGAAGATTAGGTAATTAATGAAAAAAATTATGTTTTATAAATATAAATTACCCTACAAGTTGAAATAATGAAATCTGATGTGTGTATGAAGACCAATAGAATCCATGTGACAATTTTTTGAATGCTTGGAGCTACTTTGATGAGTTTATTGGATTTATAATATTATATTCAATGAAAAGTATATTGTAATACACTTTTTTTTATGAACATGTTATTTAATTTTAATAATGTTTTATATAGGTGGTCACTTCGAAAATAAATATTATTTGAAAATATAAAATTATGACCAACATCATTGTAATTTATTTATAAAAATTTGGAATTGAATACTTAAATTAAATGGTGGCACAATTATGATGTAGTAATTGATTAATTAATGAAATAATCAAATAATTGACATTATAAATATTTATATAAATATAATTTGACATAATTGATGTAATAAATGAATTTTATGGATTCCTTGGACATGTTAGTGATGTGTTTTAAAAAAAATTATTATATATTTATGTTCTGTTGTTTTTAAATAGTCAATAAATTAATATTGGAAAAATTGATTCGAATGGTATTTTAAAATATAAAATATTCTATTAAATTATATAAAATTTATAGAAATAAAATATTCATCCTAAAAGTAATTATATGTCTAAATATGTCATTAGTAACTCATTAATTGGTATTTTGTCTTGTTATGGTAATTATTTTTTCCCTCAATGTGTACATTACTTGATCTAATAGTAAGTGTTCATGTGTGTTGAAACAAAGAGGCAAGGTTTAAAAAATAATAAAATTTTTATATTATTCATTGGATAATAATATTTATACCCATACTCATGCTATATTTGAAATAAATAAATTTCAACCCATTTTGAATAGAAAATTAATATTTAATAATTCAATGCTTTTAATAATTCCAAGAGTTCCCCTCCCCTCTCTTTTAAAAGGGAACCCTTTAATCCATATTCTGTACACTTCAGAACCCATTTTGATCATCCAATATATACCTAAAACTCTTACTAAAATACCTTCCCACATTATAGTTTCATTATTTTAGTATGAAATACAAATTTCGACGTGTTAAGGTGTTTACAAAGGTGACCATCCAAATAAAAGGGAGTGTTTTTATTTAAGTGTATATATTTTCTTTCTTATACAACTTCCTTCATATTTAATTCATCCATAATAAAATAAAAAATCTAGTATCCCCATAAAATTGAAATTTATATAATGTTATAAAAATAACAAAAATCCATCTTCACATAAATTAAATGCAAAAATATTTAATCATTCGTGAATAAATGCGAACTATCACCTCCATATTCTGATGTAATTTATTTTCTATAATTTTTTATCATGACAAGTTATAATGATTGAATTAATTTTAATATGTTTTATTTTTTTAATATTAACCATTATAATTAAATAATATACAAATTTCCTTTTTTACATAACATGTACAAAACAATTGTCACATCTTTCGTATGTATGAGTGAACTATCACCCCCGAAGCAATGTAATTAATTATTATTCATCAAATAATATGGATAGAATATTTAATAATATATAAATTGTTAATATTATATTAATTATTTTATTATAATTATGGAAATATAAAATAAGACATACCATCTTTCTATAGGAATCAACAGAAAATGGAAAATGTTACTCATCCGTACGTAAGGCCAACAGTCTCAATGATTATAAAGTTGTTAATTTTTCATAATAATAAATAATGATTTTTAAATATAATTGTTGTGAAATGATGAGAATAATTTAATTAATATTATTTTGGAGATGATGTATTTATGAGCACAGGGAATATTGATATCATACCATGTTCATTTTCGACTCAAATACCGAATATCGACAAAACATCCGACGTGAACACAAAAATTTATATAATTATTAAAACATGTTAATAAGTTATAAAAAATTAATAATTAATTTCAAAAAGGATCTCATGTGTGTAAATAATTATCCAAATATTTTTATTCAGTAATATAAATAACATACATGACGAATTGGACTCAAGGTATGGGATTTCATCTCAATATCCTTTCAATGAGGCACTTCTTGAGGATGTGCACCTTTATTATTTTATTATATGTATATACATTACCGTTGAATCATAATTCCATTAATTTATTTTTCATCATGTTATTTAATTTTATGTTAAATTTTATTCTATTATGGGAATTAATATTTAAATGTTCAATAGTACAGTACACCTAGAATGTATAAATATTTAGTTATCACATATTTTTCTCCATGAAAGTATTCTTGATATTATTTTACAATGTTATTTACATGGAAATAAAATTAATAAAAAGGAAATTTTCTCTCTATTTTTAATTTCATTCCATGGTTTTTAAAAGTAATCTTTTTTTCATTTTTATATAGAATGTTCTAACAAATGACTAAAGGAATGTTATTTTTATTGTATACCGACACATCATCTTCTCTACCACTGTGAAAATTATTTGATATATTGATTACTCTAAAGGACTTCATGTTTTTAAAAGTAATAGAATATCCCTTTTCCCTTTTCTAGGTATTTTGATATTGGAAATGGTTTTGAAATTGAATGATTATTTCAATATGTTGAAATGATTTATTTTGATTTCGCATGAAAGTTTTTGTGTGAAATTCTAAAAATTGTAATATTTTATGTGTTATGATTATCTAATGGTACCTGGAAATTTGACGGGTGGTTATGTGATATACTAAAGAATATTGGTTTTCTGATGTACAAAGGATAGGTGGTAACATTATAACATCTAAGTCATTGGGAGCAGTGTTTAGCCATATGAATATTCTATTTGTAAGAGTGATATGTATGGAAGTTGATTTAATGGTAATTCTATTTAAATATTATTATTTCCAAAGTTACATTTATATTTTATAGGTGATATCCATGTTTTTATTGTAATATTTTATTAAAAAAAGTGCTAATAAATATGCTTATATTAAAATGAATGTATTTAGTACTTATTATGGGTGAATGGTATAACATTATGTGTAAGTAACCATGTGTTTTCATGCTTCCACAAGAGTAATAGTTTTCCTTATTTTTGAACCCATTGAAGAGATTTTTGTTCTCATCACAACTTTTGAAATATTTTTCACTATATTTAAGGGAGAATATAGTCAATTATTGGATCACAAAAAAAATATGATGATAAAACATGAAAAGAAACCTTGTTTAAATTTAAAAGTTTAGGTTTTATGATAGAAATGGATACGATTGGAAGTGTCCACATTATATTTTTATGGTTTATTATTATCAATGGACTATTTATCAAAATCCCTAATCCATAGAAGATCATAGATGTGAATTAAAGTAAAATTATTGACATAACTCAAGATTATGTAATTTTTAAGGTCACGTACTTATAATATATAAGAATCGTTATAGTATTATATATGAGTAAGATAATCCTTCACGAAATGGTGTGACTAATATATACAGATTTCCTTCGGGATGGATTTTTATCGGTATTTCAAAGAATATATGAGATGAGTCTCAGGTGAATCCCACAGGAGGTGATAAATAAACAGCCTTGGGTTTCCAAATGGTATTTGGAGAATTGAATTTATCATAAATTTTGAGGTCATGGATTTATATATCCTATAACCCATGAGGTAAATTATGAGAGGTAGATGCTAGTTACTATCGACTGTTAGAGATGAGGGTCTAGATCATGAATTTTAAGTGCATTAGTGATGATATATAGAGATGTGTGATAAGATGTAGATCTTATTTTCTATTTCATGGATATTAATGTTGTTCCCCTCTTCCATTATGATAGGGGAAGGAGTTATTGATTATACCCCATCCTATGTGATATGGAAGAGGTAATCATGATTATCCTTTCCATAAGTGATATTGTAATGGAATTTTTTTTTCCATGTGTAAGATGGTATAGTTCCACCAGTACATGGGAGACCCACCCAATAAGATGGGGGTGGTCAGGTCGTGACAACAACATTGTGAGAGGGTTGATTGTTTGTTTCTGGTATATTGTTGATTTAGAATTATTATTATGGTATTATGTAGGTCCACATCTAAGTGAGGGTACATATTAAAAATTTTATATGGTAATGGATATCGATTTTATAAACTTTTATGGGGGATAATGTTTTGGTAATCTTTTGGATTTACCTACCTTGAATGTGAATGTTTTTGAAATATTGAAATATTTTAGACTGTCAGAATAATATTTGGACATTGGACCATTCCATGGGATGAATAACTTTTTAGAAATAGATGATTTCATAACTGATGTCATTGGGTATGAGAAGGAACATATTTAAGGAGTTGAAATCTATATCAAGGTATGTTATTGATGTAGGATTGGTCTTCTATTGTGGGGTAATGGTTAGTAAACAATAACTATACGGTTCTTTATGCCACATCCAGTGATGTTTTCTCGTAATATTCACAAGATGACTCAACATGAATTACTTTTTATTTATTTCATTAAATCGTTCATTAAAATTTTAATGATTGTTTATATTTTTGTTAGTGGTTACACCTTGAATATTTTAACTCTATATACATGATGATAACCCTGGTTCTTATAGAAACATTGAGTCTATCAATATGATCAGAGTATGGGAAATGTGGAATATTGGGATTAGGAAACACGGTATTAATTATCTTTTCAAATGGGATGACTCTTAGGGATGGTATTAGTTCTTGTTTCTATGTGTACTTTATTAATTTTTTAATATTTTGAGTCAGATCGGCCAGTTGTTCAATAAATTATCTTCTGTTAATATCAAAATCATTTTTATTATGTTACATTATTATTCAAATAAAATATGATGTGATGATGTCTTGGTTATTGGATTGTTATTAATCACTATGATATAGATTGGACCATGTATTTTGGATTTAGAAGACTTTATGATATTTTTTTAAGCTATATATATCTACATTTCCCACAAAAAATATATCAAAAAACCTTGTTGAAGAAGGTGGTTCATGACAAAACATTAGAGGTGATAAATCTCATTTAGTAATTATTATAGGTTTTCCATTATTGGGAACTAAAATTAACATGAATATATAGTTTCTTATGGACAAATGTTTTCAAAACCAATATATCCCTATTGTTATATAAAATTCCCTCACTGGAATTTCCAGAAGATTTTCAAAAACATTATTTTAAATAATGCTAACATGATAGTTTATATATATCATTTATGTATTATAACAACCCATTGTTTATAAATGATATTTTTATTGAATTAATGTGTATAATTTCTATCACCTATTCTTATACATACTCAACATATAGATAAAGCAAAAAATATACTTAATTAATTAAATTTGATTAAATTTTCAAATTATAATCCCACCAAAATTACAAGTATTAATGAATATATAATTGAAAATATAAATACCACAATGAGACAATTTGAATCACCTAGTTCAGATAGAATCATCCCTCAACCAAACTATAGTATTGACTGGAAATAAAACATTAGTACACTAATCAATATTATACAAAATTTAAATGTTGACACTTTAGTGGAATTGAGATGAATAATGAATAATGGAATAAGGTAGAATTTATTGTAGGAAATGTCACTGTTGGGCATAGAAAAATATCCATTCGAATAAAAATATCACTTCAAAGTAATATAATTTAATATTTGAAATATTTACCATTGGTAATTTATGTAAATATAAATATTTTCATTAAATAAATTATAAATCATGTTTAATAATTCAATGAAAATATAAGCACATTATTAATAAAATGTATTTTAAGGAATTTCGTAAAAATAATATTTTTATATTTAAATTTTTAAATAAGTTGTTTATAAAATTATTATTATAATATTAATTTGTTTTTTGAAATTATCATGTTTCATTTTTCAAAGAATTATTTTTTTACTTTTCATTAATACATCATTTTTCTACAGAATAGTAAAAATATAGTTTTTCCATAGTCGGGGTATCTTAAATTGGATCATTCATGATGTAATAATGAAATAATCATTCCTAAATATTGACACTAAAAAAATTAACATTTTATATACATGTCATTAAAATATGAAAAACAAGATTTCTAAACATTTAAAATTAATTTCCAAAGTCTAAAATCTAATGTAATGCATTAAGATAATATTTTATCATTTTCCCTCCATTCGTGTTCACTGAAAAATGGATTTTGAATTATAATTTGATAAAAATTCATAAATTGTTTTAATTAAAATATAGTTTAAAAGGAAAATAATAAAACTATTAATTTTTTTACCATTCATACAGTATTTTATTCAATATTTTTACTTAAAAATATGTTTCCTCAGTGGTTAAAAACCCATATCCCTCCACCTGGAAACCCAATCATACCATGCCTTATAAAGCCAAATATATACTATGATACTCTCTCTTAGACATATTATAATCTTGAGGTTTTTTATACTTTAATCATCTATGATAATCAAAGGAGTATTATGTCATGTAAGGGAATAGACACTGAGAAGTGAGTGTGTTTTCATCAACTATTCTTTGGGTTTTACACTTATCCTCCACTCTTCTGATATAATTTTTTATAAAAATATTCTATGATTAATGATTTTTTTTAAATTTTATTCATGGTTATAACCAAATTTAATAATTATATTATTGATGTCATTATATTTTATACCACACATTCTCCTCCATTGGAAAATATTCTTGATAATGATCGGCTAACCAAAAACAAGTATGTTTATAAACTATTTTATATTATCTTTTATATGAATTTTTTTAACAATAATTTATAATATATTAATATATTAATATATTTATTTCAATATTATTGTATTAATTGTAATAGTTTGTAAATTACATTGAACAAAATAGTGAAATCGAAGAAAACTGAATTTTTTTAAGAAAACCTGATATCAAAATAATTTACTGAAAACTAAGGTAATTAAGAAATTGAAATTAGTTAATATAATTAATAGATAGTGGTTAATGAAAATAATTCAATTATATTTCACTTTCACTTTCTTAATAATCCTAAATTTATTATTCATGAGGCCGAAAAGCAACAATATAATGCAGGATGTGTGGTTAGGAGATTCTTACATAGTAGTTGTTTTATTTGGGATATCTATCAATATCAACATTTTCAATAAGTATATTTGTATACTATTCATTAAATTTAATTTAACTATTCTTTCCTTTTAATTTATTTGATAAACATGATTGTTTCCAAAATGATTTTTACCCCAAAAACACTATATTTTCAAAAAGACTTTACATTCCTAAACAAATAAATCACTCATCAAGAGAGGTTTCTTATTCACTCATGAATTTTTATTTAAGTATAAATATTTTTCCCTTATTCATTTGGGAACATCAATGTTTATTAGTTCATATATTTTTTATGAAATCCTAGTGATACCCATTCAATTCCAAGGGTTATTTCATGAGTGTGATTTGTATATATTCTATATGGCCAGCATTATAATGAGAATTTATGATGTAATGGGTGGAACCAAAATTATATATCCATCCAATCTTGGCATAATGTGGTGTATATAATGAGATTTTTCATATTATTTATGAACATGATTCTATATTTGTTCAAATTGTTGATGATATCATTTATACAAATATGTTATTAGTAAATATGAAACTATTTTAGTTAAAAACTATGTATTGTGTTTTACCTCTGTAACATGATGATTAATTTTTATACATGTTCCACATTCCATGTCATTATCCAATATTTCCATCATGATGTTTATGATGATCCTATTCTTTTGATATAATGATCTATTTGATCACCAATGTACTTTTTATCGCTATCTCTTATTCTTCCTCTTACTTGGATTTTCACTCAGCCCATTTATTGATGTATATCCTACGGTAATTACAGTTAATATAGATAACATGATTTTTTATATTCATAAATTAAGATTTATTTAAATAAATGTATGTATTTTATTACATACAAGTTATGTATATGTCTATTTTTCCCAATACAGTAGTCTTTTGGAGCCTGGGAATGTATCTTTATTATGTTGTTTATAATAGAAAACTATGATAATAATTTAATAAATATATGGATCCTTGTTGTTGGTAACATAGATAAGGTTTAGTTAATTTAGGAATTATGATTAGAATAATATAGTGAAAAACATTAGTATACATCTATGTGCTGGTAAAAACAATAATAATCATTTTAGAAATAGGATAATCCTAGGGAACCCTTAGTATATTCCATTAGAAGTAATTTCTATAAATAATAAATTATTTATTATTAAAATTATTATTTATTTTTTCTACATATATTTTATATTTTTTGAAAAATGATAGAATCTAGTGAAATCCAGTATATATCTCATATGAGTAAAAATAAAACGATTTTTTGAATGACATCTCTAGTACCATGGGTAGACAACACAAAATCATTATGGTGATTCTTAACTTTCTATATTTTCCTATTAATAGAAAAAAAACAATGTAGAATTTCCACTATATCCCAACATTTAAAAAGTAGATATTGAGCCATTTATATGGTAACATCCACCGATGTTTAGTTTCTCTTATGATACACATGATGTAGAATACTGGGTTAACATACAGGGGAATATATTTTCTATAATACACTATTCTGAGTAGGATTAGGTAAATATGGTTGTGTTTCATTTCTATGGAAAATATGTACAATGGTAGTAATTCATAAAGAACACCCAATTGAATAATTATGTATATTATATTGAGTGGGTAGACATTAAGAAAATAATTCATTAAAAGTATTTCCATAGAACAATTATAATAATCATGGAGAGTAAATTTATAGGGATCAATCAAAAGAAAGGTTAATATGTCATGATTTATTTTGAAAATATCAAAAACAATGAAATATTATCCTCTACATTTTTTATCAACAATTATAGAATAATTGATTGATTCTATAGTTTATTAAAATAACTCTTCTGAATGTATATAACTATCAAATAATTTTGGAGTTATGAAGATATAGTTCGATGTTATCTCACATTATAGATGGAGTTTGGGGATTTTCCTTTTACTTTTATGATAATAATAGAATAAGGAACTTTCAATGTGTTGGGTCAAATGAAAATGGAGGTATGTGTATCCAATCACCAACTAGTTGAAAATGTGGGAGGAAAATTCATTTAAATTTCCTTAAAGGAGTTGTTAAATGAATCATATATGAGATATAGTGACCTCAAGATCATTTTTTGCTATGATAAATAAATAATCCATCCCACAAGGTCAAATAATTGATTGATCATCTAAATTCACCAACCATGAATCAATACATTAGGTATATAGAGAAAGGGAAATATGAAATCCAGTACACTAAACCAAATGTCCTTGATGTCAATCAGAAATAGAAACCCACAAATATAAAGGAACATAGTTAATCTTATTCCATCACTAATTCTAAAGTGTAGCATAAAGGTAAATTCATACCAGGAATACTTCCTATTGATATAATAATTTAAAAGGTTGTATTTCCTTATGGTTCCTCATATTTTTTGATAACATGAATGTTTTCTAGAGCTATTGAATTAAATCCTAGATACCATGAAGTAGATATGTATATTAAAATACATAGTGGTGCGATCATTAAAACAATAATTTTATAATATTTCCTATTTAGCATATGCGATATGATTATGGAAGAGAATGTTATAATAATTCCCTTAGTGGAATTAGATGCTATATTGATCGTGTATTGGATCTCCATATTATGAAAACACTTCAACTATTTGGAAAATAAAATCTAGATTTATATTCCTTAATATACCATGATCCTCTAAAATTTTATGGAATATCATGAGTCTCTGTTATAAAATCTCACAACGATGTGGGTGTTGATTCCCTTTGAAGAAGAATAACAATCACAAAATATTCAATCAAAGTAATGTTTCAAACTAGAATAAATACCCATTTTTAAATAATATAGAGTTGTAATTCCTAAAATTCTATCAATAATTCCCCCCGATAATGAGGTAGAGATCTATTTTTACTTTATATCTAGAGCCACCAATTTCTCTAAATGATTCTACATGATAGCCTTGATGAAACTAGAGGATATTTTTAAATATTGAGGAGAGAATCAAGACAGTGGGTTCATCTTAACTAGTCTATCTCTATTGGGAATTTTGGTGCACATTATCATGAATAAGTAAGGATCAATGTGGTTTATATCAATTACATTGAGATTTAACAAGACTACCATTAATAAAAAAGTATCCCCAATCATGTATTGATGACATGCTCTATCTTCTATGAAGATATCCCTAGTTCTTAAATGTGTGTCTTAATTTTGGGTATCACCTATTAAATTTTAGGGAAGAATATATTCATAATACATTTTATCGTACATGTTATGGAAACTATGAGTTCATTTTTATTCTCATAATTCTTATTAATTCCCCTACAGTCAAAATTTATTTGTTGGATAGAGCTTCCGGAGACATGCTTGAATGTTTTTAGTAGTATTTATTGATGATATAATAATTTTCACAATGAGTAATTAGAAATATGAAATATAACTATCAATTTTTTTATAGTAATTATTGTAGGATAAAATGTTCACTATGCTCAAAAGGTGTGACTTTTGGATACAACAATTCATATTCATGTGGAACATGTCCAGAATGTGGGAATTTCTGAGGAATATTCAAATATGATATAGTTGAGGAATATCCAAAACCTAGTATTGTCCCATAAATCCATATCAGTCATGACTTATATGGGTACTACCTACAATTTTTTAGATATTTAACATGATTTTCATTCCCATTAACTAATTTATCATGGAAAGGTGTGATGTTAGTTCATATAAGAGAATGTGAAGAAATCATTATAGAGATCATAAAGAGGATAATAAACACACTTGTACACACACTAAATACATTTTGACAAGGTTTTGTGATAAATTATGGTGTCTAAAAGAATATATACTGTATTTTAATAATGTATAATGATAATATGATATCCCATTCCACACAATAGTTGAAAATCCATGAGTTAAACTAACAAATAGGCGATTTGGAGTTATCTGACGTGCTCATTTCCTCGATAATTTAGAGACTATATCTCAATGAAGTGATGTGTTACATTTATAAGGACCAAAATAGTCTATATTATATTTACACACAAAAGGATCTCAATGTGCCTCAATGAATATGTTTTTAGATAATGAGGGACAATGATTTCACTATTCACTAACATTTATGAATGTTGAATATGGTAGATGATTCTATTAGAATAAATGAACCAAAGACATTATACATGATGAATATTTATATATTCCATATAATCATAGATAATAGAAGGGTAGTTATATAAATTAATATGGATGGAAATACATCCTACCATTCCAAAATTATTTTTCAACCATATATCAAAGAGAATATCAAGGAGGCCTAAAGTAATAATCAATATCATAATAACAATGAGAAATTTGTAATGAAATGGAAGTGACATGTGTTTTATATTTATGAGTATGGTTTCATTCAATTTTTAACTAGAATTTGAGTTCATGTACATCCTGATATAGAGAATTATATATTGGATAATGAACAATGAATATATTTCTCCATCCAACTCAGAAGTTCCATTATGTAACAAGATCTTTGTGACAACATCTACTAGGAAAATGTGATGAGTGATATTTTGAATATTATGTAAAGGTTATTAGTATGTAACAAAGTTAAATAAAATATGAAAAATTCCAATGGGATTATGAAACCATTTCTTATACCCATGTGTAATTTGGATAACATCAATATGTACTTTTTCACTTGTATCCTAAAGACAACTAAATGAAAAAAAATATGGGTTGTGTTGGATAGAATCATTAACCACTTAATTTATATTCATATATGTTTCAATCATGAATAAATTTCCATGGATTACATAAATAATATAGGGTGGTTTCATGGGGTGATAATTCCAATCATCTCAGATCTTGATATAATGTTCACCTATATTTTTTGGAGGAGTACTCGTCATTATATGAATATTGAAATGATTTTCAACATGGCCAATCACACCAAAATATATGGAAAATATAAAAGGAAAATTCTAAGACATGAGAACATATTTAGAACATGCTCAATGGAATTAAGTGGTATATGGGATCAACATCGCCAATTAGTTGAGTTATTTTACAAAAAAAGATTCAACTAAAATATTAAAATTATTCTATATGATGCTTTTTATGGGATGTGACATAAAAATAAATATTCTGTAAATTAAGTATCATAACAAAATAAATTTAAACCTAATATTTTTCAATATGTGAGTATAATGGTTTAATCTCGAAATATAATTATAAAATCATCTCAGAGTCTTCAAAATTTCAATGATAAAAATTGTTGAATGGAATTGGTGTTTGAAGATATAGACAAATTTATCCCTCAACTATCTATATGGAATAATGTCATCTATATTAAA
Source organism: Viscum album (assembly GCA_963277665.1). NCBI lineage: Eukaryota > Viridiplantae > Streptophyta > Magnoliopsida > Santalales > Viscaceae > Viscum > Viscum album. The sequence continues at coordinate 1,571,420,028 of OY728121.1, read as the reverse complement.
AATAAATCTAAGCATAGCGCTAGGAATATTGGTACCATTGATATATTAGATCACATTTAATTAGTGTCATATCATCTTTAACTTCCAAAAAATATTTATCATGTTCATAATATTTTCTACATATCTCACCTGATGATATACTTACTTGAACACTCTTAGGTATTAAATCTGATGTAGGTAAAATTGGATAATGAATCCTCGTGTTAGTAGAATCCAGTGATGATCTTGTACAACGAATAATAAGTTACACACACAAAAAACACATTGTCAATATTTTATAGGGAAAACTTATGAATGAAGAGGTGAAATCCTAACCTGATGAAATACTAAAATATAGGTAACCACAAAAATTCTCAACCACTAAAATGAGTTCAAATTTTTGTGATTGAAATTCTATTGTTATGAAAAAATTATCAACCTACAGTTTTTAAATGATATTTTTTTCTAAAATAAAAGTTTATTATATTTTATTATATAGTATATTAAATATCGAAAACATAGAGAAACAAAAAAATTAATAATTTAAACAGTTGAACATTATTCCATTAATAAACCTAATTAAAATTTAAAATACTTTAAGGGTAACAATTATTGAAAATGGAAAGTCTATAATTTACAATTCTCAATAACCCAAATTTTCTACAGTCATCTCTCCCAAATTTTACTCAGTCATCATCCATTCTATCTGATTGAACTATATAATTTTATGTATCATGTAATTAAAATTCATAAAATCATGAAATTTAATTTAAATATGTTTTATAATGTAAGAAATGTCACTGTTATATGGTTTCCCTTAGATATATTCATTTATTCAATACTTATCCTCAAATTACCCCTCTCTCCATGTATAAATAACCCCAATCCCACCTCAGAGAAAATCACTCCTCAATAACATTGAAAATACTACAAACTACCCAAATCTTCTCACTTAAGCCTCCTAAAACCCCTCATGAACATTTGACATAATAAAACTCAAATCAATAAGGGAATGCAGTGTCATATAGGAGATCCAGTAATGAGAAGAGGGCATGTAATCATCAAATCTTCATTGTCTTCTCCTCTTCACTTTCTAAATTTCTCTATTATTTTCAAAACCAAATTTTTTAATATTAATTATAAAGTATTTTAACATTTTATTAATTATGTTAAAACTCAATATAAATAAAAATATTTAGGTATTTATGTTTTATACCTCTCTTTATTCCCCCTTAAACAATTTTCTTTAAAATGGTAAGTTCCCCGCCAATAATGAAATTTCGATATTTTTTATTATCATCATCATTTTTTATATTTATACAAAATAATTCATAATTTATTAATGTATAAATATATATATTTCAATATTTATGATTTAATTATAGTAATTTTTATATTTTATTGATCATAATAGTGATATTGAAAAAATGGTAATTTTTTTAGGAAATATAATATCAAAATATTTTCCCATTAATAAAAAATATTAAGAAATATAATTTAATGAATATAATTGATAAATTATGTAAAATTAAAATAATTAACTTCTAGGTAAATTATATAATAAATCAATATTTATAATTCAGGCTGTGGAAAAGGGATGAAATAAATATCGATTTATGTTAAAGTGATTCGTGAACCAACACCTTTTCTTTATGCTATCCTTTATTTTCATTTTCTAATCTGGATATTCCAATAATTTTACAAAAATATTATTTCACTACTATTAAATTTTCATTAAGTTTATAAACATGATTTATATCAATTTAAAATGGTTTTTAAATAAATAATAATAATTTTCAAAATGAATTTATATTCCCTAAGACATCTTTCATACATCTTGATTCATTTATTCTTTACTGTGGAATTATTAATTTTTTGATAAATATATTTTATCTTTGTAATTGTAGATGGAAAAAAATTATCCATGAATTCATACTATATAAAATACTAATAAAAACCATTACTTTACTTGGGTTATTTCATGATTTCTATTTTCATCTGTTCTATGTGGCATGCCTGATTTTGAGATTTTATGATGTGGTAGGTGTGCCCAAAATTTCATATCCCTCCAATGCATCAAGTAATATGATGTATCTTACAATATTAATTATATTTATCATGAAAAAAATTCTATATTTTTTCAAAATGTTTATTTTCTGATTTACAAAAATATGTTATGTGTGAAGACTATTGTAGCTTTGTTCCCCACTATCCTTGGTATTTGACCACTGTGACATGATATGTAATTTTTATTCATTTCATATAATCTATGTCATTATAAAATATTTACCTGATGATGTTGGTTATAATCTAATGCTTATGATATATTGATTTTGATTATTCACACCAATGTACATTTAATTTATGTCCCTTATTACTTCTCAAATTAGGATTTTAGCAAAACTCTTTCATATATGTATATCCTCATGTGAATAAATGTACTTCGAGGAACATTAGGTTTTAGAATGATAATAATTGAAATATGTAGATAAATTATTATGTTTTGTTTTGTAAAAGTTGTGTATTCTCCTAGTTCTCTAAATTCAATAATCCTCTCTATCCCATATTTTTATATTTTTTATGTTTTTTATGTTAAAAATGTTGTATTGTATATATACCAAAATGAAGGTTCATTATATGTAATAAATTATAATAACTTCTCTCATTATTTCACAGTAATTCATTATTAATTAAATAACTATACACATAATACAACCAAGAAGATCATAAATTCTACTGGATTTTGATGTTAGGTACATTACATAAATGTTTAAAATAGGAAAACACCAAAAAAAATTAAAAACATATGTAAAATTATCGTACATAAAACTGCATTGGATAACATGGGAAATACATAAGAAAAGGGTGAACTATAAATCCATGTAATGTAATAAACAAGGAATATGAATATAAATATTCAAAAATAAGTAAATCAATATAGGATTAAACCGTTTGATAATCATAAAGATGAATAATGTGGCTTTATTTTTCATGATAATCATATCTTGGGAAATGTGGAAACAACATAAAACAGTACATCATAAACATATGTCAATGAATAAAGATATGAAAAAATTATTTAAAAATTACCATAATGTAATAAGTTTCACTCCCATTCTCAACATGACATCTCGTGAGACTAAACATTACCCAATGCATTGGAGCACAATATAATATCATTTTCACCCATCACATTCATTTCATTCTCTGGGAAAAATACGCCACAAATATCAAACAACATAGATTCATTCATTATTTTGTATTATTCCACTATAATGATGTTTCTAATAAATACATTTTCTTTCCATGTCAATGAAGTATAAGTGTATAATGTTGAATAAATTTATAGAAAATTGGTATGGTATTAATTTCACAACTGTTTTGGCATGGAAAATCACGGTGAAATTTGGATTGCATAACAACATAGCATAAAATTCATAAAATGGGTTGATTATAGAGAATTGGGTCTCTTATAATATCTATATAAAATGGGAGGTAATAGGTAAATTTAAATCCATTCCTCAGCATTATTAATTAGAAATAGAAGGAATAATATAATAACGAAACTTCAATAATGAAGAGAATTTGAGGATCTCTTACATGATTAGTAGGCTCCAAATTCCTAGGATGAGTTTCTTGAGAGCATGAGGGAACCATAAGAGTTCTCTAGAGAGGTTATGTAAGATTATGTACGTGATACAAGCATTTTTTTGTAAATCGAAATTGGATATTATTTATGTTTATATAAAAATTGAGTGGGGGTTTCGTTATTATTTCTCAAACATAGGTTTTGGACACTATATAATAAAATTACCAAAACCAAATAGGGATAATGATTATCCATATATCCTTCTATTGTTTGTAACAATGAAGCATGTAGAAGATCTTCTCTGTGGAATTGATCCCTTTTTCCTGATTAAAAGATAAGACGATCCATTGAATGTCATAGGCATTAGTAACAAAAGGTTCTCAATTATTCCTTGTCCATTATTATGGGTATTTGGGTGATCCTCTTGTTCTAGGATTTTATTTATCACTTGATTAACTAATATATTACCATTAAATACATTGACATTCCCACTCCAATTATGTGGGGAATCTCATTGGTGTAGTCATGACATTGCTTGTATAATTTATTGTTTACCCTATTCCTCTTATTTCCAGCCATTTCCTAGAATAAATTTAACATTAGGGATGAATATTTTTAAAATATGAAATATATATGGGGATAATCCAAGGAAATTAAATGTATTCCATAAACACACATTTTTTTTATAACATATGAATTCATGGGATTTAATGTATGTTATCTGTGATAAATTTCATAACATATATTCTTATTTTCATTTTTCAGTCCCCAAATAATATTTCTTAATGGTATTATAATTTTATCAAAGAATATCCCTCCATATAGTCGAACTAGGTGTGCAGTAAGGCGTGTTGTCATGCAAAAGCTATATGTTGAGTCTAGACTAACATAATGATTTCATGATTAAAACCTATATACAACTATTCTCAAGACACATCCAATTGTAGTATCCAGATAAAATTTAATTTTATGGATAAAACACTCAACATATAATTACCTTAATTTAGAAATTTGTTTTTTTATAATTAGTCTTATCCATATGGAATTGTCTTGATTTTTATAATCCTAAACCAAAAAATAACTAAACAATTAGTTTTCTACCAACTATAACAACACTTCTAAAATTTTCACATTAATTAATAATTTATTTCATATGGATACACATAATAAAGTCTTTAATATCAATTTTCCTAGTTTCATAGTAAATTAGGTGGATTAAATAAAAAAATATAAGTCAAAAATTATCATATTTATTGAAAATTTCTATAACTTGATCGCACTAAAAAATGCATGGGATAACATGGGGAAATACATAAGAAAGGGGATACCTATAAATCCCTTTAAGAGAATAAATAAGTATTAAGATTATAATTTTTATACAATTTGCATATCAATGGTTAATAAAAGGAGTGATAATCATAAACATGAATAGTAAGGAATGATATAGCTTGATAATCCTTACAAGGGAAACGTTGAAACGACAAAAAAAATGCAACATAATCATGTATCAAGGTTAACTATTAAGAAAAAATGATTGAAAAAGTCCTGTAAAGGAAATAAGTTCACTCCTTATCCCAACATGTTGTCACGTGATACTAAATATTACCCAATGCATTAGAGGTTTATATAATTATGACTATACCCATTGATTTCATTTCATTTTCTTGATTAAGTGTTTCATGTAGATCATACAACAAGGATTCATTCACCATCGTATTTTTATCCCATGATCAAGGAGTATGTAATACAAATATATACCTCCAAAATCAAATATGTATAATTTTATAATGGTGGACGCCCTTGATAGGAAAGGGGTTTGGAATTCACTACACTACTTTTTCAGCATGTAAAATTCATAGTGAAATATTGGCATCATAACGACCTCACAGAAAAATCATAAAATTGGTTGATGAAAGTGAAAGGGGAATCTCATTGTATTGAAATTAAAAGTTATGTGATAATAACATTGAAATACATGTCTCAAAATTTAAAATATGAAATATAATGCAAAATATAATCAAGAAACATGAATAATGAAGATATTGTGAGGATCACTTTCCAGAGTGTGTGCCTCCAAATGCACATTAAGAACTTTTTTGAGACTCGGGGCACCATTTATGGAATATAGAGTGGGTAGGGTAGTTTAAGGACATCTTACAAGGGTTTTTAGTCATGATTAATAGGATATTGGGTGGGTTTATAAAAAAACAAAGGGGAATTATTTATTATGTTTCATTTTTTTATAGACTCTAAATAATGAATCTAGAAAAACCAAAAAACAACACGTTGTTCTTGCCTATTGATTCTGGTAAATGGGACTTGTTCACATTATTTCATAATCCCTTGGTTTGAAAATAATAATATTATAAAATCTATAATGTTGAAGTAAGTCATACTCTTAATGAATGATATTAAAACCATATAGTATATTAGTGGGGTTTGAGGATTCAAAAATACTTTTTTGAATTCATCAAATAAACATAATATAACATTATTTAATATGAAAAATAAATATTTTTTTGTGGATACCACTCATAATATTTGTTACATTACTTTTGGGTAATGATGATGTCCTAATACACAATGTATATTAATATGCTGTTTACATTTTATTTGAAAATTTTATTATCTTATAAAATTATAAAAAATTCACTGTTGGATTATTTAGACATTTAATTCCAAAATTAATATTCATTTCATCAAAATAATTTTCCAAATATGTGAATTTTTACATTTTAAAAATCATTACCAATATTTATAAAAATTGATGTGTGTTTTTTTTGAAAAAAATATTTTTTGAACCCTTATGTAAATTACATTTACAATTATAAAAAATTATAATATCACATTTATTTAATAAAATTTATATAATAAAATATTAATATTATTCAAAAATCCATTAATTAATAAAAAATATATTCATTAATTTAATTTTCATATTTCCCAAAAGTACTATTTCTGTTTGATTATTTCAATATAAAATTAATTTACAATGTAACAATATTATGATGAAAATATATTATTTATTCTATAAAAATTAATGTGCATATTCATATTTATAGTGTCTTGATACATATCCATTTAAGACACTAGAAAATGCCCTAAGATTAATGTGCACGACGGTGAGATGTTCATGGGGTGGTTCAACACACATGGTTTGGGACATGATCTCAACAAGCCTGAACATTTCCCGTAAATGGTTTTTATCATGAATAAGTTGTTAAATCTCATCTTGAGCTAGGTCGAGTGAAAAGACCAGTGATTCTACCTCCCTCAGAAACTCTGATAAATTGGATTCACATGGTATGATCCTAAAGGTTGATGCTACCACATCATTTTTCTATGTTAATTGTTTTTTAATACACAATATTTATACTAATCATGTGATCACAATTAAATGGATATTTTTTTCAATGGTAAATATGCTTCCCAGTCATTTTAATATGATAGTATATAATAAGACCAAATATGATTGTGTTATTTCAATAAAAAAATTATATATTATGATATTTAATTAAATCCTAAGGAATATTTTATTTATAATCATTCAGGTCATTGCATAAATAGTTCCTTAGAGTGTTTTTGGATATAACTCTACCATTACATTTTTTTAATGTTGCAATATTTTCAAAATTGAGTAAAATAATTGATTTTAGATATTTGAAATAAAATAATGCACTATATATCATTGATTCAACATTGAGTAAAATATTCCAAAAATAATATCGATCAATAACTTCAACCATCATAATTTAAAATAATTTCATTTCAGTTTTATCCTCTATTAGGGATCATAGTAATTTCTATCAATTATGATCTGATTTTGAAATTGTTTAGTGATATTTCCATGCTCCCCACATCTGATGCATTGTTTAGTAGGTTGTTCTTTAACCATATTACCCTTTTTTACTTTCATTCTGATATTGAGAGATTATGTTTCCACAGATATTTTCAATAAAATGACCATCACATCCCCTCTTGTAACAAGTTACACATTCTTATGGGAAATTATAGAAATGATTCATCACAGAGATATTGAAAACATTTCATTATAGTTCCTTCCCTTTTCATTAATCGTAAATATTATTTATCAAATTGACTTACATAATCCTCATTATATAATTATTTCTACAACAATATATTTCATCTCTAAACACATTTTCAATTCTGATATCTCGTTAAACAACCTCCTAATAACTCCCAATGTCAGGCATTTCCAATGTATTCCATTTATTCAATATTATTAGACTAATGAATTGATAAATCATTCCATTGGGGTTAACAAAATTTAATTGTATCACACAATCAATATATTTATTATTTCATTACATCAAACTAATTTTTAATAATTTTTTATTTCAAGGTATGTTCCCCCTTTTAGATCAGGGGGTACAACGAAAATATTTCTTGAAAACAAATTATAAGTACTCCCATGTTATTGTTTCATCTTAATCCTTATTATTTGTGTTATTGATTCATGTACTCCATTAATTGGATTCTCCCTCAATGTGATATACTTTTATTGTGACTTAAACCCACTCCGAATAATATGTTATGGAAAATACCATTTTATATTATCGATTAATTATTCAGGGGTCAAAAGATCATAAGATTCAATGAAAATATGTTCTCAGTTATGCATGAATAATTCAAATACATGTTTTCATATACATTAGCAAAGATATATAAAATATCAACTATTAATAATGAGAATAAGAAACCTATTTGATATCAATTTATTTGAAATTTACGAATTGAAAATAAATTTCTCAATACAAATCACATAATAAATGTAAATACCTAGTTCACACATTGGAATATTCTATCAGATATTTTTGGATTCAGATGATAATTTATAATATTCTGATCCCATAGAGCCTCAACACATATTAAATAAATATATTAAATATAATATATTATGATCACATGATTTATCAAATATAATTTAATATCTCTTAAATAGTTCAACGTATGTGAAATCTAATACAACTGTTAGGTTTGGGAATTGGTTTTTACCCTAGGTGGGGAATAAATTTTGTGTTCATCAAATTATTGGTTATATCAATCCCAATAATAAGTTATTTAATTTTTTTATTATACTATTTTCCAAAATAATTCAATATCTATAGAAGTGTGTATCATATAAACAAAGAAAACAGTTAGGTCTAGGATGAGGTTTTTAGCTTGGTAGATCATAAATGTTGTGTAAATATGGGGTTCAATCATGTCACACATGTTGTTATTTCATTTAATAAATTTATTATATTATTATTATTTTTTTAATTATAAAAAATCATGTACAACTCATTTTCTTACCCAAACTAGCATAACACCTATTTTGATTTATATGGGTTTTGAAAAGCATAAATTTTCCCTTTTTTATTACCTAATATAAATTGAAACTCATTATAGGAATGAAACTAATGACACTTTAATGAATTTTTTGTTGAATAGTGGATTAAAATGGGTGTCTATATTACTGGTAATGAATGTTGAAATTTTTTGTTCGCAAATTGTTGAACCAACATATTTTTATCATTAGTGGATTCTATCATGCCTGAACTACCTTGAGACTCCCTTAAATTCATTTTATGATCATGTAGTTGATCAATCCGGGTGTGGATAGTCCTTCCTCCAAGCTCATGTACTATAATGATGGTAGAAAAAGGGTTGTTTTAAATTACATTAGTTTTTATTCTTTTATCAATTTATATATTTGTTAAAGAAATATGGGAAATTGATTGAATAAAAATTGATAAATCATAGAATTAGTAAAAGATAATTCCATAAGATAATTATATTTTATATTTAAATTTAAAAAATTGATGATAAATTTTGAATATTATCAAATAATATTGATCAAGAATTGTAAATAGAAAAAATTTAATAATTATCTATTGATAAGTTTATAAAATTATCAAAAGATTATTGCATGAAATTATTAAATGAGAATTTCAATCAAGTATTACAGGATAATTATGTGAGATTTTTAATGTTAATAATTTATATTTTCTCATAAAAACATTATATGGAATTATTATAATATATTTATTCATGGTCACTTATAGAATTATTAAGTTAAATTTTATTGATGTTGGTAAGATCTAATTACAGCGAAATATCAAAGGATCATTAGTGGAATTAACAAATTATAATTTCTAGATTATGAAAGGATAATTATTTATATTATCGAACTTGACATGTAATATTATTGAAGGATAATTTATAATAAATTATCAAATAGTAATTATAAATGATAATTTATAATAAATAAATAAAATAAAATCATAAAAATAAACATTAACGATAAATTAATAAAATATTATTATCAATGTATGATATAGGATAAATTAACAGGAGATAATTATAATTTGATAATTTATATTAAATTATAAAAAAATAATTTAGATTAATTGATGGGAAATTATCGAAATATAACCATAAAATGATAATTTATGAGTGATTATCAAAAGATAAATGTAAAAGTATAAATTAAAAGAAATTATCAAGATCTAACAATAAAATGAAAATTTATAATTTTTTATCATGAGATAACTGTATAATGATAATTTATGAGAAATTTTAAAAAGGAATTATTATTGAGTAGAATATTATTAGATTATGTGTTTTCCTAAACAATAATTTAAAAATTATCTTGGAGTGAAAAAGTATCATCAAATGTGATATTTTTTTTGATTGAAAAAAAAATGGTGGAACCGTTGATGTACCTCACACATTGATGTGTCAACATTTATGATAATATGGTTGAAAATATTTTTTTCTAGACTATTGAGGTTTCTACTCTAGCTATTATACCAGATAGGGTGGGTAATCCATATATTTGAGTATAATAATTCTACGATGGGATAATTCTTACCATTTTGGGATTTTAATACATACGGATCCCTAAAATGAAATATGCGTAAAAATATAAAATTACACTTATATATATTGAAATCTTGTGACTTTTGTGTGTATGGCCATGAAAACCTTATTTGTCACTTTTTTTCATGATTACATTGTAACTTGTTATTCATGTTTGATGTTGACCATTGGTTTTATCCTTACATATAATGATGTAATATTAATTATTGTGTATCTCACCAAGAAATGTGTTCATTTGATGTATTAATATTTAACCCCATAGAATTTGGATCTTTTTTATATGGATATCCTTTATAGGGAGAGTGTTCATGAGTTGCATTTATATCATCAACGGACGTTTGCACTCGGTAGTGATATGAAAAAAATTCATGGATAACATGTGATGCACTTATTTCCTAGAGAATGAAAAGGGGTATGTTATAAATTCCTAGAGAATGATAAGTAGATCTTGAAACCTTGAGAATTATAAAAACATGAGTTCCTTGATTCTTAGTTTATGCCCTCATTTCCTAGAAGATATGAGGGGTATGTTGACGATTCCTAGTGATTTTCGAGTACACCTTCATCCCTGGATAAATATGAGATAATGACTTCCTTGATATCTTTTGAATTCAATGTTCCACAATCAAACAATGGAAATAATCATGATCCATTATCCTCATGGAAATTCCTTGATTACTTTAACTCATTGATTATATTGTCGGCATAGAGCTAAAGCATTTATAATATAAGGATTGCGTCTTGTTGGTTATTACAGGACCACTCAATTTTGGGATCTATTTTAGTAATATCATAATGAGTTTATTATTGTTATGTAATACACATATATATTAGATCATTGGATTAAGGGTGAATTGGGGGTTCCCATCTAATTTTTTTAGTCACAATCCACTCAGGAATATCAGTGGGCTTATAGATTTCACGGGGGACCTGACTAAGGGAACGGGCTCTATAAGGGATAGATATGAAGTAGAGCATGGAGATGGTAGAAGACTAGGTAGGAATCCAAGGGAACTATAATTTACACATTTATTTATCTACAACTTCTTTCACATTATATACTTGAAAAATTGGGATATTCTTTCTTTAAATATCATGTATGTCATCTTTACCTTTCCATGTTTAACTATGACAATTTTCTATACTCCGTATTATTGATTATCAATCACTTGTCAGGACATTGGGGGTATAGTCTCCCTATTAATAATTTCAATATCTTTATTCTTGTTGATAGCCTCTTGCATACAGGGATGTGTGAATGAGTTCATTTGTCCTTATGGCATGGAGTCAATTGTTTGGGTTGAGATGTTATAGTTCAAAATAAATATGGTTACAGTTACTATTCATTACCTGATATAGAATATTCGGGAAGATTCCAACTTCATCATCCATCATATTTGGGAGGATTTAATTAATGTTTCATTAGAATTTGTGATTTAAACAAGATCTTATATTTCCCACCAAATACATATAGGGTATAAAAAATACGTATTAAAATTCACACTATCTTCAATAAGAAACTTTTTATATGGAAATAAAGTCTAAATATGTTCTAATGTCTCACATATTGGATTATATACATTAAACATTATTAAATTTAAAATTAATAATGTCATTCAACTTGAAATATTTATATGGGTTCCTTTTAAAAATTTTCCATAAAAATGTCCTCTAGGATTCTCAACCCATGTGTGATGATAAGAATATTTGTTGTACGACAAGTGATTCTCAATTCAAAACACAACCAGCCCTTTTTTCTATTATTACCTCTAGGTGACTCAATTAAAGATCGTGTATCGATATGTTAGAATCTATATAAGCATGTTGTTTCCATAAAACAAAAAAATATACATATTACCAAAATATATGATGTTTCATAATGGTTTTACTTAACCCAAGGATTTCACTAATGTTTTATGGACATAATTTCAACAAAATTATATACAATTCTATGATACCAACTATTAAAACATATCATTTTGCAACATTATTTTTAATGTAGTTTCATTTATAATTTTATCATTAATGACATACATGTATCGATTTTGGTTTAGTTACATGGAAAATATATACATAATACGTGATTTAAATCAATGAAAAAATAAAATAAACCTTATTAAATACACTTGAGTGACTCTTTAAAAAATCGATCAAAGTCCACTTCACTGTATATGATTTCAGAGGGACATACATCAATAGATAATATTTAGAATAATGAATAGAAATAGATGAAAAATGAAATGATATATTATTTGTTATCACGAATTATAAATAAAACATAATAATAAAAAATTATCATAAATTCATGAGGTAAAATATTAGATCATGGTTATAAGTACATCGGAATTTACATAGAAATTTTGAAATACAATAAAAATTATACATCTATAAAAATTTCTCCATGGTTTTCTACCATAGTGTAGTAAAACAAATTAAAAAGTTTTTTAACTATCTTATCACAAAACAAGAATAAGGAATTATTACATGATATCATTAACAATTTTTTATATATTGATTAATTATATAATCTAGGATTTTCAGATCAATCATGTTAAACCCTTTATATGTATAACATTACGTGTTCCGTATAGACCATATATCAAAAGAATTAGTTTTATAATTTCATACTATGATTTCGGAATAAGTGTTTTAGGAATAGATATCCCCAATAAATGAATTATAGTTATATCTATACTAAAAACCATGAATAAATTAGGTTTGGGTATTCACAACCTAAACATATATTATTTTATATTGACAGATGATTTCAGAAGCATAAACTATTAACATAATTTTTACTACCCATACCACCAAAGATACAACAATGAAGGAAGATAGATAATCACCACATGTTTCCAATTATCAATAGGTCGTAGGGTCTCGAATAGATCCTAGGGCATGAAAATATCATAAATGGGTGTTGTTTCTCCCTATAATAAAATAGTATTGATAGACTGGATTAATTAACCGTAATAAAATCCATGAGAAAATATAAAAGATAAAAAAAATCATCGCCTAATGAATTTATAAATAAAAAGATAAAGGTAAATATCTCCTGGGAAAGTTTCAAAATAAATTATAAGGAAATGACACAAAAATACCTCCAAACGCTCGATATAGTAATGTCTAAAATGTTCCAAGATGTCCACCTAAAAAATACCAAAAAAAATCAATATATGTAGGGTGATCATACAAGTATACTCATTAGGAAATAAATTGTTCATAGTGTATATGTGAAAATAACAAAATAATCCACACATGAGTGGACAAAAATACCAAAAACACCAAATTTGGTCAACTAACCAAACCCAATATTCACCATGGCATGCTCACCAAAACATAACTCCTTGTATAATAATATAATATGAAACATATTGATGATAGGTTACCCCACACCACTTTACCACTACTTTTACAATCTCTCACCCTAATGACGTACAACATGGTTCTCCTGGTTCTTCTGTATCACATCACATCACATTACATCAGATCACATCCCACCCACAAAAATTTATCCCACTAGATCTTTTATCATCCAAGATATATAAACATGGTTAAAAACATATCTTAACTAGTGTAATTATGTATTATGAAAATGAAATACATCATCATCTTACCATCCTCATACAATGAAAGACCCCCACTATCATTCAACTCATCACAACTCACTCCATGACACATGTGCTATCACATCACATCACATCATATATCTATATAGGAACATTTTAGTTCTATAAATCACAACCAATGTATGTAGCCAATGCCTGTAAGGGGGTGCGAGAAACTACAGGAATACATCTGTCCTTCTTCCCACCAACATGCTAAGGAAAAACATCCCCCAAATATATATATATATATATATATGTGTGTGTGGTTTTCATCACATGGTTCTCGACGTGTGTTGTAACATTATTAAAACATAAAGAATATTAAATGGAATATATATAATGTCAAAAAAACAATCTATAACCATTGGGTTCACAACTAAGCTAGATACATTATTAAAAATTCCCCACATCTTCTCCCAACCTTTGAAAATTATACTCCCACAATAAAATGCACAACTCCACAAATAAAATCCAAAAGAAACAATCCAGAATACACAATCTAAAACAACATACATATTAAGACATTTTCTATATTTCACATTATAATCCAATTTCATTCAAACACAAAATTATATTTATAATTTCCAACAAATTTAATTTCTCATATATCAATAACATCCCTAACGTCTCTATATAATCATTGAATATCCACTCCAACTCATTCCATTATAATTTAACATAATTGATGAATTACATTATTACTCGGTCATCTATCACAATAAAAGACATTCCTATCTCAACCTACTCATATCACAAGCATAAATCACGCAAATAACATTTTCAAATTTAACTAAATGATGCCTTCATTACATTCAACTTTTTTATTAAAAACTATTCTAAAAAACCATAAATCTCAAGGAAACTATTTTAATAACCAAAAATAAGTGATTAAACTATACCATTTAATGTGATTCTAAATAATCACACCAATAGAGGTTTCAAAATGGAATTCAAATAATCAAAAATAAAGTATTTTGACATCAATTATTTTTATCAAGACATAAAAAATATATAGTCCATTAAAAAATTTAATAATAGAAGAAAAAACATGTGTGATGATTCATTTATATGTAACAAATAATAATTATCTACGTGTGATTATCATATTCTCTCTCTGGGATACTCTTTTGATTATCTAAATTAACACAACATGTGATTATAAGAATAATAATTTTCTATGCATGTGACAACACTTTATATGGATTCCAATACATGTAATATGTTTAAATAATATAAAATATAGCTGCAATTCCCTAATACACCCATCAATTCTAATTAATAATAATTAATCTAATGGATACCATATTAATAAATAATCAAACATGTATATATCATTCCACATGATACATTAGGTGGGAAACGAGTGATTCCCTTCCTAGATTTATAGAATAAATTAGGACGGAAAAAGGATCGCAAGGACTGGTTGGAATAAATAATCATCTGATTATCTGTCGTCAATTATATAAATGTAGAATTAAATTATATTTAATTAAATAATAAATTATAATTTCATTCTTATGAAAGAGATTGTGCACTTATATTCTACTCAGGTAGATGAATATAATGGTTCTCACGACATGAAATTCTATTTAGTATTAAGGGATATATGTCAGAAATAGGTTGAGTAATATAGGTTATTTATTTAACTATTTATTAATTTTAAAAACATAATTTTCATTTAACTCACACATTTAATTCCCTCTTTTAATTATGACATATAATTAGAAAATTATTAATAATATTATTATTTAATTTTTATGTTTTAATTTCCATGTTTTTATTATTGCTTTAAAAAATATTTAAATCCCCTTTTTTGGATGGTACCCATGGTGCACCTCCCCAATTTAAATACCCCAATCTGAATTCTATTCAAAATATTTATTGTTTTTTAATTAAATACACACACACACTCTCTCTCTATCTCATCATTTTAAATCCCACATATTCCCACATTTTCATTCTATAAAATTTCGTCCACCCCTTTTTTCAAATATTTCACTCTTCAATCAAACCATATCCCTTCATCATATCAGCACCTCAACCCCAATTTTATTCACTATTCATTATTTTTTACCTCTTTCCTATTCTAATTCATCTCGCTATTTAATTCCCATTTTATTTTTTATCTTTACTCCTTTACAACACACATTTTACACTAACTCATTTCATTTATTTTAAATCATCAAATATATATATATAATATCTATATCTATGTAAACGTATATATATATATATATAGTCATAAAAACATATTTATATATATACACATAATATTTAAAATATATATATATATATCAATATCTATATACTTATATATATATATGCTAAAATATATATACATCTATAACAATATATATATATATATATTTCTATGTGTGTGTGTGCATGTTTAATAATGTACAAACTCCTATATTTATAAAAAAACTAAAATTCACAAAAAACATATAGATTTATACATATTTTCCTAATATATTGATGTGAGATGCACACTTGTATTGATATAAAAATTTATTGTGTGTCTATATATGTCACTCACAATAAAAATATTTTCAAATTTCTAATTACAATATAATGAATTTTAATATTCACAAATACCAATGTGTATAATATGTTGTATAATGTTTAAAATTCCTCCCCAAATAAGGATTATGATAATCATTTTTAAATAATGAATTCAAATATTATAAATTAATAAGATCATTACCAGATAAATTTCCAAACAACCCAAATAAATTTCAAATCATAAAAATTCCTGTTAATAAATTACAAAAAAATAGTATACCACTTTTATTTTTTTTAAATATATTTGATCCTCATATCACTATGAGACTCCCGAAAATAACAAAGTATGGATATAAATTATTCAGGAATGTTACATTAGATTCCTCTAAAATAAATCTTATCATAGAGAATAAAAAAAACTAGAATGAAAAGAGATTGGTTGTTAGAAAAAACCAAACCACTGTATACCTCTCAATATAATCAATATATTTGGAAGAAAAAAACATCTAGATAAAATTAGTGAAAATCTATACAACAATTTAAAAACAATATTCCAGTATATATACCTCTCAAATAAAAATATATCCATATATATGGTCATAGAAACACATCATGTAATAAATATTATCCAATTATGCTAAAGAAATTATTTTAAACTCAATTAAACAACCACAATTTAAAAAATAATTCATGCCACTAAAAATTGAACATTATTTAAAACCATTTTTAATCTATATAATAAATATTATAAAATTATTTTTCATCATACATAACTTTTTTACCTACATAATATTTTAAATACCTTTATAAGAATGTTTTATTTAACAATTACAAGCCTTAAATTTCAAAAACATACATTTGAGGGGGGTGGTTTGAAAACCTATGCACCATCATTCAAGTAATTTTTTGATTGAACTTAATTTGTATTTTGAGATGCATTATAAATGAAGAAAAAAATAACAATGGAATAATCGATTTTATCAAGGTGTAAAATCTCACATGTTTTCAAACAAACAATATTTACTAGGAGAATATCCCTGAAAAAGAATATTCATTACATACCATTTCCCAAAAAAACACTATAACTCATATGAAAATAGAATGATCTACTAAAAGAATAAAAATAAAAAGATACTCATCCACCACACCACTATATTTTCCCCTTAATGAGGAATTGAATTTCATGCATAGTTTTAAAACTTTTCATCATATATTCATTCCTGATGTTGGAAATAGTTTCCCTCTTTTCATGTGTTTCATTTAATAAAACATATCATTAACATTTGATCTATTAAAAAAAGCGTAGAAAATCATATTGTTTTACCACATTCTCATAACATAGTTCTCAAAAAGATTTATGGATGGGGGGAAATCCCATCTACAATAGTTTCGTGATTTTCAAAAAAAATGCTTTTCTTTTATTTACAATGATAAGTGATTATCCTTTTTATAGGAGGTGGGTGAAAAAAATATTACAACAGAACACAAGTCATATCACAATAAAAAACACACATCTCATCCCCCTAACATCACAACCACTTCACAAATAAACCATTATCCCCAACTCACCAACGAATAAAAAGGGTCACCATACATTTGACACAACCACATCGCCTCACCACCTAACCATCTACAAGGAACCACCCTTTTACATTAACCACATATTCTATAATATCCACCAATCTTCCCCAACAAATTATCACAACCATCATCAAACCTAAATTCCCCTTTCACACAAACCAAGGAATTACATCTCCCATGTACCGAGATTTTATGCTTTGAAAGTCACTGACTCGCCCGTGTGGTTTTTATCATTTCAATGTATATCATGTAAAAATTAGGGATATGATTCCCCCCCTTTAATATATTTTATTTTTTTATATAAAAATCTCATAAGGAAACTGGACGAGAAAAAACACTCATAGATACATCATATTCTAGCTTTCACTATTATCTAGGGGCCTATATTACATCAAATATTTTTCATTGGTATTCAATGATAATTTCTAATTAGAAGTGGGAAATTGGTTAATTTACATTATATAAGTGATTAGACTTTAAATTAATATTTATTTAATAAATTTAGTCTCATCAATGGTCTCATAATTCACAACAATCATAATGAAAATTTGGTTTCAAACAACTATTATTTTCAGCAAGGCATTACAACAACTCTAAAAATAATAATGATACCCCAAAAAACACATAATAATTCCATGTAATGTTGGTTAAAACACCCATTCTTTCATTTCTATTTATTATACATGAATCCAAATTAATGATTAATCCAAATGTGTTTTATCTCACAAATCATATTTATTATTCCTGAACAAGACATTCTAGGTTCATCTTGTTACTGATGAAATACACTTCCAACTACATGTGAACATTTTTTAAACCTATGTTCATTGAGAGAAATTAAGATAATTCATTTTATATACAATATGAATTCAAATTTTTCAAAATAAAACATTCCCTGTAATGAAAAAATTAAACTACATACGTTTTGTTTCGGTATTTCATAATTTTTCGTTCTTGAGTTAAGAAATCATTAATTGTTTCATTGCTAATGAAAACATAGTTATATACTATATTATGGGTAAAATTATTCTAATAACTTATTTAAATACAATATATTATACATTATACAAACACAATTCATACATACTAAAAATTTCATTATAACCAAACATGTTATTTAATTTTAGGAATTCTACTCATAAAAACATACTAATGAATTATTATTTGTTAGAAATTTTATTCTGCACTAAGAAATATTATTATTATTAAAATATTATGAATAATAATTTTAATAGTTTTAATTCCCAATAGGTTTCCACAAAAAATGCATATCATTTTCCAAAATTTATTAAAAAATCGTAAATTTATTCATTAACTCATTATTAAAATGTGTGGAAAAATAAGAATTCTAGAATTTTAATCAGGATAAAAGTAGGAGTAAGTTAATATTTTCAAGGATTAAAAATTTACAAGAATTATCAAAAACCAATATGGTGATTTTTTTAAAATTTATAACATAAATGTTAAAACTATTTTTTTTAAAACAACACGCATAACACAAGCTAATGATAAATTAATAATAGAAATAATTTCTTGGAACTATAACACACATAGGAACTGTAACACTTATAATAATGGTTTCAAAAAATATATTTTATTATCCCCTTATATAATATTTTCAGGGTTATATACTTCATAATGAATTTCATGATTAAATGGTTTTCATGAAAAAAACAAAAAAAGAATTCTCTAATAATTTCCAAAATTTGCAAAACATGATGGAATGCAATATTTTTTAAGGAATAATATGAAATTCAATTTCATAAAATCATTCTATAACGAAATTGGAAAAACAAATTCTTTCCTCAACATGGTTTTGAACAAAAATATCAAGCTATTTATCCTTTATTTTAATAATTTCATTTAAATTAAAGGACAAATTAATCCATGAATTTTATGTATATGTGACTAAATCATGTTTGAAGTTATAGAAATACATAAAATACCATAAATTTCACAATAAATTTCATTATATTCTAGAATATACTTTGTTCAATCACATGGGCAATCAATCATGATGCATGTTCCAATCCTAGGCCTATACCATAAAAGTTGTACCACCTCAATTTGATGTTTAGTAGGCTCAATGTAATTTCATTTGATCATAGGGGGATAAAATTATAAGTCATATCCTGTCCTCCCAATCATATTTTACACATCATGATTATATAAAAATGTTTCCATTAAATCAAATTAATTCATCGTATTTTATAACTGCCAAATCTATTAGATCTCTTAACAAAACACCCTTTGATAACAATCAGTCCCAACCCCTTCCTTGTAAAAAATTATACCATATCAGATGATTGATAATGACCCCCCCTGATTCTAAATTTTAGTGGACCCTGGGATGGAGAGTAGCACCGAGTGTGTGAAAATACTATATGCATGATTCATTACCCTCTATAGTAAAATTTGATTGAAAGATAAGATAAATGAACCACATGAAATATCATTCAATAATAAAAAAACAAACCTTCTAATATTGAATGTATAGAATAAATTGATACTGATAAAAGATTCTAAATTAAACTCTCAAAATAAAATCAAATTATGTGGAAAAATAAGGGAACTAAATATTTGACGTAGTATTTTCCATCATAGTCTAGGAAGTCCTTTTAAAAACCCAAAAAAATGTTTTATACACTTAGGGTGAGCATACATGTATTCTCAGTAAGAAAACTGAATTCTCTCATAAATATATTAGAAAAGCATACTAATGCACTCGAAAGAAAATAATAGAACCAACAACACAGAATTAGGCTTAATAATCAATCCCTGACTTTAGTAAGCCATGGTAACCAAATAAAGAATACATGTAAAATAATATAATATTAACAATATTGACGATAGGGCACCCAATACAACTTTACCATTTATTTTCACTCTAACACCCCCAATGTCATACATCCTAGAGAAACCACCTCTTCTGTATCGCAACACATCACTCAACATCACATCACATCCCACCCGTATATACCTAGTCAATAACATCACATAACATCATACAAGCATATATCTAGGCCATCACATTTTAAAAAATCTCATGTAGTGTATCATCAAAATGAAGGAACTAATCCTTGTTCCCTCCTCCTACCATGTACGACCCCTAACATAATCCATCTCATCATATATATCATGAACATATATGGGATATCACATTTAATCACATAAAATCTCAAAAAGTGTTATCTTTTACTTTGGGATATAATATTTTGTGCTTGTTGCAATCATCAGGAAGAGTGAGTGGGGAAGATTGGGTAGTAACTTATCCAACCTCCCATTAAGAAGTTTTAAATTAACAGCCCTCAAGTATATATATATATATATATCAGTATTAGAATAGGGTGCTCAATGTTGCAAGGGCATGTATTGAAATTAGAGGGAATATGAAATAGTATATATATAATTTCTATCACACACTCTCAATCCTATGGGTTCACAACAAAGGCACAAACCATGTCACAATATTTCCACATCACCATGCAATATCCAATTCATATGCTTCCATATCAAAATGCACAACACAACACAAAAAACAAAAACTCTAGAAACAATATTCCACAATCCAAAACCCTTTTAAAATGATGATCTTTTCCATTTGTCAAATTATAATCCAATTTACTTAAAGAAATGAGTTTAGTCCATTTTTTACAAACCATATAATTTTTAATTTATAGAAAAACCACGTTAACCACACTTTCCTTTATCATTTCAAGAAATCATTATTCACTTTTGCCTATTTAATTGTAACTTAAAATCAATGTTTAGTTTATTTATTACATGATGATATTTTATAACATAATTAATTCCCCCCTCATCAGCCTCATATCACAACCACATGTCATACAAATATAATTTCGAAATTTATGAAAAATGAGTTTTCTTCAAATTATACATATTTATTTCTGGTAATTCTCATATTTTCCATAAATATTTAGGAGACCATTATATTCATAAAATATAAGTTATTAACTCATTAAATATAAAGAGATTCCATACTATCACACAAACTAGGGTTCCCCAACACATTTCATATTATCTCAAATGAAGGGATTCTCACATCCATGATTTTCAATGAGATATAAACCATCAATAATCCTTTAAAAATTAATATAACACAAAAGAGCATCTGACACATTTTTTTATTTAGATAATGATAAAATAAATTCATTTTATTATCAACTTCTCTCTCTAGTAAAATATTTCAATTATATAAATTAACAAATCATGTGAAAATAAGAATAATTATTATCTTTTCATGATTGAATACATTATATTGAAAAAATTATCTATAACATAATGAAATAAAATGAAATACATGTTAAATTTACTTATTCCCCCATAAATTCTAATTAATCAATTAATTATTTTTATTAATTTGATACATACCATCATCTCAAAAAATTTAAAAAAAAATTATATACCATCCTAAAGGATATACTGGGTTTAAAATTAATGATCTCTGCCTTTATAAAATGACCCAATAAAGATGAAAAGGAAAATTTCTTAATTAACAGTGTGAATATATATTTTCTTATTTCACCATCAAGAATAATGTAAATGTGATAGAATAGGATATAAATAAATCTGAACATTGTAATTCAATTACTATTAGAAAACACTATTCTCATACATTCTACACATCTATTATAATCCAAGGGAAAAGATGGTGCATGACTCAAATTAGTACTAAAGAAGATATATCAATAATAATTTAATAACATAGGGAAATTATATTCACGATTTTTAGTGTTTAAAATGAGATTTAGTTTCCTTCAGGCATTTAATTACCTCATTTAATTCACTCATTTAATTTAAAATGTATTACACAATATGTTTTTAAATTTTTATGTCTTAACGTCAATAATTTTTTTATTAATTTTAAACAATTTTTATTTTTATTTTTTTCATGGGTCACATGGTGCAGCTCCACATTTCCAATTCCCAAATATAAAATCCTTTCACATTTAATTAAATTTTCTAAATTCAAGAAACAGATACACATGATCTCTCTATATAATTATTTTATATACCAAAAATCCCCACTTTTTTAAACAATTTCTTATTCACATTTTATCAAACATTTTTCTCTCTAACAATCCATTATCCCTTCATCAACTCAGCATGTCACCCCCATTTTATTCTTCCAAATTTCATTCCTTTTTCCAATTTCCACATTTTATTCCACTCTTTTTTTCCCCATTTTTTTATTATTTCCTTCCACTTTTATTCATCACGTTTGACACTCTCTCATTTCATTTTTACGAATCACCATATATATATACATAAAAAATATCCATATATATAGAATCCTAACTATAGTTGTATATATACACATAATAATAACTATAAATATACATATATAACCATATATATAAATATTTATATATATATATATAGTTTTCAATATATAAATACATATGTAATAATATATTTATAGAAACATTTATGTGTGTGTGTGTGTGTAAAATTATACACACTTTTGTATGAATAAAATATTTAAATTACCATATATAAATATATATTTATATATATCATTATAATATAAACATCTATAACAAACACCGGTATTTATATAAGAATGTGGTGGGAATATATATAGAATTGTAACACACTCATTTTCAAACATTTAATTACAACATGATGATGGTATATATACCTATTTACACATGTGTATAATATGTTGTATAATATTTACTATATTTAACATAATTAAATTTAAAAAAATTAAAAATTGAAATAAAATCTAATATATTATTTAAAACACTATCAAATATATTTAAAAACTCTAAAAATAAATTATAAAACATTTAAAATGTTATTAACAAATCATCATACTCATATTAAACTACTTTTGATTTGTTGAAAAAAATGCATAAACCTCCAAATCCAAAGTAAATGCCATATAATTTCAATATAAGGCTTTATAATGATAAGGAACTTTTCCAAAAATGGTTCATGAATTTAAAATTATGAGGAAGAAATACAATCCTTACTAATGGATAATCCATTTAACAAACAATGAATGAATTATATAAAATCATGTAATAATGGATTGAAAATTTTAGTGTTATTAAAATTTATTTAAGTGAATATAATGATAGAAAAATATTATCCCTTTGTTATAGTATGGCTTCCCATATATTCAAAAGTTTTTCATAATCCTGGATAAATTCATTGGAATATCAATAGAGATATAAGATGATATAAAATTCATGATCCTGTATTTTATAGTTATGTGTATTGGGAGTACAAGAGGGTATATTTATTACAAATGGGGTAATTTTTAATTAATTTCGAAACAAAATACTTTTATATCACGTTTTAAATATAAGTAAAAACCATTATACGTCCAACATATTTCACATTGTATTTTAAAATGGAATATGGTATTTAATATTTTTATAGGTTATGAGTTCATCCCCATAATATAATATCAATTTGGATGGGGAAGACATTATTATTCATTTTTTTTATAACAAACATAATATATAATTTTTTCTAGGGAATATTCAATATTGTCCTGGAAAATTATACTTAT
Source organism: Viscum album (assembly GCA_963277665.1). Classification (NCBI taxonomy): domain Eukaryota; kingdom Viridiplantae; phylum Streptophyta; class Magnoliopsida; order Santalales; family Viscaceae; genus Viscum; species Viscum album. The sequence continues at coordinate 1,571,395,340 of OY728121.1, read as the reverse complement.
TATGTAAAAATAAATTATTGATAATGGGAATTCATACTTTTTTCAGTATAGAAAAAATCGTACTTATAATGTAATGCTTCTACCATTATGAGTTCATATTACTGTTAAAATAGTTTCTCTGACATATTTTTTACCAAAAAATTATAATGTCACATTTTTTGTAAATATATTCATTGGATAATTTTGATCTGCTGGTTTCAAAACTGATATATATTATTTCAAAAATATTTTAATAATAATATAAATTTAATTCAAAATTTATTTGTTGAAAAATATTCATTTTCATATCATAATTTACTACGTATTCATTATAACCAATATTTTGGACTTCAAAAATGATGTTATCAATTATAAGTAAAATAAAAAACAATTATGTAACAATTTTATAAAGAAAAATTTTATTTAATTTTTTTAATAATATATATATATTAAAACACTATTATTATTTCCCTATATCAAAAATATATTTTATCAAATTTATCCTTTAATCATGTTCATTTAATATTTTCATATATTAGTGATAAATTAACTTGAGTAAGAGATTTCTTGGAATTAGACATTCCACTAATGAATTAAATATTTAACAAAATATAATGAGTAGATTGGAAACCACTTATCACCCAAGAATATGATTGATGAGAATTTCATACGATCATGGAACACTCATTAATTGGTATGAAAAAAATTTATCATGTAGTTATCTATACTAAAATAAACTTCCCTCGAATGTGATTTCACTCAAATGTAAAATATTGAAGCACTACATGAGATATTTCTTGTTTTAACTACACTGATGTTATATCCTCCCATAAAAATTAAAAATAATAATTTATATAGAATGATCCTACTAATTCTGTTCATAACTTCTCAATTATAAAAATCCTATCTCTCTTCAATATCCTTATTAAAAATTACAACAAATGGTCACTTTATTTTTTTTAAAATTTTAATGTCCAAAATTACTGATGGTTATATTGAAAACATTTTAGATCCAAATTACCACATTTCCCATTATAGTATATATAAATAATAAAATATTCTCATCCATAATTATTCAAAACTTCATATAAAGAAGTCATATAATTCCATTGATAATGTAAATCATATTTATAGGGGTTATTTTTCAAATTACAATTTTTTTATACGGGGTTATCCGGATTTCAGATTTCATTCCATTAGAGTTTACATTAGTGTGTCCAATATTAATATATTTTTATCTCTATATACTACTCCCATCTAATCTAGATAATATTACTTTATGATGTGTAATGTTATTAAATATAAATTCTATGTATTTATATTATATACAATATTAAAATCATTATTGTGAAGTATGTGGGGGTTTATAACTAATATGATGAAATTTCAGGATATTACATTTCAGATTATCAAAATTTTGATATATAACTATAAAATATGTATTATAATAAATCCCCATTATTGAAGTAGTCAAAGGTATTTGGAATTCTATTAATTATCAATGTAGGAGATAAAATTACATAGAAGGATAAAGACCATTAAGTAGAATGTATAAATTTTTGTATCATCTTAATAGAAGAGGATATTAATATTATATTATATTTTTTGGGATAATTTTGGTTATTGAGGATGTATGTTTTTTGGATCATTTGATGAATTAAACTACACATCAAGAATAATTTTTGATGGGTTAATATAAAAATTTAGTTTTTGTTGAGTAGTACAGTGATATTTTATCATATATATAAATTTTCGAACACGTAGAAAGAGAAAATTCGGTTTTTTCTATTTCATCTATAGACGAAACTTTTTTTCATCTTATATTGGTTTTGTAATGATTTTTTTCTCCCAATTTATTTATAGAGAACATATAAAATCATATCAAACTATAATAACTTTCTTTACAACATCACCAAATTCAATGGTCTTCTTGTTTGAACCAATATATGTGGGATAAAACATAACACATGGTCAGGGTATTCAAATTTATAAACATTCATTATGATTAAAATCCTCAAATAGGTAATAATAGACATCAGAATCTTCTTTAAAAGTGTAAAATATGTATCACATATATTTTTTGTCTATATTGAAGAAATTTTCTTAATAATAACATAATAATTTATGTTGGAGGAGTTTTATGTAGATAAAAATTATGTTCATGATTCCTAATTCATAATAAATGAGGAACTATTGGGAATAATATTTTTTAAATAAGAATATAATATCACACATTCTCATGACATGTATTCTTGAGAACATGTGATGTATTTTGGAATGGTTTTTTATTGTTTATTATACCCTAATTTTTTTTAAAATAAAATTTCATAGGATAAACAAGAAAATTATTTTGATTCGTGAGAAATCAAGAAGTTGTTTTGATATTACATTATGAGACATATTTATTGTCAGATATAGTGTGTACAATTAAATAATTTCCTAGATAAAATTTTAAAACATAGTATTAAATTTTATTCATGTTATTAAAATTTCAATTATACTAAATTATAAGGTATTATTGGCTGTAATCTGATTTTCATGAAATGTTTTATAAAATTTTATATACATATGTGGATTAGTTATGAAATAATCATTATAGAAGATAATCATTCATTATATGTCCCTTTTTGAGGGAAATTCTTATCCACATAATAAAAAAATATTATTGAATATTTAGTATTGTTTATGTTTAATTTTTTTGATGAAACTCAATATAAATGCCAATTTATATTCATGAAAATAAAATAAAAAGATATCAATATTTTTGTGGATTTTTTTCTTGTTTTTTTATCATAATCTATGTAAAATAATTTTTTTGAGATACATAATTTATGATTTTTTCAATGAAAATTTATATAAATATCCCTATATAATTAAATATCATAATAATTGGGTTCTTGAATTATAGTTTATTCCTACTGAATAATATATTTTCAGAATTTTTCAAATCCATTTGTAATGGATTCATTTTTAAAAAAGTATTTGATTATATTATATCATCCTCCTTGATCTAAAAGATATTGTATATATAAATTTACCCCTTTCATACTTATTCAATAACTATTTTATACTAATGGGATAAAAGACATCATAATCCCCTTAATGTTGATCAGTTTAATTATTTACAATGGGGAAAAAATAATATAGAGGGTGAATGAAAAGATATGATTACCAATTAATAGGGAAGAGATATCATATAAAATAGGATTATATATTAATATGGAGTTATCAAATAGAATATTTTATAAATTTGAAATGTTTGGTAATTTTTTTAATATTAAAAAAAGAAATTTAGATAATGTAATGATAACATGTTATATATAGGATCAATGAATATAAATAATTGGATAAAGTTATATAAGGAAATTTTATATTAATTATTTGTATGTATGTAATTTTTATTTATGGTGTGAAATTATACTTCAATATTCCTATTTGCAACACCAATTTCTCCCATATATAAATTGAATTATTTAATATTGATTGATTACTTTGTTTGATTTGTTTTTAGTTTTTTTAATGCTGGATAGTAACATCTAAATTGTGATATTGATATTTCCACAAAATGAGATAATTTTGAGATCTATTGTGTTTGTAAACATGGGATTCCTGACATTATAAATGGGAGTCTGATGTGGGATGGTGTTGATGAAGAACACATTATATGTGTTTTTATAAAGGTATTGTAAAAACATATACTTTTATTAATGTAAATTCCATTCTAATACATATTAAATATAGTATAAATAACATTTATCTCTTAGAGTACACAATAAAAACATTATCAATGATGAATGAATGAAAGAAAAAGTATTTATATAAATTAAGGGACATAAATAAATGGAATAGTAACATGGGCATTAAAATTGTAATGTGACCCTTAGGGATTTTAATCAATCCAATAGAATAGTAAAATAACTAATTACAGTTTAAATAAAATTTAGTAATATTATAAATTATAATATGATATAATTATATCATAGTGTATGTAAATAAATTATTTATAAATTACTAATTAAGTGTTGATATAAAACATAAATGTTTATTATCTAATTTATAATTAATATAATGATTTAATTTAAAATAATTATTTATAAACAGTATTCATAAATCTATTTTTTTATGATTATAAGGTAAATTTATGTGACCTTGACTAAATTTTCCATGTGTTATAAATTTAGTTATAATTTTAATGTTTGTATTTTCTAATTAAATTATGATTTTAATTAAAACATAAATTTATCATATTTCGAAACAGATTTTTATTAAATGTAGTTAAATTTTTAATTCTATATATAACACTTATTTTGTAATAAAACCATTATAATGGTCAATAAATATTTTAAAATTTATTTTATAACACTTATTTTGTAATGAAACGAAATTATATTAAAATAATAAATAACGAAACAAAACTACTTTGTGATGATCATAAACCGACAAAATAATGTAATCAATTATCACTAACCACGTGCCTAATTATTCATTCTAAACCACAAATAACCAAAGGAATTATATAACCATTTAATAATGTTGATGTTCATTAATAACATATAACATCAGTTCTAGATATATATTCCCATTTCAAATGATCTTATGTATAAGTATACAAGTTTACCAATCAAGAAAACTGTGGAAATAAACACTATTGAATGATAAAATTGTATCTAATAACTCATCAAATAGTGCCTAGAGGAAAATAAAAATTATAATAAATTAAATTCATAAATAAATGATTATAAAATAATTAATTGATTTGTTTAATTTCATTATCTAGAATATTAAGATCATGTTTAAAAAAATGTTATACATAATGTATGGGACTCTTTCTAAACCACAATTTTTTCCTTCAATGTTTTCTTACTCTCTATTTACAAAGATATAATTATTGATTATTAATTTTTAATACTTATTTGATATGTATTTATGCTCCATATAAATCCCTAGAACAATTCATATTTCTTTGATCTGTAAATACATGTTCCATAAAATATTTATTAGATTTTCTTTTTAATTCGTCACGATAAGTAAGCCTAATTAAATGGAATTTCCCAATTTATCACCCACTTTTAGGTGCACTCCATAATTGGTTTTTAATAGCCATAATTTTTCCAAAAATCACTAATTTTATCATAATAAACTGTATTTGAACATTTTGTTTTCTATGAAAATAAATATGTTCTTTCTTCTTTAAACTCTCATTAATAGTTTCCATGAAACGCACTACAATGTTTCATTTCTAATATATCTTAAAAACTCTTTTCACATTATTTATGTTCCGTTTGAAATCACATATCATGATATATGCATATGTTTTCTTATGATTTTCCAGGAATGATTTAAATCCATTATTTTAAGGACACCATTACCATATTCCCTTTGGTTATGATTTATGACATCATTATGATACCCAATTCATTCCATGGGTAACCCTTAATTTTGATTCTTCATTTTGACCACATATGGACGGAAATTTTAGGATGTGTACTCCTAAAATGATATCTAATGAATTGGGTAATATTTAGTCTCATGATACACCATGGTGGGATAGAGAGTAAACATAATTCCTTTATGGGACTTTTTCATGTTCAATAATCTTTGTAGTTATCCTTAACTCATACTTAGGTCATGTTTTTTATTTTTTCTACATTCAAATAATTCCTTGATTATATGTCACCATGAACTACAGGATATTAATCCTTATGTTTATTCTTGTTCCATTCCTTTTTATGTCATCATGTTATTCCTTTTAACTCATGTGTGTTGCATTATTCCCATGTTTATACTCTTATTGGGTTTTTTACGTCATCTATTGTGTTTATGTATTCCCTAGGTTATCCTATAAACATGTAGGATCTCAATGGTTATTATTTTCTCCATAATTAAATTAAATAAAAAAATTATTTTGGTTTCATGTTTTCAATTTTATTTACCTAATCCTCCAAATTCACTTTAATTTATTATCCTTGGCCTTTATTTCAAAGTTATCTATGCTTAAAATCATCTAATAACATGTGTAAAAGGATAGGGTCTTTGGATTTTGTATTAGATAAAAGTCATGTTTTTATGGAGATTATGATTATTGAACATTAATAAGCACATTTGGAATAATTATTTCTCCATGGATAAACAATAATGAAAATTATGGTAACACATGTTAGGATATACTTTTCATTTACATATTATCCTCTTATGTTCAATGTTTCCTATTTATATTTTCATTTTTCAAGTATTAAAATCTCCCTAATTGTACTTTCTTATTCCTAGTAAATGTCATGAAATCGAATAAATAGATCCAATAAGCAATGAGATAAAAATGTGATGATTTAATTAATTATAATACGAATATTATGGGAATGTGTGTTCAAAAAATTAGGAAAGTACTAGCTCAAGTGAAAAAATTTATGAATAATAACATGAATCTTGTGGAACACCCTCTTTATCCTAAGTAAGAGGATGTTTTGCTCAAATCCTTCTTGTGTAAAAGGCCTCATATCATTAATATATCTTCTGATTCCTTCCATGTAGAAAAATGGATTTAATCCATTGATAAGATATTCACTGTTGTCCACTGCTATGAAGGAGATAGAGTTGTTCTTGTTGTCTATCATTTTAATGGGGAATCTGGTCCGTTGTTGACACTGATCAACAAAAATTATTTCCAATCCGGAAATTTAATCCTTGGATTTTGAGGAATTAAGGAAATATTTTTTTAAAAAACTATTTTCCATAAACCCACTATCTAATTATATAAAGTGTGTTCATCTTAATAAAATAGATGGATGCTGAGTCTATCAGGGTGTATGAAGTAAAAATCACAAGTCATTCCCGATATAACTCCATCATTATCATGTACACCAAATGTAGTGTGGATTTATTCTCCAAAATACAATATCTACCTCTAATAAATGCATTCAAAATTCATGATTTTTATTGTTATGAGGAAATTAGTTGTTATTTCCTTTAGATTAAAATGGATATCATAGTCTTTGAGTTGTTATGAGGTCCCGAAGATAAAAAAAGTAAAATAGAGTTTTATAGCATGCTATCAAGAGATAAATTTCATAATGGATAAAAGACCCAGTATCCCATTATTCAAAAGTGTGGGAAGAAACATCCTAGGAACTACTTAATGGGAACCCATAGATGCTTAAAATTTTGAATTCTGGGTAATATTCCCAATAAATTCATAAGGGATATGTGGAATAACATTAATTCAGACAAAAAAATAGTGATTCACATTAACACCCCACTTATATTGAAGTGTTTCAACAACAAGGTATATGGGAATTTGGTATTCCATTTACCTATTCAATGGGTTTTTAAAGGAATTCAACAATAACACCCTCTAAGGAAACGAGGAAGGTAATATGTTATCACTACCGCTATGGTGTAACATCACAACATTATGGTGACATGTACGATAGTTGTTCATTCAAGAATAGATAACAGATTATTTAATTCTAAATCTATGAATTCTTTCATATAATGGACGTTTAGTTGAAATATTCAAACCCCCCATCATAATATGGAGGTTGATTTATATTTGATGACAATAAATGGGGAAAATATTTGATGCAAAGTACATAACTCCTCACAAGTTAATGTTTGTGTGCTAAATTCATAGAAACTTTTTTGTTACTTCCATTGCTATAGTTTGATGACATACTAGGCATGGGTTTCCTAAATTTATACAATTCCAACATCATCTTATAGTAAATGGTGAACATTTTTCACTTCCCGATGTATCCTCTAATTCTATACAATTTTAAGGGAGAGGTTGAGTCTATATCAGAATAATTGTATCAATTGATGATATTACTTCTTTTTGATAAAGAATTTAAAATCAAATGATTAAGAAAAGGGACGAGATCATGATTAAATTCATTTCCATTATGATAGACTATACTGATGTGTTCCATAAGAAATTACATGGCCATCATCCACACCTGTAGGTTGATTTCTAAATTAAAATATTTCCAAGATCATTGTATATATCCATGACACCTTATATAATGAACACTATTGAGTTGGGATAATTTAATAAGAATTTACAGGATAATCTGAATAAGGGTCTTATATGCCTATATTCTTCACCATGTGGGTTGCCAATCCTCTTCATCTAATGAAGGCTGATCAATGGTGTTATGAATTTATATTCAAGATATCAATAAAATCATGATAAGGAACAAGTATCGCATGTTATGCATAGATAAATTAATTGATCATCTATATGAGGAAAAGTATTTCTCTATAGTGGACCTTCCTTTTCCATATCACCAATTAATGCTGAAGAAGGATGTCATTCACATGTTTTCTTTTTGGAAGAGGTATAGACAATATGATTTTATAGTGATTCCCTTAGAACTCACTAATGCACCAACATTTTTAATGGAAATAATTAATATAGCCTTTAGATGTTACCTAAAAAATATATGGGAGTCTTTATTGATGGTATTAAGATGTACTTCAAATTAATGGTGGAGCACTAGGAGTTTTTGAATATTTTTATGAAGTCATTATGAAGGGAAAATATTTATGAAATGTATATGAAATGTGAGTTCTAGATTGAAGAAGTATAATTATTGGGACTTCTAACCACTAGTAAAGGAATATATAATAGACCCCTACAAGATAAAGTCAATAAAAGAGTGTCCTGGGACAACATTAGTAACAAATGTATATAGTTTCCTTATTCAATATGGGTAATAAAAATTATTTGTGAATAACTTTTCATGATTTTAAAATCAAATAACTATGATATCCTAGATGGTAGTGGTGCTTTCCGACACCACTGAATGTGAAGAACCCATTATATATGTCAAAATGTGGATTATCACTACAAAAGTACTCACACTATCGACATGTGTGGAATGATTTTTGGAGTTAAGTGATTCTGAAATGAGAGTTTGAGGATATGTACTTATTCAAGATGATAAATGGATAGCCTTTAATACATGGAATTTCAAAATTAATTAGTGAATATATCCCAAAAATGATCTGGAGATAGTAGTTTTGATTTTTTCATTCAAAATATGGGTGTATAATTTCAATAGGTAGAATATTGAAATATATACTTATTATAAAATCCAATTGTATATATTCACAAAAATGGAACATAATTTCCACTAGTGAAAATTCTTAGATATCGTTATATATTATGACTGGTCAATCCACTAACTTCAATGAAAAGTGAATAATGTGGTGGAATCTCAAAGTAAAAATGATACTAATTCATTACTAAAGATCAAAATTGAGAAAAATCAACTCTTTTATATTTGTGATTGTTCGATGTGGGAATCAATATGGATGTAATATCATCAATAATTTATCAAATAATTTCCCAAACATCCCTAAGGGAGAAAATTAATTATGCTCAAATAAATTATGTTGAAATTCAGAATAATGTTGAAGCCATAAGAAAGGGGAAATCCTCAAAGTACAGAATTGATTAGAAAGTAGTTATAATAGTTTGGTAATGAATATTTCTATCATCTAATATTGAGATAAATAATGATCTATTCAATGATACACATAACTAAGCCTCCTCTATTCACTTATGGAGCACAGTGATGTATCGATATCTATGAGAGAACTATTGGTCCAAAAATATTAATTTGTATATTTTTGAATATAAATCAAAGTTTCCAGTATGTAATCAAGTGAATGATGAATGTAAAATTTATAAGGGGATGATTCAACCATTACCCATATCAACATTTAGGTGGGAAAACATCTCCCTGAAATCTTCACTATACATCCAAAAATATCAAGATAAAAAATTTCAATATATGTTGTTGTTGATTGTCTCTCAAATACATCTCACATTATTTCAATTTGATAATACTTCTCAATAGTGAATATTTAATTTATATAAATAAGAGAAGTTATAAGGATTTATGGAGTATGACTATCAACTGTATCCAATCGAGATCTGAGATTCAACTCCATGTTTGGGAATATCTTCCAAAATTTTATTAACATTGATATTAAATTCATTAAAGATTATAATCCTCAAATTGATGGTCAATGTGATCAAAAAATTTATAAACTAGAACACATGTTCAGGTTCCAATGTTTGAACTTAATAGGATGATGGTACTAACATCTTCCTCTAGCTGAATTCTCTTACAATAATGTTTTCTAATCATTCATACAAATGGCTCCATATAAACCCCTTTTTGGGGAAAGATATAGACCACTAAAATGCTAGGTTGAATTCATTGAACATAATTTTCCAGGTTATATAATGGTTAATTAAATTGTGTATAAGGTCAAAAACATTTATCATCACGTCATGGAAACATAATGTTAAAAAAAATTATTTAGACAATCTTTGATGAGACCGTGAGGTTAAGGTTGGAGACCTGGTATTCCTCAACATTTCTCCTTGGAATTGGATCATGAGATTTAGAAATAATGGAAATATAACACCCATGTACGTCATCCCCTTATATATTCTTGATTTGATTAGTGTTGTGTCCTATAGAGAAGAAATTCCAAAAACCATGTATCAATTATGCAATGTATTCCATTTATCCAACTTTATAAATTTCATAACTGATCCCAAAAACGTATAGAATTCAGAGTTGGTACAACTGGAACATGATAACTCTAATGATTAGAAGCTAGTGAAGATCATGGAATATAGAGTTATTTTACAATAAAAATATAATACCCACCTTGTCAAAGTACTATGGTGGAACCATTGGTATAGATTGGGAGTATAACGACCCATACTTTACATAAATTGTTATTACTTCAAATTTGAAGCACACTTATTAAAACATATAACAAAACCAGGAAAGGACCGTATATGTATAGTGTCTCTAGAAACAGGGAAACATAAACAACTGGTTCATAAAGCGTATACATGGTCTCCCATTTATTTCATCATATCTATAGTCCCTTTTGGAATATCTTACATAATAAGCTTCTTCTTGACCTGGGGAAAGAAAACATACAAAAGGGTGAGCTCAAATGCTCAGTAAGGGTAAAAAAAAGAAATATCAATCACATCATATTCATAACAACATAACTTTTGGAAAATCTTAACCTGCAAAAGAGATCATAATTTCATAACATGGGATAAATCATAGTAGTGAAATGTAATCCCAATAATCATAACATAAAACATGAAACTTTGTGGCATACACAGATAATCATTGGAATCATTTCTTATTAGTCAAGACTCGTTGCCCATACTATATTAGTGGACAAAGTCCATTTCTGAATCGAGTTCACTTCTTGTTTCAGTCCTGTTTCACTGAACTGATATAACCTGTCGTTCCAGCCATGTCTATCTCATGAGATATAAAATCTTTACCCAATGCATTGGAGGGAGATATAGGTCCCACCCATCTCATAATGATACCATTCTTATGTGTTCCACAAAATCATAAACCATACATCATAGCATAACCCATGTAATAAAAATGGGAATCTTAAACATCGTGACATCATAAAACAACTCATATAAGATAAAATAATTCATAAAAATAATTCCATCACCACATAATCAAATCAATTTAATAATAGGGATAGAAACAGAACCCTTTATTATCTTAGATGGAAAATAATTTTGATAAAACTCTTGAACTCCATTCTTGAGGAAAATATCCTTTCTACTTCAAAAACATGTTTCCTTTCTTAACATGTCATACAATTCTAAACTAAAAGAAGTTGATTAAAAATAAACATGAAAACTTGTAAGGGATGTTCTTGGAAATAAGGTTTTAAAAATACATTCATGCCATATAAGTTAAAAGAAAACATTTTTCTCGTACTTTTGTTGGAAAAGTCAAAATGTATCTCGTACAAAAAACAACAAAAGATTCCTTTCATATCTTTTACTAAAAACGCACCGAAGGGTAAAATTGGATATAAACTATTGTAGAATGATGTAAATATTAAATATTGAGGAAACATGGATGTGGATGATAAAATTCACCCCAGTAAATTATAAAGTATAAACAATCTCGGATAAAAACGAGATTATGATATTTCCCTTACCTTAGGTCTGATTTGCTTCGTAAGTGTCCGAACCTCCGCTTCTTTGAAGCGCTTCTTTGAGACCTCCTTTTAGAGCACTAAAATTGGACTTTGAAAAAGACCAGGACCTCTAGGAAAGCTCTAGGGAAGTGGAGAGAATAAATTGGTAGGGGTTGTCCGAGCTTGAAGGTTCAAAGTGGTGTGAAGAAGAGAAGGAGGAGGTGCCCATTTTTAAGGGAGGAGAGGGGCACCTTTGGAATAACAAAAAATATTATTTTATTATAAAGCCAAATTCGGTATTAAATAGAACCAAATTGATTTATTTGGAAGCTAATGTGGGGATGGGTCTAAATCCACTCATCCAATACAATTTAGACAAGTTTAGGTTCCTATTTTAACCTTATCATTTAGATTTAACATTAAGTTAAATAATTTTACATGTACCGTGTCTTCTTGTGTTCTAACACTATAAGGTTAATAAACTTACTATAACAAGCCAAACGAAGCCCAAGTTGTTTATTATTAATATATATAACCTTATCTAAGTCATTTGGCCGAACCTTATATTTTTAGGAAAAAAATAACAATTAATAATATAATATTTGTTTTAAAAACTATTTTATGTCAATTTTGACACTATTTAGTAATTGATTTTTTTAAACTTATTACATAATGATTAGTTAGAAAAAAGTTAATTAAATCAATACTAACATGTCATATTAACCTATAAAATTAGTGGAATTCATAAAAAGTCTCAAATTACATTTATTTGGGTATTTATAACATCAATTATGTCAATATTTCATTAATAAGATAATTATTGTATCATCGTTCTATCATAAATAAATTAGATTATTTAATGTCTAAAAATTATAAATAAAATACCATTATGTTGGAAATATTTTTATCTTTCTAATGAATAATTATAGTCAAATTTATCTTATGTATAACCCCATATTAAAAATTATTTACTTATTAAACTTTGATTTAAACTATTTTAACCCTTCATTAAGTAAATTGATAATAAATGTCCTAATCTAATCCAAGTGGGCCTAAATGGTCATATTTTATTCCTATGGTTGTTTTTTGACGAATTAAACTTATCCAATATAATGATTACATGTTTTAGGGTAATAATAATATCATTTTTACCCTTAATTACCCTATTTACTTTTAACCGTGGTAAATAAAAGTAAAAAGTTACTATTCACCAAAAAAATTATTTTCATCTCATTGAACAATATTTTACTTACTGACATCAACCGTGTCTCTCGGATTTTCGAAATTCCACTCACAGAAGTGGTAAAATTATGTTTTATGAAAAATTCAGTTTTTTAACTACCACTTAGAGATTTCACTATTCATCAAAAATTGAAAGTTTTCAGAAAAATACCAAAATTTCACCCTAGGCTAATTGCGATATTCCAAATCCAAAAATGAAGTTCATTTTGAAAAATAAAATTTATAAAATTTCAAAAAGTGGTTATTACTACTTCTAACAGCTAGTTTTAATAATATTTTAATAACATATCGTTGTTTAGTGAAACTCGGTATTGCGTACGATGCAAGCTATCAAGGAAGGCCGTGATTGCGTGTAAAGCAAGACAATCTAGTGTTGTGTGCAGTGAAAGATTCCTTTGATGATTTAAAAACAAAATATTTCTCATAAAAGTCTCGGGTGTTACATTCTACCCCCCTTAAAATGAATTTCACCCTCGAAATTCGTCACTTTGTAACAAACAGATGAGGATACCTCTCCCTCATCATATCCTCAAGCTCCCATGTAGCTTCTTCTAATTGGTGGTTCCTCCATAAAACTTTCACCAAGCGAGTGGTCTTGTTCCATAGGACCTTTTCTCTACGATCCAGAATCTCTATCGGTTGTTCTTCATAAGAAAGATCTTGCTCCAGCGGTACAACTTCTCAGCTGAGTACATATGAAAGATCAGGTATGTACTTTCTCAGGAGAGATACATGGAACACATCGTGAACTTGAGAGAGATTCGGTGGAAGCGCCAATCGGTAAGTTGCCTTTCCAACATGATCCAGTATTTCGAAAGGAACAATATATCTAGGGCTCAACTTCCCCTTCCATCCAAATCTCATGACCCTCTTCCAGGGAGATATTCGTAAGAACACTTTATCACCCACGTCAAACTCTAGGTCTTTTCTTCGGTTGTCGTCATAACTTTTCTGTCGACTCTGAGCTGCTCTTATGTGTTGTTGAATCGATCGGACCTTTTCTGCCATCTCATCAACAAGATCAGGTCCTAATAGCTTTCTTTCCCCAACTTCATCCCAGCAAGTTGGAGTCCTGCATTTCTTTCCATAGAGAGCTTCATAAGGAGCCATCTGAATACTGGACTGAAATCTATTACTATAAGAAAAGTCCACCAAATGTAGGTGTTGATCCCAACAACCTTTGAAATCCATAGAGCGAGCTCTCAACATATCTTCTAGAGTTTGAATTGTTCTCTCAGACTGACCGTCTGTCTAAGGGTGATAAGCAGTGCTGAAACTCAACTTTGTATCCAGAGTATGCGAAAGACTTCTCCAGAACATCGTGGTAAATCTCGGATCCCAATCAGATATAATATAAAGTGGTACTCCATGCAATCTTACCACTTCCTTTACATATATCCTGGCAAGATGATCCAGAGAGAAATCCTCTCTAATAGCAATGAAGTGTGCAGACTTTGTTAGACGATCAACTATGACCCAAATAGCATTATTGCCTTTCGATGTTTTAGGAAGTCCTGTGACAAAGTCCATAGTTATGTTTTCCCATTTCCATTCAGGTATGGGTAATGGTTGTAACATCCCCTTACACTTCTGTCTCTCAGCTTTAACTTTCTGACAAACCAAGCATCGAGAGACATATTCAGCAACATCTCTTTTCATGCCATCCCACCAGAAGTACTCTTTTTGGTCCTTATACATCTTCGTGCTTCCAGGATGAATAGAGAATGAAGAACTACGAGCCTCATCCAGCAGCTCCTTCTTTAATTCTGGGATGGGAGGAACACAAACCCGATTCCTAAACTTTATTATCCCATCACAATCAAGGTTGAATTCAGGAATATTTCTCACCTTCTTTTGTAACTCGATATCTTCTTTTTGTGCCTCTTTAATCTTCACATGTATAGATGGTTGAACACTCATTTGAGAAAGATACGATTTCCCCCCTCCCATTCAAATTCCAAGATCCACCATTTGTAAATCCATAAATATTGGATCTTTTGTGATCCTCGTCATGGATAAGCTAGCATGGTCTTGTCGACATAATGCATCTGCCACCTTGTTTTATTTCCCATGTTGGTAATGAATTGAGCAGTCGTAATCCTTAATCAGTTCCAACCATTTTTTTTGGCGCATATTCAGCTCCTTTTGTGTGAAAATATACATTAAACTTTTATGATCAGTATGAATGTCACACCTTTCTCCATAAAGATAATTCCTCCAAATCTTTAATGAAAAGATTACCACAGCTAACTCCAAATCATGTGTTGGGTAATTTTTCTCATGGATTTTCAACTATCGTGAGGCATAAGCTATCACCATATCATTTTGCATAAGAACACACCCCAGTCCCTTCTTGGATGCATCACTATAGATCACAAACCTTTCTCCACTACAAGGCAGTGTGAGCACAGGTGCACTGGATAACCTTCTTTTCAACTCCTTGAAATTTTCTTCACATTCCTCCGTCCAAACAAACTTAAATCCTTTCCGAGTCAACCTGGTGAGTGGATTAGATAATCATGAAAAATATTTCACAAACGTCGATAATATCCATCCAAACCAAGAAAACTTCGGATCTCAGTTACTGTTGTTTGTCTCGACCATCATTTGATAACCTTTGTTTTTGGTGGATCCATAGATATCCCCTCTTTTGAGATTATGTGACCCAAAAATGAAACTTTTTGAAGCCAAAATTCACACTTGCTAAATTTGGAATAAAGCTTCTCCTTTCTCAGGGTCCTCAATATAATTCTCAAGTGATCTTCATGTTCTTCCTTTCTCTTTGAATAGACATGAATATCCTCTATAAAGACTGCCACAAATTGATCAAGGTAGTCTCTAAAGACTATATTCATCAGAACCATGACGATAGTTGGGGCATTAGTAAGACCAAATGGCATCACTATAAATTCATAGTGTCCATGCCTTGTATGGAAATCCGTCTTTGGTATATCCTCCCTTTTGACCCTTAATTGATGATACCCTGAACGAAGATCAATCTTGGAAAAGTATTGAGCTCCGTGTAGTTGGTCAAATAAGTCATCAATGCGTGGGAGAGGATATTTGTTCTTGATAGTGAGCTTGTTATGTTCTTGATAATCAATGCAGAGTATCATTGATCCATCTTTCTTCTTAACAAATAGAACAGGTGCTCCCCAAGGTGATGCACTAGGGCGTATGAATGTCTTATCAAGATTCTCTTGGAGTTGCTTCTTCAATTCCTGCAACTCAATTGGGTCCATTCTATAAGGTGTCTCTGAAATAGGCAAAGCACCCGGTACGAGTTCTATTTAAAACTCAACTTCACAATTTGGTGGAAGACTTGGAAATTCCTCCGAAAAGACATAATCAAACTCCCGTATAATGGGCATATTCTTAATTTTGAGTTTCTCACCTACCATTTGAGATAAATAACCTTAATTAATTGGAATCAAGACCGCTAAGATGGAAGAAATTTCCACTGGAAGGTTATGTTCATCCTTGCATCGATAGACGATCATAGATTGATCTGGAATATGAAATGTGACTTCCCTTCTTTGGCAATTGATATGAGATCCATATAAAGAAAGCCAGTCCATGCCAAGAATCACATCAAATTCCACTATAGGAAGGATCACAAGACTTGCAGGAATCACTTTCCCACAAACATCAATCGGGGAAGAATTATAAACTTTCGATACGACGGTTGTACCATTAGGGGTTGTCACAGCTAACTCAACATCTAATTGTTGAGGTAATATGGTGATACACATAGAAAAATCTTCAGAAATAAAAGAGTGGGTGGATCCAGAATCAAATAAAACATTTTCTACTTTAGAGTGTATGGTAAGTGTACCTTTCACCACATCGTTATCGTGCTCCACATCACTGATAGAAATTGCATGTGACTTTCCTTTGTCTTTATCCTTAAGATTTTGTTGATGTCGATCATCATCAACAACCCTTGGATTAGGGCATTTATTGTCATGATGCCGCATCTCCTTTCACTTGAAACATTGAAGTGTAGTAGGTTCATTCTGTGTATCCCTTCCTTTTTTGCATCATTAGAAATATTTTTTCCATCATTGCGGCATTCAAATGCCCGATGACGTTCCATTCCACATTTGAAACATTTACTTGTCCCTTTAAGACAACTCCATCCATATTTCTTTCCACACTTTGAGCATAAGGGAAATCCCATTTTCTTTTCAGTGTGCTCTTTAGATTTTCCTTTGAATTCCATTTTCCACTTCTTATCAAACCCATATGACTTATGGGTTACTCCAATATCTATCTCAACTTTGAGAGCACATCGAACGATTTCCTCGTACCTATTGAAGTCCCTTATGTCTAAGGCCCTTCTAAGACTTGGATTTAAGCCACTAAAGAATCGATCGATCTTACTCTCAGGTTGGATAATAATACCGGAAGCGTACCTTGCAAGTCTTGTAAAATTTTCTTAATATGTACCAACAGATTCATCATCCTTATGCTTCAGTTCAAGAAACACTTTCTCCATATTTGTTCAGAGAATACGAGGGAAGTACGTTTTGAAAAATATGTTCTTGAACTCATCCCATTCCATGGACTCAATTTCATCTCTTTGCCTCGTATTCTTAATAAGATTCCACCATTAATCAGCATCTCCTTCCAAACGATACACTGCTAGGATGACTTTATCATGTTCAGAACATTGGAGAACTGAAAATATCTTTTCGGTAGTACTAATCCACTGTTCAACAATTAATGGATCAGTAGACCCGCTGAATGAAGGTGGACGCTGCCTCATGAAGGATTCAACAGAATGTTGCTCCTTCCTTTGCTCGTTCGGAAGTCCTGCATGATTCACAGCTTGAGAAAGTTGTGTGAGCATGGCTACAAGATTTTTCATTCCAGCTCTCATAACTTTTGGTTGCTCGGGGGGGACAATCATTGCATTGCCCGTCGCATTCCGCATTAACACGGTTCCTTTGGGTTCCAGCCATTGGCTAAAACCAAGAAGAATAGTGTGAGAAACACTAATTATAATAGGAAAACCACATAATCAAGAATACAATTTCACACTTAAGGTCTTATCCTAGGTTATTCATGGTCATTTCTAAAACACTATCATTGTGTTCTATGCTTATAATTATCCTTAGTGTTCTTACTAAGGCTTTCACATCCTAGTTTCCAAAGGTTGACTATACCTTTCCTCTAATACCCACTATAACGACCCATACTATACATACATTGTTATTACTTCAAAATTGAAGCACACTTATTACAACATATAACAAAACCAGGAATGGACCATATAGGTATAGTGTCTCAAGAAACTGGGAAACATAAACAACTGTTTCATAAAGCGTCTACACTATCTCCCATTTATTTCATCATATCTATAGTCCCTTTTGGAATTTCTTACTTAATAACCTTCTTCCTGACCTGGGGAAAGAAAACATACAAAAGGGTGAGCTCAAATTCTCAGTAAGGGTAAACAAAAGAAATATCAATCACATCATATTCATAAGAACATAACTTTTGGAAATCTTAACCTGCAAAAGAGATCATAATTTCATAACATGGGATAAATCATAGTAGTGAAATGTAATCCCAATAATCATAACATAAAACATGTAACTTTTTCGAATACACACATAATCATTGAGAATCATTTCTTATTAGTCAAGACTCATTACCAAGACTATCTTAGTGGACAAAGTCCATTTCTGAACTGAGTTCACTTCTCGTTTCAGTCCTGTTTCACTGAACCGGTATAACCTGCTGTTCCAGCCATGTCTATCTCATGAGATATAAAATATTTACCCAATGCATTGGAGGGATATATAGGTCCCACCCATCTCATAATGATACCATTCTTATGTGTGCCACAAAATCATAAACCATAAATCATAGCATAACCCATGTAATAAAATTGGGAATCTTAAACATCGTGACATCATAAAAGAACTCATATAAGATAAAGGAATTCATGAAAATAATTCCATCACAACATAATCAAATCAATGTAATAATAGGGATAGAAATAGAACCCTTTATTATCTTAGATGGAAAATAATTTTGATAAAACGCTTGAACTCCATTATTGAGGAAAATATCCTTTCTACTTCAAAAACACTTTTCCTTTCTTAACATGTCATACAATTATAAACTAAAAGAAGTTGATTAAAATAAACTTGAAAACTTGTAAGGGAAGCTTCTTGGAAATAATGTTTTAAAAATCCATTCTTTCCGAATAATTTAAAAGAAAGCATTTTTATCATACTTTTGTCGGAAAAGTCAAAAAGTACCTCGTACGAAAAACGACAAAAGATTCCTTTCATATCTCTTACTAAAAACTCACCGAAGGGTAAAATTGGATATAAAATATTGTAGAATGATGTAAATATTACATATTGAGGAAAAATGGAAGTGGATGATAAAATTCACCCCAATAAATTCCAAAGTATAAACAATCTTGGATAGAAACGAGATTGTGATATTTCCCTTACCTTAGGTCTGATTTACTTCGTAAGTGTCTGAACCTCCTCTTCTTTGAAGCCCTTCTTTGAGACCTCCTTTTAGTGCACTAAAATTGGTTTTTGAAGAAGACCATGACCTCTAGGATGTCTCTAGGGAGGTGGAGAGAAGAAATTGGCAGGGGTTGGACAAGCATGAAGGCTCAATGTGGTGTGAGGAAGAGAGGGAGGAGGTGCCCTTTTATAAAGGAGGAGAGCAGCACCTTTGGAATAACTAAATATATTATTTTATTATAAAGCCAAATTCGGTTTTAAATAGTTCCAAATTGATTTATTTCGAATCTAAGGTGGGTATGGGTCTAAGCCTCTCATCCAATAGAATTTAGACATGTTTAGGTTCCTATTTTAACCTTATCATTTAGATTTAACATTAAGTTAAATAATTTTACTTTTACCTTGTCTTCTTGTCTTCTTACACTATAAGGTTAATAAACTTACTATAACAAGCCAAACTAACCCCAAGTTGTTTATTATTAATATATATAACCTTATATAAGTCATTTGGCCGAACATTAAATTATTAGGAATAAAATAACAATTAATAATATAATATTTTTTTAAAAAAACTATTTTATGCCAATTTTGACACTATTTAGTAATTGCTTTTTGTTAAACTTTTAACAGAATAATTAGTTCAAAAAAAGTTAATTAAATCAATACTAACATGTCATATTAACCTATAAAATTAGTGGAATTCATAAAAAGTATCAGATTACATTTATTTGGGTATTTATAACATCATTTATGTCAATATTTCATTAATAAGATAATTACTGTATCATAGTTGTGTCATAAATAAATTAGATTATTTAATGTCTAAAAATTATAAATAAAATACCATTATGTTGGAAATATTTTTAGATTTCTAATGAATATTTATAGTCGAATTTATCTTATGTATAACCCCATATTAAAAATTATTTACTTATTAAACTTTGATCATATCTATTTTAACCCTTCTTTACGTAAATTGATAATAAATGTCATAATCTAATCCAAGTGGGCCTATATGGTCATATTTTAGTCTTAAGGTAGTTTTTGGTCGAATTAAACTTATCCAATAGAATTAGGACATGTGTTAGGGTAATAATAATATATTTTTTACCCTTAATTACCCTATTTACTTTTAACCGTGGTAAATAAAAGTAAAAAGTTACTATTCACCAAAAAATTATTTTCATCTCATTGAACCACATTTTACTTACTGACATCAACTGTGTCTCTCAGATTTTCGGTATTCTACTCACAGAAGTGGTAAAATTATGTTTTATGAAAAATTCTGTTTTTTAACTACCACTTAGAGATTTCACTATTCATCAAAAATTGAATGTTATCAGAAAAATACCAAAATTTCACCCTAGGCTAATTTCAATATTCCAAATCCAAAAATGAAGTCCATTTTGAAAAATAAAATTATTAAAATTTCAAAAAGTGGTTATTACTTTTCATAACGGCTAGTTTTAATAATATTTTAATAGCATATCATTGTTTAGTGAAACTCGGTATTACATACGACGCAAGCTATCGAGGAAGGCCGTGATTGCATGTAAAGCAAGCCAATCTAGTGTTGTGTGTAGTAAAACATTCGTTTGATGATTTAAAAACAAAATATTTCTCATTAAAGTCTCTGGTGTTTCAAGCATCATGGGAACCGAAGGAGGTGATGTAGTAGAAGTATACACACCTACTTTTCCCTTAGTTTGTAAAATAAAATTTCAACAGTGGAATTTCATAATGGTGGATGAATGTAACAAACCATAATTAAATAAATGATAGTTCCCTTCTTATAATTATTCAATATAATATAAATCACATATAATCATAGAGATAACATAATATAGTGTTTACAAGTGTTGAATGAAATAAATAAGAAGTATTTATAGAAATTAAGGATCCAAAAGAAATGGAATATTATCCCAATCATTGCAATAGTAATGTGACCCTTAGGAATAGTAATCTATCCAATATAATCATAAACTCACTTATGTAATTATAAATTAAAATTTATCATATTATGAATTTTAATGTGGCATAATTATATCATAGTATAATTAAATAAATGTTTTAGAAATTTTAGACTATGTGTTGATATAAAAAATAAATTTTTATTTTCAATTTCATATTGAATATAATTTTTTAATATTAAATTAATTTTCATAAAATTTCTACACAAATTAATATCTTCTTGTCTTATTATTATAAGATAATTTTATGAGACAATCATAAATTATTCAATGTGTAATAAAATGTGTTATAATTTTAAAATTACTATTTTCATCTATATGATGATTTTAAATAATAATTAAATTTTTCATATATAGAAACATATATTCAAAAAATGTAGTTCATTATTGAATTCTACATGTCTAAAAGTCATTAGGTTGGGTTTTTTGGAATTCTTCTAAAATAACTTAATTTTTAGTAAATAGTAAAATACCATAATTTATGTAATATATACATTATAAGTAAAATACACTATTACATGAAAAAATTTCTCATATAATCTAAATAATATGGAAATCACCATAATTGTTTTAATATAATTAGTGATATTTTTAAAACTATTAATATTCATCTAGAAAAATAATAATCTAATGAATAAATTATTGAGAATGAACCCCTCTCGTCCATTCTAAATATCCTCTATCACCACATCTTATCATCAAATCTATTAATAGGTATAGCATGTAAAATATCATCCCAATACACTTCCCAATTATCTTCCCCAAATCTAAGTGTTTTTGTTATCAAAAAAATTCCTAAAATAATTTCTAGAAGGAGTTGCTAAGAGAAAAGAATGCAATATGTAAAATCCACTTTCACTTTCTAAAAATTCTATCTTCTTTTCATTATTTTCATATAATATCCTCAAATAATCTATAAAATTATGAATTATAACATAATTTTGTTATATATAATGAAATTTTATTATGTTAATTGAAAATACATTGTCAACTCTCCTCACTTCTTCCCTTATTCTAAATATTAAAATATCCCCAGTGAGGTGTTGATTTATCACTTTTGATGATCACATGTTTTAATTTTCCTTTACCACCTTAAATGATTGATGTAAAATAATTATTATGGTAGGTATAAATTTTTAAATTTATGAAATAACACTTTTTTTCTAAAACAATCTTTTTAAATAATTAATTAATAAAGAAACCAAACTAGTTTAGACGATCAAAAATGCCAAAATAATCTAAACAATTATCACTAATGTCTTTTCCAATGATTCATCCTCACCCAAAATAACCCAATTATTTATATTACCATTTAATATTTCATAAATTAATTATTATTATATAAAATAATTTCTAGATATCTATTTCCATTTCACAAGAGCTTCCAAATACATATACTGATGAACCGATCATCAAAACCATGGAAATGAAAGTTTCCTAACAGTGAAAATGTATTTTATAACTCCACAAAATGAATATAAATTAACTTCATAAAATTATAATAATTAAAATAAATTTTTAAAAGGATCTAAATTAATTATTTATGTGATTTAATTTCGTTATAAATGCCATTGAAATCATGTCAAGAACAGATTTGGATATAAGGTTAGGGATTCTTTCTGAACCTCAATTATTTTCTTCAGGTAATGCATACTCCCTCAATAACCCCAATTAAATTCATGATTACTATTATTAAATATTAATATTTTATTTGTGCATATTCCAAATTTATTTTACAAGTAAAATTATTCATTCATTAAAGGGAAAATACTAGTTTTGAAAAGGTCCCCTTATTAATTCTTTCTAATAAGTAGGCTCGAGTATAGAGAAAATCCAAAATTTTAAACCATTTTTAAGTGAACTCCATAATATATTTTTATAAACCAATATTATTATGAAATAACAAATTTTATCATGAAAAAATCTCTTGTTTCATTTCTAGATTCATTAAAACAAAATATTCCTTTTTCCATTGTAAATGCTCTTTAATATTTTCCATAAATGGAACTAAAATGTTTTTTTCTAATATACCTTAAACAATATTTTTACATGTTTTGAAATCAATTTTACATAAATTATAATGATCTATTCCTATTTTCCCTTATTAATATCGATGTAATATTTAAATACATTCTTTCATGGACACAATTATGATATTCTTTTTTGTTATGACATACGTCAAGTTTATGATACACAATTAATTCCATGGGTTACTCTTATGATAGATTATTCAGGTGGAAAACATATGAATTGACATGATAAGATGGGTGTTCCTAGATAGCACACCAAAGCATTGGGTAACATTTTGTCTCATGAGACATCATGTTGGGATAGGGAGTGAATATTATTTGTATATAGAACATTTTCAGCCATGTGAAATGAAGTTGGTAGTAACCCTTAACTAATGATTATGTCATGTTCTTTGTTGATTCCACATTCTTATGATTCCATGATTATCTATCCCCATTATCAATATTTATTTATTCTTTATTTATTCATGATTCATTCCATTTTATGTCAACTTATTATGTTGTCAAACCCAAGTGGTTTGCTTTTTTCGAATTTTTGTAACCTTACTCATCTTTTTAGTTAAACACATTTGTTAATGTATTTTCTAGGACATACTATGCATATATATGATCACAATGGGAGTGATTTTACCATTATGTAGTTAAAATAATTTTTTTACATTTTGGTTTCATGTATTCAGTTTTATGTACCTAATTCTATAATGACACTAGAATTTATTATATTTTGTTTTATTTTATGGTTAATTATACACTAAATCAAGTAATAATATGGTTAAATGGTTGTAGCCTCTATAGGAATAGGTAAACATACTTTTCATACATAGATATCACATATTCATTAAATAATATTTATTTTATATAATAATTATTCACATCAAAATAAAATATATCTATTATCATGGGATACTTTCTTACCTAAACAACTGGTTCATAAGTGAAATACATCATCCCACACTAAGTTATTTATAACTACAACCCTACTTATACATATCATACAAATAAAATTCTTCATAATATAATGAAAGTAAACATAATAATGGGATATATCATCGAACTTGTAAGGTTAAATATGCTAGATATCAATGATCACATAAAATATAATGATAATAAGGGTTTGTTATTATGAACATAATATTTTATAACCTTTCCATGCATATAACTAATCATAATATGAGTCTGGGAATAAATCATGGTAGTTGATAAGACATTAATCATAAATTAGTCATGATACATGATCTATTAGAGAAAAACAAATGAATAAGAAATGAGTTTGGGGAAAACAAACTATCCTACAAAATAATTTCCTTAGTACCTGAGGATCATTTATAGTACTATCATAGTGGATTGATTTTACTACCCATACCATATATTTAGTCATTTAACACTAACATGTCTAATATAGTGGTTTAGGATCACTTACCATACCATCATTGATGTCAATGTTCATGCCCATGATTATCATAGTTTATTTGGTTCCCTCACCAAACCATCATTTTAGTTAAGGTATACACCTAATAATATCATAGTGGATTGGGTTCCCACAAAAAACTATCATATTATTCATTGTTCACTCTCAATAATATTATAGTCAACACATTTCATTATTAAATTGGGTTTACTCCCCATTACCATCCTATTTATGTCATTACATATATTCACAATTACCTAATCAATTAGATTGTAATATAGTTAAACACAATTCCATCATTTAATGAAAATTATAAATCTGTGTTTCACATTATCATAAAAAATTGTTCATATAATAACTATTGAAATGGAAATATGTTTCATAAATATTTTAGTATAGAATAACTTATGTAAAAGAAATGGGTTTCATAGACATTAAATATATTAATTATCACATAAAATATGGAAAACATAGTGGGTTTTAAAAACATCTTGTCAACATAATAATCAAACATCCTAATAAATAATAAATTCAGATTCATTGTACCATATACACACTAAAACATAGAAAATATTAAATGAAGTAAAATTATATAATAAATTCTTCTAAATGATTACTTGTAAATTTTTTGGGGAAAATATATGTATCACTTTTAAATCTCTAAATTAGAATATAAAAACTCATAAATATTAAATAACACATTTCCAATGAATAAATCATTATAAATATATCGAGAAACAATTAATCATTTATTGTACCTGATGGTGTGAAATATTGTTAATGTCTTACACATTAAAAAAATCATTCATTTCCAACATTCGGTATGAAGTGTAAAGTAAAATGTTTTGGAATAACGCCAAAATATTGCATTAATTTTTTTTTGAATAGATCATACGTGGGTAAAAATTAATATTAATAATAAATGTATAATATTAGAATCATTTATTAAAATAGTTTTATAAATCATGCACATGGAAGAAAATGGATTTTCTACTGAGGAGATAAATAAAGTTGACTTTATTTAACAAAATTATTATGTTATATTTAGTTATTAAATATATGAAAAATGATAAAATACATGTAATATAGAGATATTAAAAGACTAATATATTATTCATGTGTTTCTTCAGATATATATCATATTATTTTATCTACCAAAACATAATCATAAACAATATTAATAAAAAATATGATTATAACATAAAACCATTACCAGTTGGTAAATTTAGAGTAATACGCCCCATTAAATAAATAAAATAGATATATTTTTAAATCACCATAATTTTTATCATAATAATCAAAACAATAATTAATGGAATTTATATACACTATAGAAATGAAAAAAGATGTAAATATAGAATGTATCTCAATGAAAAAATAGTTAAACAAAACTCCCTTATGTCATGTCCTAAATTCCAACATATGTGTTTGATAATCAAGTAATATGAATATTATTTAAATATATATATATATATATATTGAAGAAAAATATTCAAATATATAATAATATATATTTTTAACTAATAAAAAATTATCAAATATTTATTAACAATTCATTATTAAAATCATTGTTTTGGGTAACAACTATTGTTTTCATGTATATTTTGGTTTAGTACTTTCAGCCATCATATATTGATCATGGTTCCATCATCTCTAGAATGTAAATAATTATACAAATATTATATTATATTTATATATATATTTGTACTTACCAATAAAATTTAGAGATGGAATCATTAATTACAACATTTACAGAGATGTTAGGTCATATGTGTGCATGTTTGTTGTTTTCGTTTTTTTATGGATGCCCTAAATGAAAATATTAATATATTTTACCATTAAAAAATATTTTTTTTATGTATATAATATATAAAATATTTATTTAATAAATATATCCTTTTTACCAACCATGTCAAAATAAAATAAAAAATATATCACAGCGGTTTGTGGACGCTATAGTCCACACATATGGATGTGGATGATTTCATTTTCCTGTGAATTGGAAGGTTAGAAGTTACCTTTTATACAATAATATTAGGAGTGTAATAATATTATATTTATAATATAAAACATAAATAAATCATTAAATCTATCAAAGAGTTTTAGTTATAGAAGATGAATTACATGGGTTCACAATGTGGTTGTTTGTTGTAAACTTGCTCAATGGTTTTGTTCCCATTTTATTAATGGTGGGATAGATGTAGCTTATGAAATTAACCAAATTAAATATAAATATATGTGAGATATTTATGTAATTGTATCATCATGGTTGAATAAAATTTTTAGAGATATTCAAATAAATAATATAAAAATTAAAGGTTAATAACTATACCTCTTCTTTAGAAATCCTCAATACATGTATACATAAAGAATTCCAATGATTGTATTATAATAAAATGATGTGCTATAGGTGATTGGGAGAGACGTAAGGAAATAATTTCTATGTTATTTTCCTATCATAGATTCATTTTATGTTTGGTGAAAATAGGTTAGTAGGTCCAATTTTGTAATTGAGAAGTAGTGATATTTTTCAAAATACGAAAAATAATTCAATAAGGAGATATCAATATCATACCATGTTCTATAAAATTCAATAAATAATTGAATTAGTAAATATATAGTCAATCCAAAACTCTGAATTATAGACTTACAATTTTTTAAACATTTTATTCCTTTTATATATTATGTTACTCAATATTTCCATTTTAGTTTTTTCATATAAAGAAGCTTTTTACATAGGTAATTTAAAATTTATTCATAAGATAAAAATGTTCTATATTAAGTAATTTGGACCGCATTATTATAAATATAAAATCTAATTCATCAAATAAAAATAAAATTTTTCCTAAAATTAATTTTATCACTTATACACATAATGTGCAGAACCCTATTTTAACATTAAACTAAGAAATTAATTTTTTCCATTAAATGGTAATAATTTTACAAATTATGTTTGAATCAGATCATAAATGTATGTGTGATGATATTTTATACAATATAATATTTATTGTATTCTATTTAAATATTTATATTATTCTTATATATATATATATATAATTATTTTCATAAAATATTAATAATGTCATTGTTCACACTTCCATTTATATGACTTTAAAAAAACTACAAAAAATATTGAATTGGTATATAAGCCTCTTAGAATTCCCTAAAAGTTTATTAATATCTAAAAATTTTGTGGAAGATAATAATTATTTAAATTATATTGCTTTTATTTTTCTTAGAATACTATATTTTATTTTCCATTTAATTAACTAATTACTACATCGGTGTTGTATAAGCAGCTGAGCTGATTATTTCATCACAAAAAAATAGATAAATCATCATGTTAATGAAAATTAATTTTATATGAATATGAATATTTATAACTTAATTTAGCACCTTTTATCCCTATGTGATAAAAGAATATATTTTTTTATTTAAGAGAGTTACATTTTGTACTTTTCATTATTTATATTTGCATAAAGGTCATAATC
Organism: Viscum album; assembly: GCA_963277665.1. Lineage (NCBI taxonomy): Eukaryota > Viridiplantae > Streptophyta > Magnoliopsida > Santalales > Viscaceae > Viscum > Viscum album. The sequence goes on along the minus strand of OY728121.1, from coordinate 1,571,366,735 downwards.
ATTTCCCTATGAATACAAAATTATAAATTTTAAACAATTGATGAGATATGATCAAAATAAGGAAATCCAATCAAAATTATACAAATTTTTATTTTATTATTACCCTTATCTATTTATCTTAACACCATATAAACTTTTTATACACATAATCATATAAATTAATTTTTAATACATTTTGTATTCATTCTGGTAAAAAATAATCCTCAATATATTAGAATATATTAATTATGATTATAAAAATATTTTAAACCATTTTATCCAATGAAATTAAAATAATTTGAATAATTTAATGTGTAATTAAATATCCAAGGGAAAAGAAAATCGATTTTATGAAAAATGAAATTTTCTATAATAATAAGAATTTACAATCACATTATGACTAGTAATCATCAATATTTTAATTTGAAGAGATTTATTTTAAAATTTTGCAATTAAAATGAAATTAGTTATAATATTATATGGAAAATGGTTATTATATCACTTTTTGAAAAAATCCAAAAAACAATGGACACAAATTATTGATATTTAATTAAATTATATAAAATATCTATAGTTTTAACTATTTATTGAAAAGTCATTCATTTTAGAAAAATAATAAAAATTTTAATTATTTTATTTTTTATATAATGATTTCAAAAAATATATATGTTCTATGAAATTTAATTTATAATAATTTATCAAATTAGTTATGATACTTTTTCACTAAAATAAATAAATAATATTATAGAAAATATAATTTTGATGAATAAAATAAAAATGATTAAAATTCAGAAATTATTTATTAATTATTTATCAATTCATATATATTGATTGAGAAATATATATATTTCATAAATTAATTAACATTATTCAAAATTTTGGACTTAATAGCTATGTTATGAAATTATAATTAAAATAAGAATATTTTAGGGTTCAATTAGGCTCGACATTCCATGTCGTACAAGATATCAAAAAAATTATTTTTTTCAAAACTCATGGAGTTACATTCTACCCCTTTTAATAAATTTCATGCTAAAAATTTGTTCTTTTTCTCAATAACCAATGGGTTTCCTTATAAAAATACTATTCTTGGAATACCACATTACATAAATGGTATATAAAACATCCTTTTATTATGTGATAAATGGTTGTTTAAAAGAAATATATAATAAAAAATCATAAGGATTTAATGTATGTAAACATTAGTGGGAGGATAAAAAATATAATTTGAGGAGAAAAATAATTTCCAAGGGAATATATCATTTTATAGATAATATTTTCTAATGAATGTAAATTACCATTAATCTATAAATCTATATAGCCTGAAAAGATCATTTATTCATAAACAATCAAGGTAAAATTATAAATGTTTATTTAAATATTATTTTTCAAAAGTTGACTATTTATTTTAACATCAAGATACTGATGATAAAAAAAATATACTAAATTGATTTATTTCTATTTATTATGAATACTTTTATCATATTGTTTGTGCTTTGGTAAATTTATACTTCATTTAATGCTCCAATAAATAAATATACAAGATGAATTTTTTTATACCCGGAGCATTATTATTTTCTATTAACATATCATAAGATCTATAAAATTGTGACAAGTCAAACTATTTTTCTAAATGTATTTTACATACAATAAATGGTTAGAAAAAGTGGCCAAAATGATATTTTAATCTATAAAACTACTATAGTACCACCCAATGTTCAATGTAATACATTAATAATTTATTAATCATTAAAACCATTACAAATTTTTTTTGAACAAAATTAAAATTCAAAAACATATGTTGAATACCTATAAATTTCAAAAATAATCATGACACTGCCCCTCAAACATTTTAAATTATCTCTTAATTTCACAATCACAATATTTGATTTCCAGGATCACCACAAAATATCAATGAAAATATATATTACTCACAAAATTAATTATATCCTTAGTTGATAAATAATAACATTAACTATAAAAATATTTCATTAACTATAAAATGATGGAAACACCATCATAAATTAGTTTTTCACCAAATCACTAATCAATATGAATTCTAGGAAGCCTATTAGTTTTAGGATGTTTATTTCCGTCATGTATTTATCCAAACAATTCATTATTATTTGAATATAAAGAACTTATTAAGGGTTATATTTCTCCTAAAAATGTGTATTTCATAAAATATCATCTTACATTTAAATAAATTTTCTAGTTCAATGGTACAATTTAACATGTTCCTTTAAATCCATTAATAAAACCAATTTATAATAATAATTTTATGTTTCATGGTTCTTATCATCATCATACCATTGATGTGACACTTATATAAAAATATTTTTTAAATCCTAAAATATGAAAACATCAATCCTTCGAATTCAATGATTGAAATATCACAGTTGATTTATAATTCTATGAGTTAACTGTTGTATTAGGTTAATGACATCGATAATTCCGATGTTTATTATTTATATGACATTTACCTCAAAAATAATTATTTTCTATTTTGTCTTTATTCCCACATATAAAAAATATTCCCCTACAATTAACTCTTTATATAAGGTATCTCATTCAAAATTTATAATAGAATTGAAAGAGATTCTTTTTCATTAATGGTGTCCGCAATTGAATGTCTTAGAAAAATCTCACCTTCTCATCATTGTTGGGAATTATATTTGGATAATGTTTATTTTGATAATAATATATATTAATAACTAATATTTCTTAATCACACTATATTTATTGTCATTTATAATCAAAAAAAATTCATATAATCACATAATTGTAAATAACTTTATGTTTTAACAATATTCCTCTAGGTTCCATCCAATTACTAAAACAAAAAATGCGTATTATGGGAAAAAAATAAACATCTTGGAAAACTATATATTCCTTTATTTAATTTATTATTGATTACATTTTATTTTAATGATATGATATAATATATGTATCATAATTCATTCCTTTCCATCATTAATTCAAATCATTCGTGATTATTCATATGAAAAATGTGAATTAACTTAAGTATTTCTTCTAAAAATATCAAACTAGGTATTCAGTAAGGGAACACTAACCATAAACCTAAATAATATTTGGGATATAATTGACCAGCGCTTTTGAGAACTATATTCAATAGAAACCTCTAAGTAAAAAAACAATATACACTTTAGTATCTATAATGATATTCCCTCATAAGAAAACAAGAATCCTTTAATTATAATAACATAGGAAGTTATCCAATAGTTAATATTATCATAATGATTCTCCCTATATTTTATTAATTATAGTTATAAATATTAAATAATCTATTCCGAGATAAAAATTGTAGAGAGACATAGATATCAATAATATATATCACATTATAACTTATTTAATTTCATTACATCAATGATCCATTCATGAATCTTATAGGTCTACTGTCATTAGAAATCTATATACATAACAGAAGCTTCATCAGTTAACTAAATCATACCCCATTATTTTCTTCATGTATATATTTTTATAAGAAATATAAAAAATAAAACATTTCATCATAACCTATGAAAGAAATCATAATAAGCTGTGAACTAAGATGACCTATAAGGGTAAACAGGGAATTCATAAATGATAACATAGGTATAACATGAGTATAATCTTATGAGAAAACATTCATAAAATTTTATAACCAACCTGGAATATCATAGGTCATAATTTTAGTCATGTAATAAATCATGGTAGTTCTAAAGACGAGAATCATAATAGAATCAATGAACATTAGACATGAGAGAAAACTATAAGCATCATAAATGAGTTTGCTACATATAGATAATCATTCAAATTAATTTTTATAGGTGTCAAAGATCATTCAAAAGATACGAATACTAGACTTGGTTCACTTCCCAAAACATTATAATAGTAAATTTCACCACCATTAATATTTTAGTGGATTGGGTTCACTACACACACCATTTCATTAGACAAGTATTACTCCAAATACTGTCATATTGGATTGGTTTCATTCCCCCAAACCATTTTAGTATTAAATGATCAATCCCTAGAGTATCATGGTATATTAGGATCATTCATCAAACCATTATATTATTCATGGTTCACTCCCAAAAATATCATAATCGAAAAATAAACTTTCTGTACTTCCCTCACTCCCCATTCATGTATTATTTATTTCATGAGATATTCATCATTACCTAGGGAATTGGAGGACTATATAATACTAGACCACCCATATCAAGATGAAAATAATACATATGTGTGCAAAATGAAAATAAAACATTAATCATATCACAACCTATTATAATAAAATGGCATATATAAACACTTCATCATTTAATAAACCATGAAATAGAAATATTTTTTATATTTGTTACATTACATCATAATAAAATTACCAATAGAAAAATGAATGTGTTTCATAAATATATTTCCTTCATAAAAATTAAACATGAAAAAAATGAATAAGGGTCGTGTAATTAGATCCAACCCTACTAAAGGTTAGGAAACTTTGATGGATGATATCTTAGATAAATAATGATTTAAAAAGATCACTTTAAAATTTAATTGACGAAAATTTCATTTTCAAGTTGCAATCCCATATAGTAGATTTAAAAAACTCCAAAATATTAAATAAAACATTTTAATTTAAAATAACATGGTAAACATCTAAAGGATTTATAATATTTTTGATACGTCATGATGATGTTAAATACCATTCATGATGAATGAATTAAAACAATGATTGATTTCACATTTTTAGTAAAATGTAATGAGTAAATAATAATGGAATGCAACAATAATTTTCCATTTAAGAAAAATGTTAAAATACAAATAATTATAATAATAAAATTTAGAAATCATATGATAGTTGTAAAAACCTTTTTTTTATTTTCATAACAAAACATGAACATTACATAGATAGGATTTCTACAAAAGAGATAAATAAATTTGATTTTAATTAATAACATTTTTATGGACTACATACTTCATAAATATAAGAAAATAAAAAATACATTTATTGAAAAGAAATAACCATAGGATAGTAATATTCATGTGTTTTAGGAGAGATATATCATAAAATTTCATCATAGTAAACTTAATAAAAAATATTACCCCTAAATAATGAGTTTGTAACATAAGTACCTTGCCACTTTCGTAAATTTTTAATCTGAGTATCAAAGAAATAAATAACCATATATGGATTTGTAACACCTCATAATATGATTAATTATAATCATGAAGTTCATTCACATTCATTATATATGCCCCATAAAAAACAAGTGGTGTATATGGCATGTGTGTCACCAAAATAAAAGTGACATTGAAATCACTTACCACTGGTCCAACATCATTCATATGAATTAATACCTCCTATATAATACAAATTTATTTTTTATAAATATATTATCTAAAGTTAATAATATATATTTTACTATATATTATTTACTTCTAAACATTTATCACACACTTATTAACAATTATTAATTAAAATTATTATTCTAGGTAATAAAAACATTGATTACCAAGTGTATTTTTGTTTGGTAGTTTTGATAAATGTAAATTGATCACGACATAATCATAAATATGTGTTTAATAATTATAAAAATATCTTATATATTAATTATATATATTTTGTGTCATAAAATATATTTTTAGATAGGAAAATTAAATAAAATATTCTTGTGGATGGTAAGTTATATGTACACTTGAAGAATGATACCATTTTTTCGATGGATGGAATGAAATAAAGGTTAATTAAAAATCATAATATTTGAAAAAACATTATGTCATAGATTTCATATATATTCATTAAATATATCATTATAAAAATACATGTCAATATTAAGTTAAAAATTAATCAATTCATTTCATGGAGGTTTTAGTCGATACATATACACATGTTACATTATCATTTTCCAATAGATTAAAAGGTAAGAAATTAGATGTGATATTATAATTGAAGTAATATAAATAATTGATAAATATTATATATTTATAAAAATTGTGAACAAAATTATCTCCAGTCATGAGGGTGGTGATGGAATATAAATTTTGTTGGTTCATGAGGGAGAATTATGCTGAACAGAGGATAAATAGTTTCATATGAAATATTAAGAAAGATGAATTTGAAGTAGGATATAATGTTATTATAATAAAATATCATTATATGGTAGTTACTTATTTTAATTATACCATCATTTTAAAATATTATGTATAGAAGTTGGAAGATGAAATTAAATGAAAACGCATGGTTATTAACTATACCTCTTCTTCAGAAACCCTCTACAACATTTTAAATACTCCATTACTATGATAGTTTTATGATAAAAATAGGGATTTGGGTTTTGTAGGGGGATATAGTTATGTGATTTTTTATAAACATGGATTAACTAAAATTTTATTTATGTATGATCAAAAGAGGAAAGGCGGCCTTTCATATGTAAGAAGGACTGAAATTTTTATTAAAACCAAAAACAAAATCAATAATGATAAGTCACTATCAAACCAAGTTCTTCAAAAATATACAAATAATGGTTTATATTAATTATAAGGTCAATGAAAATCATGAAAATTGAAAATCATTTTTTATTTTTATTCCAATTACTTTTAAGGTTACTCACATTTACCGTTTCATTTTTCACGACTATAACTTATATTTTACCTATGTAATTTATCCATTGATGTTTAAAAATAAAGTTTCCTTATTATATAAATTGGACCAAAATATAAAAAATTATAATTAAAATTTTTAAAATAAAAAAAACAATTTTTGTGGAAACATATTTTTCTAACGTTGTCATGTAATGCACAAAACAACATTTTAGCCGTAACCAGAGTAATTAATTTTTATAATTTTTTGATAATAGTTATAATATAAGGTGAAAATTTGACCATAAATTACTATTTGGTAGATTTTTATATCCTATTATTCTCTCATTATTCGATATAAATGTTTTTATTTTTCAAAATTATTTAATTTATATTGTTTTTATAAAATATTATTAATGTTTTTTTCACTCCATTCAATTAATTAACTTTAAAGACTCCAATAAATTATATTACAAATAAAAGAAATTAAAAACTCCGAAAATTTTAATAATTATCTAAAAACATTAACATAATAATATATTCTGATTATATTAATTATATTATTTTTAAAATCATTTAATTTATTTTCCTTTTTATTATATAATTACTACATTAGAGTTTCTTGACCATTTAATTTAATTATTTTCCAACAAAAAATATAAAAAAATAAATATGAAAAGGAAAAATAATTTATTACTGTAATGAATATTTATAACCTAACATACATTATTCTTATCCCACTATGATCACATTTGATTTTTTTAAAAGTAATATAGTGACATTTTGTCATTTCCAAAACTTGAATTACTATAATGGTTATAATCCTAGACATATGTATTCAATATAGGATGTATCAGGTAATTGGAAACTTTTCTTTAGAAATATTGACTTAAAATATAAATAATACATTTTTTTCTAATTAAAACCATTATCACTTTAGTTTAATTCTTGTAAATATATTTTAACATTAAATGTGGTAACAAATATTTACTATTTACACTATTCACTATGACCATAAATTAAGTATAAATTATAACATAATATTATTTAGGATGATATAAAATATGAAATTCATTTATTCAAATTCAATTTATCGATGTGGTATAATTTAATTCATATTAATCCCACTACCACGATGAAAATTGTTTTTCCAAAAAAAAATATGTTTTTCATAGAAACTATCAATTTACCTAAACACTATGAACAATAATCATAATTATTATAATATCATTACATATAGATAGAAATATAATATATACATTTAATTCTAATTTTTATTCATTAAGAGTTATTTTAGTTTGTATTAATGTGTAAATATAATTAATATAAAAATAATTTTTTTTGAAACTTATTTTCAAGAAGAAAAAGATATAATAAAATAAATAAAATTAATCATTTAAATTAATTTAATTATATTATTATAAAATAAATTCATAATATTTAAATTTAAAAGAAAATATAAAATCCAATTTATATTATTTAATGAATTGAAATGAATGGATTTTAAAATTCTGTAATTCTAAATATTCACAAAAGCCATTCATTTTAGAGAAAAATCACCCTAAATTAATTTTTCATTTCTAAAATCTAAAATAAATTTATTTTTAAAAAATAAATTTTCATTAAATTATTGAAACTAATTATAGAATTTTCTCATAAAAATTAAAAAAAATTATGAAGAAAAATTTTGAAATAAATAAATGACATTAATATAATTTGACTAATTAATTAAATAACATTTGTCAGTACATTTATATTGGTTTATCCCATTATATATATTAAAAAAATTGATAATATTATCACATGAAAATTTATTATCTTTTTTATAGAGGAAATATTTAGTTAATAATATATCACGATTCTTTTAGGCTCGGTGTTTCATGTAATATACACTATTGAGCAAAGTTTTATTTTATTATAAACCTTAGTGTATAAAATATTTATATAATTGATTTAAAAATGATTATGGATTTGTGGTTTCTATGTAGGATTTAATTCTCCATATGAATATATAATCCATGTCTAGATTCACATAAAATTAATCATATTTTTTAGGATAATGTTGTTAGTATATTTTCTGTTTTTTAATATAATTTTTAATATGTTTTGATGATGTTTATAAACAATAGGTTCTTCATCTTTCCACATTAAAACTTTTTTATAAAACATAATACATAACTATAATTTTTCTATATACATAGAAGTAACTTTAATACTTAAAATGAAGGATTATTATATTATAGTATCACTTTTGAAAACATATTTGTCAAAAAAAAATACGCAATATTTCATGTTCATAATTAAGTATAATATTTCATATCATATAAATATCATACATAAAGGTATATATGGTGTTGATAAATCATTAAATTTTTAAAATGATATAAAAAATATTTTTACTCAATATGTATATAATATTTTACAGATATATAAATTTTAATATTACATAGTGGAAATACATAATATTTAATCTAATCATATATGAATCCAGATATCCTGATATATTGTGGTTAATTTATGGAAGAGGAAATACAGATGTGTATTTATGTACATATATTGTAACATCCCAGGTAAATAAAGAATAAATAATTTTCATATTTATTAATATTTACGAATTAAATATTAATTTTACTTTAAAGGGGTTTCTATGTTCGATAGCGTACCCGATAGGAAACAAAGAGTTTCTTTGAAATCTTATGTTGCACACTAGTAATAAAATAATAATATTTTAAATGGTAGTTAACTCTTAGTCGTTCTATAGGTGGGAATTAATAGAAATAACTAAAATATGATTATATATGTTTTTTAAATGTTTTTATATTTATCCAATAAAATATAAATGCTTAAAATAAGAAAAGAATTCAATTTTAGGCATATATACTCTAATTTTCACTAAAGGTTCACTTATCGCCTTTTGATGGAGAACCGTCATTAAATATAGTTTTGTTCACTCTTATATATTCTATTGGACCAAATAATACTCTTCTTTAGAATCAGGACATCAAAATTTACTTTGTGTATTTTTTTGGTATTTTTCCGATAAAGTTCATTTTTTTATGAATAATGAAAAATGTTGTATTTTAATTCAAAACCTATTTTTAGTCTAATTTATTTATATGATTATATTATATTTTGAATTGGTTTTAAATTTAAATTAGAATATATTTTTACCATTTAATCCAATGGTGGTCATTGTAATTAATTTCACTTTGAAATTGCACTTAAACTAGTGTCAATATTTTGATACTTATTATTTCATAAAAACACGCTATTTTCTCTGACAGCGGGAATTAATTATTAAATTAATCAATTTAACTTATATGTTTTGAATTCTGAATATCAAATATTCCTTAGGGTTAATTTTTGGTATTTTTCTGAAAAACTTCAATTTTTGATGAATAGTGAAACCACTAAGTGGCAGTTAAAAAAACTGATTTTTCATTTAAATGAAATTTTACCACCTATGTGTTTTGAATTTCAAAAAATATGACATACATGGTTGTCATTAAGAAGTAAAATTTGGTTCAATGAGATTAAAATAATTTTTTGGTGAATAGTAACTTTTAAGTTTTTAATCGTGATTAGAGGTAATTAGTGTAATTTAATGTAATAATAATGTTTTAATAATATTAAATGACCTAGACACATGTCATACACTTATTGTATGTGTCATGGACGAACAATAAAATCCATGGGACAACTTGGAGACCCCATGGAGCCACTTTGGTAAGAAAATGACATTAATAACTTTTTATTTAATGTTTAAGTAAAAATGTGAGAAACATGAGTTGTTTGACTAAAACAATTTTTAAATGCGGTTATTCAAGTAATATTTTTTACTATAAATATTCATTAGAAATATAAAAGAATGTTCTACATCCTGATATTTGTTTTATTATTTTTAGACATTAAATAAATTAAATTATTTATGAGACCATGATGATGCAGCGATTACCTCATTATTTAACGATTTAAATCAAATGAAAAGATAATGAAAAATATAATACCTACACATGTAAAAAAACCAATTGGATTGGGGGATTTATAACTCTTATCTCCTTATCCTAGAATTATATAATTTTGGGACCTTTTAAATCCGAAAATCATTTTATAATAAAGTAACTGTTTATAACTTTCCAAGAGTGCCCCTCCTCTCCTCTTATAAAAGGTCCTCACCTCTACCACCATACCCACTCCTCTAAAGCCTTCGGCTCAGCCAACCCCTGCCCATTTTGTCTCTCCACATCCCTATATTACTCTTATAAGCCTCACTTTGGGCTAAAGTCTTCCCAAGGAAGCCTTTGAGCTCAAATCAAAAAGAGTTTCTCGTTTTAATGGCAGTGTTTTCTCTTGTGTTCTTATGTTTTATTTTGCTTCTCCAACCCCCTAAACTATTTTTATTCCTTTCTTTTGTAACAACACCAGTATCATAAATATACTAGGATGTTGTTATGTGAAGTATAAGAGCTACACTTACACACACCTACATCTAATGGTTAAAGAACATACTGTTTCTGTGGATGGAGAATTTCAGCCTCACAAAATGATGATTGTTCAACACTCATATAACACCTTCAAAGGTGGCCATTAATATGTCACTATATTTATATATGATTTATAATATGTTTATGTCTTACTTAATCTTCTGTATTTTTCATTTATGGAATACCTTTATGGTTTCCATTATGGGTAAACGCGATATCTTCAATTTAGGAAGTGCGGACTACCGCCCCCTTAAAGTGATTTGATTCGTTAATGACATATATGGGACGTATAAAGGATGGAGTTAAAGTTATTATATATGATGTTATACTGGAATTATAATATACCATTATATCATTATTATTTCTTTCCATTAAAGTATGAGATAGAAATGAAAGTAGCGTTCATGCGTACGTACGGCTTACCGTCTCCATGAACGGTGCATTTAATTTCTTATCCCCAAATGTAATGTACTATTATAAGCACATATATATAATGGATATATATGATTTATGTTACATCTAAATTATTAATATAATTATGGAATTAAAATATACATATCTCTCATTTATTTTTAATTCCATTAATATGACATAGAAATGAAAGTAGCGTTCATGTGTACGTACGGCTTACCGTCTCCATGAACGGTGCATTTCATTTATTTCCTATAAATGATTATGTAATATTATAAATTCATTTATATACTGAATATATATGATATATATGATATCTACATCATGAATATAATTCTTGATATAATCGATATTTTACCACATGAACAACATGTAATTATAAAGAGTTTATTTTTTACTCAAGTACCAATGATCGAAAAAAATGACCATTTTTAAATTAAATAATTACATAGTGTTCATAACATGGTATTAAGTGATATAAAAGGAATAATGAACTAGAAAAAGGTTCTTAATAAATTATAAATTAACTCAACTTTATTATTCAGGATGTTAAAGAATGATTGATTCAAGTCGGACCCGAGGTATGGGACTTCGTCTCAATCTCCGATCATTGAGGCATATTTTGTTTTATACACAACTTTTTTTATGTGGTGTATAAACCCATTTGACATTTATATTTATTCAAAAGGAATCTTTTTTATACGAAGTGTTTTACTAAACTAAAAAAGGAATGTTTTTTTGTCGTACGTATGCGGCGACAACGACTTCTCCGCCACTGTGACCATTATTTGAGTTTCGGCTTCCTCTACAAGCCATAACTTTTTTTTAATGAAAAATAAATTCCATGTTTTACTTTTCTTTAATTTTGGTATTGAAAAATGTTTTCATAATGTTTTTATTATATCAATGTGTTGTATTGATATCTTGTGATTGAAATGTGTAAATGTTATGTTTCCTTTATGTATGATTTATATGATACGATTATGTTATGGTTCTTGGGAATTTATATGAAGATGGGTGGTTCCATGATAAACTAATGGCAGGTGAGCCCAATATAGCTCTCCAATGCATTGGGTAATGTGAAGGAGTTAAACGTTATGGTTTCTCCGAATAGATTTAGGGAATATACTGTGATGGGTATTCCAAACGTAACCAAGAGGGTTACTCCCAACGTAAGAATGTTATGAATGCCTCAAGTTACATTTATGTATTATGATTTCTATGATTTATTCCTTATTTTAGGATGTATGTTAACTTGCTTATGTTTTATGAGTAAAGTATTATTTCATACATGGACTAATGTTTTCACTTCATACATTTATATCCCTTACTGAGCATTTTATGCTCATCCCGTGTTTTTGAAATGTTTTTCATAGGTCAAGGGAAAGGTAAATGATGTGATGATAGTGTCAATGAAGTGTCAAGAAATAATCCATGTTTTATTTTAAATATGTTTCCGTTGATGGGAAAAAAGAGTTTTATCTTTTATGTAACCACTCTGTTTAAATGTGGAATGTAATGCATGTTTTATGATCTAATTCTCTAAAACTCTAAACCTTAAAAGATCCTCAATGTGAATTATTCATTTAGTTCAATATTAAGCAAGGTTTAAGGCTTGGGCCATATAGTTGGTTTCAGAGGTCGGTTTAGACAACTTTCAGAGTTACGATATTGTTAAATTAATGTCCATAAATTAATTTAAGGTCCAATTTAAATGATATAGCATTTACAGATTACCATGTTTCTTCGCCTAAGATAGTTCTGTGTTAAGAATCGTTTTTCATAGAGGAAACAGAGAAACTTTTTTGGGAAGGCATAGAGAAAGAAATGACCTTCCAAATCAGCATCCTGAGATGGTCAGAACCAGAATTGAACAGTTTTTTTGCAGTGATGGCTTAGTTTACTCAGGTGAAAAATGTTGGATTTTTTAATTGATGATATTTTGGTGTTTTATAAAAGTAAAGAGGAGCATGAAATTCATTTAATGGTTATATTTCGAACATTAAAAGAAAAGAAATTGTATGGAAAATTTAGAAAGTTTCAGTTTTGGTTACAACAAATTTCTTTCCTTGGTCACATTGATTCAAAAAATGGCATAATTGTTGATCATGCTAAAACAAAAGTTGTTGAAGAATGGCCAAGACCCACAAATGTAACCGAGATCCGTAGTATTTTTGGTTTGGCAGGTTACTACTGAAGGTTTGTTGAAAATTTTTCACAGTTATCTAGTGCAATGACTAAGCTAACTCGGAAGGGTGTTAAGTTTATCTGGACAAAAGAATGTGATGATTGTTTTCAGGAGTTGAAAAGAAGATTGGTGAACGCTCCAGTTTTGGCACTTCCTTCCATGAATGGTGAGTTTGTTATATACAGTGATTCTTTATTGAAGGGACTTGGTTGTGTCCTTATGCAAAATGATTAGGTAATTGCATATGCTTCACGACAGTGGAAAACTCATGAGGTAAATTACCCTACACATGATTTGGAATTAGCTACGGTTGATTTTGCTTTAAAAATTTGGAGGCATCATTTGTATGGAGTAAAGTGTGAAATATATACCGATCACAAAAGTTTAAATTATATAGTCACATAGAAAGAATTGAACAAGATACAGAAGGAGATGGCTAGAATTAATCATGGATTATGATTATACAATTCATTACCATCCGGGAAAAGCTAATAAAGTGGTTGATGCTTTGAGTTGAAAAAGTAATGCTTCATTAACCATGCTACGTTTGGACCATGATCATTTTGTTAAGGATTTGATGAACTTTGGCATAGAAGTTGTTGGTGCAGGATGTCCTTTTGTTTTGTTTCAGGTATCAGTGAAATCTTCTTTATCAGACAGAAGTAAGCAAGCACAGAAGCAAGACACCAAGTTGCAGAAAAAGGTAGAGCAGGTTCGGAAGGGTAAGTTGCCTAAATTCAACATTGATAATGATTTTGTTTTGAGATTTGGGAAGAGATTGGGTGTGCCTTGTGATTCACGGTTGAAGAGGGAGTTGTTATGTGAATCTCATAGTTCTCCATTTTCAGTTCATCCAGGAAGTACTAAGATATATAGAGATCATCAAGAGTATTACTGGTGGGACGGAATGAAAAGGGATATTGCTGATTTTACTGTGAAGTGTTTGACATGTCAATAGGTTAAAGAAGAGTGACAGTTACCGAAAGGGATGCTTCAGCCTTTACCAGTGCCAGAGTGGAAATGGGAGAATATATCCATGGACTTAGTTGTGGTATTTTCGAATACACCTCAAGGTAATAATGCAATCAGGTTTATTGTTGATCGCTTGACTAAATCTCATCATTTCCTAGCTATACGAGATACTTTTTCCCAAGATAAACTTTCCCGTTTGTATGTTAAAGAGATAGTCAGGTTACATGGAGTTCCTCTTTCCATTGTATCTGACCGTGATCCCGGGTTTACTTATAACTTTTGGAAGGGCCTGCAGAAGTCGTTGGGTACTGAATTAAATTTTACTACAGATTTTCATCCTCAGTCAGATGGGCAGTCAGAACGAACAATTCAGAATTTGGAGGATATGCTACGTGCTTGTTCGATGGATTATCAGGGAAGTTGGGACCAACATCTTTCTTTGATTGAGTTTTCATATAATAACAGTTTTCATTCCAGTATATTGATGGCTCCGCTTGAAGCATTATATGGGAAGCGGTGTCGAACTTCGGCTTTTTGGGATGAAGTGGGTGAAAGGAAGCTGATCGGACCAGAATTGGTAGAAGAGATGGCAGAAAAAGTTCAGTTGATTCAGAAACACATGAGAACAGCTCAGACCAGACAGAAAAGTTATGCAGATAACCGGATGAAGGATCTATCTTTCGAGGTAGGTGATAATGTCTTTCTCAAAGTTTCGCCATGGAAAAATGTGATGTGATTTGGTAAGAAAGGAAAGCTGAGTACAAGGTTCATTGGACCATATGAAATTCTGGAGAAAGTTGGATCAGTTGCATACAGAGTGTAATTACCTCTGAGTTCATCTCAGGTACATATTGTTTTTCATTTTTCTATGATGAAGAATGTATATGCCAGATCTGTCTCATGTTTTGAGTCCAGAGGTAGTTCAGCTGGAAGAGAATCTATCTTATGAGGAACAACCGGTCCATATTCTTGACCACAGGGAGCAAGTTCTGTGGAATAAGTTAATTCACCAGGTACAGGATTTATGGAAAACCCATATTGTTGAAGGGGCAACATGGGAATCTGAAAATGCTATGAGGGATAAATACCCCCACTTATTTTGATAAGTGAATAAAAGTTCGAGGACGTAGTTCCCAAAAGGGGTGAAGGATGTAACATCCCAAGTAAATAAAGAATAAATCATTTTCATATTTATTAATATTTAAGAATTAAATATTAATTTTACTTTAAATGGGTTTCTATGTTCGATAGCGTACCTGATACGCAAGAAAGTGTTTCTTTGAAATCTTACGTTGCACACTAGTAATAAAATAATATTATTTTAAATGATAGTTAACACGAAGCCATTGTATTGGCAGGAATTAATATAAATAACTAAAATATGATTATATATGTTTTTTAAATGTTTTAATATTTATCCAATAAAAGTTAAAGGCCCAAAATAAGAAAAGAATTCAATTTTAGGCATATATACTCTAATTTTCACTAAAGGTCCACTTATCGCCTTCTGATGGAGAACCGTCATTAAATATAGTTTTGGTCACTCTTATACATTCTATTGGACCAAATAAAACTATTCTTTATAATCTGGACATAAAAATTTACTTTGTGTAAATTTTTTGTGACAATGTTCATTTTTTTATGAATAGTGAAAAATGTTGTATTTTAATTCAAAACCTCTTTTTAGTCTAACTTATTTATATGAATAGATTATCTTTTGAATTAGTTTTAAAGTTAAATTAGAATATATTTTAACCATTTAATCCAACGGTGGTCATTGGAATTAATTTCACATTGAAATTGAACTTAAACTAGTGTCAATCTTTTGATACTTATTGTTTCATAAAAACACGCTATTTGCTCTAACAGTAGGGATTAATTTTTAAATTAATTAATGTAACTTATATGTTTTTAATATTTTAAAATAGACATCAATTTTGATTTCAGAATATCAAATATTTCTTAGGGTGAATTTTTTGTATTTTTCTAAAAAACATCAATTTTTTATGAATAGTGAAACCACTAAGTGGGAGTTAAAAAAACTGATTTTTCGTTTAAATTAAATTTTACCACCTATGTGTTTTTAATTTCAATAAATCCGACATACATGTTTGTCATTAAGAAGTAAAATTTGGTTCCATGAGATTAAAATAATTTTTTTGTGAATAGTAACTTTTAAGTTTTTAATCGTGATTAGAGGTAATTAGTGTAATTTATGGTAAAAATAATGTTTTAATAATATGAAATGACCTAGACACATGTCCTAACCTTATTGGATGTGTCATGGCCGACCTAGAAAATCCATGGATCAACTTGGGGACCCCATGGAGCCACTTTTGTAGGAAAATGACATTAATAACTTTTTATTTAATGTTAAGGTAAAAATGTCACAAACATGAGTTGTTTTACTAAAACAATTTTTAAATGGGGTTACTCAAGTCATATTTTTTACTATAAATATTCATTATAAAGATAAAATGATTTAATACATCATGATATTTTTTTTTATAATTTTTAGACATTAAATAAATTAAATTATTTATGACACCTTGATGATGCAGCGATTACATCATTATTTAACAATTTAAATAAAATTAAAATATAATGTAAAATATAAGTCCTGAACATGTCGAAAACCTATTGTACGGGTGGATTTAGAACACTTATCACCTTATACTCGAATTATATAATTTTGGGACCTTTTAAACCCGAAAAGAATTTTATTATAAAGTAACCTTTTATAACTTTCCAAGAGTGCCCCTCCTCTCCTCTTCAAAAAGGCCCCCACCTCTACCACCTTACCCACACCTCTCAAGCCTTTGGATCGTCCAAAACCTTCCCATTTTGTCTCTCCAAATCCCTCTATTACTCCTAGAAGCCTCACTTTGGACAGAAGTCTTTCCAAGGAAGCCATTGAGCTCAAATCAAAAAGAGTTACCCGTTTTAAAGGTAGTGTTTTTTCTTGTGTTCTTATGTTTAATTTTGCTTATCCAACCCCCTAAACTCATTTTATTCCATTATTTTGTAACAAAACCAGTATATTAAATATACTAGGATGTTTTTATGTGATGTATTAGAGCTACACTTACACACACGTACATCTAAGGGTTAAATAACATACTGTTTCTGTGGATGGCGAATTTCTGCATCACGAAACGATGATTGTTCAACACTCATATAACACCTTAAAAGGTGGCCATTAAGATTTCAATATATTTATATATGATATATAATATGTTTATGTTTTACTTAAGATTCTGTATTTTTAATTTATGGCATACCTTTATGGTTTCTATTATGGGTAAACATGATATCTTCATTTTAGGAAGTGTGGACTGCTGCCCCCTCAAAGTTATTTTATTCGTTAATTCCATATGTGGGATGTATAAAGGATGGAGTTAAAGTTATTATATATGATGTTATACTGGAATTATAATATACCTTTATATCATTTTTATTTCTTTCCATTAAAGTATGAGATAGAAATGAAAGTAGCGTTCATGCGTACGTATGGCTTACCGTCTCCATGAACGGTGCATTTCATTTCATATCCCCAAATGTAATGTACTATTATAAGTACATATATATAATGGATATATATGATTTGGGTTACATATAAATTATGAATATAATTTTGGAATTAAAATATACATATCTCTCATTTAGTTTTAATTCCATTAATATGACATAGAAATGAAAGTAGCGTTCATGCGTACGTACAGCTTACCGTCTCCATGAACGGTGCATTTCATTTCCTACCTCTAAATGATTATGTAATATTATAAATTCAGGTATATACTGGATATATATGATATATATGATATCTACATCATTAATTTAATTCTTGATATAATGGATATTTTACCACAGGAACAACTGGTAATTATAAAGAGTTTATTTTTGACTCAAGTACCAATGATCGAAAAAATGACCATTATTAACATAAATAATTACATAGTGTTAATAACAAGGTAATAAGTGATATAAAAGGAATAATGAACTCGAAATATGTTCTTAGGTAAGTATAAATTAGCTCAAGTTTATTATTCAGGATGTTAAAGAACGATCGAGTCAAGTAGGACCCGAGGTATGGGACTTCGTCTCAATCTCCTTTAATTGAGGCATATTTTGTTTTATACACAAATTTTTTTTATGAAGTGTATAAACCCCTTTGACATTTACGTTTATTCCAAAGGAATATTTTTTATATGAATCATTTTACTAAACGACAAAAGGAATTTTTTTTTGTCGTATGTATGCGGTGACAACGACTTCTCCGCCGCCGTGACCATTATTTGAGTTTTGGATTCCTCTACATGCCATAATTTTTTTTAAATGAAAAATAAATACGATGTTTTACTTTTCTTTTATTTTGGTATAGAAAATGGATTTCTTAATGTTTTTATTATATCAATGTGTTGTATTGATATCTTGTGACTGAAATGTGGAAATGTTATGTTTCCTTTATGTATGATTTATATGATATGATTATGTAATGGTTCTTGGGAATTGTTATGAATATGGGTGTTTCCATGATAAACTAAGGGCGGGTGAGCCCGATATAGCTCTCCAATGAATTGGGTAATGTGAAGGAGTTAAACTTTATGGTTTCTCCTAAGAGATTTGGGGAATATACTATGATGGGTATTCCAAACGTAACCAAGAGGGTCACTCCCTTTGTAAGAATGTTATGAATGCCTCAAGTTACATTTATGTCTTATAATTTATCGAATTTATTCATGATTTGATGAGGTATGTTAATGTGCTTCTGTTTTTTGAGTAAAGTATGATTTCATACATGGACTAATGTTTACACTTCATACTTTTATATCCCTTACTAAGCTTTTTATGCACATCCCAAGTTTTTGAAATGTTTTTCACAGTTCAAGGGAATGTTACATGATTTGATGATAGTGTCAATGAAGTGTCAAGAAAGAATCCATGTTTTATTTTAAATATGTTTCTGTTGATGGGAAAAATGAGTACTATCTTTTATGTAACCACTTTGTTTAAATGTGGAATGTAATGCATGTTTTATGATCTAATTCTCTAAAACACTAAACCTGAAAAGATCCACAATGTGAATTATTCATTTAATTCATTATTAAGTATGGTTTAAGGCTGGGGACTTATATATATAGATATTAATTTTTTTATTTATATGATAAATAAAGGAAATAGATAATATATAATAGTCACTCTAGGGATATGAATATGTAACTCTATAGTAATATAATTACGTAAGTTTATATTATACTGTGAAACATGTATATAATTTTGCTGACATTAAAGGGTTCCAAAAGTTTAGAATATTTTATTTTCATGGACATGTAAGGTAGTTTAAAACTAACTACTTGAAAATTACATCTTTATAATATGGATGACTTAGATTGGATAAAAAAATTATACAGAGTGTATTTCATAAATCAAAAGATAAAAAATTTATTTATATTACCCATGGTTTTATATTTAAAATATATTCATTTGATGTGAATTTTATGGATATTTTATTGTCAAAATAACAAATTTGTAATTCAAATTTGAATGTCGAATATCACTTGTACTACTGCCGAATAATTGTACATGTAATGAAATTATTTTTATTTACTAACAATATAATGTATTTATTTTAAATAATGGTAGTTAAAAATACATGATACTATGAATAGAGAAGTATAAGAAGAAAATTAGAAGTGATAAAAAAGGAATATGTACAATGAAAACTAATTGAAGTCTAACATGGTTGATGGATTTCTCTTTTTCATATTAAATTCTACGCCATTGTATTTGTTAGATAAGTTTTCCATATCAGGATATTTATTTTTTATATCTTGAAATAAATTATAGAATATACTTATTATATCCAACATGAATAAGCTAGTTTATTAAGTGATCAATGATTTTATGTGATCATACACTCAATGTAATGAGTAGTTCTGAGTAGTGGGATTTGTAAAACTCAATTGTTCATACTATGATTTTTATTAAATGAATGTGAAATGATCTAATCGATCATTTTAATAAGTTTTGATGTTTTTTTTCAAACTAACATAAAAGTTATTTGAATTAAATGATTCACAACCACAAATGATGATTCTTCCAGATCCTAGGTTTCTTATCCATTTTAAATACAAAAAATCAAAACAAATTATTCATACAATAAATTTATAGTATATGGTATTTATACAATAAATTACTATTAACCTAATGTATTTATATTCAAGAAATTTTCCCAAAAATATGTACAACTGAAATATGATATAATGATTCAATAGTAGAAATCCATTTATAAAAATTATATTAATAAATTAATTATTTTATCATTTAATTATTTTATAATAACGTTTTTTTAAATAACGTACAACTTATTTAAAAATACTTATAATTAAATAATGATACAACATTTTATAAATTATATCATTGTGTTTTGATAATTATGTGAACATATTTAGTAAATAGAAAACATTATTTAAATTGTTAAGTAATTATTGAAAATAATGATTTGTTTTGTAGTTCTTATTCTCATGTAACAAATACAATTATCATTCAATTGTTATATAGGTTAAATTTATATTACTCTTTCAAAATTACACATCTCAAAAATACCTCTTATTCATTTAATAATTATCTCAATTAATTCCATCGAATGTTCATTTATATTTAACATAAAAATATCATGTTCCTAATAGTTTTACTTATTTTTCTAACATTATTTCCTTGTCTAAAATTAGTTTTGAATACCATGAAGTTGTATATTTTCAAATTTTGGAACTATTATTTACTTTTTATTGTAATCCCATCATATAAATTTTTGTTTTATGGTTTGTATTCCTACATCAGGTTTAATTTGTTATATAGATGAAATAAATATGATTTATTTTTATTATTACCTACATTTGACTTATGATTTACATATTACCTAAATAAGGTGCAGGAATATATTAGAAGAAAATATTTTCCAATGGAATTGGATAGATCATTACAACATGTTTTGTCTCAGATGTGGGAAATATCAACTATTATTCTCCCATCATCTCTAAACAACATGTTTTTGAAACAAACTACTCAGTGAATCCATTAAAATGATTCTATTACTACATGTTTAATCCATCTCCAAATGAAATTATTATAAGTAATAGACCAAAAATGACTTTTTTAATATCAAAACAATTTACTAGAATACATAACAATGTACATTAGGAAGAATATGCAAAAAAATCTAAAAATAATAATTTGAATAAAATATTAGAGTATGTACTGCAAATGCCTAAAAAAATTACATAAATGGTATTTATTCAAATATTTAAAAATATTTATTTCCCAAAATCTAGAACATGATATCCCTGGAAAAAAATATAAATCCTTCACTTTTGGAATAATAAAATATCAAATATTACTTCCAATATTTGGAATAATTATTATTGATTATTCCATAAATCAAATTTTCTACTCATGAAATTATAAATTACAATGATTCCATCATTACTGAACTCCAATTTATGTAATGAAATCATTAGTTATCTTAAGATGTGAATTTTTTACCTTCTCTAAATACATATATATTCCATTCTCGGATATCATGTCACTAAATTTTTCATTACTTTTCTATTAATTATTTCATACCTTAATAAAAAATGACAATATTGGTTCCTTGGTAATATATCAATCATATTTTACATGTTTCTCAAAATATTATCCTTATAAAAAGTGTAAACATGTGACACCTAACTGAATCTTAAGGATCAGTTGGTGTGTCACCTGACCACATGTGTTTCTCCATATCTAGAAGAGGTTTTAAAAAGGTTTCAAGGATCCAAATAGTTTCATAGTTATTCTATACAATCGACAAAAACTTCAATTCATTACAATCAGTACATGTAATATAAAAATTCAATGAAATATGCTGTAGGAAATCTCTATGATGTTAAAATGAAATTCATGACATGCATTAACAAAAAAACTCCAAATTTGGTAAGGCAAATTATTATGAGAATTTTAAATTAAAAAAGACACTATATAAGTAATAAATATTCCATGTTGTAAATGGATATATAATCTATGATCTACATGCTTTACTCCCCAATGAACCTCTAGGTAGATCCCTAATAATAAATAGTGAACATGAATTGAGATTCTAATATAGGGAGTGAATGTAAAACTAGTAGTTCACAAACAATTCATCTTTAATTTAATCATCATATTAAATAAATTTATATATTATGATTATAATTTAAGGACATAAATAGAAAATCAATTTTTGAATTATTTAGGGATAACCACACTCCCACAAACATTGAATATACAAACATAGTCACCGTGATGGATGCAATTCCATTGTATCCATTGAATGACATATATTAGTCAATATGATTGACACATTAGCATAAAAAATTATTCCAACTATTTTTTGTTCACATTTAATACTTAAATAACATTTCTATGCATGTCATTAAGGACAGGTCCCAATGTAAAAATTTCAAACAAATTCCGAACTCGGGGGTAGTCCACACTAGAAAATTTCAACCCAATATCTACCTCTGGGGAAAATCATATTCACACAATTTCAACCAATATCAGAAAATAGGGAAATCAACATTATCATAAGTCATATCTGATGGTAAAACTATAAACATCCACTCACAAGATCAATAATCCACATCTAAGGGAATAATTACTAGTGTTCGACCAAAATGGTTTGTTGAAACTAGTAATTGATTATCCATACTTGTTTCATATAACTATCTTCAAAAAAAAGTAATAGTCATGTCATAACAAGATTGTTATCACAATAAAAAAGGGTCACATAACCAGACACACAGGAATATAGAAATATTATAATGAAATTGTATCAAGGATACACATAAAATATAATAATTTCATAGAATAAAATTAATATATAATAGTCATGATATTATAAGAGATTTCTACAACAAGTGCATTGAATATTAATTCCATGAATTTCCACCTTGATCAACCTCGTACAAAAAAATTCTTCAATCCCTCTATAATGTATCACTTGAGGATTCTAGAAACATGGAATAAGAAGTAAAAACAATAAAAATTTCTATTTGACTTGGAGTACCCAATGATAACTACAGTCATACGTGGATCTAGATTTGACCATGGGAAAATAAAACATCATCGATCTCTCTACATATCAATCAATATTGAAGAATCCATTATTAGAACATAATAGGATTCATAGATATTAAAATTAATACCTAGACATGCGATTACATAAATAAAGTAGAGAATATGTCTTAAGGAATCTCCAATAATGGAGTAGGAAAAATCTCTTACATCGAATCATCAATTTCCATATCCTCTATATCCAAATAAATTAGGTTTTATAGTGAGATGAATCCCCACAAACCCCATCAAGAGTCCATAAGATCGAGAGAACTAGGTGTGGGGTGATGGATGAATTATTTGAGGCGTTTTCATGTTATAATGTCAATTTTAATTTATTATTTTTAATAAATTGTATTTTAAATGGTTTTAATAAATTATGTGATAATAATACTAATATCACCACCTATCAATGACACGTACATTTCATGGCTACATGGTTTGAAAAAAAATAAACTAATAATACATATGCCACTATTTCCAGTCTCTAGATGTCCTTGATAATTTCACATAGCTATCTCTAACCATGTTCCAAATGGGTACCATATACTACCCCACTATAATAAATATCTCTATTTATTTTGTTAGACTACATGGTTTTCCTAATCAATTATGATTCCACGAAACACATTTGATTCTTCTTAATTCCTTGGAACCATCTAGATAAAACATGGTATTTTATCCAAGAAAATCATAACTCAAAAACATTTAGTGACGAGTTGAAAAAAATTCATAACATGTATAAAATTTATAGGATGTTACAATCCTATAATATAATGAGTTATCCTCATTGAGATGATTTTATATATCTCCTTCTTAGAAAAATATGTTTGTTTAGCACATTAATCAGATTAATGATACCATGTATTATCATGGATACAACTATTACACTATAAAACTTGACCGAAGTGAATATTCATTTTAGTCAAAACCTTCGCACTCTGATACCCAATTAAAACTAGTATCTCTATGAAATATGCATATGGTTTTATTCAAACATCCTCAAAATTGATATATGAACCATATTGGGCTCTTACATCCAAAGTTATGAAAAATAGAAAAAATTATTTATACATTGATATCATAGAGGTTGTCCTAATTAGTAGGCCCCTATTCTGCTATGAATGATAGTCTCCAATAGCTCAATATACTATGGTACCAAGTTCCTATGCATCCATAATAAATGATACTACAACTAAGGTCTCACCCCTAACAAAACCAGGTCATCCTCATCAATCTACAAGGGTGACTTCCATTAGTAATAATTAGATTATGGACCTATTTGATTTTCCATCGATCACTTTTTAATAAATTGGACCTAATCAGAGTTCTTATACATAATACTAATTATGGTAATAAGTAGCTCACTATCCTCATTCCATCAAAATAAGTAATGAAATTTCCAAAAAAAATTATCATTGATTGGTTACTTTTGAATAAATGATTATTATATTTTATTTGACATGTAACGACCCAAATTTTTCAATGTAATTTTTTTTAATTATATGAGAATATTATGAGTCTGTGAAAATTAATCGCGCATGATTTCATGGCCCTGTGTGCCCGGAATGAATTTCTGAACATTTTTTCAAGTACATTCAGTAAACATGCGAGTGGGTTTTTATAACATTTGAACCAGAGCTCGGAATTGAAATATGAGGGCACTGTTGATCTCGCAATGCCGATATTCGCTTATGGAGACCTTCACCTCAACTACAGTATATCGAGGGTGAATGTTAGTATCCCAAATTTCATGGTAGTGTTAAAAGAATTAAAATAAAATAAATAACAACTTTTATTTTATTTTTGAAACCTCCCATTTGAATTTAGTGGTGGAAACCACCAACCCCTTGACCTCCATCTTTAATATGGAGTTATCCCTTGATCTCCTCCCAATTTATTTTTCTAACTTCAACTTAATTAATGAGATAACCTTTTATTTTTTAATTAATAAACCTGGCATATTATGTTGCCTCCACATTTCCTATGGGGGAATTTGTGTTGGAAAAGGAGATGAGTTTTGGGGAGAGCTTTTATAGGATAATCTTCTCCAATAAAGAACATTCTCCAACAAATGGAATCCTTCGGAATCGATGAATGAGGATGACACTTGAGCCTAGATTGGAAACATCTTACGGGAGCGATGAACTATGACGTCACCATCTCATCAACGTCGTATTATTCCTCATGACATCTCTTACAAGGGAACAAGGTTGGGGTTTTAATTTGATTTTGATTAAATGTAATTTTTTTTATTCTTCTTGTTCTGGATTCACAAAAATTATGGCCAAACAAACGAGGTCGTAATCCCGCACATATACCTTTCTCCATTTATCTTTTGTTCTCTGCGCATTCTTCATGATTTCATCAACACCCAAAATTTAATGATACTGGTAACACAATATTTTGTTGATTGCGACATATGGACATGGAGCCCTCGAACCAAGGATCATGAATATTCGATCGATTTATTTTTCAAGCTTGGAACGAAGCCGCAGTGGCTCGCGGAAGAAGGCGGCTGCCGACACCCGGTCATCTGCGGTGAAGGAATGGTGGCACACGTATACGCCACCGAATGATGGGAAATCCATTGGCTATCTTCCGCGGTGGGCTAGGGTGGCGTCCAGCATCCGGCCAGCCGTAGAGCATCACGGCGGCACGTGTCTGCACCGCCAGAGCAGGAGGCCGCAGCCGCTTGGCCGCGGCGGAGGCCGGAGGGTGGCCAATACCTGGTTGGCCATAGAAGTGTACAGGCGCGTGACCATGCCACTAGGAGGAGGACCGGCCGGTGCATCGGCTGGCCTTTGCTGTTTGGTGGGACCCACTCGGGTCCTACGGTGAACTAGCAGCGCCTAGAGGCGTTTCCCCTTTGCAATTCCGAACAAAAATGGGCCGGCTCCACCCTTCAGCACCAGCTCGGGTGGATTGTGGCATTGGGACACGCAAAAAGGTGGCGCCCAGCGTGGTCCGGGCCCACCAAGGCCCCGACCATCTGGGTCGGACCCGGGTCAGCCTGGGTCGAACCGAACTGGGTTGGACCAGACCCAGGCCCATCTAGACCCATTTTTTCCTTTTGGGTCATAACTTGAGAACCCAGTATTCGTTAGACGAACCGTCTTTGGCACCAGAATCCATGGATTGAGAAGGTCCTTTTGGTATACTCCACATGTGTTTTGGAAAAGGTTGGAGTAGAGCTGGGTTCGATCGGACCCCGAATCCAATCGGGCCCTCGAAGGGGAAACCCTAATAACTTTCATATCAGGCGTCTGATTGATGCGCCATCTATTTCGTTGGGTCACCTATGAAATGACGGACCTTTGGGATACTTCTTAGTAGAAGTTCAGGGTGGTTTAGGTATGATAGATGTCTTGGGGAGTGGTTCTCCCAAGCGCGCTACGTACGTAACCTTGTGATTGGCTGAGACCTGATGACTGCAGACTGTTCTGACTCAGAGTGACTTGACAGGCCCAGTGGGGAGAGACTCTGTGCGATGCAGAAAACCCACGATGGGGTGCGCCTCTGTGTGATGTGGTAGACCCATGGTACATGACAGGAGTAGTACCTCAGCCGGCCACGAGTTGGAGAACCTCTATGTGACTTGGCAGACCCACGGTACTCAATAGGAGGAGTACCTTATCAATCCAAGGTCAGTGGGAAGTGCTTCTGTGTGACATGGAAGGCCCACATTACTCCATATATGGGGAGTTATCCAGAATATGAGGTTTTCGACATTGTGACTATGGATTTTACTTGTTATTATACCTTGAGAATCATGTGGCTGGCTATCATCATTCATAGTGATCCTCTGTGGGTCAGCATCATAATCATGTTTCTCAGGGTTGTATACCTGGTTTTTGCTAAGTCTTCATTATCATGGTGATACCAGTGTGGTACTCCTACCACCGTGGTAATTCATGTGTGGTATTCTTTCCTCTTATGTGAGGTGGGTATATTCTAATAACTTCGGAATCTGTATGGGAATATACCTAAGTAGGGATTCATGTTGTTTCTATGTTTTTTGGTTCATCCTTTGTAGATTTGAGAGACATTCGAGGGTGTCGGGGTCCCAAATGAGTATTATTATACTCACCCCTACACGGGCTATGACCGCACCTTGTTGTGGCTGGTGTAGATGATAGACAGCGCTGACTGTGGATGAGGGTGCCTGGACTGAAGACTACTCAGAGTTAGACCTTCGACACGGTGATCCGTAGGGACAATCATTCGAGAGTTGTACCTACCCTTTAGGTAGGATCCTTGGTGGGGTTTCATAAGAGCTGTACTCGGTTTTACTTTTACTTTCTAGTTTTTTCTTTTTCTCTCCAGTTGGGCTTGTATCAATCCTCTTTACTTTTTTTACACATCATGTTTACTATATAGTTTACTTCATGCTTGTATCTGGTTGTGTGCTTTCTTTGTGGGAGTTTACAGTTTAAAAAGGCTACACCTTCCCATTTTATGTAATACACCTTTCGGTGCTTTTCACTAGCCCCTAGACTATGGAGGGTTGGTTTGGGGTAGTCACGGCATAGGCCCCGGGGGATGGGTCGTGAAAAATTGGTATCAGAGGAGTTTCGTTCTACTGAAGAACTAGGACACTGATCTTTTTTTGGAATCAATGGTGTTATTATTAATGAGTGTGGTTTTCAATTCTATGAGTCCAGTGTTGGTGTAGCGGCTGACATATCCCAACACCATGACCCCGACTTCTGATTTCCAACTTAGTTCACGAAATAACTGATTGCATATGTGTTATTGAAAAGTTTTCTTTCGGATCACTTAGAGAAAGCTCACAATATATAAACATAATGACTGTGGAACACCTGTTTCTTTTCAGGATGCCTCCACGCAGACAACCAGCCATTATTCCAGTTATAGTACATGATGACAACCCACCGAGTGATGAGGCTTTGGTGTAGAGCCCCATTATGGAAGTCTTACCATCAAGTGGTGTACCAGTAGCACCACTACCCATTGGGTAGCCTATTCCACCATCCCCATTTGTAGAGGGTGCATGCTGCTTAGGCATGTTTCATGAGTTCTAGCACCAGAAGCCACTGAGGATCCTGTGTGAGAGAGATCCACAGGCGGAGAACGATTGGTTGGAGGACATGGTTAGATATTTCCAACTGGTAGGGACACCAGTTGATCTCATGGTGATCCTTTTCACCAGCCTTTTTCAGGCAGTAGAGGGATGATGGTGGATTTTGATTCTCCAGGTTTACGATGAGGTGACACTCATTTGGGCGGACTTCGATAGCCTTTTAGTGTAGAGTTCATCCCATCGACCATATGATCAGTGTGTAAATAGGAGCTTCTCCACAGTGTAGAATGACTATGACTCAGTATTCAGGGAGGTTTACCGACCTCTCGCACAACTCCACTGATATGATGTGGGACCCTTTTTTCAAGGCTTGCACCTTCAAGAAGGGGCTCCAACAAGACATTTGATCTCCGATTGTTTCTCTCAGCATCCCGACACAAGAAGCGGTGTAAGAGGGAGCACTCTGAGTGGTGATCTTCCTTGATGAGTTGTCACCAGCAGCGAGACCCACCACCAGACGACATATAGAAGATTCATCGACAGAAGGCACCAAACGGATGACGCAAAGGTCCAAGAGGACCATACCTACTGGCGGACGACTGAAGGATATAGGGTCAGTGGTGCGGGGCTCTTGAGACAGAGCAAGACTGGTGAGGATCATGCAGTGTTATTCGTGTGGTGGGTAGGGTCACAGGGATCGTGACTGCCCGAATAGCCGTACAGAAGACCAGTAGACAGTTAAAGGACCACCTGGGTAGAGGTGAAGATTCTATCGAGGAGTTCTATAGGAAAAATGCAGACGTGGAAGAGGAGTAGGTCATGCACCAGGTGGTGGGAAGTTATTTGAGGTTCTACCGCCACCACCCCCATGAGGTCCACCCCAACCATAGGGAGCAGGCAGACATGGAAGAACTCAGCTCTAGGTAGATGAGGCCTATGACCATGGTGCTACGGAGATGATACAACATATGATCTGTGTCTACTACACCCTATTTGTTGTACTTATTGACATAGGTTCAAGTCACTCTTTTATTGCCATGACCCTAATTTGGAGAACGAAGATTCTGGTAGATCTATTGGGTTGATCCTTCTAGCTAGAAACTCATATAGGATTATATTTGATGATTAAGCACATGTGACGGCAGAGTGAGCTTACTCTAAAAGGTGAGATCTTCTGCTAGGATATTCTAGTAGTGGTGTTGAGGCCTTAGGAAGTCATCTTGGGTATGGACTGGTTATCCACACTCCATGCTCAGATTGACTATATTAGGCACAAATTGTGGTGTGTACTCATGGATGGGACCAGTTTTCCTTCACTATTGAGATGGGAATCACTGCAGCGAAGGATGGACTTTCCCGGAGGAGGGTGCAGCTGATCACACATTAGTTGGCTTGCCTCACCCTTGGAGCGGATGATGATGAGAGTCTGAGCTATCCTATAGTGGTGGAACTGTACACTGATGTTTTTCCTGATGATGTTCTGGTTCTACCTCCCCACAGAGAGGTAGACTTTTACATTGACTTGTACCCAAGTACATTACTAACATCTACACCAGCATATTGGATGACTCCCACGGTGCTTAGAGAGTTGCGGTTATAGCTAGAGGACTTATTGAGGAAGGGGTTCATTAGGCCCAGTGTTTTCTCATGGCAACTCTGATTTTGTTCTCCAAGAAGGTGGATGGGAGTTTGAGACTTTTTGTGGACTATCTGCACCCGAACCAGGTGACCGTGATGAAAAATTACCCACTACCGATGATTGACGATATCTTTGATCAGCTAAAGGGAGAACGATCATTTTCGAAGATAGACCTCTGATCAATCTATCACTAGCTCAGGGTACCGGATGAGTATGTGCAGAAGATGGGCTTCAGATGTTGGTATGGCCACTATGAGTTATTGGTTATGCTATTCAGAATGACCAACGCCCCAGTAGTGTTCATGGGACTCATGAACAAGATTTTCCATCCATACCTCGATCGCTTTTTGGTTTTCTTCATCGATGACATCCTGATATACTTGGTGAAGGAGGAGGAGCATGCCTGTCATCTGCATAGAGTTCTGGACACACTCCGAGAGCACTAGCTTTATGGTGATCTCTTGAAGTTCCATTTATGGATATGAGAGGTCCACTTTCTAGGACATGTTATCTTGGAGGTAGGATTTGTGGTGGATCTAGTGAAGATTGAGGTTGTGCTTGCTTGGGAGCCACCAAGGAGTGTCACGGAGATGCAGAGTTTTCTAGGTTTGGAAGGTTACTATTGGGGGTTTGTGCCTGACCTTTCCTCAGTTGCAGAACCCTTTTCACAATTGACGAAGAAGTGGAAACCCTTCGTGTGGCTGGAGAGATGCCAACGGTGTTTCCTGGTGCTATGGCAGAGACTGAAGAGTGCCCCCATCTTGAGGCTACCAAAGGAGGGGGTTGGGTACATAGTCTACTGTGACGCATCGGGGACCGAGCATGGATGTGTCCGAACGCAGGAGCGAGCAGTGATCGCATATGGTTCCGGACAGTTGAGACAAAATGAGCAGAACTACGCTACCCATGATCTAGAGCTAGCAGCAGTGGTCTTCACCTTGATGATGTGGAGACATTACTTGATGGGAGAATTTTTTAAAGTCTACTCTAATCACAAGTGTATGAGGTATATATTCTCTCATAAGGATCTAAACTTGAGATAGCGATGTTGGCCTAATTTTTTCCAGGTTTATGACTTCGAGATAGTCTATACTCCTGGGAAGGGGAACGTTGTAGTAGATGCGCTTAGCAGAAGATCTGGAATATAGTAGCTGAGTGAGGTGACCAAGAAGCTATCCGCTTTGTAGATATACTATGTGGATTGAGATGGAGCATCTTATCATCATTCTATGACAGTTACTCCCCCACTCCTTCAGTGATTTAGGGAGGCGCAGCTTGGGGATGTTGGCTGTGAGGCTCGGCGTGCTCAGATATCCATAGGACTTAGACCAGATGGGTGTTCTAAAGGTGGGGAGACTTTCATCCTCTTCAGAGTGAATTCTATGGTACTGATGGCGCTATGGGAGGAAGTGTTGAAGGATTTACATACATCCCCTCTAGTGGTACATAAGAGAGTGGTGAAGATGTACCGGGACATTCGGCGTCAGCACTGGTAGCCACGAATGAGGAATGTTGATGATGAGTTTGTCTCGCGATGCTTAATGTTTCAGCACATGAAGGAAATGCACTAGGTTCCAGAATTCTTAGTTCAGCCATTAGAGGTTCTAGAGTCGAAGTGGGATGAAAATTCCATGGACTTCATGATGGATCTTCCACGCACATCCATGGGACATGATTCCATACGGGTGATTGATGACTGACTCACCAAGTCGGCCCACTTCCTACATATCAGAGAGTAGGGATCAGTAGATATCTTGGGATGCCACTATGTACAGTAGAATGTATGGCTTCCTGGAGTGACATCTACTATTTTCTTCAAACATGATGCACATTTTACTTCCCGGTTATGGAAGAGATTACAAGAGGAGTTCAGGACACTGCTTCAGTTGAGCACTTCCTTCCATCCTCAGACATATGATCAGACAGAGTAGACCATTCATACCCTCTAGGACATGCTACATGATTGTGTCCTTGATTTTGGCTGCATTTGGGAGGATCACGTTCCTTTGGTGGTGTTCGCATACAACAGCATCTATCACTCCACTATTGGTATGGCACCATTCGAGGCATTGTCTGTGCGACCATGCAGATCACCACTGAGATAGCTGAATAAGGGGAGTCACCACTTGTAAGACCCGAGATGGTATGGGCTACCATAGGGAAGATGTAGATCATCCAGGACCAGATGGAGACTGCACCGAGTAGGCAGAAGTCATATGCTGGCAGGACATGGAGACCTCTTGAGTTCGAGGATGGTGATCATGTCTTTCTATGGGTCTTATCTCGACAAGGATTGTGGAGATTGGGTTGAGGTATAAAGTTATCTCCAAGGTTCATCGGACCCTTTCAATTCCTCAATAGTATTGGTGAGGTGGATTACCTCTTAGCTCTTCCACCTCAGTTGCGCTGGGTTCATGACATTTTCCACGTATTCTAGCTAAGGAGATATGTACATGATCCTTCGCACATCATTAACTGCGGTGAGCTGGACATCGACAATGGGGAGACGTTTTCGGAGGTTCCATTGGAGATTTAAAATCTATATGAGTGGGTCCTTAGTGGGTGGTCAATACATCTTGTTCACATTCGTTTGTAGCACAACATCCTCCAGGAGAGGACATTTGTATCAAAGGATCATATTCATGTCCAGTATCCCCTCTATTTTCTGTAATTTGTGTAGTGGATTTTAGGGATTCAAAACCCTAAGGTGGGGAGAATGTAAAGACACATATTTTTTAATATAAATTTTTTTAAAAAAATATGGGAATGTTACGAGTCCACAAAAATTTGCGGCAGGTGATTCGGAGGCCCGGTGTGCCCTGAATGAATTTTTGAACTTTTTTTATGTACATTCATTAACGTGTGAGTGGGTTTTTTTAACTTTTGAACCGATGCTCGGAATCAAAATCATAGGGCACCATTGTAAAACCCCAAGCTTCCACGGTACGTTTCACTTCGAATAATGCAATAGCGTGTGTTGTACGCAACCTCGAGCTCTAACACACACCACAACGAATTAAACTAGTCGTTGTGAATAGTAATACCTACTTTTTGAAATTTTATAAATTTTATTTATCAAAATGGACTTCATTTTTGGATTCGGAATATCAATTATATCTTAGGGTGAAATTTTGGCTTTGTTCTGAAAAACTTCAATTTTTGATGAATAGTGAAACCACTAAGTGGTAGTTAAATAACTGATTTTTCGTTTAAATGAAATATTACCACTTCTGTGATTTTATTTTCAAAAATCCGACATACATGGATGTCATTAAGAAGTAAAATGTGGTTCAATGAGATTAAAATAAATTTTTGGTGAATAGTAACTTTTATGTTCTTAATCGCGGTTAGAGGTAATTAGTGTAGTTTAAGGTACAAATAATGTTTTAATAATATGAGATGATCATGACACTTGTCCTACTCTTATTGGATGAGTCATGGCCGACCAAGACAACCCATCGGTCAACATGGGGACCCCATGGAGCCACTTTAGTTGGAAAATGACATTAATATATATTTATTTAATGTTAAAATTAAATTGACACAAACATGAGTTGTTTTACTAAAACAGTTTTTAAGTGGGGTTACAAAAGTCCAAATTTTGACTATAAATATTCATTATATACATAAAAAGATTTCCTACATCATAGTAGTTTTTTTATAATTTTTAGACACTATATAAATTAAATTATTTATGACATAATTATGATGCAGCGATGACCTAATTATTTAACGACTTAAATAAAATGAGAAGATAATGCAAAATCCAAGTCTTACACTTGTCCAAAGCCTTATGGATGAGGATATTTAGAACCCTTATCACCTTAGCCACGAATTATATAAGTGTGGGACATTTAGAATCCGAAAATCATTGTGTAATAATGTAACATTTCAATCTTTCCAAAAGAGCCCCTCCTCTCCACTTATAAAAGACCCCCACCACTCCCACATTATTCACACCGTCAAGCCATTTGGCTCGGCCAACCTCTGCCCAAATACCCTCCCAACAACCCCCTCTTACTCCTAGAAGCCTCACTTTGGGCGGAACTATTCCCAAGGAAGCCTTTGGCTCAAATCAAAAAGAGTTACCCGATTTTGAGGTAATGTCTTCTCTAATGTTGTTTTGTTTTATTTTTCTTCTCCAACCCCCTAAACTCTTTTTATTAATTTCTTTTGTAACAACACCAGTATCCTCAATATACTAGGATGTTGTCATAATAAGGATTCAAGCTACACTAACACACACCTACATCTAATGGTTAAAGAACATACGGTTTCTGTGGATGGCGAATTTCTGCCTCACGAAACGATGATTGTTCAACAGTCATATAACACCTTCAAAGGTGGCCATTAAGATGTCACTATATTAATATATGATATATAATATGTTTATGTTTTACTTATTCTTCTTTATTTCTCATTTATGGCATACTTTATTATTTCCATTATGGGTAAAACGCGATAATTTCATTTTAGGAAGTGCGGACTACCGCCCCCTCAAAGTGATTTGAATCGTTAATGCCATATGTGGGATGTATAAAGGATGGATTAAATGGTATTATACACTATATTATACTGTAATTATATTATAAATTTATATCATTATGATTTCATTCCATTAAATACGAAATAGAAATGAAAGTAGCGTTCATGCGTACGTACGGCTTACCGTCTCCATGAACGGTGCATTTCATTTCTTACCTCTAAATGTTACGTGACATTATGAATGAATGTATATACTGTATATATATGATATATATGATATCTACATCATGAATATAATTCTGGATATAATGGTTATTTCACCACATGAACAACTTGTAATTATAAGAAGTTTATTTTTGACTCAAGTACCAAAGATCGACAAAACGACCGTTATTAACTTAAATAATTAAATAATGTTCATAACATGGTAATAAGGGATATAAAAGGACTAATGAACATGAAAAAGGTTCTTATGTAAATATAAATTATCTCTAGTTTATTATTCAGGAGGTTAAAGAACGGTCGAATCAGGACAGGACGTAAGGTAAGGGAATTTCTTAACCCAACTTCCATTCCTTGGGTTAATCTCCTATTTTCAAATTATGTCATGATATTATTATGTCCTATTTTGTATTTTTACTTCCTTTATGTGTACCTATAGTGAATACACATAATAGATCTATTTTATTTTAAAAATGATCTTTGTAAGGGAATTTCATAACCCAACTTCCATTCTTTGGGTTAATCTCCTACTTTCAAATTATGTCATGATATTATTATGTCGTATATTGTATTTATACTTTCTTTATGTGTACATATAGTGAATACACATAATAGATATATTTTATTTAAAAATGATCTTTTTAAGGGACTTCGTCTCAATCTCCATTCATTGAGGCATATTTTGTTTTATACACAATTTTTTTTATACAGTGTATAAACCCCGTTGACTTTTACGTTTATTCAAAAGGAATCTTTTTTATACGAAGCGTTTTGCTAAACGACAAAAGGGAATGTTTTTCTTTCCGTACTGATGCGGTGACAATGACTTCTCTACCGCCGTGACCACTATTTTAGTTTCGGCTTCCTCTACAAGCCATCATTTTTTTTAATGAAAAATAAATACAAAGTTTTATCTTTCTTTTATTTTGGTATTGAAAATGGTTTTGAAAGCGTTTTTATTATATCAATGTGTTGTATTGATATCTTGTGATTGAAATGTGGAAATGTTATGTTTCCTTTATGCATGTTTTATGTGATACGATTATGTTATGGTTTATGATATGTTT
Source organism: Viscum album (assembly GCA_963277665.1). NCBI lineage: Eukaryota > Viridiplantae > Streptophyta > Magnoliopsida > Santalales > Viscaceae > Viscum > Viscum album. The sequence goes on along the minus strand of OY728121.1, from coordinate 1,571,330,536 downwards.
AAACCTATTCATATGAGGAATGTATTGGACTTAATAAGTGACGGGTGGAGCCCGCTATAGCTCCTCGATGCATCGGTAGGTCTCATGAGACAACTAGACGTTGAATTGGCTGAGGCCCTTTCCCAATTTGATTTATGGTTTTGGCCGAGGCCTTAATCATTTTAGACGTCTTGGTTGAGGCCTTGACAAAATGTTTCAGAATGTCCGGCATTATACATTCCCTCATTATGAAAGTGGTTATTGATATCGCATGTGATTATTCGACCAGTAGAATATCCATGTGAAGAAGTGAATGGCATTATCTCATTTTACTTTTGCCATATTATGTTGAATTTCACGATTAAAAGGCTTTTTTTTAGTTATACATTGCCTTAAATTTCTATGTTTATTTATGAAAGCTTCCGCAATATTGTTATCCTTACTGAGAATCTGAGCTCACCCCTTTCAATGTTTTAATATTTTCTAGGATGTGAAGAAGTATTTTATGAATGACCTGCAGGGATAGTCAGAAGAGGATATGAGTGTGGACTATGAAGACTTTGTTATTAGTTTTTCACTTTATGATTTAATGTAACATTTACGAATGTATCTAGTGTTTCCAAGGCTACTAAACTAATCGGTCTTTCGAGACTTGATCTTTTGTGATCACGCCAATGTTACGAAGTAATGCACCGACTCTGGGTAGCTGGGGTCGGGGCGTTACAGTTGTTATCAGAGGATGTTTAGTACTAACCTTGGAAGCTAGATTTAGATACACTCTGATTAGAGCACATAGCCCAAAGATAGACTTTGAGGATTAGTATAGAAGAACTTCCTAGAATTTTGGTATTGTAGAGATGTTGTGAGTTTTCCGAGCAATACATCCCTGTCTGGATACAAGCAGGTAGAGGCGGCTCTGGCACAGATGTACCTAGGGGTAAAACCAGAAAACACCGCTTTGAGCTAGACTCGAACAGGAACTGGTGCACGACAACGGGCCTTGCTGCACTCTTGGTTACGACACTCCTGGGGGATATGATTTGGATAATTCCCATTTTCTTTACAAACCACTATGAAGGGTTACGAGTATATACTTCCTCAAAGAAAACATTTTTATAATTATGGATTATATCCCTAATTAGTTCAATTTATGTTAAGTGTTTTACAAGTATGGAATTATGTATTTTGATTCGTGAACTAATCTAGTTTATGACATTATTTAGAAATGGCGCCTAGTGGAAGGAATGAAAACTGTATCAATGCACGCACTCCGGGTAGGGATTTCCCTCTGGCTCAAGATAATTATGGTGGAGCTAGTGATACAACTGGTGCTGATCAGCTTCTCACCGTACTGGGACAACTCACGCAGGTTATGAATAATAACCTTACTCGTATGGAGCACCCTGATCCGCAACGTGGAGGATCAATGCTAGACCGTTTCATGAGGCAACAACCACCAACCTTCAATGGGAGTACAAATCCTATAGTAGTTGAGCAATGGATAAATTCCTTAGAGAAAATATTCCATGCCTTGGGGAGTAGTGAAAGGGAGAAGGTTGTCATGGCAGTTTACCGCCTCACTAGAGATGCCGATCAGTGGTGGTCGCTGATTCAAAACACAAAGTAAGATGATGACGTATCTAATATGGAATGGAGGGAGTTCAAAGAGCTTTTCTTAGAAAAATACTTTCCTCGTGACCATCGAGCAGATATGGAAAGGAAATTTCTGAGTCTGAGGCCGAAGGAGGATGAGAATGTTGCAAAGTATGAGGCTAACTTTACAAGGTTAGCGAGGCATGCTTCCGATTATATACGTAACCCAAGGAGTAAGATTGATCGTTTCTTTGATGGGTTAAAACCATTTCTCCGTCGAGATTTAGTATCACAATCCTTCTCATTATACGAAGATATTGTCTCGTGTGCTATCAAGACAGAAAAGGAATTCTCTAAGTTTTATGACAACAAAGTAAAGCAAGAGAAGAAGAGAACGGTGGAACAAGAGACTGATAAAGGGAAAAAGGGAAAGAAGGATTTTCCATTATGTGATAATTGTGGGAAGAATCACCCTGGTACATGCCTAAAAGGAATGGGAGTTTGTTATAAATGTGGAGAAAAGGGTCACCAGGCTCGTGATTGCAAGAGAAAGAAAGAGGCTGTCAAAGTTGAATGCTATAATTGTAGGGAAATGGGGAATTATGCAAATTAATGTCCTAAGCGTCAAGGAAACTTACCTCAGAAAAGGCCAAGGGATCAAGGCCAATCTTATGATGTGACTACAGTTGAAGCGGAATAATTAATGTATTGGTGCTTTTGGACTCAAGGATTATATTCTGGTTATAAGAATAATGTGATATATATATATGGATTGTACTGCAGTAATTTTTGATTTCAGTAAGGTTTTAATATGATTAAGGTAATAATATTTTTAGTATGTGACAATAAGAGAAACTTTTCTTGTTTGGGGAATCTGATGTTACAATTGATTTTGGAATTTAGAGACCTTTTAGAGAAAGTCTGGAAGGAGGTATTTTGGATGACTATAAAGGTTGGAGTGGATTAAGTTGATCTTTGTATAATATTGTTTAAGGTTAAAGCATTTCTAAAGATTATTTTTGGAATATTATAATACTATAGTTTTAGGAAAAGGACAACCTGCAGGGTGGGGAATAACCCGTCGCGTCGGACAAAGCTGCAGGAATCGAACCCACAACCATAGTGCGACAAGCCTTTATTTCCTACCACTAGCCTACATGAAGTCCCTGGTTATTAAAAAATAGTTTTACTAATCTAAATGGCATGTGTTAATATTTGGAACCTTATACAATTAGGATAAAAAGAATATTTTTGAGTTCCGTTACCATTTGGAGTAAAAGATGGGTTTGTGGTAAAAATTTATTAACAAATTAAAGTATACATAACAAGTATATATATTCCCTTACGTTCTTAGTAAATCTCCTAAATAAATTCCTCAACATTATAAAAGGTAACTTAAAACAAAAATGTTGTCGGTTAACTTTTCCAACTGGGGATTCAATGACCGTTTAACCAGTCACAAGTTTGTGATTTTCTTGTAGGTAAACGTTCTCCTAATTCTGTTTTCTATAACTCTCCATCAGACCTTGATGGTTTGTCTCTCCTCCATATCCATATTTTCATAGAATCCTAGAATGGGCTATATCGGGTGACCTTTGTACTTATCTTGCTTTCTTTTAATGTTATATATTTATTAACCTTATTTCCGATGTGGGTTTTCCTCAAAGGTATTTTCTCTTTTCAACCTTATATTTTCAAAGAAAAATTTCAAATTGCGAGGACGCAATTTATTGAATGAGGGGAGAATGTAACACCCCAATCTTCCACGGTACGTTTCACTTCGAATAATGCAATAGCGTGTGTTGTACGCAACCTCGAGCTCTAACACACACCACAACGAATTAAACTACCAGTTGTGAATAGTAATACCTACTTTTTGAAATTTTATAAATTTTATTTATAAAAATGGACTTCATTTTTGGATTCGGAATATCAATTATAGCTTAGGGTGAAATTTTGGCTTTGTTCTGAAAAACTTCAATTTTTGATGAATAGTGAAACCACTAAGTGGTAGTTAAATAACTGATTTTTCGTTTAAATGAAATATTACCACTTCTGTGATTTGATTTTCAAAAATCCGACATACATGGTTGTCATTGAGAAGTAAAATGTGGTTCAATGAGATTAAAATAAATTTTTGGTGAATAGTAACTTTTAAGTTCTTAATCGCGGTTAGAGGTAATTAGTGTAGTTTAAGGTACAAATAATGTTTTAATAATATGAGATGAGAATGACACTTGTCCTACTCTTATTGGATGATTCATGGCCGACCAAGACAACCCATGGGTAAACTTGGGGACCCCATGGAGCCACTTTAGTTGGAAAATGACATTAATATATATTTATTTAATGTTAAAATTAAATTGACACAAACATGAGTTGTTTTACTAAAACAGTTTTTAAGTGGGGATAAAAATGTCCAAATTTTGACTATAAATATTCATTAGAAAGATAAAAAGATTTCCTACATCATAGTAGTTTTTTTATAATTTTATACATTATATAAATTAAATTATTTGTGACATAATTATGATGCAACGATGACCTCATTATTTAACGACTTAAATAAAATGAGAAGATAATGCAAAATCCAAGGCTTACACTTGTCCAAAGCCTATTGGATGAGGATATTTCGAACCCTTATCACCTTAGCCACTAATTATATAAGTTTGGGACCTTTAGAATACGAAAAGCATTGTGTAATAATGTAACATTTCAATCTTTCCAAAAGAGCCCCTCCTCTCCACTTATAAAAGGCCCCCACCACTCCCACCTTATTCACACCTTCGAGCCATTCGGCTCGGCCAACCTCTGCCCAAATACTCTCCCAAATTCCCCCTCTTACTCCTAGAAGCCTCACTTTGGGCAGAACTCTTCCCAAGGAAGCCTTTGGCTCAAATCAAAAAGAGTTACCCGATTTTGAGGTAATGTCTTCTCTAATGTTGTTTTGTTTTATTTTTCTTCTCCAACCCCCTAAACTCTTTTTATTCATTTCTTTTGTAACAACACCAGTATCCTCAATATACTAGGATTTTGTCATAATAAGGATTCAAGCTACACTTACACACACCTACATCTAATGGTTAAAGAACATACGGTTTCTGTGGATGGTGAATTTCTGGCTCATGAAACGAGGATTGTTCAACACTCATATAACACCTTCAAAGGTGGCCATTAAGATGTCACTATATTAATATATGATATATAATATGTTTATGCTTTACTTATTCTTCTGTATTTCTAATTTATGGCATACTTTATGATTTCCATTATGGGTAAAACGCGATAATTTCATTTTAGGAAGTGCGGACTACCGCCCCCTCAAAGTGATTTGAATCGTTAATGCCATATGTGGGATGTATAAAGGATGGATTAAATGGTATTATACACTATATTATACTGTAATTATATTATAAATTTATATCATTATGATTTCATTCCATTAAATACGAAATAGAAATGAAAGTAGCGTTCATGCGTACGTACGGCTTACCGTCTCCATGAACGGTGCATTTCATTTCTTACCTCTAAATGTTACGTGAAATTATGAATGAATGTATATACTGTATATATATGATATATATGATATCTAAATCATGAATATAATTCTGGATATAATGGTTATTTCACCACATGAACAACTTGTAATTATAAGAAGTTTATTTTTGACTCAAGTACCAAAGATCGACAAAACGACCGTTATTAACTTAAATAATTAAATAATGTTCATAACATGGTAATAAGGGATATAAAAGGAATAATGAACATGAAAAAGGTTCTTAAGTAAATATAAATTAACTCTAGTTTATTATTCAGGAGGTTAAAGAACGGTCGAGTCAGGACAGGACGCAAGGTAAGGGAATTTCTTAACCCAACTTCCATTCCTTGGGTTAATCTCCTATTTTCAAATTATGTCATGATATTATTATGTCCTATTTTGTATTTTTACTTCCTTTATGTGTACCTATATTGAATACACATAATAGATCTATTTTATTTTAAAAATGATCTTTGTAATGGAATTTCATAACCCAACTTCCATTCTTTGGGTTAATCTCCTACTTTCAAATTATGTCATGATATTATTATGCCGTATATTGTATTTATACTTTCTTTATGTGTACATATAGTGAATAAACATAATAGATATATTTTATTTAAAAATGATCTTTTTAAGGGACTTCATCTCAATCTCCATTCATTGAGGCATATTTTGTTTTATACACAAATTTATTTTATACAATGTATAAACCCCGTTGACTTTTACGTTTATTCAAAAGGAATCTTTTTTATACGAAGCGTTTTGCTAAACGAAAAAAGGGAATGTTTTTCTTTCCGTACTGATGCGGTGACATTGACTTCTCCGCCGCCATGACCACTATTTTAGTTTCGGCTTCCTCTACAAGCCATTATTTTTTTAATGAAAAATAAATACAGAGTTTTAACTTTCTTTTATTTTGGTATTGAAAATGTTTTTGAAAGCGTTTTTATTATATCAATGTGTTGTATTGATATCTTGTGATTGAAATGTGGAAATGTTATGTTTCCTTTATGCATGTTTTATGTGATATGATTATGTTATGGTTTATGATATGTTTAAACCTATTCATATGAGGAATGTATTGGACTTAATAAGTGATGGGTGGAGCCCGCTATAGCTCCTCGATGCATCGGTAGGTCTCATGTGACAACTAGACGTGGAATTGGTCGAGGCCCTTTCCCAATTTGATTTATGGTTTTGGCCGAGGCCTTAATCATTTTAGACGTCTTGGCCGAGGCCTTGAAAATTTTTTTCAGAATGTCCGGCATTATACATTCCCCCATTATGAAAGTGGTTATTGATATCGCATGTGATTATTCGACCAGTAGAATATCCATGTGAAGAAGTGAATGGCATTATCTCATTTTACTTTTGCCATATTATGTTGAATTTCATGTTTAAAAGGCTTTTGTTTTAGTTATACATTGCCTTAAATTTCTATGTTTATTTATTAAATCTTCCGCAATATTGTTATCCTTACTGAGCATCTGAGCTCACCCCTTTCAATGTTTTAATATTTTCCAGGATGTGAAGAAGTATTTTATGAATGACCTGCAGGGATAGTCAGAAGAGGATATGAGTGTGGACTATGAAGACTTTGTTATTAGTTTTTCACTTTATGATTTAATGTAACATTTACGAATGTATCTAGTGTTTCCAAGGCTACTAAACTAATCGGTCTTTCGAGACTTGATCTTTTGTGATCACGCCAATGTTACGAAGTAATGCATCGACTCTGGGTAGATGGGGTCGGGGCGTTACAACCATTGAACTCGCAGCGCCGATATTCACTTAAGGAGAGCTTCACCTCAACTATAGTAGACCAATGGTAAATGTTAGTTTCCCAGAATTTTTTGGGAGTGCTAAAACAATTAAAATAAAATAAATAGAAACTTTTATTTTAAATTTTCAACGTCACATTTGAATTTAGTGTTGGGGACCACCCAACCCCTTGAACTCCGTCTTTAATGTGGAGTTAACCCTTGGAATTGACCCAATTTATTATTCTAACATCAGATTAATTAATGAGCCAACCTTTAATTGTTTAATTTATAAAATTAACATATTAAGTTGCCTCCCCATTTTTTGGTTCGGGAATTTGTGTTTGCAAAGGAGAGGAGTTTTGTTGAGAGATTTTGGAGGATCATCTTCTCCAATGAAGAACAATATCAAATGAAGAGCATCCTATGGAATCGGCGAATTAGAACTACGCTTGATCCTAGATCGAAAACAACTTGCAGGAGAGACAAATACCAATGGCACCATCTCATCGACTTCATCTTCTTCATCGCGACATCTCATATGGGCGAAAAAGGTAGGGGTTTTAATTTGATTTTTATTAAATCTATTTTTTTTATTCTTCTTGATTTGTATTTACAATGATGATGACCAAAAAAACGAGTTCATCATCCCGCACATATACCTTTCCCCTTTTATCTTTTGTTCTCTATTCGTTCTTAGTTTGTTCTTCGACGCTAAAAATTTAATGATGATGGACGCACAATATTTTGTTGAGTGAAACATATGGATAAAGAGCCATCCACCCAGGGATTAGAAATATATGATTGATTTGTTTTTCTGTATTGGAACGAAGTCGCAATGGCTCGCAGAAGGTGGTGGAAGATGGCCCCCAACCGGCCGCGAGGAAGGAAGGTCGGCAAGAGTCTGCGCCGCTAGATGATGAGGAAGCCATGCCCCATCAGCTGTGGCAGGGAAGGTTTGTAGCCAGCATCTAGCCTGCTATGTGGCAGAGCGACATTGCACTTCTGAGCCACCAGAGTAGGAGGTCGTGGCTGCTTGGACGCGGTGGAGGCCAATGTGCGGCAGGCACCCGACCAGCCGCAGAGGAAAAAGAGCGCATGGCCGCGCCACTGGGAGGAAGATTGGCCAGATCACCGAAAGGTCGTCGCGGTTCGGAGAGACCCACTCAGTTCCACCAATGACCTAGTGATGCCTAGAGGTTCTTCCCCTTGGAAGTTCTAAATTGAATGGGGTCCGCTCCCCCCTTTGGCGCCATCTCGGGCGAATCACACCACCGGGACGTGCAACCGGGCCACGCTAGTGGGCTGGGCTGGGCGACCCTCTACAAGGGCCTAGGTGGACCATTTCCTAGAGGGCTAGGCCCGCCAAGGCCTAGGCCATCCAGGTCGGGCTAGGATGGGCCAAACCAATTTTTGTCAGCCCAGTCTAGGTCAGAATAGACGCGGGCCCATCGGGACCCAGTTTCGCCTTTTTGGATGTAACTTCAGAATCGAGAGTCTGTTTAATGAACCATCTACGGTAAAATAATCCTAGCATCGAGACTGACATTTTTGTCTACTCCACATGAGTTTTGGATAAGGATAGATTATGACTGTGTTGGATCAGACCCCAAATCCATCCGGGCCCTCGGAGAGGAAACACTAATAACATACAGACTGGGCATCTGATTGACGCATAGTCTATTGCGTTGGCTACCTTAGGACGTTACGGAACATTGGGATACTGTTTTGTGGATCTTAGGGGTGGTTGAGGTATGAACATTTTCTTGGGGAACTTTTCTCCTAAGCGCACAACGTACAGAACCCTAGGAATGGCGGAGCCTTGACGACTGCTGACCGTTTCGACTCGGAGTGACTCGACAGGCCCAGTGGGGAGTGCCTCTTTGTGACATGGTAGACCCATAGTGGGGAGTTCCTATGTGTCACATGGTAGACCCATAGTACTCGACAGGAGGAGTACCTCAACAGGCCAAGAGGGGGAGCGCCTCTGGGTAACGCGGCAAACCCACAGTGGGGAGTGCCTCTGTGTGACATGGTAGACCCACGGTACTTGACACGAGGAGTACTTTAGAAGTCCAAGGATAGAGGGAAGTGCCTATATGTGATTCTGCAGTCCCACTTTACTCCATAGAGAATGATTTCTATAACATCTGATGTATTCGACGTTGTAACTAGGTATGTTACTACTATTATCCTTAGAGAATTTGGTGGCTCGCTATCAGCTTTTATAGCGATCCTATGTGGGTCAGCATCATAATACTATTTCATAGAGTTGTGTACATATTTTAAGTTGAGTATTTATCTTTATGGTCATACATGTGTTGTACTCCTGTATTCGTGGTAATACATGTGTGCTATTATTCCCATCAACGATTTATGATTTTACAGTTGTTAACATACTCTAGGATATGTTATTTATCACTATCTACATTCCATTCATAATAATTTTTCTCTTTCATTTACATAATATAACATCACACTAAATATCTCCAATTTGGAAGCATATTTATGTTATATTCAAAATAATAATGATACATCCCTTTCCCAATTATTAAGATGATTTTTTATAATCCCTTTTTATGATGTGTGATATCAACATACGTATCATAAAATTCTAAACTATTGACTATCAATCCTATGTTAAAAATGTGTTTATAATATTTATTAAATAGAGAGAATCAAATATCCTTGTATTTTAAAAAACAATCATTGAATGACTGTGTACTAGATACAAAACGACAACCTTAAATAAACCACTAAATATTATCATCAAAATATGACGGTTGTTACCTCGCCGTTGGATTTTTTTGGTATGAAAAGGAATTTATGAATTATAAAATATATATAATGGTCTTATAAATGTAAATTTATTTGTTAATCATTATGAAATAAAATCCCAATAATTTTTAATGTTATTTTATGATATAATCATATTTCATAAAAAGTTTTGTTTTTCTTATTTGTGTGACAGAATTATGAACAATAAATTAAACATATAGAAAATGAGTTTGTTAAAATGATATTCAATTTTGAAATTAGCATAAAAATTTTTCTTTTTGAGAAATTATTTATTTTTTAAATGGTTTGTTTTTTAGTGAATATTGAAAAATACTATTTTTTTTGAAAAATATTCATTTCGGTTTTCATTAAAAATATTAATTATTAAATAAATTTTTCTTCAAAGAAAAATATTAATAATTTAATTATATAGAATCTAATTAACTCCATTTTCATCATTATTATACCAAATTTCTTAATATATACCTTTTGAGTCTAAAAAATATTATTATAAAAACATTTATTTTAGTGTGTTTTATGAATTTATATTAAAACATTTTCAAAACTTATAGAAGTTTAGTTGATATCAAATATTTCCATATTTGGATAAAGGTTTCCAAATTTCATAAATATGTCCATTTTTTGTAAATATTGAATAGTTACATTAGTGATTGTGTTACCATGGTAATTGGAAAATCATGTAATTAATTTAAAAAAATATAGTCTATTATATGTCCCTGAAAAATGAAATAACTTTATTGGATGTGTATTTCTCATAAAAAATCATTAAAAATTAAAATATAATGCCATTTTCAATTTGAAAATTATTTATTATTTTATAAATGTAATTGATTAAAATAGAGAAGATGGAAAACTAATAGTTTTCATAAATATATTATTTTTAAGCAATATATAAATATAGGATATTGTGGGTTTTAAATATTCATAAGAAATTTAAATTATTATCTATCATGGTAATTTATTTCTAAATATTATGTATGTAATAATTCTCCTAATATCATTTTCAACTACCTAACAATAATTATTAAATTAATAGAAACATAAAATTAATGGTATTCAAAATAATTTATGAAAATTATTTGATATATTTTTTTATTCCATGTATTTTTGGATTAATGTATCTCTTTTTGTATGTGGGAACATATTATATTTTACTTTATTTGTTTATTGTCATTATTATGTTCAATGTAAATTAATAGTTTGAAAATTTTCATTAATTTTTTTTTATAATAAATAATATTAAATTAACTAATTTGAAATTCTAATAATGTTAACCTCAAAAAAGTTGATTTTATATGGTTTTTCACATCAACCATGGTATATTTATTGGTTTTAATTCCATTTCATGAAATTAGATTCACCACATAAGAGTAAAAAAATAATGATATAATAGGAATTGCCAAAATAGTTAAGGAAATGTTAAAAAATATGTAAGTGACAAAACTTAATCCAAACATATCCAAATTTTATTTTATTAGTTTATTTCTAATATCCAACTTATTTTCATCTAATATTATCTATTTTTAATGATTTTTAACTAAAAATTAGTTTATATTTAATTTATATTTTATTAAATTCTAAGATTAACCCATCCCTCTGTTGAAAAATGGAACCTATCATCCCATTTCCTCATGAATAAAGAACCATTTGTTTTCAAATGACTTTTACCAACATCTCCTAAAAACACTAACCAAATAATATAGATTTTATTTTGGGAATAATACCAACCTCATATGGATTATGGAGCAATAAAAAGGATGTTTTCAGAAGAGGATTATTAGTCCTTCATAGAGTGTTTTCGCTTTATATATTACTAAACCTTTAAAAAATATTCTCCAAAAATAGTGACATAATAACAATAGTATATAAAATATAATAAGAATAAATTATTTTATTTTAATTATTGAAAAAAATATAAAACTCCCTCAAATGGGGAATGAATTCAGAATTTCTGTGTTTGTCATTCTACGGCCCCACAAAGCATTATTATTCATTTTCCATCACCACCTATTAGGTTAGGTTATAATGATGGATATAATGTATATATATGATATTAATGAAATATTTATCATTCTAAAATAGATATATATATATATATATAATTTACATTATTAACCTCCCATTCACAAAAATTGGGTTATGGTGTTCTTGTGTATATCCAGACTACCACCTCCGCAAAGAAATGTGATTCGTTTTTCCTCACCACATCACTTAAATAGTATATTAGAATATTTAATGAAATAATACAATATTTATGATATTATTAGCATTATATATTGATAAATTAATAAATTCATTCTTTCCATACTGATTATTTAAATATAATAATACATACAACATACCATTTCCATGATTGTAACGTAATTCATTTTACACAACAAAAAGTTATGATTATTTTTAAAAATTATTGTTTATGTATAAAATAAAAATCAATTGTTATGATTAAAATATATATTTTTTATTTATGACCCCTTTAACAACAGTCGACAGACTAATTATGTTTTGAAATATTGAGCCGAACATCCTCAATGTACAAGGTGTGGACATACCAAATTCTATTATTATATATGCCATTAAAATAAACTAAATAAAAAGATTAATGATATTGAATAGAAAAATAATAATTTTCATAGATGTGAAAATAATCTATATGATATTATTACACATGAGTTAAAGGATACAAATGAATGTGTGGACTCAAAAAAAGAGAATTTGTCTTAATTTTACATTATTGAAGAATATTGTATTGTTATTCACAAGATTAATTTTATAAGATGTATATAGTTCCCTATTTAAATGTTATATCAAAAATATTTAACATTTCATGATATTGTATTTTTAAATTACAATTATTAAATACAATGGATTTGGAATTAATGTTACAAATTGGTAAAGGGTTTCTAAACTCTATTACCATTTGTTAGGGTATAAAACTTATTCATTGACATTGAAATGCCTGGATTATAACATAATAATATAGTATTCATGTATTCCTAAACCATTATTTTAATTTGGATATTTTTGGGTGTCATTTGGGGTTGTTTCAGGTTGAAAATTATAAAATTTTGTGAATTTTGGGCGGGCACATAGTTGGCACATGGCATGTGAATGGATTTCCAAATCGTGTGCCCTCCTACAAGAAAATGGAATGTATTTTATATTGAGACCCCAATTAATTTGGAATGTTAGTCAAGCTATGTGTTACCCTAAGATATAGCATGCTACCCATTGATAATGGGCATAGTGCTTGTGCGCGGTTTGTCCAAACTAAGAATCGTTTCAAAAGAAACTATACAGAAGAGATTTATGTTAATCTTAGTATTTAGATTTAAATTCTTGAAACACTATTTTAGGTCTCAGAAGGACCTCCTTCTACACAAATTTTTTTTCCTGACCATTGAGATCCCATAATAAATTCATGGCCCTTATAATCTCTTCTGGATGTGATCTGAGGTTATGAAAACATCGGTCGATCCTTATCCGGTTAGTTAGTGTATAATATTGGAAAAAACATCACGATTGACAACATTCTTAAACATCATATCATCACATCACATCCCTTGTGGGATGATTATTTATTCTCATAGACATGGTTCAATGGGATTATGTACATACATTTCCATATTCAAAGTGTTGGGTACGTATAGCCTGTAACTATAGTACCTACTTGAAACATGAATATGTTGCATTCCTTTTTGTACTTGGAATGTATTTATCATCCATTTTTATAAACTATTTTACATGCATTTTGAATTTACATAAACTATTTTAAATAAGTGTGTTTATTTAATCCATTTTATGAAAAGATACAGTTGTGTAAATTACCATTTTATTAAGGGTATATTTTATCTTTTTCATGTATTTCCATCAATTAAATTGTGAAGAATGTTTTGCTAAATTAATTTCCTTCTTTTAAATTCTAAATCATGAATTTTTATATATGAATTTTTAAAATTAAAATACTATATATTGGAAAATAGACATCATATTAATGGTTGACTTGATTTTGGAATCATGTTGTGGAACTATTGGTGAAATCATTCTGGGCTTTGGTTAACTCCCTGATTGTTTAATCAAGTGATTTTAGATTATATCCTTCCATGTTTGAGAAAGGGGAAAGTATCCCAAATAGGTGGATCCAGTTTTTGATCGTGGTGCATGGTGAGTTATTTCATTAGGGACATCGGAAGTGTTTCCAAATTTTGGTATATGGGTTGTAGTACTTAGTCTTTATTTTCATGTTGACATCTGGTACATTATTCATAGTGGAGTTTAATCTTTATACATACTTTCTTTCTTGTCTCTCTTCATCTATGTTTTGTGGAAAATTCCTTCCCACGTGAATTTTGTGTATTTCTAGGTTCTAGTGGATAACCCATGGAGATTGGGAATACACATAGGGCTATGTTAGGACAATCTCGTTCATCGCGTTACCGGGGTACCCATGCCGATTCGTGAAAATGTTGTATCAAATAAGTTTTATATTTTTCTTGAAGTTAGTATGCATTTGTGAAATCTTATCAGGACGTAAGAGGTATTTGTGATTGAGTTTCTAGCCATCTCTAACTACAATGAACCTAACGTCTCCATATTTTTTTAGGGAATGACTTTATCTATATTAGTTTTAGTTTTTTTTCCTATTATGATTTGGATGTATTGAAATCCAAATAACTAATAGAAAAAAAACGTATACTACTTTTTTGTAACCATTGGTATAGGTTATCAAACCGTTGGTATAGCCTATCCCAACAGTTTGGGAACCCGTTGGGTGATTTGGTGTGGCGAAAGACCAATCCCAATGGTTTGGAGAATGTAATTGGAATAGTTATTTCCCAATAGTTTGTAGAAACCATTGGGAAAGGTATATATATATAAAATTTCCAGTGGAGGTTTGAACCCACAATCTCCGTGTTATATATCAATGACTTTACCACTATCCTAGAGTCTCCTTTTTGAATATATTTGGATATATATATGTGTGTGTGTGTAATTTATATATTGATTTATATTATGACATTTCATAAATGTACTCATAAAAAATATGGTTAGCTATCCCAATAGTTCTCAAAACCATTGGGATATGCATTTCTCAATGGTTTGGAGAATCATTGGGGTAGGTACCCACTCTATCCCAACGATTTGGCCAAACCATTGGGAAAAGTGTCCACAAAGTGGCCTTTTCCCCAATTATTTGGCCAAACCTTCTGGAAAGCCACACCCTTTCCCAATGTTTTTGGAAAATCATTTGGAAAAGAGGCCTCAAAGTGGGCTTTTCTCAATGGTTTGGCCAAACTGTGGGGAAATCCTTACCCATTTATATTGTTTTTGGATAACCATTTGGAAAAGTGGACTCAAAGTGGTCTTTTCCAAATGTTTTGGCCAAACCATTGGTAATAGTGACCTATACCAATGGTTTTTAGAAAACGTTGGTATAGATGTGTTGGTATAGGTCAGATTTCTAGTAGTGAATCTTATTTTTCTATCTATTGGGATTAATTCCCCATTCTACTCTATTAAAATTTTAATCATCTTTATTCTCTATTGTCTATTTATGTTTTGTAATATCATGAAACCTAGAAGATGTTCATATCGGTTCCAAGTGAATGATGATAGTGAACCTTAGGTAGAAATTTGTCTCGTAGACCTAAGACGTGTTGAGGTGATTTTGCACACTATTGAAGCTATGGTAATGGCACCATTTATAGTACTAGTTCGGGCTCTAGTAATGGATCTTCAGAGGAATTTTCTCAATATCAATTTTTAGGAGGTCCTTTACCATAATCCTTCACTATTCATGTTCTCAAATTACCCTTAAGAGGTTGAGGAATGGTTGAGGATAATGGAATGTTTATTTGGGTTCATATTCACACCAGTTGAAATCATGGTGATGTGTACCACATTCATGCTGGAATGACCAAGCATGAGATGCTGGGACATGATGGTGAATTTCTGGAAACATGATGGATTAGATTGGAAATACATAATGGTTATTTTTACAGATCAGTTCAATCTGAATTCAATGATTTCGGACATGTGGTTAGAGTTTTTAAATCATGAGCAGGATGATAGGATAATGATAGAGTATGTAGACCATCTTACTATGATCGTACATTTTGAACATGGGATAGTATAAAATGGGATTAGGAAGGCTCGATGATTCAAGTTGGGACATCAACCGGATATTTTTTAATAGGTTTTCTTACATAAACATAATTTTTATGGATTTACAGGAGAGAGCACTGATGGTTGTTATGGACATGGATGGGAAGTCATGGTTTTTGGGAGTCTCTAACAATACATGTGGGATTGTTCATTTAACGAATGGAAAGAGGAAGCATGATGACTCTTGTGGTGGTCCTTGATATAATTTTTTTCTTCAACCTCATACAGTGTCTGGAAGTGACCCTATTGATTGATACCAGTATGGATTGTTATGAAATTCAAAGGGGGTTTTTACTGAGGCATCCATGAATTATGGATCCTGTAAATGCGTATGACACTTTTAGAGGTTCTTCTATGTTTATTTCACTCTGCATAGTGTAAGAGGTTCATATGATCCTTATAATACTATAGCACTATCATATTCTACATGTGAAAAATGTTTCCAAAAATAGGTATACATAACAGATCTTATTCACGTAGTGGTAGAGTCTCTAGAGGAAGCTGATATAGGTCTAGGGACCATGAGACATACCACAACCACAGATTAATCATTATTGACTACACTTTTTGATATTTCCGCATCTCATTAATTTATTTAAACCTGTATTTTTAATCTGATAAATCTTAATATTATGATTTTATATTGTGTAATGGATATTAATATACCCCTTCGTACAAAGATATAGAAGGGTCTCTATAGTCCCTATTGTGTTTTCTACATATCAGATGATGAGTTTTCTTGGAGTTTTATGATTATCTACATGACACCTCTTGACACCATTTTCAGGATGAATTCTCTTAGTGCCAATAATGCCTGAATTAACTAATAAATTTGATGAATCTCCTTCACTTACCTTGATGGTGTCTGTCGTTTCTTCCATGTATAATGGGAATCGTGGTCGAGCAGATTCATTACATCCTAAACATAGTTGGGTAATGTGATATATGTGTTTTATTTTTATTTTGTGCTGGAATCACTGTTTGATGATCACCCTCTAGTGTTCATCATGTTTCACAATGTGTTTTCTTCAAAAAAATCTTGTTTCCCCTGTAAGGTGTGGTTATTTTACAATTACATGATTCATGGAACACAACTAGTTTCTATTAACCCTTACTATATGGCCCCTACTGAAATGAAAGAGGTGATGTCCTAGTTTAATGATCTTTTAGAGAATGAATTTATATGCATGAGTGTGTCACCTTGGGAGGATCTTTTAATCATTACTAAGAACACAGATTGTTCACTTATCTTATGTGTTAATTACTATAAACAAAATTGAGCATTGATAAAGAACAAGTATTTGTTACCATTGATTATTGATCTATTTGATCAGATGAAAGGGGAAAAGTGGTTCTCAAATATTGACCATCTATATGGTTTCTATCAGTAGAGGGTAAAGGAATCTAATATTATGAAAACCACCTTTCTATGTTGGTACTGTCATTTTGAGTACCTTTTTATGCATGTTTTTTAACCAATTCTCAGGAAGTTATCATGGAGTTGATAAACATGATTTTCCATGAGTATCTAGATACATATGTGGTATTTTCCTAGAATTAACTATTTGTTTACTATGTGTTGGTTGAGGACCATGTGAATCATATGAGATGAGTTGTAAATTTTCCAAGAATAAATTGACATTATATGAAACTATTGAAATGTGATTTTTAGATCTACGAAATGAATTTACTAGGGAACATGGTGTCATGTCTTGGAATATTAGTTGATCCTAAGAAGGTGAAGGCTATTATGAAATGGGAAAACCCATAAAATGACATTGAGATTCATCTATTCTTGGGATTATATATGCATTATCATTGGATTGATAGGACATATCCATGTCAACATCCTCAATGACTACAGTAACTTGGAAGGTAGTAATTTTTTCCTCAGATGAAAAATGTTAGAGTTTTATATTGAGCTAAAATGTATTTTGACAACAACATTAGTGTTAACTCTTCCCCAGGATGGGTAGTAATATTTTTTCTTATATGATGCATCACTTTTAGGTTTACGTATAATTATAATTCAAGGATACCATGTTATTAATTATGGATTATTATAACTTAACCCGCATGAGAATAATTATCTTACCTATGTCCTAGAACATTTAGTTGTGAAGCATGTGCTAAATAGTTAGCAGAATTACCTTTACAGGGAAAAGATAACCAGTTATTCGGACAACAAGGGCATGAGTTATATCTTCCCTCAAAGGTATTTCAATATCCACTAGATGGGTTATTTGTAATAAATATTATCTTTCAATTTTCACCATCACTTTTATCCTAGAGAAAGATAATGTTGTTGTGGATGTTTTTTTGAAGGAAATTTTAGACCTAGGATGTAAAAGAATCATCAGATGAGTGGAACTTGAAGGATCTTTTTGAACAGTTTCACATCGTTGTCCTGGAATTAGGGGATGAGGATTCAATGATCATCATTTAGATAACATTATCTCTTCTCATGTTAATTCATCACGAGCTGTATCTTGAAGATGAGTTTGGTAGAATTAGAGAGTCTCTTTATGGTGGGTAGAATGTAATTGATTGGCCATTCTCCAAGGAGGTAATTCAATGATTTCAGATACATTTTTGGTACCATCTAATGTAAGTATATTTTTGATGTGTTATTTCGATAGTTCATAGTGGGCATTGAACTCAGGAACCACGATGATTTTATATGACATTCGAATGTGTTTCTACTGGCCATATACTATATGGGTCATTACTATTTTTGTTTCTCATTGTTATACATGAAATCTGGTTAAGACCAATCGGTAAAATCCTTTAGGTTTGCATCAACAAATTCTAGTCCCTACTTGACTATGGGATGAGATCACTATGGACTTTGTGGTTGGGTTTCCTCATACTTAGAGAAATAATAATTCTATATGGTTTGTGATCAATAGGCCTGAAAAGTCAGCTCACTTTATACCCATTCGTGATGGAACCAAAGTTTAGGATTTGGGAAATTATTATATGAAATAGATTTTTTGTTTGAATGGATATTCATATGTTATAGTCTATTGTATGGATCCTCAGTTCACTTCTAATTTTTCGAGTGACCTTCAAGAGGCACTAGGATCTCACATACGTTTCAGTACAACATACCATCTATAGTCATATTTCTAGACAGATATGTGCTATAGATATTATTGAGCATACACTCTACTCATTTGATCTAAACATTGGTTGTGAATCGTATGATCACATGGGGATGGTTGAGTTTTCTTACAATAACAGTTACCATTCCAACGTTAAAATGGATACTTTTGAGTCTTTGTATGGTTGGCCTTATAAATCTCAACTTCAATGGTTAGATATTGTCAAAAGTACCTTGGTTGGACCAAGCTTGGACGATGAGATGATAGAAATGATTCAGTTGATTTGATATAAGATGGTGATGGAATAGATTCGATATAAATCTAATGGTGATCATTGTGGTATAGCTTTTGAGTTTTTAGTTGGTTAACAAGTGTTCTTGGTAGTTTCTCCATAGTTGGGTCAATGAAATCATGGGATGAAATGGATGATTTCTCCACATTTTTGTGGGCCTTTTCAGGTTTTTGATATAGCGTAGAATAATTCCTTCCATTTATTACTAAAATTGTAGCTGACATTGATTAATAATTTGTTTCATATTTTTCAGTTATTCATGTATCTATCTAATCCATCTCATGTTTTCTTCTGGAGTGATCTCAATGTTGATCTTGGTTTATCCATAACAGAACGACCATTCAGAATAGTTGATACGGAAACCATGGTAATTCATGGGATGTATATAGATTGGGTTCATGTTAAATTGTATCATGGTTCTAATTATCAAATGACATGGGAGAGAGATGCACTGATGAGGGATCAGTGGCCTAATCTTATATACATAGAAGCTTCATCATAGGCATTCTAGGGAAAAGTGTCTATGGTGGGGTGATTTTAACATATTTTTACTTTTTTAGGTATTACTAAACCCTACATTTAATTTAGATTTGTGTGTGTTTCAGTTGGAGTTTTTGGGTTGAAAATTTATGAATTTTGAGAATTAAGGGTAGGTGTATTGTTGGAACAAGACCTATATATTGTCTGGAAAAATTTGCACCCAAAAATATTAACTGGATTTTTTTTTTGAAGAGAGCTCCACACGGCATTCCCATTGTAAGCCATGTGTTGTGTCCCCTTAGGAGACACTAATAGACAAATGTATTACTAGTGCAAGGCATACGCATGGTTTTCTCAAACCGAGTTCTGCTTCCCTGGAAGCCTTACAAACATGATTTTAATTAATCCTAATTTATGTTAAAATTCTCAAAACACATTTTTTATTTCTTGGATAGTGCTCCGTCAACCCAAACTAGATTCTCACAAACTTGGAGATCCCATAATGAATTCATGGCCCCACTAACCCCTCCTGGATGCGATCTGCAGCTAGGTGAATGTCATTTTATCCATCTCTGGTTAGTTTCCTCCCCCTAATCAGGAACTTCCACAATCTCTCTTTTTATATATACTATTTTATTAATATTGGTATTTTTTTGATGGATCTAATAAATTATGTTATGGATGTAAACCTTGTTTTGAATATTTTTTTCTCCTGAATCCCATTATTTTCTCCCTTATTTGATGATTTCTGACTGGGGTTTGGTGTACCGATATATGATGATCCCTAGGTAGGTGGTTCCATTATGATGAAATGTTTTATTAATATTATATTACATTATTTAATAACAAATATTTTGAATTAAAAAAATTCCATTGGTTTTAATTTTTTGTATATCAATTGTTTAATTGGAAACATTGAATTCTGGTGAAATGTGGTTTTTATGAAGAAATGGATTTTTTCATGAAATGGAAATCCCAAAATAGCATTGAATTGGGGTGTGGTTAGGGATGTTTGGGAAATTTAAATTGTTTTTTTAAAATTCAATATTTAATGGAAATTTAATCAATTTAATTGTTCAATTTCATTGAAGAAAATATTTTGTTAGAATAATTTTTGAAAACCCCCAATTCTAGTGAATTGCGGGTTGGTGATGAAATTGTTCGAATTGTATGAAAATTAAATTTTATGAATTTAATTGTGAAATGGATTGTGAAATTTCATAAATAGGTTTCAAATAATTGTTATTAAAAATTGATTAAAATTGATTTGATGGAATCCCAGTGGATTCATCTTTTTGAAAAAGCATGTTTTTTATTAAAATCCTATTGTGGGTTCTTAGTGGAAAATTTGCATATTGAAATAGAGTATGGGATTTAAGTGTATTTTAAGCATTCATAAAATAAATTTCACATCATTGTTATATTCTTGAGACGATGAAATCCATAGGTTGTTTGAGTGTTATATTAGATAACATGTCATGTATTATAATTTTCTAAAACATCATATCATCACCTCACATCCATTACTTAACGGTGATGAATTCACTTGGAATTGTTTCAAGTGGAATATGTACATTGTTTTCTATATTGAATGTGTAGGGTATCTATAGCTTAAAATAGTCATTCCTTCTTTGAACATGATAATGTTTCTGGAATGATTGTATATGGAATGTATGTGTATGCAATTATTATAAACTATTTTACATGATGTATGAATTAATAAAAACTATTTTATATAAATGTGTTTCTTTAAACCATTTTGTTAAAAGTTCCATTTATGTGATGTAAATATTTTATTAAAGGTAACTTTCATCTTTTGAAATGAATTTCCATCATTTGAAATGTTAAAAATTGATCGTTAAACATATTTCCATATTTTAAATTGTAAAGAATGATTTTTTTTAAATATGATTTTGGAAATTCCAAATATATTTATATGAACATTTAATGCACATTATATGTTAATTTGATAATTGAATCTTGTTATGGAATATTTTGTGAAAAACTAATGGTCTTTAGGTCACACCCTACTTCTTCCATCATGTGTATAAAGATTATCTCCATCCAGGTTCAAGCATTGGGATATGATCACTTTGAGGTGGATCTAGCTGTTTGACCTTGAACTTGGTGAGTAGTGTCCTTAGAGACTTGTCCAATGTTTTCTTATTTTTCTATACGGGTAGTATTACTTTGGGCTTTAATTCCTTGTTTAATTATAATACATTGTGTATGAATATGGTCATTCTTGTACTTATTCCTCTACGTTTTGTGGTAAATTCCTTCCCACATGGATGTTTTATGATGCCACATGCTAATTTCAGACCTTTGGGGATTAGGAAAACCCTTTGGGCTATGTCATGACAATCTAGATCATCTGGTTACTAAGGTACTCGGGCTGGTTCATGATTTTTATTACCTATGAATTGATATTTATATTGTTTCATTTTTGAATTACAAATTTTTTTCTATAGATTTAATTTTTTTTACTAATAATCTCTCAATTTATTAACCACAATTTCAATTATATGGTCTGTGTAATTTTTATTCATTTCAAATTCCCATTCCTTGGGTCATATGTTTATGAAATAAACCTATATTATTGTATTGGGTATGTATGCTTCCCCTTTCACTTGAGATTTCATGAATATAATTTTTAATAATATTTAAATGTCTATTTGATGATAATCATTCAAGGGGTATATTATTGAAAGATAACCAATGTTGAAAACTATTTATATTACAAACTACATTTCTTCGTGAGGCGATATACCATCGTACACATGATCAATGAATTGGTTTCATATTTGAAGTAATATGGGATGGATTGATTTTATTCCATAAATATAATATGTCTTATTTATATGGTATATTTTTTTCATTATATTGAATATTTTAGTAAATAAAGTATGGATGAATAAGAAGAATGAAAATAAAGGAACATTGTTACAATAATTCCCTTCTCTAAGAGAAAAATTGTTTTAATTTCATAGGTGAAATAGATTTGAGATGGCTTTGGCGTGGTACATGTTTGGCTTGGGATTTCTCCGGATCTTTCGGCTTGGTGACAACGCATTTCGGTGATGGCTCCAATGTTCTTTTGATTTGTCTAGTCATCGACATCAAAGTGGTTTGGAGGGGGTGGATCTCTTTTGGCATGCAATGTTTCTACAGCTCCCCGAATGTTTTTCATTATTTTGTTTCATGCTGGCATTGAATTAGTTGGATTTTTTGTTGGATTTTCAGTGTCGCATCACTGGTGTCCCTCCCAACTGGCATCTTCATGCTTCTTGGTTTGTTTTGGGATTCCTTCTATGGATACGGAGTTAGGGGAACATGGTAGGGTTCGATGTTGTCTTCAGCGGAGCTGCAAAATATCATGAAGTCTTTTCTAGTCAGTGAAGGTATGAAGTTTTATGGTGATGGTTGTTTGTCGTCATGGATTGTGTTTGGAATGTTTTTGTTTGTGGTCCTATGGTCCAAAGTTTATGGATCTTTTCAACCAGTTCATCTACAAGGGGCTACTCCATATGAGGTTTTATGAGAGAGTTTCCAATGGTCATTACTATATTGATTTGGGATGTTTGAGATGGTATAGAATTTCCATCGGTATGAAGCTCGTGCATCCTTTAATAAAATAGCTAGGCCAACAATGATAGGTTAGTGGAAGATAGTCTTTATGATTTTGTTACTGGGTAGGGGCTTGTCTTAGTAGATTTGTATGGTTTATTTGGCTTTGAACTTTTGAACCGCGGAGACATGATTGTCATTTTGTGTATTTGTGGTTATGTTTGGTTCCCCCTTATCCCATAAAATGGGATTAAGATAATAAAAATAATAATTTTATGTCATTTAATTACAAAATATTCAAAATAACCATTGGGTTTTATTTTTAATATTATAATTTAGAATTGTGTCCATCCAAAATTATTTTGATATGTTGGTAGCACATTTTAACCAATATCTACTTAGTTTAACCCCATGATAAAACATTTTAATTGTTTTGACTATTCATTTTTGTCAAAAATTAAGTCATTATTTTTAGATCATATAAATTAATTTCATTCCAACTTTTGAAATTAGTTATCCAAATTCAAATATCAAATTTGGAATACTTCAATTTAATATTATACCTACCAATGTGATGAAAATATTGGTTTTCATATTGAAATATCACATAGGTATAAATGGTTTTAAAATCAAAGTTGAATATATAATATATTATAATGACCTAAATTAGTTAAATTTAAAAATTATTCATATTTTTTATGATATACCAAATTTAATATATATTTAATATTTAATATGATAAAAATGAAATGGTTGTTTTTAAAAAAATTAGTTTTTTTCACTATTCGTCAAAAAATGAAACATTATAAAAATCCAATCGAATGTAATATTGATATGATGATTTAAAATTTGTTTCTTTTTTTAATAAAATTAAATAGGTAAATTTTATTTAAAATTTAGTTTCTAAAATAGAAACTAGACCAAAATTTTCAATTTTAAAATTCTTCATAAATCATTTTGTTTACTATCAAATTTTTCTTATATTATTTATAATAAAGAGATTATAAACGAATTCATTTTAATCATTTGTAATCCAAAAACATTTCATAATGATTTTACAACTATTCATAACCACAAACATTATTATGATTTTATAATGTTCATGTTTATATAATAATATTTAAAAATTGTATCATGTTTTATTTAATCATCATGTTTTGTGCATCAAAAGAAATCAATGAGATTGAATTTATTTTAAAATAAAGGTATCATAAAGTCTCTAAATGTTATATATTTTCTATTTTTTGGTTTTGTGTTTAATACATGATATCAAACGTGTGGGCCATATTTAGAAAATATAAGGGTGTTACATGGAGGCAAAACAAAAGATACCTTCCTTGAAAAATAATCTTGATCTACTTCTCTATGTAGTTCTGTAAATAAATTGTCGGTATCTTTTAAAAATTTCAATTGAATTCATAAAAATTCATACAATATCTTAATGGAATACACTACCTAATGAATTTTAGGAAAAATATAAGATCACAACCTAAGGACTAATCCTAAGAGGATACACATTTCTATATTACACAACACATTTTTATATCCTTGGTCCTTAACCATGTCTATAATAATTTTAAATTAATCTTTGTAATATAATTATTAAAAAACATAGAATTAAACATTATATTAATATAAATATTAGTACAAATATATCACATTTAAAAACATGATTTATAGATAAATTTTAATATTTGAATTTCCATTTATGAAACCTAATCATATGTGTGAAATTGGAACCTATGTTTCTAGTAATGAATATTTAATTAACCAAAATCCCATTAATATTTACATCACTATAGTGATCATGATGAATAAAAAATTATAAAACAATCTTCAGTAATGGAAGTACCATGACATTTAAGAAAGAGGTCTAATAAATAAGAGTCACTTATGAATGTCCATGACTCCCCTATAATAGTACCTCATCGAATATCCATTTCTTCCCTTACCAAAACATAATTTACAATAATTAAAAGATAATATCATCTTCAACAAATTTGTAACATCCCGATCAAATCACCATGTTCAACCACAATTTCTCATGGACATTGTAATGTCCCCTTATATGCATGGGTCTGCTAAGTAGTGGGGAGGGCCCGAATAGTGGCATAGATAGACTATATAATTAAAATGACCTTGAGTATAATAATTTAAATTACATTCCAACTTAATATTTTCATTATTAATAAATTTAGTTGTAGAAAACACATTCATTACATTTAATTTTTTGGACAATTAAAAAATATGACCATAATTTTTCAATCAGGGTTAAAATATCCTTAATCATCATATGTATTTATATTATAGCTATTATACATTTACCATTATTATTATATGTTAATAGTTCTTATAATTTCAAATTCATTGGCATGGGGGAAGTGATGGAGTTGACTAGTTGGATCATACCCTTTCAATACATTTAATCGATACTTTCTAGGGAGATGACATCAATGAGATTTTCCATTAACCAATCCCATTCTGAGATACTATAGTGAAAATTCAAGAGAAAACTTTTTTGGGGTTATTTTCAAGCTCCATGAGACCATGAACAATGTAATGTTTTCCTAAACCCCACATGAAAACACTAAAATTTGACATCATACCCTTAACATGTACTCTGGTGTAATAAAGAGTTATATATGTAGACCCTAGTTGTTTGATGTTTTTATATTTTATTTTTACTAATTTAATGATTAAATTTATCTATATTACACTATTAAATCATATATATAATATTAAATAATAGTTTTGATAAAACAAATTATATTTTTACACAAAGAATATGTAAATTATATTTTTTGTGAAATATATTTTATCAATTAACACACATTGTATGGTAAATTAAAGAATTATTTAAATACATGTAGTTTTATGAATCTTATTATATAATATTTATTTATATATAAATGAAAATATAATTTAATGACATTAAATTTAATTTTTTTATCATTCATAAATTGGTTACATTTTTAAAAATTTGTATCATAGAATAAATAACTGTTATAATATAAAAGATTTAATTCCATTATTTATTGAAATATTTTATTAAAATAAATATTATTTTTTAAAATTATAATGTTTGAATTTTAATATTATTAACTCTTTCTAAAAGTAAAAAAATGGCTAATAATTAAATAATGTATATATTTCTTTAATAGTATAACATCATAATACATTAAAAGTGACGAAATAAAAGCTATAAGGTTCATATATGAACCAAAATTGATTTAATCATTAATATTATGTTCATTTAAATTTATTTGACTAATTTTACAAACTGAAAATCAATCCTTCAAAATTATGTTATATTTTTGGGTTTCAAAAAGAATTATTTATATAATGTCTCACTCTAATAACATGAATGGTATACTATTATTTATTTTTGTATATATTGTAATAAAATATTGAAACCCACTCATATTTATCAAAAACCATGGTATTTATTTTTGATTTAATTACATTTTCAATTATAGTTCAAAATGTATGTTTTGAAACTAAAAACTACTTCCCCACTATTAAACTATAAACACCCAATAAACCATGCCTTACTCTTCACTCAAAACACAATAATAAAATATTTTATCTCTCATTATCTATCTTTAAATACATATAAAGGAGTTACCAAACTCTTATGAATCTCCACTAATGCATTTATAATCACCCTCTCATGTTAAGGGATTCATTCCTCTTCCTTTTTATTCTTTCACATTTTTTATACAAAACCTTTTTTATTTCTAATTTATCAATTTTTAAATATTTTTTACACATTATTTTGTTATAAATATTAGTAACCACAAATTATATACCCCAATTCACTCTCATTAAACCCATATTTGAACCTTCATGTACACTATTTAATCATGAAATATTTTCCATTGATTTTCGTGGCAAAGATTTTTTTTGAATAGCCAAACAAAATTTCACTCAAGGGTATTAAACTAGAAATACGTATCCATCATTTATTTAGGAACATAATTTATCCAATATACACTCCTTTATCAAGGGATTAAAAGTTATTATATATTTTCTATTTTTTATGTCCTCTATGGAAATTAAATTCATATACATAATATGAATGTGACATGTCCACCATGAAATATATTTCCCTCCAATGTATTTTTAAAAAAAATCTCACAAGATATTATTCATGGTGCATATATTGTTATAAAGGGCACATATTTTTATGAATTATCTTTATTTATCCAATAAATAATCTTATAATGACATGTTTTATTTTTACACTACATTATTATGATACCTTGATTTCATAATCTTATATCATGCTTTGATTTTATTTTTAATGATTCTCACTATATTATGTCACCTATACCTTTGTATTTTCTAACATGTTTTACTTTAGACATTTCCTCCTTTACTTTATTAAATCACTATAATTTATATCTCACTCATTTTAGGTGTAAATACCCTAGTAATCCCATGAAATTTTATAAGATCAGTGGAATTATATGGTTTTGTTGTGGGGTCTTATTTTATTTCTTGTACTTGTTAATAGTTGTTGTGAAATATATCTAATTACCCAAAGAAACTATGCATCTCAATATTTTAGGATTTTTATTATTATTTTATATTCATTGAATAAATCATGAGATGAATTTTATAAATTATATGGGTTTTCATAACCCATTAAAACAAGATACATACACAATATTTATAAAAAAACTATCATAGAAAAACAAAAAAATAACCTTGCTATTATAAAATTTATAACATTTCAAATTAAAAAACTAACAAATACTCTCAATGTTTTTATTTAAACAATATATGTTTACTAAAGGAAATAAACCAAGAAAACACAACATTATTCTAGATTCCATCATAGCATTTTCACATTCAACCAAAATCCCCCTTCATAACTCTTTAATTCATGGTCCTTTTCCCGTGGATGGATCCCAGACCATGAAATCAATATGTGCATCATGGTTACCATGAAGGGTTAGTATTATCCTATTAGGACACCACTATTTCATCCTAAACATGTAGTGTATAAATAATAAAATTTAAGTCCACTAGAAGAATATAAATCTATAAACAAACAATCATGGTGTTATTCATTTTTTATAACCAAGATTCTTTAAATACATTCTAAACCTTATTTAGAACTATGTCATATGGATGTTATGTGTAAATATTTCATAAATTATATTATGAAATTTGATATATTCATTTATTAAAAAAATAATACATCTTTCATACATCCATATTACAAAAATATGTAAAACTACCATGTCCCATTTAATTAAAAGACTTAATGTCCACATTTAAACAATATTAAGGAATATATGGACAAACACAATTTTGAATGGTGACTAAATATATTGTATTGAGGATATAAACATTCATACATTTTAACCAAATATCCATGTCTATGGAAAACAACATTATTGAATGTAATCTATGGAGGTGAATGTAAAACCTTCCAATCATTGCTATGGAACTCCCCATCTAATGGTTCTTTTTATCTTGTTAGAAAAACCTTGTACCATGAAGCTAATCCAAGAGGAAACATGCATTAATTAACATGAAATCCATTATATAGTATGTAATAAGAATATCCTAATAGGAATGGTATCTCATTTCACGCACACACTTACCCCCATAAATATAATGAAATGAAAGTGTCTCAAAACCACACACACAAACACATGTGACAATTATCAAGCAAAGGGTATCTTGGATACAGACACAGTAACATAATAATTTCATATAATTAAATTAATATATATCCTTCAAATAAATTTAACATCCTACCTCAATTGTATTGATTACCAATGCCAAGAATTTTCCCCCATATCATCCCATGTTTAATTAATTCCTATACAAATCCAAAATTACACATATAAATATTATAGAATCACAATCTAATAGGAATAAATCATTAGTGATTTAATACAATTAAGTTTTTCCAACAAGAATTGCATCCATTAACATATCTATAATCAACCAATGGAAGAAATAAATTCTCATGATATTTCCCCTTATCCATCAATATATCGAGAATCCCTTCTTAAATTACTGTAAAATTCCATGATATGTATATGAAATCCCATATATATAATTACTTCTATAAAGAGCTGGGGATGTATAGAAACATAGGCTTAATATACATTGATATTAAATCATTTTATATGAACAGTCAACACATTAAAAACTACTTACCAGAGGACTATGAGATTTTAGTGTTGTTAGAGTCATGGAAACACAATATTATAACATGGTGAAATATATTCATCATTTTTCTAAATGATATTCTCCACTATTAATTGTACATAAAAATGTCCATCCTATCCTATGGAATGGAAACATATGAAATGGGTGAGCTCAGATATTTATTAATGTTACACAAGGGAAATATTTAAGCATGACATGATAATACGGGTAGTAGAAAATGATTATAACATTAGAATATCATATCATTTTTATCAGATATCCTAATAAATTTTCATGTAATAATGGTAGTAATTTCATACAACATGAATAATAATGGAATGAAGATCATGAGACATTAAATAATAACATCGGAATAAGGAATGTAATTTTATTAGAAAATATAGAAATAAAATGATTTCCATGTTGTTCAAGACTTACTGCAAAGGTCATTTTATAGGAATGGGTTCACTCCCCAAACCATCTTAATAGTCATGTTTCACTCCCAATACTATCTTACGGTATAAAGTCCTTTACTGAACCAGGATTACTCCATGTACGTACCCTGAATTACTGGACTGGGTTCACATCCCTTTATAACCCTATATTATTGAATCAATTTCACTTCTCATTCAAATATTATATTTAAAAAAAATAACGCCCAATTCCATCCTGGTATTACTGAACCATTTTCACTTTCTACTTGAGAGTTATCATTCTAAATTGCATTAAATCTTCATTCTTGAATTATCATACTGAACCAAGTTAACTCCTCATTCTAGAACTGTTTATATAATGATATATAATTCCTTATTAATGAATTGGGAATCTATAATGGTCTAACAATGTGATTTTAGGGCTGACCCATCGTATATGCAGTAATAAGCTTACATGTCGCTTTCTAGGCCACCCCAACACATATGCATGGTCCTTGAACGACAACATGAATAATGTACATATAGATTTTATATCATCATAAAAACTCATAAATACAATTATTCATTCATAAATTTATTAACCAATGGAAAACAAAGGGGCCCCACATCAATCTTGTTGAAATGATACATGACTGTTGAAAAAAATATCATTAATAACAATAACTTTGAAACATTATTATCTCATTGAACGGAAATGTTTTCTATAAACATCATGCAAGAAAAAACCATTCATATATATTATATGAATGATATAATTTGATAATATCCCTAGTAAATCATAAACTATGTCAATAAATGTTATAATATAGGGTGATGGATTTTGAAAGATCGCTTCATACATCACCTTTCTTTCAGATTTACTTCTTAAAACATATATCTTTTTCAAACATATTTCACATTTAATCAACATTGAAACAAAATAAAATAATGATTATAAATCATTTATAACATTTCGTAAGGAATGTATCATTTCTGATTTAAAAAAAACTATTAAAACTTATAATATTTTTTGATTTTTTTTCCATGGAAAATAACATTAAAAAAATTTAATGTAATATTAGAATATAATTTAAATCAATTTTTAAAACATGATACATTTTAGTCCATTTTCCATGAAACTGAGAATAAAATTTCATTAAAAATAATTTTCTAATAACTTTTATTGGATATTGTTTTAAAATAACATGGTTTTCCAACCAATGTAAGGAATAAAGTAATATTTTCATAAAAACATTTTCTCAATTATATTATTAATTGCATAATAGAAAAATGGTACAATTTTATGAGTATATATTGAATAAATATATTAGAACAAAATTAATGAGAATTATTCAGGGATGGACCTCAATAGTTTTTCAATGGAAGCATAGTCATAAATAATATCGATAAATAATGATATTGTAGAAATATATTCTTATCACACTCGTAGTAATGAATGAATATAATTGTAAAATTATAACCTTAAAAAAGAATATAAAATCATGAACAAATGTATACTCATTAAAAAATTTTCATAAGGAACTATATACATCTCATAATATAATATTGGTGAATTATAAAACATGTGTATAAAGAAGTAAAATTGATATAAAATAACATTACATATTTTTTATCTTTTGAACTGTAAACCCCATGAAAGAGAGATAATAAATTTTATATGTACATGCGCATAAATTTAAGGATAAGGATCATATAATAAATTCAATTTTATTATATATAACACACATTTAAATTGGTGGTGAATAAGAAATAATATTCATATATAGAAAAGTGAGAATATAAATCCCCTTACTATGTAAAAAAATTTAGAATCATGAGGTTAGTGAAAGAATTACATATCATGAAACAATTAACAACATTAACTAATGTAAATTCATGAAAAAATATATTATAGGACAGTATATACACAATAAAAAATAATAGTTTGTGAATATAGAATATATATCACAGAAATAAATGTCAGATGAGAAACCCCTTACCTTATGCCATGAATGTTGTCACACTTGTTCAAACATCCTATATAATAAATATAATATTATTATAAATCTTAAATAAAATGATATTATTATATATCATACCATATAATATTTTATTATAAAATTATAATACAATATTATTATAAATTTTATTTTTATGTTATGTTTCAAGAAATAAATACTTTTTTTCATACATGTTTTGACTTGAAATTATTATTGATATTACATAGATAATGAATTAATTATTTCAAAAATAAAAAATGATATAAATATCATATATATTAAATTTTTAATTATTTATAATAATATATAAAATATATCAATAGTACATTAAATACATTGTTCTTTGAGAATGTAGGTCATACATATGTACGAACGCTGCTCCACTTATCATGTCCTGCTGAAAGAAAAAAGTAAATTTTTTATATAAATATATATATAATAATTCAATTAGAATTATTAATTCATATATAAATAGAATTTTTAATAATATAATCCTTAATATATTCCACACAAATCATGGGCGAATCACATCACATTGGGGAGGCGGTAGTATAGACATCCAAAAACGAAGTTATCATATTCTCACAAAATGAACATCATGAAAGTATCAATTATATAATAATTCCCAATGGATACAAACATAATTAATGTCCTAAATATCATATAATAATTATAATTCCATCATTATTCCAAACCATGATTTGTGTTAATGGAAAAACAAATGACATTGGGTAACAAGGTCGTAGTCAGCCATATAAACGAATATTGATTGTGTAACCCATTTGATTGATGTGTGTGAAAATGTATGTAAGAATATTAACAAAAAACATATCAGTATATTTAATATAATTTAAATTTTATATAAAATAATAATAAGAATAATTTCAGGGATGGACCAAAAAACAAATATCGTTTGGAAAAATATTACCTCTCCGTCGACTAACACCTTTTGGTTTTCAACAAAGGAAAACCCTGGTTTACTTTATGCATAATGTTTGGCCTCTCGGTTGATAGAAGGGAATTTGATAGATTATTTTTTTAGGGTTTGGATAACCAAAAAGTATTTATATGTCCTATAAATTTAGGGGGTGACTTTCTTTTTATAGTGGATGTGTAGTGGCATTCTTATAAATATAAACATGTAAACACTATTTAGAGGTTTCTCTTATGAAATGTGCCACCAATAATGGTCTATTTTCAATAAAAGTGATTATATGTTCAATATATGGTTATAAAATGGATTTCATAAATTTTTATATTTTATTTGGTCACTTATGATAATGTATAACAACTATGTAAACTCATTTTTGTCATATTCAATATAATTAAGTTTAATTACTTTCACTAATATTTTTTCCCAAAAATATTGTTGAGATAAATATAAATTTTAATTTATTGTAATTAAAAAAATTTATTCAATTTTTTAAATTCTAAAAACATATGTGGAAGATGTAAATTTAAAATTTGTCTTGCAGATGTGACGAGACAACATGTTGTCAATGTGAAAATCTACAAATGATTGAAATGTACCTATAACAAATTAAAATGTGAAATTGATTATAATGCCCTCAATTGTATTAATATATGATAAATTGATCTAAATATAATTTAAATGAGTTTAAAATATATATTATAAATTTAAATATAAATATATATTTTTATATATTTATATATATTTGATGAAAATCTAGTTTTCAATTAAAATTCAGTGTTTTCACTATTCATCTAAAAATGAAACTTCTTAAAAAAATACCACAAATTGAACCTAATATAATTTTTTAAATCAATTTTTAAATATAAATATTATTTTAACAAAATAATTTTATAATAAATTCAAAAAATATTCCTTTCATAAAAGTATATATCATTATGCATAAAATTGATTGTATTCTTATCTCATGTTGATAAAACTCATAATGTGAATGTTAAATATTAGATTTAATAAAATATGTATATATACATCATTAAAATCATTTATCCAAAGTTTTTTAATTATTTTATTTTGGTAAAATATTTTCAATTTCCGAAATATAGTTTTCCACCAAAACATTTCCGATTTTTTCAAAATGGTTTTATTTTCTTTTATAGTTAATCAGCCAAAAAATAATTTTTATTATACACATATTTAAAAAATATTATCATAATTTAATTAATCTAATTCATATACTCTATTTTATAGTTTATGTGGAAAAAATAATATTTTAAGAATAACATTAATAATACATTTTAGTTGTGTAAATCAAGGATTATCTTTTCTAGAATGTTATTGAAGGAAATACGAATCATGTATAACACAAGTGAAACATGTTTTTCAAATTAAAAAAATATAATTTATATGTTTCATGTATCAAAAGAGCGACTTGGTGTTGTGTAAAATGAATGAGTAACATTATTTTCCCATATAACACAATCCACATTCTATGTGGCCTGAAATGGAAAATATGAAAAATATTAAAATAAATCAAAAAACCCAATTTTGTATAATCTACGGGTGTTACATTCTACCCCCCTCAAAATAAATTTCTCCCTTGAAATTCCTGAGGGTTAGGAAATGTTTAATACTTGAAAGTTTCATTCATAGAAACGCAGATAATAAAAATTAATACCAAAACTACCACTAAAAAACAATGTTGGATCCATAATGGTAACCCAAAGTAACACATAAAAAGTATTACAAGTAAGAGAAAAAAGTTGGGACGTGAGTATTGTACATAGAAGAAAATGGTAACTAATTAGATAGGGTGGTAAAGATCACTCGTGACAATAAAATGAATAAAAAATGGAATTTTAAGGGACAAAAAAACATTAATTTGTGATGATTTACCAAACAAACATTTTAATAAAATAGAAAGAATTAGGATAATACTTGTTCAATATACTTTTCTGATAGTTAAATATTTTTTCAAAAGAATTTATTTTTATTTGATTTCATTCTATTCCATATTCAAAATCTCATCCTATGGTTGTGAATTTATCAATTCCAACTTTGTTTCATTCTCTAGGGAATAAAGGTGAATTTTTCATTCATAAAGAATTTAAAGTTAATGAGACCCATGAATTCAATTATAAATCATCCCATTTACCATTAATTTACATCAAAATAATTGTTATCAAAGGTTATCAAATATGATTATATTTTTATATGGAGAGATAGTGCTTAATTATCTAAAACCTCGCCCATTGTTTAGCTCAAACCATTCCATGAATTGTTGTCTATATAAACCATTCGTTAGAAAAAAATACAAAACATTATAAATAAGGTCCCCAAATTTATCAAAATAATCTTATCATGGATCAACCATATATCATAATGTATCTCTTGGTTTTCATAAACCAAACATGTGATTTCCTTCGTCATGTATTTTTTCAAACATGGAAATAACATGAATTAACATAAATCCTTATTGAAAACATTAATACTTCCTTATTCCTATGATTAATGGTTGTATTCCATAAATCCAAAATAACTATAAACGTCATCCATGATAACATAGACCATTGTTTTAACAAATCAATAGTGATTTCAATGGTAATCGTTATTATCCAATTTACTACATCCATATCAATCATATCTTTGTCTATAATAAAAGCAATTTTCTCAAAATTAGGAAATAATTAAGGGTAAATTTTCAAAAATAAGAATTTCAAATTTCCATTAAATTACTTTTCTACATCATCATTACCATTCAAAATATACATTTCATTCCTTAATGAAAAATGTATACTAAAAATAATTAAATATCTCATTATTTGTATAACATAATCATTTAATTCCTAATCATATAATCATAAAACATTATTATTAAACCATTACTCATGCTTAATAATCTAATTCTATAATAATCCTTTCCTATAATAGGAAATATTATTCATGTCATATATTTCCTCAACCTCAATCCAATAATTCTCTTATTTTTTAATATAAATAACCCTATTAAAACATCTTGTACCATTTACATTTCATTTTTGGTCTACTTATCTTCAGTAGTATGAACAATAAATATACCACCTTCTTGATTCAATTCAGGATATTTCCACTTAAGACATATATTTTTATAATTCACATACATTCCACATTGGAATTTGTCACTGTTAATGCATTTCAATATAGTTCCCACTATTGACTAAGAGTAGAGATAATATTGTGAGAAACACATATATTGGCACAAAACCAAATAGTCATGTAAAATTACTTATATGATTCCTAAAACATGACACCTTATTCTAAATCTATAACACCATTAGATTATCCATAGATTCATCATTTTATATATCATTAGAAATATATCTTGAAATCTCACTTTTATTTTCTAATCCTTGTTTCCAATGGTAAACTAATCCTTTCCATTGATACCAACTATTGCAACCCAATCTTAATGTACATTGATATTAAATCATCATATATTAATTTTTTCACATTAATAATAGTTCATGATAGAGGACCATAATTTTTTAGTTTCATTGTAATCATGGAATCATAATATTCTAATTTGGTGAAATATCTTCACCATCTCCCTTAAATATATTCCTTATTAGTATTCTCATCTGAAATCTTTCATTGTAACATGAGGAAAGGAAACATAATAATTTGATGAGATCAGATGATTAGTTTGGGTAAACAATTGATATATTTATGCATGAAATTAGAATAAGGGTTTTAGAGCATGTTCATGCAATTATAAGATCATAATCAGTATATCTAAGATCATAATCAATATTCCTGGAATAAAGATTTATAGTTCATATGAATAAATCACAATGTAATAAAAATCTAAATCAGTGAAATCAAAACATAGTAATAAGACATATAATTATGGAAGACACATAAGAATATAAAATGGTTTTCTTAGTACTATATGATTACATTTCAAGTCCATCTCAGTGAAATGGTTTTACTCCCCAAACTAGCTTATTAGTCATGGATATCCCCTAAGACCAACATAGTTGTAAAATTTAAAGACCCAGAAATTCCATGGAAAATATTTTTTTTAAATTCATGGGATTTTTATGAGCCCGTGAAAATTTACAGTGCTTCATTCTGAGGCCCGGTGTGCCCGAAATCATTTTCTGAAATTTTGTTCGGGTATGTTCAGTAAATGTACGAGCGGGGTTTTATACCTTTTGAACTGGTGCTCAGAATTGAAATTTGAGGGAACCGTTGAACTCGCAGTGTCGGTGATTTCTTAGTGCGACCTTCACCGTACTTGCGTTCTGAGGAGAATGGAAGTTAGTTTTTGGGGTTTTTAATTAAATTAAACAAAAATAATGTGTTACTTTATTTTTATTTTTGGCATTTTATTCCTCCAAGGGGAGGTTGGAGGTGGGGTCCATGGCACCCTAACCTCCCATGGGAGGTTATGGTGGTGGGTCCCACCCGCACATAACCTCCCTTGGGAGGATATCTTTGGAGGGGCCCACACGAGCTTTAAACCCCCCCTTTTAACTCCCCATTTATGTGGGCTGTCAAATCTCCACCTTCCCCCATTAATTTTTGTGCCAACCCTCACCATTAATTAATTGAACTTCTTTAATTAATAGGCACCCTTTTGAATTCATTTGAATTATTTCCAACTATTAAAATTATAGAGAGTCTATTATTTCTGGGCTGGAAAATCTTTTGGTGGAGCTTTGATTGGAGAACTCCATCCTTCCAACGAAGAACGCCACGCATAACCGAAGAACTAAGAACATCTTCATCGATCTTTGATCGAGCCAAAAGAGAAGGAGCCAACCGCGAAGAACGTCGATGATGCTTCTTCCTCAGACGCTTCCCAACGTCGATCAATCAATGTCTGCTTTTCCTCTCCATCCACCATCAACGATCATTATATGAGGTTATAGTTGATTTACATATGAGATTTACCCTCCGTTCTTCGTCCTTTTTTTGTGTTCCTTGTTGCCGATTGATTTCATCTTAACGAGGAGGGCACAGACCGCACGAACACGATCCGACCTTGTCCCCTTGTTGTTGTTCTCGTTGTGTTGACAGAGGAGTCCTAGCAACGGCAGCCAGCATCAGGCCAACCGTGAAGGAACCACCGGCGCAAGGCCACCGGGTCGCCAATAGAGTGTGGCACCATTGTGCAATGCGGAAGGAGAGTCATGGCCACGACGGGATGTGGCGGAGGTGCGTGGCACCGTCGTGTCGCGCAGAGGCCAACAGAGGGCCATAGAAATGGTCGGCCTTGGAAAAGGGGTGTGGCGCTGTCGCACCGTGCCGGCGGAGCAGGGAATCCATGGCCAGGGTGGGCCGCGGCGCCGTCACATCGCGTTGTGGAGTGGTGTGGCGGGATGCTCGGGCCAGCCGGGAGGTGCGGGACCCCATCGGGTCCCGCGTGTGCCGGACAGGCACCACCTGGCGCCGGTTTCGGCTCACCCCCGAATGCCAGAGCCATTCGGGTGCCACAGGGCATGCGCATCCCCTCTGGGCGCGACTAGGGCAGGCCTCCGGGACGCCTTCGGACGGGTTGCCCTCATCCGAGTCGCCCACGGCCGGGTCGCCCTCAGCAAGGCCGCCCTCGGCCGGGCCTAACTCGGGCCGCTCCACCCTTTGCCGGGATGCCCCCTCGGGCATGGCCGCTTCCTCGGACAAGATCGGACCCATGGACCATGTCAGACCCAGGTCCGGAACGGGTCGGGCCGGGTCGGTATGACGAGGTTGGACCGGACCCAGACCTGTTTGGCCAGTTTACACCATTTCTCCCCTATCTTGGTCTACGGGTGTCTGATCAATGAACCGTTTGCGGAAATGGAAATATTAGAGTGACATGGTTCTATTGGAATACCCCATATGATATTTGGACATAGTTGGAGTATGTTCAAGTTGGATTGAACCCAAAAAACAATCGGGCGCCATGGACAGAAATACCAATAACTCACAGACCGGGCATCTGGTTGACACACCGTCTGTCGCTTTGGAACCCTTATGACATGGTGGTCCTTTAGGTTGCTCCTTTGTGGAGTTTATTAGAGGTTGAGTTACAACCGATATCTCAAGGTTAGATTCTATGGAACTCGAGCGCACTCGGTGTGAAGAATCCAGTGGCTGATAGTGAGGCGGAGGTTGGAGACAGATCATACGGAGGTCAGCGGTCAGAGATCCTCTGAGCATTAGCGCATACCGATCCTATGTTGGTCAGATCCTGTGTGGGTCATTGCGGGGGTTATTTCCTATCGATCCTGTGTGGATCAGACTCCATATGGTCATAATCAGTTCCTCTTGACAGAATAAGATGATCTAGCTTTGCGACTAATCATATGTACTTTTATACTTCACTGAAATCCTGGGTTGAGCTGAGTCAATGACTTTTGTGTTTTCATCATGATTGAGATGGGTTACTAAATAACATAGTTATATTTATGGGTATGTACCCATGTAAGGATTATCCATTGACTTCGTACTTTGTGGTTATCCTTTTTGAATTTTGGTGAGATCTTGAGGGTCTCGGGGTCCCTACTGAGTATCTTTATACTCACCCTTTCACGGGTTATGCCTGCACCTCGTTGTGTTGGTTGAAGATGAGGGACAATGCTGATCAAGGAAGAGAGAGTTGTAGTGTTGGACGGTACCTGGAGGTGGACCACTTGGCGAAATGTACACGGTGCGGACGGAAGGAAGTGGTGTGATGAGGAGGCCATCTTTTCCTACCCTTCAGGAAGGAACCCCGGAGGATGACCCAGTAGCTGCTTTACTTATTTTATTCAGTTGTACTAGCTTTTCATTTGTATTGTTCATTACTTTTGAGCTTGTATTTCCGGACCATTTACTATCCTCACACTCCTTTTTATACAGTTTTACTTAGTGTTATACTTCTAGTTTCATAGTCTGTTGTGTTTATTTACTGTTATAAACGAAATTACTTCCCAGTATAGGGATTTATGCCTTTGGTTCTAGTCGTCGGCCCCTGGACTATAGAAGGTGGGCTTGGGGTAGTCACGATATGGGCCTCGACGGATGGGTCATGAAAAATTGGTATTAGAGGAGTCGGTTCTACCACAGAACTTAGAACTCTGATATTCCTTTTCTGTGAAGCAGTAGTGTTAAGAGTACTAAGTGTGGTTTTCAGTTCAAGGAGTCAAGTTTTGGTGCGGCGGCCGACGTATCCATATACCAGGACCCTAATTACTGATTTCTGACTTAGTTCACAAAGACACTGATTGTGTGCGGGTATTTAAAAGCTTTCTTAAATCATCTGAACTAGGTCAGCTGACAAGGTATAAATCTTTTGACTGTGTCGTATCTGTTTCTTTCAAGATGCCTCCCTGCGGACGACCAGTTAGATCCCTGAGATTTGAACGCTCTAATATCCCACCGAGCGATGAGGCCTTGGTGCAAGGCCCTTTACCAGTGGAGGCACCATTAGTACCACTTCTCGTTGGGCCATCGATGCCACCAGCCCCAGCAGCAGACAATTCATGACACTTGACTGTGTTTCATGAGTTCTAGCACTATATGCCACCCAGGTTTCGGGGAAAGACGGACTCATAGGCAGCTAAGGATTGGCTGGAGGCTGTGGTGAGTCTTCAGGCTGGTAGGGACACCAGCAGACCTTATGGTGATCCTTGTTGCGAGTCTCCTTCAGGCAGTAGTAGGACGATGGTAGAGCCTGATGCTTCAGGTCAAGAAAGAGGCAACATTACTCTAGAAAGACTTCGAGATCCAGTTCTAGGTGGAGTTTGTTCCATCCACCCTTCGTGTGGTGTAGATACAGTACCTAATTCATCTGTAGTAGGGCAGCATGATAGTAGCACAGTACTTAGTGAGGTTCACCAACCTCTATCGTTACTCCTCAGATATGGTGTGGGGCCCATTATCCAGGGCCTGGACCTTTGATAGAGGTGTTAGGTGAGAGATTAGAGCCACGATGATCTCCCTTAGCATTCTGAAATAGGCAGGAGTGTTGGAGCGAGCCCTCCTAGTGGAGAGTTTCCTTGCTGAGCTGTCACCAGCAGCATGACACACCACTAGTCGACATGCAGTGGAGTCTTCTACAGCTCAAAGTAGACAGATTATGCAGAGGTCCAAGAGGACCAGACCTATAGGTGGTCGACCGCATGACTCAGGATCAGTTGTGCGGGACACACAGAGCGTAGGGACATCTACCAAAAGCAGACAGTGTTACTCAGGTGGCTGGCAGGGTCACATGGCACGTGACTTTCCGAACCGCCATACAGATGATCAACAGTTAGTTGAGGGACCTCCCAAGAAGACGTAGTGGTTCAATCGAGGTAGTCCACAGGGAGAAGGTGGACGTAGCAGAGGAGCTGGTCTGGGAGCTGGAGGTGGATAACATTTCGAGGTGCTACCACCACCACCACTAGGAGGTCCACCCCGACCGCAGGGTGTAGGTGGATAGGGGAGATCTCAGCTTCAGGTAGCTGAGGCATATGACCACAGTGCTCCAGATATGATTTGAGGTACTATATGTGTCTACTCCACCTTAGATGCAATTATTATAGACATAGGTTCCATTTATTCTTTCATATCCACTTCCCTCGTTCAGAGCTCAAAGATTCCTATAGATTCGTTGGCTCGATCGTTATGGCTAGAGAATCCTACAAGAGAAGACTCGATGATTACACAGTGGTTTCGGTAGTTTGAGATTTGTCTTGCAGGAGAGATCTTCGGTTGGGATCTACTCATAGCAGCGTCGAGGCCTTACGACTTTATCTTGGGTATGGACTGGTTATCTACAATCCATTCTTAGATTGACTGTATTAGGAGAAAAGTGTGGTGTGTCCGCACGGATGGGACCTGGTTCACCTTCACTGGTGAGAAGGAAACCTTTGCATCCCATGAAGGACTTACTCAGAGGAGGGTGCAGTCGATCACTTACCAGTTGTCTTGTCTTACACTTGGATCAGTTGATGTGGAGAGTCTGACTTATCCTGTAGTGGTGGACTAGTACATGAATGTTTTCCCTGAAGAATTTCCAGGACTACCTCCTCGCAAAGAGGTGGACTTCTATATTAACATGTAACCTAGGATGGAACTAATATCTACTCCAGCATATCAGATGGCTCCCGCTGAGCTTTGTGAGCTGTGGGTATAGCTAGAGGACTTACAGGGGAAGGGATTCATCTAGCCTAGTGTTTCTCCCTAGGTAGCCCCGATTCTGTTCGCCAAGAAGGAGGAAGGGAGCTTGAGGCTCTATGTTGACTAATGTCACCTAATCCAAGTGACCGTAAAGAACAAGTACCCACTCTCAAGTATTGATGACCTCTTTGATCACCTCAAGAGAGCACGAAGGTTCTTGAATATAGACCTTAGATCAGGTTATCACCAGCTTAGTGTTCGAGACGAGGATTTGCACAAGATGGCCTTCAGATGTTGGTACGGCCACTATAAGTTCTTTTGTATTCCCTTCGGCATAACCAACACTCCAGCAGTGTTCATGTGTCTCATAAAGAGGATCTTCCAGTCATACTTCAACCAATTTGTCATGGTCTTCATCGACAACATTCTGATTTACTTGACTACTAAAGAGGAGCATGCCTACCATTTGAACATAGTACTGGACACACTCTCAGAGCACCAGCTTTATGGTAATATCTCAAAGTTCCAGTCTTGGATTCAAGAGGTTCACTTCTTGGGACATGTCATCTCGGAGGCTGGAGTTTCAGGGGACCCAGCGAAGATTGAGGCAGTACATTCTGGGGATCCACCCAGGAGTGTGACGGAGGTACGGAGTTTCCTGGGCTTTGTTGGATATTAACGGTGATTCGTGCCAAACTTCTCCAAAGTTGCAGCACCACTATAAGCCTTGAAAAAGAAGTGGAAAACCTTCAAGTGGTCGTATAGATTCCAACAGAGCATTCAGGAGCTGAGGTAGAGGCTAACTAGTGCCCCCCATCTTGAGGCTTCCAGAAGAAGGCGTAGGGTACGTATTCTACTGTGGTGCATCAGGGACTGGACTCGGGTGT
Organism: Viscum album; assembly: GCA_963277665.1. NCBI lineage: Eukaryota > Viridiplantae > Streptophyta > Magnoliopsida > Santalales > Viscaceae > Viscum > Viscum album. Next base: position 1,571,287,752 of record OY728121.1, on the reverse strand, counting down.
GTCCTAATGCATGAGAGAGCATTGATCTCATATTGTTCTTAGCAGCTGAGACAGTATGAGTAGAACTACACTACCCATGACCTAGTGTTAGAAGCAGTGGTCTTTTCCTTGAAGATGTGGTGACACTATCTGATGGGAAAGCGTTTCACAGTCTACTCTGATCACAAGATTCTCAGGTATATCTTTTCACAGAATGACCTGAACTGGAGACAGCGGCGTTGGCTTGTGTTCCTCCAGGACTATGACTTTGAGATAGTCTATACTCCTATGAAGGGAAACGTTGTAGCATATGCTCTCAGCAAGAGATATGGCATTCAGTTGCTAGGAGAGGCGACAGAGCAGCTGGCCACACTACAGATATCCTTCATGGATATGGATGGAGCATCCTATCTACAGTCTCTTACAGTCACTCCTCCACTTCTTCAGCGAGTCAGGGAGGTATAGCATGGAGACACTGACTATGAGACACGACGTAATCAGATATCCACAAGGCAGGAACCTGATGAATTTTATGAAGGTGGGGATCATGTCACCCTCTTTATAGGACATTTCATGGTACCAGTAGAACTTCAGGAATAAGTTTTGATATATTTACACACTTATCCTCTTGCGGTACATCTAGGAGGGGCGTAGATGTACTAGTAACTTCGACGATAGCACTGCTGGCCAGGTATGAAGAAGGCAGTAGCTGAGTTTGTCTCACGATGCCTCACTTGTCCGCAAGTGAAGGTGAATCACCATGTACCATGAGGCTTGGTACATCCCTTAGAAGTCGCAGAGTGGAAGTGGGATGTGATATCTATGGACTTCGGATCGGGTCTTCCACGTACAACCAAGAGTCATGATTCGATATGGGTGATTGTTGACCGACTATCCATGTCGGCCCACCTCCGACCGATCAGATAGAAGGGTTCATTAGAGAGCTTGGGACGCCTCTATGTGTAGGAGATTGTGCATTCTCATGGAGTAACTTCTTCTATTGTCTCTGACCATGACGCACGGTTTACATCACAGCTATGGAAGGGGTTTCATGAGGCTTTCTGGACACAGCTTCGGTTGAGCACTGCTTTCCATCCTCAGATGGATGGATAGACTGAGATGAACATTCAGACCCTTGAAGACATGCTCCGTGCATGTGTTCTCGACTGCCTTCACAGCTGGGAAGATCACTTTCATTTGGTCGAGTTTGCCTAATACAATAGCTATCACTCCACTGTCGGTATGTCACTATTTGAGGCCTTGTATGGTCGACCTTATAGATCACAACTATGCTGGATAGACCTAGGAGTGTCAGCACTAGTGGGACCAGAGATGGTATGGGCTACCACAGAGAAGGTGAAGATCATCCAGGAGAAAAGGAAGACTACATAATGTAGGCAGAATTCGTCTGCTGATAGGAGATGGAGACCTCTGGAGTTCGAGGATGGCGACCATGTCTTTCTATGGGTCTCACCTTGACGAGTTCTACGGATATTTGGCGGAGGCGGCAAGTTATCTTCACAATTCATCACACCTTTCCAGGTCCTCAGAAGAGTAGGTGAAGTGGCTTACCGCCTGGCTCTTCCACCTCAGTTGCATTAGGTGCATGACGTCTTTCATGTATCACAGCTGAGGAGATACGTGCACAACCTATCCGATATCATCGACCACTAGGAGCTGGACATCGATGAAAGGGTAACTTTCACGAAGGTTCCAGTGGATATTGAGGATCGACAGGAGTGGGTCCTACGTGGATGGTCGATAAATCTAGTGCACGTTCATTGGCAGCACGGGATCCTCTAGGAGAGCACATGGAAGCGTGAGGCTCAGATGCGTGGTCAATACCCCTTTTGTTCCCTTAGTGTGAGTTATAGTTTATGGGGGCATAAAGCCCTGAGGTGGGGAGAATTTAAAGACCTAGAAATTATGTGGATAATTTTTTCTTAAATTCATGGTTTTTTTACGAGTCCGCTTAAATTTACGGCGCTTGATTTCGATGCTCGGTGTGCCCGGAATCATTTTTAAATGTTTTATTTGGATACATTCAGTAAATGTACGAACATGATTTTATAACTTTTGAACTGGTGCTTGGAATTGAAATCTGAGGGCACCATTGAAATCACAGCATCGGTGATTGCTTAGTGAGACCATCACTGCAGTTGCATTCTGACGAGAATGGAAGTTAGTTTTTGGGGTTTTTAATTAAATTAAATAAAAATAAAGTGTTACTTTAATATTATTTGTGGCGGTTTAATCCTCCAAGGGCAGGTTGGAGGTGGGGGCCACGACACCCTAACCTCCCATGGGAGTTTATGGTAGTGGGGCCCACCCGTACATAACCTCCCTTGGGTTGATATCTTTGGTGGGGCCCACATGAGCATTAAACCCCACTTTTAACACCTCATTTATGTGGGATGTAAACTCTCCACATTCCCCCATTAAATTTGGTTCCAACCCTCCTCATTAATTAGTTTATCTTCTTTTAATTAATTGGCACCCTTTTGAATTATTTTGAATTCTCGCCAACCATTAAAATAATAGATAGTCTATTATTTCTAGGCTGGAAAATCTTTTGGTGGAGCTTTGATTGGAGAACTTCATCCTTCCAATGATGAACGCCACACATCATCGAAGAATGACGAACTTCTTCATCGATCATTGACCGAACCAAAAGAGAATGAGCTGACCACAAAGAACACCGACGACACTTCTTCCCCGGACACTTATCGATGTCAACGAATCGACATCCACTTTTCCTCTCCTTCCACCATCAACAATCGTTATATGAGGTAGGAGTAGATTTATGTATGAGATTTACCCTCCATTATTCGTTGTTTTGTTTTTTTCCTTATTGACGATTGATATCATCTTAACGTAGGGGGCTCAGACCGCACGAACACGGTCTGACCCTCCCCCTTGTTTTTTTCTCATTGTGTTGACGGTGGAGGCGGAGAAATAGTTGTCAGCATCGGGCCGACCGCGAAGGAACCGGCGGCGCAAGGACGCCGGGTCTCCAAGTGGGCGCGGCAACACCGTTCCACGTAGAAGGAGAGCCAGGTCCACGACGGGCCGTGGTGGAGGCGTGCGGCATCGTCGTGCCGCGAAGAGGCCGGCTGAGGGTCACGGAGGAGGGGCGCGGCGCCATCGCGTCATGCCTTGGAGTGGAGTGCCTAGCCGCTCGGGCCATCCGGAAGGTGTGGGAAGTCATCGGGTCCTGCGTGTGCAGGACCGGCTCCACCTGGCACCGGTTTCGGCTCACACCTGAATGGCAGAGCCGTTTGGGTGACAGGGGGTGCGAGACTCACCCTTGGCCACTTCTAGGGTAGGCTCCCATGCCGCCTTCGGCCGGGCCCCCCCTCGGTCGGGCTGCCCTCTGGTCGGGCTTCCCCTTCGAGCTGGGCCATCCCCTCGAGCCAGGACACTTCCTCGAACCGGATTGGACCGGTGGACTGGGTCAGACCCTTGCCCGGATCGGGTCGTGTCGGGTTGGTCTGACTCGGTCGGACCAGACCCGGACCCGTTTGGCCAGTTTAGACCATTTCACCCCTATCTTCGGCTACGGGTGTCTGATTGACAAACCCTTTGTGTCGACAGAATTCTTTGAGTGAGACAGTTCTATTGGAATACCCCACATGAGGTTTGGACATAGTTAGAGTACGGTCGGGTTGGTTTGAACCCTAAAACCAACTGGGCCCCTGGGAAGGAAATACCAATAACTCACAGATCGGGCGTCTGATTGACACACCGCATGTCGCGTTGGAACACTTACGACATGGTGGTCCTTTTGGTTGCTCCTTTGTGGTTTTATTGGACGTCTAGATACGGTTTATATCTCGAGGGGAGATTCTATGGAACTCAAGCACACAGTTTGCAAAGAATCCAGTGGCCGATAGTGAGGTAGAGGTAGGAGACAGATCATACGGAGGTCAGTGCTCAGGGATCCTATGTGGGGTAGCGCATACCGATCCTGTATGGGACAGATCCTGTGTGGGTCATTGCGGGGGTTAGTACCTATCGATCCTGTATGGGCCAGACTCCGTATGGTCAGAAACAGTGCCTCTTGACATAATAAGATGATCTCACTTCGCGACTAATCATATGTACTTCTATAATTCACTAAAATCCCTGATTGAGCTGAGTCAATGACTTTTGTGTTATCCTCATGATTGAGATGGGTTACTAAATAAAATAGGTATATGTTTGGGCATGTACCTAGGTAAGGGTTATCCGTTTATTACATATGTTGGGGTTATCCTTATTGGATTTTGGGGATACCTTAAGGGTCTTGGGGTCCCTACTGAGTATCGTTATACTCACCCCTGCACGGGCTATGCCCGCACCTCGTTGTGTGGGATACAGACGTCGGACATCACTAATCGAGTTAGAGAGAGTTGTAGATCTGGATGGTACCCAGAGGTGGACCACTTGAAAAAAGGTACATGGTGCGGACGGATGGACGTGGAGTGCTGAGGAGGCCATCTTTTCCTACCCTTCAGGTAAGAACCCCGGAGGAAGACCCAGTAGCTGCTTTACTTCTTTTCATTAGTTGTAATGGATTTTCAGTTGTATTGTACATTATTGTTGGGCTTGTATTTCCAGCCCCTTTACTTTTAGCACACACATATGTTTATAGTTTTACATAGTTTTTTACTTTCAGTTGCGTACTCTATTGTGTTTATTTTCAGTTATAAAGGCAATGTCTTCCCAGTACAAGGATTTATGCCTTTGGTGCTAGTCGCCAGCCCCTAGACTATGGAAGGTGGGATTGGGGTAGTCACGATATGGGCCCCGGGGACAGGTCATGACAAAACAAATTACGTTATTCAACCAAGATCACTCCCCTTTATTACCTAGTATTACTGAAATGGGTTCAAATTCCATTCTAAAAATTTATTATTGAACATGGTTCATTTCCCAATCCATCCCTGTATTATTGAATGGGTTTCAATTCATGTTCCAGCCATGTATTACTAAACAAGGTTCACTTCTTATTTTATCCTTATCATACTAAACTAAGTTCACTGCCCAATATATCTCTATAATACTAAATCTATATTACTCCTCATTCCACACCAGTTTATATCTTGAGATATAAAACATTATGTAATTCATTAGAGATCTATAACAGTCTCACCATACACTAATTGGAATTATACCATCATTAAATCTATAACAGGATTACGTAATAATATCTGGGCACCCAATCATATAAGAAATTTACATGAACCACGACATTAATAAAAGTAAAATTAGCTTTTATATCATCATAAAAACATATAAAAAACATTATTATTTGAAAAAATGATTAAACCCATGAAAATTAAATGGGTTTCTTGTAAATCTCATTGAAAAATAATGAGCCCATTGAAAATAAATGTTTTTCATATCAATCACATTAAAACATGAATAAACCATGGAAAGGTAACAGGTTCCATTAACATAAATCCATGAAACATTAAACGAAATAATATAAATTGTTTTTAGGGGTCATATCCATAGAAATGAAGAAACTATATCATATGATGTTATATTTTATCGAGAATGATTTTCAAATAACAATTTGAACATCACATTTCTCTGAAAATATATTTTTAAAATAAATAACATTTTGTGAATTACATTATTTTAAAACAACTTTTACATCATATAAAGGAATACATAAAAATAATTAAAAATATTCATCAAGGAAAATATCATTTATTCTATGGAAAATATTTTTTCAAACATAACAATTTTTGAAACCATTTCTTTTGAAAACACCCTTGAAAACATATAAATGAATATTTGAAAATAATTTAAATAACTATGAAAAGAAAAAATTTAAAATCATTATCCATGAAAATTATCATAAAAAGTAATCTAAAGTAAATTAAAACACTTTTTTTAAAATGTTTTGAAAGAACTGAGATTTCTGAATGGTGTGAGGAATAATATAGGATTTTATTAAAACAAATTAATGATTTCATTATATTGTAATGATTAGAAAAAAGGTACCATTAATTTTATATATAATTAATAAATTGGGGAGATGAAAATTCATGGGAATTATTTAGATATTGATAATCTTATTTCATAAATGGAAGCATAATAATAAATAATCCTGGTAAATGACGAGATTTTAGAAATAATCTCTTACCAATTTGGTAACATTGAATCAAAATAAAAATGAATTAATAACATTAAATGAAGCTTCAAATATGTTTAAAATAATTATATTATTGATATAACATGTAAAATGGATTTATAGACCCCAAATAATTTAACATAGATTTATAAAAATACATGTGTCTCATTGAAGTAATATTTATGAAAATTTACATTCCCGATTTGGTAACTTTTGAACGGTAAACCTCGTGAAAGAGATATAATAAAAAAGGGTTTTTTAAAAAATATAAAACAAATGATAATAATCATAGAATCTATTCATGGGTCGTATACACACCATAAATATGAAATGACTTGTGAATAATGAAACAATGTTGCAGAAACAAAAGTGAAACTAGAAATCCCCTTAGTAATTGAGTAACATATAAATTGTGAATTCCGTGAAATAATAGAATAAATTGAAAATTTTAACATCATGAAATAAATTAAATTCATTATATAACATGAAATAGGTAATTATATACACCACACAACAATAAAAAAATTCAGAATATATTATATATCACAGATAAATAAATGTAGACTATGAAAATACTGGTATTATTTCTTGAGACTCATCATACATGTTCAAACCTCCAGTACAATAAATATAAGTATATTATACATATACCACATAAAAAAATTTATATATATGATCCCATATATTATTTTATTATGACATTATATTAAATTTCTATTAACCATTGTATGTTATTGTTACATTTCACGTAACAACTACATTGATTTTCATACATGTTTTTACATTTCATTTATGTTATCTTACATAGATAATGGTTTAGTTTTTCCTAGAGATTACAAAATAATATATATATATATATATTTATATATATCATAAATATTCTATATATAATTATTTAAAATAATTATAGAATATAGATATATTAAATGAATTCAATAGCTTAGGGAGATGGTTGGTCGTATATACACATAAACAATGTTTAAATTTTCATGATATATTGAAAGGAAAAAAAATGGTGTTTATATATAAATTATCATTATATTATCATTATTATTTTATAAATATAACATATTTTTAATAAACTCCTCATTAATACATTCCATGTAGAACGTGAACTAATCACATCTCTTTGAGGAGGCAATAATCCACACATCCAAAAATTATTTAATATTATTCCCATAAAATTGGTAGAATGAAAGTATGAATTATATAATAATTACATAAAAAGATATAAATAAATAATATCCTTTACAGAATATAAAAATATTAATTACATCATTATTCCCAACATTGATATAATGTAATAGAAAAACTAATGATATATGTTCATGAGGCAGTAGTGTACTGTACACTTGAATTATGACTATGTAAACCATATGACGTAAGTGTGTGTGAGTGTCAGTCAAAATGATAACATAAATAAATATCAGTATAATTTGGATAATAATTTTATTAAATAATAATATAATAAAGGTAATTTAATGGGGGATAAATATTTATTTTAAAATATCTCATTGGGAATTGTTTAGTGTTCTTCGGGTAACTGATTTTAGTTTTCACCAATGGTCTATAATGGTTTGATTTCATCCAAAATAATGGCTTATAGTATTGTAGTATATAATTTGGGACATTATTTTGGAAGATTTTTTATTATAAAAAGGGATTTATTGGTTTTAATAATTAATGGGGGAGTTCCAATTTATAGTGTAAGAGTAGTGGAATTCTTATAAATATACAATGATAAACAACATTTAGAGGTCTCCCTTAAATAATGTTCCTCCAATAATGGAAACGTTTCTATTAAATCTATTATATGATCAAAATATAGCCATATAATTTCTTTTGGGATAGTTTCTAGGTTATTTATCCCTTTAAGATAATGTTTAACCACTATGTAAACTCCTTTTTACCCTAATTTATGTAATGAATTTTAATTAATTTCACTAATAAATATGTTCAAAACTATATTAACCATACTATAAATTATAAATTATTATAATTCCAAATATTTAATCCATTATTTCAAATCATAAACATGTAATCGGTATTTGATAATTTAAAATTATTCATGCAGACTAAACAAGACAACATGTTTTTAAAATGAAAATAATCAAATGAATGAAATGATTTTATAACAAATTTTGATGTCAAATTTATTCCAATAACCTAAATTGTATTTATATAGTTGTAATTATTATAGTTATTCACTATAAAATTTTAAAATATTATTTGACTATACATATAAATAAAATGAAAATGTTTTTTCAATTAATATTTAGTGTTTTTCACAAGTCATCCAAAACTGAAACTTCTAGAATAATGAAAAAAATTCACCCTAAGATAATATTGATGTTATAATTATAATAATTAATTTTATTTTACTGAATAGTGTTTATAATTGGGTAAATTATAATTATTATAATTGGTGTGCTAATAAAAGGCTGTAAAATTACCTTTTAGACAAATATACATTTTTATGCATAAAATTATTTTTATTATTATCTATTGTATAAAACACATAGGATGAATATTAAACAGTTTAATCAATAATATATATATTTTAAATCTTTTTATAAAATTTAGTTTCGTTAATATATTTAGTTGAAGCATATTTTATTTCAAAAATATAGTTTTCCAGCAAAAGATTTCCTATATTTTTAAAAGGAATTTATTTTAATTTTTTGTTAATTGGCCACAAATTAATTTTTCATATATAATTTTGCAAAAAATATTTTCATACTTTAATTAATCTTATTCATAACAACTATTCTAATGGCTATATTAAAACTATAATATAATTTGAAAATAATATAAATAGAATTTATTAGTTCTGTAAAACTTGGTCGTACATGTCAAGAATGTTATCGATGTTACTAGGTGTTGTGTGTAACACAAGACAAACCTTGTTTTGTGTGTACATAAATATAATCTATGTTTTTTTGTTTTAGAACATGATTGAATTGGTTTTTTTACAATTAAATAATAACTTGGTTCTTTCATATAATAGAAGCTATATTTAGTGTCCCGTTAAATGAAAAATATTGAAAAGATTAAATTAATTTGGAAAAAAATCACAAAATTTCAACGTGTTGCATGATTATTTATAATCTTTCTCCCTAGTAAATATAATTGCAGAAGTACTTGAGTTCACTACATCACTTCAATTCAGCCTCTCAGTATGTTTGAGCCTACTTATTAGTAGTATTAGAGTAATCTGTACTGTTGGGTGACTATTCCCTCAAATAACAACCATGAAACCCAAAATAATTTTATATGTATGCATCGACACATGTAGAGTAGTTCCTAAAATAATAATTTACATATCCAATATCATACATGATCTTTTCAAACAAAAACATAAAATCTATCTCCAACTAGGCCAATAAAAATATAAAATAAATAAAATAAAAATAAACATGTGTCACTATAAACACACTAAGATTCAATCTATTCTCAACATTAAATAAAAATTGGGATTCTTCTTCCAAATCACCCAAAAATAGAATTCACAAAAAATGAATACAAGAATAAGGATTCTAAATACACTTAGTATCCCATGCAGGATAGGAACTTATAACACAATATGGTCAAACTGGGAACCCAAAATTTATAACATTATATTTATATGAATCTATATGAGAATAAATAAAATCTTGATCTTTAGGTTATATTACACTAACCGTGATTCCATGTCACTCCATTAGGTACAAATTTATGTTAGTTTGTTGAGTGTTATCTAGGCCACACCAAACCAAACCATAAACCCATCTCAGTTATGGTGGTCACATCATTATCCCCAATATCATCCATCTCAATCATAGTCGACCACACTGCCGACAACATCTCAATAATTTTATTTTCTAACATATCGCAATCTATTTTTCCTCACTCATGATGATCCTAGAAACTATTCATAACATAGACCCCGCCTTGGAAAGATCCCCCATTGTTACCTTACTCATAATGAGAAAAGGCCCCAAAACCCATACCCCCACCAATATTTATCCCCTTTCATGAAAACACATGCCTTGGATCCCATATCATATCTCACTATATCTATACAATAACAACATCCCACATGAAGTATAAAAAAGCACATAATAGAAAATTTTCTTCATTGGGGGAATCCACTAATATCCTTCCGACACAATTTTGTCTTTACTCATCAATCCCATCATGTTCACATCACCTTATGATAATTCTACAACATGAATGATCATATCAACCCTTTCCTCTAAATGTGGTGTTTATCCCAAATCATTACATTATCTAATCCTAATAACATATCTAAATCATTTCCAATATCTCTGTCTCATGTAACTTATAACATATTAAATGGTGTCCAATAAAGACAAGACAAAAGGTAAAACCACTATACATCTCATAATTCCACCCCAAAGGGATCATCGCACTCAAGAAATCCACCAAGCCCTAATCCACCCACACAAGGGTACCTCTAACCTCACATGAGAGGTACTACTATCTCTCCAATCATGATCTTACCCAAAGCCTCTGGTGCATTTCCCAAATATCTCTATGGAATCATATATCATTTTTCTATCACTCATTTTATCTCCAATGATATCTATGATTTATCAAATCATCTAGAACAACATCTTCTCCCCTTAGAGACCAATACATCTAGTGATTGAGAATACAATCAAATGATATAATGTACATGGTATAATCTAAAGTGATAAATCACAAATCAATATCTAATCAAAGGTCCCCAAATCCACAATATTTTTAAAGGGTCGTGAAGGATTCACATGATCAATCATACTCATATATAAATAGTTGTATTATAGGGGTCAGCTAACTCTATCAAGGTGTTACTTCCCATGTGCTACCACAAATCACCTCTACCATCCCATAAATATCAATTTTATCCAATACCCATTATCATCCTAGTTATTATGAACCCTAATCACAGATATAGACAATAATAATTAATTATTATCAATTATAATTTGTTATGTTACTTGCGTAAGTAAAGGATATTGGTTGGAACCCTCACCACATCCTCATCCAAGCCTATGCGCACTAATGACAATCCTAATGAGTATCCTTGAACCTAGAACTATCTAAAAACACATTAATAAATCCTAAAAACATAATTAATCCAATTAATGTTTTTCAAACATAGATCATATTGGTAATCATCTCCCCAAACTACCATTATAAGGAAACAGCCTCCAATGGCATGTTGAAAGCATTGTGACATCTCCACTTTCTTCTGCACACAAAATAAAATTCATCCACTTTCGATTCGACCATGATCTGTTGTAATCAAAACTAAAATAGAACCAAAATATTTCCAAGTAAATTGGTTGTGAAATAAGGAAGGAAAACCCCATGAAAAAGGAATATCTCACCTTGAACCACAACGTGATTGCACACAAAGTTCACTCCAACCATGAATAATATAATAGAGTCATGGTAATTGGAAATCATCTGTGAAATTTCTATTCTTGAGCCTATTTATAATTGAAACCCCAGTGAACCTATACTATTGAATTATATAGGTTACCTTTATTAAATAAAAAATTATGGAGGCTAATAGATGGACCATATCCTCTTACACATTTTATATCATGAATTTATGAATAATTATCTATTAAATACAATCCAAGGTAAAAAAACTATATTTTTTTTGGAATATTCAATATATAAAATTGAAAACATGGAATGAAAATAAAACAATACATTATTAATCTTCATAATGGGATCCTAACATATTTGGAGATCATAAATCTACATAAGATATCCTGGTGAATACATGGATAGAAAAGGATGAGAGAAATGGCCTAGTGATAGAATAATCAAGTGAAATAAGTGTAGCACCTATGTAAAAAGACATTACATAATAACAAAAAAAATAATACATGTGAATGAACTTGTACATGCATATCATACAGAACATACAATCACATGGTCATGAGAATATAATAATTTTACAACAACACATTAAATGACAGAAACATTAGTCAGGGTTGACTTCCATGAATATATCACATGGTTGATGGTATCCCATAAGAGATTTGGATTAGTCCCTAATCCCATACATAACATCTTATGGGATTAAACACTACCCAATGTATTGGAGATAAATATAGTTTCACCAGTCATAACAAATACACTCATATGTGTGCCACATATAAAAAATCAAACATTCGAAATAATCATGAGGGTTACCCATGGAATGAAATGGGTTTAATAATTATTCCATAAGGAAAAAAATAAAAGATCATATCATAATTGTATTCATGAATGAACAGAATAATTCATTCTTGGTTACTCAAAAAATAACAATAAGAATAAATCATTAAAAAAATCCCATCATAATAGAAAATAAGAAATATTGTGGTCGTGTAGCATTAAAAATGTGCCACTTTCGTGCAGTTTTAGGTAAATGAATAATGATCCTTTAATATTGGAAAAAGTTTAATTTTTTTATAAAACAAAAATGGTTAAAATATTATTTCATAATAAAATGAGTAATTTTATAAAAAAAATGTGTCGTATTATAGTTTTTGGAGTGCACGTGAAAATGGGTATGAAAAAATGACGTTACATATAATAAGTCATTATCATTAAGAGGAATTAAAAATGGAACCTTTTGAAAAATGTAATTACCCCTAAAATAATGATGAATTTGGATATATACACATGTATCGAACATATACATAAAATGTTGGATATTTATATAAAAATAATGAGGATATATATTATGTTATTGAGAGAAAAGTGTAACCAAAAGAAATAATAGGTGATCTGAGAGATCTATACATTTATGTTAGAATGTGTTGTGCACTTTTAATTAATTTACTATATAATAAAATTTTAATCAATATTTACATAATTCTGAACCTCATCTATATATTTTTTTTTATTGTAATTTTAATGGGTTGATTTATCTCCATGTTTATGTGTTATAGTGATTTATTTCAGAATTAAAGAACGTTTGTATCATTGATTCATAGTCATTTCAATTTTTAATATTTATGAATGATTGTTTTAAAGGTGTATAGTACTCCATAAGTGAAAATATATGCTATTAATTCACTTCCAAATGTTTACATGGTCTCATAAATCATTTTTAACTCAGGTTTTAGGATAATTAATTTGATAAAATGATAATGATAAATGATTAGTTTTTTTTGGTTTGTCTATCCTTTACAAATAAGTTTAATTTTTTATGTCTATATATTACTTCCATATCCTAAAATAAGTTATATTGTACATTTTAAAATATTATTTAACCATAATAATGGTTTTATAACTATCCTTGATAGTGGTAATGGAAATTTAATACATTTCAATAATGAAGGTGGTGAATCGACATATTATCAATGATGTTTTCATTTTTACAAATAAATTATGAGAGAATTGATTGGGGTATGTATATTCCATTTTAACAACTAAAATTCATTTTATATATTTTAGTATTGTTATCATTTCTTTTTTATAGTGGAATTCACAACAAAGATGAATGGAATAATTTAAAGGGAATAGATGAAGGATTTTACCACTTGAATTTCGTCTCCTCAAGGACATCCTTAAGGCATGTGTAATTGGTATTTTGGTTTGAAAAAAAATAATGAAGAACAGAGTGGTCTTGGAAGAAAATTGGAAAAAAAATATTGGCATACTCCAATGCATTGACAGTGTGAGGTGAATTGGTGGTGGGGGATGGTATTTAAAAATCAAACAGAGGGTTATATTGATTATTATATCCAATAATTTATGACTGTAGATCGAGAATACCAATATTATTGATTCATGTGACTATATAATGTAAATAATTCATATTTGTTCGAACTATTGAATTCTTACATTAGTCATGACTCGAAAATTCATGTATTTGTCATATAATGTGAAATACAATAAATTACTATATTTCACTACATTCAATGAATTCATCTATTTTAGACAAATCCCAACAATTCAATTCAACCATTTTTTAATGTGTTTACTTAAAAAATGGATTACATTTTATGAAGATAATAATCTATGTTTGATTAGTTAAATTTGCTAAATGTAATAATCTTTTATTTAAAAAATTCCGACTTTTTTATTATAATTTATTTGCTGAACATTTGTAAAATATTTTATATTCAGATAAAATTATTTTCTCCTTATAAAACAATTTTTATTTTTTATGAATCCCTTTTAGGAATAATAAATTATACTTTTATCACTATGTTTATTTTAAAATTTCAAATAAAACATATACGTTTAAAAAAAATAAAAACAACTACATCATAATTTTTAAAATCAATATTTACTTTTACTATGATATAAATATATTATATTTTCATTTTATAAGATATGAAATATAATATTTTATATTTATATAGGTTTGGATAGTACTACATAGGTCATATTACTATTCCATAAAGTGATGTTTAGTTCCAATGGTCATCTCACTATTTCAATGGTCATATTATTATTCTAATGGATAGATTTATAATGGTCATATATGTTCCGAATTTCTTATTAATGCTACTTATTCCACATGTTATTCATTCCATTCTATGTTATCTGAGTGTTATTTATATTTTCATCACCAAAATTAATTTTTTATTAGAAACATTATGTTTTATTTTTCAATCATTGATTATGAGTGATTTAATTTTGGTGGATCAACCATGTAGAAATTCACCCATTATTATTCTCTTATTTTATATTAATTATCCTTATATAATCTTTCAAAATCTTGTATAATTATTTTATGAATAATTTTTTATTCATTATTTTTGAAAATATTTGTCTTTTTGGTTTCTCTATGTGATTTTGTGGTTTTATAAAATATGACATAATTATAAGAAGAGAATCTCTATTGATAATAAATTTTGGACAATATATTATTCCCCATTAGGATACATCACCAATGAAATTTAATTTCAAAAAATAATGTGAAAACTGGTGAGGGTACTTCTCTTTTTTGTTTCCTTCTATTCCTATATATACTCTTTATATTTATGGTTCTTATAAAGTACTTTGACCACGTGTGTACTCTAGTTGCATTGAACATCATCTATGTGGTCGATGAATTCCATCAACTTTTCCTAATAAGTTATATCATTTCCTACTATACCACCTTACAAATTCATTATCTGTGGGGATCTGGTTTTTAAATCCTCAATAGTGATACAAGGTATACATCTTGTACCTGAGACATTTTCGGTAGAAGTTATAGTCAATAGTACACAACTTTAACATGATCAAGAATCTCATATGGGTAGATGTACCTGGGACATAGCTTTTCCTTACTCACAAATATCATGACTCTCTTCTATAGAGATGTTTTGAGCAATAAAATATCTCTTTCCCAAATATCCAAGCCTCATTGCAAATTGTCTTAAAGTCACTTCTAAATGTTTTGGGAATACATGGGGTGATGTTGAATAGTCATCACTATTTCTACCATTTCCTCAAAAAAGTTAGGTCTCATCATATTACATTCACTAAATTCATCTTAGAATTCATGTTTCCATCATCTTTTCCAATAAATAAATTCATATATATCCATTAGGATGATTTAGTAAAAAATATTATTATACAACAATTCGACCAGAGGAAGATGTTGGCTCCATAATCCTTTGATGTCTATAGAGAATGTTATGATCATGTCTTCTAGTATCTCAATATCCAACATAGAAGGGCCAACATTTTTAGTATGAATATTTGTACTGATGATTATCACTATTTTTAGAGACTTTTGGAGACTTTTCAATAACATAGAGAAGAATATCAAATAATTATTAGATATAATCAAAAATGGTACCCCATGCAGCATCACTCTTTTATGATGTATATACATGAAAGTTGATCGAGTGAGAAGTACTATCGAGTTATTCGTAATTGATAAGCCTTTGTATGATGATCCATAAGAACATATATTTCATTATTTACTCTAGTTGTCTTCATAAGTCTCGTAAAAATATTTATAGTGATATTTTTCCATTTCAATGAAGGTTTGGTAAATGGTTGTATCATCCCCTTAGAATTATTCCTTTAATCTTTATCCCACATACCTACCTGGATTGTTGATTTATATTTAACTATCTCCCTCCTTATATTGTGAAACCAACACTGTTATTAGAGATCTTGATGCATCTTTGAGTTATTTGAATGGTCGAAGATGGAATATCATTATGTATCATTAAAATTATCTTCCTTAATTTAAGGATATAACATTATACATATCCATGACCCAAATCATATGAATCCTTCATTATCAATTTTAAACTATAAGGATTTCCAATCTATAATATCTTACAACTTCTTCTAAAATACCACTTCATCTCTTTGAATATAATTTATCTTCTCTAAAATGGATTGTTGAGAAATGACATAATAATGGGATGATGATGTTCCTTCCATTATTATTCCCAGGACCATCCATTGTATGTTTATTATTACTAGATCATTCTCAATTATCATCCTTGATTATTTTTAAGGATCATTTCTACAAATTGAATCTTCCATTTTTTCATTACCAGGATGGTAATGGTTTGAGGAATCATAATCCATAATGATCTCTGACCATCATCATTGGTTCAGATTAAAGTAATTCTATTTGAATAAATATTTGGGAAAATTATGATCATTTTATATCTCAAAATTCTCCCCATATAGATAATGCCACGATAATTTCAACCTGAATATCACAACTACTAACTAAAAATCATGTGTGTTATAGTTTCTCTCATGATCAGTCAGATTCTTTAATGTGTAGGCTATCCCCATATCATTTTTCATTAGTACATATCCTAATCCCTTCTTGGAATCATCATTGTATATCGCAAATAGTTCCCACACATCATTGTACTATATGTATTCGTGTAGTGGTAAACCACTTTTTCAACTCATTATAGATGTATTCAAATTCATTGGTCCATAGAAATACTAATCCCTTCCATGTCAGCTAGGTTAGATGGTTGGAAAATACTGATATGTTCCTTGAAAAAATTCAGTAACACCATAATGGAAATAAAAAACTAAGGACCTACATTATATATGTTTTCATCGGCCACTCTTCAATTTTAAATTGTCTTATAATGGTCAATAGATATCCCTTTATTTTTTATGAAATAACTCACGAATGTTACTTCCTCCATCTAGAACCCTCGTTTACTAAACTTTTCATATTGTTTTTCCTTATGAAATTTATTTATAATAGTACAGAACTGCTCCTTGTTCTCCTCATTACTCATGGTGTATATCTGAATATAATCTATAAATACTATAAAAAATAATTGACGTAATCTCTGAATACTATATTCATTAATTCATGGAGAATTATAGGATTACTAGTGAGTTTCTAAGTAATTTAATTGATCTAATTGTATCTATACAATGTTTGGATGGGATTCATGGGAATATATTTCTTCTACACTTCTAATTAGTGATATCATGATCGAAGGTCCAAATTAGAAAAATATATGGCCCTCAATATTTGATTGAACATGTAATATTTCCATGGAAGGGGATACTTGTTCTTTTTTTTTGATTTTTTAGAGCTCATGATAATCAATTCATATATACATTGATCTATACTTATTCCTGATGAAGGGGACCGGTGTACCCCACAGTGAAGAACTTCGGCAAAATGAACTCTTTTCAAGATTATCTTATAACTAATTATTATGTTCATAAAAATAAATTATGAAAATTCTATAAAGATTCATTGATATGTGTATAGATATAGGAATTAGTTTAATTGAGAAATGATCATCTTTCTCAAGAGGAAGAATGAGAAATTCCTCATGGAAAAAATCAGTATAGTACCTAAAAATTGGAGTGTCTTTAATCGTGTTCGTTTCCATGGCCTCAATAATTTGAGCTTAATATGATTTTTTATAAGTAATGTTTTTCCATGCTCGAGAAGATTATTTATAAGGATATTCTTCTTCCTCGTTAAAATTTTAAGAATTTGGAGGATTCCATGGGATGTGATGAGCGTTATCCCTTTCCTGATAACTAATATTGGATATATATATATATATATATAATGATATGAAATCTATGACAAATAAACATAAAACTAAACTACTAATGAAATTGTATATTTCTAAGTATTTTTAATCCCTAAAAATTTACCGGGATGGAGTTATATACTTTAGATACATCAATTTCTCTATTTTGTATTCCTATGGATAACTTGGCCTCTATATATTGAGGTAGTGATTGAAGAGTTCTACAAAACATACAAGATATGAAACATGTGTTAATCCATAATCAAATGGAATTTTCACTATTTTTGAGTGAATAAATAATGAATTTATCACAGAATTATTTTTATTATCCACCCTAGAAGTTTTGTTTAATTAAAATATTTCCTTCATCCATGGGTATTATTTTAAATGTTGTATCTAAAAAAACCTTGATTTGTGCATTATCTCTCACAATGTATGTGTTAATTGATGTTGAAATAATATAATACTAGTTTATTTTTTTCACGAAACATTTATTTCTTCATCCACATTAGTGGAATTACTCATATCCATTGGTGAATTATGTTTTTCATTCCCCTATTTTACACTTTTGAATCACCTACCAGTTCCCTTTATACATTTCACAATATGTTTTTTCACAATCTTTTTACACTTTAGATGTTGTTTTTTCTTGGACACTGGGATTTAGCTTTTGATCCTACCATAATAAAAACTATTTAATTTTTTTTCTTTAATCCCAAGAGACCATTGGTAGTCTCCAATATCCTTCTCAATAATAAGGACATAACGATAAATCTCATCATAGGTATAAAAGTTCCAAATTTCTATAACATTTCATATACTCAAATTTAATACAAAAAATAAATGATCATCCTTTATTTTTTGGTTCATGAAAAAGGAAAAGGTATATCATCAATGACTTCTAATATTTTCCCCATACAAATAGATAGATTCATCTTCCATTTTCATCAGTTTGAGTAAATCCTTATACATCTTAAGATGGAGTGTTTGGTGAAAGTATTTATTGAAAATAAACTCATGAATGTTCCTATTATAAGGAATTAATTTCCTCTCTATACATGATGATATATATTAATGTCTACCAATGAAAATATCAGCCCTACAATGATAGACATCCAGCACATATATCTCTTCTTATGATCACTACACGATATAGAATATCTTCTCACTGCGGATAATCAATTTTTCAATGTTGAGGGGATCAAAAGATCCATTAAAAATAGTAGGCCTCTATCACATAAACGTTTTGATGACAAAATAATCGTTATTTGGAAAAATATGGTTTTCCACATGACTCATAAAATTATTCATAACATCATATAAATAATCCATTATTATGATGGAGTTATGAGATCCCATTCCAATCATGTTGGCATCTCATTATTGAAGTCATCAAATTTACTATCACATTATCTATTATCACAATATGTAATACTAATTCCCATTAATAATAAAAAATAAAAATAAAATTATGGGGATTGAATAAAAATATAATTAGAATATTAGAAGTTCACTATGAACCTGAAATGTTAATATTATAAATGAAAGTATATCATTACTTATTATTCCCTAGTTTTCAGTATTGGTTTCCCATGATGATAGAATTATTCTTAGGTTTCATTAAATTGTTTTCTAATACTAACACATATAAAAAACAATAATATGATATGATACCAACAATAGAGACCTTATCTACTTAAACATATTATTTCACAATTTCATGCATAATTTCATATTAAATAGAATCCAAGGATCGAAAATTATATTGTATTTGGAATAACAAGTACATAAAATTTATAACATAGTGGTAGATTAAAGAATATTTTTATTAAACTACCAAACAAGATACAAATATCCTTTATGATAATTCAACATCATTTTTTATCCTATAGAATATATAGGAAAAAATAGATGAGGTTGAAAGCCTAGTAAATGAAAAATAATGGAAAATAATTATGAAACATGAGTCATAAGGCATAACATAATATCAAAAAAGGAATGGAACATAAATAAACATCATAAAAGACATGTATTCATAGGATTGTGGAAATATTTTAATTTGTAAGAAACATAAAACATGAAATAAACATGATCAACTGATTACTTCTAATATGATATCTCAGGGAAGAGAAAGTACCATAGTGGTTTGGGTATACTACCTAATCCCATAAATAATGTCTCGAGAGAACAAAATTTACCCAATGAGTTGGAGAACTATCTTGGAGAACACATAAAAACAATTACGTGAAGATGTTATCCATATGAAGAAATCAAATATATTGAATAATCATAAGGGTTTCCCATGGAAAGAAATAGGTTTCATAATTAAATCATATTTGAAAACCAAATGGCATAACATAATGGTGTACGTCAAATAATGGGTCAAAACAATATTGGTTATTCATAAAATAAAATTAATAACATATATTGAATAATGATGTCCAATTAAATTGAAAAAAAGAAATATAGTGGTTAGGTAACATTAAAAATGTGTCACTTATGTGTGATTTTATAGAAAATGGTAAAAAATCCTTATGGAGGACAAAAAAATAATTGTTTCTATACAATTAAAAATGAAATAATATACTTTATTCATTATAAAATGAGTTATTTTATAAGAAAAATCCATAAAATATTTAATATAGGGTATATGAAAATGACTATGAAATATAGAAGTTCCTTTCAATCAGGTTTCCTTATCAAGATGAATTAAGAGGGTAACCATTTAAACCATGAATTTATCCACCAAAGAAAAACTAATTGATATATAAATACATTTTTAGAACATATAAATATAATTTATGAGAATATTAAAAGAATAATGGTGATATACATTTTTTGAAGAAGAGAGGATGTGTAACCTAATGAAAAAATTGAGGTTTGGAGAGATCTCTTAACTATTGTTTGAATGTTTTCTGAAATTGTAATTTAGGTATTGTATACTAAAATTATAACCATTAATTAATTAATATATAACCTCTTACCCATATATTTTATTTATTATAATTTTATTAATATTATTTATATAAATTTCCATAATTTATGAGGATGAATTCCGTCATTCCTAGAGCATTTGTTTCATGGTTTCACAGTCAGCTCAATTGTTTAAATTTATGAATGTTCATGTAGAAATGTAGTAGTAGTATTGAAGTTAAATTATATGGTATTAATTCACTTCCATGATTTAAAATGGCCACATATATCATTTTTATTTCTTTTTTGATGAATATTCATTTGATAAATTATGGATGATAAATATTTTGTTTTTTTTTTGTTGTTATTCTAACCTTCACGAATTAGTTTAATTTTATTTGATATTATTTCAATATATTAGTTCCATAACATTAAATAATTTATGATATACATATTAACATCATATTTAACCATAATAATGGTTTTATTACTATCCTTGAAGGGGGTAATGTAAATGAAAACTCATCATCCACAAAGGAGGTGAATGAAATTATTATGGATGATGTTTTCATTTTTCAATAAAAATATAATGAAAGGGATTAAATAAAGGGTATTAAATTAAAAAAATAATATAATAGTATATATTTGATTCTAAAGTTCTCATGTCCCTTTTTATAGGCGTGAGGATAAAGTATAAGAAAGAAATAATTTAACATGTAAAGATGTATGATTTTACTAGTTCAATGTCATCTCCTTCAGGACCTCCATATGAAACATCGAATTTTTCTTTTAGTGAGAACAGAAACACAAGTACATAGCGAAATGGATTTTGAATGGTATTGGGAAAAATAATAGACTGATTAGATTCATGGATGGTGTAAGGATAATGTGTTGTATTTATAAGGGGTGGTAAGGGGTTTATTATTTTAGTATTCAATAATGAATTATTTTGTCTCGATAATATGAATAAGTTGATTCTTATTACTATATAAAGTGACTAGTGCGTATGATTTTTAAATAATGGGTTCTTACATCATCCATGAAAAAAGAATTCATTTATTTGGAATATAATGTTAAAAACCCAAAATAATTAAATTTAATTATTCACCGTAAATTTAATTATTTTTAAAAAAAAAGTAGCTCTAAATTTTTTTATACATATAGATTAAAAATTGAAATCCATTTTCTTAAAATAGGTTTCCAAATAGTAGAATTTTAAATTTTCAATAAAATCATTATTTATTTGAAAAATAATGATTTTAATATTATAATCTAATTTATGATCCAATGGAAAATTTTATTATTGTATCATAAAATAACATTATCATTATTATGAAACATAATATAACATAATGAATCAGTTTTATGAAAATAAATTTCCTTTTAAATCATTAAATTCATTATAAATGTGAAAATAAAACATAGAAATTTTATAAAAATACCAACACAAAATTTTTCATTTAATAAAATATTTATTTATATGTACTATGATATAATCATGTCGTGTTTTTATTTTATTAGATACATAAATATTATTTTTAATTCACATAATTGATTTTTCTATTGAATGGGTCATATTACTATTCATACCATTTATATTATTACTACATCATTCATGTTAATATTCCAATGGTCATATTTCCATTCCAATTATAGAATTGTTATTAGTTATACAGGTTCCTAACATCCTATATATACATCATATTCCATTCATTCTTCACTAACTTCTATATTTTCTCAAATTTATTTATAATTTCTTCTCCAAATTATTTTTTGATTATTAGATTTATGTTTTATTTCTACTTCTTTATTCATGTTTGGAGAAATTCTAGTGAATCTAGTAGATCACGATAATCACATTCATATTCTCTTATTTTATATTTTTTGTCTAGGTGTAATCTTTGTAATTATATTTTGTTTATTTATGGACTAATGTATCTTTATTTTTTTGTTATAATAATGTTTTTGTTTGTTTATCTATGTTATGGATGTGTTTTTTACTCTATGGAATTACTATAATAAGGGAAAATCCATTTATAAAAATTTTCAATCATTACATCCTCTAGCTAGATGGTAAAACACAAAGACCTATTGGAAAACTACTCAGCCCACATGATACTAGGTGGCCCCTATTATATAAAGAAATATGCCCCAGACCACCATGCCTCATTTTTCATCTCACCTGATCATCCTTATATCACATGTTAAACATTGATCCACATATAAAAAATAGAGATTTTATGAGTTCTTAATCATGGTTACACATTTCATTAAACAATACCTAAACCAACCCCTATTCAATAAAATTAGTTTTGAATTTCCACACAAATTAATAACATGATAATCTATGGTTAATTAATAAATTCCCACCATAAGGCATGTATTCCTTGAGATTTCATGATATTTCTTTCAAAATGTCTCATAAAGAACCTAATTCACTAAATCATCTAGGACCCAATAAATTCCAACTCTCAAATACCTTCACGCATCTATAGGGTAACTTGACACACCATTTCAGGTGACACTAACTATTCACCAAAATAATAGGACCAATCTTGATACCAACACACCATATTCTGAATTTATTCTAAGTACCTCAACCCTTGTATCCATTATTTCATGGATACATTATTAAATTTTTGCAAGATACATGTTATCACATCCCAAATGGTTGTATAGTTTTCTAGTCTTGGAAAAAAATATACAATCTTGAATATCATATTTCAATTAAAAATAATAAATATGATATAGAATTTTCATTGAGAACACAATTTTTTCATTTAAAATATCCATCAATATTAAATATAAAGCATGTACTAGCATCCTGGAGAATGTATACAAAATAAATGTGTATTAAATAATTCTAAATAAGCATATGCATACATTGAATGATATTATTAATAGATAATGAATAATAAATATTGTATGTTGAAAAACTAAAAAAATTATTAAACAAAAAATTGAATAGTAGTAATAATATGACCAAAATAAATAATGATCATATAAATAAATAATAATAATCAATAGATGATGAATCTTATCTATGGGTATTATAATGAATCAAATAACCACATATACATAATTAGTTAATCTCATAAATAGTTAATGTGTAATTTTGTACATCATAAACAAATATTCAAGGAATTGTACCATGAAATCATACATAAATGGTAAAGGAATCAGCAAAAATACAAATTTAGTTTGTCACATGAGACCTACCAATGCCTAAGAGGATATTATTAGCCTTTCAAATCAAAAAAATTCCAATTCTTTTCTCATATGTAAGTGGAGAAACATAATCATGTAAAACTAAATATTGAAAAACATGTGTAAAAAATTTAATAATGTCCCCAATCAAATATTTAATGACCATAAACATTCCTATAAGAAACTATAATATTAAATATTAATATTTTCTCTAATCAATTCACATAATTATAAACCATATAATCTTATTTGGATACTGCTAATGAAGTAGTACATCCCACAAAAATTATCAATGAACAACAAGATAAATATTAACGATGGTATCATTACAACATATTACCAATTGAGAATATATTAAATATTCGTTGTTGTCATTTATAAATAGAAACACTATAAAAAATTCATTAAAAACATTCCAGGGGAAAATAAAATATTCTAATTTAAAAAAAAGTAATAAAAATATCTAAATATTAGGAAAATCTTTTTTGGAAATTATTAATTCAAACATATAATTTAATTTTTAATGAATCTAGTTGTCTTGATGGTTGGTCATTCCTTGAATTCTGTTAAAAATAATCCTTTCCCACTATTGTAAAAAAGGATCAATGTACCTCTATAAAAAATGAAAATAATATTCCTTTCAACCCATTTTTTAAATAACAAAACAAGTGAAAAAAATTCTTATAGAAATCATTTTAATGTTTATATTTTTTAAAAAATATTTTTTAAAAACATGGATATGTAAATAAAATGATTTTTGAATAAAGTGAGAAATAAATATAGTTTCCATTCTAAAAATTCATAATTAATTTTATTTTCTAGTGTGATTAAAATGGTATTGTAACATTAAATGATCCTAAATAAAAATCTAGAATAAAATTCAAATGTTTTTATATATATAGTATATCATCATCAAAAAGATAATCACATACTATCCTGATAAATGATGAGATTGTAAAATAAAAACTTACTACATTGGTAACTTTTTTTCATGTCCCCAAGAACATGTAACAAAATTTAAAACTAATGAATATAAATATATTCATGATATAACATATAAACGATGAATTATATATAACACACAAAATAAATAATTCTTGAATATGGAATATGTATCTAAAAAGTAAAAGTGAGATGTGAAAACCATACCTCTGGTCTAATTTTATTTTTATGGGTTCCAAATCATTATTAATATATATATATATATATTATACCCCTTTTACATAACATTAATCATATATTTTATAAAATAAACTGTTAAATTATTTCCTTCCATCACCTTTTAATAAAAAATTCTTTGTTAAAATCACTATTTTGTGTATCAACAATATAATTTTTCATGAAAGTTATTGGTTTAGTAGTTTCAATTCATTTACAATGATTATAGTTCAATGATATTCATAGTTATGATTGTGAAAAAAATATCAGATATATTCATTATATATGTATTTATTATTTTCCATCAAGTTAGACATAGATAAATTAGTTGTAATATTCATGGGAGTGGTAGGATATATATATGCATGAATGTTGTTTTCATTTTTTCAATGTATGGAATGAAATATTATTATATAATAATTCAACCTTGTAGAATCATTATTATATTACATTTAAAAAATAAATTCATTTAATATAAACATATTACAATACATGTCAAAATAAAATGAAAACATATATAATTTCTTCATAGAGGTGGTGGTCAACACATATGCACTTGTAATGTTATCATTTTTTTATGGATAAGATGGTAAGAAGGTAGATGTGATATTATAATTTTAGTATAATAATTATGTTATAAATATAATATATATATATAAATATATATTAAAACCTTCACTATATCAATATATGTGAGGTGGTGATGTAAAAAAATTACATTGGCTAACCAGGTGGTAGTCATGCGTACACAAGATTGATAGTTCCATTTCCCTTTTGATGGAAGATGGGATGGTTATAAGCTATTAAAATAACATAATATACTATCACTATAATTAATATAAAATTTTTATTATTTTACCATCATTGGAAATTATATTTTGTAGTTTTAGGAAGAAATAAAATGAGGACTCATGGTTAAGGACTATAACTCTTCTTTATAGAAACTCTTTAGTGTTTTAACTAAATCCTTCTCAAAATTATTTTATGATCAAAATAAGGACACTATTTTATGGGTATGAAAGTATGTAAATTATTTATGTAGTTCTTGGATGTACTAAATTGTTTTTTATTTTTAATAGGATAGGATAGGTTATGTCCATTTAAAATTCGGGCTGAGGGTACACATGGAATTATTATAATGAATAAATTTAAACCTCGTTTTAAATATTTCAAAAGGCTCCCAAATGGATATTTGTTGAACATTAGATGATATATGGTCAAAATATGTCCATAAAAATTAAATTATTCAAGTTTTTAGTTCATTTTACATATTATATATTCAGTTTAACCCCTATGTAAACTAGTTTTAACCATACTTATTGTAATTTATATTTATTATTTTTTTATTATTTATGAAAACAAATTACAATACTCTTATCAGATAATGATAATTATAGTGATTAAAAATATTGAATCTATTTTTCTTAATTAAATCTATAGATGTGATCGAATATAATTTAAATTTAAACCTTCATACAAGATAAAACATTGATTCTCAAATGAAAAAAGTTGCAGGTGTATGAATAGTTTTTTATATAAAAATTAAACATGAAATTAATGGAAGAGACCAAAATTTGATTTTTTATAAGATAAATTAACTAATATAATCCTTAATTAATTTTATGTCAAAATGTAACTTTTCATATTATTAAAATTAAAATTTAGTTTTCATTAATAAAATATGAATCATTTAACTATTCATTGAAGAGTTATTCTTTTCATAAAATTATAAAACATTAAAAATAGGAAAATTTTGACATTATGTTTTTAGATGTGTGGTAAAAAAATTTCAAATTAATTTTATGAATGTGGTAAATAATATTTTTTAAAATAATATTAAAAAATATTAAGAACCCTATTTATAGAAAATGAATTTTTCCAAATAAGTATGTGCATTTTTATAAAATAATTTAAATTTAATTTATGAATAATTGATTACCAATGAATTTATTTTGTACAATTATAATTCATATAATTTTCAAATATTTTTATTACTATTCAGACAGACCAATTTAATGGTTGGGTTAAAATGGTTTACAACATTAATATTCATTTAGACTCGGTGTTGCATGTACTGCAAGATATCATAGAGATAAAAAAAATTAAAATTAAATATATTATAATTTCATGCGATTTTATATACATCCCTCCTTAAAAATTTAATCATCAATGTTTAACAACTTCACATCATACTCTAATTTGGGTAGTTTTTACCACAATTTCTCCAGGTTCCTCATCATCTCTTATATCTTAATTTTCAATCCAATGTAATAATAATATATGAGTAAAATGAGTATTAAACACTTTTTTTCTAGTTTCCATAATATATATATATAGGATCTTAACATTATGATACAGAAGGTTCCAATTCAATTTTTAATAAGTGATCGCATGCATTGGGTGTAAAATGTGCTTCCATAACAACAACATATGGAACACATCATATACTTTACAGTGACTTAGTGGAATTTCCAAATAGTAATCCACAAATCCAATTCAATACAAGATTTTAAATCCAATTTTATACCCAAGGTTTAGTTTTAAATTCCAATAAAAATTTATAACACCTTTTAGAAAGAGATACATATATGAAAATGAGGTCTCCCATATGAAATTCTAAATCATTCATCTTATTATCATTATTTTTCTTAATAAGACTTTTCGAATCTTTTATATGTATTTAAATATTCTTTAATATTTATTTTGTCTCATCCCCAAGTTCTAGACTTATAAGATCCCTTTCACTGACATCAACCCAATAATTTTTATGTGACAACTATTTCAATATATTGCTTCAACTGATGCCATTTGAATACATAAATAGAAGTTATATCATTAGAAAACTCAGTAAAGGTAAATTATAATCCTATATACCTTGAATGTAATGTTATCATGAACTCATCATGACATCTAATGTATGAATATTCCTTTTATATTATCCATCAATTTGAAAGAGATATGTTGTTCTCAAACGAATTAAATTATCAAGAACCTTCTAATGACTCGGATTTAATTTTGATGTAAATGATTGATTACAATCAGCCATACATTAATCAAGTGTTATATGGTATCTTAAAACATCATTAATATATATATGAAATGTTCCCATGATTTTAAGATTCAATTATATCATGGAAAAAAATGTATTTGGGGAGGCGTTCAATAATTACCGATATATCATCATTATTTCTCAAAATATTAGGTAGTATGCTGAATGATTCCAAAATTTACATAACCTTTCTATATACAGATAGGTAAATGTTTCAGGACTACTCTAGAATGATACATCTAATACATATCCTACTAGAAAATCATATAACATGACACATAATATTTATTTTCATGGTTCATATTATACCACCAAAAGTGATTATTCAAATATCAACAAAACATTGTGCTACAAGGGTTTATAAGGAAATTCATGATGTGAGAATCATCCACCGAAAAACTATTTATCGAAGGTATATATGAAAAAAATAATATATTTTCAAATTTTAAGACACCATCATTTTGAAAAAAAATTCTACATTCCATATTTCAAAGGATTAATTTTGTTTCTATAATTATCATAATTATATTGATAAAATTTTTGTCCTTTTCAAAAAATATTTTTTGGAAATAATCTAGAAATTATGTGGTGACTATCATTCTTTATTAATTCATGTTATATACTATTTTTAATAATGTGAATAAAATACCTCTTTTTGATAAATTATTAATGGCATATATGAAGAAAAAAATTATCAGTGAAAAATAAAATAAAATGTGTTATAGGCTTTTCATAATGGTAAAAGTCCAGTTAAAAATTTGGAATATTCAATAGGATATTTTACAAATTAATTCACTGAAGTAGTTCTATTTTTTAATCCATATAAAGGCTCACCGTAGGAAGAATAAAAATATTAAATATATTAAATTAAGAGTGAGACATATATTCAAAATAATTTAATATCTCCATAATAGTTCCACATATGGGAAATCTAAGGGAATGGGTAGGTCTGGAACATGGTGTTTACCCATTTAGGGGTTAAACATTTGTATGTGTCAGATGTTTTGATGTCTCTCTCATGAAAATAAATGTTTTAATATTTATTAAATTTTAAATCCTTTTTTGAATGTGAAATAATTAAAATCTCTCAAATGGTGCATCATTTGAGAAATTGGAGACAACAGTTTGGTCCAAATGGGGAATTAACTTTAGGAAGGGGATATTTTTTATGTGCGTTAGGTGTTTGGGAACATTTCACACAACAAAACCTGATTAATATTTAATTATTTATTTTCGTATTTTTTATTTATAATTAATTAATTTCTCATTAACAGTGCGTCGTATGAGATGTCTGAGACCACAATTAGGTCCGGAATGTGGAGTTTACCCTAGGTGGGGAATAAATTTCTTACGCAATGGTTGTTTTGTTTGGTTTAGCTCTAAATCAATATATTTAATAATAGGGTTGAATTATTATTTTATTAGATTAATATAAATTTAGAAAATAATGTTCTTAAGTTGTCGCACCATCATGGTGGATGAAAAAAGTTTATAAAATCCTCTTTTTATTAACTATTGTACTTTGTTTTAGTGGAAACGCCATTTATGGTTGAATTTACACACTCATTCATTAAGATTATGTTCAATCAAGGATTAAACAGGTCTATAAAATTTACACTATTTAATGATTTTTTTTTGTGGAAATCTTAATGGTGACATTAATTAGTGAAAAAAACAAAAAAAAATCCTATTAATATTATTAATATGAATAATTATATTAATTGTGGAAATTCTGATTGTGATTTGATAATATAATTTTGATATCATTATTATTAATAATGTGTGATATTCAATATTAATATAAAATCATGCTATTATTATTATTATTTTTTGTTGTTAAAACGCCATTTCGTTCGTAAGTCCCTCGCATGGTGTCAGATTTAAGGGAAATCAGTTATAGCATGACACCACAATTGAGTTGGACTTTTCATGACCAATGTTGGATATTTAATTCTAGCTTATGGTGTATGGAAATGAAGTTCCAAATCTGATGGTGGGGAGGTTATAATATCCCTTTAACAAGCTAATAGTATATTACATGTTGCATAACTAAGATACACATTGTGTAACTACTTCTAGGTGCAATCCATGAAACATGATTCATGGTGTGACTGGAGCATGCCAGGAATTCCCTTAATAGGACATTAGTTATTCAGATAGGTTTTTAATCTATAAAAATGGGGGTTTGGAAAATTATTATTCTAATGAGTTTCATGATAGGAATAGGGGTTACAAGTTTTGTAATACCTCGAATTTAAAGGATTACTACGTATGAAAATTTTCTTCAAGAGTTTGGATAGTTACGAAACAATACTATTTCATTGTGTGTAATGGATTACATTCCATGTAATGCCCCAAAAATAGATATGAATGGGAGGAAACAAATGGTTATTTATTCGTTTGATCCTCTCTAATTTTAATTATCTCAACCAAAGGCTTTACCCAAGGGATTTTGGAGTCTTCCAACTCTTCTAGATTAATTCCATTGGTGTTCGACCATCATTACATTAGAGATTGATATCTGGGAAAGTGTTCTTCATCATTCATCATCTATCTATCTTTCTACTCTTTTGGGATATCTATGGATAATTCTATATTTAATGGGTCTATTCTCCATGATATCTGATACTGCTTTTATGTTGAGTTCTAAGATATTCTACGCCTTAATTCTCGATGACGGGTATTGTCATGAGTGATGATTTTATAGAATAATGTAGGACATTCCAACCTGATTATCCAAATTGAGTAACCTATTATTGCATCATTTATTTCAATTTTTGATTTAAATTCCATTTCTGAAACTTGATTTAAATTTATTTGATAAAAACCAATTCTGGGGAATTTGTAGATTTGAAATGTCTTTAGCATGGGAATTTGGAAAACCCGTAATTCTATTGAATTAGGATGTTCCTTAAGGAAATTTGTTTAATTTAAATTGATGAATTTAAATTTAATACATGATGGAAATTATTTCAATAATATTGCTGAATTTAATTGTGTAAATGAAGTTTGAAAAGTATGTAATTGGTTTTTAATGTATTTAAAACATGTGAAAATAGATTTAAACTATTTTGATAGATACCATGTTGTTTTATTTTTATACAAGGAATCATTTATATTAAAACCTCATTTGGTTTTAAATGGAAAAATTGGAAAATTTGAAATTGAAGAATGGTATTTATTATATTTTAACCAATCATAAAATAAGTTTCCCACAATGAAACATCACATGCAAGCCTTAGGTATTTGGTGAGGTATTTGGATTCACTCAACGCTATTACAACATTCTAAAAAATACTTTTCATGAGTCACATCACCGAGAGGAGGGTGATAAGTACCCTTTGGCCAATGTCAGGGGGACCTGAGTATACTCATTTTTCATTGATCAAATAGAGAGTGAAGAATCCTAATGTTGGTTAATACAATTGTACATACTTATATTATGTGCTTATTTCTCTCTTTTTTATTTATATATGAGATATAAATGTATTCCAAGGTTGTAAAAATACTTTTCCTTCCTTTACTAGATTTAAATAAACTTTTTTATGCAAATTTCATATTAAATGAATTGTTTTATAAATATTCTATCTATTTTAATGTAATTCATGTTCCTTAAATGTATTTTCCATAATATTGAAACTTTCTAGCGTGTTTTGGTTAAATTTTCATAGTGGGATTAGGCTCACATCCAACATTTTCCTTTGGGTGTATGTAGACATTAGTTTTCAAGGTTATAGAAAAGGGAAGGCATCTATTAGAGGTTGATCTAGATTTTGGGATTTGGAAATTTTTTGTAGTTTTCAATGGGTCTTTGGGGTTGTTTTCCCATTTTAGTAATTTGGCAATTGTACTTTGGAATTTTATGCATTCTTGTATTCTGGTACATTACTCCCATTGGAGTATTCTCTTTGGATATCTATACTCTCTTAAATATATTAGTTACAAATTTTTTTGAAAAATTCATTCCGACATGAATATTGTGTGATACCATGTGTTAGTCGACAACCCGTGGGAATCAGGAACACCCTTCGTTCCATTATAGGGCATGCTCGGTTAACATGTAACCAGGGTACCCGGGATGGTTCGTAAAAAAATGGACTCAAAGGGATTTTAAGAATATTTCTTTATTGTCATTATGTATTTTAGTATTCTTGTCATGAATTATGGGATAGTTGTGATTGACTGTTTGGCTAGATCTCACTACAATGGACCATAAGTAATTTTTATTAGTTATGGAAAGGTGTATTGTGGACTAGTTCTAGTATTTTCAAAATTATTATATTGATTGAGGGAAATCTAAATGTTGTTTCATCTTTCTATTGGGATTAATTTTCCTCATTGTTCAATTTTAGCATGACCACTAGAGAAACATCATAAAGATAAAAATTTGATATAGGGGAGAATTTTAATATCCTAATTTTCATAATGAGAATAAAATACATCTTTTTACAAAGTATAAATTTCTTAAGTGGAAAAAAATTATCATGGAAAGATCTCAATTAACAAGATGAAATATTAAAACGGATATTTTTCAATATAAAACTCTAAGATAGTGTAGGTTTTTAAGTCATGAAAATGCCTGGAAAAGGAACAATAAAAATAAAAAATATATTATATTAAGTAAGATAAATTTATTCAGAAAAATTAAAAATCTCTACAATGATGCCTTATGTGGGAATTCTGAGGCATTGATATGTCTGGGAAATTGTGTATGCCCTAAGTGGGGTATAACATTTTTATACACTAGACATTTGGATTTCTTGCACACAAAAATAACCATTTTAATATTTAATTAATTTTTAATCAATGTTTTAATATTAAATAATTAATTTCTATCAAATAGTGAAAAATATAAGAATCTGAGATCCCAATTGAGTCTGGAATAGGGCGTTATCCCTAGGAGGGGTATAACTTTTTAGCATGTCGGGTGTTTGGAAACATCACATGAACCATTTTATATTAAATTATTTATTTTTACATTTTATTATTATTAATTAATTAATTTATCTCTAAAATTGAATCGTATAAAAAACATGAAACTACTACTAGGTCAGGAATGTGGTGTTTACCCTAGGTAAGGTATAAATTTCACACGCATTGTGAAATTGGCTTGGTTTCTAATTATTTCATCATTTTTAATAAATGAATTAAATTATTTATTTAATATAAAATTATAAAATAATGTTGATATGTTGATGCACCATCATGGATGATTATGTAATGTTTTTAGAATCATCTATCTCTAAATAATTTTAATCTGTTTAGGTGGAAACTCCATTAATGGTTCAATTTACACACTCCATCCATAACATTATATTGAACAATGGATTAAACAGATTCTTTTTGTTTTCAGTATTTAATTATTGATTTTGTTTTAATGTTAATAATGGCAATAATTAGAGATAATTAATGATAAACATAATAAATGTAATTATTAATATTATTAATTTTGAAAAATCATATTAACGGTGGAATTTATGAATGTGATTTGATAATATAATTTTGTTAACATTATTATTATCAATATGAGATATTCAATGATAATATTAATTGATGCTATAATAATAATTGTTGTTTTTGTTGTTATCAAATCACCCTTTCGGTCATAACTCCTCCGTACGATGTTAGATTGATGCACAATCAGGGATATCATGACCCTCTAATTAAGGCAGTTTTTTTATGACCCATGTTGGACTTTAATTCGGGATTGAGGTGTATATCCTTGATGTTCCCAATATTATGATGGAGAGGTTGTAAAATAGTATTACCAAACTGACATGACATTACACATCGTTTAACTACTACCAGGTGCAAGCTATGAAACAAGATTCATAGTTTGATGGGTACACACTGTGAATTCCCTTTAAATGAAATGATTTTTTAGATCAGTTTTGAATTCGTAACAATTGGGGTTTCAACCATTATAAATTTCAAATGTTTCGTGACATGAATAAGGATTAAATTTCATATAATACACTTATGTTAATGAAGAGTTGTGAATGTTATGTGTCTTCATGAGTTTTTGACAGTTTCAAAACATGACACTTTCAAGGCATGTAATGGATTACACATAATGTAATGCACTGATAGTGACTATAAAAGGGAGGTTGTGAAAGGATATTTATTCATTATATTGTATATGATTCCCATCCTATTTACACAAGGCCTTCCCCATGAGATTTTTGAGTCTCCCAACACTTTTTTAACCATTCCTTTTATGTTTGATCATCATTTCATTGGCGGGTGATATTCAGATAAGCGTTATTCATCATTATTAATCTATCTCTCCTTCTCTCATTTTGGGATTTCTATAGATCATGCTAATGATTATGGATATGTTCTCCATTATGTTGGATCTAGCTTCTAGGTTGATTTTCAATATCTTTTATTCCTTCGTTCTCATTAACGACTGTCATTATGTGTGTTAGGTTTCAGATAAAATGTAGGTGATTACATCTCGATTGGAAAAATTTGATAACCAAGTATTGATTTTAATTTATTTAATTTTTTTATTTAAATTCAATTTCTCAAACATTAATTCAATTGATTTGATAATACTAAATTTCAGTGAATTGGGAAATTTGAAATGGTTTTGGCATGAGAATTAAATAACCCCATTTCCATTGAATTGGGCGTATATTATGGAATTTTTTTAATTTAAATTGATGATTTTAAATGATAGATTTGATGGAAATTATTTCAATTAGATTTTTGGATTTAATTATGGAAATTAATTCTGAAAAGGATGGAATTTGTTTTTAATGTATTTCAAACATGTGAAAATAGTTTTAAAATATTTTGATATAAACCCACTTATTTTATCTTGTGATAAAGGTGTTATTTTTATAAAAAAACCTTTTTGTTTTTAATGGAAAGAAATTATCATTTTAGAAATGGATGAATGTATTTTTTTATTTTAATAAATCTTAAAATAAGTTTCCCATTTTGTAAGAGCACATGCAAGCCTTATGTAGTTGGTGAGTTATTTGGATACACTCTATACTATAGAAAAGTTCTAAGATATACATGTGGTAGGTCACATATAGGATGGGAGGGTGATTAGTTTCCTCTGTCTAGTGTTTGGGGGGTTGAGTTTACTCATTTTGATGTGATCACAGAGAGAGTGTGAAATTATATAGCTAGTTAATATTTTCGTTCCTACTTGGCAGATGACCATGTATCCTGCTTGTTTTTATATATATGAGATATTGATGTATGACAATGTTTCAAAAATTCATTACATGTTATGGTAGTATTTACAAAAACTGTTTTATGCAACTATATTATTTATCCCATTTTTTTAGAAATATTTTAGCATATAAATATTAAATCCCATGATTTAGAAGTATTTTCCATTATTTTGAAATTTTATATCATGTTTTGTTTAAATATTATTTTAAATTTCCAAACATATTTATTTATGAAATTGAATTCATTTATTGGGATAAACAATAATTGGCATCGTTTATGGAATATTTGGTGGTATCCTACTGGGCTTACCTTCACACCCAACTTTTTTCCTTTAAGTGTCTGTTGACTTTATTTTTCTAGGTTCAAGAAATGGAAAGGGATCTCTTATTGGTGGATCCAAATGTTGAAATATGGACTCAGTGAGTTGTTTTCCTAGGGATCAGAGGGCTATTTTACTATTTTATTACTTCATTTTTAGTACTTAGGGATTTCAGGCATTACTGTATTTTTGTACATTAAACCAAGTAGAGTTTTCTGTTTTGGTATGCATAATATCTTGGCTCTTTTATTTCCTCATTTTGAGTGGTAAATTCATTCCCCCTTGAATGTTTTGGGATTCAAGTTTCTATCTTCCAACCTATGGGGATCATGAATACCCTTCGGGTCATGTTAGGGATTGCTGGGAAATTGCGTAACAAGGGTGCCCAGGTTGGTTCGTGACAATTACTATATGATTTTTTGTTATTTCCATAAACATATTATCTCTATCTCTTAAAATTTTCATAATACTGCTATTTTTATTCCTTCCAAATGCATTATAAACCTTATTTTACTTTCTTATTTGGTGTTGTAATGTTAAATGATAATCCTTGAGTATCTTAGGCCACCGCCTTTGGCATAGGTTGATCCCATTCTGTGAAAATGTGTATTTCAAACACCTGTGAACTATGTTCATCTCACATAATTCACCAAAGATATAATGTCAACATATCATTAAATAACTAATTAATAGTTAAAAATAAATATCATGGGGTATATATTTTTGTTGATGAATCATTAACTATGTTTACGCATGGGAAAAAACATTATCTTTCCCCATATGTATATAACTAATTGCCTTTTTTGATGCATCACTATATATTAAAAGCCCATTATTTCCTAATGGTGGTGCCAAAATTTGATCATTGTCCAATAATTTCATCAATTTATAAAAAAAAATATATCCACACTACAAACCTAACCCATTTCCGAGTAATCATGGTTAACTGGGATTCAAATATGTATAATTTTAAGCATATCACTAATAGTAACCAACCAAACTAATTATAAAATGTATATTGGTTATGTTTTTTGGTGTATTCAATTATAGGACTAACTTTTTCTTCACATTATCAATTTATATCCAATCCATGGAGACAATATGTCTTTGAATGAAAAAAATTTTATCTATAATTCACAATTTCTATATTTAGCATATAACACATTACATCTAAGAGTCTCAAGAATACTCTAAAAGTGATTCCCATTATCCCTGTCACAATTAAATGACACCATGCCATCATCAATAAATACCATAACCTATTTATCATTATATTCCATGAATAATCTATTTATTAGATCCATGAAGATATATGGTGCATTAGTAAATCCAAATGTCATTACTATAAAATCATAATTTCCATACCTAATTAAAAATGATGTCTTTGAAATTTGATCCTTCTTTGCTCATAATTTATGACAACAATAACGATGTTAAATCTTAAAAAAAATATTAATCCCTAGGATGTTGATTGTATAAGACATCAATGTATGGTAAGGGATACATGTCCTATATTTGGATAATATTAATTTCACTAAAATAAAATAATAGTCTCATTGATCCTTCATTCATCCCAATGAGAATAATAAGTGCACCACTAAGTGAAAACACAGGGCCTATAAATCCCTTATCAAACAAATTATATAGTTTTTTAACAACTAAAATAATTCCATAGCGTCGATTATATATAGAGTCATCGATATTTTCCTAGAATTAGAGATTAAATCAAAAGAAATCACATATTCATGATCTATTTAATGTCTAGGAAATTAGTCCAGAAATACAGAAATATATTCATATAGAAAAGTTATATCCAAAATATTAAGACTATAATTTCTATTTGAATATTTTTTTCTCATTTTCTTCATATATATCATTTGGAAGGGCTAGTGTTAGATGATCTAGATATGAATAAAATTATAAAGTCTGGCCTCTAAAGATAGGAAATTCTCTGTCTACATCGTGAATCATAATTTCATTATTTTTCAAAAAAAAATTGTCATATTTTTAAATACAATATTCACCAAGGATTATATCAAAATAAACACTAGTTATAATAATGAAGTCAACAAATAGAGAACATTTTTATTTTATGATGGGAACTAACTGAAACATCTTTATCCTTTTGGGACTTACACTAAAACTATTTCCATGTACCTAGCCATAAACAATAAATATTATAGTGTTTTTTAACTACAATTATCATTCCACTATCTTTACAGTATAGGGTTTTAGATAATTAGGACATACTCTAACAAAGTAAACTGATAAATTTATAGTGGAAAATTATACACTATATCCATTTTTTCAAGATATAAAACTATTGAAAATTAAACTTGATTATTCTTTATGAAAAATCATCACAATAATTCCATTGATATCTTTAATTTATATATTCCCCCTTTAAACCATGTGAAACATATTTTATATATTTGGTATGACCCAAAATCCTTGAAAGGGATATAAAACTGTTAGTTCAGTAAAAGCCTGAAAACAAATATAATGTTTCCCATTGTCTAAAATGGTCATTAATATTATGGAATAAATATTTCAACATGAAAATAAAACACACATTTTTTCAATAAAAATCGTTAAAATCCATAGGATGAAATAAAAACTCCATTTGGTGACTTGTAGAATCATATACATAAAATGATTTCAAAACCCATTAATTTGGAATAAATATATGGACCAATTATAATATTATCACTACCCAATTAAGATATTAAGGTCTTAACTGTAGCCATCCGGCCCATCCCATTATAAATTTTAATGGGATTATCTAGTGTTATATAGGTATCCCCATGTTAAAATATAATGGGATTTCCCACTGATATTTAGGCCCCCGCATGTTGAGCTGTAATGGGATTACAAAGAACTATCTGGGCCACACCATGAAAATTATATTTTTGGAACACATGATTCAAATAATCCTCAAGTACCATATCATTGATAAGATAATTTCATCATTAATTATAAGGACCCATCCATAAACATTGCATAATCTTGAATTATGTCAAGAATTTACATTGATGATATTTTTAGGTTTAGAGTTTTAGAGAATTAGGCCATAACTATTACATAATGACATGAATATTACATGTAAAAACTACTACTCAATATTAATTTTTTTCATAAAATAAAAACTCTTAAAAAGAAACATGTCTACATCCATGTTTTAGACAACATGACTTTTCAATGATCTCATCCTTGACCATATTCATCTTTAAGACCAGTAGAAAACATATAAAAACTTGGGTTGAGCATAAAAATATCATTAGGGATTATAAAATAAGGAAGGAAAACATTATACCATCATTAAATAAAAATCAATGAAACCATAGTTTTCAATCATAACATACCTTATGAAATCTTAAGATTCATGAAAAACACCCACAAATCATAAATCATAAAGGTAACTTATGGCATTCATAACATACATACATTGTAGCTATCGTAGCTACATATGGAGTCACATTTGGAATACTCAACACAGTATATTCCATAAATCTCTTAGGTGAAACATTAATGTTTACCTCTGTCACGTTACCCAATGTATTAGAGAGCTATCTCGGGATCACCCACCCTAGGTTTATCAAGGAACGACCCATATATATAAATAATTCCCAATAACCATAACATATTCATAATATATAACACAATCATAAAGGAAAGATATCATTTCCAAATTCCAATCACAATATATCAAATCAATATATTGAAATAAACAATTCATTGTCAAATCATTTTTCAAACCAATTAAAACATTTAATAAAGAGATTTTTGAATCAAAGTGTCTCATACCACTTTAATGAATTTAAATGTATTTCCATTTGAAAACATTAATGTTCATAAAAATAAATCCTAGAAACCATTTTGAAAATAAGGACATTAATGAGAAATATTTAGAAAAATAAATCTTTAAAACATTTAAAACATTATTTCATTTAAATAGTTTATAAAAAAATGAGAGAGGGTTGAATACAAATAATCGTGGAATAAAATTTAATCAGAACATTATAATTTAATGAGAATAAATGGATTTATGATATAATATTCCAAAGGACAGTATATACACCATATAATAGTGAATTGGTGCATAAAAATAATGAAGTCTCAATAGAATGTAAATTGAGACGAAATCCTTTATAAAAACCATATCCTTAGATTAAGGATAAATAAATTAGATAAAAATGTGTGAAAAATAATAATACACTCAATATAAGTGGATATTAATTGTCAAAAAAATCATAGGTTATTCACTAATATTCATAACACGAAATAATGAAGAAGTATAAGTTTAACCAAAAGAATTTAAATTGGGTGAAGAAGTTAACTTACATAAATTAGATAGCCTAACGGAGTCACTTTAAGATTTAGAAAATGAATTGATGAAAGAGAAAAGGGTATCTTATTACATGGACATAAAATTTACTCCAATAAAGATATATAATAACATACCCCAACATAAGAATATGTAAATAAAAATACACAACAAAAAGAAGTCTTTTAAAAAGAGTAGGGTGAAAGGTTCCCTTACTAATTTGGTAAATTACAAAACATACACCCCCTGAAATATGGATCATACAATGAAGATGTAAATACCCATAAATGTAATAATATTACACAATGAATACAATCATGGGCAGTAAATAAACTACACTTAATGAAATAGTGTCAATATAGCATGAATCTCATGGGAATAAAATGTGTGATGAAAACCCCTTACCATGTTTTAATCAATCGAGTCGTATGACCAAAAGTTAATAAACACAAAAATAATCACATAATAAAATGAATATAAATATAATAATGATAATATATATCAAATGGAAGTACACAATACACCACATTCAATAAATAAGTGGCGAATAATAGAAATCTCACGAAATTAAAAGTAAGATAAGATACCCCTTACCACGTGTCCAACTTGACTTATTTCTTCCTTGTACTTCCTGAATAATAAACTTAAGTTAATTTATAATTTATTAAGAACCATTTTTCATGTTTATTATTCCTTTTATATCACTTATTACCATGTTATAAACAATATGTAATCATTTAAGTTAATAATGGTCGTTTGGTCGATATTTGGTACTTGAGCCAAAAATGGACTTCTTATAATTACAAGTTGTTCCCATGGTCAAACATTCATTATATCCAGAATTATATTCAAGATTTATATATCATATATGCCATATATATCAAGTATATAAATGTATTTATAAAAGTACATAACATTTTCAGGTAATAAATGAAATGCACCATTCATGGAGATGGTAAGCAGTATGTACGCTTGAACGCTACTTTCATTTATTTTTCTTATTTCAATGGAATTAAAACATAATTATGCATAGGTATATTATAATTCTAGTATAATATAATATATAATATCATTAACTTCATCCTTTATACGTCCCATATATGGCATTTACGAGTCATATCACATTGATGGGGCGGTATACCGCACTTCCTCAAATGAAATTATCGTGTTTACCCATAATGGAAACCATAAAGGTATGATATAAAAGAAAATTACAGAATCATAAAAAAAACATAAACATAATATATAACATATATAAATTAGTTCCATATTAATGGCCCCAATGAGAGGTGGTTGGAGATAATCGAACAATCATCATTTCGTGAGGTGTTAGTTTTCCATTCACAGAAACAGTATGTTCTTCACCCATTAGATGAAGGTGTTTGTAAGTTTAGTTAGAATAATTCTCATAGAAACATATTATTATTTTGAGGATACTATTTTTGTTATTAAAAAATGGAATAAAAAAGAGTTTATGGAATGTAGAAGTAAAACAAAATAAAAGAAGTTAAGAGAAACGGTTACCATTAATTTGTGTAACTCCCTTTGGATTTAACCAAAAGGGCTTCTTAAAGTGCCTTATGCCTAAGGAGAGGCTTCTAGGATGAGTAGAGGGATCTTGAGAGATTATTTGGTCAGGTTTTGGATGATACAAGGGGCTTGAGAGATGTGAGGAATGGGATATAAATGAGGGCTGTTTAAAAGGGGGAGGAGCGGCTCTTTTGGAATGTTTGAAAATACTATTTTATTATAAACTAATATTCAGTTTCTAAAGATCAAAAACTAATTAGAGATTAATATAAGATGACTAAAAATTGAAATAAAATCATCTAATAATAATTTTACATCTTTTGTATATTTTTTTAATATTTATAATCTTATTTATTTAAATCATTTAGTAATGAGGTAAATACGGTATCATTATTGTTTCATACATAAGTTAGTTAATTTGATGTCTAAAAATTATAAAATAAATACCATAATGTAGGAATTATTTTTAGATTCCTAATGAAAATTTATAGTCAAATAGATAACTTAAATAACCATATGTAAAAATTAATTTACTAAAAAATATATGTTTATGTCATTTTTGCCTTTACGTTATGTTAATTAACATAAATGGACATTATCACTCCCAAGTGGCTCCATGGGGTCCCAAAATCGACCAAAATATTCCCATAGTCGAAAATTACTCAAACAATAAAGTTAGGACAAGTGTTAAGATAACTTTTTATTTTTATAATATTTTTTCACCTTGAATTACCCTATTTACCTTTAACCGCGGTAAATGAAAGTCAAAAGTTATTATTCCCTAAAAATTATTTTCATCTTATTGAACCACATTTTACTTACTAATAACAACCATGTATGTCGAATTTTTTAAATTCAATCCAAATAAGTGGTAAAATTTCATTTAAATGAAAATGTCAGTTTTTAACTACTACTTTGTGGTTTTACTATTAATCAAAAAATGAATTTTATCAGAAAAATACCAAATTTTTTTCCCAAAG
Organism: Viscum album; assembly: GCA_963277665.1. Lineage (NCBI taxonomy): Eukaryota > Viridiplantae > Streptophyta > Magnoliopsida > Santalales > Viscaceae > Viscum > Viscum album. The sequence goes on along the minus strand of OY728121.1, from coordinate 1,571,244,994 downwards.
TGAATTTTGATGTCCCAATTTTAATGAAAATTTTATTTTGTCAAATAAAACATATAAAATATACCAAAACATTATTTAAAGAGTTTTCTCCATCAAAAGGAGGTAAATCAACCATTTTAAGTAAATTATTATTAAAATTAGATTTATTCATATTTTAAGCCTATAAAATTTATTAGATAAATGTAAAAACATTTAACAAACATGTATAATCATATTGTAGTTAGTTCTGCTCATTCCCAACAATACAGCGACTAGGTGTTAACTACTATTTAAAATAATTATATGATATTATTATTTTTCAGTATGACCCAACATTGCGTGCAATGTAAGATTTCAAAGAAACTCACTATTGTGTATCAGGTACGCCATTGAACATAGAATCCTCTTTAAAGTAAAATTAATATTTAATTTAAAATTATTAATAAATATTAAATTGACATATTCTTTATTTACCTGGGATGTTACATCCTTCCCCCCTTTTGGGAATTGGGTCCTCGCAGTTTTAAAATTGGGCTTCGAAACATCCCTGAAAGTCCCATATCAGAAAAAAAAATGTAAATAAAACTATCACATTAAAAGAAATAATGATATATAAAAAGGTCACATGAGACAAAAGATACTAGGATTAAATGAAAACATGGATATAGATGATAAGAAACCCATCATGTTCTGATGGAGAGTGATAAAAACCTTGACTCGGAGAAAGTTAACCACCAGAAAATCACAAACCTGTGATGGGTTAAACGGTCATTGATTCCCCATTATGAAATGTTAACGTAAAACGTTTTTGTTTTAAGTTACTTTTCATAAAGTTGAGGAATTTATTTATGAGATTAACTAAAAATATAAGGAGACATACTTACTTGTCTGGTACACTTTCATCCTTTACTAAATTCCTACCACAAACTCATTCTTTTCTTCTTCAAAAGATGAGTATTCAAGATGACGTGGTCACACTTGAAGTGCTAGAATCAACTTATATAGTATCACATAATATACAAAAGAAGAAAAATATATTTCTCATGTCTTTATAACCTAACCAAAAAAAATGGTTAGTGTGAGATTAAATAATAACCAAAAAGGACAATCTTTTACAAAAAGAAAAACTACTCTTAAACTCCAAAAATTTTCAATCAAAACCCAATGTTCAACAAAGTCCATTAAATAAAAATTTGTCCATAAAATTATTCAATTTAATCAAAACATAGATTGAAACCCAAATCTCAGAAGGATTTAATCACATTGTCTTCCAATATAAATCTTAACTTTTATCTCCAAAAAACATCATTTAATCTTAAAGTCTCATACTAAAGTGTCATTAACCAAATCAAATATTCTCTATGAAAGGTTAATCATTTTTATAAATAATAAAAAGTCAACTTATTCTTGATTCATAAAATAATCTAACTTAAAATAATTAGTCGTACTTACCAGGGACTTCACGTAGTCCAGTGGTATGTGATAAATCCTAGTTGCACTTTGGTTGTGGGTTCGATTCCCACAGCTTTGTCCGACACAATGGTTTGTCATGCGGTCTTCATGTTTTCATTTTTCAAAAACTATATAATTTTATAACATTATCAAAAAAAAGATAAATTCATCAAAAATAACCATAACATATTTTAAAGGTTATCTAATAACTTTCAGTTTGCATCCCAAAATGTATTAACCTGTAATTGCCTCAAATTCAAGGATCATATAATCCCAAATCGTTCTTTAAAACTATATCCACAAAAGAAAAGATAATTATTCCTTGAATAAAATTTTCATATATCAAACATCAGTGTTACACATAGTATAAAAAGTCTTCTAATGTAATTCCATCCATAATAGAGCCTTAATACTTTTAAGCATTTCTCCATCCTAAAATCTACCATAACACTAGAATCCCATATATGTTGACTTCGTACTCATTCAATGTTCTTCATGATCCATTGACCATTCCTTTAGAACATATTCTGAAATACTTACTTCCTATATACAAAATCATGAGTCATATCCTAAGATTCAATAATGTCTAAAAATCAGTTCAGAAATAATCCATACCATTCATTGGTCATTGTCAATTTCCTCATCCTCAATTGGAATGGTGTTTGGTATTGGTAAACATATATTTGTATGATATTGGTGATCCCATTGCCGAAACTTCTTTGTATGACATCAATTTGTATAATGACCATGCACACCACATTTAAAACATTCAATTGATCCCTTATAAATAACTTATTTCCCTTTCCTAGAGTCAACTGGATGCTTCCATTTTCCATGGAAGGTTCTTGATTTATAACCTCCATTTCCACATATATAGCATCTTCCCATCCCTTTGAAACATTTTCTATGTGTTTATTTCCACATCCTTGACACATAGGTTTTTTAATATACTTACCTTTATTTTTATTACCTGATCTTCTATGGGGATTTGTTTCTCTCATATACAATGCCTTATAAAAATCACAACGGTTCAGGTGGTCAATCATGATTCCAGATAGTTGGATGAGAATAACCACAAGAGTTCTCATTACAGATCCTATTTCATTCAGTTTGTCATTCGGAAAACCATTAAAGTTTTCTTCACATCCACTGTTACTTTGGCACCTTCTAGATCCATCCATTTACTAAAACCAAAAAGGTAAGTGTGATTATATTAATAAAATCTTCATATAATATCTTATGAGGAGGGTAAATACTAAGATATACTTATTCAAGTCATATTGAACTCTTTAACATAATTAAAAAAATATGAATCTTTCTAAAGTCCCAACCATTAAGATTATGACACTTATGCTTAAAGAATACCCTAACATCTAAAGTTATCTAAACTGACCTCTGATACTAACTATAAGGACCTGGCCTTAAACATTACATAACCTTGAATTATGTAAGGAATTCAAATTGAGGTTCTTTTCAAGTTTATAGTTTTAGATAATTAGGCCCTAAATATTAAATAACAACTTGAATATTACATGTAAACACGAATACTCAGTATAATTTTTTTTCATAAAATAAAAACTCTTAAAAATAAACAAGTCTAGTTCCTTGTTTTAGACAGAATGACTTTTCCAGGATCCCATCATTAACCCTATTCATCGTTAAGTCATGTAGAAAACATATCAAAAACATGGGATGAGCATAAAAGTCTTATTAAGGGTTATAAAATAAGGATGGAAAACAATATCCCATCATTAAATAAAAATCAATGAAAGCATACTTTTCAATCATAACATATCTTAGGAAGTCATAAGATTTATAAATAACACCCACATATCGTAAATCATAAAAGTAACTTATGGAATTCATAACATACGTACATTATAGCTATCACAACTACATAGGGAGTCACATTTGGAATACTCATCATAGTATATTCCTTAAATCTCTTAGGAGAATCAGAATCGTTTTTACCTCTATCACGTTATCCAATGCATTGAAGAGCTATCTCAGGCTAACCCACCCTTGGTTTATCACAGAACCACCTATATACATAAAAAATTCCAAATAACCAAAAAATATTAATAATACATAACACAATCATAAAGGAAATATAACATTTCCACATTCCAATCACAATATTTCAAATAAATATATTGAAATAAACAATGCTTTATCAAACCATTTTTAAAACCATTTAAAAAATTTAATAAAGAGATTTTTGAATCAAAGTGTCCCATACCACTTTGATGATTTTAAATCAATTATCATTTTGAAACATTAATTTCTATATAAATAAATCCTAGAAACAATTTTGAAAACATGGACATTAATGAGAAATATTTAGAAGAATAAATCTTAAAAACATTTAAAATGATATTTTAGTTAAAGAGTTTTTAACAAAATGAGAGACGCTTGAATAAAAAGAATTAATGAATAAAATTTAATCAGAACATTATAATATCATGAGAATAAAGTTATTCATTACATAATATTCCAAAGGATAGTATATACACCACATAAGGGTGAATTGGTGCATAACAACAATGAAGTCTCAATGGAATGTAAATTGAGACGAAATTTGTTTTAAAAACCGAATCCTTTTATTAAGGATAAATCAATTACCTAATAATGTGTGACAAATAATAATACACTCAATATAAGTGGATATTAATTGTGAAACAATCATAGTTTATTCACACATATTCATAGCATGACATAATCAAGAAGTAGACGTTTAACCCAAAGAATTGAAATTGGGAGAAGAAGTTCCCTTACATAAATTTGACAACCTAATGACGTCACATTAAAATTAAGAAAATGAATTGATGGGAGAGGAAAGGGTATCTCATCACATGGACATAAAATATACATCAATAAGGATATATAATAACCAACCCCAACATAATAATATGTAAATTAAAAGACCTAACAAAAAGAAGTCTTTTAAAAAGAAGAGGGTGAAAGGTTCCCTTACCGATTTGGTAACAAATGAAACATACACCCCATGAAAGGAGAATCATAAAATGAAGATTTAAATACCCATAAATGTAATCATATTACATAATTAATACAATCATGGGCAGTACATAGTCCACACAAAAGGAAATAGTGGCAACATAGCATGATTCTCACTAGAATAAAAAGTGGGATGAAAACCCCTTACCACGTTGTAATCAATCAAGTCGAATGAAAAAAAGTTAATAACTAAAAAAATAGTCACATAATACTATGAATATAAAAATAAAAATGATAATATATATCAAATGGCAGTACAAAATACACCACATGAAATAAATAATTGGAAAACAATTGAAATCTAAAGGAATTAAACATGAGATAAGAAACCCCTTACCACGTGTCTGACTAGACTTGTTTGTTACTTGTTATTCCTGAATAATAAACATAAGTTAATTAAAACTTGATTAAGAACCCTTTTTCAAGTTAATTATTAGCTTTATATCACTTTTTACCATGTTATAAACAATAAGTAATCATTTAAGTTAATAATGGTCGTTTTGTCAATATTTGGTACTTTAGTCAAAAATGGACTTCTTATAATTACAAGTTGTTCACATGGTAAAAATTTCATTATATCCTAAATTATATTTATTATTTAGATATCATAAATCTCATATATATCCATTATATTCATGTTTTTATAATTTTATATAACATTTGGAGGTAAGAAATGAAATCCACCATTCATGGAGACGGTAAGCTGTACGTACGCATGAACACTACTTTCATTTATATTTCTTATTTTAATGGAATTAAAACATCATGATACATAGGTATATTATAATTCCAGTATAATATCATATATAATATCATTAACTCCATTCATTATACATCCCACATATGTCATTTACGAGTCATATCACTTTGAGGGGGCGGTAGTCTGCACTTCCTCAAATGAAATTATCACCTTTACCCATAATGGAAACCATAAAGGTATGATATAAATGAAAAATACAGAAGTTTAAAGAAAAAATAAACATAATATATATCATATATAAATTAGTTCCATATTAATGGCCAACATGAGAGGTGGTAGGAGATAATCAAACAATCATCGTTTTGTGATGCGTTAGTTTTCCATTCATAGAAATAGTATGTTATTCACCCATTAGATGGAGGTGTGTGTAAGTATGGTTCGAATCTTTCTCATATAAAAATATTAGTATATTTAGGATACTTTTGTTGATATAAATGAAATGAATAAAAAGTGTTTCGGGGTTATAGAAGTAAAATAAATGAAAAGAAGTTAAGAGAAACTATTACATTTAATTTGGGTAACTCCCTTTGGTTTGAACCAAAAATACTTCTAGAAGAGCCTTCTACCTAAGGTAAAACTTCTAGGAGGAGGATAGTGATAATGATAGATTATTTGGGCATGATTTGGATGAGACATGGGGATTGAGAGGTGTGAGGAATGGGTTATAAGTGGGGGCTTTTTATAAGGCGGAGGAGGGGCTCTTTAGGAAAGTTTTCAAATATTATTTTATTATAAACTTATCTTCGATTTTTAAAGATCCAAAAATAATTAAAGATGAAGATAAGATGAATCAAAATGTGAAAAAACTGCCTATGAAATGTTTAACTTTTTTAATTATTCTTCAAATACTATCAAATATATAAGTTAACAATAATAATTAATTAGAAGTATTCATTTAGTTAACAATTAATATTTCACACTTTACATCATACTATGAAAATTAAAAGAAAAATACAAAATATTTAACCAACATAAATATTAATATTCCACATTAAAATTATAAATTTCTTTTTCCAATATAATTTATAAATGTTTCAAAAATTACATTTAAAACATGTGTACCAACAAAACGTGGAAAAACTACCTTTTTAGAAAAATACATATTTTTTGGGAAAAATGGATTTCTTATTCTATAATGTCTAGAAGAAAACATAGGTTGAATGTTATACATTATATTGGATATCTAATAAATTTCATTAATATAATCAAAAAATATTTATTTGTAAATTTATTGCTATAAAAAACACTAGTGCATATTCAAATAGTTTTTTTCTAAAAACATTTCCTTTTATATTAAAAAGACTTTTCTTTTTATTTATAATTAATTGTGCACCAAATAAAAAAATATTTATATAAGTTTATGAACCATATATTCATTATTTGGTTAATTTTTTTCATAACCATCATTCAAACATTTTTACGAAAACTACCATGTTAAAAAATTATATTTAGTTGTTCCGTTAAGCATGATGTGACATATAATTAAAGCTATTAAACATAGTGTTTACATTTAAAATACTGGGATTTTACATTCTCACTCTATTTAATAAATTTCGTCATCACAATATGATCCGGGTTTTGACTACTAGGGGTTTTAGTTTTCAAAATAACATTGTTGAAATCCAATATTAGAAAAAGTATTAATGAAATATCCAAAATACAACTATGAAATGGGATGTACGAAGGTCACCAGAGATAACACATACTATAGATCACTGTAGGAAATAAAACATGTAAGATTAAATTAACTATCATGTTCTGATGGACAGTAATATAGAACACGTTCAATTGAATGTTAAATATCACAAAAACATAAATCTGTTGTGGATTAAATGGTGATTGGCTTATGAGTATAGTAATAAAATATTGTTTTTGTTTCAAGATTCATTTCATATAGTTGAAGAATTAATTTACTATCTGTGATATAAACATAAGGAAATATGCTTACATGACATGTATTATTTCATCCATTAAACAATTTAAACTAAAAACTCATATTTTTCTAAAAATAATGAGTAATAAAAACCAATTATTCACACATAAAGAACTAGAATCAGATTCTAGAGAATCACAAAATCAAAAAAAGATTCAAAATATATATTTCAACTTTTGTGTTTCATTATCCAAATCCTTAATAGTACGGATAAGATATGAAAATTCCCCAAATATAATAATCCTTTATATGATGTAAAAAACATTAATCATGAAAATTCAAAAGTAATACCAAAATTTTAACATAGACCACTCAACAAATAAGTATCCATAATATTCCTCGAATTTATTCCAGAGTAAGATTGAATCCCATAATTTAATATAATTTGATTTAATTATATAACAATAAAATTTTAATATTTATATGATAATAATAGAAAAAACTCTTAATTTATTATTCCAAAAATGTATTTTCCTAAATCACATAACCACCATTATATGCAAACAATTTCCATAAATAAAATGAATGACCATAAATCCACAATAAAATAATATATTCATATAAAATATATTCCAATGTTTATTCCTCAGCTAATATCCAATAGTATTCTGTTTCCCACGATCATATAGGATTCACAGAATAGAACAATTCTTCCAAAATATCATTAATCACATTATCAGTAAATTATTTTCTAATGACAAGGTAATTTATTTGATAAAATATTTATTCCCAAAGTCAACTTATATTTCATACATCAAATAACTTAACTAAAAAATTCATACTAATCATGACATATTGTAGTCTCATGGTGGGTAATGGACCTTTTCCTCCCTTTAGTTGTGGGTTCAATACTCGAGGCCAGGACGAACATGATGGGTGTCCACATGGTCTGTGGGTTTTCCTTTTTCTAAAACTATATAATATTTATAATATTCTATTGAATATGAAAAAATCTTTAAAAAATTAACCTGAATATTTTTCAACCTCATAGGTTATCTCACCATTTTACATCCCAAAAGTTAGTAACCCATATTTACCTCAAAAATAAATCTTTACCAAAATACCATTACTCGCCTTATAATATCATTACTTAAATCCTCTGAAGGGGTTTCTAAGTCAATGAACATACGTTAAAAATGAAAATATCAGTCCCAAGATGATATCTATAAATCCTATGATGAATTTAAAATCTCTAGTGTATTATAAACCATCCATTGATACCAACTATAAGGACCTAGCCATAAACAATATATATTCTACTGTTTTTTACATTGAATTAACATTCCAGGATCATTTCATTTTATATTTTTATATAATTTAGAAAACTATTATAATGTAAACCCATACATTACAAATAGACACTTATACTCAATATCCATTATGTCATGATATAATTTTCTTTAAAATAAACCATGATTTATCTCTAGGAAAAGTCATCAGAATTATCCCATTGATCTCATCCTAGCCTCTATCCCCCCTTAAACCCTATTAAAGATATTTTAAAAAAAATGGATGTGAAAAAGAGAACTGTAATGGATATAAGAAGAATGGAATCTATTAGTATAGTAAAATCATGAACACTCATGTATTATTTACCATTACCTTCAATGTTCTTTTAGAATATTAGGCAAAATCGTTATTTTAATTAAAAAGTAAGTGGCCACAGGCACATGACAAACACCCATGGAAACTCCTAAGGGGGGAAAAGTGGTGTAAACCTACAGAATCCCCTTTGAAAAATGACATACAGACGTTGGGAAGCAACGTGATACTATTATAAACAACAAGAAGATCCTATGGTCTCGCCAAGCCGGAGAGCGCATCAGTAGAAAGTTAGCTTCCCCCTAATTGTGATGGACCTATTGACCCTGAATCGTCTCTAAAGAGCACCTTTTGGAAAATTAGCATAGGTTCCAGGGCACCACACAAGTCCCCTTTACCATCTAGACCAAACCCTCTGAATCAGACTTAATAACATCCGCCTGTAAAACCAACCTTCTACAAACTATGAGCCCTGTGAGAAGAGCCCTCATTTCTGCACCCAGGGAGTTTACTGCCCCAAAGAAGGTGTCGAAACCCCACAAAAAAGTGCCACACGAATCACGAGTGAGGCCCCCTCCTCACATAATCCCACTCTTGTAGGAACCGTCCACATTCATTTTCAACCTGTTACTGGGGGGGGGATCTAATGAACCGGTCTTCCTCCCATCCCACCCATCACACTGGTTGAGCTTCTCTTATTAACGAAGTTGTAGAATTTCAGAGAGTCCTATCCACCCTTGATGACCAAACCTTACTCAAAGGTGAGTGCATTCGCCCACATCTGAAGATATCGCACCGAGGGGCGACCTCTCCTCCTCACCAGGTTCCTTGCCTCCCAAAGAGTACAGGAGATGGAAGAGAGAACACATGACCAAATCTTGATCTCCATCCTGCTGACCCCTACCCGGTGAGACCACGAGGTCATGAAATAGTGGAAGGAAGCTGGGGGCCAACTACAATGGGAATGAGTTGAGGGAATTGACCAAAGGTGGCCAGCCCAGTATCTCTAAAAGAACAAATGCAACATTGATTCCATCCACAGGAGTTCACAGTAGGCACAGTGGGGCGCCAAGGGAATTCCTTTCCTTTGAATACTCTCATCCGTCGGCGGGGCATTGTTCCATATCCTCCAAAAAAGCAAGTTCATTTTTGTATGATACTCCTTGCACCAAATCTTCGAGGACCACTTGTCCATGGTCGCGTCTGTAATATGAAGTCGATTGAAATCTCGGATAGAAAACTGGCATGAAGTCGACACTGGGAAACATCACCTATCCCCCTCATTATTCAGGGTTATGCTATCAAAAATCACCCACTAGTCCAAATGGTGAATGGCTTGGGTAATGGATGGAAAGCCCCATGCCTCCTGAAGGAATCCACAGGGTTGGGACAACCCGGGAAGAAGAGAGTATCACCCGCCCAGTTCAACCTACCAAAACCGACATCGTCGCAACCAATAATCCAATGGGACACACCCTAATGAACCTTTAAATGGGAAAAAATACCCTTGGAAAGCATAGAAAGGCCTGGCCCATATAACTCCAGGGACCCACCGTCCCAACCGTATCTTCCTTTAATGAAAGAATCCCATAAGGAATCCCCCTTAATAACCTGCCATGCCATTCATGCCTATAACCCCTGCATGGTACCAATAATGTCATGAAGCCCCACCTTTCCCTCGTCGATAGGCCTCGCCAACCATCTCCAGGAGGCCCAATGGCACTGCCACTCTTGATTGGCATCCCAAAAAAAGGAGGGAAGATTTTATCCATCCTTGCAATGACACCCATCAGAGCTTTGACAATAGATAGGATATGCATTGGGTTGGACGTAAGCACACTATTGATCCGTGTGACTCTCCCCCCAAATGAAAGAAATTTTCTCTTCCAAGTGATGATTCTTCATAGAATTCTACTAATGAACCCATCAAAGAAATGTTTCTTGATATGTCTATAAGATAGAGGGAATATCGAGGTAGATAATTAGGATATTTCGACTTGGGCAATCCATAATTTCATTGATATCTCTACAGTGATGGCATGAACACTTGTTAGAAATGAAAACATGACTCTTTTAGTAGTTAATACCTTGGCCGCTCAAGAACTCATAAGTTTTCATGATCTCCATAAATCCATCCAATGATTGCCTCTACCCATTCAAGAACACCAGGATGTCATCGGCAAACATGAGGTGGGAAACACCCTCTGAACCATCACATGAGACAAAAGGAGACAACCTACCCTTTTCCAGCACTCTAAAAAGGTTTCAGTAGAGTGCATCCTGGGAAAGGATGAAGAAGCTTGGAGACAAGGGTTCGACTTTCCGAACCCCACGCACCGTCTTGAAGAAACCAAAAAACCTTCCACATAATGGAAATAGATAGTCAATGGGAAGTGTAGCGTCGGAATCACAGATCACAAAAGAATTCCTCGAAGCCCATCTTTCCCATTACATGAATCACGAAACCTCATTCCATTGTATCATAAGACTTGTCCATATCCACCTGAAATATGACATTTGACCCTATCACTTTCTTGATGATATCACTGACCAGTTTACTTGCAATGCCCACCACCCCTTGGATGCTCCTACCTTGGATTAAAGCATTCCGCTCCCTTGAGACAAGCCTTTGAATCACATTTCTTAGTATTCGTGAGATAAGGCGAACCAAAATCCTGTAGGACATATTACAAGAAAAAATCGGCCTATAGTGAGTGAGGTTGGAAGGATCCTTGACTTTAGGAATAAGGAAAACCCTGGAGGTGCAGATGCTTCTATTGAGTGTGCCTCAACGGATGAAATCCTGGATGGCCTCCACCACTTGAGGCCCCACGATCTCCCACACACCCATATAAAATGACCCTGGAAACCCATCTGGTCGAGGGGCACTATCCAACAACATCCCTAGACTACATCCTTTATCTCCACCAAAGACAGTATTTCCATCATTCGTGAATTGTCAAGCCCCTACACAAGCTCTGGAATGCATCTCGTGAAGGAATCAGCCCCCTCCTCAGCACGTTGATCCTACCTAAAAGGTCGTACACCTCCCAGAACCGTTTCAAAGTGTTCGAGAGCCATACGGCTCCCAACACCCACTTCTGAAGTGGACACCCCGTTACCCATGTTTTGGTTGAGTCTCATGCTGTTATTTTCCTGCATAAAAGTATGAGAAATGTTCTATTCCAATCCCCCTCCTTAATCCATCAAACCTGATATCTTTTCCTATTTGACATTTTAATTTCAAGCAGCTTCTGAGCCAAAAAGATGCATTTGTCAAAGAGCAAGGAAAACGTGTTCTCATTCTAGTTGGACTGCAGCTTTTCCTCCAGCATCTCGATATCTAACTGAATTCTATCCACCCTCATGTTGTCTTGGGGTCTCTCGAGCAACCATGATTGGTTATCCTTCTTTAAACACTTCAATCGGTTTGCAAGACCACACTATGACCTCGTTGTTTCCTCCTCCAGCAGGCTCCCTTCGAAGCACCACCAATAGCGGGGTGTCATCAGAGAGCGAGTGGGATAAGTGGGTGACTGAGGCCTACGAGGAGGTATCCAAGCCTTGAAGGTTGGAGAGACACCTGTCCAGCCTACTCCAAATGCAGCTACAGCCCCTACGGTTGTCGCACCATGTATATTTGTTGCCACTGAATCTCATGTCCCATTGACACGTAGGTGCAAGGAAGGCCTGGAAGTACTGCATGCCACTAGAAACGTAGGAAAGACCACCCCTTTTCTCTGTGAGGTCAATAATGGAGTTGAAGTGACCCCCTACGAACTGGGGAAGGCCGCCCAACAAAAAGGAGGTTAAGAATCTCCGGCGATCATTGGTCCTTGCTACCTCGGTACTGGCATTAACAAAAGAGTAGAGCACCACACTCCCCCACCTGAAATCTTCACATTGACACAATGGTTCATAACACTGAGCACCTCCACTTGCACATTCATCTTCCATCAAATCCAAATATAGGAGTTGTCGGGACCACCATGCCAGGACGTGCAGCAACCGATTTTCCTAACAAGAACCTGAAGCTTACAAGGGTTCTGTTTGGGTTCACAGATAACCACAATAGAAGCGTGTTGCTTCATGGACTCTGAGGCCAGGATGGTGCATTTTGCTTTGACCCCCAAGCCTCATGCATTCCAAATAATTACAAAAAACTTCAAGCACGAGCCCTCTTGGCATTTTGGACGAGAAAACTGTAGGGTGTATGGGAAAGCAACCAACTCTTCTCCTTGGACGTCGAACGAGTGGCCGGTCCGGAAACATCGCCCCGCGGAGCGAGCTTTGCCGGAAAAAGCTTCTTCACCAAAGGGCCATTAAAATCCTCAGACAAGGAGAAACATACCATGGAATGAAGTCGTGAGAGAGAAAGAGTCGACTCCCCCGTGCAAGAGGGAAACCTACGGGAAGCCTCAATCTCCTTGAGCAAGCCCACAGAAACTGAATCCCCCTGAGGGGGAGCTTTTCCTTCAGACGCCAGACCGCTACTCACAGAATGCTGAAGAAATGGGAGAGCCTTTGAAGAAGAGCCTCTTCCACCACGAAAGACCTTCCCCGGAGCGCAGCAACACACGAGATGGCAAACCAACCAAATGATCAAGCTCCACGCAGATATGAGGGGTCGCAGCAGCTAAAAGCTAGGCTGTGGGTTCATTGGAACAGAGAAAGGAGCCCTAGGAGTCTGCAATCGACTTCAAGATCTCCGAGTTCTGGAAAGGAAACGGGAGTCCATTCAACGAGACCGAAACACCCACCGAAGGGGACTCCTTACAGAAATAGCAGTCCCACAACAACCGGGACAGCGAGAACAGCCACGAACCACACCACAAATCCTCCCAAGCCCAAGCCTTCACAAGATCCTCCATAGAGAATAGATGGATGCAGAACGCCACCCTGGGCAGCTCCGAAACAGCAACCAGAGGGCTCGGTCCCCAAGACTCGACACAGTCCCTGATGAAACCGATGGGAGGCTTGTAGAGACTAAACAAGGCCACCAGGGTGAAGTCGTGAATGGAGGAAGGCTCTTGGAGTTCCTGAGTGGAGATCTCCACAAAAGGAGTAGCCTTCACCATTGCAACAACCCTAGGTCCCAACAGGACCGGAGGAATGCGCCTGTAGGCGGAAGCGGGAGGGGACGTCGCACCACTTGCAGCCGCCGCCGCGGAACCACAAAGAACATCCTTGACGGACAATCCCTTGCCCTCGATCGCATCACGGGGATAAACGTCATCCACCAGACCGCTGCCACACGCCGGAACAGAGGCCACCGGCTGAGAAGCACCCTCCCTTGCGGGAGAGGACGGAAGAGAAGCAGGAGCTCGCACGCCGGAACGAGCAGTCTTCTGGTGGTCCACCTAATATAAAGTTTGAAAAAATGACATGGGAAAATCTAACCAAACGTCCAGATCAAATATTTCTTTTAGAATATTAAATAAAACATTTTCATATGATAAAAAACACATCTTTCTCAAAAATTCATTAAAACTCATAGCATGCAATAAAAACTCATTTAGGTGACTTAGAGCATAACATACAATAAACCCTTTAAACCCCTATCCAAACACTTTCACTTAGAATAACCATATGGATTAATTATAATATTATCAATACCCAATTAAGTTTTTATGGGCTTACCCGATTCTCTCTGAGACACCCCACGTTATGTTGTAATGGGATTACCCATCGCTATCTAGGCCACCCCATATTATGCCAAAATGGGTTTTCCGAGTGGTATCTAGGCCACGACATGTTAAGCTCTAACAGGCATACCTAGCACTATCTGGGCCACCCCTTGTATAACCTATATCAATCTCAAATATTTGATATAATTATCAACTATCATATAATTAATAAAATAATTTCATCATAAATACCTTTGAAAAACTGTCATTAAACACATATGAAAAACACCTTTGTTTAAAAAAACAACTGTTGTTTAAAAAAATATAAACCGAAACACATTTTTCTGTGTAAACCCACTTTAAAAATAAAAACATAAAAAAATTAAAGGTATAGGTATTTTAAATTATCCAAATGTGTAAAATTTAAAAGGATCCTTCCAATTAAATTGCAGTCGTGGTGGTGGAAAATTCATCATCACCATCAACGTTAAGACTATAACATTCTATTTATTGATTATCAAAATATTGAATATAACACATAAAAATATTCCTTGGGAAAACCATATAATTTAATTAAAATGATAAATATAATTTCATTTTTAATCCTTTTATTTGTAAATTTATATATAAGTAAAATAAATATCGAAAATATTGGCATGTAGAAAAATATTTGAAATTAAATCATTCAACATTCAAAGTGTCCCCTCCCACATTGAAGGTTTAAATAATAAGATATGTGAAAGAATAACTATTAAAGAATTAAATAAATTGATAATAAATAAAATAATGATATTTTATGTATAAGGGGGCCGTATATACACCATATAAAACAATATCGGTTTATGACATCAAAATATGCATCAATGAATGTAGATTGAGACGAAGTCAATTTCCTCGAGCCCTACTCGTCATATAAAATAACTATATTACATAATAATAAAAATAGGATAATAATTTACATTAATAAAACCTTTTTCTAGTTTATTATTCTTTTATATCCACTACTGGAAGTCTGACTTCTCTCAACGCTTCTATACCAACGGTTTGTAAAAACCATTGGTATAGGTCATTTTTCCCAACGGTTTGGCCAAACCGTTGGGAAATTCCACTTTGTCGCCACCTTTCCCAACGGTTTTGGCAAACCATTGGGAAAAGTCCACTTTGTGGCCACCTTTTCCAATTGTTTGGCCAAACCGTTCGGATAGGTATACCCTTTCCCAATGGTTATGGAAAACCGTTGGGAAAAGTCCACTTTGTGGAGACCTTTCCCAACGGTTTGTCCAAACCGTTGGGAAAGGGTATACCTATCCCAATGGTTTGCCTAAACCATTGGGAAAGGTCCCCTAAAAATCAACCTCCAACCCAGAATAAATTCCAGAATCAAGAACTATACCAATGGTTTTGACAACCGTTGGTATAGGTCCTGATAATTTTTATCATATCTTCTTACCGAGAACATTATATAAATCAAAATTTAAAATAATTATGAAAATACATATATATATATATTTATGTAATTATGTTCACAAAAGTCATGTTAGGTTAGTGGTTAAGTCGTTCAATGATAAACTAGGGGTCCTGGGATCAAATCTCAACGAATGTTTTTTTTGAAATACATATACCAAGAGTTCCATAATCGTTGGTATAGATTTTCATATTACTTATACCAACGGTTTTCGTAAAACCGTTGGTATACACCAATCCCAAAGGCTTACTTGGCAACGGTTCTCGAAACCGTTGGTATATGTTAGTTTTCCAGTAGTGAACATTTATTAACATTTTATAATTATTATTTATTAAATTAAGTTTACATCTAACGTTTTGATAATATTCGACAAATGAGTCCAAAATGACATTGGTATGATTTCAGAAGTCAATTGTTTTCATTATTACATCATATGAAAAATAATATTAATGATATAATAACAAACTAGTACATCGTCCATGCATTCACACGACACTATATTAACTCTTATTATTAATAATACAATACGGTTTATCAAACCTAGTAATTCATATTAATATTGAAAATATTTGAAAAAATGACAAATAAAAAATGGAGAAGTAAAAGTTACAGATATTGAGGAACACAATTTACATAATGAGCATCCTTTTATAAAGAATAAAAGTTTTAGAAAGAATGACTGGGAACAAAAGGTATGAATTTGAAGAATAAAAGATACATAATGTTTAGTATCAATTGTAATAAGATGTTCTAGAACCCAAAACTGGATTTTTATCAAGTTTACAAAAATCCAAACTACCTAGGAACTTTTGTAGCCTTCTCTTACTCCACCAGAACCATCAATTTCTGCATCAAATCAAGATTTAATGAATCAACATTAATTTACATAGTTCAGGAAGGCATTCAGAGTACAACATATCTCCATCATCGCTAATTTAGTGATCACTCTAAAAGCTTCTGATCAAAGATCCAAACATGTACCATGAAGGGGACATGATTTCCTTCATTCTTGGTAGTATTTCCTAAGCACTGGCTTTGAGAACTATGTCTACATGGTATGAATCAAAATACTAAAAACCATTATTTTTGGCATCTTCTAATTTTAAGTGCTGATTTTTATAAGACATTTTCAATAAGATAGCTTAATTCCATTAGAAAGTTAAAATATATGTATATACTCACTATTTCCGTTAGTTGGCACCGAGGAATTTGAGGAAACTTCTTATGAATTATATGAGTTCCAATATCATGGTGGATGTTGTTGATCAAAACATAGTCATGATCAAACAACTTCAGTCCCCCCTAAAGATACCTCAATTCCTATAAAAAAGTAATGAACTGAAGAAATATGTTTTGGGTGAAGAAATAAGTGCAATGATATTAGTGGCAAGGACAAAAAATTGGAAACAATTCATTCAATCAAAACTGCTTATCCAACCCTTTTATCAAAATCCATTTGATCCCCTACCTAATTCATGTTATAGCTTAATGAGAAAAGATAATTTATTTTAATGATCATATGTTATGTACATATTAATAACATGAATGTTCCAATTGAATATGAATCATTTAAAATGATTCCATAAGACAATAAAATATCATATGTTCATATGCTAGTAATATTGTTTTTGATAGAAACTTTTACAATGATTTGAATGTCATACCTTATTGTGGTACCATGAAAGTATTTCTTCGTGGCCATGTTGGTGGAAGTAAGTCACTGAATGAAGCCACATACCAAAAATCTATCAAGAAAAAATGATCCACTCTGATAAAATAAGGACACATTATGAATAAATAAGAAACCAGTTATTGTGAAGACGTGTGAAATCTTATTGGTTGAAGTAAAAAATAAAATAAGAAATGATACACTTCTCAAAAAGAATCTAATAACTAAAATAAAATATAATTAAATGATCCACTTATCCAAGAAATGTCAAGTCATAATTAGTTCAACTAATATATGCATCCTTGGGTCTAATACATGATCGGTTTCTCTAAAACACATGATACACTGCTCTAAAATACATGATATACTGCTCTTAAAAATGATCCAATGATATTATAAAACACAAGATTCACACCTCAAACAAATTACATGTTCCACTACTCAAAAAAATGCATGATCCACTACTAGAGGAAAAAACATGTTCCACTATAAAAAATGATCCAATACTGAAATAAAAAACATGATCCAGTACTCAATGAAAATACAAGATCCACTACAGTAAAAAATGATCCACGTCTCAAACATAAATTATCCCCAGAAAAAAATGACAACACACAAACAACTAAAGATATGATTCACTACAACATAGAAATCATAACATAATCAAACATCATTTCTAAACAAAATCCGAGTGAAGGTTTTTTTTATGATTTGGTGGACCATAACTAATCAAACCAAATATCATACATGGAATCATTTAGTACATTAAAATTTCGGATATGAATCTATTCATATTAACCTAAAATGGTGACAGTAATCAATGTGGAAAAAGTTTTTCATAAACAATATGGAAATAGTTATGCATAGGAAATCATTAAAACACTATGTATGACAAATAGGGAAATAATTGTATAATAAATCCTGAAAATAAATAGTTTGGTAGATAATTTTTCAAGGACCATACTTCATCATAAATGATATAATTATTGGAGAGAGGACCTTGAGAAGCTAATGCATCCGCAATGAAGTTACCTACCCTCAAGGTGTGTTTGAAGAGGACATCATGATTGAACAATCTTCAGCACCTTCTAACAATATAAGTTTCCCACCAAGGAAATTTTCTTGTACCATGTTGTAAACTCACCAGTAGGGCCAAATCAGATACCACTTCAGCAATAACAATTTTGTGCTTCCTTCATATCATCAATCACAGTAGGAGAGACCTCTTTTTCTTCAATATAAGTTCCATCACCAATGACGCATTGAACCCCATCATAACCAAACAGTGGATTTTCCTCAACAATCTGCCACCACACATCTACCCAGCTAAGAAACAACAGGAGATGTTTAACTTCAACAATGAAATTGGAACATTCCATCTAAGCAATATCCCATGTTTGACATACCTGACCTACCTCCTAAAGAATGATCTTTGCAGCAACATTTTTATGGCCACCACCAATTCTCCCCCTTCCCCTAGAAACCCACATAGAATTGACATTATATTAAATATTTAAGCATGTGACTGATAAATAATAGAATAGTATCGGGAGTGCAGAATTAAAATAACACAAAATGTGTGCATGATCTTATCATCACATAAACACGTTACAAAAAAGGAAACCATACCTGATGTTGATGTTCTGTCACAAAAAATAGCACAACTACAAGCCAAAATGTTTTCATAAGCATGATTTTTTAGGTTTTTATAAGAAAATACGGAGAAAGATAAATGGACATAGGTATGAAATTATAAGAGTTGAGGGAATAAAGACAAATAAAAAAACGACATAACTCAATGGATAAGATAGCAGGTTCATCCCTAGGACTAGGGTCCCCAACATCCACTTCTTGAATGAGAATACATGTAGGGTAAAAAATGAATGAAAACTCATATTTAATACATGTAAAATAAAATATTAATTGAAAACGAATGACCCAATTATTGAAAATATACCCTTGTTGCAGTCTTCCCTGATGGTGTATTGTCCTCAATCTAGTGTCAGTCACCCTTCCACATTGTATGAAAAGTCCCCCTACATCCATGGATTTGTAGTAGGATCCATGCATGCATGCCATAATTAAAATATGGAGGTAAAATAATCATAACTGGTTAGATATTTATATTAGCGATTAATATGACATGTTTCAAAAATTCTTACAACTTTATAAGAACAAAATAAATAATTCTTTTAGTAGTTTATATTCTTTTCTGTTGTCTGGAAGACAATGGTTTCCATCACATTTAGTATATTTCGATAATTTACATGTTAACTAAACAATCTGGTTGTTAGCAAGTTGAATAATTCTTGTACATGATAAATGAAAAAAGACAAGTTCTCCTGCACAGAACAGTTTCCAAATTCACTAACATCTGCACAAAACAGTTGAATAGATATGAAAATTTGATATTGTCCCAATTCAATGTAAAAAATGAAGACTATAAGTTGATCGATTATAGTAAAAGAATAAATAAATCATTACACCAATATGATACATTGGATAATCGAATAACTCCCATGATCTGGAGGTTCTTAATATCCTTATTAACTTCTACTAATAAATTGTTTAAATTGAAGATAATTATAATCTAGAAGTATGGAGTAAAATGGAGGCATATATAATGATTTTTCATTGTAAGGGAATATTGAACTTGTAATTCGATCCAAACTTAAATGGTCTAATATAAAGACAACATAAACAGAAGATGCACTGAAGTTATTGGTATTTAAGGATAGTTGGATAACATAACTATTGCAGAAGGGATTGTGGGATCTGAACTAAAGAGAACCCGAGTGATATATAAAAGTAAAAATCACAAGGTTATGGTTTTATTTAGGAATTAGTTGATAAATTCAGCAAGGGTTACCTATAATGAAAGTGGTTATGGTTTTTTGGAATAACGAAGTAATAAAACAGTTTTTATGTAGCTAGTGGTCGATAATTTTAGTTACAGTTACTTGTATCGTAAGTACTTTTGATATACTGGAACAACGAATAATTGATCATAAAAAAGTGAGCTAGTGAATAAAAATTTGACTGACTGAATGTAGTAAGATATTAACTCATTCCATATCTGGCCACTAATTTTTTTAGAATGCACTGACACAAAAATATATATCTATGATTCCTCCAATGTAAAGAAGAAGGTGAATGATGGATGAGGTAATGGAAATCAATTTTGGGAAAAATGAAACATAATTATCTACTGTGAAATGAACAAATCAATAATTCAAGGAAATTAATATTTTGTGTCTAACCAGTTCAAGAATAAATGCATAGAATAAAATTAGAAAATATTTTGTATATAGTCAATAGTCAATCAGTTCAGTAAAGGATGCCTATAATGTAAGATTTAATGGTTTTCGACAATAAAGAAGTAATAAAATTGTTTGTAAATAGGCAGTTGTCGATAATTTCAGTTATAGTTACCTGTACCACAAGTTCATACGTTATAATGGAACAACAAATAATCAAACCTACACAAATGAACAGGTGAATGGAATTTTGATAGACCAAATTCAGTAACCGGTTAACTTAAATCTGAACTCCAAATAATTCACATTAATATTGATCTTATTTAAAACACAAATAAGTGGTAAATAATAATGGAATAAAAGTTGAGAAAATGTTTGGACATCATAAATATCATATAATTATTAAGGAATAAAAATTTAAAATGGAAATTCATGGGGGAGAATTCAATTACATGAATGAAAATATGATTCAAAGGGATGATTCATGTTCTCATAATTGTAATATTTAATGTTGGAATGAACATAGTGTAACCATTAAAGTATAAATTTTATTATATCATAGTTGAGTAAAATCAAATGTGAAAATAAAAATACAGGGAAATAATAAATATATAATATGAATGATTTAATGTGTAGAGTGAAAATGGGAATTGTTTTATAGATGAAATACAATTTACAGGTGCGATGTTTTAATCTGGGTAAGCCGAATAGAAATTGAATTTCATTCCCTTGAACTTCATGATATTTCACAAGAATGTTCTTTAATAATAGATATATCAATTTTCAGAACATTATTAACATATAAAGCATCAAGCATATCCATGATTGAGATTCAGAAGGAAAAAATGTACACATAAAACATTATAAAATAACAGTTGAAAATTACAAAATACAGTGAAAAATATACCAAAATGAATGCATGATTATTTGATAAAAACCCTTGAATCTTTGAAAACATGATTCAATTGAAGACGTTAAATCAGAAGGGTCAATTACAAAAAGAATCAACTGAAACAACATCAAGGTTATACGAACAAATTAATTATAATCGACAGTATTGGATAATGAAAAATCGGGGAGATACCTATGTAAGAGTGACTAGTTGTTGATAACTTCATGAATACGGATAGGGGGTTGAGGTGTGATGAAACCTGATGAGAAACTGGGGAGATCATTTTGGATGAGCGTCCGCCTCTATCAGCGAAGGAATACGGGGAGGGACTCAGGAATGGAGGAATCCAGTGAGGGAGGAAGAGTTGGGGAGAGGGGAGTCGTGGAAACATTATAAAATACCAGTTGAAAGTTACAAAATACTATGAAAAATAGACAAAAAATAATGAAATATTGTTCGAGTAGAACACTTGACTCCTTGCAAAAATGATTCAATTGAAGTCTTTAGATCAAGAGGGTCAATTAAAAAAACAAACCAACTAAAAAAAATCAAAATTATACGGACAAATTAATTATAATCAATAGTATTGGATAATGTTCAATCAGGGAGATACTTGTAAAAAGTGACTGTTTGTTGATAAATTCATGAATACGAATAGGTGGTTGAGGCGTGATGAAACCTGATGAGAAACTAGGGAGAGCAGTTTGGATGAGCATCCGCCTCCATCAACGAAGGCAGCTGGTGAGGGACTTAGGAATGGAGGAAGCCAGTGAGGGAGGCAGAGGGAAACTGTAGGGAAATGAGTAGTCAGTGGCTGAGTGATGCGAGAACCGTCATACGAGAGGATGAGTTAGGCCGAGAAATCCAGGGAACATACGCAGTCGAGGCAGCGCGGTGGAGTCATCGAAGGCATCAAGAATTTGGGGGATATTGATGCAGGAGTCGGGAATATGGGGGAACTCTAGGTTGAAAACATGTTAATCCCGACCACAACCGGAATAATGAAAAACACAGAGACTATATATCAACTGAGGAGAAGGCAGATGTCGGAGAAGGAGGGCTATGGACCATGGGTTGATCGGGATTTGGAGGATGACAATGGCAGGCGTCGTGGGAATTCTATGTCGCGACCCTGGAGAACTAAAATGGGAGCGGGATAGGGTAGCATGGAGAGGATGAGGTAGTGCGAGGATGAGCGACATGGGTAATCGGTTGGAGGACACGTATTGAAAAACTAATGTGGAGGCTTGGTAGTTTGACACATGGTGTGGGAGAATACCTAAGATTAGTATATATATAGATTTTATAAATCAATTATACTTTTAAATACATACATTAAATAGAGATATGAAAATTTAACTATGTTGTAACCATGGAGACGGTAAGTTGTATGTACGCCTGAGTAACATTTTCATCATTCAATGATAAATATGGATAAAATAAAATTATCATTTTATAATTCCATAATTATAAAAATATTTTTAATATAATATTAATCATTTAAATATAATTTTAAATATAATCCATGTGATTTTGTGATGAAAATGAATAACATTACTTTGCATTGGTGATATTTCACACATGCGCAAGAACGACGATATCATTTTTATATGCATTAAAAAAGAACTAAAATAATATATAATTAATTAATAATGATAAATATTTACTTATTATGATATATAAATATTAATTCCATCCTTATAACTAGTCTTGATAAATGTTGATAGAAAAATGAATTATATTGGTTAGCGATGTGGTAGTCTGCCATACACATGAATGATTAATTATTTTCTAATTTGATGGAAGTGGATCTGGATTTAGGTGATGATATTATTATGTTAACATCTAATTATATTGAGTATAATTTATTTATTATTTAAAAATTTTACAACAATATTTTATGTAACTGGAAGAAGAAATAAAACAGAAGAACTTGATTAAAAACGATACAACTCCCTCATGCCACCTCCTTCACTTAACACATTAAGACCATTAATGATGGTTTTCTTCATAAAGTAAGATATATATAATGTTAGGAAGGACTATTGGTAGGTATTTGGGCTGGTATTGGATGGTAAAAATTTGTTTTACATTGTGGGTAATGGTGAAGAAGAGGGTTCTTTTAAAAGAGAATAGATTGGTACTCTTGGATTACAGAAAATATTTAATTAATATAAATTAATTTTATTTTAAAAATAAATCGAAATGGACATATAACTTGTATATAATTATTATTGGTCTTTACAATTTCATTCATTTAATATTAGAAATTTTTTGACTATTTTTTAATCCTTATCATTTATATTTACCCCTTATTTAACCTCTTTGATTCATACTGTGTTAACATTTGTATTTACTCTTAAATGAATAATATAGTTACAATAAAATGTTAAAATAAAAATAGATGGATCATTGATAAAATTTTCCACCAATGTCAATTAGTTTTATAAATTATTGATTTTTATGAATTTTATATCATTTAATAAAATATTTTATTTTTTAAAATATCATTAATGCCATTTTTGATACTAATAATTACATGACTTACTAAAGATATCATAAAAACATTATAAATTAGAATAAATTCTTATGAAATGTACCTATAATATTTAAATCGTTTTCTAACTTTTTGTATAACATTATAAAGTTAAAATTATATTTATTTTAATATTTGTTTTATAATTTATTTGACATATCCTTTAATTAAACAATAATTGTATCAACAATGTGTCATCACTAAGGGAAATTATTTAGTCAATTAAAAATTATAAATAAAATAAAATTATATATATATATATATATCTTTAACCTTTTAAATTTAAATTTATAGTCAGATATATATTTTAAATAACCCTATATTAAAAATGTAATATTTATTAAAACATAAGTATGAAATCTTGGACTTTTCATTAATAGAAAATACAATAAAAGGCATAAAGTAATCCAAGTGGCTCTAAAATGTCCTAAAATAATTCCAAGTATTATTTTGGTAAAAAATAACTCGAAAAATAAAATTATGACAAGTTTTAGGGTGGCTTTATAATATTTATAATATTATTTTCTACCCATAATTACATGATTTACCCTTAGCCATGTTCATAAATATTAACAAAATTCGTATTCATATTTTCCAAAAAAAGGGATTTATATAAAAAATTAGAAATATTAGATTAAAAATATGGAATTTATTTTTCAATATTCAATACATAGATGTTAATGAAATTAATTTAAAAATAATCCTCCTGATGAAACAAGAACATATGTTTTTAAAGTGAAAACATTCAAACTATTGAATTTTTTTCCCATGTTCAATGTAAAATTAATTGAAATTTCCTAAATTATATTAATTTATATAAAATTGATATAATTATAATTTAAAACAAATCATATATGTAATTTAAACCTATAAATTATTTATAAGAAAATGATATTTTCAACTAAAATTCATTATTTAACAGTATTCATCAAAAACTGAAATTTAAAAGACAAATAAAAAAATACAACCCAAAGTAAATTTATATATTCATCTTTAAAATAATTATTTTAAATTTTTATAATAAAATTTATAATACTGTCAAAACTATATTTAAAATAGGTGCTCTATAAAAGGATGACAAAACTTCCATTTTAGAAAAATACTCATTTTTGAGTAAAATTTCATTTGTTCATATATTATTCCTAGAAAACTAATATGATTAATTTTAAACATTAGATTGAATATATTATAAATTTATTTAATAAAATAAAGTATAATTTAATCTCTTTATTAATAGTAAAAAATACAATGGTACATATTTAAATAGTTTTTGCCAGACAAACATTTTCTATTAATTTTAAAAAATGTTTTATTTTCATTTATAATTAATTTAATACTAAATAATTTATTATATATACATGTGTTTGTAATATTTACTTAATTTGGATAATCATTTTCATACTCTCAATTCTAATGGTTATGTGATAAAATCTATATTAAATAATAATGTTTGTTTGTTTGTTTATTCTCGATGTGGCTTATCATGTTCATTATCAAACATAGATTTTAATTTTAAAAATACAAGATGTTACAAGGTTGACTGATAACACCTTTATTATGGTTCTGGGGAAATATATATATCTATATATTTTGTAAAAATGGTTTATATTTATGGACGTGAAGTCCCAGAATCAAATAATTCAACATATATCTTTGATGATACTATTAATGTACCAAGCCCCATATAAATATGTTTATCAATATATGCTATTTTGAGCACATAATATTTTCCATTATCAATTTTATTTATCATAAATTCCCTTGGATCCAAGGAGTTAGTTTTCATAGTGTCCTATCGCCTTACAATTGATTCCTTTCACATTGGATTTTTCTTTGTTTCTCTCAAAATCATGATTTGGGTTGAATTTCCCCCCACTTGTTTAGAAAGCTCACATTACCGGAAAACATGTTCCCTATTGTTTCTTTCCACATTTATTACAATATGGAAAAATAATACAACCCTTCACCCCTTTCTCTGTAAATCCTTTTCTGTCATGCTTATTTTCCATCTTCTTGTCTTTATTCCCTTTGAATCCATATGACTTGGATAACTCTTTTGATTACATAACACTGTGTGATACTATATCCCTATATAAATATAATGCTTTGGATACTATTTCCCTTTAAAGGATATTCATAATCCTATCAATGAAATGAATTATCTTATGTTTAGTTTAATCAAATAGACTGAAAATACCTTTATAGACTTCAATAGTTATATTCAAACATATAAGAATTTTCCTCTTACATTAATTTAAAATTCATGAATTTCCTGTCCATATATTCTCATTTCACTAGAGGAAAATATTTTTATAGGAATATTACTTCATAATTATTCCACTAAATGTTTTATATTTCTTATTAATTTATATCTTTTTAAATCACTAATGATCATTGATCAATATTGTCACACCCTGAACTTGGATTTTTTTTATTTTCATCATTTAATACTGTGTATTTTTTATTATGTTCATGTTGAGACCAAGTTGAGATTTCCAATATTTTGGAGGATTGGGTGGTATTTTGCCTATGCACGGGCATTACACAATGAGTATAAATCGTGTAGTCAGCCTAGGTACCTGTGTGGCTACATATATAGTGGGACAAAAGTAACCAGAAGGTTTGTGCAGGGTTGTACAGGCTGTGCGGCCCGGTTGTGCGGTAGGTCCCAAGAATTGGAAGAAGCTATCATAGGGTTTTTTCATGCTCTCACAAATCATGTTTGTTAGTATTATGGTATCTCCCATCTTGTATAGTAGTTTCATCATGATTGGAACATGATTTGATAATCAGTGCAACCAAACTATGTTTGTTGCCCAAAAATATTAAAAGAAAAAAACCATATTCTACCCTCTTACCCTTTCATCCCATTTTCATTCTGTCTCCATCTATGTGAAGTTTGGAAAACCAAGGGGTCCTAAAACCCGAAATTTGTCATGACCCATTCCCAAGGCACATGTTTTGAATACCCCAAGCCCAACTTCTATAGGCCATGGGTTGGAAACTAGCACAGAAAAAAATATCCCTATAACGGGAAGGTATTGCCTTTAAAACTATACAAACACACCATCCAAGAACACAACAAGAATCAAATACGGTTTAAAATACTTTAGTAAAAAGGTGTACTAAAAGTAATGGGGCCGGAATACAAGAACAAATGAAAAGTACAAGTACAACTGAAAATAGAAAACAACTCCTGGATCATCCACATTTGATCTTACCTGAAGGGTAGGTATGGATATTCTTCACAACAATAAAACCTCAACCCATCTAATCCGCATACCGCCTGGTCTTGGCTCCCTTAAACCTCAGTCCAACTGCTCATCATCTGCCCAAGACACAACAAGATGTGGAAAATACAGTGTAGGGGTGAGTATAACAATACTCAGTAGTGACCCCAAGACCCCTGAAGGTCTCACAGAATTCAACAAAATCAAACCATAATACATTATATCAATCAAAAAACACATAGAAATAGACACAGCTCAAACTGAGTCTTAGCACAAACCAGGAAATAGTGATGTATAGAAGTACAGATGATCATTCGTGAAGCTAGATCATCTTATTTTTTCAATAGGAACTACTGCTAAACGTACAGAGTCTGTCCCACATAGGATTAATAGGTACTAACCCCCACAATGACCCACACCTGAAAGAACTCACCCGAAGTCGATAGGTACTAACTCCCGCAGTGACCCACACATGATATGACCCACCCTGAGTCCATAGGCACTAACCCATACAATGACCAACATAGGATCTGAATTGCACATGATTGGTAGGTGCTGACCCACATAGGATCGTTGAGCGTTGACCCACACAGGATCTGACCCACACAAGATCGATGCAGACACACATAGGATCACTCGGTACTAACCTCTATATGATCTATCTCCAACCTCTGCCTCACTGCCTGCCACTGGATTCCCACTAATAGTATTCTTGTTTTTGGGAGAACCGCTCCGCAAGACATTAGTTTTATTTCAACTAGCACGAAGCCCCATGAAGAAGTAACTAGGTGATCAGTCACGTCGTAAGGGTCCCAACACAAAAGATGTCGCGTCAACCGGATGCCCAGTCTGTAAGTCATAAGAATTTTTGTACCTGAGACCCGGTTGGATTCTAGGTCGATCCAACCTGACCATACTCCAACGTCCTACAAAATACTTTTAGAGTATTTAAAAATGACCACCTTTCCACTAGGGTCCTTATTCCACAAACGATGTATCAATCAGAATCCTGATCTGTTTGTTATATCCCTTTTCGTTAAACAGGGGTGATCGTACCACGGTCCGACCCAGCTCAGTCGGGCCTGCCAAAATATTCCAAAGGGACCACTTCCCTAAAGGGATCCCAACTCCACTAAGGACATGTCAAATAGACACATGGTTTTTTAGTTATGTGTGTTTATTTTTTCAGGTACCGGTTAGTTCTGGGCCCAATTTCATTCGGTCAGGCCGACCAAACGCAACAGGTCCCGGGGTCTATTTGACATCACCTGGGTCTCGCCCGTTTAGGATCGGCCCGATTCACTAGGTCCAGCCCATCAGGGTCGGCCCGGTTCGGTTCGAGGGCCTGGTCCGCCGTTGGCATGGCCCGCTGGGTGGGGCTCGACTCAACCCACTGGCCTTCCGGGCCGCGGGTTCGGGACACTTGGTCGGTCCACGCTAGTTCGGTCCGCTCGAAGGTGGAAATTTACATCCCACTAGCCCTGTGCTTTCGGGTATATTCACTATCCGATGGAGAGCTACTCCACCGCAATTAACTGTCAACATTTTTGTGGACCTTGGTTTCCCTAAAGCGGTGTGGTGCGGGCTGCGCTGCCTCTTCCTACTGCGGCCTGCTGGCCGCGACCACATTCGCCAGTGGCACCTACGAGGAGCCAACCTTTTCCTACACTTTCGGATCAGGCTGTCCGCCTTCGGCCACTATGGCGCCCATCACACACCGCCATCCACTACCCGCAACTAGTAGTCACGGGTCTTATCCGGCAACCGCAGGCCGCTGGCGACATGGCACACCGGCGTTTTCTTCTTCGGGTCATCGGGCACGCTTCGATGTCTGTTCATGGTGCCGTTTTCACCTACGGCTCTCTCAATTTGTCTCCGTCATTGTGTGACCCACTATTTCATTTTTTCATCGTGTTGGAAATTGTTCCTCGATGTTCACATTAAGAATGAAGAAGTGGAGGGTTCAGGCCTTGTTCGTTTTCCCCACACCCTCCACGTTACATGATTACAAGTGGGAGAGATATTTAATTCATCTAAGGAAACTTCAAAATAAACACCCTACCTGGGAGAGATGTTTTTTGATGACGATTGATGGAACCCCATTCACCATTGTCGTTGGTTCATGGCTCGGTGGAACTCATCATTACTCCCAGAAACCGGTATCGTCCTCCTAGTGGTTGGAATCATGTTACTTTTCCCGAGCTTCATTTCTTGGTGAAGCCGTGCCAACACTCCACCCTTAGCTCCATATAAATAAGAGAGGGGGAGGGTGAGTAATACACATGGAATTAATGAGGTTAATTTAATAATGAAACCTTCATAATTCCAATGGTGCAGTTACACGACTAAAGGGGAGATAATCCATTTAAAGGTTTGACATATTGTTGGTCCCGCTAATGCCGCTCATCCATTGGAGAAAAAAAAAGAAATAAAAAACCATAAAATTGTTATTTTATTATTCGTTAAAAAGGTCCAAAACATAACATCTTCTCCTGAAAAACCTCGGTCGAAGTGAAGCCTCCCTTAATGAAATCCTGGCATAGTGGATTCAACGGTGCTCTCAGATTTTTGATCCAAGAAACGAGTAAAAATATAGAACATTCCACCCACTCATTTTTTGAACGTACCCGAAAAAATGTTTTGAAATTTATTCACCGTCACCCTCGATCTATGCCTGTTGCAGTTAGGATCTTCCCAGGGGAAACACGTCACAAATAACTCAACGGTACTCTCGGATTTTCAATCCATGATATCATTTAGAAGATATTAATTTTAACGATAAAATAATTTTTAATAAATTATTTTATTTACGGCCAAATACTAACTTCAATATATAGCCCACGCCAGCCAGTGTTAGTATCTTCTTAAATAAAGAATACCCTCATGAGCTCAGCGGTGGTCTCAGATTTTTTATCAGAGTCAACGTTCGTGAGTTATAAGCATTTGAAAAATAAAATAATATTATTTTATTATTTTATTTACAGTTATTAAATTTTCTGTTTTTCTCACCAAAGGAATGTGTCGACTAAACATAAGTCGCACCTAGGGTAAACTCGTGATCCGGAATGTAACAATGCCCTCATGTTTCTGATTAGTTCAGTCTAACTTACTCTGACTAGGCCTATACCCAACCAACCCCTGAATAAATAAACTCATATAACTGACAAACCAGGTGTCTGTTTTACATGCCGTCAGTGGCATTGGGATCCCATTAAGGAAGCGGTCCCATTGGAAAATTTCAGTAGGCCTGACCAAGCTGGGCCTGAACGAGGTGCGATCACCCCCCATTTCACCGAAATAGATGTAACTAACAGATCAGTCATCTGATTGATGTGCCGTCTATGGCATAAGGACCATATGGAAAAGGTGGTATTTTTTAAACAATCCATGATATATTTGGAGGATGTTGGAGTATGGATTGGTTATATTGACCATGAATCCAACTGGGTTCTCAGCACAAAAATTCATATAACTTACAGATCGGGTGTCCGGTTGACGCGCCATCTTCTGCTTTGGAACCCTTATGACATGAAAGATCATTTGGTTACTTCTATAGGGGACATCATGCCTATTGAAATATGAACTATGCCTTGAGGAGAGGTTCTCCCAGAATCAAGCATGATATGAGTGGGAATCTAGTGGCTCGCAGTGATGTGAAGGTTGGAGACAGATCATATGGAGGTTAGTACCAAGTGATACTATGTGGGTCATCACCAATCTTGTGTGGGTCAGATCCTATGCAGGTCAGCGCTCAGTGATCTTGCGTGCAGGTCGGATCCTGTGTGGGTCATTGCAGCGGTTAATACCTATCGATCCTATGTGGGTCTAACTTCGTATGGTCAGCAGTAGTGCCTCTTGACAGAATAAGATGATTTAGCTTCACGACTGATCATTTGTACTTATATAAATCAATAATACCTGGTTTGAGATAAGGCTTTGTTTGAGCTATGTCGATTTCTTGGTGATTTATTATTAAGATCATTAATTGTGGTTTTCCATTGTGGAATTTTGTGAGACCTTTAGGAGTCTCAGGGTCCCTACAGAGTATTGTTATACTCACCACTATATGGGCTTCACCTGCACCATGTTGTGTCTTGTGAAGATGATAAACAGCTAGGTTGAGGGTTGAGGGAGACAAGACCATACAATACATAGATGAGAAGTGCTGAAATGGAGTGTTGTGGAGTCAATCTATACCTACCCTTCAGGTAGGATCCTTAGTGGATGATCTGGGAGTTGTTTTCTCTTTTCACTTGTACATGTAATTTTTCGTTGGTCTTGTATTCCATCCCCTTAAATTTCAGTACACATTTTTACTATATATGTTTACTTCATTTTTTCTTCTTGTTATGTTCTTGGATGGTGTGTTTGTAAAGGTTTAAAGGAAATGACTTCCCATTATAACGACATTCCTTTTCAGTGCTCTTCGCCAACCCCTGCCATTGGAAGGTGTGTTTGGGGTAGTCATCACACAAGACCCATGGGACGGGTCAGTACAAGTGGTATCAGAGGATTCAGTTCTAAAAAATAACTAGGACTCTGATATTTTCAATGGAGTTATAATGTTAAGTGATTTTACTGTGGTTTTCAGTTCAGGGAGGCCAGTGTTGGTGCAGTGGCCGATGTGTCCATACACTAGGACCCAAAATTTTGATTTCTAGCTCGGTGCCTGAAAACACTGATAGCATGTGTTTTGGAAATGTTTTTCCTCAGTTTCATTTGATTTACTTTACCAGTTATAACTTAATGATTATGTTTTATCGGTTCCTTATTCAGATTCCACAGTGTAGACAACCCGCTAGGATTCCCAAGAGAGTACATGATGACGGCCCACCAAGCGACGAGGATCTGGTGTAGGGCCCTCTTATTGTGTTAGAACCTTTGGGTGGTGTACCAACAGAACCACCACCCATTGGGTAGCAGTTACCACCAACCGCACAGGCGAACAGTGTATGTCGATTGAGCATGTTTCATGAGTTCCAACGGTTGAGGCCTATGAGGTTTCAAGGCGAGACATATTCCTAGGCAGTTGAGGAATGGATGGAGGCTATGTATAGAGTTTTCCACCTAGTTGATACACTAGTAGAGCAGATGGTGATCCTAGAGTCTAGTGTTTTCCAGTGCGTGATCATGAGCATGGTCCGCAGGGTGATGAAGTTTTGGTACATGGACCATTGCTCGATATTGTACCTTCGGGTGGTGTGCCAGCTATATCATTTCTTGTTCGTCAGTAGTTAGAACTGGCTGTATTAGTAGAGGACACAAGTATGCTTAGTGGTTTAAATGTGATTCACCATCAAATACCACTCAGGTTCTGAAGAGAGCCCAACTCACGTGTGAGTAAGGACTTTCTTGAGAAGGTGTCCGAGTTTCCATCTAGCCAGGGCACCATTTGATCAGATGGAGATCCTGGTAAATATTCTTATATGTGGCTCAATAGGATAATGGTAGGGTTTATATTACCCTGATCATTCGAAGATGTAACTTAAATGTAGACTAGATTGAGATCCTTCCTTAGAGAAGGGGGTATCTTGCTAGAAGACCGTAAGGGGCGAGTGTTCCCTAGAGATTCTACAGCTTTGGTAGGATGACATGTCGGTAGCTGAGTATTTATCGAGGCATACTGACCCGCTTAGGTACTCGATGAATACAATATAGTTAGTGATTTAGGGATCAATCCTCTGATTGAGGTGTGTTTAGGGACATCTGATCCAACACTATTCATCTATGCATTCCTACTTATGATAGGGTGCTAGAGAGAACCATTGAACTTGAATGTTCTTTGGATGAGTGGATAAAACCAGTTAATGTTAGCAGTGGGAAAGCTGGAAACTGATGCTAGTCTCAGAGACTTGGGCTTGTTAAATGATTCGGGTAGAGGAGGTGATAGGGACAGATGAATCTGCAGGGCAGTAGACATGGAAGTGGAGCTTGGAGAGAAACATTAAGTGGTATATATTTTAAAATTTTACAACCCCCCCCCCCATTATGGTCTCCACTAGGCTTAGGGAGCTGGAGAACATGGGAAGGGAGTAGCTGCAAGCTTTCAAGGAGTGTGTCCCAAGGGCTCTTGGAATGATTTGAGGTACGATATGTGTCTACTACTAGCTTCCATATTAATAGACATAGGTACCAATCATTCCTTATTTCCACTAATCTTGTTCAAGACCTAGTTTTTGTTGTTGAAATGATGACTTGACCCTTACATCTGAAGATACCTATGAGAGGAGACTCAAAAATCACACTTATTCTGATAGTGTGATCTGACCATTGAGATGAGAGTTTTTGTTAGAACCTCTTGGTGGAATCATTGAGGCCTTATGACGTTAGTTTGGGTATGGACTGGACATCAACTGTTCATACTCAGATTGACTATTTTAGGAAAAAAGTATGTAGTATATCTACATCATTGGAATGGGGTTTTCATTGGTCATCAAAAAAGGAAACCCAGGCCGCACAAGTTAAATTCATGCATTGGAGGGTGAAGCCAATCACTCTTGATTCAGCCAGCCTTACCCTCGTGGTAGCATGAGTTTTGAGTTTTGAGTTCCCTACAATAGTGGCAGAGTGTGGGGACATCTTTCATAAAGATGTTTCCAGGATTACCTCCCCGAAGGGAGAAGGTCTTCTACTTGGGCTAGGTACTACCATATATTTTTACCAGACTTTCTAGGGTAACAAAACCCTTATCAGCATTGACGAAGAAGGGGGAGCCTTTCCTATTGATGGAGAAGTGTCATCAGATCTTTCTAGATTTGAGACAGAGATTGATGAGTGGCCCCATCTTGAGGACACTAGAAGAGGGAGTTGTGTATGTAGTCTACTATGACACATCAGGGACCACTCTAAGTTGTTTCTTGATGCCGGAGAGGGTAGTGATCGCCTATGGCTCATGGCAGTTGAGACAACATGTGTTGAACTATGCTACCCATGACTAGGAGTTAGCAACAGTGGTCGTTTCACTGAAGATGTGGCGGCACTACTTGATTTGGGATTGATTTAATATTTAATTTGATCACAAAAGTCTTAAGTATATCGTCCCATAAAAGGAACTGAACCTGAGACATCGATGATTGCAAGAGTTCCTCCAGGGCTATGGCTTTGAGACAGTCTATACTCCTAGGAAGGGGAAACGTTGTTGTAGACACACTCATTATGACTGTCACTCCCCCAATTCATTAGTGAGTTCAGGAGGCACAGCTTAGGGACTTTGACTATGAGGCACGACGTGCTCAGATATCCTCAGGATAGTCTCCTGATAGATTTTTTTGAAGGTGGGGTGCACGTCGTTCTCTTTAAAGGATGCACCATGGTACCAGTGACGTTTCAGGAGGAGGTGTTGAGGGGGTTCCATACATACCCTTTAACAATACATCCTAGAATGGAGATGATGTACCAGGACCTCTGGTATCAGTACTTATGGCCTTGGATAAAGGAAGCAGTGGTATATTTTGTACCATGATGCCTCACATGTCCTCAAGTGAAAATTGGACAGAGTTAAAAGAAGTTTTATGATGACCGGAGGTGGAGACCCTTGGGGTCCAAAGAGGGAGACCATGTCTTCCAATGGGTCTCACCCCGATGAGGATTATGGAGGTTTGGCCGGGGCGACAAGCTATCTCCGAGTTTCATAGGAACTTTCTAGGATCTCAGCAAAGTGATAGAGGTGTTGTACCATCTATATCTTCCCCCACAAATGCACCAGGTGCATAATATTTTCCATGTGTCGCAGCTATGGGGATGTGTGCATGATCCATCACAAGTTATCGACTAGGGCGAGTTGGACATTGATGATGGGGTGACATTTATGGAGTTTCCGGTAGAGATACATGATCTATATGACCGAGTATTTCATGGATGGTAGATCCCTCATCTGCATATTAGGTGGTATCATGGGAACCTCCGACAGAGCACATGGAACAGGAGGCTCAGATTCATGCTCAGTACCCTCATTTGTCTGATTTTCCATTATTTTGGATTTTAGGGATATAAATCCCAAAGTTTCAGAGAATGTAATGTCCCTAAATTTCCATATGTTTTTTTAATTATATGGAATTATTTCGAGACAACGAAATCTAACAGCGCATGATTCTGATGCCTGGAGTGCTCGGAATGATCCAGCGAAAAATGTTAAGTCTAAAAATAGTGTGCGTGAGTGGTTTTCCTGAAAAAGTGGAATAACTCTTAAACGGGTGCCCTGATAAAAAATCTTAGGGTACAGTTACATTCAGGATAGTGGGTTTACCCAAGGTGTGACTTATGTTTAGTCGGCATAGGCCTCTAGTGAGAAATCCCAAAAATGGAATAACTGTAAAAAAATAATGAAATAAAAAATTTATATGGATATTTAGGGACATTACATATACCATTGGATCATCATCCTCCACGGACCCATCACTGAAGATATAAGGCGATTTTTTAGGGTTTTGGCCTATTTTTTGCATCCTCCTCCTCTCCTCTCTCTATTTATTTGATTCCCATTGGTAGGCTCTCTCTTGAAAAAATCGTAGATGTTATGGTTGATATGTAGTCCATGGGTCCCAAATCATTCTTCTCCATGCGTCCCAAATCTCTCTTCTCCAATGTATTCATCACATTCGAACACTATCGAGGTAGGTGTTTCCTTATTCTTCCTTTTTGATTCATCCTATAGATTCATAGATGATCTAAAATAATTTTTAATTATTTTATTTACCTTCATATGACACATAATTAGTTTCTTATGGGGTTCTATTTTGGGTATAATATGTTAAAAATGGGTTTTGGGGAGACTCTTTGATTATGGGTTTTTGAATTTACCCAAAATGGGATTGATTAAATTCCAATTGTGTTTTTATTGAAAAATTTTGTGATTTGGATGATGTTTCCCATAGGTAGATGTTATAAAACTGACCAGATTGTGGTTTTAAGCATAAATATAAACCATAAAAATACCTAGTTTAATTCTGAATTCATGCACGACGTCTGCTCTTCGTTGGTGATCGATGCTCGAAGAATCCGAAGTTTAATTCATCTATATTGTCCAAACATGATTCAAGGAATCCACGGGAGCACCGTTCGATTTAATTTGGGTGCATGCATGGAATTGCGATGAAGCCTTCGACGCTCCAACGATCACTGCACCGCTATGATAGTGATGCCTATGAGAGTAATTGATCAGTTTTCCTTGGATCCAGAGCATCTATCTCTGGATTATGGGAGAGATGAGAGGATAGAGAAGATCTATGAATAGTGTTAGGAAAATTCCCCTTCTCTTCTTTTTATAGTGCTTAATTAAAATACCCAGTATCACCTCATCGGCCCCGAATACTTAATGCACTATCAACCACATTTTACGACTACTTGTCTGAGTCAAAAATATTATTATCAATTACTTATAATATATTAAAATATATTACATGATAATAATTAAGTCATTAACTCGAATCGTTTCTCCCATAAATATTAATTGAACCTTTAATAATTTAATATTTTCCAATTAATATTTTTTCATGCATTTACTTAAAACTGGTAAGTATATTTAATAAATAAATTCAATAATCATTATTCAAAACTCGAATAATATTACTTTATTTAGTGCATTGATGATTTTTTATATTTGGACAAATCCCGGACCCCTATGGCGGGGCCCACCTTGTCCAAAAATCTTATTCAACTGAATATGGTAGATTCTTGAATATGCTATTGTGTGTTACCATCTAGGCCCTTATTTCGAGAGCCATGAATAGTATCCACAGACCAAGAGTGAGATCTAGCAACCAATCATGGCCCCGAAAGAAATAAGGATTCTCACATCATCGACAACCAACTTACAAACACACACTATGTAATATAATATCTTTGTCTGTAATATCTCATAAACTAGGACGCACTCACGTGTCATCACCCTTTTTCATGCTTTACTATTTGTTGATTTAACTGGTCGGATTTACCCTTTGACTGCCATGGCCATGGTCTTATAAAGGTACCACCATCTATATCAACATAGCCTGAGATATAAAACTTCCATAACCTAGAAATCACAAATAATTTCTTGACCATTCAACCAATGCCATGCCACCAACGACGCACCCGGAAAAAACTACCTTACCCACACTTCATTGCCATGGTTTTCATCTTGCATCAATGAACATAATCAAGTGACATACATTGGTAATGATCTCAAGTTAGGATACCATTACACATGATCGAAGATAGGAACATACAATGACACCAGAAACATGTGGTGTGCCTATTGGCGGGCCAGTCCTCATGACTCACTACTAGAGATCACCAAGATAGAATTACATGAGAAGAAGTCTCAATGATTATGAGCCCCCAACACCGGATCATCAAACATCTATTGTTTCCAATCAATAAGATGTATCTATAATATAGAAAAAATATTTATGATTAATTTCATAGTATCTAGAGGTTCTCATTATAGCCTGGGATATGGTATACCCTTTCGATACAATAATTAATCATTGGACATTACTATTTCAATAGTGGACACAGAAAAGTCTACACTATAATGGTAAGATGAATTCATGTGTATCTAACTGTACACACGATTTGGTAATCAAAAGCGCTGAATAGTTGGGTGTAGGGAACCCACTATTTCAACACTCGCACTTGCAGTAGAGCCAACTTGCTAACCAATCTTGTTAGCTACTGACATGATGCCTATCATGTTTCTGCTGAGTTGTGGCTTTAGCTACTAGGTCCACCACTATTCCGCCACATGTTAATTCTGTTATAGATACCTCATCTCTAAGAGTAAAACATCTTAGGAGATAGAATACCAAGTATATCCCTCTTTTCCACAGTCATAAATTGACATCTTGGCTAGTAAGAATATCATAATTTAAATTATAATATTACTTTTCTCACCAAGAATGATTCCATGAATAGGAAAAAATCATTTCATTTAACTACTTCTTAGCTACCTTAGAAGCTGAAATGTACTCAGCATTTGTAGGTATGACTGCCACTGGCTGATATGAGCTTGAATCACACATCGTCTTTAGCCTAACTGCAATACTAGATCACATTGATCTATAGATGGCTAGTTTTTATCCCCCAAAACTAATACCATTTCATCTCCACATACCGGGTACATATCTTTTGTACTTTCCAAAGTACATTTAGAGAGTTTTGACTACATCCCTTGCAGTGCACCTGGATATAAATGATATTTTCCTATTGTAAAATATACCATGGTAATATCAATTTTTGTACATATCATGGCATAAATGATTGATCCATCTTTCCGACGTATGGATTTCAACTCACCATAACTATCTCTTCCCATGTCACAAATAGGTCATCATGGATATATTATTCCCTATGACATAAGCAACAATTCATCCCTTGAATTGTTTCAACTTGTATTTTTTCAATAAAATTTCACTATATGTATGATTTACTAGCACCATGGAACCTATAGATCTACCTTCGTAGATATCATTCCCTAGAACATAGGTATCTACTTTAAGTCAGTCATTGGATAATAAATTTCATTTTCATCTTATCTTACTGTGAGACCAATTTTTTTTCTATATGTTGATGAACGTATTTTTTTCTCGGAAAACATCGATTCTCCCACTAACCTCATGTAGACACATGTAAAACATTTTTTTCAAATGTATTTTCTATGATCATGTTGCTTAAATTAATCCTAAAATGGATTATAGTAACTTGAAACCTTTATTATCATTCTGTGATGTGACCATCTCTTTCTGTTTGTGTTGTATAAACATCATCCACGATTGTTAGTGATGAAATCCAATGCTAAATAAATTGATCATAGATATTAACCATGATAAGTAAAATTCTAATGGATTTAGGCATAACGACTTAGTGAAATCAGTTAAGGCTTATTGGTACCAAGATCATTCCATCCATGTATCAACTCACTTGAATACCCACTGAAGTATTCAAAATAATAGCCCCTTTTCACTTTGATACATGGAATCCATTAATTGAATTTTTGTTGGTCTTATAAATTTTAGGTAATTTTCATATACTACTTAATTGTAAGAAATATTATTCAAATTAAATAATAAATCACTGACCACAGAGAATATAAAAACCATCACCAAGGTTTTATCCATCATATCCAGTATGTGTCTCTAGAACACACTTTATTCCACATGCGCTTGTGGAACTAGTTCCCATGCCAGCTATTTATGCATCTTGACCATTGACTAAACACAAGTCATTATAGCTCACACTATCTTTAATAGAGATGTGAACTCTTATATAAAAGTGTAGTCTATTATTGACTATCGAATCTTCTATCCTAAAGATTTATGTAACATCCTAAACAACTGTTAGGTTTATAACCTTAGATGCAAAATGTGTTTGTCATGATGCAAGTTTGTTTATGTCCTAACAAACTCTTTTCATCCAAACACATGTTCTTATGACTTAATGGGTTTACATCATTCTATGACTCGTATGATATCCATTTGTCATTGTATTAGGAATATGGTTGGGGGATATCGTTGTTATTTGCAAAGCATTTCATGAAATATAATGGATGTTTCTGCTAGTTACAACATTGATATTAATTACATCAAAATTTTGATGTAT
Organism: Viscum album; assembly: GCA_963277665.1. Taxonomy (NCBI): domain Eukaryota; kingdom Viridiplantae; phylum Streptophyta; class Magnoliopsida; order Santalales; family Viscaceae; genus Viscum; species Viscum album. The sequence goes on along the minus strand of OY728121.1, from coordinate 1,571,205,061 downwards.
AACATATGCATTTAGGAATTTCTCCATTCAATATGTTTATTTATCAATGGTGATATGTAATAATTGATCATTAATCCTCCTCATTAACATCAATGACATGATGTCAATAAGGTAATGTCTGTTTATGAATTTCTCCATGCTACATTATCATGATTGATGAATGCTTGGTGGAGATATTTTTCGGTATCCCAACCTGAAGCAACTCATATATCTTAACCATGAAAATAATTCACTTTATTATTCCTTAATTGATTAAATTAATCTTTTGAAGCATATATAACTCTAGCTTATACATGGATAGTTCATGATAACTTGTTGAACTATGTTTAAAAGCTTTGTGACATACCATTATTTCTAAAGGTTTCTTTGTCCAAACTAATGACTTTGATAATACCCAATGTATTTAGATGTGATGAACCTAAATACCATAATTTTTATATTTATGATGTCCATTTTTAGTACTACATAAAAAAGAATTATCCGGTCACAACTAGGTATAAGTCTAACATTTATATTCATCACTAATTTCCTATGACTCATGTATTACTGAACTAGTGATAGAGTTTACAAAAAACAACATTCAATCCAAAAACTGAAAGAATGTATCCTTGAGTCCAAGGGTATATGATATTAATGTTTTTGGTTATACTCAATAATAGTTCAACATGAATCTTTCACTTCGAAATTAAATACGTCATGTATTTCTCACCACTGGCCTATGTATCACCCTTTCACAGCCACATGGAGAATACAGCTGACTTCATGTAAGGTTTCTATATTACCTTGTTTATCATATTAGAATACACATATTTCACTAGAATATTTTATTTAATACCCATGTAGTAAAAGGGAAACATTACATTGATGAATATTCCTGATGTAGATGTGACAAATTTCTCCTTTAAATATGGTTATTCTTTTTAAATATCCATTGTATTATTTTATAATATGAAATGAAAATAACCCCAGTTAATACCTCATTAATTGAAGGACGTCGCGAATATGTCATTGGCATTAAATGCCTTTGACCTTTAGACATTATCTTTAAATTTATCAGCCATATGAATTAAAGCTTAATTGACTTTTATTATTATTCACTTGGTGAGCCTTACCTAATTTGGTAAGGAAGAGTTTACTCAATAATGGTTCATTTTTCAACTTAAAACTAGACTTGAGTAATGTGGTGAAAATGATATTTAAAGATCATGATCAATCTTTCAATTTACACATGTCAGTGTAAACATTGTATTATTCATATCATTGCTTCTCTTTCTCCTTGCAAACTTCTTGGAGATAAGACATTATGTTATATCATCTATGTCCTAGTGTAGCGACCACAACTGACACCAGACTTTGATGAAAGCATAATGATATAACTATCATTTTCTTTGTACATTAGTGTCCTATAATCAATTATCACTCTTGCTTGATGAGTTAGTTTAACAGTGTTGGGGACACTAACATATTGAGTTTCCTATATCATAGTATTATGCATACATGCCTGTACAATTCATGGACAATTGTGTTAGTATGGAAATTTACGTTGTCCAATATAATATCATGGTTTTAATATTGTGGTATAACATGCAAATTTTCTATAAAAATGAATTTTAGAAGATTAATGCCTTTTATATGAATTACCAGTTTAGATATTTTTTTGATTAATTACTTAAATCATTTAATGTATCCCACTATTTTATCAGATTCTATAAACCCTCAGTGCTAGAATCATAAAACTCCATCGCATGAGTATTCTAGTGTAAAGAATCCCAGAACCACCCTTCATTGTCTACAAACTATGTCTATGCCACTACATGGAGGGTTCTAGGTAGGATTTGGGTTGGGCGACTGCTTTAACTTGCAGTTCCTCAATCTGTTGAGTGATGTCCCAACTTCTTAAAATAATAACATTATTTTATCAATGCTTTCCTCTTAAATTACAAGAAGGTTACAAGGGATATCTCTTTGCTGCAATTTTATTTAATTCAACCCATCATTCATAAACAGAATACCCAATAGTAAGAGGAACCCTCAGCTATGGAATGACCAATACCTCAAGCAGCTGGTTTTGTCCATATATAAATGATGGAAGGCAGTTATGAATTAATATATATTTTGAGGGTTTTATTATTTTTAATTGTGACGAATGAAATCGTTTTCTGTTTTTATAAGCATGTATTATGTGATCGTACTCACAACTAACCGTGCAAAAAATAGAAATTTAATTTCTTCACTTGTTCATTTTATCTTTCATTCTTGTTTATTATTATACTACGTGATCACACAATAAATTACACATGCAAAAAAATATTAAACTATGAAAAAATAAAATGAACACATGATTATGAGCTGGTAATATTGGTTGATCCGTTGAGTGAATAACGGACCAACCGAAACCCTAGGGGTAAATACCTTTTAGTCCCATGGATTTCAACTTGAATAGAAATTTCTGGTCATCCAATGCTTCCAACTCATGTCTGGTGTGTCACTATCACTTGGCACGAAGTGTGTCATAAGTCATCTCGTCATTGTACAATTGTACTCGCAAACAGGTCAGAGGGTCTTGGGATAAAATGTACAACTCTGAGAATGGGAGCGCAAGCCCTTATACATATAACGACTCTGAGACGACATGCAGATCACCTTTTTATTTAATTGATATAATTAATACAAAAAATTGCAATAAATAAATAATTAAATAAATAATTAAAAAAATGAACCAAACATTCATTGTTTGGTCTCAGCTCATGATCAGACATATATGCGTTAAGCTTGAATATATAAAATAAAGGCAGAATAAAAATTAAACTTACCTTAAAATTAAACTTGAGGGAATTTTAATTGAATTAAAAAAATTCACTATAAATTTTAACCCAATATTTACGTCGTTCTGTCTCATTTTATTAATTAAATTTTAAAGTTAAATTTAAATTAAATAATTAATTTAATTAATCTCTCAATTAATTAATCACGCCACATAAAATGTAAACCAAAATTAATATTTAATTAATTTAATTCTAGAACAAAATTGTATTAATTAAATTAATTAATTTTGATTCATGTAAATTACCTCAAGCCCCATTAACCCCGTGCAGGGCTTGTACGGGTCGGGGCGAACCTGTGTAGGCCCATCTCGGGCAGTGCCGACCCCATGCAGGTTTGTTCTAGACCATGAAACCCACTCACACCCATTCCTTGCAGGGTAGACCCATCAGGTAACAATTTGGGTTAGCTTGAGTCTAACGGGACAACAATGAGTTACCTAGGTGGCGTCCGAAACTCGGAAGACCGACGGTGGTCTCACTGGGAGGCGAAGCAGGGGTGTAGAGTGGATGGAGTAGAGGTCTTCTGGGTGAGGGCATGGAGGCGCTAGTGCAGGCGAGCGCTGCGGTGGGGCACCACTATAAGGGTCTCTTCTCGAGAGTATGGAAGAGGCTAGACCCATGAATCCGACGGGTGGCCGCAGCGCCTATAGCACAAACTATATAGGGAGTCCTCGGGGGGAGTCCGAAGTTCCACTGGTTGAGATAAGAGGCTTAGAGAGGGTGGACTGGTAGAGACCAGGGAAGCACACAGCAGATTGGCGGCCTGGGGATGCTGCCCGCGCGAAGCTACTGCCTACTGACGGAGTGCCTGGAAGCGGCGCGGGCTTCCGGCAGAGGATAGCCCGCCTAATGTCGCATGGTACGGTGCGCTGCTACATGTAGAGTGGGGGAGATTGCCTCCAGACACTTCTGGGTGTGAGGGAGCCTCCCTGGTTCAGAAGAGGAAGAGGTGTCGGGACCGGGTTCACCGGCAGGCACGACTGGGGCGAGTTGTCTGGCCATAGAGGCCAGGAGGGAGGTGCAGGCACTGCCGCTTCACCTGAGCAGGGAGGGAGGCAGGGTGGTGGTTTCCCATGGGGTGGAGCCTGTGTGCGGCCTAGGGAGAGGCGGGTTATGGGTGTTCAGGACGTGTGGCTAACGTGGGGAGGGAGAAGTGGTGGCTGGGGCCACTGCGCGGTGAAGGGGGGGGGGGGGGGGGGGGGGGTGCTGATCGGCTCCCAACAGTTTTTTTTGCTAATGTGACCTGCTGTCTGCCCCGTTTACAATTTTTTTCTCACGATATATGGTTTTTTTGCAAGACTAAAAAGAATAATGTCATTTATTCCTCCCCCTTTTTATCATGACGTTCTTTGCATTCTTTCCCATCCCTTTAAAAAATTATAAATACTATATTAGCTTTTGGAAAGATAATAATAATATTATAATAATAATAATATTATAATAAAAATAATTTTATTATAATAATAAAACATAATAATTTTATTATTATATTAATAATACAAATAATTTTTTAAAAAATAATATCAAAACAAAATTGATTCTCCTGTAAGTATTTTGGCCATAAGGTTTCTAGTCATAATATGAAACACCACCAAAAATCAAAGTCGAATCCAAAATGAAAACTTCAGATGGCTCCAGACTGGCCATCCGATATCCAATTCAGATTCTGTCTATGGAATTGGGACTATTTCGATACCCTCTTAACATTTTAATGAAAATTTAGTTATTTCATGTTACTTAAAATTGTCACAAGTCACTTTAATACCAATTGAAAGAATCAGACATGCATCCGAAGCCCCAAATAGGTGGGTATTAAGATATTCCACCGACGATTGATGTAAACTTGTCGATGACGGTGAACAATAGACTAGTATTAGCTGAGGATCTCACGTAAAGGGTTTTAAGAACAAATATAAATCGTTAAAATACTTGGTTTTATTCTGGAGTTGTGCATGACGTCTGCTCGTCATTGGCGATTGTTTCTCAATGAATCCAAAGTCGAATTTTTCTATATCATCCCATCATGCTTCATGGAATCCATGGGAGAAGCATTCACTGTATATCGGGTGCTAGCGCGGAATTGCGACAAAGCCTTCGATGCTCCAACGATCACCGCACTGCTACACTAGTGATGCCTGAGAGAGTACTTGATCCATGCTCATTGGATCCGGAGCATCTCTCTCTAGTGTATGCGAGAGAGGAGAAGAGAGAGAAGATCTATGAATAGTTTTGGAAAATTCCCCTTCTCTTCTATTTATTGTTCTTAATTAATATACCTAGTATCGCCTCATCGACCCTGAATACTTAACGCTGTATCAATGAAATTTTACGACTACTTATCTGAGTCATAAATATTATAATCACATATTGTAATATATTAAAATATATTATATGTTAAAAATTAAGTCATTAACTCAAATCATCGCTCCCATAAATATGAACCGAACCGTGAATAATTTAATATTCTAAAATTAATATTATTTCATGCATTTACTTAAAACTTGTAAATTCATTTTATAAATAAATTCAATACTCATTATTCTAAACTCTAATAATATGAATTTATTTATTGAATTGTTGATTGGTTAACATTGGACAAATCTCAGACCCCTATGGCGGGGCCCACCATGTCCAAAAATCCTATTAAAATGAATAGGGAAGATTCTTGAATATTCTATTGTGTGTGACACTCTAGGCCCTTATTTCGATAGCCGTGAATAGTATTCACAGACCAAGAGTGGGATCTAGCAACCCATCATGGCCCTTGAAGAAATAAGGATTGTCATAGTAGCCACAACCAACCTATAAACACACAGTGTGTAATATCAACTCTTTGTCTATAATATCTCATAAAGTAGGATGCACTCACGTGTCCTTTCCCTTTTTCTGGTTTTATTATATGTTGATTTAATATGATGAATTTATCCTTGACTACAATTTCCATGGTCTTATAAATGTACTGTCGTCAATGTCAACATGCCTTGAGATATATTACTTCCATAACATGGATGTGACAAATCCTTTATTAACCATTCAACCAATGCCATGCCACCAACGACACACCGAACACAAACTACCTCACCATGACTTCATCAACATGGTATTTGTCTTGCGTCATAGTACGCAATCAAGTGACATACATTGGTAATGATCTCAAGTCAGGAAACCATGACACATGATCTTAGGTAGGAACATCTAATGACACCCGAAACATGTGGTGTTCCTATTGGCGGGTCAGTCCTCATGATCTCACTACTAGAGATCATCAAGTGCAATCTTCATGAGAAGAAGTCTCAATGCTTATGATCCCCCAACACGTGATAGTCAAACATATACTGTGTCTAATCAGAATGATGTATCTAGACTATAGAACATATATATAAGATTAATTGTCATAGTATATAGAGATTCTCATTATAGCCTCGGATCTGCTATAACCTTTCAATATGATAATTAATCATTGGAAAATATCATTTCAATAGTGGACGCAGAAATTTATACACTATAAAGGTAAGATGAATTCATGTATATCTAACTATATACACGATATGGTAATCAAAAGCACTGAATAGTTTGGTCTAGGGCACCCACTATTTCAACAATAATTACTATTAATTGTTTTCCTCCATTAAAAATATAAATTTTACTCTGGTGTATGTACATACTAACATCTTTTCCTAGTTGTGTAATTAATTATTAATAACTATTTCATATGAATGGTCATAAATTTGAATATAATTAATATATAAGATATTTATATAATGATTGAATTTAGGTAGATGGATAATCCAATATCAACGTTAAAGGACCATAAATATTGAGTCAAAATAATCATGAAAAAACAATGTTCTTAACACTCTAAAAATATGTTCATAATCATATATTCCTAGTGAATTTGTGAACAGATTTAATATAGAAATAATTTATGGTATTATATATATGATTATGGTTATTATATATGAGTATAATTAAATATTAATTTATTATATAGGAAGATATTTTTCTTAATTTAGAATGAAATCTTTCAGGTAAGGATTATATGTTAAATTCTTATTTCAACAGGGTTTGATTATCATTAAATTTTCAGATGGTGAAATTATGTAATCAATCTGTCATAATTTTTTCATTTAATATCAGCTATTAATTTTTTTTATATGTTATGTCTCATATTCAATTTTATTTCCTTATGAACTTTATAGATGACGAGAATGGTATCAATGTAAAAAATAACATCAATTCCATCTTCATTTATGTATTTTTTATTCCACATAAATAATTGTTATAAAATGGTTTCAAAAATATTTAAACAGATATCCAATAATTATTAATTTATAACTATATTTCGATTTACTATCCAATTATTAAATCTAATCTTTTTTATCCTCATCTTATCATGGTAAAACTAAATTTTTAATGAAAATGTGAATGGATTTTTTTTATTTATACCACATGAAAATATTTCCCCACAATCATGAACAATAGTTCATATAAATATTCCATTATAAAAATACATTTTTCACAGATTGTAGATTTGTTTACTTATAATTTTGGAATGTTTTGAAATATAATTATCTAATTTCAAATGAAATGGAAATTTTAGTCATGAAATCTCCCAGGGATCATTCAATGGTATTACCCTCTTTAATAACAATATTTGATATTTCATATTATTTAATAGGTATATAATTCATTAATACCATCATTATGCTTTCCATTTAATTTTTTTTTATTATTTTGATTATCTATTTTTGATGATACTCTTATAGATTTAACTGTGTATCATATGATGTTATAATTATTGTTTCACTTTCATGTGGCACATGTTTTTATATATTTCATTATTTTATGGGTGGAAAAATAATTATATATCCATTCAATTAATTGGGTAATAATTTATATATAAAGAGATAATAAGGAATGGAATGGGATGTGTAAATCATTCTGTAAGGTACATTTTCCAATAAGATAGTCTTGAGAGTACAACTATATTAAGGATATGACGGAATAGTGAGTGAACAAAATCTGATATGATATTCTTATTAGTGATACCTAACTAGGAAAATGATTTTTATGATTTTTTATTATAAAAATTATTATAGTTTTAGATTATTATTTTTATCATGGATCATGATTGATTATTTGTGAATCAACACAGTTATGACTTATTAATTTTTTTTAAAAAGCATTACTCTACATATCGAATGAAATTAGTATTGATCGATTTGATATGATTATTTGAATCTATGATCATTTAGTCATATCCTTAAAATTATCCTATAATAACTTAATATTCTTTATTAATAACTCTTTGTTTACCCTTATGGAGTTTATAAGTTCTCCTTTTTCTTATTTTTTCTCTCACAAGGTTATGATGAATGGATTTACATATGATATATATTAGAAGGGTGATTGTTTTTAATAATATAATATAAAATTATGTAAATAATATTTTAATAGTTTTTTTTAAATTTACATTTTTCTAATGACCCAAAACCTCTAAAATCATAATGGATGTGTTACAGAAAAATATATTGAATATTTATCTAAAAGGATGTATTTTTATTTATAAAAATTATGGATCACTATTGATTGTATCTAAAAAATGTTTCTTAACTTTTTAAATCATATATGAGTAAAATTCATGGAGATCTCTTTTTAAGAGATTATGTATAAGATAACATCTTGATTTGTGGAATTAAATGAATGTTGTTGATATAGTCATTAATTCATGTCTGGATAATACATGTGGAAATAGTATTTGAATAGTTTCATCTATTTTTAATAAACCAGAATATGGTTATTTTAGTATATTTACACTCTCTTTATAGTATTTAGTGAATAGGAATGTTACTCTTCATGTTGTCTTATAATCCAATGGGATATTATTAAGCTCATCTATATCATCATTATGATAAATTATAAATTATTTTATTATAATATTATTGTGTATAGTCCATATAAAACTGATAATTTCATATATAAATAGAGTTTAAATATATGGACATCCTATGAAAAATTTTTAAGGATCACTCTGATTAAAGAAAAATGATGTTAATGAAAACTAATTTTATATTAATGAAGTATTTTACAATGAATAAGAATGCGTAGTTGATTATTTGAAACCTCAAATAGTATAGTTTATAAATTATTTTTTCCATATGAATTTATTTATATAAGGAATAGTCTATAGGAATATTATTTCATATCATCAAAGATTAGTTGATTAAATTGTATTAGAAACCCCTTATTGTTTTTTGATCTCATTACAATATATGATTCTTTCCTAGTTGATGTTTGTTGGGATGTTCCACCTACAAATCAGTATATTCATCCACTACATGAATTTAATGTGATTTTTAGAATTGACTGAAATTATTATTTTAAATCTTATAAAAATTCCAATAGGAGGGCAGCGACATATTATATTTTGAAATGGAAAATGATATATAATAACTCTGGGGAATAACATAAAAACCCAATAGAATTATAAAACATTTAATTAGTGTTAATTTCTATTTAAGCTGTGTTTTAAACATTTTTGGTTGAGGAGAAAATAAATATTGACAATATTCCTGTTATTTGGAATTTTTATTTTTATCAATATAGGTGAGTCACCAATCTTAATAAGAAATGATACATTTAGTTTTCAATAGAAATCATTCATTTTTGTAAACCAATTTAAATTACTCCACATAGAATATATTAGATTGATTTGTATTTTTTATAGAATGAAATCTAGGAGAATCATGATAATAGATATATTCATCCATGTTAGTCACCACAATGTGAACATGTCCTATATGTTTTGATTAAAGTTGGATCAATGGTATGATGAAATTATTATCAAGAACATAACATGATCAATATAAATTATATGCTTCATTTTTCCTATATTTATGAATTTTTTATTAATTATTATGAGCTCTATATTTTTCAAAACATTATCTTCAATTTTGGCACTACCAATTATGTATAATAGGGAATAATACTAAATAAATAATTCTAATTGACGTATAAATTATATGTATTTATATTCATTGCATTTTGGCATACTAATTACCTATTTATATTTTTTTAATTAATTAATATATTATTTAGATATTACCCTCATCAATTTTTGATAGTACTTAAGGATGATATTCTTTTGTATTCTGGGTGAATGTATGATCATGATTATCACGTATGGATTATACTAAACAACCAATGGAAGGGGAAGTTGTGTAAAAAATTTACCAAGTGGTATTTTAAGTTAGAGAATATTTATCTTATGGACTTATATTGTCATGATATAGTATATATTTTATGGATCAATGGTGAATTTTATTTATCATTGGGCTTAAATAACCACTATTAATAATATCAAAATTTTTCATTGATGGGATGGATATTATAAATGATCTATATTGTATTTTCCATGTCTATATAATCTACTATCCACGGGGACATTGAAGAGTGTAACACTGATTGTGACTAAGTAATGAAAATAAAATGTCCTAGAACTTAATTAAAGTTTGGTTAGTAGAAAATTTCATAAATTACCCTATATTGGGGAATGGTTTGTAATTAAAAATAATGCATCATAAAGGTTTCAGGTTTTTTTATTATGAAAAATGAAAAGGTGATATATTATTCCATATGTTAATTAAATATCTATGAGAAAAATTTCTAGACACTAGATATGGAGTTAAGAATTGTGGGACTTTTCATAAAGATATATGTGAATTAGTTGTATAATTATTGGTGTGACATATGTAGTGATTATAAAAGTATATCCTGTATATTTAGCATGAAATAATTTTTTTGTTCTCAAAACAATATGGTATGAGATGATTAAATATTATTTCTTCCAAATATATTCCCACCATATAAAAGTGGAATAGGAGGAAAACACATTGTGTAAAGAGGATCGTAGTAGTTTCACTATGAAGAGGATCAAAATAGAACCAATTTCAATGGATTTTTAATTTAAAAAATATGAAATCATAGTGGATGTTATTCAATTCCATGTTACTCAAATTATTGTTCGACCATCTATCCATGTAATGATTAAAGATCCTGAAAAGGAGGGTGTGGGGATATAAATGATGGTGATAAATAATATTCATTGAAACTGTTATTTTCATCGAATTATATGATTTACGGACATATATGTGTTTCTTTAATACAAAATATAAAGAATTAAGTATTGGATGAGTGTCATTACTCATCAGTCTCTATTTGTACCGGATGTTTGAGGATGTGTAGGGATATGAATGTGTATTTCTTGTCAAAAAATATGAATAGATATATTTTGGATTATTTTTCTTGTATATTTGTATGTAATAATTTTCAAGATTAGAGATAGGATTCTATGTTGGTGTTACAAAAATTTCCCTTACCATTGTGGTTATTGGAAAGCACTACCATTTATTCAATAATCAGAGTCCCCCGAAAAAATAAATTTAATTTATAAAATTTAAATAATAGCTGATCACCTCAAAATGTTATTACAAATTATTTAAATCCTATAATATTTTTCTTTTAATTATAATTACATTATATTCATTTTTATGTTTAAATTCACTAGGGTACCACATTTTGTTGGTTTTGAATTGAATATGAGGTTTACTATGAAGATATTGAGAAGTTATGAGAATGATCTAGACACATAGTTGTGATTAAAAACATCATTTTATCCATATAGAGAAGGTATGTTTAAGAGGATCATTACAATAATATATTATATTTCTATGTCATGTTCTCTATATTATAAATATCGGTGGTATCATAACCTTACTCAATTATAGTTTTCCAACAATAATGAAATTAATTATATAATTAATAATGAGCCACATGAATCATTATATGTTTATAGGTATATAAATATAATATTATTGTATTAATTTAGAAAAAAAAATCTACCGAGTATTCAAGAAAATGAGTAAATGTATTAGAAGTTTGGAGAAATTATGTAACAAACCAATGTTGCTAAAAGTTGATAGAAGTTTTTTAATTTAAATCATTAGAATGATCTAGAACACAATGTTTGTGAAATGTTAATCTAGAAAAAATCATTGTTGAATACGATAATGGGATTGATAAATAATCTATATATGAGTACATGTTATAATGTCCTATTCATGAATCGTGATTTGATTAAGAAGGAGGCATATATCATTGGAAACCTACAAAATATCTATCAAGTTCATTATGTGTTCTGTGTATCTCTCATGAGGATATATTTACAAGATATTTTAAATTTATAGTACATTGAGGATAAGATATTTGAAAAGGATCATTTATATGAAGAAAAATGTTACAAGTATGATATGTATCATTCTAGAGATGTATCATAACAATTATCAGCTATTAATTGACCCTTGTTCTCATCATAACATGGATATGTATTTATTTTTGGTTGTTTTGGGTGAATTTATTGAATTTAATAATCCCATGGAGCTATTAATGGTTGGTGATTTTTTTGGACAAACTGATCTGTTATCCTTAGGAAGCTGTGCGCCCCATTGTGAGCCATAAGAAGTGGTAAGATGGGTTTTCCAAACTATCAATCCTCTCTACCCAAACCATGAACCCTTAGATAAAGGAGGATTTCATGGTTGGAACATAGTGAGAAAAACCATATACCATCCAAGGATTAAACATTCATCCCATAATGTAGGGGAACACTATTTGGGTATATGGTTTGGAAAAAGTTTCTCCTCACCCCAAAAATCAAGTATAGGTGATTTAAAAACCCTGAAATTTTATTTAAAAATTCACAAAAAAAATTGTGTATACCATAGACAATAATAATTTTACATCAAATGAATTACCATCATCTTGGATGATCTCTAGATAATTACAAGGCTCATCAACCCACTTCCGGTATGAACTGAAGATCCTGTAGTAGATGAATGGATCTACAGTAATAGATTGTCTTCCATGATAAATATGCCCCTATCTCTTGTCCTTATCTCCCTTCATGGAGGTATTAATATAAAATATTATTCATTGTATTGATCTTTATTATAATGGATATCATTTTAGTTGATCTTTATCTTAGGATTCTATAATAGATTTTCCTTTTTCCATTGTAAATATAATCATTCTACATCAAATTGAGGACTATAGTTTGGTGATAATTCATGAATGATATTTAGGTAGATGTTATGATTAATAATTCTCACCATGTTTATCATGATCTTATACATATAGTTTTATCATTTTATTTCCACACATTTTATTGTCATTTTAAATTAGAAATAATGAATTTATTCTCATATTATTGTGAGTCCATTCAAGGATCATGTTAGACCTATTAGAGATTTGACAATTATGTTAATGGAATCCCATGACCTTTTCCAATACAAATGTAATATTGATTTATGAAATATGAAAAGTGGATTAATGGGATAATGTATTTTAATTAAATCCTTATTTCATAGTTTCTAAAGTGATTAAAAGCGTTTATTGTCCTGACCCTACTGAGTTAATGATTTCAAAATCAAGGATGATAAATGGGTTACTGGGAAATTTTTCATGTTATTCCATTTCATTAAAGTAATGAACCATGTTTCTTCTTGTCAAATCAAATGTTTCACTATATTTTTAAGGATTGATAGTAAGATTAATTATATTTATCCTTGATATGTATTTCATATATTTGAATTTTTAAATTATTTAATAATGATGTGTTGGTCGAGGAAAAATTAACCAAAATATAGATGGGATTCCATGCTTCTACCCTAGGTCACCAATGAATGCATGTGAACAATGAGGTGTGGGTAAGGAACTGATGGCCAAATACTGATGGTGTTCCAGAGTGATTTTCTATGACAATGATATATTGGAATTGGACTAAAACTCCAAGAGGAAGAGATATTGGTAATTGGATAGATTCTCCATGGAACAAAAAATGAATATTTAATTATTTGAATAATAAAGGCCATGAAAAATGAATCATAATATTTATATGGTTTTGTTCATACTTCATCATAGTCTGAAACAATTATGGTGTGGCTCACTAGTAATAATAAATGTTAATCCTATTTATTTTTTTCATTTGATATTTATTCATTGTAAAACTATATACATTGTTATAGATTAGATATTTCATTAGATGGTGTTGGTGGTGGAATACTTATTTTTACTCACACCATAATTGTGATACCTGATTATTAGCCAAATAGATATCATGTTTGTAGGAATGGAGTAGGGGAAACCCTTTTCTTAAATTGTTGAGTTGTGATGTAGGATAAATAATGGATGAAAGAACCAATCCAGTTTTTGGGAAATCCTTTGGAGTTATCAATGTTCCTTTTTTTATTTTCATAACACACTTGAAAGAATTATGGAATTTCATATTTTCTTCAATGGTGTATTTTCATATTCAATATTTTAGATTCATCAAGATATCTTGGTTTTATATTAAATGAGGTTTATTATTGTTATTATTATTTTCATTGGTTATTTGAATATTTAATTCTGATATTTTGATTCTTTTTTAACGATCGTATAATTTCCACACATTACATATAAGACCCCAAATTCTATTCATTAGACACTAGATTATGAGAAGGTGTGACTATGTTCACATAAAAGACATGCGTCGGGAACCATCATGTGGAACCTAGGTCAGGATATTATGAAGTGGTATCAAATAAGTTTTCATTTATTTGATGTTGTCTTATAATTTTGTAATGGAATTAATGAGACTAGTATGAGTCCATCCTTTGTGATAATCATCTTTATGGTAGTAGATAACTCAAGTGTTATGGAAAACACTAGTACCTAAGGAGGGATTATTTTTCAGGATGTTTTTTAACAATTTTATGTAATTTCACTTTTGGGGATTAACTTGTTTTGTGATGTTTTAATTTTATATGATTTTACCTGTGTCCCATTATAGAACATGGGTAATGTATGCATGCATAATTCTAGTTACTTTGTAATTAATGTTACATTTATCAAATTAGGAATGCATGATGGTGATTTTTTGAGTGTGTTATGGAAATTGAAAATGCTTTTATATTTTTTATTATTTTAAAATGAAATGGATCCTAACAAAGAATTGGTAATTGTAATTTATTCTAAATGTGGTAATTTGAAATTTTTATGAAATGGGTTTCCAATGTGAATTTTATGAAATGAATTATTTTTACCTTGTGACTATCCATGTCCATGGTTTAGGAATGTTGAGTGTAGTGACAGTTCCACAGTTTTGACCATTTGGTTGTGTATGAGGGATGAAATGTTATGATTTTTTGTGTATCCCTCTTATATAAATGATTTATTGATGTGTTAGGTATCATATGGTGAATTCTTTGAGTTATTGAAATATTACTACATGATTATTTTTATTGGAATGATGAATGTAGTAAATGTCAGGAAATTTACTTCCATTAGTGGAACCAGAGGACCTGAAAGTTCTAGTTGAAGGTATAAGAGAGTATATCTAAAAGAAATTTTCTTATTTTATTCAGATCATGGAGAGATACCCAAGGATTCCTTTGTGGAATATGTCTTATCTAATAATGTATTTCTTTTTGGAACACCCTCTGACCATCACATGTGAGGTTTGAAATATGATAGAATATTTGTTGATTGATTATAACCAAAATGTATGGAAAATTTAGAAACACCTACGGATAATAGAGCCAATCTTTATGGATATATATTAGGAGGATAATTAATGTGATGGTGATATATTCAGGCTTGCGATGAGTTGTTAGATATCATTTTATTTAATGAATTCCTAGAGAAGATAAGGGACAAATTTTACCCATATTAACTGAGAGATGATAAAGTATTATAGATTATTATATTCAATGAGGGAAGTATGAAAATGATGAATTATGCCGATAATTACACCGACTTGTTTCACTCTATACTAGTGCTTGTATGATATAAGGAAACTACAATGATATATCTTTACGATGGACATAAATTTGATTAGAAAACAAAGGTTAATATGATATGGATAAAGATGTCCACTGAGGTGGGGAATTAGGTTCTCATTTATGAGGGGGAACCATATGGAGTCTTCCAGTTTAGGAAAGGTGTTTTATCATGTATAACTAGTAGTTACATATTATATATGCAGGAAGCTTCAAAATAAAAATTTTAATCCATAAACTCTCATGAAGAGTGGTAAAGAGGGAGGAACAATTACTCAAGTTAATACTGATGTACATATCCATCAGTATGGTAGAATTATTCTATTTTGTAGGTAGTTATATTGACCACCCTCTATGTGATGATATTTAGGACACATGTGGAATCTTTAACCATCTTACAGGATTCCATACATATGGGTAGTGATCGAAGAGCGAGACAATACTAGATTACTAGGGGTGGGGTCTTCAACCTCATACAAGTCAAGTTGGGGGAGTTCTACTAGCCATGGTGTTCCATGTGGAGGATGTGGTTCTTCAGTGAATGATTTCCCATATCATCATAACATTTCTCCATAATATACTTAGACAAAACCATAGGGTAGAGGAGCATGTCAGCTGAATTAAGTTTAGCGAGGACTTGTGTATATTGAGTCTTGAATATCAATAGTAAATTTTAATATTCATGTAGCCTCAATGATTTCTATAAATTTATTTGAAATAAGAGCCTCTCATTATTCTACGTCTACTAATCTTGTTAACAATTTGAGTCAGATAGTGGATATTGTTAGTGGGGATATAACGATTGACCCACTATTGGGAGTGAGGTCATGTGACATCTATTTATTCATTTTTCATTCTCATAAGGTTACTGAGTAACATTTTCATTAGGATATTCATATTCATTATGTGTTAGTTTTTTAATTTATTTTTATATGGGTTGGATTGTATAATTCCAATCCCACAATGATTTTTACCATAGGATAGTAAACATTACATCTCGAAAGAGTAAAAATTATTTTGGCATGGAAAATGAGGTATGTATGAAGGCTTTGAAGGGATAATTTGTTAGCAAGATGGGGACCTCACTACCATAGTTCTAAGTATGATGATGGATGATGGGGGAATAGAAAATAGTCTCCTTCCACCCATAGTTGATAAATTTCACGATGTATTTCATGAGGAATTCTCATGGATTCCACATGGATACATATTTTGATTTATAATTGACCTAATTTCTAGATATAAAACAGTTTTTATTCCTCCCTAAATGTTGGATATAATACAGTTTAAAGGGGGGATTACAGAGTTAAGGAAATAAATGAATAAATGATTTATCTATCTGAGTTAGTCACCTTGGGGTTCTCTAGTGGGGTTTTCTATTATGGAAAACAATATGTTGTTATTACATATATATATTATTGGAAGATGATATAGATGATAGTTAATATATATTATCCTCTTATGCATATCATTTTTCTCTCTAAGAAGTTGAGAGGAGATTCTATATTCTATAATATAGAACTTTGGTTGGGTTATAATTATTTGAGAGTTATACATCATGATATTACAGTAACTAATTTTTGAATGAGGTATATACTATGTGAGTTCTTTATGGATATGTTCATGATGACTTGGGAATTAGTTGTGTTTATATCCCTGATGAATTGATTCATTCACCCATAATCGAATACATATGTGGTTGTTTCTATGGATTTAATCATGGTGCACTTCATGAATGTAACACCCCGACCCGAGTTACCCAGAATCGGGGCATTATTACATATCATTAGCATGATCACAGGAGATAATGTCTTTAAATACCAATTAGTTTAATATCCATTTAAGTACAATATGCATACATAAGTTATACATTACATCATTAAAAAAATGACAACATTTTGTCACATTTGGACACATTTATATCCCTTAGCCTCTCTCTATAGGTCAACTAAAGAATACTTCTTCACATCCTGGAAAAAAACATAGAATTAGGTGAGCACATATGCTCAGTTAGGATAAAAATATAGTGTAATCATCATAAATAATCATAAACATTTAAGGAAATGTATAAAACAAAACAAAATTCTTTTGAAACATAAAAATTATCATTATATAGAAATGATAAATCAAATAATTCCATTTACTTATTCACAAGGATATTCTACTAGTCGAATAATCACATGTAATATCAATAGCTTATTTCATAATGATAGAATGCATAGTTCTAGTCATCATAACTACATAGTCAATGCCTCATGCTAAGACTACAAATAATAATTTGTCAAGGCCTTGTTTCAAGTCACTAGTTTGTCTAATGAGACCTACAGATTAATCGAGGAGCTATAGCAGACTCCAACCATCACTTATTAATTCTAATGCATTCATCATTTGAAAAGGATGAAAATAAAAAAAATATATGTATTAAAACTACCATACGAAATGTTAATACACTAACCATAAACCAATAATGGTATAGAAACAAAACATCAACTGTCAAACAAACCACAAAACCATTAATAAAATATGGATGACCTGTATCATATTAAATCAACTTCAAACAAGTATAAAATCCATTAAAGGATGTTGACATATATGAATTCAAAACTATTTGAAAGAAATATGAATTTCTATTTTGAAATCATGTATGATTCATGTAATTATAAAATAATTTTTTTGAAAATATTTGTATAATATTGTAAGGGAAGCTTTAAAGGTGTTATAACGGTGGAGAATAAATGCACCTGTCGTATAAGTTAAAAAACATTCATACCATAATTTGTTGAAAAGGTCATAAAATACCTTGTTTTTCAAAACGACAGAAATATTCATTTCAAACCATTTTATAAAAAGTCAAAAAAGCATAAAAATTAATTTAACCCATAGTCTAGTAAATAGTAAAAATGTTTTAAAATTCAATTTTAAGAAACACAATTGTGGATGATAAAGATGTCCCATTAGATACTTACATAAAAACAACCTCGGTTAATAAAGAGATTTTGAAATTAACCCTTACCTTGTACTTTTATTTGGTCGAGGGTATGTTAACCTCTTGTATAATATTTAAATCATTGTTATTAAATTATTCATGAACCAAATACATAAATATGATATCATATATGATATTATAATATTTCTTTGTTAATAATATTTTCTTAGTATCATTGTTTCATGTGTTAACTGATTTGTTTTTCCTTAATATGTTTAGTTATGCAATTCATTTTTGTTATGGATTGGATGTATATAATTCATATCCATAATTAGATAATGTTCTTAAATATTATTTTTAATAATCAAATGATAATTATTCTTTAATGGTTACAATGGGGAATGAATCTCATCGCGTTTGTGGAGATGATAATCCGTATGTACGCACAAACGCTACTTCCATTTCATTTTTTTCATTTTAAAAGGAATGAAGACCAAATGATTCATAGGTATATTGTTATTCTAGTATAATATAATATTTTATATATGTTTTTTATCTTCATTAACACCATCCTTTATACGTTCCATGTATGGTATGAACGAGTCATATCACTTTGCGGGGCGGTAGTCCGCACATCCTCAAATGAAATTATCATATATATACAACATGAAAATAATAAAGGTATGCTATAAATAAAGAATTAAAGAATATTATAGATAAAATAAATACCCTAAATATCTTATATAATTACAGTTTCATCATAATGGCCACCATAATAGTTGGTAGTATATAACTGAACAATCATCGTTTCGTGAGACAATAGTTGACTTTCCACAAAAACATTATGTTCTATAGCCATTACATGGAGGTGTGTGTAAGTGTAGTTCAAATAAATCACATAAAAAACATAGTATATTTAGGATACTTGTGTTTATATTATAGAGTGGAATAGATAGTGTTTATGGGGTTGGAGAAGTAAAATAAAAGATAAGAACTTTAGAGGAGATGTTGCCTTTAAATCATGTAACTCCATTTGGTGTGAACCAAAAGGCTTCCTGGAAGTTAATTCTACCTAAGGTAAGGATTATAATATGAATATAGGGATGTAGTGAGCTTAATTGGGCAGAGTTTGGATGATCCAAGGGGCATGAGAGGTATGAGAAATGGGTTAGAGGTGAGGGCTATTTATAAGGGGGAGGAGGGGCTCTTTAGGAATGTTTGAAAATATTATTTTATTATATAATAATTTTTTATTTATAATGATCCAAAACTCATTAAAGTCTATGATAAGATGAAATTTTTTTGAAATAAAATCAGAGGATAATTATTGGACAGGTTTTGGATAATATATTAATTTATATAATCTCATTTATATAAATCATTCTTTAATGACGTAAAAACTGCATCATTATTGAGTCATAAATAATTTTATTTATTTGATGGATAAAAACTAAAAAAATACCATGATTTAGGAAATATTTTTATTTCTAAAATTAATATTTATATATTAAATGATAACTTATATAACCCCATTTAAAAATTATTTTAATAAAACATATATGTTTATGTCATTTTTGTCTTTACTTTAAATTAATTAATAAAATGTGTCATTATCACTCTCATGTATCTCAATGTGGTTCCAAAATTTACCCATGGATGACCATTGTCAGACATGTATCAACCAATAGAAATGGGCCACATGTTAGTGTAATTTAATATTATTATAATAATATTTCTTTACTCTTATTTACCAGATTTACCCTTTAACCATGGTAAATAAAATATCAACTGTAGTAAATATTAATATTGTCTAAAAATAAATGATACCTATTTACACAATTTGTACCTAATAATTAAAAATATATTATCCATTTTTCTTAATTCAAAACCCATATGTGGGAGAAATTAATTTAAAATTAATTCCCATTGTAAAAA
This sequence comes from Viscum album, assembly GCA_963277665.1. NCBI lineage: Eukaryota > Viridiplantae > Streptophyta > Magnoliopsida > Santalales > Viscaceae > Viscum > Viscum album. Next base: position 1,571,184,500 of record OY728121.1, on the reverse strand, counting down.
TAAAAAGCGTGTTTTTTAGAAATAAAATCATTCAAAAGATTTTAACTCTTTTTGTCCAGTTTAAATGTAAAATTACATAAAATTACCTCAATTATATGAAATGATAAAAATATAATCTAATGATACATTAAAACTCCTAAAATGTATAATTTAACAATATAAATTATTTCAATTAAAAGAGTTTTTTTAATTATAAAATAGTATTTTTCACTATTCATAAAAATTGAATGTTTTCAGAATAGTACCAAAAAATTCACTCTATGATAATTATGATATTCCAAATCCAAAAATGAAGTCCATTTTGAAAAAAAATTATAAAATTTCAAAAATTCGGTATTACTATTCATAATGGCTAGTTTGATTGGTCGGGGGGTGTTAGAATCTCAAATTTTCATAATATGCAAGATATTTCATTATTCAAAGGGAAACATACCGTTGAATATTGGAATGTTTCATTTTTACAAATTTAAAATAATTCATTCCTCGAAATTTCTAGAATATTACTACATAAAAAGATTCAGGTGGTTCTTCATCATATGTTCCTCGGGTTACCACGTTGCCCCTTCCATCTTATGGTTCCTCCATAGAACCTTTACCAGAAAATTGAAAGTTTTCAGAACAGTACCAAAAAATTCACTATATGATAAATTTGATATTCCAAATCCAAAAATAAAGTCCATTTTGAGAAAAAATTATAAAATTTCAAAAATTGGGTGTTACTATTCATAATCTCTAGTTTGATTGGTCGGGGGGTGTTAAAATCTCAAATATTCATACTATGCAAGATGTTTCATTATTCAAAGGGAAACATACCGTGGAATCTGGGGATGTTACATTTTTCCAACATTCAAATAATTCCTTCCTCAAAATTTCTAGAATATTACTACATAAAAAGATTTTGGTGGTTCTTCATCATAAGTTCCTCGGGTTCCCATGTTGCCTCTTCAAACATATGATTTCTACATAGAACAGTCACCATATGAGACGTCCGGTTCCTCAACACTTGTTATCTAGTATCAAGAATTCTAATAGGATATTCACAATAAGACAAATCGGGTTCCAGTTCTATTTCATTATAGGTGAGTACATGTGTTGGGTGAGACATGTATTTTTTCAAAAATGATACATGGAACACATCATAAACATTGGAAACACTTGGCGTCATTGTGAAACGATACGCCACAACTCCAATTCGTTCTAGAATTTCGAAAGGTCTGATGTACTTGGGACTTAATTTTTATTTCCCACCGAATCGTATGACAACCTTTCATGGAGATAACTTACAAAAAAAATTATATCATAATTGAATTTCCAAATCTTTCCTTCAGTTATCATAATAGATCTTTTGCCAACTTGGAGATTCTTTGATGTGGGTTTGGATAACCTTCACCTTTTCCATTGTTTTCAGAACATGTTCTGGGACTATGAGTTTTCATTAACCAACATCATCCAAACAAGTCGGTGTGTGACATGTCTTTCCATAAAATGCTTCATATGGTGCCATATGAATACTTAAATCGAAACAATTGTTATTGGACCATTATACTAGAGGTAAATATTTATCCCACATACCTTCAAAGTAAAGTGTGAAAAATTTCAACATGTCTTCCAACGTTTGAATAGTCCGTTTTGATTGTCCATCAGTTGGAGGGTGGTACCCTATGTTTAAACAATGTTCAATATCCAAGGCCTTCTGAATACTTTTCTAGAAATATGATGTAAAATGGGGATCATGATTAGAAATAATCGAAAGGGGTAATCCATGATGTCTTACAACTTCATTAATATATAGTCTTACAAGACATTAAAGTTGTAAATATTCTCTTATAGTATAAAAATTAGATGACTTGGTAAGAAGACCAATAATGAACCATATTGGATCATTCATTCTATGAGTCTTTTGTAACCCCATGAAAAAGTCCAGCGTAATATCATCCCATTTCCACTCAGGTATGGGAAGAGGTTTCATGACTCCTATAGGATGTTGTCTTCCAGCTTTAAATTATTGAAAAACCATACATCTTGACATATAATTAGTAATATATCCTTACATGTTGTCTCACTACGAATTTTCCTTCAATTATCTATACAACGTAGTGCTTTCAGGGTGTATATAGAAATTGGAGCTATGAGCATCATCCAAAAATTCCTTTTTTAGATCAGGTATGTCAGGAACACAAAACCTCTTCCCAAATTTTAAAATCCCATCTTCATATATGAAGTCGATTAATCTTCCAGAATTCATAGCTTTAATTTTATTTTGAAGCTCTCCATCATCAGTCTGAGTACTTTTTATCCTTTCTAGTAAAGATTTTTTAGAAACCATTTGAAAAAGTAATGATGTTTCACCTTTTACAATTATTCCCATATCCATATTTACTATATCAATGAACATATGACCCCTTTAAAATATCATCTTTTTCAAAACTCCATGATCATTTCTGCTCGAAGCATCTGCAACCTTATTTTCCATCCCTATGTGGTAGTGTATTGGGAAATAACAATACCTGAATAGTTTGCGCAATTTCCATTCCCTCATGTTTAGTTCCTTTCAAGAGAGAATATTCTTCAAACTCTTGTGATCAGTATAATTCTCACATTTTTCACCATTGAGATAGAGTCTCTATATCTTCAGAGCAAAGATTACAGATTCAAACTCAAGATCATGAGTGGGATAGTTTTTCTATGAATTTGTAACTTCCATTACACATAGTCAATAACCCTATCATTCGACATAAGGTCACAACAAATTCCTTTCTTTGAAGCATAACTATAAATAACAAACCCATCAATCCCTGATAGAAGAGTCAATATAGGTGAATTGACTAATATTCTATTCAGTTCATCAAAACATTCTTCATAATCTTTTGTCTAATCAAATTTAACCCCATTACTTGTGAGCTTGGTTAATGGGTTATCCATTCGGGAATCCTTTTAGATGAAATGCCGATAATTACCAACCAAACCAATAATACTCTATACCTCAATTATACTTGTCAGTGATGGCCATTCCTGGATGACCTTGGTCTTTGGAGGATCAACATATATTACATCTTTAGAGATAATATGGCCATGAAATGAAATCTTCTAAATCCAGAATTCCGACTTGCAGAAATTCCCTAATGATTAATTTATACTTAGTGTCATTATAATATTGTGCAAGTGATTTTTTAGATATTCGTAGCTTTTGGATTATACCAATATATCGTCATTAAATCCCATTACCAAGTCATCAAGATATTCCTTGAAAATACTTTTCATTAGATCCATGAAGACATAGGGTGCATTAGTCAGTCCAAAAGGTATTTCTGTAATCTCACAATTCCCATACCTAGTTCAAAATACTTTCATTGAAATGTCTTCCTTTTTCACACACAACTAATGATATCCAGATCAAAGGTCAATCTTTGAAAAATATTTAGCTCCATGAAATTGATCAAATAAATCATTAATGAGAGGTAGGGGATACTTTTTCTTTATTGTTATATCATTTATATCTCTATAGTCAATGAAAGACCACATAGATCCATCTTTCTTCATAACAAAAAGAATAGGGGCTCCCCATAGAGAAACATTGGGGAGAATTAATCATTTATTACTCACATCTGATAGTGGTTTCTTTACCTCCATTAATTCCACAGTGGAAATTCTATAAGAAGTCATCGATATGGGCCTAGAACCAATAATTAAATCAATGGAATACTCAATTTCTCATTCTAGAGGATGTCCAGGTAAATCCTCTGAAAAAATGTCAACTTAGTATTTTACAATAGGTACATCCTCTATTTGAACATTCTTTTCCTCGCCCATAGTTATTTCACACTCTTCCTGCCCAATAATTTAAATTAGTAAAGCTACAGGGAGTGGAACTAGATATTAATCAGATTGTGACGTTTCTACTCTAAAGATAAGGTATTTTCTATCATCATAAAAAATTGAAATATCCTTCTTCATACAATAAATTTTCACATAATGGTCTGAAATCCAATAAATACGAAAGATTATATCGAATTAAATCATGGGTATGACGATTAGATTAGTGGATAAAGAAAATTTATATGCCCTAATGTCAACTAATTCACAAAACATTTTTGCAATGATACATCCCTTATGAGTTTTGACTGATAAATCCCTAGTTAAATTAAATTGGTAATATCAATTTTTTTTAGTAATATAAGAAGATATGAAACAATGTGATGATTGTGATTCAAATAATTCATTGGCTATACCTGAGGAAACCATAAAATTACCTACCACCACGTATTTCGAGGAATAAACATCAGAAATAGTGATCACTTAATATTGGACTTGATATCGTGGCCTTTTCCATGGTATGTTTCCTTGGAACATAGGACATTTATTTGCATAATGCTCAATTTCTTTACAATTGTAGAATTCAATATTGACAACCTCTTTCTTTCCCTTTCAATCATGAACTGGGTGACCTTTTTCCCCACACCTAAAACAGACTCCCATTCCCTTCATGTAAGTAATTTGGTGTTTCTTTCCACATTTACCATAGGATTGATATTCGGCTTTTACATTCTTCCCATATATTTCAATTTCCAAAGAGTTCAACATATCTATTATTCTCATTGATTTCTTTAATTTTGTAAGACATAGAGAATTCCTTTTTGGTCTTGATAGCACAGAAGAAAATATCTTCATATGATGAGAAGGATTGTGAGACTAATTCTCGATGGAGAAATGTTTTTAACCCATCAATGAATTGATCAATATTACTCATTGGGTAATGAATAAAATCAACTGCATGCCTTGCTAACCTTGTAACATTAGCCTCATACATTGTGATATTCTACCCCTTCATTTTCCTTAGACTCAAAAATTGACATTCCATATTTGCTGGAAGGTCACAAGGAAAGTATTTTTCTATAAAATTCCCTTTAAACTCCCTCCATTCCATATTTAACACTTCTTCATCTTCCTTTTTGTTTTGATTTAATGAACAATATTGATCTTCATCTCCCGTGAGGTGATAAACTACTATGACAACTTTTTTCCTTTCTCTTCTCCCCATAGCATGAAATATTTTCAAAAAGAAAATTATCCTTTTCTCAGCTACAAATGAATTTTTTAGTCCCATTGATTGTTTGTGATTTTTGCCTCATGAATCGATCTTACATTGATCCTCTGCATTGTGGATCATAGTACTCCATATGGGTAAGGTTATTATTCATAACCCGAGTGGGTTTTCATAGTATGGTGATAAGCTGATATGCACTAGTTGTATCACCAGCTCTACTAAAATTATCTAGAGTCAGAGGGAAGTCCCTACATGGATTACATTTGTTGATACAGTTCCCATTCCTTCCACTATGCACCATTTCTAAACAATGGCATATAATACAATATTTTATGAATTGCAATACATAATTCCAAACATGTAAAACACATAACATAAATTTAATAGTTTATGGATATATTCCATAATAAAAAAAAATCCATTGAGGAGGTATATACTCAAGCCCAAAACTGTTTTTTTCGGAGTTTTCACTCTTAGGTACATCTGTGCCAGAGCCACCTCTACATTCTTGTATCCAGACATTGATGTATTTCATGGAAAATACACAAAATATCTACATTACCAAAATTCTAGGATGTTATTCTATAGTAACCCTCAAATCCTATCTTATGGTAATGTGCTCTAATCAGCGTTTATCTAAATCTAGTTTCTATGGTTTGTAATAAACATCCTTTAATAACAACTGTAATTCCCCAACCCTAGTTACCCTGAGTCAGTGCAATATTACATATCATTGGCATGATCACAAGATATCCAGTCCCGAAAGACTAATTAGTTTAGTGGCCTTGGTAGTAAAACATGCATACATATGTTTTAGATTACCACATGAGATAAAAACAACAACAACATTTTGTCCCCATTGAACACACTTATATCCCTTAGCCTATCCCTACAAGTAAAAAATAAAATCATTCTTCACATTCTGGGGAAAATAAAACATAGTAAGGGGTGAGCATAGATTCCCATTAAGGATAATAATATACCATAAACTTCATAAATAAGAAAAAACATTTAAGGAAATGTATAAAACTAAAAAAAAGTCATTTAAACATAAACATCAACATAATATGGAAATGATAAATCAAATAATTCCATTTACTTATTCAGTTGGATATTCTACTAGTCGAATAATCACATGTAATATCAATAGAGAATTTCATAATGATGGAATGCATAATGTCAGATATCATAACCACAAATTCAAGGCCTCATGCCAAGACTAAATATAACATTTTTTCAAAGACTTATGCCAAGAAACTATTTTATCTCATGAGACCTACTGATAAATCAAGGAGCTATATCAGACTCCACCCATCACATACTAAGTCCAATGCATTTTTCATATGAAAAGGTAGAAACATATCCTAATTTTTTTTTATTAAAAATAGCATACGAAATGTTAATACATTAACCATAAACCAATAATGGTATAAAAAGTACACATCTATAGTAAAAAATATCACAAAACCTAGAATACAATATGGAACATTTGTATCATAATAAACTAACTTCGAGCAAGTGTAAAATCTATTAAAGGATGTTGACATAGATGAAATGAAAACTATTTGAGAGAAATACCTCTTTCCATTTTGAAATAATTTATGTGTCATGAAATTATAAATGAAAACATATATTTTGAAAATATTCCTATAATCTTGTAAGGGAATCATCAAAGGTGTTATAACAGCATATAATTAGCACACCCACCATATAAGTTAAAAAAACATTCTTACCTTAATTTTTTGAAAAGGTCATAAAGTACCTTATTTAGAAAATGACGGAAAGATTCCTATCAAACCAGTTTATAAAAAGTCAAACAAGGGTATACATGAATTTAATTATTAGTCTCATAAATTTTAAAAATATATTGAAATACATTTTTATGAATAATGAATGTGGATGATAAGGAGGACCTAGTAGATTCTCAAGTAAAAACAACCTCGGATAATAAAGAGATTGTGAAATTATCCCTTACCTTGTTCTTTTCCATGGTCGAGGGTACGTTAACCTCATGTATAATAGTTAAATAATAATTATTAAATTATACAAGAAAAAAATACATAAATATGATATCATAATATTTCTTTGTTAATAATATTTTAGTAGTATCATTGTTTCGGGTGTTAACTGATTTGTTTTCCTTTATATGTTTTGTTACATATGTCATGTTTGTTATGTATAGGATGTATTTGATTCATATATAGAATGATATAATGTTCTTAAATATTATTTTTAATAATAAAAGAATATTATTCTTGAATGTTTATGATGGGGAATGAATCTCATCATGTTCGTGGAGACAGTAATACGTACGTACGCCGGAACGCTACATCCAATTAATTTTTTAATTTAAAAGGGATGAAGACCAAATCATACATAGGTATATAATTATTGAATTATAATATAAAATTTTATATATGTTACGTATGATCATTAACACCACACATTATACCTTCCATGTATGGTATGAACGAGTCATATGACGTTTAGGGGGCGGTAGTCTGCACTTTCTCAAAAGAAATTATCATATATATTCAACATGAAAAGAATAAACGTATGATATAAAAGATAATTAAACAATATTAAAATTAAAATAAATATAAAAAATATCATATATAATTAGAGTTTCATCATAATGGCCACCATAAGAAGTGGTAGTATAAGATTGAACAATCATAGTTTCATGAGGCAGTAGTTCGCCGTCCACAGAATCAATAGGTTCTATACCCATTAGACGGATGTGTTGGTATGTGTAGTTCAAATAACTCTCATAATAACAACCATGTATATTCAGGATAAAGGTTTTTTTATAAAATAAAGGAATAAATAGAGTTTAGGGGGTTGGAGAAGTTAAATAAAAAAATAACTTAAGAGAAGATGTTACCTTTAAATCGGTTAACTCCACTTGGTTTGAACCAAAAGGCTTCAACGAAGTTCCTTGTGCAAATGATAAGTATTCTAAGAGGAAGAGATGGATGTACGGAGCTTAATTTTTTAGATCTTGGATGAGCCAAGGGGCTTGAGAGGTGTGAGAATTGGGTTAGAGGTGAGGGATTTTTAAGGGGGAGGAGCGGTAATTTAAGAATGTATGAAAATATTATTTTACAATATAATGATATTATGGTTTTAAAGGTCCAATACTCATTAAAGTAGAAGATACAAAGTATCATGTTCGAAATAAAATCAACCAATGAATATTGGACAGGTTTTAGATATTGGTCTAATTTTTATAATCACATTTATTTCAATCATTCTTTAATGATGTAAACACCGCATCATTACTATGTCATAAATAATTTTATTTATTTGTTATATAAAAATTATAAAAAAATACCATGATGTAGGAAATATTTTTAGTTTTAAAAGGAATACTTATTGTCGAATGGATAACTTATATAACCCCATGTAAAAAAGTGATTTACTAAAAGATATATGTTTATGTTATTTTTGTCATTACTTTAAATTAATTAACATAAAGTGTCTATACCACTCTCATGTTGATCCATGGGGTCCCAAAATCGGCCCAAGGATTCCCATGGTCAGACATGTATCTTTGAATTGGAATAAGACACATGTTATGGTAATTTAATATTATTATAATAATATTTTTTTACCCTTATTTACAATATTTACTCTTTATCCATGGTAAATTAAATATTTACTAAAGTAAATGTTCACAATTTATAAAAAAAAGTTACCTAGTTAAACAATTTTTACATATGGAATTCAAATATGGAATCCATTTACCCAAATTCAAAACACAGAAGTGGCATAAATTAGTTTAATATTAATTCCCGTTGTCAAAACAAATGAATTTTTTTTTGATATTATAACTATCAAAATATTGACACTTGTTTATGTTCAGTTTAAATATGAAATTACACCCAATGACCTAAATTATATTATATGATAAAAGTATAATCTAATGATACTTTAAAACGCTCAAATGTATACTTTATCACTATAAATTCATTCTATTAAAAAAGTGGGTTTTAATAAAAATTTAGTATTATTCACTATTAATCCAAAATTAAAAGATTTATGAAGAGTACACAAAATTCTCCCTCAGCTAATTTTGATATTTAGAATCCACAATAGAAATCCATTTTATTTTTTTTTAAAAAAAATTTCATAATGTGGGTGTTACTATTCATAGCGGCTAGTTTGATTGGTGGTGGGGTTTTAGAATCTCATAGTTGCGTACAATGCAAGATACTACATTATTCAGCGGGAAATGTACCATGAAATCATGGGGTGTTATAATGAATAATGATGTTCTTAAAAAACATTATGACATCATGATGAGACCATGAAGAGATAATCGTCTATACAAAAAACTAACTAAGCATCCACCTTATATTAATTGAATTTATTTCATGGGTCACATCATCTTTGAAAAAGTTTGTCATTGAACCCATATAAAATTCATGAATTTTTTTATTCGGAAAATCCAAAAAACTGATATCAAAATATCAATAAAAATAATGGGTTATTATCTGATATTAATTCCGGAATGTTTTCATTTGAAAGGACAAATTTTGTTCATGAAATGAATGTGGATGGTGTTTTAATTTTATTTATGATGTGTGAATTATTTCCACTGGTTGAAGATTAATTTTCATACCATACCGATTTTTATCCTACCCATTCCAGGTGAAGAGTCTACCATGTTTTGTGATTCATCCAGAGTTAGACCTAGAGAGGTATTTATGCATGGAGACTATATTGGTACCTATATTCCCTAATATTAGAGGCCACATGAATTTAATTTCCCAATTAATGGTATTATATAATCAGTTGTGGAGTATGTATAAATGTGTTTCTAGAATTAACAATTAGGTGAACTGTTTAGTGTGCATAATAATAAAGAAGCATAATGTATATGATTTTGCAGTGGTATTTGAATATTCATCAATATAGATTGATTGATTATATTAAGAAATTTGATTTTTGGGAAATCCTATACACCAGAGAATGAAAGTAGTGTTTTTGTCTCATTGAGATATAACACACAGACTCAGGTAGTCCCGGAGACCATCTCTATGTTGAAGATGATTACGTTGTTCACAAATATTCTTGTGGATATTCAATTATGGTGGGAACAAATGAACTTGGAATCCTTATCCTTTGAGTCCACACTATTGAGAGGGATTAATAGGCAGATGCAAGAGGATCTGGATTATTTTACCAATATAGAAATAAATGAGTTTGGTGATTCATCCTCTGATTTGATAATATATAAGGATGATTTTATCTATTTCCAAGGCTGTGTTGTTGTTCCTATGTATACACATGAGGAGATGATGTGTGATTTTTATTCCTCATTGTGGGAGGTGAATCATAGGTAAATGAAAATGTACCACGACCTAATTAAATAGAATTAGTGGATAAACAAGAAGAAAAAAACTAAAAGTTTTGATATATAATGCATCACATGTTAGTAGGTTATTGAAAATCAATAATGTCCCAATTTATATTTTTTACACATTCTTATCTGGGAATTGATATCGGATAACATTATAAAGGACTTTGTTGTGGTTATTCCAAGGATTCATTTGATGAATGACATTATATGAGTGATTTTGGACCAATTAGCAAAGGTATCCCACTTGTTTCCAATATATGAAACTTTCACAGTTTATTGGTTGGGTGAATATTATGTTTGGAAAATTGATTTTTCTCATGGGATAAAAACAAGTGTAGTTTAATGTCCTGACTCATGCTTTACATCACACTTCCAGAAATGCATACAAAATTCATTGGGTTCCCAAGTGTATCTGAGTATTTATTTTTCACCCTGGACAAATTGGATATATTTGCATATCATTCTGGTTTTAGAGGTCATGACGAGGTTAGGCGTCCAAGATCTTAGTTAATCTTGGGTGAAGTATTTATCTCTTTTTGAGATGACCTATAATAACCTTTATCATAAGACTATTTAGATGCCACCGGATGAGGAACTTTTTTATAGGCCATGTGAATAACTGCTATGTTGGATGGAGGGGGTGAATATGAGTTGATGTGACTTAGTATCATTCAGGATACATCATATCATGTTTTTTTGATTCTGATATGTGTGTCTATAATATAGAGTCGAGTGATGCTTTACGCTAGTAGAAATTATCAGCCTCTTTAGTTTAAATTTAGAGGTTTTTTATTCATTCAGGTATCATAGATATTGGTTCACCATAGGTTTTAAATGTATGTAAATTTTAATCCAAGGACTATTGTCTCATTTTTAATTTTATATAGAATCAGACCAGTGGAGTATTGATTGGATCATACAAATAGGTATAGTGATTTTCATGATTTTTTATTCATGTGGAATGCCATTATTACTATCACCCTGACACTTCATAATGTGAAAAATATTTATAATTGTTCATCTTGAGATTAATTTATCCATTCATGACCATATAATTCATGTTATGGATCATTGATATATTTTCTTGTGGGTAAATACAATCTATTTTTTCCAGGTGTAGTGGTAGAAAGGCCATGTATTAGTGAAGAAATGTGAGAGGGGAGAATATTTGTGGGATCAGTGTATAAATATTTTTAACATTGAATAGTAGTGATTCATGGGAGTATAGATATAGAGAACCAAGATTGACTTACTTGGTTATTTCATTACTATTGTATAATGCATAATACAAGACACAAAAAGACTCCCAAGGACCATATTAGTTTAGTGTCTTTGGAAACTCAAAACATATTCTTCTAATCATGGGGAAATATCTTCAACATCTCTTGTAAAGATCTCCCACTTTTGTTTTCCATCCTAAAACATTCATTTATTTCCTAAGGAATAGAATACATAAAAAGGGTGATCTCAAATGATCAGTAATGTTAAAAGTGGTGGAAATAAAACAAACCATATACATTTGAACATAAAAACATGAGCATAATGTTTAAACATCAAAATATTGAGTCATGAAATAAATTTTGATAGTTCGTACGGTGTAGATCATAAAGGAACATTAATCATGATAAAATAACATGGGAATAAACCATTAAATTGTAGAAAACCATGAAGCACATAATACGATTTCCATAATAGCCAATGCATTGTTTCCAAGACCATCATAGCTGACAAAGTCCATTATTGAACCAATATTATTTTCCATTCTAGCCATGTATTACTGAACCAGATTTACCTTCCATTCCATTCATGTCTATGTCATGAGATATAAAACAATACACAATGCAATGGAGGGAGATATAGGTACCACCAATCTCATAATGAAATCATTCTTACATGTTCCACATAACATAAATTATTAATCATAGAATATCCCATGAAATAAAATGGGATTCTTAAACATCATTTCATCATAACATAATCCATATATAATAAATGGATATCAAAAAAATAGATCAATAATAAACATAATAAAATTAATGTAATAATAGGGATAGAGAAATTCCCTATTTCATCTTAAAAGGAAAATTATATTGATAAAACACTTGAACTTAATTCGAGAGGAAAATATCATTTGTTCATCAAAAATGTTTTCTTTTCTCAAAATGTCATGCATATTTTAAAATAAAAAAATTTAATTGAAAATAAAATTTTATTCATGTAATGAAAATTTTATGGAAATAATGCGCCTTGAAAGTGTAATTTTTTTTCATTTCTTATAATAAAGAAAAACAATCACCTCGTACTTTTTTCAGAAAAGTCAAAAAGTACCTCATATGGTAAAAAAATGATTGATTCCTTCCTTACCATGTTTTAAAATTAAAAAATGGGTAAATATTACTCTAAACTGACATTGATGAATAATAATAATTTTAGAAAAACATTTTTAGAAAAATTAACATGGATGATAAATATACCCCCTTTAATACTTACGTATAAACAATCTCAGATAAAAATGAGATTGCGAAATTATCCCTTAACTCAGGTATGATTTCTTACATATGTGTCTAAAACTATTATATAGTGTGTTTAAACATATTATAAAATTTTTACAGAACCATAATAATATTTATAATATAATTTATGATTCGCATATGGATTTATATTACTCATTCATTTATCAATTCCATGTTAAATAATCATTATGGATAATAATTGTTTTATTTATATTACGTATTTGGACTTGTTATTCATTATAATATTTTATGGATACTGATTTATAATATTCTAAAATGTAAAACATTATTTATATATCATATATATTCTGTATATAAATATATATAATAGATATATAAATGGAATGGAATACACCTTTCATAAGAGATGGTATGTCGTATGTACGCATGAATGCTGTTTTCGTTTGGTTATTAAATTGAAAGGAAGTAAGTAAATGAAACACACAAACATATATATAAATAAATAAATTATAATTATTATTTCATATATTTCATGATTATTTATTATATATACTTTATAATCATTCTTGAATGGTTAACAAAGAGAATGAATATCCTCACGTTGTGGAGTCGGCAAGCTATACGTACGCATGACTGACAATATCATTCACATAGATATTGAACAGTATTGAAGTTGAATAGTTTATAATATATCATAATTAGTATCATGTTATAATAATCATATATAGTAAAAATTTCCACCGTAATACCCATCCATGTAAGGTGGTGGTGAAAAACAGATTACACTATAGCATGGAGACTGTAATCCGTACATATGAATACGTGGTGAATTTATTATTCATAGGATAGATAGAATGTGAAATAGGGTTGTTTCATATTTATAATAATATATCTGTTTATTATTGATACTGATGTTATTACTTTATAATGAAACAACTAAAGCAGATGATGTAGAAAAAGAAATAAAGTTGAATGAATCGGTAGAACTGATTACCTCTTCCTTAACGTGCCTCGTTTAAATTTTATATCAGGGCACAAAAGTGGATATTTTGAGAGGACCAGAACCACTCTAAATTAACTATGGATGATGTGAAAAGAAATGGTCTGGGGATGGTTGATTTTGAAGGCTCAAAATGGAGTGAAGAGGAGACAGAGGAGGTTCCCTTTTATAAGAGAGTAGAGGGGCACTTTAGGAATGTTCCAAAATATTACATTATAATAAATTAAATTTCGAATTAAAATACTCCACAACCTATTTAATTATAATATATGTTTATTTTTTTATAATAAACATAATCTGATAATTTTTTGAAATTTTTTGATTATTTTTTATCCTTATATTTTTGGTTTTAAACTAAATTTACAATTTTAAATCGTACAGTGATATCATGTTATTTACACATTGTGGATTATTGTAATTATCATATCATGTCAAAAGACCCATAAAAAGTTATTTATGACAAATTTGGACCTATATTTACAATTTATCATAATAATTGATTTTTAAGAATTTAATTTCATTTAATAAACTATTTTATGTTTTATGTTTTGAATTATGTCAATTTTTGATACAATTTATATGTGACTTTTTTAAAAACTCATAACAACCTTATTAAGTTGATTTTTTTTATTAAATCATCCATAATATGTCAATTTCATCCAATAAATTCTTGTATCATATCAAATTGTTCAAATTAATTTATTTTAATATTTATAAACTCATTTATTTGAATCATTCATTAATGAGGTAATCACTACATTATATTTGTGTCATAAATAAAAATATTTATATAATATATAAAAATTATTAATAAAATACCATTATTTAGGAAATATATTTATATTTATAATGAAAATTTATATACAAATATATCATTTATATTACCCTGTATTAAAATCGATTTAGTAAAAGATATATTTTTAGGTTATACATATCATTACATTAAATTAATTTTTAGATATTGTCATTTTCACATCCATGTGAATACATGGGGTCCCAAAATCGTCCCAAGGATTAAAATGGAAAAAAATATCACATAAAATAGTATTATGGCATATTTATGGGTAGTTTGATATTATTATAATATTTTTTACACTTATTTACCTGATTTACCCTTTAACCATGGTAAATAAAATAATCAATGAAGTTACTATTTATAATTTCCAAAAATAAATCATAATGATTTACACAATTTGAACCATATGATTCCAAATATAGAATCCATTTTTATAAATTATAAACATAGATGTTGAGGTAATTAATTTAAAATTAACCACATTGTCGAAAAAAATGGGTTTATATTTAAATCATTGCAAAAGATATAAATGTTCTTAAATATGAATTCAATGTAAAATTAATTAAAATGACATAAATTGTATAAAAATCTAAAAATATATTATATTTATACTTTAAAACTATTTATTATTACAGTTTATCCATATAAATTTTCTCTATGAAAAAGTTGTTTTTAATTAAAATTTAGCGTATTTTAACTATTTCTCAAACTATGAAAGTTATTAGAAAAATATAGAAAAATTATACAGTGTAAATTTTTATGTTATTATTCCAATGAAAAGGATTATATTTTCAAATAAAACTTATAAAAGTTTCAAAAACATTATTTAAAATGGGTGTACCATCAAAAGGTTGTAAGAAAATATTTGTTTAAAAAAAATACTTATTTTATCTAAAAAATTGTATTTGTTCTCATATCATGTGTAAGATGAAGACTAATTTTATATAGAATTCAAAATGTGGTTAATATTATTAATAATTGATACATTATATAATATTTTAATTATATATCATTGTTTAGTAAAACTTGGTATTGCATACCTTGCAAGCTATCAAGGAAGGTCCCACTTGAGTGTAACACAAGCCATATAAGTGTTGGATATAGTGAATGATATCTTTGGTGTTTCTTGTACCATAATCCAATTTTTTTTATACATTGAAAAAAATCTACACTCAGTGTTGTGGGAATGAATTCTATCAAAAGAACATGAAATTGTGTGCAACACAAGACAAGAATAGTATTGCATATAGTGGAAGCTAATACAGTGTTGAATATAGCTCAAGATAATCATGGTGTCATGAAAAACCATGATATAAATGAAAATAAATGAATATATCTCATAAAATCTTAGTGTGTTACATTCTTCCCCCCTTAAAATTAATTTTTCCCTCGAAATTCGTCGGGGTTATCAATAGATTTCTACTAGAAAGTTTCTTTAATGGAAATCCACATCACAGAAAGGAATACTAAATCTTCATTTTAAAAATGGAATGTTAGAAACATAAAGGTTAGCCAATGTAACTCATCATTGGGTTTCCACATACAATAAAATTGGTGGGATGTTAAAACATGGACATGAAAGAGAGATTTGATCATCAAGTTATGATGGATAGTGATAGAGAAGAAGATTTGGAGAATGTTAATTACCAAAAAATTCATAAATCTATGATGATTTAAGGGACCATATGATTCATCTAATAAGAAAGTACTAAGATTATATTATTGGTTTTCATGATCATTTTCCTAAATTTGATGAATTTTTTCGTTATATGGAAATACATACTTGATTTCAGTACCATTAATTGTTCACGGAACAATTTCCAATTCAACTGTTACTTAATGATATGAAGTTGAATTTTTCATTCATGAAGTGTCAGTAGATCATATTATAGAATAATAGTTTATCCCATCTATCTCTATCAAAAAAAGGTTAGATCAACTTATTAAATATATATAAGTCCATCTATGGTGAGATAAATCATATATGGTTCAAAAACTAGAATTAAACATTATCTATCTTAAGGTTTAATAAAAAAACTAATTTATACTAACTAGGGACTTAATGTAGGATAGTGTTAGGTAATAAATTCCTGTCCCAGTTAGATTTTGGGTTCGATTCCCGCATCCTTGTCCGACATGACTAGTTGTCTGCTGTCTGAAGGGTTTCCCTATTTCTAAAACTATACTATTTTAACATTCTAAAAATAAATTAAAAATAAATGTTATAGTATTAAAAAATACACTTTGATATTCTACATAATCCATTCCATCCTTTAGGATTTTCAAAAATACTTCTGTCCAATCTCACAGTATAGAGAAAATAATTACCATAAAGGCCATATAACAAGCTTGTGAATACCATCATTTATCTCTCATATATCATAAGATATATCTTGTTGGTCACATTCCAAACATTTGAATGAGTTCATCATGAATTCAATTGAGTAACGGTAATAACATTAATTACCATATATCCTTATTGAAAACATCCATGTTTCCTTATTCCAAAACATATTGGATATATTTTTTAATTCCTAAAACGTGGTATACTTCATATGTGACAACATAACCCATATTATAAAAAACCATAACCAGTTCCAATATAACTAATATCATCCAACATATCTTTATAAAAATATCATTATCTCAACATAATTCTCATATGTAGGGTTATCTTTCCCTTAATCATCTATTTATTAGTAATATCACAATTTCCTTAAATCAATTTTCTTATACATTATAACTATTAAAAAAAATCTTAAAAATCCTTTGAGAAAAATATAAACTGATAACTGTTATATAATTCACCATTCGTCATTCGTGGATTCAAATAAACAAAAAAATTCATACTACTACTTTAATGGTAGGCATGGAATAATATTTTCCTTTCCTTAGAAGTAGAGGATTATGTCTGGGAATTGAGTTGGGTAATGCCTATCTTTTCCATAGATAAGATATTAAACTCCCTAATAATTCTTCACTCTATGAGCCTTTTCCCCATAGAGATAACATATTTCCTACCATTTGAGGTATTCTTAAAGGGTCTTCTTCCCTTCTTATTGATATGTAGGAATATCTATATTCTTTCCTCTATGTTCCTCACCACGGGAACACACATGAATGTATATCTTTTTCATATTCGATGAAATAGGAATACCACTAAAGTTCACCTTGTTAATCATATACCACAATTACTGATTCTCCATAATCGAAATATCATTCACTCTCATCATTACACAATTTTGTTGCTCATATTCACGAATTTGATCATCTGATTCAATGTTTACCAAAATCTTTCGGGTTCTTTCCATTGACAAAAACACACAAATAGTAGTGTGAGAGGAAAATATCATTCTTAGAAAACAACATAATTTCAATCTCTGACATATTAGGTTAAATCCTAGATTATTTATGATCCTTAAAATAATTCTCAGACTGTAACCCAGAGTTATACTTAACTTTTATTACATCTGTAGACATACTGTAGATATATCTATAGGGATCTCACTAATTTTTTCACATCCTAGTTTCTATAGGTTCACTGAACCTTCACTCTAATACTAACTATAGAGACTCGGAACATAATCTTCTAATCACGGTGAATAATCTTTATCATATCTCATAAATATATTGACCTTATATTTTCCTATATAATCCTTACTTTATAGTCCAATAGATCCATTTGGATTCTTGATTAGAATCTATAATTATTAGAGAACATGACCAATGTAAGGTGTTACTCAAATACACCATTAATGTCCATAGATCACAGTCTCAAAATTTCTTATTGTTTATAAATATTCCACTCAAATGTTTCATTAGTTTGAGGATGAATGGAAGTGAAGATGTTCAGCTAAGTGTTTAGATCATATTTGAGACTTTTCCAGAACATAGGGGTGAATCGTGGAACCCTATTGAATACAATTGATAATGGAAATACATGTATATGTACAACTTCTCTAATTTATTTTCATTCAAGTTTACTGAGTGAGAATTCCAATTAAATTGTGACAGTGTGAGTTAACATTGTAATATGGTAAAAAAAACACATCTATCATTCTTTCCTCTGGATGTCTTTGGCTGTCTGCTGACATAGTCTATGGTGATGTTTTCTCACATCCATGTTGTTAAGGATAATGGATGCATCATCACTATTTTCTTTTTCTCCTTTAGATAATCAATTTCTAACATACTACACAATTTGATGTATACTCAGTGATTCCATACATCATATTGTTCTTCCAATACATATCTCAGAGATCTTGATAAATATTTTTTCTCCCTGGGTGAATATTGAAGGTATAGTTATGTGCTTCCATCAAAATATCTTTCCTTATATATTGATTTTATGGTACATATATTTATGACCTAAATCATATGAAATATTTAACAATACATTTTTAGCACTATGTATTATCAATTTCTAATTGCATCCATATTTTTCTGAATTTTCAATTATTATAATTGAGCATCATTTATTTATTGCAAAAGGTTTGATTGATAAATAATTTATGAAAAGATTGTTGATGTTACTTCTTTATCAATTCCCATGTATATCCTTTACAGTTCAAAGATTATTGGATCCTTCTAAATTATAAAAATGGATAAAATTTTGAATATTTCTTATATAGAGCATTGACCACCATATTTGGATTAATAAGATGCTAGTGTATTGACATGTTAAAATTCCCTACATTTTATGAATATAATTTTTGGTTCTTATTAATTTTTTATGTGAATATATATTTTAGGATTTATGATAAGTATATATTTTTAACTTATCCCTAAAGATATAATTCTTCCTGATTGTCAACATGATGATCTAATCCCCCTTCTCTAAATCATATGTGGGATAGTTGTGCTCATGAATTTTCAACTCCATTGAGGTTTATCCTATTAAATCTTCATTTTTATTAGTAAAAATCCAAATCCTTTCATTTAAGCTTTACTATACACCACAATGAGTTCACCACTTTTCATTATTTTGATTTTTTATTCAGTGATAAATATATTTTACAACTCATTGAAGTAGAATTATTATTCAATGGTCTAGGAGAACATCTCTCGCTTCGGATTTATCTTGGTTATTGGGTTTTATAATCATGATAAGTTATTCAAAAAACATCGATAATAACCAGATAGACCATAAGAACTATGGGTCTCTATAAAATCTATTTTCTTAGGTCACTCCTCAGTCACCTTTGACTTTAAATGCTCAAAACATATTCAATTTATGTTGTCAAAATCCCCATGAATGTTATTTACTCTGTCCAGAACAACAATTTTGTGTACATTGCATAAATTGATCCCCTTTGAAAAGTATTTATCATAGTATTCAAATGATCATCACCTTCCCCTTTTCTATTTTATTATATCAAAATATCTTCAACAAAGAAGACCATAATTTTTTTCGAGGTAATATCTAAAGACTCTATTAATTATGTCCATGAAATTTGCAGGGAAATTAGTGAGCCTAAGTGGAATATCTATGAACACATAGTGTCTATACTTCGTTTAAAATGTAATCGCGGGAATAACTTCATTCTGTCCATTTTATTTGTGACATCTTGACTGAAGGTCCACCATAGGGAAATACATGTCCCACATAGTTGATCGAACAAATCATATATCTATGGAAGGGTAATTTTTTGATTATTGGTATTTTATTGAACTCTAGATAATTAAGGAATATATGAATTGATATATCCTACTTCATGATGAAAAGTACCAGTGCACCCACTGTTGAATCACTCAATCATATATAATCCATATCTAGGTTTTACTCAAATTGCATCATTTTTTATTTCAATTAAATGTTGTCCATTCAATATGGTTTATTATATATTGTCATTGATTCAAGAATATGTTCAATTGGGAAGTCAAAATATTGTTTAAGATGAAGACTAAAAATTTATTCCAGGAATACATTAGCGTGTTCCCTCATAATGGGAATGTCTTCGATCATGATCCCCTCCTTTGTAAAAATTATTTTGTCTACATATGATTTCTAATAAGAAAACAATACCCTCAATTGAGATGATTATTGAAATGGAGATTCATCCTCCTCTATGCACTTCAATATAATTATTGGATAATTCCGGAGATGAGGAGTGATATACCTTAACCAAATGTTGAAAATGAATTTGTATAATGATAGCCAGTGTGTGGCCTATATAGCATCAAAATACTCCAAAGGATGTATTAAATTATTTTTTGGGTGGTTCATTTGAAAAACAGAAACAATGGATGAGTTATATACATTGGATAAATAATTTCCCAATTTTTTATATAAAAAACAACTCAACCTCCATAATTCGAGTTAGTGATAGAGTATTTATAAAAAAAATCAATATACAAAATATTGTGTAGAATCAAAATCAAATATTTTTTTATCTTTTATATATTGAATAACCAGATTACCTTTCACCACATCATTGTTGGGATCAAACTAATAAATATTGATATCATATTTCCATAATTTCTACCTTGGAGGTTGTTGTTATTGATTTTCCCAAATCCCCTAGTATTAGAGAAAAGGATCACATGATTACTATCTTCCTAGTAGTTTAAATATTCCACTACTATATGGTTTTTGAAATAAAACATTCTTTATTCTTCCCCATTTGTGGGATTCTTCATATCCATTTTATAGTTATTTTATACATTCCTCATTCTTACACATTTTAAGATTCTCATAGATCCCTTTATACATTTCCAAGGATGGTTCTTCCCGTAAAATTCAAATGTGGGATTTTTTTTCTTTCATTCATGGGAATTAACTATTGTTCCTATAATACAAAAATTCATATTCGATTTTTTAGAACTGGTCCCATGAGAACATTGAGAATCTCTGGTATCAATTTCAACCATAAGGGTAAAAATAAAATCTCTTGATATATATCAATGTATCCATTCTCCAACACTTTTCATAGACTATGTTATAGTCCTCTAAAGAAGTGATTCACCTTTCTTTTGTTGTTCATGAAAAATATGACACCATATCTTGTATGTCATGTAAAATTTTCCTCATATTCTATAATAGACTCCTCTTCCTTCTTTATTAGTCCATGGAACTCCCTACCCATATTGAGATGGAGGGTTAAATGTAATTATTTGTGAATAAATATTTTAATTAATTTATTCCTATACCTAGAATAAATTTCAATATTAGACATTGTGTACTCGATGAGTTTCTACAAACGAACAACTTCCCCATCAAAATGGTTTACCACTAGAACTAATTTAATTTCATAGGAAAACAACTGGGAATTGAATGTATTATTAATTTTGAAAAAAAATTGTTTTGTGATGAAGGATTAGCATTACCAATAAAAATAAGTTGAATTTGACACATGATGGATATGACTGTAAGTTGCTCTTACTTATGAGAAGGAGGGTGTTCTAGCTGATTCAAGGTATTGTTCATAAATTGATCCAGTTGAGAGAATTCAATATGGATGTTTTGTGTTCCAATTCACACCATATTTTTTCTTTCATTAGGGTAATAATTATATTTTCAATCATATTAATTATTGGGAAGAGTTCCCTGATTAACCACCATTGACTAATAAATGGAAATTACAATTACATGGGATAGAATATATAGCTAAAAAGCATATTAAATGGAAAAAATGAACATAAAATAATATTCATGTCAATAAGAAGTATAACATATCTTCTAAATCCCCAATTTTCAATCACGATTATCTATGGTGATAGCAAAATCCATAGTGTTTATAGTAATGTGCTCTAGTCCTAATCTAAAAAAATAACTAGAGAAACCTGTGATACCTATTATAGAAGCCCTAGCATTTTACACAAAGAATAAATTGATTTTTATCATAATTATACATCAAATTAAAAACAATTAAAATACATTATTGTGTCTTGAGATGAATAAATACATAGTTATAGATAACGAAATTAGAATTAAAAAACATTTATTAAATATTAATAATTAGATCATAAATTCCATTGATCCACTTAAATATACAAAGGATAATATGAGGAATACATTCAAAAATGGATTTTCTAAAAATACCATTAAGGGAATAATCATCTGATTAAATCGTAGCATAGGGGTTATGAGGGTTAAAAAAATTATAAGAAAATGTATGGAACATTAATAGTCATATTTATACATAACATCCAAAACATAGGACCATATAATCATGTAATCATAGAATCAAGGAAACAACATAGAACATGACATAAGAATCAGTAAAGGATAACTTCTGAGGAAATTGCACATGGAGGATCATGAGTCAATGATAAACACCAAGACTATTTCACATAGAGGTGCACGAGTCGAGGATAACCATAATGACCATTTCACGTAGAGAAGAATTTGTCAAGGATATCCCACAAGAACATTTCACAAGACGTATCATGGGACAAAAAAATTTATAATGCATTGTAGTTTTATCTTCAAGAATAAAAAATAACATGTTTATTCATATGTGTTCTGCATGATGAATCCAGCTTAATGATTACCCATATAAAGAATTGTGAATCATTAAAATGCCATAAATAATTAAAAAATTTAATATCTTATTATTGTCCATGAAATAACTGATTTAAAACCAAAATAGAAATTAATAAGACAAAATTGGAATAGATTATGATAATTTATGACAAACGGAAGTGAAAAAATTTTAAAATTTTAATTAATAAAAATTAGAAAACAAACCTTGAAGTAATTTTTATGAATTTTTTTTAATATTATTTATTTAAGGAAAGGAATAATCATTTATATAATACTAAATTGAACCAAGATTTATTTTCATGATAAAATTATTTTAATAGAATAATAATGGGAAATTATAGTAGATAATTAAAGGTACTTTAATACGGTCCTTAAATTTCAATGTCCCCTTTAATCAAGCTTCTTTATTTGGATGAATTGATAATGGAACCTTTTAAAAACATGTATTTACCTATCAATGAAATAATAATTCATGTAGCTAAATATGCTGGAAGATAATCACAGAATGTAGTAGGTGTATGTAATGTGAATTTTGAATTACATTGGGGTAAAGAGAGTGAAATAAGTAAATTATGGAATAATAAATGTTTGGATAAAATCCCTTACCTTCTCTCTAAAAGTGTTCTTGACATTCAATAAATTTCCTAGATAATCAAATTAAATCAATTAATTAATTAATTCTGAAATTTTTTCACATTTATATTAAAGATAATTAGTTATTAAATTAATTTATTGATTTAATAAGGAGTTATAAGATTTCATTTTATCACTCAGGAGTGTTTGTTTCCTTGATTTTCATTATTGGTTCAATTTTTTACATGTATGAAATACAATGTAAAAAGAGAGAAGTATTATATAATTGAAATTGTAAGTTATTAACGATATTATAGAATTTTAATTGGTCTTATATATCATTTTTATATATTTCATTATGATTAATTATAAGAAAAATTAATGATAACCATTTTGATTATTTTGTTGTTCTTCAATCATTACGAGCTAGTTTTGTTTTATTATTTAATTATTCTTATATATACCTATTGAAAACATTAAATAATATATTATATAAAATTTAAAATATATTATATCAATTATAATGGTTTTTTACTGGAAAAATATGTGTTAATTGAAATTTAGATGTCATTTTCTATGAATATGATAACTCGACATATCATAGGCAATTTTTTGAATTTTAGAACAAAATGAGAGGAGAAGAGAATTTGTTATATCATGAAATTTTTGAAAGTTTTTATCCCCATTTATGGATCCACTTTTTCATGGTGTGGATAAAATTTATGGGGTTTAACTAGAAGAGGTTTTTTTTGTGAGATGGGGATAATTAGAAGAAAAAGGGCAGTGCACAACAAACACATGATTTTCCATATCTCTATGTCCTATCCCAGAAATCAATGCTAACCTGGAAATTATTTTATTGCATGGTTGGTACATGATTTTCCAAAAATTTCACAATATTTTGTAAACTATTCACTCCAATAATAGAGGTTCATGGTTAGGCACACAATTTGGTTAAATCATCCACCCATGCTTTGCAAACTATGCATGATTATTTAATTAACCCAAAATTAGTTTCAATTATTCTTGTACCCCCAATGTAACTCCATGTCAACCCCCATTAGAATAGGCCCTCATTCATTATTTTTAGCTCTCTTGACGTATTAAAATCCGTCATGTTTATATTTCATCAGGATTTGATGTACATATCATATATATGATTCTCTCCCAATTAGTGGAAGCTATCCAACTTTATTTCCGATTCATTATTTCTTCTCCAATCATTGAAAAGGTTGGTTCTTTTAATTTTATTATATATTGACCTAGGATGATATATCTCTCTCCAAATTTTAATTATTTTGATTTATTCAATCTTTATTTAGGGTATTAAATCCGGATCCTGTTCTATATGACTATGCTATGTAAATTTAGGGGTTTTCCATTCGTTAGCATTCACTGTCAATCCATAGGTAGATGGTATATAATTAAAATGCAATATTCTGTATTTAAATATTAATTATGTAATTATATAATTTATATTTAATTTTTTACGATTGAGTTATTGAATTGATTATTAAAATTTTTATATTGATAAATTTAGAATATGTCAATTTAGGGACATTGAGATTATAAATTTATATAATCAAATTTTTTATTAATTATGTGATTTTGAGATAGATGATTTGAAAAAATTAGTTGTATAATTAATTATGATATTTGAGTTGTTTATTTGGATAATTAATAGATGTATTATATATAAGATATTGAGTTGTGGTTTGAGATAATAAATTATTAAATAAATTAGGAAATGTTCAGTTTGTCCTTTAGAAAATTAATTGTAGAATTAATTATGTTATTTTGATTTATACATAATAATGAATGAATTTATGAGTTAATTAACTATTATTTAAGTATATAATTAATTTTGGAATTAATTAATGGGTTTAAAAGTTAAAATTATTATTGAATTATTAATGAAATTGGTGTTATTAAATAATTGTTGAGTTTAATAATTTAATTCACGTGATTAATTAATTAATAAATTATTATTTTTATTTTATGTGGTTAGTTAATTGTTTAATTTTACAATATTATAAATGTTACTTGTTTTTTTTTTAATTAATTTATGAAATAGTGTTTTTTATTAATTTTTGATTTGGTAATGGAATCAATGTGGACAATTAGTTTCTAAATTAATTATGCACCGATGAATAGTATCATGGTCATTAGAATGTGAAGTTATTATTAGTAACATGGACATTAATATGTGAAATATGTAATGGAAACATGGTTATTCTATTGTGTGAATTTGGATGGTAACATGTGAATTCATGTTTGAATTAAATAACAGGAACATGGCCATTCTATAATGTGAATAAAAAAATGGTACCAATTCCATTCAATGATTTGATTTACCATAGACATAAATCAGGATCTATCATGAGGTGAATCATAAATTGATATATGGGTGTCTATAAGAACCCAAGGATTTATGTGGTTATATTAAAAATAATCAATAATATGGGAAATCTTTGCTTATGAACTTTATCTATTTTTTTAAACAATCCTAGTCATGTTCTATTGACTGAATGTTGTTTTTGGAACTATAAGTGGGGACCTTATGAGTTTTCTTCCCACACTTATAAGGATTATGAATCATTAATATAACAGATTTCATGGTTTTATGACATGATAAAGGAAAAGGCACTATGTTAGGGGGATGAGTCAAGATGGAGAACTGATGAAGGAACAAGATGTGGTTCGAGGCCCCTTTGGGAGTATTCAGATTCATTATTTGGGGTTTAATGTTAGAAACATGACATATACAATGGAATTTCATATTTAAACATTATATTTTATATTCATTTTCTATTTTTTTTCCATTTTATATAACAATTTTTTCATTTTATGATTACAATTTCTTTAGTTGCTTCTTTCATTATTTTCACTAGTGTGTTACTATAAAAAAACAGGATATAGTCTTCCCATTATTAATATTAGACACTAGATGCTCGTCGGAATCCATTATCAAACATGGATATGCCCATGAGGTCACATGATGAACTGGCATAGGGCACTATTGTTTGGAACCTATGTTGGAATGTTACAAAGTAGTATTAAAGGATTTTTCTTCCAGTTTGATTATTGCATAATATTTGGAAAATTTAGTTGTGATACTAAGATGAGTCATTACATGGTTATGATCTCATGCATTGTAACATCTCGAATCCAGGTGCCACACCACGGGTTCCCCAAACCCAGTTTGTCACATGAACTCAAGCGCATTTACCGAAATGCCAGAGGCTACCGACTGGCAGTGAGGGCCTAAGTCTGATAATGGGGAAATTATGCCCTCAATTTTCAAAGTGTAGCGCAGTGGAGAAAAACAAACATACAACACAAGGTACAAGTACAATGTAGAAAAACAAAATAGTGTAGATGGAACTTAGTAGCATCACAAGTCTATGCTCGGTCCCATTCTCTCCCACTCCTCTACAACAATCAAGTACCTGTATAGGGTCTCCTTCCCTTATCAACACCTTTAGCAATAAAATCTGTTTGGGCCCAAGACATGGCCCAAACATGGTGTGAGAAATAAATCCCAGTAGGAAACCGCCAATGGTCCGTGACCAACTATCAGTTAAAATGTGCAACAACAGTGTGCATTAAGGAAATATAGTAATCTATTAATTACTAAAAAGAAACTACTCCTACAAGTTCCATTACCATTTAATTATTATTCAACAATTCAACATAATTGAATTATATGTTCCTGAGACCTGACCTCGGCCGAAAATCTCCTATACAGTGCCACTGAAAAAACCACATCAGGCTATCTAAAAAGTAGAAGGTAATAACTATACCATGCATGAGCTTTAGCTTGAGAGGTATAACATAAGAAATCACCATAGTGAATACTCAAAGTAAATAATGTCCTTAGATATGAAAATCATTACCCTCAGGTAATCAGAATCAAAACCCTCAGGAGATTGCCCTCAAGCATAATGAATATTTTCCTTAGGCATACAAGATATTTCTCTTAGGTATGGAAGCTACATCCCACTTGCATAAGAAATGTTGCTCTTAGGCTAAACAAAACACTACCCTTAGGATAAGAAAAACACTACCCTCAGGCTAAGAAAGTAACCATGCCGAGCCCAACACATAAAAAAGAAATTTATATTCATTTTCACTCAAGAAAACTCAAAACATGCTTACAATCACATCATACTCATGGGTATCCTGGGAAAATGGCTAAACAATTGAAATGCACCCATGGGTTGGCCCTGGATCAAGGAAATGATCCCAAACAGTAGTTTATAATTTTTTATAAAATAAACCATGAAATTTTATATATATTAATAGTCAAGGACTCAGGTATATGTCACCCCAAACATGGGTGCGTAGCACCACGATACACAAAATCAACTGGACGATTGGAAATAAAAACCAGACCAGCTACCTTGATCTCCTTTGATCGATATACGTGAACGATGCCTCTCGAATCACCCGAGAACAACATAGAGATGAGATAAAAAATTACATGTTCAAAACCAAATAACGTCCCTTAGTTCATGAATTGGAAGGAGAGGTTCAAGAAGAGAGAATAATTCACTCGCACGATTCAAACGAGATGACAATGAAGGAATCAGAGTCTTGGTGTGTGGTAGGGAGCTCCTCCATGTTCCGGCCTTCCCTCCCATGTCTCTCATCGAGTTATATGCTTCCTCTCTCAAAATAGGAGGCCACTAATTGTTTTTAACGAAAAAACATAACTACACGACATGTAAACTCAAGTAAAAAACATGTAATTTCAATATTTTAATCTTTTCCTCTTGCAAAAACCATCCACCGCTTCATTATTAATCTGTCAACTTCATTACACGACATGTATTTATGTGTACATGACATGTACTACCATTCCACTTTTGGCTAATCCCACCACCTTACTATTCACCTACTAACTGATTACATGACATGTATATTCTACGTACACGACTTATAGTTAGTTTTTATACCCTTTATCACCGATAGGGCTATACGGCCTGTATACTCATCCCACACGGCTAAAGTACATGGCGTGTGGAAAAGGACATGGCGTGTACCCACAAATTTTGGTAATTTTCCCCATTTTCCTTATTTTCTCAAAAACAATTAAGGAAAAAGGAAAATAAGAAACCTATAAATCATGAATAAGAACTAGGTTCTTACAAACTTACCCCCTTAAAGAAATTTGTCCCCAAATTGCCCATCCAAAGGTGGGGAAGATAAAGATGAGAACAACTCTGGCCACTGAGCAAGTATGTCGGTCTCTCACTCCCTGGTTTCAGCCTGCACTTGGCCTTGCTGCCATAACACCTTTACGAGAAGAACTGATCGGCCTCAGAGAACCTTCACGCTCCTATCAATAATATGAATCAGATACTCCTTAAAGGATGAATCAAATTGAAGTTCAACATCCTCAGGCTGAAAAATGTGAGACTGGTCTGAGTTATAACAACACACCTGAGATACATGGAAGACATCGTGCATGGCCTGATATCTATTTGGTAACTAAAACCAATAAGCAACCGGACCAACAATCTCCAAAATCTGAAATGGCCCCACATACCTCAGTGAATGTTTACCCTATCTCTTGATCCGGCTGTGTCCCAACCTCAGTGAAACAAGCAAGAAAACATGATCACCATCCATGAACTCCAAGGGTCATTGTCAGTGATCTACATAAGATTTCTGACGAGACTATGTAGTATCCATCCGCTTATATATCAATTGGACCTGCTCTGATGTCTCCTACATGAGAAGTGGCCCCAGTAGATCTGCCTCACTGGCCTTAAACTAGCTCAACTGTGATTGGCATGGCCTACAATATAAATCCTCGTAAGGTTCCAACTCAATAGTTTTCTAAACATTAGTATTGTAGGATGACTCGACTAGTGGTGTGTGCTTCCCCCAAGAGCCGCCAAAGTCCAGGACACATGCATGCAACATGTCCTCTAGAACCTGTATTGCACGCTCTGACTGGCCATCTATTTGAGGGTGGTAAGCTATGCTCAGAAGCACCTGTGTACCAAGTGCCCTATGAAAAATCTTCCAGAAACGAGATGTAAAATGGGAATCCCTATCTGAAATTATATAATGAGGGACCCCATGAAGGCGTACTACCTCTCGGATATACGACTTCCCGAGCACATCAACACCGAAGGTCTCCTTGATCAGAAAAATGTGAACTATCTTCGTAAGTCTGTCCACAAAATCACATATGACATCATTGCCTTGAGGTGACCTCAAAATCCCGGTCACGAAGTCCATCACGACATAATCCCATTTTAACTTCGGAATGTGTGACTGTTGTAATAGTATTGCAGGCCTCGGATGCTCCGCCTTCACTTGCTGACAGGTGGAACATCTCTTAACAAAACCACCTACCTCTCTTTTCATACCCTGCCACCAATACTAACGTCTCAAGTCACGATACATTTTGGTAACTCCGGGATGCACTGCCCAAGCTGAAGCATGAATCTCCCGCATCAAATCCTCATGTATATCCCAAGGAACACACACTCATCCATGGATAAACAATACCTTGTCATCCCCTATTGTCCAACAAGGAAGGGGTCCTCACTTGCCACCGACGCCTGTAGAACTAGGCCTTCTGAATCTTATAGCTGTCTCATTATCACTCTATCCAGGAGGGTAGAAATCATAGATAAGGATGGAAGATAAGTTCTCCGCTGAATATCGTGCAACTCAAAATGCATCTCAGAGAACAAAGACATAAGTTTCCACTCACCACTGGCCTCCTGCACTGCCTATATTTGAGTCCTCCTATTCAGTGCATCAGCTACTACATTACACTTACCAGGTGTATAAGCAAGATCAAAGTTGAAGGACTCAAGGTATTAAACCCACCTTCACTGTATCAAATTCAGGTCAGACTTTGTAAAGACGTATTTTAGAATTTTTTGGTCCATAAAAACCAATAAATGTTCTCCCAAGAGATAATTTCTCCAACAGCGCAGCGTAGGAACAACTACAGCCAACTCGAGATCATGCGTCGGGTAATTCCTCTCATGTGGCCTCAACTGCTGAGACCCGTATGCAACTACTCGATCTCCCTGCATCAACACTACTCCCAGTCCAATACATGATTCATCACAGTAAACTATATAACACTTCCCTTGCACTGGAAGTATCAGGACTGGTGCTGATATCAACCATCCCTTCGGCTATTAAAAGGCTATCTCGCAGGTTTCTGACCAAACAAACTACATACCCTTCTTAGTCAAACCAATCAATGGAGGTAATAAGCGAATGAAGTCCTTTATAAATCGTCTGTAGTAACTAGAAAGCCCCATGAAACTCATTATTAAAAAAAAATCTTTGGATTCTCCCATGAAACTACTGCTCTCACTTTCTCTGGGTCTACCGCATCTTCTACCTCTGAGATAATATGACCCAGGAAGTGAATCTGGTCCATCCAAAATTGGCACTTTGAGATCTTAGAATATAACAGATGCTCTCTCAGTGTCCTCAGAATGATATCATGATGGGTGGCATGGTCATGTTGAGTGTGAGAGTACACAAAGATGTCATCCACGAAGACTACCCTAAAAGAATCTAGATATGGGTGGAACACACGATGTATCAGAGCCATGAAAACTGCTGGCACATTTGTGAGTCCAAATGACATGACCAAGTATTTATATAGGCCATATCTATTTTGAAAGGCTATAAGTGGTATGTTTGATGGTCTAATATGCAACTAATGATATCTAGATCTCAATTCAATCTTCAAGAACACTCGTGCTTCTCGATGTTGTTCAAAATGATCATTAATCCTCAGCAAGAGATATTAGTTCTTGACTGTCAACTAGTTCAGTTTCCGATAATCCACACAGATTCTTAAGGTACTGTCTGCCTTCTTCACAAACAGGACATACGAACCCCAAGGAGATGTACTAAGTCGGATGAAACCCTTTGCCCACATCTCCTCCAACTGCCTCTTGAGCTATTACAATTCTGGTGTAGCCATCCTATAAGGATGAATGGACATAAATGCTGCTCCTGAAACAAGATAAATAGAAAAATCCACCTCTCACTTCGAAGGTAGACCTGAAAAGTCATCTGGGAAGACATACTTAAAACGATTTACCACTGGAGAGAAATCCTTCTGAGAAGTTCCTCAGCCATCCAGATATAAACTCAAAATCTGGTCTATCACTCCACCTCTCCTACAATGCACGGGTCCAGCTCGGCTCACCTGGACATCCCATTCGCCCATGTATAGAATCTCTCCACCCTCTGGTGACGTGAAACTCACCCTGCGATGATAGAAATCCATAAAGGCTCGAAAGGGTACTAACTCGTCCATCCCGAGAATGACACCGTAGCCCGTCATCTCTAAGACATAGTGGTCCCATAGAAAGTTACACCCACCAACCTCTAGGGGGAACTCCTTGTACTGACACACACCTTCCGTTATAATTTCCAACAGAGTGTCTAGCATCATTATATCAGAAGAAAGATAAACAAATATCCCAAGGATCTCCACAACGGGAACATATATAATGCTATGTGTATCACCAGTATCAAAAAGTATTTAAGATAAAACAGAATCATCTAGAATTGTATCTATGGCAGTTGAAGGTTAGGGATCTTGATCCTTTTGGGTCTGTTTCACTGCATATTCCTGCCCAGTACCATGGCCCTATGACACAACCTGGCTACCCTGAGCTAACCTGACCTGCAATAACTGAGATCCTAGTGTTTGGATACCACGGCCACGACCACCACCTTGGCCTTAAATTCCTGACATATTACAATATACCTACTGGTAAGAAGCTTCTTTCCCTGCTCCTGCATATATATTTTGCACAGAAACCCTCTCACTAGTCACTGGTGGAAATGCCCTACAAAAAAGCTAAAGATGACCCATCTTGCCACAAGCTCGGAACTCCACTAGGTCACGTGGACACTGAGGTCTCTTGTGACCCTCTTTACCACACTATAAGCACATCACCAGGCCACTTGAATAATTCTTTTGGCCAGTACTGCCACCATATAAGAAATCCATCTTCCTCTTCCTCTTACTGGTAAAAATAGTACAAAAAACTGGTGTTGAACCGCTCCGGCATGCACCACTAGAATCTCGAAGGTTCTTCTAAGTAATCAGTGACTGGTTCACAATAGCATGCACTCTAAGAAACTTGAAAACAGTCACCAGTGCTTGGATGTCATATCAAAGACCCTCCTCAAAACATCTAGCCCTCATCCTCTCATCACCCACTACAACATGTGCAAAATGCTGTAGCTCGGTGAAGTGGGCAGAAGTGTCCACTACTAACGTGGCACCCTGGTGCATATTCAGGAACTCTCGATCTCGTTCTTCCCTTAGCATATCTGGAAAGAAAAATCCACAGACGACTGTCTGGAAATCATCCCATAACATGTCTCAGTGATGCTCAGTCAGGGTGTTATCGTCCCACCATCTCTTGTTGGTATCACGCATCATGTATGTAGCGAGTTTGACCCTCCTCTCTGGAGGCATCTCAAGATGCTCAAAGATAGTTTGTAATGAATCTAGCCAGGACTCCACAGCTTGTGGTATGCCCTCCCTTGAAAACGTAGGCTGATGATACTACTAGAATATATTTTTCAGCTCTGCCCTATATGTGGCATACGATGGTTCTCCCTGGATGGTCTGCATGAACTGCATAAAGCCTTCATGGAACTGCGCATCCGTGCCTGCGTCCTGTATAACAGCTGGAAATTCATTTGGCTCTGACAGAGGATCCATCGGTAGCCCATTTCCTTTCGTCTCTGAAGTATAATCATTGCCGATATCTTGGCAAACAACTCATGGTCGTCTCGGCAGCATGACCCTACATGGTCAAACTCATGACTTAGATTAATATAATTATGGACTAAAAATGGAAATGTAACAAGGGAACTAGGAAAAGAAAACATTCAAGTTTAACAAAACAAGACTGCACGACATGTACAATAACTACACTGTGTGTTCCCTTAAGTATTACACATGGACGTGTACTTCTACCAGAACCGATCTTGTAACACCCCAAACGCATGGCGTGTACTTGAATTTTCTTCCACTACCCGAGTCCATCTACACGGCTTAGCCACATGGATCTCTTTTGAAATAGACTACACATCGTGTATAAGATCTACACGGCATGATCCCTAAGGCCCTTACATGGTCGTGTCCTAATGCTGGAATGGGCATGTCTCAACCCAAGGTACATGGCCTCTTACACCCGCACACAGTGTGAACACCACTCTGTCTCCCCAGCCACACATCCAAGTCCACACAGTCTCTTAGTGGTCAAGAATACATGACATGTCCCACAGGTACACGGCGTGTACCAGACGAGCTTCGCTGGCCCGTATTGTTCAATACAGGACCGGATACATGGATCAAACTACACGGAGTGCTCCGGATGGACACAACATGTACTAGAAATTATAACACTGACCTGTGTTGTTAGTTACACTGACAGATTCCAATATTACACTACACAGTGTGTTTGGAAGTGACACTGTGTGTTTAAGCGAATAATCCTCCGTCCATGTTGTTAGTCCCACGAGCGGACACAGGGTAAACACGACAAGGTGTGTAAAACTGGTACACGACGTGTTCTCTCTAGAGTTTTCTCATCCCGTGTTTCTGCCTACATGACCTATGAAAAGGTTAGAAATTAGACACAGTGTACATAAGGTACACAACATGTACTTATTTTTTTTTCATTTCCTCCCGAATAGAAGAGTACTAGCGTGTGTCCATAGAACCACACACCGTGTGGTCTGGGTTTCCAGATAGTAGACCTCAGAAACTACTCTAGAGCCCCTTTTCCCCTAAATTTCAAGCATCAGTATGCCAAATTCTGATCCGTGGGGACCCATACTCCCCACAATCAAATGTTTTGCACCTGACCATTGACATTATAGTACAAAATGTAACAAAAGGCTGGATCAGGATCCGCTAAATTCTGCTCCAAGAGATCCCATACTTCTACGGAACAAAATTTTAGCGTCCATAAACCGAACCATAACATGTACCAATACCCTATAAATAGTAGGAATATCAATCAAGGTACCTATCACAAAATCATGAATTTTCTGGGACAACATCTATCACAAAAAATGAAATTTCTAATGCACCTACATGGCATGGAGACTATGCATGGCATGTGATACTAAAATGTGCCTAAATGATTCATGAGATTCTATACCCTCATCTCATCGAGTGGCAACAAAATATAACCCACACATATAATATAAACAATACACCACAAGTGTGTCAAGAAAAGGTGAAAATCAAATCAACTGTAAAATTGAAAAATATAAAAATTTCCCTTAAATGAAGTATATTGGATTTTCCCTGTACACGGGTTAGCTACTCCCAGGAACAACATGTTATGAAGTACATATTCCTTCCTATCCATGGATAACAGCTCCAAATAGTATGTCAAGAAGAAATGAAACTTGGCTCTGATACCACTTTGTAACATCTCGAATGCCCATGCCACACCACGGTACCACAAAACTAGTTGGTCACAAGACCTCAAGCGGATTTTCTCAAATGCCAGAGGCTGCCAACAAGTAGCGAGGGACTAGGTCTGATAGTGGGGAAACTATTCCCTCATTTTTCAAAGTTTAGCATAGTGGATAAAATACAATCATAAAAAAAGAGGAAGCAGTAAACAATACCAAGCCGAAATGGACAACGATACTGAAATAAAACAAGACCAACAATCATATATATGATGATGAAATATGTCCTTAATTTTAAGAAAGATTCCAAAATAGGATACCCTACAATCAAAAAAATACAACACAAGGTACAAGTACAATACATCAATACAAAATAGTGTATAAGGAACTCAATAGCATCAAAAGCCTAAGCTCAGTCCCATGCTCTCCTACTCCTATGAAACAATCAAGTACCTATATAGGGACTCTTTCTATTATCAACACCTGCAACAATATAATCTGTTTGGGACCAAGAAATGACCCAAATAGGGTGTGAGAAACAAATCCCAATAGGAAACCACCAAAGGCATGTGCCCAACTGTCAGAGAAAATGTACAACAAAAGTGTGAAGTAAGGAAATACAGTAAGCTAAGAAGTACTCAAAAGCATATACTCCTACCATTTCCATTAACATATAATTATTATTTAACAATTCAACATAATTGAATTATATGTTCCTGAGACCTGACCTCGACTAAAAATCTCCTATACAATGCCACAAAACAAACCACATCAGGCTATATAACAATTAGAAGGTAATAACAATACGAAGCCTGTGCTTTAGCTTGGGAGGTATAACATAAGAAATCACCATTGTGAATATTCAAAGTAAACAATGTCCTCAGACATGATAATCCTTACCCTCAGGTAGTCTGAATCAAAACCCCCAGGTGATTTCCCTCGGGCATAACAAATATTTCCCTCAAGCATACACGGTATATCCCTCAGGCACAGAATCTACTGCCCACAATCATAAGAAATATTTCCCTCAGGCTAAACGAAACACTGCCCTCAGGCTAAGAAAAACACTTCTCTTAGGATAATCAAGTAACCGGGCCAAGGCTAAGACATAAAAAATAAATTTATATTCATTTCCTCTCAAGAAAACTCAAAACATGATTATAATCATAAAATATCAATGGGTATACCGGCCAAACGTCTAAACATGAGAAACACACCCACATGGTGGCCCTTGATCCATGAAAAATTACCGAACATCAGTTTATACATGTTTATTAAATTAACTATGCAATTATAGGTATCTTAACAGTGAAGGCCTCAACCATACGACATCCCAAACATGGGCGCGTTGCACCACATTACACAAAATCAACTCGACAGTTGGAAATAAACACCAGACCACCAGACCACCTACCTCGATCTCCTCTGACCGATATATGTGAATGACGCCTCTCAAATAACCCAAGAACGTTGTAGATCTGGGATAAAAATTTATGCGTTCAAACCCAAATAGCATCCCTTATGGCATGAATTGGAAGGAGAGGTTCAATAAGAGAGAAGAACTCACCTTCATGGTTCAAACGAGATAGACGATGAAGGAATTGGAGTCTCGATGTGTGGTCGGGAGCACCACCAAGTTCCATCCTTCTCTCCCATGGCTCTCGTAGAGTTCTTATCTTCCTTAGTTGAAAGAGGAGGCTACTGCCTGTTTTTAATAAAAAAAATAACTACATGGTGTGTACTCTCAAGTAAACGGCGTGCAATTTCCATTTTATAAACTGTTCCTCTGGCAGCCACCTTCCACCACCTCACTGTTCATCAGTCTACTTGGTTACATGGTGTGTATTTCCGAGTACATGGCGTGTACTACCGTTCCACTAGCGGCTACTCCCACCACCTTAATGTTCACCTTCCAACTGATTATATGGCGTGTATATACTATGAAAACGGTATGTAGTCAGTTTTAACACCCTTCATTGCCGACAAACCTATACACCCTATATACTCATCCCATACAGCCAAAGTACACGACATGTGGAAAAGTACACAGCCTGTACAGACAAATTTTTGGATTTCCCATATTTTATTTATTTTCTCAAAAAAACTTAAGAAAAAAGGAAATAAAGAAACCCATACCTCAAGAATAAGAACTGGGTTCTTACATGCATGGGAGTAGTTATCCCATGTAGGTTGGAGAATCCATGTACCTAGGCTGAGAATTATTTTATTTAATATTTTCTATTATAGTTAAATATTTTTTCACCATGGTTGATGTAAATTGTCTGTATTGTTATTATCCATGTTGATAAATTTTTATATTTGACTCATTGAATGTTTGGAATAAGTCTATAATTGAATTCATAATTCTAGGAGCTTAAGATTATTTTTTGTCATGCCTAATTTTCAGGCACACACGGGAAAATGGGTTATTGGTGATTTTTTGAATATACACTGTTTTTCGTTTATAGGGAAATTCCAATGAAAAATGTTCCAAATTTTACATTTAAACATTAAAAAAATGAAATATTAGAATAGTTGGGTTTATAAATGTCAATCAAGAATAATGTGAATGTGTTTCCCTTGCTATCCAGGACCGTGGTAGAGTATGTATAAGGGTAGTGATAATTCATTAGTTTTGAATGCGTGGCATTGTTTTGGGATGAGACTTTTTGTGCAATAATATGTTTCCCTATTATGTAAACGTGTAAATTTTTTTGAACTTTGTCCTAACACGCATGATTGTGATTTTTGAGATATGCCTCCATGAAGATAGTTGTTCAGTGGAAAACTAGAGGACATGGCTCGGGGTGATCCTTCTTTAGTGGAACCCGATTCATTGATCGTCACAAGAGATGATGTTAGGGAGAATTTACAAGATAACTTCACAAGATTTATGATGCTTTGAGAGAGTGTCCCAGGGTGGGTTTTGATGAGTATGTCTAATCTGACGATGGAGTTTTTGTAGGAGTACCCTCCAATGATTTCTAGAAAGTGTGGACCCAAGAGAGATAAATTCTACATTTAGATCATTGAGATGATACATTACCATATATATAATATGGTTGATGGTATGTTCATATTGGATTTTTATATTCTTGTAGCATCAATAAAGTGTTGGTGGGATATTCAAGTGCAGACATTACATGATGATGTTATGTTATAGAATGAATTCATTGAGAAGTTTATTGATCACTTATATCCAATTACACTAAGGAAGGAGCGTGATGCTAAGATCATGCGATTTACTTTGAGGAGTATGTTGGAAATGGACTATGTTGGATGCCTTATATATTTTCAACACTTTTCTCCTATGTTGGTAGGGGAAGAGATAGAAATGGTAAGGAGTATTATGGAGGTTTTTAAATGTTATACTACATCCAATGTTATAATTTATTGGAAAAATATGTTTTCTGAGATGGTGTATCAACATATCCTACCTTAGGGGATTGAAATTTGAGTCTAGTAGAGTATAGATACATGTAGCTAGAAGATGAAAAGGTGGGACTCTAGATAATAGGATACAATACCACAATAACATTAATTAATAAATTGGGAAGAGGTGTTCAAAAACAAATGGATCTATTTATCATGATATTACTCAATTGATTTATCACTAGTGCGGTATGTCAAGAAATTTATGAATATTGTGGAACCCACCACTAGTAGAGTGAGAACCATAAATAAATATAGCATATCAAAAAAAGATCTATAGGAAAGAATAGATGAAAGGTATCGATATAGGACACTGATAGAACCAATTTTTTGGAATGGGAACATAAAAACAATATCATTAGGGAGGAAGTTGTTTGATTATCTGAGGATGTAGAGGTTGTGCATTCTGTTCTTATAGGATGGTGTGCTCATATTATCCATGCGATGTAGCTCATGGGAGTTGTAAAACATCCTAAGGAATAGGGGTAAGTTAGTTACATGGAGTTAAACCTTCACATGTAGAGAGAGAGAGGCTAGAGTATTAATAGTGACAGTTACTACTCTCAAAGAATCAAAATTAAATTGTTTAATTTGATATGGGTGCCTCTCATTCCTTAATTTTCCAATACTTTTCAATGGTTTTATCCTTGTGGTGTATTTCTTGAGATGGGTTTTGACTATAGACACCCCCAGTGGGAATGGTCGAGAGATACTTTCTTGTTCATGGGATGTTCTCTCAAGGATGTAGTGTATCGTTTTCTATGGGTCTCTATATTATATATATTTTAGGATTCGTCCTAATTATTTGTATGGAATAGTGGGTAGCATAACAATCCCAAATTTATTTTTATGACATGAGAGTGACTTGTATGTTTCCATAGGGTGAAAAATATATTCACTATGGAGAGTGGGGTAACTAGAAAAACTATGTAAGGTTAATTACTATCCAAATATGAGAGATGAAAACCACGGTTTATATTCTGTTGTTGGATGATGATGGTTTAATGCAAGATATCTTCCCACCCTTGGTAGAAAATTTTCATGATGTATTTCAGGAATAATTTGTAATTATTCTACATAAAAAAATGTGAAAATCATTTCTAATCATATTTGTAGAGATGGACCCATTTACTTAACGATATATAATGGAATAGATAGAGATTAAAGATATCAAGAATCCATTGGAGGAGTTGGTGGAGAAGGGATTTATCCATCCAAGTATGTCACCTTGGGGTTCCTCAATTTTTTCTTCTATGAAGGCTGATTAGACATTGCACTTATATGATTATTATAGCATGTTTAACTAGGTGATAGTGAAAATGGTATCATCTTCCATTCATTGATGATTTTTTTGACTAGTTGAGGGGAGCTAATTTATTTTACAATATAGAAATCAGATAAGGGTATCTTCGATTGAGAGTTTGGACTTTGGATATTTTGAAGACTGTTTACAGAATAATATATAGACCAAATGACTTCGTTATTATGTAGTATGGGTTGATGAATAGACCAAAATTGTTCACAGCCTTGATGAATAAAATCTTTCATCCATTGCATGATCGAATTATGTTAGTGTTTGTGATATATATAATAGTGTGATCCATAAATAATGATTATCACACACAACATGTCGACATCACCCTTAGTAAACTAAGAGAGAATCAACTATATGCCAATGTATCTACGTGTTAGATTTCGATTGATCATATACCTATCATGAGTCATATCATCATGGAGGAAGTTGTGTTAGTTGACCCATAGAACATTTCGGTAGTGGTTTCATGGGTGATTTCCAAGAAAACGTTTTATACATTTTGATTTCTGGAGATAGAATGATATTACATGATATTTATTCAGAAATTATCCCATTTTTAAGCACTATAATCATTTTTGACCAATAAAGGGGAAACATTTGTATAATGATAAGAATGTAAGATTTATTTCCATGATTTGAATAAGCGGTTGACATCAACACCAATTTTGATGCATCCCAATCAAGGCATGGAGTAAATAGTGTTTTGTGGAACTTATGGGATTAAAAAAGGTGTTTTGTTGATTCAATATGACTAATTTGAGGTTTATTGGTGTCGAAAGTTAAGGGGTCATGAATGAAAATACCTTAATTAAAACCTTGAGTTCACAAAAGTTATTTAGGATTTAATGTGTTGGAAGCATTACCAATTGGAAGAAATGTTTACTATATATAAAAAATGTATGAGTTTTAGGTATTCCTTTTCATAGTGATATTTTAATCATTACCTATGAGTATTGGTTATGTATATGCATTCATTTTATTTGGAGATGTCATATATGCCTCGAAAGGGGAATAGTGTGGATGACACCTTGAGATCGAAAACTCAAACTAAGGTTGTTTTTGAGTCTAGTTCTGAGTGGGAAAGGATATCATTATTTGATGAAATACATGTTTTGGTTCAGGAGAATCTAGAAGAAATGAAACTAGTATCAATTGTTTTGGTGTATCTTCTTTTTAAACGGTTCAAAGACATGATTTTTGGGGATATAGAATGTCTAACCTCGATTGAATTCCTTGATGGTGGTTAGTCACTTTTAGTTTGGATTAAATATGAGGATGAGACCATATATGTCAATAATTGGGTTTTTGTGATAATAAGTATGTTGGTGGAGTTGATGCGTTAATTTCAGGGACCAATGTGGGAGGTACATCCATATGTGACCAAAATGTAACCTCACCTACAATGATAGTTTATGTGGATGAGCATGAAAAAAGAGATGGCTGGGTTCATGCCACGATGGTATACATTTCAGTATATGAAGGAAAATACTCATTGAAATGGAGGTTTTATATTTCTATTACCCATTCGGGGGTGGATGTGGAAATACATAACCATGGAATTTTTTGTAGCCTCCCATGGTTTTCTCATAATAATGATGCTTTTGGGTAATTGTGGATATATTTTCAGTGGTATCACATTTTTTTCATATACAAGATACATTCACTGGTGATATGTTGGGAGAACATTATGTTCTTGAGATATTCCGTCTATATGGGTTTACATAGATCATTTATTCAGACATAAACTCATTTTTTAGATTATAACTATAGTAGTTCTTATAGAAGGTTCTTGGTATGTAGGATTTATTTTGAATTAATTTCCACCCATAGACATATTGGAAATCATACTGTACTAATTAGGTGTTTGAGTAAATTTTGTGATCATGATTTCTAGTCATCGATTCGTGTTAGGAGAACCACCATGATTTTTTATAGATCTCATAAAACAATAGGTTTTAGGATATGAAAAATATACCATTAAATGAGGAACATTAGGGTAGGACAATAATATCACCTCTATGTTTGATGAACGTATATGATTCTGAGTTCTTGGGACCGAGTCTCATGGCAGATACGTCGAAGTAGGATCAGATAATTTTGAAATGTATCTATCAACTTTGTGTATAAATATTTCATATGATAATAGAAATTGAAAAACCCTAGAGTTTATAATGGGTGATGATGTATTCATTAACGTGTCACCTAGGTTGTGAAAGTGAAAGATATATAGAAAAACATGTTTCCTCTAAGGTTCATTATACCATTTGATGATGTGGAGAAAATATGGACAGTGGAGTATCAATTTCCTCATGAATAGAGATACAATTCAATGCATCATGTGTTTAAGGTATCACTACTTTGGTGGTATCTCCCTGGCCCATATAATGTGACCAATATGGATATGTTTTACCTAAATAGAAATGAATCTTTTGAGAGGCATCCCATATTGGTGTTGGATCATAGTGTAAATGTGATGGGGGGAGACCATGCCAATAGATCAAATAATGTTGAAACATGGATCTGAGTCAGAGGAAACATGGGAGAGAGAACCGAATATTAGGCCATTGTGGAAAAATATATTTTACTCTGAATTATAGAGACGATTGGGAGTGCGGCTCGATATATTAGACTATTCTATCCAATTCTATGATATTGTCTTATTTTTCCATAGATCACATGGTATTGCTTTATATAGACTCTATACCTTAGGCATACCCTGTTTGAAGGCCTCACTATGGGTGAGGAATCCACACCACATTATAAAAGTTTCCTTTTATCTCTTACTCCTTGGATGATGGGCTTCCAAAATCCTCCCCCCATAGAGAGAAAAAAGGTCCTAACTAGATCATCAAATTGACATTGACCATGATAAAATTTGTATTGGACTATTCCAACCCACAATCATGATATATCCATCTTTGGGCCTTGGTAACATGATTACTCTATCTCTAGGCTACGACCCTCAAGCACCCCCAAGGAAAAGGACTCATGATGGTAGATGTATCCACATACCATATACATGTGTTCTTAATTATACTACTCATTTTATGCA
The DNA here is from genome assembly GCA_963277665.1 of Viscum album. Classification (NCBI taxonomy): domain Eukaryota; kingdom Viridiplantae; phylum Streptophyta; class Magnoliopsida; order Santalales; family Viscaceae; genus Viscum; species Viscum album. The sequence continues at coordinate 1,571,141,513 of OY728121.1, read as the reverse complement.
TTTTTACATAATCCTCCCCTATTGAAGGGCCCAACATCCTCACTAGCACATCAAATTGACATTGGCACTAATACTATTGGTAACTACATTTTCTATCCCCCAATAATGTAATTTTCCACTTCAGGCCTAGCCCAAACAATTCTTCTTTCGATATGCTTTGTCCCTTAGGACTACCCTATAAAATGGACTCATGATAAGAGAGGAATCCACACCACCTTATAATGGTGTTCATAATGATCCTCATACATCAATTTTTTATTGTCATAATCCCCCTAGAAATTGACCAACTACCTCACTGGAACATCCAATGTACATTGGATATGAAACCATTTGTAAAGGCCAAGTCTATCCCACGATCTAGATATTGGACACTTTGGAACTATCTGACATGATTTTTATTTGTCTATGCTCTAGAACTCTGGAACCCCCTTGGAAAAGGCCAAATTATGGGATAGGAACCCACAACACCTTATAAAGAGGGTTTCAATCACCTGCTCTTTCAATTTGAGATTTCCACAATCCACCCCTAGGAATGTCCCATCGTCCTGACTAGCACATTGAATGAAAACTATCTCTTATGTAGTTTTTAATTGACTAGTCATCCCCATGATTGTGATATTGTTTTCTTTAGGCCTAACCCAAATGGGTTTTATATCTATGGGATCATTCACTCAGGAAACCACAAGGGAGACACATCATGATGGGATAGGTGTCCACATCACCATATAAATGGGTGCTTCCTAATCCTCCTCATTCTATGTGCTATTTCCATAATGCTCCCCTAATAAAATACCTAATGATGACAAAGGTATGCAAACCAACATATAAATGGGTGCTTCAAGATCCTCCTACATTGAATTGGGATTTCCATAAGAACCCCTCAAAAGGCCCTACAGTCTCACTAGAACATAGAATGTACACTATCTCTAATACCAATTTTAATGGCGGAATATATCCCACGATCAAGATATTATCATATTGGATCCTATATCTAAGGGTTTTTATTTTTTATGGGAGATGGCCCTCATGAATCCCCAAGTAAAAGGCCTAATTATGAGATAGGGATCCACACCATCATATAGAGGGGTAAATTGTGCTCATCCTCCTTGACGTGTAATTTCCATGAAGCCCTTGAATTTCTAATCATACTCATTGTCACATAGAATAGACACTAGATCTGATAATACATTTAATATCCCAATCATTCCCACTATCATTATATTGTCCATAATGGTCCTAGCATAAACAATTTTCCTTTCACTAGGATTAGGCTCTCTATAATATCCCCTGAAAAGGCAGCTTAATTGGAGGAGTATCAAAAGAACCTTATAATATGGTGCTTCATGATACTCGTCATTAGCTGGTTTTCATTCTCTAGGATTTGGCCCATAGGAATATCCTCATATCTAAATTATTTTTTGGGAACTATTCCACATGTTTCATGATTGGAATTATAGACTGTAATCCTCCACGATGATGCCTGTTTGGAAGATGACTAGAGGAAATGGAGAAGAATGATACTCCAACAATGGAAGTAGTGGAACCAATCATGCTGTGTGAGGATCCATGAGATATGTTCCCAAGTAAGTTTTCTCAGTTGATGAAATTCATTGGAATAGGACTAGGGATGACTGTGAAGATTATGTTTGATCTGACAAGGCAGTTCTATTTGGATAAACCTCCATCTATTATGGGAGATGGTGTACATGAGGGATACTAGATATTGTATTAGTCCATTTAGACTATACATAACTATATGAAGACGCCTATAGAGTATAGGGTTATGATTTCTTCTTACATTCTATGAGTATCATCGAAGAACTAGTGGGAAGTTCATGTACAAAATCTACATAGTGATTGTTTTGTGTGGAATGACTTTTTGGAGAGGTAATTTGACCACTTCTATTGATGGAAATTGAGTTATGAGGGGGATGTTGAGTTAATGAAATTGAATCATGGGAATATATTTAGGATGGACTATCGTAGAAATTTTACAAATTTGTGAATCATTTCTCAAGAGTTAGTTGGGAAGGAGATATATATAGCAAGACATTTTCAAGATGGGATTTAGTGTGAGATTAAGTCCAAGGTTAATATTTTTATATTAAATATTTAATTTTAGTTTTTGGATAATGCTCTTATTGTATAGGAGAACATGAAGGAGGATTCTAGTTTAGGATAGATAGTTCCATCTGCATGATCAGGAGGTGAGGCTTCCAAGAGTAGTAAGAATCGCTATGAAAACATCACACATGGTAGTGGGAAATAGAGAACACTAATAGAGGGATCAATGGAACATAATATCAATCGAGTGATCTATCACCATTTTGGCAGTATCAGTCACTTCAGGAGGTAGTTTCCATGACCATCAGTAGTGTGTCGATCTTTCAAAAACCTGGATCATATACAGATGTTCTACATGCCACATTGATAGACATGTAGTGATGGTGTAGCTGGGTATTTTAAGAGTGTTGGAAGGGGATATTTTATAATATATCAGACTGGTAGATGTAGTTATTAAATATTATTAGGTAGTGATAGATGAAGTAGATATTTGTAGAAAGAGAACATTTATCAACATCTTAGCATCACATCAGAGTATCAGACTATGTTTAATAGAAGATGGGAAGGACAACTACATGCAGTATAGACTATAGTTGTGTATAGGGAGATTGGATAATAAAAATATAGATTCACTATTCTTGTATATTCTACACTAATTACTGCATTATTTTAAACTGGATCCTATTATACTATCATTTATGGAAGGCATGTAAAAGTTTTGTGTGTGGTGGTGGATTTTGTGATCAGGGGTATAACTATAGATACATCGTTGGTATTATGGTCAAGAGACATCTATTTTTATAATAGTTTTATCTTGATGTCAGAGAGTATCATTTTATGTTGGATCTCTACATCTGATAAATGTTTGTATTTGAAATAATTCCGAGGTTGTAATGGATAGTAACGTACCAAAACGACATTGATTATTACTAGAGGATAGTAACATTTACATCTCCTAAGTGTTGATACTATATTCACCATGGGGAGTGGGATATACATACAGGGTCAGCATGGATAAATAGTGATACCCTTGGTAGAACTATTGTCCTATATTTCTATTCATTTACTAGATGATAGATGTGTCAAGAATGATATCTTTTTTTATTGTTATAAAATTGTTTCTGGATGTATTTCCAGAAGTGTTTTCAGGTATTCCACTTGATAGAGACATGGAGTTCACCATTGAGGACATGATGATAGATGTTACCATTTCTATTCCACCATAAATAAGGGATGTAATAGAGGTTATAGAGACAAATAATCATATATGGGAGTTTTAGGATAAAGGATTTATCAATTCGAGTATGTAACATTGGGGTTCAACTATGTTTTTTTTCAAACAAGGATGGCATGATATTGCACATATGTTTTGATTTCTGGATTTTGAAAAAAATTAATATGAAGAACTGGGATCCTCGTCCACATATTAATGATTTGTTTGAAAAATTCAAATGAGTGTTTTCATTTTCATAAATTGATTTGAAATTAGGTTATCATCATTTGAGAATTCATACTTTAGATATATCATGGACTGCTTTCATAATAAAATATTTTGTTATATGAGTTCATTGTAATACCGTTGGGGTTTACAAACACACAATAATTGTTTACATCCTCTATGAACATGATCATATGTCTTTAACAAGAACATTTAGTAGTAATATTCATGTTTGAAATCATCAGATACTCCAAGACTCCTGAAGATCATTCTCAAAATCTTGACAACATCCTAAGAACAACGAGATACCATCTTATATAACCCATTTTATCTTTGTTTTAGATTTCAGTTGACCAATTACACTTCTTGTGTCACATAATTTTGTAGTGTGGTGTGTTTTTTAGATGCAGTGATGATCAATTTTTTGTTTAATGGGAGTATCCCAATAACATGATCTATATTTTAGGTATTTGGGAGTAGATGGATATCACAAGTTGTTTATCCAGAAGATTTATCATTAGATAAAATCTCTTTCTATCTATTAAAAAAATGGATAATGTTTGAATGGTTAGAAGCCTATGAAGATTCTTTCAGGGAGATGAAGAAAAATTAGACAACAACACTGATCTAGATCCAACCTGAGTTATGTGATTCTTACATGATGTATTATGATGCTTTTAGTATTATACATCGATCTATGTTAATGAATGGATAGAGAGTTCTAGCTTATGGGTCACAGTATTTGATGCCTCATGAATTGAACTACCCTACACAATACCTCGATTTGGATAAAGTGGATTATCAAAAAAATGTTGGTGGAACAATCTTTTGTGTGAAAACTTTTCATTGTATACTGATCAAAAGAGAATAAAGAATATCTTTTCAAGGTGATACATTAATCTTTGTTAGTAGATATGGGTTGATTATATGATGAAATATTATTTTCATCTAGAATGTACACACGAAAAGGGTAATAGTGTTGATAATTATTTGACTAGGAAAACACAACTCATGTAGTCCAGGAGTCTTGTTCTGAGTGGAAGATGATGGTTTTATTAGATGAGATGAACATTGCGGAATAGGAGAATCTTTAGAAGATTACTATGGTATCAAATTCATTAGATTTAACAGTATTTAGAGGGATCAGGGACAACCAATATGAGGTTCAATAATGTTTGAACTTGATGGAAAAACATGAAGTGGGGAGTTAAGTCCATATTGGAGCATAGTTGTTTAAAAGATCATCTATGTAAAGAATTATGTTGTTCCAATGAGTATGCATTAAGATATGATGTGTGAGATTCATTCAACCAAGTGAGAGATTCATCCAGCTATGAAAAAATGTTCCATGACCCACGATGATAGTTTTGAGGGATGATAATTACAAATCTGATATTGTGGTTCATGACATGATGCTATGACTCTCAGCAAGTGATGGTGGAGTGTCAACATCATGGAATAATTCTACAACCAATGAACACTCTGGAATGGAAGTAAGGTGACCTTTCCATATACCATATGGTGTGTCTCCCAAGGATTTATTATGAGAATGATTCTATTTGGGTGATTGTGAATCAACTAATGAATGTAGAGCATTTCCATCCTATACGAGATACCTTCTATATAGAGTTGCTGGGATTTTTCTATTTTTAGTATATACTCTATATGAATGGGGTTCCATAGACAATATTTTCATACTCGGACTCTTATTTTAATTCATTATTATAGAATGTATTACAGAAAGTGCTCAGTACATATGTTTTTATAGTAAGACTTTCAACCGAAATAAATATGGGTTGTTAGAGTGAACTATAAAAATGAATGAGTATATGATATGAGTGTGGGTTATAGACTTTGGTGGATCTTGGGAGAAAAAATTGGCTTTCATTGAGTTTTTTTTATCAAAAATGTTTTTAGAAAATGATACAAGAAGAGCCATGCAATTCACTTTTTGTTAGGCCATGAAGATCACCTTTATGATTGATGGAGGCATGTCAGTCAGTTTTATTGGGATCGAGTTTTATGTATGTGATGTCATAAAAAATAATTAAAAAATGTTTTTAAATGACTCAGAATATAAATAAGTCATATTCTACTAGATTTTGATGTCCCCTACATTTTACCGAGGGTAATCGGTTATTACATCCAATATTGCATAGGTTGGGTCACCACCAGTTATAGATAAAGAGCTTGTCAGTGCCCATGATCTTTGGACCGTTAGAGGTGGTACATGGAATTGTGCCAGCATCATACATACTGCATCATTTTTAGAAATATAGTTCTATGCATGACAATTTCCTTATATAAAATATTTATTGTATCACCCTGACCATTCTCATTTGAACGAGGTGGAAGATGTTAAGAATGACATAACTGTATCCTTTGCGGAGAAACTTATTCTATTATTAGATCACATTGGAAATGTGTTATAGGGGAAGATCATGATGATGGTTAATGTATTATGGTTTCACGGTCAATTTAATGATGAAACATGGGAAAGGGAAGTAGATATGCGGGAACTGTGACCATGTTTTTTGGAATCAAAACTATATAGATGCTTGGGAGTGTAGCTCAATGATAAGAAGTTATAAGGAGAGAGTAATATAAGATCCAAAAAATTTCAAAATATGACTCAGGATATATTTAATTTACAGTTTTTACTTTTTTTTTAACATTTCATTTAGACATTATATTGGGGTGCATTTGGGTGAAATTTATGAAAATTTGAAGAAAAGGGTATAGCGCACAATTTTCGCATGTTTAGGGAATACCGTGAAACCCAAAAAATGGTATTTCCAGGGCTGTCAAATTGGTTGTGAAACCATGTAGATTCTTAGGAGTAACCATGCACCCATATAAAATATGCTCATAGTTTAGGCCCATGGTTAGGATAAATTGTACAGCCCTACCTGGAAAACCATACATGTGAATTATTTTAGCCAAAATATTAGGATTTTAATTACCCAGACACCCTAATTTCCTCAAATTCTATACCCATTCTATCATAATACGTCATTAAAATATTTTGAGATATTCAAATATACTATAAACCTTCTCAACCTCCATTATTCCTGATTCAATGATCGTATTGATAGTCTTCATCCCTCTCGTAATGTGGATCATATTTAGTAGGGTTTTCTTCCTTCATTCGTTATAATCTCTTTCTCTCAGTGTGATATTGTCCAATATCATAATAGGTATGTATCTAGATTTTATGAATATACATCAAGGATAATGGAAATATACCTAGATGGAATCGAAAATTAATTGATGAGTATTTATTCATTGTTAATGATTCATATCCAATTCGAATCCATTAGTCCACAAAGTTTTTTGGGATTTTCAATCGGTAATCATTCATTAATTAATTGAGGTAGGTTGTCTATAATTGAAATCCCAGATATGTTATTTATGTTTAATGTATGAAAATGTATAATTTGTATTACTTATTTAGAAATTGTTTTCTAGATTTAAAAAAAATAATTTGGTAAATTGATTTATCGAGGTTATATGAATTAAGGATTTTATTAATAATAGACTTCATGATAATTAATATTATAATTAATTATGGGATATATATTTTATTCTTTTAGCTACCTAATTGTTTATTTAATTAATACTATGGATATTGATAATTATGATAATTAATAGTTGATTTAATTATGGTGTTTTTAGTTGAGTTATTTTATTAATTAATTTATTGGTTAAATAACTAGTTTTAGAAACTCAATAAATAGGGAATTATTTAATTGTGTTTTTGTGATTACTTATCTTATAAGATAAATAATGGAATAATTATATTTACCTGATTTCTGAAATTATAATAGGATTGATGTGGATAGTTAAATATTGAATTAATTATGTGACTAATAGTCGCAGAGTCATATAATTGTGAATTAAAGAAAAGGAACATGGTTATTATAATTTGTAATGTATTAATAGTAACATGGTAATTTATTTGTGAATGAATGAATGTTGACATGGAAATTCTAATGAATGAGGTATAAATATTAACATGTTCATTTCATGGGGAATTAATGAATAGGACCATAGCCAATCTATCATATAATATGTTAATTGTTACATAGGAATTCAAGTATCAATTAAATAACTATAACAGCAACCATTTGATATAAAATATCACTAGTTAAAACTATGGGTTGTGGCATGAGTCGATGTAAGGATTGAGGTATGAGTGTCATGAGGAACCTAAGGGGTGATGTTGTTAACGAAATATTAATTAATAATGTGATTAATTTTTTAATTTTGAATTATAATTATTTCATTATATAACCATATAAAATTGATTTTAATAGGATATTATTTTAGACACTATTGGTGGTGGCCTACATAGTCGTAATCACACCCTACTCAAGCTGCATAATCATTTCCAGAATATAAATTATATTTTCTGGATAGGATAAGGGAAATGTACCTGAGATAGATGGTTGGGATAGAAAGGAGTATGAAGGATGGAACCCAATGTGGTTTTAGATCCCCAAGGGGATAGGATTATGTCTTTATTTGGGGTATCAATTTAGACAATTGAAACATACATTTACATTGAGGATTTTATTCTTTAGTTTTGATATTGTATTTCTAGATTTTTTATCATGATATATTGGTAATGTTCACATTTATATTTTATTCTGTTGTTGCATATTTATTTTCAATGGTATATTACATTGATAATATAGTGTATAGTCTCCCAATGATTTATTTTTGACCATATCTTATAATCAAAATATTCTTCTGTATGAAAAGCCACACTTCATGTCATGTGACCGATAAGTTTGGTCCACCGGTGTATGGCACTTGGGAATAGACATTCCACTCAAGGAAGAGCTATTATACATTTTGGGATATTTTAAAAACGTGATGTTTTTTGGTAGTTTTATTAGTATCCTTTTTATTCACTTTTTTACTTGTATGGATTACCTTTTTTTGGGTTTTAACATGATCTGTTGGGGGGGGGGGGATGGAGGTAATTGTAAGAAAAAAGATAGTTCACAGTTGGGGCCTGATTTCCCCAAACCATGCATCCCAGCCTAGAAAACTGGGCAACCATGTAAAGTGGGGATTTTCATGGTTGGTGAATGGTTTTTCAAATAATTCACCCCCTTAGTATAAAATGTTTAAACCTATAACAGAGGCTCATAGTTCTCTGCATGGATAAGGGTAACCCTGTACCCCTTCCCAACAAACCATGCGTGAGAATTTAATTAACCTAAGAATTAGTTTTAATCTTACATAAACTCCCATTTTAACTCCAATTGAACCCCTATTATTCCCATGTCCCTCTTTAATTATTTTCTAGAATTTTAGATGATTTCAAGCCTTTCAAATCTCTTTTCTACATGATTTGAAGCTTGGATCGTATATCTACACCCCTCCCGGTAAGTGGATCATATCCTTCTTGGTTTCACATTCATTCTCATTTGTTTTTACATTTTTTAATAGGTTATTATTATTATTTTATAATATATATATATAGTATTATATATATAGTTATAAATTTTATTTGTATTTAAATATTCAATCTTGATTTAGGGTTTTTGATTCAGATTTCATTCTACATTATTGTGTTACTCAAAATTTTGAGATTTTTATATGTCTGCGTCACTCTTATAACATTAGACATGTGGACATTAATTCATATAAAATTTCATTGATTTATGTTAGGTATATTTAATTTTATGATTTCTATTCATTTTATAAATATTATCTTCTTTGATGAGTTAGTTAAATGTGTGAATTAATTAATACAGAAGATATAAAATTGGGAATTTTATGATTATAAACATAGATAACTAATTGTTGAATTAATTATGAGATTTTACAAGATATTATTTGAGATAATTAATATTACAATTAATTATGAGATTCTCATTTTTATTTTAGACAATTAATTGATGAATTACTTATAAGATATTTAGTTTTGATTTGAGTTAAATAATTTTTTTATTAATTATGATATTTTGAGATTGTGATTGAGATAAATAATTGTGAAATTAATTAAATGATTTTTATTTGGTTATAGTTAATAATTAATTAATGTGTTATTTAATTGGGATTGAAATACTTAATTAATTGGTGAATTAATTAAAGTGAATGTTATGATAAACTAATTATTTAATTATGAATGAAATTAGAGTGCATTGTAAATTATTGAGTTTAGTAATGTAATTTAAGTGTTCAATTAATTGTTAATTTAATTTCAATATTTGATTCCCATAATAAATTATAAAATTTATAAATATCATTGATGATACGATTTATTTGTTAAATAAACGAATAGAAATTTTTTGTTTAACTAATTATTGAATTAGTAATAGAAATGATGTGGAAAATTAATTATTCAATTAATTATTTTTTGATTTATGTAATCATGAACATTATAATGTGAATTTAATAATGGTAAAATATAAAATAATTTTCGAAATAGTGGAAGAGATCATGGTCACTCTATTTTGTTTTTTTGAATTGTAACATGGGAATTTAAGTATTAATTAATGAATAGAAACATGGTCCATATATTGAGAGATTTAAATAATGATAAAAATGAAATTATGATATATCACGTACCTCAGACATACTTGGGGCTCCAGTAGAACTTGAATTAGATATTGATGTACGAGTGTCTATGTCAACCTGATGATTTATGTGGTTCAATAAAGATTAATTGATAATGTGATAACTCATTACATATGAATTTTAACAATTTATTTATACAACTACATAATATTTCTATTGATTGGATAATGTTTTATACACTATTTCTTGTGGCCTTCTGAGTTGTACTCAAAACCTACTCAGGAGACCTAATAGGTACCTAAATAGATTTTATGGAAGCAGGACAAGAAAAGAGAAAAGGAACTTTGTTAGATTGATTAGTTAGGATGGTGCATGGTTTAGAGAACCAGATGTGGATCAGGTCCACTTTGGTAGTTGTCAGTGTATTTATTTTTGGTGGCATTTTAGAAACATGACATGTATACTGTATTTTCATATTTTTTACATTAATTTTATTTATTTTATTTCAATTTTTTCCATCATGTAATATTTGTTCTTTTCGGTTGTGATTAAATGTGATTAAGATATTTTTATTTATTCCATTTTGGGTATTACTTTGAAAAAATTGGGTATAGTATTCCAATGAATGATATTAGATAATTACTTCTAGTCGGCTGCTATCGCATATGGTGAGGTGTTCTTGAGGTCATGTGGCATATCAGATCGGGTCACCAGTGTTCACCACCTGGGTTGGGACATTACAAAATTGGTTATGGGTTTTTATATTATCACTATAAAAATCATATATATACAATATACTGGCAATATCATGTCACTTGTATAAGGGTAGGTGAGGAGTGGAAGAGAAAATAAACGAAAAATATTGAGAATAAATAGATACATAATAAGATTTTACCTCTTGAATTCATTCGTCTTTAGAACATTCTTGAGGGACTTGAGTTTAGTAATTTACTGAGACCAAAGAATCCTAGTCATAGGGGAGTGACATGGAAGACATATGTATAGAATTTGAAAAAGATTCATGGATTTTCATGTGTGATGAAAAGAGGTGGTGACGAGTGGTATTTATAGTTTGATGAGAAGAGTGATTTTTATTAGTTTGTTTTTTTGACTGTAATTATACTTAAAAAATATCAATAGTTTTTATTATTGTTACTAAATACATTAAATACTTCATGTGAGTTTAGGAAAATGGTTCTTATATTAGCCATATATCATCTATGACTTAATAACCCAGCTATTTAGAATACACCATAAATTACTATATTTCACTATTCCCCAAAAATCATAGTATTTATGGAATATATATAAAATTAAGGCTATAATTTTTTTATCATGGTGAGTTAAAAATGGACACTGTTTAACGAAAATAATTTTCCAAACATGAGAAATTTATATTTTAGTTAAAATATTCATTTGAAAAAAAATATAGATTTCAAAATTATAAATGATATTATAACATTATCAAAAATAAATTTAGATCCTATAAAATTATTTCATAATCACATAGAATCAAAAAAATATCTTATTAATATATTTTAGGGAAATAAATTTTATTTTCATCCGTTATATTAATTGTATAATTGTAACTAAATCGTTATGTTTCAGAAAGATATCAATACATTTCAAATAATTTGAAAAACAAATTAGTTATACCATGATATAAATTATCATATTTTCATTTATAAGATATCTATATTTTAATTAGACTTTAATATGTGAGGTTATTATTCTATTGGTCGGGTTAGCTTTCTTAATAGTCACATTACATTTCCAATGGCCATGTTACTATTTGATTATTTTAGGTTCCATAATTTCCTTTGTTTCCTATTATATCATTAATTATTCAATTATAAATATTTATTATGTAATCTATGTGCTTTTATGTCATTTATACTATAGTAAATAAATTTATGAAGGAAAATTTCATTGATTGAATTCTGGGTCATTAAATTTAAAGAGGTAAATAATATTTTTATTTAGAATTAAAGTATAACTAAATTAATTATATATATGCTAAACCATTTTATGACATTGGAATAAATTTCATAATGAATTTAGATATAAAATACTAGGAAACATTCAAACATTTTTAATTTAGAACCCTTTTTTGTTGTATTTTATGCAGTATTTGTTTGAAATTTATTTCTGCCACTTCTAACATTAGTATTTGAAAAAAAGGAATCCATATTTAGGATAATCATATTTTATAATGTCTAATATGGTCAAATTATTGTTTTTTATACAAATAGTTTATGTAGTTAAAATAAATTATAGTGGTTGATGTAAAAATATAGTTATAGTGTTTTTAAACATTAATATTAAGGGTCTGAACAACCTAGAAACTTATCAAGAACCCATTATATAGACACGATTCAACCATAGCACCACCTGGATCCAATTTAGATCATTATTGAATGAAAGTTATGTAATAAATACCTATAAATATTTTTTAACATTTCATATTTACTAGAATTACACTCCCTACCCAATATGAAAATTCATTCACCCTTCCCATTTCATCATACATTAGAAGAACTTTTCATAATGACCTAAACTATTATAAATAAATTCCACTTTTAATTCAATTAAATATCTAATTTAATAATATGGATAAACAAAAAACAAGATTTTAAATTATTTAATTATATACTATTCGTTTCAAATGACCATTATAAATCATTAGAGCTGATAATATAGTCATCAAATAGTGATCACATTATTAGTATAAGTATTGTGTTTTAAAAATTTAATAGACACAGTCAAATGATGTGGTGGCCTTAACTAGTTAGATCATACCCTATGAATCCTATTTATCAGATATTTTGGGGGAGATATCATTTCTGGATGTTTCGTTTTTCTAAGCCCTATATATCATCCAACAAAATAAGCATGAGTGTGACTTTTTACGTTATAAGTTCAATATCCTTGAAATAACTGTCCGAACATTGTTTTCATAAAAGAACAAATGAATGTAAGAAAATCACGCGCCTTACTCTTATTGAGTTTAATATTTTATTAAGGGGATATATGTCAAGATCCCTGAATTATGAATATATAAATTATTCTGTAAATAATAATGAATATATTTTAATCATATTATTGTTTCTTTTTAATTTTTTTCATTATGATACAATAATGTACAAATTGTAATTTCTGATAGTATCCAAATTTAATTAATTAATTTATGAATTTATGGATTTTAAAAATAATGAATATTTTAATGAAATATTATTATTAAATAATGTTAATCAAATATAAATGATTATATACTTTGTATTAAGGTAATTGTAAATTTATTTAGCATTTGGGAACAACTATTATAAAAGCCCTTCATTTTCAGTAACGGTTAGTACATATTTTAAAAGTGAAAATTCAGATTTTTTTAAAACTATTTAGGTAAAAATGTTATTATTTTTCGAATCAGTTTTTTGAAATAAGACATTGGTTAATTTTTCCAAAATATTATGAAATAGTAGAATTTTCATTTAAAATATAATTACTGTTTAAATAAACATTGATTTTTATGAAATAATAATGACATAACTATGTTGTAATAAGTAATTAGAATGATATTCCGTACCAAATATAAATAATTTTTTTCAAATTATTTTATTTAAAGTTCATTACATATATTTTATAATGCATTTGTGAATTTTCTAAAAGTGATGATATATTTTAAGGATTTAAAATAATTTTTTAAGAGTGTGACTCACCTTCATATCACTAATGTAAATATTTTAATAATTTATTATCAGGGACTTCAAAAATAATTTTTACCACTCGCATTTGGATGAAACCACGTGAAACAAATATTGGATGGATTTTTTTGATATTTTATTATATAGAGTCCGAAACCTAAAAAATAACAAAATCCCCATGATTTCTAATATAAGACAACTAATTCTCTCATTTCCCAACCCTAAACCACATTGGACCATGTCTTTACTCTTCCGTCCACTCTCTAGCGTCCTCCCGAGTTACCCCATGCTCTCAATTAGTCATTCTCAATTCTTTGGAGTCACACATTCAAGTAAGGGACCTTCATATCCTTTCAAATTCAAGAATCATCTTTGAAATTAGTTCTTATGATTTCGATTGGATATGTTTTCATTCAATAATAATATTTCATTTATGTTTCATTTCACTTAATTTGAATTTTGGATCATTTATCCTCCCCCATTTGGACCCTTACCAAAGTCATTACTATACCGAAATTCTATAAGGGATCCCCACTTTCTCTTCTTTATTGAAGTTTCTTTTTGAACCAATACATTCTATTTATGTTTCATAATATTTGGTAATGTTCTACATTGTCCATATTTATTTCCATTTTATTTTTCAATTATGAGACAACCATTTCACTCTCATCACCCATTTTTATGAATTTATATGTAACGTTGTTATGCTACAAAAAATTCACCATGATTTTTCATGCCAAGTAAATTGTGTAGGGAATACCATTCCAATTTCATTCACATGTATTCACCTTTATGCACACATACATATTCATTTTGGAAATAAATATAATTATTCAACACTACATTATTTTGGAATAAATTATTTAGTTTATTGGATCCATGTTGTATGATCTATGTGGCCCATAATATCATGCGAATTAAATGAATATAAATTGTATTCCAAGATAGTGATCCAAAGAATTGGGTAATTTTTAGTATCATGGTATGTCACAATAGTATAGAGATTGATCATGATTCTATTATGAGACTTTTTCCACCAATGGGTCATGGTAGGTTTAACCATAAGAATATTTTTTAATGCAATTTATTATTTTGTTTGCACATTTCCCACGTTGCATTTTTGATTACCTTACTACATCATGTCTCATTGATCATTTTTATGATTCCTAATATTTTTAATCATAGTTTTTATTAATATTTTCTATCATTTATCTTCTTCTACATCTATTACCTTTTATCCCATACTAGCCATTATATATCACTAGATTATTGTCTATGTCCCAATGTTATCAAATGAATTTTTAGGTTTGTTGGAATGATTTGATCATGTCAAATATTGTTCAATAATTTCTTATACCCCATGTTGAAATTTATTTTTTAATTTACCTAAATCCAAAAGACATTTGACATATCGATCAATTAGGGTGTATTATTTGTAGTATTATGTTATTAATTAAGTATTAATTTTTAACAATTAGAAGTGTTGTTATAATATTTATAGGAGGAAACATTTAGTTATTTTTTTAGATTAGGATTAGTGAACTCTAGTGAATGCCTTAGGGATAATAGAGAGTACTAAAAAATAAACCTAATTTTTTTAATTATATATTATGTTTTACTTCATGAAAACAAATCTAGGTATAGAAACTACTAATGGATGTGGTTCTACAGTAGATGTAGATAGGTTTAGAAACTCTAACATGGTGTTTTGAGCCCAACTTAGGATGATCTAGTACATGAAAATGGGCTTTACTATACACTCACCTTCACACTCCTAGTTGATATGATTTGGTAAATTCAAAAGTTCTTCACAAACAATTTTTATTGGATAAAAAACTCTCAAAAGAATACTTGTTTGGTAATAGATCATAGATAACATATATTGAAGCCTATAAATTAATATTCTATGTAAATAAATATAATTCATAATTTATCAATTTAATGTGATTTGATTAAATTTAATGAGATTAATTTTTTAAAAATACTCACCCATATTTTTCCATTTATTCTATACAATGGCCAAAAATTCGAATAATTAGATAAATAATCACCGTGACATGAAATGTAGTGAATTCCCCTATCGAGACACCAACCCCAATGTGAGAATTAATCAATAAAATAATTATAATAATCTATTAGATTATCCAATTTCTGAATAAAAAACATGGATTATGAGGATATTCAAACCTCCCTAAGGGAGAACAAACCAAAATTGATATCTTCATGGGACAAATTCATCATACATTCAAAATATAATATGATCCCTTAATCATGAAAAAATGGATCAACTCCATTGAAAATATCTTCCCCATACTTTAATGTTATGAATAAGAGAAGTTTCTTCTAACCTTTTATCATTTGGAGTGAGTAACTAATCAGTGGTAGATAATGATCAAGAATATAAATTTTGAGGAAGAGATATAATAAATGGAGTGGATGGAACTATGTAAAATGTTTTTTGATAAATAATTTCATGGAATGATCCCTCTTAAAATTTAAATATATTTCAATTACCTCATTAAAAAGTTGAAAAATATATTTTGGAGTATGAGGGAATGTTCAAAAGATTTGCATGATATTCATATGGTTTTGTTGTTACCCCTGAATACATGGTTGACCGCTTCATTGGTGGGTTAAAATATAGTCTATGAACGTATTTGTTGATCCATGTCATTGATAAATATGATAAAAATACATGATGTTCCCCCATTGTAGAGATGTAGATCAGTGAGTATCAAGGTTATCACAATTGGTTTTTAATACTGACAGTTTGACTGAGAAATATAATGGTGCCAATAAATTTGAACATCCCACCAATCAACGTTGTGAAAATAAAGAGACCAAAAATTTCCAAAAATGATCAATGAAATTATTAGGTGTAGAAAGGGAGGACACCAACATAACAATTGTCGACTGGAGAAACCCACGAATGTGGAAAAGGAATAGATTGCTCCAGTCAACCCTCATACCACCTTCCATTTCTTCAACATTAACCAATCTATATACTTTTCAAACCAATTCCCTAAGCCATGGGTTTTTTGAGAAAAACAATAACCTCCAATGCAGTAAGGGAGAGATTTTACTATTGTTACCACTACAGATAATCCAAAAAAAAGTTTTTACAAGTACTCTATTTATTCATTTTAGAATAGAACTTATTTTTAGATTCGGGTTAAATACATTACTTTATATCATAAATGTTTAATAGAAATATCCAAACACCACCACCAAGAATGGAAGTAGAGAAGGTGAATATTGAAAATGCGGAAATTAATGCATTTTAACTATATAACTCCTCCAATATCAATTATTATTGGATGAAATATTAGTAGAACCTTTTCATACACCATATGGTGGAATTTTAATAAATTATATCTAGGGAATGGATTTCCCTATAAAGATCAATAATAAATTTCCACTATAAAGAAATTTCTCTTCATAAGGAAAACTGACCCCTGGTTTTGTACAACTGCAAGAAGGAGGATGAATCATCATTAACACCATCATATAATGCATGGATATTACTACCCTAAAAAATAATATCTAGAACAAATGATTTAGTCTATGGAATGAATCCCCCTTGAAGAAATGCATATTGTGAGGGAATACATAGATTTGTTTCCTGATGAAGTTTCTTGTATTCTTGAAGATAAGAGGTTGAATTTTAAAAATTAATAATAAATGGTTAATTGAAAATATCCAATACATTATATATGATTTATATTTTGGGACTTCATGGGAAAAAAGAACAATTATAGGAGAATCTAGATAAGGGGATTATATGCCCATGTGCTTCACCATGGGGTGAAATAGTCCACTTCCTCAAGAAGATGGATGCATCATTGCACATTAACATTAATTATTTTGAGACCCTTAATATCAATATGATAGAGAAGTTCACTTTTCCACAGCTTGATGACTTGTTAGGTAATCTATATGGATCAAAATTCTTCTCTAAGGTAAATCATCATTTGAGATTTTATCAAGATAGGATTAATTGGAAGATATAGCCAAGACTTCTTTACATAAAAGGTATGGGGAATACGAGTTCGTAGTGATTCCATTTGAAATCTCTAATTATATGACAATATTAATGGATATGATGAATTGTTTATTTATAGAATAACTAGACAATGTTGTGGTAGTATTTATAAATGATATTATATTATTCTATTACAATAATTAGGATCAGGATGAGCATCTGAACACTGTTCTAAAGTCCTTCTAAAAGGAGAACCTTTACTCAATATACATTAGATGTGAGTAATGGTTGAATGAAATATCATTATTTGGTTATATCATCACAAAAAATGAGATATCTATAGAACATTCAGTGAAAAATAAATTTTATGATTTTGGAGGCACAAATCCTTGACAGATATTTATACATTCCTTAGCTAGCAAATTATTGTCACCAATTTGAGAAAAATTCTTATTATTCTCAAAACCTCTTTTAAAAGTCACTCAAAAGGGAATGAGGCATTCCTTGAATGATTAATGTGAACAATGATTCAATGTGTTGAAAAAGGTGGCTTAGAACTACCTATGTTCTCACACTACCCACATGTGGAGTTCTTTGGGTAATCTTCTTCGATTCTTTGAATATCAGATTAGGATATTTGTTGAGGACAAATGAATATGCCATAGCCTATGCTTTAAGGCAGTTCAATGATCCGAAATAGAAATACCCAACACATGATATGGAGTTGTATTTAGGGATCTATGAATTTAAAATATGAAAGCAATATATTTTTTCGAGAAGATTTAAATATACAAAGATCACAAAATTCTCAAACAAATATTCACATAGAAATAGATGAATATATGCCAAAAAAGATTATTAGCGCTGATAAAGACTATGAATTCTAAATTCACTATCATCCTTGTAAATAAAATTGTGATGAGGATGATCTATGTAGAATTAATCCATTAATATTATCATTGATGAGAATTTAGAAGGATCCAATATTCATAAAATTGAAGAGGATGGACACAGGTGTTATAAAGGATTGAACATCATGAATAATTTTAAAAATTATTTCTAAACTATCCCTTCTTGAAAATTTGAAGGATACTCAAAAAGATGAAATTGTAATTTATAATAATGTGGAAATAATAAGAAATATGAAATCCTAAGAGACTAATTTTAATGATGATGGAATTTCATATTTGGGTCACGACAAAGTGTTCAACAAAAGCATCAGTTTCATAAGTAACTGTTGGATTATACATGTAGATTATAATTATCTATTCATCCAAGAAACCAAAATATGTGTTTTTATATTTAAATAAAATCTTAGTGTGACAAAATGATGATGGACATCACTAAATATACATCAATTTACATGGTATGTCATCAACTTAACGATGAAAGGAAAATGTATAAGGGGATGATGAAACCACTACCCATACCAACATGGATATTGGAAAAAATCCCAATGGGCATTATCACCAGACATCCAAATGCATCCAATGATAACAGTGGGTTGTTTTGAATTATCTTATAAATTCATTATACTTCATTGTTATTTGATGGGATTTATCAGTTGATCAATATGCATAGATTAAATTAAGATAAGTGGCTAGGCTTCATGGAGTAAAACTATCGATTGTTTCTTATTGATATCCGAGATTAAAAATACATTTTTGAAATGTATTCCTCATGCTGTAAACACCAACAAAAACATCAGTACATCTTATCAACCTCCAACTAATTTCCAACCTTAGCCTACTCTCCTAACATACATGGACAAGTTCAGAGCATGATAAATTGACCTCACTATAGAATGGGACAAATATATTCCTTAGGCAGTTTTCTCGTACAACAAAAGTTTATACTAGTGCATCCAAATATATCCCTATGAATAAATTTATACGAATATTTGTAGAAAACCAACAGGATGGGATGAATTTGGGGAAGGAAAACATTAATGTCCAAAATTTTTAAATGAAATGAAGGAGTAGGCTAAGACCATTCAACATCACATCAAGGCTTCTAATAGTTGACAAGAAGATCTATCCTAACAATAATCAACATGGACCAGTGTTTGATGTTGGAGAAAAGGTATTCCTCCACATATCATAATGGAAGAAAGTGATAAGATTTTGAATGAAGGGGAAGAATAGTGCAAGGAACATTGGACCCTTTGAGATCCTTGATCAGATAGTAGAGATAGACTGTCTATAAGAACTCTCATCGAACCCATCTCACATACATGATGTGTTTCATGTATCCATCTGGTGGAATATCATAACATACCCCTCACAGGTACTCAATCCATAGGTAGTACAATTGGATACTGAACCATCCTATGAAGAACAACCAGTGAAGATATTAGACTGTCGATAAAAAAATATATGATATAATAAAATTCACTTCATTAATGTTTTTTGGAGAAACGACATGTTTGAATACGTAATAGGGGAAACAAAGGTTGTGAATTTGAATATTTAACATCAAATATTTTATTTAGGGGAAATAAAATTTTTACTAAAAAACATAAAGGGGGATGATTTTAATCACCTAAACTATTATAAATGAAATTTATATTTTAATTAAATTAAAAGTCTTATTACATTATATGTTTTTTTTAAACACATGAATTGATTTACTTTATTATATTACTTTGGATTTAATTGAATACCATGCATATTTACCATTTTTGAGTTATCCAATAAATAGTGACAACACGATTCGAATAAATATACAGTTTTAATAAATCCTATTGATAATGAAATAATAAATAATAACCTCAACTATTATGATCATACCCTGTGAAGCCCCTTGAAATGAAAATCCATTGGAAATAATGTTTTTGGAATTTTACCTTCACGCAAACAAATCTGTGATCTATTTTTTTTATTTTTTAAACGGTTTATGGGGTAAGTTAATGCTCATCAAGATCATGGCAGTAACAATGTTCACTGAACAACCCATAAAATTCCCACCATCGTGCATCGTACGACTAGGGAGTTAAATAGTGTATTAAAGGGAGATGTATTCTGATCCTAGAAATTTCATTATGTATATTATTTTTTATTGAATTATTATTAAATTTTTATCCTATTATTGTTACATTGTATTTTTATACAATAATGAAAAAAATATTTTCGGTTAATATTCAAATTAAATTATTGAATTTATGAATTATTGACTTAAAAAAAACATTTAGTTAATATTATTACAAAAAAAATGTTTATCAAATAAAAATTATCATATGATTTTAATAAATTCAAATTCAAATTTTATTTTGGTTAGAAAGGTATTATAACAGAAAAACCACCACATTCAAAAAATGTTAGTAACTACATTAAAAGTAAATATTCACATATTTGGAAAATTAATTATATGAAATTAATATTATTTTTTGGAATCAGAATGTTGAAATTATCGATCGGTGATTTTTTTCATAATATTTTGAGACAGTCAAATTTTAGGGTAAATATTAAATATCATATAAATATTATATCTATTTTATGAATTTATAATGAATCAAATGGAATGTAATTTTTAATATAAATGAGATAAACAACCTTATATATGTTATTATTTCAATATAGTGTTATTTTAGGAATTTTTTAATTTTATAAATCCTATTTGAATCGTCCAAAACTTATTATATATTTTAAGGTTTGAAAACCATTTCTTTAATAGTATAACTGATATCCTCAAAAAATGGTTATATTTTATAAATATTGACCCTTTTATTTATAAAATAATGTAAATCAATACTATTTTGAAGAAACCATGGGAATAAACCATGGGATGGTTTGTGTTTTGTTTTTTTACTAGTTCGAGTCCAAAATATAAATAATAATGAAATCCCCCTCCTTTCCAACATAAACCTCCCATGTATCCTTTTATCACCACTCAAAATCCTTAGATCAAAACCATACTCTATCTTCAAATCTATATAATCCTCCCGAGGTTACCCCAATCTCTCCATAAGTCATTCCAATTCCGTCAGAGTGACACATTTCTATGACAAACCATCCTATAAAAAATTTATATATTCCAGCTTCTATGGAATTAGTTATTGTAATTTCAAATGGTTATGTTTTAATTCATTTATAATA
This sequence comes from Viscum album, assembly GCA_963277665.1. Lineage (NCBI taxonomy): Eukaryota > Viridiplantae > Streptophyta > Magnoliopsida > Santalales > Viscaceae > Viscum > Viscum album. Next base: position 1,571,119,700 of record OY728121.1, on the reverse strand, counting down.
ACTCCCTTACATTAAATTTGAAGTTATGTGAATGATGGATCATTATTAACATCATTTGATCCCTTACCTAACCTGTCACTATTTCAAAATATAGTAAGGTATCATCACCTTCTCTTTTTATTCATGTTTCTTTATGAACATATATATCCTATTTTGATTTTATAATATTTTTACATGTACTCACATTTCCCTATTATATCATATTTTATGTTTATGTTATTACAGACCATGTTCTTTATCACAAACCATTATTGTATCTCCTCGACCACACAATCTTGGTGCTGCTGCATTACTTATTACATTGTCACGGTTAAAAGGAATGAAATCCTGAAAGAATAGTCAGTTTAGTAGTCTGGAAGAAACAAGATATATAGACGTAACTCAAATTACAATGAGAAAGGTAACAAAATTCAACACATAACAAAAACTAATAAACATCATCCAAGGAAACTCAATAAATTTTTTCCATTTCATAACTTGTTGAATGTAAAAAATGAAATGGGTGAGCTCAAATGCTCATTAAGGGTTTGAAATAGAGGAAGAATTAATCAATAATAAGTGAATCATAAAAAATTCTACATAATCAACATGGAATGGTGGAATGTCAAAAATCACAGGGCATTAATAAACTCAGAATGAAAATTCATCCTTAGATTTTGTCATAGTGAAAAAATCCAGGAAAGTATTAAATTAAATTGAATAACAAAAATAACTATTAATTGGATGTATTTTATCTGGAAAATTATACCAATGTACTATCAATACTATTTATGTATGTGGGTAGAAACCCATCTTATTTTTTGAAACAAACTCGAAGAGTTTGCCACCAACTGAATGTCTCATAAGACCTGTCGATGCATTGAGGGGCCATAGTAGGCCCCACCCATCACTGCATGTCCAAAGCATTATTTATACATAGATTAAATAAATTTAAAATATGACTCCACAATATCCATTTATTATAAAGGATACATATTAATCAATATTTCCATAGTTAAAACAACATTCTGAATAAACATAGTATGTTAAATGGTAAACGGTTTAAAGAAATAATAACATCCATGCTACAAGAAAATTTATATTTAGAAGAATTATAACCTCAGATAAAAATTGATCTCAAATTGGTTGTATATTGACAACATAAGGATGATTGGGTGAACAATACCAAGCATGTTTCAATGAAATGGGAATTGAGACAACTTCTCTTAACTCATTGTAATCAATTGAATTGTATGAACAAAAATCAATAATCACCAAATGAATACTTCAATACAATGAATATAAAGAGAATAACAATATGATACATCAATATGTTGTACAAATACTCCACATATATGAAATAAGAGATGAATAATTTAAATCCCACATAATTGAATGTGAGATGAGAAACCCCTTAGAATCATATTGGTATGGTAATGAATGTTATTATAAGGGTTTAATGAGAGGTAAAGGCATATATCATCATTTATATATATCATAAGAGTATTATGGGGGTGGTTCTAAAACATACCCCATCATTAGTAAATAAACATATAAGGAAACAACATTGTGGGAATTCTTGAACCAAAGTGAGATACTGGATCCCTTACCTTATGCTTGAAGGTGTTCTTTATTGATATTTACGACCAGAATAATCAAATTTAGCATCATTAATTAATGACTTCAGATACTAATAAACATTTAATTTATTTAGTATAACCCTATTAGGTTCACTCATTCCCTTTTTGGTGTGTTTAAGAAGTTTAATGTTATTGTTTTGAAAACATTTTCTTCTTTGATTTTCATGATCTGTTACGTGCATTTCATGAATAAAAGATCTTTTGAAATTTTTTAATCATAATTGATTGATAATATATATATAATTAGAGACATTAAATAGATATAAATGATATTATATTGATATTAATTATATATAATGAGGATGACCCGCTACATAAAAGTTAATGATAAATGCTTCGATTAATTTGGCAGTTTTCTACATAATGAACTTGTTTTCTATTATTTTATTGTATTATGAGTGCGTAAGGATTACATAGCCTTTAAAAGGGTAAAATAAATATATTATGATCTAGTTAGAATACTAAAAAATTTTCATGACCATACATAAGATAGTAATGAAAAATAAAAATTGTCTTCCTTGATTGTCATAAATTAACACATATTGTACTATGTTTTCATTTATATTTAAAAAGAAGGGAAAAGAATAGAAGATGAAGAAATATTACATTATAATAAAAAAATTATAGTACATATAAGGTACTATATTTTTCATAACATTTTGATGAGAAGAGGTAAGAATAGAGAAGATAACAAAGAAATGTGAAAAGAAAACACAAGAAATGAAAAAACGAATTTACCTCTAGAATCTATCTTTCTTTGAGTGCATCTTTAGAGGAGGTGATTTGGTATTTTGAGGAGGCCAAGGATTTTGAATGTAGGAGAGGAGCTTGGGAGGATATAGAATTTATTCAAGTCATGATTCTTGAGTGGTGTGAGAGGAAGAGGGGGTGATTGGTGGTGGTGGTGGTGGTGGGGGGGTTATATAGTAGAGGGGAGGATGGTATTCTTAATAAAATAATCATTAATTTATTATTTCCTCACAAGAAAATATATAATGGATATTTGATGACCTAGAATAGTAATATATGAATGTCAGTTCGAGATTTTGGTTCTTACAACAGTCATGATGATAGGAATAGTTAATTTAAATTATAATGTATTTATATGGTAAATTGATGTATTTTACTTTCCACAAAAATTCATGTATATAAAAAAAATCACAAAATATCACCCTAACCATTTTTTGATGCGTAGAATCCAAAAATGAACCCCCTTATTAAAAAATAATTTTCTAAATATGATATATTTTTTAATAAAAATATTTATTTAATCGAAAAATACAAACATTTACGATATTCATCTTCATTTTTATGGTGCCTAAATTTTATTTACACATTCATAGGTATGGTTACCATTCACAAGAATCAAATTACTATTCATAAGGGTATGTTAATATTCATATGAGTATGTCATTGTACATAAGGGTAGGTTAATATTTACCAAAAATTATTTTCGTTCTATCAGACTCAAAATATCACCCTAAACACAACTGTGTCTGTCAGAATTTCTATATTAAAATCATAGAACTAGAAAATTTATTTTTAATGGGTAGTTTATGGCCATATCATATAAATTACCAAGTTTTTAACATATAATCTCAATTATTTATGATGTATAGGCTATTAATATAATTTATTTAAGATACAAATACCTTAAAATGTTTGGGGTGTTATATTATTCCCTCCTTCGAAAATTTCTTTCACGAAATTATTCATGTATAAAGCCCACTAAAAAGATGTGGGTGGTTGTAATTCCTAACATCTTTAGGTCCCCATGTTTCTTCCTCCATATTATTGTTTCTGTAAAGAAACATTACCAGACGATTCATCTGATTCCTCAATACATGCTCCCTTGTGTTAAGAATATCGATAGGCTCTTCACAGTGTGAAAAATCCAGTTCCAGATCATTCTCCTCATAGTTGAGTATGTGATTTGTGTCTGGAATGTATTTATTAAACAATGACATGTCTAACACATCTTGAACCTTGGAGAGACTTGGTTAAATTTGCAAATGGTAATATACAACTCCGATTCTTTCTAGAATATCAAATGGTCTGATGTTCTAGGGGATTTGTTTCCCTTTATTAATGAACATTAAGACACCCTTAAATGGTGATAATTTCGGAAAGGCATGATCTCCCACATGGAATTCCAACTCATATCTTTGGTTGTCAGCATAATTCTGTAACCTACACTAGGCTACTTTAATATGTTCTTGAATTTACTTTTCATTTTTTTGTCTCTTAAATAAGTTTGGGCTTATAAGTTTCCTCCCACCAACTTCATCCCAACAAGTTGTAGTTCGACATCTCTTTCTATATAATGCTTCGTATGGAGCCATTTGAATACTAGAATGGAAACAATTATGGTATGAAAATTTCACCAATGTAAATTATTGATACCACATACCTTGAATGTAATGATATCTTGATCTCAACATGTCTTCCAATGTTTTAATAGTCCTTTCATACTATCTGTCAGTTTGGGGGTGATAAAAAGTACTCATATGAAGTTCAGTATCCAAAGCCTTCAGGATAAATTTCTATATTTTTATTGTAAACATGGAATCTTGATCAGAAACAATCAATATAGGTGACCCATTATATCTTACAACATTATTAATATAACATCTTTTTAGTTGCTAAAGTGGTGAATCCTCCCTAATATAAAAGAAATGTGATGATTTTGTGTGACAATCAACAATTACCCAAATTTCATCATTACTTCTAGTTGTCCTCAGTAGTCCTGTGAAAAAATACATAATAATGTAACCCCACTTCCATATAAGAATAGGTAAAGGTTGCATCACCCTTATAGGATGTTGTCTCTCTACCTTCAATTGTGGAAAATCTATACACCTTGTTACGTAGTCATCAATTTACCGCTTCATATTATCCCACAAAAATGTTCCTTCAGATCTCTATATAACTTTGTGACACCATGGTGTATAAAGAAATTTGAGCTATTAGCATCGCCCAATAATTATTTTTTAGATCAGGTTCTGATGGAACACATAATATCTTCCCTTATTTCATAACTCCTTCATCATACACAATGTCTTCCAATCCCCCCCACATAATATAATTGATTTTATTGTGTATATTCTCTTCATCATATTGTAAGATTTTTATCTTCTCTAGTAGATGGTTTAGCAATAATTTGTATGAGGAACGATGTTTCCCCTTCTCTAAAAATTTCCATATCTCTCTTTAGTAGATATGTGAATATAGGATCTCTCTCAAACCTCAATTGCGTCAGATTTACATGATCATTTTTACTAAATGTATCTGCCACCTTATTTTCCTTTCATTTGTGTTAGCGTATTGAACAATCGTAATCATTGGGTAACTCAACCCTTCACATTTTCCTCATGTTGAGTTATTTTTGTGTCAAAATTAATTTCAAACTTTTGTGATCTGTGTACATCTCACATTTTTCACTATAGAGATAATGTCTCAATATTTTTAGAGAAATGATTATGGCTGCTTACATAGGATCACGAGTTTGGTAATTTTTCTCTTGAGTCTTCAACTTCCTGGATGCATAAGCAATAATATTATCATTTTTCATAAGGATGTAACCTATTACACTCTTTGATGCATCATTGAATATCATAAAACCATGATTTCTAGATAGAAGAGTCAAAATTTGAGCATTTACTAGTCTTCATTTAAATTATTCCAAGCATTATGTACATTATTTCTTCCAAAAAAACATAAAAACCTTATGTGTGAGCTCGGTTAGTGGGTTATCTAGTCGGACGAAAATCAGAAAAAAATGCCGATAGTAGCCTGATAATAAAATAAATCTATATACCCGAGTTATGTTTGTTGGTGTTGGATATTCTTATATTTCCTTTTTATTTTCAGGATCAACTAAGATTCCATTTGTATAGACAATTTCACCAGGAAAAGAAACTAATTAAATCTTGAATTCGCAATTGCTAAACTTCCCATATAATTCATTTCATGTAAGAGCTTCCAAAATAATTTTCAAGTGATTCTCATGGTCTTCATAATTTTTGACATATAATAGGATATCATCGATAAATACCACAAAATAGACATTATGATATTCCATGAAAACTCCATTTATTATATCCATAAAATCATAGTGTTCATTAGTCATTATCCAAGGAATCACTCTAAACTCGTATCTCCCATACCTTGTTCAAAATGATGTCATTGTAATATATTCCCTCCTCACACATAGCTGATGATATCCAGTTCAATGGTCAATCATTGAAACATATTGTTATCCATGAGGATGATCAAACAAATCATTAATTCATGGAAGAGGATACTTTTTATTTAATATAAAAGAATTTTTTCCCTATAATAAATACATATCCTCTTGGATATATCTTTACTTATAAGAAAGAGGACATCAGATCCCAATGAAAAAATAGTTTGTTAATTAAATCCATTATCACTCAATTCCTCTAGTTGTTTCTTTAGCTCTACTAGTTGCATAATTTTCATCCAATAGGGAGTATTTGATATAGGTCTTGCACCAGAAATTAAATCAATAGAGAAAAAAACTTCTCACTATAAAGGATGTAAATGTAAATCCTTTGAAAATACGTCAATGCATTCTTTCACAATATTTACATCTTTCAATTTGAGGATTTGTTCAATTTGTGGATTTGTGTGATGACAGTGACTGATCGAAATTCCTTTGTTGAAATAATAAATCACCTAGGATTATTGACTGACATCTCCTTTTTTAAATCAAATTGGTCATGTCTAATTTTCCTAGAAAACTAGAAAGATATAAATGAATGCGATGATCCAAAATAAAATAATGCATTGCCCATGTTTGAGGAAATAATAAAGTACCTATAACCACATTATTAGGAACTTGAACCTCTACGGTTCTAATCACCTATGATTTCCTTTACTCTCTTGGTATTTTCTGAGGCATGTTTCCCTAGAGTTTTGGTCAATCACTTTCAAAGTGTCCCATATCTCTAAAATTGTATCATTGAACATCCTCGAGGTATTTCTTCCCCTTGAATTCACTAGACCGATGGCCATTTTCTAAATACTTATAGAAGACTCCCATTCCATTCTAGAATTTTTTGGGTTGATTCTTTCTACAGTTCTCACATTATGGGAATTGCTTCCTTCCCTTATTCTTAATTGGTGCTTCACATTTTCCTTGGTTATCCAAGTACCGCTTAATATTTTTATTTCCCTTAAAAAAAATTTATCAAAAAAATCCCTTCTATGTTTTAATGGCACATGATACAATGTCATCATATGAGGAAAATGTTTTCGAAGCCAGTTCACTTCTAAGACATGGATTAAGACCTTCAATGAAAAGATTAATCATGCCTTCTAATTCCCATATGTAATCTATGGAATACCTGGACAGTCTTGTGAAGATAGGCTTATAAATTGTGACATTGTCTTCTTCCCTTTTCTTTTTACCAAGTAATTTCTGCTTCATTTCGATCTGTTTCTCATGAGGGAAATATTTATCGAATAATATTTACTAAAAATTACTCCATTCAATATCTTCTATCTCTTCTTCCTCTGTTGTATTCTGGATCATGGACCACCATTGATTTGTGTCAACCATGAGACAATACACTGCCAGCACTGAATTTTCATTTTCGTAGAATCTTAATGCCATGAATATCTTTTCAAGGGACTTGATCCACTTCTCATTTACCAGAATATTAGTAATCCCACTGAATTGTGGAGGATTATACTCAATGAAATGATCCAACACAAGTGTAGATTGGATATTTTTCACAAACCGAGTAAGTTGTCCCAATATGGTCATAATTTGTTCTTATCCGACATTGACCATGTTGAAATTCTCAATGGGGAAATCCCATCATTTTCCATGACTATTGATTACCCTTATTCCATTATGTGGAATTTCAATATAATGGAATTCAATAGATTAGGATATGAATCATAATTTATAATCTTAACTACAAAGTTACTAACCATAAATTGAAATTCTATGCACAACTAATCTCATAAACATGGTTTCACTAAGAAAAAAATTTAAATTAAAATCCATTGTAATGGATGGTAAATAAAATGTGAATTATCTTAAGAATATCCCCCTGGTGTTTTAATATAAAAAGTGAAAAAAGGCCCATTGTCATGTATCAGGATACCCCATGTCATTCCTGAAACTCATTTTTGGAGTTTTCACTCCAAGGTACATCTTTGTCTCGGTCGCCTCTATCGGTTTTTTTATAACATAGATGTATTTGATAGAAAGATACTCATAATCTATTCCTTATCAAAATATTAGGATTTTTTTATACGATTATCCTAAAACAATACATTAGGGATACATTCCATATTCTACATTTTCTAATATATTTTCAATGTTTTCTAATAAACATCCTCTAAAACCAAATGTAATGCCCCATCCCCAAAATCCCAGAACTGGTGTATTACTTATTACATTGGAATGATTAGAAGGAATGAAATCCTGAAAGAACAATTGGTTTAGAATACTTGAAGAATATATATATATATATATATATATATATATGTAACTCAAATTACATCGGGAAAGGTAATAAAATACAATACATAACAAAAACAAATAAACCACATACATGAAAACTCATTAAATGGCCTCCTCTTCATAACCTAATGAATGTAATCAAATGAAATGGGAGGGCTCAAATTCTATGTAAGGGTTAAAAATACTGGACTCATGAATCAATAATAAATGAACCATAAACAATTAAATATAATCAATATTGTATGGTTAATAAAATAAAAATAAACACCATTAATAAACGGAGAATGAAACTACATCCGTAGATTCATTCATAGTGAAAACCTCATGGAAAGTAAAAACTAAAAATGAATAAAGAGAATTATTATTAATTTGATGTTAACCATATGGAACATGGTACCACTATATCATTGAAATAGTTTATGTCTGAGGGTAGTAACCCATCTAATTTTTGGAAACAAACTCGAAGGTTTTGTCGCCAACTAATTTTCTCCAGAGAGTTGTTGATGCATCAATGGGAAATAGCAGGCCTCGCCCGTCACTACATGTCCAAATAATAATTTATAAATAGATTTAATAAAATTACAATATGCCTCCTTAATCTCCGTATAGAGTATAGGGTACAAATTAATCAATATATCCATAGATTAAACAACATTCCAAGAATACAATATATTTCAAATGGTATACTGTTTAAGGAAATGATCATTTCCATACTACAAAAAATGTATATCTGTTTGAATTATAATTTCAAAAGAAAATTGATCTCAAATGGATAGTAGATACACCCCATAAAAATGATATGGTTCATAATACCAATTAGGTCTCAATGAAATGTAAATTGAGACAAAGTCAGTAATTACCGGGAAATTTAAAGGAAATTTTGTTTTTTTCCTTTTCTAAAATACTTTGGAATTTTATGAGTCTATGGCTTTTGATGGCACTTAATTCTGTGTCCCGTAGTGCCCGAAATCATTTCCCGAAGTTTAGCTCAGGTATATTCATTAAACAAACAAGTGGGTTTTTCTATCTTTTGAGCCGGTGCTCAGAATTGAAATCCGAGGGCACCGATGAACTCTCAATGCTGGTAATTTCAAAACGTGATCCTTACTATGGTTGCGTTCACAATAGAGTGGAAGTTAATTATTGGGGGTTTATTTAAGAAATAAATAAAAATTGTCAGAACAATTTTTATATTATAAAGAGGTTATTCCCTCCCAAGGGTTGTTAAGGGTGGGGCCCATAGCCACCTAACTACACAAGTGTGGATGTTAGAGAGGTGGGGCCCACACAAGCCCAAACTATTTAATTTACTCTAAACTCATTTAAAAACCCCTCATTAAATTGGAAACCCCCATTAAATGCCAATCTCTCCACCTCACTCCATTAATTCATGTCAACCCAAAAATTAATGAGGATCTTTCCCCTTTCCCCCCATTTTATTTAATTGCCATCACGTTTAATAAATGGGGACCTTCCCTCTCCCTTCCTTAATTTTTTGTCAACAAATTTTATTTAATGTGGTGATTTAATTTTTGGGATAGTTTCTTTGTGTGTGTAATAAAATAATAGGAGGAGCAGATTATTTTATTAAGGGGGAGATCTTTTGTTGTGCGGGGAAGATCGAGAGAACTCTTGAGGTTTTGGAAGAACACTGGCCTCCGACAAAGAACGATGAAGAATTGTGCTTCCTCGAAGAACAACGACACACCACTAATCCTCTTCACCGTGACATGATAGGATTCACCGCTTCCTCCTCGACGCACTCTGACGACGCCTACGAACCCTTTCCCCGCGACACCGTCTACCGTGACGCTGACGTTCGTCTTCAATTGTTGAGGTAGGGGAATTTGTATATTTAATTAAGTGATTTATAACCTCGGAATGGCATGTAATTGTTGGGTGATGTTTAGAACCGCTAACACGGTGGGTACGGACTAACAAATAAGTTTGAACCCACCGCTATTTTGTTCATGATGTGTGCAATATTTGGTGACGATGATGCGGTACCGAAATGGCGATTGGAGGCCTTTGCAGTGATGTATGGGTCCCAAGATGACTGCAGGCGCATACAGTAGAAAAATCAGACCACGAGAATGAATCTGGGGGCCCGCGGATGCCCCCGGTGGCGTGGACCGCCGGAAGAAGCCCGCCGCGGCTGATGCCACGATGGTGATGGCGAGATCCCATGGCCACGCGGGATCTAGAGGAGCCAGAGGCACTACCCTGGCGCCGCGTCCACGGAAAACAGGGGCCGCACCCCCCGCTCGGCACGCTGGCTGAGCCAGCACCCCCCCCCCCCCCCAGCCGGGCCGGGGCGGGTCGCACCCCGCCGGGCCGGACCCGGACCCGGAGGGGTTGGGCCAGGTCGGACCAGGCCCAGACCCCCACTTTGGACCATTTTCGGTCTTTTGCACATGACTTGAGCTACGAACCTCTGATCGATTCGCCATCAGCTGCGTATGAATCTGTGGATCAAGACGGTCAGTTTGGTATATTACACTAGAGGTTTCAGAAAAGTTTATGTATGGCTGGGATGGTTCAAACCCGAAACCAATCGGGCCCTTGCAGCGGAAATGCTTATAACGTAGGGACCAGACGTTTTTTTGACGTGACGTCAACTGCGTTGAATTCCTCTTGATGATATGGTCCTTTGTGATTACTTTTCTTGAGGTTTGTATGCTGCTGGAGTATGGTTGGGTTCGTTTTAGCTTAATAACCAACCGGGCCCCTGGGATGGAAAAGCCGATAACTCTCTGACCGGGCGTCCGATTGATGCAATATCTGTCGCGTTGGGTTTATTTTGATGAGACCGAACTTTGGGATACATCAACACTAGACTTCGTGACCGTTGATGTATCGACTCTTTTTCTCACTGAGCGGACCCTCCCGGAATCGAGCATGTTGTGTGTGGGAACCCTAGAGCTGGTTGCGACTGCATCGACTACTGTACTGGAATCCTCCGTGTGTTCGACAGGGATGAATACCGTACAGGAATCCTCTGTGGGTTCAACGGCAATGACTACTGTTCTGGTATCCTATGTGGGTCTGGCAGTATTGACCTCTGTACTTGTATCATGTGTGGGTCTGACATAGTAGCTGGTCTTGTATCCTGTGTGGGTCTGACAACTTTACTGGTCTTGTATACTATGTGGGTCCGACATCTTAGATGAATCAGTGGATACATCTGATCATTTCTATCACTATATGAAATTTTATATCTGTGTGATATAAGTCTTTACTTCATCCTTTTTCATAGATGTGATTGACTTGTTTTCCTATGTGGACTGGGTTGTGTTTTCCAGTGTGGACTGGGTTGTTCTTGGGCTCGAGTGTTGGAGTCGTTAGTAATTTATGACATAGGTATATGTATGGGCATATACCTAAGTAAAGTCAGTAGATACTTCACGATTGTATCTTTCCTTTGTGGTTTATCCTTCGTGGATTCTGAGAGACCTTCAGGGTTCTCGGGGTCCCTACTGAGTATCGTATACTCACCCCTACATGGGATATGCCTGCACTACGTTGTGTTGTATGTAGATGATGGAAATCACTGATCGAGGTGGAGGCTTGTGTTGATGGGCGGTACCTGGAGGTGGACGACTTGGCAGGACGTACATGGAGCGGACGGCCGGTCCCAAGGAGCTGAGGAGACAATCTGTACCCACCATTTAGGTGGGATTTATGGAGAATGACTCGGTGTTGCTGTTTTAAATATTACTATTGTACATTTCTCTCAGTTGTACTGTACTTTCAGTTGGGTTTGTATACTGGCCCATTTACTTTTTAGCACTTACCTTATACCCAGTTTTACTTAGTGCTTACTTCACTTACATACTCTGTTGTGTCTTTTTTACTTTATAAAAGGAAATGCCTTCCCTTTTATCAGTATTTACGCCTTTGGTGCTAGCTGCCAGCCCCAGGCCTATGGAAGGCGGGCTTGGGGTAGTCACAACACGGACCCTGAGGATGGGTCGTGACAAATTGGTATCAGAGGAGTCGGTTCTGCTATAGAACTCAGGACTCTGATCCTTCCTTTTTGTGAAGCAACAATGATAAGAGTATTGAGTGTGGTTTTCAGTCTAGGGAGTCCAGTGTTAGTGCGGCAGCCGACGTATCCATACACCAGGACCCTGACCTCTGATTTCCGACTCAGTACACGAAAACACTGATTTCATTTGTGTTTCCTTTCAAATTTTTTTTGTGATTAATTTGTGTCAGCTTACCAGGTATACTGTTTGACCATGGCACACCTGTTTCTTTTCAGGATGGCCCCACGTAGGTATCCGGCCAGGGTTCATAGTTACGTGCGGGATTGCAGCCCATCGAGCGACGAGGCCTCGGTGCAGGGCCCCATTACATCGGAGGCACCAGCGGTACCACTACCCGCTGAGCCACCGGTGCTACCAGCCCCAGCGGTGGACAGTGCACGCTACCTGAGCATGTTGCATGAGTTTCAGAGGCAGAGGCCACCCAGGTTCCGTGGAGAGATGGATCCTCAGGCAGTCGAGGATTGGCTGGAGGCTATCATCATAGTCTTCATATTTTTATGGACACCAGCAGACCTTATGGTGATCCTAACCTCGAGTCTCCTGCATGGAGCAGTATGTAGATGGTGGAGCCCGATTCTCCAAGTGCATGACGAGGCATCTATACTTTGGACGGGCTTCTCGAGCCTCTTCCACTCAGAGTTTGTTCCGGACACCCTCCGTGCGGTGGGCATCCAAGAGTTACTACAGCTGCGGCAGGGCATCATGACAGTATCCCAGTGCTCGACTAGATTTACCAACCTCTCGCGCTACTCCATGGACATGGTTCTGGAACCATTATTCTAGGATCGTACCTCTGAACAGGTACTTAGGCATGAGATCAGAGCTTCGACAATTCCCCTCAGCATTCCGACGCAGGCGGTGGTGCTGGAGCGAGCCCTGTTAGTGGAGAGCTTTCTCGCTGAGCAGCCACCTGCAGTGAAACCCACCGCAGGACAGCACATAGTGTAGTCTCCTGCAGCTAGAATTCGACAGATGTCGCAGGGGTCCATGTGGACCAGGCCGTCAGGTGGGAAACCTCAGGATATAGGTTTGGCTGTGCGGGGCACACAGCGCAGATCCAACCTTATGAGGGGAAGACAATGTTATGCATGCAGAGGGCAGGGCCACATGGATCGTGACTGCCCGAACCACCATGAAGATGAGCAGTAGACAGTTGAGGGACCTCCCAGGCAGAGGTAGAGGTTCGATCGTGGTAGTCCGCAGGGAGCAGGCAGACGAGGTAGTGGAGTTGGCCGAGCAGCGGGTAGTGGACGACGCTTCGAGGTTCTACCACCACCACCCCCAGGAGGCCCACCCCGACCATAGGGAGCTGGGGGGCAGAGGAAGGCTCTGCTCTAGGAAGCGATGACTTACGACCAAAACACACCCAAGATGATTCGAGGTACTATCTGTGTCTACTCCACCCTTGCTGTGGTTCTTATAGACATAGGTGTGAGTCATTATTTTATTACCACTGCACGTTTTTGGAGCTCAGATATTCCGACGGGGCCGTTGACATGATCCTTATGTCTAGAGACTCCTACTGGAGCAGACTCGATGATTACGCACTCATGACGGCAGTGTGAGTTTACTCTAGGAGGCATGATCTTCAGCTGGGATCTTCTTGTAGCGGCGTTGAGGCTTTACGAGGTCATCTTGGGTATGGACTAGTTATCTACAGTCCATACTCAGATCGACTGTTTTAGGAACAAGGTGCGGCGTGTCTACATAGATGGGACCAGGTTCACCTTCACTGGCGATAAGGGAACCTTTGCAGTATAAGATGGACTCACACATAGGATAGGGCAGCCGATCACACATCAGTTGGCTAGTATCATCCTCAGAGCGGTTGACATGCGGAGTTAGAGTTTTCCTATTGTGGTAGATCAGTATGCAGAAATTTTTCCTGATGATGTTCCATGACTACCTCCCCACATTGAGATGATTTATACATAGGCCTGTACCCTGGTAAATCACCGATATCTACTCCGGTATATCAGATGGCTCCCGCCGAGCTTCGTGAGATGCGAGTACAGCAGGAGGACATACAAGGGGAAAGGTTTCATCCGACCCAGTGTTTCACCATGGGATTCTCCGATTCTATTTTCCAAAAAGGTGGATGGGGTCATGCGACTGTGTGTTGACTACCATCACCTAAACCAGGAGACCGTGAATAACAATTATCCTCTTTCAAGGATTGACGACCTCATTGATCAGCTGAAGGGGGTACGATGGTTCTCGACGATAGACCTCAGGTCAGGCTATCATCAGCTCCGAGTTAAGGATGAGGATGTGCAGAAGACAACCTTCAGGTGTCGGTATGGTTACTATGAGTTCTTGTTCATGAACTTCGGTGTGACCAACGCTCCAGAAGTGTTCATGAGTTTCATAAACACGATCTTCCAGACCTACCTCGATCAGTTTGTCGTAGTCTTCATTAACAACATATTGATTTACTCGACTACCGAGGAAGAGAAGGCCTACCACTTACGGGTTGTACTGGATACACTCCGAGAGCACCATCATTATGGTAAGCTCTCGATGTGCCAGTTATAGCATTTAGAGGTTCACTTCTTGGGGAACGTCATCTCAGAGGAGGGAGTTGTAGTGGATCCCGTGAAGACTGAGGCAGTACTTTCTTGGGATCCACCCAGGAGTGTGCCTGAGGTATGGAGTTTCCTAGGTCTGGATGGGTACTATCAGAGATTTGTTCCAGACATATCCAGAGTTGCAGCACCGCTTATAGATTTTATGAAAAAGGGGAAACCCATTGTGTGGTCAGACAGATGTTAGAAGATCTTTCAGGAGATGAGGCAGAGATTGACCAGTGCACCCATCTTGAGGCTGTCGGAAGAGGGTGTAGGGTAAGTAGTTTACTACGATGCATCCGGGAGAAAACTCGAGTGTGTCCTGATGCATGAGCAAGTAGTGATTACATACATTTCATGACAGTTGAGGCAGAATGAGCAAAAATATACTACCCATGACCTAGAGTTAGCAACAGTGGACTTCTCCCTGATGATGTGGCATCACTCTCTGATAGGCGAGCGATTTACAGTCTACTATGACCCCCAAAGTCTCAGGTACATTTTCTCGCAGAAGTACTTGAACCTGAGACAGAAGTGATGGCCCGAGTTACTCTAGGATTATGACTTCGAGATTTTCTATACTATTGGGAAGGGGAACATTGTGGCTGATGCTCTTAGCATGAGACCAGACATTCAGCTACTTGGATAGGTGACAGAGCAGTTAGCTACTTTTTAGATATCCATCGTGGATAGTGATATGGAAGCCTATCTACAGTCCCTCACAGTCACTCCTCCACTTCTTCAGCAGGTCAAAGAGGCACAACATGGGGATGATGACTGTGAGGCGCGACGTGCTCAGATATCCTCAGGGATGGCACCCGATGGATTTTCTGAAGGTAGGGAGCACGTTATCATTTTCAGGGGACGTACCATGGTACCAATTTCACTGCTAGAGGTGGTGCTGAGGGAGTTCCACACTTCCCCTCTAGTGGTAAATCCAGGAGTAGCGAAGATGTATCAGGACCTTAGACGTCAGCACTGGTGGCCGGGTAAGAAGAAGGTTGTGGCCGAGTTAGTTTCTTGATTCCTCACATGACAGCAAGTGAAGGCAGAGCAACAGGTACCTGTAGGCTTGGCACAACCCTTATATGTCCCAAAGTGGATGTGGGACAAGATATCCATGGATTTCGTGATCGGACTCCCACATACTTCCAGAGGTCATGACTCTATCTGGGTGATTGTCGAACGACTCACCAAGTCGGCCCACTTATTACCGATCAGGGAGCAGGGCTCAGTATAGAGCTTGGGATGCCTCTATGTCTAGGAGATCGTTTGACTCCATGGTGTGCCATCATCTATCGTCTCCGATAGAGACACTCTCTTAACTTCCCGGATTTGGAAGGGGTTACAGGAGGCATTTGGGATGCAGCTACACCTGAGCACTGCCTTTCACCCTTAGACGGATGGCCAGAATGAGCGGACCATTCAAACACTTGAGGACATGCTCCGTGCATGTGTCCTTGACTTTGGTTGCAGCTGGGAGGATTGCCTACCCTTGGAGGATTTTGCGTACAATAATTGATACCAATCCACCATTGGGATGGCACCATACGATGCATTGTACGACCGAACTTTCAGATCACCTCTGTGCTGGACTGACCCTGGGGAGTCAGCACTCGTGGGAACAGAGATGGTTTTGGCTATGACGGAGATGGTAAAGATCATCCAGGAGCAAATGAGGACTACACAGAGTATACAGAAGTCCTATGCTGATAGTAGGCGGAGACCAATGGAGTTGGAGGATGGCAACCACGTTTTCTTACGGGTCTCACCTCGACGTGGATTTTAGAGATTTGGCTAGGGTGGAATGTTATCTCCATGCTTAATCAGACCATTCCAGGCCCTCAGCAGGGTAGGCGAGGTGGCTTACCGACTGGACCTTCCACCTCAGTTGCACCGGGTGCACTTCGTCTTCCTCGTATCTCAACTGAGGAGATACGTGCATGACCCGGCACATATCATCGACCATGGGGAGCTGGACATCGATGACAGGGCAAATTTGTGTAGGTATGGGTGGAGATCGAGGATCGACAGGAGTGGTTCCTAAGTGGATGTTCGATACCCCTGGTGTGCATTCATTGGCAGCACGGGAACCTCCAGGAGAGCACATGGGAGAGGGAGGTTTAGATGCGTGATCAGTACCCTCAGTTGTTTCTATATTTTATGATGTAGCTTTATGGGGACGTAAAACCCTGTGGTGGGAGTAATGTAAAGTCCTAGAAATTTCAAGAAATATTTTTTCTAAAATACTTTGGAATTTTACGAGTCTATGGATTTTGACAGTGCTTGATTCGGAGGTCCGGTGTGCCCGAAATCATTTTCCGAAGTTTAGCTCGGGTATATACAGTGATAGAAGGAGCTGATTTTTATATCTTTTGAGTAGTTCTTGGTGTTGAAATCTAAGGGCATTGATGAACTCACAATGCCGGTAATTGCTTAACGTGATCCATACCGTGGATGCGTTCGTAATAGAGGATAAGTTAATTATTGAGGGTTTATTTAAGAAGTAAATATAAATTGCCAGAAAACTTTTTATTTTATAATGATGTTATCCCTCCCATGGGTAGTTAAGGGTGGCTCCCATAGAAACCTAACTACCCAAGTGTGGATGTTAGATAGGTGGGGCCCACACAATCCCCAACTATTTAATTTTCACTAAACTCATTTAAAAACCCCTCATTAAATTGGAACCCACCCATTAAATGCCACTCTCTCCACCTCACTCTATTAATTCATGTCAACCCACAATTTAATGAGGATCTTTCCTCTTTCCCCCCTTTTTAATTAATTTCCAACACAATTAATAAATGGGAACCTTCCCTCTACCTTTTTTAATTTTTTTTCAACACGTTTTATATAATGTGGTGATTTAATTTTTGGGAGAGTAGCTTTGTGTGTGTAATAAAATAATAGGATGAGAATATTATTTTATTAAGGGGGAGAGATTTCGTTGTGCAAGGAAGATTGAGAGAACTCTTGAGGGTTTGGAAGAACACCGGCCTCTGATGAAGAATGATGAAGAATGCCAGTTCTTGGAAGAACAACGAGGTCCCACTAATCCTCTTCTCCGTGAAAAGAGAGGAGACACCGCTTCCTCCTTGGTGCACTCTGATGATGCCTACGAACCCTTTCTCCACGATGCCATCTACCACGACGCTAACATTCAACATCAATTTTTTAGGTTGGGAAATTTTTATATTTCATTATGTGATTTATACCCTTGGCATGTCATGTAACTGTTGGGTGATTTTTTGAACCGCTAACGTGGTGGG
This sequence comes from Viscum album, assembly GCA_963277665.1. Lineage (NCBI taxonomy): Eukaryota > Viridiplantae > Streptophyta > Magnoliopsida > Santalales > Viscaceae > Viscum > Viscum album. The sequence goes on along the minus strand of OY728121.1, from coordinate 1,571,101,694 downwards.
AACAAATTAACGAACAAGTCTGAACCCACAAATTTTTTGTTATTGATGCGTGGAATATTTGGAGATGACGAAGTGGGACAGAAATGGAGATTGGAGGCCTTTTCAGTGATGTACGATCCCCAAGAAGACTACAGGCGCAGATGGAAACAAAATCTGACCACCGGAATGACTCCGGTGGCCCGCGGAAGCCACCGGCAGCGACGCCCCACCGCACCGCCGACGGAAAACTTCCGCGACTGAATCCGCGACGGCGAGGTCAGGATCCCGCAGCCGTGTGGGATCTAGGGGATTTAGCAGTGCCACCCCGGTGCCATGTCTATGGATAATGGTGGCCGCACCCCCCACCCGGCTCGCTGGCCGAGCCAGCGCACCCACCACCCCCCCCCCCCGACCGGGCCGGGGCGGGTCGTGCAGACTTGGCCGTGCTGGCCGGGCCGGGCCTCACCCTCCCAGGATGGACCCATAACAGGGTTGGGTCGACCCGTTTCGAGCCGACCCAGTTGGGGTTGGGCCAGGTCGGACCGGGCACAGACACCCCTTTGGACCGTTTTTCGGCATTTTTCCCATAACATGAGCTACGAACCTACGATCAATTCACCGTCAGTTGATTATGAATCCTTGGATCGAGAAGGTCACTTTGGTATATTACACTCGAGGTTTTGGCAATGTTTGCATATTACTGGGTTGGTTCGAACCCGAAACCAACCAGGCCCGTGGAGCAGAAACTCTTATAACTTAAGGGCCATACGTCCGTTTGACGTCACGTTAATTGAGTTGGATTCCTCTTAATGAGACGGTCCTTTCGGCTTACTAAAATTGAGTTTTGGACATATCTAGAGTATAGTGAGGTTGGTTTTATCTTAAAAAACAACCGGGAACTTGGGACAGATAAGCCAATAACTCTTAGACAGGGCGTCTGATTGACACACCGTCTGTCGCGTTGGGTTTCTTTTGACAAGATAGAAATTTGGGATATATCGAATCTGGACTTCGTGAAAGTTGATGTATCGACTCTTTTGCTCAAGGAGCGGACCCTCCCGAAATCGAACATGCTGTGTGCGGGAACCCTAGAGCTGGCTGCGACTGCATCGACTGCTGTACTGGAATCCTCTTAGGTTTTGACCGCGATGAATACCATACTAGAATCCTCCATGGGTTCCATGAATATGACTACTATTCTTGTATCCTATGTGGGTCTGGCAGTATTGACCTCTGTACTTGTATCATGTGTGGGTCCAGTAGAGTACCTGGTCTTGATCCTGTGTGGGTCCGACAGCTTAGCAGGTCTTGTATCTTGTGTGGGTCCGACAACTTAGCTCGTCTTGTATCCTATGTGGGTCCGACATGTTAGATTAATCAGTGGATACATCTGATCATCTCTATCACTATATGATATTATATACATGTGTGAGATGATCCTAGAATTCAACCTTTATCATAAATGTGATTGACTTCTTTTCCTATGTGGACTGGGTTGTGCTTGGGCTCGGGATTTGGACCCATTTGTAATTGATGACATAAAAATATGTATGGGAATATACCGAAGTAAACTCAATTGATACTTTGTGATTGTATCTTTACTTTTTGGTTTATCCTTCGTGGATTCTGAGAGACCATCAGGGTCTCGGGGTCCCTACTGAGTATCGTATACTCACCCCTGAACGGGCTATGCCTGCACTATGTTGTGTTGGATGCAGACGAAAGACATCACTGATTGAGGTGGCTGTTTGTGGAGCTGGGCGGTACCCGGAGGTGGACCACTTGGCAGGACGTACACGGAGCAAACGACCTGACCCAAGGAGATGAGGAGAATATCTATACCAACCCTTCATGTTGGATTTCTGGAGGATTACTCAGTGTTGCTGTTTTAATTACTCCTGTTGTACATTCCTTTCAGTAGTACTGTACTTTCAGTTGGGTTTGTATACTGGCCCATTTACTTTTCAGAACTTACCTTGTACCCAGTTTCACTTAGTGCTTACATTACTTGTGTACTCTATTGTGTTTTTGTTTACTTTATAAAAGGAAATGCCTTCCCTTTCATTAGGATTTATGGATTTGGTGCTAGCATCCAGCCCTTGGCCTATGGAAGGGGAGCTTGGGGTAGTCACAACCAGGGCCCCGAGGACGGTTCATGACAAAGTCCATTACCACATTGTAATCAATTGATTTGTATGAGAAAAAAAATCAATAATCACCAAATACTATGAATATAAAGAGAATCATGATAGGATACATCAATAGGCAGTAGACACAAACCACATAAAAGAAATAAGAGAAGACAAATGGAAATGCAATGGATTTAAATATGTGATGAGAAACCCCTTACAAACATTTCGGCATGGTAATGAGTGTTCTTTTAAGGGATTAATTAGAGTTAAAAAGGTATCCCCTAATTTATAAATAATATTTGAAATATGGGGGAGGCCCAAAATCATACCCGATCATTAGGAATAAAAAATTAATGGCCCTAATAGAGGGGGGATTCTTGATCAAAAGTGAGAGAGGGGATCCCTTACCTTATGCACGAACATGTTATTAATTCATATTAATGACATGAATAATCATATCTAGATTCATTAATTAATGATTTAAGAAACACATCAATATTTGATTTATTTATTATATCCTTATTAGGTTCATTAAAGACGTTTTTTTGGGTTTAATATGTTTAATTTTATTGTTTTGGAATCATTTTATTCAATGGTTTTCATGATCATTTTCTTGTATTTCATGAATAGAAGTTAATTTTAAATGTGGTTAAAAATTCAGAATTGTTAATATATATTATTAATGAAATTATAGATTTATAAATGATCATATAATGATATTGTATATATACCATGTGGATGACCCTCTATATAAAGGTTAATTAAGACTTCTTCGATTAACTTGGAGGTTTTTTGCATAATGATCTTGTTTTGTATTATTATTTTTAATTATGAGTGTGTAAGGACTAGAAAACACTGAATAGGGTAAAATAAATATATTATTATCTGGTTCAACCATTAAAAGGGTTTCCTAACCAATCATGAAGATTTTAATGAAAATTGAAAACTGCCTTTTTTGATTGTGATAAATTAACACTTCTTGGACTATGTTTTCATTTATAGTATAAGTGTAGGGACATAAAGAGACGATGATGATGGAATATTCCATTATCATAAAAAATTCTAGTGAAAATAAGTTATTTGAATTTTCATAACATTTTTATGGGAATAGGTAAGAATAGGAAAAATAACAATGAAATGTGAAAAGTAAACAAAATAATTGGAAAACAGAATTTACCACTAGAATCTATCTTCCATTGAGAGCCTCTTTAGTGGTGGAGATTTGGTATTTTGAAGAGGCCAAGGATGCTAGATTTCGGGGATGTTATTGGGAGGAAATATGAGTAGAATTTACATAATTAAAGTAGATTGTGTGGTGTGGGAGGAAGACGGGGTGAGGTGTGGTTTATATACTAGAGGGGAGGAGGGTATTAATAATATTATAATCATTAATTTATTATTTATTCACAAGACAAGAAATAGTGCATATTCCATGACCAATAATAGTAATATTTTCATGTGAGTATGAGATTTGGGTTCTTAGTTCACTCATGATGAAAGTAATAGTTAATTAAAATTATAATGTTTTTATACATTAAATTAATGTATTTTACTATATAAAAAAATTCAAGTATTTCAAGAAAATCCAAAAAATTCACCCTAGACATTCTTCTATGTGTGAAATTCAAAAATGAAATCCATTTTTCAAAAATTATTTTATTAATATGATAGATTTAATTTAGAAATAAAATAAGTATTTAGTCAAAAAATACAAATACTTAAGATATTCATCGATATTTTTATGGTGCCTACATATTATATGTACACTATCATATGTATGTTTACCATTCATAAGTGTCATATTTATATTCATAAGTGTAATTTAATATTAAAAATGGTCGGTTACTATTCATAAGGGTTGGTTACTATTCAATGAAAGTTTTGTTAATTCTATCTGACTCTATATATCACCCTAAACCCAACCATGTATGTCAGATTTACAAAATTAAAATCACAGAACTGGAAAATTTATGTTTAATGGAAAGGTTATGACTTTCTCCTATAAATAAATATGTTTTTTCCATAGAAGATCTGTTATTTATAAAATATAGGCTATGAATGAAATGTATTTAAAAGCAACATAACATAAAATTTTTGTTGTGTTATAATTATTATCAATTTATATGTCATGTTTTTTTTCATTCGAACGTTCACTATGATTTCAATGCCACAATAATTTCATGGTGAATACCATATAATTTTTTTATAAAATTTATTAACTTGTATGAAAATATAATTATTTATTGGGGACATACATATATTTATTCCACACCCCATAATACTGGAATATATTGTGATGATGAATGAATCCATGTTATATAATCATTGTGGAACACTTAAGCATGATAATGAATTTATAGGATGGGTGCACCCAGATTAGGATCTAATTCATTTTTTAATGTTATGTATCATGATACATCATGTTGGGATAGGTTTTAATGCTTATTAATTTATGGGACATTTTCCACTAGGAGATCATGGTAGTTTTTTCTTTGACCCATGCTTATGATATAATAATTAATGTTATTCTCACATTTCCCTTGTTTTTTTGATAACCATGAAATATCATGTCTTATTACTCTTATTTATGATTCCTACAAATTTTATGATTCATTGATATGTCTATTTTATAACACATAACTTCCTTTTCATCTTATGTATTATTTATTCCCTTACTATGATTCCCATCTCAATTATTCACTATGTATATCATTAGGTAATCACATCTAGTTTTATGTTCATTGGAATAATATGATCATATCTAGGAAGATTTAAATACTATTTTTTACCCATGTTATAATTTTTTGTGCAATGTACCTCATTCCAAATTACAATAAAACTCTTGATCTTTTAGGTTGTATTTAGTTTAGTCTTATGTAAAAATTCATGAATTAATGTTTAATAAGAAATAGGTTTTTTTACTTTTTATTTTCAAAACCATAGACAATTAATCTCCCAAAATTTCCCCCTTAACCCTAGATTCATGAATTTTGGAAGAAATACAACCATGTAATAACATTTGAGATAACCAAAATCAATTACTTGAGAAAAAGGATACATTCTTCAATGTGATTTTTTATTTATTTATTTCTCTACACTATCATTTATTATTATTCCATGATAATATAACAATATTATAATAATAAATATAGTGATATATTTTTAAGAGTTATACCTGAAAATATGGACCCATATATCAAATGGGTAAGGAACTTATAATTTCGATACAGTTAACTACCACCTCGCGAAACAATGTCATTTGTTTAATTCTTTACCACCAATGATGGTAGGGAATTATTTAAAAAATAATAATTTTTTATTATATATATAATATTTATATGGTATATATACTTTTAAAATTATTATACAGAATATACCTTCTTTAATTAAAAGTTTTTAGATATAATAACATCATTTGTTGATATGTGGACGACAGCCTCCTCGAAATGATGTGACACTTTAACACATTTTCTAGAATGTATAAAGGAATGGTTTCAAAAAATATGTGAAATAAAAAAACTTATATGACAATAATAACATAATTATGTTCATGTAATCATAATATATCATTTTTATTATTAATGTTTCACACACTAAAAAAGTGATCACGCTGTTTGTGGATGTGTAGACTACCACCTCCTCAATGCACTGTGATTACATTTAATTGAAAATTACTCTATATAAATAATTATAAATTATAAAATAAAATTTTATTTATTATATATTATTCAGTATTAAATTTTCAATGTTACGTACCTTCATTTTTTAATGACCATTGAAAAACAGGAACGTTATTCACACATAGGTATGACCTATCATCATAGTGATTGTAATGTCAGTTCATTATTTATTACGATAATTATTGTTTGGTTTAAAAAATATAATTAATTTATAAAAATGATAATTATTTAATTATTATTGTTATATATATGTTTATATAATATTCCATTTTCTCATAGAGGGCCTACCAAAGTCATTTTTACACCTAAAAATATTATTGTCAAAACACCTGATGTTAACATAGGTGTTTATATAGTTGTTTACCACATTGTAATAAGTGAAATAAATTTTATGATAAATTTGAAAAGGGATATTATGAATATAAATAGTTAATTTTTTTTATAATTTTGGAATATAATGACACATAGGAATAGTAGGGATCAAGGTAATGGATTTTGTATCAATCTTCTTTCATTAAGACATTTATTGATGATATACAACATTATTCATTTATAATTAGTATCTAAATCCCATATGAAATAACATATCCAAATTATAACTATTATCATGATATTTTATGTTTAGTTAAATGATTTTATTTCATGTGGCTTAGGATATAAATGTTTAAAGTCGTTTGGGGTAGATTGTATGTTTAATGATATAATCCTATCCTCCATTTCAATATTATCGATATTATTTTAAATCTTCAGTTATATGAAAAAATATAACAATAATTTAAACTTGATGAATATTTTGGGTATTGGATTTCCCTATATTCCTTTATGAATTTAATATAAAATGAAACCCCTACATTCCTTTTTGAAAATTTTTTATTAATAAAATGTGTTTTAAAATGAATTTATTGTATAAATTTATTGAAATGTTTTCTTGTGATGGGAGATGAAATTTTTTGACTTGAGTGTTGGATTTTTAAATCTTTTATGATATATTAATATATAATAGTACTTTGAAATTTGATTTCTGGATTCAGGAATAAAAATGAAGGGGGTTTTAAGAGAAACAAATGATGGGTGGGTCTGTGATTTCTCTAAAATGCATTGTGTATAGAAGTCAACTATATAGATTTTCCATTTATTAGAGTGAAATGTATGGAATTTTACTGAATCATTTATAAATTTATAAGAGGGATAAGCATAATGATGTCACAAGAAATCATTAATTGTTTTTATTCCTTTTATAGTTTTATTATTATCTTAGGATTGTGAAAACGCTAATAAATTACCTTTGTTTAAATGTAAAATATTTAATTCTTCTATACATTGAAATGTGTAAGGCCCAAGCATTTAACATTTAATAACCATGAATTATGTCAATAATTCACATTTAGTATATTTTCTTGTATAGTCCATGTAGAATTAGGCCATAACATATACATAACAACTTGAAAATTACAAGTAGTAACTTCTAGTCACTATCAATTTTTCCTAAAAAAACAGGAACATCTAAAAAAAGAAACATGTTTAGATCCATGTTTTAGACAACATTATTTCATTGTGATCCCATTATTGACCCTTTTCATCTTAATCTCTAGTGAAAAAACATTTAAAAAACATGGGATGAGAATAGAAATAGCAGTAGGGGATACATAAATAAAGGAAGAAGTTAGTTTTTCAAAACAACATGAAAAAATTAATAATTTAACATAAAATAATACTTTTCACCTTAAAGAAATTCAAAAAAACATTTCACATAATATAATATCATTTTTTACACTTTTTTAACCAAAATATTACCATATATTCTATAGAAAACAACGTATATCATATAAAGATATCTTGGGCCATAAACATACTTAAATAGAAAAACCATACGATCGACTTCGAAACATATCACTAAATCGAAAAGTCATATGGAAAACTACGATGGCCAACAAATTTGAGGTTATAATGTTACCAATTATCCTTGGTTTATCATGGAACCACCTGTCATTTGGTTTTTCACCTAACCATCCTTCTAATTTCTAAGTACCATTAAATAATCCTCACACATTAAAGATTGAAAATATCATGTTTTCAATCATAAATATTTCATTTTCAATTGTGAAAAAAATTTCAAGATATTGAAATAGTAAATCAAATTTCAAAACCAATTTCAATAATAAAATATGTAAAACGGGTATAGGGTATTTATTTTATATCTAAAAACATCATAGGTTGTTACAGAAGCTAGATTTCAAATAATGCTCATAGTCGCGGTAAGGTCGTTGTCACCGCGTACGTTAAAAAGAGACATTTCTTTTGAATTTTTGTAAAATTATACGTATAAAAAAATTTAATTTTCTTGAAATTAAAATAAATATTTATTTATACACCATATTAAAGAATGTCATATATAGATCTAAATATGTCTCATTAAAGGAGATTTAGAAAAAGTTTCATACCTCATGTCTCACATGATTCATTCATTCTTTAATATCATGAATAATAAAATTATGTTAATTTATACTTACTTCAGAACCATTTTCCATTTTATTATTCCTGTTATATCACTTAATACCATGTTATAAAAATTTCATAATTATTAATGTTTATATCAGTCGTTTTGTAGATATTGGGTACTTGAGTCAAAAATTATCTTGTTATAATTAAAATTTGTCCAAGTGGCCAAAAGTGCATTATATCAAGAATATTATTCATATATATATCATACATATCTAGTATATATGTATTTAAAATATACCATAACATTTGTAGATAATAAATGAAAAGCACCGTTCATGGAGATGGTATGCCGCACGTACCCATGAACGCAATTTTCATTTCTATTTCGTATTTAATTGAATTAAAACATAATTATACATAGGTATATTATAATTACATCATAATTTCATATCTTATATATGTTACATAATTTCATTAAATCCATCCTTTAAACGTTCCATGTATGGAATTAATGAGTAATATCTATTTGAAGGGGTGATAGTCCGTGCTTCCTCGAATGAAGTTATCATGTTTAAACATCATGAAAGTCATAAAGGTATGTTGAAAATAAAAATTATATAATCCTGAATACAATATTATCATAATAAATATCATATAAAAATATTTCCATTATAATGGCCACCATGAGAGGTGGTATGATATAATTGAATAATCATCATTTTGTGAGGCAGTAGTTTGCAGTTCACAGAAATAGTATCTTCTAAATCTGTTAGATAGAGGTGTGTTTAAGTGTAGTTATAATTATTCTCATAAAACATACTAGTATATTTATTATATTGGGTTTGTTATTTAATCAATGAATAATAACATAATAGGGAGTAAATAAGTATAATATTAGATAGGATCTTGAGTGAAGACGCTGCATCTTAAAACGGGTAACTCCCTTTGATGTTATCAAATATGCTTTCATGAATTTCCTTCTACCTAATGTAAGGCCTATATGAGTAAAATATGGATGTTGGATATTATAATAGAATAGTTTGGATGATAAATGGGGATTTTGTGTTTTGATTAAGGGGTTAGAGGAGGTGGTCTTTTATAAGTGGGAGGAGGGGTACACTAGGAATGTCTTGAATGATTATTTTATTATAAACTAAATTTAGATTTTAAAAAAATTCCAATCAAATTAAATTATAATATATGATGATTATTGTAATAAATAATCTGAAAAAATTGGTTTTGGACATGTTTTGGTTTCAAATAAAACTTCTCATTTAGATTTAACCCTTTGTTAACTAATTTAACTCTAACCATGCAATCTGGATTATTCATAAAATATGGTTAATATAGTTACCATAATATTACAATATATTCTCAATTGGTTATTTAATTAAATTTACAACATTATATAATTCATTTTTCTAAATCATATATTTTTAGGACTATTATATCATATAATAAAATAGTATTGTTTAAGAAAACACATTTATGTCAATTTTTAAACTATTCATATCATGATAAATTAAAAATCCATAAAAATATGATCAATTCCAATAAAAATCAGTAATAAAAAAGTTAAATTGTATCAATCATCTATATAATTCGTGGATGACATAAAAATAAACAAATTATATTTATTTTTACATTTTTATTATCATTTATTTGAATGCATTATTAATGAAGCAATCACTGCATCATCATTGTTTCATAATTAAATTTATTTAGATCATCTCTAAAAATTATAAATAAAATACCATGATTTATGAAATAATTATATATTTATAACTATAATTTATAGTTGAAAATATGACTTATATAACCCCATATAAAAATTTATTTACTAAAATATATATGTTTATGTTACATTTTACTTAACTTATATTAATTTTTATAAAAGGCCAATTTCACTTACATGGCCACCATGGGTTCTTAAAATCATCCCAATGATGCCCATGGTTGGAAATATATCATCCAATAGGGTCATTACACCAGTTAGTGTAATTTAATATTTTTATAATATTATTTTTTAACCATACTAACAGATTTAACCTTTAACCGTGGAAAATAAAATATCTACCAATGATACTATTCATAATGTCTAAAAAAGATATCTATTTTCACAATTTGGAACTAGTGATTCTAAAAATGGAATAATTTTTTCCAAATTCAAAAAAAAATATATTGTAGAAATTAATTTAAAATTAATTCACATGGTCAAAACCATAACGCGTGTTTTTAAAGAACAATAACAATCAAATGAATAACACATGTTTATGACTATTTAAAAAGTAAAATAACACAAATGAAAAACATTGAATTTAATGGTAAAAAAATATTATAATTACTCTTTAAAACTAATTAAAATATAATCTATCAAGTTCAGTATTTTACATATAAATATTATTTTGACTGATATTGCAGTATTTTTCGTTATTCACTAAAAAATTATATTTATCATAATAATACCAAAAATATAGCCAAAATAAAATTTAATGTACCTCCTTTAAATTAGAAGTTTTTTTTCCAAATGGAACATATAAAAGTTATAAAAACTAGATTTAAAGGGGTTTTCCATCAAAAGGTGGTGAAATTACCATTTTATAATATAAGAGTATTATGCTTAAAATTGGACTCATTAAAATATTAGGCCTCTAAATTCTATTGGATAAATTTAAAAACATTTAACAAACATGTTTAATAATAATATGGTTATTTCATTTCATTCCAACCCTTAAAATGGATTGGAATTAACTACCATAATAATATGATGTTATTATTTTTTAGTATGACTCAACATTGTGTGCAACATAAGATTTTTGAGAAACCCATTATTGCATGTAGGGTATGCCATAGAACCTGTGATCCCTTATAGAGTAAAATTATTATAATATTCAAAAATATTAATAAATATGAAAATTACATATTCTTTAGTTACCTAGGATGTTTCATCCTTCCCCCCTTTAGGAAATTACATCCTTGTAATTTTTAAATTGGCCACTAAACATTATTAGAATTCCCACATCAGAAAAAAGTTTCAATTAAACTATCACTTTAAATGAAAGAAAGATATATAAAATGGTCACCCAAGATAACCCATAATATTATTTTATGAGAACAATGATATAGAGGAGAAACAATGTTTCATGTTCTAATGGAGAGGGATAGAAAACTTGATCAGGAAAAAGTTAACCACTAGAAAACCACATAATATTGATAGGTTAAATGATCATTTATTCCCCTATATGAAAAGTAAATGAAGAAGTTTTTTTAAAATCCCATTCCTAAAGTCAGAGAATTAATTTATGAGTTTTACTAATAACATATGGAAATATACTTACTTTTCAAGTAGAGTTTCACCATTTAATATGACTCTACCAAAAATTCATCTTTTCTACAAACAATAAGTATTCAAGATTAACTGGTTACACATAAAGATATAGAATCAAATTATATAGAATGAAACGAAAAAAAGATAAACCATATATTTCCCCTATCTTTAGACATTATCAAAAACCAAAAAGGTCAGTACAATATCAGGTAATCCCAAAATGAATAATTCATAATAAAAAACAATAATAGTCTTAATCTCAAAAAATAGAAAAACCATACCCAATGTTCGACAAATACAATTCAATAATCAAATGTCTTAAAAATTCTTCAAATTAATCCAAATGAAGATTGAATCCCAAAAATCATAAGGATTTATTCACACAGTCTTCCATAGTGAACAATAACATTTATCTCCAAATAACATTTAATACTATTAATGTCTCATACAAAATTGTAATTAACATAATCACATATTATATATGATAGGTTAATCAATTTCATAAATAAACCAAATAACCATATGTACACAATAAAAACAATTATTCATCCAAAAATATATTTCAACCATTATTCCACAGATGAGATCCCATAGTATTCTATTTTACATATGATTATACTATTCCCAAAATAGAGAATTTCTTCCAAAACAAAATTTATCACTTCATCTCCAAATTATTTTCATATAATAAGGATCTAAATTTGATAAAACATAAGTTCCAAGAATCATAATATTATTGATCCATAAAATCATTTAACAAAAATGAATTAGTCATACTGACCAGGGACTTCACGTAGGCCAGTTGTAGGTGATGTGCCCTTTCCACCCTTCAGTTGTGGGTTTGATTAATGATGCCTTGCTGGGCATGATAGGTTTACACCCATCTTATGGGTTGTCCTTATTATGCAAATTAAAAATAACCCCAAAATATTTTATCTCAAAGGTTGTTTTATACCTCTCATTTTCATCCCAAATAATTAATACCTAAATGTCATAATGATGTCTTATATATATAGTCATTATTTTATTTCACCACCTTCTGATAGAAAAAATATATCCTCAATTGAATGAACATCATTCCTTGATCATGGTGTCCATATGGTTTCATCATCATATATTTTCAGGAAGGTAGATGTTACATGCATTGAAACAATGATTTATAGATCATTCAAAATCATTTTCTTCTTTCATCCAAATACACCTTATACAACTTGGGTCATATGGGTGTTTACAGGAAAAAATAGTTTCAGAAAATTATCATGAATGACATATATTTTCAAAATATCCAATAAAACAATATTTTTATAAAACAAGAAAACCGAGTTTGAGTAGAAACATTCAATCTATGGTCTTTTTAATTTATCTTAATTATTTACTGAGAGACTATATTATAAAAGAAAATATAAATAGGTTGTTCAGGGGTCTCCTTATTCATCACCGTTTTCAAAATCATAATATGCATCAAAATCTTGTGATACGGTAAAATATTTGAAAATTCCTTACTAATATTTACCTTTATTTATAAAATGAGAATATTGAGAAAATAGGATTTTAATAATTACAACCCATGATCCGTGATGAAATTGAGGTATAACAGAGTTGTTTGATATCTTAAAATACTACTTGAATGTTAGTTGTTTTCTAGAAAATGATTCACAATCATCCGGGCTTGACTTTGCAATAATTATTGCAAGCATGTCATAAGGAAGAGATAGGAATGTTGTTAGATATTTTCCTCCTTCCATTTGTAACTAACATTCCATGATTTAAAAAATATATAAAACAAGTATTTAAGAGAAAGAATTGACATAGGGATAACCAAGTGTTCATCAAAAAATTATAATCCCAAATGTTTTCCAAACCATTCCACTGATTCCAACTGTAATGAACTATCCCTAAACATTAAATATTCTAGAATTAAGTTAGTAATTCACATTGTGGATATTTTCCAGTTTAGATCTGAAGTGAATTATTCCATAACATATACATAACACCATGAATTATAGAAGTAGACGCTAATACTCACTATGCATTTTTTTTAATAAAACAGAAACCTTTAAAAAACATTTTTACTTCCATGTTTTATAGAAAATGATCTTTCCTTGATTCCATCCTTGAACCGGTCCATATTTCTGTCATGTTACACCATTTACAAAACTTGGGATGAGCATAAGAAGCTCAATAATGGATACATAATGAATTTAAGCTATATGTTTTTTAAAATGACAAGTAAACCAAAAATACTTTAACATAAAGTAATACTTTTCACCTTATATAAGTAACAAAAACACTTCCTATAATATAAGATCATTTATTACCATTTTTGTTACCAATTTATTACCATATAGCCCATATAAAATAACATATATCAAATAATGGTATCTTTGGAAATAAAAATACGTAAATGGAATAAACATATAGTCGACTTCCACACATATCAGTAAATAGAACAACCATATGGCTGAATTCCATACGCAAATCATTTGAGGTTATAATTTAACCAATAATCCTTGGTTTATCATGGAGCCACCCATCATTTGGTCTATATCATAACCACCTGTCAAATGTCTATGTACCATAATATAATCATCATACATAAAAGATTGAAAATATAAACATTTCAATCTAAAAAAAATCATTTGTAATTAATAAATAATTTAACGATTTGAAATAGTAAATCCACTTTCAAAATAATTTTCTATACAAAAAATATGTACAAATGGTTAATGTTATATATTCTCCTTTTAAAAACATCAAATCTTGTTAATGAACCCAAATATGTAATAATTATTGAGGTGGTGGAAAGGTCATTGTCCCCACGTACGTTAAAAAGAAAAATTCTATTTATCGTTCAGTATAACAATACATAAAAAAATATCCCATTTGAATGATATTAAAATTCAAAGGATTTTATACACCTTATAAAATCATGTCATGTATAAATCTAAATATGCCTAAAAAATAAAATTTTGACGAAGTTCTTTACCTCATGACCGACTTGACTTGTTAGTTCTTAATCATCCTGAATAATAATCTAATGTTAATTTATAAATGCTTTAGAACATTTTTCAGTTTTTTATTCCTTTTATATCACTTATTACCTCGTTATTAAAATTACATAATTATTTAAGTTAATATCGTTCATTTGTTCGATATTGGGAACTTGAGTCTAAAATGATATTGTTATAATTACAATTTTCCCATATTGTAAAAATTCAAATTTCTCCAGAATATTATTCAGATATATATAATATGAATCCACTATATATGTATTTATAATATTCCATAAAATTTGGAGATTATAAATGAAATTCACTGTTTATAGAGACAGTAAGTCATACGAACACATGAACACAGTTTTCATTTCTATTTAATATTTAATGAAATGAATACTCTATGATATATAGGTATATTATAATTATAGAACAATATCATATTTTATATATTATACATATGTTCATTATCGTAATCCATCATACGTTCCATGAATGGAATGAAAGAGTCATATCACTTTGTGGGGGTGCTAGTCCACCTTTCCTCAAATGAAATTATCATGTTTACACATCATGAAAACAATAAAGGTTTGTTGTAAATAAAAATTACCGAATCATAAATACAATTAAACATATTATATGTCATATAAAAATACTTATATCATAATGGCCACCATGAGAGGTGGTAGGAGGTAATTGAACAATCATCATTTCGTGAGGTAGTAGTTCACCATCCATAGAAACAATATGTTATAAATCTATTAGATGATGTTATGTGTAACTGTAGTTAAAAATATTTTAGTATATACATCCTAGAACATTTTTTATATAGGTTTATTTATTTAATAAACGAATAAGAATTTTATAGGAAGTGAAGAAGTAGAAAATTTGAATGAAACTTTAGAGAAGACACTAGCTCTTAAAATAGGTAACTCCATTTAATCTGAGACAAAAGGATATCTTGAATTTCCTTCTACCTAGGGAAAGGATTCTAGGATTTAAAGAGGGATATCGAAAGATTATTTGAAGAGATTTTTTACGAGTCATTGGGCTTGATAGGCATCTGTAAGGGGTTTGAGGAGGTGCCCATTTATAAGAGGGAGGAGGGGTACTTTAGGAATGTGTTGAATGATTATCTTATTATAAACCAAATTTAGATTTAAAAAAGTTTCACAACTCATTTAATTACAATATAAGATAATTATTGTTCGAAATCCTCTCATTCAATTGGTTTTAAAAATGTTTTGGATTCAAATTTAACACTATCTTTTAGCTTTAACCCTTAGTTAACTAATTTATCTATTACTATGTCTACTTTTATATTCATACTATATGGTTAATATAGTTACCATAAAATAAAAATATTACCACAATTTGTTCATTAATGAAATATAAAAATTTATATAATTAATTTTGCTGAATCTTAGAATTTAATAACTATTATATAATTTAATAAAATAGAATTTTTTTTAAAAAAAATTTATGTCAATTATTATACTATTCATAACATAACTTTTTCAAAATACATAAAAACTTGATTAATTCAAAAAAAATCATTAATATAAATATAAAATGAACCAATAATCCAGAAGATTTATGGATGACATCAAAATAACCAAATTAAATTTATTTTAACTTTTAAAATATCATTTATTTTAATCCATTATTAATGAAGCAATCAATGCATCATCATTGTCTCATAATTAAATTTATTTATTTAATATCTAAAAATTATATATAAAATACATTGATTTTTGAAATATATTTATATTTATAATGAATATTTATAGTCGAAAATATCACTTATATACACCTGTATTAAAATTGATTTACAAAAAGATAAATGTTTATTTTACATTTTCCTTAACGTTATATTAGTTTTTATAAAATGTAATTCTCACATACAAGTGGCATCATGGGGTCAAAAAATGGACCCAAGGACTCCCAAGGATGGACATGTATCATACAATAGGGTTAGTACACGTGTTAGGGTAATTTACTTTTATGAAAATATTATTTTTAGCCGTATTTAACAGATTTACCAATTAACCATGGTAAATAAAATATTTACTAAACTAACTATTAAAAATGTATAAAAAATGTAACCCATTTAAAAAATTTGGACCTATAGGTTCCAAATATGGGATCCATTTTTCAAACATCAAAACATATAAGTCATAGATATTAGTTTAAAATTAATTCATGTTGTAAAAACCAAAAATTGTGTTTTTATGAAATTATAACTTTCAAAATATTTACATGTGTTTATGTCAAATTAAAATGTGAAATTACATCCAATCAGAAAAATTGGTTTAAATGGTAAAAAAATAATCTAATTTGATTTTAAAACCAATTAAAAAGACAATATATCCATATAAATAAATTATATTAAAAGGAAGATTTCAGATAAAATGCGGAATTTTTCACTATTAATTAAAAATTGAATTTTATCTAAAAAATAAAAAAAAATTCCAAAAATAAATTATATTGTCCGAATTCTAAATAAGAATTTTATTTTGTATAATTTTACATATAATAGTGATAAAATATAGATTTAAATGGGATTCTCCATCAAAATGAAGTAAAACTACCTTTTAAAAATATGAGTGTATTTATGCTTAAAATTGGAATAATTGTCATTTTTAGCCTCTAAATTTTATTGGATAAATGTAATTTTTTAACAAACCAGTTTAATAATAAAATTGTTAGTTATATTAATTCTATTAATAAAATAGATAGGCGTTAACTACCATAATAATATTATGTTATTATTTTTCAGTATTAGTCAGCCTTGTGTTCGAGATATGATTTCAGAGAAACCCATTTTGGCATGTCGTGTACATCATTGAACAGAACATCCCCATTAAAGTAAAATTACTATTTAATTTACAAAAATTAATAAATATTAAAATTTCATATTCTTTATTTAGCTGGGTTGTTACAAAAAGTGGTACTCAATGATAATTTATTCACAGGTTTTATTGTTTATCTATGAACTAATGTTTTCCTTATTTTTATATCCCTTATTGATTATTTGTGCTCATCCAAAAAGATTTTGGTTTCCTTCAAAAGTCATAAGGATGAAAAAGGGATTGGAATAATAAATATTAATAGACCTGAAGTGTATTTATATAATAGATCAAGATTAATTTTTGAAAATGTTTTACATTATAAAAAATAAACACTTTTTAGATGTTTCTGCATGTTGTTTTAAAGTTATGTCCTGTATACATTATAGCACAATTCTATAAAACTATAAACTATAAAATATACTTAGTCTGAATAAAATTAAAAATCCTGAAAAAATTCAATATTATGTAATATATAAGATCATGTCCATATATAGGTGATCTATTTTCTAATATCAATAATCGTGATCATTATATTCATATTTTAGATGAATCATTATATTGATATATTCAAAATTGTATTTTTATAATGAAATAGTAAATTATTTCCAGTATGATGATGATAAAATTCATGTATCCCATTGTAGCCATTGTACATTTGAGGCCGAGCATGATGGAAACCCCCAGGGTGTTTAAATACACAATAAATGATGATTTATTAATTGTGAAATGGGGAATAATTTGTTAATGGAGTTATACTAAATCCCTATTTCATTTCTAATAAAGGTTTTTAAATGGTTGTTCATCTTATCCAAGATTAGTTATTGAGTTTGGAAATAAATGATGATAACTAGGTTAGTGGAGAATTAATTATTTTTTTTTCATGTGATAAATGTAAGAATCAATATTTGTTATTGATAAATTAAATGGTGCACATGATGTGCATGATTGATTAGAAGGTTATTCATTTTGAACACATATATTTTTATGATATATGTGACTATTTTAGGGTAATAAATATTTTGGAGTGAGTGATGTACTCATTCTCTATATACCGATGGGGATATGAACTAATACTCTAGGCCCCAGTCCATGCATGTGAACAATTGGGTTTGGGCTAGGTAATGATACTCTAAATACCCATGGGGAGTGAAAATGATTCTCTCGGCCCCTAATATATTGGAATTGGAATAATGATACAAGTTCTTATTATATTTATACTTGGAATAATTCTCAATGTAACTAGAAATGAAATTATAATTAAATAAATAATGAAATTTCATGAAATAATGATTTTTTATATTTCTAGAGTGTATAGTTCTGACACAAGCATGGGACCAAAAAGGAATGATGTGGTTGAATAAAGAATAATATATCAAAATCCATTTAATTTTTTTTTAATTTGTTATTTTTAATTTATATAGATGTATAATTTTTTATAGACAAGATATTTATTTAGACATCATTGGTGGTGGACTACTACCTTATACCCACTCCCTACTCAGGATACACGATTGGTACCCAAATATACCGCATTTTTATTAAAAATTTTAATGTAATGATCCCGATTTTATATGGATAAGTTTGGATTCCTGATAAATAACGGATGAGGTTACCAAAAAGGTTATTAGGAATTTCATGGGAGATGTCATTGAGTCCATAGTTTGGGGTTTATTTGGACAATTTCCACTTTAATGGAATGATATATTTACTTCATCACATTATAGTGATTTTATATGTATTGGATTCATCTTGAGAAGTTGGTAATTTATTGATTATGTTTATTACAATTTGTACTCATATTTTTTTTATTTTTATATGTATTTCCAATATGTTTATTCATTGATAAAGTTGGTAATATTTACCAATGTAACATAATATACCCTTAATACTAGTCTTAAGAAGTTATCTAATGGAAAGACATGAATGGGGTCTTGTAAAGACCTAGTTTGAGGAACCATCCTGTTTTTACTTGTACCAGACAATAGAGTAGACATATATGATCCCAGATATGATGTTCGATGGATAAATACAACTCATCCATATAATATTTTTAGAGGAATATTAATGTTGTGGAGGATACATTGTAACCCAAAGTTGTGATAAAGATCAAAAATCATTATTTTTTACAGTAAATTTCTAAAATAAATATTAATTTTATTTTAGAAATTTAATATCAAATTCTACATCATTAATTCGATTATATATTTGGGAAAATTTTTAATGCCATTCTGTATTTTTTTTCATTTGAGGTGAAAAGTACTTATTTTTATATAACATTTCTTATCATGTCTAATAAATTACCAATATGTTTTCATATTGATATTACTATAATACAAGAATTATTATTATAGAAATAAAATAATTTGTTTCATAAGAATAATAAAATTAAGTTATTATGAAATTTGTTATTTTATTGAGAAAAGAAACACATGTTTCTAAAAAAATCATATAAATAATTTGTTTATTTCATAATAAATTAAATTAAAATTTTCTGATGAAAATAATTAAAAAAATTTAAAAAAACATATTAAAGAGTTTGACAATTTTTTTTTATTTTTTTTACATGAAAATAAATTTTTGTATTTTTATTCATAAAGGGAGATTCTTTTAAAACATGTTCTCTTTAAAGGTTCTATGCTAATTTAAAAAAAATAAAACTTATATAATATTAATCAATTAAAATGGAATCCATGATTTAAATGAGAATAATTAATATAATATAATATTACCATATTATTTTTTATTCAAAATAAATAGTTAAATTAGAAATTTTTTGAAAAACTGCTTAAGGTTAAAATACATTTACTATGGGTAAAAACTATAGATAAGTGTAGTGTTTTGAAAAAAACCTATATAAATTTATTATCTTACGATATTTAACATATATATTATCCAATATTTTAATACCATGAATTTTGGATCTACATTATTAGGATGCTTCCGGTATATCATTACAATCCTATAAAAAAATTCTGGGTTTGTCCCTCACCTCACTTATAATGGGAACCTCTCCTCCTCCCCTATTGAAAAACATTGTTCCATCTAGATCAAAAATTAATTACTCAAAAATGATCCTAAAATACATATGTTAATACTAGATATTTTATTCTATTACTATGAAGAATAATTTATGTTGTAACGGGTTATCCAAAGGAGGACACTAAAAAATTATTTAATGATCTTAACCAAGAACATTCAGTTTTATTTCTTCTTGTACTTTATGTAAAAATAATATATAGATAAAACATTATGAGAAATGGTTTATAAACATACTAAGAAGTTATTACTGTATGTATCAACCGCTAAACACATCTCCTCCAAAAAAATGGGAGTAAATCATAAAAGTCATTTATTTTTGTGTAATACCTCCTCGACATACTGATATGAATACATTTTCATGTCTATAGTTCACAGATTGTTATTATAATAGATTATATATATTTATGAATATATATAATATTTATGTAATAATATTTTTTGGGGAATTTTTAATTAATATATATTTTTCACTTATTCCATCCATCAAATAAATGGAATCATGAGTCTTGTACTCATATGGACTTTCACCTCCATGTATTGATTTAAATCAAATTTCATAAAAAATTATATTATAGATTATAAATAAGTATATGATTACAATAAATTATATTTTTATCATGAAAAATATTCATTATATAATGAATTCATGATCAATGTGAATGTATCATAACATTCAAATAAAAAATACTTAAAAATGAAGCATTCGATACCCCGAATGGTGGCGATATGAAAGATTGTTATTATAAAATTGTTAATATTTTATATGTAAACCTTGAATTTTAATAATGGTTTGGATATATTAATTTTATACTTAAATAATGATATATAAATTTATTATATATGATGTTATATTTCTAACAAATAATGTCATGATTGGGGAAATAATTTTGTATAACAATCTAATTTTTAAAGTGATAATTTGTCATTAATATTTACGGTGATAAAATTATAAAATACATCCCTCCGAAATCATTTTCAATATATTTGGATCTAGTTATTTTTGGATATTTTTTATACCCTTTCATTACACCTTATTTAGGTACTCAATACAATGAGATAACGTTTTTAAGGAAACAAAGACATCACACCCCTCTTTGGTTGGGAATATTTTCATCCGTTTGATTATTATCATTAAAATATTTATAAAAATGACTATAATATTAAAAATAATATTATTTATGTTCATTTAATATATTTTTTAAATTTAATGAAATTTTTTAAAGGATTCATTCAAATTATTTTCCAAATGTTTTTGTTTTGAATATCTACCAAAAATGTGAATGGATTTTTTTTACACTGCCAAAATGACATTTTATGCAATAATGAATATGATTTTTATTAAATATTACTATTTATTTTTTCTTTTTTATTTTTACTTTATACATTAAAATTAATAGTTTAGAAATATTTAGATTCTAAAAAATAGAATTAAAATGTAAAGTGACTTTCCACAAGAAATTTTACATCGATTATTTGATGGTATTCTCATTTATAAACAAACGAATTGATTATACCTGGATGGTTTATGGTAATTATATTGATGTTTGTATGAATTTTAAATCCCTTAAATGGTAAAAAATATATTTATAAGATGTATTCATCGATATTTTGAACAAATATTTATTGTATTCCTTTTCTGACGGATGATCACAGAATTATATAGGCCCCCAATAAACTATGAAATGATGAATATATGATGAAATAATAAATACAATAATGTTATGCAAGCCGTGGTTAATTAGGGAATTATTCCAATAAAGTTGTTTTAGAGAGAACATCTATTGTAGAAATGATGCTTTGAGTGAACACAAAAAAAAATGATAGTGTTGGAAGTGATCTTTGACTAATGAATTGATTTTCATTTTTATGTGTATTCCACAAAAGTAGGTATTAACCTTATGATATGATCATATCGATAACTATTGATTAATTATGATCCCTTTGTATTAGGTCTTATGTCATTTTTATGGAAAAAACTATAATCTATAGTTTATAATTAATGATTGATTGCTGATGGGGTATAATTATTGTATTCAGTGATCTTGTTCTCATAGATTTATTCTTATGTTAATCTCAGATATCTTCATTGATAGTTAACATTTATATTTTCCATTCCTTATAATTTGAATTCCCCATTTCATATGTTTTCCATCCATATGATATGAATAACGATTCTACCAGATGTTTACATATATAATATTCCAAAAATAATAAACACTACTTTGATCATGAATATATTATTTTGAAATGTAATTAATTTTCATACAAATGGTATATTATATATTTTTGAACAACTGAATTATCCATAATTTCACCTTCCGATTTTTGGTAGGGTCATCATAAAATGAAAATTCTTATATAAAGGATTCTAATTTTATTATTACAATGAATTATACTATTATAAATAGAACACAAACACACTATCATATATATATATATATATATCTTCATTGAGGTGAACCACTCAGTGTATCTACATGATGGATGGTGGGAAAACAATGGACTATTTATATTCACATGTTCCAATTATTCTTGAAGATATCATATTCTTCATCTTATTATCAACAGTAGAGAAATGTTTATATCATATATCTATATTCATATGAATATTTATATATTCAGATATATATAAGTATATACATAAATTTTTGGTTCTATGAATTCATTAAAATATCAAAACTGAAGATATTAACAGATTATAGACTTCATTTTTTCATTTCATGTAAATGATATATAGTCTTGAGGGATAAATATTTATATACACACTTTTTAGATCATGATAACCACATAATATAGTTATGTACAAAAACAAAACAAATCATTGCTAGCTACATAATTATTGAAAAAAATACAAGTCATAGTGGACCTCTATTGGATAGAGACATATCCATTTCTATTTTTTGTTCACTACATTATCATTTATTAATAACCAGAAATACAGTAATTATTTATCAACTAATATAGTTATTAAAAAATAAAAATTTGGCATTCCATAAAAATAAACTAATATCATTTTGAAAAATCCTTGGTAAAGATAGAATAAATCCCTCACATGTTTATTAATATGGTTATATTAATTATAATAATATTTAGTAATTTTTAAAATCAAAATGTAAATATTCGAGATAAACAATTATCAAATAAGGCCATATTCAAAAGTTTAATTTCCTAATTATATTTTTTTTAATTTAAATAACTACTATCATTTCTTAAGTCATCATATGTAAATTATCTAGGGTCGTTTTTTTGGATTCATCTGAAATGTTTGTTTTTTTATGAATACTGAAATGTACATAATTTTAATTGAAAAAAATAATTTTTATTAATTAATCTATACAGTTAAATTATATTATATATTAAATATAAAGCAAAATTTGATGAAATATAAATACATTAATACAATTGAGATCATTTAAATGAATATTATATAGAATTTTTCTTTAATACGTTTCTAAATATTTCATCATTTTCTCTATAAAAACCATCCTTCCCCATTACTTATGTGGGATTAATATTAAATTAAAATTTGATACAAATGAGAAATTAGTTTTAAATAATGGATTATATATTTTGAATCATAATAATTTTTATTTCTCATATTTTAGAATTAATTTGGACACAAATATACAGTGAATGAAGTACAAATTAATTACTGTTGTTAAAGTAAAAATGGGTTTACCATGGTTTAAAATGATATGATCAGTGTAAAAATTACATATAAAAAATATAAATAATATTTTATGCTCCTAATTAAATCATTGAACTATCATGGTTTTTAAAGTTCCCATTATTACCTATGTGAAAAATGAATCACATTAGAGAACTCAATTCCTCTTAGAAATACCATGTGTGTCCTCTCCCTATTTATAAAATGCCACCCCTCAACCCTATTTTCAAAAACATTAAACCACATATATTCTAAAAAAACTACCCAAATACCATCAAAAATATCATCCTACAATCCCATTAGAATTATTTAAGGAATAAATTCAACCTATTATGATTTTAGTGAAAACATATCAAGGATACCTTAAAAATAGTCAACATTCCCCAATGAGCAGTTTTGTATTATTTATTTCTACAACTACTAATATTATGGTTATAATATTATTATATAATAACCTTAGTATCATAGATATACTATTATGTTGTTATAATATTATAATTACCTACAAAAATCCCCAAATCCATAAAATGGGTTACAAAATCATCATTCAGGTGTATAATAGACTATCAACTTGTGATGGAAGGTCGTTCATTTTTTCAAAAACCATTTTTCAAGGACTTACATTACGATTGATATAATGTATATAGAAGATACTTGTAAAATAATTATACATATAGGGTCATAATTTCATATACAAAAATTAAATTTAATTATATCGGGTATGAGATAGTTCCACTGGTTTATATAGAAGACTACGACCTCACTAAATGATGTGATTAATCTTTCACTAAATCTTACACGGAAGGTAATAATTATAAATAAATTTATTATATGTGATAATAATGGATTAAATATTATATTTATGAAATATTTATCATTATGAAAATGAAAATTTCCAGTTTATTTCTATACTTTTCACTCTTTGACCAAGTGATAATGTGATTCTTATTTGTGTGGACTACAACAGTCCAAAAGTAGTGTGACTCTATTTTGAACAGAAGACCACATTTATGATATTTATAAGTATATTTAATGAAATATTGTTTTATATATTTTATAAATAACATTTTGGAAAGAAAATATGTTACATTACTCTTGTCTATAATCATTTTATTGAAATGAATACATCTCTCATGTGTACGTTTGACCAACCATCTCTATAATCCTAATGGAAATAATTTCTAAAAAAATTAATTATTGGTCATAAATTTATAATTGATGTATAAATATGACAATTAAATTCTTATTATTATTTTTTATTTTTTTAAATAATTACATCTTTGAGCATACCCAATATTCCCAAGTCATTTTTGACACATAAGAAGAATATGGGTAAACAACCGACGTAAACATAATGGTTTAAAAATATATATATATAACAAGGTAATAATGTAAATAAAATTAATAATAATCATTAAATATTTTATCAATAAAGAATATAATTGACAAATGTTTATTATTTCTGAATATAGTGATACACATAAAAAATATGAATCATGGTAATGGGCATTATCTGAATTTCCATAAATGGAGGTATATTTTTATTTCATGCAAAGATATTCTTTCAGAAGATTTATATTCATCCTATCTATAATGCTATATCATTAATTCATTTATTATAATAGTATTTTATATATTTAAATGTTATTATTTTATAGGTTTTGTGATTCTACTATTTCTAAATTGACAATATATTTTCTATAACAATTGTCTTATACATTTTTCATAAAAACCCAAATTGTCTTCAAAGTCTATGTTTATATTTGAAATTTATGGAAGAAAAATTAATTAGGTAATTTATTTAAAAAATAATGTTTTTTTACAATTATTATTTATTTTTATATTATTTCAATGGAATATTTTAATGTTATTATACAATAAAATTTAAAAAATATATTCAAAATGTCCTATTCTTAATGTACACATTGAAAATAACGTTTCTACTATAGTGACCAATATTGTTTATCTTGAATCCATGAAGTATTTAATATTTTATTCAATGGAATACCAATTTTCCATCTATTTTGGGTATTTTTATTTATTGAAAATGCAGTTATAAAAGAGAATAGAAATTATAAAATGAACCATGGTTTGAAACAATGGTATTATGATATCCTAAATATATTTCATGAAGTTTTTAGTTTTGTTAAAAAATATTGACTAGAACTTAACAATACATTTTTATCATGATATGGAATTTTGTAATTATACATGAAAAATGGGAGTTCATTGATAATTTTGAGTGATCACCTTAGAGATTATACAATCAGGTGGTGTAGATAACAGCAGGTTAGCCTGTTATTGGTTAAATAATGGGTGCACCATTATAGTTCTCCAATGGGTCTTGTAATGATCATTTTTGTGATATGAAATATGTAGGTAGGTTCCAACTATTAACTCAAATTTATATTGTTGGCCTTCTATTACTTCTGAAATTGTTTAAAAAATAGATATAAATTTGACATTCAATGTTCCTGGGGAGTTTATTTGATATCTTTTTATGGGACATAAAGAATTTAATTGAGGAAAACATGTGTGTGCGTTATTTAAAAATGTTTTATTTCCTTATCATAGATAAAATTTATTTTATTGAATATATTTTTTTGGTTTTCTTGTTTCTTTGGAAATACTGGTTTCCTTTCTTTTTACATCCCATATAGAGATTATTGTGATCATCACATGTTTTTAATTTCTTTTCACATGATGCATAGGGGATATGATGATGCCAATTTAAAATTCATGGATATATTCCATTGTAAGAAATAGGGTTTTGTTTTGAAATTTATAGATTGTGTAAAAAATATATATTGATATAAATTTTCCACATTGGATTATATAGTTTTAATATGAATGATGTATGACCCATTTCTCAAATAATCTAAACAAAAAATGATCCTTGATATAATAAATCCTAATTATGTAAGGATTGTGGTAGGGTCTTTATAGTTGGTATCAAAGGATGGTTTAGAAAAATATAGCGGTTAATATAATTATAATAGTGTACCCATTAAATATATTATATATGGTTATATTAAAATTATATAGTATTTAATGATTGACATGACTCATCATCTAAACTATTTTTGTATAGAATATTTTTCTGTAGAGGAAATAGGGAAGTATTAGTGGGAATGAACCTTGGAAAAAAAGTACATCTAAATTAGCATCATGAGGTGGTTTTAATTGGAATAGAACAATTTTTCTAGTGTTGGATCATATTACATAATAAATAAATGGTGGTTAGATAGTTGATAAAGGGGCACCTGGTCTACGATGAAGGAACATGTTTATTGTGATGAATTTTATGAGGAAGCAACCAACAGCATTCACAGGAACATATGATTATGTGGTAGATGAATGATAGATAAATTATCTAGAGTATAGATTTGATGTCATGGTATGTTTGAAAAATTAATAGGTAAGTCACAAAATTTATAATATTTATGGTGATCTGTATTGATAGTGGTATTTGGTAATGGATACTATGGAGAAAAAATATAACAATTCCTTGGAATGAGAAACATTTAATGATTTTTCCTTGAGAAGTATTTACATAATGTTTCTCTCTAAAGGATAAAAAATATTTTATTAGAATAAAAGAAAAAATATGATGATTCTATATCATAAAATGAATAATACATAAAATGATTTCCTAGGTATGTTATATATTTTGTTAAGGAAAATACAAATAATTTTAGTTTATTTAATTTATCATTGTTACCAAGTCCTTGAGGACCTTTTGATGCATGAAAATTTAATAGTTACAAGTAATTTGTCGTGTTGAGAATGTGGAGATGGAATATGATGACATGTGTGTTCCTTGAGATGAAAATATAGACAAAAAGTTAATGAAATGGGAATCCTAGAAGGAACTAGATATTAAGTTTCTATTTTATCCCCAAAATTGATCAATGTATGGAAAACAACATTTGATAGAATATTTTATAGTATACAAGTTCTATTTCTAGAGTGGTCAGTTTGTTCACAAGGATCATGAATATAAATAAAAAAATACAAAACTAACAAAGAAGGGTGTAATTAATAAAAATTATATAGTGAGGAGTTTTATTTAAAATTATTTCGTTTATTATGGTTACATGTGTTGGAAGTGAGTTATCCCAGATATAAATAAATATGATCGGAAATAGAAAGTGTATCAAAGTCATTTTATTCTAATTATGTGTATTTTTCTAAATCATTGTAAGTGGTTAAAGGTATGTTGATGGTTTATAATTGATCCAATTCCCTATTAAACTCTATATCATCACATTCATCCATTTTTTATAAATTTAAATGTCAATTCGGAATATAACATCAAGAATATAATATATTTTTGTTAAAAATTCACTTGGTAGTATAAAATAAATAATTATTTATATGAATTTTATTATTGTTATCAATTAAATGTTTTTCCAACTTAAATGGTTGAACTATCCATAATGGATTTTTATATCATTATTGGAGGGGATTAAATTTTTGTTTATCAATCTATGATATATTTCAAATCTAGGAAATATGATTTCAATGTTTTCATTCCATTGATATCTTACCATGACTTTGAGAAATTTATTTGAGGTAGATGTGACTGTTACATATAATATATTATTGGAAATTAATTGATTATTCAAAATAGTGATGGTGTTATAGTAACTGAATTCATGGATGTGTGTTCTGATTATTTTTCAAATGGTATTCTAGAATGGGAGAATGATTTTACTATCGACTTACTACATGATGATACAAATATTTATAAAACCCCATATCAAATGTAAAATGTGGAACATTTATAATTTAAAAAAAATTATACAATTTATAAGAAAATTGTTTCAATAAACCGAGAACTTCACCATAGTAATATACAATTAATTTATAATTAAGGATACATCATTGAGGACTTTCAATTATTATAGATCCTGTAATAATATAACTATTAATAATAAGCATATTTTTTATCTGTTTGATGATTTTTTGATGAGTTCAAGAGATATTATAATTTTTATATGCTTGAAATTACATAAGGGTACCATCAGTTAAATGTAAAGGAAGAAAATACTCTGAAGATTGGGTTTCAAAATATGTATGAGACTATGAGTTCGAGGTAATGTAATTCTAGAAGTATAATTAAACAAATTTATTTATAGACCATATGTATAGTGTTTTTCATGAGTTATTTTATGTTTTTGTGGTTTTATATTTAATGAATATTTTTTGTATTCTAAAATTTAGGATGAACGTGGAATACTTTTATAGATATTTTTCAGACATCAAATGATAATAAACTATTTTAAAATTTTTCAAGTGTGAATATTGATCCATCAAATTTCAATATGTGGATATATTGTATATAATGATATAATATATATTGAACATAATAATCAAAACATGTTGATGAATTTCCAATACCCACAAATGTTACATATATTGTATTTCTCTTGGAGTAACAGTTTACTAATGGCATTTCGAACAAAAAAATTCTCAACTATTGATCCCACTAACTATTTTAACTAAAAATGGATTAAAAGTTATCTATCCAAATGAATGGAATTATTTTATTAATTAATTAAAAACAATATATATTAATTCTACAGTTTTTTCCCCTCTGTCTAGAAGTGGTGAATTTTTATCGACAAAGATGCTTCATTTAATAGACATGAATATTTTATCATATGGATGAATCATGTATTTTATTATGTTTCATACCACATGAAACATCATGAGTTAAACTCCACTTCACATGACTTTTCATTAGATTATGTATTTTATTCTTTAACATTTATATGAATCAATTGTTTTGGGTGAACTGTATAATATATAATTATTAGGAAAATTTTAAATATAGATTAAAAAAAGAGAGTTTAATAGGACATAGATAATATGGTTAGAACTGATAAACGATTTTCTCCTAATGATTCATTATCATCTCAGAAAAAAATTGTTGGAGTTTCGAATAAAAATTATAATGATACCTTAAATATTTTTTCATTAGAATGAGACTCTTTAGATAAGGAATTGATAAATTTTGTCATTGATGTTGTGGAGGTAGGAAAATTAACTTTTTATGTTCTAGAGTAGTAAACATTGTTATAATAAACTATTAAAACCTTGTTGTAGGAATAATCATTTTAGAAAAATGAAGAATCTTTTAAGAAGGTTATGTTTCCAAATATTAATTTTCTTGAATATGTTGTTTTGTGATTTTGGAAAAGATTATGTTTTCTTGAATTCCCATTTTAGGAATGAATTTTTTAGTGAAACTGATAGTTCTATTTTTTCTTTTCATTATGGTAGTAATATGATGTACAAAGAACATTATGAGTACTTACAGTGTGATGGAATGAATAAATATATTTCTAAATTTACCATGAAGTGTCTAAATTGTTGGAAGACAAAATTATAATAAAAAATAAAATAGGGGATCCTTCATCCTTTTCAAGGGATATATTATAAATGAGAATAATATAAATGTTGATACCATGTTAGTATTTTTTTGAAATTCCACGTTAATAATGTGATTCAGCTTCTTATTGATCGATTAAGTAATGTTTGACATTTCATTTATATACTATAGAAAATTCAATTAGATCATCTTTATCAACAATATCTAATGATCATAGTTATGTTTCATTCAGTGCCTCTCCCTATTGTATTAGACCATGATACCATTTTAACATTTTATTTTTAAATGAAATTTATTTGTATTTGGGTACATAAGAAATTTTCAATAAACACTTTCATCCTCAATTTGATGGGAAATTTGAGTGAATTTTCAGATCACTAGTGGTATTCTATATTAATTTTGAATTTATTACCAAAGAATATATGATCAACATTTTACATTGGATGATTTTTAATACAATAATTTTTTTCATTCTAGTATAAAAATCGAAAAATTTGAGGATTTATATGGAAAAGGTGACAGAAACCATCATTTTGATTTGAAACCTGAAAAAAGTTTTTCTGGAAGAAATTATTTTAGAGAAAATGGAAATGAATGTGTATTTTATTTTTAAATATATAAGGATTTCTCAGAGAAGAATGAAAATGAAAGAATATAACCAGAGGAAGTGTCTTTATTTCAAGGTAGGTTATCATATATTTCACAATGATTACCTATTGAAATGTGTTATATGTTTTATTATAAATGGAAATATAATACCATAGTACATGGGGAAGTATAATTTCCCAAATAATGATAGATAATTTTCTTTTTTATTGTCCTTTAATATGATTTTATCCAAAGTACACACAATTTTTAATGTCTCTATGTTAATAAAATATGATCCGCATTAATATCAATTAAAGCACAAAATTAGTTTATTTTGAAGATAATATTTATTATGGGGAATAATAAGATTCTATTTTGGACTATTAAGACAATGTGTTTTAGGGTAATTTGATTCATTGGGATACGTTTTTATGGAAAAAACCACAAGTAGAGGATGTAACGTGAGAATATGTAATTGATTCGATGGAATCATATCTCCACTTGTTTAATAATTGAATAAAATTTCTAGCGAACAATTTCTAAAATGGGAAGAATAAAAAATACCTTTTAATGATGTAATAATTCATTCTCATGTTTATATATATATATATAGTTATTTCATTATCAAAATATATATTAATTTTTAAAACAAAAACGGAAATAGTTTTAATTGATCTCTATTCTTATAAGGATTAATTTATAAGATAATTTTTTAATTATATATTCAAAATATGAAAAATTAAATATAATTATATAAATAAACATATAAAAATAATCTTTGGTTGTTTTTTTATTTTCTATATTGTTTCATTTTTTGGAGGAATAGTGCAAAAACTAAATTTTACATGAAAATGACAATTTAATTTAATTTATTAATAATGATTAATTATATTATAAAATGAGTTTAATTACATAATTTATTGAATATATATCCATTAATATAATATGTGTAATTTTAAACAATATAATAATCAATTTTCATATAAAATATAGTAATCTTTTAAGCATTTTATCATTAAACACATTCTTTCTCATCACATCTATGATAATTAATATTAAATTTTATTTTCTTCATCCATTAATCGAAACTGAAAAAATGAATTCATTATATGACATAATAATAATTGATATTATAAATTATTTTAAACTATTTTTGTTTATCAGAAGTTATATTTAATGTAGTTTGATTTAAATAACATGTGTATGGTTAAAAAGGGATTATGTGAGATAAAATAAAACAATAAGGGTAATAATGACTAATACACTTGAAAAAAACATTCTTATGGAAATATATATTCCATTACATGTGTAACTTTATATAATGGACAATTATGCCGTCATTTTACTAGTAAAATACACAGTTTCACTGAATTATATTTAAAATTTCAAAATGGGTCAAATCCCCCTCTTATAAAATACCACACTATCCCAGTTTCTTCACAATATTAAAAATCATTTGGTAGAAAAATTATTAAAAAAATACATTCTAGTAACCCATAATCTCGTCATGTAGTCTATATCTTGGTCACAAGTCCAACTGAGTAAGTCTTTTAGTGTAACACTAAATTGGAAATCTGAAAAAGATGTGACAGTCATCAATAAAAAATTTTGTTTTATTTTTTAACATATCATTAAATTATTATTAAACCATGATTATATAATAACCTAATTATATTTCAAATTATGGGATGTTTCTATAATAATTTAATGAATTAAATCCATCCCAACTTCCATCAAATGGTTTATGAAATCAACATTCATGTGTATAATGAAGTATCAAATAGTAAACCGATGTCATTTGTTTTCCATTACCACCTATCATGGTTGTTCATGATGTTTAATATAATGTTTATATATTATATCTATAAATAAATATACCACTAGAGGCATTATATCATATATATATATATATATATATATTATATTCCATTATGTAGGGGATATGACAATGTCGCTCATCTGTATGATAGATTATTACCTGGCGAAGCGATGCGATTCATTTTTCAGTTTATCCTAAAATTGATTGTAAAAATGGTAAGAAATATGTTTCCTAAATTGAATAATTATTATATAATTTAAATAATTTTCATTGAGACAATATAAAATATGATTTACTTTTTTATATTTTCACCATCATAAAAAGTTATAATGTCATTTATGTATGTATGGACTATCTCCTTCATGATGTGATGTGTCCCTCTTTTTGTAAGCACACCGCATTGATTATATATATATATATATTTAATGAATATGTTTGGTATATATTAAATTATGCTCATTATTAATGGATAAATGTTTCTCACCTCCTTTTTGTAACACCCCAAGATTTCATAGTGTGTTATTTCTTCAAAATAATTCAATAACGTGCACTACACGCAACACCGAGTTCAATCACACCATGACTTACCAAAGGAAAAAGCCATTCAAAAGAGGTTAATAATATTATTGACTAAATTTTAAACTTTATATAATCCTTATAATTTTAGATTCCATATCATGAGTTTCTTAGATATAATGCAAGAACAAATTCATTTTCAGTATTGCACTTTTATCAAATTTTAATAGTGAACCATTTTTAAATACTATATTTTAAACTTTTTGACTAAATGGGGACATCAAAAATTTAAAATGAAACATCCCAAGCTTCTACGGTACGTTTCCCTTCGAATAATGCGATAGCGTGTGTTGTACGCAACCTCGAGTTCTAACACACACCACAACTAATTAAACTAGCCGTTGTGAATAATAATACATACTTTTCGAAATCATAAATATTCTATATTTCAAAATGGACTTCATTTTTGGATTTGGAATATCAAAATTAGCCTAGGGTGAAATTTTGGTACATTTCGGATAACTTTCATATTTTGATGAATAGTGAAAATTACTAAATTTTAATTAAAAACAACTTTTTTAATCAAAATAATTAATAGTGATAAATTATGAATTGGAGTGGTTTTAAAGTATATTTAGAATATATTTTTACATTTTAATATAATTTTGGTCATTGGACATAATTTTACAATTAAACCGAACATATACAAGTGTCAATCTTTTGATAGTTATTATCTCTTAAAAACACGCTTTTTGTTTTGACAGCGGGAATTAATTTTAAATTAATTTCTGCCACTTCTGTGTTTTGAATTTGGGAAAATGGATTCCATATTTGGAATCAGGATGTTCAAATTGTGTATATAGGTAACTTTTATTTTTAGACATTTTGAATAGTTACTGTGGTAAATATTTTATTTACCATGGTTAAAGGGTAAATCCGGTAAATAAGGGTTAAAATAATAATATTATAATAATATAAAATTACCCTAAAACGTGTCATAACCTTATTGGTGGACACATACCCGACCATGGGCATCCTTGGGTCAATTTGGGGACCCCTTGGAGCCACTTGTATGTGGTAGGGACACATTATATTAATAAAGTTAAAATAAAAATAAAAATGGCATAAGCTTACATCTTTTAGAAGAACAATTGTTACATAGGGTTATACATGTTGGATTTTAGATTATAAATATTCATTAGAAAGATAAAAAGATTTCCTACATAATGATATTTTATTTATAATTTTTAGACATTAAATAATTTATTTTATTTATGACACAATGATGATGCAGTAATTACTATAATAGTGAAAAATTAAAATAATTGATATTATAAATACCCAAATAAATATAATATGAAACTTTTAATGAATTAAACTAATTTTCTAGACTAATAGGATATATTAGGATTGATTTAATGGACTTTTTTCGAAGTAATCAATCTGTTATGAGTTTCACAAAAATCAACTATTGAATAGTGTCAAAATTGACATAAAAGAGTTCTTAAAACAAATATTATATTATTAATTGATATTAAATTCCTAAAAATCTAAGGTTCGGCCAAGAGACTTATATTATGATAGTTTAATCATTAATGGACCACTTGGGGGTCTTTTGGATGTATATAGTAAGTTTATTAACCATATTATATAAAAATACAAAGAGACATTGTAAAAGTGAAACTAATTAACTTAGAGTTAATACTTAAAGATAAGGTTAATATAAGTACCTAAACCTGTCTAAATTCTATTGGTTGAGTGGTTTTATACCTATCCCCACCTCAACCTTTGAATAATAAGCTTTGGAGCCATTAGAAACCGAATATGAATTTATTATAAATTAATATTTCTAGCTTTTCCAAAGGTGCCCCTCACCCCTCTTATAAAAAGGGCACTCCTCCTTCTCATTTCTTCACACCTTCAAAGCCTTTTGGTTCGGCCAAACTCTGCCCAAATACTCTCCCAACATCCCTCAATACAACCTAGAGGCCTTAGTTTGATCAGAAAGCCAACCTAAGGAGCCCTTTTGATCAAATCAAAAGGAAGAACCCGAAGAAGGGGTAATGATTTCACCACCCTTTTCTAAGTTCATTTCTTCTTCCACTTCTTCTTCCTTTGTTCTTACCATTCTAAAATAATAACTCCAGTATCTCACATATACTGTGATGTTATTATAAGTATGGTACAACCATATTCAGTATTCTATCCACCCTTTGAATAACATGTCACCATACGTGCGTACGTACGGCTTACCGTCTCCACGTCGTGGTGTAATTGTTATTCAATATAATATTATTTGGATGGGTATAATAATGACGTGTAACTCATGTAAATAATAAATATAACATGTTAATGATTCTGTATATATGATATACCATTCATTTATATGTTATTTTAATATCAAAAGAATGATATTGTCGCTCGTGCGTACGTACGGACTACCGTCTCCACGAACACGATGAGATTCATTCTCCATCGTATCCATTCAAGTATAATTATCATTTTATGATTTAAAAATGATGTTTAAGGACTTTATATCATTCTGGATATGAATAAGATACAAAAAACATGGCTTATGTAACAAAACATATAAAAGAAAATGAGTAAGTTAACACCCGAAACGATGATAATTCTAAGATATTATTAATAAATCAATGTTAAAAGATCATATATGATATCATATTAATATATATGATTCTTGTATAATTTAATAACAATTATTTCACCATTATACATGAGGTTAACCTACCTCAACCAAGGAAAAGTACAAGGTAAGGGTTATTTCACAATCTCTTCATTATCCGAGGTTGTATTATACGTAATAATCTACTGGGATCTCTTTATCATCCACATCCATGTTTCTTCGAAATTTATTTCAAAACATTTTTACTATTTACAAGAATATGGGTTAAAGTCATTTATACCCTTGTTTGACTTTTTATAAGAGGTTTATAAAGGAATCTTTCCGTCGTTTTCAAAACAAGGTCCTTTTTAACCTTTTCGACAGAATTGAGGTAAGAATGTTTTTTTTAACTTATACGGCGGGTGCGGTTACTTTCCGCCGTTATAAAATCGTCGAAGCTTTCCTTACAAGCTTATAAGAATATTTTCAAAGAAAATGTTTTATTTTATATGGATCTTAAATGTTTTCAAAATAAAAGGAGATACTTCTTTTAAAATAATTTTGATTTCATCTATGTCAACATCCTTTGATGGATTTTAAGATTATTTGAAGTTGATTTATTATAATACAAAACTTCTATATTGTATTGAAGGTTTTGTGATATGTTTGAATGTGGATGTGCTATTTTATACCATTCATAGTTTATGGTGAAACTATTGACATTTCGTATGCTAGTTTTAACCCGAATGTTTATGTTATATTTCAAACTTTTCTTCAGATGAATGTGCTAAACAAGTATGTTCCGGGTTGGGGACCGGTAAAAATAAGCCCTCCAGGTTGGGGACTGGTTAAAGTAAGCCCTCCAGGTTAGGGACTGGTAAAAGTAAGCCCTCCGGTTTGGTCTCCGGTTATTAGAGGTACTCCGGGTTGGTGTCCGGTTATTAGAGGCACTCCGGGTTGGTGTCCGGTTATTAGAGGCACTCCGGGTTGGTGTCCGGTTATTAGAGGCACTCCGGGTTGGGTTCCGGTTAGAAGTAACCCCTAGGTCTTGGGATGAGGCCTAGACAATGAAATTAACATTTGACATTACGCATTCCATAATTATGAAAGTGGTTATTGATATTGCATGTGATTATTCGATTAGTAGAATATCCATGTGAACAAGTAAATGGCATTATTTCATTTTACTTTTGCCATACTATGTTGAAGTTCAATTTTAAAAGGCTTTTGTTTTAGTAATTCATTGCCTTAAATGTTTATGCTTATTTTGAATGTTCCGCTATATTGTTATCCTTACTGGGCATTTAAGCTCACCCCTTTTCTATGTTTTATTTTTCCCAGGTAGTGAAGAAGTAAATTATGAATGACTTGCAGGGATATTATGAGGGGTTAATAGTGTGGATATGAAGACTTTGTTGTTGTAGTAGTTTTTCACTTTGAAATGTAATGTAAAACTTTATGATTATATCTAGTGTTTCCAAGGCTACTAAACCAATCGGTCTTTCGGGATTTGATCTTTCTCACGATCATGCCAATGTTATGTAATAATGCACCGACTCTGGGTAACTGGGGTCGGGGCGTTACAGTTGGTATCAGAGGAAGTTTAGTACAAACCTTGGAAGCTAGATTTAGATAAACTCTGATTAGAGCACGTAGACATAAGATGAACTTTGAGGATTAGTATAGAAGAACTTCCTAGAATTTTGGTATTGTAGGGATTTTGTGAGTTTTCCGAGCAATACATCCCTGTCTGCATACGAGCAGGTAGAGGCGGCTCTGGCACAGATGTACCTAGGGGTAAAACCCGAAAACACCGCTTTGAGCTAGACTCGAACGGGAACTGGTGCACGACAACGGGCCTTGCTGCACTCTTGGTTACGACACTCCCGGGGGATATGCTTAGGATAACTCTCATTTTCTTTACAAATCATTATGAAGGGTTTATGAGTATATACTTCCTCAAAGAAAACATTTTTATGATTATGGATTATATCCATAAATAGTTAAATTTATGTTAAGTGTTTTATAAGTATGGGATTATGTATTTTGATTCATAAACTGATCTAGTTTATGCCATTGTTTAGAAATGGCGCCCAGTAGAAGGAATGAGAACTCCAGAAATACACATGATTCAAAGAGAAGGAAGGATCATATCTTTCATGGTCTTAAGCTAGAATTTATAAGATAAATAGTCTCCCATGTATTATCATCATATGAAGAAATAATATCATGTGTTGATAAGATAAGTAAAGAGTTTACTGAGTCCTATGGCTTTGAAGGGAATCAAGAGATGAAAAGGATGGAAGAGAGAAAGATGGATAAAGGGAAAAGGGAAAAGTGGAATTTTCCCATATGTAGTAACTGTGGAAAGAAACACCCTGGAACTTGCCTGAAAGGAATGGGAGTTTTTTATAAGTGTGGAGGAAAAGGTCACAAAGTACGTGACTGCAAGGGTAAGAAAATGGTTTCAAATGTACAATGCTTCATTTGCAAGGAGTTTGGACACTACGCGAACCTATGTCCCAGTCATCAGACTATGCCGCAAATGATGCTATTGGATAATAATCAAGTTATGATACTACCACAGATGAAGAGGAATGATTAGAGTTCTTATGTTGATTATGTCAATTGAGTGTTGTATCAACAATGTACTTGTTATAATAATTATGGAGTATATAAGGATTGTACTGCAGTACTATTTCATTAAGGACTTGAGTTTGTGTGGAACAAAGAAAAGTGACTCAATAGAAGGTTAAATTTTTGGAAAATATTTGGTTGAGAGAAAGATAAACCATAATATGGTTCTGATACCGAAGTAGTGATTTTAGAATAATACATGATTGATTTGGATAAATTATATTGGATATTCTTGACTACCTTGAAGCTGATTAATGATTTGTATATTCCATCATTGTGGGGTTTAAAAACATTTTTGGATTGATGAAGTATATCCAGCATTCTATATGGAATAAGGGAGCATGAATGTAATCAATAAGGATTATGGTAAATCAGGATGTTTCAGTGTTTTAAAAGAATACATGATGAAGGTATTAATATTCTATTATAGGGTAAAAAGGATCTACATTATGTTTACCTTCCTTATAAATTTTGGACTGTGAGTTTGGACAGAAGTATTTTGGATAAATTCTAAGTTTGATATTAATTTTGGATTTCCATAAAAGGACAACCCGGAGGTCGGGTGGCAACCCGTCGCGTCCGGCAAAGCTGCGAGACTTGAACCCGCAACCGAAGGGCGACAAGGGTGTATCACCTACCACTGGCCCACGAGATGTCCTGGATTAAATAATTTAGTTTTTATTAAAAGATCTTGTAGATGAATTATAAATTCGATTATTTTGGAACCCTATACGAATAGTGTAAATATAATTTTTTTTACGTTCTATTATGTTTTAGAGTGAAAGATGAGTTTGTGGTAGAAATTTATTAATGGATAAAACTCTAAAGTATGTATACCTCCTTATGTTCTTAGCCAATCTCATAAATAAATTCCACAACATTAAGAAAAGGAACTTAGAACAAAAATGTTGTCCTAGATGGTACCTTAAATCATCTCTAATTTATGGCTTTGGGATTGTTGGCCTTTTCATAGCCATGTTCTCTACCACTCTCCATTAGATAATTGATGGTTAGATTTCTCCTCCATATCCATATTTTCCTACATGGATCCCTAGTATGTGTTATTTTCGGTAATCTTCATACTTTCCACTCTTTAGTTTAAATAGAGGCCTCATTAATTCATTTTTCGATGTGGGATTTCAACTAGGATATTTTGAAACGTCAAAAATGTGTTATCCTAATACCCTATGTTTTGTTGAACCGATGGTATTTCAATTCATCATAGATTAATGAATTTAAGGAACTCAATTTTATACATGTTTTTGATTGATGACCTCAATCACTACCTATAAATATTTACGTTTTTCCTCCGATTATATGTCTCCAATTTCCACCAATGTTCTCCTAATCGAGATCATAATTTGGTGGTGACCCTTTGATTTCACTTTTCCTCATATTAAGACTAAATTTTAGTAACCCAATTTCCGATGTGGGTTTTCCCACAAATATATTTTCTACTTTCAACCTTTTATTTTCGAAGAACAATTTCAAATTGCGAGGACGCAATTTATTGAAGGAGGGGAGAATGTAACACCCCAAGATTTCATAGTGTGTTATTTTTTTCAAAATAATTCAATAACTTGCACTACACGCAACACCGAGTTCAATCACACCATGACTTACCAAAGGAAAAAGCCATTCAAAAGAGGTTAATAATATTATTGACTAAATTTTAAACTTTATATAATCCTTATAATTTTAGATTCCATATTATGAGTTTCTTAGATATAATGCAAGAACAAATTCATTTTCAGTATTGCACTTTTATCAAATTTTAATAGTGAACCATTTTTAAATACTATATTTTAAACTTTTTGAATAAATGGGGAAATAAAAAATTTAAAATGAAACATCCCAAGCTTCTACGGTACGTTTCCCTTCGAATAATGCGATAGCGTGTGTTGTACGCAACCTCGAGTTCTAACACACACCACAACTAATTAAACTAGCCGTTGTGAATAGTAATACCTACTTTTTGAAATCATAAATATTCTATATTTCAAAATTGACTTCATTTTTGGATTCGGAATATCAAAATTAGCCTAGGGTGAAATTTTGGTACATTTCGGATAACTTTCATATTTTGATGAATAGTGAAAATTACTAAATTTTAATTAAAAACAACTTTTTTAATCAAAATAATTAATAGTGATAAATTATGAATTGGAGTGGTTTTAAAGTATATTTAGAATATATTTTTACATTTTAATATAATTTTGGTCATTGGACATAATTTTACAATTAAACCGAACATATACAAGTGTCAATCTTTTGATAGTTATTATCTCTTAAAAACACGATTTTTGTTTTGACAGCGGGAATTAATTTTAAATTAATTTCTGCCACTTCTGTGTTTTGAATTTGGGAAAATGGATTCCATATTTGGAATCAGGATGTTCAAATTGTTTATATAGGTAACTTTTATTTTTAGACATTTTGAATAGTTACTGTGGTAAATATTTTATTTACCATGGTTAAAGGGTAAATCCGGTAAATAAGGGTTAAAAAAATAATATTATAATAATATAAAATTACCCTAAAACGTGTCATAACCTTATTGGTGGACACATACCCGACCATGGGCATCCTTGGGTCAATTTGGGGACCCCTTGGAGCCACTTGTATGTGGTAGGGACACATTATATTAATAAAGTTACAATAAAAATAAAAATGGCATAAGCTTACATCTTTTAGAAGAACAATTTGTACATAGGGTTATACATGTTGGATTTTCGATTATAAATATTCATTAGAAAGATAAAAAGATTTCCTACATAATGATATTTTATTTATAATTTTTAGACATTAAATAATTTATTTTATTTATGACACAATGATGATGCAGTAATTACTATAATAGTGAAAAATTAAAATAATTGATATTATAAATACCCAAATAAATATAATATGAAACTTTTAATGAATTAAACTAATTTTCTAGACTAATATGATATATTAGGATTGATTTAATGGACTTTTTTTGAATTAATCAATCTGTTATGAGTTTCACAAAAATCAACTATTGAATAGTGTCAAAATTGACATAAAAGAGTTCTTAAAACAAATATTATATTATTAATTGATATTAAATTCCTAAAAATCTAAGGTTCGGCCAAGAGACTTATATTATGATAGTTTAATCATTAATGGACCACTTGGGGGTCTTTTGGATGTATATAGTATGTTTATTAACCATATTATATAAAAATACAAAGAGACATTGTAAAAGTGAAACTAATTAACTTAGAGTTAATACTTAAAGATAAGGTTAATATAAGTAACCAAACCTGTCTAAATTCTATTGGTTGAGTGGTTTTCGACCTATCCCCACCTTAACCTTTGAATAATAAGCTTTGGAGCCATTAGAAACCGAATATGAATTTATTATAAATTAATATTTCTAGCTTTTCCAAAGGTGCCCCTCACCCCTCTTATAAAAAGGGAACTCCTCCTTCTCATTTCTTCACACCTTCAAAGCCTTTTGGTTCGGCCAAACTCTGCCCAAATACTCTCTAAACATCCCTCAATACAACCTAGAGGCCTTAGTTTGATCAGAAAGCCAACCTAAGGATCCCTTTTGATCAAATCAAAAGGAAGAACTCGAAGAAGAGGTAATGATTTCACCACCCTTTTCTAAGTTCATTTCTTCTTCCACTTCTTCTTCCTTTGTTCTTACCATTCTAAAATAATAACTCAATTATCTCACATATACTGTGATGTTATTATAAGTATGGTACAACCATATTCAGTATTCTATCCACCCTTTGAATAACATGTCACCATACATGCGTACGTACGGCTTACCGTCTCCACGTCGTGGTGTAATTGTTATTCAATATAATATTATTTGGATGGGTATAATAATGACGTGTAACTCATGTAAATAATAAATATAACATGTTAATGATTCTGTATATATGATATACCATTCATTTATATATTATTTTAATATCAAAAGAATGATATTGTCGCTCGTGCGTACGTACGGACTACCGTCTCCACGAACGCGATGAGATTCATTCTCCATTGTATCCATTCAAGTATAATTATCATTTTATGATTTAAAAATGATGTTTAAGGACTTTATATCATTCTGGATATGAATAAGATACAACAAACATGGCTTATGTAACAAAACATATAAAAGAAAATGAGTAAGTTAACACCCGAAACGATGATAATTCTAAGATATTATTAATAAATCAATGTTAAAAGATCATATATGATATCATATTAATATATATGATTCTTGTATAATTTAATAACAATTATTTCACCATTATACAGGAGGTTAACCTACCTCAACCAAGGAAAAGTACAAGGTATGGGTTATTTCACAATCTCTTCATTATCCGAGGTTGTATTATACGTAATAATCTACTGGGATCTCTTTATCATCCACATCCATGTTTCTTCGAAATTTATTTCAAAACATTTTTACTATTTACAAGAATATGGGTTAAAGTCATTTATACCCTTGTTTGACTTTTTATAAGAGGTTTATAAAGGAATCTTTCCGTCGTTTTCAAAACAAGGTCCTTTTTAACCTTTTCGACAGAATTGAGGTAAGAATGTTTTTTTAACTTATACGGCGGGTGCGGTTACTTTCCGCCGTTATAAAATCGTCGAAGCTTTCCTTACAAGCTTATAAGAATATTTTCAAAGAAACTGTTTTATTTTATATGGATCTTAAATGTTTTCAAAATAAAAGGAGATACTTCTTTTAAAAGAATTTTGATTTCATCTATGTCAACATCCTTTGATGGATTTTAAGATTATTTGAAGTTGATTTATTATAATACAAAACTTTTATATTGTATTAAAGGTTTTGTGATATGTTTGAATGTGGATGTGCTATTTTATACCATTCATAGTTTATGGTGAAACTATTGACATTT
The DNA here is from genome assembly GCA_963277665.1 of Viscum album. Taxonomy (NCBI): domain Eukaryota; kingdom Viridiplantae; phylum Streptophyta; class Magnoliopsida; order Santalales; family Viscaceae; genus Viscum; species Viscum album. The sequence goes on along the minus strand of OY728121.1, from coordinate 1,571,058,104 downwards.
CGTATGCTAGTTTTAACCCGAATGTTTATGTTATATTTCAAACTTTTCTTCAGATGAATGTGCTAAACAAGTATGTTCCGGGTTGGGGACCGGTAAAAATAAGCCCTCCAGGTTGGGGATTGGTTAAAGTAAGCCCTCCAGGTTAGGGACTGGTAAAAGTAAGCCCTCCGGTTTGGTCTCCGGTTATTAGAGGTACTCCGGGTTGGTGTCCGGTTATTAGAGGCACTCCGGGTTGGTGTCCGGTTATTAGAGGCACTCCGGGTTGGTGTCGGGTTATTAGAGGCACTCCGGGTTGGGTTCCGGTTAGAAGTAACCCCTAGGTCTTGGGATGAGGCCTAGACAATGAAATTAACATTTGACATTACGCATTCCATAATTATGAAAGTGGTTATTGATATTGCATGTGATTATTCGATTAGTAGAATATCCATGTGAACAAGTAAATGACATTATTTCATTTTACTTTTGCCATACTATGTTGAAGTTCAATTTTAAAAGGCTTTTGTTTTAGTAATTCATTGCCTTAAATGTTTATGCTTATTTTGAATGTTCCGCTATATTGTTATCCTTACTGGGCATTTGAGCTCACCCCTTTTCTATGTTTTATTTTTCCCAGGTAGTGAAGAAGTAAATTATGAATGACTTGCAGGGATATTATGAGGGGTTAATAGTGTGGATATGAAGACTTTGTTGTTGTAGTAGTTTTTCACTTTGAAATGTAATGTAAAACTTTATGATTATATCTAGTGTTTCCAAGGATACTAAACCAATCGGTCTTTCGGGATTTGATCTTTCTCACGATCATGCCAATGTTATGTAATAATGCACCGACTCTGGGTAACTGGGGTCGGGGCGTTACATTTTAATAAGGATTTATCGTAAAAGGAAATGTTTCTCATGTGAATGTAAAACCTACTGTATCCATGATCATAACATATATAATTTCTCAAAACCAACATTCATCTATTGACTTCATTGTATAATTTTTCAATAAATATTATATTTATTTCATTGTTGTTATTGTGTATATGGTGAAATTAGGATATCTTTGTTAATAGTGAACCTACCAAAGTCATTTTTGACACATAAGATGAATATATTAAAAATATCTGATGTAATCTTAATTGATTATGTAATTGTATATTTAATGGTAATAAGTGAATTATATATAATAATAAACCATAAAAATGGTATACAACCATTCAATTGTTATCATATGTTTAATATTTAGGACAGTGATTACACACGTGACATGTTAGTCCCAATGTCATGGACTACATCTTAATTTATATTTAATAAACCATATTTTCATGTTATGCACCTATATTCATTTAAGATGTGTATATACAACCTCTTTGACATGTTATATCATGTATTTTTATTTTCTCACAGTAATTAATATTTTTAATGTATTTAATTCATGGATATTATTATTCACACAAATATAAAGATATAAGTCACTTTTAATTTAAAAAATATACACTTTTAATTCATTCCTTCAAAATCTATTTCTATTACATGTTCGTGTTTTTAAATTGATCTAATGAAATTTTTTATATGGATGTAAAATATTATTAAGGTAAATATTATGAATATATTTATATTATTTTCAAATGTTTTATATTGATTATTTTATATGTTTTAATAGAACCTTTTGAAAAATAAAAATGGAATTTCCAATTATTAATTTAAATGGTGATAATAACTGCTCTTCCACCCTGCAAATTATTCGATTTATAGATTCCAAAGAATTTCTAATGTTTCCTTAAATGAAAAAAAATCTTTTTCCATTTTTTGGGTAGTTTAAATGGGGTTTCAAAATAAAAGGTTATTTTTATATTTATTAGTTTTAATTAAATGAGAAGGTAATTTTTATATCCAAAAGTGATTTTCAAACAAGTTTAAAATATTTTTTAAAATATTTTGCATATATATGTTGGTGAGTATTGATTTTTTATTCATAATATGGTACTAGATATGTATACTTGATAAACGGGTGCATCTATATAGATCAGGGTGATCCTACTACAAAAAATATGATATGGTTTCTAAGATAGAGTGGTGTGGCCCTATTAGATCTTAAATGATGGGTGCACCCAATTAGTTATACAATAAATTTGTTAATATTCATTATCTTCATAGTAAAGAAATAGTGAGTTACAAATGGTTCTCTCTAGTGCATTTTACTAGGAACTAGTCACTTCTAACATGGGTATAAAAAAATTTATGAAATGGATTATCTATGATACTAAGAATGGTTTTTTATTTTCTTGTCCTCGGGTTTAATGAATTTATTTGTGGAAAACATGTGTGTGTTTCTCATTTGATTTTTTTATTTATTTATATAAATAAAATTTACTTAAAGGTAAATATTTCTTGGGTTTTCATGTTTCTATGAAAATAACAGGTTCCTATATTTTTTTAATCCATTTCCATGATTTTTGAGAACATACCAATTTTTAAATGTTTGAATAAGATGTGTATGGGAAAGAATTAAGTAAAGGTGAATGTCATGAATAGTTTTATTTGAGGATAATATTATTTTTAAAATTTATATGGTTGGATCAATGGATATTGATTATAAGTTTCCTCTTTTTATTATACGGTTCAATAATGTATGAGTAATGAAACAATTATCAACAAATATAAACCTAAAAAGATCCTCAATGTGACTGTAATTAATATCTGGAATTAAACAAAACAATATATAATATTTATAAATGATTAATTACACATTATAAATTCATCGAAAAACCCTAAAGTAAGCATCATTAACTAATATAATAAATTAGCATCCACCATTGTTTCATTTAGTGATATTTTGAGAGGGAGTATAGAACATTAATTTGAAGGAGTAATTGTAAGTATAGAGATTGGTTACTAATAGGTAAGGGAAAATTTTAATAAACCTATTTTTCAAAGATACACTACTTTTTTCTGTTTCATTTCAATGATTTAAAATATGTTATGTTTTCTGTTGTATTTTGATGATAATAATTCATTATAAGGAATAATATTTTATTAATATTATATTTAATTTTTTTAATGTGTTCCTTTAATTTGTAAACAAATATACACATATAATAGATTCATTAAAGAGAAAAATTATTTAAATTAATTTATTTTGAAATAAAAGTTATGGTGTTCCAAGTCAATTAAGTATATCATTTATTTTTAGTAGTTTTTTACTTCCAAAATCACCCATTAAATGTGTTTTTAAATCATAAAATCAATTTAGTTTTTTTTTCAAATAATTCACTTAATAATAAATTTTTATATTGGAATGTATTATATTTCTCACTATGGAATCATGATGGATTTTAAAATTATATCAATTCAATAATAAAATTTAAGGATTTATTTTTCCCAAAAAACAATTTTAATAAAATAATTCTTATTTTAATATATGTGTGTATTTCGAAAAAATATAAGTATTAACATCTTATTGATTAATAATGAATTTATTTGTATTCTCATTAATGAAAATTTTTATACAACGTTATTATTCATTATTAATGAATTTTTTAAATTTAATTTTATTGAAAGGAAAGCCAATAAAATTAAATTAATAATTTTTTTTGCCTTAGTAATGTTCATGATTATGAGGTTTAGTATGTAAACCAAAATATCAAGGGTGTTTTCCCAAAAATAATCAATGGTGGACCCTATACCACACTTTAACATTATATTGAGAAAACAATTATTCTTCTATGCTTAAAAAAATCATTTTATTTCACAATGGAATATTTTTATATTTCGGAAAAGTAATATATTATTTATAAAAAGGTGATTTTCCTTAAAATGGATTTTAATGGTTTGGTATTTTACAGAATGAATTATTGAATATTTTATATGAACTCAAATATAGATTATAGAGAATAATTTTTTTGTGAAAAATATTTACAAAATACTATATTAGAATTTAAATCATTATATTTTAATTGATTTATTAGTATTTTTTTAATTTTTTAATGGAAAATCATTCAATGAGTATTTGCGTAGTTTTTAATAAAGGGGGATTTCATAATTGTATCAAATAATCCTTCTAAATGTTTTGTTCTTAACCAATGTTTTGAAATGTATTCACTATGATTATTGTTTAGTGTGAGATAATACGATGTTTTTTTTCTGAATTATGATGTTTATCTAGAGTGATTATTATATGGATTCAGATATGATTGTTTTATTGAAATATTTTATGTTTGATTAGTAATAAAGTTCCTTTTTATCTAATTCATTATAAATTAAAAGAGTATATGAACACACAAATTCATTTTTTGGAATTAAAATTATAATTATACAAATGTTTCTTAAAATTAAATCCCTTAATTTGTTTAAAATGAAATTTATAGAAGAATTATAAAAAAATTATTTTTATAACCTAACATGGTAGTGTATGCTTCAGCTCCACTTTTTGTAACACATCGAAATCATATAAAATTAATATTTTATTAAAATCTCTATGTGAAACGTACCACCATGCATAAAAGGAAGTATAACATACTGAGAAATTTTTATTTATTTACTATTTAGCATATATAATTTCCATTATATATCATTGAATGAATGTATCACTAGTTTTATAATGTGTTACATGAAATAAAAAGTTTATTCTAATGATTTTTCTTCCCACAACTATAAGTTTAACCAAACAATAATATATTATTAAAATTATTATTTAATATGAACTTTTTTGCATATCAATTTAATGTTGGTTAATAAAAGGATTATGTTAATTATGAAAATATATTGTTATCATATATTTATTAATAATATATTTACTAGAAAAAAATAAGATTCATTATAATGAAAAAGAAATTTTTTCTGATAAACAATATTTCTTATAAAATACTGTTTACGAGTTCATTACAAACATAATTTAAAATAAATTTTTACAATTTCATTTTTTTTAATTTTTAAAATTAAATTATTATTTTGAATTATAATATAACAATTAGTTTTGGGTAAATTTTTGGAAATTTTCTGAGAACATTAATTTTTTATGAATAGATAAAATACCAAATTTTAATTATTTTCTTAGTTTTTAATTAAATAGTTTTTAATGTTTTATTGTTTTTGGAATTGATTTACTATAACATTATATCAATTTTACATTAATTAATTCTATTTTTCAATTTGATTCATTTCAAAATAAAATTTACATATAAAAACAATGTAATCTTTTGAATATTTTCACATTAAAATACAACTTTCATGCCACATATATAAGAATATTTTTAAATTATATTCTACCACATATTTGAGTTTAATTTCGTAAAATTGATCCCAAATTTTTCTTATTCGTATTTAATAATTTATAATTAGTAGGATTTAATTTTTACCAAAATTATTAGTGAAAATAGTGAAATTGTTTCGCAATAATTAATATAAAATTGAGTTTACTTATTTGTTAAGCAAGGAATATAAGGTGTAAAATAACATTCCATTATGCCAATAAAAATATATTATGGACATGTTTCGATAATTAAAACCCATTGATTGATTTTTAGTAGTTATTGGTATACCATTCAATAAATGTGAGTTCTATAATAAGCTAAATAAATAAAAAGATAATAAATAAGTATTTCATGCCTTTAATATTTATAAATTATTTGGAATGGGGAAAAATAATTTGTTTATTTAAAAAAAATTAAATTCATATAAATTTTTTAATTCTAATTTATTTTAATTCTTTATAGATAATATATTTAATTTATATTCATAAATAATCTTACAAATGATTTATTCTGTAAATTTTTAATTAAAATACATGATAATACAAAATACTAAAACTTAGTAAAATTTAATTAATTTTAATATTCAATTAATTTTTTATATTACTATATCATGTTACAAAAGTGTTAAATTAATATACTAAAATTAAATAATTTTAATGATATATTTAATTGCAATATAAATAAATTTTGTCCAAATTGACATTACTCTTATTTTATAAAAAAATAATATTTTATTAAAAAATTTAAAAAAACTTAAAATCATATAATCTTCTATTTTATTTTTAAATATTAATTACTATAAAATATTATTCAATAATAGGTAAATTGATATTTCAAAAATAAAATATTTTCCCATAAATTGGAATATCGATATTAGCCTATTTGAGTTAATATAAGGTTTTTACACATTACATGCACTTTTGTTAATAAAAATTGTCATCAGACACTAGTTATTATTTTATAAATTATATATCTGGTTCAGAATTAGTGGGTATAAATTTTCTTATATGTATAAATTTAATATGGAATTGATGGATTAAATACAATTTTTATTAAATTAGTAACGTTATGGAAAAAAAAAATGGTAAAATTATGGAAACATAGAAGTTAAATAACACTATTAAAATAATTTAATGAATTTTGTGTGGTTGATATGTTTTTGACCATGTGTTCCATTCCCTACATTATTATTCAAATTTAGAAACAAAATATGTAGGGTAGATCTCTCAGTATTGAACACTTTTGAGTATTTACATTATTTTCACACCTCTTAAATTATAAAAGGGTACTCATTATTGCCCTTTATTGAAAAAACGTAAAACACTATTTGTAATCAAAAAATACAAAAATAAATTACCATGTTCCCTGAAATAATCCTAGAAGACATATTTGTTGTATATGAATCTACTTTTAAGGCATTAGTGAAACCCTAATAATGATACATGAAAACATGGTAATGTTCTCCAGCAAGTATTTTCATTTTATTTCATTATGATCCTCATAATTTATTTTGGAATAATGTGATTCCTTATCCCAATGACCAAATCCCAATTTTCTATATAAAAAGAGGTTTCATGAGTCTACAATATGGGATCATTTTTAAAACTTTTTAAAAATTGGGATGTAAGTCATTAGGTAGATTATCCAACCATGTAATATCCCGATTTACTCCATTATTTTAAATACCATATGAAACCATATTCTCATCCTGATAGAAATGGGTGATAATATTATTGATGCCGCAGAGTAAACAATGGTAGTCCATCCGACATTTAGAAGTTGAACAAGTCAGATGAATCACACCATTCCAAATATCATTCATTATGGTAGTCTAATCCCATTCAATCCATAAGTTGTAATAGCAACCCATACTTTATATACATTGAAATTAGTTAAAAATTTATGTATGTTCATTAAAACATATAACAAAACCATGATAGGACCGTATATGTAATGTGTAATTAGAAACTGGGAAACATAAACAACTAGTTCATAAATCATCTACATTTTATCCCACTTACTTCATCATAACTCGACTCATTTTTGGAATGTCATACGTAATACCAATCATTATGATTTGGGTAAAAGTAGCATATAAAAGGGTGATCTCAAATGCTCTGTAAGGGTAAAAAAGGAAATATTAATCATATCATATTCAATAGAACATAAAATTTAAAAATATTATCCTACATATATGAGATCTAAACACCATGTCATGGGATAAATCTGAACATAATAATGTAAACCCAATAGTCATATAATAATAGATAAATTTTTTTTTCCATAAACACATAATCATAGAAAATAATTTCATATTTTTCAATACCCATTTCCAAGACCATCATAGCAGACAAATTCCATTACTGAATCGAGTTCACTCCTCGTTCCAGCCATGTATTACTAAACTAGATTTACATGACTTTCATATAATGTATATCTCCTGAGATATAAATATTTACATTTTGAACTAGAGATAGATATAGTTCTCACCCTTCTCTTAATGAAAACATTCTTACATATTCACAAAAACCAAAAAAATGACCATATCATAAGCCATGAGATCAAATGGGTATCTTAAACATCATTCAGTCATAATTGATATAAAACAAGTGGATTTATTAAATAAAATTTCATAAAAAACATAATAAAATCATAGTAATAATAGGGTTATAAATATAACCCTATTTAAAGAGTGGAATCTTATACTGAAAATAATTTTGAGAAACCACTTGAAATTAATTCCGGATGAAAAAATAATTTCTTCTTCCAATTTTTTTTCCTAATTCAGAATGCCACACAATTTCAGAAGAAACAATTTAATGTGAAAATATTCTTATATAATTGTAGGGGAAGATTAAAAGAAAAAATTATTTATGAATGCATAAATATTTGTTAATGATATACAAGCTACAAAAACATTCTTCTCATACTTTTGCTGAAATAGACAAAAAGTACCTCGTACTAAAAATGAAAAAAGATTCCATTCATATCATTTTTGTAAAAATTTACCAATGGGTAAAATTGAAAATAAATAATTATGGAAGGATATAAAGTGTATTTGGAAATACTTACTTTTGAAGAAAGGGTGTGGATGATATATTACACCCAGTAAATTCCTACGAATAAATAATCTCGAATAAAACATGATTTGCAATGTTATCCATTACCTTATGTTCTATATGATTCATATGTATATGAAACTCCTATATAATGATTTAAATAGTGTTACTTATTTATTCTAAAACCATAATCGTTTTTATGATAACATTTATGATCATATTTAAATCGTTATCTAGTAACATTTCATTCTTACTCGTTATTCGGTTATTAACTGCATAATATTTCTATGCATGTTTTATTGGATAAAATATTAATAGAATTTTTAGGTTATTGTTATATAATTTAAATCATAATATTATTATAATATACCATATTTATTCATTAAATTAATTTATATACTCATGATTTTAAAGAAGATTTTGTAGAACAGATCACATTGCACCGTGAAGTCAGTAAGTCGTAAGTACGGACGAACGATGATATCGTTCCCATAATTGATAAATGGTATTGAAGTGAATATTGTATAGTATCTCAAAAATAGTATCATGTTAAAATAATCACATATTTTTATTATTTTCACCATTATAACCATCCATGTATGGTGGTCGTGAAAAATAGATTACACTACGGCTTCGAGAGGGTTAGTCGTACATACGAACACATAATGATTTTGTTTTTCATCAGATGGATAAAATGTGAAATGAGGTTGTTTGATATTTATAATAACATATAATTCTAAGAGTTATACTAATTTTATTAAATTATAATGAAAAACTAATGAATAGGTTGTAGAATAAGAAATGTTTTTTGGAAGAATCAGTAGATGAGATTACCTCTTCCGCAATGTGCCTCCTATAATTTTTTTTCATATGGGACTAGACATGGTGTTTGTAGAAGACCAGAACCTGTTGAATTAAAATAGTGAATTTGAGAAGGAAAATAAGGAAGGGTGTGGCAGATAATGAAGGCTAGAAATTATGTGAAGAGGTTAAAGAGGAGGTTCCCTTTTATAATTCAGGTTTGGGGGACTTTTGGAAACCTGAAACAATATTAATTTATAAAAAATTTAAACCACATAAAAAATCCTCCAAAATGACCCAATTTCGAAGATGAGTTCAGACTGGGTTGTAATCTCTTAAAAAAATAACAATTTTTATGTCAATGTATGAATTTTCCTTTTAACTAACACTTAGTTATTCTATTTAATTTTTATTCTGGTAATAACATTCCAAATATTTAATGGTTATAAATAGTTACTTATATTGATTTATTGTACCATAAATTGATATTTAAAGACAATATATACCTTATAATTATCACATTGTAAATTTTGAATATTTTTAGGATTTGTAATAATTTAATAATATTTTATTTTCAGAAAATATAAATAGTGTAAATTTGTATAGAATTTATTTATTTGATTTTTTAAAAAATTTCAAATTAGAGATAAATTTGAAAAACATATTCAATAATTTCCTAAAAATTAATATTCACCTATAAAATTCATAGATCACATTAATTAGTTCATTATATATTTGTTTTAATATTTTTAGAACCATTTATTTGTTATTTCAATTAATAAAGTAATTTTTAAATCACTGTTGTGTCATCATTAATGTCAATTATTTAATCACCAAAAATTATAAATAAATTTCTATGATTAAATAATTGTTTCATCATTAAATATAAAATCTATGGTCGATATTATCTTTTTGTTATCCATATACTAAAATTAAAATACTTATATAAAATTATAATGTGACATATTGTCACATTAATTAGTTTTTATTAAATGCATGTCATATATTTATGTAATTATCCCTAAAGCGATTTAATTTATAAAAATAGATGATAATGGTCGAATTTAGTTCTTCAATAAAACTTTTACTGGTGTTATGGAAATGTTATAATATAATTTCTACCCTAAATTAACATATTTACCTTTAATCATGGAAATAAAAATAATTATCAAAGTTACTATTCGTAGTAACTAAAAATAAAAGTACCATATTAACATAATTTGGACCAAATAATTCAAAATATGGAATCTATTTTTCAAAATTCAAAACACAGAAGTTTCAATAATTAATTTTAAAATTAATTTCATTGTTGAAATGAAAAACGTGTTTTAAAAGTTAAAACATTGCAAAGGATTGAAATGTTATTACCTAAGAAATCAATGTAAAATTAATGCGAATGACAAAAATTATATTCAATGAAAAAATATATTCTACTTATACATTAAAAAAATTAAATATTATAATTTGAAAATATAAATTATCTCGATGAAAAATGTTATTATTAAATAAAATTTATCATATTTTCACTATTAATCATAACATGATTGTAATAATAAAAAACTTAAATTTATCAGAAAAAAAGTTTTATATCCTGATTGAAAATAAAATGTTTATGTAGTCATATATAACTTATTAATGTTTCAAAATCTCAATTTAAAATGGGTACTCCATTAAATGGTGTAAAATTAACCTTTAATAAATAAGTTTTTATACATGAAATTATGTTTTATTCATAAAATTTGAGTAAAATATCAATTGGATGAATATAAAAGAAATTATTATGTATATAACCCATATATATCTCATTAATTTCATTACTAAAATTAATTCACTCAAAAATAAAAATTTCTAATTGATTTATTTTTTTCCTAAATAATTGACAGCCAATGATTTCATAGAAAATCTTCATAAGTTAGTTATAATTATTCCCACTAACCTAACAGCTACGCTATAATGGTTATTTTATAGTAAAGATATCTCATGATTCTTTTAAACTCATGAATTCATTCAATTAATGCAACTAAAGAAAACAAATTATTTAAATAAAATATTTCATAAAAATATCCAGGTGTTACATTCTACCGCCGTAAACTGAATTTCTCTCTCAAAATTTGTCTCATGGAAAAAAAGATACGAGGATACATATCCATCATCATATCATCATTATTTTAATAGTATTTAAATTTTTGGTTCCGACATATAACATTAACAAAGTGAGTGGTCTTTTTTTGAAGAACTCTTTCTCTACGATCCATAATCTCTATCAATTGTTCGTCATAAAAATTATTTGGCTCTAGCGATATGATTATATGCTTAGTAAATGTGGTGGATCATTTGTGTTCTTTCTTAGGAGAGAAACATGGAACACCTCATGAACATGAGAGTGATTTAGTAGAAGTGACAATTGGTAGGCTACTATCCCAAGATGATGTTGAATTTCAAAATGACAGAAATACCAAGGGCTCAACATGCCCTCCTTTCTAAATCTCATTACTCGCTTCTAGGGAGATATTTGTAAGAACTCATTATCACCCACTTCAACCTCTAGGTCTATTATTCTATATTTAGTATAAAATTTTTCCACTTTGAGCTGCTCTTATGTGTTGTTGAATATATCTAACTATTTATTCCATTTCATCATTTAGATCATGTCCTAATAGATTTCTTTACCCAACATCATCCTAACATGTTGGTGTTCTACACTTCATTCCAATGTAGGATTCATAAAGTGCCATATGAATACTAGAGTCAAATCTATTATTTTATTAAAATTACCCCAATGGTAGGTGTTTATCCAAACCATCTTTGAAATCCAAAGGCAAATCCCTCAACATGTCTCCCAGAGTTTGAATTATTCTCTAAGACTGACCATCTTTTTGAGGATGATAAGAAGTGCTGAAACATTACTCTCCATGCAGTGCATGATAAATACTTTGCAAGAAAATTTAGGTAATACATGGATTCCAATCAAATATAATCCATATTTGAACGACATACAATTTTACCACAATCATTACATATATCATAGCATTATGATAAAGAGAGAAATCCTTTCTAAAAACGATGAAGTGTTATGATTTCATAAGACAATCGGCTATAACCCAGATAACCTCATTGCATTTTTATGTTTTGGGATGTTTGATGATAATGACTATAGTAATGTTTTTCAATTTTCATTCTGGAATTGGTAATGGTTCTAACATCCCAATATACATCTATCTCTTAGCATTATCTTACTAACTGACCAAGCATTGATAGACATATTCAACGACATATCATTTCATGAAATCCCACCAAATGTACAATTTTTGATCCCTGTACATCATTGTGCATCTCGGGTAAATATAGAATGAATAGTTATGAGACTCATCCAATAGATTACTTTTTAATTATATTATTGGAGGAATTAAAACATGGTTCCTGAACCGTATTATTTAATCTAGACCATGAACGAATTCCGGATGAATTTTCACCTTCTTTTGTTGGTCTAAATCATTAATTTGCACCTCTTTAATCTTCACTAGTATTGATGGTTGAACATTCATTTGAGAAAGATCAGATTCCTCCCATTAAAAATTTATGATCAATCCTTTGAAAATCCATAAATATTGGATGTTTTTTGATACTCATCTTGGATATCCTTGCATCGTTATGTCAATTTAATGCATCTACACCCTTGTTTTTGTTCCCATTGTGGTTATGGGATGAAAAGTCATAATTTTTAATTAACTTCAACAATCTTCTATGGTGGAAATTAATCTCCTTTTTGTGAAAATATACATTAATTTTTTTCATTGGTATAAATATAACACCTTTGTCCATAAAAATAATTCCCCCATATCATTAATGAAAAACAATCATTGCATCTAACTATAAATCATGATTTGGGTAATTTTGATCTTGAATTATCTACTACCATGAGGAATAATCTATGAACATATTATTTTTCATGAGTACACATCCTAACCCCTTATTGGATGCATCATTGTACATCACAAAACAATATCCACTACATGGTAGTGTGAGCACAGGTTCACTGACAAACCATCATTTTATCTCTCTAAAATTCTCTTCACATTCCTCCTTCCAAATGCACTTCACTCATTTCTAAGTCATCCTAGTGAGTTGATGAGATAATCATGAAAAATATTTCACAAACATTCGATAATTTCCAGCCATCCCAAGAAAACATCAGATCCTAGTTACAGTGGTTGGTCTTGATCATCATTCAATAAACTTTTTTTTGATGGATTTAAAGATATCCACTCTCCTGAGATTATGCGACACAAAAATGAATATTTCTGATGCCAAAATTCTTACATGGTAAATTTGGCATATTGATCCTATTTTCTTAGGGTCTTTTGTACAATTCTAATGTGATCATCATGTTCGTCCTTGATCTTTGAATAGACTAGATTATCGTCTAATAAGACTACAAAAAACAGATAAATATAGCCTAAAAATAATATATTCATTAGATCTCGGAAGATTGTCGGTGAATTATTAAGAACATTAGGAATCACTACAAATTATTAGTGTCTATACATTGTAAAAAATGTTGTCATTGGTATATCATCTGTTTTGATCCTTAATTGATGATATACTGAATGAAAATCAATCAAGGAAAATTATTGATCTCTGTGTAGTTTGTCCAATAAGTCATCAATTCGGTGAAGATGATATTTTTTACGATAGTGTTATTGGTATGTTCTCTATAATCTATGTAGAGTCTCATTGATTCACATTTCTTCCTAATGAATAGAAAATGAGCTCCCAAAGGTGACACACTTGGGTGTATGATTCCTTTGTCAAGATTATCTTGTATTTTTTTCTTCAACTACTACTAGTAAATGGGGAAATTTTATATGTTTTCTTTGAAATAGGCATAGCACAAAGTATGGGCCCAATAGAAAATTCAACTTTATGATTTGATGGAAGTTCTGGTAATTCCTCTTGAAAGACATCATCAAACTCTTTTAATGTGGGAATATTCTTAATCATGACTTTCTACCCAACCATTTGAGATAAATAACCTTAATTTATTAGAATCAATACCCATATGATATATGAAATTTATACTGGAAGGTTATATTCATCCTTGCATCGATAGATAATCTTGGATCGATCTGCTATATAAAATGTGACATCTATTCCATTGAAATTGATATGAGATAAATATAGAAAAATCCAATCCATGCCAATAATCAAATTAAATTACACTATAGGAAGGATGACAAGATTTACATGAACCAATTTTCGAAAAAAATTTACGAGATATGATTTAGAAACTTTTTATGTGATTGTTGTTCCATGAGGAGTTTTCACAGCTAACTATACATCTAATTGTTGAGGAAATACTATGAAACCGTTAGAAAAATATTTTGAAATAAAAGGGTGGGTGGATCCAGAATCAAATAAATCATTTTCGATTTTATAGTTGATAGTAAGTGTACCTTTCACCACTTCATTATCATACTCCATGTCTCTGATAGAAATTTCATTTCACATTCCATTATTTTTGTTCTTAAGATTTAGTTGATGTTGATCATCATCAATAAAACTTTTATTACAACATTGATTGGCACAATTACCCATTTACTTGAACATGTAATATTAAAGTGTAGGAGGTTCATTTTATGAAGCTTTTTCATAGTCCACATCCCTAGAAATATTTTTTCAATCACTTTTACCTTCAAATATTCGATGACCTTATTTAACACAATTAAATAATTTAATAGTTCTTTTAAGAAAATTCAATCCATGTAACTTTCCAGACATATATCATAAGGGGAAACTCATCCTCTTTATAGTGTGGTCTTTAGATTTTCTATTGAATTTCATTTTTCTCATCTTATCAAACCCATACGACAGGTGGGTCAATCAAGTCACCATCCTAACCTTGAGAGAACATTGAATAATTTACTCATAGATATTGATGTACCTTATGGATAATTCCCTTTGGAGGCTTGGTTTTAAGACACTAAATAATTAATCAATATTACTATCATGTGGGATAATAATTCTAGAAGCATACCTTGTAAGTCTTGTAAAAATTTCTTTGTAGGTACCAAAATATTCATCATTGTTTTTCGTATGTTCATGGAACTCCACCTCCATATCTTTTTGAAGAATACGAGGAATGTACTTTTTTAAAAATATTTGTTTACTCTTCCCATAACTTGGACTAAATTTCATATTATTTCCTCATATTCATGATAATATTCCACCGTTGATTAGATTCACCTTCAAAATGATATACTACTAAGATGAAAATATCATGATGAGAACATTATACATCTGAAAATATATTTTTAGTGGTACTGAAGAATTATTTAACTACTAATGTATCAGAAGACCCGCTGAATGATGGTGGACGATGCCTCATGAAAGATTTAGTATAATGTTACTCCATACATTGCTTTTTTGTAATTATGGATGATTCATAGAATGAGAATGTTGTTTGAGCATGGATACATGATTTCTCATTCCATCCCCCATAAGATTTAGTTTCCCGGGGAGATATTCATTGAATTTTCCATCACATTTAGCATGATCAATATTCCTTCGGGTTCCAACCATTGAATAAAATGAAGAAGCATAGTTTGAGAAACACTAATCATAATAAGAACACCACATAATAAAGAATAAAATTTAAATTTAGGGCACTTTAGGTTTTGTAATATGTTTAAAGGTCCTTTCTAAAATATTAGGATTGTATCATATAATTAGACATATCTTTAATGTTCTTACTATTGTTTTCTCATCCATGTTTCCAAATTTTATCTATAACATTCCTAAGATACCAACTAGAGTGACTCATACTTTACATAAATTGATATTACATTAGAATCTAATTATATTCATTGCAATATATAAAAAACCATGACAAAAATTTATATGTATAGTGTCATTAGAAACTAGGAAACATAAACACCTAGTTCATAAATCATCTATATTATCTCTTGTTTATTTCATCCTAACTAGACTTCTTTTTTTGGAATATAATAATTAAAACCCTTATTCACGACCTAGGGAAAAGAAAAATATAAAAGGGTTAGCTCAAATGCTCAGTAAGGGTAAATAAAGAAATATCAATCATATTATATTTAAAAGAACATAATATTTGAAAATCAGAACCTGTATATAAAAGATCATAACATCATGTCATGGGATAAATAATAAAATGGAAATCTAAACCCCATTATTATATTATAAGACATGAAATTTTTTGGTATACACACATATTCAAAGAAAATATTTCATATTAGTCAAGCCTTATTTCCATGACCATCCTTGCAGAAAAATCCCGTTACTAAACCTACATCACTCGTCGTTCCGACCCTATATTACTACACCAGATTTACTATTCATTCTAGTCATTTCTATATCATGAGAGATAAATCTTAACCAAATGAATTGGATGGACAAATATTACTCAGAAATATGATAATGAAACAATCCTTATGGGTTTCACAAAAACATATATACATTCATCATAACAAAACCCTTTAATTCCAATGGGTTTCTTAAATATAATTCAGTCATAATTGATATAAATCAAATGGATATTTTAAGTAATATTCGCTCAGAAAAAATAAAATCATATTAATAAAACGGTTAGAAATATAACCCTATTTATATAGTTTCATCTTATATTGAAATGTTTTTGAGAAAACACATGAAATAAATTCTTGATTAAAATACCCTTTCTTCATCTTAATCGATTTCCTTACAAAAAATGCCACACAATATTATAAGCAATCATTTTATGTGAAAATAACATTATAATATAGTTAGGTAATTTCAATGAAATAAAATATTATTAAATCATAATAATATTTTTATGTCGTACTAGTTAAAAAAAAAAATTTCTCGTACTTTTTCTGAAAAAGTCAAGAAGTCTCTCATACCGAAAAAGACAAAAGATTCCATTCATACCCTTTAGTTAA
The DNA here is from genome assembly GCA_963277665.1 of Viscum album. Taxonomy (NCBI): domain Eukaryota; kingdom Viridiplantae; phylum Streptophyta; class Magnoliopsida; order Santalales; family Viscaceae; genus Viscum; species Viscum album. The sequence goes on along the minus strand of OY728121.1, from coordinate 1,571,041,058 downwards.
AATTTAACATGGGTAAAACTAACTTTAAAAAATTATTCAAGAATATAAATAATTATTTTAAATACATATTTAGAAAACCTGGATGTGGATGATAAATAACCCTTAGTAAATATATACCAATAAATAATCTAAGATAAAAATGTTATTTGCAATGATTTTTATTACCTTAGGTCTGATATGATTAGTATGTATATCAAAACTGTTGTGTAATGATTTAAATAACGTTACTGATTTATTCTGAAATCATAATCATTTTTATGATTAAATTAATGATCATATATTCATCAGTTTGTTAGTAACTTTTCGTTGTTACTCGTTATTTGGGTATTAACTGCATTATGTTCTTATGCATGTTTGGTCAGATAACTTATTCTTCATATTTTTATTTTATATTTATATAATTTATAGAATTTTATAACTATAATATATCATATTTATTCATTCAATAAATATATATAAATTTTTTTTAATGAAGATTATGGAGAACGAATCACATCACACCGTGGAGACGGTAAGCCTTACGTACGCATGAGCGATGATATTATCCCCATAATTGTTGAATGGTAATGTAGTGGACGGTTTATAGTATCTCATAATTATTATCATGTCATAATAATTATATATTTTTATTATTTACACCATTATACCCATCTTTTTAATGTGGTGATGAAAAATGGATTACACCACAATGTAGAGACGACATGTTATATGTACGCATGCGCGTTGATTTCATTTTTTGCAGGATGAATAAAATATGAAATAGGGTTTTTTTATAATTATAATAACATATCAGTATATGAATGATTTTTTCATTAAATTATAATTAAACAACTAACGAATATGATGTAATAGACGAAGGAAATTTTAAAGAATCAATCGATGAGATTACTACTTCCTTGATGTGCCTCCATTAAATTTCCGCATAGGGAACTAGAGTTATTTTATGAAGTAGGAAAGAACCTATAAATCGAAAATAGAGAATTTTGGATTGAAGAAATTGAAGGGGTGGCTGAGCATGAAGGCTCAAAATGAATTTAAGAGGTTAGGGTGGAGGTACCCTTTTATTATTGAGGTCAGTGGATCTTTTTGGAAAACTCAAAATATTAATTTATAATAAAATAAAACCCCACATAAAATCCTCTAATATGTCGCAATTTCTATTATGAGATTCCATAGAGTGGTAATATCATCATACAATAAATTTTAGAGCAGTTTTTATATGAATTTATACAATTATCATTTAAATTTAAACATAGTTTTTCTATTTAATTTTAATTTTGGTAATAATATTAGAAATATTTAATGGATATAAATATTAAATTATATGATGTTAATTGACCATAAATTTTTAATTTATTAATTTTCAGACCATATAATTTTCACCTTGTAATTTTTAAATATTTTTATTATTTTCTATAATTTAATAAAATGTTATTTTCACAAAATATCAAGAGTGTCAATTTTTATAATATTAATTTATTTGACTTTAAAAAAACCACATAGGAGAGAAATTATAAAAAATTAATCAATAAATTCCTATAATTTCATAATTGTATTTATATATTTTAGTTCACATTAATTATTTCATATGATATTTATTTAATATTATTAAAATAATTTATTTGATATTTATTTTAATAAAATAATTATTATATCAGTATTGTGTCATTATTAATGGTAATTATATAATACATAAAAATTATAAAAAATTTCTATGATTTATGAATATTATTTATCACTATAGAGACTATCTATAGTTGTTATTATCTCGTTCTTACAAATATATTAAAATTAATATACTAATATAAAATGAGATATTGAGATTTTATCACATTTAATTGTTTTTATTACATTCATGTCATATTCATAGGTACGTGTCCATATAGTGATTCAATTTTGAACAATAGATGATAAGGGCCTTATTTAGTTATAAAATATGATTTTTACAGGTGTTAATGTAATTTTATAATATTATTTTTACCCTTAATTACCCGATTGATCTATAACCCTGGTAATAAAAACAACTACCAATGTTACAATTCATAATGCCTAAAAATAAATGTAACCTATTACCATAATTTGGACCTACTTATTAAAAATAAGGTATCCATTTTTCAAAATTCTAAATATAGAAGTAGTAGTAAATAATTTAAAATTAATCCCATTTTTGAAATTAGAAAACTTGTTTTAAATGTTAAAACATTGCAAAAGATTTAATTGTTTTTACAAATGAATTCAATATAAAATCAATCTGAATGATATATATTATATTTAATGATAAAATATATTGTATTTATACTTTAAAATAATTCAATATTATAATTTAACCATATTAATTAAAATGATGAATTTTCATTAATTAAATTTCAGTGTATTTTTACTATTCATCAAAAGATGGATGTTATTAGAAAAATATCAAGAAATTATCAAAAGTAAATTTTAATATCTTTCATCCAAATAAAATGTATATGTTTCTATATAAAATTTATTAATGTGTAAAAATCTAAATTTAAAATGGGTTCTCCATTAAATGGTGTAAAATTAGCCTTTACAAAATGTTGTTATACATCCAATAGTGTTTTATTCATACCTTATGATTAAAATATTCATTGGATGAATATAACATAAATTTTATTAAGTATATTACACATATATATCTCTATTATTTCATTACTGAACGAAATTCACTCTAAAATAAAAATTTCCAATTGATATATATTTTTTTAACTAATTGATAGAAAAATAATTCATAATACATTTTCATAAGATAGTTATAAATATTCCTGCTAACAGAATGACTAGGCTATACTTGTAATTTTATAATAAGTATACCTTAAGGTTCATTTAAACTCCCAATTGTGTGCAACGAATGCTAGTAAAGATTAAAAATTATTTAATGAAAATATTTCATAAAAAACATACTTGTTTTACACTATTACAACTATTGTTCTTAGCGAAAGAAATATAATTAATCACAATCATAATTTCATCTTCCAATGATGAATAAATACCACAGCTTCCAAAGTGTAATGGCCCGGACCTCTCCGGCCCATTCCTTTTTCCAAAAGAAGGTCAAGAAGTGTTCTGGAGGGTAAAATGGACTTTTCCCACACTTTCCAGAATTTTGAATCTACACGCCGTGTACCCCCTTCCCAGTTATACCCTGTGTTGCAGATTTTGTCTTTGCTGTGTGGAATAATGGGTGCACGCTGTGTGTCCAGTTATACACACCATGTAGTCCTTCCCCGCATAGGCGTTACCAGTCAACATCCATGTACTGTGTTGGAGTCGTGCCCTTGCCGTTTGCAATAAATGAGTACACGCCGTGTGTCTAAACTACACGCCGTGTGTCTAAACTACACACCGTGTAGTCCTTCCCCGCATATGCGTTACCCTGAAACCGTGTGTTTACCAGTCAACGGCCGCAGAGCCGTGTTGGAATCCATGTGGAGACCATGTGAAAGAACCGAGTACACGCCATGTACCATAAAGTACAGACCGTGTACTTTTTCTTTTCACACCTATAAAATGAGGGGTCCCCTCCTCCTTTCAACTCACACCTCTCCTCCCCTCTCCTCTGAGCAGAGCTCTCCTAAGAGACTCGAAAGCTCTTTCGTCCATAACTTCTTCGTCCGAGCTCCGATTTACGATCCATCAGCGGCCACAGGATCATAATGACGAGGCAGAGCTTCCGAGCTTTGATCCGTTGTCTTTCCTTCGGCCCTTCCTTTCTGACTTCTACCCGAGGAGGTTTTGCTGGGACCCAACAGAAGTGACGGACGCTGACAGACGTCTTTTAAGGTTGATCCGGGGGAGCGTTGCGATCGGAACCTGTTGAGGTTGGGATCTTACTACCCTCTCTCTAATTTTTGAATCATGCGGGGTGGGTGTCTTCTTGTTTATGTGAAACAATTTTGAATCTATTTTAATTAAGATAATAACCGGTTAAAGAACGGGGTTGGGAATTTGTGATTGCTGTTACTTTATATCCTCTGATATTATGTTGTGATTTGAATGAGCTTCTGCCTATGGAAAATCACAGTCGTTGGGGGCCTTTGCTTACACAATTAAATGTTTCCCTCTCCTTATATATTTTATTATGGGTGGAAACCTTGTGGAATGTGGAAATTGGTTAATCACGTAAAGTTGACTGTTTAAAATCTGGAACCCTTGTATGATCACCCCAGTTAAAAAAAATGGAATAATAAACATGTGGGTGTTGTCTTGGTTACAAGGTGTGTGTTGGGGGTGTTTTTTGGGTTGTTGTGGAAAGGGTGAGCAGCAGGGCTGCGGTTGGCTTGGTTGTGGGTTGGTGTGAATGTTATGTTGGTGATGGGCAGTGGGGCTGCAATAAATGGTATTAAAGAGGTGTTGTTGTACGGGTTTCGGTGCGGTTGTGGTTACAGTGGTTGGCAGCGGGGCTGCATGGCTGGGTTTAAATGTGAACGGGTTATGGGTTGTGATTAATAAATAAAAGTGGAAGAGTTAATGAATGGTGGGGCGTGGTAATGGAACAGAAATAAAAATCAATGGGGTTGGTTGGTTGATAAGAGGGACTTTGTTGTGCTTCTTGTGTTTTTCCTAACATGTTTTATGGATGGCAAGGATATGTTTTACAAAAGATTGGTATGGTTAGTTGTGGATAGTTGCCCAGTAGTTAAAGAATTAAATAACAATTTCTACTAAAATGTGAAAACCTAAAGGGGGTTGGGTTTGTTTTTTGTATGCAAGCTTCGTTGTAGCAGTGCTGAGGCACATGCTCAGTTTCTCTGTTTAGAAGCCATACGTTGGGATGTGTGGTTGGTATATATATATATCTGTATCTTTTGTGTTTTATCGCACCCCACCCATGTTGAGCACTTAGTGCCGAACACTCCCATTCCATGGGAGAGGGTGTTTTCCCCTTAGTTACTAGCTCCTTCCACCTTCTTCTCCCACAGGCGGTGATGGCTTAAGGCGACCTTACACCTAAGACTCTTTAGGCAGGTTTCGATTGGGGTGGCATTATCCCAAGACTCTTCGGGCATGTTATTCTATTTCCCATGAATCTTCGGGATGAGGCCCAGGTGTGTGCGGGCGGGATACGTGGTTGTGAGGCCCAGGTGTGTGCGGGCGTGATATGTGGTTGTGAGGCCCAGGAGTGTGCGGGTGGGATACGTGGTTGTGAGGCCCAGGTGTGTGCGGGCGGGATACGTGGTTGTGAGGCCCAGGTGTGTGCGGGCGGGATAGGTGGTTTTGAGGCCCAGGTTTGTGCAGGCAGGTTACGTGGTTGTGAGGCCCAGGTGTTTGCAGGCGGGAAGAGTGTGGCAACGTCAGGATGTTCGTCGTTAGGAACAACAGCTAACTAAAGGGAAATGGTGCGGGGTACCCAATACTCTTGTTTCTTATATACTACTACCTACTGTGCTTGTGTTTTGGTGATTGTGGCTGGTGAGGTTGGGTGGATAGAATTCCTTACTAGGTTTCTTCTGTTGTTCTCACGGGACATTAGGATGTCTCCCCACTTGTCCACGAGAGCTTTATGTTTCCCTACTGAGTATACCTGTATGATCACCCTACGTTTACTTTCAGGTTTCTAGGAGGACTACTGGGGCCGTGCGGGACCCTACTAGTCGGAAAGTTGGAGTTGTTGCTATTGTTGTACCTTTGTTTTCTTTTGGTATTATAGTCTGAGGTTTCTTATACTTGTACCTTGTTATAAACTGTTTAAACATGCATGTGGTCTTGGTTTGGGTTTATTTATATACACTGGTTCTTTTCCTTTTTGGTGTTTGACTTGTCCTATTTCCTGATCTTTAAAAATAAAATGGGTAATGACTCCCATATTTGTGAAAACATATACCCTTGGTGCTAGTCGCCACCCCGGGGCCTACTGGAGGTGGGACTCGGGGGTCATTATCTCCCTTTCACCATTGCCAGCTAAAGAGGGAAATCTTTTGTGGGTGGGGGTCGTGACAGAATGGTATTAGAGGTGATTGTTGAGAGATAGGATGGAGTCTGGAGTTAGGCACAGTGAGGATTTCATGGGATGGTAGGTTGATAGTGTTAGTCAATCTTGGTGCGTGACATAGGCCAGGGAATACCGGCTAGGACACAGGATTTTAGGGCCCCCTGTGATCTGATGCAAGGAATCCGAGCATACCGAACGACCAAGTGAGACTACATTGATTTCAGGGTAGAGACCCTAGGGAAGGTACATGCATCATCATGATTGTGTTTTACTTGATTTGGGTGTTCTGGAAAAGAAATTAAAATAAAATGATAAAATGAAAGCTTGAGTTCTTCCTTACTACTTGGGCTTAGGCGATCCTTGTTTACCGTACAGCTATGGCACCTGGACATCGTCCTCGAGTAGCTCCGAGGGTCGAGGCCCAGCAGATTCAGGCGGTCGATCAGCTGAGGATTGACCGAGAGGAGGAAGATAGCCTGTGGCAGAAGACTCTCCGTTCTTTTCAGCATCAGACCATCAAGAAGTACGAGGGTAGTACTTTGGATATGGAGACAGAGGGGTGGCTTGAGGAGCTAGGTATCGCTTTTCCCTTGATCTGTGCTCCAAGGGAGTACTGGGTTCCCCTAGTAGTCAGTCAGCTGAGAGGTGCGGCGCGACAATGGTGGACACTCTACCTCGGAGAGAGGATAGATGCAGAGGATCCTTGGGCTGACTTTTAGAAGGAATTCTGAGAGGAATTCCTTTCTTCCATGATCAAGGCGGAGAAGCGGCAGGAGTTACTCTCCATTAAGAAGGGGAGTATATCAGTATGAGAGTTGGGGGTCATGTTCAAAGATCTCTTGTGCTTTTCTCCAGATATCTTTCCGGATGAGGAGTCTCGGGCGAGACGTTTGAAGGAGGCGCTCCATCCTTCGCTCCAGTATGCTGTCACCCCCTTCACCCTTCTGACATACTTGGTAGTACAGAAGAAGGAAGAGGTTGTAGAGAGGATTCACTCACTGGGAGGTGTACCCCGAGAGGGGATCTAGCCAGGTTCATCGAAGGGGAAGGGAGTCAGCAGCAGGTCTCCAGCGACGAGACCTTCCAGGTTCAGGCCAATGGGGAGCAGGCCCCAGCAGTTCAGATCTTCGGGTCCTTGTCCATTTTTCACGAGCCCAGGACCGATGTGTTTTTCTTATGGAGGTTTTGGGCACGTTCAGAGTCGATGCCCGACCCAAGCTCAGTACGGTGGAGGTGGGCAGGTTCAGTGCCCACCTCAGCAGTACCAGTTTCCGGTGAGGCCCTTCCAGCAGCAGCAGGACCATGCTCCTCTGAGGGCAGACTTTGCGGGAGGAGGATGACCTCAGGGAACTCCTTAGGGACCTCGACCAGAGCGTGGTCGGGGATGTGGACGACATCAAAGAGGTAGAGGAGCTAGAAGTGGACAGTTGCACGCAGTAGAGTTGACAACTCCAGAAGGACCAGAGGTGGTGCGAGGTACTATTTATTTGTTCACCACTCTTGTTTCTACTTTGTTCGATTCAGGAGCTTCGCACTCCTTCATTGCACCTGGTCTAGCCCATGCTTTGGGATTAGACATAGAGAGACTTTCCGTACCACTGGTACTGAGTACACCAGTTGGGGGCCAGACCAGCATGTCTTGTGTTTGCCGGGGATGTGGGCTGACGTTGGGACGACATCAATCTGGTGGGGACCTTCTTCTGTTACAGATGCAGCTATACGATGTCATCCTAGGCATTAACTAGTTTTTTCTATTAGTGCCGTGATTTACTCCTTTTGGAGACGAGTCGTGTTGTCCGACATGGATGGGCATCACGTATCTTTTGTTGGCGAGAGGAGCTATCGGGTGGGAAGCCAGTGTGTGGAGCCTCTCCTTTCCTTGTTAGGTGTGTTATCCGTGGTTCCAGTTGATACAGAGATGATGGATGTCCCGGAAGTTGTTGGGGAGTTCCTCGATGTTTCTCCTGAGGAGGTTGTGACTCTACCCCCCCGACGTGACCTTGAGTTCAGGATAGACTTACAGCCTGGTGCCCATCCGATTTCGATGGCCCCTTATCAGATGGAACCTTCAGAGTTGCGGGAGTTGCGGATTCAGATTGATGATCTGATGGAGAAGGGTTTTGTTTGACCCAGCGTGTCACCATGGGGTGCTCCAGTTTTGTTCGTGAAGAAGGCAGATGGTGGTCTCAGGCTATTCATAGACTACCGAAGGTTGTACTAGGTAACAGTCAGGAACCGTTACCCCCTTCCAAGGATAGATGATCTCTTCGACCAACTGAGGGGAGCAGGTTGGTTTTCCAAGATTGATCTACGATCTGGATATCATCAGGAGAGGGTGAAGGATAGTGACATCTCGAAGACGGATTTCAGGTGCAGGTATGGGCACTTTGAGTTTGTGGTGATGCCGTTTGGAGTTACGAATGCACCAGTTGTGTTAATGGGACTTATGACCTATTTCTTCTGAGAGTTTCTGGACCGGTTCATCATTGTGATTATCAATGACATTCTAATCTACTCAAGGTCAGAGGAGGAGCACGTTGAGAATCTTAGGGTAGTCTTGGAAGTCCTTCGACACCAGCAGATTTACAGGAAATTGTCGAAGAGTAAGTTCCTGACACCATAAGTACACTTCCCTGGGCACGTGGTGTCTCAGCATGGAGTGTCAGTGGACCCTTCGAAGGTGGATGCAGTTGTTTCTTGGGCAACACCCAAGAGCGTGACCGAAGTTCGTAGTTTCCTGGGGTTAGCAGGTTACTATCGAAGGTTCGTTTCGGACTTCTCTCGAGTTGCTGCTCCTTTCAAAGCGTTAACGAGGAAGAAAAAGGTCTTCCTATGGAGTGAGAAGTGCCAGAAATCTTTTGACTACCTGAAGGAGAAGTTGGTCAGTGCTCCCGTACTCAGGTTTCCAGAGGAAGGGTTGTTGTATGAGGTGTTTTGTGATGCTTATGGCCTTGGTCTGTGGTGTGTGCTGATGTAGAAGAAGGGAGTGATCTGTTATGGGTCTAGCCAGTTACGCACTCACGAGCGTAACTATTCCACCCATGACCTAGAGCTTGCTGAAGTAGTGTTCGCACTGAAGTTATGGAGACATCACCTTTTTGGGGAGCACTTTGTGGTCTTCTCAGATCACAAGAGCCTATGTTATATCTTCTCCCAGCGTGACCTGAACTTACGACAACGGAGATGGGTCGAGTTTCTCCAAGACTATGACTTTGAGATCTATTACACTGAAGGTAAGGGAAATGTTGTGGCTAATGCCCTAAGTAGGAAGTCACATCAGGAAGTGGTTCGAGAATCAGATGATGCTTGGTAGGCGATGGGAGAGTTTGCTACCATGCACTTGGATGCCAGGGTAGAAGGTGTTAGAGGTTGTTTGTTTCAGATGATGGTACAGTCGTCCTTGTTGAAGCAGGTGGAAGAGTCCCAGTGGGGGGACTCTGAGGTGGAAGTGATGCGGGATCGTGTCGATCAGGGGAACGCACCGGAAGGATGGTCAGAGGACAGCCGACATCAGATGCTTTTCCATGGAAGGTTGTTTGTCCCGGAGACAATGCATGAGGGAGTTCTCCTTGAGTTCCATATCTTAGCCTTGGAGGTATATACATGAGTTTAAAAAATGTGTCGAGGCCTGAGGGATCAGTTTTGGTGGCCTGGGGTGAAACGGGCAGTGGCAGAGTTTGTGGCTAAATGCCTAGAGTGTTAGTAAGTGAAGGCTGAACACAATGTTCCCAGTGGTTTGTTGCATCCTTTAGATGTTCCTGAGTGGAAGTGGGTTGACATCTCAACGAACTTCGTCACAGGACGACCTAGAGCTCAGGGTGGTTATGATGCTATCTGGGTAGTGTTGGATCGACTGACGAAATAATCTCACTTCTTAGCAATCAAGGAGTCCACCCCGGTGAGTACCTTAGCACAGAGGTATGTAGACGAGGTGGTGCATTTGCATGGATTCCCAAAAAATATCATATCAGATTGGGATACTCGGTTTACCTCACGAGTTTGGAGGGGGCTAAAACATGCTTTTGGTACCCAGCTATGCCTTAGCACTGCTTTCCACCCCCAGACCGATGGGCAGATGGAGCGGACTATCCAGACGTTGGAGGAAATGCTGCGAGCATGCGTTCTGGATTTCGGAGGATCATGGGTATGACACTTGCCTTTAGTAGAGTTTTCCTACAACAACAGACTCCAATCTACTATTGGAATGGAACCATTTGAGGCTTTGTATGGAAGGCCATGTCGTTCACCCATTTTCTGGGCAGAGGTTGGTGAGACATGTGCACTTGGGCTAGAGGTAGTGTAGAGCACCACAGAGAAAGTCCAGCTTGTATGTGAGAGGATGAAAGCGGCTCAGGACCGACATAAGTCTTATGCTGATCGTCGGAGGAGGCCCTTGGAGTTCGAGGTGGGGGATCATGTGTTCTTGAAGGTTTCCCCTCGACGGGGGTAGTAGAGGTTTGGGAAAGGGAGCAAGCTCTCACCCAGGTTTATCGGACCTTTTGAGGTGTTGAGGTGAGTCGGCGAGGTGGCATATCAACTGGACCTGCCACCTCAGTTGGAGAAGGTTCATGATTTCTTCCACGTCTCCCAGCTTTGTCGGTACTTACACGACGACTCCCACATTATTGACTGGGGAGAGTTAGATATGTGAGGCGATGCGACCTTCGAGGAACGACCAGTCAGAATTGAATATCATAAAGAGAAGGTGCTCTGTGGATGAACCATTCCCTTGGTTCGTGTGTTGTAGAGGCATGGAGGCCTCGAGGAGAGCACTTGGGAGCGGGAGACCCTGATTCACGCTCAGTACCCGGAGATGTTTTGACTTGTGTTTTTCCCTTGTTCTTCTGAGCTTGTGTTGATGTTGTAATTAGTACCCTTGTTATATGGATTTTTTGTCTTGTCAGTTGTGAGACCTTTTGTTCTTTGTTCCCTGGTAATGTGTAACATGTCCAGATGTGCGAGAAAGGGAAAAACCTGACCCTTAATCGAGATGCATTAATGCAGATGTGATTGAACCTGTGCAGGCGAGTCAGTGCCACCTAAAGCGGATAATATCTCGATATAGGTAAATGAATTTCCCAAACCCACGTGTCTGGGTAGTGTGTTGGTTGTGTGGTGTTGGGGTTAGTGCGAGTTGAGAAATACTAATGTATGAAAGTGGGAAGACCAAATTATTAATTGAGACGCATTAATGAGGATGTGATTAAATCCGTGCAGGCGAGTTAGTGCCGCCTAAAGCAGATAATATCTCGACATAGGAGAAGGAATTCCTAACACATATGATTAGGGTTGTTGGTTGTGTTCCTATTATAACGTGAACCCTAAGAGGTATCTTGTCGGGTTCCTCTGGGTTAGTTTTTGAATTCTCGGGGACGTGAATATTTTAAGAGGTATCTGATGTAATGGCCCGGACCTCTCCGGCCCATTCCATTGTCAAAAATAAGGTCAAGAAGTGTTCTGGAGGGTAAAATGGACTTTTCCCACACTTTCCAGAATTTTGAAACTATACGCCGTGTAGTTTGAGTACACGCCATGTACCCCCTTCCCGGGTATACCCCGTGTTGTAGATCGTGTCCATGCTGTGTCGAATAATGGGTGCACTCCGTGTGTCCAGTTCTACACGCTGTGTAGTCCTTCCCCGTGTATGCGTTACCAGTCAATGTATGTGAACTGTGTTGGAGATGTGTCCTTTCCATGTGCAATAAAGGAGTACACACCGTGTGTCTAAACTACACGCTGTGTAGTCCTTCCCCGCATATGCATTACCCTCAAACAGTGTGTTGACCAGTCAACAGCCGCAGAGCCGTGTTGGAAGCTGCGTGGAGACCGGGTGAAAGAACCGAGTACACGCCGTGTACCATAATGTACACGCTGTGTACTTTTTCTATTCACGCCTATAAAAGGAGGGGTCCCCTCCTCCTTTCAACTCACACCTCTCTTCCCCTCTCCTCTGAGCAGAGCTCTCCCAAGAGACTCGAAGGCTCTTTCTTCCATAACTGCTTCGTCCGAGCTCCGATTTACGATCCATCAGCGGCCACGGGATCGTAAAGACGAGGCGGAGCTTCTGAGCTTGGATCCACTGTATTTCCTTCAGCTCTTCCGTTTTGACATCCACCCGAGGAGGTTTTTTCGGGACCCGACAAAAGTGACGGACGCCGACAGACGTCTTCTAAGGTTGATCCGAGGGAGCGTTGCGATTGGAACCTGTTGAGGTAGGGATCTTACCTTCGTCTCTCTATTTTGTGCATCATGCGGGGTGGGTGTCTTCTTGTTTACATGAAACACTTTTGAATCTGTTTTAATAAAGATAATAACCAGTTAAAGAATGAGGTTGGGATGTTGTGATTGCTGTTACATTATGTCCTGTGATATTATGTTGTGAATTGAATGAGCTTCTGCCTATGGAAAATCACAGTCGTTGGGGGACTTTGCTTATGCAATTAAATGCTTCCCTCTCCTTCTGGATTTTCTTATGGATGGAAACCTTGTGGAATGTGGAAATTGGTTAATCACGTAAATTTGGGTGTTTAAAATATGGAACCCTTATATGATCACCCCGGATAAAAAAAATGGAATAATAAACATGTTGGTGTTGGCTTGGTTACGAGGCCTTTGTTGGGGGTTGTTTTGTGGGTTGCTGTTGATAGGGTGGGCAGCAGGGCTGTGTTTGGCTTGGTTGTGGGTTGGTTTGAATGTTATGTCGGTGATAAGAAGTGGGGATGCAATAAATGGTATTAAAGAGGTGTTGATGTACGGGTTTCGGTGCAGTTGTGGTTATGGTGGTTGGCAGCAGGGCTGCAAGGCTGGGCTTAAATGTGAACAGGTTATGGGTTGTGATTAATAAATAAAAGTGGAAGAGTTAATGAATGGTGGGGAATGGTAATGGAACAGAAATAATTATCAATGGGGTTGGTTTGTTTATAAGAGGGGCTTTTTTGTGCTGCTTATGTTTTTCCTAACTTGTTTTGTGGATGGCAGGGATATGTTTTACGAACAATTGGTATGGTTAGTTGTGGATTGTTGCCCAGTAGTTAAGGAGTTAAATAACTATTTCTACTGAAATGTGAAAAACTAAAGGGGGTTGTGTTTGTTTGTTGTATGCATGCTTTGTGGTAGTAGTACCGAGGCACGTGCTCCGTTTCTCTGTTTAGAAGCCATAGGTTGGGTTGTGTGGTTGGTATATATATATAAATATCTGTATCTTTTGTGTTTTATCGCACCCTACACATGTTGAGCACTTAGTGTCGAACACTCCCATTTCATGGGAGAGGGTGTTTTTCCCTTAGTTACTAGCTCCTTCCTGCTCCTTCTCCCATAGGCTGTGATGGCTTGAGGCGAGCATACACCTAAAACTCTTCGGGTAGGGTTCGATTGGGGTGGCATTAGCCCAAGACACTTCGAGCAGGTTCTTCTATTTCCCAAGAATATTCGGATGAGGCCCAGGTGTGTGCGGGCGGGATACATGACTGTGAGGCCCAGGTGTGTGCGGGCGGGATACGTGGTTGTGAGGCCCAGGTGTGTGCGGGCGCGATACGTGGTTGTGAGGCCCAGGTGTGTGCGGGCGGGATACGTGGTTGTGAGGCCCAGGTGTGTGCGGGCGGGATACGTGGTTGTGAGTCCCAGGTGTGTGCGGGCGAGGATAGTGTGGCAGCGTCAGGACGTTCGTCGTTAGGAAGAGCAGCTAACTAAAGAGAAATGGTGTGCAGTACCCAATACTCTTGTTTCTTATATACTACTACCTGTTGTGATTGTGTTTTGGTGAGTGTGGCTGGTGAGGTTGGGTGGATATAATTCCTTGCTAGGTTTCTTCTGTTGTTCTCACGAGACATTAGGATGTCAACCCACTTGTGAACGAGAGCTTTAGGTTTCCCTACTGAGTATACTTGTATTCTCACCCTACATTTACTTTCAGGTTTCCAGGAGGACTACCAGGGCCGGGCGGGACCCTACTAGTCAGACAGTTGGAGTTGTTGCTGTTGATGTACCTTTGTTTTCTTTTGGTATTGTACTCTGAGCATTCTTATACATGTACCTTGTTATAAACTGTTTAAACATGCATGTGGGCTTGGTTTGGGTTTATTTATATACACTGGTTCTTTTCTTTTTTGGTGGTTGACTTATCCTATTTCCCGATATTTAAAAATAAAAAGGGTAATGCCTCCCATATTTGTGAAAACATATACCATCGGTGCTAGTTTCCACCCCGGGGCCTAATAGAGGTGGGACTTAGGGGTCATTATCTCCCTTTCACCATTGCCAACTCAGGAGGGGAATCTTTTTTGGGAGGGGGTCATGACACAAAGAATCCCCCTATTATTTGAACGATATGATACATGTAGATTTCACCGAATCCTTCAGGGCCCATATTTCTATTATGATGAACAATCCACATTCTATTTGTTCTTCCCAGAGTATACAGGTTGCAAAAAGACCAAAAAGGTGTGTCACGACTAGCAATAAATACCATAAACCTGAAGTTGTCGCATAATCATAAAATTTTTCAATATATTTTTCTAGAATACCTTATGAATCAAATCAGCTTCATGAATAGCATTTAGGATCCACATTTGACCTGCATTATTGATATGTGAGAAATTATTGTAATTATTTTCATTTCTATCATACCATATCACATTATTATGCTCCTCAGCTACAACAAGAAATATGTTTTTATTTTTTGGGTGCTATCAATATCAACATAATGCCTTAGATAAGCATTGTAATAATCAATAATTGTCCATCTAAATAAAAAAATGTAAAAATATAGTTCCAAAGAGTAGTTGTAGCGGAAAAAGATCAAAATAAATTTGTATTATCTTCTCTATTTTGATTATAGATATTACATCTTGAACAACTGTGGATCCCAAATGATTGAAGAAAAGGATATTTTGGGATCTTGTTGTAAAAAATATTACAGATAATAGTAAATAATGAATGATTTATCCATAGCTTACCAATGTTTTTAATCCAGCTAAAATAATTCCAAGTGTTATGAATGTGGTTGAAATAATATGTTTTAAAATTTTGCTTACCATTATGGGAAGGCTCCCTGACAAAAATGCCATCTACTCAATAAAAAGGATAATTTTCAATGATATACACATCATTCTCAGGGAGGGTTTCAATATTAGAGTTAATAACATCCATGATAGTGTTAATAGTGATTTTGGGAGTGATTATTCAGAGGGGGTTATAGAAATTGGAGGAGCACCAGTCCAGTTATCCAACCAGAAGTAAATGGAGGTGATCCTAGAAACCGTACACCTATAGTCAGTCATAATATTGATATAATGTTTTTTAATTGAAGTCTAGATGGAATATTTTAGAATGTTCATGTTACCTTTATTCAATATGTCATGAAACCAATTTTTGATCAATGAAATTGAAGGAGAGCCATTGTGGATCTAGTTCAAAGTAAATCAAGATTAAACATCCTCATTAAAAGGATATAAAATTTTAATGTTGAGGCTACCATTATCAAATAAATTGAAACATGTATACCAAGGTGTAGTCACCAATTTGTTATCTATAGTTATTTCGGACCATTTTTTTTTGATGGAAGCATTCATTTTTTAACGAGTCTGGTATGACATTTATAAATCATCATAGTGAAATCCATTTTGGAGAAAATGAATTTTATAAAAAGAGAGATTTTTCCTTCCATATATAGAGTTTAACCCATACATGTCGATATCTCATTAAATACCTAATCCAAAATGTTGATGAAATAGTTATATGTGGTTATTCCACAAAATATGGGCACACCATGTTATGTAAAAGGAAATGTGAATTCTTGAATGCCTATTTCATTTTTAATACAATGTTTTCTATTAACCAGAAAAATTCTCCAAAAAAGATAGAGGATTTTTTCAAGTTAATGATCTGACGTGAGACCTTTATATAGCGACATAGATAATTTTTTAGGCTTTTAATGTTTCCTATATCACATTGTATGAAAATAATGATTTCATCCACATATAAATGTTGTTTCTGGGCATTCACAATAATAGATGCATGGATGGGTTTTATTTTACATTATCCACATGTTAAGTGAGAAATATACTTATCTAGTACTTTGAAATGGAGAATAGAATAGTATAAAGGGGATCAAATTGTCCTATAACTTTGGTGCTATTGAAATAGCTTCTAGGGGATCCATTGACTAGGATAATAATGGTGGATAATTTGATGATGGTTTGGATACTTGTTATAAAGTAATTATTGAATTGAAATATATAGAGAACATTAATAAAGAAATTCCATTCCATGGTATCAAAATATTTCCTGATTTCCTGGTTTATGGAAATATTACTACCTATGTTGGTAGTGTTTAACATGTTAGAGAATTTCGAGCCAAGAAAAATGTAATCTTGATTAGATCAACCCTAACCAAATCCAAATTGATTTAATGAAATAATTTTGTCAATGATGGTATTAATACTATTTCAAAATATTTCCATGAGAATTTTTTATAGAGTGATAATAATAAATATGGGTCAGAAAATATATATCACATATGCATTATCAACCTTGGGGATCAAATATAAGAATTTTACATTCAACCAATTTGGTAGATAACCCATAGAAAATATTGATTGAGTGAGTTTGAATACAACTACATGAATAACATCTGGATATATATAGAATAATCCATTATTAATTCCATCAGGATTTGTGGAACCATCATGGTTCAATCTAAAAAAATGGGTCAGTGATTTCATTCTCAAGAGGAATGTATAAAAGAAAAGAGTTATCTTCCTCATTGAAAGAAACTAGAATGACATCGTTATGAGATCCTTATTGATGATAGGACCATTAAAAATGGATCCAAAATTAGAGCCTATATGACTAGGAATATCATAATCAATATCCAAATGATTTTCCCCATTTATAAGAAAATTTTACGGTCTAAATATTTTTCGTATTCAATGAAGAGAATTATAAACATTGTTGTTTAAGTCACCATCAGTCAAACACATGATTTTGAAAGCTTGTATACGCTTGTTATACAAAATAGTGATAAGTGAGTTATGTTTAATAGAAATTTTATTTTCATAATTATAATTTGTAGTGAAATTAGAGTTGGTGTTGTTTTTTTTATGTAGTCGATGTTCATTCTCAAGAAACAGGATTTCATTATCAATATGTATGGATTTTAAGATGCACCAACCCTTATGATTTTGTTTAAGATATTTTAATTTAAAATAACAGGAAAGGGAATCATTGTAATGAGTCATAAAGGACATAAATTATTTAATTATATCACTACATTTAGGGTCCTAGAAGTGATGTTATTCATTTTTTTGTAACGCTCATGTGTATGGTGGACTACTGCCTCACAAAGCGATCTTATTCATTTTTCTGTAACGCTTCACATGGAATGTGATAATGATATGTTTAATGATTAAATGTGATAAAAATAAAATAATATTCATAATCATGACATATATATAATTATATAAATAATATATATATAAGTATATATATATCTCATTTTCTTTTGTTCTATTTCACCCACGTAATTGTGATAAATACATTCTTACACTTGTGGACTATAACCTACATGATGCGAAAAAGATATATTTTTATAACCACATATAATGAATAATATATAAGTATAAATAAGGATTTAATATCATAATTATGTAATGATTATTATTATATTGATGGTATATATTTATAATATGAATATGAATATAATCATTAATGAGAGATACACTTGAGAAAAGAAAGAAATTTACATCTAAAACATTGAAAATAATCTAATAAAATTAACGAATGTTTGATAAGCAGTTATAAGAAGATCATATTTGATAAAATTAATATTAATATTTTTATAAAAAATGACAATAACATGCTTCAAACATATTATATAAGAGGATAATTGTCAATCAACCAAAATGATGTGTAAGGAAAGTGATTACATCACAAATTCATTTCATTGAGTCAAATTCTAATGTGACACACCTAATTTATTTTATATGGTGTTTATACTGAAAAATTTACATGTAAAAGAAATAATAATTAATTATTAATGGTATTTTTAGTTTTTGTGTAATTAAAATCATATATTGTTATTTAAATTAAATGTTTCCTTGCGGTAAATAGTTTCATAACACAATTTATTTTTAGTGGGTAATATGACATACTAATTATCATTAATATTTTAAGAATATGTTTTTAATGACTTTAGAAAATATAATATTGTATTTAACCTTATTTAATGTAGATTTAAATTTGATACATATAATGTACACATTGGATAATTCCCACTTAAATGTTATGAAAATTGGAAGGGATTAATTCACAGTATCATTTTAATAGGAATTATTTACACATAAATTTAAATTAAAGGAAATTATTTGTTCTTTTTTAATAAACCATTGAAATATATTCTCCTCCATTTTATGAGGATAATATTTATTTAATAGTACTATTTTCCACTCTCTGGTAAATAAAAAATTTAAGAAAATGTTTTCAAGAAAATACGACATCATTTTTCTCATCAATCCGAAATATATTTTATTCCAAGAACATGTTACCTATATATTTTTTATTTTTTAAAAAAAAATATAAAATCGACTTATAAATTGAATTTTATTCCTTTTCTAATGTTTAATATTTTTCATTGTAATATTTTATCTTTTTAATATAATACTGGTTTCTATGTAACTGAAAATGAGAGTGGATTCATTGTTTTAATATTTAGAGAATGATAAAAATATTCCACTATCATGAACTAAATATGTTTCAATGAATACATTATTTGTATTCATGTTTATATGAAATATAATTATTTTGAATATGATTTATGAAATAAATTGTTATTTTACATTAAAATTATTTTCAAAAAGGTTTTTAAAAAGAAACAAAATATTCTATAAGAATGTTTTTAATATTTTTATGGTGTTGGTATCTATTGATGAGGATAACCCATTATTATGAATGTGTATATATTCATACCAAAATTACTTATCCTTATAATAGTTTATAATTATTTTAAACAAATACAGTATTGGCATTCACTTCCATATTTTCATTTGTAGTCATTAACATCACCTAGAAATATTTATTTTTATATGATAAGTAGGCATTAAATTACCCTTAAATACCATTATTATTTATCATCGTTAATTTTACCTAAACCATATAACATTTTTAATTATTATGATTACAATTTTCTTTATTTGATAAAATTGGGATGTATTGATCAATTTCTATCCACTACTGAATATAGATATTTGATTAGAAAACATTATTTATAAATTTGATCATTAATTATAAATATACGTTTTTTGATATGTATGAAATGGGATGCGGATTATTAATAAAATTTTCTTCGATGCATTGGTTGTCTCATGTGTTGAAATCAGTTGGCAACTTACCAATCTATTTTGTGAACAATTAAGATAAATTGTCTTGATAGTAGTGTGTTTTAAACCATCTTATGATTGTTCTATACGCTAAAAATTTAATGTATCTTGGAACCAGGGAATCCAATAATTAATCATTTCCTTCGTTAATGATTTTTATTATCATTTATCTATAGTATTTTTTAATGATAAAATATATGGATGTATTTTATTGTTAGTTTTTAAGTATATTTAATGTGATTTTAGTTATTTATCATTCCAAATTGATTATTCATTATCTATTCATACATTCATGTCAATTAAATGGTGTTTTTGTTGTGTTATTTACCTTTACATACTAATTATTCTTATTTATTAATGGTATTCTCCACTGTAATTGACATATTATGAGTATTTTCGATCACAATTATTTTTTTCCCGAATGAATCCGGGATATTTAATATAACATAAATGAAATTTTATTATAGAGATATTATTATTATTATAAAAAGTGAAAAAATATATTATAATTTGTGTATTCAATTGTAATTATAGAAAGAAGTATGTACCTAATTTACCAAAACATGTAAACTGAATTTCTCTTGGGAAGTATTTCTTTATATCATATGCCATTTTAATAGGATCAGGCACCAACTCTAGGGTTCTAGGTTTGGGTTCACTGCCATTAGTAACAATGTGTGGCTCAGTAGAAACCTCGGAAAATAATGTTAGGAAAAAATATATAAAAAAACAACCATATGATAAATATTTGGTTGATGAGTAGAGTGAAACCCCAAAGAAACAATTTTTATTAATATGAAAATATCTACGAAAATATTGATTAATTTACGTTAATTATTTCACTAGTTTTTTTTATTATACATTATTTTTCTTAATGATGTGGTATAATTCACTGTATAATTTAATCATGAAATGTTTCCTAGATGAATAAATGGGATCCTCTCCAATGAACTATATCAAAATAATAAGAAATATCATGCCTTTAATTGGAATAATACAATTTTTATAAGGGAAATATTAAACCAAACATTCATATCATATGTGGAAATAATATCATTTGATAAAAAGATAGGTAAATAGTTAAATAAATATTATGGAATCACATGTAATCCTGAGAATAAGAGGGGAAAATTGGAAAATATGTACAATGGTAAAAAGAAATAATTCTTTTCCAAAAACCGATAATTGTGCATTGAAACACCATGGTACTTTATTAAAATGATTTGGAGATCTAAAAAATTTTGGGATGAATTGACACTATTCTATTTATTGAATGTAAATTTTTTTTGTCCCAACATACAATTATTATAATTTATAAAAAATGATAATTAAATATTTTAATGCCCCATGTGTTATGTTAAGATACCTCAGATACGCTAAGAGATTATTGTCAGGATTAATTTATATTGATACAAACAAAGAGGAATGATTAATGTGATCATGTTGTGATCAATGAATTTTTTCATTGGATTATTTTATCAATGATATATTCATTTTAAAAAGTGTTAAATGTATAATGATTTTATAAATATACTTTTTCTTTAGGAATTTGAAGGAATATGTTGAATTACGTTGATGATAATGAAAAATTATTTAGTGTGAAGTTGAACTACATGGAAAAATCTTGATTGGAGAAATGGCTACCATTTATCTTTTCATCATAATTGAGATAATATTATTTGGATAAGTGATTAATTACATGGGTGACATAAATTGGTTGTTAAATACTTCCATGGAACTAATTAATTATATTTTGACAAAGTGGTTTATTCTATCCCTGATTGAGTAAATATTATATTTTGATTTAAGGAATATGTAAAATAATAGTTGACATAATGATGAAATAATTTATAATAAATGTTTTCTATAATTATATATGGTAATACATGTTTTTAAACCTTATAAAGTGAATACACAGTCATGTTATTCTCATGCATGATATGTGATGACTATTCCCTAATTAATGTAGTTCGAATTCCTAATGATAAGTTCATCGGTGGAATTAATTTTCTTTCTTTCTATATTTTTTCTCTTAATCATCAAGAAGGGTTATAAGGGTATCCATTTATGAAATGGATTATGTTGAAATTTTGGTGATGTTCTAAAAATTAATGAATTATTTCACCATATATATATTTATAAATATTGTTTAACTTTTGTTAACCAATTGGATTAGGAAAATAGTTATAAAATACATTGAAATACATGTGACTAATTTTTGTATTTTTTGATACCTTAAAGCTAATTTTTAATGCCTCAACCATAAAATATTATTTTTTGGATATTAATTTCAATGAGTAAGGGATAAAATAGAATATGATTGAGGCATAATGAAATGTTAATATTAATCTTCTCAAATAGAAATTTATCAATAAATTATATTTCATTTTACTCATACACTGTAAAATATTTCGTTTTCATTTGGAAAAGGGTCATGAAAAAATGTTATCTTATTACCTTCATTTTTAATAAAGAAATAATATTTACAATCATCACAGTTTGACAGTTTTGATATCCTTACCATTCCATTGATCATTCACTTTTTGCGACTGATGAACTCAATCACATAATATATATATTGATGATTTAACTCCATGTCCTCATCTTCACACTCCAGAAACGTTCTAAAATGTGTAGATGCATTTATTTTTTTATCACATATTTAATTTATAAATCCCTAATTTCTTATTTATAGGATATTTTATTAACCATGTAACACCCCAAGCTTCCACGATACGTTTCCCTATGAATAATACAATAGCTTGAGTTGTACGCAACATCAAATTCTAACACACCATTACCAATCAAAATAGTATTTCAAAATTGTTATACATACTTTTTGAAACATTATAAATTTTAGTTTTCAAAATGGAAATTATTTTTGGATTCATAATATCAAAATTATCTTAGAGTGAATTTTTGGTATCTTTTTGAAAAAAATCATTTTTTTATGAAAAGTGAAAAACACATCATTATTGTTTAAAACTGAATTTTTATTTAAATAATTAGTTTTTATATTTAAATTTTTTTAATGTAAGAAATAGATACATAATACCTATATGTATTTAATGAATTTCATTTGAGTCATTTTATAATAATATTAGATATATAAAATTATATTAAACTTTCTACCGTCTTTTACCAACCTTTAAGACACATTTAGAAACATGCATAAAATTTAAATTTAAAGCTACTGTGAATTGAATTTCAAAAATCTGAAGGGCACAGTTGAAATTAGTAAGTAAAATTTGGTTCAATAATATTAAAATAATTTTTTTTGAATAATAACTTTTGACTTTTATTAAACATGGTAAAAGTAAATAGGGAAATTAAAGGAAAAAAATAATATTATAACTACCCCAACACAAGTCTTAATTATATTCGATAAGTGTATTTTGACCAAAATAAATTGTAGGAATAAAATATATCTTTTTGTTCCACATTGATTACATTAATACATTTATTATTATTTTATTTAAAGAAGAGTTAAAAGAATTAAATTCATTGTTTAATAAATAAACCATATTTAATTTAGGGTTATACATAAGATACATTAGACTATAAATAATCATTATAATTTCAATATATTTACTAGATAATGTTATTTTATATATAATTTTTTTACTTTAAATAATTTAATTTATTTAGGACACAATGATTTTGGAGTAATTACCTTATTGAAGAATGATTAAAATAATTGATATTATAAATATCCAAATAAATGTAAATTGAAAATTTTGATGAATTAAACTAATATTATAGGTTAATATTACATGATAGGGTTGGTTATATAAATTTTGTTCGAAGTGATAATGTTGTTATGACATTCACAAAAACAAAATACCAAATAATGTGAAAATTGAATAATAGAGTTTTTCAAACTAATACTATATTAATAATTGATATAATATTCCTCAAAATATGAGGTTCATACAAAGGACTGAGATAAGGATAGATATATTATTAATGAACCAATTTTGGTTTTCTTGGATTTTTATAGTATGTTTATTCACCATTTATTATAATAATATAAAAATACATGGTAAAAGTTAAACTATTTAACTAACTGTAAAATATAAAAGAAAATGTTAATATGGTGACCTAAATCTATCTAAAACCTATTGGTTGAGAATTCATCAACCCAGACCCACCTTATCCTCAAAATAAACCCTTTTCGTGCCATTATAATTTAAATATGATTTTATAATAATGTATAATTTCACGCTTTTCATCAAGTGACCCTCACCTCTCTTACAAATGAGTACTTCCTCTTCTCTCAATATTACACCTCTAAAGCAATTTGGATCAGGAAACCCCTGATAAATATCTCCCCATCTACCCACAATTAGTTTTAGAGGCCTTACATTGATCACAAATACAACCTACAGAGCCCTTTTGATCAATCCAAAAGAAACACCCGAAGAAGAGGTATGAATTTCACCACCTCTTCCAAAGTACTTTTCGTCTTCCACTTTCACTTTTTTGTTGTATCCATACCAAAATAATAACATCAGTAAATTATAAATACTATGAAGTTATTATAAATATGTTACAACCATATTCATTATTCTATCTATCATATGAATTATAAGTCACCACATGTGCGTACGTACAACTTACCGTCTCCATGTCGTGGTGTTGTTTGTTATTAAAAAAAATTATTATTTGGATGGGTATAATAATTATTATAACCGTTAAAAATAATAAATATAACATGTTAATTATTCTTTATAAATTATATACCATAAAATTTCATTCGATTTCACCATCAGTAAAATGATATTGTCAATCGTGCGTATGTATGGTTTACTGTCTCTATGAACATGATGAAATTCAATCCCTATCATAACCATTAAAAAATAATTTTCATTTTATGATTAAATATAATTTTAAGAACTAAATATCATTATGAATAATAATCAAATACATAATATCCATAACAATCATGGTTTATGTATACATGCATATAAAGGGAAATGAATCAGTTAACGCCTGAAACGATGATACTACTGGAGTATTATTAACAAATCAATATTAGAAGAACATATATGATATCATATTTATTTTTTTTGGTTCATGTGTAGTTTAATAACAATTATTTCACTATTATAATAGATTTTATCGTACACTTGATCAATCAAAAGTATAATGTAAGGGTTATTTCTGCAATCTCTTCATTATCTGAGTTTGATTATATGTGATTATCTAATGGGACCTCTTTTTCACACACATATGTGTTTCTTAAAAATATAACTCAAAACATATTTACTACTTACTAGACTACGGGTTAAAGTCATTTATACCTTGTTTTGAGCTTTTAGAAAATGGTTTGAAAGGAATATTTCCACCTTTTTTCAAATAAGGTACTTTATTAACTTTTAGAAAAATTAAGGTAAAATAATAATATTTTAACTTATACAGCGGGTTCGACTATTATCCACTGTTATAACACCTTCAAAGAATCCATTGAAGGATTAAAACAATATTTTCAAAATATATATTTTCTTTTATAATTATATTTCTTTTAACTGATTTAAAAATAGAAAGAGATATTCCTATCAAATAGTTTTGATTTCATCTATGTTAACCTCCTTTGAAGGATTTAAAACTTTTTTGAAGTTGTTTTATTACGATAAAATCTTCCATATTGTATTGAAGGTTTTGTGATATTATTGACTATGGATGTGTTATTTTTATAACATTTATGGTTTATGGTGAATGTATGAAAAATTTGTATACTAATTTTAATACGAATGTTTTTGTTATGTTTCAACGTTTGCATATGAGATATTCATTGGATTTAGTAAGTAACAGGTGGATCCCATTAGAGCTCCTCGATGAATCAGTTGGTCTAATGAGACAAACATGGGTGTTGGAACAAGGCCTTGACAAAATCTTATTTGAATTATTAGCACGAGACCTTGAATATGTGGTTATGAAGTCTGGCATTATGCATTCCTTCAATATGATATTTGATATTTATATTACATGTGATTATTTTAATAGTAGAATATCCATCTGAATTATTAAATTGAATTATTTGATTTATATTTTTCATAGTATTCAAACGTTTATGTTTAAAAGGATTATATTTTAGTGTTATCTGTTCCACTAAATATTTAGGCTTATTTATTAATGTTTTTTCTATATTGTTATGTATACTGATCATCTGAGCCCCCTTTCTTTGTTTGATTTTTCCCAGGTTGTGAAAAGGTATATTATGAATGACCTACAGGGATATTTTAGGAAGATGAATGTGTTCAAAAGGTAAAAAATGTTTTTTTATTTTATAATTTAATATAAAAGTTATTTACATGTCTACTACTTCCAAAGCTACTAAACTGATCGGTCTTTAGGTATTTTATCCCTTGAGATCATGCAATGTTATGTAATATTACACAGTCTTTGGGTAACTAGAGTCAGGGCGTTACAATTGGAATTAGAGGAAGTTTTGTAAAAGCACTGGAAACTAGATTTAGAAAAACTCTAATGAGTGAAAACTACACTAAGATAGACATTTTGTATTAACATAGAAGAACTTATGGAAATTTTGGTAATATAAATATTTTGTGTATTTTCCAAGCAATAAATCCCTCTCCGGATATGAGCGGGTAGAGGCGGCTCAGGAAGAGAAGTAACTAGGTGTAAAAAAATCCAACAAGGAGTTTTGGGCTTGAACAGGGGTATCCAGGTACATGACAACATTCCATATGGCACTCTTGGTTACGAAACTCCCAGGGGATATGTATAGGATAATTCACATTATCGTTAAAAATCATTATGAAAGATATATGAGTATATACCATCTCAAATAAACCATATATAGGGTTATGGGTTATATCCATAAACTGTTAAATTTTTGTAAAGTGGATTACAAGTTTGGAATCATATATTGTTATTCATAAACAAATCTAGTTCATTCCATTGTATAGAAATGGTGCCTAGTGGAACAAATGAGAACAGTATCAACATACATAATTTGTGTTGGGATTTAACTTCTACTCAAGATAATAATAGTGGATCTGGTGATGCAACTAGTGCTAATCATCTTATCACCATACTGGGACAACTCACCAAGGTTATGAATTATAAAATTACCCATATGGAGCACCCAGATCCACAACGTGGAGGGTCAATGTTAGAACGCTTCATGAGGAAACAACCACCAACATTCAAAGGGACTACAAATCAATTTGTAGGTGAGGAATTGATAAATTACATAGTGAAAATATTTCATGTATTGGGATGTAGGAAAAGGGAAAAAGTTGTTATGTCAGTTTATCTCCTCAAGGGAGATGCATATTAATGGTGGTAATTAATTCAAAACAGAATGGAAGATGAGAAATATCAAATATGGAATGGAGGGAGTTTAAATAGTTTTTTCATAGAAAAAAACATTCCTCATGGCCATCGAGTAGAAATAGAAAGTCATTTTTTGAGTTTAAGGTAATAGAAGGATGAGAATGTCACAAAGTATGAGGCAAACATTACAAGGATATCAAGGCATTTAACATATTATATATGTAACCCAAGGTGTATGATTGATCGATTCGTTGATAGGTTGAAACCATTTATCCATCAAGCATTAGTCTCACTATCATTCTAATCGTACGAAGATATTGTCTCATGTGATATCAATATAGAAAAATAAATTTCTATGTACTATGAATATAAAGACAATATAGAGAAGAAGTGATATATTGAACACTCCAGAAAAGGAAATAAGGGGAATAAAGGAAAAGTTGAATTTTCATCTAGCGATAAATGTGGAAATAAACACCCCGGTACTAGCCTGATTGGAATGAGAGTATGTTATAAGTGTGGGGAAAAATTACACCAAACTAGTGATTGCATGGGAAAGAAAGAGGTTATCAATGTAGAATGATATAATTGTTGAGAAATAAGGAATTATTCAAATGAATGTCCTAAGTGATAAATAAGAATACCTCATAAAAGGCCAAGGGAGCAAGACCAAACTTCTACGATCCCAACTTCATAGGTTGATGCTCCGAAATACATGGTGGCAAGTAATTTAATTGTTTCCTCAAGTTTATCCAATGCATTATTTGATTCAGGATCATCAAATTGTTTCAAATAATCCCAGTTTTCTTAGAAAATTATATTTTTCCTATTTGATTTTACAATGGAGTTGTTAGTCAAAACTCCTAAGGGAAGTATCATTACAACAATGTTTTGGGAATCAGTTCCCATTAGAGCATATTAATGTTATTTATCTTCTGATCTCATCATCAATCACATGATTTAATTTGATATAATCCTTTGTATGGATTGGATTTCAGACCATGATGCGAAAATTTGTTGTAAAAAGTAGGTTACAATTTTCTACGATGAATAAGAGTACCTTATCTTTAGAGAAGAAATGTCACCACCGAATTTTTTTCTAGATCCACCCCCAGTAGCTCTCTAAATTCAATTATTAGAGTGGATGAAAATGAAATAACTATAGGTGAGAAAATGAATGTTCAATTAGAGGACATACCTATTGTGGAAGAATATATTGATGTGTTTCTAGTGGATTTACATGGACATCCTCAAGAATGAGAAATTAAGTTTTCTATTGATTTAATTCCTAGTTAATGGACCATATCAATGACCCCTTATAGAATGTTTACTATAGAAATAATGGAACTAAATAAACTACTAGAGGAATTTAATAATGAAGGATTTATTCTTCCTAGTGATTCACCATGGAGATACCACATTCATTTTGTTAAGAAGAAAGATGGATCAATGAAGTTTTGCATTGACTATAGGGAGATCAATGCTATAACGATAACGAACTAGTATCCCCTACCACACATTGATGATTTATTCGATCAAATTCATCGAGCACAATAGTTTTTTACAATTGATATTTGACCAGGACATCATCAGTTATGTGTGATGTTGGAATACATTCTGAAGATATCATTTCGTACCTTGTATGGGCATTGCAAGTTTACAGTAATTCATTTTTTACTAATTAATTCACCCTCTATTTTCATGGATCTAATGAATAATGTTTTCAAGGAACACCTTGATGAATTTTTAGTGGTAATTATTGAAGATATAATGGTTTACTCCAAAATCTATAATGATCATGAAAATCACATGCACACAATGCTATAAACTCTTAGAAGAAATGAAATATATGGGATGTTAAGCAAGTGTGAATTCTGGTTTCAAGGGATTTTTTTCTTTTCCATATTATATCTATGGATGTAATCTCCTATGACCATTCTATGACAATAATAATACAAGAACGACCAACATCGTTGAGTTTAACTAAGGTACTCAGTTTTATTGGTTTATTAGGTTATTATCGGTGTTTCGTCCAGAATTTTTCCCCACTGGCTAACATGTTAATCATGTTCACACGTAAAGTGGTTTAATTTGATTAGGCTAAAGAGTGTGAAGAATTCTTTGAATATTTGAAGAAATGATTAGTCAATGCTCTTATCTTAACTCTACCATAGGGGAATTCACGTTTTTTTATTTATAGTTATGCTTCAAATAAATAACTTGGGTGTGTCCTTATGTATAATGATAGAGTTATTTACTATTAATCACGATAGCTAAAAAACCATGAACAAAACTATCCAGATCATGATATTGAGTTACATGCTTTACTAATTACTTTGATGATATGTAGACACTATCTCTATGGTGAAAAATGTATGATGTATACTGATCACAAGAGTTTGAAGTATATTTTTTCACAGAAAGAACTCAACTTGAGCCAAAGATGCTGGATTGAACTATTCAATGATTATGATTTCACTATACACTACACAATGGGGAAGGAAAATAAGGTGGAAGATTCTTTAAGATGAAAGGATCATGGAGTTTTGAACATGATTATGTTTAAAGGGGATCCTATGTTCATGGATCTAGTAATGATAGATATTATAATAATCATGGAAGGTAAAATGTCAATACATTTTCAAACGGTTTCTAATCCATCATTACTAGAAAGGATAAAATATTCTCATACTGATGATGAGTAGTTTCAAAATTAAATTAAATTTGTGAATGATGGAATATTGATTGAGTTCGTAAATGAATATAGAATTTTGAAAGTTGGGATGTGACTTTGTGTTAATGAAATACCTAATCTAAACAGAGAATTGTTGGATGATGTTCATAGCTCTAATTTCTCTATAATACCTAGTAGTAATAATATGTATAGAGATTTGAAGGAACATTATTTTTGGGACAACATAAAGAGGGAGATTGCTAATTATGTTTCAAGATGTATGGTTGGTCACCAGGTTAAGGCTAAAAGAAAACATCCCAAAGGAGTAATAAAAACACTCCCAATACTATAGTGGAAATGGAATGATATTTCAATGGGATTTCTCATGGGGATACCAAAGACACTTAGAAGAAATGATGCAATATGGGTCATTGTTGATCGTCCTGGAAACTGAGCACATTTTCCCGATATAAGAGAAGATTTACCACATGAACGTCAAGTAAGAAAATATATTAATGATTTTATAAGACATCATAGAGTACCCATGTCAATTGTTTATGATCATGATCCCCATTTAGAATCAAGATTAGGAAAATTCTTCAGTTGGTATAGGATACTGAAATTTTTTTGAGCACTGCCTAGCACCCTCAAACTGATGGATAATCTGAACAAAATATTCAAAACTTAGAAGAGATGTTGAGATATTTCTTACATGACCTTCAAGGTATTTAAGATCTATATTTACCTCGGGTATATTCTTTCTATAAAAATAGCACCCATAAAATTATTCATATGGAACTGTATGAAGCGTTATATGGAACGAGATGTCACAGACCAACTTGTTGGGATGATGTTGGTCGAAGAAAACTCATATGCCCAGAACATGTTGAGAAAACAATGGAAGATGTAGTGATTATCCTAACCCATATCTAAGCATATCAAATTAGGAAATAGATATTTTCTTATATTAGAAGAAATGATTTTGAATTTCATGTATAAGATCATGTTTTAATGAAGGTATATCCATGGAAGGGTGTGATATGTTTCAGTATGATGGGTAAATTATCTACCAAGTACAAGATACCTTTCATAATTCTAGAAAAAATTGGAGTTTCTTCTTATCCTATGGCAATGCTAACATGTCTCTCCAATGATCATGATGTGTTCAACATATCACTGTTGTGAAAATACATGCTAGACCCAACACACGTACTCACATATGTATAAATTGAACTAGAACCTAATATGTCATATTGTGATGATTTATTCATGATACTTGATACTAGAAAAATAGTGTTAAGATACCAAATGAATATGATGGTAAACATTCTATAGACAAATTATAAGAAGGATGCGACAATGTGGGAACCCGTGAATCTTATGATGAAGAACCACTAGAATCATTTTATGTAGTATAATTCTATAAATTTAGAGGATGAAATTATTTGAAGGAGGCGAGAATGTGACACCGAAAGCTACCAAGTTATGTTTCCCATTGAATAATAAAATATCTTTTGTAGTACAAAACATCGAGTTCTATCACACATCGACCAATCCATCTAGACATTATGAATAGTAATATCAAATTTTTGAAAGTATATAAATTTTATTTTTCAAAATGGACTTCATTTGTGGATTTTTAGTTTCAAAATTAGATTAGGTGAAAATAGTTACATAATACCTATATATGTTTAATTTCATTAATTGGAGTAAATTTATAATAATTATATATATATATATATATTATTTTATTGAAATTTATGCCGTCTTTACCCACCTTCTATGTGTATTTGAAAACATTAATATAAAAAAATTTGACCACTTATGTGAATTGAATTTTTAAATTCTGGGAGTCCCAGTTGAAATCAGTAATTAAAATGTGGTTCAATAAGATGAAAATAATTTTTGGCGAATAATAAATTTTGACTTGTCTTTACCACGGTTAAAAGTTAATTTGGAAATTAATGGTAAAAATATATATTATAATTACCATAAAACATGTTCTAATTCTATTAGATAATGGTATTTCGACCAAAATCAACCTTAGGAATATAATATGATCCTTTTGGTCCACTTGGATTAGATTAAGACATTTATTATTATTTTATTTAAATAAGAGTTAAAAGTGTTAAATTCTAAATTTAATAACTAAACCATTTTCAATATTTGGTAATTCCAAAGATAAATTAGACTTTAAATATTAATTAGAAATATAAAAATATTTCCAACATAATGATATATTATTTATTATTTTTAGATATTAAATAATTAAATTTATTTATTACACAATGAGGATTCAATAATTACCTTATAAACAAATGATTACAATTATTGATATTATAAATATACAAATAAATGTAAATTGATTATTTTGATGAATTACACTAATTTTATAGTTTAATATTAAATGTTATGGTCAATTAAATAAATATTTTTTTGAAGTAATAAAGTTGTTATAACTTTCGCAAAAAATATATCAAATAGTGTCATAATTGACATAATTGTGATTTTAAAACAAATATTATATTTTTAATTGATATAATATTCTTAAAATTCTATGTATCTGCCAAAGGAGTTAGATATATTTATATATATCAATAATGAACCATTTTGTGTTCTCTGGGATTTTTATAGTATGTTTACTATCTATTTATTATAATAATACAAGAATACATTGTAACATTTATACTATTTAACTAATAGTTAAATCTAAAATATAAGGTTAATATGGGGACCTAAAACTGTCTAGAACCTATTGGATGAGATTTGTTCGACCTAGAACCAAATTATACTCAAAATAAATCATTTTGGTGCCATTATAAACCAAATATTATTGTATAATAAAATAATATTTCAAGGGTTTCCAAAAGCGACCCTCACCTATCTTATAAAATTGTACTTCCCCTTCTCTCATGATCACACCTCCTAAGACATTTGTAAAGGCTAAAACCAAATAAAATATCCTCCCATGTACCCTCACTTCAACATAGAGTCTTTAAATTGATCATAATGCCATCCTATGGAGCCCTTTTGATATACTCAAAAGGAAACACCCGAAGAAGAGGTAATAATTTCACCTCCTCTTTTAATGTTCTTATATTCTTCCAATTCTTATTTATTTGTTTTCAACATACCAAAATTATAAGTCCTGTACCTTATAAATAAAATTTTTATATTATAAATATGGTACAAACCATATTTATTATTCTATCTATCATATGAATGACATTTGAAAATAAGTGAGTATGTATGGCTTATCGTCTACATGTCGTTGCATTGTTTGTTATTCAAACACTTCATTATTTGGTTTGGTATAATAATGTGTATAACATATGTAGTTAATAAATATATCATTTTATGGATTTTTTATATATGTTATACCATTATATTATATAATATTTCACCATCTATAGAGTTATATTATCACTTGTGCATACGTAAAAATTACCATCTCCATGAACGCGATGAAATTCATTCCCTATCATAACAATTCCGGAATAATTTTCATTTTTTGATTACAATTAATATTTACGAACTTAAGATCATTCAGGATATGAATAAAATACATAGCATCCATAAATAACATGGCTTATTTTACAAAGAATATAAAGGGAAACAAATCAGTAAACACATAAAATGATTATACTACAGAAATATTTTTAGCAAAACAATATTAGAAGATCATATATGATATCATATTTATGTATGTGGTTCTTTTATAATTTAATAATAATTAAGTAACTATTATATTAGAGTTTAACGTACCCTCGATCAAGGAAATGTAAAAGGTAAGTGTTTATTCTACAATATCTTCATTATTCGAGGTTGTTTATATGTGAGTATCTATTAAGACCTCTTTATCATTCACATATATGTTTCTTAAAAATGTATTTAAAACCATTTTTACTATTTAATAGAATATTGGTTAATTTCCCTAATATCTTATTTTTAATTTTTATAAAATGTATTGAATGGATTCATTTCATCATTTTCCAAACAAAATACTTTTTGACCATTTCGATAAATGAAGGCAAGAATGTTTTTTTAACTTATATGACGGGTGCGACTATTTTCCACCATAAAAACACATTCTAAGCATACATTATAAAATTATAATAATATTTTCAAAATAAATGTTTTATAATTTAATTAAATGGATTTTAAGTGATTAAAAAATTTAAATATGTATTACTCTCAATTAGTTTTGATTTTATGTATGTAAACATCCATTGATGGATTTTACACTTGTTTGATGTTGATTTATTATGATAAAATCATCCATATTGTATTGATGGTTTTATGATATATTTGACTATGGATGAATTATTTCTATACCTTATATGGTTTATGGTTAATGTATTACCATTTCATATGATATTTTTAATATCAATGTTTATGTTGTGTTTCAAACTTTTCATATGAGGAATGCTTTGAACATATTGAGTGACAGTGGAAGCCTGATATAGCTCTTCAATGCATCTGTAGGTCTCCTGAGACAAAATTTTTTCTTGGCACATGGACTTGAAAAATCTTTTTTGTAGTCTTGGAATGAGACCTTCACTATGTCGTTATGATGACTGTCATTATGCATTCCATTAAGATGAAATTGGTTATTGAAATTGCATGTGATTATTCGACTATTACAATATCCATGGGAATATGTTAAAAGAATGATTCAAATTATATTTTCCATATTTGGATTATGATTATGTTTAATATACTTATTTTTTAGTCTTATTCATTACCTTTAATGTTTATGCTTAATTATGAATGTTTCCGCTATATTGTTATCCTTACTGAGCATCTATGCTCACCCCTTTCAATGTTTTATTTTTCCTAGGACTTGAAATAGTATATTATGAATGACCAACATGGATAGTCTAAGGGAGATGAATGTGTTAAAAAGATACAAAATGTTGTAGTTTTTCATTTCATAATGTAATGTAAATCATATGTATATATCTAGTGCTTCCAAGACTTCTAAACTAATCAGTCATTCGGGATTCGAAGCTTTCTGATAATGCCAATGTTATGTAATAATTCCCCGACTCGGGTAACTAGGATCAGGGCTTTACAAACCCCAATATGATGTATATTTTTTAGGAAAATAATATTCATACAAAAACCCTTCACTTCAATGATTAAATATAAAGTGTGAGGATTATTTTTTTAAAATTTCCTGATAATGTAACACCAATAAATTCTACAAAAAAAATTTAATTCAATTATTATGTGACACTACACACCATTAATATATAAGAATATAATGTCCTAGGAAATTATAATATATTTATATTATTAAATAAATTTAATATATTTTACATATTGAAATAAACACAATGTATATTTCATCTCTTGATACATTATGTAGAAAATTTTTACAAAATATTTTTTCATGTACAATACGAAGATTTTATTTAACAACAATATATTTTTAATATTTTTATTTTTATGAAAATAAATTCTAAATTTTTCGAATAGAGTGTAATAATAAGACAAAATAACTACTGAAAATTAATATATTACACATGTTTATTAATTATCTATAAAATTATAATAGTATAGGTAAAATTTTAATGAATAATAAATGTTCCTGATAAATAATATTTTCTATAAAGATGAATTAATAATGTTTGGATGATATAAATTTAAATAAAAAATAAAAAAATAAAAAATTTATTGTAAAAAATTAATTTCAAATTTTAAATAATATTATAAAAATTATAATAGGATTATATTTTTGGATTTTTCAGAGAAGATTAATTTTTTGAGGAATTGAAAAACTTATAAAATATCTATTGAAAAAATATTTTTAGTTTAGATAATTTATAATAATAAATTATATAATGAATTGGTATTAATGTAGAATTTTTTCAATCATATACCTATTGGTAATTTTTTTAATGGAATAATTTTGATATTTTATTGTGATAAAATACATTGTTATCATTTAAAAATTTTCACTTTAAAAACAACACTTTCATGGAATGTTAATATGACTAATTTTAAATTAAACACTTCCTCTAATTTGAGATGAATATGAAAAAAAGGATTAAATATTATGTATTGAAATAATTTAAAATTTATAATATGGTAAATATAATTTTTTACAAAAATTATTAGTGAAAATAATTAAAATTAGTCACTACAAGTAAGGTAAAAACAAATTTTCATAGTGGTTAATCCTACACTATAAGGTGTAAAAACACCTACCAATTTTCCAAAACATATTTTCTAGACATATTTTGTCCACTGACACCATTTCAAAGAATTTTATTTATTAGTGGAAACATATTCCAAAAAAGGGACCAATATAAAAAGATACGCAACGAAAAAGACAAATATTGAACATTATATGCATATAAAATCAATAAAGTAATAGGATTTGAAAAAATCATATCTTAAATTATTAATATTATTGTTAAATTTATATATATATTTTAAACATGAAAATTTATTTTAATTTATTGGATATAAAAAATTACATTAATGATTAATAGTCCCCCCCATATGAGTTATTTTGTTAATTAACTATAATAAATTATTTAAAACATTATAATATTTAAATTGAAGGCGATATTTAAATAAATTAATTTACTATATGAATATAAAACTTTTTAAATGTCATAATTTAAAATATTAAATTTCACTTCTTTCATGATAATTATAATTTAAACTAAAAATGTAATGCCAAAATTGACATTAATGATATTCTATAATAAATTATTTTCCATTAAATGATTTAGAATTACTTAAATAATTTAAATATGAGAATAAACATTCCAATAAATATAAATATTAAACATAATACATTAATAATCTAATTTATCAATTATAATGAATATTCTGGCCATGAAATTTAAATAACATTGTTAGCTTAGATTGGGTTAATGCGACGTCTGAGAGAATTACATGCGCTATTATTTAAATTAATATCCAAAACATAATATAATTTTATTTTATAAATATATATAATATTTAGAAATATTTGGAATTTATTTTATTGTATTAATGTCTTTAATTTGAACTTAATGGATAACATACATTGTATATAAAATTATCTACTCTAATAATAAAACTGGTAATAGTAGGGAAACAAATAATTTTGTAAAAAAATTATATAAATGAAATTATTTTTTTGTTAGAGGCTTTTTATCCAAAAAAACCCCCCACCGCATTTATTATTAAATTTTAGATCAACATTATGTAAGATGGGACTCCCAATAGTGATTATGTTTTAGTATTTAAAAGAATGCAACACTAACACAACTATAAAATGGAACTCCCCCTTCCCCCATTTAACCCCAAAAAATCAACATATATTAAATGAAACCTGATTAAATAACATCCCAAAACCAATGCCCTCATCCAATAATTTTTATCGTGTCTTTAAAGACATCCTATTATAAATTTAGTGTAGAAGGAAGAAGGATACTATAAAAAGATTTGATGTTCTTCAACCAGTGTCTTCATTTTATTTCTCTATCATCCCCCTTCAGTTTGTACTATACCATGATTCTAAAACAACAACATTATCATAAATATATTTATTTTATATTATGTAAATTCTTTGACCTTCAAATAAAAACACTTCCATAAAATGGGTTGCATAATCTTCGTTTGTGTGTACAGATGGCTACCACCTCCCAATGAGACGTCCTTAATTTTTCCCTTATAACCATTCAATGATTGGAATACAAAATAAATTATAGTTTATATATGATACATATGTCCTTTATTGAGTATTTATAATTTT
This sequence comes from Viscum album, assembly GCA_963277665.1. Lineage (NCBI taxonomy): Eukaryota > Viridiplantae > Streptophyta > Magnoliopsida > Santalales > Viscaceae > Viscum > Viscum album. Next base: position 1,571,004,003 of record OY728121.1, on the reverse strand, counting down.
TTATTTATTATATCTGATATTAATTATTACCTTTAATTTCATATTAGGTATGATAATATCAATAATTATTATGGAAGACTACCACCTAATAAAGTAATGTGAATTTTCATTAACTAAGGCTTCACAAGGAAGGTGAAAATGAAACTTTTAATGATTATATTTTATAAAAAATATTTATTTATGATATTCATGAATTATGTTTTTATTTAATAAATATAATATTTAAATTATTTTCTTTATTTTTTTTAACTCTCTTAAAGGTGATAACATCATTCATTTATATGTGGACTACTACCTTCATGAAATGTTGGAAATCTATTTTCATCAGAAAACTGAATGGAATATATATATATATTATTATGTTAATGATAAGTTTATTGTTTTCAAATTATTGTTATATAGATGATAGAAATATATAATATATGCAATAACCATATCATTCAAGATGAGAAATGAATGTAAAAACAAGGAAACTAACCTATCAAAAAATGAAATTAATGAATGAGTATTAACAAATGGGTGAGAAGATGTTATAATAATAACATATATCATAATATAAATATTAATAATTTATTTAAAAAGTTAACATTACTCATAAGGACCAGTATACATGCGGTTAATGAGTGTTGATGTAAAAGAATGTGTATGACTGGGTATTTTACCTCATTTTCATCTGATTGAAAAATATTGTAATATCAGGCACCTAATTAAATTAATATGAGGAATATAATATACCATTAACAGGTAATATCATCAAAAAATAATTCTTTATTGCATTTATCTATTAATATAAATTATTTCATATAACAGTGTTTGAATTTGTTGTTACAATGTTGTAATGAATTTCACAATTCCATTTCTTTTTAGTGGATTATAGTACTTCCTTGATGATGTTAATAATATAAGATCATGTGTGTAATGATTTTTAATATATAATTTTTTATTTATAATTACCCTATGTGTATTTAATTTGAAATCTCATAATCAACTCATTTGGTAATTCTCACATAAATGTGATAATATTTTCAATGGTTTAAAAACCAATCATATTTTATTATGCATTATTTAAACTCAAATTTCCATTGAACGTAATTATATGATCATTGTTTAATAAACCAATTAATATTCTTCTCTTATGGTGTTTCATGATCTTTTTCAATTATTTTTACAATTTTTGCACTGATTTTTATGTAATACATATTATAATTTTTCTATGAAATTAAGACTTCATTTCTCTATACAAACAGAAATATGATTTCTTTAAAAAAATTAAAACGAATTATATGGGTTTTTAAAAATTTATAAATTTTTTATAAATGGATATCCACCATTTGTAATCATTAAAAAATGATTTCATTGCAATATTATGTCATTTATAAAATAATTCTTGTTTGGATTATATCAAATATGTGATAAGAAATATTTATTTGACATATACGATATGTTCAAAATTTCCTACCATCATGACATTAAAAATATTCATGTATTCCTTTTGAATATATCAGGTCTTTTTTTTAAAAAAATATTTTGAAAATGAATTATGCAATTATACCTAATTTTTATAGTAAATGACATTCCTAATAAATTTACAAATAAAATAGATATATTAATCATGTATCTTTTGTTATATTTTTATGATATTTCAACTAATTAATCAAAATAACCCAGTATTTCTATAAAAATTGGAACATTTTGGTTCCATAAATATTCTTAGTATTGGTTTTTTATAATTATTTAAAAAATGGATTGTATTGACATTTAATTCATTGTTTCATTATTTAGAAATTAACATCCTTTGAAATATTCACATTATTTGGATCATTAGAAAATATATTTCCCCTAAAAAGCCATATTATATTTCATGGAGAGATTACTTTCCTAAAATAGTTATGTTTTCTAACATATGCTGTTTAATTTGACATTTATTTGAAAAACAAGGGGAAATAATGAAAAATATGTATCCTTTATAGAATTCTGAAATTTTATAACATGTATTGTTTGCAATATACATTGATTATTCGATATATGATGAATGCTTCTAATAGTTATGTAATGTGTTTGAGAACATTTTTAGAAATCCCCTACATTCATTAGTACATTTATGGGGTGAAATAATTCTTCCAAAAACCCTTCATTTTTTTACCCATATATATTATCCAATCTTTTTATAGTGTCGAATGTACTATGTTTTTAACCATCCTGGATAATGTATTGGTAATTAAAGTTTATTTGCACCTAAAAAATATATAATAAAATAATTATCATTTTTCTTCATTCATATTCATTTTTTATAATTATTCATGTGATTTTATCTATGATAAAATATATGGATTCTTGTTATACATATTTTATTAATTAAATATAATTTGTTTTTTTGTTATATATAATTAATTTTTGATACCCAATTTTTTACTAATGTAGTCATGTTAATAATATGGAATGCATTTTTAGAAATATACATGTCCGTGTTTATTATTCATAATGATCCAAGAAAGAATTAATTATACTCACCACTTAACATTTATTTGATCTCACAATTATTTTTATTCTTTTACTAAGATTCCCATGTGTTTTCTGTGATAGCTAAGAAAGTGTATGATTGTGTGAAAAATATTATTCTTGAATGAAATAAGTTTTAGTGCAATTTCTATATTCAATTTTAAATTGTGACTGAATTATATATCTAGTATACCAGACCACTAAAGTAATAGACATTTCATGATGTGTTTCCTTGTATCTCATGGAAATTTAGAGATAGTTATAACGGGCTACTATATTATTTGGTTGGGGTTACTATAATTATTGTTTCTAAAAAATTTCATAGAAATCCTTGAAAAAAAAATGATAAATGAATTAGATAACCTAAATTTTTTAATTTCATTAAATGATTCAGAGAATATATTTAAAGAGATTAAATGTATTTTAAATTGATATTAATGTATGGAATCGTTTTGATTAGAAGGAGGAAATGGTTAACATTGGAGGATTATATTGTTTCAGATATAAGATTTCATTTCTTAGTAATATTTAAGACATTAATGAATATGGATTGAATAGAATTATTAAACGACTTTTTAATGGTGTGCATTATAATTCATATTTTTAATGATTATAAATTATTATAATATCAATTTATTTTTTGAATTTTATTGAGTGAAATGCCATTAGGATAAATCTATGGATGTTATGTATCTAAAATGAATCATTCATTATAAATAAGGATGTATCTTGGAAAAAATAGATGTGAATAATTAAAATCATTATATGTTATAAAATTCGACTCCTACCCATGATATCAAGTATACTAACTCGTCAAAAATTATATTATTTCAAACAACATAAATTTTTTACCATAATGATAAAAATAGGAATTATGTGGAATAAGTTTATCAAAGTTGATAGAATATATTTATAAGGAACCAAATTTACGAATTAAATATTATACAATATTATAATTTGTGTTCTTATATGATGATATTTTTTGTTAATAGTTTTACATAATTTTTTCAAACTACTATAAATTAAACCTATATATTAAATGTGGAAACTATTACTATATACCAATTTTTTCAAAAAATTAATCTCTTTAAAATATAATGATTGATTTTCATGGAAACAAATCAATACTTCCACCATGTAAAATTCATTTCCGTTGGAAATATTTATAACGTGTGAAATATATTTTAATATATTGGATGAGCACAAAAGCTCAGAATGGTATATATAAATGGAAGAAAACCATCATTTCATTACAAAAAATAAATCTCCTAGAAGAAAAATTTCATGAATGAATTTTATTTTAAATTTCTTGTTTATTATCATTATATTAATATAACCATTTATATAAAATTTTTAAAACCATTTATCATCCTAAAACTCATTAATTATAATAGAAAATTCATACACATACCATGGTACATCATCACATAGAACCCTTAATGAATCATTATTGAACCATTATAAATGGAATTACTATTCATGTGACTTCCATCTATAGAGTAAAAAATTCTCAACAACACTATATGGGTGAACCCATCATTTATAATGCCCATAAACCACAAAATTAATTGAAAATAAATATTTGAAATTATTTTTTAAACCCGTAGTTAAATCACATTTAGATATTACAATATTATTGTATTACAAAATCATATTTTTCACATAATATATAAAAATTTATGAAAAAACATTATCAAAAAAAAGTTCCCATTATAAATGGAAATAATGTTTTTTGTTTAAGAGAAAATTTAATCAATCCATGGAAGCTTGAAATTATAAAATATTCATGGAGGGTGAAAATTTATTGTCACAGTTTATGTTAATAATCGAAAATTCCATTATTCATTTCACAAAACATTCCATATAAAACAAGTAAAATTATTCCTTTTCAAAAAAATGAATGAATTTAAAAAATATATAATTTTTTTATCTATATATAATATCATATAAAATAATATCATGATTATTAAACTGTAGGAAAATAATTTTTAATTAAATAATTTAGCATTGTAAAAGTTTTTATTAAATCAATGTATCCTATATCACACAGAAATAATTAATTCATAAGACATATTACGGAATAAAATTTATGTAAACGACAAATAATATAAAAAATATATTCATTACATTATATGTTAAATTGTATTTATATAATCCTCAAAAATAAGGTGGTGTATAACATCATTATATGCCTGTATAAAAAGATATTAAGACAAAATCCATTACCATGAGTCTGAATCATCACGTACAATATTTATTTTCATAAATATTAATCATAGGATAATAAAATTTATTTAGGAGATCCTTTTTAAATTTAGTCCTTCGTTTTATAACATCTTTTAACAATTACATAATTATTTATGTTCATGTTGATTTTTTGGATGATATTTGGTATGTGAGTACAAAATGATTTTCTTATGAGGTTAATAGTTAATCTGGTCAATAGTAAATCATATAAAGAATAATAAATATGATATAATTATAAATATTATTCAACAATTATACTTTCAAATCAAACAATTATTTATGGTTGTGAAAAATGAATGATATTATACTCATGGAGACGGTATGTAATACATATGAGTAAGTAATGTTTGCATTTTCCATGGGGATTATGGAAATAAGGTATGAATTATTTCATCATTAAAAAATTATCATAATATAACTAATATAATATTAATAATTTATATCTAATTACACATATTTTTTTGTGAAATTTTTCTTAAAAATTAACCACATTGCTTCATTGTGTTGACAGTTCACACATACACACAAATGATGTTATCATATTTATGTGACAGGAAAGGTAATAATATAAAAGATATAATATTGTTTAATAAAAAAAATAATAAAATAATAAAATATATAATAATAATCACATCATTATAACTATATTTGAGTGAGAATTATGGAAAATTTATTACATTATTTTTTAAGATGGTTGTTTGTCGTACACTCGAACAATTAATTATTTTCATATTTTATGGAAGATGATAAGTTTTTTTATGATATTAAAATAGTGACATATTATTATATTAATGATACTATGGTTATTTTTTCATCTTGGTTTTGGACGATTTTATGAACGAGGAATAATAAATAAAACAAAAAAAAATATGAATAAAAATGATACATGTTTTCAAAAAATATCCTTTTATTAACACCTTAATAGTACTAAGGGTTGTGTTTTGTATAAAATAATAGATCCATATAATGGGGACAGACTTTAGGAAGTTATATGGAAGGATATTTTATAATCAAAATAGTATTTTATTTATTATTAGAAAAGATGAACATGTTCCCTTTTATATTAAATTGGAGGGGTACTCCTGGAATTTATCATCATATTTAATTAATATAAATTATTTTTTTCCAAAATATATCCAAAATTATTTATTTGTAATATATTATTATTATAGTTAGAGATTCATGAATGCAATAAGATTTTAAAATAATTTTTTTAAATGTTTTTAAAAATAAAAACTTATTGTCCTCTATAATTATTCTGTGATATTTTTTGGGTCATTCTATTTGTTAAATAAAACAATCCTTTATTTTTACAAAAAAGATATTATTTTTATACAATAGTTATTACTCCTATATATGGTTTATAATTTTTTAAAAAATGGATTGTGTTGAAAATCACTTCTTTATTTCATTTTTTATTAATTAGCTTCAAGTTGAAATATTTTTTTCTTTGATCCACATACATTAAATTTCGCATAAATATGAACATTATTTTTATTGGATTTGTTTTTTTTCATAAAAATTATATCATTATTAGATATGGTGTTTCATTTTATTATTAATTCATTAGAATAGAAATATTTATATGTCTGTATCCTTTATTCAATATAGGTATTTGATAATGCACACTATTAATGAATTAAATCGATTAATTTATATATGAGGAATTATTTAGATATATAGGATATGATTTGGGGAACATTTAAGAAATCCACACAATGCATTAATTGTATTATCGGGTGATATAATTTTTCCAAAAACAATTTATTTTTCTATCCAATTTGTTCAAAAATTACTATCAACTGTATTAACATTAATATGATTTCATCTATCTTGGAAATGTTATTGATGTTAAAGGTTTTATGTATGTGGGAAACATGGAATCCAATAATTAAGAATTCCAGTTATTTAGATGAAGTGATTATCATTAAACATGATATTTTTTAAATGATAAAATCTATGGATTCGTTTCATAATTAATTGTTTGATTAAACAGAATATGGGTTTAGTAATTTAACATTCCATATTGATTAGTCCATATTTATTTATATAGTCATGTTATTTAAATTGACTATGTGTTCAGTTATATACCTATATATATTTATAATTATTATATATTCAAGATAAATAATGATATACAAATCTATACCGATCATTTCATATCAAACACATTTTTATTCCATTAACATGAATTACTTTTAGTTTAATGTGACAAATATGCAATGAAATACATGTGGTATTGATGAAATTATTGAAATGAATTAAATTATGTGTATTTTTTTATTTAATTATAATTAATCAATCATTTATGTTTCTATTTTAACCATATTACTAAACAAATTTTCCCATTAAGGTGGGTTTACTTGTATCTTATTCCAATGTAATGGTTGATGTAATATGTTCTAGGATTCTAGGTTCAGGGTTGGTAAACATAAGGTGTTGGAAAAATGTTCATGAAAAATTTATAGATTATGATGATAAATCAAAATGAATAATTATATGATTGAAATTTAATTTAATTAATTTGATAATATATTAAAACTGATTGAATTTATTTTAAAATGAAATTACTATAGATATGCATTTTGATCTGAAGGAGGAAATTGTTGTCATTAGAGGGTGATATTGTTCCATATTTCGGATTTCATTGGTTAGTAATATTTATGATAATAACCAATATGAGTTCAAAATAATGTATTAATGAATATGAAATTTTTTATTATTGTTATTATTTTTATGTTTATCGATTAATTTAATTTCCATTTTTTTATAATTTTATTTATAATAATATCATTAAAACGAATCTAAGATTTTTATGTGCCTAAAAAACATTTTTCATTATTAATAAGGATTTATAAAAATTAAAAATATATTTGAATAATTAGAATCATGATATATTAAAACAGTTTAATCTCAAAAATGATAATAATGAAAATAAATCAATAGAAATTACATAATGTAGAACACTATAAAATGATTACAATAATGTGAAAATTTTTATTAGTCCGATGAAATTTATTGGAGATAATATAATATTATTATAATTTCATCACCTTATAAATTTAATTTTCTATTTCTTTTGAAATAGAATTCAGAGATGATAATATTTTATGTTTTGAGATTTAGGTAATTAAGAAAAACTCACACAAGCTAAACCAATACGTTAAATGTAGTCAATTTTACCCAGTATGAATTTTTTCACTAAATGATACCCTTTAAAAACATGTTTTTCATTTCAGGAAACATCTAAAAAACATTCAATATGAAATGAAATTATTCTTTAACAATATTAAAGAACAATGGAGTTAATTTTAATACCCGATATGAGAACAAACACATACTATGGTATGTAAAAATAGACAATACATTATTATTTAATTAAAAACATGAAAACCCCTTGAAAACACATATAACGAAATCCTTAAATTCTTCCAAAAAATGTAAATATCATTTAATTAAAAATATCATTTATTTATGATTTTGCAAACCAATTATTCCCCTAAAAACTCATTATCACTGATAGAAATTTCATATATTTACTGTGGTCCATAGTCACTTAGAACCCTTATATAACCCATACATAACCCTGAAAAATGGAATATCTATACAGTCAACATCCATCTGTGGTGTAACTATTTCATTGTAGTTAACTCTTGGTGAACAAATAATTTTTAATTTCTATTAAAGAAAACATTAACAAAATTCATCACCATTAGAAAAACACTATAAAAAATGTATGGAAATAACATTCAGAAATAATAATTCCATTTTTGTTCAAGATACAATTTTCCAAAAAAAAAATATGAATCTTATGGAAAACCATATTGAACACAAAAAATAGAAAATAAAAGGGGAGAGATTGTATTTCCTTTAAGAATATATTTTAACATTCAAAGGAAGTTATAAATTATAGAATAATCATGTTGGTTGAAATGCCATTGTCATAGTGTATGATAATAACTGAACTGTGAGTTTTTTTGTTTATCGAAACATTATATATAACATATGTAATAATACTATATTTGGAAACAATTTAATGAAATTAAAAAATAAATAATGTATATTAACTAATATTTTTATAGTAACTTATAAAATAATATCATGAATATTGTCATGGAGGAAAATATTATGAAATTAAATATTTTATCATTTTCAAATTTATTTTTAAATCACAATGTCCCGTAGAAATTTTAATTATATTAATCAAAATCATTATGAAGGATAAACATTAAAAAAATTAGTAACATGAGAATACATAAATTTACAATATGACATGTTAACCTAGATAATATACACATTATAAAAGAAGGTGGGTCTAAAACATTGAAATATGCCTCAATGATAGGAGAATGAGAAAGAATCCAATACATTGAGTCAGACACATCGTATACAATATTTATACTTGTTAATATTAAACATAATTTAATTAAATACTTTATTTAGAACCTTTATAATGTTTATTATTCATTTGATAGCATCCGATAATAATTAGATAACTATTTAACTTCATGTCGGTCGTTTAGCGATATTATGTATATGAGTCCAAAATGAATTTTATATGATCCCAATAGTGAATGTGGTCATTAGTAAATCAACAATAGAATAATAATAATTAAATTGTAATAATTTTATCTATCAATTACAAAGTTTAATAGAACCATTATATATGGCCATGAAAATTTAGAAATATTATAATCACAAAGACGGTTGGTCATACACACACATGAGTGTCGATTCCATTTTGCAATGATCATTATGGAAATATGATAAGAATTATTTTATCATTACATAATGATAATTATATAAATAATAATATATTAATAATTTACTTATATTTATTTATATCATAATTAGGATGTGGTGATGGAAATTGAATTGAATAGCTTCGTGGTGGTTATAGTGCACACGTACGCATGAATGTCGTTATTAGTTTTATATGAATGGAATGGAAATAAAATAAATGATACAAAATTAGTTCATATTTAAAATTAATTCATCAATATAATATATAAAAAATAAATCAATAATTATATATTTTATTTAGATACAATTATGGGAAATTAATTATATCGGTTAGAGGGGTTGTAGTACATTGTAGACGTGAAGGATTAATTGTTTTCCCATTTTCTAGAAGTGGAGATGGATTTAAGAGATGATATTAAAATAATAAAATAATATTATACTGAGGATTATATAGTTATTATTTCATCAACGTATAATAAGACTTGAATGATGTGTAAGAATAAATAATCCTGAATACATGAAAAAAATAATACATTTTCATCAGATAATATAATATCCTTATCAAATTAATATGTGTAAGGGTATTGTTCTATATAAAATAATATATATATATATAATGAGGTTAGGGAATCCTAGAAGTTATTTTGGTAGAAATTATCTAAACCAAATAGGATTTTATATGCAATGTTATTTGATGTAGAAGTGAGTTTTAATATGATATGGGAGATGTACTCTTTTAATTTATCAACATATTAAATTATTATATTTTTTTACTCAAATAGGTCCAAACCTGGTTATTTTCAATATAAAATATGTATGTGTTTAATTTAATTAATCCATCAAAAATAATAAATTTTCCATATAGTCTAATCCTTATCTAATTATTATAATCATTATTTGACCTCTTTAAATATAACTATGATGACATGTGTTTTTATACTTTGTTGGTTAATATAGATTCTATAAAATAGCAATAAAAAAATAGATCATTTATGGATGTTTAAACATTATCTTAATTATTTAGAAATTTTTTATATTTTAATTAATTTTATATCATTTCATAAAATACTATTTATTTTAATATTTTTAAAATGGAAATTTTGACACTATTAATTACATGAAATTTTAAAAATATCATAAAATCATGATAAATTATCCAAAAATACTTTAACACATCCAAAATATGTTAATAATGTTTATAAAATTCGTTGAAGAAATTAATTATTTCTATTTATATTTATTTTAATATTTTAACATCATGTATTGGATATTTCCCTTCATTAAACAATTCCATATTCATCATTAGACAATATTTTAATGTACGAATTTATTCCCTAAATTTTATAAATAAAATTTTCAGACATAGATATATATTTTATCTTTCAAAATAATATTTATTGTAGAACATATAATAAAATTACTATATGATAAAGATGTTATAGTTAAGAAAAACATGAAAAATAAAATCTATTTGTTATCATTAAATAAAATATTTTAAATTTCATAATCTCATATAAGTGGAATCCAATAGCTATAATTTATACCCAATGATTACTTTGGTCGAAAATAAATGATAATCTGAAATTATTACAATTTTTACTTTCATTTTAGAATATTTATACTTTTATTTTTAACCTTAATTACCAAATTTACACATAACTATTGTAATAAAAATTTAAAATTATACTATTCATATTTTTTCAAATTATAAGATTCATATTTAATGAATTTGAAAATCATAATAAAAAATATTGAATAATTTTTTAAAATTCAAAAAAAATATTATTCAAAAATTATTTATAAATTATCCCCTCAAACGGGAAAAAACGACTTGTTTTTCTAAAAAATGTTCTACGGTTTTCAATGTTTTTATATCTATTGTAAATAAGATTTTGAATATAATTTCCTGAAATATTTTAAATTATATATTTTTTATCCTGTTATCCATTAGAATGAATATAAAATAAAATTTTACACTATAAATTATTTGGTCCAAAGTCTTTTTTCAATAAAAATTCAATATATTCACAATTCATCAAAATTTAATTCTGTTATAATAATATCATATATTATACCAATGAAAATTTTGATATACCAAAATAAATGAAAAATTTTATTTTGTCAAATATAAAATATAATGGTGTCAAAATCTCTAATTAAAATAAGTAATCCACCAAAAGGTGGTAGTACTACTTTTATAAAAATACAGTTTTTATGTATGAAACAAGATTTATTATAATATCATTAATAGAAAATATATATTATGAGTTCTAATAATTTTATTTTATTATATATATATATATAACAATATTAAAATTCAAAATGTGTTATTTTATTATTTTATTGGTATAAAACTCACATATTCACATTTATGTAATTTTCTAAAAAACAAATTCCACTTATTTTCAAAGAATGGGTTATTTTCATTCGTAATTAATTATTCAATAATGAGGAAATTAAATATACAGGTCTTTAACATGTTTTTGTATCTTATTTAATATTTTTCACACAAACCATTCTAATAGATCGGATATGTATGTGATATTTAAATAATAAAATTTAGTTGTCTGATTATAGTCAACGTGGAGTATTATGCAAGCTATCATGCATGTTGTTACCTTAAAAAAACTATATTTCACATTATAACCACATTCATAATTTGATTCTTTTATGTTTTAAATCTTAATAACAATCTTGAGGTTTGACTTTTCAAAATATATTTGTTGAAATCCCACATCAAAAAAAAGTTTCGTGAAACATCCACATTAAAATAAGGAGTAAGATGTAAGAAGGTGACATGTGATTAAAATAATAGGGTTTCATATAGAAAGATAAGAAAAAATATGAGTTAAATAAAAATAGTTTTTTTGATGGAGAGTGATAGATTATATGATTATGAGAAATATAACAATCCTAAAACCATAAATTTATAACAGGATAAAATGTCATCAATTTCATAGTTTTAAGTGTAATTGAATGAGGTTTTTGGTTTAATATCCATTTCATAGTGTTGAGAAATTATATTACTACATGGAATAAGAACATAAGGAAATATACATACTTGAAATGTATAGTTTCTTCCATTAATCAATTTCTTCAAAAAATCATCTTTTTCTCCAAATAATGAGTGTTTAAGATAATTTTTTCATTCATTTAGCAATAGAATCTAAATTTAAATATCATTTAATCCCCAATAGTTCAAAAATATATTAATAATATATTTATAAATTAACCAATACAACAATGGTTACAATAATAAATTATTATTCCCCAAAAATAATAATCCTTTATATGGTTAAAAAAATTTATATACAAAATTAAAAAGTAATACCCAATGTTCATTAAAGAAACTCTGTAAACAAATATTGATAAAATTATTCAATCATATTGTAGATTAATATTTAACCCAATAAATAAATTAATCATGTATCTTCCGAGAAATTTATTTTGAATTATAAACAAATATTATAAATTACTCATGATGTTATATAGAAAATTTTAATTTCCTAATAATCCCCATGATATACTAGCCATTTCCATATATTAAATGAGTAAACATAAATCAGAAATTAAATAATATATCATTATATTAAATAATTAAACATTTATTTATAAAATAAAATCCCATAATATTTAGTTACCCTTTATAATATAGAGTTCACAGAATTACAATCATCTTCCAAAATTACATTAATCTCATTATCGAAAAATCATTTCTAATCCCAATGTTGTCTATGAAAAATATTTTTCAGAAATGATCTTATAATTTATATATAATATGTTTTTAATAAAGGGAAACAATATTAAACTTTCAAGTACATCACGTCCACTAGTGGTAGGTAATGCACCCTTTTAACCCATCGATTTTCGGTAAAATTTCCACAAGCTTATCAGATGCAATGAGTTGTCACATTGAATGTGGGTTGTAATTTTTTCTAAAAATATAAATATTTAATCCTTATAAAATCTCAAAATATTGGAGAAAAATACACTAAAAATTTAACTAATATATTTTAACCTCGACAGTTATTTAAATCCTTTGTTATGGTATCCCAAAATGTAATATCCCATAATTACCTCAAAATCAATAATTTGATAACCCCTTAAGGTTATTGATACAATTTTAATATTGTCCAAAAAAGTATATATTAGTGTTACTCAATTAAAGTTTTCACATAAACAAAATAGGGGTCAGTTATGATGCAAACTAAAATTCATCCAATCTACTATCATTATCAAAAGAGTATTTATACTTTTAATCATTTTATCATCATTGATCTAACAAAACTCTTGAATTCCATATATGTATACATATTTATAATTAAAAAATATTTATATTCCATTCACTATATTTTCTAACTTATTTATTAATAATTATTACATATAAAAAATATATAAATCAAATCATAATATTTAATAATTTTAAATTATGATCCAAAAAATAATCCATGGATTTCATACTTCATTTATAGTTTTGACATCATAAATTGTGGTAAAATTAGTTATTTATTAGTATATATAAATGTGTTTCTACATATCCCATTAATAATCATATTCCTATAACATTGATTTTCTTAATGACCATACTCCCACCATTTAATTAGTAACCCAGTTGGAGATTCGTTCAATTTCATGGGGTCAAAATGACACATCCATTTTAATTTTTTTATTGTTTCATTATAAAATCAGAAAAAAAATTTAAAAACCATTATGAAACACATAAAAATTTTCCTAGGTGTTTATATTAACTTTAATGAAACATATGTCGTTGAAAATATTTATTTTCATGGTAAATTTTACCGAAACATCCACAGTGATTCAGTTCTCTCATTTATCATACGTTAGAAAACTATCCAATGTTAAATTGAGTAATATTTACACATGATAGTTGGATTATAATATAAAAATTAGTTATTATTAAAAATAAAATTCATTCATCTTCTTAATTATTGAACCAAAACATTTGTATTCATATCAATTGTTAAATTGGTTCATATGGGTCAATCATTTTAATAAAACCAAAAAGGATAGTGAGAGGAATAAAATCATAATATACCATCTTATGAGGTTGATAAACACTAAAATATATTTATTTTTGTTATCTCAAACACCATAAATTTGTCTAAAATAATATGGAATCTTCCTACCATTCTAAAAATTGTTGTCATATATGACTCGTAGCTTATGATTAAATAACATCTTAACCACTAATGTTATCTTACCCATACGTTGATAACTATAACAATGACTCATCCTAAAATATTACATATTCTAGAACATATGAACTATAATTATAATGCAGGGATATTATTAGTTTATATTTTTATGTCATTATGAAAAACACTTATAAATTTACCCCAAACATTACATGTGGACTCATTTACATGGTATCATATTTTTATCCAATGGAGACCAATTAAAAAATAATGATTTATTTTCATGAAACAAATTCAATATATTCATAATGACATATTATTTTTTCCTTTATAATATTATATATATCTATTTAAAATATTTTAAAACTTCATTATAGCACATAATCTTAATAAGTGTTAAAAAAATTGGAAAATCATTACCTTATTAAAATCATGAAAACCAATATATTTTTCTCATGAAAAAATATAATTTTACCCAAAAAGGTATATCTAATTATATTAAAAAGATAATTAATTTTAAACATTGAAAACAAATAATTCTAATAAAACTCAGTAGAAATCATATAAAATTTATGTACGTACCTTGTAACATCATCACATTGGTCAATTATAGAACCCTTATTGAACCTTAAAAACTTGAATAACTATATGGTAGTCTACCCTCTCTAAATTACCTGTAGTTTTGAATCACCATTTGGATGAACCAATAATTTATAATTTATATGGAAAAGAAAACAAAAAAATTATTTCATTATTTTAAGAACACTTTTAAACTCGAATGAAAATAATATTATGATATTACAATATCATTTTCGTTCAAAATTTGATTTTCAGCATAAAATACATCATTAGTTTGAAAACCCATTTTCAAATAGAGAAATAATCAATGGAAATGTATATAGGGTTTTTCATTAAATATTTATTGTAATATTATAAAGTAATATTGAAATTAATGAATAGTTTTTGGGGAAGAAAAGTTATTATTTCCATATATGTTATTAATAGATTAATCCTTTTGTCATTTGAAAAAATGTTTCATAAAATCATGTAAAAATATTCATTTTTAAAATGAATTAATGAAATTAAATATAGAAATACAATTTTATTTTTTAATACTTCAATATTAACTTAAAAATTAACATTAGGAATATTCTTAGGGTTTTTAATATATTGAAATGAATTATTTTAACATTTAAAAATTGATCATTAAATCAATTCATCCCATATAAAATTGAAATATTTGATTTATAAAACTTATGAAGAAATAAAATTTATAAAATAATTACATAAAATGATAATAAAAAATTTCATGATCTAATATATAATAGAGGATTTATAATAACTTCATATATAAGGTAGTTATATGACATAAAAATATTTTTCAATGAAATTATATTGAGATGAAATCCCTAAACATGAGTATGAGTCATCATGTTCAATTTTATATTCCCGAATATTAAAACTATGTTAATTATTCACTTTTTTGAGAGAATTTTTTCAATTTTTTATTTCATAAAATAATATATCAATTAGTTAATTAATTATGTTCAGGTCAGACGTCTGTATAATATTCAATACTTGAGTCAAAAATTACATTGGGTTTATGTAAATATTCATTGTTACCATAATTAAATCCTCTAAATATTTATAATTATGACATAATTATCAAATAAATTCAATAATTATACATTTAAATTTTACCATTATGATTGGTTATGAAAAATAAACATTGTTATAATCATTGAGATGGTAGGATGTACGTAATAATCACAAATGTTTCCATTAATCGAGGATCGTTATTAAAATATTATATGTATTATTAAATATTTTACTAATTATAATAAATTTTTTATATCATATTTATCCTTTTAGTTTACTTATATATATAATCGATGTGATTTGTTGATGAAAAACGAATCACATCGCTTCGTGCAGGTGATTGTTTACACATACACACAAACAAAAATATAAATTTTATGTAAATGGGATGGTGAGAACATAAATGATTAAAAATATTATTTAATAATGAAAAAAAGTTCATTAAAATAATATATAAACAATAATTCCATCATTTCCACGAGTCTTGAGAGAAAATATGGAAAATTAATTATATCTGTTCACGAGTTGGTAGTCCATTGAACACATGAATGAATAATTATTTTACAATTTTATGGAAGTGTAGATGGAGTTCAGTGAAGATATTATTATAATTACTTCAATTTATACATAGTATAATGGATTTATAATATCTTCACGGTGGTTGAGTTTTTCATGTTGGTTGAAGAAGAAATAAAATATAAATACGTGATTAAAAATGATACCTTTTCTTCATAAAATATTCAATTATTAACGACTTAATATAATTGAGGTTGGGGTTATTCCTAATATAATATATTTATAATTTCGATAGGGAATAAGATGTTCTTCGGGTAGATCACGACTGAAAAAATATGTTATTAGGCATGAATAAAAGATAATAAGAAGTTCCCTTTAATTTGATAGGGGTGACACACTTTAATTTCAAGAAATATTAAATTAATATAAATTAGTATTCTATAAGAAGGGTTCAAAATAGAATTAATAATACTATTGGATGATTATGGGACTACATAAATTCATCAAAAAGTTATTAGATGTGTTTTTACTATTTTTTAATCCTCATCCATTCTTAATCCTTATTGAACCTCATTCATTCTTATAGTGACAACAAATGTTTTTACTCATTGATGGTTAAGATAGTTTTTTGAAAATAATGGTACAAAAAAATGTATCATTAATGAAATTTGAAAACATATCAAAATTGATTTCATTATTTTATAATTTTATTAACTATACGTCATTTAATAAGATCTTATTTATTTTAATATTTCACTAATATCAATTTTGACAGAATTAATTAGCTGTATTTTGAAAATATTAATTAATATATGAAATATAAGAAGAAATTTGTTTAACACATAAATAACATGTCATAAGATTCTATAAAATTCTGGGAAGATATTAAATAATTCAAATTATATATATTTTCAAAATTTTAAATTCATATATTTGATATTTCCATTAATCAAACAATTTCTACATCATTTTTATAAAAGTTTTAACTCGTTGAATATATATTCTAAAAGTTCAAAATATAATTGGATCATGTGAAAAAATATTTTATCTTGAAAATTATTATTTTTAGTAGAATATAACTTATATATAACCCTATATTAAAAAGTATATAGCTATAAAAATCATTAGTTCGTCATATTCGACTTTTCATTAAAAAATATTTTCAACCACAATGATTCAAAAAACCACAATCATTAGGTTTTAATTACATAAGAAGGTAGATTTCAATATAATTTCACTAATTTAAAACATTTAGGACAACTGTTAGGGTAATTTTATAAAATTTGAACATTAATTTTTACCCTTAATTGATCTATTAACCCTAATTCACGGTAGTAAATATTTCTTATGTTACTATTCATATTTTTATAAAATAAAATAGAACTATTTAAAAAATTAGAAAAATATTAATCCAAATATAGAATCCAATCTTCAAATTTCATTTTACATATGTTTTTATACTTGTTTAATAATTATTCACGTTGATGGAATGAAATAATGAGGTTTTAAAGAGAATATGTTCATAATATCCCAACGTCTTTATATCCAATTTAAACATGATATTGATTAAAATGTGTTGAATTATATATACTAATAAAAAAACGATAAAATTCTATATTAAATCAAATAAAATAGAAAATATACCACAATAATTTTTGAAGACAAAATATATATTTTAATTAAAATTCAATAATTTCGAAAATTCATCAATGCATGAAACTTATCTGAAAAAAATAAATACTTCAAAAAAAATAAATTTTGAGGATCTGATTTCAAATGATTATTTTTTAAAATATAATTTATAATAATTTAAATAACAATTTTTAAAAAATTTCACTGTTAAAAGGAGGTGAAACTTATTTTAGATAAATACCCTTTGTTTGTGTAAAACATGATTTTTTATTATAGAATATCTAGAAAAAAAACCTGTTGAATTTTTAAAAATATATTAAATATATATTAAATATATATATATATCATGAATATAATCCAATAAATTTAAATGTTTATTTTAATAGTATAAAACCAACTAGTTTTCATTTAAATAGCCTTCCAAAAATAATTTCCTTTTATTATCAAAGAAGGTTATATTAAAATTTATAATTAATTTGTTATAATATAACTCATAATATATAGATGGGTAAACCATTTTTTTATTTTTTTATTCATCATATACCCTCTATTCTAACGGGCATGTTATATTATTAACTCTCAAATAATAATATTGAATTTTTTATTTAAGCTCATTGTGGTGTATCATTTACACTATCTAACATATTGTTTCTATATAAAAACTCAGAATTCCAAAATAATATCCTAAGAATATAGTAAAAAAATTTAAATATAAATTATTATTAAATTCCTCATTTCAATAGTAATAAACTATGGTAACTATGTTTTACCATGAGTTATATTTTAAAAACTAAAATTCTATTCAACATTAAACCCCTAAATATTTTTAAGTAATTTTTAATATTTTTAGAATTAAAATTAATGATTTAGTTTATTTATAATGACTTTCCCCATAAAATAATATATTGATGAAATTTAATAAAAAATGATTCTATTCATAATATTTTAATATTTTTTAATATATATATATATATATATTTATTATAAAAATATAATGATTTTAATCATTATTGTAAAAGTTTAATTAACTTAATCAATGTTCTTTATTAGTTGTTGAGGAAATATTAATTCAAATATTAATATAACATAATAAATGAGAAAAAAATATTATTTCGAATTTGATATAAATTTTATATTAATAAGTTCAATAATATTTTCTACAAATATAATGACTATTAAAAAGTTGAATCTAATTATTTAATTACCTAATTATTTATATTTATATTTAAAGTGATTAATAATGTTTTTATTATAAAATAATTTTATTGATAGTTACCTATGTAAATTTACAATCCGTTTGTATGTATATATTAATTATAATATTTTGACTTTAATAATAGTTATTCAATGTATACCCAGTTAATGTTTAGGTAATAAAAATCTGATATGTAATTGCCAGGTGAAACAACTGCGAATATGTTTAGAAGTGGTATGGTGAATAATATCAAGGGGAAAAAATTCTGGTATATTGGTAAACATATCGACCTGATAATATATAGGTAAATTAGTTTTAACAAAATGGTATTACTGATTTTGATGTTCTAAAAACATGGTATGTAGTGAATTTTAATGCCAAATAAGGTCAGATACTCAGATTCGTCATTAAATAAATTTCACATCACATTTTTGATAAGGTTTAGATAGAATATATTTTTTATGTAAATTATAGTTGTAATATTTTAAAATATCATGATATTATCATCATCATAACATATTATAATATATTTCTATATATTTCTATTTGTAAACGTAACTACACAATTTATTATCATGTTTCATTATGATCAACCAATGAAAAAAACGAATCCACAATGTTCAAGGGTATATCATAATTAATAATATTATTCTTCCTCAAATAAAATTTTGAGAAAATACATCAATTTGAAAAACACAAACAAACACAAAAAAAAATATGTCATGTTTTGGTAATAGTTTCTCTTAGAAAATTGGGAAAATAAATCAATAAAAACGAAAAGTTCCTCATTTCATTCTTTTATACAACTGATGTATAGTCTTAAAAATTACATATATGAATATATATATACATTTTTATAAAAACTTCATATTAGTTTTGAAAAAAAATTCATTTATGTTTATATTTCTCAAGCTATAGGTGTAATGTATTTAATAGGATTATTGGACAAATGAATTTTGTGTAAAAATTGATTTCATTTTTAATATCCTTGAATGATCATTTATTTTTCACCATATATATATATATTTAAAAAAATTATAATATATCAATAATTTATAGTGTAGTTTTTCTAATTATGGAATTCATACCAATGTGTGTGTATCTAGAATTTCTCTATAATGCTTCCATCATTAAAAAAACATCATTTTGAATATTTTATATTTAGTGAGAGAGGGAGGGGTTATTTTAGATGTTTCATTTAATAGTTGATATATATAATAGAGTTCAGTTATCATCAGTTGAGGGAAAAATATTTTTGAACAGTCTGTAAAAATAATCGAAACATTCCGGATTTCTATTTTATGATATCAAGAAAAACTATATTCTATTTTATATGATATTTTGAAAAATGAATTTCACTATATGGAAAACTCTTTTAAAATTATTCCATTAAAATATTTTCAAAAAAATGTATTTTTTAATTAATCTATCCTAATAATCAATATTTTTAATATAGATCATATCATAGGGAGTTGGTTTGAATTTATTTGTTCGTAAGCTGAAATTCCAATATAATATATCATCTTTTGAATACAATTATTTATTTTAGACAATAGAACTTAATATGTTTTTTATATTATTCATATATTTCAAATAATAATATATCTATTAGTGTCATTTATTCTTAAAATTCTATATTACCATGAATTATTTTTTATGTTATGGTTAAATGATTTTATAATAAATATATCTTTTCATGATAGAGATTTAATGGTTCCTTTTCAAAATACAATATCACTAAATGTATTTCAATTATTCAATATAGAAATACTTCTGTTAATTTTTATCATATTGAATTTCATGGATGTTATTTATTTTATAATTATTTAATGTGTCTTTTTAGTGATGTTGAAAATTTGAAATGAAATATTTTTATGTAATTTATAGGAACTTTATTCAACTAAAATTGTATTATTTGAAATTGGCTCTAGTATAATGTAATTTATAATGGTGGATAGAGATTAAACCCAAACCTGATGTGATAAATTTTAAAATGAAATGTGTGATCCCTTTATAGATCATAAATATTTCAGATGGGTAGCTGGATTTATATATGCTAGATGATTCTCATTGGATATTATAAGCGAATGATATTACTTTATTATGATTTACATGATTGTTATTTAAAATTTTATTTTGTATTATTAAGATAATTATTTAGGGTTTTATATTTTAATGAAATTTTCCCTAAAAATTTTCCACCGTCATAATGAATGTTTTGATCAGATAATGTTTTTTGAATAAATGTCGTCTGAAAACCCTGTATTTTTAAAAAGGGTAATTATAAATGTATCTAATTATGATCAATGTTTTATATTGAAACACATTAAAGAGGACCTTGTGTATTTTTTTAATAAATGGGTTATAAATTAATTTTAAAACCCATACTTTGTTTTTGGGATGAATGTATGTTTTAATATTATGCTAACTATGATTATCATTGACTTAGATCTATTTTGGACGTAAATATAAATTCTAATTCTTATCTGGAGTGATGTCAGTGCGTTGTTTAAGGCATTTATTTGAGTGAAATTTCTGGAGAATTACTTTTAATAAATATCATAATATTTTTATCATGTAGATATATCTTTTTATTATTATATTGATAAAATATTTAGAATTGGTGTTTTTATTATATGTATATTTTTTTCAATTTGGTTTCATCAATTATATAAAAGATTAAACGAATAGAACACATAAGTTGTTTTTATTAAAAGAATTTGAACTATTGGATTTTTGGAATTGTACAAATGTTCACCATTGGAAAATAGTAACACCATATTATAATATATATGAACCTATCAATGACATGAAAATAATATAGAATTATACAATTGAAGGTATGTGTGAACAGTGGAAACATATTATTATATTAGTATTTTACCAATTCCTCAATGAAATTACATTAGAAAAACATTCCGAAAAAATATTACATGGATATGAAGTAAAAATATGATATCCATTAGATAATTTATAATTATGAATTTGTGATAATTTTTTTATCCCTTATAGAAATAATTATTGGATTTTCCTCATCAGAATGGAAAACACTTTTAAGAAAAAATAACATCGAGACATTAAAATTTTCTTCTATTATGATGTATTTAAATAAAAATGTATTATTAAATTATTTAGATTATTTATCAATTTTTATAAATAAAATTTTTAATGATAACATTTATTGTAAAATGTTCAAAACATTAAGAAGATATACAATAATGTTAAAAATTAAACCATGAAAAGCAATGAATGTTTCCACATTTAATACATTTTTAATATAAAAAATTAATAAAATTATAATGGAATATAAAGTGATATATATATATATTAAAAAATATTTAATAAATAATAATATGAATAAAAAATTATATTGAATAACAAATGTCATAATCCCATAAATCAAAGATAATTTCATGGGGATAAAAAAATATTCTTTAGGATCCATAACATTATATCATCATAAAAGGAATAATGAAAAATTTCAATATTGTTTTTTCTAATGTGATATGGACCATGAAATAATAAAATAGATCCAAATATATTACTATGATTCATTTAAAAAAGATACAATAGAAACCCATTATAATCACAACTATCAACATCAGGGGAACTCCCCTATAAATTGAATGAAATTGAGTTGGTGACCCCAGCTAGAAGTGTAACGTAATCATTTATAGAGTGATCATCGATATGACAACTAGTCTCCATAATTTTGATTATACAAATATATTATTGGTGATAAAAAATATTTATATTATCATTATATTTATTATTAATAAATAATTATACATAATATCATCCAACGAGTTACATTATCTCACAAAATAGACCATTTTACATGTATTCACTCATTAGATAAAATATAAATTCATCCCATATAGGGGAATGTCATTAAAAAAGAATAATCCAAATTATCTTAAAGAATTGGTTACACAACCATCATGAAAAACTATTTTATAAAATGAAAACAATGTATAAAGATAATTTTTTAAGAATATGCCCGATAAATTTCATCAAAACATTTTGGAAAACAATGAATATATTTAAAATCAATTGATATATGAGAGGAAAAATAATAATAAAATATAATTTAATATAAATAAAAAGAATAAATCTCTATATATATTACCATTTAAAAACATGAACTAACATCACTGAAAATAAATTCAACCAAAAAATAAATTAATTCATAATCTGGTGTATTTAAACTGTTCCGCATAAATGATTTTACAAACACTTGGAAAATGTAAAATAAAAAAAAATTTAAATTATTTTAATACCTTAATGATGAGAAAGGAAACCAATGAAATTTTGTTAATAACCCATCAATGGAATCAAATATAGGTGTACCAATAAAAAAATAGAAATTAAATTTCACCAAAAGTCGTGATATTATAAATGAATATAATTTCAAAAAACTATACCTAAATCAAATAAATTATTTTTCAATTAATATATAAATTTATGTAATGAACAAATACTACAAATAACCGATGTAAAAAAATACCTATAAAAACTATTTAAAACCATAGGATTAACAACCATGTCCTTTATGGTACATCAGAAATGGGTAAAGAAAAAGGAAAAATATAAAATTTGGAAAATGGAATGTAAAAGAGTTTTATACCTTCTAAATAAAAATTAAATTTATGTTAATATTGTTTAATACATCTAAGTAGGGTATAATGTCCAATGTGATCACTCTATGTTGTCCATTAAAAATGTGGAGATAATGATGGAAATAAGAATATATACATTTGTGTTATGTTATAATTTTCAGCAAATTAGAAATAAAAGTACATCCAATAGTTTTGGTATGTAGTTTAAAACTATACATCCAATAACAATAATTAGATAAATCATCCATGATGGATAAAATGTATGATTCTCCATGTAACAAACCAACTTGAGTAACCCTAAAACCTATCACCCAACATGATTCTCCATATTCCCAAATCGTATTTTAAGAACTCGGGTTTAACATAGAAATGGATCCATTAAATTTCATTTTAAACCCTTATTTTGCCCCAAATCTGTATTAAAATTGAGTTAGTTAAGGTCCCAACATTTTCTAGGGCTTTTTCAGAGCACAAAAACCTTCTTTTGTGAAGAATGTCCCTGTCGCATGGTTAGTGTAAACAATGTGGGTAAGGAGCACTATTAGATATAATTATGTAGATAGTTGCATTTTCAAGTATTGTCTTATTGCACGGTTGGCACTTGGTTTACCCAACCACGCGCCCTAACTAGGCGATGCCCCATTATCTCTAGGTAAACATGCATGGTTTTCACACGGTTTGGAAAACAATGTAGGCATACTGGGCACCTGAAAATATTTGGGCAATTTTAACATTTTATACTTAATAATATAATATAACTTCCTCATTCCTCATGTATGATTTTCCTATGGGACTAGAATACATTCCTCTCATTTTTTATCTTCTCTGAGGGCTAATCTTTGGGTCATGATATCTCCTTCCAACAAGATACATTTGATCCTTTTCATATCATGTTGGATTTGAAACTATAATTACTCCAGTTTGATTGAGCCGTTATTACTCACTCTTTTCCCCGACATAATATTATAGGTGTCCTCATTTTTACCTTTTTATCAAATATAATCCATTCTAAAACAAATCATATGTCGATACATGAGGAGAGAGTCATACATGCCTAATGTGGGTGGTCTATTACTCACCCCTCATGTTTTTTGATTTTAGAATTTCCATGTAGGGCGTGAAGATAACAATGGCTGTCATTTATGGAATTGTTATTACATTATTATAATGATTATAATCATATTATTATTTTCATTTATTTTATGTGATCCTTTAGTAGTGGTTACGACCACAACTCATTCTGTCCCATATTGGGAATCTCTACAAAATTATCATTTTAGGGTGTTGACTGCGTTGAACAGCCGTTAGGTTGGGCCTTGGATTTACACTTCTACTGTAATTATTATCTATATTAAATGGATTTATTTTAATTGTGAATTGAATAATTGAAAGTAAAATGTATTCTCCCCACTTTAACTGCAAATGGTAAGTGCTTCAGTTGAAAATTAAATGTGAAATGGGAATTTACAAGTAAACTAGGTATTTGAAATTTCCTTATTCAATATAAATAAATAATATATTTATTATCTATAGTAGGATATACCTTGATGATGGAATATAGATGTGTGATAATTAATTATTTAATATTCCTTATATGGATTGAATTATTGTTTCATGGATAAATATGCCAGTCACATTAATGAAAGGAAAGGCTCAAACCAAATGGACTTATTGATTAATTATTACATGATTAAATGGTTTCATTCTCAATTATCCATATCACACTAATTAAAGGTAAGGTATTGAACCTTATAAATTGTTAATGACATCATTATTAAATAATAGTGGCCTAACTCGAGCTCTCCTCGAATTCCATAGGGAATTCCTTGATCACTCGTGAACCACATTCTAATTCAAGGATTATGTTTTCTTTAGTTGAAACCCACGTAGAAGCCAATTCATATATATCCATTGATGCTCTATATGACACCATTGGATCCCCTCAATATTATTACATGATGACTTAGATACACTCTTGGATATATCATTGGCATGAAAGCTCCATGGTTAAAGCCCATTTGACACAATCATTGCTTATCCCCATTTTTCATTGGATGAACACCATAGATTTGTAAGGAATATTATTTTCAAATAACATGGACTATGCTTTATGTATTATACTATTGTCCATAGTGAAGATATTGTATGTACTAGTTTGTTTAACATTGAGGTATATTATTCATAGATTATTATGTTGGAACTTCATTGTTAAATAACATTACCGCTTTCCTTGATAAATCATGGAACCTAATATGTTGTTAACATGTGACTTAATTATTAACTGATAACATTCAAGTAATAAATTTGTTACATATTAAGACACTAGATAAGGGATGAATTAGGTGAATGAGAATTTAGATTTGTTGTAAATATTTACATTATATATTCACACATTTACATTGTTACATTCCAATTACAGGGGATAAATGTTATAGTCACTATTGGTGGTAGCCCACTATGAATTATCTAACACCCTCTCTATGAACGGTTTAGTAGCTGTGGAAGATTACATGAATGAAGGAGTTGATAAAGGGAATCATGTGACTTCAAACACTTTATTTCTTTCTTTTTTTACGATGGATATTCATTGGAGAATATCAAGTTAGATCTCAAGATACTTTGAATAGTCATACGATTAACATTATAGTATTTTGAAAGAATGATTTTCATGTGGTATTTTATACATATTTTCTAATTATCATGTGACATTACATATCATCAACAATTATTCAAGTTTATTAAGTTATTTTTATCTTGTCCATATATGAATTTTTCTGCATCCCCTATATACTTATATTGATTCCGCTTTTTTACTTTTGTTTAAATTTATGTGTTTCAACACACTATGGTAATGGTGGAGTTGTTTCCCCATGGAAACACCCCATTCCCTCAATGCTAATCAGTGGTCTCTAGAATTTTGGGAGATGCTCTTGAGTCTATGTGGACTACCAGGATCAGGGAATCTATTAAGTGGCATTCGTGTCCGAGATGTACGAATACAATATTACATTAGTTTGGTTTTCTTTTATTGTTATAAAATTGGGATACAATACATTAAATATTATAAGATCTATAGAACTTGGTCAAAAACCATTCTTATTCATCACGAACCAAGGTTCAGGGTAAAATCCAATTTATCCAAAATTATAATTGTTGGGTTGTTTTTCATATTACATTTTGAATTATTTTACTATTGGGTGACAAACATTGTATCTGGTGTTGTTGATTATTATTATAACAATGATTCTATATAATCATAGGCCCGATGATACAAGGAAATGGTGAATTTTTACCTGCATCATTATTGGAACCGTTAATTCTCATGTCATGCCTATTGTCAAGAAATATAGTTGGATTTCACTACTTTTCATTTCTTGATATGAGTTTGGTTATTGAGCGATGATGTGATTTTTAACATATTCTTGTATTAATCATGGTTTAGATTGGGTGATTTTCTATCACAATTCATGATGTGCATGGGACCTAATGATATGGGATGTGGAATTTGACATGTAAAGCCACTATGAAATGAATTAATGGGAATTGTTTTCAATGAAAAGGTTTATAGAAACTGATTCATTGAGAATATATATCCATTAATAAATGATACATAAAATCTATATTTTTTTTATATCATTGTCCATCCTTTTAATGTTACTAAAAGGTCATAGATTGAACCTAGTAATAACAAATAAAATGAAGTGAAACATATACTTGAGAACATAGTAGAACCTAGGAATCTAAAAGGGTAGTTTTAGTATTATTCCTTAGTTACTAAGCCTTAACACATTCATTTTCTTTTAGTGATGTTATCTAACATCATAATATTGGTTCTTAGGTATGTGATTGGAATTTTTAGATCAATTCTGCCATGATGTCGTCATATTGTAAGCCAAGATGGTGGCGATAATCATGCTCTAGACGTGGTAGGCCCTAAAATTCTAGTCTTACCTCTAAGAGTTCCACTTGAGTCCTGGACTATTATACTTAATCTGGGTACTGATTCCCATGTTCGTTATAGATTACATTGTCATATGTATTCAAAGCATGGTTCTCTATGAGTTTCTCCTACGATCATGATCTGGCTCGTGATTTCCAGTAGTTTCATCAACCAACATTCTTAGTGGATGATGGTCCACAGGCTGATATGTCTATCCTATAGTCCACACAATATATCATTGAGCATAAGTAGATGCATCCATGGAAGGCGGTCAAAATCTATACATACAAGTTGTGAGTTTCATCCATGATCCTATTGGATGTGATTACACATGATGGTTGTCATCAATTCATGTTATGTGTTGTGTTCCCGGCTAGAATCATCAATCAATTCCTTCCATAGATACTGATCGATAATAGATATAGAGGGTTCATGCATGTCGTGTAATATTCTATGTCTATTGTGGAATTTTTAGTTAATTTCATAGAGTTACGAAAATTTTAATAGCTTCTAAACTTTGATGAAATTTCATGCGCTTGACACTTCAAGGATGTGATTTTGTACACCATCCATATACCTGTAAATAACTTTTATCATCAGTCATGTTCATAAATATTCAATTAGTTTATTATCACTGAGCACATTGTAAGGGACAAAAATAGTAAAGGGCTTAGAGAAATAGAGCGATGGTAGGCTAGTAGTTCTCTTGGTAGTAGTAAACATTCCCTAAATGAGTATAATTAGAGAAGTGACAAGAAAGGTATCTGTATTGATTGGTCCAAATTGTGTCATCATTTGGGATGATGATTGAATCTGAATCCTTAGTGTGATAGATACCCACTAGAGTTCTGGGCTTGTGGACATATGGGGCATCATCCACATTTATCTAGGACCCTTCCACAAGCTTAAAGTGGAAAAAGAGCATCACCAGCTCCACATTTAACAGTGGGTACATTTGTGCCATGTTAGGGGGGATTTGGAATAACCCAAATAGTAAATGCCGAAGAAGAGGTCATTGCTTTGTAGTCAGACTTCTGATCACCAGTAACACTAGCAGATTATTTTGGATCATTGTAGTATAGCTGGTATATGTGGTCGTCAATTAGTCTAGCTGCATGCACTTCTGCTAATAACTGATGATCATGATGTGGGATGATCAATGGTATGAGGTTCAACTATTTTTGAATCTTCAATTGTATCTTCACTATTTTACATAGGTGTTTCGAATTCTTTTATATCTATATCTTCTATGGAGATTATATGACTAGGGATATAGTATTACCATGGGTTAATAACCCTAGATACATCATTAAGTGCATGGTCATAGTGAATACACCAATTTATGCAGTGTCCCTTTGTGGTAGGTAGTTACCCTTTCTTATAGAAACTATTCGTTCATGGGATACATGGAATTGATGTCATTATCGATATGGATTGGTAGGTTATGTATCACACTTTTTGTAGACTAGTTTCACCACCATGTATTTTTACATCACTAGAGGGAAACAATTGGCTACATAAGGGTGAATGGGAAGTCAAGGCTATTAGAGAATGACCAGAGTAGTGACATTATATATTTCAAAACACTGCATTGAGGATCAGGGTTTATGTCCTGCTTATTTTCCTCATATAGTGGATCGTTTGGAGGACATATTTCGAGATGATTTTTCTGGAATACCTCATTAGATATAGGAAAAATATTTGGTTGATATTTTTCTATAAGCCAGACCAGTTTCAATTCCTCCATATAGGATGACACCAACAGAGATAGTGGAGATGAAGTGGTATTTATAGGATTTATCAAAAAAAAGCATTATACATCTGAATACGTCCTCTTAAGGTTCTCCCATGTTTTCAACCATAAAGGAAGATAGAACCTTTCATTTTTTCATGTATTATATAATTTTTAAAAAATTTACAGTCCAAAACTATCATCCACTACATAAAATCGATGTTTTATTCAACCATCTTCAAGTAGAATGGGTCTTCACTAAGAACAATCAATGTTCAGGACATCACGAAGTTCTTTTATGTCCATTAGACAGACCTCATAAAACATTTCGTAGTAGGTATGGTCTGTATGAGTTCCCTGTTATTCCGTTTGGTCTTATTAATGTGGCTACTATTTACATGGCTCTAATGAATAGGTTTTTCCATCCCTATATTAATTCATTTTTAATTAACTTTTTCTCTGAAATATTGATGTATTCTTACAGTAATAATGACCATGAAATGCACCTTGATCCCATTATGAGTACACTAAGAGATCATTATCTTTACGTTATTATTTCTATTTTACATGTTTTGGATCGAAAATGTTCACATATTCGGTCATACCACATTAGGATCATGAGTCTCTATTAGCCTAGAAAAGGTTACTGGTATAGTTTCCGAGGAGCGTACCATGACAGTTATTGATATAATGAGTTCCAAAGTGATGGATGGATATTATAATCATTTAATACCGGACATATAAAAACTTTCTTCACCTCCTTCTATCCTTAAAAATAAGGGTGTTATGTTCTCATAGTTAGTGCGATGTACGATGGCCTTTAGAGAGGTGAATGAGACGATTGTATCATCACCTATTTTAATTATTATAGATCTAGTCATAGGTTATTCCATCTTCTTTGATGAGCCTGACATAGACGTTGGAGTGCTTCTCATGTAGTATGACTGAGTCATCCTGTACGGATCTCGATAGTTGAGGCCTGATGAGATAAACAACCCGATGCATGAACTTGAGCAAGAAGCAGGTGTTTATGCGTTATATTTATAGAGACTCTATCTTTTAGTGGATATATTTTTGGTGTATACATACCACATGAGCCTACAATATATCATTTCCCTTCATTAGATGAACATCATACATCGAAGATGGATTGAGTATCTACAATAATTTTATTTTTTTCTTTCTTATATAGTTATGAAGGTAAATGTGATTGTAGATGTGATAAGTGGGAAAACTCAATCATAAAACGTATGGGAAGCCAGTGATTAATGGGTATTAATGGCCTTATTCTCTGAGTTTCAGCTATAGTTTCATGATAATAATTGCCAGTCCTACCACTCATCATTGACATTTTACTCTTCCCTACATGAGTAGGTGAAGGTGATGCAACTACCAGATACCGAGGGTTTGGATCTCCGAGATAGTATATGAAGATATAAATTACATACAGATTGGTCTATGGATAGTGAAAACACCCTACTTATTCATGGATGTGTCTTGGTTCCAATAAATATGAGATATGAGTAGGTGTTGAAGTCATGTTCTTCTCGTTGGGAAATTTATCCCAGCATATCTAATATTTAATGTGATATGCGATGTCAGTATTGTTGGTGTGGGATGAAACATTAGTTAAAATGCATTATCACTAGGTGCTCCTACTCTCTGTAGGTGAAGTTAGAGCACCCAAAACCTACATGCATGTTACAACATCTTCCAGTCCCAGAATTGAAATTGGTAGATGTTTTCCAATAATTTATAGTTGTTTTCCTCAGTCTCCTGGAGGTGGAGACGTCTTATGGGTTGACATTGAGATGCTGGCGAAAGTTTCTCACTCCATTCCCATACATATGACATGATTAGTTGCTAAGATGTGATAACTATAGGTTTGTGAGATCATACTACTACACGGAGTACCACATTCTATCCCTATAATAAGGATTTTGATTTCATGTAACAGTACTAGTAGGGATTTTATTGTGCTATGGGAACATAGGTGGTTCTAATAACCACAATTAAACCTCAGATCGATAGAGAGCCAGAACAGATGAAATATGTCCTTGAAGATATGATCCAAGCTTTATTTCATGATTTTAGTTGTTCTTGAAAGAATCATATCCCTGTCTTTGATATTTCCTATAATAATATATTCCATGAGATGATTCATATGGATGATTTTGAGGTCATATGTTGTTGATCATTCTTTTCACCCCAATATTGGATAGAGGTAGGTGACGCCGTCCTACCATGTCCTCGTCTCATTCAAAAGACTTAGTAGCATGTTCATATAAAAAAAATTGTATGAATACTACTCAGACTAGGAAAAAATATTATGAAAATTACCATAAACAAGATATGTAGTTGGAGGTTTGGGATTTTGGTTTCCATCAGGTCTCGTCTAGGCTAGGGTATTGATGGTTACAAATGCATGGGAATATATCTCTTAGTTATATAGGTCCATTTGAGATTTTGGAGTGAGTCAGGTAGGTAGCCTATCAGTTTCTATTACAATATAGGTACCAGGACTCACACAAAGTCTTCTATGATTCATAGTTTCACAAATATCTTACTGACCCATCTCATACCTTTGATCCCAATGATGTTGAGTTAGATACTGATTCTACATTTGAGAAGTATCCTATACACATCGTTGATCAAAGAATGAAGGATCTATAAGGAAGATATGTCCCTCTAGTATGTGTGAAATTATAGTAGGGTCACATGTAGGATAAGAATATGGAGTGGGAAGCCGACATACATGCCCAGTGGCCAGATTTATTCTTTTATAGTATTTCTCTACCCATAGAAGGATAATTCTGGTACATGTTCCATTAAGGGGGGAATTCTATAAGAACCTAGTATTTCACTCTAGTCTATAACATATTAATTTTGGTCTAATTACATATTTCATACCATATATGGATGTAATATGAGTTAGTAATGCACTCAAGGATGTTTGGGGCTTGTTCAGATCCCATAACCCATATTCATGGAAGAATGGACATGTCATAGGGTTAGTGTAACTAATGTGGTTATAGAGCATTGTTAGATTTAACTATCCAGATGGTTTCAATTTTATCCATAAAAATCCTGTACGGTTGGTGAAATATTTACCAAACCATGTATCCTAACTCTTCAATTCCCCCCTTTTTCCTATGTACTCATAATTTCTTTTCACACTCATTGAAAAACCATGAAGGAAAATCCGGAACAAGATAGATTTTTTGTAGTATTACCATTTTACACATATGAATGTAATTTTACTATCTCAATCATCATATATGATTTTTTAGTGGTATTAACCAACATTACTACAAATTTGGAGATTTTTTAATTCCAATTCTAGTTATCAATACATATCATTCATCTTGGATCTGTTCAAGCTTATATTTATCATGTTGGATGTGAAACAATAATTATTCAAGTCTACCTGAGTTATTAGTCTTATCATATTCCCTTAACCTAGATGTTAGCGATAATTTTTTTACCATTTTCATCACATATACTCCATTATATGCAAAATAAAATGCCTATACTAGAATTGGAGTGTCATAAAAGCGTACAGTGCGTGGTCTATAACTCATCCCTCAAGTTTGTTGATTTTAGAATTACCGTGTGGGGAATGATAATTTCATCAGGTTCCATTTATTAAATTTATTTTCCAAGACTATAATAAATATTAAAATATAAATACTCTCTTTCAAAATATGCTGTTAAATCCCATTGATTACAACCACAACTCTCTCCATCCCATATATGATGTTTTTCCAAAATTTTAATTTTATTTTCTTGACACTGTTGAACCACCATTCGGGTGTGCCTTGGATTGACCTTTATAAGGGTATGATTTTATTTATTATATGTATTGATTTAAAATTTTAATATCATTATAGAAGGTAACATGTATTCTCACCACTTGACCCTCCTAATGTATGTGCTTAAATTGATAATTATATGTGATGTTGGAATTATAAGGTATAATAATTATATGACAATACATTATTAAATTTAATTGAAAAATATGTTTGATGTCTGTAGAACCCCTTATCATGTTGCTGGAAGGTAATGGAGTAAAACATTATTATCAAATAATATATAAATGGATAAAATGATGGTTTGAATTTTACATGGACTTGACACACTAATGAATGGAAAAGTCATTAATCAGATGGACTTATTGATTAATTATGACATGATTAAATTGTTGAATGCACAATTACCCTAGTCACACTAATAAAACATAATGTATTGATACTTATAAATTATATATTATTTCATTATGAATTAGGATTGTGTAGACTCATGATTCCCTTGTATTCTATAAGGAATATCTTGAGCACTCGGGAACACCATTATGATTCAAGGATTCAGTTTTCATTTATTTAAACCCAAATAGAACCTGATTATTATATAATCATGGGTTCCTGGTATTTGAAGGTAGGATCCCTTAAAAATTATTATATGATTCATTGGATATAATACTCAGATAAAACATTGAAACATAGGTGAAATAGTTAAAACCTGTCAGGCCCATTCATTGCATAGCCATGTTTTACCTTGGATGAACTCCTTGCACTCAGTAGGCATCTTAATATGGAATTCCTTGGACTATTATCCATGGATTACACACCTACCCTTATCTAAGGTACATTAATTCGTGACTTGGATACCCTTAATGTCTAAAATGAATTGGTTATTAACTTGGAACTACATTATTAAATATCAAAATGGTTTTCCCTGTTACATCTGGGAACCTCCACTGTATTTAAAATATAACTTTATTATAAACTGGTAACAAGAAAATAATGATCTGGGTACATGTTCAGACACTTTATAATGGCTAAAACTGGAAGATGGGTATTTAGTTTTATTTTACTACATTACATTATATATTAAGTCTTGCACATTGTTACATTTCCATTACACATGATGAATGTTATACACAAAAATGAGGTGGCCCATTGAGATTTATATCAGACCCTCTTTGGGAACCATTTGATACCAAGGGATGATTAAATGAATGAAAGAGTTGAAAAATATATGTATACAATTTCAAAAACATCATTGCAAGCTCTTTTGGATGGAACATGATAATATATGACCGAGCCGAAGCTCGAGTTTATTAGGATAGTCCTCTGGATTCCTTTATACTTTTGTGGAACATTTTATTCTTACTTCCTTGTATACATGTTTTACAAATTTCTAGTGACATGGCCTATAATCATCTGTTATTCTAGTTTGTTAAATTAGTTTTATCCCTATCCCTATATGACCTTTTCTTCTTCAACTATTTATTTATATTTTATACACTATTTAATTCGTTTTTAGTTATCCGCTATGCTAGAAACTAGTAAGGTGGTAATAGTTTCCACATTGACACACCCTATGAACCACGCTGCCATTGGGTAGCCTCTGATGTTTGGGGATATGTGCTTGAGGCCATGTGGCCCACTAAGATCGAGACACCTATTAAGTGCAATCTGGGTTTGGGACATCACATGCATTCTCATTCCCTCACAGGATAGTGACAAGACCATGAATGAAAATATCCAAACTGAATGATATAATCAAACCAAAAGATAAAAATATTGAATATATATATATATATATTAGAGTTAAATAGTAGATGGTATTTTAGGAAATTATACTCCATAACACTAATATAATACACTGGAAATGATATAACACAATTATCTAAAAAATAAATATTCAATTCCATCATAAAAAAGTTAACTAAAATAAAAATAAACTACTATGTGTGATAGAATGAGAAAAAACAACATCTCAACACCATCTTCCAAAACTCATCTAACATATACCTCACTAAATCCATATACAACCATTGATTCCACTACATCGAATGATAAAATAAGGTCTATATCCTACAGAAGGGTTCTTCATGGTGTGAATTAACATGCTTAGAATGATTCCACCCAACTGTTCCATAACACATATCAATATAAAAACATGAAAATTAATAATTTAAATGAAAAAAGTCATGAAATAGTTTATGAATAATAATATCAAGAGAACTTTTAATCATTCTAATTCATTTTTATTTCTTAAAAATAAAGTTAAAACAGTTTGAAATTAATCTGCACATTTCAAACATGCAATAAAATATAAGTAGTATAGACCAAAAAGTACAAGATAAATTAATCAAAACACTATTATAGTTCAGTCTAGAAATATCAATCATAAAAGTGACAGAAAATAATAAACATCTTGTATCTTTATATAATCATCAAATAATGATATCATAAGAACACTGTATATTGCTATCCATTGAAAAATGTGTAAACTGTATAATGTAAATAATTTTTTAGGGGAAGAGGAACACCCCATGAGTGAATCTACTGAAAATATCAACAAATGAGTGATAATAATACAATTTACAACCAAGTATCCAAGGATTCCCATGTAATGCATTTTTACAAACATTTCATCAATATTATTAATTTAAAAATAAATAATAAATACAATTCAAAATGATTTGAAAATAGCCTTTAATTTACCAAAATATTTTAAATCATTAATTTTTAAACTAATATTTCAACACATAGAAATCCATTTATCTCAAAAATTTATTTATAAAATAATTTATAAAACTAGAGAATTCATGGTTGATACCATATTTGATTTATGTAGAACCACCAACCTAAAACATGCATTGCTCATATATTCACCATAATGCACCAACCATGGTTGGAACACAAAGCAACCATAGTTTCCTAAGAATTTATTCCACCATCAAAAAATAAATAAAATAATAAAAAATAAAATTATGGAAGTTTAAAATTTTATACCTCAATGAATATTTTTTACTTTCCACAATTGTGACGAGGAATAATCGTTGGGATAATATAACACTAGGAATCATGAAAGGACTAACAAGTGAATCAAAATAAAATAATAGATCCAAAAACACAACACCATATCTATACTGCGACTAATGCAAATGAAAAAGAATTGAATTTTCTAACCCAGAGAGACACATCACTACCACCATGAAGATAAATCACAAAACCAAATGATCTAGTAGGATGATAGATACTCAAAATCACATGGGATGGAACCTATTATTTAAGGGAGATGAGTGTCTATATAAAGAAGGAAAATTATATGACACATTGGATGCTTGATCATGTCGTGATGAAGGAGTTATAGAATAAAAAACTATTTTATCATGTAATCACTCCATGAGTTATGTACACTAACAAATAGGACACCTAAAATTTTATAGTCTTCTAGAGAGATGTATATAAATTGTGAAATTTGGTCTTATGAAATAAAAGGATTTTCATTGAAAACATAGTTTTACATCTTACATGGCTCTTGTTCCCTAATCCAACATCTTGAATTATTTGATAGAAACTATTATTCTCCAAATCATTCTTATGAAATATGATGTTCATAAACATAGAACCATACTATGATACTAAAAAAAATCCATGTAACATATCAACTCCCTCAAATCTTTTATAACATTTATACACCAAAACATTTAATTCAAATAATGACACAATATTACACATTAGGTAATTTAACCTGAAAAACTACCCTACCATAAATGGTTAGAATCAAGTTCAAAATTATAGCGAATAACATTTAACTGAACATAGGATACTTGAGAGTTCATTATCCATAATATAATACAATACTTACTCGTGATGTAATGTGAAAGCCTGGTTCTATGGAAAAGAGGTGAGGCCACAATTCCCTCGTTGATGATTGACAATCCCATGTTTCATTAGAATATGATCCATATATCCATATCACTATGACTAATAAAATATACTTCAAACACAATATTTTAATCTAGTAATTATTGATCTCTACTAGATTCACTGTAATGTATATTTCGAGATCAAAATATATCTCTTCTCAAAATATAATTTTATATGGAGAATGATGATACATCCTGAGCTGTAGTATTTTGGAAAAAATCCTCAATACCAGTCACCTAAGCATTTAATGTCGACAGATATGTAACCTTCCTAGGACATACAATAATTACAAACATTCCAACATATGTTAGATCAAACTTTCCATATTTTCAAGGATTTTGGTGACCCAAATAAGGAGAAAAATTCTTTAAAACCCAATACGAGATAGATAATTACATTTGGAGATTTCAAAGAACTATATATTAATTCCTCTGACTATGAGATATAACCAAATGTGGATTTATATCTAGTATCCTTGTCAACATCTCTTAAATGAGACACAATATAAAATTAGGGGAATCATCCGTTTCTTCCAAACAAAGAGGTGGTCAGAATGGGAGGCCATACAAAGACTCAAAGAGAGCCAAAATAATAAATTATATATAATTAGTTTTTATTTATATTCAATTATTCCTAGAATTATAAACCATGATATACCAAAATACACAATTTTGGAATGGACACAAATCTCCTAGATCTGACTACCACCCTCTATCTGACAGTTTGTTTGTGGATGATAATCTGTACCCAACCTAGCTAGATCCCCAATAAAAATCTACTGACTCCAATATAATTTTGAGGTAATCATAGGACCCCTTTCTGTAACACCCCAATATTTTATAGTACATTATTTCTTCAAAGTAATTCAATAACTTGCACTACACACAACACTGAGTTCTAGCGTACCATGACTTACCAAACAATCCGTTCAAAAAAGCTTATGAATAGTATTAACTAAATTTTGACATTATATAATCCTTAAAATTTTAGAATCCATATTATTAGTTTCTTATAAATAATGTAAGAACCAATACATTTTATTTCAGATAAAAGAAGTATTTTACGAAAAAATGCAATTTTACCGCCTTTTAATGGTAAATAATTTTTAAATCCAATATTTGAAACTTTTATATATTCAATTTGACAAAATAAAATTCTTCATTATAATCGGGACATATGAATTTAGTTTTAATAATGTTTTTGTGTTTTTCTCATAACTTTCATATTTGTTTGAATAGTGAAAATACGATATTTTAACCGAAAACAACTTTTTAAATCAAAATAACATATATTGATAAATTATACTATTTAATGGTTTGAAAGTATAAATAGATTATATTTTTACCATTTAATCCAATTATGGTCATTGTATGTAATTTCACCTTGATATTGGACAAAAACAAGTGTCAAACTTCTGGTTTTTATTATTTCTAAAAAATTTACCTTTTGGTTTTGACAACGAGAATTAATTTTAAATTAATAAATGAAACTTCTATGTTTTGAATTTGGGAAAATATACTTCATTATTTAATTCATAATATCAAAATATGCATAGGGTAAAATTTTGGTATTTTTCTGAAAACGTTTAATTTTTTATGAATAGTGAAAAACACTAAGTTATATTTTAAAACCGAATTTTTATTTAAATAATTATTTATTCTATTTAAATTTATTTTATGTCAAAATAGAATCATAATACCTATATAAGTTCAATGTAATTCATTGGAGTCAGTTTATAATAATTTTAGATATATAAAAATTTTATTAAACTTTTCACCATCTATTACCCACCTCCTATGAGAATTTTCAAATTCACATAAAACATAATTTTACCACTTTTGTGAGTGGAATTTCAAAAACCATAGAGACAATGTTAATATAAAGGAGTAAAATGTTATTCAATAAGTTAAAATTAATTTTTGCTGAATATTAACTTTGGACATTTATTTACCGCGGTTAAAGGTAAATAGGGTAATTCAAGATAATTATTATATTATAATAGTAAAAAATGACCTTAAAACTTGTCCTATCCTTATTGGATGAGTCATGTCCGACCATTGGAATCCTTGGGTCGATTTGGGGACCCCATGGAGCCACATTAGAGTGATAATGTCTCTTTCGATTAATTAATTTAATGTAAAGAAAAAAATGGCACAAACAAATATCTTTTAGTAAATTAATTTGTACATGGGTTTATATAAGTAATATTTTAGACCATAAATATTAATTGGAAAGATAAAAATATTTCATACATAATGGTATTTTATTTATAATTTTTAGTCATTAAATAATTTAATTTATTTATGACATAATGATGATGTAGTAATTACCTTATTATGAAATATGAAAATAATTAATATTATAAATACCCAAATAAATATAATTTAGTCTTTTAATTAATTCCAAGAATTTTATTAGTTAATATGACATGTTATTATTTCATAAATTAATTTGGTTAGAATTAATAAAGTTGTTGAGACTTGAAAAAAAATCAATTATAAAATATTGTCAAAATTGACATAAATATGTTTTTAAAACAAATATTATATTATTAAATGATATTCTATTCCTAAAAATCTAAGGCTCGGAAAAAGGACTTATATCATGATAGCTGTATCACTTATGGACCACTTGGGGGTCTGTAGGATGTATATAATATGATTATTAACTATATAATAAAAAAATACAAAGTGAATGGTATGTGTCAAACTAATTAACTAAGAGTTAAAACTAAACAATAAGGCTAATAAAGTTACCCAAAACTATCTAAAACCTATTGGTTGAGTTTTTTTAACCTATATCCAACTTAGATTTTGAATAATCCACTTTGGAGCCATTTTAAACCGAATATGAATTTATTATAAAATAATACTTTATGATTTTCTTAAAGATCCCCTCCCCCTTATAAAAGGGCACCACTTCTAGCCAGTTCCTCACACCACTAGAGCCATTTGGATCATCCAACCTCTGCCCAATTAACATCCATATATCCCTATACTCCTCTTATAATCCTTACCTTAGTTATAAGGAACTTCAAGAGTCCTTTTTGGTTCAATCCAAAGGGAGTTACCCAAATTAATGGTAACGATTTCTCTTAGCGTCTTTTCTTTTGTTTTAATTCTCCAACCCATAAACTCTTCTTATTATTTTCATTTGTAGAAAAAACATTATCCTAAATATTCTAGGATATTTTTATCAGAATTAATCTAACTACACTTACACACACCTCCATCTAATGGGAGAAGAACATAATGTTTCTGTGGATGGTAACCAAATGCCTCACGAAAAGATGATTGTTCAATTATCTCCTATCGCCTCTCATGTTGGCCATTACGATGGAACTATAAATAAATATGATATTATTGATAATTATTTTATATATAATCATCTTTAATTCCATTTTATATCATATCAATATTCATTTCATGTTGTATATATATACGATAATTTGATTTGAGGAAGTGCGGACTACCGCCCCCTCAAAGTGATATGACTCGTTCATACCATACATGGAACGTATAAAGGAAGGTGTTAATTAACCTAAGTTTCACCAATAAAATATTATATTATAATTTAATAATAATATACCTATGTATATTTTGGTTTTCATTCCTTTTAAATTAAAAATGAAACTGAAGTAGCGTTTGTGCGTACGTACGGACTACCATCCCCTTGAACACGATGATATTCATTTCCCATCGTATCCATTCAATTATAATTCTCATTTGATGATTAAAAATAATATTTAAGGAGTTGATGTAATTCTGGATATGAATAATGTACAACCTATCCATAACATACACATCATATGTAACAAAACATATAAAAGAAAACGAGTAAGTTAACACTCGAAATGACCATAATACTAAAATATTATTAACAAAGAAAATAGTAAAAGATTATATATGATATCATATTTAGGTATATGAATATTTTATAATTTAATAACAAAGATTTAACTATTATACATGAGGTTAACCTACCCTTGAACAAGAAAAAGTACAATGTAAGGGGTTTTCGTCTCACTTTTTATTCCCGTGAGACTCATGCCATATTTCCACTATTACCTTTTGTGTGGTGTATGTACCGCCCATAATTGTATTATTTGTGTAATACAATTTAAATTATGTGTATTCACATATTCATTGTATGATACCTCTTTCATGGGTTGTACGTTTCGTAAGTTACCAAATTGGTAAGGGTTAATTCCTCAATCTCATTACTATCCGAGATTGTTTAGGTATAAGTATCTACTAAGACATTTTTATCATCCATGTCCATTTTTCATAAAAATGATTTCAAAATTAATATTTTAATAATTTTTGAAAGGTAATCTTTATCAAGATCATAATTTTAAATGATTTAAAGATTTATCTTTATATATCTTTTAATTAATGTCCGTGTTTTCAAAAATATTTTAAGGATTTATTTATATGGACATGAATCTTTTTAAATGATATTTATATTCAAATGTTTCAAATTGGTATGGGACACTTTGATTCAAAAATCACTTATAAATTACTTCATTTATAAATGTTTTACTTTTCAATTATTTAAAAAAAGATATTTCTCTCAAATAGTTTTGATTTCATCTATGTCAACATCCATTCATGGATTTTAACCTTATTTTAAGTTGATTTGTTATGATACAAAACTTCCATATTTTATTGAAGGTTTTGTGATATGTTTGATTGAGGATGTGTTATTGTTATACCGTTCATGGCTTATAGAGAAATTATTGACATTTCGTAGGCTATTTTTAATAGAAATGTTTATGTTATTTTTAAACATATTCAGATGAGGAATGAATTTGAATTAATAAGTGATGGGTGGAGCCCGCTATAGCTACTCGATGCATCGTTAGGTCACATGAGACAATCTAGTGTCTTGACACGTGGCCTTGACAAAATCTTATTTGTAGTCAAGGCCCCAGGCCTTGGCTACGTGGTTATGATAGTCTGGAATTATGCATTCCATCATTATGAAAGTGGTGATTGACATTGCATGTGATTATTCGATTAGTAAAATATCCCTGTGAATAAGTAAACGGAATTATTTCATTTTATCTCTGCCATATTATGATGAAGTTCAAGTTTAAAAGGATTTTGTTTTAGTTATACATTGCCTAAAATGTTTATTCTTATTTATAAAATTTTCCACTATATTGATATCCTTACTGAGAATCTGAGCTCACTCGTTTCTGTGTTTTATTTTTCCCAGGATTCCAAGATGTGTATATTAATTGATATGCAGGGTTAAGCCAAGGGAATAATGGCATTAATAAAGTATTATTTATGTTTTTTTTGTATGTTTTAAATAGTAATGTAACATTCAAGTATGTAATCTACTTTCCAAGACTGCTAAACCGATCGGTCCTTCAGGACATGATTCCTTGTAATCATGCCAATATATAAAAATAATGAACCGACTCTGGGTAACTAGGGTCAGGGAATTTCAGTTGGTATTAGAGGAAGTTTAGAAAAATCCTTAGAAGCTAGACTTAGATAAACTCTGATTAGAGAACATAAACCAAAGATAAACATTGGGGATTAACATATAAGAACTTTCTAGAATTTTGTTATGTAGATATTTTGTGTGTTTTTTGAGAAATACATACCTCTCTAGATACGAGAAGGTAGAGGCGGCTCTGGCACAGATGTACCTAGG
Organism: Viscum album; assembly: GCA_963277665.1. Classification (NCBI taxonomy): domain Eukaryota; kingdom Viridiplantae; phylum Streptophyta; class Magnoliopsida; order Santalales; family Viscaceae; genus Viscum; species Viscum album. The sequence goes on along the minus strand of OY728121.1, from coordinate 1,570,960,734 downwards.
GGTAAAACCAAAAAACATGTATTTGAGCTAGACTCCATTAGGAACTTGTGCATGACCACAAGCCTTGCTGCATACTTGGTTACGACACTCCCGGGGGATATGCTTATGATTATTCTCATTTTATTTACAAACCATTATGAATGGATTATGAGTATATACATCCTCAACGAAGACATTTTTATGATTATGGATTATGTGCATAAACTATTTAATTTATGTTATGTGTTTTATAAGCTTCGGATTAGGTATTTTGATTCATAAACTAATCTAGTGTATGTCATTTTTTAGAAATGGTTCCTAGTAGAAGGAATGCGAACTCCAACAAAACACATGATACAAAGAGTAAGAAGGATCATATCATTCATGGTCATAATCCAAAATTTAGAAGGGAAATAGTCTCCCACGTATTATCATCATATGAAGATATAGTGTCATGTGTTGATAATATAAGTAAAGAATTCTCGGAGTCCTGTGGCATTGAAAGGAAGCTAGAGAAGAAAAGGATGGTAGAGAGAAGGACAGATAAAGGTAAGAAGGTAAAGAAGGATTTTCCCATATCTGATAACTATGGAAAGAATCACCTTGGAAAATTCTTGAGGGGAATGGTATTATGATATAAGTGTGGATAAAAAGGACACCACGTTCGTGATTGTGAGTGTAAGAAAAAGCTTTCAAATGTACAATGCTTTATCTGCAAGGAGTGGGGACCCTACGCGAATCAATGTTCAAATCATCAGGGTATTCCTCAAATGATGCTATTGGATAATAATAAAGTTATTATTCTACCACATATGAAGAGGAATGACTAGTGTTATTATATTTTTATTAATGAATTATGTCATTTGAGTGTTGTATCAACGATGTAGTGATTATAATAATTATGGGTTATAAGGATTGTACTGCTTTACTATTTCAGTAAGGACATGAGATTGTGTGGAACCAAGAAAAGTGAATCAATAGTAGGTTAAATTTTTGGAAAATATATGGTCGAGAGAAAGAAAAAACATAATCTGGTTCTGATACTGAGGTAGTGATTTTGGAATTATACATTTTTGATTTGGATAAATTATATTGGATATTCTTGACTACCTTGAAACTGATTAATGATTTGTATATTCTCTCATTATTTGAGTTTACATCTTTTTTGGTTGGAAGAAGTATATCCTATATTCTATAACGAATAAGGGAGTGTAAATGTAATCAATAAGTTATTATGGTAATTCCTGGTGTTACCATGTTTTAAAATAGAACATGATGAAGGTATTCACATGTTATTACATAAAAAGGGATCTTAATTGTGTTTAATTTCCTTATAAATTTTGGACTATGAGTTTGGACCACAGTATTTTGGATAAGTCTAGTTTGAGATAATTTTTGGATTGCCATAAAAGGATAACCTAGAGGTCGGGTGGCAACCCGTCGCGTCCGGCAAGGTCGCGAGACTTGAACATGCAACCGAAGGGCGACAAGTGTGTATCACCAACCACTGACCCAAGTGATGTCTTGGATTGAATAATGTAGTTTTTTTAAAGGGTCTGGTAGATGAATTATAAATTCATTTTTGTAACCATATACGAATTAGATAAATAGAATTTTTTTAGTGCTATTATATTTTAGAGTGAAAGATGAGTTTGTGGTAGAAATTAGTTAATGGATGGCACTATATTTGTCAAGTTTATATATTGTTTTTTATACTCTTATTCTATGATGAAATAAATTCTTAAACTTTAGGTAAGGCATCATTAAAACAAAAATGTGTTATCCTAATACATTATGTTTTATGGAACTGATGGTATTTTAAATCATCATAGATTGGTGGATTTGAGGCCCACAATTCTACAATTTATTGTGATTGACGACCACAGTCACTCCCTTTAAATATTTACGTTTTCCCTCCAATTATCTGTCTCTAATTTCCACCAATGTTCTTCTAATCGAAATCATTATTTTGTGGTGACTTTTTCATTCCCCTTTTCCTTATATTAAGACTAAACATTATTAACCTAATTTCGGATGTGGGTTTTCCCAATGGTATTTTATATTTTCAACCTATTATTTTAGAAAAATAATTTTAAATAGCGAGGATGCAATTTATTGAAGGAGGGAATAATGTAACACCCCAAGATTTCATAGTATGTTATTTCTTCAAAGTAATTCAATAACTTTCACTACACACAACACCGAGTTCTAGCGCCCATGACTTACTAAACAAGCCGTTAAAAAGTGGTTATGAATATTATCAAATTAATTTTGAACATTATATAATCCTTATAATTTTAGAATCTATATTATTAGTATCTTGGACATAATCTAATAAAAAATACATTTTTTCATATAAAAGAAGTATTTTAAAAAAATGAAATTTTACCACCTTTTAATGGCAAAGCCTTTTTAAATCCGATATTTGAATCTTTTATATATTAAATTTGACAAAATAAACTTCTTATTTAGAATCAGTACATAATAATTTAGTTTCAATAAAGTTTTGGTGTTTTTATGATAACTTTCATATTTGGGTGAATAGTGAAGATTACTATATTTTATCTGAAAACAACTTTTTAAATCAAAATAATTTATATTTTTAAATTGTACATTATAATGGTTTGGAAGTATAAATAGATTATATTTTTACGATTTAATCCAATTATGGTCATTTTATGTAATTTCACTTTGAAATTGGACATAAACAAGTGGAAAACTTTTGTTTGTTATTATTTCTTAAAAATACGCCTTTGGTTTTGACAGCGGGAATTTATTTTAAATCAATAAATGCAACTTCTATGTTTTGAATTTGGTAAAATTGACTTCATTATTGAATTCAGAATATCAAAATTTTCTTAGGGTAATTTTTTGGTATTTTTCTAAAAACTTTTAATTTTTGATGCAGAGTAAAAAACACTAAGTTATGTTTAAAAACAAATTTTTATTTATATAATTAATTTTATTATTTAAATTTATTTTATGTAAAAATATATATATAATACCTTTGTAAGTTCAATTTAATTCAATGGAGTTAGTTTATAATAATTTTAGATATATAAAAATTTTATAGAACTTTTCATCGTCTTTTACCCACCTCTTAGGAGAATTTGAAAATTCACATAAAACGTAATTCTACCTCTTCTGTGAGTGGAATTTAGAAAATCGTAGAGACATGGTTAATATCAAGGAGAACAATTTGGTTCAATAAGATTAAAATAATTTTTGGTATATAGTAACTTTTGACTTTTATTTACCACAGTTAAAGGCAAATAGGGTAATTCAAGATAAAAAGTATATTATAATAATACAAAATTACCTTAACACTTGTCCTAACCTTATTATATGAGTCATGGCCGATCATGGGAATCCTTGGGCCAATTTTGGGACCCTATGGATCCACTTTAAGGTGATAATGGATCTTTAGAATAATTAATTTAAAGTAAAGAAAAAAATGACCCAAACAAATATCTTTTAGTACATTAATTTTTACATGGGTTTATATAAGTTATATTTTCGACCATAAATATTCATTGGAAAGATAAAATGATTTCCTACATAATGATATTTTATTTATAATTTTTATACAATAAATAATTTAGTTTATTTATGACATAATGATTATGTAGTAATTACCTTATTAACGAAATATAAAATTATTTGATATTATAAATACAAAAATAAATATAATTTGAGACTTTTACTGAATTAAAATGATTTTATTGGTTAATATTAAATTTTAGTATTTCATAAATTGTTTTTTTAGAATTAATAAATTCTTTAATACTTTATCAAAAATTAATTATAAAATATTGTCAAAATTGACATAAATGTGTTTTTAAATAAATATTATATTATTAATTGAAATTATATTCTTAAAAATATAATGTTTGGACAAAGGACTTATATCAATATATCTGTATCATAAATTGACCACTTGGGGGTATCTTGGATGTATATAGTATGTTTATTAACTATATAATATAAAAATACAAAGTGACATGTAAGTGTCAAACTAATTAACTAAGAGTTAAAACTAAATGATAAGGTTAATAAAGTGACTCAATCCTCTCTAAAAACTATTGGTTGAGTTGGTATAGACTTATAACCACCTTATACTTTGAATAATATACTTTTTATCCATTATAAACTTTATATTAAATTATTATAAAATAATACATTAAGTGTTTCCAAAAGAGCCCCTCCTCCCCCTTATAAAAGGACAACACTTATATCAAATTTCTGACACCTCGCATGCCTTTTGGCTCATCTAATCTATGACCAATTAATCTCCCCATATTCATATTATCCTTCAAGAAGCCTAACCTTAGGCATAAGGCACTTAAAAAGTCCTTTTTGGTTCAAACCAAAGGGAGTTACCCCAATTAATGGAAACGATTTCTCTTAGCTTCTTTTCATTTATTTTACTTCTCCAACCCCTAAACTCTTCTTATTATTTTATTTTGTAACAAAAAAATTATCCTAAATATACTAGGATATTGTAATGAAAATTATTCTAACTACACTTACACACACCTCAATCTAATGGGTGAAGAACATAATGTTTCTGTGGATGGAAACCAAACGCCTCACGAAACGATGATTTTCCAATTATATCCCACCGCCTCTCATGGTGGCCATTATGATGGAACTATAATTAAATATTATATTATTGATATTTATTTTATATATATTCTTTTTTAATTCGATTTTATTGCATACCATTATTCGTTTCATGTTACATATATATACAATAATTTCATTTGAGGAAGTGCGGACAACCGCCCCCTCAAAGTGATATGACTCATTCATACCATAAATGGAACATATAAAGGAAGGTGTTAATGAAATTAAGTAAAAAATATAAAATATTATATTATATTGGAATAATAATATATCTATGTATCATTTGTTTTTTATTCCTTTTAAATTAAAAATGAAATGAAAGTAGCATTCGTGCGTACATACGGACTACCGTCTCCACGAACGCGATTGGATTCATTCCCCATCGTATCTATTCAAGTATATTTCTCATTTGATGATTAAAAATAATATTTAAGGACTTGATATAATTCTGGTGATGAATAAGATACAACCTATCCATAACAAACAAATCTTATGTAACAAAACATATAAAAGAAAATGAGTAAGCTAACACTCGAAACGACCATAATACTAAAATATTATTAACAAGGCAATATTAAAAGATCATATATGATATCATATTTATTTATATGTTTATTGTATAATTTAATAACAATTATTTAACTATTATAAAGGAGTTTAACCTACCCTCAACCAAGGAAAAGTACAAGGTAAAGGGTTTTCACCTCACTCCTTATTCCTGTGAGACTCATGCCATATTGCCACTATTACCTTTTGTGTGGTGTATGTACATCCCATAATTGTATTCTTTGTGCAATACACATTAATGTTTGTGTAATTACATATTCATTGTATGATACCTCTTTAATGGGGTGTACATTTCGTAAGTTACCCAATTGGGAAGGGTTAATTCCTCACTGTCATTAGTATCTGAGATTGTTTATGTATAAGTATCTACTTGGACATTTTTATCATCCATTTCCATTTTTCATAAAAATGTTTTCAAAATGAATATTTTAAGTATTTTTGAAAGGTATTAGTTGTCATGATCAGAATTTTAAATGTTTTAAATATTTATCTTTTTTAAATCTTTTAATTAATGTCCATTTTTTCAAAATTATTTTAAGGATTTATTTATATGGACGTGAATGTTTTGAAATGATATTTATTTTCAATAGTTTCAAAGTGTTGTGGGACACTTTGATTAAATAAAATATTTTAAATTAAATCCTTTATACATGTGTGACTTTTCATTGATTAAAAAAATAGATATTTCTCTCAAATTGTTTTTATTTCATCTATGTCAACATCCTTTGATGGATTTTAAGCTTATTTGAAGTTGATTTATTATGATAAAAAACTTCCATATTGTATTGAAGGATTTGTGATATGTTTTACTATAGATGTGTTATTTTTATACCATTCATGGTTTATGGAGAATGTATTGAGATTTCATATGCTAGTTTTAATAAAAATGTTTATGTTATGTTTAATCCTATTAATATGAGGAATGAATTGGACTTAATAAGTGACAGGTGGAGCTCGATATCACTCCACGATGCATCGGAAGGTCCCATGAGAGAAAATAGTTTCTTGTTACGAGGCCGTGACAAAATCTTATTTGCAGTCATGACATGAGGCCTTGGCTACGTGGTTATGATAGTCTGGCATTATGCATTCCACCATTATGAAAGTGGTTATTGATATTGCATTTGATTATTCGATTAGTAGAATATCCATGTGAATTAGTAAATGGAATTATTTCATTTTAACTCTTCTATATTATGCTGATGTTCAAGTTTAAAAGGATTTTGTTTTTTTATACATTGCCTTAAATGTTTTTGCTTATTTATAAATGTTTCCACTATATTGTTATCCTTACTGAGCATCTGATCTCACAACTTTCTATGTTTTATTTTTCATAGGATTCCTAGAAGTGTATTGTGATTGATATGTAGGGTTAATCCAAGGGAATAATGGCGCTCATAAAGGATTATTTATGTTGTTTTTTATGTTATAATGTGTCATGTAACATTCAAGTATGTAATCTATTTTCCAAGACTGCTAAACTGATCGGTCCTTCAGGACATGATTTCTTGTAATCATACTAATATATTAAAATAATGCACCGACTCTGGGTAAATAGGGTCAGGGTGTTACACTATCTGAATCAATGGTATATGTAACCCAATGTATCAATATAAAACCATGCATATTCATCATACCTCGATCTTTAACATTATTGTTTTCCTTGATCAGAATGAATAGATATTATTTAATGAACTAATAAATCACCACTTTGATAGAATTATTCCCTTACGGAGTCCATAATAATCTAAAACAAATTCAATTGACACCTTAACAAATTACCAAACATGAAATAGAAGAGGATATATTAAATGTACAGGTTTCTGATGCCCATATTTTAACTACTTTAAGGCATAAATATGGGACCAAACTTTTGAAATATGGAACATCATACCCATCCATCAGAATCACCACCACATATCATCATACATCTTCATTTATCATAGATTAACAACTTATAAAGAACCACAATAGTTGAATAAAACATAACTTTTAATAAAATATAGGATAACAATGTGATACCCAATGAAGATTAAACATTCTAAAGGGAGTGAGCAACTAGAAACGAACTCCCCACCATAGGTTGTTTCTATGATTTATTTGAACTCAAAATCCTTCTATTAAAACTAAATCATAGACCCAAGTAGATAAGATTATAACCAGACATTATTCAAAATCATACTTGAAACATTCTCTTGAGAATCTACACTCAATTGTGAAAGGTGATCAATATGATTCACACAGATCTTGATTCTAAAAATAGCCTATGATTGAACTTTTTATTCTATGAGAGTCTACAATGGAATTCCACTTACCCATGGTATATGTGATATTGTATTAGAACATTTTAATTTCTTCCACCCACATCCTCTTTCAGGGAACAAGGTTTTTTTATAAAATTATATAGATCAGATTTATATTTTTAGAAAATAAAATGTACCACTCTCCAAAAATGATACTATTTTCATCATTTACGTATAGATATTTGTGGCAAGATCTAAATGATGTGTTGGTTATTATTTCAATTACATATATTCTCAAGAGATCCATTTGATACATCATGACCAAAATGTATAATAACACATCCAAGACCAACACTGGAAGAATAACTAGGCACCACATTCCATATACCACGATTATGTATGATTTGGATTTAAGATGATGGAGAAATTAATTCTAGATCATTGAATGAATATATTCATTACAAATCCCCCGTGATCATTACCCCATTCATGGTAAAAGAAGTCAATGGTTTCTTTAAATTTTAGAATTAATTGATGAATGATTGATATGTTCTAGAAAGACCAAAAAACCTCCAAATATCATAGATGATTTATGGATCCTAAAATGATACGATACCCTTCACCTTTTCATATAATCAAAAAGGTAATCGATAAAAACTACCCCAAAAAGTTTAGACATACTAATGGAATAACCACTTTGCCATAGCCATAAAAACAATAGTAGAATTATCCAGATTAATTGAAATTCCAATGTAATCTTAATGGCTGTATATACATTTAAAATAAATATTATAAATATTATTCTCCCAATCCCAAAAATTATAATAACCCATCAAACATTGTTTTTAAAAAATCATGTAGCCCAATTTTTCGTATCAAACAAATTATCTATTTTGTTAAATGGAAACTCATTCATAAATTTCCGATGTGTTTATCTTTTGATAGTAAACAAATAGAAAAAAAATAATGAAATTCCTCTTAAATATGAAATTGTGATTCCCATGGAGAAACACTAGGTTGAATAATAACATTCTCCATCAAATCATCCAACATAATCATGATCTCCCCCATCTCTACTTATGACATGAGATAATAGAGTTTCAACAAAAGCTCTGTATACATAACATCATCAATTGAATAATACACAACCATGTCTAGAGGAAGGGAATATAGGTCATATGGTAATACATCAAGAATTTCCAAAACAATTGAAAGATTATTAGTAAGAGAATAATAGTTTACAATCTCAAAATAAAAAAATACATCAATCTCCATATCTCAGGGTGGAATGGCCCAATTTGACCAAACATCATGCCCAATCTACCTAAATCACCCAATATATCCCATAAATAGAATGATATGAGACTCACCATGGATAAAAATCTACCAAATAATCTTGAGTGATAAGATAATACATCCCAATGGTGACGTCAGTAGATCATGATCGATAATGATGAATTTATCGACTAAATCAACATTAGATATATATATATATAAACAAGAAGGGAACTGAAAACATTTCTCTTTCCACCTTCCAGTAGGTTTATATAACCCCTGAATATTTTACAATATATACATTGTAAAATTAATAAAATAAATAAGACAATATTAAATAAACTATTGGGAGGTACAAATATAATTTAAATCCATTCTTACAGAAGATGAATTGATTATGTTACCTTTTATTATCAAAAGACCGTTATAAAAGTTAGTTAGAATATCATCCACTATGTGATGGTTATTAACTATTAGAGAATGAAGATATATCCTTATATACCTTGAACCATTTCATTTCACCATAGTGGACTATGGAGATGACAATCCTTAACCATAATGAGGAATAATCCTAGTATTTTATAATATCTGAAAATGGACACAGGGGAGTAAACTATTGTAAAATATTATAGATTAAAGAAATAAACAATGGGTGTGACTAAACACTGCACACTTATATATTGTTGTGGGAATACTACTATAACTATCTGATGGCTCAAAAGAGGAAGGCTTCTATGAACCACCTCTATCACCACAATAATGATCATGAAACTTTTTCTTACTCCATTATGTTACACTTACTATTCAACTAGGTGGAATATAACATCTTTATGATCTATCCTAGCTTATGAATCCATCCCTTTAATAACTAATGCTCCATAAATCTCTACGTAGTTATAAATATTTAGTATGAATACCCAATATCTAACATTTACTCACAACCCTTATAAGAACATTTGAGTCATTAGGGGATCATTCTTCACTAACATCAGAGAAAAAAACTAGACAAATGAATTAATTGGAATATTCCAACATAGGAAGACTTACCTCCTAAAATTGGTGGAAATACAATATATTTTTCATCCTCAGATACTTTGGATAGAATAACTAAAATAAGAGTTTCATTGAACCCTTTCAGTCTGTGCCTGTGATACTATCATCATGTTCCCTGAAATCTAAAAATAAAATGCAGTTATCATAATTTTTTGACATGAAACACTTCACCATGATATTCTCAAGTGTATATAGGAAGTCAAAAATGTGATCATTACTGTTCATCCAGTCTTAAATATATTTTTGGATCATATATACACATAATGGATAGTGGATTCTCATATATGTACTCTTAAGATTTCTCCCATTATACTCTATATTATTCTTGTTCCACAATCAATGTGTTATGGACCTGGAGTATAATTTAGTGCATGACCAAAATTCTTGAAGGTTTACCTCTATAAAATTTTCATACAACGGAATATTTCATTTAGGATCATCAGATGCAACCCATTTTGTAACCCATGGAAGGCGTCTTAGAGGCATATCATTATGAAATGAAGGAGATTCTAAAAAAATAGTAATACGAGTTCATATTAAAAAAACAAAATAAAAACTAATAATAATACCATGAACACAAAACATGATTATAATATATCAAAATATATTGGTAGTTTATGTCTATTCATATAATGAACTGGTTATAAAATGAACACATCCTACCTCTAATGTTTCAAAAATCCTATATCCCATATACTATATTTTCGAGAGAGAGCATAACTGAGACTCTAATGCCATTTTGTAATTAACTGACATATGTTCACCCAATACATGGAACCCAACCAAATATTCTACTAACCCTAAGGTTGTTATGGGTCCCACCTTTTTTGTGATTGGATCCATAGCATCAAAAAAAAACAACTACAGATCACTATCACTTTAATGTGAAGAATAAAAAGTTGAATATATTTATACACAAAGTAGAGATAAAAAGTGGAATATAAATAACTCAAATAAGTGGAATAAAACTGCATATAGATAGTGGAAATGATATTACTAAAATAATCATAATAGCATATTATAAAACTCCAAAAACTAAGAAACAATAAAAGAAAAAATATATACTCAATGTTATATTGTGGGAAAACTCCAACCATCACACCACTAAATAACTAGTATAACATACCAAATCTAAATTAACTCACTGTGTATCTATTCCAGTCCAGGTATGAAAATATATAACAATGGTTACACACCTATAAAGGGGTGTGTAGGGTATAAAATACTCTCCTCAATAGGATCCCACCATTGTGATCCATAAGATGTCTCTATATAAAAAGAATATTCAAAACAATAAAGAATACATTGTGTTCTAATTAGTTATACAATATTTTATATCAAAATCATGGTAAAACATTACCAATTATCTTATGTTATTAATAATTTCGATAAAATAGTTTCAATTAAAAGAACATATATACAAAAAAATTTCAAATCAAAGGAGTGTAAAAAATAAATAACAGTTAACATTATGATAAAGATCAGTACAGTTTAAGATAGAAAAAAACATACATGGACATATAAAATCATGTGAATCATGTATCTATCAACATATATTTAATCATCATATAAGAGAGGACACCCCATAATTTGAAACTCCAAAAGTGGCTAAAAATACTCCATAAAAATGGCCTTTGGAGAAGAGGAAAACCCCATGGGTGAACCTTATGATGGTATCGACAATTGTGGACTATAACTACACCTTCAATATAAGTATGAAAAGACTTAAATGTGATACATTTTTCAATAAAAATAATAAAAATAAAGAGTGGAAAAATATCATAAATCCACTTCACTATGGTATTAATATAACATTATTTTACCAAAAAATTGGAAAGTCTATATTGTTCAAACACTCATTTCTAAACATAAAAATAATTAGATCATAGTAATATTTTTATAAAATAATTTATAAAACCAAGAATCGAATATTAAAAAAAAAGTCTATATAATTTACCACTTAACTCAATCTAATGATGCAGATTTCCACAATAGAATCCACCAATATTTGATGGAACACAATATGAAACACTAAGCCCTTGAATTGATTTCATCATCATAAAAATAATCTATAAAATTTACCGATTAGATGAGATGATAAGAAAAATAAAAATTACATATATTTTCAAAACCAAACTATATGGGGGTTAGTCTAAAGAATATTATCACACCATCAATCAAGAAAGGGTTTTTAATAACATCAGTACTCGATCAATGGTTCTGAAAAAATAGCACAGCTATGCTACCTAAACCAATGGTTGTAAAGAGGAAGAATAGTTTCCTTAATAGAGAGTGGTAGTGAAACAACCATGATGATTATGAACGAAATATTATAATCTAATTGGAGTGGTGATACATAAAAGAACATGAGAGAGGACCTAATGTTTATTGGAGTGATTGGCTGAGCGAAAAATAAATCACAGATGATATAGTGAATTAATACACCTTTTGATCCAAAATTTCTACAATGCAAAAAATATTCTATGGAATAACGCCCCATGATTTATGTATTTCAAATATAATATAACCTATAATTGTATTTTATTCTAGAGTGATGTAATTATTCCATAAAAGAGGGTCTTGTGGTGTCAATGGTGTTGAATCCATAAACAATATTTATAGATTAAAAAATTTTATTCCATAAAACGATATTACATCATGTTCATAGAGACTCATTTAGACTAGAAATTTTTCTTATGCCATAATATTGTCATACTAGTTGAACTAGATCAACATTCCTTAGAAAAATGCATGAATCATCATAATTCCTCAAGATTCCTTTATAATATTTATTATGGGGAACCATTAATTCAAACAAGGATACTTCCATGAATATTATTTGATTTTTCTGAAAAAATGATCCCTTAATTTTGAATTATTGAAATTAACACAAAAATAGAGGGAAACAATAACTAACAGAAATAATATATTGGTATAGTACACTCCAAACCATGGAAAACCCATGTATAAATCATTAGTGGAATACAACCCATATTTAAAAACCACAAGTAATGTTAATCCTAACAATGATCTAACCTTTACACACAATTTAACCAATAATAATTATTCCTAAGGGTCATAACATGATATTTATTTATATAAATTTCAAGGACACATTTTTTTTCATAACAATTTATTTTAAAAGAAAACATTGTTTAATAAAATACATAACATGAAACAATATGTTTAAACAAACGATTAAATATTATGATATCCTGGATGATTGAATTTGGTTTTTTGAATAAAAATAATTATATTGTGAAACATTTATAAAAGAACTACACAAATAAAATGTATTTAACAATTCATTGGATGTAATCAGTCTGTTTTTAATAATTTAATTTTTTTCCTTAAAAAATACATTTATGTTTCTATCAAAATATTAAAATGATATTATTATTATTATATTAAAAAATATAATTAATATAATGAAAAATATTTAAAATCAAAATATAAAAATTATATTTTTTTAAATACTAAGAATTATTTGATTTTTTTCAATGAATATTACAAAATTATCATATTTAGTTAAAATATATTTTTGATACCAAAATTTATAATTTTTTTAAAAAATAAAGAATCAAGGCTTCAATGAAAAAGAAAGGAAACAAAGATTAAAAAATTCTGAAGCAATGAGTTTTACATTTGTCTCTATAAAGGGTAGGGAGAAAATCACTAGTAGTATGGTAATGGTAAGTGCAAGTGTCTCTCGAGGATCCCATGTTTTCATGGAAATACTCAAGTTGATTGGCTTTCCAATAGACATGGGTGATAATATAATGCATTGAATCAAGCATGTCGAGGCACTTAATCCATTTCGAAGTAAGTTTCCAAGCCAAATGAATATGACCCATTCGAACAACTTGAACAACTGTGACAGAATCACTTTGAAACCAGATATTTGTCCAATTTTTTCATTGAAGAAAATCAACTGCCTTGATGAGAGCCATCATTTATGTTTTAAGAGCCGTTTCCATACCACACATTATATAACCCCCATTCAAAAAGTCACCATCTTTATTACCGAAGGAAAAACCATAACCAGTAGGACCTAGATTACCACTCGAGGCTCCATCCAAATTTCAATTAATCCAACCTGCAAAAGGGGGAATCCAAAAGACTTCTATGGTCCCAAGAGGCTCAGCATAATTACCTTCCACATTCAATTTTTTCAGAACAATGAAATCTCAAACAGAGTTTTGACAATTTTCTGCATGTGGGATATTGGTTTGTTGAGCCTCCAGCATAATTTGAGAGAGAATTAACCTACTATTAGTAATAGAATTTGTGTGTCGGGCCTGATTTCTACTCTTCCATATGACATAAACAACTTCAGCGCAAGCATCAATAAATAGAATACGCACCTGTTTTGATAAGTGGATCCTTGGGAGAAGCAGCAACATATTGTCGATGCTATTAATATGTGGAGGATTAATTTCAAACCAGGAGAAGACCATGTTCTAAAGAGAATATACTGTATTACATGACAAGAATAGGTGATTAACATCATCATGGTGTTGATTACAAAGATTGCATCTGGAACAAAGTGAAATCCCAACCCGCTGCAGATTGGTGTCCACTGGCAGTTTATTGAGAAGGAGGTGCCAGAGGAGGGTAGCCTGAGATGGTAGCTGCCATTTTTGGTTGTAATGATCAGCTAAATTACTTCTACCTTAAAGGATATTATTATAGAAGCACCTCGATTTTATAATTACATTAGAGCGCGGTTCCCAAATAAGCATGTCATCTGCATCAAGGAAATCATAGGAGGAAACCATGTTCACAATCCGAGATGGTAGTTGGAAAGATTTCTCAAGCTGGATACGAATCGTGACATTTTGATTTGTAGGTAGATCCCCAGGCTAAAAAATATTAACTAGTGGGGTACTTATCCAGTTATCTGTCCAAAATTGAAGGGAAGAGTTTCTACTGACCATCCAGTGGGACTGCACTTTATTTTTCTAGAAAGCCTTCTTAAGGCCTTGCCACACCGAGGATTGAATATAATTCATGTTTCCTGCTATCAGCCGTCTTAGAAGATTAAATCTAAGGAAATTTAGGGACTCAGATTTATCATTGATAAGGCTCCAAAGGAAATGAGCTTGAAGAGATTGATTGAAGAGCTTGATGTTTTTAATTCTAAAGCCTCCCATGCTCTGTGGCAAGGAGAAAGTGTTCCATGGGGATGTTAAAATTTTCCTCTCCAGAAAAATTCCACTCCACACAATGTTCCTCACGAATGTGTTGAAAATTTTAAGGATAGAGGCTGGCCAGTGGTATACCATGAAGGAGTAAACAAGCTTAGAGACAATCACATGCTAAACCAGACATATTTTTCCTGCCATTGAGAGTGCCTTACCTTTCCAGGTAGAGAGAGTTCTTCTGATTTTTTCAACAACATCAGTGAAATAAGAATCCTTGGTTTTTCTAAGAAAAATTGGAACTCCAAGGTAAGTGAAGGGAAAGGACCCCTCCCATATACCTAGTTCATGCACCATGCATTGTTTTCTTGAAGCCCGAGTATTTTTCCCAAAGAAAATGTATGACTTACCCCGACTGACTTCTTGACCAGAAGCTTTTTCATAATTCGTAATAGTTCTCTTGATATTCTTAAGTTTTCTAATATCCCCTTGGGTAAACATAATGATATCATCGGCAAAAAAGAGATGTGAGGGAGAAACAATACCTCGTGAAACACAGATTGTTTTAATCACTCCTTTGTTAATGCGATCAAGAATAAGCCGACTGAGATAATCCTCAAAAATTGAATAAATAATAGCGGACAATGGGTCCCCCTGCCTCACTCATCTAGAACATTTAAAGTATCCTTTCAGATCCCCGTTAATCAAAATAGAAATATGGAAAAAGCTGATAAGAGCATGAACCCAATGTATGAATTTATCGTGGAAGCCAAACCCCTGTAGAATTCTTCCAATGAATCCCCAGTCAATAGTATCAAATTATTTCTTAATATCGAGCTTTAGAGGAATGGTTCCACCTCAAGTGATATTTTTAAGGATATTAGTACATTCAGAGGCAGTTATGCGGCAATCTTGAATTCTCCTTCCATTTATATAGCCAAACTGGTTCCATGAGAAAATTCTTTCAGAAATAGAAGCAAGTCAAATATCAAGTATTTTTGTAATGATCTTGTGGATAGTATTAATGAGAGAAACTGACTGGAACTGACCAATTTCACATGCATTATCAACCTTAGGAATTAAAGCAATGAACTGATCATTTAGGCCTTGAGTGGAAGATCCCTCTGAAAAGAAATATCTGATCAATAAGAAAACATCTTCATGTATGACTTCCCAATAGAATTGAATGAAATAATTAGTGAAACCATCCGTCCCTGGTGAGCTATCCTTTTTAAGACCAAAAACTGCCTCCCTAATTTCAATATCTGTGGGAGTGGAGATAAGAAAATTATTCTCAGCATCTGTGACCAGCATCTTCTTATGAATTTTTATAAATGCATCATCTTTTATATTATATTAGTAATAATAAAATATATTCATTGGATTATTTTTTATGGTATAATTTTATATAAAAATATTATTATAAATTAAAATTAATTTTTCAGGAAAATAATTTTTGGCTTCAATTTATATTTTATCTTATATTAATATCTATAACTTCAAAAAATTGAATCTGAAAAAATAAAATTTTGATTTAATATTATAACATCTATACTAATGAAATAGATTCATTTTATTTTATTCAGAAATTATTAGTAATCATAGTATATATCAGTTTCCTCAAGAAAGGGTGAATGTGTTAATTAAGGTTAAAACAAAGAGATGAAATCCCAAAATTAGACAAAAAAAGACTTTATTTGATTATCTATGTGAATCATGACTATATTAATCCAAAAAATTAATATATGGAATTTTTTCCAATTTCCCTTTATAGTAACATATATATTATTTTATGTAACGTTGATTTTATGTTGTATTTATCTTGAATTTAATATCTGTAAAATTTTCTTTCTTGGGCTTAGTAATGATAATATTTTCAAATAATTATAAAAAAAGGAAAATTGATGTCAAATATTTTTTATTAAATATAAAATATTTTTTTTATTAATTTTGATTTTTTAACTTTTTAATGAATAAATAAATTTATTAAATTATTATTCAATACTGAAATTGATCTTATTCTCACAATTGAAAAATAATATAAATTTTAATAGAAAAGGTAAAAGTAATTTTTTGCGAATCTATATTATATATGTAATTTCATTTATCTGTTTAAAATATTATATATCCACTATATTTACTAAACCTGGGTATAACCTGGCTTAGGTGTCACTCAACCAGACTTCCATGTCACCCCATCCCAATATCGAATTACCATTATACCATCCATCTTCCGGAAGAAATCCTCTCATATCTTATACGATATCGCGGTGCCCGATGCCCCCCGATTAAGTTTCCTCCACCGAATAGGTTGCTTACGCAGATCCTCCATTAGGGTTTCGACCTCCCTGATTCTTCCTCTCGTGGCTCCCTGATTACGGTTTCCATCTCCGAGGTTCTTCATCCCGCAGCGCGCCTATGATCATTCTCCCAGCTTCTTCCTACCGCAGCTCCCCGATTAAGGTTTCCATCTATGAGCTTCTTCCTCTCACAGCTCCCCCGATTAAGGTTTCCATCTCCTCCATCCTCCCTGAAAACATACTCTACCATTGGATCCTCCCCCTCCGCCTGATCCCTATCCGACTCCTACACCACGGGATGATCCTTATCGGGCTCATCCATCTCCAGCTGCTCCGGCTCTGCCTGGTCTGCCTTCGGATCCCCAACCACTACATCCAATGGTTCCCAATAATATTCCTCTTATCCGAGCTCTACCACCCACAACGGATTTGATTATTTCATCATCTATCATCATATTTTTTAACGCAGATCTCGTCAGTGGGTTGGTATTTTCTCCTCTGTAACCTATCTGTATCATATTACACATATTTTAGGATTCTAATTTCACTCAATTCAAATGAAATTTGCAGGCTATAATGCAATATAGTGACTCTCCATAGGTGTTTTCTCATAAATTTCTGGAATTATTTTCAGTTATCTCTAATAATTAGTACTTCCAGTTTCATATGAATATATTTTAGTTCTCCCCTATTATGATTCACCAATTAATGATTATACTTCTACTGTGCAGCAAATATTTCTCTATTAATTCATTTAAACTAACAACAAAAACCTTTTTTACTACCAATTTTTTTCACAGGTTTTCTTTAATTTAGTTTCATTAGAAAGCTATCCTCTGGTAGTAATTATTTTGAACATAAAATATCAAAAAAATCATTTTTTCTGTAATATTTTTTTCCATTATAACATTTCAATGTCGTTGGCTTTGAAGACTTATAAATTTTTAAATAATTATTGATCTCCTTTACAAATTTGTAGGAGTGTATGTAAACATTGAGGGTCTCAATTTGTTCAAGGTACCCTGGTTGAACATATTTTTATGAATCAGGTTTTTAATTTTACCAAACACATATACCGTTCACCCTACTATCATTTTTTGTTTTTATCATTTGTTTATTTCAACTTTGGTTTAATAAACTTATAAAATGGATCATAACACCAATCCTTCCTTTCCAGTAGGTGAATATTGAATTATACAACGTTTAATTTGTTTTCCTTTTGGTGTTTTTCTGGGGTATATGACTCCATGTTCATGGAAATGTTTTTAGCTCATTTATGAATGGATACTTGAATGTGATTGGTTTCTCAACTTAATGGTGTTATTTGAAGTTGGGTTGTAGGTTTTGGATTCTAGAGATCTTTTCTTCCCTAAAGGTATGTTTTTTTACTCTGTATTTCTTTCCCCACTTTCACATTAATGTTCTATAGGGTGTTTTGGGTGCTTCTTATCATTTTGATAAATTAATATGGCTCTGCTTTATGAATATGTAGGATTGGATGTAAACTTGGACGGTCTCAATGTGTTCAATGTACCCTGGTTGAGAAAATTTGTACGAATCAGGTTTTTAATTTTACTAAATTGAAAAACCATTATCCCTATTATCATTTTGTGTTTTTATCATTTTCTGATTTAAACTTTGGTTTAATAAATATATGAAATGCTTCATAACAACAATCCTGCCTTTCACAGAAGTTGAATATGAAATTATACAACATTTATTTCATTTTCCTTTTGTGGTTCTTCCTGGAAATATAACTCCATAGTCATGGAAATTATTAGAGCTCACAGTAGGTGAATATGGAATTATACAACATTGAATTTGAATTCCTTTTGGTGCAACATCAATAATGACTAACTACTGTGGCTAAAGGATTTGATGTATTCTCAAAGGTATGGTTGAATCCTTCTAAGACTTGTGATTGGTAAGAATTCATTATGTTTTTGGCTGTTGGAGGACCATGGTTTGTTTGGTTATATCTTTTGTGTAAAATTATAAAATAATCAAATTTAATGTATCACTCTACCCATCAACATTGTGGTAATCCTTTATTTAAGGTGACTGTATAGTTGAATTAATCCATCACACTACTCAACTCAAATGGTTTTTTGAGATATTATAGTCATTTTTAATGTGTTCTTGAATATCATTTCAATAATTCTCTATGCTCTATTGGATGATTCTTTACATCATTACTTGTTTATATTTTATCATTATATTATAATGGACATGTTGGTCTGTTTACTTATCTTTATCTTCAGTTATATCATTTTATCCTTGTAATTTAATGTTTTTATCCTGTTCTACATCATTTTTTCTCATTTCAATCTTTCATAGCATGGTAGAATTTCTTATCTGCAGAGACATTACTGCTTCCTATAGAGGTAAAGTTTATTAAAATTAATCAAATTAATATGTGTGAGATATTGTTTTGATGTATTCCAACATGTTTTTTTAATGTCTTTGCAACTTCTAGGATGTCAACCCTCCCTCCCAGAAATCACTGAAGTTGTAGGTGTACTTTTAGAGACTGTTTTCTATGCCCATGGTCTCTTCTTTATGTAAGATGTCATTACTGGATAAGAGTGTTGTTTTTCTCTCATGTGGCATAAATCACAATGGATTATCAAGCTTCTGGACTATGAGTCAATGGAAATGAAATGTCTACATGTTCTAGCAGGTCCCTGAGGGCTTTACAGGTTTTTCTATGAACTCGATTTATTCCTGTCTTTCAAAAATTCTGGATTATTACCTCCATGATGATGTGTTACATGAATTAGTTGTTTTTTATAGTTTTCTGGATATCTTAGCTTGCTTGCGTTGGATAGTGGCTTTTTAACCCAGCTCACTGATCTACTTTGAGGACTTGATGCTATCATAGACTTGCAGCCTTGTTTGTTTGATGGTAGGTATTTTTTTTCCTCTTTCCTGGGATGCTTTAACCACTAGAATTCCCTCTATTTTCTGATTACCACTTTGACAGCTTTCTGGAAGTCCATCGATGTCTTCATGATGTTTCAGTTTTGAACAAAGTGTAAGTATAGCATAGTCGACCAGCTCCTGTACAACACCCCATGCACTTATTGAAGAATTGGTAGGCTTCACGTGTAATTCCCTATATTTTTCTTCATTTTTTCCGGTAGGAAAAAATCAGGACAGCAACCCATCAACCTATTGATATTCAATTCCTACTATTCTTGGAAGCATAAAAAAACATCTTAGTTCGTATGTTTTCAAATTAAGTTCTCACGATGCACTACCGTTTTCAAAATCACATGATGCACTACTTTGTTTTCAAGTAAAAAACCATGCACTACTTTCTCATTGAAACATTCACTACTTTCTCAAATATGAAAACATGCACTACATACTCAAGTGGGAAAACATGACCTACTTTTTCAAACATGCAATACTATCTCATTAAAAACAATGTACAACATCTAGGATCGTATGTTTTGAAATGTATTGCAGCATGTTTTTAATAACATGTTCCACTGTTGTCAATGTTTTTTATGTTTTCCACTTTTTTATGGCCAAATTCTCTCCCTGTCATTTAATTCACATGATGCACTACTATTTTTTTTATGTTCTCCAAGTCGATTACTTCTCATGATTCAGTACTATTTTTTTCATTGACAAATGATGATGATCTTATTGGTGGGATAAATGGGATATGTAAAATCAACCAGCCTTCAATCTTACCAGCCATCACAGGTAGTGGATTACCTATATTTTCACATGCTGAACATATCAGTCAAAAAATGAGATACATTGAACATATTGATTTCTAATTTGTTTCCATCATTCATTTCATAGGTTGTGTTGAATGAAACATGTAAAATTTTTAGAGAATATATGTCATATGTATAATGAAGACAGTTACAAGTAGAAGGTACATGTATGTTTACCCCCTATAGATGCATGCATGACAACAAAATATGCCCTTTTTAGTATACATTTTTTAATGTTATTGATTTTTCAGAATATATGCAGTCCATTTACATCCCTATTAACATCACCTATTCCAACTTATGTTGTATGGAATTCTTCAAATATATCATTTTGTCTAATAAATAACTCCTTGAGAAACTTCTAAAGCATGTATTACTTTCTGTTTGATTATCTATTTTTTCAATTCCATCAATTTCCCATCCAGGGCACATGAAAGAGGTCCAATTATACTGTGTGAGTTTTATATTGTATTCCTTTTGTATATGTGTTCGAATCCATTTTCATTGTTTATTTATGATCCATTTTCCAGTCTTGGAGATTTGGAATCACAATTATAGAAACATTATTAACATAATGTTCTATTGACTATTATGTGTTTGTATCCACATTAATTACATTGAACTAGTTAATGGTGGCTTTGTGAATTATATATCTTCCCAATTATGTGGGAATACAATGTATATGTGTTTTAACTATATATATGTTTTAACTGTTATTGTCCTAAAACTAAATTTTATCTCTTGAGAATGGTAGCAAGGCCCATAGTGGAACATTTATGGATCTCTATGCCTTTGAAACCCCATATGGTGTAACATGGGATTCCTATTTCCCAAGTCAGGTGCATACTCACAAGATTGATTGGGAAAAAAGAGCAGAGCTTGAATATTTGGGTTTTTATTTTATTTGTTTTTCAAATAATTCAATCTTTTGATTTTTTAGAAGTCTATTTCTTAAGGTAACATTCTATCTGGAAGCAGGTGAAACCAAGGGGGGGTCTCAACATTTTTCATAGAATAATAGATGCTGGGAACTATTACTGTATTGTCGAATGTCCACCTTTATTTTAAAATACTATATGGGGAGAGGATGAAAATATTGGATTCCTTGAGTGAGTGATATATATGACAATCTCCCTACAATACATTGAATTTAAGTAAAAAACAATGCACTAAATTATCATTGAAACATTCACTGCTTTCTCAATTAGGAAAACATGCACTACTTACTCAAGTGGGAAAACATACACTACTTTTTCAAACATGGAATACTATCTCATTCAAAACAAAGTACAACATGCAGGATTGTATGTTTTGAAATTTATTGTAGCATGTTTTTAATAACATTTTCCACTGTTGTCAATTTTTTTTATGTTTTCCACTTTTTATGGCCAGATTCTCTCCCTGTCATTTAATTCACATGATGCCCTATTGTTTTTTTGTTCTCCAGGTCGATTACTTCTCATGATGCATTACATTTTTTTCATTGACAAATGATTTTGATCCTAATGGTGGAATAAATGGGATATGTAAAATCAACCAGCCTTTGATCTTACCAGCCATCACAGGTAGTGTATTACCTATATATTCACATGTTGATCAAATCAGTCGAAAAATGAGAAACATTGAACATGTTGATTTCTCATATATTTTCCATCATTCATTTCACAGGTTGTGTTGAAGAAAACATGGAAATTTTTTGAGAAGATATGTTATATGTAAAATTAATAAGGTTACAAATAGAAGATACATGTATGTTTACTCCTTATACATGCTTGCATGACAACAAAATATGCCCTTTTTTAGTATACTAATTTAAATGTTGTTGATTTTTCTGAATTTATGCAGTCCTTTTACATCCCAAATAACGTCACCTATTCCAACTAAATTTTTATGTAATTCTTGAAATATATCATTTTTTCTAATAAATAACTCCTTGAACAACTTCTAAAGCATGTATTACTTTCTCTTTGATTGTCTATTTTTTTAATAACAACCATTACCCATCCATGGAATATGAAAGAGGTCTAATTAGAATGTTAGATATAGGAACTATGAAATGAGTAATATATTTTTCCAATTCATAATAACATGGAAATACCAATGTTATCAAACCTGGGGAAGCAGTAGTAGGGTTTCACAGGTCAACATAACTAGGAACCGTCAGTACTGCAGGAATAAATAAGCCAAAATCAAAACACCCATAATCAAAAACATGAGCAAGAAAAAAACATGGTACTGCATGGGAACCTGAAATATAACATTATCCCCTTTTCCTGTATTGAATACATATATAGTGGATAGTGACAAAATATTTGTCACCCTATCCATGTCCTAATAACCAAAATGAAAAATAGGCTGTATACAAATAGGTTCCATCCTCATGATTTATGATCCACTAATGGAATATTTGACCAGGTTTTAGTTCCTAAATCCACATTAGACATAGTAGAATTGGTTCCCTGTATAGTATAAATTATCTGAGAAAAATACTTAACACAATATACAATACTTGAATAATGATGTATCATCAGAGAAATGATCATATCATTAATGTGTTTTGAAATATAAGACACTAGATCCTGGGATTTCATTAACCCAAGACATGAATTTTTAGATAAATCAAATTACTCAGATCCTGTGATTATTTTTCTGTATAATATCCAAAGAACATATACTGAAATATATTAATTCTTCATAGATAGTTTTTTTATGTTATTAATATGATCTGTTAATATTATATAACAGTGTTTGATTTTTTTAGGTTCATTGGAAGGTTTATGAGGCACTTGAATAGGCATCCAGTGCCTGATTTTCAAGGGTAGTTAAATAAACTTTCTAGAATTCATAGAGAAGACATTCTTGTGCTGTTTTTATTGTTTAATAAACCATTGTGGAATTTTCATTTTACCTTCTTCCACAAATCTCCACAGAAGGTGTAATGTATTCTCTTCTCATTTATCTTCATTTGGTTATTCATTTTAAAAATCCATTAGTAAATGAAAATTTCTAATCTATAGAGTATGTTTTGGTTATTTCTATTCTGTATACTATATATTTTCACATTAATATTTCATATCTTGCACATGCATATTATAGTCATCTTTGAAAATATACCCCTTTTAACTTTTATCAATATCCTAATTAAAACAAAATGTTATTTGACACAGTTTCTTTACATAAAATGTATTCTAGCACCCTCAATCCTTCAACGCATTGTTTTGGATTGGTTCTACTCATTGAAAACATTTTCTATTGGAGTTTTCAGGGAAAGGTTTCTTCTTTTGACAAAAACAATTAGGCATTTATACTTTTCGAATCTCCCATGGTAAGTATAGTGAATAAATTTTACACATTTGAGGGATTGTCACGTTTGTTTTGTTGTTTATTTTTTTTGACAAACATGGAATATAGTCATCCTATTGATGATTATGGGTAGAGAGACATTATTTTTTACAGATTTTTTATAATTTTACTCTTCCACTATATCAATTTCCTATTCTATTGCTCTGAAATGTATTTATACCATTCATCTTGTGCGCTTTATCAAATGAAGTATAATCCTTCTTCTTTTTAAATGAATTTCTCATTGTTATTTTGACATGTGTGTTTGATATATCTGCAAAATGATTTCATTAAATTGGTTCATGCCTTTTTTTTTGGTAGATTCAACATATAATTCATATTTTTTGAATAAATAGATTCCTTGATAATGTTACTTCACTAAAATTTAGATTCTCTGATGTAGATTTTTGTTTTTATCATTTATTTAAATGTTTTTTTCTATAGGTGTGCATGAAGATGGGTTACGGGTCATGGTTTCTGGATTATCGGGAGTGGGAAATTGCAAGCAGCTGCCACAATTTTGTGATTTCTATATATTTGACTTTACAGCTGCCGAGGCCGGTGGAGGTTTTTGTTAGGCTTGCGATGCCTATAGGGAAGAGTTTGGGAGAGTGGTATGGGTACAGGGAGCTAACAGATCTGATTTCTATGTATTTAGAATTCATGATTATTATTAATATTTCAATATTGTATTGTCTTTTTAAAATTATACATTGATCCTTTTTTTCGGATAGATAACAGGAGAATTGTGTTGTATCTAGGTTAAACAGTAGCTATATTTTCTTGAACTGTCTTTAATTTTATCTTTAATATTAATATTTCCATATGTCATGCATGGTCATACGGCACATAAAACCATAAAAATGAAATAATTAACAATTCCCCTGGTTCATCGTTGATTTTGTTCAGATCTACTTGATACGTCAAGATAATCGAGAACAACTCTATATTGTTTTTGGTTGAAAGAAGGAACTCTTTCTTTTTCACATTCGCAATTGTTAAGGTCCTGTTACTTATTTCGTACCCCAAAGGAGGATACAATGGCCGTATTGATACCCTGACCAACATATATATGATGATGATGGTGTACTCTCATGTAATTGAACATGCTGGATTTTTTTACAGTCATTTGTCAAGGCTATATTTTCACTAGTAGGTCTAATTTTTATAAAGTATTGCTTATCTATATACTCATCTTTACTTCCATGTGAGTTATCGTGCAATTTTTATCATTATATGGAATACTGTTTTCAATATTTTCATCCAGTTATATGTATTCTATTTTACTATAACATAATATGTCTTTTAATCTAATTAATTATTCAATGTTTTGTTTTTTACATTACAATGAACTCAATTACAACATTTTTTATCATAATTAACATAATTACAAATGTCAATTTCAATATTATTTTCATTCATTTAAATAAAATCTCCATGCATAATATAATTTCTTATTTCTTATAGATTATTCTTCACCTTTTAAAATGTATCCAAATGTTATTCTACATTCATAACGAATTTATCAAATTTTGTTCAATTGTATTATATTAATATGAATCATAATATTGTGATTTCAAATAATTCAATATTCATGTTCATTAGTAACATTGAAATGTAGTATTTTTCTTAAAAAAAGCATTGAACCATGTCACAGTGCGAACGCATAACCAATAAATTTTATTATATCACCGTGCGAATGCACGAGCGAGTATTAGTTTTTTATATGTTTGGATTCCAATTCCGTTAATATATTTTTTTTTCAAATTAAAATCATGATAATTGTGTCCAAATAAATATTTATAATATTTTATTGCATATAAGATTATAATAAATTATTAAATATTTAAAAAAATATTTTAAGATGACATGTAACATTTTAAATGGTTCCAAATATCCTACTTTTTCAATTTATGTTATAATTTTCACCTTATAACCTAATTTCTACCACATTAATAGGAAAAAGGTCATTATTGTAGTTATAGTAAAAATTATGTACCAATGCGGTTAAACGAAATGAAATGTTCTAATATAACAAATATACATATCTTAATTTTATTTGTAGATGGGATTCCCAAAAAATCATGATTTATCTTTGAACATGTATCCTTATATTATAAACATTGAGAATGAATTTACTCTTTTTATTTCTTTAATAATTTCATATTGTACCCCTCTTATCTCTTATTAAATAGACTGTCCTTATCTTATATACAGAACATTGAGAATTATAAATCATCCAAACCCTACCAAATTATCCTCTCTAAAACCATATCCATGATATAAGGGTTTTCGTAAGTATGAAATTCCATACCAAGGGTATTTAAGAGGAAATCAAATGAAGGCCTACCAAAGAAGAGAAAATCATCTTACCTAACCTCTATCTATTTGTTTTTTATTCTACCTCATCTAGATCCATGATATTATTTATCAAATGAAAAATCTAGTATAAAAAATATAATATATTATTATGACTATGACTTTTCCTTTTTCTGTCTATATTTCACTAATGATATGTGAATATGTCACATGTGAATATATATGGGATACTGTATCCATCTAGATATAAAATCCATTTTCTAGCACCATATTTCTATGATAAATATTATGATGGATTAAATGTTTGTATTTTTTATGACATAATTATTCTTTTAAATTACAATATCACCTATACATACTTATATTATAAATCCATTAGAAAACGATATGCCACTCATCCAAAGGTGTGGACTTCCACCTCAACGATGTGATATGAATTGCTTTTCATTTACGATTAACAAGGAATGTGATAAAATAAAATAATTTTAATATATTTTTATCATATAAAAAAATTATTATTATGTAATATAGGAATATTTTTTAACATTTATTTATATCCATCAATCAAAAAGACAAAACATCATTCATGCATAAGTATGACCTTCAATCCCCTTGAATGGTCTTATTAGTTTTAATATTTCTATATTATATAGATGACTATAAATATATATAAAATTAATATATATTATTTTTATATCATGAAAAAAATTATGTATATTATATAACTAAGATTTATTTTCCTGGATTCAAAGTACTGAAATAAATTTCTCAAAAAGAAGAAATAATTAAGACTTGAAAATTATAATATTAATAATTTTTTTAATAAATGGGTGTTGAAATTTTATAAGAGTGTCATATAATATATAAAATAATTGGAAATTTCTATCTTATAGGAGTTTAAATAATTGATTACTTTTTATATGAATGTTGAGTGCCTTCAATACTAGTCGAACTAGAGATAAGTGTTTTCCATCTCATATTTTCTTCATTGGATAATATGTACATTTATGCTCAAGTATTATTTAATGACATGTATATATATTCCATTTTATATGATATATCATTAATATAATTATAATAATAATATTCAAAAATTAACTTTATGTTATTCATTCTTAGAGCTTATGATTCAATAGTTTCTAATGTGGGAAGGGTTTACATCAAAATCACAACATTATTTGTGAATCTTTATGTGTAAGTGTCCACTAAGAAAATTATATGATATTTCAGGCATAAAAAATAAATTCAATACTCTTAAATGTATTTCAATAAATTGAATACTTTTCAGTCATATTATTTGATTTTTGAACTCAATATACCTAACTCATGTTTTAAAAGAATACCATCATTTTTTAATACTCAATTATGAATGATTTTATTCCATGTCAATATATTCCTTAAAAAACTACAACGAAAATTTTTAAAATTGTAAAATGATTTATAAAATATATTTATAATCAAGTATTAGTTTCTAAAAAATTATAATATATATTTTTTAAAAAAAATTGTTAAAATGATATAATTTGTATTTTTTAATTAAAATTAAAAATGGAACATGTTTTTAATGTTTATATAATGAATATATTTTCAAACTGTTATGGACTATCAATTCAATGTACCATACATTACACGATTATAATGTAAATTTTAAATAATTTCTTTTCTATAATAACTGATATATTATTTTATTTTTATAATTCAATTAAAATTGAAAAAGTTAAATTTCTCTAGTGATATTCTTTGTGATCCTTTAAATTAATTGTTGTTTATAATGATATAATTTGTTATTGCTTATGATTTATATGGGTTATGATCCAATTATAGAAATGAAATTGTTTATATGGATGAATTTTGATGGCAATGATATAATTATATGATACTAGTTTATTCCTCACGGATTTATTATAATATGATACCAATTTATTTTCTATTGGTTATTCTTTTGTTAAATGATGATATTTTTATTGATAAATGTTTCATTTTTATTATATATGTTATTCATAATAATTAATGATATTTTCCAAAAAATATGTATGAATTAAATTATCTG
The DNA here is from genome assembly GCA_963277665.1 of Viscum album. NCBI lineage: Eukaryota > Viridiplantae > Streptophyta > Magnoliopsida > Santalales > Viscaceae > Viscum > Viscum album. The sequence continues at coordinate 1,570,932,108 of OY728121.1, read as the reverse complement.
ATGGGCGGTCCTAGATTAATATATCCCTAGAATTAATAGGGTAAATATTTATACATCATGAGATAATGAGGACATGAATGGTGAGTAATTACACTTCAGTATGTGACATTATATACTAAGACATTATTTTGAGTGAACGTTAACATGTTTGATAGAATGTGGAGTTAACCCAATCCACTTTGATTTTATTGTATTTGATCCATAAATAATAATGAAATATTATTCTAAGAAAAATGTACTCAAAAAAACATTTGACTTATGCTAGTAGTTTACAAAACTGACTAATATTATTTAATTCAATTATGATTCTTTCTATTTTTAATTCTGATGCATCATTTTATTATTCAAGAATATTTTCTATGATATAATGTGTATGGTTTTCAAATTTCAATCCAATGTTCATATACATTTAGATAATTTTTTATTATATTTATCATACCCTATATATGATGAATGATTTTAACATTTTTATATTTAATAAGGGTAATGTTATGAAGAACAATATAGGAAGTGATGATGAATATATATGAATAACTTCTTTATATATCCATATTTCTAAATCAATTAGACTAGTAAGATTTTTTGATGTATATATTTTTTTAAATAAGGAATATTCATCTAATATTATGTAATATCTATGTATGAAATAAAAGGTTGAATATAGTATTTCAATCACATAAATTACATCTTTGGTGCTTCCAATTATATAATTTCCATTTAAATGGATTTTACTATGAATAAATTTCATCCATCGACACTTACATAATATTTTATCAATTTCATTCCCATAATGTATTATTAGTTCACATGGATATGACTATGTATATTTTGAAGATTTTGTCACATTTAAACATGTAAAACAATAACTTTTTTCAATATCAAAATTGAAAAGTCTTTTTATGTTTGAAATAACACACACACACACACACATATATATATATATAATACACAATAATCAAATGGGGATATCACAATATTAACCAAAAATTAACTTTTATCCTAGAATTTCAATATTAAATGGATAGGGAATGAAATATAAATTTTTGCACCCAATTATGAATTTAGTAATGTACTATGAAAATAATCATAAAATATAGATTTAGATGATATATTTCGTGAAATAAAATTACATAAATTCAATATTAATATGGTTATATAATCATAAATATTACACCACCACACATACAAACAATTTAAAATGTAGTTAGGGCTAGGAAAATCTAACATAGTTCAGTTTGAATGGAAAACCCAATATAACGAAATTTCATATGATAAATGGAACAATACCTTAAATATCATCATATAACCCCATGAACATCTAATGAAATTATAAACTGATAATATGTTCATTGTATTTATATATATTTAATAAGAATACCCACATTTTAGCGTTCATAATTGAATGGTGGGACAAGGATATAAATTTATATTAGAGTTGGATTAGTTATGTAATCCTCTCAACACAAATGTTTTCTAGAAAATGAAAGATATACACTAAAAAAAACATGAATTCATTAAATTATGTCACGGCCCGTCCTCGGGGCTAGTGTCATGACTACCCCAAGCCCGCCTTCCATAGGCCAGGGGCTAGCGACTAGCACCAAGACGAAAATTCCCGATAAAAAGGGAAGACATTGCCTTTGTAAAGTAAACAAACACCACAGAGAAAGCAAGCAGTAAAAGTATACAATAAGTAAAAACAGAGTACAACAGTTTGTGCGGAAAGTAAGTGGGCCAGTATACAAACCCAAACTGAAAGTAAAGTACAACTGGAAAGGGAAAACAACAACTGAAAAGTAAAACCACAACACCGAGCTGTCCACTGGAAATCCCACCTGAAGGGTGAGTACAAATATCCTCTTCTTCTCCTCGGGTCCAGCAGACTGCTCTGAGTATGTCCCGTCCAGTGGTCCACCTCCAGGCACCATCCTGTTTCGCAAACCTCAACCACGATCTGTGTTGTCCGTCGTCTGCAACCAACACAACGTAGTGCGGGCATAGCCCGTGCAGGGGTGAGTATAAGCTACTCAGTAGGGACCCCGAGACCCCAGAAGGTCTCCCAAAATCCACAAAGGAAATATACAATCACGAAGTAACATCCAACACTGCTTAGGTATATGACCATACATATACCTAAGTTATTAATTTTTGTTCAGCTCTAACATCCGAACCCAAGTACAACCCAGTCCACATAGGAAAGCAAAACGTAAATCCACACAGGATAGCACAACACAATCAACAAAGGAAAGAAAAAGGGATTCAGCTCACACAGGTTTACTTCTTCGTATGACGATAGAGATGATCAGATATATCCACTGATTCATCTAAGACGTCGGACCCACAAAGGATCGATAGGTACTGACCCCCGCAATGACCCACAAAGGATCTGACCCACAAAGGATCGATAGGTAACTAACCCCCGTAATGACCCACACAGGATCTGTAGGCGCTGGCTCACACAAAACTGCTGAGCGCTGACCCACACAGGATTGGACCCACACAGGATCGGTAGCACTGATCCACATAGGATCGCTGAGTGCTGTAGTCGTCGTCGTCGAATCCACTGAGGATCTCTGTACAGTCGTCGTAGTAGCAGTAGTCGCAGCCAGTTCTAGGGTTCCCGCACACAGCAAGCTCGCTCGGGATGGTCCGCTCCAGGAGCCGAGGGGCTGATACATCAACTGACACATAGTCTAGAGTTGATGTATCCGAAAGTTCCGTATCGTCAACAGGATCTCAACGTCGCAGACGACACGTCAATCGGATGCCCGGTCTGAGAGTTATTGGCCTTTTCGTCTCAGGGCCCCGGTTGGTTTTTAAGGAAAAACCAACCCGACCACACTCCACCTACGTCCAATCCTCAGGCGGAGTAATCCAAAAGATCCTTCTCTCTCATAGTAATCCAACAAAGCTGACATCACGTCAATCGGACGTCCGGAGCTTCAGATATGAGTGTTTCCGCTCCGAGGGCCCGGTTGGTTTCCTGTACGAACCATCCCCGCTGAACCCAAAGTATTCCAAAACCTTGAGTGCGATATACCGAAACGACCATCTCGATCCAAGGATCACATTTCAACTGACGGTGCGTCGATCGGAGGCCCGTAGAACAAGTTATAGGCGTCCGATAGGAAAAGATTCGGTATTATGGGGTTCGGGCCCGGTCCGAACTGGCCCGATACCCCCGGGATCGACCAGAACCGGGTCTGGGTCCGTCCTGCTTGGGCGTGGCCCAGCACGGTTGGCGCGGCGCGACCCGACCTGGGCACAGCCTGCCAAGCTCGCTGGCTAGGCGCTCGGCCAAACGGTCATGCCGTTTTGGCGTTGGGGGGGGGGGGGCGCCTGCCCCCCTGGTTGTAACCGCGCCCCCCTTTAATGGGGGTCATTTTATTGGCCATCTGGGGGTTTGAAACCACATATGTCCTCCTGTCTGGCCGGCCCACCCCGGCCGGACGGTTTCTGCCACCACGGGATCAGCGACGGCCGGTCCCCTCCCTTCTTCGACACCGGCGGCCCGGAACCGGCCGCGGTTTTGGTTTGTCCGGCACGGCGCGACGGCGCTGCGCCCCTCCGTCGCGGCCCCGCTCCGGCCGCGGTGTCTTCAGTTCTCTCCGACGCGGTGCGACGGCGGCGCGACTTGTTTCAACTTCACGGTGCGGCGCAACGGCGCGACGTATCACTTGCCACACCATACCGCGCGGTGCGACGACACTGTGCCATTCCCGTTCCAACACATTAGAAACAATAACAAGGATAAGTGAGGTGGGTCAGCCGTGTTTCTGCGGTCTGGCCCCTCTCATTAATCGAAAACATTTAGTCGTATATTAATGAAGGACGACAAAGTATAATTCACGAACGAAATAAAATAAATAAAACCCCTACCTCGTGCGAGCTTGAACGGAGGTTCGTCGAACGAGGATTCATCATGGGAAGAGACGTCGCAGAAGGAGACATCGGGGAAGAAGACGTCGCGGAAGAAGACGTCGCGGAAGAACCATCGAGGTAAATGGCGTCGCGTAGTCGGTCTCCGAGGACTCGACATTCTTCGACGGAGTTCGTTGCGTTCTTCGTGTTCTTCGTCGAAGAAGATGAAGAACTCTAGCTTTCATTAGCTTTTCTCCCCAAACCTCCCAAGCAAAAAAGGTTCCAAACCCAAAATAAAATAAGCTTACCTCTTATTTTATTGACATAACATAACATTTGAATTTCAAGAGTTTAAAATTCAAATAACCACACATAACTCACTTAATTAATAACATAAGTTATTAATGTTTACGTTATCAAAAGTTAAAGGTGAGTTGAGGGGGGTTGAAGAAAGTGAAGGGGTGGGGTTCGTGTGGGCCCCACCACCCTCATAACCTCCCTTGGGAAGTTGGGTAGTTACCCAACTTCCACCCAAATCCTTTAACCACTTAAGAAAATAAAAAACAATTGTAGTTAAATTATAAATTAAACTTCCACAATTTTTATCATATTCTCTCGGGTAAATGCAACTCCGGAAATGGCGTTCCTAATCAATTAACGGTGCTATGGTTCCATCGGTGCCCTCATAAATCGATTCCGAGCACCGGTTAAAAATATAGAAATTCCCGCCTATTCGTTCACTGAATGTACCCGAGATAAACTTCGGATTGAATTTCCGGGTACACCGGGCCTTGGAATCAAGTGCTGTCAGAAACTGCGTTCTTGTAAAATTCCAAAGAAAATTAAGAAAAAATTTCCCTTGAATTTTACGGGTCTTTACATTACTCCCACCTCAGGGCTTTACGTCCCCATAAGGATACATAAAAAACTAGGGAATCAAATGTGGGCACTGAACAAGCATCTGAGCCTCCCGCTCCCAAGTGCTCTCTTGGAGGTTCCTGTGCTGACATCTGATGCGCATTAGAGGAATCGGTCGTCCTCATAGGACCTGCTCCTGTCGATCCTTGATCTCCATTGGAACCTCCGCAAATGTCGCCCCATCATCAACGTCAAGCTCCCCATGGTCAATGATATGTGTCGGGTTGTGCACGTATCTCCTCAACTGAGATACGTGGAAGACGTCGTGAACCAGGTGCAACTGAGGTTATAGAGCCATGAGATAATCCACCTCGCCAATCCTGCCGAGGACCTGGAATGGTCCGATGAAGCATGGAGACAACTTTCCGCCTCGACCAAATCTTCGTAATCCACGTCAAGGTGAGACACACAAGAAGACGTGGTCTCCATCCTCAAAATCTAGTGGCCTCTGCTTCTTGTCAGCATATGACTTCTGTCGGCTCTGTGATGTCCTCATACACTCCTGGATGACCTGGACCCTCTCTGTCGTGGCCTGGACCATCTCCGGTCCCACAAGTGCTGAATCTCCAGGGTCTGTCCAACACAAAGGAGATCTGTAAGGTTGGTCGTACAACGCCTCGTATGGTGCCATCCTGATGGTGGTGTGGTAACTGTTGTTGTACGCAAACTCCACCAAGGGTAGGTGGTCCTCCCAACTATGACCAATGTCAAGGACACATGTGCGGAGAATGTCCTCGAGAGTCTGAATGGTCCTCTACGTCCGACCATCTGTCTGAGGGTGAAAGGCAGTGCTCAGACGTAGCTGCATCCCGAACTCTTCCTACAACCCCTTCCAAAGCCGGGAAGTGAAGCATGCATCTCGATCGGAGATGATAGATTATGGCACACCGTGAAGCCGTACAATCTCCTGAACGTAAAGTCGTCCCAGGCTCTCCACTGAGCCCTGCACTCTGATGGGTAAGAAGTGAGCCGACTTGGTGAGTCGGTCAACAATCACCCAAAAGGAGTCATGACCTCTGGAAGTGCGAGGAAGTCCATTCACGAAGTCCATAGATATCCCGTCCCACTTCCACACCAGGACCTCTAAGGGCTGTACCAAGACTGCTGGTACCTAGTGCTCTGCCTTCACCTGCTGGCAGGTGAGGCATCGAGAAACGAACTCTGCCACAGCCTTCCTCATGCCCGGCCACCAGTGCTGTCGTCTGAGATCCTGGTACATCGTCGCCACTCCTGGACGTACCACCAAAGGAGAAGTGTGAAACTCTCTCAGCACCTCCTCCCGTAAAGCAATTGGTACCAAGGTACATCATCTGAAAAGGAAATTGTGCTCTGCTCCAAAGAGGAAGCCATCAGGTGTCTGTCCTGAGGATATCTGTGTACGCCGCGGCTCACAGTCTGCATCCCCACGCTGTGCCTCTCTGACCTGCTGTAGTAGTGGAGGGGTGACTCTGAGAGACTGAAGGAAGGATGCTCCATCTCTATCCACAAATGATATCCGCAAAGAGGCTAGCTTATTTGTCGCCTCCTCGAGTAGCTGAATGCCCGTCCTCCGGTTGAGAGCATCGGCTACCACGTTCCCCTTCCCAGAAGTATAGACTATCTCAATGTCATAGTCCTGTAGGAACTCAAGCCATCGCCTCTGTCTCAGATTCAGGTCATTCTGAGAGATGATGTATCTGAGACTCTAATGGTCAGCAAAGTCAATAAAGCGCTCTCCCATCAGATATTGTCGCCATGTCTTCAGAGCGAAGACCACTGCTGCTAGCTCCATGTCATGGGTAGCATAGTTCTACTCATGCGGCCTCAACTGACATGATCCATAGGCGATCACTGCCCGATCCTGCATCAGGACACATCTGAGTCTGATCCCTGATGCATCACAGTAGACTAGTACCCTACTCCCTCCTCAAGAAACCTAAAGATAGGTGCGCTGGTCAATCTCTGTCTCAGCTCCTGGAAGCTCTACTGACATCTGTCTTACCACACAAAGGGTTTCCCCTTCTTCATCAATGCTGAGAGTGGTGCCGTAACTCTGGAGAAGTCTAGCACAAATCACCGATAGTATCCAGCTAGTCCCAAGAAACTCCGCACCTCCATCACGCTCTTGGGTGGCTCCCAAGCTAGCACTGCCTCGATCTTCGTAGGATCCACTGCAACTCTAGCCTCAGAGATGACGTGTCCCAAGAAGTGGACCTCACGTATCTAGAACTGGCACTTTGAGAGCTTACCATAAAGCTGGTGCTCTCGGAGTGTGTCTAGTACAAACCACAAGTGGTAGGAATGCTCCTCCTCAGTCGTCGAGTAAATCAAAATGTCTTCGATGAAGACCACGACATATCGATCAAGGTAAGGCTAAAAGATCCTATTCATGAGGGCCATGAACACTGTTGGAGCATTGGTTACGCCAAATTACATAACCAAAAACTCATAGTGGACATACCGACACCTGAAGGCCGTCTTCTGCGCGTCCTCGTCTCGAACTCTGAGCTGATGATAGCCTGATATGAGGTCTATCTTCGAGAACCACCGTGCTCCCTTGAGATGATCAAAAAGGTCATCAATCTTTGGTAGCGGATACTTGTTCGTCACTGTCACCTGGTTCAGGCGACGATAATCAACACAAATTCGCAAGCTCCAGTCTGCCTTTTTGGCGAACAAAATTGGGGAAGCCTAGGGTGAAACACTGGGTCGGATGAACCCCTTGCCCTGCAAGTCCTCCAACTGAACCCACAGCTCTCAAAGCTCGGCAGGGTCCATCCGATATTTTTGGGGTCGTTATCGGGGCTGTCCTGGGGTATATGTCAATATAAAAGTCTACCACTCTGCGTGGAGGTAGCCCTAGAACGTCATCGGGAATGAAGTCTGCATACTGATCCACCACTACAGGAAAACTAGGACTCTGCACGTCAGCTGCTCCTAGGATGAGGCTAGCCAACTGATTAGAGATGGGTTGTCCACTCCTCTGCGGAAGTCCATCTTGTGCTGCAAAGGCTCCCTTCTCACCGGCGAAGGTGAACCTGCTTCCGTCGGTGCACACACATGACACCTTGCGCGTAATACAGTAAATCTGTGCATGGAATGTAGATAACCAATCCATGCCCAAGATGGTGTCGTAAGGCCTCGACGCTGCTACAAGAATATCCCAGCCGAATCTCTCACCTCCTAGAGTAAGCTCACACTGCTGGCACCAGTGCGTAATCATCGAGTCTGCTCCCGTAGGAGTCTCTAGCCATAATGATCGAGCCAACGGCTCTGTCGGAATCTCCGAGCTCCGAACATGGGCAGCGGCTATGAAAGAATGACTCGCTCCTGTGTCTATAAGTACTGCAGCAAGGGTGGAATAGACACAGATAGTACGTCAAATCATCTCGGGCGCGCCGTGGTCGTAGGCCTCCACTGCCTGGAGCTGTTCCTGTCTCTACCCGCCAGCTCCCTGTGGTCGGGGTGTACCTCCTAGTGGTGGTGGTGGTAAAGCCTCAAAGCATCTCCCACCACCTGCTGCTCAGCCAGCTCCTCTGCCACGTCCACCTGCTCCCTGCAGACTGCCACAGTTGACCCTCTTCCTCTGCCTCGGTTGTCCCTCAACCGTCTTCTGCTCCTCGGCACGGTGGGTCAGGAAATCACGAGCCATGTGGCCCTGCCCGCCGCATGAGTAGCACTGTCTGCCTCTCGAAAGACTGGCTCCACGATGTGTGCCCCGCACTGTTGAGCCAGTGTCCTGAGGTCGTCTGCCTGAGGGGATGGTCTGCCTAGACCCATGAGTCATCCGTCGACTGCCTGCTGTAGAAGACTCTGCTACGTGTCGTCCTACAGTGGGTCTCGACGCTGGTGTAGACTTAGCAAGAAATCTCTCGATCAGAAGGGCTCTCTCCAGTACTCTTGTTTGAGTCGGAATGCTGAGGGAGATCAGCGATTCCCTGATCTCATGTCTCAATCCCTTATCAAAGGTCCGGGCCCAGAAGAATGGGTCATGTACCATGTCGGTCGAGTAGCGCGAGAGATCGGTAAATCTCGCCGAGTACTGGGCGACTGTCATGCTGCCCTACCACAGCTGAAGAAGCTTCTGGATACGCACCGCACAGAGGGTGGCTGGGACGATCTCCAAGCGGAAGAGACTCTCAAATTCTGTCCAGAGAATAGATGCCTCATCATGCACCTGGAGCATCAAGCTCCACCATCTGCCTACTGCTGCGTGCAGTAGGCTCACTGCGAGGATCACCAAGAGGTCTGCCGGTGTCTTCAAAAACCTGAAAACTCTCACCACTGCCTCCAGCCAGTCCTCGGCTACCTGGGGGTCTGTCTCCCCGCGGAACCTGGATGGTCGCTGGCGCTGGAACTCATGAAGTGCACTAAGGCGACATGCATCGTCAGTGTCTGGGGCTGGAAGCATCGGTGGCTCAGCAGGTAGAGCTATTTCCGGTTCTACTGTTGACAAAGGGCCCTGCACCGAGGCCTCGTCGCTCGGTGGGCTGTCGTCACGCTCAACTCTCGGAACCCTAGCTGGCTGCCGTCGTGGGGCCATCCTGAAAAGAAACAGGTGTGCCACAGTCAAACAGTATACCTGGTGAGATGACAAAATGTAATCTCAAAGAAAACTTGAAACACACATGCAATCAATGTTTTCATGCATTAAGTTGAAAATCAGAAGTCTGGGTCTGGGTGTACGGATACGTCCGCCGCCGCACCAACACTGGACTCCCTGGACTGATAACCACACCCAATACGCTTAACACTATTGCTTCACATAGAAAATATCAGAGTCCCATGTTCTATGGTAGAACCAATCTTCTCTGATACCAATTTGTCAGGACCCGTCCTCGGGGCCCATGCCGTGACTACCCCAAGCCCGCCTTCCATAGGCCAGGGGCTGGCGACTAGCACCAAGGCGTAAATTACTGATAAAAAGGGATGGGATTACCTTTTTAAAGTAAAAAAACACCACAGAGCAAGAAAGTATTAGAAGTATACACTAAGTAAAAACAGAATACAATAGTAAGTGCAGAAAGTAAGTGGGCCAGTATACAAACCCAAACTGAATGTAAAGTACAACTAGAAAGGGAAAACAACAATTGAAAAGTAAAACCGCAATGCCGTGCTGTCCACTGGAAATCCCACCTGAAGGGTGAGTACCGATAGACACTTCTGCTCCTCGGGTCCAGCCGACTGTTCCAAGTACGTCCCATCCAGTGGTCCACCTCCAGGCACCGTCCTGTTCTGCAAGCCTCAACCACGATCAGCGCTGTCCATCGTCTACAACCAACAAAACTTAGTGCAGGCATAGCCCTTGCTGGGGTGAGTATATGCTACCCCCGAAGGTCCCCCAAAATCCATAAAATATAATCCACAAAGGAAAGATACAATCACGAAGTAACATCTGACAATGCTTAGGTATATTCCCATAAATTTTCCTAAGTTATCAATTCTTTTTCATCTCCAACATCCGAACACATGTACAACCCAGTCCACATAGGAAAGAAAAATGTAAATCCACATAGGATAGCACAACACAATCTATAAAGGAAAGCAAAAGGGATTCAGCTCACACATGTTTACTTCTTCGTATGATGATAGAGATGATCAGATATATCCACTGATTCATCTAAGTCGTCGGACCCACAAAGGATCGATAGGTACTAACCCCCGCAATGACACACAAAGGATCTGACCCACAAAGGATCGATAGGTAACTTTCTCCCGTAAAGACCCACACAGGATCGGACCCAGACAGGATCTGTAGGCGCTGGCTCACACAGAACCACTGAGCGCTGACCCACACAGGATCAGACCCACAAAGGATCGGTAGCACTGATCCACATAGGATCGCTGAGTGATGTAGTCGTCGCCGTCAAATCCACTGAGGATCTCTGTACAGTCGTCATAGTAGCAGTAGTCGTAGCCAGCTCTAGGGCTCCCGCACATAGCAAGCTCGCTCAGGAGGGTCTGCTCCACGAGCCAAGGGGCTGATACATCAAATGACACATTGTCTAGAGTTTATGTATCCAAAAGTTCAGTATAGTCAACAGGAACTCTACATCGCAGACGACACATAAATCGTACATCTGGTCTGAGAGTTATTGGTTTTTTCATCTCATGTGCCCGATTGGTTTTTAAGGAAAAACCTACCCGACCGTACTCCACCTACGTCCAAACCTTGGGAGGAGTAAGACAAAATATCCGCCTCTCATAGCGGAATCCAATAAAGTCGACGACACGTCAATCGGACGTCCGAAGCTTAAGATATGAGCGTTTCCGCTCCGAGGACCCGGGTGGTTTCATGTACAAACCAACCCGGCCGAACCCAAAGTATTCTGAAACCTTCAGTGCGATACACCGAAATGACCGTCTCGATTCAAGAATCACATCTCAACTGACGTTGCCTCGATCAGAGGAACGTAGAACATGTTATGGGCGTCCGACTGGAAATGATTCAGTATTAAGGGGTTCGGGCCCGGTCCGACCCGGCCCGATACCCACGGGGTCGACCCGAACCGGGTCCGGGTCCGGCCTGGGCACAGCGCACCCAGCGCGGTAGCCAGGCGCTCGGCCGGGGGGGGGGGGGGGGGGCGCCTACCCCCTAGTTGTAACTGCGCCCCCTTTAATGGGGGCCGTTTTATTGGCCGGCCGGGGGTTTGAACCACTGGCTGTCCTCCTGTCCGGCCCGCTCGCCCCGACCGGCCGTTTTCTGCGACCACGGGACCGGCGACGGCCAGTCCCCTCCTTGCTCCGACACAGGAAGACCGAAACCGGCCGCCGGTCACCCTGCTCCGCCGCGGCCCAGAACCGGCCGCGGTTTTGGATCGTCCGGCACGGCGCGACGGCGCCGCGCCCCTCCACCGGGGCCCTGCTCCGGCCGCGGTGTATTTGGATCTCTCCGAAGCAGTGCGACGTCGCCGCGACTTGGTTCAACTTCACAGCACGGCGCGACGGCACCACGTATCACATGCCCCACCATACCGCGCGGTGCGAAGGCACCGCGCCATTCCCGTTCCAACACATTAGAAACAATAACAAGGACAAGGGAGGAGGGTCGGCCGTGTTTGTGTGGTCAGGCTCCCTCTCGTTAATCGAAAACATTTAGTTGTATATTCACGAAGGACGACAAAGTAGAATTCATGAACAGAATAAAATAAATAAAACCCCTACCTCGTGCGAGCTTGAACAAAGGTTCGTCGAATGAGGATTCGTCGCGGGAAGAGACGTCACGGAAGGAGACGTCGTAGATGAAGATGTTGCCGAAGAAGACGTCACAGAAGAACCGTCGCGGTAAACGACATCGGTTAGTCGGTCTCCGAGGACTCAACGTTCTTTGACGGAGTTCGATGCATTCTTCGCATTCTTCGTGTTCTTCGACGAAGAAGATGAAGAACTCTAGCTTTCCTTAGCTTTTCTCCCCAAACCTCTCAAGAAACAAAGGTTCCAACCCCAAAATAAAATAAGCTTACCTATTATTTTATTAACATAACATAACATTTGAATTTCAAGAGTTTAAAATTCAAATAACCACACTTAACTCACTTAATTAATAACATAAGTCATTAATGTTTAAGTTATCAAACGTTAAAGGTGCGTTGAGGGGGGTTAAAGAATATGAAGGGGTGGGGGTCGTGTGGGCCCCACCACCCTCATAAACTCTCTTGGGAAGTTGGGTAGTTACCCAACTTCCACACAAAGCCTTAAACCACTTAAGAAAATAAAAAAAATTGTAGTTAAATTATAAATTAAACATCCACAATTTTTATCATCTTCTCTCGGGTAAACGAAACTCCGGAAATGGCGTTCCTAACTAATTACCGGCGCTACGGTTCCATCGGTGCCCTCGGAATTCGATTCCGAGCACCGGTTCAAAAAATAGAAATTCCCGCTCGTTCGTTCACTGAACGTACCCGAGCTAAACTTCGTATTGAAATTACGGGCACACCGGGCCTCGGAATCAAGTGCCATCAGAAACTGCGTTCTTGTAAAATCCCAAAGAAAATTAAGAAAAAATTTCCCTTGAATTTTACGGGTCTTTACAAATTATATATAGATTTGGAAAAAATAATATTAAAAAAATAAAACCCAAAATAACATAATATACAGTATAATATTCATCATAATCACCCTAAATATTTATTGAAGATTTATATAAATATGAAGCATGAATATACATTATAAATAACATGAATTAAACCTATGAAAAAAAGATTATTATTATCTTAAAATATGACTTATATTAGAGTACATAGGTCAAAGGTTATCATGAATGATTCCAAACCTCAACATACCCAATGGGATTTTATGGAAAAATTCCCAAGTTATCAGACAATATTCACTAATGGAACAAACAAAACCATATATGAGGATCCTGAATATATTTTCCTTACTTTATTACCACATAATCCACGATTCCATTATCGACATATCCAAAAACAATCATCCCCAAATTTCTTGAAAAATATTCAAATTTTATGGTTATTGAAAAATAAATGAGGCATATATTAAAAATAACTAATATCTCATCATATGAATTGATAAATTTACTAATGGAATAATCCATGAATAAACATCATAAAAAGATTCATTCCTATTATAAGTCATTAATCATAAATTTGAAAAATAGAATATAATTATGTTATAGGATTCAACCAAAACATTAAAATATTTTATCAAATATTAAATAAATTATATAGGTATGTATAACCTATCTAGACACATTGAATAAAGGTACCCAAAAAATCATGGGAAATGGATTATTCTATCTGGGTATCCTACATTAGAAATTTAAAATGTGAATATTCTAAATATATGAAGCATTATAGATTTATAATGATGAACCCTCATTAATGAATATTTATAACTAAATATATACTTGTATCTACTTCACACCAATCAAAAAACCACAACTCATAACAAATATGTCAAATTCGAAAAATAATAATGTAAATTTAAATTATAGTTAACCTATAATCCATGCCATTTGAACCAATTAATTGAATCGTTTAAGTCTAGTTCCACATATAATATGGAGGAGTAATATTCTTAAACTTAATTCATATAATTGTGGTTTCTGGGATCATTTAGTGAAGAGTTTGGGTGAATTTATTAAAAACTCCAAGAAATTATTGAAATTCTCCAATAGTTTTAATTTATCACAAAAAAAATTGATTTAGTAGGTATCTCAACATTAATACCATAAGATAATTCCATTTAATAAACATGATTGTTGAGAATTCCGCAGTAACCAACCCAAGAATCTTCAATTGAAAAAAATACCCACACATATTACTTAGAAATTAAAATAATAATTTAATGTATTTTTTATTGATTTATATAGAGTATACATAAAATTTAATATTCACTAAATTATCTCTAACAATACCTTATAATAAAGATCACCATGATCACTATAGAATATATGTCTAATTTTAATATAATGTCATGAATTTGGTCCATGATGATAGAATATTATGGATCCACTATTCAGTTTATGATCTATATGGATCCCATAAACAAAAAGGATTACATCCAATAAATGAGTTCATTCACCCTAACAATAGTTCCAATATATATATATTTTGAATGTTCAATCAATATCATTCTAGGTGGAATTCATTAAATATCATGCAACATAAATCCATCGAATACATATCTAGTAATTCAAATTATGCTATCCTATATTGGAAACATTTCTCCAAACAAAATGTTTATATCATTAAATTTTATGATCACTATAAAATGACACATCCATTTAAATAAATTTCGTTTGATGATGTTTTTGGAAGATTATTTTTTCAAAAGAATAAAATTTCTTATATGTTTGAAAACATGTCATGGATTTTATTGTAAATGTAACCTCATTTAGAAAATCTACATGAATATCAAAATCCTATTAGAAAATTAAATATATTACATTTATAAAAATTAAAAAAAAATTAAATTACCATTCCAAAATAATAATATATTTTAAAACACGTAATAAAAAATGGTATTGAATATCAGGGAAAACATATACATCATATATAATAAATTACAAAAAACATATTTTATTCCTATGAAATTAGTAAATATCCCATTATGTACAATTTTTATTGTAATGGGGGAAAATTGAAAATTATGGTAGATTATTTCTATAAAAAATTTGGTCTCGTTGTATGGAATACCATAGCACAACCATTTTAAAACATGTAGTGTTTCTCTATGACCATTCACAGGGGATTCAAAGAGTTTTAAATTACATGAACCAACCACATCCCCTTTGTTCCACCTCCATTTTCATCCCAAACAACTAGTAAACATTAAAATATCTTATTTAAATACAAATATTTTTATGAAAATTTTTTACTATAATAAAAATATATATAAATATAACACTTAAATCCTGAATAACTATGGAAATACAAGTATTATATACAATGTAGGTGGTCTCATAGCAACTTATGACCAATATTTATTTTCATATCAGTCATACATGAATACTGTAAGGAATAACCTGAATATATAGAGCGAATAATGATACCATTGTGTAAAAAACCTGTATGGGTCTACATAAGAAATCACCCAAGTCAATCCCCAAGAATTAGTGAGGGTTTTCCTACCAATAATTTTTTTTATGTTGTTATAGGAAATGAAATAATCACCAATTGAAATAAATATTTCAATAAATTGATATAAAATATTAGTTAAAATTTATTTAATATTTTAAATAGTGCATCCATATATTGGATATCCCATCATATAAAATAAATAGAATAGAATAAAAAAAAATACAAAATTTAATGAATCTATAACAATAAAAATATAAAAATTATAATATAAAATATCTTATGTTCACATAAATAATTCAGATATAATAGAAAAATACTGACAAAGAGAGGACTATATTTATAATACAACAAATATTCAATCTGATCAATATGCCCGAACAATCCCATGATCAATACTATGTTACCCATCCTCTCCCCTAATATTGAAACATTAATTATTAGTCTATATGAAGTCAATCAAGAAAATTATTTAATTTCTATAACATATATGAAAACGCCCTATATACACTTTAATGAGTGTATTAATATTGTTGTGAAAATGTAAGGTCTCAATTTTTTTGATGAAAATACATCATGATCCTATTAAATTTATTATTACATAGAATGATAATATAAAACGTATTTAGTTCCTTGGTTTTATGTTTTTGGATATCAAAATAAAGTTATGAATTGTTACCGTTGATAATATAGGCGTTGAACAACGATCACATCATTAGTAACAAATATATTTCTTTAACAAATCTCAATAACACAAGCAAAGGAAGCGATGGCCTCATCCAGTATAATTGTCCAAACAAAGCCCATTTGTCAGATCATGTAAAGGAGGTGGAATCATTGGGATTTTCTATAGAGAAATCCAATTCCAAGTTTCAACCTGTGAATTACAAATGGATCCGCCTATGGTAGATGTGAATGTTGATAGAGATTACCACCCGAGCGATGTTATTCGAGTCACCCCAAGAGCCTGTCACCATCTCACACCTTACCGTTCAGTCTTATGGGGGTGTTATAAGGGGTTATAAAACAATAACCTGGTACTATGATTATGTACATTATTTTTGTATAGAGAATATACCTTTAATTTATTATTGTTACTTTGTAAATTTTTTTAATGAAAAAATAACATTTTTAGTTAACGAAGAAATCTATTTTAATGAATTGCAGAATTTTTAATTTAAATAATATTTTAAATGATTATTATTTATAACTTATTTTGTACTTAAAAAATGACCATATAAATATTATGAATACAATTATAATTTTTATTAATGTTTGAAAGCTATTTTTTTTCAAAAACCAGGAATTTTAGATAAATTTCAGTTCTTATTTTAAAAGTAAAAATTCACATATTTACAAATTTTTTTAGATAAATTGAATTTTATTTTTTGGAACCAAGAAGTCTAAATAATCCAACGGTGAAATTTTAATATTTTTCTAAGACAATATAAAATTTAGGAATAAAATTAAAGACCCTTTAATTATATAACTTGTTTTAGGACATCATAATGACACAATAATGATGTAATAAAATACTATAAACATTATGTTCAGCCAATATATGTTTTACCATTAAAATAATGTTTATTTGGTCAGTTTTATTTTTTTTCAAAGCTTTAGTGGACCCTACAAGACTTATAATACATTTTATCAATTTAAATTGATTTCCCTGATAGTGCGACTCACCTTCACATAAACAAACCCAATTATTTTATTACTTTCGCCCATTGGACTTATAAAATAATGTTTTATACTCCTCTTTATCAAAAACCATGGGAAAAAACCATGTTAGGGATTGCGGTTTTGATTAGATTAATGTCTGGTCCCCAAAACATAAATACTGAGAAATTCCCCCTCCATTCCACTATAAACCCACCCAAGATCCCGCATCCTTTTCTCTCAAAGACTTAAGAGTTCATCTAACCACTTATATCCTCTCTATAAAATCCTATTATTCAACCCCTGGCTTTATATAAGCCTTTCTCAAGCATCTCCCAAGCCATTGGGATCACATATCTACGTAAGGTATTCTTTCCTTTCCCATTTTATCCAAATTTCATAATATTGTTATACATTTTTAATTTAAATTATAAATGATGGGGTATGATTTGTCACCTCCTCTATACATTACACTTTATTTTTGAATGATTATAGACCCATTTCTCTCTCATAAGTGCCTTCCCCATATACTTGTTAACATGCTAAAATTCTGTAAGGAATTTTCTGTCCCCTTTTAAATTATATTTATTCTTTTGAATGATGAATCTAAATTACATTAACTATGTAGGTAAATGTATATATTTGACCCCTTACTAGAATTATTATGCAAATATTATGAGACACCCATTTATCTCTCATCAACCATTTTTATGATGTCTTATGTCACGCCATTAGGCTGTTGAAATTGCACCACAATTTTCCAAGCCCAAATTTGTTGAGTGGTGAATATCATTTCCATTTATCTATCATGGTTATTCACCATTATACTCATTTTCTTATTAATGGAAGAGTTTCATATATGAATTCCTCATTCATTAATCATGGAATAAATTATGATGTTTAATGGATCCATCTTGTATGATCTTGTGTCACACATATGCTTGAAATGAAATGTTTAAAAAGGGAGCACCCTAATCGTACTCTAATGCATTGGGTAATGATTAGTATCATGATACATCAAGTGAAATGAGGGTTTACTCATTATAATTCATGTGAAATGAGTTTTTACTCATTATCCACGTAATATTACCCTTGTCTTATGAAAATACCATGTTATGTGTTGTTCCCACTTCTCTATGTTGTGATAATCTTGCATTATCATACCTTTATGTTCAGGTTTATTTTATGCTCCATTGATAATTGTATTACCTATCATGTATTTTATTATTAATGTTATGGATTTTTTACTCCCTTAATGGGATTTTTTGATCAATTTTTTCTTATTCTTTTACTCAGTTTATCCCATGAAATTCTAAGTATGAGCGAATATAGTGTTCATGTAATGGAAGTTTTCAATAAAGATGTTATGTTTCATGTTTTAAGTCATTATATAATGTTCCTAAGCCCCAAAGACACATGTAATCTCAATATTATATATTGTATTAGTTTATTATTTTATGTAATAAATCATGTTCATGTGTGAAATAAAAATCAGGGTTGTTATAGTTGGAATCAGAGGAGAGGTTTAGTTATTTTTTGGATTAGGACTCAAAAACCATAGTGAAGCCTTAGAGATGAGACTATGTATTATAAAAACATCCCAAAATATATTTGATAATTGATTTTTTAGTTTATCAAGAAAATAAATCCATGTTTGGATACGAGCTGGTAGAAGTTGCTTAGGAACAGATGTACCAAGGAGTAAAAACTCTAATAAGGGATTTCAGGCTTAACCAAGGGAATCCTGGTACATGACAATGGGCCTTGCGGCACTCTTGGTGAAGACACCCCCAAGGGATATGCTTTGGTAAGTTGACAAGCTTAGTATAAACCAATATTAAAGGAATAAAAGAAAATTCCATTAATAATATATGTTATGAAATAGATCATTGATAACCTATATTGAAACAGAGATCATCACAAGTTATGATAAACTATTAATATACTAGTTTATCCATCTATGTAAAATGTTTATAAATTATTTTTAAGAAGTATTCAAACCACATAATTTTATTATTATTATTTTATTTAAATCATTGAAGGAGGACGATAATGAACAACTCTTCTCTCTCCACCAGATGAACTAATTGGAATAATTATCCAGAAGTCATGCGTAGATGACATTGAAACTTTTTAAAAAATATAGGTACATAAAAACAACTTTGTGAGGCATCTAGTAACTTTAACATTTCATGATTACTTCATGGATCAAGTTCCATATATTGGACGAATAAATATACAATAATAACTAAATAACATAATCCCCTGATTAAACCATTTTCAACACATATCTAGTCTACTATAGAAATTTGGGCTCATTAGAAAAGAAGTATTCAATAGGTAATGGAAGAAGGACACAAGATAAATTGTAAAATGGTATATGCAATAATAATCACTATGAAATATATATAATACAGTATTGGAGGCATGTAATAAGGAAAAATGATGACCCCTTAACATCCTTCTCAATATTTTATCTAATTTGTTTTGTCGAGTATGATAAATGGAAAATAACAAAGATATAGAATTTGAATATTTTTTTACAATAATTTATCTGTAAATCGTATTCTTAAGATAAAACATTTACCAATCTACACACTAAACAAATATCCTCCACATGAATGAAATATAAAACCCGAACCAGAAAATGTGTATTTATCTACCAAAACTGTAAAACAATATTTATTATTTCACATATTGAAGACACTCTTCCTGAAAAGATTATTTATATAGATAATCACTTATTTTTTCCAACCATTACCTTATAATTAAATAACCACAATGATTTATCATTAAGAATTATTTCCCCTTGTATAATGAACTCTAAAATTGTGTTCCCCTATGTCAAATGTTATCAAAATTGATTCCCCTTACATAAAGGAAATTCAAATGGGTTTCCCCATATATAAAGATTGATTTCATTGTTTCCCCTTATATAATTGAAATCCACATGGATTATCTATTTTCTAATAGTTGTTAAACTAGTTATTATAATAATTAATAAGAAAACGAAAAAATATTAAAATATAATAAATAAAAAATTAAAATACACCAAAAAGATAAAATAATCAATAATTATATACATTTATCGTCAATATAAAATGGAGTCGAAGGAATATCCTAAAAAATTTATGGTGAAAGATTCATAAATATTAAAAGGTTTACGATGAGAAAGGGGTATTGTTAATGGGGGAGGGGGATTGAAATATAGTTTATAAAAAATAATGAGAATAACTGAGAATAAAATTTAAGAAAACTATAATTGATGAACATTGGATTTTAAACGGAGCTTTAAAGACATGATATTCCAAAAATTTAAATCGATAAAAGTATGGTAGATTATAAATATATATAAGATATTGAATAAAATATATTGGAAATGCTGAAACTACATTACAGTAATAATATGGTACATAAGATAACAACTCTAATTAAAATTTGAAGAGGTATTTGAAAAATAATTTTTTTAAAAGAGTTCCCTATAAATCTCTAAAAATATATTGAATGGAATATTTATTATGACTTTGGTATGATCTATATCAAGACATTATATAAATAGGTAACAAAAAATATAGTAAGGATACAAGAATATTAAGATTCAATAGAATATTTTCTCTAATATTATTGAAATATAAATGTTATAGATGAACATATAATGTTAATGAATGAATTTAGAAAAATTGGAATGAATGTTAGAGATCGGGGTTGATATAGAGTTAAAAATTTATCATAATTAATGATGAAAACCCCTTTTTGAAATATAAGATATAGAAAAATTGAATATGAATACGTGATAAAATAAATATTATACCTATAAAAGAAAACGAAAAATTGTATCTTTTATAATATTTTTTTAATAAATGTAATTAATTAATAGACAAATTTTGGGCAAACTATATAATAATAAAATAATGACTATAAAGTCGAATAACCTTTTAAATGTAAATAATTTAACTAAATCCAATTTCAATTCAAATGTAGAAAATTAAGTTAGTTTAAAATATTGATAGGGACCAACGTATCAGAAGTATGATTAATAGGTTTAGAAAATCATAGAAGGAAATAATAATAATTATAGAATGTATAATAGATGAATATGAATAAATTAAAAAATATTTTTTAAGCTACTTAATTGGATTTATACTAAAGATATTTTCTCAATGAAAAGTTAAAATGAATATATAAGCACAAGATAATGAAGTGGAAAAAAAATAAAAAAATGAAGATAAATAAAATAATAAGTATTTTTAGATATATATTATATATCCCCAATGAAATATAAAATCTAATGGGTTCCATTAACAGGATTCCGTATCACATTGAAATTATTCTATCACCATGAATATTTACAATAAAATTTTTAATATAAAAAAATATTAAAAATATTATTGTTTGTTTCAGATATAGTAATATATTTATTTTCATA
Source organism: Viscum album (assembly GCA_963277665.1). Classification (NCBI taxonomy): domain Eukaryota; kingdom Viridiplantae; phylum Streptophyta; class Magnoliopsida; order Santalales; family Viscaceae; genus Viscum; species Viscum album. Next base: position 1,570,910,724 of record OY728121.1, on the reverse strand, counting down.
TAAAATTATTTTTTTTATCATCCAAATCTTTCTTTTATCGTGGTGTAGTTTGTTCTGTTGTTCAAATTTCACTTTTTATTAATAGAAATGGACAATATAGTATGATCAATTTTACCTTTAGTAACCATGTGTGGAAATATATGTTTTATTACAAATAAGTATCACATATAAATGTAAAAATACATTAGATGGACTAAAATAGGTTAAAAACTTGGAAAACAATTAAATATTACCTTCTTAAGAGCATAAAGTAACTATGACCACTTTTTTAATTTTTTAATTGGATTCCCATTTTATCATTAATTATTATAAATAATGTCATAGATAATTTAATCATTCCAGATATTAATATTCAAATCCAACAATTTAATGTTGTAATAACAATACATGTTGTGTTATGGATTATTATTATGAATCCATCCATTAATAAAAATGATGTTGGTGACTAGTAAAAAGTAAACATAATATCATAAATGGGATATATTTCCCATATAAATAATATGATTATAAAATAAACACTAATCATGTAAAAATTAATAATATAAAACATACTATCATTAATGTATTTTCAAAAAAATAGGAATATTATATTATTGAATTCGATAATAAAATACATTGAAATCCACTCCATGGCCTCATGATAACTTTGATAGTATGTACTATTTTTATAGTCAATTCTATTTCAAGGCCCCTCAGGTTGTTATAAACAATGAACATTATGTTATTAATATATAATGATAATTATTTTATTTTAATATATCGTTAAAAAAATAGAAAATAATATAATTGTTTTTGATAATGATACTAAAATCCCAGTTAGTAAACAACAAAAACAGCATGTTAAATTTTTTGGTCAACTACATTCCCGAGAACACTTAGTCACACCCACTCAACATACTATAGAATAATATGTAATATAATATAAAAATGTAGTTAATTTATAGTACCCAATCACATTTTCCAATTAATATTTTAATTATATACCCCAATATGACATGAAATGATTCTACCATACTTTTCGTAACTAAATCGTAACATAACACACTGAAATTTCCACATCATAGTTATATACACATAATAAATTCCATTATACAATGCCGCAAAAATTATTATGTATCAAAACATAGATATATTAAAATATATATATTTATATTCATAAACAAAATGTAATAGCATAAATCATTATAGACCACGTATATAAAAAATTTAATAAATGCAAGCCATAATATCCCATATATACAAATATAGCATACCATAATCCATTAAAACCCCAAGATTTAATTTTTAAAAAAAAATATATTATAGGAAATATATATATATATAATATTACCGAAAACCTATATATCCAACAAAATTATACATAAAACACTATATCTATAAGATAAATATGGGATAAGATAGTAATTTTAAAACAATAACCAATATAACCTACATGTTTGGGATAAAAATTGGAAGGTGAAATACTATGTTAGTGTTAATTATGTTTCCCAACATGAGTGAGAGATTATAGGAAATAAAAAAACCACCATTAATATATATGTTCACAAAAAACCATAAATTATTATCTACCTAATCCTAAGGAACGTAACAATGAGTATCATCGCAACAAAATAACCTTACTATGAAACCTAAATAACAAATATTGAATCATTACATTTATTAACAACTCAAATCACTTACCAAATATTATTTATAAATAATTATACTTAAATAAATTACTAAACACAATATAAATAGTCATCTTCATCTGGATCATTACATTCAACTCAAGATTCATTTATAATCATTATCAGAATCATTACACGAAACATATTCAACAATCGAAAATAATATTCCAACTTATTATTTAATAAGATAATTATGATAAACCATTAATAATAATTCATTTTCTATATAGTAAATGATTAAAATTATATATAATAATGTTTTATAATTACAACATTCCCAATTAAATATTAAACAAATATACTCTTTATAAAATTTAAAACTACTTCATCATATCATCTAAAAGAATTTATGTTAATTAATTACTTAATTTATATAACAAACAAATCATGAAAACTACATATCAATCTTGACTATTCCTAAGAAACACATTTTTTAAATTGTGTGAACAAATGTAACATCACCACCACTGTCTTATTCTACTATTGAGGATAAAATTTCAATTATAAATCATTGTTTTCTATATTATTCAATGATCAGCCACATATACCACCACCATAACAATGGCACTATACCACAACCAACACTACAACAACAAGCTAAAAAAATATTAACCGCTTTAATTATATTAATATTAATGTTTTAGAATCACTACCATGATAAATATTGTTAAATATCTATAACTATAATATTACAAATAATAATATTTCTATAAGTGAAAAAAATTATATCCAAATAAATAACAATTTCATCATCATATATAATATCCATATCAAATAATATAATTATATTATTATTTTTTATACTTGATAAATAATTATCAAATAGAATGATATCACATTGTTAATTTCTCAAAAAAACATAGAAAATATTATATAATCAATATCATGGAAAAAAATTCATATTATTAAAATTTAAATTCATATAACATATGTCATTTTCCTATCCCATTTTATATTTAATATTATTAAAAATATAATATTATTTAGGTCGATATTAACTAAACAATGAATGAATAATGTAGAATGATAATTTCACATTTTCAGAGAATAATAATAGTCATGATTAAAATCCACCACCTCAAATTAATGATTCAATGATTCCATGGAATTTCCATTATGATGAAGAAATAAATAAAACCCAAAATACCCCAAATAATTTCGAACAAAAATTCAATCATACTTATATCAATCAATCTATATAATGAATTAACATGACTTAAATATCCTTATAAATGGATATATATGATCAATGATGAGGAAGAAGGTGTATGTTGTATGTTGTGTTGATAAATATGTTTCACTCAATGTAAGATATTAATAACGGATTTAAGAATCATGGAATCCCTAGTAAATTCATAGTAGAAACAGCTTATTTTATATAGGAAGGGAAAATATTATAGTTAAGAATGGAAGAAAATTATATCAAAATTAACCTACCCCTTCAAAGAAAAGGAGTTATTTTTTAAAAATAAATTTATGTAAAATACTGATTTATAATTCTAAATTTTTTAAATTTTAATTTCCATTATTATAACACCCCACTATTTGACTAATTTACGAGGAGTTTAATTTCTCCATGACATGTGGACCATTAATGTGAGTGATTCCCAATAAAACTATTACTCAAACAAGTAATATATATTGAATTTCCACCCCGTCCTTTTTGTTTCACCTTAACAACATGTGAGTTATCATAATGTTAATCATTATTGGGAATATGTTTTTACATCAATGAATACCCCAATTTGTATTTTAGACAATATTTAATATAGAAACAAAATTGGCATCCAACACTTTCCAAAATTAAAAATACCCCATTAAATGTTCCAAAATGATTTATAACAATTATAATGGTCAAGTCATTACTCAAAACATGTTTTTTCTCTCATATAACAAAATCAACCTTCCAATATAATATATCTCTTAAATTCCCCCCAGCAGCATTCATACCATCAAATAACATATTGGAAAACTAATAATTGTTTGTGGATCTATATTAAATGATTATTTTTATTATGAAATTCTATGTGACTAAAAAATACAAGGTATGAAAAAAACCATGAAAATAAACATCCAATGAAATACCTATAAATAAATAAAATCAACATAAGAGAATATAGAACATACAAAAAACAAATGTGGAATATTCAAATCTATCTTAACAACATAATGAAACATCAACGAGTGGTCAAATTTAAACAGGAAAAATATATATCCTAAATAATAAATAATAAATTAATTACTCAAGACAATGAACTAAAAAAGATGATTTTCATTCACATATTTATAAGTTGATGAAAATTTCATATTACAATATAAAAAAATAAAACATATATCTATTGAAACATATTTTATTGGGGGTCCTAAATAAAACTATGTAACTAAATAAACACCATATAAATCATAATATATTACACACCCAAATCAAAATCAAAAGAGTTATCAGGATGGTGTAGTAAAAAATATAAAATGTTATATATTTCTAGTGTCAAATATATTTATTAAGAATCCTAAACTAATAAAATACCTCATAATAATTTTATTAAATTCAAAATGGTCTAATTTAAGTTTGAAAATGAATGCAGTAAAAAAATTCATAAAACCATGATGAGGAGTAACCATAAAAACACATAATCCCAAATTAAGAACTCCATAGGAATCCTCATATTATCATCACAATGAATATTATTTTCATTTGTTGCCTATATGTATAGATTAATAAAATACACCCATGTTTTCATGTTCTATATCATATACAGACTCTTAATATCATACTCTATTATCTAAAAATATTATAACATTGATCTGAAATCCCTTCCCAAAAATAGATTAAATAGACCCATAATAATGCTTGTTTTTTGGATATTATTATATGAGTAATATACCAAGGTTACCTAATTCAAATAGGAATATCCAAAATCAACAATATAAACATGCAACATGATTTGAATTTAATTAATGGTAATTTCAATAAAATAGTCCATATAAATATTGAATTCAATTAATAGGAAATGATTATATCCAAAGGAATATTTAATACCCATTCATATTCATAATGTAAAGTGGGGATCTAAAATAAATCTGACCATCCAAAAAAAAACTAATTATGTTTCACTTCCTCTTACACTTATAGAATTAGAAAAACTATTACACTATTTACAACTATAAAATAACTGATAAGTGACCCAATTTTTTCACAAGTGCATAGTAGACATGATAATATCATTTATGATTCAAATGTAGCATTGAAATACCATGAGACTACTATAAAGATACCTTAAAAACATAACATGAATAATACATCAATTTCATGAATTAAATAATATATATCACAAATATTTATAGAAACATTTGAATAAAATTTGTCTGTTATTAATTTTTATCAATATAAACATGTTAATCAATTATTATTATTCCCTAATTAAACGCCCCCATATCTTCTCCATGACATTTAAAATAGTATACATATCATCATAATCAAGGGTAATTCATGCACTATATAAGGGACAAAATCACCAAGATATTATTTGTTTGAACATAAATATATTTGAAAATGTGTGTAGGTGAACAATTTCGTATTAAATATTTTTAAAATATGAAATAACCACAAGTAAAGATAAATGACATGTAATATCATGAGAAAAATATATTTAATTTCAATTAATGTGAAATTCTAATACAATAAACATGACACAAGTAGAAAAATTATTTCTATAAAATTTAATGATATTACTATTTCAAAAACCTATTCATATAATACATATTTCAATGATACCTACCAATATATTTATCACGTAGTAGGGCTGTAAAAACTACAAATGAACCTTTATAACCTATGATAATCCACTAATGTATCCATAGGATTGGGGTTATAATTCCCTTGTATCTGATTATCCGAGGATAAATAATCTCGTGTAGTTTTTTTCCTTATATACATCCATTTTCGTAATTTTTTCAATTGGATAAATAATCATGTTAAACAATTTTATTTTACATTCATAAACTGGTTCTTTAGATGTAGATATTTGAGACTACCAGTCAGTAACCATATATATGTATGGAAATAAATTAAATAACCAACATATAAAAAATACTACAATGATGAATATTTTATTAATATCCATTTCATATTTAATCACACAAGAAAAAAATTATCATTCCATTGTTAATCATAACATGATATAAAGGTGAATGATAAGAATTTATTCAATTATATTACAGAACATTCTAGTTATATTTGATTAATTCATGATAAATGAGAATATAGAATTAAAAAAATATATGAAATGGTTATAAAATTTATTTATTTATTTACCAATCAATCAATATATAGGTATCTATGTGACAATACATTATTAAATGGATTCAAAAATTTGGTATTCACTGTTGACTTCAATTTGATTGAAACGAATTATAGTTATGGAAAAATGATTATTAACCAAGGGAAAAAGCACAGATGGATGATATATCTTCAGGATATTAAATGTTATTAATTTATTAAATAATAGCTAAAACATAAATAGGATTATGAATCATAATTGTATAAGAATAGTATACAGTTAGGTTGAAATGAAATATGAAAATTATTTTTTATGAAAAAAAATATATATAAAAAATATATGATAATTAAACAATTTTTTATTTTTTAGAAACAGGGGAATGATGTTTACAAAAGGATGGAAATATGTTATTCTGATAATGAATTGAAAATATCTCACTTACATTATTCTTATAATGAATGTCTATATGATAAATTCATCAGTTTCATTTGAAAAGTAATTTTCAAAAAAGATTAAATGAAAATATTTTAGCAAAATTGAGACATCATTATTTAAAAAATATCCAATAATATAGTCTAAAAAACATAGATCTTATATAAATATATAATGGATTGGAAGGTAAAACATTTTATTCTAAAAGTCTAAAAATAGTTTTAATACTCTGAAGAGGTATTATGGAAACCATATCTCATAAAAAGACTATAGAATAACAAATTTAAATTATAGAACCATGAATTTACTGAATAATAAAAAAAATATAGCTTATGTGACTCAAAACAAAATGCATAAAAAACCTGAAAAATATACATGTTTATATATAAATTTTTAGATAGCTTGTGACAAATTCAATACAATGTGTGGAGGAAATATAAAATATAATATTTTTTTCCAAGACATTTAATTGATTGGTACAAATAGTAATAACAAATTTTCAAAAAAAAAATTAATAATAAAAAAATTTACTATAATGGATAATTATTTCTTACAAATATAATATGATTCATTAGAAAGGAAAATAAATTTTTTCTCAAATTTTTTTCCATCGAAATGTTTTCCTAGAATTTTGAGTATTATGTTAAAATTTATATTTACCACTTAAAGAAAACCTATTTGAAAAAATTTAATTCATTTTTTAAATAATTATATAAATTTCACTTTGGGTGATTTTTGATTTTTTTTCTAATATTTTTTATTTAGGGATGAATAGTATGAAATACTATTTTTTTATTAAAATGACTTAATTTAAATAATATTCAAACTATATGATATTATATTTTGTTTTTAAAAGACAGATATGTTCAATTATATTTTTTAGATTCAAATTATGTAATTTTAACAAATTTCAAATTGAATTGTTTTGTTAAAACTTCTTAAACATATGAATGATTTTACATTCAAATAATGATCTTTCTTCTTGTTTGTAGGTATACCTTAAAATTGGATTATTCCAATTCAATGAATTGAAATTTGAAAAATTGTTTCAATATTATTTATTATGATTAATTATATTATGTAATATTTTAAACATAAAATTTACCTTAATGATTATTGAAAATAGTAAAAATTAATTATAGTAGATAAGGGGAAGATTAGTTTAGATGTTGTTATAAATAAAATATGAGTGTATAAAATGAACTAAAATATTTCAAAAACTAATTAGTTTGAAATATTTATACCTTATAACATCTAAAGTTGTAGAATGTTCCACTTTTTAGTCTTTTGGCTGGTCAAAAACATGGGAACACTTTTCTTTCAAAAAATCAATATTTTTCCTCTCCCCCATTTATTAAAGGACACTAGAACTCTTCATATATTCAAACCTCCCATGTTATTTGGATCAACCATAACCTATGAAAATTTCGGTAAAAAAGTCTTATCCAAATTACATAGATTCTGGTCATCCCAAAATACCACTATTAGGGTCCATAAAAGGAGATCCATGTGTTGATTTTCTATAAGAGTGTAAATATCTAAAAAAGTTATTTTATTTCCATTTATTTTCTCCTCATTGAATTATGTATTGAAACAACATATATAATCACACAAGAATTTTCTATATACAAATATTTTATTAATTTAATGTATTGAAATTTATCAATATCCTATTCAATCAGAGGGTAAATTATGTCTTCGATCATGTGTATGGAGGACTACCATCTCATGAACTAATGTAACTCAAATTCTACAGAAATTCTCATGAATTATTATATTGATGTATTTGTGATGTCCTTGTCCTAGTGGAAACTATATATGAAACCCCATGCTGGGTCATCACCTAGCCTCCGACAAGACTCCATGTGTACCAGAGATTTCCGACTAGCTTCATAGGTCAATAAATAAATGATTTGGAGACTATTATTTCATATTAATGTAATTATCATGAATAAATAATATCCACAAATATAATATTCTGCATTAATAAATAAAACGGAATTAAGAAAAAAATATATAAGAAATTATGACCTTATAAAACAGAGATATATATATTATACATATCATCTAATCATACTAGTATTTTGATTAAAAAATATCAAAAAGATTCTGAATGCAGTCATATTCCCCAACACAGTACTGATGTTGCATGATCCAACCCATCATCCCATACACAATCCATGAAATGGTTTTTTTCATGAACCTGTATCGCAATTAGGTAGTTTCTCCTCTGGTTCCCAACTTCCATGGAGTCCCAAAAAGGGCGTGAGTACAACTTAGTGGTCCACCACCTATTTTTCTAAAAAATTAACTAGTATATACAATATTTTATGGAAGGTAATCAATTTCAATAAATAAATAATTCAGTTATAAATCAGTTTTGATATTATGTTAACATAAATATGTTTTTTATCATTTAATTTCTACATGGTTTTTCAATATAATAGAAAAAAACTCTAGTCATATCATATGCCTAATTCATAAAATATATTGGGGTCACATACTATTAATCATAATGAAATTAACTAAAACCAAATTTGTTACATCACTCAATGCCTCAATCTTATAATCAATCCATGTCAATGTGGTTAGTTAACATAGATCATCAGTTTAGCATACCAAACTACACCAATTAAAAACATATTAAAACATAGGGCTTATTTCCAACATCCAGTCAATATATTACATAACTCATTCCTTGGACCTTATCCCAAACTAGTCTAATAAATATAAAATTTTAGGGTCATAGAGCCTCATTCTGACTCTATTACCCATTAATTTTATTGTTGGGGTATAGATCCTCACCCTAATAAAAAACATGGGTGTAAAACCTCATGTAAATACCCCACATAACAACAATCCATTTTCACTTTATTCTTTCACCATAACAAATTTACCAAACACAAACCATAATCATTCAATGCATTTATCATTTATAATCAGAACTCATTAGAAATACCCCACATACAAGGAATAACCCATGACCAAATATTAAATTATGGAAAACCCCAATTGTGTTATATAATCAACTATAAAATAATTTACCTCAACTTAATTTCATAATTCCATTATATCACAAAATTAAATTTACTAATTTAAAGTGTTTTTCAAGACAGCCTTTAAAATATGGGGTTTCCTTTTAAAATAAAAACTAAAACCTTCCCCATGTTTTTCATTCCCATTTTCAAAAAATTGTCATAATTTTTCACAAAAAAATAGACCACACCCCCATATAAAATAAACATTTGAAATATTATAATAATAATACCCTTCAAAATCATTTGGTGATAAACACATCATTTGAAAACATTACACACATTAAAAAACCATTTCCTTCATTGAAATCTATGGTCAGGTCAAAAACCAAAAACATTATTTTTATCATCCTAAAACACCTTTAGAAAAAACAATATGAAAATGAAAGCATTATTTTTATCCTAATATAAGACAACATACCAATATACAATTAATATCCCATTTATTCCCATAATAACCATATCTGAATATTTCCCCATTCATTCCTCCATTTTCCTGGTTTTAGAATACCAAGGTGTACCCTTAGGTTCAGTCCCTAATCAAAAATAATATCTACATGGTCTATTAAGGGTGTCACACCACAATTTAGGTACCAAATTAGGTTCCTTATTTACGGACATTAAAAATCACTTACGAAGTATATTATCACAATGACATACAGTTATAAAACATTAATACAATGTTAAATATATTAATGACCACATATTGTATTCTGAAATATTATTACTAACCCAAACACAACCCTTGATCCAAAAATACCATCTACTTTCACTAGACTTAATAACTCACTGAAATGTATTGTTTAGTGATTTGGAAGGATAGAATCCCACATACCATTCCTCTTCCATAAAATTGACGGAAAGAGGGTCAAATAATTACTTGATGGTTCAATTTTCTCTATAATACACTACAAACTCCATTTAATCAATTTAATAGCCCCATGGAGGATCATGAGGGTGTTTGTTCATCACCCTAGCTATATGGGGTAAATTGGGAAAGAAATTAGGTGGAAAATTATATATGATTAGGTTTAAAAATGATAAATTTATTCTTCTTATGGGAATATATATTTTACACATAGTTTTCCAAACAATGCGCCAACAATGAGGGTCACTCTATTTAAGAGGGGACATTCATCATTGTCTTATGGAATCACCCATATAGTTTTGAAAACCATGCGGTGAATGTGTGCCAACCTCTATCTGAATAGAGTTCCAACCACATTGTTTCCATAAACCGGCTTGCAGTTTTTACCAACCATGCAATAACCATGTGATGTATAGTATTTGGCCACTTTTCTCCTCATGTCATATCCTGGTATCCCGAAACATCTTGAAAATAACCAATACCCCAAAAAACCACTTTTTTATACATAAAAAGAATGTTTAAAATAATAATATTGGGATGTACATCTACAAAAGGTTGTGATATTACAACCTCCCCACCTTATAGAATTTAATCCTCGAGCCACACTTCCCATGCATCACTAATCATAATGGATAATTGATTCCCCATAGGCCCACCTGTAACGACCCAAAATTTCATTAATGGAAAATCCCTCTTGATCCAGTTAAATGTTTCTTTATGAAAAATGTTTTTATAAGATATCAACTTTTTTAGTTTTACTTTAATATTTGTGACCGTTACTTTTATAGTTGTTGAACAGTGATCATCTGGGTAGTTTAAATATAAGGCTTTAACGAACCAATTTTCTACTCAGACAAAGGAAGCGATGGCCTCATCCAGTAGAATTTCCCCTTACAAAGCCCATTTGTCGGAGCTCGGAAAAGAGGTGGCATCTTTGGGATTTGCCCTTGACCAAGCCCAAGCTGATCTTCATCAAGTCAAGCTCGAACATGATCGTCTAAGGGAAAAATGGAAGTTGATAGAGATTACCACTCGAGCGATGTTATCCGAGCAACCCCAAGAGTCTGTCACCATCGCACACCTTACCCTTAGGTCTTATGCGGCTATTTTAAGGGGTTATGTAACAAATAAGTAGCACCATGTTCATGTACATTATTTTTTTTAATTTTGTATATAATAATGAATATAATTTCTAGTCATTTTTGATACATTGTAATTAGTTTTTAGAGTACAAATGGTGTTTTTAGTTATTATTTAATTAAGAATTATATTTTATTAAATTAAAGGATTTTTGAATTAAATAATATTTTAATAAAATATTATTATTAATATTAAATTAGTTTTTATTAAATATAAATGATCTTATAATTTTATGAATGCAATTAAAATTTTTATTAAGGTTTGAAATCCATTTCTGTCAAAACCTGTGAATTTTTTTATAAATGTCGGTTTTTATTTTAAAAGTGAAAATTCACATATTTAGAAAATTATTTAGATAAAATAAATATTATTTTTGGAATCAGGATGTCGAAATTATCCAACGGTGAATTTTTCATAATTTTCTGAGACAGTCAAATTTTTGTGTAAAAATTAAATACCATTTAAATATATAATGTGTTTTATGACATCATAATGACCCAATGGTGATGTAATAAAATACCATAATCCTTATGTTCGGCCAATATATGTTTTATCATTAAAATAATGAGGTTTTGGGTTTGTTTTACTCACTTTTCAAAGCATTAATGGAGCCCTCAATACTTGTTCAACACTTTGCCTTTTTAAATTAATTTCCATGGGAGTGTGACTCACCTCCACATAAGCAACCCTAATTTTTTAATATGTTAGGACCTTGGACTTGTAAAATATTGTTTTCCTCTTTCCTTTTCCAGAAACCATGGGAAAATACCATGGGATGGTTTGTGGTTTGGATTATTTTAATATAAGGGGTCCCAAACCTAACTAATAAAGAATTATCTCACCTTTCTTATATAAACCCACCCAAGCTCCCACTTCCTCCTCACTCAAACCCCTTGAAGTTCGTCCAACCTCTGCCCTACTCTCTATAGAATCCTCTCAAGGTGCCCCAAGCTCCCAAGAAGCCTCTCACAAGCCTCTCTCTAGCCTTTGGATGCACACTTCCAAGTAAGGGTTTTTTCTTCCTTTCTCATTTTTGTCAATTTTCTTTAAGTTGTATTGCCCTTTATATTTCAATTATGAATGTTGGGGTATGGTTTCGCACCTCCCCCATACTGCCCTCTTATTGTTTGAATGATGGTAGAACCCTTTCTCTCTCATTAAATGCCTCCCACGTACACCCGTTACTATGCCGAAATTCCGAAAGGAACTTCTCTCTCTTCTTTTACATTCAAGCAATACTTTTGTATCATGAATATAAATTCCATTTCTATTGTTGGGACATGTATATATATGATCTACTTACTGTCCATTACATGTAAATATGATGAGGAACCCCTTTCTATCTCATCAACCTTTTTTATGAATTCTTATGTCACGCCATTACACTGCTGAAATCGCACCGATTTTCTAAGCCAATGTCTTTGTGTAGTGAATACCATTCCCATTTCTCCATCACGGGTATTCACCTTTATGCACATTTACATATTGATTATACAGTTTCATGTATGAATTCCACGTTCCTTTATCGTGGAAGAAATGATTATGTTTTATGAATCCATGTTTTATGATCCATGTGGAACACTTATGCATGAAATGAAATGTTTAAGAAGGGTGCGCCCTTTATAGCGCTCCAATGCATTGGGTAATGTATAGTATCATGATACGTCATGTGCAATGATTGTTGACTCATGATAATTGAAGTGCAATGAGGGTCTACTCGTGCTTCAAGTGCAATGAGGGTTTACTCATGCTCCATGTGCAATGAGCCTTGGCTCATGCTAATTCAATGTTAAGTGTTGTTGCCACATTTCCATGTTATGATTATCATGCTTTATCATGCCTTTTTGTTCACGTTTCTATTATGCTCTATTGATATGCCTATTTCCTAACATGTATTTCACTCCTCATGTTATTCATTGTTTACTCCCTTACTGGGATTTATAGCTCACCCTTTTTTTATGCATGTCCTCAAGTTATCCCATGCAATGCTAAGTACGAAGGAATGTAGTGGTCATGTAAAGGAAGTTTTCAATAAAGATGTTGTATTTCAAGTTTAAAGTTTTTATGTAATGATCCTAAGCCCCAAAGACACTATACCTCTCGATCTTCTTTGTTGTATCAAGTGAAGTTTTATGTAATAAAGCATGCTTAAGTTGTAATAAAAAGCAGGGTTGTCATAGTTGGTATCAGAGGATAGGTTTAGTTATTTTTGGGATTAGGAAACCCTAGTAAAGCCTTAGATACAAGACTAAGAATAATAAAAACATTCCTATGTTTTGGTAAATACTAAGTAAGTGGTTTATCAAACAAATACATCCCTGTTTGGATACGAGCAGGTAGAGGCGGCTCTGACACAGATGTATCCTAGGGGTAAAACCAGAAAACACCGCTTTGAGCTAGACTCGAACGGGAACTGGTGCAGGACAACGGGCCTTGCTGCACTCTTGGTTACGACACTCCCGGGGGATATGTTTTGATAAATTCACAATCTTAGTATGAACCCTTATTAAGGGAAAAATGCTCCTAAGAATATATGTTAGAAGGAAGATCATGAAAATCCTGGATTGAATCCTATAGACTCATGAGTTAAAGAGATTAAATTTATTTATAAGTCATCAACTTTTGTCTTTGGATTAACCTTTATGCGTTACCCCTAACTTTCTTTTATTCCAGCCAATGGCCGGTAATAGGAGAACTCGTACTAACAACCGTTGTGAAGATCAGTGTGATGATTGTACTTATGAGATGCCCAATCCAATGGGAGTGGGAATCGCGAACTTTGTCCCGCTTCTCTCTCAGCTAACTCAAGTTTTTAATAGAAACACTGGTCAAGAGGAACGTTCAACCCCCCCTAAGAAAGAACAAGTCGCTATTGAAAGCATCATGAGACAAAGGCCTCCTACTTTTAGTGGATCATCTGATCCCACGATCGCTGAACAATGGATCAACTCCATTGAGAAGATATTCTCCATCCTCCAATGCTCTGAAAAAGAGAAGGTTCTCCTGGAGGCTTATCGTATGGAGGGTGAAGCTGATCAATGGTGGACGTTGATCAAAAATACGAAGCCTGAGGAGGAGATCGAGACTTTGGAATGGAAGGTATTCCGGAGGATGTTTTTCGATAAATATTTTCCACACACCCTCCTTCTTAAGATGGAAAGGGACTTCCTTTCCCTCAAGCAGAAAGATGTGGAATCTGTGGGAGCGTATGAGGCAAACTTCACAAGGCTTGCACGATACACTTCCGGCTTTGTCGTTACCCCCGAATGAAAGGTTGACCGCTTCTTTGGTGGGCTGAAGCCTAGCTTGAGGAAAGAATTAGCGATCCGTGACTTCGACAGCTATGAGGAAATTGTCCGATGTGCCCTCAAGGTTGAAATGGAGATCGGAGAATCACATGGGTATCATGGGGACAAGAAGCGGAAGGTGGACTTCAATGCTGGTGGTCCGATGGATAAATCCAACGACGCTAAGAAATTCCAGCACCCCACTTGCCAAAAGTGTGGAAAGAAGCACCCTGGAAATTGCCTTAGGGGGACAAGAAAATGCTTCAAGTGTGGAAGAGAAGGGCACCTAGCTGTTAACTGTCAGCAAGAAGGACCCGCGGCTGCGACAGAGGAGAGGAACGCTCCGTTCGAACCTCAACGCATTGTTCAATGCTTCAAATGCAAAGAACCGGGTCATTTTGCGAATCAGTGCCCTAATCCAAGGGTTATCGGAGGCAATCAACAACCTCCAAGACAACGAGGAAGAGATTTTTCCATCACATCTGCCGAAGTGAACCCCGACAACGAAGTGGTGACAGGTACGCTAGTTATTCATTCAAGAATAGCGAACATAATTTTTGATTCAGGTTCTACGCATTCTTTTATATCTCAAAAGTTTAGTAGAATAATCCCTGCACCACCACAAATCATGGAAGTAACGATGTCGGTGAGTACGACAAATGGGGCAATCATTGCATCCCATGAATATAAGTCCTCGCCTGTTATAATATGTGGATTGAATTTCCCAGTGAACCTCGTCATACTCCCTTTTGTGGAATTTGATTCAATTCTTAGCATGGACTGGATTTCCTTATATAGAGCCAACATAAATTGTCGGGAGAGGGAAATCACACTCCATATGGAGAATCGACCCCCTATTCTTTACAAGTTTCAGGAGGAAGATGAATCTGCTTTAGCTCCATCATCTCAAGCATGGATATTACTACCTTATGAGCACACATATCTAGCTCAGATGATTGAGTCCAAGGAAGAAACCACCCTTGAAGAAATCCCTATTGTGAGGGAATTCGCTGATATATTTCCCGAGGAACTTACTGGTGTTCCTCCAAGAAGAGATGTTGAGTTCTCAATTGAACTTATACCTGGGGCGCTACCAATATCCAAGACTC
The DNA here is from genome assembly GCA_963277665.1 of Viscum album. NCBI lineage: Eukaryota > Viridiplantae > Streptophyta > Magnoliopsida > Santalales > Viscaceae > Viscum > Viscum album. The sequence continues at coordinate 1,570,894,906 of OY728121.1, read as the reverse complement.
CATATAGAATGGCTGTTGTTGAGATTGAAGAACTGAAGAAACAACTACAGGAGAATCTGGAAAAAGGGTTTATACGCCCAAGTGCATCACCATGGGGTGCACCAGTCCTCTTCGTCAAGAAGAAGGATGGGTCAATGTGGGTTTGCATCGATTATCGTGAACTTAACAAAATCACGATAAAGAACAAGTATCCTCTCCCAAGAATCGATGACTGGTTTGATCAGCTGTGTGGAGCACAATACTTCTCCAAGGTCGACTTGCGGTCAGGATATTATCAACTAAGGGTGAAGAAGGAAGATATCCCCAAGACTCCTTTTCGTACAAGGTACGGGCACTATGAATTCATAGTAATGGCTTTCGGACTCACCAATGCTCCAGCAATATTCATGGACTTGATGAATAGAGTCTTTAGAGATTACCTAGACAAATTTGTGGTAGTCTTTATAGATGATATTCTAATATACTCCAAAACCAAGGAGGACCATGAGGAGCATTTAAAAACTGTACTAGAGACTTTGCGCAAGGAGAAGCTCTATGCAAAGTACGGCAAGTGTGAGTTTTGGTTTAAGGAAGTCTCATTCTTGGGCCATATCATCACAAGCAATGGGATATCTGTGGACCCCTCCAAAACAGATGCAATTGAGGGATGGCCGAGGCCAACATCGGTAACTGATTTCCGTAGCTTCTTGGGGTTAGCTGGATATTACCAACGATTTGTGAGAAACTTCTCACGATTGTCCAACCCTATTACCAAGCTAACTATAAAGGGAGTAAAGTTTTCTTGGAGTGATGAATGCGAAGAAAGCTTCAAGGAGTTGAAAAGGAGGCTTATCACTGCACCTGTGCTCACTTTACCCACAAGTGGGGAGCTTTTTGTGGTATTCAGTGATGCTTTGAAAAAGGGCTTAGGATGTGTGCTGATGCAGAATGATAAAGTGATATCCTATGCCTCAAGGCAGTTGAAAATCCAAGTGTGAAACTATCCAACGCATGATCTGGAGTTGGCAGCGGTGATCTTTGCCTTGAAAATCTGGCGGCATTATCTCTATGGAGAGAAATGTGAGATATATACTGACCACAAGAGTCTTAAATATATATTCACACAGAAAGAGCTTAATATGCGGCAGAGAAGATGGATAGAGCTCATCAAGGATTATGACTGTTCAATACATTACCACCCTGGGAAGGCGAACAAGGTGGCAAATGCCCTAAGTAGAAAGGATCCAACAATTCTATCAATGATGAGAATTGAGAAGGATCCAATCTTCTTATACTTGATGAAGATGGACGTGGGAATCATAAAGAAGGGAACATCATCAATCCTTTCACAAATGATTGCTCAACCATCTCTTTTGAAAAGGTTAAAGGATTCTCAAAAGGATGATGCATGAATCCAAGAGAAAGTGGAAGCTATCAAAAAGGGAAAATCCTCAGAGTTTAATGTTAATGAAGAATGAATTGTGCGGTTTGGGAAAAGACTATGTGTTCCATCAAGTTCGGAGCTGATGAAAGAACTTTTGGATGATGCACATAGTTCAAATTTCTCTATTCACCCAGGGAGCACAAATGTATCGAGATCTCTGAGAAAACATTTGGTGGGATAATATGAAGAAGGAGATCGCTGAATATACATCAAAGTGCCTGGTGTGTCAGCAAGTGAAGGCAGAGAGGCAGAAGTCTAAGGGGATGATGCAACCATTGCCCATACCAGAATGGAAATGGGAGAACATCACCATGGACTTCGTCACTGGACTTCTAAGGACATCCAAAGGCAACAATGCAATCTGGGTTGTTGTGGATCGTCATACAAAGACTGCACACTTCATTGCTATTCGAGAGGATTTCTCTTTGGATCAACTGGCACGGATATATATCAGGGAAGTGGTACGGTTGCATGGAGTACCACTATCTATTGTGTCTGACCGAGATCCAAGATTTACCTCTAAGTTTTGGAAGAGTCTTCAACATGCTCTAAATACTGAACTGAACTTCAGTACGGCCTATCATCCTCAAACTGATGGCCAATCCGAGCGGACTATCCAAACACTTGAGGATATGTTGAGAGCGTGCTCAATGGACTTTAAAGGAGGATGGGATCAACATCTTCCTCTAGTTGAGTTCTCTTATAATAATAGTTTCCACTCGAGCATCCAAATGGCACCATATGAAGCCCTGTATGGGAAAAGGTGTAGAACACCAGCATGTTGGGATGAGGTCGGTGAACGTAAGCTGCTTGGACCAGAAATGGTCGAAGAAATGGTGGAGAAGGTGAAAACCATTCAGCAGCATATCAAGGCAGCGCAGAGTCGACAGAAGAGTTATGCAGATAATCGTCGACGAGACCTTGAGTTTAAAGTCGAAGACATGGTGTTTTTACGCATATCTCCGTGGAAGAAGGTCATGAGGTTTGGAAAGAAAGGGAAGTTAAGTCCAAGGTACATCGGCCCCTTCGAGATTCTTGATCGTGTTGGGGTTGTGGCCTATCGACTAGCACTTCCACCTACTATGGCCAAGGTGCATGATGTCTTCCATGTATCCCTCTTAAGGAAGTACATACCAGTCCCTAAACATATACTCTCTTCCGAGGTGGTACAATTAGAAGATGATCTTTCTTATGAGGAGCAACCAGTGAAGATCTTAGATCATAGAGAAAAAGTTCTAAGAAATAAGACAATTCCCCTCGTCAAGTTGTTGTGGAGAAACCATAAGTTTGAAGAAGCAACTTGGGAGTCGGAGGATATGATGAAGCTAAGTTACCCACATTTGTTTTAGTGTGGGAAAAGGAAAATTTCGAGGGCGAAATTTCTTAAGGGGGGAATGTTGTAACGACCCAAAATTTCATTAATGGAAAATCTCTCTTGATCCAGTTAAATGTTTCTTTATGAAAAATGTTTTTATTAGATATAAACTTTTTTAGTTTTACTTTAAGATTTGTGACCTTTACTTTTATATCCGTTGAACAATGATCATCTGGGTAGTTTAAATATAAGGCTTTAACGAACCAATTTTCTACTCAGACAAAGGAAGTGATGGCCTCATCCAGTAGAATTGCCCCTTACGAAGCCCATTTGTCGGAGCTCGGAAAAGAGGTGTCATCTTTGGGCATTGCCCTTGACCAATCCAAAGCTGAGCTTTATCAAGTCAAGCTCGAACGTGATCGTCTACGGGAAAAATGGAAGTTGATAGAGATTACCACTCGAGCGATGTTATCCGAGCAACCCCAAGAGTCTGTCACCATCGCACACCTTACCCTTAGGTCTTAGGCGGCTATTTTAAGGGGTTATGTAACAAATAAGTAGCACCATGTTCATGTACATTATTTTTTTATTTTTGTATATAATAATGAATATAATTTCTAGTCATTTTTGATACATTGTAATTTGTTTTTAAAGTACAAATGGTGTTTTTAGTTATTATTTAATTAAGAATTATATATTATTAAATTAAAGGATTTTTGAATTAAATAATATTTTAATAAATTATTATTATTAATATTAAATTAATTTTTATTAAATATAAATGATCTTATAATTTTATGAATGCAATTAAAATTTTTATTAATGTTTGAAAGCCATTTCTGTCAAAACCCGTGAATTTTTTATAAATGTCGGTTTGTATTTTAAAAGTGAAAATTCACTTATTTAGAAAATTATTTAGATAAAATAAATATTATTTTTGGAATCATGACATCGAAATTATCCAACGGTGAATTTTTCATAATTTTCTGAGACAGTCAAATGTTTGGGTAAAAATTAAATACCATTTAAATATATAATGTGTTTTATGACATCATAATGAACCAATGATGATGTAATAAAATACCATAATCCTTATGTTCGGCCAATATATGTTTTATCATTAAAATAATGAGGTTTTGGGTTTGTTTGACTCACTTTTCAAAGCATTAATGGAGCCCTCAAGACTTATTCAACACTTTGCCTTTTTAAATTAATTTCCATGGGAGTGTGACTCACCTCCACATAAGCAACCCTAATTTTTTAATAAGTTCGGACCTTGGACTTGTAAAATATTGTTTTCCTCTTTCCTTTTCCAGAAACCATGGGCAAATACCATGGTATGGTTTGTGTTTTGGATTATTTTAATATAAGGGGTCCCAAACCTAAATAATAAAGAATTCCCTCACCTTTCCTATATAAACCCACCCAAGATCCCACTTCCTCCTCACTCAAAGCCCTTTAAGTTCGTCCAACCTCTGCCCTACTCTCTCTATAATCCTCTCAAGGTGCCCCAAGCTCCCAAGAAGCCTTTCACAAGCCTCTCTCTAGCCTTTGGAAGCACACTTCCATGTAAGGGTTTTTTCTTCCTTTCTCATTTTTGTCAATTTTCTTTAAGTTGTATTGCCCTTTTTATTTCAATTATGAATGTTGGGGTATGGTTTTGCACCTCCCCCATACTGCCCTCTTATTGTTTGAATGATGGGAGAATCCTTTCTCTCTCATTAAATGCCTCCCATGTACACCCGTTACTATGCCGAAATTCTGAAAGGAACTTCTCTCTCTTCTTTTACATTCAAGCAATACTTTTGTATCATGAATCTAAATTCCATTTATATTGTTGGGACATGTATATATATGATCTACTTACTGTCCATTACATGTAAATATGATGAGTAACCCCTTTCTCTCTCATCAACCTTTTTTATGAATTCTTATGTCACGCCGTTACGCTGCCGAAATCGCACCGATTTTCTAAGCCAATGTCTTTGTGTAGTGAATACCATGCCCATTTCTCCATCAAGGGTATTCACCTTTATGCACATTTACATATTTATTATAAAGTTTAATGTATGAATTCCACTTTCCATTATCGTGGAAGAAATGATTATGTTTTATGAATCCATGTTTTATGATCCATGTGGCACACTTATGCATGAAATGAAATGTTTAAGAAGGGTGCGCCCTTTATAGCGCTCCAATGCATTGGGTAAAGTATAGTATCATGATACGTCATGTGCAATGAGTGTTGACTCATGCTAATTCAAGTGAAACGAGGGTTTACTCATGCTTCAAGTGCAATGAGGGTTTACTCATGCTCCATGTGCAATGAGCCTTGGCTCATGCTAATTCAATGTTAAGTGTTGTTGCCACATTTCCATGTTATGATTATCATGCTTTATCATGCCTTTATGTTAATGTTTCTATTATTCTCTATTGATATCCCTATTGCCTAACATGTATTTCACTCCACGTGTTATTCATTGTTTACTCCCTTACTGGGCTTTATAGCTCACCCTTTTCTTATGCATGTCCTCAGGTTATCCCATGCAATGCGATGTACGAAGGAATGTAGTGGTCATGTAAAGGAAGTTTTCAATAAAGATGTTGTATTTCAAGTTAAAAGTTTTTATGTAATGATCCTAAGCCCCGAAGACACTAAACATCTCGATCTTCTTTGTTGTATCAAGTGAAGTTTTATGTAATAAAGCATGATTAAGTTGTAATAAAAAGCAGGGTTGTCATACCACCTATCATCATCTATCTTCTATGATTCATGCTAAACACGATCATTCGGTAACAACAATCTGACCATGGAATTATTCCAACCCTCAAAACATTTTCCACACAGTGATCCACAATCACAACCTGATACTCCTCGAGGATGCATCCAACAGAACTCATCTTTACCAAATCAATAAAAGATAAATTTACATATAATATCACTAAACAACCAAAAAATTCGATACTACTATTGAATTACACTGCCTTTGGAAATCCAATCACAATAACATTTGTTTGATCCTCTTTTCTACACACGGAGGAATTTAATTGGTACCATATCACCATGATTCATAAAATTTAATAGTGACCCATGCTCAAAATCACTTATGTGATATGCATATTACAACCACATTTATCAAACTCTGTCTGTATGAAAATTGAGGACTAATAGAATAAATCCATTTATGTACCTCCAAAGTACAATGTAATGCTAGATTTCATCTAAATGTACTCAATTAGTCAAAACCCAAGCCAATTCTTATCACCAACAAAAATACATCATTATGGATTTTCCTGTTCCCATCCAATCTGAAACACCAATCACACTATCAAAAAGACATTTACCCATTATTATTCTCCCCACAATATGACTTTGTTCACCACCACAATATTCTAGTGGCTAGTAAATAATCCAATAAAAGGACTACCTGAATCTTGAACTCATATTTCACAACATATATGATATCAATCCCAACTCAGAATTCCCAATAATACTTGAGAACACAACCAAAATATAATATCCATCATTTCCATCCTAACATATTTGAATATAGATGCACCCTCTTTCACATTATGAAATAAGAATAGTCATCCTATTTCTACATCAAAATTATTTTTGAGACACACTTCCCATTAGAACAGTAAATGGTGGTGTTTTATACATACCATGAATTATCAGTTAAGGAAATCCACCACCATCTAATCTAGTCACCAAAGTCATTACAGGGCTTCCACTAAAATTTTACAATCATGTGATCCACTATTTTCCATGGAATAATTTTTATCTATGTATTCTATGGTCATTAATACCCCAAACACATCTACATTCCATACATGAACTAAATAAAACATTTCCCTTCTTCAAAACCCATTTACATTTTCGACCGATACTCATCATCACAGTTGGAACACCACTATTTCAAGTGAACAAAAATTTATTCACACTTTATAAAATTGTCATGTCACCCATAAATAGCTATACGAGTCAATTTTGACATTGGATGAGGTTATAACACCTTGCCTTTTTTTCCATCGAATGTTTTACTGGACTATATCACCCATCAATGAAATTAAAAGTGCTATCTATGATTTTTATCAAAATATCCCTGATCACAATCCCAATTATTAGTTTGATCAACCACCACATCTACGTCCCATATGACCATTCATGAGTAATACAAACATTTCCCTGACTGTTTTCACTTTGGATCCTTAATGACACCATATCCACTCCATTGTTTTCTCCACATATCCTTGACTAACATAATGCCCTCAACCTTATATTTTTTATTTTCACAGCTTTCCTCATGAAATTTTGATAATCGTAGATCAAACATTTATCACAACCTAAATATAGAAACCTATACATTGTCATCCATCATCGAATACAAAAAAAAAGAGACCATCACAGAATAATCATTCCCAGATTCCCAAATTTTAACCCAAGTCATTCATCCACATATGGTGCATACTTAGGACCTCTCTTGTTACCGAACAATGCATTACTCCCCCACCATATAGATCCAATACACATATCAATCCATGAGGCTCCTCTTTAATCGATGATAAATTAGGATGAAAGGAATAAATCCATATCACTCTTAGAATAACTGAGACATTGTCAATATATTTGTAATGATCGTCACTAGATAGTAGAATAAAAATAAGTCATCGATGAATGTCATCATAACTATCCATCATTGTTGTTAAATCCCCCCACCGAGATGCCATAACGTCCCATCATTCTTAGGATTCCCTAACATCCAATATCCAATCAACACATAATCATCAATACTCAATTGTAATTTCTGACAAAAAATATGCACCACTTCACATCTTTATCCCATGCAATCATGACCCAAAATTTTATATAGAACCATTTTTACCTCCACACACGGGTTTATGTAGAATTTCCCATGTTATTTACATAGAAAAGAACAATGAAAACCACACTGATCCAGAACCAAACTGTTTGGAACATAACTTGCATTTGGCACTGTCACAGCATAGAATCACAATAGGTGATTCTCACACCCACCTCTTCACACAACACCAATAGTATCATTCTTCCCAATATGTTCCCACAACTAGACCTCATCATAACCCTCTAGGACTGACACATTCATATGATCACAAACTGAACCTAACTCTAGGTCCCACAAGTTATAAATCTCTAGAGCTAGGCCTAAACACCCACACACACAACTCAAAATTCCACCAAACCTCTCAGTAAAATCGGATTCAAGGCCTTCTCAACATCTCAACGAACAATCAAACCATTCATATGACCATGACCAACCATATTACCATCCTCAACCTTGGTTTCATCCAATAAAAATTATCCATACATTATTTGTTTTCACCATTTCCTAGTTTTCGCAATATCTACAAGGATTTATGAACTAAACACGATTAATACCATAGGTTCATGTCCCAAAAAGATCCAATTCTTCCAAAAACCTATAAAAACTCATGTAAGAACTCATGCTCCTCCTTGGGGAAAATAATGGAATAAATATGAATTTTTAAAAAATTATATTACACAATACATGCATTGATTCCACATCTAAATCAACCCCTCATTATTCACATTCCATTAAACAAATAAAACATTTCCAACCACCCTTGTGGCTACCTTTGATTTCTCATCACATTAAAATAATAACCATAAATTTATTTACCTAACAAATAGAATCTATATTTCAACATGTACCCCTAGGATAATATTTAATTATTAAAAACTCTATCTGCCATAATAAAATTCCAAAAAAATCACATGATCCAAACACCCCCCAAAGCAAGAGAAACTCCAGCCGATCCTTCTCCTGGGTCACCAAGGAAGTCAAACGATAACAAATCCCTAAAATAATGTTTTAAAAACAACAGTTTATTGGATGTACCCATAATCAATAAACATAAAACCTCAACAATACTCTAATTATGGGTTATAATCCAACCCATGTACTAGACATTCTATATCTGACACACAATGAAACCATTTTAACTATGTTTCAGAACAGTGGTACTCACACACGTACATCAGAACAATGAGACAAAACCCCTCTCTATGTCCCCAAAAACATCTCAAATGGTCTCAAACAACAAGGGTCACCATATCCACATTAACATACATCATTTCACAAAATCATGGTCAACACCTAACTAGAGTAACATGAATAAAAATTACATTATCCAAAACATCCAAACCCATTAATGAATCACATACCATAACCAAATTTCTCAAAACGATGGAAACATCACTTCCCACACCACCCATATGTATGGTCATAAACCATATTAAGTGATAACCACCACAAATTTCCTTTAATGATCCATCATTTTTCCATTTATATTATTAATAAAACATTAACATTTAAAACCCAATTATTGACATTTCAAAACATTCCATTTGAAACCGCATAAATTTTTTATTTATAAAACCATGTTATTAACCAAAAATTTTAGAATTAAATGACATTTTAAAAAACTTTTTTTTCCAAAAAAACAATCAATTACAAAATTTTCAATGAATTATAAAAATTATTGAACCATTGGAAAAAATTACATTACTACCATGTGATTCCCAATGAAATATCAATAAATAGAAACATAAGTATGACCAATATATCATATATACCTATAATGATTTATGAACTCACACAAATCCACTTTCTAAACATGTCTAAGTGGTGAAGACTCTAAAAAAAGAAACAAAATCTAATGTCACTACTCGAGGTGGATGTATCAACAAACCTAGAAAAACAATTAACCCTCAATATTCACCAATTAGAATAATAGTTTTTCCCTTGTGTTTAGGGATGTATGAACACATGAATGGTATCATTAATAATTTCAAAAAATATCCAAGAAAATTTCCAACCATTCCCAAAATTGTGTGACAAAATAATCTCCAATAATACCACATTGTATCTTTCGCAGCCCATGTTCCATTATATCTAGTTCCCTATGTTGGGTCGTCACATGACCATAGGAATATATCCCTATATGCTAGACTCTACCAACAAGAAGAACAATTAAATTAATAAATTTTGGGGAGACTATACTGACATGTCAGAGTAATTCCACCACATAAATAATTTAAAAATATAGAATAACAAAGATGATCCAATAAATGGACAACATTAAGAAAATGATGTCTAAAAAAGGATGGCCCGATACAATAATTATACATATAAAATACATGTCATATAGTAATATATGTGATGTCTAAAAACATAACTAAAAAAGTTCCTTAATAGGGACCCAATCCCATCCCAGTGTTGACCACCCATGCGTGGTCTCGTCATCCTATGAATAATCCAAAATCAATGTCTATATTATGACCATATACTAGAAACAAGCATCTTATGCTTGAGTTCCAATTTTCTATAGTTCTCCTATCAAGTATTGAGTGAAAATAATTACATCACCACCAATGATGTCTAATGAATTAAATAATAAAAATAACATGCATGAAATTTATTACAATGCAATAAATAAATATGTTATTATGGAATTAAGATTCACATTTAGACAATAATTAGTAATATTTTTAGCATTTATGTTCAATAATGTCATCCAATCAATAAGAAATACCTCCCATTATACTGGGGGCCTATTCCATATCCTATATTGGTTCCACACACTTTTAATCACAATGGTATATACAAAACACTACTTATTAACATAACATGAAGCCTTAGTCCTGTAATAAATCCATGTCCATCAGTTTGGGAGACATATAGCCTCAGTCCAACAACCCAAACCACACAATGTCCATATTTTGGGTTTTATAGAGATGTAGATAAAAATTCCAACCATACATTACATAACAATTATATTGGATCCTCATTCCATGATGTCTCATGAATTGAATCTATTATGGGAAACGAGCATCAGTTCCATTCCCTAAACCATGCATTATAGTGTTGGATTTTAGAACCATAATCCAACTCAACCCATTGGCGTAGAACATAAAATCAATACCCCCAATACCAAAAATACATGTTCACATTATTCTATAATCATAACTCATTTAATAAACAGAAACCCTAACAATTAAACACTTTTACTATTTAAAATAATAACTCATATTACATACACCACATACAATTCATAACGAATTAACACATATTCCATTATTTAAAACACCCTTTATTATATATTATCCACTTAATAACAATTATAATCGAGACCATTTCAAATTTATTTACATAAAACAGATAAAATTAATCCCGTAAAATCATCTGGAAGCCACATAATAAAAACTAGGTCTACCTTTTTTTTAAAAAAAACATTCCCTATGACATTTTTTCCCACTATCAATCATTCATCCAGAATTTCACTCAAAAAAAAAACACACCCACATTTCCTATCAATATTTGAAATATATTAAGAATAACCTCATTTCAAATTCGTATGTGGTCAATGCCTCTAATGAAACAATTACCATCTTTAATAACAATAGTTCCTTCAATGAAAACAATGGCTAGGTTAAGACCCAAAACAAATAATTTAAATCATTCTAGAATCTCATTGTTGACATATGAAAATCAAAATCAAGAATCACAATTATCTTTATCTAATACTACGTACCCAAATAAAATTAAGATTCCATTCATTACCATAATTACATTATTTCTACATTTTAACAAATATTTCACCATTTTCATGTATTCAACATACCCCATGTGAAGCCCTATGTTTGGTCTCACATCATCAATGAACCCAACATGGTATGTGAAGGGTCTTAGAACTCAATCTAAGGTTCAAATCACCATCCTTAGTCAATGATATTAAAATGAAAAAATTACATAGAGACAACCACATAAACTAATAAAACATCAAGACTATGGGAAAATACATGAACAAAACCTACCTCATTCTTGTAGACTATTACAGGATCAACAATAACATTGGATATGAACTGAACTGGATACTATCAGTATAAAAATGAATTCCCTTGACGAACAGGGGTCTACTGTTTCCAAAGGGAGGAAACCAACACACCAATTCTGTTTAATAAATGGAAGGAAATGTAGTTGAAGACTTACAAAAGCATCAATACACACTAATACACACCAAACACCAAATAATTAATTTTGAATATCCAATGGATACAATAGGGGTGTTGTTTCAACGCCATGTATGTTGGGGGTTGAATAATGGAGATATTCTGGGAGGAAGGAAATAAAATGAGGCAAGATAAATACGAATTTTAAATTTTTTATGGGTCACATGGTCTGGAAACTTGTTTTTAAAAACCAGGAATAAATAGTTTGAATCTGTATATCCATGGTGGTATATGACACATGATCTACTCAAGGGACACAAAATGTTTGGAAAATAATGTGGTGACCATTCACCGGCCTCTATCCAAAGGGAGCTTTTGCTGCACTTTTTCTAATCCAGGAACAAAGTTTGTTCTAAACATGTGACTACAATGAACTGCACAATTTATTGCCTCCATTATCCTCCATTAATGTTTGAAACTACCAATACACCCCCAAATCACTCCATACACCCTAGAATCAATTTATTATCCATAATAAAAAAGTTTTACAAAAATTTAAATAATTATATACACCCAAAAAAGGTCGATATGTATTATATCTAATGTCTATCTATTATATTATTATATTATTATAATTTTTTAATTACAATATCACATATACCTTCTTAATTTTCATGTAATTTAATATCCTATAATTCCCTTCCTGATCACAACGACTATCTCCTCAGGAACTGATGTGGTTATTTTTTTTAGGATTTAGATGGAAAATAATGAGATTAAAATTATTGAATAATTGATATATATATATATATATATATTAATATATATGAAATGATATTAATTTTTTAAAATTAATATATCACCCACTTCATTACCATTTCACTCGTTAATGGAATGATATCATCACTTATGTGTACGCATGACCTACCATGTTAATGAATGTATGTGATTATTTTTCCACATCAAAATAAAGAGAATGATTCCAAATATATATATACATATATAATCAATTTTACATTTATAACATTAATATAATTGTAGTGATGATGGATCAATATCATACACCTATGAACTAGAACATTAACGACATAACATGGATGAAAAAGCAAAGAAATTAACACACAAATGATTAAAAATAATGAAATATTATAAAAAAATAGGATGTAAAATGTTATAAGAGGTTAATATAAAATTTAATAAATATGAATATCTCTCTCATATAAATTAATAACATGATGAAAACTATTATAATAGAGATTATTTAATCAAAAACCAAAATTAAATGTAAAATAAAGTACTTCGTCTCAATTTACATTCATTGAGTCATATTTTAATAGTATACAACTACATTTTTTATGGTGTTTATACGACACTTTTTCATTATATATAATGAAAAAATAAAATTTAATTATATTTTAGGTTATTTATTCAAAAACTTTAATCTAAAAAATATTTACATGAAAATTATGAACTTTTAAATAATTTCATAACACAATTTATTTTCATTGGGATATATTAATAATACATTTAATATAATAATATATGAATATGTTTGAAATGACGTAGCGGTGTATTTTTTCAACTTGATTAATATTTATTTTAATTTTAGACACATAAACTATTAATATATTATTTCTCACATAAAAAAAATTTTCATTTTAAGGTTATATTTAAGAACCACATTCTATTTGGGAATTTTTATGAATGATATTACCATGATGGAAATTATATTATAATTTCAATATAAAACCCATAAATTTTATTATTATTTTTTAATTAAATTATTTTAAATATATGAAAAACATTTTCCCACTCATATGATATTAAAATGATTGAAAAAATTGTTTCCATAAAAATATACTTTATATCTCTATTTGGTCGTAGATAATTTTTTTACCAAATACATGATTTCTAGTAACATATTCAAAAATGGGTTGGAAATTAAAAATTGATTTATTATATAAATTTTTAGGCATTGTTAATTTTTAATTAATTTTTTCAAAGGAAATTTTTTGTCACATTCCAATTAATTCCATTTTGGATTATTCTAAAAAAGTGAATGGAATAATTGTTCCAACCTGTATGGCATGGAAGGATTTTTAGAAAATCATGGCCACTCAATATTCTATACACTATAATATAGGATTCATATATTATTTTTAATGAAATATATTTTAATAATATTTTTTGAAATTTTTATTTTGAAAATATATTCAATGTGAAAAATTTATCTTCATAAAAAATGATTTAAATGATGCTTTAAGTGTATTTATATTTATCAACGACATCAATTTTTTTTTATAATTATGATTTATTAGGTATAGTTTTTATCAATTATATCATATCCTTGGATGATATATAAACTTTTTGTACATGGAAATTACTCCCATTAACATTCATGATTAAATATAGTAATCATTAATATTTTGCGGAAATAATAAATTTGTTTTATTTATTTGATAGTAAATTTACCATAAATAAATGTACAATTTATCATTGAAATATTAATACATAAAACATATATCATTTCTATGAATATAGTTTCTCTTTTAATGTAATATAATCGTTTGGGGAAATTTTTATTTATCTATATTCATTAATATATAGGGAATGTTTTTGATAAGGAATAATTTTATTGAATTAAATAGATTGTTTTATATATGAATATTATTTTGGACATATAAATAATTTTTTTGTATAAGAAATAAATATTCTCAATATGAATCAGTAGTCTCTTTTAGAATTTTTTTTGGATTTCCATAGTTAAATAAAAATCTATTGTACCCCTATTAACAATTTTAAAGAGTCTTGTTCATATTGATGACAATAGAGTTATCACGATTCCTAAGATCATAAAATAATATATTTTTTCATTTACATGACTAATAATTTTGTTATTATTATTCACGAGACTTATAAAATGATATTATCTCTTAATACATATTCATTTTATGTTTATCAATTGAATGAATTTTTTTTCTATTACCTCTCAATATTAGCAATGCAATATATATTCATAATGTTCATGTTATAGCTAAAATGGAATGTCTGTTCAGTTATTTTACTTTTTATTTTATTTATTGACATTATAATAATTATTAGATATTTGTATATTCAATGGAAAGTTCATTCATTTATATACCATTCCATATAAATGATTCCTCATTGAATAATGATGATCATATTATTTATTAATTATATTATATTTTCATTTATATTCCATTTCATATTGATTATTTATCATCAAATAAATTTAATAATGTTGACTAAATGGAATATTTGTTTTTTTATTTAACATTTCATGTAGACTATGAATAATTTTTCATGATAAGTTCGGTTTTACTTAACCCTTAAAAATAATTTATGCTCACCCTTATTTTTATTATTTCCTATAAATCCAAGAAAATATCTATATAATATATTATGAAAATATTATAGATGGTATAATGATATTATAAAAAAATTAATAATTTCTGTATTGATATTTAATAATGAAAAAATCTATGTATATAGTTTTCCTAGACTACAAAACTGTTTATTCATTCAAGATGTGTTTTATTGTATCTCATGGAAATGAAAACAATTTAGCAGCAGATCCATTTTACAGGGGATATGATTATTATAGTTTGTATCATTGAATGTTTATTAGATTAATTTTGAACATGATTTATCAAAAACTATAATATGGAAAATAACCATATGACAATCATTGAGTATAAGTACATAATAACATGAACATGTTTTGTTGTGGTAGATTTTATATTTTCATCTCTATGAATACTACCCAATCTAGAAACCATAAATTGATGTGAACCTATTAAATACATATCTTGAGGTAATAACTATAATTAAGGAATGCACAGATTGAATTGATTTATACCTGTGTATGATAATGGTCCTTAAAGAGCACATGGATTGACACTCTCGGGGGAGTTACTTTGGACAATTAACATTTTCTTCATGAACCATTTAGTTTTATTTGAATAGATGTTGAAAATTATTATCTTAGATTAATAGTAATGTTACATATATTGAAATTAGTTTTCATTATATATGCATAATTAATGTTCTTTTGTGTTTTCACCCTATGAATATTATTTCTCAAAATTTTATTTATTGTTTTTGTAAAAATTTGGTACTTGAAAAAATCATGTTAACACTGAAGTTTAAAAAAATTGGTTCCAATGAGAAACTAATTTGCATTATGGTAGGAGTGAAAGAGATTTTATTATTTATAATCATGAATCCTGAAATAAAATTTCTAACATAAGACTTAAAAAAATATTGGACTCATCATATGATAGAAAGAAAAGGTGTTCTATGATCTCACGTGGTGTATACCATGGTTGAAAGATGCTTTGATTTCCAATTTTTCCATAACGTGGAAAAAGATACAAATGAATTTTCATCAATGGAATGGAAAAATACATTATGTATTGAAATGAAGTGAATAATGAAATGAATTTATCAGGAAATGATATAATTATGAAGGAAGGATGTAAATTTTTTCCTACTAATACATTTATAGTTTGTTGTCTTAAATGATTGAAACCTGGACCTTATTGGAGGCAATTACATCTTGTAAATGATAACCAAAAAAATGGAATAACTAAAATTGATATAAAAATATTGAATATTTTTTTGGGATTTTATAATTATGTAAAAGGAATTTTTTATATGGGTATTCTGTTTATAAAAATCAGGAAAATTCTATGGATTGTGTCAATTTTTGAAGCTTATATGTCCTAATTAACATATTTTATATAGATAACATAATTGGTTTATGAGATTTTTTTGAACAAATGATAAAATTCGTAATAACCATATTATATTTTTTAGGTGATACGATTCTACCTTGATTTAGGTTATTTTAGTGAATAATAACAGCATTAAAAAAATTATTTTTGTTAATTGTTTTGTAAAAAATTATTTAAGAATGACTGACCTACTAATTTTTGGGAATAAGATTAAAGGAATTCATATCCATTAGGATTTATATTATATCAATGTTGAGGTAATTATTGGTCATTACCCATTATGAAAATTAAATGAACTATATTAATATAGTTTTAGATAATGGAAAACCCATATTTTGGGTGACAACTCGTCACAACTGGTAAGGCTGCTGGCGGAGCCTAGACGCATAATAGAAATGAAAGATGGGTGATATGCCTACCTATGAACTAGGAGATATTTAGGTTAATATGTAATAATATTTAGTTAAATGATTCATTTGATAAATATAAAAGTTAAACTAGTTGCGATAAAATTATAGTTTAGAGTATTATTTAATATATTGGAAAACATGTGCTGTCATTTTATGTCTTTAAAAATATTTTGAAATAGATAGAATGACATGTAAATATTTTATGGATCTTACTAAACATAAAATGTTAATTTTATTCCATTAAATAAAAAAATTAATTTTTGGATAATATTTTGTTTATATAAGATATGAATTGGACATTAATCCAAGCACATGAAAATGATGAAAATTTTCTTATGAATAATACATATATTACCTACATATATTTCCTTATATTATAATTCAATAATGGAATTGCGTAATATTAGAAAAAAATCATTGATAAAAAATGATCAAATTATTTTCACATCAGTAAAATCAAATATTAATTTTAATATTCAATGATTTAAGGTTTCACTGTGTTTAACAGTTCATTTTTCACATACATTCATTAGATAATTATGTATATCAGACTATAAATTATATTTATTATTTTTATCAATGTAAATAACATTAACTTACACCTATGTTATCCTTATAAAAATGTTAATTATGTATATTTACATATGAAATTTGTATTTATATTGTATTCTTTTTAATATGATGTTTTATGAACTATTTTTATAGTATAGGTTTTCAACAATGGGATTTTCAAAAATAAAACACTATATTTTTATGTATAAGATACAATTGTGATGAAAAAATTAATTTATTGTGGTAATAATGTAACACTAACAAATTATAAATGGAATTATTATTTAGTTATTTATTATTCTATATTGATTATGAATAATGTTTCATGATATCATCTGGTGTACTTACCCCTTAGGTATAATTCATGATAACCCATATTTTTATTATTTCCTATAAATCTAAGAAGATCACTATGAAATATATTTTGAAAATATTCTAAAGGGTATAATGATATCATGAATGAATGGTACTTGTTTTTTAGTTATATTAAATAAGAAAAACATCTATGTATCATGTTTACCATGGCTACAAAATATTTCAGTCATTCAAGACAAGATTTGTTGTATATCATGGATATATAATAAACTTAACACCAAGTCCATTTTAATATGGATATGGTTATTGTATTTTGTTTCATTTAATGTTTATTAGATTTATTATGAACATTATTTATCAAAAACTATAATAGGGAATATACCCCTATGATAATCAATGAGGATAAATATAGAAAACAAGAATTTTTTTTGGTATGGTAGATTTTATATTTTATTCCATAGAAATATATCTGTATCACAGAAGCATTAGTTAATGTGGACCTAGAAAAAACATATCTTGAGTTAATAACTCAAAATAAGAAATTCAAGTATTGAATCGAGGCATACCTATTGTATAATAATGGTCCTTAAAGCGCACTTGGTTTGAGACTCTTGGTGGAGTTTCATTGGAAAATTATCATTTTCATCATGCACCATTATGTTTGATTTGAAAATATATGGAAACTTATTATCCTAAGTTAAGATTAAATTGTTATAGATTGAAATTATTATTTATTATATAAGAACAATTTAAATAATTTTATGGATTTCACACTTTGGATATTGTTTCTCACACTTTTATTTATTGTTTTTGTCAAAATTTGGAACCAAAAAGAATCATGTTAACATTGAAGATGATGGAAAATGTGGTTCCTATGAGTGTCCATTTGGAATAATGATTAATGTGAAATAAAATTTTATTATTCATAATAATTTATCTCAAAAAACAATTAAAACATATGGATTAACAAACTCTTAGACTCAACAAATGAGAGAAAGAAGATGTGCTATTTTATCTCAAGTGCTGGATACCATGGTTGAAAGAAGGTTTGATTTCCATTAAGTATGTAATGTAGAATAAGTTAAAGAGGAATTTGTGTTAAAGGAATTGAAAAATTAAATAGGAATTGAAATGAATGGAATAATGAAATGAATTAATGAGTAAAATATACTATTATTATGAAAGGATATAACTTTATTATTAGTGATCTATTTATAGATTGGTGTCTTTAATGTTGAATATCTGATCATTATTCGAGGAAATTACTTCTTGTAAATGATATCCCCAAGAAAATGGAATACAAAATAGTGAAATAAAAATATTGAATAATTTATTGGGGTTTTATAATTAGGTAAAATGTTTTGTTAATAGGGGTAATTTTTTTTATAAGAATCACAAATATTCTATACAATGTGTAAATTTTTGAAGCAGATACGACTTTATTAACATATATTATATAGATAACATAATTTGTCTTTGATTTGGTAATTGAACATTTGATAAAATTCATTATAATAATATTCTTTTTTCTATTTTATTTGAGTCTACCATTAATAAGGTTATTTTAGGGAACTATTACAACATTTAAACACATTAATTTAGTTTATTTTTTTTAAATTTTTTTTTATGGATGAATTCCATAAACTTTTTGAGAATAAATTTATAGTTATTCATAACAATTATTTTCTAGATTATCTCCATGTTGAAGAAATTATTTTTCATTACTCAATAGTAAAATTTAATGAACTATATTAATATAGTATTATATAATGGGAACACATATTTTTTTGGGTGACCACAAGTCACATCTAGTAAGGCCGCAGGCGGGGCCTAAACCCACAATAGAAGGGTGATATGGGTGATATGCATACTAGTGAACTAGGAGATATTTTGGCAAATTTGTATATATTTTTAGTTTAAGGATATGATTGATGAATATAAATGTTAAACTAGTGGTGAAAATATTATAGTTTGGATATTTAATTTCTATATTGGAAAACTTGTGTATTCATTTTTTTTCTTTGATAATATTTTTAAACAAATAGAAATATATGCCACTTTTTTATAGATTTTACCAACCTATTAATGTTATTTTTCTTACATTATGAATAAAAAATTATTTTGGGAAAATATTTTATTTGAATAAGAGATAAATGGGACATTAAACTTGGAACAAGCATAAGATGAAAATTTTCTTATGAATTATATTGATATAAACTACCTATATTTCCTTATATTATTATTCAACAAATGAATTCAGAAATATTACGAAAAAATGATAGAAATAAAATTCTCATTTTATTTTTACATCAGATATATCTAATATTAATATAAATATTCAAAGAATTATTCTTTGATGGTGTTTAATGTATCATTTTTCATTTACAATCATGAGATCAATTATCTATATCACTATGTCAGATTATTTATTATTTTGTTCAATGTAAATAACATTAAATTCCACCTATGTTCTACTGCTAAAATATTTAGTTATTTTTTTACATATATACTTTGAACTTATTTTCTTTCTTATTAATAGGATGTTTTATGAACTATTTTTACGATTTTCAAAGATCAAACCCCTGATTTTAAGAATATTATTCAAATGTTAGAAAAAATGAATTTATGGTGGGAAGAATGTATCACCAAAAAATAATACATTAATAAAATTTTATTCAGTAGATTATGAATGAAACAAAACCTATATTAAAAAATATATCAAATAAATTTATATAATTTTTATCTATCAACAAAAAAGTGATGCAGGATACCCATATTTAACGGTATATTATAATAATATACCATTATAAGCTAGTTTTTTATTTAGTGTGTACGAATAATACTACCGGAATTATAGAATTACTTATTCTGAAAATTTTCAAAATTAATTAAATGGATATATTTATTAAATTTATTATATGATTAAGTAACATGAAAAATAAATATTTTTTGATAACAAGTATTTCTCAAAAAAATGCTTTTATTTAATTTTGACAAATTCTATTAAAATATTCTTTTTTTAAAAATTTATTAAATTTATCTTTTAATTTTAAACATAATTTTTAAATCATAATATAAATTTTATTCTTGGGTGACTTTTTGGGATTTGTTCTAAAAATATTCATTCTTTAATGAATATTAAAGAATATTGTTTTTTATTAAAATATTCCTTTTCATTTAAATCGTATGCAAGAACCATATTATTTTTATATGTTTTATAATTTAAAATTAGTTATATTTTATATTTATTATTACATAATTTTTTAATCTAATTCAATCTTATTTTTATTATTTATAAAAAAATTTATTCTTCTAAATGCTTTTACTATGGAAGCTTTATTTTCATTATTATCTTTTGGGTCAATTTTTAACAGGATTATGAAAATTATGTAAAATGGAAAATGAAAAATGGTTTACATATTTGGAGTCATACTATGTTCAATTATATAATATTTCATAATTTATTTTTACAATATTATATTGTAAAATTAGTTAAAATGTATTATCATGGTAAAGGAAAAAATGAGTTTAACGACCAGTTGAACTGAAAATATATGTGTTAAAATGTAATATTGGTTTCACAATAACCCATTATGTATTATTATTTAGACTATATAACCTTGAATTTTATATAATGTTCCATTTTGGTTACTTTTGGTAATTAGAATTAGGTTGAAAAAGTTTATTCTTTTCAAGAATACCTTGTGTGTCTTTGCCACCACATATAAAATTCACTCCCAAACATTACATATTAACATATATCAAGCACATTGGATTCCATAAATTCAAAAGAAATATCTTCCAACACCCATATAAACACTCTAGAGATCATTTTTTCCAAAACTACAATCATATATATCCTTATGAGGAGATCCGAAGGTAGATTTTGTTTGTGAATGCAATTGTAATAATGATGTCCTTTTGTTTTAATTCTTCTTAATAAAAATAAATTATGTAATAAAAAATAAAAAATAATAAAACCATTATAAAAAATATAAAATTATACTATTATGATTACCTAATGATATTTATTAACTTACTCCTCCTTCAAATGGGAGATGAAATCATTAATCATGTGTACACCGGACCATTGTCTAGTGAATCGTTGTAACTCGTTTTCCTTCATCACATATCATAAATTTAAATAATGACAGATTTAATATATATATATATATATATATGTATAATAATTCAATAATTATGATACCATTTATATCATCATTATTTTTGTATAGTTATAATATAAAAACAATATTTTTTTATATAGTAGACTCTCATCTTGCGAAGATATTTTAGTTCAAGAAAACATATTAATAAAAATGAATTTATTAAGGATAAAATTAGTTAACATATGTGATATATATGACAAATATATAGATTTTTAAAATTTTAATATATCACCCAATTACTTACCCACTTCTTCATTATGGGAATGAAATCATCAGTTGTGCATACGTATGACCTACCGTCTCCCCATAGTGATGAATATTATTTTCCATGTCCAAATATATAGAATGATTAAAAAAATAATTATAATGATTCAATACAATTTTTATAACATTTTTATGAATAATTAATTTATATATCTATATACAATAGTCTTTTTTAGAATATTCATGAAAAAACACATGTGAGATGAAAAGGATATTAAAACAGAACCATATAAAATAATAAAATATTATTAACAATATGTGATGAAATGTTATAATAGGATTATATAGAATTTTGTACATATTAAAATTTTTTTAGTGTACATTAATAATATTGTCAAAAATTTATATTTGAGATTGAAGAATATTTTAAAAAAAGGAAACATGAGGTAAGATACTTCATCAAGATTTGTTTTCATTGAGGTAAACTATAATGGAATACAAATAATTTATTTTACATAGAATATATAATGCCTCTTTTTATTTAATGTAATGATATTTTATTACCTCTAGTATATTCTATTTTAATTTGAATTGTTTTATCTATGGTTAATAGAAATTAAAATTTCCTTGTGGTAATGATTTTTATAACATAATCTTCTTTATTGAGTTATGTTAGTGGTTTTATTCATTAAAATTATATATTTAAATGTTTAATGAAATTTGACTATATATTTAATTATCGAAACTTTTTTATATATATTTAATTTTCCTATACATAACAAAATAATTTTTAATTCTCAGTTCAATGTAATGGGCTTTCCAAATATTAATTGTTCATTATCCATTTTATTTCGAAATTTTAATGAATGAATTTTAATTAAATGAATATTAATTCATAATTAGATAGAAAAACCCAAACATTTTCATATCTTTTTGGTAGTCAATATTTTTTAATAAATATTAATATTTTTTACACTCAATAGAATATATAATTATTGAAAATATTTTTTAAATATTATATGATGTCATTTCCTTGTTCATTCGAAAATCCATTATCATCCAAATCTATCTTTTACAAAAAAGTATTCAAAAATTTTCTTAAATTAAAATAAATTATTTATTAATGATATTTTTACCAATGATTGAATTTTTTAAAAAGGGTTATTAATTGAATCCTACTGTCTTTTTCTTTACAATGTTTTTTAGGAATTTAAGAAAAGTGTATATAATATTAATTTAAACATCTATAAAAAGATTGAAAATTACAGAAATGATAACCAATTAATGTTTTAAATATTAAATTTTTTTTCTAAAAGGTTATATTGAATGAATTTTTTTTGAATTGTTTTTTGAACATTTATTTTTTAAAATATTTTAATACTAAAATGATTTTTTCTTAAAGGATGATCTTTTTAAAATTTTAATTTTTATTAATTCATCCTAAAAATTAACCCTTTGTTATACATATCATCCAATATATATATGTTATATTGATAGCATTCATATAATTTATCTCGATGGTTTGTAATCATTTTTTACCATGTTATGTGTTGACATTCTATTTGTAGACTAATTTAGTTAATCATTAATTTTCAATGGAAGTATTCAATTTATTATTTCCATTATACATTACATTTCCCCTAAATATATATATTAATTATAATGGATACACATATTTAAAAAATATATATCATTTATATATATGTTATATTAAATTTAAAAAATGTTTATTTATTGTGGAAATTGTTTGTAATCTATATTACATAGCCAGTATAGAAATTTTTCTGATAAGGTATATAGTTCATGAAAAAATTTGATAATTCAATATATGTGTTTTTTTAAATATAGATATGTGTGCTTATATATGATATATATACCCTCAATACATCAGCAGTCTCATGAGGTCAATCATTTCTATAGCCTATGTAAAATGGGATTACAGTGTATACATACACAATAGTTTTAAACAGTCTTGTGAAAGGTCTTGAATGTATTGGTATCCAGATGCTAGAGATTATGAAATCCAATAATTATGAATTTAATTCATTATAATTTCATATATTAATAGCCATGATATTTTCCCAAAAATATTTCTCAGGATGTATTTTCATTCTCCATTAATTGAATAAATTAATTTTTTTATGTTATTAAACATTCCATTTTAATATTTACTTGTATAATTGTAATAGTTAAGTTATTCATTAAATGGAATTTGTGTTATATTATCTACCTTTACATGGCGATTATTCCTATTATATTCCTAATTGTAGAAATATTTTAGTAATTTAAGTAGTGTTTTATTATTTACCACTCACTATTAATTATTTATTATATAACCATTATTTTCATGAAATTTATCACATTAAATATTTGTTCAAATATTTATTTTTCGATATTGATTAGTTAATTTATAATGATGATATTATGAATATTTGAAAAGAATTTGTTTTATATTATTTAATTTTCCATGTTGATAATGCTTATTGATTTGTGATATCTTATACTATATATAACCCTTACCCGAAATTTCAACCCGACCTTATTTTTATTTTATTACCACAAATCCAGAAGTGTAATTTCAATGATATGATATAATAATATATTGGGAGTAATTATATTCATAGAAATATTATATTTTAATTTCATTATTCAAATGTAATTTTGGAATCATGTATGAATCAACTTGACCTAGAATATATTACTATTTGATTATTCTGGATGTGATTCATTGTATCTTATGCCAATGTAATAAAGTAGTCACTGGCTCTATGCTATTTGGGTATTAGTTGTTAAAAAATATTATTATATTGATTAAAATATCATAAATTATAACATTATTAGAATGAAAATGTTTTTGATATTTTAAAAAAATAAAAAATTCCATAGATGGGTTTTTATATTTGAGACATCTTGATTTTAAAATGAGGGTGTGAAGAGAAACCATAAGACATGAATAAAATTTACATGAAAAACCATGGAATATGATACATATGGAAATATAAAATATAATTCAATGAAAAATTATAAGATAATAAATCATTATATTATAATGGAAAAACATAAAAAATTTCATTGAAAACCAGGATTATAATACAGAATGTGTCCAATCGGTGAATCTTTTTAACAGAATAACCTTAACATGAATTGTAGATTTTTTGATCAAACTATAAATATATTTATAATAAAAAAAATCTTATATACACATTTCATCACATTAATAATCTATATAGAATTTTAAAAACATAAAATACTGTTAATCTCAAAAAAATTTAGTTTCTAATTATATAATTTTGATATAGTGTGTGAGTAATAATGATATTTTAAAATTAATTTCATAATATTGTTGTCAGAATTTATTAATGTGCCAATTTTAAAAATTCCTAAATTTTACTTATTACCGTGATTGGTTATCTATAATAATTAATAATGACATTATTTCATTCTGTGGGATTTTAGTTGTGATCCTTAAAGTGGAAATCAATGATGAACATTTATTTTTCAATAAATGGATTATTGTTGATGGGAAAACAATCCAATAATGTAACATTGTAGTATTTTTGGGTTGATTGTGTATGTTTAAGAAGAGTATTTTCTATGTTATGTTGTGGAATATAGATATATTTTTGATAATTTATATTGACAATAATCTAAGATGAATGAATGGATTACTTAAACGAGGCATAGATAATTTCTTAAAGAAGGTGATGCCATTTTTATAGTTGGTTAAAAAAATTCGGTGTCCAAAATTTGTAGTTTGGATAACATTTTGGAATATGTATTACCTTGAAACCCTTCTCAAAATATATAAAATTCATATGTTTCACAAATAATTTCTTTAAGAAGAGCGTTTCATGAAGGATCAAAGAAAGATAATGATGAGGTACGTGAAAACGACAAGAATCATGTTCAACAATGGTGAAGAACAATGTGAGTGGTGCATCGTGGGAGTATAATGAGTTTTGTGGTTATATTTATGACAATGAAAGGAATCATGAACATATATTTTTTCTACAGCATCACAAAAAATGGATACTCGTGGGTGAAAAGAAGGAGCATCATGAAATAGAGATGACATGGATGGATGGTTCTTGAATTTGTTGTAATGCCTATAAATATGCATCTAACCCCTTTAAAAAAGGAGTGAGACTTAACAAAAATCATTAGTGTAATTTCATGTCTTAGAATCCCTTAAATTGGGGCTTCGAGCTCGTTTTCCAAAATACCTCACGCGTGCCTCCTTTTATGTGAGAGGCTGCTAACAAGCAAAATTATTCGTAGGTGGATTTGTGAAGATACTATAGACCCATGTTAGAGCGCACAATAAGATATAAATAAACAAATATCATACAAATTATAATAACATGAAATAATAAATAAACTAAAAATTAAAGGTGATGTATTAAAATGAATATGGTTAAATAGCTTGTGAATCCATATAATACATAAAATAACAATCAACAACTGGGTCGATCACATATATGTAAATAATCTACTACAAAGAAAAATATAATAGGCCTGAATTCCAAAACTAGTTGTAACACATACACTGTCTCCATAACAATGTCATGCTATTCGAGCCTGACTGATAGACTCAACATGAGAATCCCTCTCATCCAATCATCTTGGGTCCTCATCTCAATCCATAGTGCATCCATGCTCAACATGAATGAAAATAGAATTTATTTTTGCAAAATGTGGTGCATTTACCAGTGGTGATAACAAAATATCAACACGCCACCCCCAACAATGAACATTTTAAATTCTCCGATAAGTGCATGCTCATAAAATATTCTCATACTATCCGATATTCAATATTAAAAAAATATAATTAGAAACTGTTGATATATAAGTCCATGAAAACAATTGACCATACCTACTATGATCAATGCCAATATATATATGTTAATCTCAGGGACCATGCATCAAAAACAACATGTAGGATACATACCCATGGTATCCACAACCAACCTAACTATACTTGGTGCTGGTCCAATGATAGTCATTAAACCCTAAATACTAGTCCACATCATCAAATACCACAAACTTATATCTAGATATTGTCCAATAAATGGATCCTTGACAAATCATTTTCCATTTCCACACATGAGTACTACCAAATCCAGACTGTCAGTCTCACATCTATCTCATGTACCAAAAACATAGTTCACAAGGGAAAATTCCAAACCATAAATAATATATATCAAATGAAACATGTTGGGAAAATCTGTCCAACCTATTAACCACATATATTAACTCAACTATTCATGGAGATTCAATCCCGCATCTTCTCTATGGATATAGTGTTTTAGTACACCATGTATCCCAGTTGTTACACTATCAATTCCCAAAGCCACAGTTTGGAGTACTGTCCGTGATGTATACTATCAGTGTCTAGGGACTCTGTCTGAAACCCTCTCAGTAGTATACATTCTATTATTGGATCATAAATCCCACAATAATAACATAAATGTGGACTAGAGCCTCAATATTACCCAAACCTATGGATAAGGAGCATCATTCCAATATCCATATTCTACATGTCATGCCATCCTTTTCCAGATCTGTAGTTTGGTGCACTATCCTTTAGTCACACTATGTATTTCAAGAGGCTCGTTCTAGAACCTTCTCAATATTATACTTTATATGCATGAAACCTCAGTCCCAAACTAGAACACACATATGTGAAGTCACATAACTGTACACGACACAGTAACATAACATTCCAGGAACTTTATCACATCACTCAAACCAAAATCGACTATCGATATCCACACGGAGCCTCATCCCAATGATCTCAAGAAGTACAATATAAAACCATACCAATGGATCATCTATCCATCTCTCTCTATCATCACAATCATTTCCAAAAAAATCGGTTTCCGATGAACCACTACCCTTCCATATGAAATTTCCATGATGGGTAATATAATCCTTAACCTCAACAACTAATCATAAAATAGATCGATATATGTCCTTATAAATATGTAACATCATATAACATGAACACATATAGTGTCATGGGTCTTATGGAACACCCACAATTGAAAAAAATAATCATAGGCACCCACTCAGGGTCTTCATATTAATCGAGCCCGCACAAGAAACTCTAGATCTACTTATAAACCTAGCCATCTCCTCTTGGATCCTCATAAAATGAACTCAAGAACATTCATACTCTCTCTAATATTTTAAGCACTAGCTCTTGATTCTATACCTAATATAGTAATCATCATTAATAATCCCTCAATTAACTCTATCTAATACCTGATCAAATAAATTCCAACACAGAATCAAAAATGAACCCCATTCTACACAGAAATTGTCAACCATCATCCCTAGAATATGGTGATCACATAACCAGAAATGTACACTCCAATGGATTAATAAATAGTACATCAGACTCAAATCATCAATAAATCAATACTCATCCATAACCACAATCACATGGTGACAACCTACCTCCACAGTCTCCATCCATCCAGATCCTCAAAATGTTGGGTTTAAACCTCACTTGATCTCACATTGAGTCACATTTCGTGAATTAAAAAAAACCAAAATCATTTATTATGTACTAATAAAATATTATCATATGTGGTTTTTCTAGGAATCCTCCTAAAAGAACCATGGGATGCTCACGCCTGATCACACACTGAGCTCACAATCCTCACACTGCTCTCCCTGCGGAAAACCCATAACACTAAAGGATTATGAGTCCAAACAGTAAGTAAACCCACCTTATGAAACATATCTATCAATATCACTATTTATAATACCAATATTATTAAAAAAGATCCAAAAAATGTGATATACATGGAAAAAATTCAGAATGGACTAATCACTAAACCAACTTTGACTTCGAGTTCAAAAAATACCCAAAACCACTAAGCTAGAAAAATTATATGTAGTGTAATTAAGAGTACATGGTGTGTAATATGGTCCCTCCACTTGGAAATGTAAATTTAAATGTAATGTGGGGTATGGGCTCTTATTGGGTAATAGTACTCAACATGTACATAAATTACTCAGATTGTGCTTTCTACGAACCATCTTTATGTGTTCTTTTTCACATGGGGAAACAATTTTCCTTGTTCCACCACTTGGAGTATAATTATAGAACTATATATATATATAAAAATTCCTTCTTCCCCAAATAGGAATAAGACATGATGCGTGTTCATTTAACCACATGCCATAATGTTAGGATTTCGAAACGGGGAATTCCCACAACTCCCCCGAAACCACTGGTTTCCCCCAAAGAAACATATATTAATCCCATAGGTTCTTTAGAAACCCTAATAAGTTATTAAGACATCAAAATAAATAAAATATGGCGATTTTTGGAATAAAATTTAAAACTAACATTCCTCATAGTTTAATCAATGAATCTTCTGGTCTAAATATGCTCCCATAAATAGATTCACCCAAGAATGTTCCTGATCTATTCCATGGATGAAGTCTGGTGGCATATCCCCCCCTTAACCTTTATTAATAATGAAGTTAATGGGGGAGAATCCCATCCCATATATTTGTGTGCACGGATATCCCAAATGGGAGGAGACTCATTTATTAAACTTAATAAATTAATCAATCACTCATTTAACACATGTCTCATGTCTCAGAACACAAAGAAAGGATATACCTCTCATAGAAAATACCCACAAATTTAGTGTCAACCAAGGTGTCAAGATCACAATATAATTATCCATTAAAATCATACGACCACCCAAACATTCCAAACAATTTAATAATTAATTAATTAACAATTAAAAATTTGGCTCAAACATCAAGTGCTCAGAAGTCCACAATACTTCATTCTTACTATAAAAATCTTATATTATGACCAATGAAGTGTTGAGAAAACATATATGAGAAAATATTCAATGGAAAAATGACCATTTAAATATAATGACCACCAGATGTTATTAATATTTTCAAAAAATCATATATACTATTTTTATTGATTTTATATAAAATGTGCATAATTTTTGTGAAATATAAATGTTTAAATATTAAATATAATTTTGGAGAAATATTTGATTTTATCATGAATCATGTTTGTATATGGTTTTAATAATAACTCTCATGTACTTATCTGAATTTCATGATTTTAATTTTATTATGGTTTCTTACAGATATTCCGAAATTTTATTAGAAGTAACCATATTCCAAATTGTCCATTTGGAGGGTCCTATGTTCCACATAAGAAGACCAAATGAATATTTGAAGAAATGGGTCCAGCCATGATGATTGAGATATTGGGATAAATCCAATTACCCAAATTTGAGGAAAATCCACCATATATTCTTGATTATATAATGTAATTATTGATAAAACATTTAAGGTCTAACAACAACAAAAAGAATCCCAAGTGATCCTTTGAAGTCCATCCGACCATTCTATTCGGGAATTAAAATAAAGACACTAAAAATGACATTTCTCATGATCTATACATCAAATCAAGCTGAGATTTCACATAGTGAAGGAATTGATATAGGAGGATTCCTCTGCTGAAGAATGAATTCGGATTTAAAGGCATATTTATATTTATAAATCCATTCAAATTCATCAATATAAAAATCATGGATAGAATCATACAATTTAACATTGTTTATTAAAACCGATATAACATTGGGTCAATAAGTCCAAATGACTCCACATTATTAGAACCGACTGAAAACATTAATATCTAATCCTTAGAAAAATAATATTTCACCGGATTCTTCGGTATGAAATATCAAATGGCGGATTCATGTGGAGGGGTCGTTTAAGAATGCAAACAGCCCCCAACATTGGGCTATAAATACATCCCCCTATTCTTTATTCATGTGGTTTGAATTTTAGGAAAAAAGAGCACACATTTGAATGAAAAATTATTTTCTAAATACATGGGAGGACCTTCCATACTCATGGTTTCAATTTAATGACCATTCGTCCTCTCTTTTTGTTTCATTTACTTTTGTGTTCTTCTTTGTTGTACTCTTGTAAGTCATTATTTTGTAATTCTATTTTAATGAAATAACTATTCACATTGAATATTATTATCATCAACCATCTGTTATTAAATATTATATTTCATTAAAATTCATAAATCATTTTAAAAAACATTCTCTTCTTTTTCTTTATCATTCAACAAAACTTTTCTTTTAATTCTCTTCGTCGCTTGGGTGTGTGTTCAGCGGATCAATCTTTTCATATCCATTTATTTTCCCCGATTATTAAATCAACAACATATAAATAGTAAACAATATAAATAATAATTTAATGGATGAGTTAATATTTTATTTAGGTTCATCAAAATTTATATATGTTATGTTTTTGAGAGCATTGGCATGATGAGTATTCTATAACTTAACATTGTGTAAGTTGGAATTAACATGTCAAGGAGTAATGAAATATTTTTTTTAATGTATGGATTCCATGGATTATTGGAATCATTAAATAAACTACCACAATCAATTACTAATTTATATAATAATCCATTTTAATTTATGGCTTGGATTGAAGCCTTAGAACTTGGGAATTTTGATCAACATCATATTGTGAAGTGGGTGTTAATATAATTCAATATAAAGGAAAGACCAAATATATCACTAGTTAACTCCCTCAGAATAAAAACATGCCAATATTTATTAAACTATAAAATCAATCAATCATTTTGATTAGCTTCTGAAAATAAACCCCATATTCAAAATACAATCAACTAAAAACAATCGACTATAAAAAGTACCATCACTAAGGACTTGACCCAAGTACTTCTGTACACATTACCAGAGAATCAGAACCTTGAACGGTCGATGGGTAGCAATCGGTCATGTATTCAAATGGAAAAATTTACAGTGATGATGAAATTTAATAGTCATTATTTTTTGGTTATTTTAAAAAAACAAAAATCCAAATTTAACAAAATACTGGAAAAAACCACAAAGAAAAACCTATCAGCCCATAAAAATCATAAAAGAAAAAAATACACAACTATAATACCACCTTCCACTTTCTTACAAAATCACGTTGAATGCACTATAACCTCCCAAATAATACATTGGATTTGTTTGACACTAAAATTGAGCGAAGACTTTTCCAACTTTGGAAGAACATTAGGGATAATTAAATAATTCACAAACTAGTTCTCATCAAACCAGTTGAATAAGAAATAGACAATCCTAGAGATCGAAAACATAATGAACTTGTTTCCCCTGATATGACTTACTAACATCTTTGTATTTAGTATCCATACAAAGCAGATGAATTTAAACATAAATCTAGTTTTATTTATCTTCTACCACATTTCCTTGGGAAAGCTTGTGAGGATCAACAATATCATATTAAAGAGTTCTAGGTGGTGTGCTCAACCATGATGCCTTAAGGGATTTCTGTGGAACAAAATAAACATCGAAAATTCCTTTTTTCCTTATCGAAATATACTGTGTCAGGGATCTACTACCTCCCTCCTGGGTACATAACCACATGTAATGACATGAAATGACTTATCGTAGAGAAATACAATCATGTATCTCGTTCTGGTTCCATCAAAATTAAAATTAGTTGTATCCAAGAATTCCCAATTGAATCACTGTATGAGTACTGGGAGAGTTTCAAAAAAATTGTTGAAAACATCCCACACCACTAAATCCCAGAGAAACTCTTGATCCAATACTTCTATGATGGGTTATTGGCTATGGAGATAACACTTAATGATTTCGTAAGTGGAAGTGCTCTTGTTGATGAAACACCTATAGCTGCGAGTGATCTCATAAGAATCATGGATGCTAACACACAACAATTTTATACTCGAGCACATGATGAAGTCAATGAAGTCCAAGAGAATCAATCTTTTGGGCCCACCAAGATGACCGAGTGGATTAGTGAACTTACAGGTCTTGTGAGAAAACTTTTGGTGGAAGAAAAAGCCCCAACCTCATATTCTTTACAATCTATGTTCAATAGAAATAAGAAGAACTATGTAATATTGAGCTCCCCATATAACCCAGATAACACATGTCCACAACTTCATGATGATAAATTTGATTCATCTTGACCAATTGAGCTCAATGTAGAATATGCTCAGTAGAACCCCAACCCTCCAAAATTAGGTTAGTTTGATAGAAACTTCCACCAACCCCAGTCTAAGCCCATCAATTATACCAATAACCCAATCAAGAGACATGTGAATCCAATTTCCCATCCACCTCAATTCTCTCATCCAAATCCAAAAAAATTGAAATATTCCCACTGTTGTGGTAACTTCCATCAACCTTATCCCTTTGTTCCACAACCTAAAAGAAACAATCCTCCGACTCAATTCCACTATCATAGAGAGTCTTCCCAATTTCAAAACTGATATAATCGATTTCCCAAGAACGAAAATCATGGTAATCCAAATTTAGGACAAGCCTCTTAATTCAAAAATCATTGGAACGTGTGGTGGAAGATCTTGCCCCAGTCACCCATTCTAGACTCAAAATCATTGAAACCCAAATAAGAAAACATGCATCCCACCTAATCCAGCAAAAACAGTCCAATTATTCCAGACACTTAGCTCAACAGTTTCCCAACCCCAAGGGTAATATAAGAACAATTTTACATTGATTAAGATAAAAAATGTCCATACCTCATGATGTATCCTCAAATAAACCATTGAATGTTGAGTTGCAAAATGAAAAGAAAAAGAACATGAAAAGGAACCTGAATCCATTTTCTCACCTCATTCCATTCATCTAATGAAATCAAATCCTTTTCCACCTGAAGTCACTAAACAAAAGAACTCATTTGAACTCGATCCTTTAATACTTGACATGTTTAGACATGCTGATGTCAACATTTCTTTCTTATATTCCATAAAACAAATTCCTAAATATCCCATGTTTCTTATGGAATTGTGGACTCATAAGAGACAAAATAAGACTATTAAGAATATTTCAACAAAACTATCCCTGCCTAGAACATACAATGATATTGGGACATTTACTATTCAATGAAAAATTGGATGTTCAATGTTCAATGATGCACTCATAAACCAAGGATCCTCAATAAATGTCACACCAAAATCTATCCTCTCCATCCCTGGTATATGATAGTTACACAAAATGGGAGTTACCATCTAGTTAGCTGACCAAAGAATAACTAGTCTTGAGGGAATAATTGAGGGTGTCCTTGTCAGAGACAATGATCTTATCTTCCCATCATACTTTTATGTCATTAACATAGATGGTGAGACAATATCATTCCAATATTACTTGATTATAGGAAGGCATTTCCTCATGATATCCAGAAATAAAAATTGATATTCATGCTGGTATCTATTCCATGGAATTTGATGACCAACTGATCAAGTTCAATATTTTTCAATCTATGAGATACCAATAATAGAATCAATTTGTATTCTCTATCCATGCTTCTAAAAGTCTCTCTGAGTGTGTTTTCAATACCAATCCATCATGTTTATCATGTTCTACAAACAGATGAGTTCGGGAATATTTCATCCTCATTAACCATATCATAAATGGAGATATCGATGATGACATTACAAGGGAAAACACCAATGATCAAAATGATCTTGAAAACTCTTTCGAATACCAACTCACATTTGGACTCCACTGCTCCAACATGTATGGTAATGGGGAAAACAAACAAGAATGTTCATTTTTTCTTTAAAATCTAATTATCCCACATTAATCATTTCCTATCCATCATTCAGAAAATTCTATTATATATGAGGTGAACACAGAACCAATGTGTTTAAATTGTCATAATGGTAGTGATGTTTCTGATATTTTTTTATCTATGGAATAAAGTGATTGCTGGTGATGTTGAAATTGGCCATTATTTATTGAATAACATTGATATAAAGGATATTGAAATATTTTTCCTGTATTATGACTCCATTGATCCTCATTACTCTACAATGATATGTTATGAAAAAAATGAGTAAAAAAAATTGGGATATCACATTCTAGTTTTGTGTTATCTAAACCTTAGATATATGATACATTAGAATTGAGACATAATTCTGAATTTTAAAACAAATAAAACCATCAATTTGTGGATAAAATCATTCCACACATTGAAGACCAAATAGATGATAAACCCATTCTCTTTCAACCCACATTTAATTTCATGCACACCATCAAAGAAGTGGATAAATAATCCATTAAACAATTAGGCATCCCAATGGAGTAGTTTTTCTATAAGCACTCTGGAGTTGAGAAAATATAGTGGACAATATTGAACTATGTGTATTTTACTACAACTGTCCACCTACAGAAAAATAAATGCAGCATTTCATTGTAGAAAACCCGTATTTTCATTTACTATTGTGAAAGTTTAGTTTCTTTTTATTCCTTCATTATATAAATTTTGATTTTTCATTTTCAGGAGACATCCCACATGAGGCAAATCAATTTCCACCAACCCACCACAAGATAGAGATGTTTACCCACCACATCCAAAAAAGGGGGCACCAGTTTCATTTTTACTCTCTATCTCCCCCTCTCCTCCCCTCTCTCCCTATTTCTCCTTATTCCTATCTATTTCATTTTTTACAACATCCTGCTTCATACCCTTTTTTCTTATTTCACAATTTTGTTGGTGTGTATTTAGAAAATTTTTTTTTTAAATGAAAGGTAAAAAATAAAAAATAAAAAGAAAGAAATACCCATACATACTCACCATCCTCTTTTGATATTTTTTCTAACCATTTTGGGAAGTATAGAAACATGTTTTCATCTAAATTTTTTTGTATTTTCCTCATAATTTTGGTTAAATAATCTTGTATCAAACCCAGTATCTTTTGAATTCTATGATTTTTATTTGGAAAATAATTTTCCCCAACCATGAAGAATAAAATTACCTTTAGATCCATGGACATATATGGCCCCCTTTTCAGAATGTGTGTATTCACCCCTGATTGTGAGTCTTGAGTTTGGGGACATTTGAGATGAATTTCCAACTTTTGTGTAAATTAATATGATATAAGAATTTTTTAAAACTAATGAGAATTACAATAGCCAAATATCCTCACATTACCCTTAAATTAATCATACTTTTGAAATACCCTATGATCTTTTGAAAACTTTTACATTGATAGCCACATTACAATACCAATACTTCATCCCACCCAACATCAATATGGATTTTAATTTCATAATTTTTTTTTAAATTTATGTGTGAGGGGAATGGACTTCATTTCAACATTTTATCATATACTTAAGGGAATGCATCCATTTTAGTGTGGGGGAGAGGTTGGAATTCATTGATTGTTGGAGAATGTACTTTCCATTAGGTAAATTTGAAATTGAATTTGACATGTGTTCAAAAAAATCAAATAAAAAAAATTTACATAAAGAATGGGTTGGGTCTTGTGTAGGTTAAAAATAAATCATCATCGTCAATTGATATATTTATAACTATTACTATTATTTTCGTGAAGATTTCATCCATGGCATTAGAGATTAGTGTGATAACCATTTCATGTTCATCTTTAAAAAAATTACACTTTCATTATATATTCTAATGTCATTCGGAGATGTATTGTGTTTTGTAAATGTTTCATCTTCTCATTACATTCATATTATATTCCTCTATTGTTTCTTTATTGACAATGTTGTTCCCTTGAAAATATGTGTTTCCATTTCATTCCATGTTTTATTTCCAAAATATTATGCATTGCATTTTCCATGATGGTGTTTACCCCTCTATCTACTCATTTTAATACTGAATTCCTACTATCTCATAGCCACATAAAAACCCCTTTAAAAGACATATTGATTATTTTTCACTTTAATAGAGGGACTGGAAGCCGAAAGTTCATTCAAACTATACGATTTTCAATTTTGGTTGGTGAAAGAGTGAACCTCTATTATTGAATTTTATCACCTTAAGAGGTGTGAGTTTTGATTGTCCAAATTTTCCATTTCTAAATTTGAGCATGAAAAAAGATATTTTTTAACATTGTTTCTGTAACGATTTGAGGTGGAATTTAATATGGATGAGTGAAATAGTCTAAACCTCCCCTGATTGGTGTAAAACAATTAATATTTTTTGGTGAATGAGAATGATTTTGTAATTTGTTTAATATTTTTTGCACATGAGTACATGCAGAAGACTGTGTTTGGGTGAGTTTATGTTATTAATATTTTCATAACTTATTAAATACTCCCATTAAAGAATTTATATGAAATGTGCATAATTTTATTGAAATATTAATGATTAAAGATTAAATATTATTTATGAAAATTATTTGATTACATCTAAATTCAAGTATATTTAATGTTTTAATAATTAATGTCACCCAAATTATCCAAATTCCATTATTATTGTTTTTAGGGTTAAATACTAAAATTTAAAAATTTCATTAGAAGTACCCTAGGGAAAAATTATCCATTTCAAGGGTCATATGGTCCACACAAGAAGAGCCATAGAATCTGTTAAAAAACTAATCCAGCCATGATGATTGAGATACTGGGATAAATCCCAAAACCCAAATTTTATGAAACTCCAAAATATATTCTTTATTATACAATGAATCATGAATAAAAATTTGAATTCCAACTACCACAAAAATGGTCCCAACGGATGATTTGAAGTCCATCCCACAACTCTGGCCGAGAATTAAAATACGAACACTATTCCTGAAATTGCTCATGATTTGGCCATCAAATCAAGCTGTGGTTTTAAAGAGAGAAATATGAGATATAGTCAGAGGACTTGGTTGAGGAGTGCAGTTGATTCTTAAGGCATATTTTTGTTGAAAAATACTTTAACATTTCGACCATCTAAAAAGCATGGATATAAATGGACAAGTTAAATTTATTTATTAAAACTGTAATAATTTTGGTGCCATAAGTCCAAATGACTCCCAATTATGAGATCTGACTTAAAAGTTTTATATATACAACTTTGATGAAGAATATTTTTCTGGATTCGGCTGTTTAAAATCTCATATTGGTGATACAAGTGGAGGGGTAGTTTGTCAATGTAACAAGCCCACAACATTTTGCTATAAATATCTCCCCAACTTCTACTTGAATGTGGATGGAATTTTAGTAGAGAGGATCACACATTGGCCTGACCACATATTTTCAATGGCTTGGGGGGATCTTCCATACTCAATTTTTCCCTTAAATGACCGTTCCTCCCCTCTTTTTTCATTTACTTTTGTGTTATTCAATATTTTAATATAGTAAGTCGTCGTTTTGTTATTATTTTTTAATGTAAGAACCTTTCCCTTTAACACTTTTTATCATCAAGCCTCTATATTTAATTATTAATGTTTTTTAAATTTCATAAATCATTTTAATAAAAAATCTTGCCTTTTTCATTCTCATTCAATCCAATGATTGTGTTTAATTCTCTTCATCGCTCGTGTCTGTGTTCGGCGAATCACTCTTTTCATATCCCTTTATTTTTATTCTATTATAAATTCATCATCATAATAAAAAATATGACTAATAACATTAATGTATTAGTAAATCATTCATTGGGAAAAGGAAAATTTTATAGATGTAATCTGACTTAGAGCTTTTTCTCGATGAGTATTCTTTAATTTAGAATAGTGTATATTAGACATAACAAGTCCTGTATTAATGAAATATTTTGTTTAACATATGGAATCCATGGATTATTTTATCCATAAATACACTAAGACAATAAATTACTGTATCGGATTTTAATCCCAGTTATGTTATGGCATGTATTAATGTCTTATCAATTGGGAAATCTGATCTACGTCATCTTGTGAAGTAGGTGTTAATTTAATGCAATATAAAGAAATGTTCAAGTAATCACAGGAATAAATCCATAATATAAAACTCACCTCAATCTTTATTAAATTGTTAAATCAATCTATCATTTCAATTAAGCTCTGAAAACAACCCCTAGTCAAAATACAATCAAATAAAAATAATCGACTCTTAATGTATAATAATTGAGGATTCGACCCGAGTGCTGCTATACACATTCGCAGAGCATTTGAACCTTTAATGGTCGATATAAGACAATAGACCGTGCTTTCTTCTTCTCAAAAAAAAATCAAATTTCTTCACTAATTTCAAAATCCATAAAACTAGTGTATCTACATTATGTCTTTGGAATCACGAATGTGGTTCGTGATGATCATTCATGAAAGAGTTTCACAAGAAGAAGTTCACAAATGCAATAAAATTCAACACAACGATTGATGAATTTTGAATGTATGGGAATTATTATAGGTATTATAATATTGATTAATTCAATTAAATTTACTGAGGATATTTTATTTTTGTGAATGCGGTGTGCTTCATGAAGGATTATTGATCAGTGTGAGAGGATGAAGTTTTAATGAAGGGAGGTTGAGCTTCGAAAAAGAATTTTTCTTCACGAAGGATATGTGAGATTTGTGAAATATAGGAGCTCCACAGAAGCTATATATTCTTCATGAATGAGGATCATCGAAACAGAAGTTTTCATTGTGAGAGATGTTCAGAAGGCAATGTCCAATAAATCTAAGATGAAGTGGTAATCATTAGTTGGATGAAAAGGACCATCAAAATTGAATATATCTATTACTAAGGATCTATTTGTTAGAGATAATGAAGGGACCTACATTTATGTAAAATTCAGGTGAATCCATTTAATGTGAATTGATCAAAGGAAGATGAAGAATGTTATCATTTCCATGGAAATTGATCTAGATAAAGAGATATATGGAGCGACTCGTAGGAATGAACTGAGAAGACACTAATCCTTATAAACACAATGATCCCAGGTATATATGAGATCTATTATAAACAATCACTATGAGAAGTGATACTTATAGAATTTGGTACAATCAGCACATTGTTATTTTATGCTCATTGCATGTAGCCCAGAGAGGGTGAACCATGTAAAAATTGATGCTCCCTTGTGCTCTCTTTCCTGCATTGCATTCAATGGATCATCAATATATAATGATAGAATGAATAATATTTGTATTAACCTTTAATTTTAAACTATGTGACCATAATATTGAAGAGTACAAGATCTAGTGGGGCAGGAAGAATTTAATAAATAATATCCATAACCGGATCCAGCCACCCTTAAGGATTCTTGGCCATATTTGGACATAATAGGTGTAACTATTTTTTTTTGTTTTATATAAATGATTCCATTAGAAAAATAAAATAATTATTCAATTATTTTTATAGTAATTTATATCAAATTATGATCTCATATACATCAATAATATTATTTTTATCATTACTCATGTTGGTGGTAGACCGACCAAAAAAACATAACACAATTAATGGATGATTATGATTATGATTATGAATTTTGTATATTTTTTAATAATATATTTATTATATTTGAATAATTGAATTGATTATAAGATTCTAATTTTTTAAATCAAATTTTAGGATTAATTAATATGTAATAAAAAACAGTATGAAAAATATAATATGTTACAATATAGAGGTTGGAGTCTATACAATGTATTGTAAACATTTTAATATCCTAATGATTTTGGGGAAAATAAATAGGACTATAATTTTTCTATTAGTAAACATATTTATAATAAATATTTAAAATTTGTCATTAAATTTTTCTTTTATA
This sequence comes from Viscum album, assembly GCA_963277665.1. Lineage (NCBI taxonomy): Eukaryota > Viridiplantae > Streptophyta > Magnoliopsida > Santalales > Viscaceae > Viscum > Viscum album. The sequence goes on along the minus strand of OY728121.1, from coordinate 1,570,854,184 downwards.
AATTTCAAAATATAAACTTATGAAAAAATGGATGTAATTAGTTCATGGATGTGATAATAATCATGACAGTAATTTGACATTTTAGATTTTAATTATAGGAAATGATAAAGGTATTTAAGAGTAATTCAATAATATTTTTTACCATTATTCATGTAAAATAATTAATCCATTTCACATAATTATAAAATCATAATTGTAAATGTAAGATTGTATAAGGATGAGGTTGGGAAAAAATTGAGTATTGACATTTAAATCCCTTCATATTTAGTTGGGGTTTCCAAAAAAATTGGGGGATATATAGATATATCTTATTGATGAATATATCATAAAAAATTTGAGGAAAATAAATAAATTATGTTGGTTTGAGTTTCCAATGGTAATCAAATTCATGATGTGGCATTGAAGAGTTATTGATTGGCCATGTTTAGAATAGGTGAGAATTTTTTTTAAAACAAACTAAACAAAATATAATGTGTAAAATCTTTCACAAGATTAGAAGACTAAAAAAGTGGAAATAATTGAGTTGGGGAATGAAATAACATCTTTCATCCCCCAAACAACCATTTTCACTCATTATTAAATATTTTTTATTTCAATCCACATTATTGGACTTTAATTTTTTCAATTTATATATATATATATAAGAGTAATTATTTTTCCCATAATTAATTTTATTTTAATGACTAAAAATAAATTCCCTTAAAACAAAATTTTGTCTGTTATATAATAGAAATGAAATTAATTGTTTTTAAAAAATTATTATTTATATGTAAAATTAATTTTATCATAATCACATGTAACATTTATAAAACAAATTTATGAAAAAATATATTTTTATTCTAAAAATATATTTTTTGGGTAAATTATCAATTTACCTAATTTCAATGATATAACATAATTTATAGTTAAAAACTAAATATTCCTCATATTTAAAATAAATTATAACTTAATTCTAAAAAATATACTCTTGAATGATATTATTTATTCAAAAAAATTATTATAAAATATTTCATCAGTTCCCAAATTATTAATAACTTATTTTATAATTTCAATCCAATATATATATATTTAATTATTTTACTTATAAAAACATAATATTTGTTAATTTTTTTATAAAAAAAATTACCCAATAAAATTTATTGTTTTTGAAAAATAGAAACTTTTTTCAATCCTCATGACTAAAATAAAAAATTTAAATAAATAAAGAATAATCATCAATATTTTTTATATAATAAATGTAAAAAGTGGATTATTTTTATGCCATTAATTTCATTATAATTTATATTTATCTAATTGATGATAAAAATAAATATAAAAAGTAATTGAAAGGAAATTTTATTTTTAAAACATTAATTGTTCTATATCAAATTTTTAATTAAATCCAATAAATATTACTATCATATTTTTTATTTACTAAATTTTATTATTCTTAAATTCTGTTAACAATAATTATTTCACATAACAATTAAAATTTTAATTTCATATTTATCATGGTATTGAACAATTTATTATTTATAAATAAATAGATTAAAAAATATATATGTTTTATATTCACACCCCTTATGTAAATTACAACCAAACAATTTTAGCCATCACAATCCAAGGAAACTAACTGTTAGTATATAAGAGATATGTATGAAATAAAAATTAATCTCATGAGTGTAATCAAAAAACATATATATAATAACATTTTCAAACAAAATTAGTTAATAAAAATTTAAATTATACTCTTAATAATTTTAGATATATATCCAACATGAATAAATATCATAAGTACTATAATATATTAGTTTTTTTGAGAGTATTCATATTAATCAAGACACTTTTAGGTTATCATTTCTTATCTTTAATTATGAAATGTGATTTACCAATTTTTTACTGTTATGTATTCTATGTGAAAATAGACTATAAAATTCTTAAATCAAATGAAATCCATTTAAATAGTGGATAATAACACTTCCATGAATTATATTTCCAAAATACTAAATCATGGTACAATAATATGAGATTTTTTTCATTGAAAATATATAATTACTTGGTTGTATAAATAAATATTTTGGAAATAATAATTGATATAAAGGAGTTACTAGAATTTTAATCCATCAAGATATCCACTGATCTTGTGTGGTGTATATGTGATCATTAATTATCAAAATCCACTATTTTATAACAATCTACTTTAGATGTACTGATTTAATGCGATTTTCGTTATTCTAAAAGTATATTTTTATGATAACATTGATTATTTCAATAAAAACATGTATCAGTACACATTTATTTGTAATCAATACAGGAAATATAAATAATCATTTAGAATTAATCTTTTGAATTATGTTGTGTATTCAATCAATAATTTTCAATAGATGAATTCTTTATATTAATTCGTTATTCATGTACTCGATGAATCTATGTTACACACATGATGCAGTTTTTTCCTTTGATACTGTACCCCAAATGATTATTACCAGATTTTCATAATTTCCAAAAAAAATCATTTTTAAATTGTATTATCATATAAATATCCATGGAAATATATTATTTGCTTCTTTTCTAGTAAAATATGAGAATATTGACAATCCCCAATTTCCTATTTTGTGTTAACTAAAAATAAAACAATAAAATCATTGGATAAAAACCCATATAAATAATGATTTTTAGAAGGATGATATTAAAACACTAAAAAAACTATTTACCTCACATTAACTGTAAAATATAGAACCCAAGGGTACCTTTCAATTATTTTGACCCTTTATTTATAGTTTCTAATAAAATAATCTATAATTTTCATCAAATCAAAAATGAATTTACATATTTTATTTAGACATGTTTATAGATTATATTTACTAGTGTTAGAATCATTAAACAAATCATATTAATCATTGAAAATTTTATTAAATATTTGACATCAAATTATTTAATCTCTTCGATAGTTTGTGTAATACACATCATTAGGATTAAAAATACTACGTGACATAAAAAATATTATATATCCCATATCACAAGACTACAATATTGGAGGGTGTGCCTATTTATAATATAATTTTAAAAAATATAAGGTATAAATATTTTAAATAAAATTAATTTATTTTTTATCAAATCACTAGAGTAAAAAAATATATTAAAAATATTGTGATTTTTTTACAGGAAAATTTATTTTTTATGTTTTGAATGTATTGTTATTGATAAATAATATTAATCATGATTTTTGAATTATTATAATGAAATTTATAAAATATAAACACGATAAAATTTCATAAAATTTTCAGAAAATATTTTTCTAGGTATATGATATCAAAAAATAATGTTATGTACTTAAGACTTTTTTTTCTAATATTTAGTATTTATAACCTTTTTTACACTTCATTTAAATTTAGTTTAATACTAATTATTGGAATTTTATTATAAAAGAGTTATTAAATATTTATGATACAGTGGTTTATATTTTTTACCAAACAGTTTTTTTTAACTATGAATAAAAACAAAGTTAATTTTATCACCTCTAATAAAAGGAGAATCTAGTTAATTTGGATAAATTAATGAACCTTTTAAAATTTCATTGTCTATTTTTAAATACCGTTTTTCTGGTCATATTAGGGAAAATATAATATTGAATTAATAATAATAGTAATTTTGGAATAATTAGTCTATTCTTATGATATAAATTTATTCCTAATTTTTTGTATTTATATAATTACTATAAATTCTTCAGAAATGCCAAAATAAAATTTATTCAATTGATGAAATACTAAGATATAAGTTTTTTAAAATGTTAATATTGATATAATTTGTTTATGTGACAGTGTCATGTGAATTTAATAGGAAAATATGAAATATTTTTGTTTTGTTGAATTATTATATTTTAAGACTAACTTTTTATTTATAACATATATTTATAATTAAATGGATAGTGTTTAAATTAACAACAATATTGTTTATTCAAAATAATAGTTTATTAAAATGAAAAAAATATTTAAGAAAATGAGAATTTGTTACGATAAAATATATCTTAAAATGTAAATTTATGGTCCATTATAGGTATTATATTTATAAAATAATAATATGTAATATTAAAAAATTTGTTAATATATTTCAAAATAAAATTGGATAACGAGATTTTATGTAAAATTATATGGTTTTAAATGACCCCAAATGTTGTCTAAATTAAAATCCGTGATGATATAAAAATCTTATACAACCTTTTATTAAATTCTACGAACATCTGGAGGGATTATGATTGTGAATGAATTAATTATATTTTAATCATTTGATGACCTCCAAAATCTCCACTCGACTAAAGTATTAAATGGATCATATTTCTCAATTAATCACACCATGTTTAGAAATATATATCAAGAATATATAAAATTTCATCTTATATAATTCCTTACCCACATATTAGAGGTTTTTTATTCCAAAACGTATGACTCTTTAGACCTTTAAAGGGGATCTAATTAATTTGTTTACAGCTAGATATAATATAAATATGATATTAGTTTCTTTTCAACTAATATTTACCTCCAATAAAATAGTGATATTAAGAATTAAACAAAAATATTTTTTCCTAAATATAAATAAATGTTTTATGTTTATTAAGAATGGTTTCCCCCAACTTTCCCATCAAATGTTAACTAAATGTATATCTTCTGAATATGTACAACTTACCAACTCCACATAGTGATACAATTAATTTTTCAGGACCATGTTGTTTTTATATGTATTATAAAAGGTTTAAGGATTATATATTATATATATGATATAAGTATTATTTTTAAATTTTAATATAACATCTATCTACATATCAACCAATCATTTTGGAAACGATTAATTTGTTCATGTGTACACGTGGACTACCACCCCCACAAAGTGATGTAATTATTTTTTCCTTTATATTTTATATTTATTATAAATAGGATGAATTTAATGAATATATACCATATATTTGACATAACAATTAACCATAGTAAGGTTAATTAATTTAATACTTTTTTTACCATCTACTGAAAAATAAAAACAATATTAATGCATACATATGTCATAATCCCTCCATGAACATTTTAACTCTTTTTTCAATATACACCATTAATAAATGAAATTAGACGATATATTTATATATTATTAATTTATATGATATTTATATCATTACTATTATTTTGGAAATAATTGATCTGAGATAAATATATAATGAATGAAAGTAATAAACTAAAAATTCATGATTAGAAAAATAGTTAATAAATATAAATATATATTTTAATATGGAATTTGAAATACTACATAGTGATAATATGTTATATTATTTGCATGAATGTCACTCAAGTATTAAATTTTAATAAATTTAATATTATTATATAGGAGTTTAGTGTACATTAACATCATGTTGATCACAATTTAGGTATTTTATGTTAAAATTTTCTTACTTAGTATGAATGTAAATGATTATGTTATGATGAAGAAATATTATAATAAAATTGTAATGTTACTATTAAATTTCAATATCATAAAGTTATTTCATTAAAATAATTACATTGATTTAATTTTCCTCATATAATTAGTTAAATTGATTGAAAATAAATATTTTAGGAAAACCATCTTCATTTCCCTCTTTGGTTACAGATCATTTCTAGTTTATGTCAACTTTTTCAAAAATTATTTTCATGAAATTTTTTATGAATCAAATTATATTTTTAATGTTAATTTTCCCAATGACTAAATCCTTAAAAATTTTCACAATAAAATATTTTTAATTTTTTTAATTATGATAAAATTTGTGGTAAAGACTATTTATAATCATTATAAATGAAATAAAAACTTTTATTTAATAGGGAAGACCCATTACATGGACCATTGGCGTAGTGGGGATTAAATAAAATTACCTGGCCATGAGGGGCATTACATTTGGCCTGAATTTCCATCATTGAAAAGTTCTAATACAATATATGGGATACAACAATATTGTCGCTACAATAGTTCCTACCACAATGCCCTCCGCCAACACAGTGCCACTAATGATAGAGTTCCTTTGTTACTACCGTTATGCTACAATACTCCTTTACATTGAGAATTTTCTAACAGAATATTGGAAGAAATATTTTATTAAAGATTTATTATATCATCATCATTTATTTATATAATCAATAATTTTTTCATTAAATATTTCTAAATGTGTTTACATGGTCCATTTCAATTAATTGGGTTTCCATTATAATGTTTCAATTTTTTAATTTATGTGATTTTTAAATGGCAACAATATTTTTCTCAAAAAATTTTTATTTCAATTTTAATGTCATTTATATTCATCAAATTCAACAACCCATGATATCAATTATGATTTACTTGTGATATGTTCGAGTTATAACATCCATATTCATTCTCGTTATGGGTTTTATTAGGGAAGAATATATTTTTTGAAACAAATTTATTTTCCTTTTATTATTCTATGTTATATTTTTGTGAAACCCATTTGTTACACTAGGATTTAATATGATTAATTTTTTATGATCATATGAAAAAATATGTATTATAATATTTTGTGATGTGCATGACTTATATCCCCTATAATAAATTAGTTAAAAAACAATATATCGTGAGACAATCATGTGTAAAATGGGTAGTGAAACCATTACATAGTGATATTATTGAAATAGATATATTATTAACAAGGAAATATATTTTTATGCTATGTATAAGAAACAATTCCCTGACTTATGTCAATTTAATTCACTCATGGATCAATTTAATTTAATCTATTGGTTATTATATGATGTGTTTTTTGTGATATTTTTTAATCTTTATGAATTATGTTCATTATGTTATATGTATGATCAATATCCACCTTTAATGAATTGGGTAAATATTGTTGTCATGTGTGATAATCCAGACCAAAATGGGTACTAGACCTATTTAATTTATGTTCTTTGTCCATTCCAGAATTATTACCTTGGAAAATAACTTTCTTAACTAAATATGAACCACAACATGCCTTCTGGGAACCCGTTGTTGCTGAGGCCTATGCCATTCTTGCAGGGATGATGCTTTCTATGGAATGTGGATGGGCTGATATCATCATCGAGTCGGACTACCTTTTGGTTATCAATGTCATTAACCACAATGACGATGGACATCAAGCCTTTGCCTTCATCTTCAGGAGAATCTGCTAGCTGCGCCAAAGCTTCTCTTACAACACCTTATACTTTACCAAAAGAGAAGGAAATAAAGCGGCCCATCAGCTGGCGGCCTTAGGCCACTTCGATGCCAACAAGCTATGGCTGGACAACTTCCCTTCTTGGCTCTTCTTATGTACTGCTGTTGATATTATTCATTAATATTATCCTCCTTTCTTTTCAAAAAAATCTATGATTTTCATTATGTTATGTGTGGGACCTATATTCCCCTCAAATAAATTTGGTAAATATTTATATCTCCCAAGATAGCCAAGACTGAAATTTGTAGTGAACCTAGTTAATATTGAACATTGTCTAATAAGAAGGATTTTGGAATGAACATTTACTACTACGATGGCTTTTAGAGTAAACCATTTACATATTGATATACATGGGAAATATCATTTATTATTATAGAAATAATTTATTATTATTTTTTATTTAACAATTATATTATATATTTTAAAAATATTATTCCATGGATCATGTTATTATATAATTTTTTTATTTAAATATGAAATGAGATATCACAATTTTTTATAGTCAATATTTATATGAGAATATTTACAATAATTTAAAAAATTAACACAAAATACATCTAATTAGTGGATAATAATACCGTTAGGAATAATTTTCCAAAATCATAAACATTGGAAAAGAAAATATGTGTTGTTTTAAATTGATAATATCTAATAATATGGTTTTTAAATGAATATTTTACAAAACATTATAGTTATAAATTAATTAGTATATGTAGAATCCATCATAGAATAAATTTCATAGTATTTGAGGACTCATAATAATTAATTATCAAAACTCACTCCATTATAATAATCTACTTTATGCATGGTGATTTTATTGGATATTCCTTATTATCCTCAAATAGGTGGATTGTAACATTGATTATGTCCATAAAATCATGTACTAATACACTAGATGGAGTAATTCTTATAGAATATATAAAATATCAATTGGACTGATGCTATTTAATTTTAGTAGTGTATTAAATATTTTAATTTAAACTAATGATATCATCAAATCTCTACAATTTTCATGTACACTATATCTCTCTGAGACACACATGATTCACTTGATTCTTACCCAGATACTATTAACCTATTCTTAATCTAACATTTTCTAAACGTCCAATGTGTAATTTTATTTTTTCTCAATATCATATAAAATAAATACCAATGAAAATATATTTATATATAATTTTCCACTAATAGATGAGAAAATCAAGAGTCCCCAATTTCCTATTTAAATTTAACTAAAAAATGTACAATGTCTTCATATGATAAAAAATCTCCCATAATTGACAATTCATGTGATGTTTTCTTCATAGGTATAGATAGATTCGTCATACATTTTAAAAAAATCATGGAATTCTCATTCTAATTATATAATAAGTTAATAGAATATATTTACTAAATTATTAATCATTAATATTATCATATTACCCATTGATATTATCATGACATATTTCTCATCAAATAATTAAATTTATTATTTTGGATACATTACATAAAAAATCGAGTTTAACCAAACCATGAGACCTTAAAAAATATGATTTGAATGCTATCACCTAATAATAAGATTGGTGGGTACATATTTTTATTATATAATTATAAAAAATATATTTTCTCCAAAATTATAAAATTAATTTTTCAATTATCATACTATTAGTGATGATAAAAAACAAAATAACAAATGTGTTGTTTTTCCATAGAAAATATTATTTTTGTGATAAATGTATTATTGATAATGAATTAAATTAATTATGATTAATAAATTATGTTAATTTTATTAATATAATATGAATAAAATCCAATGTATTGGAACAACAGAAAAAATATTTTTCAAGGCATTCATTATTAATAAATGAGTTTTTATTCTTAAAACCATATTTCTTTTAAAAAATTAAATTTTTTCACATTTTCCAATCATAAATTAAAATTAATTTTTTTACATTTATATATATTGGATTAGATAAAATTAGTTACATATTTATAACATGGATGTTATTATTTTTTCAATAAACACGCACTATGTTATTTCAATATGAATACTAATCATGGTAAAATTTATTTTCTAAAGAAAGAGATATTTGGGTTAATATTGTTTAAAAATAATTCAAATGTCTTGAATATTTGATCCTAATTCTTATTGGATGTTGTTAATTAAACCTTAATCCCCAAAACATCTAAATTTTATTAATAATCAGCAATTTTCCCTTAAAATTAATTATAAATAATATAAATTAATGAATGATAAAACAATGTCACTCTCTTTGTTTTAGATATCCATTATCTGATCTCAATAGAAATAAACATTGAAATTAATAAAATAATTATATATTTGATTTAAAAGATGATATTATAATGGAAATTCATTCCAATTTTTTTTATATAACTATGATAAATTCTTACACAATTCATAAACTATATTTATTCAATTAATGGGAAAATAAAATATATTATTTATAACATATTTATAGTGATGTAATTATTGATGGTGATAGGATCACATGAATTTTATATGTTAATATGAAAAACTATTATTTTTGAAGGATTATATTATAATTATTAAATTTTATATAGGTCATTTTTTTTAAATTTAAATGAATAGTATCCAAATTCACAAAATAAATATTTTATTAAAAGAATAAATTATAAAATTATATAAATATAATTAAAATATATAAATAAGAAGAGGTGTAAATTATATATTTTCATATTCTATATTGGGGATTTTTTTTCCAATTTTAACAATGTTTCTAATTTTTTTTAAAAAGTATTGAAAAGATTGTTTCTATTATTAAAAAATAAAATTTGAAGAAATAATGGTTAGATAAATTGATAATGTCCCAAATGAATCCAACAATTGTATAATTATATTTTTTTAATATATTAATACCCTATCCAACCATACGTTCATGTCTATGGCCATCTAATGGTTTTTGGTTTCTTAATGATTTTTTTGGTAATTTAACATTTGTAGGATCTTCAAAAGGTTACCTCAATTAAATTATATAAGGAAACATCAATAGCCACCACATAACACTGCATTGATTATTATAGATTTTAAAAACTATATTGAGATTTGTGAGAATTGTGAAAAATATTCCCCTTTGTTGGGGGCTAACCCTTGCGCTTCCTGTGGTGGTGTCTAGTCCTTCATTAGAGGCCAGTCTTGTGGAGCTGATGGTGACCTATTTATCATATCTCCCAGAGATTCCAAGGGCCTATGTTCCTCCTATATTCCCAATCTCAATTCTTCTAGAGGTGAAGGCTATCAGGATCTCTCCAAAGGCATAAAAATCTCTTAATTGTTCCACTATATTCTCCGTGTCACATTCCAAATTCCAGGAAGCTGTAGAGGTGAATTCACATACCCTGCTTGGAAAATTCAATCTGCATCGGCCTATAGTAGGTATATTTTCAAGTTCTTTTAATTACTATTAGTGGTGGTAGGATGCAGCGGCTATTGGAGTTCATTCTAATATCATTTTAGTATTCTTATCCATTATTTTGAGGAATTTTCCTAGTCTTGGTCATGCGAGTCATGGTGGTTTGAAAAATGGCCATTCCTTCTGTTCTGGTGGATGGTTAATTTTGGTAGGGGAAGTGATTTCCAACATTCGGCCTTGTAGATCCACCTCCCATGCCCGCCTCTACCTTTCTAGAACCATAATGTTTTTAAGGGGATCCTCAATCTCCTTGGATGTTTCTTATGCACCGATGACTCCACTGCTTGTGTGTTTCAACCTTAGTCTGTCTGTTTTTACATCAAAATTCATGTGTCATGAGTTCTTCCTCATCACATTTGGCTCAAGGTGGGAGGTGAGGATAGCTTCTGGCAACAAATCAACTACAAAGAGGTTGCTAGTTTCTGTTCAAACTGTTTCAATATAGTAAAAATGAGAAATAGATGCCTAAGATGTGGATGCCATCGTTGAAGTGGTCCCTCCTAGATGCTCAGGTGGGTGAGCCTTCCTCTATGATCGAGGAAAATGTTCTACCTCCCCCCACTTTACAGATTCTCAATCCATCCTCCTCTCATGCCTCAGATCCGGTGATCCAAAGCACACCAAGTGCCCTATTAAAGGATTCTTAGTTGGTCATTCTACCAGATAATTGGGAGCTGAGGGTGTGCATTTCCACAACTTCTCACTATCATAACATGGATGTGCATGAGTCAAGAGACGGCTTCAGCCATGTACTCCCCTATCTGATTCCTACTGTTGGGGTTCCGACATTGTAGGATACCAAAATTATTCCAATTCTCCATCCCTTTCCTCAGGGGGACGAGCCAACAAGATGACACTTGAGGACTTAGGGAACCAACTTTAAATGAAAATTCCCATCAAGTAGCGTTCAAAGTGAGGTTTTTATGTAGTATTTTACTGAATTCGTGTCATTTTTTTATTTCTCCTATTTGTTTTGTTTTGTATATTCAATGTGAATACCTTTAGACAGTCAATGAGGCTCTACATAAAATGTGTTATTAGAGAAAGAATCATCCATCCGCGCACATCCATTCAGCATAGTACGAATGAGAGGGTATGCCACTTTCCATCTATTCTGAGCCCGTCCAACCCTGCACAGGATAACTATTCATGCGACCATGTGAAGGTAGATGTTTGTTTTATTTTTGTAGGTTCGTGGGAGGGTCATCTTTGAATAGTCTTCAATTGATTTTATTTTACTTATTAATGGTGTTATATGGTTATAATATTTCGAGTTCACACTTACCTTTAAAAGTGTCATTCGAAAAAAAGGGATTGGATGGATGGATGATTTATAAAACTATAACAATTACTCTTTTAAACATCATAAACCACATTATAGATGTAATTTTCTTTGAAAAAGATCACCCATGGATCCCTATAGTGGAAATATAATGAATTCATTTCAATGAAGAGATAATTTCTCTAACAGATCTGTTTCATTTACAGTACTATTTACCTATATTAAATCAATGGTATTTAGAATGAAATAAATATTAAATATCCTAAATATTCTAAAACATTATTATGATTTTCAAAAAAACCACTCTTCACACTATCCCCCAATAAAATTTGATGTTAATATATCCCTTGTGTGTACGTATGACTTACCACCTCGAAATAGAAATAGAATTCAATTTTCATCACCATATTAAATTTTTTGGGAATTATGTAGGGTCTAATGTTTATATATGGTATATGTGATATAATTTTACTCATGTAATTATAATATCACATCTACCTACTTACCATCTAATCATTTGAGTTCGGATAACATCATTCGTGCGTACATGTGGACGACCACAACTATAAAGTTATGTGATTTGTTTTTCATTTCATTTTTCATTTATGGAAATTAGGATGTATTTTATGAATATATCTCTTATATATGATATCATGAAGACCCTGTTAAAAATAATATACAACTCATATATTTTTAGAACAATGATTTATAATGAAAACCACGGTTATGTGTATGTATAATATGCCATCTCCATGAACATTGTAACATATTTTTCAATATCTAAATGTTATGAATTACAATAAAAATGTACATAATTATTTCATATGATATTTATGACAAAATATTTACTATATATAAAATGGATCCTGGATAAATTTATATGAAACGAATCTACTAATCGGAATATTCATGATAAATAAAAAAATTAATAGCCCGAAATTATGATTTGAATAAGTAATTTGACATTTTAATAATGTAAATTATATAATATTTAAATTATTAATATTAATATATTATAGAACAATAATAAGATTAATTTTTTTATATACGAGAATAGAGTACTTATAAATCATGTTTAACTCAATGTTGGGGTTTTATGTTACAATGTCATTGTTTTTATAGATTATCTATGATTATGATATGTTGATGGAATCATATGTTAAAAATATCATGATAATGATGAATTTAAATATCTTATAGTTATATCATATAAATAATTTCTTTAATTTCATTTTCATTGCATTATTTACTAAAGAGAAATAATGTATGGTTTAAGGAAAACTGACTTCAGTTATCTATTTAGTCAATGATCATTTTTATTCCATGTTAATAACTTATAATTTTTTTGTGTATATTGTTAAAATTTAAATATAACTTGTTAATGTAATTTGTAAAAATGTATGAATTTATAAAAGATGTCTTTTAAGGGAAAACATTTTCATTTTCTTAATGATATATTTAGGGAATTTTCAATAATAAAATTAATGTTTAATTAGAATAAATTATATGGAATCCAAAGCTACAACTAGCATAGAGAATATGTTTTTACTGAAAAAATTAATCACATGTTTACATAGAAAATTTAAATTAAATGGTCTTCCATAATAATTTCAAAATTTATAAATTTTGTGATTTTAATGTAGAAAGATTATTTTCATCAAGAATGATTTAATGAAAATTTAATTGAATTTATATTCATCATATTAAATTAACTTATATATTGATTATTTTTTATATGTATATTTAAATACTATATAATCCTTATTCATTTAATTGTTGTTTTATATTTATGAAAAAAATTTCATTTCCATTGGTAATACTATGATGAAATTTTTATGAAACCCATTACTTTTCAGGATATTTGATATGTTTAATTTTTTATTACCTTGTGGAAGAAATATATTAGATCTTCCTTATATTTTTTGTTGGGATTAAATCCTAATAAAACAAATTTTTTAATGTTAGATATTTAATGAGACAATCAAGACTAAAATTCGAGGTGAACCGAGTCAAGTATGGGACTTTCACCATTTTGATAGTTTTGTGAGTCATACATGTATACTATGATGATATTTCAAGGGTACCATTTTACTTTGATAGTATTAAAAATAATACATTAATAAAAATTAATAGATTTATTATTCTTTGTGAACGCCACAATCACATGACATTTTTCATCATTATTTGATCATGGCTTGTATTCGTTGAATCTATTATTATAAATGTCCTCTTCGATATCATGCTTTATTCTATGACTTCTGATTATGATCATAGATATTTATTTTATTGTTTCTAATGTCAATATATTTCCCTTATACCAATATTAATTTGTGATACTTATATTATCCATCATATCACATATTTTTTACTTTCATAAAAAATATTGGCTCACCTATTTCACATATTTCATTCCAACATTTTAGGAAGAATTCTATTAATTATGATATGGTTTTTAAGGGTTCTAGTTATGAAAAATTAATTGTGAGATGATTCATGTATTTTATAAAACATTTGTTTATATTTCCATATATCCAGGATAGTAGTCAGAAATAATTATTATATGGATATAAATGCTAGGTAATTAATATTCGACTATTGAGATATAATATCTGGGTTCAAAAAATATGGGTTGTTATAGAAGTTATCATATAATATTTTCTTTTATTAAAGGATGAAATGATGAGAATAATATATTTACATAACTAGTGATATGTATATGAATATGCTAAAACCCTTGTGTTTTTATAATTATAATGAATATCCTCAGATAAACATATATTTTCATTGAATAAGGTTGAAGAATTTTGACAATATATAAATATTTTTCTTGGATTATGTGGTTTTCCAACATTATTATTATTTCTAACAATATCTTTTTTGATTTCGGACTATGGATTTCACCCAAATGAATCTACATAATACTAAATGCGGTGGAAAATGAAATAATATTCCCACTGATAAAAAAAATTAATGGGAGCTATAAAAAATCATATTTTTATGATTACAATAATATATCATGATATAAATCATATATATATTCAAAACAAGTAATGGAATGAGTAATGATCTTTCGAGTCTTTCATGAGGTAACCGAAACATTATTTTAGTGGGTATACTAATTAACCAGTAACTGAGGAATGGATTAGTTCTATTTTAAATATATATTTTTTCTTATTTGTTTGGAACATGAACATGTTATTCTTGTTGCTGATCATTTGGAAGTAGAATCCAATATGTTATGGACTCTTGTATTGAACATGATAAAATAAGAATACATTGATTTAATGTTGTTGAAATAATTTAAGGGATTATTTTAAATCATGTAATTTATTCATAATATTTATATGAAAATGTTGATATAATTCTTTTTCATGAAGAAGAAGGTTGATGAATTTATTAGATCATACATTGAATCATTTACAAGACATACATGGTTGGATTATATTACAATCATCCATCATTAATGTTATATTGATTGATTAACTAGTGGGTTCAAAATAAGCCTCTAATGGGATTTATCCATAAGGGAAATCATTAGATATGAAGAAATCAGTTGTTGCGATATCAAGATGTAAATATAGATTAGAGTTTTCCATCAATATAATTGTTTTGATAAGAAAATAAAAATTAAACTCAATTGTTATTATATATCCATATTGTTATGAATATGATATTCCCATTATGTTTAATATTGTTAAGGAAACATGAGGAAAATTTTCTAAAGGAGGTAGTAAATATTTCATCTTTGGAATGAATGGTCATTATTTTCTCTAATTTCAATGTGATGGAAATAAGTATGCTAAGGACGTGACTATATTAAAAGATCCAGAGAATGAAACACCTAGACTCTAGAGTTTTAAATTAATGGATTACATGAATTATTCTATGATGTTCCCAAAGATTAAGGTCAAGTATGATGATGTATATAAGAAAACCATTATTTATAATGATGATGATAAATCTCATTAGATAAATAATTTTCAGGACAGATATGAAAACAAAGCTATGAAAGGAACATATACCATCCATTTTATAACAATTGCTGTTATTTTTTTATTGATTTACCCACTTATTTTTATATAAATTATTTTCTATTTTGTTTACAATGCTTCCTAGAAAATTAGATTGGCATTTTTTAGTAAAACTCTAAATGGTAGGGTTCTCCAATCCATTCTATATGATTCTTATTGAATTAATGTTGATGGGAATATATTTCTTGAAAATCATTTCATTCATCCTCTAGTGGAAATGAAGATAATTTTGGTAATGTATTTTCATTATTAATATAAACATCATACAAATATAAAGGAAGGGATATAGATTTTGATATTATAGACTAACATATAATCATATATCAATGGGATGAAAAAAATAAATTTAAAAAATAATTACATCCAATAATAAGGGTAATTATTCTTATTTGTAAGGGGAATTTATCTCATGTAGTTGGGGAGAAATTAAAATTTATTTTATACCTATTGTGAGGATTTTTATTTATTTCATTTCAGATTAAATTCTCTATCTTTTACGAAATAATTATGTTGATTTACAAATTGATCTCTTCTATCGTGCTTTAACAATATACATTAATAAATGAAAAATAACCCATATTGAGTTTTATGATTAATGAAGAATCTTCAAAATAATATTTTTGGGGATTCATTCATCCATGTGTGTGACATTGGGGTGAAACTATTATATTTACATTGATGAAATATGGATAAATGTTACGCTTCATTAATTATCGATAAATTAACAAGTTTTATATCAATAACATATACCTTATACCATATATTTATTATTTATTTACCAACTATGTGGATATTAATACATTTACAATATTATTCTTCATTTTGGATACCATTAATTGAGGTTAGTGAAGAATTATATTACCTATACGTAATTATATAAACGTCATTGACAAAATGAAGTTATAGTGATGATGTATTTTTTTTAAAGGGTCTACTATCATCATTGATTTATTGAACCGTTTTCTCAGATATTAACTTTAAAATATTGTTGTATTATTATTCTGAAATCATATTATTGGTTTATTGTTAAAGGAATATCATGAAGATCATTTTATATCTTTGTTGAATACCCTAAGAAAAGAGAACTATAGATAGCTAGTATTCTCCTACATAGATATTAAATCTTATAAGATGAAATTATATAAATTACACAAACACAATAGTGGGGTCTATAATATTTTAGTGTATTTAGATATCTGGAACACATAATTCTAATTTTGGGAAATGTATTCAAAATAACTAAAAAAATATCTTCTTACAAATTAATCATATTAGGAAAATAATAAATAAATATTTCTTTCTAACTTTAGAAAGGAAAGATAAGAATATTTGAGATATGATACTCATTAATGGTAAATATAATAAATATCAATCTAAAATATTATGAAAACATATGATAAAAATAAGGATATGTAATCATGATCATAAATTATGAATTTCATAAAAATTCAAGAATATATTTCAAACTTATTTCATGGAATAAATCAATTTCATTATAGAAAACATATCCAATTAGGGTGATAAATTATCACAAATAAATTATAAACTATAATATCATGTTATAAAAGAGTGTAACCATCATAAAATTTGAAACCCATTTCATTAATAAATGATCAATATGAAGACCATTAATATAGAGGATCAGTACTAATCAGAAATTTCAAATTATTAATCAGAACAATCCTACTTCTCATAGTTGATTAGGACACACCAACTTCCTAGAGTGGATTTTTACTATTTAATTGTTTTCCATTATTATCTCATGAGATGAAAATAATTTCTCGGTGCATTTAATGGTTATATAGGTACAATAATTAAATTAATATAGATCATTATTATATGATCCTAATGTTCTTAAAAAATTAATTATATCCTAAACCAAAAATTTAAATTGGTGTTAGTAATAATTTTATCATATCATAACACAATGAAAAGGGAATGGTTTCATAATCATGTCCTCATTTCATCATATCAATCCCATGGAAAAAATAAGCGGGATCTATACAAAGAATTTATAAAAAAATTGAACATTTATTAACATAATATGAATTTTATCAATTTTAAAAATCCCTATTAAATCATAATTAACCTAAAAATGATTCATCACAGATGGAGAATAATTTCGAAAAAATAATAACATATATAGTTTTTTATAAAAAATAATCATTTTTGAAAAAAATTAAATGTATACAATAATTAATATTTTGGAATTTATTTTTGTTCAAAAAAAACATTGATAACATATAATGAAATCCTTAATAATCATTTAAATATTTCATTGAAGAAAATAGACTATCATCAGTGATGAACTCTTTTTACGAAATAAAAAAATTCAAAACTCATTATATTTAGAAATAATTTATTTAAAATTAAAAAATTATAAAAGAATAATTACAAAATTTTAATTATACATTTATTTCAATATGTCTATGGGATTCATGAAATTTTTCACTGGCCATGAAATTGGGACATTGTGTAGATTCCATTCATATATAATTATAATGATCATTTTCTTATTTTTAATATAAGCCATAAATGAATTTTTTTAAAAACAAATATGATGATTCCATTAAAAATGATTTTATAAAATGATGTCATATGTGAAAATAAATTCAAAAAATAATTATTTAAATGCGATAAAAAAATTTGTCAAAAAATTTTAAAACATGTTTTTGGATGAAAAATTGATTTCAATTGAAAATAGAAATATTGATAATTTTCCTAAAAAATAAATTTTAAATTATTACCATTATATACAATGGAAAATTAATTGAAATGTTATTTTCACATTAAATTTATAGAGAAAAATAATTATCATCATATTCTTTAGAGATGGATCAAAATTTTTGATAATCCAAAACATAATGATAAAAAATATAGATAAATGATGAGATTGTAAAATAAATTCCATATCACTATATTAACATTGAATTGTAATACCCATTTTTTAATATAATTAAATTTACAATTAATAAAATGATTCCAATTAAAATAATGATATTAAATTTCAAAGGGGTTGTAAGTAGACCTTTGGAATTAATTTAGGAGCATAAAAAAAATATGTCTCAATGAATGAAAATTGATTCAAAAACCGATTATTGAGAAGGAATATTTTAAATAGTTATCCCCATCAATGAGAGATACTAAATTGGACATTTAAATCCAAATATTTTTTTGGAAAACGATAATTAAATATTTTCATGTGATTTATATAAACCACATAAATGAATTGGGTGGTCAATATGGCATGTGTCTCACAAAAGTGAAATGTGAGATGAGAATCCATTAACATTAGTCCTGACTTCTTAATAATTGAGAAAAACTAAATTATAATCAATATATGTTTATTATAAATATATTATAGAACCCTAAATATATATATCATAGAAAATAAGATTTAGTTATGAACATTAATAACCTTTTTATTAACATGTTCTAGCTAAAAGCACATTTTGGCTACGTATCCATTGGTTTCCACATATATGTTTGTATTTGTTATTTTTGATCCGCTTAATTTTATCATTGTACCATCAATTATAGAATAATAATTTGAAATAATATACATATATATAAATAAATTATAATTTTCACTCCTATCATGAGTCAATGTTTCGAAAAATTATTTATGTCGTGATCCTAGAGACAGTTGGAAATACATACCGATAAGTATCTTTAAAATTGTTAAATGATCATTATTGAAATGTGGAATGTAATATTTTATAATTAAATAATTATATTAATATCTTAAATAAAATATTTTTCATTAAATTTACCTATAAATATCATCCATGTGGTGTGGTGATTAAAAGTGGAAGTACCATCGATTCGTGGAGGTAGAATTCTACACATATATTAATGATATAATCATCATTCAATGGGTGATTAGGTATGATAGAAAATGATTTATTATCCTTTTATAATGATAAATGAATTATAAAATAATAATTATTTCATGTATATCACAAATTTTTATCATTTTTATATTTCATGTATTGTGTTAGGGGACAATTAATCACATCAAATCACAAGGATATAGTCCATCGTATGCAAGAGCGACGTTATAACTTCCAATAAAGATTGGAAATTAAAAATTTGAATATGATATGATTAATATAGAGATATAATTATCTTATATAAATTATATATATATATGTATATTCTTTAAATCCTTCATCATAACCAATTGAAAAAGGTTTTTACGAAAAAACAAATAACTTTATTTCATGAGGCGGTAGTCCCCTGTACACACAAACAATGACTTCCGGACCCATATGTTTAAAGCTGATAATTTTTTAGGTAATTATCATAATATTAAAAATATAATTATATGTATTATATGTATTATTTTTTATCATAATGGTGTACTAATAATTAATGTATATGATGGTTGAGGTAAAGCAAAAATGCTTGTTGATGAATGATACCTATTCTTTAATTATGCATGTTATTTTTATTCCAAAGGACTTTATATGATGGATTTGTGTAAAAAATAATTCATATTGAATTATTGGAAAAATCATGGGACTTTTTTTATTATTTTCATAAAATAATTATTGATGGTGTGACGAAGAGATGAGATGGTGGCCTTTTAAAATTATGGTTGAGTGGTATTTTATAAATAACCAAATGTATTACATTTTGGGAGGTAAAAATCATATAATTTGTCATAAAAATTGACACGTAATATAACGGATGGGTTACAAGATTTTTTAAAAACATCCATAAAAAAATTACATGTTTTTAAATAGGGAATTCCTTACCCTTTATTGTATACTCTACTTTACTATTTGAACTTTCACCCCAATAAGTAATTTTATTACTGATGTAATTTGGACTTCTAGACCAAAATTGAAATATAATTCATTGATAATTTTGATTTATAAATTCTAAATATTTATTCTATTTTATAAAATTATAAATTAAATGATATCTGAATGTTAATTTTAAAAGAAGCACATAAATCATCATTTTAACCATAAACTATTTAATTAATTTCAAATTGTAATTAATAAATTATTATGGTAAAAAATAAAGTTGACATTTTTGGTTAATATAAATTATTATTCTTATAATAATGGAATAAATATTTTAAAATTTCTTTCTTGGAGGGGGAAATCTTAATTTTACATTAATCTTGCAGATGCGATGAGAACATTGTTTTTTATAGAAAAAATGTTAAAAATAATAAATAGATTTTATTTCATATTTTGATATAAAATTGATTAAATGAAATAAATTATATTAAATGATAAATAAATAATATTATTTTATTTTAATATAATTTAAAATATAATTTATCATTAAAAATAAATTTAATGAAAATGCATTTTCCATTTAAAATTCATTATTTTATCTATTAATAAAAAATAAATCATTTGATAAAAATTCGAAAATATCACTCTATGATAATTATTAAATAATGATATCAAAAAATAGTCATCTTATTTAATAAAATTATTAATTTTTAAAAAATTTATTTATTAATTCTCCAAAAAATAATATTGAATTTTTCTAAGAAAATAGTATTTTTGAAACATACAACGACTTTTTTTGAAAATTAAATACGTTTTTATTTATATTATATCTTTATATAATGAATTATCTTTAATTTTTAAATATTATTTTAAATTGTTCATGTTTATATGTCATATGGGTATGTTATAAGGGTTTGTTATATCTCTATATTTATAATATATTGTTATTTTTTAGAAACACAGAGAAGTGTGTTATGAAATCTAACCCCCAGTTTCTTATAGAAAAAACATACCACAATGTTGTGTGTAATGTAAGATATCAAATATAATTGATTTATTTAAAATTATATAAAATGAAATTATCTATCAAAATTCCTGACATTGGTACCAATAATCGAGGACACATCTCCCCCATTACATCATTGTGTTCCCATTTACCTTCCTTGAGCTAGTGGTTTTTTCAATATTCTGAATGTAGCTGAATGATATTTTTTCCTATAACTCTCCCTCTCTATTAGATCCAAAAATATCACCGGGTATTCATCATATGAATGATCATGTTCCATTGGCAAAAACACTATGTTATATATGCCTGATGCATATGGTATATACATTATCTAGAGAGATACATGTAACATATCCTAGAACATATAGAAGGTTGGTGGAACAATGGTGTTATATGTTATGGTGCCAATTTTACCAGGAATTTCATAGACACTGATTTATTTACAGCTTATTTTTATATTTTATTTTGCACAAATATAATCTTAAAATGACCTTCTAACGAACTAAAAATTTTATATCACAATAATGAATAAAAAATAATTCTTTTAATTTTTTTTCTTCTGAATGTGTTTCTTAAAAGATCTAATATTCTATTCAATATCATCAGTTTTATCAGGTCCCAATAGCTTTCATTCAGCATAATTATTCCAGTACATTGGATTTCTATTTTTATCTCAATAAAGGGATTCATTATGCGAAATATAAATGCATGAGGGAAATATATTTATGTATTAGAAATCATATAGAAGAAGGTTTTCATACCAACCACCTTTTAAATATATAGAATAAAATTATATAATATAATCTATAGGTTAAATTATTCTCTCAATCTATTAATCTATTTATGGATGATACATTGTTTTCAAACACTACTTTGTATCAAGATTTTTCTAATGAATTTGGTGAAAAATATATATAAACATCAAATCCTGATCAAATATAATTTATTTTGGTACACATGTAATCTTTCGACTAACTTATTATTTATTATCCAAATAATATTATATGACAAATCTTCTTTGATAATAATTATTCATGATGGAATTATAAGGAGATCACATTCAACTCACAATTACCTTAACACAAAAGACATGAGGAAAACTAATTGTAAATTGTAACATTAATCATCAGTCCCTAATTATTATTGGAATTCCTCCTAATATAACCATATAAATAAAACACATATAAAATGAATGTATTTATTTATGAAAATATCTATTTAAATAACCATGACATTGATGAACTACAATCAACAACATTGGTTTATAATGAATTTCAATGTATGTTCTACAATAAACTCAAAAAATCATGATGGTATCCATAACTCATATGTTAATATTATATATATACATAGATTTTTATAATTATTTAAATCCACATTTTTCTATAATATAAACACTTTTCATGGGAAAACAAATATCATGGGATGATAGGGGTTATCCTTGTACTAATATAAAATTGAATTTTATTTCATTATTCTAGAATCCGGTTAGAGGTAGATAATCACATGAAATTTTTAATAAGGGAAAACAACAAGATCATTGAACTACACTTGCATAAAAAATCATACTGGAAAATCCCATCTTATTCTTTGAGTGCAAGAGTTCCTTAATTGCAATCATTCAATTCATCCATTCTAATTTCATAATCAATTCATTTTCAGTTGGGTTTAAGTATTTTTGTTGATTATTTTCTACATTACCACATTAATTAAAGAATTTTTTTTATAATGACCAAACTACTAGCACTAGATATACTATAGTGTAGGTGGAACGTTAGTTGGATTATTATTATTCACTATTTAATTAAATGAACCTTAAATTTCATATGGACATTTGGTAGAATTATGACATTACATAATTCATATAATGATCTGCCAAAATAAATTAATGAAATTACACTAATGCTTCTTCCAACACTAATTTATTACTGGTGGCTGGAATTTCATTCTACCATTTGAGTTTTCATGAGAATTGATCATCATCTTCCATTTTAGGACCATAATATTAGTGGGAATATTATATTTCTATTTCTACCTTTAGTCCACATCTAATGAAATACCTATATCTAATGATGTCTTGAATATACAAGTCCATTGGAATATATGGAATTATGAAAGAAAATATTTGATAACACGTTCATTTAGGGATGATAAATAAACTAATATCATACCTTTCATGTATTTTAATATTATAATTTTATGTATTAATTGATTAATAATTATATTTCACATGTTCTAGGGCTAGGTTCCCCATTTTTTAGTGAATGTATGATGTACATAATAATAAATAAAAACATTAAATCATCCCATTTTAAAGATTTAATTATATATTTTCCATCATATTAATAATAAGTGTACAACAATAATTTGGTTCACCATCAAAATGATAAAAAACTAAAATGTAATTTTCTTAAAAAAATTATTGAATAATGTAAATTACCATTTTTTTGGTACAAATCAATTTCTAAAAAACTAGTGGATAATTGAAAGTACTAAAATAAGGTAGTGATTTCCTCATGAAGTAATCAATATACCATTTTCTCATCCTTTACGCTCATATATCTATGAAATGATTCATATATTGAGAAAATTTTTGGGGAATGTCAACAATTTTTTTTCATTCCATCTCCCTAAATATTTATATTCAAGTGAGTAAAATCAATGTTTTATCTTTTTCATTTATTAATAAAACCAATAATTTGGTTTGTATCAATTGAATAAAACTAGAATTTTTTTCATGATAATCACTAATCATACGAAAAACCCATATAATAATGAAAAAAACATACAGTATTTCTAAATCAGCAAATATTTTATGCATTCTATGAATCCTTAGTTTTATACAAGGATAGTCATAGTCACCAAAAATTTAAAAACATCATGATGGTTAGTAATGTGTTTTTGAATGGCCAATGAATAATTATTAATAGTGTCAAAATATACGTGTCTCCAGGCCCATTTCCATACACTAGGTAATGATTGGTTCTTTCTCCATAATCACTTTTTTGTGTTGTTACACCTAGGTAAATAAATGATAAATCCATGTCCTCTTGATGTATCAAGAAATAGATGTAATTTTATTGAAACCACTTCTTATATTCATTACTAAATTTCAAGGATAAATTCCAATAATTTAATCATCCTTATAGTTATCCTTATATAATTTATTAGGGTTCTCACTTGGGTTTTATCATCATTTTTTACAAAGGATAATTATTCCCTTCTAATAATTGAATCATTAGAGGATAAAATTTAATATATGAATATAATATCTTTTTAGATGAACATTCAACACATTTCTAAAAAAAATTATTGGGGACTATATTAGTTTACTTTCATTTTGTACCATGTAAAAAATCATCTAATTCGGTGTAAGTTTCATCAATATCTCACCAATTTACTTCTCAAATATTGATCCCCTTATTCAAACACTAAAAACCCACTAACTATAACATGGGTTAGGAATCATAATAAATGCGGATCTTAGAAGCTCAGTAAGGTTTAACATAATATACATCATTAAATGATAATATGAAATTGAAATACAAGAATATGGTTTTGTGATCTTGAAAATAATAAAATGATGTACATATCCAACAATTTATAGATCATAAACATGTTTTATGGACACAAAAATAACCATTTCAAAAAACCTGTCCTATATTCATGATAAATCCTCATAAATAAATTTTATAGTGTAAACTCATGTCATAAATGTGTGCATCTAAAATAAATATTGAAAAACATATTAAATTTCTAGTTTAACATCTATGGTCGTGAATATATTTTATAAGGGATGATTTCCTATTTTCAATTTTAGAACTGGAAAAACATGTTTCTCAAAGAAGATCAGGACACATAGTCTCCCATACTATATCAAGACACACCTATTTTTAAAAGGATACCAATCCCATCGACATATTCCCCATTATAATCTATTGAGATATAAATCATTCCAAATTGATTATAGGTATATATTGGTACCACTAATCATAGAACAGAAATCATATATTTGTTGCATACAATATTATAAAATATTAATCATATCGTAAACCATGAAATGAAATTGGTTTTATAAGTGTTTAATCATTTCACATCCAATAAAAAATATATATTTGTTATTATCATTTCATCATTGCATAACCTGTGGAAAATGATGTCTGTTTCTTATAGATCATGTTATTAGAAGAAAAAACAACTAATGAGAAAGAGTTATAATGATATCCATAGATTGTATCCCTAGAATAGAAGAAGTAGCCTTAATTAATTAAATTTTAGAAGGATAATTATTTATATATAATATTCATATAGAATATTTTTTTATGATATAACCGTTCATTGAAAATATCATTCTGAAACTAAAATGTATTAAATATTTTTCAAATCATTTTATTGGAAAATAAAAATTAAAAATATATTAAGGATTATATTAAAAATATTTATAACATCCAATTAGTTAAATTGTATTTCCACTTTTAAAAACACTTTTTAAAATGTTAATCATCAACAAAATAATTTTAAAATTAAAATCATTTATTTAAAATTAAAAAAATAAAAATATTATCTGAAAAAAATTTCATTTCAAATTACATTGAAAATATTCAAGGAAAGAATGAAATCATTGAGTGGTCATGGAATCGATAAAAATGTTTCATTTTGTGTATGTTAAAAAAATATATATCCAAATATTCATAAATGTCCAATTTTTTTAGAAAAATATCATTATTACATTCAAAAAATTTTAAAACGTTTAAAAATGTAAGAAATTATTTTATAAATCATTTAAAAGATATGTCAACAATATTATCATTACATTTATTGGAATCATGGTTGTCTAAGAAAAATGGATTTGGATTTAAAAGAGAATGAATGGAATTTTTCTCAAAAAAACTATTTGGAAATATTCGGTTCATTGGGAGAGACAAATAAATGAAAAAAATATATTCTCTTGAAATTTTTAGAAAATAATAAATTTCAAGAGATTTACTAGAGATTGATCATAATATTTTATAATCTAAAACTAAATAATGATCATTAATGATAAATGTATATATTGTAATATAAAATCATTACCACATTTATTTTAAAAAAACTCCATCAAAAAATTAATTAAATTAAACATAATCCTTTATGAGGATAAAAAAATTTAATTGTAACAAAACCCTCCATTAAAAGTTACCCCTCATGGACTGTTAATGAATGAAGGGATATAATTACCCACAATTCCTAACTCTAGTAGGCTCCTGGTTGGTAGATAACATTGAGGGAGTTCAAATACCACAATATTGGAGGAAATACACAATATAAAGTAACAATATTAGGATATAGGATGTATCATCCCAAAAAATAACACTCTTAAATCTATAACATTAATCCAATCCATCCCACATTGTTTGAATAAATTACAAGTTCATACATATAAATGTTTACAAAATAAATACAAAAATAAACAATACTAATACTGGCATGTTGAAATTGTCGAAATGACCAAGCTAGTAATTTACAACATGGTCCACGTAGTCCAACAAGAAACTAAAAAAAATTATACATAGGGTAATCATATATATATAATTAGTAGGAAAACAATATTATATCCTCTAAATGAGAGAAAAGTATAAAAATTATCCCTAGTGAATGTAGTACAACCAAAAAACACCAAAATATGAATACAAACAAAAAACATAACCTTACGAAGGATTTATCACTAAATAAAACATCCAAGTAATATAATATTATATAAACCACATAATTGATATGATACCCCATACCAAATTCCCACTAATTATCCACTCTCAAACCCAAATAAACGGCATCCAGGATGTCCGACCTCTTCCAAATATATCACATCCCACCCCTCAAGAACAGACTAGGGCCATTATAACACATCACATCCTAGATGAACACTCATGGTCCATCAACACACATCACCTCCCACTCCACACATTCTTGGTCCATCGTAACACATCACATCCCACCTGCACACACTTGGGACATCACAACACATCACTTCCCAAATAGATCTTGGAATGAACAACAAAGATCATCTCAAAGACACATGGGAAAACACAACACATCCCATCTCAAAGACACCTAGATCCATAATACACAACTCACCCATATACACGTTGTCCAATATCACATGAAAGATGTAGGGGGGTAATCTATTGGCTATATAAACATCCTCCCTTTATGATGTTTGGGAATGTCACCCTCCAATGTGATTATTTGGGTATCGACACATAGTGCTCTATGACTATGGAGTGGGTATAGAAATCTATGGAAAAATAGTATATATATATAAAGTCACACAATCCCATGTAATGGGTTTAAACACAAAAAAACAACAACCTAATCATGGCTCCCCACCATTTATTCAACCTATAAATGTATAACTCCATACAAGGAAAACACAATTTTCACTTTTTTAGTCTTTAATTAATATTAAATCATTTTCCAGATTCTCTATTACAAGATCATTTTATAAATATATATTTTAAATAATTATCATGAAATAATTCCAATTCTCTATATTTATTCATTTCTCTATCCATTCCAACCAAGAAACTATCATAATAGAACACATATGGAGAGTCACCATAAAAGAAACAACCAAAAATCCAAAACCAAATCCTCATTCCACTGGATACCCACTACACAACAACATCACAACTACCATCATTGCATCATATATGGATGAAAAGTCTCACCCACTACCCCTATATATCTAAAATATTTTATATCCCATCCATGATATCACTAAATCTTTCCATAAACCCACAAAAACATAGCACTACACATAAAAAATGAAAAACTATTTTCATATTTAGAAAGGAATCCATTATATAATTTCACATTATTGATTAAGGGTTTTATTACACAATTAATATGACCATGGGGCATCCATTTTATTAACCAAATGTATGTGGTTACCAAATATCATTATTAGGGACATAAACATACACACAACATGCATTCTATAGTTCACATCATCAAAACACAAGTAGGGAACCCCAATGACCACAATTTTTAATGGGTAATTTGGATGATTCAATTAATAACATAAAAATAGAACAAATAAAATCATACAAATGTTGTATGATCATAAGTCACATTTCCCAACCCCTTTATATTTATTTTATAAAAATTATATAATATTAATAAATATGGAATAAAATCTCCATAAATAAGAACATTAATATTCCCACACCCATGATACCCAAATAATAAGGACAAATGAAATCCAACATTAATGAAGGTTAAAATTCATTACCTTATTTCATCGAAAACAGTGGTGTGCACATAACATGAATCTACCAAGGGAATAAAAAACCATCTTTTTGAAAACACTCTATGAAAGATGATTAGGGGGGATGTCCAAATAAAGTGACTGATAGATCAAATGAATGAATTGATAGATATACTGGTTTTAGAATGATTAGATCTAAGGCACATGGATCACATACAGTTTAAATTGCTATTAAAACATGATCTTACCAAGACCACATATTTTTACAATTTAAAATCATAAAAACATTTAATTATTTATGATATTATTGATATGCATTGAAATTTATTTCAAACAACTAAAATTTGTAAGGAACAATTTTTATGTCAATGCATGATTTCAATATGGAAAAAATATAGACCATGGAAAATGTTAGAAAATTAGAGAACTGTTGAAATGAGTTACCCCCAATTCTAGGATAATTCACTTCCAAAATAGTTACCAGAACATGATTAACCACTAGATAAGTCACCTCAAAACTAGTGACCTCTAGGGAGTCACAATAATTGACTCATAGCCAGTGAGTCAGGACCATAAAAGAGAGAGCAATCAGGTCACTACTAGTGAGTCACTGATACAAAACTCACTAACAATGAGTCCCCACTAAACAAGACACTGCCAATGAGACACTGTCAGTGATTCAACCCCAGATGAGTCACATCCATTTGTGTCACTTCATGATTAGTCACCTCATGTATGTCACCTAACTATGAGTAAACACCATTAAGCTACCACTAGGATATGGTATTTCTAGGGCGAGCTACATCCATAATTAGCTACTTACAAAATCAGCTTCCACAACAATGAGATACCATTGTAAAATAATAAATTTAGCAAAATACTGAAATGAGACACCGTTTGAAAGACTCGGATGTCCCAAAACACAAATAACTAACCCCAGACACCTTAAACATCCTATTTTTCGAGAATTAATTTTTCAGAAGGTTTAGACCCCTACATTCATGTTATGACAAGTCTAAGGGGATTTATATACACCTCAAAAAAGATGATAGGTCAATAAAATAAGTAATGTATCAAATAAGAATACATGACGCAAAAATACTTTATTGAATTTGTTAATCATTAACATTAATGTGAAATCCCATAAAAATAAAAATAGTTATATTCATTTAATTATTATTTATTTTATATTTGGTTTAATAAATTAAACAATCCATTATTCATTTTAATGAAAATGTTTATGAAACTAAATTAATTGGTATAATAAAAATGATCATTCAATAAAATTATAATGTATTTCATTATTTTTTCAACCAATATAAATTAGATCTAAATTAAAATAAATAAATATATTCATTAAATTTATTTATATTTTAAAAGAAACTGAAATATAAGATTGTTTAATTTAAATTAGGATTTATTATTAGACTATTTTAGTAAATTATAAATTTTTATGAAAATCTATTTTTATATAAAATATTTTTTGTGAAAAATTTATAAATTCCATTTTGAATTTTTTTTATATTTTTAATTTATAAAATTAATAAATATTGATGTTGATATTTTCAAGATTTTAAATGTCCTAATATAATATTTATTAGAACAAAATTTTTACAGTAATTCCATATTTCAATTTTTAATTATGTTAATTTATTTTTGTATTTTTTTTGATAAAATTTAATTATTAATTATATTCAATTAATAAAAAGTTCAAATAAATGTTATTTGTATTTGAGTAGTTCTTATTGTAAAGTAATCTTTGTTTTAATAAAATAAATTTAACTAAATAGGGAAAGCATGATACTGGTCAACCAAGGCTTATGTGGGACCCCTAAAATTTTCCAAGTACATTGGAAGGAGATGTATCCAACGTTGTTTGAGAATAGCTCATGCAAAGCGTAGGCATTTCCCTGTGTAAGACCTACCTAACACCGGGTGGATGTGAATAGAGACCACTAGTTCTTAGCCTATTTTTCGTGTTTTCAATTTGGACTAGATATATCATTACTAATTTTATTATGTGATGACAGAATGTGATTAGTTTCAAAGTATGATGTGTATTATGAACAATGCTCACATGAATTTTTATTTCTGGGGTATTATATAAGCATTACGTTTGAGTTGATCAGAGCCTTCTTTTTTATGGTTATCTTCACCATCAGGATTGATCAATCTAAAAGAATCTACACTTGATTATCTCCTCCTTCCTCTAGGGGTCCGATATTAGGCTCAAACCGAACAAAAATTGGTTTTTATCAAAAATTGAAGCAAGAGATTTCCCATTTCATTAGGATTCAAAGAGAAGATCTAACAAATCAATTATAAATAAAATTAAAAAATATATGAACCTATAATATTTATTATTTTACTAAAACCTATCGAAGAGAAATTATTTATAAATAATAATAATATATATATTCTCAAAACACAATCAAGAAACATGAACCACATATTTTAAAAAATATTTAGATCTCCACATTCTTCCTTTGACTATATATGATTATATATATTATAGTAGAATATTGGTTCCTTAAAATAAATAAGGCTATTACTTTATATTTAAAAATAATTAATTCATTAATGAACCAAATTGATAGGAAGAATAATAATGAAATATTATCTGATGATAAAGAAGTGGAAGAACTTTTACAAGTAATGTAGAAGTGTAATATTTTCAAAAAGAATTACACATTTCTAATTTCCATATAAAAATATTTTATATACTGATGAAATAATATTTAAATTGGTAATTTTCACTTATAAATTTAAATATAATAATTTGGTTGAATAGTTGTACCCTAATAAAATTCTATAGATACAAATGAATGGATAGATACAGAGTCCCAAAATGTATTTTCATTACTAGAGTCGACGCTAACTGTATATTTCCCTACATCATTAGTGTACACCTAGTTATAAATAATGATTGAATTTGATTTATCCATTTTTATTTGGAAGAGGGGGTTGCTAACATCTGTCATCGTCATTAACCATTGGGTTTGGTAAATTTTTAGCATAATTTACATTCTTCAAAAAATTGAATCACAGAATAGGCGAATTCTATGAAGCATTAAATATATTTTATTATTATCTAACTAATTTCAATGAAATTATATTTCAAATACTTGATGGATTTCATACCCAAACATAAAGAATTATCTAGACCCCTTAAAACAACATTCTCCATGATTATTCCTTCAATTATAGAGTATTGATTAGCTCATTTTCGTCTCAACGTGGTTTTTATATTTTCATTTTAAATCTGTATTTCTCTTCTTATCATTCCCATGATAATGATGCATAACTACAAAATCCAATTCCTCTTAAATGAAACATCATAAAATTTATCATAGCAACTAAATTATATTATGGATAACAACCTTTGGAGTCATGAATTTAATTCTCTAATGAATCAATCAACCATAAATTTGGGTTAGATGAAAATTACAAAATTTAGACTCACAAGTCACGTAAAATTATCCTCATTTATACCAACATATTCATCATCCATTTTCATTAATTAATGGAACTCTTTCAATATCTCTTTTTGATGAACAGAAGGAATGTACATAATAAAAATTAAGATTATAATCATTTTTAAATCAATGGATTCAATTTCTTCATTCTTCCACATATTATTGATTAGAATCTAACAATAGTACATCAACTTAAAAATAATAAAAACAAGAATAAAATACTCATGTTCTGATACGTAGAGATGGAAAAATATGTGTTTAATGGTACTGATCTATTGCACATCCTATAGGGGATTAGATGTCTTACTGAAAGAAGATGAACATTGCCTCACCATGGAGTCATCAAAATCTTGATGTATTCTTTAATCTTTGGGGAGTCAATCAGGATTCATAGAATGAGAAATTTGTGGGGGCATGTAAATAAGATTATTTTTTCTATAGAACATGTAATTTGATTTATCAGGTGGAAAGTCATTTCTTTTTCTATATTAATCAAAAATAACATGGTTCTTTCTAGTATAATCCATTTACTAAAACCAAAAATCATTATGATAGAAACAATATAAATTGTGGCAAACCATAGAATATTTTAAAACCACTTATAAGACATATGAATAATGATAAATTTTTTAAGTCTATTATCCTTTACTTTCGAACCAGGTCATTCGTAGTCATCATATATTTGACTATTTCTTGGTGGTTCATGATGATTTTTTGAATTCCAACAGCATATCACACATGTGTGTCATTATATTTATGTACAAAGTCTCATTTTAGTGCTCTAGTTATTGAAAAAGTACAATCCATTAAGCTATTATGGGTATTTTACCCATATTTATATTTTTACAAAATACACAACTAATTATACTACTTAATATTTTATGCATTTCATGGAAACCAATCACTCCATCCTTTACCAAAAATACATGACATTTTTTTATAATGTGAATCATAATTATAAATTTCATTTTACATATAGATAAGTATATCAATAATGTTATACCATCACAGTTTTCAAATTTCAACAACACCATTTCTTTGATAACAATATTAACGACTCACACGTTTCATGCATATTAATTGCATCCTTTCATTAATATATTATTTATTATAAAATAAATTACCCAAAGGCTATATTAGTTTAGTGACAATAGAATCTTATATTCAATAATATTGGTATATATGTGGAAAAAAAACTCCAAAAAATAATATATAAGAGATATAAATAGTAAATTAAATACATTTTTCATGAAAATGTTAGGTCGTACATACACATTAACATTCATTCAGTTTTTATAGCGATTAAAAAAATGAATGTAAAATATTAAAATTTCAAATAGTTTTTATGTCGCATATATTACATATATTAGTTAAAAATATCCTTAAAACATTCCATTTTATGTGTGAATAAATCACAATTTTACCCCTAGTGGTTGTTCACTATACACTCAATCAACTTTATAGTATTTAACAAAAATGGAAATTACGATGGTATGTGTGATATATTAATAAATGAAAAATAATAACATCCTAAAAACATATAAAATTAAAATAATGCTTTCTGCATTATTCCTTACCTTGATATCTGGTACTGAGAAAATGAACAACCTTTGTTCGTGTGGCGGTAATCTAAAATACAAAATAACGATGACATCATAATCTATTTGATGTATGTGTGTGTGGTTTGAAGTTCAACCATTAACATAAAAATTTCTCATAATATTGAATATAATTATGATATTATATAATAAAGATATAAATATAAATAATTGGGTTTGAGGAAGAAATAAATAAAATATGATTGGTGGTAAGAATTATGTCATTTTCAGGTATCTTTATTTGTATATAACCAATGGACTTACATGGTTCCATTTAGGAAAATATTTATGCATATAAAATTAAAGGATGTAATTATTAAATATAAATGGATTATTATTGAAAAATAAATAGATCTTGATATTTTTTAAGAGATGGGGATAGGGGGTCCTTTTTTATAATGGCAGAGAGTGGAAATCCAGATAATTTTATAAAGAGTGAATTCCCCTAAAATGTAATCAATGTAATGTTTATATAATATTAGAGCTAGTAAGATCCATGAATGTTTTAGGCCATTATTTTCCTAGAAAAGTTTTGTTGGACATGTTTAAAGGTCCTCTCCACAAAAAAATGTAATGTTTAGTCACATTATAATCTTATTTTTATCTCTTTCCTTGTGATCAATTTTATCTTTTTTTCAATAATTAAATCAGTCAAAAATTACGTTGGAATTATTAGAAAATTAAAAATTATTATTATTTCAAATATTGAATAAATTTCTCCAAATTTACTTCACATATGTGAGAGAAATAAACACAAAATTAATCATGTAGATTGGGTGAAACAATGAATTATTGAAGTAAAAATTTTCAAATGATTGAAAAGTTTTGGTATTGAATTTCATTGTGAAATAGATTGAAATGAACAAACATGTATTATTTGATTTATAATTATCTAATTATACATAAAAAAGAACAATATATTTTTACTATATAATTTTATTTGACTAAAATGAAATATTCAATTAGAATTTAATATTTTCAATATTAATCAAAAAATATAATATTTTAGATTAATTCAAAAAATTTACCATAAGTTAATTTCGAAAAAAAATCAAAAATAAACATTCATTATTTAAATAAAATATTTATAAATATAAAATATTTATAAGTTTATTGTATACAGGGGGACATAAAAAATAAATTTTATGATAAAATAATATTTATCAAACATTTAAATATTTTAGCAATAATTATATTTATAAATATAGAAATATCTCATATATATAAATCCATTTTAAATAATTTTTAAAAAATAGTCATAAAATATCAAATTACTATGTTAAATCTCCTTGTTATAACAGTAATGTTTCAAAAATTTAAATAATAAAATATTGTTTTTTTGAAACTATGTGTTGAGTGAAACTCATTTTAAGCCGGTGTTGGGTGTAATGAAATATTAAACTATTGTTTCATATAACTCAATATTAATGTTATATATAATTCCCCAAAATCCATCAATGAAAATTTATTTATTTTTAAAATGTATCAACAATAATGGTGTTAAATTAATTCACTAGTTTTCATACTTGTATACATACCATTATTTTTTTTCAAATAGGGTATGGGAAAATGGGATTGTTCATCCCTATTTAATCATTACGACCTTGATATAATGAATAATACATAGATCCCAAAACCCAATTAATTCTTAAATACCTATAACTAAAAATGGTTTTGTATAATATGAAAAATATACAATAATAAATATATAACAGTATGGAAACCTATAAAATTTCATCTAACTCAATTTATGAATCTAAACTGAAAATATCATCACTATAAATATTTATACTACCAAATATCGAAACAAAATGAGAAAAGATCACTTCTATATAGAAAATGCATTAGTAATAATTTATAATTTAATAGTAACATTCCATTGAACAATTAGTAAACAAATTATTATTTTTATCATTAGTAAATCATTTTCCATTCATTGAATTATTATATAATTTTCATGTAAACAATTATCATCAAAGTTACATTATTTAATCTATAGATATATTCACTCATATAGTCCAACATGAGAAAAACTACGAAAAAATATAAAATTTAATATATGAAAATATGATATATATTCGTTATAATAATAGATCATAATGTGATCATTCAGAATAAAAAATTAATCATATTTTCTCCAAAAAATCAATTTAGGATTCATCATAAAATCATATCACTTCATTACCCTTTTTTAATCAACTAATTTATTACCATTAATCATCTTGATATATAATAGAAAAAATAAGAAAATTACTACATGAAAAATATTGGAAATCGATTAGATAATTTAAACATTGTCATTATTATCTCATTATAATCTAAAAAACAACATCCTTGTAATGGATTTTCATTGTCAAGACTAAATCAAAATCAACCCAACTACCATCACACAAAAAAATACCATAAAATTACAATATTTATAATATTCTTATAAAAAAATCAAATATTATCAATAACATGTTTGAAATAATATTATTATTCTATCAATTATTGTTTTTAATTAAATTCACTTTAATAAACCAACTTATTAATCTTTTATTATGTTTATATAATTATATCATTTAAAGGGAAAAAATTATATTTTTAGTTAATATATACTATCATACCAACTATAAATTAATATTTTTTTTGATAGAAATAATTAACCAGAATGATATAAATATAATCATCTATATATCAATCATTGAAATATCATACAATAGATATATGTTGAAAATATTTTCATATAACTCGATCAAAAAAATTTATGTGTTTGAATGAATATTTGTGATAAATATATTCCTCAATATAATTAGAATATATGTAACACCCCAGGTAAATAAAGAATATGACATTTTCATATTTATCCATATTTGTGAATAAAATATTAATATTACTTTAAAGGGGACGTTATGCTCGATGGCGTACCCAACACACAACAACGAGTTTCTTGGAAATCTTACGTTGCACTCTAATAATAAAATAATATTATTTTAAATGGCAGTTAACTTGTAGCCATTGTATTGGCGGGAATGGATAGAAATAAATAAAATATGATTATATATGTTTTAAAATGTTTTTACATTTATCCAATAAAAGATAAAGGCTTAAAATATGGAATGATTTCAATTTTAGGTGTATATGCCCTAGTTTTCACGAAAGGTTCACTTATCTCCTTTTGATGGCGAACCGTCATTAAGTATAGTTTTGTTCACTCTCATAAACTCTATTGGACCAAATAAAACTCTTCTTAAGAATTGGGACATCAAAATTTACTTTGTGTAAATTTTTGGTACCTTTTTGATAAAGTTCATTTTTTTAATGAATAATGTAAAATGTTGTATTTTAATTCAAAACCTCTTTTTAGTCTAATTTATTTATATGATTATATTACCCTTTGAATTGATTTTAAAGTGAAATTAGAATATATTATAACCATTAAATCCAATAGTGGTCATTGGAATTAATTTCACTTTGAAAACGGACTTAAACTAGTGTCAATCTTTTGATACTTATTGTTTCATAAAAACATGCTATTTGTCATGACAGTGGGAATTAATTATTAAATTAATTAATGTGACTTATATGATTTGAATTTTTTAATATAGACTTCATTTTTGAATTCGGAATATCAAATATAGCTTAGGGTGAATTTTTGGTAATTTTCTGAAAAACTTCAATTTTTTGAATAGTGAAACCACTAAGTGGTACTTATAAAAACTGATTTTCCGTTTAAATGAAATTTTGCCACCTTTGTATTTTGAATTTCAAAAATCCGACATACATGGTTGTCATTAAGAAGAAAAATGTGGTTCAATGGGATTAAAATAATTTTTTTGGTGAATAGTAACTTATTAAGTTTTTAACTGCGATTAGAGGTAATTAGTGTAGTTTAAGGTAAAAATAATGTTTTAATAATATGAAATGAACATGACACATGTCCTAACCTCATTGGATGTGTCATGGCCGACCAGGAAAATCCATGGGTCAACTTGGGGACCCCATGAGGTCACTTTGGTTGGGAAATGACATAAATAACTTTTTATTTAATGTTAAAGTAAAAATGACACACACATGAAATGTTTTACTAAAACAATTTTTACATGGGGTCATACAAGTCCGATTTTTTACTATAAATAGTAATTGGAAATATAAAAATATTTCCTACATCATAGTATTTTTTTATAATTTTTAGACATTATATAAATTAAATTATTTATGACATCATGATGATGCAGCGATGACCTCATTATTTAACGATTTAAATAAAATGGAATGAAAATGTAATATCTAAGAACTACACAAGTCCAAAACCTATTGGATGAGTGGATTTCGAACCCTTATCACCTTATACTCAAAATAAAACAATTTGGGATCTCTTAAATCCGAAGACCATTTTAAAATTAAAGTGACTTTTCTTTACTTTCCAAGAGTGCCCCTCCTCTCCTCTTATAAAAGGCCCCCACCTATACCTCCTTACCCACACTCCCAAAGCCATTGGCTCGGCCAACCCCTGCCCATTTTGGCTCTCCACATCTCTCTATTACTCCTTGAAGCCTCACTTTGGGCATAAGTCTTCCCAAGGAAGCCTTTGAGCTCAAACCAAGGGGAGTTACCCGATTTTATGGTAATGTCTTCTTTTGAGTCCTTTTGTTTTATTTTGCATCTCCAACACCCAAAACTCTTTTTATTATTTTCTTTTGTAACAACTACATTATCCTCAATATACTAGGATGTTTTTATAAGATGTATTCGAGCTACACATACACACACCTACATCTAATGGTTAAAGAACATACTGTTTCCGTGGATGGCGAATTTCTTCCTCACGAAACGATGATTGTTCAACACTCATATAACACCTTCAATGGTGGCCATTATGATGTCACTATATTTATATATGATATATAATATGTTTATTTTTTACTTAATCTTCTGTATTTTTCATTTGTGTCTTACCTTTATGGCTTCCATTATGGGTATACGCGATATCTTCATTTTAGGAAGTGCGGACTACCGCCCCCTCAAAGTGATGTGATTCGTTAATGCCATACGTGGGACGTATAAAGGATGGATTTAATGTTATTATATATGATTTTATACTTGAATTATTATATCTCTATATCATTATTATTTCTTTCCATTAATGTATGAGATAGAAATGAAAGTAGCGTTCATGCGTACGTACGGCTTACCGTCTCCATGAACAGTGCATTTCATTTCTTATCCCGAAATGTAATGTACTATTATAAGTACATGTATATAATAGATATATATGATGAATGATACATCTAAATGATGAATATAATTCTGGAATTAAAATATAAATACCTCTCATTTAGTTTTAATTTCATTAATATGACAAAGAAATGAAATTAGCGTTCATGCGTACGTACGGCTTACCGTCTCCACGAACGGTGCATTTCATTTATTACCTCTAAATGATTATGTGATATTATAAATACATGTATGTTCTAGATATGTATGATATATATGACATCCAAATCAGGAATGTCATTATGGATATAAAGAACCTTTGACCACATGAACAACATGTAATTGTAAGAAGTCCACTTTCGACTTAAGAACCAAATATCGACAAAAGAATCATTATTAACTTAAATGATTACATAATGTCTATAAAATGTCAATAATTGATATAAAAGGAATAATGAACTTGGAAAAGGTTCTTAAGAAAGTATAAATTAACTCAAGATTATTATTCAGGACGTTAAAGAACGATCGAGTCAAGTCAGACCCGAGGTAAGGGATCCTACACCTCTCTTTCTTTTTAAGTACATTCTTTTATGTCATTCCTTTTAAAGATCACATTTCATGTTATTGGGATATTATTTTATATTAATCTTACTGTAATTTTTATGTTCATATGATGAGAGACCCTATTCTCTCTCATCAATCCATTTTGGAAGTTTTGAGTGGCGCCGTTAGGCTGCCGAATTTTTCGTAAGAGATCCAACCTCTCTCTTTCTTTTTAAGTACTCTCCTTTATGACATTTCTTTTAAGCTCCAATTTTTTATGTTGGGGGATGTTATTTTATATTCCTCTTTCTATAAAATTTATGTTAATATGATGAGATACCCTATTTTATCTCATCAATCCATTTTTGTAAGTTTTATGTGGCGCCGTTAGGCTGCCGAGTTTTCGTAAGGGATTTTTAATCTCACTTTTATTCCCGTGAAATTTATGCTACATTTGCCACAATTTCTACTGAGTGGTGTATGTACTGCCCATTATTCTACTCTTTTTTTAATATACTATCTTTTTATGAGTATTTACATCAATGATGTATTGTCCTTCTATCATGGGGTGTATGTTTTGAAAGATACCCAAGTCGGTAAGGGAACCTTTCACCCTTCTCTTTTTAAAAGTCTTATTTTGTTGGGTCTTTTAATTTACATATTGTTTTTTTGGGATATGTTCTCATATATACTTATTGATGTAACTTTTATGTCCAAGTGATGAGATACACTTTTTATCTCTCATCAACTCATTTTGATGTGACGATGTTAGGCTGTCAAGGGAACTTCTTAACCCAATTTCAATTTCTTTGGGTTCAACATATAGTTATTGAATATGTCATCCTTTGAATTTGTGTGAACGACCTTTGATTATTTTACACTTAATATCAACTTATATTTGGTGTATTCATTTTTCACACATTATTATGTAATTGATTTATCCTTAAACGAAGGATACTGTCTTTGTAAGGGACTTCGTCTCAATCTCCTTTCATTGATGCATATTTCGTTTTATACACGACTTTCTTTTATACGGTGTATAAACCCCTTTGACTTTTACTTTTATACAAAATGAATATTTTTCTACGAAGCATTTTACTAAATGACAAAAAGGAATGTTTTTTTAACGTACGCGGTGACAACGACCTTTTCCGCCGCCACAGGTATTATTTGGTCTTTGGCTTCCTCAACAAGCCGTAATGTTTTTAAAATAAAATAAATACCATATACTCTTTTTTTTATTTTGGTATTGAAAATGGTTTTGATAAAGGATTGTATTATGATATATTGTGATTAAAATGTGGAAATGTTATCATTCCTTTATATTGGTTTTATGTTTTATGATTTTATATTGGTACTTGGACATTTGATGGGTGGTTACGTGATAAACCATATGATGGGTGGTGCCGTGAATACCAGGACGGGTGGTTACGTTATAACCTCCAATGCATTGGTT
The DNA here is from genome assembly GCA_963277665.1 of Viscum album. Lineage (NCBI taxonomy): Eukaryota > Viridiplantae > Streptophyta > Magnoliopsida > Santalales > Viscaceae > Viscum > Viscum album. The sequence goes on along the minus strand of OY728121.1, from coordinate 1,570,812,970 downwards.
ATGGATGTTGGCCGTATGGCTATTCCATTAAGTATGTATGGAAATTGGCCGTATGGCTATTCCATTAAGTGATATGTGTGGAAGTCGACCGTATGGTTATTCCACTTAGGTATGTTTATGTCCCAAGTTACCTTTATATATGTTACGTGTTCTTTATATGGGTTTTATTGTAATCCTTTGGTTACAAAAAGGTAAGTAATGATTCGTTTTTCAGTGAAGAGTTTTTACGACTTCATGAAGGTGAAAAGTATTACATTGATAAAGTATACATGGTTTACTTTTTGTTTTGAAAAACTAATAGTTTTCATTCTTTGTGTATCCCTTACTGAGCTTTTTATTCTCATCCCAAGTTTTTGAAATGTTTTTCATATGACTTAGCGTGGAATAGGGTCAAGGATGGGTTCAAGGGAAAGTCATGATACCTAAAACATGGAACTATACATGTTTCTTTTTAAGAGTTTTTATTTTATGGAAATTTAGTAGAGGCGACTACTTTGTCATCTTTTGAGATGTAATAATTATGTCCTAATTCTCTAAAACTCTAAACCTGAAAAGACCCTTAATGTGAATTACTCATTTAATTCAATATTAAGTAAGGTTTACGGCTGGGGCCTTATAGTTGGTATCAAAGGTCGGTTAAGATAACTTTAGAGGTTAGGGTATTCTCTAAGCATATGTGACATTACCATAATGGTTAGGATTTCAGAAAGAGTCCTAGTTTTAGATAAAGCAAATGAGTAAGTATATCTTAGTGTTTACCTTCCTCATTAGTACATGATGGTTTTGATGATATACTCACACTAACATTTCTATTTTTAGTGAATGGATGGATCTAGAAGGCACCAAAGAGACAACAGGTTTGAAGGAAGCTGTGGTGGTTCTCTGATTAAGATCTAGATAAAATGGGGGATTCAATGAGGAAACTTGTGGTTGTTCTAAACCAACTATCAAGGAGTCATGATCAACCACTTGAACCTTGGTATGTTCTGTGATGCATCATGTATGAGATGACCAATCGATGTGGAAGTTCAGGTAATAATTATAAATGTAACCATTAGAGTTTATATGATCCTTACTTTTGAGGAAATTATGGGTTATTATATGATATGATGGAAAATGAAAGGCATGAGATAAACTTGAGGTTAAAATATGTTATGATTATTTATGAAGATTTTATCTCATTTTTTGAAATTTTTTAAGAATTATATAGTTTTGGAAAAAGGACAACACGCAGACCGTGTGACAACCCGTCGCGTCGGAAAAAGCTGCGGGAATCGAACCCACAACCAAAGTGCAACTGGTATTTATTGCCTACCACTGGACTACGTGAAGTCCCTGGTTAGTTTGACTGATTCCTTTTAGCTGGATGATTTTAGGAATCAAGAGTAAGTTTATTTTGGGTTTTCTATGGAAATGATTAACCTATCATCGAGGATATGTGATTAGGTTAATTACTTTTCAATACGAGACATTAAGAGCAACTGATTTTGTTTGGAGATAAATGTTACGATTTAACTTGGAAGACTATGTGACTAAAACCTTAAAATATTTGGGTTTCAATCTTAGTTTGGTTTACATTGAAGAATTTTATGGACAAATTTATTATTGAATGGTCCCCGTTGAACTTTGGGTTTTGTTGGACAAATTTTGGAGATTAAGAATAGATTTTCTTTTTATAAGGGGTTATCCGTTTCTGGATTATCTGATCTTGTACTAGCCTTTTTGGTTTTGGTTTTGGTTAAAGTCTAAAGATATGGGAAGTATATAGTTCTCTTTTGTGGATTAGGTGATTCTCTAGAAGTTGATTATAGTACTCTTAATGTGAACAAGTCTTCATAAATACTCGTCTTTTGGAGAAAATACGAGTTTGTGTAATGAATCTAATAGAAGTTGAAAGTTCACATGATAAGTGATTATGTTTCCTTATGAATAAATTCCTCAATAAAAAGTAACTTAAAACAATAATTTAGTCTATTAACTTTTCCTACTGGGGAATCGAATAACGTTTAACCCATCACAAGTTTGTGATTTTCTTGTGGTTAACTTTCTCCTAAACATGTTTTCTATCACTCTCCATCAAAACATGACCCTATGTTTTCTCCTCCATGTCCTTGTTTTCATACTTGGAATCCTAGTATGGGTTAACTCGGGTGACCTTTGTACTTATCTTTCTTTATTTTAAAGTGATTGCTTTACCGACTCTTCTTCCGATGTGGGTCTTTCAAAGATGTTTCCAAGCCCAATTTTAAAACTGCGAGGACGCAATTCCCAAAAGGGGGGAAGGATGTAACACCCCAGGTAAATAAAGAATATGAAATTTTCATATTTATCCATATTTGTGAATAAAATATTAATATGACTTTAAAGGGGACACTATGCTCGATGGCATACCCAACACGCAACAACGAGTTTCTTGGGAATCTTACGTTGCACTCTAATAATAAAATAATATTATTTTAAATGGCAGTTAACATGTAGCCGTTGTATTGGAGGGAATGGATAGAAATAAATAAAATCTGATTATATATGTTTTTAAATGTTTTTACATTTATCCAATAAAAGATAAAGGCTTAAAATACGGAAAGAATTCAATTTTAGGCGTATATGCCCTAGTTTTCACTAAAGGTTCATTATCACCTTTTGATGGCGAACCGTAATTAAGTATAGTTTTGTTCACTCTTATACATTCTATTGGACCAAATAAAACTCTTATTAAGAATTGGGACATCAAAATTTACTTTTTGTAAATTTTTGGTACCTTTCTGATAAAGTTCATTTTTTTAATGAATAGTGTAAAATGTTGTATTTTAATTAAAAACCACTTTTTAATCTAATTTATTTATATGATTAGATTATCTTTTGAATTTATTTTAAAGTGAAATTATAATATATTATTACCATTAAATCCAATAGTGGTTGTTGTAATTAATTTCACTTTGAAATCAGACTTAAACTAGTGTCAATCTTTTGATACTTATTGTTTCATAAAAACACGCTATTTGTCATGACATTGGGAATTAATTATTAAATTAATTAATGTGACTTATATGTTTTTAATTTTTTAAAATAGACTTAATTTTTGAATTCGGAATATCAAATATAGCTTAGGGTGAATTTTTGGTAATTTTCTGAAAAACTTTAATTTTTGATGAATAGTGAAACCACTAAGTGGTACTTATAAAAACTGATTTTCCGTTTAAATGAAATTTTTCCACCTTTGTGTTTTGAATTTCAAAAATCCGACATACATGGTTGTCATTAAGAAGTAAAATGTGGTTCAATGGGATTAAAATAATTTTTTGGTGAATAGTAACTTATTTAGTTTTTAACCGCGATTAGAGGTAATTAGTGTAGTTTAAGGTAAAAATAATGTTTTAATAATATGAAATGAACGTGACACATGTCCTAACCTCATTGGATGTGTCATGGTCGACAAAGACAAGGCATGGGTCAACTTGGGGACCCCATGGAGCCACTTTAGTTGGGAAATGACATAAATAACTTTTTATTTAATGTTAAAGTAAAAATGACACACACATGAAATGTTTTAGTAAAACAATTTTTACATGGGGTTATACAAGTCAGATTTGTGGCTATAAATAGTCACTGGAAATATAAAAAGATTTCCTACATCATATTATTTTTTTATAATTTTTAGACATTAAATAAATTAAATTATTTATGACATCATGATGATGCAGTGATGATCTCATTATTTAAAGATTTAAATAAAATGGAAAGATAATGTAGAATCTAAGACCTAAACATGTCAAAAACCTATTGGAGGAGTGTATTTCGAACCCTTATCAACTTATCCTATAAATACATCAATGTGGGACCTCTTAAATCCGAATACCATTTTAAAATAAAGTGACTTTTATTTACTTTCCAAGAGTGCCCCTCCTCTCCTATTATAAAAGGCCCCCACCTCTACCTCCTTACCCACATTCCCAAAGTCTTTGTTTCGGCCAACCCCTGACCATTTTGGATCTCCACATCCATATCATACTCCTTGAAGCCTCACTTTGGGTAGAAGTCTTCCCAAGGAATCCTTTGAGCTCAAACCAAAGGGAGTTACCTGATTTTAAGGTAATGTCTTATTTTGAGTCCTTTTGTTTTATTTTGCTTCTCCAACCCCCTAAACTCTTTTTATTATTTTCTTTTGTAAAAAATACAGTATCCTAAATATAGTAGTATGTTTTTATAATAAGGATTCAATATACACTTACACACACCTACATTTAATGGTTAAAGAACATACTGTTTCTGTGGATGGCGAATTTCTACCTCACGAAACGATGATTGTTCAACACTCATATAACACTTTCAAAGGTGGAAAATAAGATGTAACTATATTTATATATGATATATAATATTTTTATGTTTTACTTAAGCTTCTGTATTTTTCATTTGTGTCTTACCTTTATGGATTCCATTATTGGTATACGTGATATCTTCATTTTAGGAAGTGCGGACTACCGCCCCCTCAAAGTGATGTGATTCGTTAATGCCATACGTGGGATTTATAAAGGATTGATTTAATGTTATTATATATGATTTTATACTGGAATTATTATATACCTCTATATCATTATTATTTCTTTCAATTAAATTATGAGATAGAAATGAAAGTAGCGTTAATGCGTACGTACGGCTTACCGTCTCCATGAACGGTGCATTTCATTTCTTATCCCCAAATGTAATGTACTATTATAAGTACATGTATATAATGGATATATATGATGAATGATACGTCTAAATGATGAATATAATTCTGGAATTAAAATATACATACCTCTCATTTAGTTTTAATTCCATTAATATGACAAAGAAATGAAAGTAGCGTTCATGCGTACGTACGGCTTACCGTCTCAATGAACGGTGCATTTCATTTCTTACCTCTAAATGATTATGAGATATTATAAATACATGTATATTCTAGAAATGTATGATATATATGATATCCAAATCAGTAATTTCATTCTGGATGTAAAGAACCTTTGACCACATGAACAACATGTAATTGTAAGAAGTCCACTTTCGACTTAAGAACCAAATATCGACAAAACAAACATTATTAACTTAAATGATTACATAATGTTTATAACATGTCAATAATTGATATAAAAGGAATAATGAACTTGGAAAAGATTATTAAGCAAGTATAAATTAACTCAAGATTATTATTCAGGACGTTAAAGAACGATCAAATCATGTCGGACCCGAGGTAAGGGATCCTACACCTCTCTTTCTTTTTAAGTACATTCTTTTATGTCATTCCTTTTAAAGATCATATTTCTTGTTATTGGGATATTCTTTTATATTACCCTTACTGTAATTTTTATGTTCATATGATTAGAGACCCTATTCTCTCTCATCAATCCATTTTGGATGTTTTGAGTGGCGCCGTTAGGCTGACAAATTTTTTGTAAGAGATCCAACCTCTCTCTTTCTTTTTAAGGACTCACCTTTATGTCACTTCTTTTAAGCTCCACTTTTTTATGTTGGGGGGATGTTCTTTTATATTACTCTTGCTATAAACTTTATGTTAATATGATGAGATACCATATTTTATCTCATCAATCCATTTTTGTAAGTTTTATGTGGCGTTGTTAGGCTGTCGAGTTTTCGTAAGGGATTTTTAATCTCACTTTTATTCCCATGAGATTTATGCTACATTTGCCACAATTTCCTTTGAGTGGTGTACGTACTGCCCATTATTCTACTCTTTTTGTAATATACTATCTTTTTTTGAGTATTTACATCAATGATCTATTGTCCTTCTTTCATGGGGTGTATGTTTTGAAAGATACCCAAGTCGGTAAGGGAATCTTTCACCCTCCTCTTTTTAAAAGACATCTTTGGTCGGGTCTTTTAATTTACATATTGTTTTGTTGGGATATGTTCTCATATATCCTTATTGATGTAACTTTTATGTCCAAGTGATGAGATACACTTTTTATCTCTCATCAACTCATTTTGATGTGACGTCGTTAGGCTGTCAAGGAAACTTCTTAACCCAATTTCAATTTCTTTGGGTTCAACATGTAGTTATTGAATATGTCATCCTTTGAATTTGTGTGAATGACCTTTGATTATTTTACACTTAATATCCACTTATATTTGGTGTATTCATTTGTCACACATAATTATGTAATTGATTTATCCTTAAACGAAGGATACCATCTTTGTAAGGGACTTCGTATCAATCGCCTTTCATTGAGGCATATTTGGTTTTATACACGACTTTCTTTTATATGGTGTATAATCCCCTTTTAATTTTACTTTTATACAAAATGAATATTTTTCTACGAAGCGTTTTACTAAACGACAAAAAGGAATGTTTTTTTAACGTACGCGGTGACAACGACCTTTTCCACCGCCGCGAGTATTATTTGGTCTTTGGCTTCCTCAACAAGCCGTAATGTTTTTAAAATAAAATAAATACCATATACTCTTTTTTGTATTTTGGTATTGAAAATGGTTTTGATAAAGGATTCTATTATGATATATTGTGATTAAAATGTGGAAATGTTATCATTCCTTTATATTGGTTTTATGTTTTATGATTTTATATTGGTACTTGGACATTTGACGGGTGGTTACGTGATAAACCATATGATGGGTATTCCATTAAGTGATATGTGTGGAAGTCGACCGTATGGTTATTCCAGTTAAGTATGTTTATGTCCCAAGTTACCTTTATATATGTTATGTGTTCTTTATATCGGTTTTATGGTAATCCTTTGATTACAAAAATGTAAGTAATGATTCTTTTTTCAGGGAAGAGTTTATATGACTTCATGAAGGTGAAAAGTATTACTTTGATAAAGTATACATGGTTTACTTTTTGTTTTGAAAAACTAATAGTTTTCATTCTTTGTGTATCCCTTACTGAGCTTTTTATTCTCAACCCATGGTTTTGAAATGTTTTTCACAGGACTTAGCGTGGAGTAGGGTCAAGGATGGGATCAAGGGAAATTCATGCTACCTAAAACATGGAACTATACATTTTTCTTTTTAAGAGTTTTTATTTTATGGAAATTTAGTAGAGGCGACTACTTTGTAATCTTTTGAGATGTAATAGTTATGTCCTAATTCTCTAAAACTCTAAACCTAAAAAGACCCTCAATGTGAATTACTCATTTAATTCAATATTAAGTAAGGTTTAAGGCTGGGGCCTTATAGTTGGTATCAAATGTCGGTTTAGATAACTTTAGAGGTTAGTGTATTCTCTAAGCATAAGTGACATTACCATAATGGTTAGGATTTAAGAAAGAGTCTTAGTTTTAGATAAAGTGAAAGAGTAAGTATATCTTAGCGTTTACCTTCCTCATTAGTACATGATGGTTTTGATGATATACTCACACTGACATTTCTATTTTTAGTGAATGGATGGATCTAGAAGGCACCAAAGAGACAACAGGTTTGAAGGAAACTGTGGTGGTTCTCTGATTAAGATCTAGATAAAATGGGGGATTCAATGAGGAAACTCGTGGTTGTTCTAAACCAACTATCAAGGAGTCATGATCAACCACTTGAACCTTGGTATGTTCTGTGATGCATCATGTATGAGATGACCAATCGATGTGGAAGTTCAGGTAATAATTATAAAGGTAACCATTAGAGTTTATATGATCCTTACTTTTGAGGTAATTATGGGTTATTATATGATATGATGGAAAATGAAAGGCATGAGATAAACTTGAGATTAAAACATGTTATGATTATTTTTGAAGAATTTATCTCATTTTGGGGAATTTTTTAAGAATTATATAGTTTTGGAAAAAGGACAACACACAGACCGTGTGACAACCCGTCGCGTTGGACAAAGCTGTGGGAATCGAACCCACAACCAAAGTGCAACTGGTATTTATCGCCTACCACTGGACTACGTGAAGTCCCTGGTTGGTTTGACTGATTCCTTTTAGCTGGATGATTTTAGGAATCAAGAGTAAGTTTATTTTGGGTTTTCTATGGAAATGATTAACCTATCATCGAGGATATGTGATTAGGTTAATTAATTTTCAATACGAGACATTAATAGCAACTGATTTTGTTTGGAGATAAATGTTACGCTTTAACATGGAAGACTATGTGACTAAATCCTTCAAATATTTGGGTTTCAATCTTATTTTGGTTTACATTGAAGAATTTTATAGACAAATTTATTATCGAATGGTCCCCGTTGAACTTTGGGTTTTGTTGGACAAATTTTGGAGATTAAGAATAGATTTTCTTTTTATAAGGGTTTATCCTTTTCTGGATTATCCGATATTGTACTAGCCTTTTTGGTTTTGGTTTTGGTTAAAGTCTAATGATATGGGATGTAAGTAGTTCTCTTTTGTGGATTAGGTGATTCTATAGAAGTTGATTATAGTACTCTTAATGTGAACAAGTCTTCCTAAATACTCATCTTTTGGAGAAAATATGAGTTTGTGTAAGGAATCTAATAAAAGTTGAAAGTTAACATGATAAGTGATTATGTTTCCTTATGAATAAATTCCTCAATAAAAAGTAACTTAAAACAAAAATGTTGTCTATTAACTTTTCCTACTGGGGAATCGAATAACGTTTAACCCATCACAAGTTTGTGATTTTCTTGTGGTTAACTTTCTCCTAAATATGTTTTCTATCACTCTCCATCAAAACATGACCCTATGTTTTCTCCTCCATGTCCTTGTTTTCATACATGGAATCCTAGTATGGGTTAACTCGGGTGACCTTTGTACTTATCTTTCTTTATTTTAAAGTGATTGCTTTACCGACTCTTCTTCCGATGTGGGACTTTCAAGGATGTTTCCAAGCCCAATTTTATAACTGCGAGGACACAATTCACAAAAGGGGGGAAGGATGTAACACCCCAGGTAAATAAAGAATATGAAATTTTCATATTTATCCATATTTTTGAATAAAATATTAATATGACTTTAAAGGGGACACTATGCTCGATGGCATACCCAACACGCAACAATGAGTTTTTGGGAATCTTACGTTGCACTCTAATAATAAAATAATATTATTTTAAATGGCAGTTAACATGTAGACGTTGTATTGGCGGGAATGGATAGAAATAAATAAAATCTGATTATATATGTTTTTAAATGTTTTTACATTTATCCAATAAAAGATAAAGGCTTAAAATATGGATAGAATTCAATTTTAGGCGTATATGCCCTAGTTTTCACTAAAGGTTCATTATCGCCTTTTGATGGCGAACCGTCATTAAGTATAGTTTTGTTCACTCTTATACATTCTATTGGACCAAATAAAACTCTTATTAAGAATTGGGACATCAAAATTTACTTTGTGTAAATTTTTGGTACCTTTCTGATAAAGTTCATTTTTTTAATGAATAGTGTAAAATGTTGTATTTTAATTAAAAACCTCTTTTTAATCTAATTTATTTATATGATTAGATTATATTTTGAATTTATTTTAAAGTGAAATTATAAAATATTTTTACCATTAAATACAATAGTGGTCGTTGTAATTAATTTCTCTTTGAAATCGGATTTAAACTAGTGTCAATCTTTTGATAGTTATTGATTCATAAAAACACGCTATTTGTCATGATAGTGGGAATTAATTATTAAAATAATTAATGTGACTTATATGTTTTTAATTTTTTAAAATAGACTTAATTTTTGAATTCGGAATATCAAATATAGCTTAGGGTGAATTTTTGGTAATTTTCTGAAAAACTTTAATTTTTGATGAATAGTGAAACCACTAAGTGGTACTTATAAAAAATGATTTTCCGTTTAAATGAAATTTTTCCACCTTTATGTTTTGAATTTCAAAAATCCGACATAAATGGTTGTCATTAAGAAGTAAAATGTGGATCAATGGGATTAAAATAATTTTTTGGTGAATAGTAACTTATTAAGTTTTTAACCGCGATTAGAGGTAATTAGTGTAGTTTAAGGTAAAAATAATGTTTTAATAATATTAAATGAACATGAAACATGTCCTAACATCATTGTATGTGTCATGGTCGACCAAGAAAAGCCATGGGTCAACTTGGGACCCCATGGAGCCACTTTGGTTGGGAAATGACATAAATAACTTTTTATTTAATGTTAAAGTAAAAATGGCACACACATGAAATGTTTTAGTAAAACAATTTTTACATGGGGTTATAAAAGTCAGATTTGTGACTATAAATAGTCATTGGAAATATTAAAATATTTCCTACATCATAGTATTTTTTTTATAATTTTTATACATTAAATAAATTAAATTATTTATGACATCATGATGATGCAGTGATGACCTCATTATGTAAAGATTTAAATAGAATGGAAAGATAATGTAGTATCTAAGACCTACACATGTCAAAAACCTATTGTAGGAGTGTATTTAGAACCCTTATCACCTTATCCTAGAAATACATCAATGTGGGACCTCTTAAATCCGAATACCATTTTAAAATAAATTGACTTTTATTTACTTTCCAAGAGTGCCCCTCCTCTCCTCTTATAAAAGGCCCCCACCTCTACCACCTTACCCACATTCCCAAAGTCTTTGTCTCGGCCAACCCCTGCCCATTTTGGATCTCCACATCCCTATCTTACTCCTTGAAGCCTCACTTTGGGCAGAAGTCTTCCCAAGTAATCCTTTGAGCTCAAACCAAAGGGAGTTACCCGATTTTAAGGTAATGTCTTATTTTGAGTCCTTTTGTTTTATTTTGCTTCTCCAACCCCCTAAATTCTTTTTATTATTTTCTTTTGTAAAAAATCAAGTATCCTCAATATAGTAGTATGTTTTTATAATAAGGATTCAAGCTACACTTACACACACCTACATTTAATGGTTAAAGAACATACTGTTTCCGTGGATGGTGAATTTCTTCCTCACGAAACGTTGATTGTTCAACACTCTTATAACACATTCAAAGGTGGACATTAAGATGTAACTATATTTATATATGATATATAATATGTTTATGTTTTACTTAAGCTTCAGTATTTTTCATTTGTGTATTACCTTTATGGCTTCCATTATGGGTATACGTGATATCTTCATTTTAGGAAGTGCGGACTACCGCCCCCTCAAAGTGATGTGATTCGTTAATGCCATACGTGGGATGTATAAAGGATGGATTTAATGTTATTATATATGATGTTATACTGGAATTATTATATACCTCTATATCATTATTATTTCTTTCCATTAAATTATGAGATAGAAATGAAAGTAGCGTTCATGCGTACGTACGGCTTACCGTCTCCATGAACGGTGCATTTCATTTCTTATCCCCAAATGTAATGTACTATTATAAGTACATGTATATAATGGATATATATGATGAATGATACGTCTAAATGATGAATATAATTCTGGAATTAAAATATACACATCTCTCATTTAGTTTTAATTCCATTAATATGACAAAGAAATGAAAGTAGCGTTCATGCGTACGTACGACTTACCGTCTCCATAAACGGTGCATTTCATTTCTTACCTATAAATGATTATGTGATATTATAAATACATGTATATTCTAGATATGTATGATATATATGATATCCAAATCAGGAATTTCATTCTGGATGTAAAGAACCTTTGACCCCATGAACAACATGTAATTGTAAGAAGTCCACTTTCGACTTAAGAACCAAATATCGACAAAACAATCATTATTAACTTAAATGATTACATAATGTTTATAACATGTCAATAATTGATATAAAAGGAAGAATGAACTTGGAAAAGGTTATTAATCAATTATAAATTAACTCAAGATTATTATTCAGGACGTTAAAGAACGATCGAGTGAAGTCGGACCCGAGGTAAGGGATCCTACACCTCTCTTTCTTTTTAAGTACATTCTTTTATGTAATTCCTTATAAAGATCATATTTCTTGTTATTGGGATATTCTTTTATATTACCCTTACTGTAATTTTTATGTTCATATGATGAGAGACCCCATTCTCTCTCATCAATCCATTTTGGATGTTTTGAGTGGCGCCGTTAGGCTGCCGAATTTTTCGTAAGAGATCCAACCTCTCTCTTTCTTTTTAAGTACTCTCCTTTATGTCACTTATTTTAAGCTCCACTTTTTTATGTTGGGGGGATGTTATTTTAAATTCCTTTTTCTATAAAATTTATTTTAATATGATGAGATACCCTATTTTATCTCATCAATCCATTTTTGTAAGTTTTATGTGGCGTTGTTAGGCTGCCGAGTTTTCGTAAGGGATTTTTAATCTCACTTTTATTCCCGTGAGATTTATGCTACATTTGCCACAATTTCCTTTGAGTGGTGTACGTACTGCCCATTATTCTACTCTTTTTGTAATATACTATCATTTTATGAGTATTTACATCAATGATGTATTGTCCTTCTTTCATGGGGTGTATGTTTTGAAAGATACCCAAGTCGGTAAGGGAACCTTTCACCCTCCTCTTTTCAAAAGACTTATTTTGCCGGGTCCTTAAATTTACATATTGTTTTGTTGGGATATGTTCTCATATATCCTTATTGATGTAACTTTTATGTCCAAGTGATGAGATACACTTTTTATATCTCATCAACTCATTTTGATGTGACGCCGTTAGGCTGTCAAGGGAACTTCTTAACCCAATTTCAATTTTTTTGGGTTCAACATGTAGTTATTGAATATGTCATCCTTTGAATTTGTGTGAACGACCTTTGATTATTTTACACTTAATATCCACTTATATTTGGTGTATTCATTTGTCACACATAATTATGTAATTGATTTATCCTTAAACGAAGGATACCGTCTTTGTAAGGGACTTCGTCTCAATCTCCTTTCATTGAGGCATATTTCGTTTTATACACGACTTTATTTTATACGGTGTATAAACCCTTTTGACTTTTACTTTTATTCAAAATGAATATTTTTCTACGAAGCATTTTACTAAACGACAAAAAGGAATGTTTTTTTAACGTACGCGGTGACAGCGACCTTTTCCGCCGCCACGAGTATTATTTGGTCTTTGGCTTCCTCAACAAGCCATAATGTTTTTAAAATAAAATAAATACCATATACTCTTTTTTGTATTTTGGTATTGAAAATGGTTTTGATAAAGGATTCCATTATGATATATTGTGATTAAAATGTGGAAATGTTATCATTCCTTTATATTGGTTTTATGTTTTATGATTTTATATTGGTACTTGGACATTTGATGGGTGGTTACGTGATAAACCATATGATGGGTGGTGCCGTGAATACCAGGACGGGTGGTTACGTTATAACCTCCAATGCATTGGGTATGGATGTTGGCCGTATGGATATTCCATTAAGTATGTATGGAAATTGGCCGTATGGCTATTCCATTAAGTGATATGTGTGGAAGTCGACCGTATGGTTATTCCACTTAAGTATGTTTATGTCCCAAGTTACCTTTATATATGTTACGTGTTCTTTATATGGGTTTTATGGTATTCCTTTGGTTACAAAAAAGTAAGTAATGATTATTTTTTCAGTGAAGAGTTTTTACGACTTCATGAAGGTGAAAATTATTACTTTGATAAAGTATACATGGTTTACTTTTTGTTTTGAAAAACTAATAGTTTTCATTATTTGTGTATCCCTTACTGAGCTTTTTATTCTCATCCCAAGTTTTTGAAAAGTTTTTCACAGGACTTTGTGTGGAATAGGGTCAAGGATGGGATCAAGGGAAAGTCATGCTACCTAAAACATGGAACTATACATGTTTCTTTTTAAGAGTTTTTATTTTATGGAAATTTAGTAGAGGCGACTACTTTGTAATCTTTTGAGATGTAATAGTTATGTCCTAATTCTCTAAAACTATAAACCTGAAAAGACCCTCAATGTGAATTACTCATTTAATTCAATATTAAGTAAGGTATAAGGCTGGGGCCTTATAGTTGGTATCAAAGGTCTGTTTAGATAACTTTAGAGGTTAGGGTATTCTCTAAGCATAAGTGACATTACCATAATGGTTAGGATTTCAGAAAGAGTCCTAGTTTTAGATAAAGTGAATGAGTAAGTATATCTTAGTGTTTACCTTCCTCATTAGTACATGATGGTTTTGATGATATAATCACACTGACATTTCTATTTTTAGTGAATGGATGGATCTAGAAGGCACTAAAGAGACAACAGGTTTGAAGGAAACTGTGGTGGTTCTCTGATTAAGATCTAGATAAAATGGGGGATTCAATGAGGAAACTCGTGGTTGTTCTAAACCAACTATCAAGGAGTCATGATCAACCACTTTAACCTTGGTATGTTATGTGATGCATCATGTATGAGATGACCAATCGATGTGGAATTTCAGGTAATAATTATAAAGGTAACCATTAGAGTTTATATGTTCCTTACTTTTGAGGTAATTATGGGTTATTATATGATATGATGGAAAATGAAAGGCATGAGATAAACTTGAGGTTAAAATGTGTTATGATTATTTTTGATGATTTTATCTCATTTTGGGGAATTTTTTAAGAATTATATAGTTTTGGAAAAAGGACAACACGCAGACCGTCTGACAACCCGTCGTGTCGGACAAAGCCGCGGGAATCGAACCCACAACCAAAGTGCAACTGGTATTTATCGCCTACCACTGGACTACGTGAAGTCCCTGGTTAGTTTGACTAATTCCTTTTAGCTGGATGATTTTAAGAATCAAGAGTAAGTTTATTTTGGGTTTTCTATGGAAAATATTAACCTATCATCGAGGATATGTGATTAGGTTAATTACTTTTCAATACGAGACATTAAGAGCAACTGATTTTGTTTGGAGATAAATGTTACGATTTAACTTGGAAGACTATGTGACAAAATCCTTCAAATATTTGGGTTTCAATCTTAGTTTGGTTTACATTGAAGAATTTTATGGAAAAATTTATTATCGAATGGTCCCCGTTGAACTTTGGGTTTTGTTGGACAAATTTTGGAGATTAAGAATAGATTTTCTTTTTATAAGGGGTTATCCTTTTCTGGATTATCTGATCTTGTACTAGCCTTTTTGGTTTTGGTTTTGGTTAAGTTTTAAAGATATGGGAAGTATATAGTTCTCTTTTGTGGATTAGGTGATTCTCTAGATGTTGATTATAGTACTCTTAATGTGTACAAGTCTTCATAAATACTCGTCTTTTGGAGAAAATATGAGTTTGTGTAAGGAATCTAATAAAAGTTGAAAGTTAACATGATAAGTGATTATGTTTCCTTATGAATAAATTCCTCAATTAAAAGTAACTTAAAACAAAAATGTTGTCTATTAACTTTTCCTACTGGGGAATCGAATAATGTTTAACCCATCACAAGTTTGTGATTTTCTTGTGGTTAACTTTCTCCTAAACATGTTTTCTATCACACTCCATCAAAACATGACCCTATGTTTTCTCCTCCACGTCCTTGTTTTCATACTTGGAATCCTAGTATGGGTTAACTCGGGTGACCTTTGTACTTATCTTTCTTTATTTTAAAGTGATTGCTTTACTGACTCTTCTTCCGATGTGGGTCTTTCAAGGATGTTTCCAAGCCCAATTTTAAAACTGCGAGGACGCAATTCCCAAAAGGGGGGAAGGATGTAACACCCCAGGTAAATAAAGAATATGACATTTTCATATTTATCCATATTTGTGAATAAAATATTAATATGACTTTAAAGGGGACACTATGCTCGATGGCATACCCAACACGCAACAACGAGTTTCTTGGGAATCTTACGTTGCACTCTAATAATAAAATAATATTATTTTAAATGGTAGTTAACATGTAGCTGTTGTATTGGTGGGAATGGATAGAAATAAATAAAATCTGATTATATATGTTTTTAAATGTTTTTACATTTATCCAATAAAAGATAAAGGCTTAAAATACGGAAAGAATTCAATTTTAGGCGTATATGCCGTAGTTTTCACTAAAGGTTCATTATCACCTTTTGATGGCGAACCTTCATTAAGTATAGTTTTGTTCACTCTTATACATTATATTGGACCAAATAAAACTCTTATTAAGAATTGGGACATCAAAATTTACTTTGTGTAAATTTTTGGTACCTTTCTGATAAAGTTCATTTTTTTAATGAATAGTGTAAAATGTTGTATTTTAATTAAAAACCTCTTTTTAATCTAATTTATTTATATGATTAGATTATATTTTGAATTTATTTTAAAGTGAAATTATAATATATTATTACCATTAAATCTAATAGTGGTTGTTGTAATTAATTTCACTTTGAAATCGGACTTAAACTAGTGTCAATCTTTTGATACTTATTGTTTCATAAAAACACGCTATTTGTCATGACAGTGGGAATTAATTATTAAATTAATTAATGTGACTTATATTTTTGAATTTTTTAAAATAGACTTAATTTTTGAATTCGGAATATCAAATATAGCTTAGGGTGAATTTTTGGTAATTTTCTGAAAAACATTAATTTTTGATGAATAGTGAAACCACTAAGTGGTACTTATAAAAACTGATATTCCGTTTAAATGAAATTTTGCCACCTTTGTGTTTTGAATTTCAAAAATCCAACATACATGGTTGTCATTAAGAAGTAAAATGTGGTTCAATGGGATTAAAATAATTTTTTGGTGAATAGTAACTTATTAAGTTTTTAACCGCGATTAGAGGTAATTAGTGTAGTTTAAGGTAAAAATAATGTTTTAATAATATGAAATGAACATGAAACATGTCCTAACCTCATTGGATGTGTCATGGTCGACCAATACAAGCCATGGGTCAACTTGTGGACCCCATGGAGCCACTATGGTTGGGAAATGACATAAATAACTTTTTATTTAATGTTAAAGTAAAAATGACACACACATGAAATGTTTTAGTAAAAAAAATTTTACATGGGGTTATACAAGTCATATTTGTGACTATAAATAGTAATTGGAAATATAAAAAGATTTCCTACATCATAGTATTTTTTTTATAATTTTTATACATTAAATATATTAAATTATTTATGACATCATGATGATGCAGTGATGACATCATTAGTTAAATATTTAAATAAAATGGAAAGATAATGTAATATATAAGACCTACACATGTCAAAAACCTATTGGAGGAGTGTATTTCAAACCCTTATCACCTTATCCTAGAAATACATCAATGTGGGACCTCTTAAATCCGAATACCATTTTAAAATAATGTGACTTTTATTTACTTTCCAAGAGTGCCCCTCCTCTCCTCTTATAAAAGGCCCCCACCTCTACCTCCTTACCCACATTCCCAAAGTCTTTGTCTCGGCCAAACCCTGCCCATTTTGGCTCTCCACATCCCTATATTACTCCTTGAAGCCTCACTTTGGGCAGAAGACTTCCCAAGGAATCCTTTGAGCTCAAACCAAAGGGAGTTACCCGATTTTAAGGTAATGTCTTATTTTGAGTCCTTTTGTTTTATTTTGATTCTCCAACCCCCTAAACTCTTTTTATTCTTTTCTTTTGTAAAAAATACAGTATCATCAATATAGTAGTATGTATTTATAATAAGGATTCAAGATACACTTACACACACCTACTTTTAATGGTTAAAGAACATACTGTTTCCGTGGATGGCGAATTTCTTCCTCACGAAACGATGATTGTTCAACACTCATATAACACCTTCAAAGGTGGACATTAAGATGTAACTATATTTATATATGATATATAATATTTTTATGTTTTAATTAAGCTTCTGTATTTTTCATTTGTGTCTTACCTTTCTGGCTTCCATTATGGGTATACGTGATATCTTCATTTTAGGAAGTGCGGACTACTGCCCCCTCAAAGTGATGTGATTCGTTAATGCCATACGTGGGATGTATAAAGGATGGATTTAATGTTATTATATATGATGTAATACTGGAATTATTATATACCTCTATATCATTATTATTTCTTTCCATTAAATTATGAGATAGAAATGAAAGTAGCGTTCATGCGTACGTACGGCTTACCGTCTCCATGAACGGTGCATTTCATTTCTTATCCCCAAATGTAATGTACTATTAAAAGTACATGTATATAATGGATATATATGATTAATGATACATCTAAATGATTAATATAATTCTGGAATTAAAATATACATACCTCTCATTTAGTTTTAATTCCATTAATATGACAAAGAAATGAAAGTAGCGTTCATGCGTACGTACGACTTACCGTCTCCATGAACGGTGCATTTCATTTCTTACCTCTAAATGATTATGTGATATTATAAATACATGTATATTCTAGATATGTATGATATATATGATATACAAATCAGGAATGTCATTCTGGATATAAAGAACCTTTGACCACATGAACAACATGTTATTGTAAGAAGTCCACTTTCTACTTAAGAACCAAATATCGACAAAACAAACATTATTAACTTAAATGATTACATAATGTTTATAACATGTCAATAATTGATATAAAAATAATAATGAACTTGGAAAAGGTTAGTAAGAAAGTATAAATTAAATCAATATTATTATTCAGGACGTTAAAGAACGATCGAGTCAAGTCGGACCCGAGGTAAGGGATCCTACACCTCTCTTTCTTTTTAAGTACATTCTTTTATGTCATTCCTTTTAAAGATCATATTTCTTGTTATTGGGATATTCTTTTATATTAACATTACTTTAATTTTTATGTTCATATGATGAGAGACCCTATTCTCTCTCATCAATCCATTTTGGATGTTTTGAGTGGCGCCGTTAGGCTGCCGAATTTTTCGTAAGAGATCCAACCTCTCTCTTTCTTTTTAAGTACTCTCCTTTATGTCACTTATTTTAAGCTCCACTTTTTTATGTTGGGGGGATGTTCTTTTATATTCCTCTTTCTATAAACTTTATGGTAATATGATGAGATACCCTATTTTATCTCATCAATCCATTTTTGTATGTTTTATGTGGCGTTGTTAGGCTGCCGAGTTTTCGTAAGGGATTTTTCATCTCACTTTTATTCCCGTGAGATTTATGCTACATTTTCCACAATTTCCTTTGAGTTGTGTACGTACTTCCCATTATTCTACTCTTTTTGTAATATATATTCTTTTTATGAGTATTTACATCAATGATGTATTTTCCTTCTTTCATGGAGTGTATGTTTTGAAAGATACCCACGACGGTAAGGGAACCTTTCCCCCTCCTCTTTTTAAAATACTTATTGTGTTGGGTCTTTTAATTTACATATTGTTATGTTGGGATATGTTCTCATATATCCTTATTGATGTCACTTTTATGTCCAAGTGATGAGATACACTTTTTATCTCTCATCAACTCATTTTGATGTGACACCGTTAGGCTGTCAAGGGAGCTTCTTAACCCAATTTCGATTTCTTTGGGTTCAACATGTAGTTATTGAATATGTCATCTTTTGAATATGTGTGAATGACCTTTGATTAATTTACACTTAATATCAACTTATATTTGGTTTTTTAATTTGTCACACATAATTATGTAATTGATTTATCCTTAAACCAAGGATATCATCTTTGTAAGGGACTTCGTCTCAATCTCCTTTCATTGAGGCATATTTCGTTTTATACACGACTTTCTTTTATACGGTGTATAAACCCCTTTGACTTTTACTTTTATACACAATAAATCTTTTTCTGCGAAGTGTTTTACTAAATGACAAAAAGGAATGTTTTTTAAACGTACGCGGTGACAACGAACTTTTTCGCCGCCGCGAGTATTATTTGGTCTTGGGCTTCCTCAACATGCCGTAATGTTTTTAAAATAAAATAATTACCATATACTCTTTTATGTATTTTGGTATTGAAAATGGTTTTGATAAATGATTCTATTATGATATATTGTGATTGAAATGTAGAAATGTTATCATTCCTTTATATTGGTTTTATGTTTTATGATTTTATATTGGTACTTGCACATTTGACGGGTGGTTACGTGATAAACCATATGACGGGTGGTGCCGTGAATACCTGGACGGGTGGTTACGTTATAACCTCCAATGCATTAGGTATGAATGTCGGTCGTATGGATATTCCATTAAGTATGTTTGGAAATTGGCCTTATGGCTATTCCATTAAGTGATATGTGTGGAAGGCGACTGTATGGTTATTCCACTTAAGTATGTTTATGTCCCAAGTTACCTTTATATATGTTACGTGTTCTTTATATGGGTTTTATGGTAATCATTTGGTTACAAAAAGGTAAGTAATGATACTTTTTTAGTGAATATTTTTTACTACTTCATGAAGGTGAAAAGTATTACTTTGATAAAGTATAAATGGTTTACTTGTTGTTTTGAAAAACTAACCGTTTTCATTATTTGTGTATCCCTTACTGAGCTTTTTATGCTCATCCCAAGTTTTTGAAATGTTTTTCACTGGACTTAGCGTGGAATAGGGTCAAGGATGGGATCAAGGGAAAGTCATGCTACCTAAAACATGGAACTATACATGTTTCTTTTTAAGAGTTTTTATTTTATGGAAATTTAGTAGAGGCGACTACTTTGTAATCTTTTTAGATGTAATAGTTATGTCCTAATTCTCTACAACTCTAAACCTGAAAAGATACTCAATGTGAATTACTCATTTAATTCAATATTAAGTAAGGATTTAGGCTGGGGCCTTATAATATAAAATATAAATAACATCTTTATATTTTGAAATGAATTATTATATTGATCCCATGCTATTAGAAATTCATATTTTCCAACCAAATACACTTAAATATATAATTCTAGGATTTATATCAATACGAATGTAAAAATTTATTTTTATGAAGAATGATCAATGTAAAACAACATTAATAACAGGAAAATTTTATTACACATCTTCAAGGAAAAAATAATTTCAAAAACTATAGTTATATATATATTTCTTAAACATTTCTATTATAGTCAAACAATTTCATTCCACTAAAAAATATGTTGAGTTATCTTTGGTATATATAATTATGAATAATTCAATTACTGGAATATAATTTATATAGTACGTATTTTAATTTTCTTAACCTCTATTTCAACCATTTTTAAAATTTATATTTATTTTTACGTCATAAAATAATTTTTTGAAAATAGTAAATTTATATATTTTCAGAAATTTATGGGCCATAAATTTAATCCATAGAAATATACAATACTAATCTATACAAAAATTATTTTTCTTATTATTCTAGTGGGTTTCTCGATTAAAAATAAATTATAATGTATATTTTGATGTTTTCTATAATTTAATATCATGTTATCTAATTTAAAATATTTATCAACATACTAACCTTCAATAATAGAATAAAATAAATAAGTGATGCCTTGATTTTATATGGAATGATCCAACCATTATTTTTGAATAGAGATAATATGATGTAACATAAAATTTGATCGAATAATTATTCTTTTCTAGGATTTATTATTAAATTTTAAATAATCTTTTCCTTTTAAATTTTTCTCATTTAATTTTTCAAAATGAAATGTATAAATTTTATGTTTTCTATTTTCATAAAATAAGACACATTTATTTTTTAATTATAAACTTTATTCATTTTCTATTCTAATATTTTATAATTATGATAATGATTAAAAATTTATATTATATTATAATTTAAAAAAACAATTTAGAAATAAAATATAATAATAAATGAATGTGAAATGAAATAATATCTAAAACATTTTACATTACTCAATGATTTATCATCAAATGTAACATTAATACTATCTATTTAAATAAAATAATGGAATGTGAAGACAATTTAATTCCTGGTACATTTGAATCTAATAGCCATGTTCCGGAAAACATTTTTAATGTATCTAATGTATTTTTCTTAAAAAAAATTAGGACGTGTACAGATCCCACAAATTTTTTATAGAATGTGTAGTTATATTTTTTTATAAACCATATGGATGTTATATCGGTATTAATAGAATATTTTGAGAAAAATAATTTAGAGATAGAATCTATTTTGCCATCATGACACTTTGGAAACATCAATTAACATTAAAATTCATAATGGATCATAATTTTAAACCACATTTATTTCACAAATGAATTTATTATATTTTCTCTATAAAAATATGGAATTATGAAATTTTTCAAGAATATTATTATTTATTTAGAAAATTTGGGTTTTATTCATTTTATATATACTACAAGTTTTATATGAAATTACCCTATTATCAAAAACTATTTTTATATCATATATCAACATTTAATATTCATATATATGATTTTCAATTGAATAAAATATATTCAAATGTAAATAGTTTATAATAAGCACATATAGACATATAATCTATCAGTTTTATATTTCTATGTTGTACACATTCCATATCGATAGAAAATAAAACATTGGAGCTCGATGGATTATTTTATATGTAATAATTTTCAATATGAGTATTCATTAATTTATACTTTAGATATTGAATAAAATATTCATATTGATAATATTATGGATCAATATATCAATTTTATCATACATATAATTATTAGAGGGTCTAAATATATTTCTTAAGAGGATGAATATTAAAACTCACATAATTATTTTGATTATTTCATTATAAATTGGATTGTGGAATTTTTTCTGCACCAGAATCATAAGTTTATTTTTAATTAACAATGTTTCTAGAACCAACATCCTTTTATTTTCTATCCATGTAGTAATGTTCCCCATTGTTCGAGTCATTCATAAGTATTATTAAATTACGATCTATGTGACCTTGTTTTCTTCACCCAAATAATATAAAAATTGAATCATCATTAGAAATTTAGATAGAATTTCATGACTATATTAACTCATGAATGAACCCAGGTTTTGAGCCTGTAATACTTTGAAATTTTCTTGATGTTATTCAAGAGCAGGGTGTTCTGACGGTGTGTGATTCCAAGCCCAGGTGTGACCGGAATTAATTCTCAAGTGCATTCACACTGGTTGGGCTAGATAAATAGAATAACTCATGAACAGAAGCCCGCACAGGAAAATCGAGGGCACCGTTGCATTCGGAACATGCTGTTTACCCTAGGATGGGTATAATTTTCACTGGTGCGGGCCAACTGTGAAAAACGCCCCCAGTGGCCTTCTCGTAATTTAGCGGTCTCGGGCGTCAAATGTTATAACTTTTGGATGGTGGCTCAGATTAAAATTTCTAGGTCTCCATTGTGCTCAGGGAATGGCGTTTACCCTAAGGGAGGCTTATTCTCGGCCCCGGGCGATAGATCGGGTACAGGCCAACGAGCAGGCGATTAAGTGTATTTTTTTATATTTAAAAACACCACCCACCCTCTTCACCTGACCTTGGACGTTCTTACTTAGCGCAAGGGCTCTTAAAAAGGACCCACCCTCTCCTCCACCACTCCGGAAAGGTGCGGCGGCTCCGACAACACAATTGTGAAGCGTCGGGTAAAGCCCCTCGAGGTAGGCTCGTGTTTTATCTTTTTCATTCTCAAAATCTTCTTCAATTTAGTTTAGTCTAGTCTAATTGTTGTCTGATCATCGAGAGATGCCCCTGGTTTCGTAGGGTTCGAGTTTATCTTCAAAACGATCCTTTTGGATCAATTTTTGGAGTCTCAGGGTTCCTGGGGTGGCCCCAGGAAGTATTCCGGCCAAATACCCCATTTTCCGGTTGAACCAGGGTGGTCTAGCGACCCCTGGCGGTAGTGCGGCGTGTTCCAGTGGTGGCACTCTAGGGTGAAGGCGGCGGAACTCTAGGGTGCAGGCGTCGCGACGGTCATCACGTGGGATGACTGGCCTCGGCCGGTTCAGGCCACGGGGCTTTGTCCCCTCCGGCTTCAGACACCCGTAAATTTCGCTAAGGGTTTCTGTTTTACATGCCGTCTACAGCAGGGTAATCCTCATCTTGAGGAGTAATTTTTGAGATAGTTTTGGTGATTATAATTCCCCAGACTGGAGCTCGGTGGCGCGACACGCGTGTTAAGTGTTACGATAGGATTCTTGTTTTGATTGGCGTGGACACATCCGATGTCCGATTTGAGCACTTTCAGTGGCGATGTGACCCTAGAGTTGGTCCGGAGACTTCCAGTAGGGTTTTAGGCATTGAAGTGGGAGTAGAGGCATGGGCCCGATGGGCCGTCCTTGAGTTCCCTGTAGTGTTTTTGGGACTTTTCCACCAAACGTTTGTTTGGGGCGTATGAGTAGTCATTTCTGTGTGTTATACCGATATAATCGTGATGGCGCAGTTCAACAAATGAGTATCGAAGTTGGGGTGTGGGCCCCACATAGGCCGGCTATGGTGAATAGTACTATATTCACCGGCTGTCCGTTTCGAGCGAATAAGTAGTCTATCTCGCGTGTTATTTCACGAGAACTGCAATGGTGCAACCCGTTTGGGCATGTGGAGATTCCATTGAGATCATGTTAATTTGTGGTGGTGATCTCCTTTATACGCACTCCGAACCAATGCACGGTGGCGTTCTAAGTGACACCTGGTGACGTCAGTAGCAGTACGGTGCTATCAGGATGATTTATCGTCTACCCTCCAGCAGGGCTGGGCAGTGGGTCACCCAGCGATATCATAGGGTCTACCCTCCAACAGGGCTGGGAAGCATGTCACCCGTCATCTTGTTCCAGGTATACCCTCTATCAGGGCAAGGTAGTGGGTCACATGTCGACGTGTTTAGGGTATACCCTCTAGTAGGGCTGGGCAGTGGGTCACCCGATGACACCTTAGGGTATCTCCTCCAGCAGGGTTGGGAAATGGGTCACCTGTCATCTAGTTCCATGTCTACCCTATAGTATGGCTGGGCAGTGGGTCGCCTGTCGACGTGTTCCGGTTTTACCCTCTAGCAGGGCTGGGTAGTGGGTCACCCGTCGATTGATTCCAGGTCTACCCTCCAGCAGGGCTAGGCAGTGGGTCACCTAATTATGCATTAGGGTTTACCCTCCAACAGGGTTAGGCAGTGGCTCACCTATTGGAATTTCAGACTCAACCCTTCTTATGTGGCTGGTCGGTGACATTTTCCTCCCTGACTACCGGAGCGGGACCCTAATTGAGTGGATTAGTGGTTTGGCAGTTTTAACGTTATATAAGGACCCACAAGGAAGAGGGGTACTTTCCCTACTGAGATGAATCCTTGAGACGTGACCTAAAACTGTGCGAGCGAGTCCGTGCCACCCAAAGCGGATAGTATTGAAGTGTGGTGATTGGGCCTCTCTGACTGGGGCTTCCTAGGTGGACGAGACGAAATACTGGGCTGTGTGGATGGATTTACATGGAACTGATGGAAACTTATCCTGGGATGAGCTTAGAGATGGATATCCCCTTACACACTCGCTTGGGTTTCTTGTTGAATATATATATATAAATATATAATTGGAACCTACTTTCGTTCCAACTCCCTGGGGTCTGTGCCTACTTATATATGTCGGGAGGAGACGCACTCTCTTTACTAAACTTTTCTACTATTCTTGTTAGTCTACTGCTCACCTCTTTAGTGCCTCCATCGTTTATCTCGTGATCTTTTGGGGAATCTTACTGAGTATCCTTATACTCACCCCTTCTTGGGCTTTGCCCGTACCTGGTGTGCCCTTGTAGATGATGGACAGGTCGATCGTCACTATGGAGGAGCATAGAGGAAACTGCAGTTGGAGTAGCGTACCACGATCGTGCTAGAGTATTCGGGTGGGGTCTATCCAGTTTTCCTATTTTGTTTACCTATTACCTAGTTGTGGCATATTTGTGGTTGGGTGCATGTTTTCCTTTTTAACATTTCAGTTTACTTGTAAGTACTTCCAGCACGTTACTTACTCTTTTTAGTTGTTTATGCATGACTGTGGTTGGGGTATAGTTTCCTGTCTTTTGGTTTCTATTTTACTCTGTACTACTGCGTCATGTGGGTTGTGTGTTCATGAGTACATGTACTTAGGCGAAGGCCTCCCCAAGATCGTTACACCTTCGGCGATGGTCGCCAGCCTCTAGCCTATGGAGGTGGGCTTGAGGTAGTTGCGGCTCGGGACCGGTAGGGTCGGGTCGTGACAAAGTTGTATCAGAGGTGGTTCATTCCATGAGGCATTGTTTGGATGTCCCTAAAAAGGAATTGGTTGGGTTTTAGGGAAATGATTTTGACGTGTCTTGAGAGCATCTCTCAGGCCAGGGAATCCAGTAATGGTACTGGGGGCCGACGTATCCATTCCCCAGGACCCTGATAACATGCTCATCGACTCGGCATGCTGAGACACTTGTTGTAGGGAATTTTGAAACTTTAATCGCATAGGAATGAGTCTTTGACTATATATGTTTGAGTCAGCTCCCCTTTTTTATTACTGTTATGTATATATATGCTCATCTGATCGTGGTATCCCTTGATAATTTTCATGATTCCCCCATGATAGCAGCCAGCCAGGTTACCCTCCCCAGCTCGTGAATACGACCTGGTGAGTGACGAGGCATTAGTTCAGGGACCCTCGCGTGATCCCCATCCGCCCAGTGCTTCAGTAGTAGCCCCAACACCTATGGAGCAGCAGTTAGTACCGGCAGCTCAGGCCGACGTTGCGCACAGACTGAGTGCGCTTCGAGACTTCCATCATCAGAGGCCACCGAGGATCCGCGGGGACCTGGACCCTCAAGTGGCGGAGGACTGGCTTGAGTCAGTGGCATGACCCTTCAGGCTGTTACATATCCCAGTAGACCAGATGGTGGCCCTAACTGCCAGTCTTTTCCTCAGGACAGCTAGGCGATGGTGGGATCTGGTGACACAGACCCATGACGAGTCATCCCTCACATGGGATGGCTTTCAACAGCTTTTTTGAGAGGAGTAATCCCCCTCATGTTTATGCTCCAATCGGATCTATGAGGTTTTGGAGCTGAAGCATGGATGGATTTCCATGTCCCAATACTCGGACGGGTTCAATGATCTTACACGCTACTCATAGGACATGATCTGTGACAGCTACTTCCAGACGCAGAAGTTCACTTAGGGTCTTCACTAGGAGATCTGAGCTACCGTGGTGCCCTTGTGCATCCCCACTTATGATGGGGTGTTGAGAGGGTGCTTAGGACTGAGAGATTCCTGGATGAGGGGCTCCAGATAGTGGGACCGATAAATGGCCATTTTAGAGTGGAGTATTCAACAGGAAGACGACATAGGGCTGGGCCTCAGCCAAGGAGGCCCTTCCGTTAGCAGACCCAAGGCGAGCGTCACACACCGAAGTGGCGCCATAGGGCGCCGGGGCAGATATGAGAGTGCCAATGCTATGATTGTGACGGACTGGGTCACCTTGCATGGGATTTCCTTACCAGGTATACAGATCAGCCGTGGCAGCCAGCGGGCTCACCACAGAGGCAGAGGCAGCGCCGTGACCAGGGGTCACCTAGGCGAGGACCCGGCGGTCCTCAAGGAGATGGTGCAGGTAGAGCACCATGACCAGGAGGTGGGGGACAACGTTTCGAGATCCCCCCACCGCCACCACCGGGCGGCCAACGTCAGGCTCAGGGAGCTAGCGGTAGGGGCCATAGGCTGCTTCAGGCCATGGGTGTTCGAGATCCTCCAGCGCATGAGTCGGTCTGTGGTACGCTTTGTGTTTACTCCACATTTGGTTCGGTACTAGTAGACACATGCGCCAACCATTCCTTTATATAACTATTGTTAGTACATGAGTTGGAGCTTCCAGTAGATGTGATGACACCTACACTTAGCCTTGAGGTTCCTACAGGAAGTGCTTCGTTGGTGACTTTTATCTGCAGACAGTGCGAACTGTAGTTTGGGGGAGGGAGTTTCACGTGGGACCTGCTCATCATCACGATGGAATCTTACGACATAATCCTAGGTAGGGAATGGATTTCTATGGTTCACGCTCAGATCGACTGTCGTTATAGACAAGTCAGAGGTGAGTTTTCTGCTGGGATGAGGTTCACCATCCTTGGTGAACGAGGCCTCTTGGCAGAGCATATGGGTACTTTGAGTAGGAGACCCCTACCTTTTTTGCACCAGCTAGCGAGCATGGATCTCGGAGCAGCAGATGATATAGGAACCTAGATTCCAACTGTGGTAGAGGACTACATGAACGTCTTTCCCGAGGATGTTCCGGGACTACCTACAAGGCGGGAGATGGAGTTCTACATTGACTTGCAGCCGGGGACTGCTCTGATATCTTGTATAGCATATCAGATGGCACGTACAGAGCTTCGAGAGCTACAACATCAGTTGGATGACCTTCGTGAGAAGGGATTAATCAGGTCCAGTCTGTCCCCCTAGGTATCTCCAGTTCTATTTGTGAAAAAGGCATATGGGATTCTACGACTTTGTGTGGATTATCTTCGTGTGAATCTGGACACGATAAAGAACATGTACCCTTTACCGAGGATCGATGAGCTCTTTGACTAGTTGCAATGTGTGAAGTAGTTCTTGAAGATTGATCTTCTATCTGGCTACCACCAGTTGCGGGTTTTTTAGGATGACATCCCGGAGCTGGACTTCCGTTGCCGATATGGGCACTACGAGTTCCTGGTGATGCCATTTAGTGTGAAAAATGCCCCAGCCATCTTCATGGATTTGATGAACCAGATTTTCCAGCTGTACATGGACCGGTTTGTGGTTGTCTTTATTGACGACATACTCATTTACTCGGTGACATAGGGGGAGAACTCAGAACAATTGAGGATGGTCCTAGACTTACTTCGAGAGCACCAGCAGTACGGGAAGCTCTCGAATTTCTAGTTCTGGATTCTCGAGGTTCACTTTTTGGGGCACGTCATTACAGAACAAGGTTTAGTTGTGGATCCCGCAATGATAGAAGAAGTTATTTCTTGGGAGCCACCCAAGAATGCGTTTGAGGTGCGGATTTTCCTTGGTTTGGAAGGGTACTACTGGATGTTTGTGGAGGACTTCTCCAGGATTGCTGCCCCTTTGACCGCATTGACACGGAAGAGGTGACCATTTACCCGGACTGGTCAATTCCAGAAGTCCTTCAAGGAGTTGATGTTGAGGCTGACTAGTGCACCGGTGTTGAGGCTTCCAGAGGAGGGTGTTGAGTTTGTCATATATTGCGACACTTCAGGATCTCGGCTCGGGTGTGTGCTGATGCAGCAGCGGGCAGGGATTGCATATGGTTCGAAGTAGTTGAGGCCCATTGAGTTGAATTATGCGACTCACGATTAGGAGCTGGCAGCAGTAGTCTTTGCCTTGAGGCTATAGAGACACTACCTTTTGGGTGAGCGTTTTGTGGTCTACTCAGATCACCAGAGCCTCAAGTATATCTTCACTCAGGGGGATTTGAACCTGAGGAAGAGGATCTAGATAGAGTTTCTGTAGGACTATGATTTTGAGATATTCTACACTCCAGGGAAGGGAAATGTAGTAGAAGATGCCCTTAGCAGGATGTCCCAGACTCATTCAGTATAGGAAGCTTCAGAGCTGTTGGCTTCCCTTTGGCTGACCTTGGTGGAGAATGAGGGTAAACCTTTTCTACGGCCTATGGTGTTGAATCATTCGCCCCTTGAGCGTGTGAGAGCGTTGCAGCTGGGAGATGTCGATAGTGAGGTACTACGTGATCAGATATCCACAGGCGACGCACACGATGTGTATTCAGATGGAGGGAATCATGACATCCTGTTTCAGGGGCGAGCAGTAGTACCATTGGAGATGCGGCAGTAGGTGATACAGGAGTTCCACACATCTCCCTTGGTCGTACATCCCGGTGTGGGGATGATGTACAGATACCTTCAGCGATAGTTTTGGTGGTCTGGAATGAAGAGGAGCGTAGCCGAGTTCGTTTCATGGTGTCTTACCTGTCAGCAGGTGAAGGCAGAGCACCAGGTTCCGGTAGGGTTGTTGTAGCCCCTTGATATCCAGGAGTGGAAGTGGGATGGTGTATCTATGGATTTCATCACAGGGCTTCCGCGCACATCGAAGGGCGACGACTCCTTTTGGGTAATAGTGGAATGACTCACGAAGTCGGTGCTCTTCCTTTCTATCATGGAGGAGTGCTCGGTAGAGATTCTGGGACAGTTATATGTCATGGAGATCGTCCGTCTTCATGGAGTACCCTCGAAGATCGTCTCTGAACATGACACGCATTTTACATCACGGTTATGGCGAGGCCTGCAGGCAGAGTTTGGGACTCAGTTGCGGATGAGTACCAGTTTTCACCCCCAGACTGACGGGAAGACCGAGCGCACTATCTAGGTGTTGGAGGATACGCTCAGGGCGTGTGTGTTAGACTTTGGCCAGAGCTGGGAGGATCACCTACCCTTGTTAGAGTTTTCATATAACAACAGTTACCACTCTACTATTGGCATGGCCCCATTTTAGGCCCTCTACGGGAGACCTTTCAGGTCACCCCTGTGCTAGACGGAGATTGAGGAGACCTCCCTCGTGGGCCCAATGTTGGTGCACGTGACGACAGAGAAGCTGAAGGTCATTCATGAGAGGATGAGGACACCTCAGAGCATATAGAAGTCGTATGCAGACTGATGTCGCAGACCCATGGAGTTTGAGAAGGGAGACCATGTATTTTTGAGACTCTCCCCTTGGCGTGGAACACGGAGGTTCGGCTGGGGAGTGAAGTTATCCTCGAGGTTCATTGGGACCACTGAGATCATGCACCGGGTTGGTGAGGTCGCCTACCAACTCGCTCTACCCCTGCAACTGGAGAGAGTGCATGAAGTCTTCCATGTGTCGCAGCTGAGGAAATACGTGCATGAACCCACACTCATCATCGACTGGGGAGATCTGGACATTGAGGATGGATCCACCTTTGCGGAGCACCCAGTGGAGATTGACGACTGGCAGGAGCAGACTTTGCGCGGACGATCCATTCCTCTAGTTCGTGTACTGTGGCAGCACGGGAGGGTGCAGGAGAGAACCTGGGAGAGGGAGAGCCTAATGCGGGTACAATACCCCGATCTGTTTTTGTAGTTTGGTTTTTCGGGGTAAAAAAAGTGAAGAATGGAATGATGTAAGAACCTCAGTTTTGAGCATGTAAGACTTTGAAAGTTTCTTGATGTTATTCCAGTGCAGTGCGTTATGACGGTGTGCGATTACGAGCCCCAGTGTGGCCGAAATTAATTTTGATGTGCGTTCACACTGGGAGGGATAGATAAATATAATAACTCTTGAACAATAGCCCGGACGGGAGAACCGAGGACACCGTTGAGTCCTGAACGTGTTGTTTACCCAAGGAGGGGTATAATTTTTGCGGGCAAGGGACAACTGTGAAAAACGCCCCCAGGGGCATTCCTGTAATTTAGCGGTCTCGAGCGTCGAATTTTATAACTTTTTAACAGAGGCTCAGATTAAAATTTCGAGGCCTCCATTGCGCTCAGGGCATAGTGTTTACCCTAAAGGAGGCTTATTCTCGTCCCCGATGAAAGTTCGGGTACAGGCCGATGAGCGGGTGATTAAGTGTGTTTTTTCTATTTAAACCCACCACCCACCCTCTTAACCCCGCCATGGAAATTATTCCATAGCAAAGGGGCTCTCAACAAGGATCCACCCTCTATTCCACCACTCCTGCAAGGCACAGAGGCTTCGGCATCCCAATCGTGATGCGTCGGGCAAAGCCCCTCGAGGTGGGCTCGTGTTTTATAATTTTCATTTTCGAAATCATCTTCAATTTAGTTTTGTCACGTTTCATTGTAGTCCTATTGACATGTGAATCCCCTGGTTTCGTAGAAATCGAGTTTATCTTCACAATGATCCTTTCGGATCAATTTTTGGAGTCCCGAGGTGCCCGGGGTGGCCCCGGGAAGTTTTCCGGCCAATTACCCTATTTTCTGGTGGAACCAGGGTGGTCCGGCGACCCCAGGCGGTGGTTCGGCGCGTTCCAACGGTGGTGCACCAGGGTGTAGGCGGTGGTGCTATAGGGTGCAGGCGGTGTGGCGGTCCAGGGTGCTAGCGGTGCAGTGGCTCGGGCATTCGGCGGCGTGACGGCAGGCGGCGGACACCCGCGGCAATGGGGTGGATCGGGGTCGCGGCATGCGACCCCGCGGGGGAACAAGACCTGCGGCCTGTGGGTCTTCACGCTGGATGACAGGCCTCGTCTAGTCTAAGAATAGACCGAGGGTCCGTGGCCGGCGCGGGCCGGCCCAGGCTGGGTGGACCGGCCGGCTAGGCCGGTCCAGGCCACGGGGATTTGTCCCCTCCGGCTTCGGACAACCGTAACATTCGCTACGGGTGTCTGTTTTTCATGCCCTCTGCGGAAGGGTAATCCTCATCTCAAGGAGTATTTTTTGAGATGGTATAGGGGAGTATAATTTCTTGGACGAGAGCTCGGTGGTGCAACATGGGCATTAAGTGCAACGCCGAGATTCTTTTTTTGATTGGCACGAACACATCCGATGTACGATTTGAGTTTTGTCAGTAGCGATGCGACCCTAGCTTCAAGGTGGAGATTTCTAGTAGGGTTTCAGGCGTTGAAGTGGGAGTTGAGATGTGGTCACCATGGGACGTCTTTGAGCTGTGTGCATTGTTTTTGTGCATTTTTCACCAGATGTCCGTTCGGGGCGTATGAGTAGTATTTTCTGCATGTTTTTCCGAGAGAATCATGATGTGGAAGTTCGACTGATGAGTATTAGAGCCGAGGTGTGGGCCCCACACGGGCCAGCAATGGTGAATAGTATCATATTCACTGGCTGTCCGTTTTGAGAGAATTGGTAGCTATCTCGCGAGTTTTTTCACGAGAACTGAAACTGTGCAACCCGTTTGTGCATGTGGAGACTCCTTTGAGATCATGTTAATGTGGGATGTAGATCTCCTTTTTACACACTCAGATGAAACACATGGTGGCGTTGTTAGTGACACCTGGTGACATCTATAGCAATGCGGAGATATCAGGATGATTCAGGGACTACCCACCAGCAGGGCTAGTTAGTGGGTCACCCGACGACACCAAAGGGTCTACCCTCCAGCAGGGCTGAGCAGGGGGTCACCCGTCGTCTTGTTCCAGGTCTACCATCTATCAGGGCTGGGTAGTGGGTCGCCTGCTGACGTGTCCAGGGTCTACCATCCAGTAGGGCTGGGCAGTGGGTCACCTAATGACACCTTAGGGTCTACCCTCAAGAAAGGCTGGGTAGTGGGTCACCCGTCGTCTTGTTCCAGGTCTACCCTCCAGCAGGGCTGGGTAGTGGGTCTTTTATTGATTTGTTCTGGGTTTACCCTCCAGCAGGGCAGGGCAGTGGGTCACTCGTCGATTGATTCCAGGTTTACCCTCCAGCAGGGCTGGCCAGTGGGTCACCTAATGATGCATTAGGGTTTACCCTCCAGCAGGGCTGGGCAGTGGTTCACCCATTGGCATTTCAGACTCTTCCCTTCATATGAGGCTAGTCGGTGACTTTTTCCTCCGTGACTACTGAATCTGGACCCTGATTGTGCAGATCAGTGGTGTGACCGTTTTAAGGTTACCTAAGGACCCTAAAGGAAGAGGGGTATTTCCCCCCACTGAGATGCTTCCTTGAGACACGACCAAAAACCGTGTGGGCGAGTCGGTCCCACCCAAAGCGGATAGTATTGAAGTGCGGTGATTGAGACCCTCTGACTTGGGCTTCCTAGTTGGACAAGACATGATGCTGGGATGTGAGGATGGATTTATTTGGAACTAATGGTGACTTATCCTTGGCTGATCATGGAGATGGAGATCCCCTTACACACTCTTTTGGATTTCTTGTTGAGAATATATATATATATATATATATATAATTGGACCATACTTTCGTTCCCACTCCCTGGGGTATGTACCTACTTATTTCTATTGGTTGGAGCTGGACTCTCTTTACTAATCTTTTCTACCATTCTTGTTAGTCTACTGCTCACCAATTTAGTGCATCCTTTGTTGCTCCCTCGATCTTTCAGGGCATCATAATGAGTATCCTTATACACACCCCTACTTGGGATTTTCTCATACCTGGTGTGCCCTTGAAGATGACAGACAGGTTGATCGTGACTATGGAGGAGCATAGAGGAGACAACAGTTGAAGCAGCGTACCATGGTCGTGCAAGAGTATTCAGGTGGGGGTATATCCAGGTGTATTCTTTTTTTACCTATTGTCAGGTAGTGAAATATTTGTGGTTGGGTGTATGTTTTCCCTTTTTACATTTCAGTTAACTTGTAAGTACTTCCAGCACTTTACATACTCTTTTTAGCTGTTGATGCATGACTGTGGTTGGGGTATAGCTTCCTATCTTTTGGTTTCTTTTTAACTATGCACTACTGCATCATGTGGGTTGTGTGTGCATGAGTATAGGTACTTAGGCGAAGGCCTCCCTGAGATCGTTACGCCTTCAGCACTGGTTTCCAGCCTCTAGCCTATAGAGGCGATATTGAGGTAGTTGCGGCTCGGGACCGGTAGGGTCGGGTCGTGAAAACTCATATTTATAGTTATCCTTTCTATATATTTTAGAGTAACCTCTTTTTATTCCATATGATCCTTTTATTACTTTAGCAACATCATCATTTTACAGTAAATTATAGTAATGAGTTTGGAAATAGTTATGATTTAATAGAAAATGATTTTATTTATGAAAATTACTCTAGATAAAATGTTCTTAATTTATATATATATTGTAATAATTATAAAAAAACTAAAAAAATTTATATTCATCGATTTATTATCATTAATATATAACTCCTTTGATTTATTTTTTGGGTTATTCTCTTAGAGGACATTTATCGAATAAATACTTGTATAAAATTTCTCTAAAACAACAAGTGTAATTCAATTTACATATATATTTTTGAAAAAATTGATTTACTAATTATTTTTATATGTTTTTATTCTCTTAATACTCAGTTCACAAAATTGAGTGCATAGTTTTTATATGATTATCGGATCCTAAATTTATTACTTATAGAAATATCCATATCCAAATATTTTTATATATAGAAACATTATTGTATACATTTGGAGAAAAATAAAAAATATAAGGTTCATTTAAATTTAATTAAAATAATATAAAACAATGTCATTACATGTTAACGAATAATTAATAATCCTACATGTTTCAATAGTTTCTCCTTGATTATCCAATTTTCATTACATATGTGCTTGTATAAAGATTCTATGTGTTACTTGATATATTTATTTCCTTTAACATGGATGAATGTAGTTCATCATGGATTCAATCCATGAAATTATTTATTTATTTATATCATATAATATATCCTTTCTTGTACATTATTTTAGTCTGGAGAATATTAAATAAATTATAATAAATTCTATGTTTTTTTCAATGATTTAATACAAACTATTAGGTCTAAATAAGAAGATGATTTTGTGGTGAGTAGTTGGGTGAGACCATATAAAATATTTTAAGGAAACATTTTCCAATATAATAATTTATGTAATATAAATGAAAAAAATATTTCTATTTTTATAATTATAGTATTTGAAATGAAAATTGTTTTACGTCTACACTTCACGCCTTTACTATTGTAGTGAAAAATTATAACCACAAATAATAGAATCTCTAAAATTAGATGTGATTCCTAATCCTTTATAACTATCTTTTTAAAACCTAGATAGAATATATTTTCCCTAGATTTTTAATCAACACGCTTCCTATAATGTTTGTAGATGAAGTAAACCATAAAGTTTAAATGGCCATGTCAAAAACCAACCATTTTTATTATATTTATTTTTCACAAAAAACACATATCTTTTAAATGAGATAGTAGAAAAGATATTATATCTTTTATGTTTAGTATTACATAATAAAATAATTCATATTGAATAATAGAAAAAATTATGAGTCTAGAAAAACATTTGAAAAAGTATGGCCTTGACTTTCTTCACAACAATTATTTCCCTAAATGATAAATGTGGAACATATAAATATCCATACATTAAATATGTTGATCATTGAGGTGTGTTTCTGAACAATGTTCATTATTATAATCATCCATGATGACAAAATGATAATATTTGACTCCATTAAATATATATATATAGCTCCTTTTTGAATAATTGATTTAATATATAAATCCAGTTATATATTATCATTCCGAAATCTACATGGACATTAATAATTGTGGAATCTGTATCTAATGTACATAAAATTCATTACAAATAGGGTAGCATCAACAATTTCTAAAACATAAAAAATATCTTGAACTAATGTTTGTAGAAAAATTAATACAAAACAAAAATCCTTTATAACTAACATTAATATCCCTCCGAACATACCCATAAAACATGAATGGAAAATTGTTCAATTTAAATACATATCAACTATGGATGACATGTTCTTCCAAAAACGCAGTTGGAAAGATTATCCCAATTTATGGTAACATACTCATTAATTAAATTATCTAATAAAAATAATATTTTTTAAAAATTCTTAATTTTTAATTAATTAATAATTAATCATTTAAAAAATAAAAAAAGTGTATTGAAAAAAATAAAAAAAATTATAAACCTTAAATAAATATTCTCGAATTTTTTTAACATGGTAGGTATCCTTGTAGCGTGTAAATTATCAACCTATGTCCAGAAACAACATTTATCAATTATCATGTATCTAATAATATGTCATAATAATTGTGAGGTTGATTATATTTTTTGTATAGATTATAAATGGTCATGTGGTTGATATATTACTCACTCATTCAATCCATTTTGGAAAATCAGTTTGGTCATATTGTAAATGAATCTATTTTTATCTATTATGGGTGATCAATTTGTTATTAATTTCGATTGGAAAAATACCTCTGGATAGATTGAATTTTCTTTCAAGTCTCTTCATGTGTTTAGTACAATGGTTTTTAATATTTAAATTATATGTAGTATACTCATTCTACATTAACATAGTCGATATTATGATCAATTACCATTTTTTCCTACTATATGTCATGGAATATAATTTAACAAATTATACTCATGTGTAAATGTAATATATATTATATATACCTAATGTAATTTTTGAATAAATTTTTTTAAAGGTAATAATATATGATATATAAATGAAAAAAATCAAATCTATGAATTCTAGATAAAAAATTATTTAATAAAAGATATTAAATATTATAATTATAAACCAATGAAAATAAAGGGTATTTTCATTATTATAATATAAATTAAATGGTGGGTCGAGGATCTAATTTATAAAAGGATTATATTAATTATTTTTTCAAGATTCCAAAATGGAGTGTCCTATTATAGTACGAGATATAAAGGAAATTAATAATTTTAAATATTTTTAAAATACATGTCGACAAATTCTAGTTTTATATACATTACATGTTTTCAAATAATAAATGTTGTTTGAAATTCTTTATGTCATTCAGTTTTTATTTCCATTTACCATTTATTGAATTTCTCATACATCAAATTTATTTTATTGTCCATTAATTTAATAAAATGAGAGATGATTGGACTAATTTCCATGTACATTCCAATGCATACAACCATTTTTATTTATCTTAATTAATAATTCGCATTGGTTTTTGGATGAACTAGTTGATGATGTGTACAACATAAATAAACTAAAGATATATTACCTGAAATAAATGTTTTGGGACATTGAGTTACATAATATATAATATCTATCATCATGTTAATATTTTTAGGAATTTCTATACATTCTTTTTAATCATTTTTTGTTGGGGTAGATCTCATGTAGTTTAATACAGAGTGTTGAAAATTGTGGAAATTGTTGTGTTCTTCATGGTTGGTGCATGATTTTCCCAAACCATGAAACCACCCAAGGAAACCAATAAATCCCATGAATTATGGGTCTATACCGTTGGCACATAGTTTGGAAAAATATTCCCCAACATGGTAGAAACTATACATCCCCTGAGAGGGTTTCATGTCTTTTGTGCACAATTTTTCTAACTGTGTATACCCACTCAATTAACCATACATGTGGTGAATTTTAATTCAAAAAAAAATATAAAAAATTTATTGAACCCTTAATTAACCTCTTCCATATTACCAAATCCTCTTTTCATAATTTTCTAGGTATTTTATGCTCTTAGGGAGTTAGAATGGATCCTCTAAACCCATTCCAAGGAATATTTATTCATAGAGGAAATATGTTCATTCCTCTCAAGGAAGGGATCCTCTCCCATTCTCTATCATCATCTTTTTCCCATTCTCTATAATCCACATTCATCTTCTCTAGTCCTTAAGGTTTTGTAGATTTTTTTTATTGACATATCTAATATAAATTGACTAAGGACATTAATCTAGAATATTGTTTTCATATCTCCATTTCTATCATCCTTTGTTGGAGTTTCCTTTTGTTGGTGTTTTGATATGTGGTCCAATGATCAATTGAAGGTGGTTCCATATAAATTATTTCAATTAAATTTACATTAAATTTCATTATTATTTTTATTTATTTCAAACAAATTGTGAAGGCACAGTTCATTAAGGATTGGGATTTGATACTTTCTAGCCATGAGATTACAAGAAAAACTCCCAATTCCAAAGGAATTGGATATTTGATGTGTTATTAGGAGTTTGTTGTAAATTTTCTAAATTTATGAATTTTATTAAATGTCTATTTAAGAAAATTAACATAAATTTTCTAATAAGAACCCTGGTTGGGTTTATTAACAGAAAATAAAGGATTTTATTGAATTACTATATTGTGGATTTTAATGGGGAATGGTGCTATTGAAATTTTGAATTTGGAAATTTTATTTAATACAGTTCCCAATATTTATTTTTATTTGATAACATGCATGCATTGGTAGTCACTAAGTTAATAAGGAAAATTTATAGGAATGGAATTTTTAGCAATATATTTACTCTTTAAAAAAAATTCATCAAATATAATACGGATTGTGATTTTCATCAGTGCCCTTTGGCCAATTTTTGAGGTAGTTGTGTTAAATTTTCAATTATCACTATTCTTCTGTGAGAGAATCACATAACCTAGAATGAATGTATATCATTGAATTGGACCATGTTTTTTAGTATTAATATTTTATGTGTAGTCAAATTATTTGTAAAAGTAGTTTACATCAGACTTTTGAAATTATAATTTTATTATATTAAATGAATATCGAAGCATTGTTTCAATGATTCCATAAATTTTAATGATAATTTATTTGACATAAATTTGATATTTTACTTTCATGAAAATTTAATATAAAAATGAAAACATTATTTCTGTTTATTAATGAAGTATCATATTATAGATGACAAGGAGATACCCCACTGACACATTAGCTTGCACCATATCATTTTAATAGGGAACTTATTGATTTCCATATACTAGATTTGATAAAAGTGAATGTGACACCTAGAGGTGGTTGTTGTGAATAATATAGTGTTGGAGTGTAATTTACATCAGGAAATGGGATATTTTTATCATTCCATTATAGTACTTTTTGGTTGTTCTATTTGTGGGTTTCCATACCATTTTGACTTCTATTAATGTCTACTTTGGTATAATTCCTTTATAATACTAATATGTATTTCTTAGTCCACTTTTTATATAGAATAACTAATCTTAAAGGTATATTGTATGATTTAGGGAGTTTTTTCACCAATCCATTTGGAAAAGGAACTCCCTAAGTGCCATGTATGGATCATATCGGTTATCATAATACCAAGACATCCCAAAAGGTTCATGAGAAAGGTGTATCATTGGTTTAGTTTAAGCCTCTTGAATTGATGCCAATATACTATTTCCGGAGTTTTATTCAGGCATAATTGTTTTGTGTGAGTGAGTCTATAGGAATTTCAAATTATCAATAATTCACCATAGGTGGTTTGGGAATGAATCTTTACATATTTTTTCTACCTTTTCCTAAATTTTATTTTGATGTCTGAAATCCAAATATTTTTATCTTACCTGAAAGGATTATTTTACCTTATTATTATTTAGGATTGTTCTTTTAGGTAACATATTGAGATATTAAATATTGTATGATTAATTTTTTTTTGCATCATCCCACTAAGATGTCATGATAATAGTATCATTGATGTATCTAACAATGAATCACATTGATAAATTCTTCATGTGGTCCAGAATCCAGTGGAGGTTATTTTGTTTGGTGTTAGAGCACTTGGACATGTAACTGCACAAATTCATTATCATGATCTACTTGTGGAATAATTGAGGGATGATTCTCAAATATAGTGTTATGATTTAATTCGGTAAATTACACAAAAGTATCAAGAGTGGATGATGACTGGTTGAGGATAATTTAGCTTTTGGTTGAGCTCTTATATATACTTGATTCAATCAATGTTAAATTTTCCACTATCATGATAGATGATCCTAGTAGTGGAATATGGTAGTGGATGTTAATGGTGAAAATAATGAGTTCATATTGTGTAAGGACTTCATTTTTTATTTCATCCACCATTTATACCTTGATTTAATTGTGTTTTCTAAGGATATAGAGTTTTTTAGACTAAAGAAAGATGAAAAGACTATGATAGAATAAGAAAATTGATTTTTATGAGCTTATACAGTTTTAAACTGATAGTACATATAATGAGAATATAAATACATGATAGTTTGGGTTGAGAATTTGATATGATATCCATTTTCTCGTTTCTTGTTAATTATTTTTGTTTCATTGATGTTTTATATTGAAAATTGATGGCATAAATTTATCTAACGTATATCTTAGGGTTGAGGGTAGTTTATTTTTATCCTAGTGTAATTCATTGAGTTAAATTAATGGAAATGGGAATAATGATGATTCTCAGGGTTTTTCTCAATGTCATTGTTCTTCTATTACCCTTACAGTTCCGATTTGTGGCACTATGATTTTATACTACCGTGGGATGACATGGAATAGAAAATAGTTTTTCACTTAGTAAGCCATGGTATTTGTTTCATTGGGATTCATAGGTCACATTCAGAGGTTCTGTCGTTCCTATTCTTAAAAAAAGATAAAATAGATTTGTATCACCAAAACACACTATGGTTATATCATTTGATTTGTGAATAAAGGGGTTCTTTGAAAAAACATCATAAATGAAGCTTCTTCACACATTATAAGAGTGTCCAGAGTAACAAGATACAGGTCCAACAACCACGAGTGGTACCACCTCAATAATTTGATATTTTTTTGACTATTTTATTCGACACTACTACATCTCATTCATTCATTTTAACCCGTGTTATTAGTTTGTAAAATCCTCCAAAATGAGGTTTCATCTTATATTATGAATATTAATACACCCTGTGGAAAACAATATGAATGTTCCATTTCTTACAATTTTTTCTCATTATCAGACATAGATATTTCTTTTTATATTCTAGTTCTCAAAATAAAACACCTTGGAATCATAATTAGGATATATTTTGTATTACTATGATATACTGAATATAATTTTATCTTCGAAATTTATCCTTTATACAAACGATGGGATGTGATGAAAATTCCCATGAGAATGGGACCCAGGGTTCAGTTTTTTTGACATTATTATACATATTTGGTAACGGTATATCATTTTGTATATGGATCTATAGAGATATTCTTTGAGTGATGACCTACTTTTAAATTTTTTCTTGTTTCCTAATAATTTTTCATAGTATATATATATGGTATTAAACTATTAACTAAGGTAGATTTTTTCAAATATTTAGTTAATGTTACTGTACTGGTATCAATTCATTCTAAACATATGTAACCATACGAAATGATGTATTTAAAGACTGTGTTATATTTTATCACAGTGAAATGATTCTAATTCTATAGTGTGACCCCTAGGGAACACCTTTTTTCTTTACTATGTGACATAAAGGGCCAATTTTCAAATGTGTTCATTACAAAAAACCTCAATCATGTATCATAAAATGAAAAGAATTGTTTATATTTATTGAGGATATGTTAGACCTGTAAAAATAAGGAAATTGGTTTTACATGATTGATCTTAAATCTATTTACCGCCAATTTAGAAAAAAATAATATTACATTCATAAAACACACTTCTAATGTAGGTATAGACATTATTAGTTCTTTTTCATTCAAATTGTTATAACCATCAATCTTGTAGTCAACAAGAAATTAATGAACAATATTTTCAATGAGTATCCTGATAATTTAGTGGATTTATTTGTGGTAGAAATCCTTGTTCACTCTATGTGCGAGGAGGATCATATATATCTGTTGAGAAAAGTTTTCTAAATTTTTATAAGCCACAAAACATTATGAAATCATATCAAATTAGGATTTACAGATTGGAGAATTGATTTTATTTGGGGAAATGGATTCAAACATGGTATTTAGGTTAATATGAAAGGGTGATTGCTTTTATAAAATGGTGTAAAACAAAAAATACATTAGAGATTCATTGATTAATTGGATTTTCTAGATATAATATCCATATTGTAATGAATATCACCAACTTTCATTCTCTGATGACAACGATATCATTAATGGGAAATATTTTTGGGATAAAAAATTTCCATGTTATTTTGTTGATATGAAATATTTTTTTTACTATTTCACCAATTTTTAATCTTCAATAGACCATTTCGGTCTATGGGGAATTTCTTGAGGCATCTAGTTCAGTTTTGGGTTGCCTTATTTGGTATGGTGATAATGGGGTTCCATATATCTCTCAGTAACTTAGTCCACACATGAAGAATTATCCAACCCCAGACCATGGACTCACAGTAATGAATCACGTGTATATGAGCTAGTGGAATTTGAATTTTTTATAAATAATTACAATTTATTAGACAACAAAAGTCCATGATAAATATTTTATCAAACAATTGCGATTCTTTGTGGGAGGTTTTTTGTGGAATTTAAACAATTATTTCATTTTGACATCTCATATACACTAGTAAAATGGATTTTCTATTGTAATTATTTCATCAATGGTGTTTTGATCTAAGATGTGAAAGAATATATGTTATAGTCAAACAAGATGGTTCTTTTGTAGAAATTTCATGTTGATATTTCTGAAATAGTTGATGAAGTTATATATGGAATGTTTCCAGCTGACCACTTCTCCTCTTGAGATGATAACTCTAGAATTGTAGCTTGATGATGAATATTGTGGAATTTGGAACTCTCTTTATAGTGGATAGATCGTTAATAATTGGGTTTTTTCCATGGAGGGAATCATTTGATGTTGGAACTAGCTTTTTTACCATTTTCAGTGAGATGGTATGTGATGCGGGGATGTTATAATTCCGAGTTTGAGGTGAAATCGGGAACAACGTATATGTTCTATGACATATAATATTGAAGATGGCGGATATGTATATGATGTTGAATAATTTCAATTGTATGTCATTTTTATACATACTAATAGTTCATGGTCGAGTAGTAGAGACCTTTATGTTTTCATCAGCCACCTTATGTGCTTACATGGATGTTGGATGAGAGCTCTATGTACATTTTGTGTTCCTTCAACATTCATAGTGAATGAATAATGTGATATGATTTTTGATCAAATGAATGAATAAATTTGATCACATATTGAATATAGTTCTGTAGAAATAATTTAGGGGAGTTGAGAAATATCTATGAAATAGTGATTCCAAATACCATGAGCCCTCATAAGAAAAAACTATGAAAACCAATGAAGTGGGGGTATTCAAAGTTTGTGAATTGTTTTAAAAATGTACCCCTGCTTTGTATAAACTTTTCACCCCATGAGAGTGTATCATTTTTAGGTTGTATGATTTTTCTAACCATGTGGCCCTACCATACACACCATGCAAATATTTATTTTGAATTCCAAAAAATAAATAGAAATTTCAAGAACCCACATTTTACCTCTCTCTCAGCACCAAATCCTCTTAAAATGAATCAATCTGTCATTTATTACATTAAAGAAGAAATTTGGCTCCCTTAAATCCCTTATATAGAAGATTTAATCAGGGAAAAAATCTTTCCATTCCTCTATAGTGAGATATTATTCCATTCCATCCACTTTCTTGTTATCGTCTCCTTAATGTTTTCATTGATCAAATTTTTATTGAGTGATATAATCTCCATTGTTCATTATCTTGAATCTAGGTTTGATTTTTGGATATCAATTTCTATTATTCATTGATGGATGTTCCCAATGTGGGAGTTATGATATATGATCTTGTTATATAAGGTTGGTGGTTCTGTATAAGTCTGTCCAATTAATATTACATTTATTTGCATGGTTTTTTATTTCCTTCAATGAAATTTTGGAATTCAAATTATTTGTGGATTTGGATTTGAAATTTATTTAACATGATATTTTTTGAATAATTCCCAATTCATAGGCTGTTATTGATTTGGGTTGTGATACAGAATGTGATGGAAATTTGGAACTTTAATAAATTGATATAAAATATTTATTTTATACAAATATATTTAAGTTTTTTGATAACTATGATGTTTAAAAAAAATAATATTTTTATTAAAAACTGATGTCCTGGATTTTGATGAGAAATTATCATAATAAAATTGGAAGTGGGTATTATTTTAAAATAATATTGAAATAATTTCCCATTATTGATTAATTTTTGAGATCATGATTGAATTGGTTGTTTTTAGTTTTT
Organism: Viscum album; assembly: GCA_963277665.1. Taxonomy (NCBI): domain Eukaryota; kingdom Viridiplantae; phylum Streptophyta; class Magnoliopsida; order Santalales; family Viscaceae; genus Viscum; species Viscum album. The sequence goes on along the minus strand of OY728121.1, from coordinate 1,570,768,651 downwards.
GGGGAAACAATTGATGGTATTAAAATTCCCTAGTAATAAATTGACTCTTTAGAACTCTAAAAATTCAATTTCACCAAATTTTATCCCTATTGAGATGTTGATTATTCATATAAGACAAGTGTGTGAGGGACGTGGGTTCACAATTCCCTGATTAGTATTTGACTATATAGGGATCCCAAAAACTATAACTATTTTACATTTTTATGACAAACATGTTTTTTATAATGATTATTTTATATCAATTTAATTTATTGTAAAATTGATTTACACCTGAATTTTGAATTTAAATAAATAATTTTACATTAAATGTCTATTAATACACTATTTTATGTTTTCCATAAATTGAAATGAAAATGATGATTATTTTTTAAATGTGATCTTGTATTACCATGCCAATTTTTTATAAAAATAAAATCATTTTTATTAATGGAGTATCTTATTAAAAGACACATGGTGAGACCCTACTGATATTTTAGCTCAAAATCGGTCTTTTAAATAATGAATTTATAGATATTATTCTTCCATGTTTGATAAAAGATAAATCCCAAGATGCAGGTTGTTGGTGTTGATCTTATAGTCTTGGATTTATATGCCCATTGGGGTATAGGTTTTGTTTCATTTATGGTACCTTGAAGTTGTATTATTTATTTTTCATATACCATTTTGACTTCCGATACAATTTCCTTTGGGTGTCTTTAGATAATACTGATATGTATCATTATCACACACTATTTATGGGAAAAAACTATTCCCATTTATTTCTTGTATGATGATAGGATCATGTCTCCAACCCACGGGGATTTGGAACACCACTCAAGACATGTCGAGATAAGAGTGGGATTCATGGTACCAATGTATCTGGGCCAGTTCATGAAAAGTGATATTGTATATTAATGTTAAGAATCATGAAATTGTATAAGTTTAATGTTTATGAAAAATTTTCAGGACTGCTAAATGTTATTAGAGTACTTTCAAGGGATAATCCCATTATAATTATTATTATATCACTATTGGTGGTTTGGGAAATATGTATAAAGGATTAGTTCTATACCTTTCCTAATGTTGATTAAATTAGTTGAATTACATATCTTATTATCTTATCCGATGGGATAAAATTACCTATTGATCTTTTGTAGCATTTTTCTGGTTAATTTTCTGAAATCCTTTATCCTGATTAATGATATCATGTAGCATCACCCATCAGAGAAAAATGTGAAATAGTGTCCTAGAGGAAACAACTAATGGACCACATCAATAAAATACACTTATATAAGAAAATCTAGTTGAGGTTATAGTTATTGGGGTCCATTACTGAGGTGAAGCACCTTCAATAATTCCTAATCAAACCCAGATGTGGAACAATAGAGGGATGCATCATATATTTCTTCTGACGTGTTGTGTTTTTAGAAGCCAACAACATTTTCAGGTTCATATGATCCTGAAGGGCCAAAGTATTGGTTGAGGAGAATTGAAATTTTGTTTGAGTTCATGGAGTGACTTATTGAATAATAGTGAAATGTACCACCATCATGCTAGATAGTCCATGAAGGAGGCAATTTTAAAATATAGAAATAGAAAAAATGACTAATGTATTAGAGTTTTTGAAATTAAATGTTCATTTGATAGAACAGTTCTATCTAGATTCGATGGTGTTTGCCAAGGCAATAGTGTTTTTTAAACTCGATCATGCCAATATGTACCATCATAGAATATAAAAATATTTTCTATCAACTTCTATAGATTCCACCTAATACTAAATCTAATGTGAAGAGGAAAACTCAACCATTAGAGATGGGGAATTGATCTAATAAAATTTCTCATGTTTTCGTTATAAATAATTCTTCTTATATTGAGGATCTGGATTGAGAATCAATGTTATAGATGTACATGACTTATCTAACATGGTTAATGGGAGTTCATTTTCATCTAGTGGTAGTTCAATGAGTTACATTAAAAGAAATTGAAATGGTGATGATTCTTATGGTGATTCTAAATTGTATGGTTCTTCTAATCCACCAATAAATCCTAGAAGAATCCCATTGATTTTCTACAATAGTGGAATTCCTGGGAACACATAACATTTTTTCACAATGGAACCCATGGTATCTGGTACATATAGATTCTAGGTCCCTTGTGGAAGCTATTTCATGTATATTCTTCTCTTCATAGTGTCACGAGATCAACAACAACAAAAATTACTATGATGAAATTAGATTCCTCTTAGAAAAATGGTTTCTAGGAATAGACCTTTGAAATTAAATTTATTCATGCAATGTAAGATTTTAATGAGGAAGAAGATATATGTCCTCCAACAATGAGTGGTACTACCACTATTCATTCATCATTTGTGACTACTTTATTTGATATTGATGCATTTCATTATTACATTTTAACCCATTTTATTAGTTTTCAAAATATTCTAACGGATCCTATATCATATGTTATAGATAATAATTCACCTACTACAACCTAAAATTTGTGGTTATTTATTTTCATCTTGGGGATTCTCATGATTAAATATCATTTTTATGTGTGATTTTTTGGTTCTCAAAATGAATCCTCTTGATATCATTATAGGTATGTATTTTCTTATTTCTATGAAATATTTAATTGATTGTTATCTTCGGTCGGTCTCCATTACAACACATGTTGGGGTGTGCCAAATCATTTAATGATAGTGTGACCAATGGTTGAGTAGTTCTATACCTCTGTGTCTATATATTGGGAAAGTGAAATCATTTTTTTTCTATAGATATGGACATAGAATCATTGAGTGATGATCTCGCTCAACTTGTCATCAAGTTTCCCTATGTTTTTCTATCTCAATTTTTTTGTCTTCAACTGGAAAGTGAGGTAAATATTTTCATTGATTTAGTTCATTGAATGCTACCATTATGTATTAATTTTTAACATATGTCACCTTCTAAAATGATGGATTTGATGAAATTAATCGATGTTATTATAGAGAAAGAAACCACACGCCAATGTTTATAACCTTAGGAATCACCTATTCTATTTTTTATGAATCATGATGGTTATCTTTTCCTATGTGTTGATTACCATAAGTACAAAAATGTTATTATAATGAAACATTATTTTTTTACATTGATTCATTATTTAATTAAAAAATAAATAGAGGAGAAGTGGTTTTTTATTATTTAGATGGATTTATTTATCACCAATTGATATCAAAATAACATGGAATTCAAAAAAACCCCATTATAAGCCTGTATGGACATTATGAGTACATTTTCACTACATTTGGTCACATCGAAGCTGTTGAGGAATTCATGACCATAATAAAAATTATTTATAATGCTTTTTGTTGATAATTTTTTGTTTTTATTTTTGGGAGACTTCCCTGTTTACAAAATGTATGTGGAGGATCAAGTACGTCAACTAAGAATACATTTGGAATTTTTTAGAAATCTCTTACATCATGATAACATATCTTAATGAAAATTATAGAATTGATATTTTTCATTATTTATACACATGGAGTCAATGCATTGTATTTCATTTTATCCTAAAATGGATAATGGTATTCTGACATTGGAGAAACCATAGAAATGTTTTGAGATTCATAGATTCTTCGGATTTTCTAGATATTATTTTTATTTTGTAAGCTATTTCTATAGGTAGGTTCTTCGATGTATTCTCATTCATGGAAGGTAGAAATATTTTATTAGGATAAAAAATTAACATTTTCATTTGTTGAGATGAAATATCTTTTTACAATTACAATGGTGTTGACTCTTATAGAGGCCATTTGGGTCAATGTTTTGATGGATCTAGTATAGGTGTCAGATGTGTTATTTTGTAGGAAGATCACATGGTAGACAATTGATCTCGGTATCAAATTCTAGAGAATAATATTTATGAAACCAATGAACTTGATCTCGTAGTAATGATTCGATCATATATGAGTTTTTGGCTGATAATTTTTTTGGAAATGATTGTCATTTCATACAACTAAAATAGTCCAATTTAGGTCTTCTCTCAAAAATATTTTAATCTCTATCAAATCCATCGGGTTTCATACACTAATTTAATTTATTTCAACATTTCTATTAGTCTATGGAAAGAGATTGTTTATTATAATTATTTTAGTAGGAAATATCTGAATGAGGCTATGAAATAATTATTTTAATAGTAATAATTTATTGATCCTTTCACTAATGTGCATAACATTGTTCATGAAATAGTAGATGATGTTACTTTTTCCTATTTTTCAGTTGATCTATTATCCTCTTGATAATATTCCTCTAGAAAAATACCTTGAGGATGAATACTATGTAATTAAGATCATTTATTATGTTGGATAGACCATTATTGATTATTCTTTATCCTCAAATGGTATCCATTGATGATGGTCCTAATAGTTTCATATTTTTCAGTGGGAAAATATGTGATGAGGGATTGGAATAATTTATTGTGGGAAGTGAAACTAGGAACAATAATGTTGTTCATTTAAAAATATTGTTTATTTGGTTGTTCAAAAATAATAAATGAAACATATATCATTGTTTAATATTGTAATTGATGTTAACTATACAATGATAAGCTCTAGAAACATTTGGGTTTTAATTACCCACTAATTTTCCAAAATTGATTTGTGATGCTATCTTAATGAATATGTTGTTAGGGTTTGTAGATACCCAGAAATGAAATAATTTTATATGGTTTTTGACCAAAAGGCCTTCAGAATCAGATTACATATTAATAATTTTTTATACAACCAATATTGTTCTGTAGGATAATATTTATATGACGAACATTTTATAGTTCCATATATTCAATATGCTATAATATATGATAGAGTAAAGGTTTTACTTATCTATTTTCATGTTTCCATTAAGATCCACTAGGATTTTATGTTTATTTTATTACATCATCCATTGAAACTCAGGTTTCCTAACATAGAGTGAATCATGGATTTTTTATGATATTCTATAGGCGTATTTCTTCATATATTGCTAGGAATTTGGATGACCTTTCTGGGTTGGTTGAGATTTCCTACAGAAATAATTACCGGTTTGCAATAATAATTACTAATTTTGATGTCTTGTATAGCAGACCATATAAATAGCTTTTGCGTTGGTCATATATTTGTGAATGTTAAATGAGGGGACAAAATTTGTTTCAAGAAACAAATTTTTATTATTCAAATCCTTATATAACATTGGAAGTACATGACTAGTATAAGACTTCTTCTAATTATCATCAAACATCTTTTGAATTTTTAATTGGTGATCAGGTGTTTTAGAATGTTTCCCCTGGTTATGGTGATCAATGTCTTTAAATTATGTTGACAAATTATCCTCATTTCTGGGGAATTTGACTATTTTTAGTAGGTGAGGAATGTGTATTTGTATTTTGAACATCAGATACAATTGTAGATGATACAAAACATGATCTATGTATTTTTTAAAATTTATTTCTAATCCATATCATGATCTATTATTGTGTAATCATGAAATTGAGTATAATAAATGAATTTCTAAGAATCCAGAATAGATATTTGATTATAAAAACAAGAATGTTCATTGGAATATGATACCATTGGTTTTTGTTTTATGGATTCACTTTTCTGATACTCATGAGTCATGAGAGATAGTGGAACTGATTGGAGATCAGTGGCCTCATATCGATGTCATAGAGAATCCTTGAGATGATTTTAGGGGAAACAATATTTTATAGGGTTTGGTGGTTGTATCCTAGTTTTACATTTTTATGGTACTATTTTTACCAATATTTAATATTACATTAATTTGGGTCCACCATGGGATGTTTCATGTAAAATGATATAAATGATATAAATTTTTATGATTTTCCGAGTTGGCACATGGTCTTGCAAATATATGCATCCAACCTAGGGAAATAGTACAATCCCAAATATTGGGGGATTTCATGGATGACTGATGGATGTAAAAACATTTCTCCAAACTTGTAGAAACCATACACCCCATGAGAGGGGTACATATTTGTGATTCATAATTTTTTTAACTGTGCTTCTATTTTTTACTATGGTTTAGACTGTGATTTTTATTTCCTATAAGGTATTAAAAAAATCTCAAAAGCCCATTTTTTCCTTCTTCTTGGCCATTTATTTTATTTGATTTTTTTTGATTTCATAGAATCTCTCAAGAAAAAATTTTGTCTCTTATATACTACTACCAATAAAGATCATCATGTGATTAATCTCTATTAGTGTTTCTACTAATATTTTTTCTCATCTTCCCTCTTCTTCCCTCCTCCTTAGGTTTTAATATATTTCTTTTTTAGATATATAAACTCAATTTTTTAGATCATGAATCTAGGAAAGATTCTATGGTATATATTGTTTTCATTCTTCAGTGGTGTTTCAAATTACAGTTGATGTGATACCTAGACTGATGATCTATGTTAGGGGTTTCCATATATTTTTGACCAAATAATATATACCTAAATTTCTTATTGGTGTAGATTTCATTAAATTAACATTTCAAAATCAAATTCATTGTGTATTGGGATTCATAATTTATTCATTATTTTTTTGGAAAATCCCCATTTTGTATTTGAATTTGAGATATGGGTTTTGATTTAAATTTTTATAGAAATAGTGAAATTTATGAAGTTGATTGGAAAATTTTTTATTGGGGAAAAATGGGATAACTATTCTGATTTGAACAATTATTGGGTTTTTCTAGGGAAGAAAATAATTAATTGATTAAAACTCTATGATTTGGTTTTTAAAGATAAATTGACATATTGAAAATGGAAATGGGGATATTTGATTTTAAAAAGTTTCGAATTAATTTTCACATTATTTCTTATTTTTTAGAAAATAAAATCCTAGGTTGGTAGTGACTAATTCGGGATAAAAACCCTAGGATGTGAAGTCCTTAGAAAGGGATTAATTCTTTATAACTATATGAATTACATACATTAGAAAATAAAATTCCCATGCGAGTGTTTATTGGTCCGCTCTAGATTGTTTTTGATGGATGTTTGTACATATTACCATTATCGCTATTTGAGTGTGTGAGTATCCTATATATAGGAATTACCATACCTCATGGTAGATGATCCAGTTTCTTATTTTCGTTATTTTATTTTTTTTCAATTTATTAAAAAAGTTCATTACACAATCCTTGGGAATTTATATTAAGTTTTTTATATATAATTTATATTAATTTATAGTTTGAATGTTTCCACCATTTTAAATGAACATAATAATTTTTTAAAATACTCTATTTTTAAAAAAAATCTTATTTTATTTAAAATTGAAATATTTATTTTGGTTTGTTAATGGGGTATCATATTATGGAACACATGGTTAGACCCAACATGGCTATTAGATCACACTCTAACTTTGCATATAATAATTTTTATATTTCCTTTTACCAGGTTTGAGAAAAGGGAATGCACAATAGGGAGGTGGTAGTTATTGATCATTTTTTTCTAGGAGTTTTGTGTCCATGGGAGTGGGTCTTTTTTTTCTTGACTTTAAATTTCCACATGGGTTCACTTTTTCAGTTTTTCTATACATTTTTAACATTTAGTACAGTCTCAACCGAGATTATTCTTTTAGAATTATGATATGTATATGTTTCATCATATTTTTATATGGGAAACTCATACTAGGTATTATCTTATCTGATGCCAGGTGCATTTCTCTTCCTATGGTGATCGAGGACATACTTATGGACATGCAATGATCATATCATTTTTTTTGGTAATAGGTTATCTAGGCCGGTTAATGTTGAAATATTTAAAATATATATATAACATGACATATTGGATTATTATATAAATATAATGTGAAAAAGAGGACCATATCTGGTTTGGAAGATATATTCCAATTAGATCCACATATTTCATTGGAAAAAATAACAATCTTCAGCACTTATGAATTCCACTATAATATCATGTATGGGTCACAATTTATGAATCCCCCAAAACCCGAAACTAATAAAAACATGGCATTTGACCATTGAAATCACCATGTAATCACACAATATCTCCACAAACCAATAGATGTTATTATTATTATTCATTTTAATCATTTCAATTAATGTATCCAAATTTAAAAATCACTATACATCTTTTTTACAATCCAATTGTCAGAAGACTCCCTCAATATTCTCTGGTAAAGATAAATATTATAATGATTGTAAGAGGTGAGTTAATAAAATTTTGTTTAAAAGATGAATGAAAAATGAATTTAAATGATCTATTCTCAACACCCTATAACACAAAATAAATTCTCACTTCCAATAATGTGATATAATTCCAAATAATTTCTTAATTTGAGATAATTATTTAAAAAAATTATTTTTTTGATAAAAAAGATCATTTCTATACATTGGGTACTCAGAGATTAAAAAATATCAAATTAGTAGTATTAATTTAATTATGTATGAAAATTATAAGTAATCATTTATATGTCTCAAGATAAAATGTCACAAAAAATGAAATTGGATTAATTTGTAAATTATGAAACTATTATAGAAAATATCAATAGAAATATGAATTAAATCCCATAAATTAAAAATTAAGATGAATAAATAATCTTCAATTATTTAATTTAAGTTATATATTTTGTTCTAATTTTCATTGAAATTATATCAAGGTTTCTTGCATGATTATATATATATATATATATATATATTAAGTGATTCGATCATTAGAGAAGTTGTACATGAATTCATGAATAATTTGGTTAGTGAATTTATTAATTGTTTTTCTATAATGCTGTAAAAAAGAAATCATTCAATACATATCATTATAATTTTATATAAATGGAATTACAATGAAAATATTTCAACTACTCAAAAAAATATTATCCACTTCAGATATTCAATTATTGGAGATAATTGAAAATTATAAAAATTGATACGCAATAGGGTTTAAAAAATAATAATATTTACCATAAATTCGTATTCATCCATTATAATAACTAACAACATTAATTAATTAATAATTATTTATTAATAATCCTAATTTTTAAAATTATTTTCATGACTACTTTTTCATTAAATTTTTCTATAATCTCATTTTATATATTTGGAATACGATATTTAGAAATGTTGACAGATAAATGAAATGGTAATTTTTTATAGGAACATATCGAAAAAAAATTCAAGTCACATGATCAATTACAACATAATTTTAATTCAATTAGAGCATTGTTTCCTAATTTCAACTCTCACAACATAATAGTAGTAAAAAATATTCAAAATTATTTGGAAATAATGAGGCTAATTTCCACATAGTAGTTAATATATTAGTTATTGAGTATTATATTAGACAATCTAAATTTTTGAAACAAAATATGAATAAAAATATGCCACGTTATAATAGAATCATTATGTTAGGGGTTATGATAGATCATACAACCCTTATATTATAAGGGGCATGACGTAATCGATATATGATAAAAATAGAATAACACATTCTAATGAATCACACAATCATTTCTTATTATATATTATGTTCTCAAGTATGAATATGATTAATTATATGTTATAGAATAATAAATTATGAAATCAAAATTCTATGTATAAGTATCATGAAATGGATTCAATTATAGTAACATGGTTTTTGAATAGTAATATTCTGAATTATTTGTAGGAATATTTATAGAGAAATGTACTGACACAATGTGAAATTATGAGGAAATGGGTGTAGATAATTAATTAAATTACAAGAAAGAAACAATTTAACTCTTAAAAAATAGATCTGATCAGAAATCATAAGAAATAGATGAGTCTAGAATCTTGTATTTACCCTGGGAGGGACACATAGATTGTCAACGTGAGGCTTCTATGGGAAATTCCACCCATGGGAAAACCCATAAATAAAATAATTATATATTGTTGTTTTTTATTGAATTCCAATTCAAATAACTATCAAACTGGGACTCAGATTGGAAATTTGTGTCCACTATTGAGTTTGGAATGTACTGTTTTACCAAGGTAGAAGATAAAATAAGTGCAAATAGAGGTTTCATTTTGACGGCCATTGGTTGGGGTTTCATCATTTTTAAGAAAATAAACACTTAACTATTTAAGAATAGGGTTAGAACCTTAATTATCACTTCCTCTCTCTCCCTATATCTCCCTCCCTCACACTCTCTATGCCCACAAATCTCTCTCTAATATTTTCATCGACCATTCAACTACAGATCATGGGATGATCGAAGTAGTATTGCTGGCATGGGCATTCATCAACAAAAAAAATGAATCGATTTAGGATTCTTATTATTTTTATGCTACATTTTCAATTCCAAGTTTGATCCCTTAATTCATTGAAGATAATGAAGATGAAAAAATTAACATGTCCATTTACCTATCTTAGTCTCGAATCAGTTTTTTATCTCAAAATCCTTTTATTTTCATGGATTTCTCCACTCCTTTTTTTGAAACATTTATTTACCTTCATATCATTGATCAATGTCTAGTGTTGTGATGGTCTCAACACAAGGTTCCTCATATCCATTTTTTGACATGATATCGGGCCACTAGAGGAGTTGGTAATATATGTGGATGATGTAGGATATCGATCTCTAGAACGGATGTGTCAGAAAGATCTTGGAAGAGGCGGCGATGCAATATGCGAGTGATCCAATAGTGGGTGTGAGGATACATGTGGCGACTATTGAGAACCAGAGTTGTGGGTGATTGATGTTGTATGAGGCATAACCAGTGGCTGTGTGTGCAGCATCAGGGGCCATATGAGGTCAGAATGGGGTCAAATCATGAAGATGGTAACCACGATAGAGGGGTCATGACGCGCAACCCGAGGCGGCAACAACCCACATGACATGGGTTATCGTAGTGGTGAGGAGAATAGGCCAGCTGCCCCAAACAAGGGCATGTAGACTAGGCCACAGTTTGAAGGCCCAGCCACGTGGATGGCCGAAAGGCTGGAGATGCAATCCAGGCAGGCCTGGGTGGTCTGCCGTAGGTGGAGGTGTCTGGCTGTTTTGGGAAGTACAATCCCAAATTAGACATAAACACCTCCAAACATCCTTATCTTATATTCCATTAGTCTGTTAGACACACCATCTATTGGCACATGTACCTCTCATAGATACAGATATTCATGAAATATTTTGGGGCTTTTTAGTTGTTATACCGTTTCATGGTTGCAAATAAAATATAATTATTAATAAAAATAACATACTTATCATTATTCAAAAGTATCTTAATAGACTTATATTCTAAATAAAATGTTCATTTGATATTTCATCAGTAGAGACATGACCCTGGTCGTTGTGGGGAATTTTCGATAATAAATTTGGTGTTTTAAACCAATGTTGAGGTGTGGGATCCATGAGTCCCAGTTCCCATGTGTTGTGGTGAAATATATATTTTTCACCTGTTATCCATTCTCGACGAATGAGTAGTGCAGATCTTGGGTTTTTTCTAGAGGATCATAATGACGTAATCCATATAATTTGTTTCGGGATAGAGGCATGGGAACCATGGAATGCATTTGGAGAATAATGTCATGTCTTAAAACTTTTCAACTAGAGGACTATTTGGGGGGATTATATATTTGATCATTTGTGTTCATTCATAAGGATAACAACAGTGTGTTCCATTTGAATGTAAAAATAAATTTCATGAAAAAAATAAATGGGAAATATGATAGTAATTTAATTGGAAGGTCCTTCTCTCGCTTTTGAAGAGAACCCTTGTATTTGGTTAGTATCTACCCTAGAGGGAGTAGAGAAGATGTATGAAGAGATGATGTCAAATTATCTAGGCCATTGAAGAGGCATGCCTGGGAAAATAAGTTTTTTTCCTCTCTAATTAATGACTCCCACCACAAGCTCTTGGGATTTTGAATAGTTATGAAATTTACACTGGTATTACATTGGAATTCCTAGGTGTACATTATCATAATATAGATCCTGCAGATGTCTAGGTACAAGGCCTAGTGATTAGGGTGGGTTACATGTCATCTGGGCCCCACACCCACTATGAACCACTTTAAAAATCGTATATATCTCATATATTCTTCTTCTGGACTTATACTTTGGATCACAAGTATCGTATACTGAGTGTTCTCCCTCATGGAACATGATGGTTCCTTCTATAATGGCTTTTGGGATACGATACGCGATGTTCCAAGTGTGAAGCCCCTCCTGGGCACCGCCCGATGGTTGTGATGGTTTTTTCTTGGAGGTACCATCCAGTAGGGATGGAATGAGATCCTTTGTTTTATCCAAGAGGTACCATCCATCAGGAATGAACATTGTTCTTTTGTTCTCTCTGAGAGGCACTATCCAGCTAGGATGGCAAGTGACCCACAATGCTTTCTGAGAGGTTCCATCCTTAGGGATGTCCAGTGTTCCTTGGTGGTTTCTGAGAGGTACCATCATGAAGGGATAACCATAGTTCCTCAATTATTTTCTTAGAGGTACCATCTACCATTGGTTGGCAGATAAGATCCATGTTTACGTATAGCTAGGCTGGGATGTTTTCCCCAATGCATGTTCTATGTTTAACACTAGCTGCTATGGGACGTGGTCCATGATGGTAGTTTTGGGCTTCGCTCATGTAGGGCTAGGTAGTGGGTCTCATCTAAAACCATGTGTTCATAAGTATCCTCCAACTAGTCCAGTTAATGGATATCTTATTACTTCCCGGTGAATGTCCCCCCACCCCTCGATGTACTAGGTAACATATACCTAATGACAAGAGTGGAACTATCCTACAAGGATGGGCATGGGTCCGTTACCTTGACACATGATCTATTTACTTTTTGACATAAAAAGATTACTTTCATTGATGTAAAATTGGACTCTCAATGAAGAGTGATTATTTTCTCACTAAGACTTATCCTTGTAACATGACCTAAAATAGTGAGGGTGAGACAGCACCACCCAATGCATATAGTATCAAGATACTGTGATTGAGTACCTTTTACATTATTTTTTGAGAAGATGTGTGTGATAATTGGACTTGAAGGTGGTTACGTCATGGACTGTGGGATTTTCACATTCTTTGGTTGGGAATTGATATGTATATACCATTAATCTCTTATTTGGGTATATTTATTGATAACACACACACATATATATATTCTATTTCTAGTAGACACTCCGTGGGATTTGGTTACTCTCATCCCTTCATATATGAAGATGTGCAGGGTATACCACCTACTTTATGGATTTAGCTTCTAGTTGTTGGATGATCATACTCTTTTAATATATTTAGTGATGACTTGATAAGAAGTTAATCTTCTCACAATTTATAGTTCAGTGTGATTGGATGAGCTTACTTCAGTCCTTCTATGGGATGATATGTACAATTTTAATTTTCCATGTCCAAACTACTACTCCCCTTGAGTAAATATTTAAATTCTCCAATGAACCTTCACGGAATCCTACAGATTATTTTTATACTCACCCATGCATGGAAATAACATGTACATGGTGTTCCTTTTCTGTTGACAGACATGATTATCATGACATTAGAAAATATTATGGATAAAGGGTTCTTGGAATGCATGTGATATTTGTAGCCTAGGATCCATGTGTGGGGCTCTCTAAACTATTTTACTTTTCCCAAAATGTAGGGTTGTGATACTTTTCTGGTTGGGTGTGTATTTTTACACTTTTCCCTTTCAATTTAAATTTATGTAAATGAACATATTCAAGGTTGATACTATTTTAGATTTCTATTATTTAAGTTTTTTTATCTTTTTCCCCTTTTCTCTTCTCTTTTACATTATGGTTTATGCCTATGGGTGTGTAAATGTTCATATGAAAAATACCCCTTATGGTTTTTCCCTTATGCACTTATCACCACTAGCTATCCTATGGAGGATATATTGGGATAGTTGCATCGCACGCCTCTACATGGGTCAGGTAGTGAAAAAGTGGTATTAGAGGTTATTTAACCAGTGGGATATTTTTCGGAAATTCCCCTAAAATGACTTGGATGGGTTTAGAGAAATTGATTCGATATTCCATGAGAGTGACTCTTAGGATCGGGATTCTAGTGATGCAATGGGATGTAGATGTATCCATTCACATAGACCCTAATTAACCGCTTGTCGACATGGAACCCTAAGACAGTTATTATAGGGAATAAAAGTAAATGCATCATATAGGACTGAGTATTTAATTTTCCATCTTGAACCATCTCCCCTTTATTGTTGTTGATATATATTTATTCTCAAATCGTCTCCATTCTACATGATAATATTCCAGATGTCTCTGTGATGAATGCTAGCCAGCATAATAGGTCTAGTTCATGATGACAAACCTATGATAAATGAGGCGTCCCTTCAAGTCCCATCATGTGATCCCATTATTCTGGTCAGAAGGTAGTAGCACCTCCTCTAGTTGAGCAGAGGATATCCCCACTAGAGAAGGCATGGGATGTGGAAGGCTGAGCACACTTTTCAAGATATATCACCAATGAAATTTGAGGTTCCACAGTAAAACAATCCCTTAAAAAATAGTGGTTTTTTCAAGAGTCGGTGGAATGGTTATTCTGACTCATACAAACATTGAAAGATCAGAAGGTAGATTTGGTAGCAATTTATTTCCACGAAGATGCTGGGAATCAGTTGAGCAAGGTTTCTGAGATACTTGATGAGTGGGAGATCTTACTAGATGACTTATAACAGAGAATTTGTGAGAATTACTACCCATCATTCATGTGCACAATTCGACATCAGGAACTCTTGTTGTTTTATCTGGGAGTGATAATGGAAGTTGGGTACATGACATGTTTCAAAGACCATGCATCTTCTATATATATACAAGATCCTTGATGGATAATTCTGAAAACAGAATATTGATATGTTACTCCAAATAGTAATTTGTTCCATTATAGTGCCTTTGTGCATCCCCACACATGTCGTGGTTCTAGAGTAAGCATAGCTGACAGAGAAAATTTTGTTCGAGAGATGCCATACAACTGGTTGTGGCAGTGAGACGAATAGATATGAGATTTTTTCCAATGAGATAATATTATAGTCGATAAGATATCAACTCAGGAAGCCTCCCCATAATCTCTCTCATTCATGTAGTCGTATGGTGATGAATAAACGTAGAGTGAAGTGAAAATATAGGTAGGTCAAGTGTTATTCTTGCGACATGAGAGGTCACATGTAATGAGACTTCCTGAGCATATGTGATAACAACACTATGTTATAAGTATATGGAACACTAGGATAGATATAATTCTGTGATCACAGTTGAACCCAGGTAGGTGGTGTTGGCAGTGGAACAAAATGTGATGGAGGTGGGGGTTGACATTATGAGGTCTTTCCACTTCTTCCTGGAAGCCCATGATATGATCAAGAATATGGAATCATGGAATGTAAAAAGGATCAATCTTTAGATATATATTATCCTGCAGAGAATGAGATTATAAGAGGTACACCCTGTGTCATTTCTACTTTTTTCAGTAGAACATGTAAAACACTATGTGATGTAATCTTTTATCCCAACTCGTTTCTTGATGATTTATTAGGGTAACTTGATTTGTCAATGTAACTCTATGTCAGTGTTGTTCGAAGTAAATTTGAATACACGAAGAAGAGGGGTCCTTCCACCCTCTTTATGCAATTTTGTGACGTGATAAAACCATGAGGGAGAGTCAATTCAAACCATAGTGGATAATATCAAGGAGTGGTGGATGGGTACCTCAATCTTGTCCATTCAGGGAGTGGTTAGGTGATGGAGTGTCGGAGTAGGTCTTTGAATTTCCATTGGAGGGTTCCTACATGACACTTTTTGTTTGGTATATTGATAGTGGATGTAACAGAGTATCTATATTGGGGATTACTATCCTTCCTAGAGAGGAAAATACACATGGGGTATTCCATGTTCGTTATTTTTCTATTCTCTTTAGGTTGTATGGGATTATTACCATTCCCTAATCATTAGTACCTTGCATGATCAACATCAACACTGATACAATAGTTTTCAACATTCGGTCATGGAGAAGAAGACCCGATGAATAGAACTCCATGACTCACTATGTGGTGATGACAATGGTATCCATATATCTGAGAATGTGGAGACACTACCTTCTAGAAGGGTTCATTGTGGTTAGTTTAGGCCACTTGATTCATAGGAACATCTTCTCCCAGAGATAATTGTACTTGAGGCAGCACTGCTAGATAAACATCTTATAGGAATTTTACTCCATGATATTATATTCTCCAAAAATAGGAAACATTTTAGTAGATTCCTATAGTGTGAAGTCATAGGCTCACCTAGAGCAAGGGATTTCAGAGTATTTAGCTTCCATACGGTAGACCCTAGTGGTGTAGGAGGGTAGAATTTTCTTCATTCGATGGTGTTTCATCCTTCGCTTCTTTATTGAGTAAGGGTGTCTATATTGAAGAACATCGACTATGAAACCATGGGGGTCTTGATATCAATAGGTGTTTCACCATATAGATATTTTGAAATAGGGAATCATGGGATGCTATTCTACAGACATGTAGTTATTCTATTTGTGAAGTGGGATGTAGAGGATCAGTCAGAAAGTAATACAGTCCATTATTATCATTAGGCCATTTCAGATCATGATAAGAGATGGTGAGGTTGCCTAATAACCTGATGTAACCCTAGTACTTGATTTGTGTGAAGGATTTCTGCCACCTATCATCAGTGAGAAGATACATTAATTTTCTTATGCCAACCATCAATAGGATCAGACCTCACAATGATGAAACATACTTTTAGATTGTGTGTTATGAAAGCATGAATTATATATGTTTTACATAATGCGAGAGAGCTAGTTGTGAGAACTATATTGCATGTTGTTTCGGTATTTTTGATTTTCGAGGATGAAAAGTGTGAAGAATTTAATTATGTAGAGACCTAATTTTTATGTTGTAATATTTTGAAACATTTCTAAGAATATATTATAGAACTATGAAAAAAGAGGACATGAATTTTTGTGGCTCGATATGCCCAGAATTAATTATAAGAATATTATGTTTTTTTATAGAATGAATGCGATTTAAATGGGTTATCTCTTAAATTTTATTTCAGATCATATATATTAGGACACAATTGATTATGAAACATGGTTTTCACCAGTGGAAGGAAATAACAATTGTTGGTGCTGGACTTTTGTGAGATAATTCACCATAGGGAAAATAGTAAATAAAATAATTAAACACAATTGATTTATCTCAAACTCTATATAAAATATCTTTTGATTATCGACCAAGATTGGAAATTTGTGACCAAATTTGAGTTCATAATATGAAGAATTTCTTATATGGGACATAAAATGAGTGGGCATAGTGGTTTCATTTTTTCAAACATTGGTTGGGGTTTCTGTGTTTTTATATATTTTAACACGTTTGTGTTTAGGATTATGTTAAAACCTATAATTATCACACACTCTCTCTCACCCTTTGTCTACCCCCACTGATATATCTAATATAATCATTGACATATAAATATTTTTTTGGTGGATCGATGTGGAGGCTCTTGTAGGTGCGTTCATCGATGATGAATGAATTGAGGTAGGATTATTATTGATTTTTGTTCCTCAATTATCAATTCTATGTAATATTCATGAATTATTTGTTTAATCCCATTATTTATAAATTTAGGAAATTGGAAAATGAACATTTCAATAATCTGATATCCATATTGAAATCCTTTCTATCTAAAAAACCATCCATTATTTGGATTTCTTCGCACTTTTTTTGGACACATTAAGTGATCGTCAGATCATAGATCAGAGGATGGCTGTGTGAAAGACTTTTCAGAAGGATCATCGATTCATTTTTTAATGAAAATTAGGCAACCAGAGTACTCAATATGACATGCATAAGAACTGTTTTTTTATCACTAGTACGGTGGCCCATGATTTTGAAGGGGTAGAGGCGGTTGTGCGCCAGGGGTGCTGGGAGATGGGTTAGGGTGTTGCGGTATGTGGTGGTTGCATAGCTATGACACATCAGATGTGTGAGGCATTTATAGGGTTAATTAGTTGTTGGGAGTGTGGCTTCGACATCCAGGTGAGGCCAAAGCCGGGTCCCAGTTGGTGGCCAGTGGCTAGACAACCGAAGAACGGGAGACATAGGCGTCTGGGTGCACGACCCCAGGTTATAGTAACCCACACAACAAGAGTAGCCACGATGAAAAGGAAAATTGTCCAAAAGGCCAGGTCGGGGGCATGAAGACTGAGTCATGTTAAGATGGCCAGGCTGCGTGGCTATTTTGGGGTTCGACGATGAGAACTCGGCCGACCATGGTAAGCTAGCCCATTAGTGGGGTCCGTCCGTATGGCCAGACCGACCCAATATGGATATAAACACCTTAAAATTTCCTTCTCTCCTAAACCATGGATCTATTTGACACTCCATATATGGCCATAAATACCTTTGTTCGAGATATATCATTTTATACATGTTTGTGACATTTATGTCTCGGTTTTGTTTCTTCGTTTCACCAAAATTCAATGTTTGATATTAATAAAATAAATATTATTACTGAGAAAATTTCTATTTGACCACTATTCTAAATGGGATTTCATTTTGGCGCACCATTAGTGGTGGTGAGACTATGGTCTTTTTATTGAATTTTTAGGACTACACACGTGTTTTTTAAAGAGATGTAATGTTGAGGGCCCCATGAGGCTCAGTTCTCATGTGGTGTAGTAAAATGAATATTTTTCACCGGTTATCAAATTTGGAGAAATGGGTATTACTTATCATGTGTTTTACAGAAAGGATCAACATTACATGACATGTATAATTTGTTTTGGAACCAATATGTGGTACCCATTGGATGCCTTTTGAGTGAATGCAACAACATAGAACTTTTCTTCTGGATGTCCATTTTGAGAGATTATATAGTGGATGATGCGTTTTTTTCACAAGGATTGAAACAGTGTGATCAGTTTGGACATTGAGATCCGAATTCCAAATCTCAATAAGTATGGAAGCATGAATTGAATATAAGTATATTATCATTCTCATTTATTTGAAGAGATCTCGCATATTATGTTAGCTTCGATTCTTATGACAGTGGAGAAGATGTAGGTAGAGATTTGGTCAAATATTCTGGGATACTGGAGAGTCATGTCTATGAAATTAAGGTTTTGTTCTTTCAAATTAACGACATGTGTCATTCACTTCTCAACATTATTACTAGTCATGACTTGTAATCTTGGAGAACACATGCGTGCCTACAGATACATGGTCACAATTTAGTACCTGATATTGGGTTGGTACACATCATCAAAATGATGTAGTGTCACATGTCGTGTGGGACCGACATGCAACATGAACCACATTACAAATAATCTATCTCTCATATCTTCTTCTTTTGGACCCATTTTTGGCTCGCGGGTAGCCTATCTTGAGCTTCCAAACACATGGAATGTGTTGGTGCCCTCTGTAGTAGATTCTATGATATGATGTGAGATTTTCAGGGTGTGACACCTATCTAGGGAAACACCTGATGACTGGAGCAGTTTCTTCAAAGAGGTACCATCCAGTTGGGATGTGAATTGCTATTCGATACACTCCAAAAGTTACCATCTAGAAGGGATGGCTAGTGTTCCATTTTTCTTTCCAGGAGGTACCATCTAGCATGGATGACTAGTGATCCTTGATGACTTCTGAGAGGTACCATATGACATGGATGACCAATATTATTTAATGCCTTCTGAGTGGTATAATCCAAAAGGGGTATCTGGATTTCCTTGATGCATTTTCAAGACGTACCATCAAGAAAGAAAGGCTAGGAATCTTCCACGTTTACCTCTATATAGGCAGATAAGTTGTACGTGATGGAATTTGCAGGTATCCATCTACTTGGGCTAGGAAGTCTTCCCCTATGGCAGTTTTTGGTTTTACATCTAACTACACTAGGAAGGGTTCCCTGATGGTTGTTGTTGGATTCCCTAAATCGATGATAGCTAGAGGGTCCCATAGAAGAATCATTTTGGGATGTACCCAACATTTGGGATTGGTAGTGGTTCCCCATCAACTTCTAGGTGATGATCCCCCTTAGGTACTAGGGAATTGATACTCAATTACAAGAGTAGAATCCTCCAGATTGGTTAGGAAAGGGTCCTCAACTTTTAGATATGATCTATCGAATGTGTGACATAATGACGATTCTTTATTTGATGTACATTTGGACTCCCAAGGAAAATTAATGATTTTCCCCTGAAGACACAACCTTGTTGCTGAACCTAAAACCATGATGTTGAGACACTACCACCCATAGAGGATAGTGTCTTGGTCCGATGATTGAGTCCCATTGTCATGTAGTTTAGAGCATATGAGTGGGATGCTTGGCATTGATGGTGGTTTGTTTTGGTATTGTTGGATACTCACGTTATTAGGATGAGTTTTGATATAGATATTCCCTTACACTATTATTTGTGTTTCATTATTAAGGATATACAAACACACATATATATATATTTTATTTTATTTCCAGTACCCACTCCATGGGTATTGGTTACTCTCCTTCAAATATAGGAAACACTGTTTGACGTATGCCATGTGATTTCCATGATTAGATTCTAATGGTTGGAAGATCCTACTCTCCAACTAATGTTAGAAAAGACTCGACTAGATTTTCATACACACACCATTTCTAGATCCCTATTCTTGGATGAGCTTACTTTATTATCTTCTTAGATTGAGGGTACTCTTTTATTTTACATTGTTATATCTACTTCTTCCTTCTTCAATACATCATTTTCTTCTCCCTTGATCCATTGTGGAATCCAACTGAGTATTTTTATATTCACCACTTCTTGGTATTTTCTCACACATTTTGTGCCCTTGCAGATGACAAACATGTTGATCTGGACACCATAAGATCTTGAGATATATGGTGATTGGACAACATGTGCTGGTGCGATATTGGGATCCAATATTGGGGCTGTCACATTTATTCTACATTTACAGGTGTTTCCTGGTTGTGAAACAATTCTATTTGGGTGTGTATTTTTTTCCTTTTCCCTTACAGTTTAATTTTCAATAATAGTTTAGATTTGTGGTCGATGCATGTTTGGTTTTCTTCTATTACAGTGTTTAATCTTTTCTTTTTTTTTTCTGTTTACTTTTCCATTGAGTTTTTATCATTTATTCTAACATGTTCATAGGAAATGTCATATATGAGTTTTTATTTCCTTCAACACTAGTCACCAACCTCTATCCTATAGAGGCGGGAGTGGGGTAGTTGTGGCTCTAGCCCATCATGGATTGGTTCATGACATCAATTAAAGGACTATTAAATATGTAAGGAGCCAAAAATTTCCATGTATTTTTTTTATTAAATGTGACTTTTTTGAGTCCGTGAAAATTGACGACACGTTAATCCGAGTCCTGGAGTGCCTGGAATGAATTTATGAACTATATTTCGGGTACATTCAGTAAATATGCGAGCTGGATTTTCTATCTTTTGAATTGGTGCATAGAATTGAAATCTGAGTACACTATTGAAATCACACCATTGGTATTCGCTTACGGATACTTTCACCTCGACAACAGTTGGATGAGGTTGAAAGTCAAATTTAGGGTAATTCATGAGAGAATAATTTAAAAAAATGTGTAACTTTTTTATTTTATTTGATTGAGCTTCCATGTCGATGTTTAATAGGTGGGGAGCACCTTAAATAAACCTCCCATGAGAGGTTATGGTGGTGGGAACCACCTTAACTAACCTCCCATGAGATGTTATGATGGTGGAAAAACCCCGAGGATTGAATCCTCTTGAACTCCCTATTATGTGGTGAGAAACCTCTTGAGCTTCCCCAATTAATTGTCCCAACCCCATTCCATAATTAATTTATCCAACCCACCGACTCAATTAATTAATTATTCCATTTTGAAATTATACCAACAAATTTTTTTATATTGGCTACCCTTTTCTTTTTGGTGTGTTGGTGGAAAATAATCATTCGAAAAGGTGGGAGTAAGGGAGAACTTGGAGGAACACATCCTCCAATGAAGAAAACCAAAAGTAATGCTTCTCCATCGACGAATTATTCTTCAAACTCTGTCAATGGATCGCCAATGAGGAACATCTCCACCGACGACTGAGTCGGACTGGACTCGAACCCACTTCGACCCATTTATGCATTTTCGGCCACATCATTGGCACCTTATGTCCAATTGATGAACTGTCAGTGGTGATGGAAACCTTGGAGAGAGACAATCCCTTTGTTATACCCCACTAGAGATTTGGTTAATGTTGGGAAATGGTTGTGTTGGATCGAGCACGAATCCAACCTGGCCATTGGGACTAAAAGGCTAATAACATATAGACCGGTTGTCTGATTGACGCACTATATGTTGTGTTGAGACCCCTATTATGGGTAGGTCCTTGAGATACTTCTTAGTGGGACTTCGTGGATATTGGAGTATCAACCAGTAGTATGGGGAGAAGACTCTCCTAGAGACAAGCAAGCCTAGTGCGAAAACGTAGTAGCTGGTTGTGACGAGAAGACTGACAAGAGACCCTGTGTAGGTCAGCTTCTAGCGATACTATGTGGGTCAGCTTCTAGCGATCCAGAGTGGGTGAGCTCCTAGCGATCATGTGTGGGTCTGCTCCCTGCGATCTTGTGTGGGTCATCTCCTAGAGCTCTTGTTTGGGTAATCTCCTAGAGATCATGTGTGGAACAACTCCTAGCGATCCTGCGTGGGTCAGCTTCTAGCTATCCTGGGTGAGTCAGCGCCTAGCAATCCTATGTGGGTCAGCTCCTAGCGATCTGGTGTGGGTCATCTCGTAGATGTTCTATGTGGTTCAGCAGCAGAGCCTCTTAACGGAGTAAGATGATTTAGTAGCTATAAATAATCATCTCTACTACCATAATTAAGTTATACATAGAGTGATCTTAGTTCGTACCTGTGTGGTACTTTACATTATGGTAACACCATGGTGGAATTCTTCTGTGTGGCATACCTGTGCGGTACTAGACTTTGTGGTTTTCCTTTGTTTAACTGTTGAGCTTTGGGATTTTTAGGTGGAAGCTGTATTTCCTCATGATTGATAAGGGTATTCTTTATAACTTAGGTATATGTATTGGAATATATGTAAGTAGGGTTTACAAATGTCTTCATACATTGTGGTTTATCCT
This sequence comes from Viscum album, assembly GCA_963277665.1. NCBI lineage: Eukaryota > Viridiplantae > Streptophyta > Magnoliopsida > Santalales > Viscaceae > Viscum > Viscum album. The sequence goes on along the minus strand of OY728121.1, from coordinate 1,570,745,564 downwards.
TTTTGTATTTGTGAGACCGTGAGAGTCTTCGGGTCCCTACGGAATATCGTTATACTCACCCCTGAACGGGATACACCTGCACTTCATTGTTTTTGGTGCAGACAATGGACATCGCTGACAGAGGATGAGAGTACCAGGACTAGACGATACCCGGAGGTGGACCATACGGCATGTCAATAGGCAGAGGAGATGACAAGAAGTGGAGTGCTAAGGAGGCGATTTGTTCCTACCCTTCAGGTAGGAACCTCGAAGGATGATCTAGTAGCTGCCTTTATCTTTATTTAGTTGTATTGTCTTTCATTAGTACTTGAACCTTTACTGTTTGGCTTTTATTCTTGCCCCTTTTACATTCAGCACACTTTTGGTTATACAGTTTTCCTAACTTCATAAATTTTTGTGTTTTTGGTTACATGAGATTATTTGTTATAAAGTCAATGCCTTCCATGTTTTTGTGAATACACCTATCGGTGCTAGTCGTCTGCCCCATGACTATGGAAGGTGGGCCTGGGGTAGTCACGACACCTGCCCTAGGGGATGGTTCCTGACCAAATGGTATCAGATGAATCAATTCTACTGAAAAAAATAGAAATCTGATCATTAGTATAATTTAAATAGTGTTAAGTGTAGTGAGTGTGGTAATCAGTTTTGGGAATCTTGTGTTTGTGTGGCGGCCGACGTATCCATATACCAAGACCCTAACTTCGGATTTCTGACTCATTGCACGGAAAAACTAATTGAATATGTGTTTTAAAGATTTTACATTGTGATCTATTTGAGTCAGCTCTCCGTGTATAACTTATTGACCGTGGTGAAAATGTTTCTTTTCAGGATGCCTCCATGCAGATAGCCAGCTAGGGTTCCGAGAGTTGGGTGCACTAATTTCCTACTATGTGATAGGACCTCAGTGTTGGGACCTCTTTTAGTATAGGCACCAGTAGAGGCAACATAGGTACCGTTACCCGTTGGTCCACGGAGACCACCAGCCCTAGTAGTAGAGAGTGAATGCCACTTGAACGCATTTCACGAGTTCTAGTGCTAGATGACACCGAATTTTAGGGTAGAGGTGGACCTATAAGCAGATGAGGATTGGTTGGAGGTAGTTTTGAGAGTCTTCTGAATGGTAGGGACACCAACCGATCTCATGGTGATCCTTGCCTCCAGTCATCTACAGGGAGAAGTAGGTAGATGGTTGAGAGTGATTCTCTAGGTTCACGACTAGGTGATGCTTCTCTGGGAAGACTTTGAGAGCCTGTTTCAGGTAGAGTTTGTCCCATCGTATCTTCGCACAACGCACATTCAAGAGCTACTTCATCTGCAGCAGGGGAACATGACTGTGGATCAATATTCACCAAGTTTCACAGACCTCTCACGCTACTACATAGATATGGTATGGGAACCACTCTTTAGGGGCCTGACATTTGAGCAGGGACTCAGGTGGGAAATACGAGCATCAATGATCTCACTTAGCATCCTGGTGTAGGTGGGGGTGTTAGAGTGAGCCCTCTTAGTGGAGAGTTTTTTTGTTGAGCAGTCACCAGTAGTGAGACATAGAACCAGTCATCAGGTACCAGATTCTTCTTCAGCTGGTAGCAGAAATATGAAAAAGAGGTCCAAGAGGACCATACCTATAGGTGGAGGACCATAGGATTCATGGTTGATTGAATGAGGCCCCCCGAGGTAGAGATAGTCATGCCAGTATTGGACAGTGTTATGCATGCTGTAGGTAGGGTCATATGACTTGTTAATATCCAACCCACCATATAGATGATCAGAAGACTGTCGAAGGGCCTCCATGGTAGAGACATAGATTCAACCAAGGAGGTCTGCAGGGACCAGGCAGATGTCGTAGAGGCGCTGGTCGTGCAGCTGGCGATGCACGGAGATTTGAGATGTTACTTCCACCACCACCAGGAGGTCCACCCTGTCCACAGGGAGCAGGTGGACAGGGGAGTTCTCATCTCCAGGCAGCCAAGGCCTATGATCAAAATGCTCCCGAGATGATACAAGGTATGATCTGTGTCTACAATACCTTAGCTTTAGTACTTATAGACATAGGTTCCTGACATTCTTTTATTACCACTTCCCTTTTTTGGAGCTTGGAGATTCTGACAGAGTCATTTGCTCGATCCTTACAGATATAGACTCCTATGGGAGTGGATTCAAAGATTACACACTGGTGCTAGTAGTGGGCACTTACTCTAGAAGAGTAGATCTTCGACTGGGATCTCTTAGTAGCAGCGTCGAGGCCTTACGATGTCATCTTGGTTATGGACTGGTTATCTATAGTCCATACTCAGATTGACTATATTAGGTGCTAACTGTGGTGTGTCCACATGGATGGGACCATGTTTATCTTCTCCAGTGAGAAGGGTGCCCTTACAGCACTTGATGGACTTCACCGGAGGAGGGTGCAGCCGATAACACATCAGTTGTCTATCTTTACCATCAGAGTAGTTGATGTGGAGAGTCTGAGTTATCCTACAGTGGTGGACTATTATGCAGATTTTTACCCTGATGATCTTCCAGGTCTACCTCTTTGTAGAGATGAGGAATTTTGCATGGACTTGTACCTCGGGATGACACCGATATCTACACCATCATATCAGATGACTCTCACAGAGCATCATGAGCTACTGGTGCAGCTAGAGGAAATTCAGGGGAAGGGATTTATTCGGACCAGTGTTTCTCCTTGGGAAACCACGATATTAATCACCAAGAAAAAAGATGGGAGTTTGAGACATTGTGTCGACTATCAGTGCCTGAAGTAGGTGACCATGAAGAACAAGTACCAACATCCGAGGATTGAATACCTATTTGATCAGCTAAAGGTAGCAAGGTGGTTCTCGAAGATAGACATTAGATCAAGAAATCAACCGCTCAGTGTACGAGACGAGGATGCGTAGAAGATGATTTTCAAATGTTGGTACGACCATTACAAGTTCTTGGTTATTCCATTCAATTTAACCAACGCTCCAAAAGTGATCATGGGACTCATTAATGGGATCTTTCATCCATACCTTGATTTCTTTTTAGTAGTCTCCATCGAAGACATTCAGATCTACTCAGCTACCGAGGGGTTCATGCCTATCATTTGAAGGTAATACTTGAAAAACTCCGAGAGCACCAACATTATGGTAAGCTCTCGAAGTGCCAGTTTTGGATCTGAGAGGTTCACTTTCAAGGACATTTTATATCAGAGGCAGAAGTTTTTAGATGATCCATCAAAGATTAAGGCAGTACATGCTTGGGAGCCACCTTGGAGTGTGATGAAGACATAGAGTTTCCTGAGTTTGGCTTTATACTGCCGGAGATTTGTGTCAGATTTTTCCTGAGTTGCAGCACCTCTATCAACTCTTACGTATAAGGGGAAACCCATTGCGTGGTCTAAGAGATGTTAAGGGAGTTTTTAGGAGCTAAGATAGAGGCTGACTAGTGCCCCCCATATTGAGGCTATTAGAGGAGGGAATATAGTATGTATTATACTACGACACATTAGGGACTGGGCTTGGATGTGCCCTGATGTTGGAGTGAGAAGTGATCACCTATAGTTCTTGACAGCTGAGACATCATGAGCAGCTCTACGCTACCCATGACCTGGAAATAGCAGCAGTGGTCTACACCTAGAATATGTGGAAGCACTATCTGATGGGTGAATGTTTTATTGTGTACTCTGATCACAAGAGTCTCAAGTATATGTTCTATCAGAACGACATGAACATGATACAATAACGTTGACTTGAGTTCCTCTTGGACTATGACTATGATATAGTCTATTCTACTGTGAAGTGGAACGTTTTAGTAGATGCACTCAGCGGGAGGTCAGGCATACAACTTCTAGGCGAGGTGACAAAGCAGCTGGCCGCTTTGCAGATATCCTTTATTGATCAAGATGGAGTAGTTTTCCTTTAGTCTCATATAGTCAATCCCCCACTTCTTCAGTGAGTGAGGGATGCACAACATGGGAACTCTGAATGTGAGACATGACATGCTCAGATATCCACAAGACAAGCACCTGATGGATTTTTTGAAGGCGGGGAGCATATCATCCTCTTCAGAGGAAGTACCATGGTACCAGTGTCTCTTTGGGGGGATGTTTAGAGGGAGTTCAACTCATTCCATTTATAGTTACATCCAAGAGTGGAGAAGATGTACCCAGATCTCTAAAAACAACACTGGTGGCCAAGAATGAAGAAATAAGTAGCAGATTTTGTCACTCGATGCCACACTTGTCACCAAGTGAAGGTAGAGCATCAGGTACCAGTAGGCTTGGTTCAGCCTTTACAGGTCCCCGAGTGGAAGTGGGATGTGATATACATGGACATCGTGATAGTACATCCACGTATATCCATGGGTCATGAATCGATTTGGGTGATTGTCGACCGACTCACCAAGTCGGCCAACATCCTACCGATCAGAGAGTAGGGTTCAGTAGAGTGCTTAGCACACCTCTATGTATAATAGATTTTGTGGCTACATGGAGTAACCTCGATGAATTTCTACAATTGTGATGCACGATTTACTTCTAGGTTATGGAATTGGTTGATGGAGGCTTTCATGGAGCAACATCATTTGAGCACCAACTTCCTTCCTCAGACAGATGGTCAGGATGAGTGGACCATTTAGACCCTTGAGTACATGCAACATGTTTGTGTCGTCGACTTCAGTCGCAACTAGGAGGACCACTTTCCTTTGGTATAATTTTACTACAACAACTATCACTCCACCATTGGGATGTCACCTTTTGAGGCGATGTACGGGTGACCCTTCAGATCACCTTTGTGATAGACTGACCTAGGGGAGTCATCACTAGTGGGACCAAAGATGGTACGAGCTACCATAAAGATGGTACAGATCATCCAGGAGAGGATGAAGATTGCACATAGCATGCATTAGTCGTATGATTACAGGATAATGAGACATCTAGAGTTCGAGGATGGCGACCATATGTTTCTACGTGTCTCACATCCATGAGGTTTACAGAGATTTGGCCGATGTGGCATGTTTTATCTGATGTTTATCTGACCTTTTCAGGTCCACAGTAGAGTTGGAAAGGTGGATTACCGCTTAGTTTTCCCACCTTAGTTGCACTGGGTGATTTACGTCTTCCATGTATCCTGGCTGGGGAGATACGTTCACGACTCTTCTCACATCATCGACCATGGAGAGATGGATGTCAATAAAGGGGGGAATTTTACAGAGGTTCCAATAGCAGTTGTGGATTTTTAGGAGAAGGTACTTTGTGGATGGTACATACCTCTACTGCATAATCTCTAGCGGCATGGGAACCCCTAGGAGAGTACATCAGAGTGGGAGGCTCAAAATCGTGCTTAGTACCCCAACATGGTTTCCTCGTTTTTGATGTGTCTTACGGGGATGTAAATCCGTGATGTGGAGAGAATGTAAAGACTTGGAAAATTCCATGTAATTTTTTTATTTGAATAGTAATTTTACAAGTCCACGAAAATTAACGTCACGTGAATCCTAGTACCTGAGTGCCTGGAATGAATTTCTAAACATTATTTCAGGTAAGTTCATCATATATGCAAGTGGGATTTTATAACTATTGAACCGGTGCCCGGAATTGAAATACGAGGACACCATTGAACTCGCAGAACCGATATTCTCTTAAGGAATCTTTTACCTTGATGGAAGTTTGTCGTGGGTGAATTTTAAATTTTGGGTTTTTCTTGAAAGAATAAAATAAAAAAAAAATTTGTAAATTTTTTATTCTATTTGTTTGAGCATCCATGTGGATGTTTCACTGGTGGATACCACCTGAACCAAACCTCCACTGATAGGTTATGGTGGTGGGGACCACCTTTACTATCCTTCCATGAGAGGTTATGGTGGTGGGGACCACCCGAGGCTTGAAATCTCTTGAACTCCCTATTTAGTTGGAAGAAACCTCTTGAGCTTCCCCACTTAATTGTGCCAACTACTTTACTTAATTAATTAAGCCATCCACCAACTCAATTAATTAATTATTTCATTTTGAAATTATGCCAACATATTTTATTATATTTGATTCCCTTTTCTTTTTGGTGGGTTGGGGAAAATAATCTTTGGTAATGGTGGGAGCTTGGGAGATCTTGGAGTAACACATCCTCTAACGAATAACACTATCGAAGAACGCTTCTCCTTAGATGAATTATTATTATAACATTGTCGAAGGATCGCCAATGAGGATCATCTCTACCGAAGAATGAGGATACACTAACGTTAAAGACATCCGTCTATTCCCAACAGCTTCGACTCTTTCCTTGCAGACAATCATCATAGAATCAAATTAACGAGGTAGGGTGGTTGTTTGAAATTATTCCATTATTTATTCTTGATGACTCTTACTAATTCAAAGAGAGTTTATAGATGCATGCTACCGCTTTAATGCAGAGAGTGGGGTTCCCGTAAACATGGCCCATCATCTCCATAATTCTTGTAATGATTTTTTGTGTTCTTCATGATGGAGGAGATCGACGAACAACCTAGAAGGGGAACAAGAATGGCAGCCACTGTCACCGCCGGCCGCGACGTAGGTGACGGTGCAACGAGGCCCATCCACGGGCTCCACTGCTCGTGGCCTCTGTCGTCCATGGCCACCACTTCCCGTGGCCTCCGTCCTTCCGGCCGAGCCACCCCATGGCCACGCCCTAGCGGAACCCCGAAGCGGAGCCGCTCCAGCCAACCCACCCTGAAGCTGTGACCTCACGACACTCAGTTTCCAAGCCTCTCCGTCCGATCCAACCTACGGAGTTCCCTCACGACGCACTATGGACGAGCCACCACACATCCACACCATTTTGGAAACTCGTGGCTGAGCCGCTCCAGCCACGTTGCCCTGCTCTGCGCACTCGCGGCGCCTTGTGGTCGAGCCGCTTCGCGACCCCTGCGGCCCCTCACGTCCCTCGTGGGCCATGCCGGACAAAGCGAGTTGGGCCACCCATCAAAGACTAGGCTAGACTCATCATGTCAGGTTGGGTCAACCCAAACTGGGTCGGCCTATGCCGGGTAATGCTGGGTCAGTCCGACCGAGTCGGACCGGACCAAGAATCACTTCTTCCCATTTACGCATTTTTGCCCATATCTTTAGCACCTGAAGTCGGATTGATGAACCGCCATTAGAAATGGAAGCCTTGGAGCTACACAATCTCTTTGGTGTACCCCATTGGAGAATTGGATAATGTTGTGAAATAGTTGGGTTGGATCGAGCATGAATCCAACCGGGCCCTTGGGACTTAAAGTATAATAGCTCACAAACTGGGTGTCCAATTGACGCAACATATGTTGCGTTCAGAACCCTATTATGTGGCAGTCCTTGAGATACTTTTTTATGGGTCTTCATTGTAGTTTTAGTATCATGTAATGTCTTGGGTAACAGACTCTCCTAGAGATGAGTATGCCTAGTGCGGGAACTCAGTAGCTGGAAGTGATGTGAGGACTGACTAGAAACCCTGTGTGGGTCAGCTCTTAGCAATATTGTGTGGGTGAACTCCTAGAGATCCTGTGTGGGTCAGATCCTATCACTCATGTGTCGGTCATCTCTTAGTGATCTTGTGTGGGTCATCACCTAACGATGATGTGTGGGTCAGCTCCTAGCGATCCTGTGTGGGCCAGCTCCTAGAGATCCTGTGTGGGTCAACTCCTAGCGATCCTCTATGGGTCTACTCCTAGCGATCCTGTGTGGGTCAGTTTTGAGAGATCTAGTGTGGGTTAGCTCCTACAGATCTTGTGTGGGTCAACTCTTAGCGATCCTATTTGGGTAGCTCCTATATATTTTGTGTGGGTCAACAACAGAACCTCTTAACATAGTAAAATGATTTATTAGCTATAACTAATCATCTCTACTACAATACTTAAGTTATACATGGTGTTAGATGAGTTTGTACCTGTGTGGTAATACCCTTTTTGGTAATACCTTGGTGGTATTATTTTGTGTGGCGTACTTATGTGGTACTTTCCTTTTTGGTTTTCTTTCCTTTATAGAACAATTGTGCCTTGGGCTTTTAGGTTGGACCATGTGCTTCCTCGTGATTGAGAAGGTTATAAATGATAACTTAGGTATATGTATGGGCCTATACATAAGTAGTTTTGATAGTTTACATCATACTTTGTGGTTTATCCTTTATAGATTTCTGAGACCTTGAGGGTATCGGGGTCCCTACTGAGTATCATTATACTCAGCCCTACACGGGTTACTCCCGCACTTCGTTGTGTTTGGTGCAGATGACGGACATCGCTGATAGAGAATGAGGGTACCAGGATTGGATGATACCCAGAGGTGGAACATATTACATGTCGGTTTGCAGAGGAGACAGGAAGATGTGGAGTGCTGAGGATGTAATCTGTACATACCCTTCAAGTAGGAACCTCATAGAATGATCCAGTAGCCATCTATCTCTTTCTTCAGTTGTATTTTTTTAGTTGTACATGTACATGTAATATTGTGCTTGTATTCTAGCCCCATTTACATTCAACACTCTATTGGATATTCAGTTTTCATGTTTTCATATCTTGATATGTGCTTAGTTACGTGAGTTTACCAGTTATAAAGGAAATGCCTTCCCAGTTTTAGGAAATATTCTTTTCGGTGAAAGTCTCCAGCCCCTAGCCTATGGAAGGTGGGCTTGTGGTACTCACCGCATGGACCTGGGGGGATAAGTCATCAAAAAACTATTGTGAGGATGACATGTATGGATACGTTATTTATTATATTTATGAGGTTTATATGTTCTCATTTAATGAAATTACTTGTAATTAAATGCAATGGTAATAAATAATGAATAAAATTTCACTAGCTGAGCCATTATGCCATAAATATAATTTTTCATAACTATATTCAGTGGTATTTAACATTGGATAAAATCATAGGGATTATAGAATACAGGTAATCACATATTGTTATTGGAAATTCAGTTTTTTAAATACAAAATGGGTACATTTGTATGCATTTTGAATGATTACGTTGAAGCCTAAGGGTTATCTCTTCCTCACTTTTGATTCCTACCCATTTCAAATAATGAGATACCTTTTGTGATATATTTTCATATGATATATGATGTTTCTTTGCATTATATGTTTATATGCTTTTGATGATTTTTAGTTAGATATATTTCCAGATACATTATAGAGATATAAAGTTATATATTCAAGATAAATTTTCTTATATATTTATTCCCCTACATAAAATAATTTCATTAGTTATAATAATAAATATTTGTTTAGGATGACTATTTTATTCAATTTGGGGTTGATGGGTGTGTATTTGTTTCTATACACTGTATTTATTTTAATTAAGTGTAGTTTTTTTTTTAAAAAGAATACATTTAATTGTGATTCAAAAAATTAGATTTCATATTTTCAATAAATAATATCTCATTCCAGTTTATATGTTCATTTAATTTTAATTATTAAAATATCATTCTCCATGAATGAATGTTGTATATTGATATATGATGATATTTTTTGGCATTTACAAATTACATTGAATCATGTATCCCCATTTTATGATTTAGAGTAGATATATTTATATATTCTTATGTCCCACTAGGTTTTAATTTATTAATTATATTTTTTCAAAATAATAGATATATTTATTAGTTACATAGTACATTCCAATGCTAAATAATCACTATGATTTCATTGAATGATGGTTGATGATTTATTTATTATGATCGGATCAATATTTTACAGTTAATGATTCACTATGATTTATAAATCTTAATAGATTAATGTATCATATAAATGGTTTCATGATTTATTTTTAAACAATTGAATTCATCAACAAGACTTTTTTACTAACGATTTCATGATATGATAAATTTTCACTATATGTTAGAGGTCAGACATGAAAAATTCTACCACCATGTTTTATTATTTTATGTAATGAATATTCATAATATACAATCGTAATACCACATTTGAATAAATTATTCACAGTAAGAGTCAATGAATATTTAACTATTTCAAAGAACATACAATTAAAATAATCATAGATTTTATATATTATGAAAATTCTACACATTCCACTTTAATTTTAACCTTTTTATTTCTTTTTATGATTCATGAGATTCTCAATTTATTTTTTGATTAAATAATTTTGATACAATATTAATCTTGTTATAGTAATGGAATGGGTATTTTGGGTATGATCATAAGATTTAATAATGATATAGGAAACATTAAAATGATTAATTTTTTTTATAATTATTACTGTTTTGAGAGATGATATCATTTTGAAACAAGACAACTAGTGTAGTATGGATTTGCTACATGTTAATTGGTGCATCCAAAATTTTAAATGCATTATGTTACTAAAAAAACGCTTATATAATTACAAAAATCAATATGTTAAATATGAATTTACAATAGTATAATCATATACCAAATGAATATAATTGTCCACAATTATGATTCTTTGTTAAACAATAACATCTATTCAATCAAAATAATTATACAATTGATGTAGTAATGATATTATTGTTCTCCTTCTAACTTATAGATTAGGGAAATTTCATTTCCAAAATATAGGATCTACATATCATTACTAGCCTATATAATATAAAAATCAATTTATAAATATGTTTCCTACATTATGAAAAATTAATATCTAATTAATGATGTTAAATATCACAAAAAATTAATTATAAAAATGTTAATATGGATGTGAAAGATGTATTGTTTTCATAATATAGTGTCCCAATATGGTTAAGGAATGAGGAGTTATAATAAAAAAGAAAAATAATATATTTAATAATGGAGATAAGTCTAAAATGGATGATTCCTTATCAGGTTCATTGATATATATGTTACTAAAATCTAATTTTTGTTTATTAGATTACATTTTGAATTAAATTTGTTTACGAATTGATAATGAAATTCAAAACCAAATAAAAGCACAAATGTTGAATACATGAGTAGTATGAAATGATGATTTAACTATCAGTGATAGAATTTTTATAGTCATGAATCATAGTCATGTCATGTGTAATGATGGCATTAATTAAATTGATTTTAATAGAACATGTTGTAAAAAATAATTTGAGTAATTAGTAAATCAATAAATTTGTGTAAAAACACAAGGGTTATAATTTAAAAAAATGTATCATCACATTAAATCATAAAAAATACTTCAAAGGAGTCCGTTTCAAAATTTATTTTATAAAATACGTTTTCAAACAATTATTTGATGTATAATTTCAATTGTAAAGAAACTTATACACGTAATATTGTGTTTCAGCTTGAAATATTTTTGATCATTATTAATGGTAGGTATATACTATCATTTAATTATTCCACCTAGGTTATATAATGTTTAAATTGAACCATATCACCATTATAATTTTCCATGTAATTGATGAATCCTTAAAAATATAATAAATAACAGCGGTTGTTAGAGGGAAATTGAGAGAGAAGAGTTGAAATATTGATTTTAATGTACAAATAGGATGGAAAAACTATTACAGAATCAGATCTAATAAAATAAAAATGACTCCTAAAATTTTAAGATAGGATTATTCAATTGTAAATCTATGGATGGGGATTAATTTTCATTAAATATTTATGAAATTTAATATTGAAATTAACATGGTATAATATTTGACAACAATTTCTATATATAACAATATAATGAATTATTTTTAATCAATAAAGATGGAAATTGAGGATATGGGAAAAAGACCACTGGCGGTAGAATGTTAAATCATCGTATCAATTACTTTAAAAAAGATGTAAAATTTTCGATATTGTTTTCCAATTTATATCAATATAACATCATATGGGTCTATAAAATCAATATGTCTATATAGCGTAAATCTAAACAATTATTTCATCATTAATATATAGAAACTTATATTTAAGGACATAATTCCATAAATTATTTATCATTACTAGGAAGACACTAGTGTGAGATATTTTTATTTTACATTTTATTTATTTCGTATGTATTGTAGTCATAAATTCTATATTCTAGTATAGTATTTTTTTTACTTTTGATATGAATGTTATAGAAAGAACAATCATATTTTGAATTACATTTTTACCATGGATATTTGAAATAATTGATGATCGTGGATGGTATTTAATGATAATTTTTGGGATTCATTTTGTGAATATTAGTATTTCAACGTGAATAAAGAGTTTTTTTATAATGTTGATGAATTTATTAAAATATGATAGAACACGAGGATTTTAATTCTATTAATTAGAGGAAATATGATTTTATAAATTATATTTATAAAAAAGTGTATTTTAATATAAAGATGATGATGTAATATATTATGAAAAATTACAAATCAATTTCAGATAACTATTTTGGATAACAATTCGGTTAATGTAAGATTTTTATGATAGAATACGAATTGGTTGAATTTTTTCTATGGATATGAAGATAGTACTATCATAAGAGTGGTTAATACCATTTTGGAAAATATAATATGAACCATCAATATTATAATTTCAATATAATCCTCTAATTGATTTTAAATGGAGAAATTCACTCCTCGATACTATTACATGACACATTGATTGGTCATTTCAGATTAAATAACTAAAAATGGAATTTTATAGGAAACATTATTTTAAATTATAGAATATTAACAAATATAAGTAATTAATTTTAAGACTACTTTATGTTTACATGTAAATTAATAAGGTCACCATTTATATTTAATGAAATTTAATTTATATAGTCACTTGATTTTTATTCAATGCCTTTTGTGGTAATAAAGAATGCAAGATTGTATATAACATGGTATGAGACAACATATTAATAATGATAATGTAAATAGATTTATTTCAAATATTAACGTCTAATTACGTTAATTATATAATTTATATTAAAGAATATTTTCCCTTTTTTTCATCATTTATTAGTCAAGGACTACACAAATAGATTTTATTCTATATTTTTGATCTATTATCTAAATAATTTATTATTAATACAATTGAAACATTCTTAAAATATAATTTATGGTGGTGTTGAGTGTGCATGATTTAGGTTTGGAGAGTAAATGATCATTACATGAATAATATGATGAATCATGATTTGGAATAATTATACAATTTTTATAAATTTAATTTCAAAAACACTATTTTAGAGTGATTTTTTAGGATTAGGTTGACATATTTTGTATACTTACTCATTCAAATTATGAGTTATTTGTGTAATGTTTTGATTATAGATTGTGTTATAAACCATTATATAATATCATTTCTTGTATCCGATATCATGAGAAATACATGGGGAATTTGATATAGTGGATTATGATTTAATATATTTTAAAATAAATAAATTTATATGGCCACATTAGGATAATTGTTTAATTTATGATTTGAACCATTGAATATAATGTTTCCTATTAACACATAGTACCTTTCTTTCTATCCGATAGAAACCTTTGATGACTATTATTGGATAGAAATAGTACATGTCTTTTTACTCAACCTTCCCTACTCATGATAATTTTTAAAATACAATAATATAATTAGTGCATTGGAAGAGGTTCTATCCAAAATTTATGGGGTAGTTAAATTTAAATCAATTTATGTATATAATGAGTTATCAATGTTTATATTTGTTGGTTTTAAAATAACAATACATTATTCATTATTTCATATGATATATAGGTGAAATAGAATGATATATGTTAATTTTAGAGGATGAGTAATATATAATTATTACAGCTATCCAAATCTACTGATAAATGTTATTCATATAAGATTTTTGGGTGAGACATATTTTTTAACATTTTTTTTGATATTAATGTTTTAAATTTAATTTGATATTAAATAAAATAAATTTTAATGCACATTTAAATATCCACCGTGATCCAAAAGATTATTCCAACAAATTATTAACATACATTCATTTATTCTATCATTAGAATTGTTTTTATAAGTCCTCTATATTGTGTTAATATTTTACTTACAAGGGAGTTATATACATTCAATTTAATACTATAGATATAATGAATATACTAAAGGTATGATCACAACAGTAGGTAAATGTTACTTCAACGATGAATAAAATATTCGTTCAAGATAAATAAAATGTGTGAAGAATACAAAATGTATATTGAAATAATTTTGATTAATGAATGAATTATATTAATTATTAATAATAAAACATAAAAATCATGTATGAATAGTTTTATTCGAATATTATTACATTAAGAGATATATTCCATGAAATTATTCAATATTTTGTCATCATTAGTAATATTTTTTAGTTCGATTCATATAATTATATTACAAATTTTATGGTGGATATCATAAATTATGGTGTGTATACACTATTTTTGAGGAAATTTAGGTACTTATGTGTTAGTGTAGTTATCAATTTAATTCCATGTAATATTTTGGAAATAATTATTTAATTTACAGTACTAAAAATTCTGGTTTTTGCTCCTGCTGAAGCGGGTGACCGCCATTAGCGGTCACTAAAGAAGGTATTAGCGACCGCCAATGGCGGTCGCTAATACGAAACTAAAATTCCAGCGCGATTTTTTTCCCGCACGCGCTTCTTCTTCTTTCCCTCCTATACTTTTGCCGCTGCAAATAGTCACCACCGCACGCCGCCCCACGACGCCGCACGCCGCCGCATGCTCCCACACGCCGCCTCATTATGTCGGACGATTCTTCCCTCGTGACCACCGCCCCATGCCACCGCCGCCGCATGCTCCCGCAACACGCTCCCACACGCCGCACGCCGCCGCACGCACCGCCCACCGACCGCCGTGTGTCCGCCATAGCAGGTGGGGAAGGTCTGTGTCCCTGCAATATGCCGCGAGACGAGAGGAGACCCGCATGCGCCTGTTTCCTTGATGTGAAACAGTAGCGACCGCCATTGGCGGTCGCTAAAGGGCTTTACCGACGAAGCAACAGCGACCGCCAAAAGCGGTCGCTGGGCAGTCGCTAAATCCTTTTAGAGACCGCTTTTGGCAGTCGCTAAAACTGCTATTTCTAGTAGTGTTAATAATATAGTATAACCAAATTTTATGTGTTTTCTATGTGTTGTTGTATGTTAATAATCTCTTAGAATTTATAGAATAATAATGTAATATAAAATAACTGAAAAGGGAAATTTAATAGTATCCTAACCTATTTAATTTTATTTCACATTGAATTTGGTTTTCTAAGAGTATTTTTAGTAGAGATCTATTTAATAATAATAATTCCCATGGTGGCCCAATTGCAAAAGGAATTTAATTTTTTTCATAACTAATGATGATGGGAAATACAAAAAACGGTGATCACTATATCTAATGTGACAATAAGAGTACCAATGGTTCTTTAAATAACATTTTCTATTATAAATATACATTAAATAATAACATGTGGATTTTTGGTTTCACATAAGAGTAAATTAGACACAATGATAAAGGTAAATGAAGCACTTTAATGAAATTTAAATCAAACCGATGTAAACTCTTAAGGCTGTTAATCATGTATGAATAATTTTTTTTCTCTCAGATTTAAATAAGTATATTAATTTTATAAAATAATCAATTATATATCAATAATACTCTATATGATTATCTTAAAATAAAATCCACCTAAGGATCGGTAACTATCTCCTCTAATGATCAGGAATGATTAGGGAGAGTGAATTCACAATGTGGTAGATCTATGCAGATTCATTGATAATAATTTTTTTTTGTCTAAGGAAAAATATTTTCCAGATAAATATTGGATTTAAATATCTAGAGGGAAATAAATCCCATAAACAATAATATTTTATTTCATTAAAATAAATTTCCTACAATTATAATTTGATGGGGTCTTATTTATACATTGAATGAAATGGTAATAATTTATTTTAATGCCCAAAAATTCAATAGTTTAATTATATCCAACATATTTGGATTCGTTAAAATTATAATATTATGTTTTTAAATTTCTAATACAAATTTTTTAAAGTACGTACTGCAATATATTATGTTTCATTATTTTACACAAACAATTATCATTCATTTTCTTACTCATGTATTTATAATCAAACAATATTTTCCCACCTAATGAAGGCATTTCAAAATATAATGAAAAACCATTGTGGCTTCATGGACCTAGTTCACTCATATGATATCAAAACTGGTTAGTGATATGCCCTCAAGATAACCTCACCATATTCTTGAGGCTATTGACTAATATTGAGGGTCTGTGATGGTATGTATAACCTATTTATCAATGCGAATCATTATTATTATAAATAATGATACCATGAAAAAATAATAATGAAAAAATAAAATAAAATAAAGGCATCATAAATAAAAATCATGACATTAATAAATTCCCAATGATATAGGAAATATCATATAAATATTTTGTAATGACTATAAAAAATAATAGGGATATAAGGATATATAAATACATACAATACATTTATAAGAAGTGGAACTAAAACATAAAAAATTATCTCCATAAGAATCTTGTGAACATACTCATTCATCAGCTTGAATGCTCATGTATAAGAGGAATCCAACTTACAAACCATGGTGTTTCCCTAATCCCTACCTAGATCCCTGACATATATCCTATTTTGTTTTGAAATGATGAATATGATGTTAGTAACACTCATTATTACACCACCAATGATATATAAGAAAAATATATCCTCTGAATACAAAATTCAACTGTTCTCATGTATAATAACAAATCATCGAGGAAATAATAGTTTTTATCCTGTAGACCACCATGGGCTCATTTCCATTCATAACTATTTCAACATAACATGAATGTATCTAAACCTAATACATCATTAGTTGATCATAGTAACCAAGGAAAATATTATAAAAGACTATTTAATAAACCCATGTATGATCTAATGTTAAACCAGTCCATCCATTACCATATGAGGTCAACCAAGTTAATATTATTAACTAGTCACCTAGATTAGATGTTTCTTAATGTGTAACAGACCATCCCACGGAAAATAAACCAACAAATCATATAATCCAATCATAGGTTTGGAGAAAAAATAGATAAAAAATATAGTCTCATATATAAAAAATGATACACTACCAGATTATGATGAAGAAGAAACATCAGATACAACTAAACCAAACAGGATAAACTACAAAAAGACGCGTTTAGAAAAAATTTCTCTTTGTGAACAAATGCCACCCAAAACCATCCAAAAAAGAAACGACAATGTAAATAGAAGCATGAATGCCACATAATTCTCATCCCATTACCTAGATCCTTCAACACAAGGTTAGCAACAAACCATATGAAAAAGTAGGGTGTTTTAAATAGTTCATAATATGTTACCACCTAAACATATATAAAATTATTGATACTAATAATTCCTAATTCCATGAATTAAGGTAAAATAATTTTACCTGTCTATTACTGAATTAAAATAATATAAAATAAATTTTTGAAAATACAAGGTTTTACCTAGTTTTCATTTAATGTTTTCCAATTCCACAAACAAGTGGGTAAAGATACAGAAATTAAAATATACATGATTGCCAACATCGATTAAATAAACTATCAGTTAATAAAAAACCACAAACAAGAATACAACCATTAGCTATGATATAGACTCTAAGGAAATAATTACAATAAAATCAAAATACAATCAAGGTATAATTTTGGAACCAACTAACATCGAGCCCTACCATACTCGATCAGCAAACAAGAGTTTACCTCATAGTTGTGGCACACACACAATGGCTACAAATCTATACATCTCAATGAATCCAAGGGTCCTACTATGAAATGGTTTTCAATTTCAAATATAAAACCCATAATCACATGCATATAAAAAATTTGAATGCCAATATAGTCTCTTATAGTTTTTAAAATATTTTTCCTTTTCAAATCAAGGGTATTCCTTTTTCAATGAAAAATACATTTTCCAATGAGAACCTATTACCATTTCAATTATTACAGATGAAATTCCACATGAAATATCAAAAACTGAATATGGGTGATAAGAAATTCATTATATTTGAAGATATTAATAGATCCCACCACCTCAAGATGGTAGAAAAGATGCTCTCCATTGGAAATGGGGATTGAGAGCCATAAATCTACCATTCGAAGGTAATTAATGACCAAATAATGAAAATTTATTTATTAAAATATTAATGAAATTTATAATTCAAAAAATTATCTATATTTAAACAATATATGATATTGTATGTAATAGGAATGCTTACCCACAAAGATGAATCATTTAACCCTTCTAATCAATCATTGAACGAATCGATATGGATAGAAGGGAGAAACTCAGAATCACCTAGGATAAGTGATCCAAAAAAGAGGAGAAATATGCATGATAGGTTAAAGACACAAAGACCACCATAGTATCCAAAAAACAATCACATTAATTTCATCTTACTCTAAAAAATATATCACTCTTTTAATTAGAAACTATATTTCACATTTTAAAAGATATAAACCCTACAACATATCTAAATTCATCAACATTAAATTAAACAATTTATCTGAGTCCAGTTGACATTACAAATCCAACTATTGTATATCAAATAAAAAAAAGGAAAATATAATATACAAAAAATGAATATGTTAACCAAAAATTGGTATCCTACCAATTAGTTTTTAACAACACAACATGGATGATAAAAATAATTCAGAATGAAATATCATAACATACCTGACAGAAATTTTGTCATATGTTACAATCTCTGACCATAAAATATAAATGTCCCTAGAAATTTCTCAAGATCATAGTTCCACAAAAATGGGTGGCCATTACTGATTCATCAATGAATCATTCCCCCATGTATCATGGTGATACATTCTCCAATTCAGTGGTACCAATAGCAGGGGAAATTATTTTCCATTCATTACATATTCTGGTGATCCGTTATCTAAACAAGATAGTCGTCAAATGTGGAATCAACCTCATGAAAAACATCATCACATATAATCAGAACGAGGGTCATGTATATATCTTCATAATTGGAAAGCATCAAACATGTCATGTATATAATTCAATAAAGAAGGTAACAATAACCGATATTCCCCCCTTCATAGTCATTCAATGATCTAATAGGGCCCCCCAATCCTCGGTTCCAAAATACGCTACCTACACATATGACGATTCCCCATGTGAATTGAAACTATGAGAAATACTGAATAACCAATGTGAATGTAAATAAGATAAAATTTATTGTCCACATATCATTTATGATTACTCTATGTCAAGATAAAATATTTATGGATCATGTTCACTATTTTTTATCTCATAATAAAGACTTTCCCAAACCAAGGGATGATATCTTAAAATTGTAGAACATATGTTATATTGACATGGATGCCCATTAAAATCAATAACGGGTTCCATCGTAATCGAATGTCGATAACTATTTTAACAGGAAATATCAACTACAGGTAAATTTCAATCCCATAATCACCTAAATTCAATATCAGAATCCCAAAACTTATCATCAAGGACTCGTATGCCCCTCGGTTTCATTCATCCTCTAATGAATGATATGGAATGTCCAATTTATATATAAATCCAATTTCTCCCAAAAATTAATTTCAAGAATCAAGATGGAAACATTGTTTCTGTGTCATAAAACACTAGATGGGGAACTCCATGAAACCTTAAATAATATCATATATAAACATCCCAAAACATTTACAAATTGACTATATTATTTAATTGTGTTGTATGAATTGATTTAGGTTTTTTTAATAAAACCACCCAAATCTCATCATTCCAACATGGAGTCCAAGTTAATCCACTGATAAAATCCATGAAAATATAATCTCAATTCCATATTATAATTGGTGTAGGTAGAAAAGGAACTCTAGATCTATGGTGTTCATCCTTAACTCTTTATCAAGTGAGACATAATGATACAAAATATAAAACCAAATAGCTCATCCCCAAACACCAACATTAATATATAATTTTTTTGTACAAATTTGAATCCCTTGGGTGAACAGACCAAAAGACTGATCTCCACTATCTAGAAACACTTATCTCAAGGAATATTGAACATCTAACAAAATATGGTAGCACAAATATCCAATGTGAGGTAGGGGAACTCACATGAGGTCTCACAACAAATTAAGATTTATCCTATACATTGAAAATCTCTATCTATTTTCTTATCATGCTAAACTCATCCATCAATTGAAGGGTAAACTATTATCAATGCCAAGAACAAAATTCCCCCAAAATCCTCCACTTCCAAACCCATCTCAGCAAAAAAATTCATTTGAGACCATAATTCATCTGATTCTTTTATGGTTTTTGTTGGTAATTATGTACATTGTGCATCATCCACCACATATATATTCTCTGGGGTAAATACAATTTCATAATCAATGTGGTGAAGATAACGAACCCAACATATCTATTTAAAGTTATTATCTCTCCATTTATAAACATACATCAGGAATTCGTGTTACAAATATACCATAAACACCACTCAAAAGAGATAGTGATGAAAGATTTTGAGTGAATTAATTATATATTCCAACTCAAGATCATGGATAACATTGTTTTTCATGTGAGGGTGTTATTAGAGTTATCTATATACCATGAACTATTTAGGTTGAATCATGAGACATCCTATACACATATCTGATGCTTCATTTAAAACCTCATAAGATGAGCTAGTTTCAAAAGAATCCAACTAATATTGAATCAAAACACAACTTCAAATCCTAAAAAGAACATTAACATGAGTAATTCCATTGAAACATATTATCCATAATATTTGAATCTTAGAATGTTAATTTCATCTTTGGGAAACCCTAACAAACATCTATATTAATATGCCAAACCCAATAAACTTCATAACTGAAACACCATTGTATGCCACTACCAAGAAATGACATCATTCAAAAATTTAGTATAAATTTAGATATCCCTATCATATATCACATGCCATTGATAAATCAATTAACAGCTCAAAAACTCACACATGGAAATCATACATATAGACAACGTTCATCTATGGTTTGATGAATAATATCTAAATGGTTTATGTGATCCTCATATGCCATGGATTACGCCATGATATCATCAGTGATCATAAAAAATTATCAATGAAAAAAATGAAAGATTAATTTCATCAAATTCATGAATATTTTATGAGGGATATAGAGTCTTAATGGAATAACTAGATACCCTAAATTACCATATCAGCATAGAAACACCATCATGGGTATATCTTATCCTCATACTCCCAACTGGTTGTACCTTGTCTATATATCGATCATGGACAACAAATATCCACCCCCTCTCAACTGATGAAATAGATCATAAATTCTTGGTAATAGATTCATGTCCATAATGGTCACCCGATTCAAATTTAGATTGTTTATACAATGACATAGACCTTTTTTTCAATATTGAAAATGAGTTCATGTGAAGCCACAGAGACAACATAGTAAGTTTAGATCCATTAACCATTAGGTCCCGTTTTTGAAATCAAGTTCCACGAACATAGAAGGTTCCTTTTGATACAATAGAATATAAATGTTCTTTGATCTAGGTAATGGGTCAATATTAAATTTGACCATTATCTATGGTAGTAATCGAAAAAAATTCTTGGGTGTCTTTATGATACAAAATAAAAATGACCCTTTAGGTCCACACAAGCATGTGTCAACTTCACCGAGAAACATTTCTATCAACTGGAATCATATTAATTGCACATAAGGAACAATTATCCCTAAACTTCCTAAACTATAGTCTCACAAACTCTGAAAAACATGAGTGACACAATAGATAAATAAGAAATATACCAAATAGTGATAAAATTATTTATTTCACTTTTAAAAAATAATATTATCCTTGTTGATGATAAAGTCAATGATGTCAAAGACATACACTATTAAGTCGAAACCAACTCAATGTCTCATTTAACCACTTAACATGAGGGTCATTTGAAACCTTTTATGGATGTAATTACTAAATCCATGGAATGTCCCAATAATAATGGAATAAGAATTGAAAAAAACAATGATTTAAACCAAAATTTTTGTTATTTTGAAATGATTAGAATTTTTTTCTAACAATTATAGAATCATAAAAGATGAAATGAATATTTTACCTATATCCGTAGTTTTCCTTTCATCAAATTCATATAGAAGACACTTGGATACGTAATTTCATCGGTAATTATTGAAATGGAAATCCGTCTTAAACAGAGAATGAGATCCACCACCATTTTAAGAATCATCATGAACCAAATAACTCATTGTAAAAGTGGATATCACCTTAATTCCATAGATATATTTTCATAGAATCACATTAACATGCTAGATATCCCTCTATAATGAATATTTATATTATCATACACAAATGGAGCACTAGTATGATCATGCCTCCCACACAGGTATAAAAAACATATTTCTTCCCAGTAGCAGCCCCTGAAAATAATATTCCAAAAAACTAAGTACTATTTTGATTTCATTTCTTATTGAAACAATCACTCATGATAATTTCTTAGATGTCTAATACTCCTCACAATAATGTCCTTCCAACAATGATTTCTATATCCAAATATTCTTTATCCACAACATCATATAATGCTATAACGAAAAGATAACCTATCATTGACCATGTATCATCCCTTCTCCTAATCTAAAACTTATGAGTCTTCAATTAATCATTTGTGAAATGTTCCTATTCCATAGGCACCATCTCAGTAAAGTAGGTGGAGTACTCTAAATTTTTATTCTCTCATTCCCCCAATTCCTAAACTCCTGTGTTTTGTCACTTTAAAATTATTTGGATACAACTAATGATTTTAAATATAGTTGAAATATATCTATGTAATACATTCATGAATCATATATTGCACTATCATGACCTGACATCATCTTCAAAATCGTTCAGGAATATACATAAATAACCCCCCATGGGAATCCTTAGAGGGTAATCCAAATTTCAAAGATCATTTTTAGGAGTTCAATACATTCCTTTAACTCATTTGGTTATTTGTCACCATATAAAATTGGATGATGCTTCATGTAAAATTATTAACCATTATCCACTTCCCATCCCAAGTTAACTTCCCCAATGAAACATAGAGTAGAAATTGTAATGATAATTCCATTAACCAAATAATGGTTCAATGGATGATCCTCCTATGGAATCTTCCTCATGGATTCCAATATGGTATTTGTAAGAACTCTTTATGGAGTATTTTAAAATTAAACACAATAAAACAATCAATCATGCATTATAAAATTGTAAAAACATTGTTCCAAAATTAATAATCAAATTCTAAGACATAATCCATACATAATTTAATGAAGTTATGAATATTTTCACATGATTTCAATACATTTATAAAGGAATTGGTGCACATAAAAAAACTAACCACTAATAATATTCCAATGTCCCTAAAAAACCATTTCCTCAGATATTATAGATATATTAATTTAATGAACTTCATATAAAATTTATTCAAATGAACCTATATAATCATTCGGGGACATAGTAATGATTTTATAACCACACATGGTAAATAATATTAAGTAACATTAGATAGCTAACAATGCCCCTTTTCTGCACCTTCTATATGAATTCCAAAAATCCTTCTGCAATCTCACCAAGACATTGAAATAACATTGCTAGTTCTAAAACACATCATGATGAATAACCCAACTACTTCCAAATTTTATCATAAAAAACAATGTCAAAAAAACCAGTCAACCAAGTCATCTAATCAATGGGGTTTTGAAACAAAAATCTAATTTTTTCTTTTTTATAATGAAAAAAATAAATACAAAAATATTAGAATCAATATTATATGGTAAATAAAATTGATCCAAATATGCTAATCCAAAAAAAATTCTAGACAACATGTATCTGTGTGACCAAACATCACCTCCAAAATATCCTAAAATGAAATATAAATTTATAGAGATGCCAACATGTTCAATAATGATCTTCTCATTAACAGAATCATCCAATGAATGTTAAATAGCCACCAATAGGAATATGAAGGATGTTAGAAATATGTCATAGTAAAATACATCCCAATAATTTATACATGTTATAAGAACAATAATGAATACTTCTAAGAATTATAAAAAATAGATTTAGAATATGTTTTTCAAAATGATTAAATTTGTAATATATTATCTCCCTACACATAAATTTTAAAAAAATTAATTACCAATTTTTCAAATACATGAATTGGATTAAAATGATATAAAAATATAAATATACTTGTGATCTATCATAATTTAAATTAACTATCATGTAATAAACAACCAGAAACAACAATGAACATAGCTACAAGACTATAGAATATTAAAAAATTATTCATATACACTCACATGCATAAAAATAAATAAGGTTATATCATAATAACATTGAGTCCTACAACTGATCATCGACATACTAGTGGTTTCCTCCTAGTGGTTTCAAATACACTAAGGCTACTCGTGTATCAATCATGATGTACCTAAAAATACCACTATGAAATGTTTTTCTTTTTTTAAATCGTGGTTATATTTTTATTAATCATTTTAAAATCTAATACACTCATATTCATGGTGTGAAAATATTTATTCCATTTCATATCAATAAAATTAAATTTTCAAAGAAAACACCTTTTCAAATACGGACCAACTCCCTTTTCCTTTTCAACTAATTATATTCCACTTCGAATATGATGAAATCAATATGAAAAATAATAAATTAAATAAATTATAAAAATTTTGAATATCCACCAACCTCAATAGTATATAAAACGTAACAAAATTAAAAAATAATAATTGAAAACCAAAATATATTCCTTTATAAGACAAAGAATGAACCAATACAAGATTTTTGGTGAAAGAAAACAAAATCCAATTACTAATGCCATTAATATATATTTCCAAAACAATGAATGAAAAATAAACATAGAGTATGGATTGCCTAGATTGATTAAGTGTGTAACCCTTCCAATTTATCACTACAAAAATTCATCCAGATTGATAAACGCCCCCCAAAATTCCATAGGATGATATATTAATCCAAGTAGAGAAAGATGAAATATGTGATAATGCTTTAAAAACCCTCATGTGTCCCAAAAACATACTATTTTTGGAATTTGAAGGTCTATAATCTTTTATACATCCTGATTCCCTTTTGATTTTAGTTTCATCTAGAAATATGCCAAATTTTTCAATAAAAATCCATATTTCACATTACACCTCAAGTGACCCTCACACCACGTTTAAATTCTCATGTTGTGATTTCAACTTAGAGGATGAGTTCAGATAGAATTAAAAATCGAGAAAACCTATTGAATTTCATGTTACTACACAGTGAATAGAAGAAATAAATTGAGGGAAAACCTGAAAATCCAACAAATATATGACTTCACCATTACATGTATCCCCCAACTTCAAAGTAAAAACACACAATATAATATAAAATGAAAACAAATGTAAAGATCATAACATACCTAATACAAAGTTAATAGGGTGTTACAAAGTGTAATCCAATGTGTGATCCCATGTAATTCCAATTTAATTAATTTTATCCATATCTGTGAAAAAAACCAGGTTAATAGTGGTTTATCAATCATTTTTTATTTCAAGTATATAAATCATAGATGGAAAAGTCCATGAACATGAATCTAATTCTATGTAAATAAACAATAAATTCAATTTTCTCGAGTTGAAGGTGACTCTTATAAGATACACATGGAATTCACTAATATAAGACATTGAATTATCCATGTATTATTATCTCTCTAAATGATTAAATCAATGAGTTAGTGCAATGTCCTAACGAGTTATCATAAAATTAAATATAGAATCTAATGATTTATCATGATAGGCCACACTTTTAAATAAATAATTAAACAGTCTTCGAAGTAAACAAGCCCAATAAGGGGTATGAATGTTTCCAGTTTCTTTCTCATTTAATGATTTCATTAAGAATCAATTTATTACTAAATAAACTCATCATTTATTGAAATTGTCTATTTGAGTATACACTACATATTAAAATTCTTATAATTTATTTATTTCTACCAATAGAAAGTTGAATGATAATCATATAGAAGGGGTTGTTTAGTCACATGGTGAGGCAAATATTCAATGGAATTTAATTGAACCAACCTTAAGGGGTGGTTCATATGTGAGTTTATACATTTAAAAAATTTAAACGGAGAGATATACAAATATTTAAATATTCTAAAAAATTTAAGGTATTATCCAATTTAGTATAAAATCACTGTAAGTCTAGAGGACTATAATAAAATAAAAATTTAGAAAAAACTAGTCATTTATGGAAATGTAGTAGACCAAGTAAATTTACTCAGTAATATAATCCACATAAAATATATTCCTTATATTAGGTATAGAATGATATAAAATATTAAATCTTACAAACTCCATTTAAGAAGGGTATACTAGGTCGCACATAAGTTACATTGATGATGGGGAGATAAATAGAGAAATGAAGGTAATGGAGTGATAGAAAAATTGAGAGCCTTCCCTCATGACTGATTATGAATGATTATATTTATTGTTGAAAAATATGCCACAGTTACATTAATAATGGTGAAATGAGATCCCCCACATGTGTTCCATTGTGGAACCGTGTTATGACGATGATAAAAATGGTATAAGTGGTAAAGTAAGGTAATATTGTTAATTTTAGGATATTGAATTAACACAATGGTTTGTTTTCATGGTTTTAATAACCTTTAACCTACCATGCACATATATATTCAATGGTGACACACCACTTATGGATAATTCTCATGTTTATAAAGTCCATGAAAAATCTCTTCAATTGGAATATCATCTGGACAAGACATTACACATTATTTGAACACATATAGACCAGCCATACACAAAACATGTGACATACATATAGAATTATTTATTTGTTTCACATGACCATTTTATCATTTATTCATATTATTAAAAACAACAGTCCTCTATTTATAGAGGACATGATTAAGACAAACAATTATTTCTAATAATCTGTTAATTGTACAACACTTACTAATAAAAAAAGGAACTATGGGCAGTAATAAATTCATGAATGTTTATAAAAGCATTGTGTAAACTATAGAAAAATATATTATTAAAAATTAATATTACTGATTAAAAATTATTGTATATACCATTCTAAGAAAAAAATGTCTTAAAATAATCTATTTCATATCTTGAATATCCCTTGATTATCCCTTTTAAGGATAATTGATATGAATTAAAGGATACATCAATTTATTATCACATATAATGATATATCTCACCAAATACTCATCTAATATTAATACGTACATCAAAGACCCATATAATAGTGGAGCTTACATACTTCAATGAGACATCATTCTATGATAAAAAATAAAATCCTGACAAACAAAAAATTTGCGACACAAATTATATCTATAAATACTCAAAATAAAATGAATGATATTGAAAATATAAATTTTGAGAATCATGATGAAAATTTTACATTGAACAATACCTCATCTGAAGATATATATTATCATATTCTAAACTGACTCTATTCAGGATCTCATGGGGTTCAACAATCCTAGGTTTTATTTTCCCATGGCTCCAAATCAATTGATAAAATAATCAAGGAAAAAAATTAAAATGAACAATGATCTAGCCATATATTCTCATGGTTGATGATAGTGATTAGTATAAGATTTATACATATAATCATCTATATAAAAACTTTTTTGATATTTTATTCATATTCTAAGGTATCTTGAATGAGTCAAGGACTAGATATGGTCACCTACCATAGCATCAATTATCATAAAGGTGATTGTTATAGAAGAATATATATTTCTCCATGAAGATCCATATGAATTGTAAATTCCGTGCACTTATTATAATAATAATCTTGAAGAGGTTATTTATTCTTCCATTAATAAACATAATATAGGAAACATTCTCTAGTGAATTCCAATAACACATGTATACTGAAATTGGACTGACCATCAGTCTATATAATGTATTTCTTAGCCAAAAGATCATATGATCTAAAAATGCCTTTTTAGCCACATTTTCATCTATGATGTTAAATATTATTCCATATCTAATTTTATATTACGTAGAAAAAAATAAAATCATATATTTTATTGAAAAAAGGCCTCCCAATTCTGTCCGATGAGATGGTGTCCACATTAGATTAGAAGTGGAAAACCTTTGTAATCTAGTCAACTATTACCCATCACTAATATCAAAAACAATAGTGGCTTCAGAAAACACTTCATTAAGTACACGGTTAAGTCATACTATTTCAACAATGGAATTGGTAATGGAAATAAGAAACCCAATAGATGCTTCCATTTTTTCATTACCCATTGACACATTTAAAACCAAGTAACAAAATCATTTTTCTTCTCCTTTAATCCAAGACTCTGAGACTAGGAGTGTATTTCATGAAACATACTGATGAGTCCATTTTACATTTCATATTTAAAATCAAGATATTATACAATCATATAATCTCACATATCAATAATAACTCTATCACATTCCTATATATGTATGAAATCATCCTCAACAAAATTTCTTCAAACATGAGGATCCTCACAAGAAAAAACTTCCTATATAAACACACATTGTGGATTTGATCTTATCCACCACCATATCCTTGCAAAAATTTAATAATCTAATGGTAAATACATTAAAAATGGACGATCATTAATCTATTGATCTTCCATATTTATCATAAAAAAAGATCCATCAATTGGCAATCACTAGTAGCTTGACAAACAAAATTTTATAAGAGTTTTTTAGATCAATGAATCAGATGTGTTGTTAAATTATAATAAATGTTGATATTTAACTTATTAATACAACTTAAATAACATATTATTCTAGGTTAATACATATTTTATACTATTTTTTATCTTTGAATAATAAACTATTCACCTGGAAAATAATGCTTCCAACAATGGAAATCATGAATAACACCAAATAACTCAAGGTCATTCATAGTGTAATTAAGCACAAATTTTATCCACAAATAAGACTCATACACCATGAATTTTTCCCCACTACACAAAATAGATCACATCCAGATTCTTGATGTGTAAAATTATTCATTATAGCCCCCTCTATGATATAATTAAATATATATCAACATTGAGTTCATCCATATATTAAGATCATGATTGGAATATTAAAAATATTCTAACCATATAATATTTTTACACTTCTAAATTTGGAATTTAGGTTGTGTGTTACTAAATTATATTTTAGAAATAAATTCTATATAATAACTATAAATTTACACAATGTTTATAAATCAATGAAATTTGAGGGATACACATAGGAAAAAATTTCTCTCACTATCGATGGATCCCCATATACAACTGAATCATAGATAATGTGGAAAATGATGTCAATTATATCAATATAGAATTAATATTATGTGATATTTTATTATATTTGATGCTATCTTGATATAAATAATATGATTTTTAACGTTTTTTTGAGTGATCATTACATGTTTGAGAATAATCCAATATTTTTTACACAAATAACACCTTAGAAGTCCATGTAAGGATGAAAAAACATAGAAATAATGGATTATAATACTGATGGTTGACTCGATAGATAGAACTACACAACCTTATACACAATCAAGCCATACATGATTCAAAATAAATTTATGAATATCATAGTGCCTAAATCACATTTACTGGTTGCGTAATGTGATATAAATTTTTATAAATAAACTAAATAATCATATATGAAAAAAGAGGAAATCATTATGAGAATATGGGTACTAATTCATCCATTTTTAATCCACAAATATCATTATGGTTCTATAAATTTTTCATAGAAAAATGAATTTTGAAACCCATGTTGTTTTATCGGGTGAAATAATCTATTTATCTTCAATTTCCTATTGATTCCTCTATAGTTCTTATAGATCAGTAAGATTCATCATGTACCGTTGTACTGATAGATGTTATTATTCTAGAATAATCTCATTGATGATCTCCACCTCTCTCTACATAGAGGTAAAACAAAAAAACAATCTTCAATTACATATATAGATTGGTCAACTACTAGTGACAAAAAATTAACAGTCATGTTCCACCGACAGCAAATTAAATACAATGAATAATTAATCATACTATACCAATCCTAGGATGATCAGATCTATATCATCATTGAAGATGATCCCATTCTCCCTTATTGGTGTATTTATCACACCTATGGGATACAATTTTCACCCTTCACTGATATGAATCAATATAATCCCAATATGTTTCTAAAAAGTAGACATATATATACTTATATATTTATATCATATTATGTCCACACAGTTTTGAAAATTATCCCTATCCAATTTTAACATTCTATCTCAAGTGTCACTCATTGCATCAGAATATATTTTCTCACCATAATATCAATATATTAACACCTGTCATTACTCCACAAAAGATCTCAATCTCGAGTACAATGACATCAATTAAATTTATTTATATAAATAAGGGAAACATACCTTTTTCTAATTGGATACTAAAACAAACTCTATAAATTTCATATCTCATACAATGATAGATTTAAAATATACTCATTAATTGATGGCTGCACTCTATATAATTTTCTTGCTCAATTAATTTGATTAATAATCTAACCACACTATGTTGGTCCACTCTTATAAGGATATACATAATAATTCATTATAATTCATCTATAATTACTACTCCACCTATATAGTCCAGTGTTACACCAACTTCTGACCATGCATGGTGATATAAATCGTGCTCTATATTTCAAATATGGGGAAAATCCAATTCCATTGGGGACCCGTGGAATTGTCTAGATAAATAAATGGTGATGGAAAATTAATCTAACAAATATACACTCAATATTTTGTTTCTCACATTATGGAATTTTATTCCCATTCCTCTAATAGTTATGGAATACTATATATCAATTTGGGCATACATTGCAAAGATGACTTATCTCTTTATGAGTCAGAAATTAACTCTTTCTTCCATTGGATATGCCACTTCACCTATATCAGTGTTAATAAACTACACCGTGTACCATCATCTTCTCTAATATTTTGACCGTAAATGAGGTTTTGGTTAAAAAATACAACAACTAGTTGGATGAGCTTCAACTATGATTATAAATAATACCATATTCCATACTCAAAGAATCTCCTACTAGATGGTTCATCAATGGAGAAGGAGGATGAAAAAAATGTATATCGATGAATAAATCCATGTATTTCAGCATGGAAATAGTACCCTATTCCATTATCATAATCCCTTTTTCTCAATTGAATATATGATTTTATGGAATTATGTAGTCGAAGAAAATATATTATAAATATCTTTAATCCAAGCCACAATTCAGATTTTTTATTTTATGATATCCCAATTTTGAATGAATGATCCCCAAAGAGTAGGAACCATAATATCTACTCTAATTTCATGAAGAATATATATATATTTTATGTAAAATATAAAAGATAGTTTCCCTGACTCAATATCATTTCTATCACAATCCCATGAAATAATATGTGGGTGTTGCAACATGAAAACTCTCATCAACTGTAACATAGAATGTTCAAGTAATTGGGCACCCACTATAGAACAAAATAACGGATTAAAAATCTCTAATAGAAGATCATTAGGTCATAATGCATGTATATCCTATAAAAGGAGTGTATTTTCCACTAGTGGAACTATATATGGGCCAGGTCCCCCCATAACATGATCATGGTCATCAACATGTTCCTATAACCAAACTAGAGGCTATTGTAGATGAATATTTATAAAATTTATAGGGAATTTCACAATTTTAGAATATATATAAGGGATTATAAATAAGAAGCATGAAAATATAAAAGGATTCCTTGCCTATGACATATTAACTAAACTACTCAAATTGAATTTCATTTTCATTGTATGATTCCATGTTTCCACTATAGATGTTCTATTAAATGGAGTTTTGATTGAATGTTATATATAAAAATTCCCTTTATGTTGTTATAAAAAACACCATTTAATTAACATAGAATATTCGAGTTTATTATTATTTAGTAAGAAATTACATTATATAATAATGGTCAATTAGTTGACTTACTTTTCTGTTGTTATAAAGCAATAACATTATATGTTACAAATGGAATCTCATTTGACTACATCTAGGAAACTACATTTAGTCTCAAACTTTTACATTTCCATATATGAAAATATGAATTTATGGAAAAAAATTCTAATTTATTGAAAAACCATCATTTAAAATATAAATTTTTATCCATTTAATCACAACTATGAAACGTTTCATCCTATTCAAAAATTGTTATGTGTATTAAACATGTCATATTTGTTTTGATATGGTTTCATCATAAATATATGTCGTTAAAATAAATTTTTTAACATGTATTATTTTTCTAAAACAAATTAATCCATTAAATTTTCATTAATGAATTTTTATTAAATTTAGAGTCAAAATAATTGCGGCATTCACAATCGAAGACATGAAATATTGGAAATGAAATAAATATAACATCAAAATTTCATTGAATATAATATATAAGTTCCTATATTGTTTCATGTGGAAGCACTACCATTCAATTATGGAATTATGGTAAAAGTTAATAATTTATCCTCATCAAATGTGTGCTTCATCCAATGATTATTTTAATGAAATTGTATTTGAAAAAACATTGAAAAATAATTCATACACTTTAAAGAATTGGGTTTCCCCTGAACATGGGTTAGAAATTATTGACATAACATATTACATTACTCCAATATATTATATTCAATTATTTACTATTCAATAAAATTATGACATATGAAAATTACATTTGATACCACTTTTATATGTCCAAGAACATGTTTTCTCAAAAACATCTGAAACTACTTCTCTTTATGGCCTGCAGTGAGCCTCCAAATATTTAATAGGCCTTTTCATAGCATTGATGGTATATGAAGTTATGGTGGTTAGAATAGACAACAAATATCATATGTCAACACAACTATAATCAATAATGAACGAGTTATAATTGTAAAATACTAAAAATAAATAATAAAAGACAATGATCATAATTATTCAGATAATAGAAAAGGTCTATATAAATAAATATTATGATATACAAATTATATCATGTCTACATAATTTAACATACATATTTCAATGAATAAATAAATAAAATTTGGTAGTAGAAAGTTTAATAAAAAAAGACAATCATTATTGGAATCTTGAGTACCTTTTTAATCCTATGTTACCAACTTCCAATGTAAATATAAAGTTACATCCATAAGTTAATGCTTATTCTAACCTCTACCTTCCTCCTAGAGTTTTCTTGGATATCATTCAATTACACAAATTGGGTGTATGTAATATATATTAGGCAACAAATATTGGGTTTTAATACAAATTAAACATGTGAAATTCTAATGTAACATTGTGTATATTTCATATTTTAATGTGGTTAACAAACATTAATATTGTCGATATTAGGATTCTCATAGGAGCCTATCTGAACATAGTTACATCAAACTATATCATACATCACGTAAAATATGAAAATGTTATTTTTTCCATTGGAACATGTAATATAGTCATCATGTCCGTAAAACATAATGATGTAGGATACAAGTTGAAACTTTGGAATCAGGGATCCTATTATGTATAAGAAACTCATTGGAAAAACTAATTCCACATGGTTATAGGGGTTTTAGGTTTATCTAATGGGTGAACCCATGGTATTCACAAAAAAAAATTATAACTATTTCCCTAGTATAAGTTTATCATACACATTTTATTATAATTTTTAGAGCTTATGTAGACCATACATTGAATATTATGTCTCAGGAAATTAATTTGAATCAAAGGAGATCATCATCTATTTATATTTATTTAGATGATGTTAAATCATATAGTATATGATGATTAATTAAATAAAATAGTACAATAAATAAATTTTATAATCGTATCACACAATATTGTTGCATCAATGAATTAGATTTTTCTCAATAGATTTTCAAAAGCATTACATTTAGAATCCAAATCTAGCTCATGTCATGAAAATCCATTAAATAAATAACTATCCTCCCTAATAGTACTCATTCACAAAAAAATGTTATCATTAAATCAAGGGAACATTCTATTTAATAATTACAATATGACTCACATCGTAAGTCATTTCACACACATGTGATAAAAACGGTAAATGTTTGAATAGATTACATATAAAAATCATTAAATTATCTTTTAATATTTCACAAGAAAATGGTATGATCAACACACCTATGTGAGTTTTAGTTATAGGTAACACAAAATAGTCAGTGGTATTTAATAAAACCAATATTCAAGGGGTGGTTGGGAAAATGTTATCAACCTATAACCATGTCATAGGGTATAGAAAAGATAATGATTATAGTCTTAAAAATTAATTAAATGTATTAGTATTTATAGAAGAAATAAATGTTATTCCTGTTGTTAAACACCATGGAGAAAACATTTATATTACTAGATGTTTTGATAAATGTAAAATACTACCTAAATTAACTCTGTAGAATATTAATCAATATGTACCAAGATCAAATTTAGTCCAGAATGAGAGAAAATAATAAATCATACTAAATCCAAAAAATTGGTTATATTATGGGACACAAAAATAACACCATGGATAGTGAGTGAAATTAGAAATAGAATGTAATATAATTCTTGTCAAACTGATATGTACACAATGTGATAACAGATGTTAGATTAAGTTACTAGATGGAAGACCTAAGACCTGAACTAGTGGAGGGGAGAATGGTTCGTTCCCATACATGTTCAACTATGAAAATATTGGAGGATGGTGTAGGAAATAGTCTAAAGGGTTAAACGGTCCATAATGGTATCTTCCATGGTTTTTAATGGTGTTAATAGTATACTGTAATTTTTAAACAACCCACACACCAACCAGGTGATCATATATCCCAATGTTACAAACCCCATAGGATTGATATAAATTTTAGAAAAAATCATATGAAAATTATATGTCCTAATCTATCCAATGAAACACACTACACACAATCTTGGTACACTATTATAAAATTTTTTCACACTCTTGTACTTACCATTTGAATTTATTTCACGTAATAAAATTATGTGGTTCCTTCATTTCATGGTATGAAAATATATTCTGATCCATTTCTGGCCCACATAGTTGAGCCATACAGTTAGTTATAATCATACACTAACCATGAATCTCATCATTATTCCTCAGAAACTATGAAAATGATCCCTAATATAGTAAAACAATCTCCCAAAAATTCCATTACCCCTTAAAAAACATTAACTAAAATTGAAAGAATTGTTGATAGTGAATATTTACACTAAATAAGTCTATGAAAACCCATGATATATAACCTAACATACATCAAATTGCTTTAAGATTTCCCCATAAAACAACTATAATTATTTTTTATACACTACTCTATAGTTACAATAAAGTAATATATTGTTATCTATCTTTTTATAGATTAGTTAATTAGATGGAAATCCATTCCAATGCTCTTACTGTGACCATGAAACCATAGTTTAATGATTTAATCTATTTGATGAAATTTCAATTGAATTCACTCCAATAAGCATGAGAACTTAGTATTTACATAGGATTGGAAGGTGTTTCAAATTAACTGAATGGTGAATTAAGATAAAAAATTCCTACCGAAAACACATAATTTTAATAGAAATATATTCAACATAGTTAAAATTAGAAATGATATAATTTACAGAAAAAATATATCAAAAATAAATTTGTATTCAATTCCTAATTTTTTGTCCACTTATTTGACAGCATAAGTTATTTATCATTAAAATGAAATAACTATTGTCTTCAATTAATGTATGAAATTAATTTTCTATAAATTCCAATACATATTAGGCTTCATTATGTGACACAATTTATTCTAATTATTATATGAGAACCAATATGGATTATCAAAAAACATTTTCACCTTAATTAATTGGTGGATCAATATAATGATAACGCAACACAAATCACATTTCATTTTGATTATCTATAAGGAGTGTATTAGTGTATCCACATGAAATTGTTTAGTGTTAAAAACCACTAATATTATAGTCAAACATTCAGAAAAATCAATACTAAATTAGATACATTTTTCAATAGGCATACTATGGACATGGAACATAGGGTTAATTGTTATATCTGTAGATAAAATACCATGAAGAGTGCCACCGAATTGGAATACATTCTCATTTAACATTTCAAACAAGATTATCATAAAAAATGCATGAAGTACCCGAGAAGTGGTTACCATGAACATATATAATAGGATAAAGATGAAATTATATTTTTTTTCATTATTCAAAAGTTGTAGGTTTTCTAATGAAAAAATAATTTCATATGTCATGTTCCATTCCAATTATCCAATTATCAATCCAAATTATTACTACTATAGCTAGGAAGATACCCTTTAAGGAGACTATTTATATTCACAATCTTTATTTTAATAGACTATTTTTTATATATTATTTTACTAACCTAATAATTTTGATATAATTAATTTTACTTCTCCAACAATATACCCCATTCTGGGTAATATAGGAGATATCGGTCTATATATTGAGTTATTACACAAAGAAATAAATGAATAATCTGCATTTGGGGTAATTTATTGGTACTCCATCACAATCAGTGTGTAGTTTTGAGATTAATTTCTTGGGATATATAGGTGCATTACATTATAACATACTGAATTGATGTATCATTTTCATTATATAAAAAAAATATGATGGATAATGACTGTAAATGTAAATAAAAATTTTCATTAAATCCAAATTAATCATTACTAATTCATACAAGATTTTTTTTAAAATAGAGAAACCTCCTTGGAACATCTCTATATGACAATATGGTTAATGGTAAGTTGACCCAAAATAATACATCTTAATCATCCTCATATAATGTTCATAGTTTTTTCCTATGAAAACCATATGAAACCATCTTCATTGATACAAATTTAAACCTTGGGTACTCTATTCTCATAGAACATCTCATAGAACATCGTGAGATTTGGGAAATATATATAACAATTGGTCTATTTTTTTCAAGGTAAACCCCTCTAAATGAGACATATAATCATATTTCTTTAAATCACCATTATAAAATTCAAAATTCACATATATATTATATAATTCCTAGAAAATATTATTAATTAAACAACAAATGATACATACCATTTCATGTGTAGCCAAATGTTCAAGGACATCTCCGTAATTCACTCCTTAACGATGACCATAACCATTCATGACCAATAATTATTTGTTCATGATAGGGTTTCCAATAAATCAAATGTTAAATTTATACTCCAATTTAAATCCTATTTTATTTCAATCGCGAGGTAGGTTATTAAGATACAGTATGCCATTCCACTATACCGACTCGATTTCCTTGACCATTACCAATTCTGATAACTTATAATCCGCTAATTCATTACATGAAGTTAGCTCCTCATCCCCAAACCTGGGTAATTTATCCATGAGTTTCACTTCATCAACCTCAATATATTCATAGAAAACAATATTTTATCAATAAACTCTACCAGAAAAACCATAAATTTTTTATATTTTAATCTATTTGTATATAATAGATTCTATAGTAATTATTCGTTAGTTTCCCAAAGTGTCTATTGTAAATGATATCAAAACAGATCCAATTTAAATTCAACGATATTTTATAATCTCTTATTCATAATCTAAATTACATTGTGATATTCCTAGAATGGTTCCTAACATATTTACATTTTCAACCTATAATGGAAGATGATGTATATCTTTATGAATGATATACATCATAATATATACAATAATTACATTAGTATCTTCATTCTAGTTCTACTACAATGGATTAGGAAGAATGAAATCATTACACACATGATCCATGAAACAATAAGGATGAAACAAATAATGATATTCACAAACCTACTCCACACCTATCTACAAAATTGTTTCGTTGCTATAATTATGGTTCTAAATGTGGGGAATCATCACTAACATGTTGGGTTTTCACACAAACACACTATGGATTGATAGATCATGTTTATTATATATATTATTTTCAAGTTATTTTTTCTCATGTTCTTCCATTTTTTAATGGATTTTTAAAAGATACGAATCATGAATAATTTTGCATCCCATCATCCTTGAAATGATTTTCACAATGATGATTATTCTCCATACCAATGCTCTTAATGTCCAATTCATTTTTTCCCGAAATAGCATTTTATTTTAGAGGTCATTAAGTGTAGATTATAGTGATCTTTTATTAAGTAAACTAATCACTATAATCTAAACATAACTAATAAATAATTATTCTCTATTTTGTTCTCAACTAAAGATATATTGTATATATATTTTTTGAATGATCAAAAGGATTATATAAATCAACATCCAAGGATTTATGTGAAAACATTGATTTTTTTCTGAGTAAATTTCAATAGATATTTGGATTATTATAAAACATTAATATATATTTCCATTAATTATAAATAATAATATTATTTATATAATATTTATTATTAAACATTCATATGAAATATGTTTTCTGGGCATAAAATCCCATTTTACAGAATAATAATTTTATATTCATAGGTTTTTTTAATCGTAAAAAAATAAATTACATACTCTTTATTTATTTTTATATTAAAATATAATAATTTAGTTTCATTAATATTTTCTTATTCATTTTATTGTATTTAAAAGTAATGTAATATATTAAAATTAATTTTTTCCCTAATGATTCATTTTGTTAAAATTTTATTTCCTTGTGTGTTACATGCTTATTTGAATTTAACATATACCACATATGGGAATTTAATCATTGAAAATGGATTCCATATTTTTTATGATATTAATTAATATTATATAATAGTGTTAGAATAATTTTTGTTTTAAAAAATATTTAAATCTGTGAAATTTGTTTACCCCAATAAAGGTAAAAATGGGTCTACTAGGGGGATTAAACCAATAGATAATTGTTTGATTCAATCCTAGATAAATAATATTGTCATTGGTTGATGTTATTTCAACCATATAATATCATACCATTGAAAACCTATTCATTTGGATCTGCATTCACAAGAATGTGTCCATATTTATTTAAAATATTTTCATTAATTCTTTGTTTGTCCCCTCACATACAAATCATCACATATTCTCCTCCCATATATAAAAAATTTTATTCATATATATCAAATAATATATTATATAATCTAATACTAGAATCCTTCCACTAATCAAAGATCATCTATTATTATCATAATCCCAATCCATCAAAGGTTGTAGAGATGACATAGTTAGTAACTCAATGATATGGTATAGATGTAAAGCTAGCTATTCTAAATATTTTTTCTAACTATAATTCCTTAAAATTGTTTTATAACCTAAAATATGATTAATTAACTAGCATTAATATACTATGTGGTTATTTTTATTGACGGAACAACAATTTAAAACCACTTTGTATCAAATGGGAGTTAAATGTTTCAATCGTGCAAACCTGTTCACTATGACCCCCATTACATGATATGATTCATTAAAAATAACCATATTTAATGAGTGGTTATTATATTAGATTTAATATTTATACATACTTTTATGATATTTTTTGTTAAATAATGATTCTAAATTTGTGAAATAATATTTTATTATTTATTTCCATTTATTGAAAAATAGAAATGTTGCTCATTCGAACATACATAATTTAATCCCCACAAATTAAAATAATTAATAATTAAAATATTTATTATATGAATAGTAATAAGTAAGAGTACAACTAACATATATGAAATATATATAATTATTAAAATTATTTATATTAATAATAATAGAGAAATGTTCAAGGACTATAAATATTAATGAATATCTTGAATGAGAAAATATGTTAACAATATAAATTATGTTCATAATTAATGAGTAAAAATGAAAAGGATATACGATCATATATAGAAACCATTTAGGGTATTATCGGTATAATTATGGCTCTTATATACAAGTATAATAAAATAATATTTATTGTTATGAAGATATTAGATTTATGTTGCATGTCATTTATGAGGTAGGTGTTTATTGTTACAATATCATTTTGACCTAGATTGTTTATCCTTAAATACTCAAATTTTGAAATCATATGATATATTAAAAATTATTATTTTCATTTTTATCATCTATTTTATATATTTATAGTGTTTTTTTCATTTTAATTTCTTTGTGTACTTAATGGACTATGATAAAGTTTTCAATGATAAACATACATTAATTTTATCTTCACTGAGGAATATTTTCTTCAATTTCCAAAATTTATATAAAATGGTTCAGCAATATTTTACATATTATCCATATATTATTTTATTACAAAAATATTTTAATTTAAAATCCAATATTTCTATATAATTTTGTAATATTTTTCTAATCGCGGTACCTTTTAATTTTTAACAAAAATTTCAAATGAATTTTATTAATGTACCCTACATGAACATATTTCCCCATCATAATGAATAATATTTTATCTAAATATTATATTGTAATTATACATTTATCATTAAATGGAAGTGATTTAACTTACTCTTTTGGAATGTTTTTCATTCTATATAACTAATTTCAAATGAAATGGTAATTTTCTTCATGAAATGTCCAAGTGACCATTTAATGGTATAATCATCTATAACTACATCCTTTGAAATTTCATTTCACATAAAAGTGATATAATTTTTTTCCATAATTATTGATTCCATTAATGGAATATTAATATGATGTTGAAATTGTTATCAAACCCATATTCATTTAACTGTTTAATATAAGATGATACGATGATTCTTTCTTGTTATTTGAGCCCAAGTATATTTTTTACTTATATTATGGTTGGGATCATAACTATATATACCCCCATGAGTTGGTTAATGAATGATATTTAATGATATAATGAGTAATGGAATGTTATTTTTATATAATTTAAAAAGGTAAATTGCCCAATAAGATAATATTGGGAGTGGCACTTGACAAGGGAAATGATAGAATGTTGGAAACCAATCCACAATTATATTCATGGTTGTGATCCCAATTTAATGAAATTATTTTAAGTAATTATGTTTGAAAAACATCATGTTTTAATGATATTATTTTTCATGGGTTATGATTGATTATTTATGTGTACTAAAATTCTTGACTTATTTCATTTTATTGAGAAATTGTTACTTTAGTTTTCATAATGTCTGAATATTGTCATATTTTTTATGATTATTGAAATCCATGACC
Source organism: Viscum album (assembly GCA_963277665.1). NCBI lineage: Eukaryota > Viridiplantae > Streptophyta > Magnoliopsida > Santalales > Viscaceae > Viscum > Viscum album. The sequence continues at coordinate 1,570,704,341 of OY728121.1, read as the reverse complement.
ACATCATCATTCAATTATTATTATCCTATAGTCACTTATTATAATGTATCAATATATTTTTTACTAACCCTAATAGAGATTTGGTGGTCTCATATTCTTATGTTTCTTTTCCCCATGTTGTAATGATTGACATTATGTGTGACCTATATTGGAAGGGTTATAGTTGTGAAGGGCATATTAAAAAAATCATGTATATATTTTTTAACCACTTGTTTATATTAACATTTTTTTAATTCCCCTATACATATGAAGCCTTAATGTGTGATATATAGTAATATTTATTGAATAATCAAAAAAAATATGTATAATTTATAAATGAGAATCATGGATCAATAATATTTTTATCAGAGAATAGTTTATTAACTTCTAGAATCATGGATTTGTTAGAATTATTATGATGAATTATAAGAAGATTAAGTGTATGAGAACATTATAAATTAATAAAATGTAAAATGTGTGGTCGAAATAGTAATTCATTCATTTTTGGATACTACTAGAAGTGATGATATTTTAATATATTAATATGTTCATGATGACACAAAAAACGAGTTAGTTCAGTATATCAAAAATATTATTATAGTCAACGGTGATTTTTCCTAATATATCTCACATTGTATTACAATCTATTGGGATATGCAAAGGTAAATTTTTATTTTCAGTATGAGAACATAAAAACGATTTTAAAAGACATTTATCATATGTAAACTACATTAAAGCCGTAGTTTAATATATTTAAAACATGTTTTCAATATATAGACAGCTTATTAATTATTAATGATGATAACTATTATAAATTATACCTGATTTTTATTCTAGAAATTTTTATTTTATTGATGGATTTTAGATAAAATAGTAATGCTGATTTGGTTATATTTACCCTCAAATATAGATATATCATATTTATTCATTGTGAAATGAATTCATTAATATATGTTGTATCCTCATGGAATGTTAATTACAATATAAAAAGAAAATATAATGAAATATTATTATAAACATAGAATGGTATAATGATTATATTCTAAGCCTGTGATTCTTTTATAATTTATTTTTGTGGGACTGTGATACCTAAAAATGATATTATTAATTCCTTACAAGGATTTTAAGTGATTTTTGGAAATGGAATAGAATTCGTTATATAAATACTATAACAATTTATATAGAAGGTAATCAACATTTTATATTCTTCAATCACCCTATGTTCATAAATCCATGTGGGGATACATATGAACATTACATGGAAATTACATCCATTTCATTACTGTTTACTCATATAAAATGGGTTTTTTATGATTTATGGTTTAGTTGAAAATCAATATTGGGTCTATGCCTATTGGATGGGTGTTTTTTATATTGTTCATATTTAGATACCTATTCCTCATCATAAATGTAATGTTTAGTTATTAATATAAATTATCCATGGTTCAAAAAATCAAATAATACATATAGAATGTACCTTCGTGATTTGTAAGTATTATAGAATATAATATAATAGAATCCTTAAAACATAAATATTTATCTAGTTTATTCAATATAAAATACATATTTTCTGTATGAAAAGAATATATATGGACTGGTGATACGGTACATTTATTATTAGGAACAATAAAAATCACAATCAGGAAAATATATCATTTTCACTATATTGAAGATTTTTTCCAATCATTAGGAGATAAATATTTTTCAAGCATTGATCATCGATATTTATAATTCCAATTATGTGTATAAATAGATGACATAGTAATGAATTTATTTAAATTTATTTATGCATTCTATGAAATTTTATACACTTAATTTCGTATTTATAATCCACTCGTTATCTTCATGGTTTTACTTAATATATTATCTATATATTACCTTTATTAGTTAGTGATAGCCTTTATAGATGATATTTTTATATATTTTACATGCATGTAAAAGAATTATGACCAATTAAATATTGTACTAAATACACTATTAAATGATACGTTGTTGGATAAAATATGAAATTGGTATTTTCTGATATATAATTTTCCATTTAGGGATCATATATTCCCAGGTGATTATCTATTGATGGATCTATCAACGAAAATATTTAATGAACATTGGACACAACTAATATCTTTGACTGAGATCTATATTATTAGTTGATTAGATGGATATTATCAATGCTCTAGAATAGAATTATCTGTTCAATATAATTTTCTCACCATATAGACTTATAGTGGATTTGTGTTACATTGAATCGATGAAGGAGAAGTATATTTATATGAAATTAAAGGAATTTGGGTTAGTGGATTGATTATCTATGTACCCTATAGTGGAGAATGGTTTTTAATTAACAGTTATTTAAAAAATGATAGGTTGTGTTGTTATAATAAATAATATGTTTATAGATTATTCCTTATTGTAATTGAATAACACTTGGAAAAATTACAATACTCAAGATTGGGTGTTAGAATTGATAAATTTTTAATTTACTATATAGATTAATTATCATTATAAAGAATTGTGTGACTTATATAATCATTAAAATATAGTAATGTTTATATTCACCCAGAAAGAGTAGTATATTGTCCAAATAATTTGTTTGGACGTGATTAATATCTTATCAAGGATCAATATAATCCAACAATATAAATGTGACTAATATTGGTAATGCATTAATTCAACAAGATTTTGTTAGATTCTGAATGTTTATGATTACAAAAGAATCAAAATTTAATGATTTTTAATGAAAGAACCATGAGATCATAATATAATTGAATTAATGCAATCATACTCTAAGAATTGTTCAACCATCTATCAATGTAAGGATAAATGACTAAAAAGAGTTTGTGGGTTTACAAATGATGGATGGCCATTCTATTGGGATAAAATGTGAATTTGTGGAAATTATAGGGTCTTTGGTTCATCTATGTGTTCTATTAAATCAAATCATACAGAAGAAACTAGTGGTAGAGGATCATTTCACATCATTATCAATTAATCCTATATGAATAAGGATTTCTAGTTATATGAAAGAATATGTCTTATGGTATAATGTGAATAGATATATTGGTGAGTATGAATCTTTGTTATTAGTATTTTATCATTTTAATTATGAGATACATACTTCTAAGTGGTTGTTTCTATAATTAACCATATCATAATTGACATTGGAAAACAACACCATGAATTTTGTCGTCATAATCCCTACAATCTAGTGGAACATGTTTATTTTTTGTTGTAGTTTACCACTATGTGAATTCAGTAAAAGAATATATTATAAAACAATATTTATATATTGATTAGATTTCATGGATATAAATTTTAGAAGTTTTAATTCTCTAGCAGTTACTACATTCTATTATTTTTTATTATCATCTAAGGGTTACCATTACCAAATGTAGATGTACTAAGAAGGTTATTGATATATTGTTATGTTTATGTAATTATTTTAATAATTGGATATATGGTCTATCATGGAATTCCAATGGAAATTTAGAGTGTATTTCATTATCATGTTATTTATAAAACCATGGTGGAAAAGATCAACACTATACTCTATAAATTTTTCATAAAAAATTAAATTCACATGATAATTTATATAATTACTCATGATTCCTAGTAGTCAAATAGGGTTATAACACTGATATTATGGGTATCATTTAGTAAAATAATGATATTGAGAATTATGATATATGAATAAATGTAATAGATGATTATTTCCGGAATAAAAAAAATCATGGTTGCTCAGAGTCGATAAATGAGTCATAATGAATAGTTTCTAGATGATCCAGAACTCAATGTTGGTGAGAATGAATTTTTAGATAATTATATATTGAACATGATTATGTGATTTAGGAAAATGCCTAAGTTATTATGAAATATATTAGTCCACTGATGATTTATGATTCTATTGGAATGAATTCATATAACATGGATAATTTGACCAAACTCTCTCAAGATCACAACAAATTTTAATTACTCTCTTGAGTACATACATACCAAATCAGTAACATTTACAGAACTCAACGGATATGATATTTTAAAGGGATTATTTCTATGAAAATAATATTTGATGTATGATCCATACAATTCTTGAGAAGAATAATACCTATTCTTAGGAATTTTTTTCCCATGAAAATATTATTAAACAGTTGTGTTTTCTTTTGGGTTGTTTTGGGTGAATTTAGTGGATTTTGGAAGCCTATGGTACTTTACATGTTTGGATGAATGTTACTGTAAATAGTGCGGTTTTCCCTATGAAACCATGCACCACATTATGAGTCACTAGAATGGTACATATGGTTTTACAAAACTAGGTATCCTCCCTCACCATAGCATGAATGCAAGTATATATGGTGTTCCTGAGGATTGAATTTTATTTTAAAACTTTTTTCCCACATTGGAGTATCTATGAATTCCATATAGTATGGGTACACATTTAGGGTGCACAATTTGTAATACATTTCTCCCCACACAAAATACCAAACATAGATTATTTTAATCCTAATAAATTGTATTTAAAATTTTACAATTCATTTTTATATATCCCTAACAACCATATTTTCTCCAAAAATGAATTGAATTTCATTTAGAGGATAAAAAAAATTATTCATAGGATAAGAAAACTACTTATAGTTCCAATATAATATCATTTGGAATATGATTTGATCTACAGTAAAAAATTGTATTCTTTTTTGAATATTCGACACTCTACCCTCCTCTTCTCCCTTTGGAGACTGATTAATTTCCTCTATTTTTTATAATTATATCATGGTTTTAATAGATCTCATTTATGTTAATATTTTTCCTAATTGTGATCCAATGTTTTCTTTTCTTTTCATTGTAAATCCAACTGTTCAACATCGAATTGAGAATTGTACTTTGGTGAGTATTCTGGAATGATAATGTTGTAGGTGGTCTGATCTCTATTATAGAAATTCTTCATCAAGATATTTCTAATATACTTGTATCATTGTGTTTCTACACTGGGAAAGTTATTTTAAAATTGTAATAAGGAATTTTATCCCATATTATTTTTAGTTCCTTCATGAATACCATTGGACCCACATGATATACAAGAATGAATTTGATAGAAACCCATTGAATGTACCAATACCCTGGAAATGATGATTTTTGAAAGATGAAAAGGGGATTGATGGGTTAATATAATTAAATTAAATCTTTATTTCTTATTTTATAATAGGATTTAATGGGTAAATTGGCTTATCAATAATGAATAAACGTGTTTTCAAATAAATTCTAATAATTATGTTTCAGTGGAATTATTATTGTTTTTTTGATGTGGATAAAGCAAATAACCTTGTTTGGGATTTAAAAATGAAAGGGTTCACCATAATCTGAATGATTGATTAAGAGTTTAATGATGTAAATTAGTGATATGTATATGATATATGTAAAATTTTTGAACGATTAAATAACAGTGAACTGGTCAGGTACAGATGATCCAAATAACCATGGCGTTTCAAACTAATGCTCCAGGTATCGATGTATGAATGTGAACCATAAGGTGTTGTTTAGGTACAAAATTAATAAATAAAATTCGGGTTATAGAGTAATTAATAGGGCCTGGATATATTTGAATTAGAATGTTTATCCATGTTCTAGATATATTGGAACTCGAACTATTCCTGCACGGAACAAAAATAAAAATTAGATTTAAAAAATTAATTCAGGCCCACTAAAATTTATTTTATTATTACTATGTGCATGGTTCTTGGAATCTAGAAAGAGAAAAAGTACCTATGATATCGTTTTATATGGAATAATAAATGTGAAACATGTTACTTTTATCATTTTATATTTATTTTTTATAGAATAGTACACATTGTTATGGATTGGATATTTCATTAGATTCCATAGGTATAGAATACTAATTTTTACATGAGCAGTACATGGTACACCTAAATAGTAATCAAATAGGCTTCTTGTTTATAGCACAATATAAGGGAAACCTCTTTATATTTTATGGCTAACATGGGATTCCGGATAGAGCACGGATGAGGCAGCAAGACATGTTATTGAAACCTTCTTGTGTGATCATACTATAAATTTACTTTTTATTTTCATTAGAAAATTTTATATTTTATGGCATGGCATATTTACTACATAAGATTACTGTAATTTTACTTTTTTTGATTCATCATGATAGTATGGTAATATATTTGTTATGGATGATTATTTGCCAATTTATTATCAATGCTTATTTTTTGTATTTAGTTTTGTTAATGGTATTATGTCCAAAATATGTTATAGTTTTACGACATTGCATATTTTTCCCAAAAACGTAGTCAGTAGCCTATGTGAAATTGGGAGGTGTAGTTGAAGTCATGTAACAAATGTGATCGAGGAACCGGTATGTAGAATAAGGGTTGGGATGATATAATGTTGTATCAAAGGGGTTTTCAATTCATTATATTTAACATACTATTTGGGAAAGGTAGTCCTAAGACTATGATTAGTCTGTCCTTGTCCATGATTTCATGTATGGATGTAGTTAACCCATATTTGATGGAAAACCCATGTACCCATGGTGGGATTTTTTTTCATGATATTTATTTTCTAGTTGAATGTTATATAACATTCAGGTATTTTCTAGTCATGTGATTTAGATATTTTCAAAATGTTACACATGAACTGGTTTGTGAAAATATTTTTCATGCATAAATCATCCAAGGGACTCAGGGTTTTATGTTTCATGATTTATTTTAGGAAATTATGGGAAATTTTATTATGAGAATGTTATTGAAAATGAATATGATTTCCTTTTTTATTATTTTAAAATGAAATGGCTCATAATAAGGCATTTTCAATTTAAAATGATTATAAATTTTGTAATTTTAAATGAATATGAAATGGGTGTCTTTTGTGAAATTTATGAAATGATTTTTTACCATATGATTAGCATTGACCTAGGGTAGGAACAATTGGATGTAGTGATAGTACTTCAGTTATGACCATGTGGATGTGTATGAGGCTTGAATTGATATGAATTTATGGGTATACCTCTTATGAAAATATTTAATTTATGTGATTTGTGTGTTATGATTTGTTCTTTTAATTATAGAGACATTCCTTCTCTAAGATGTTTTTATTTGTAATATGAAAAGTGGAAATGGGTAGATATTTTCCTCAAGTAGTGGAACTAATGGTCCCAATACATCATGGTGAAAGATCAGAGAGTTGTTCCCCTTGATGTTTTCATTAATTATGTATTTGATGGATAAAGACCAAAGGTGGGTTTTACAGAATACATTTGATATGATAACGTATTTCCATTAAAAACGCCATATGACATTAACTATAGAGGTTTAAACTAATACATCTTAGTAATAAAATTTTTATATCTATAAATTTTGGGCCATTTAGAGAGTCATAAGTTCAATTGATTAAAATCGAATACTTTTATGTTGTGATGATCAATGAAGTTCTGGTGTAATATTCAGGTGTAGGATGATCTGTTTGAAGGCCTGGTATAGAAAGATGTCCAAGATATGGTAAAAATGATTATTACCTACATCCACTTTGAGAGTAGACTAATGTAAGGGATACTCGATTGACCTATGGTAGTAGGATAATGTTGGACTATGCTATTCATATTATGGGCTTGCATCAATATTACCCATCACATTATGTATATTAGTACACCACGACAAGACATTTTTATGATGGATTGAAATTTTATATTTATTTTCTAGCTTAAAATTATCATAATGATGTAGTCTATTGAGGTGTTGAATAGTTGTCTCATTATTGGGTGGATGTAAAGGGGGGCATCCAATTGGGGAAAAGTGTTTTCTATCGGATGACATGGAGGTACAATATATGAATGTCAGAATATTCACTATAGTAATTTTATCCCAATAATAATCAACAAGTGTGTCTATGGGGAAGAAAAATTTTATTCATGAATATATTCATGTGTTTTTTGATCATCTTTGTAGGTCATGTCACATTTGATGGATGTTACCTTGACCATCAGTTTAGTGCTAAAATTTCTACATGATTGGGCATCTACAATAGGGTAATAATATCCAATGGCATATGGGTAGTGATGGATGATCTAGACCATATCAAAGTATTATAAGGGGGTACTAAACCACAAAAAAGTCATATAGTTGGAGTTATACCCTATATGGTGGTTGATTCAGAAGATGTGGTACATTTAGAAAATAAAACTTGTGTCATCATATTAGTTTTTCACAGGGGACTATAACATGACTATAGGAATGAGGGACAAGTCAGTTGTATGTAGTTCATCTTGAACATGTGGATAGTGAGGTTGAGTCATCAATAGTAAAAGTTACCATTCTTTTACATTATACACTTTCAGGAAATTTATTTTATGTAGGAGACAGTAATTAGTTTTTATATACTCATATTGTAAATTATTTTAGTCGGGCAGTGGAGTTTATGAGTGTGGTTATGGCAATCAACATTCCATTGGGTGTGAGATCGAAGGACATATGTTTATTAATGGGGCATTATCTTTGGGATTATGAGTATAATTTCCATTTTTGTATTTATATAATTGATATTTCATTATTTGAGTAAATTTTATGTATATAGTAACATGTTTCATACTTAGAATACATCAACCATTTCCATAAGAGATTATCCTTTCTGTATCAAGATAGTACAAATTATATTCATTGTGTAGAATGGGATACCTAGGGAGACCATACACGGATAGTTTATTTGTTAATGTGGGACCAAAACACATATTATATGAGTATATTGTTAGATGTTATGGGTATAGGTAATAGTTTCTTCCCACCCATAGAGGACAGATTTTAGGATTTTATTCCTATGTACATCTTGGGTCTTCCACCTAGAGAGAGATGTGGATTTTACGAATAAACTCATGCCTAGATCTGAATCAGTTTCCATTCTACCTTGTTGAATGGATCCATTACTGGTTTGAAATCGGATCACTCAACTAGAAGAATTGACACATAAAGGATTAATCTTTTTGAGTACGTCACCCGTGTGTTCTCTAATTTTTTCTAAGATTAATAAAGTTACATTGAGAATATGTGTTGATTATTGGAAGTTGAAATATATGATACTAAAGAATATGTACTGATTTTTTCTATTAATTGATCTCTAGATCTAGTTAACATGATCTTCTGTATTATATAAGTGACACATGAGGCCATTGTATCTGTATTTTGTTGTTTGAGATTCTGATACACCATATTCAATAATCAGAAACTTTTCTAGAATATATCTATTTTTCATTTTTCTATCTGGGCTGGCGTAAACATTAGATGTGTTTATGAATCAAAAACATCACCCATATAAGAATATATTTATTGTTGTTTCTATAGATGATTTATTGTGATACTCCAAGACTCCTGATGATCTTTCCCGACATCACGATATCATCCTAAATGAAGTAACATAGATTGAACAATATAAAATGATATATAAGTTTTAATGAAGGATTGATAGAGTAAATTTCAGGCAACACATTATCTCTTAGGACACTTTTAATATGGTCCCAAATATTATTAAGGTGGTTGTTTGTTGGTAGAATATCATTAATGTTATTGAAATCTAAAGAATTATGGGCTAAAGTGGTCATTATTAGTGATTCATGCATGAATTTTTTCATTGTTAAGGACCACTTTTTGGATTGAACTACAAGTGGATTGAAAATGAATAATGTGTATGTTTTGTTAATTATTTTTATTAGATTATTAATTTTTTCTCTATCACACATATATTGATCATTCCTATGTTGGGTGAAAAGTTTACCGTGTTTTATGATATGTCTAGAGTATCAATGTGGAGAATTTTTAATGAATTGATATCGAGTTGTGGCCTATAGGTCATGATAGTAGAGGAAACATGACTATAATTACCCTTTTTGTGATTTCATGTTATCCATGGCGGTATATGACATAATGTGTTGGCTACATTACAACTTAGTTGAAATATTTACAGTGTATACTGATCAAAAAATTAAATAGTATAACTTTTCACAGTGTTGTTTGAATCATTAATAGTATAGAAGGATCGAGTATAATTATAAATATTATTCTAGCATATCCAATAAATTAGGGACTTGAAATATTGTTTGGGAATGTTTGATACAGAATACATAGACTCAGGTAGTCTTGGATTCCAATACGGTGTTGTTGACGATGACCTTGTTCGATGAGATTATTGTCGATGTTCACGTGGTGTGTGAAATGATGACCCATGAATCCATGGGAGTTGAGTCCAAATATCTGTGATGGATCAAGGAGATGATGTTTGATAATCCATATTGTTTTTCATTTATGGAAATCCTTATAGCTAGCGATTCAGCCTACGATTGGACTATTATTGATGATGGGATGATCTATGTTCAAGGTAATGTAACTGTTCATATGAGTATGCATTATGAAATGATATTTGAGTTTCATGAGTCAATGTGGGATGTGCATAGTGGTTTGACCAAAAATTATGGTTACCAACATTGACATGTTTGGAGGACTGGCATGAAAAATGATATCACTGGGTTTGTGAAATGATTCTACATCTAGGAACATTTGAACGCCAAGAATTAAAAACCTGATGGGTTGTTATATCCATTTACCATTCTTTAATGGATGCCGGATGAAGTTATTATTTCCATTATAGGGTTGTATTCAATGAATTTGTCAAAATAATTATGTTATTTGGGTGATTGTAGTCCGATTACCAATATTATACCATTTTATTCCTATCTTCAAAACATTCACAGTTGACAAGTTGAGATAAATTAATATTCAAGAGATAGTCTTTAGAAAGAAGGTCCACTGAACATAGATTTAGATCATGAAATTTGCATTAATTCACATTTATAGAAATGAGTACAGAAGCGTTATGGTACCCAAGTATATCTGAGTATTGATTTTCTCCCATAGAATTATTAGAAACATGATTGTACCATTTAGGTGTTTGATTACATATTGACAGAATGGAAGTAAGATATTAGTGGATCATGATGAAATAATGTTTAAATTTTTGAATTCACCTATAACAACATATATCAGGATAGTATTTAGATGGAACCATATGGGAAATTTTATGGTAGTCCATGTAGATAATTAATATTAAGCATGTTAGAGGGTAAAGCAGAGTTGTTCGAACCAAGTACATTGTAGGATACATTAGAGTTGGTTTAATACATTTGATGAAAATGGATATAAAATAAATTAGATATAAGTCTTATATTGATAGACATGATCCACATATTAGGTTTTCATTTTGATAACACATATTATAATAGTATTTAATGTGATTGGGTCATCATAGGATTCATATTCTTGGAAATGTGAGGAATATGTTTATTTGGAACTTTGAGATTTTTGTGGTAATTGGACCAATTGCGTACTGATTGGTACTTACATAGTGGTATAATTATTTAACCATTTTTTCCTATGTCACATCATTATCTATATCACCACAACCCTTCTTAGGGAATAAAAGTCTTTGATGTTGATCTTGAGGATGTTGAATCATTATAGGAGAATTTGATGAGTGTTTTACATTTCCATTTAAATGTGATGTGAGGAAAGATTGTGACATTTTTCCAGTTGTTGTGGAAGCATGGCCATTATTTTTAGGAAACAAGGATGAGGGATGAAAATTCTTGGGCATAGTGCCCTGATAATTTTACCCTAGATGAATAATTGGTCTTCTGAGTATATATAATGTATGATCTATCTTAAGGTGAAGATATTTTATTATCCCAACCTTTATCGAGATTCTTTATACTCATTATCTGGTATTTTTTCCCCTTTTACAAAAATAATGTTTGGTTAATTCTTTGGTGGACATCTATAAGAATTACTGGAAATTTTTATGCAAATGTGGGTTTTCAGGGTTGTCTCATGGTTTGGGAATACAATACGATTTTTCCTGTTAAACATTTGTTGGTCAGAGTGGAATCTCAAGAGGGGGAGAATTGAGTTCCAACATAAAATTTCTATTAAAAACATCATTATAATGATCCCCCAATTTTGAAATGGCCCAATAAATTAATGTAGTAGTGATATAAATATTTAGTTGTCCAATAGGTTTCTAAAAGGATGATTAGTCCTCAATTGAATTAGTGTAAGACACTTTTACAACACTTGAATCAAGTTTACTAAATTAATCACATATACATCACTAACCATGACTAACTATCTAAGTCAATGCAAAACAGTTTTATGTTTCATAAATTATATGATGTGGAAAGGTAGATAAAATAGTTTATTACAAATTTTTTATACAGAAGAGTTAAATAAAAGTTTTAGTCTCAAGCCGATACTTAATCCTCTCCACTTGGTGATCAACTGCCACCATGTAGTTTATATCAATGATAAACAATATACACAACCCGTGTCAGGCTTTAGAGAAGTTTTCATAAATTTTCCAGTGTTCACACCCTATACCCCAGTTCATTTTTTAAAAAACAAACAATACAGACCACACACTGTCTATTCCACAATAATACATGGGAAACAAGGTGTAAGTGAAATTTGATGTGGGGATTTTTAGTATCCTCCTGATCAAGCACAGGATACAGTGCGTGTAATAGAATAACACAAACAAATCTTAAATATGTAAAATAAAAGATCAAAATAGATAAAATATGATAAGATTGAATTTATAATTCTCTATATGTTTTTAGTTCCGCTCTTGAATCATTGGATTTAATAAATGCTAGTTCAAGTCTTTCACTATAATATGTCTCAAAAACAGAGTGTCACAACACCAGGTTCACACTTTCAAGTACTGAGGTGTTCTGATTCATGTGTTGATAGAGATTGGATGAAGCACAGAAGGCAGTTGAGAGTTTGTCCCAAATGATCTATGTGATGCTCTTGGTTCACATAGTATATGATGGATGGTTCTTATTTGATATAGCAATCTTTCTCCTTATCATTCCTTCCTCTTGTTTATTTCACACACACACACACATGCTTCTTAGTCACACATATTCTCTTTCTCATTCTTTTCTTTTATATTTGATGTTTGACAATAGGAATAAGTAAAACAAGTGTAGTCATCCTTGTACTGCATACTGTCCCTAGATATGGTCTCAGTATATGTCTACAATCAGCATTAATTGTTGTCAAAAGCACTATATTTACGAAATTATACCATTATAATAACTATAGGTGTGCTTAGGGAGCCTTCTCAATGATAGCCTTCAAAAGTAACCTTATTTTGGTGACCTTTAGTGATAGACTTTCATCGGTGTCCTTTCATCAGTGACCTTCATCGATGATGTTCATTGACGACCATTCAAGCTATTACATTTCTATCAGTGACCATCTTGTCGGGGATCTTCATCAGTGACCTTTCATCGGTGACCTTAATCGGTGACCTTCATCGGTGACCATTCTATCAGTGACCATTCTTTTGGTAACTATTCTATCAGTGACCTTCCATACATAGATAAATCTTGCACTATAAGCTTAAACAATAGAACAATGTGATTAAAGATAGAGAGTTATTACATGATAGAAACTAGGAATATTAGTGAAACAGGATTATCATAGAACAGAAACGTGGTTATAACTAAAATGAAAAATGATTTGGGAATATCAAAATAGGTGACTCCAACAATCCCCCTCTTTTGGATAATAAAAAATTATGTTAGTAAAAATTTATATTTATGTATATCTTGAATTAGGGTTAATCACATTTTCTAATATCATCAGAGGCATGTATAATTAGAATTGAACCAGGTTGATTGTGGATCCAGTCAACAAGAAAATTCTCCCCCTTTATAGAAACAGATTACATCTCCCCCTTTGTGGTCAATAAATATAATATAAGATAAATAGAGAAAAATGAGTATATTGGTTTTAATTATGCAACAATACAATATACAAAAATTTTATGATGATCCCTATCATCTAAGACATCCCATAGTAAATCCACATCAGATATGTACTTGGTTGCTTTCTCTTTGGAGGCAGAGGAGTCAGGTCTATATGATTGAGGGATAGGCCATGGGATGGTAGTCAACAGGGTAGGAAGAACCGCTACAGAGGAATCAATATACCTACAGTGAGTATATCTTTGAGGAATCATTGGGGTCATGAATATGTTGGCCTGTTCGGGAGTTATCATAGAGGCGTCACTAGTAGAGCCTGAGGCAACCGATAAAGAGGGTAGTGCTGGAGGAACAATGATAAGAGATAATTCTAAATGGAGGAAGGGTAAAAAAATATTTATGAAATCTACAATAATTCTTCCTCTCCTTTTTATAACCGAGATAAAGTCATACTTATTTTCCATGATTTTTTCTAATGAAGGATTCAATTCTCTGAGCCAGCTAACTTGGTCCTTAAACTCCTGAGTAACAGGTGGGATCCTCAAGTTCTCTAACAGTAGCTTAAAGAGAAAATCAATTTTATTCTTAGTGTACACCATATTTTAGTAGAAATAAACTTACACTTTGATGTCATTCTGATCTGGAACAACTTCCCTTAAATAATCTCCCCCATTTTTATGAATTTCCTTGGTAGTGGAAATAACCTGAGTCATAGACTGAGGTTCTGAAGTATTAGCACCAGATAACATCTCCACATCATCTCTAACAACTGACCTGAAAGCATCTAGATCAACAGAAGGAGTGGCTGAAGAGGAAGTAGATTCACATAGAGGTTCATTAGTAAAGGACAATATCTCCTTAAAATAGATTGTCATCCCACTGATCAGCCTCTTCGCATCATCATCTTGTACACTAACTTGTGTCTCCATTGCCTTCTTAAAAATCTCAAACATAGTGACCATCTGCTGAACACCACTTTTTACATATCTATGATCTCTATCCACTTGCACCCTGGAAGCCATATATGAGTCTAAACTGGAAATTGACTACATCAAAATTTCCATAGACTCTATCAATGTTCTGATAAAATTCCGACAATCAATCACCTGATGTAGCAGATTTGAGTGAGAGTTGGAAATAACTCTCTATAAGGAAGATTCTACAACTTCTTGATTTAGGGCCGCTGTTCATTCTATCTCAACAGGTCTCTCATCAACGTTCATTTTTAAATCTTATTTCAAGGATTCTAAATCATCATTCACCGCATAGTCTCACGGTAAAATCACTACTGCTCTTATAAAGGTGGTTTCTAAAACAGAAGGAATTAGAGGGCTTCTCATAGGTTGGTTATCATCAGAGTCTCCATAGTCTTAGCCCAAGACCACAAATCTAGGGTCTCTTGACCAGTCTTTAATCCCATGACAAACAACAATTGTAACTATAGTAATAAGATCCTCCATCTCACTTGGACCATTCTCCTAATCAACCTTACTCATCTCTATCATACATCATTGATCAACAACATCAACAACAGATTCCACTTGCATTTCCTCTACAGAATCATCTATGACTGCCTTTTCAATTCCAACATCAACTGAATCAGCAACCACTTAATCTACACTTTCTAACATTTATTTATAACCTATAAATTGACATAGAATTATAAATTCATCTTCACATTTATTAGAGAGTTTCTCAAAATCATCATGACTACATTAGGTTTCATATTCCTTCTATGAGGTCTCTCTAATGTCATTTAAGACATTTTGGCCTCCTTCATCTTCAATAGATTCCTCATCATCATTGTCCCTTAGTTCAGTCTCTGTTCTAGGAAATCTCTTTGGTTTGATAGGCTCACAAAAGGATATATTATTGGAATGAGGATTTGAGGGAAGATCAGGATCACTCATGTCATCCATAAGAGAATCCTCTCTTCTTGCATAACAACAGCTACATATTCTTCGTTTGAGTATACTGGCTCCCTGTTATCTAGCTTTAGACAAGGGTATCTCATATTATTAGTCATATTAGGATGAGTAATAGGGTTGAATTACTCAAAAAACATAGCCTCGTCATTAACCAATTTTCTATTTCTAGGGTTCCATTTTATCTTCATTAACATGCAGATCATCTTGGTAAATAAGATGTTGGCCCTTAAAACAACTGTTTTAACCTTATTTTCAGAAACTCCTTTCACTTTCAACATCAAGGATATTAATCTTGCATGATACAAATCATTGGACATGGAACTAGGATTTTTCATATCTTCTAATTAAACCATCATCAACCCACACATTATGATCTTCTCCCCATGCTTCAACAGATAAAAATGAAATAAGTCCTCATACATCAAGGTAGAAAAGTCCCTTATCCTGGGTCTCAATAAATTTTGAAAAAATGTAAATAATAACTTGTCTTATCCATTATTTTCAGTAGCAATCAATTTCTTAGGGATCCTATTCCCTATTGGTTCAGCTAGATATTTTTCATAAAAGAAAAAATCACTAGAGGGAGGCACCGCACTTGAATAGTAATAAAAAATCCCTTCATGTGGTACTCTGAAACACTCATCCCTTTAAAAAGTAGAGAAGCTCAGACTTTCTATATTTACCCTTGAAGACATCCGGTTCTCATTCTCAGACTTCTCAAATCTCAGAGATTCCAGTAACTCCTTCACTAGCTTTAGAAAATATGGTGCATTGTTATTTGCAAACCACTCGACCCAGCCCTGAGCTTCATGTTCCTACAGAACTAGAGACCTGCTTGACATCAACCATTTCAAGCTTAGTTCCTTTTCAACAAAAATTTCCATCTTTGACAAGTGTGGGTTGATCATCTTTTCCACTACTAGACATCCACTACTAGACCCAGCTAAAGGTCTCTTAGGATTCAATGATTATCCTTCACCACTGACAATCATTCTCTAAAATATTTCAATTTAATCATAGAATGGTTCAAGGTTTTTGGAAGAAGGTGGGGTTCTAAGGTTAGGGAAAAAAAAGTTTGGGAGAAGATTTGAGTGGATCAAAATTTTCCATGTTCTTTATTATTATTATTTATGGATCGAAAAATTAATCATGTAAAATAAAAACGTAATTATAAAAACACTTCATATTCCTATAGAAAAACACTATGTCCGGGAAAAGTCAACAGTTGGTAAGGTGACGATGGTGAGGTCCCAATTGTGAGGTTCTAACGATGAGGTTCTCACGGTGAGTTCTGAAAGTGAGGTTCCAATAGAGAGTTCCAATGGTGAGGTCCAACGGTTTGGTTCCTAATGGGAGGTCCGACGATGAGGTTCCTAATGGTGTGGTGCAACAGTGAGGTTCATAATGGTGAGGTACATTGGTGAGGTTCCTAATGGTGTGGTCTAACATTAAGGTTCCTAATGGTGAGGTTACAAACATAACAGTTTATAATGCCTTACTCATGTTTGATGTAATTTATCCTATCATAACTCAAAGTCTTGGTGAATATATCAACCAATTGGTGTTCAGTTCCATTTATTTCAAGAGTGATATCACCTTTTTGATAATGATCTATCATGAAGTGATGTCTCACATCAATGTGCTCTATCAGAGCATGAGATACTAGGTTCATAGAGATGTTAATAGCACATGTATTATCATAGTTTATAGAGACATGTATTAATTGATATCCATAGTCCAGAAATGTTTGTTTCATAAGTTGAGCACAAAAACTTCCAAAATCTATATATTCAGCTTAGACAGTAGATAATTCTATAGAATTATGTTCCTTTCTACACCACGATACTGATGACATGTACAAAATGTGAAATCTTCCAGAGGTTCTCTTTCTATCATTCTTGCAACAAGAAAAATCAAAATATGAAAAACATATTATATCAAATGATTGAAATACTGGATAAAATAGTCCTAAGTTAATAGTATATATAAGAGGTTTAAAAATACTTTTAATAGTATTTAAATGAGAATCTTTGGGATTGGCTTGAAATCAAGCACACATGCATACACTGAACATAATATCAGGTCTATTAGAAGTAATATAGAGTAGACTCCCAATCGTACCTCTGTAATTACTTTGATCCACCAACTTACCAGATTCATTAGCATCCAACATTAAAGGGATACTCATAGGTGTATCACTACTATTATTTCCATCAAGACAAAACATTTCAAAACATACTTCATATATTTACATTGATTCAAAATAATACCTTTTTTATTGAAAAATTATAAATCCAAGAAAAAATTATGTTCCCCTATTAAACTCATTTCAAATTGATCTATCCTCATTTTTGAGAAATCTATACATTAAGAATTTTTAGTAGATCCAAAAATAATGTCATCTATAAAAATTTTTACTATTAAAACCTCTCTGGAATTCATTTTAATAAAAAGAGTAGGATAATATGTTTCATTATTAAAATATTTTGAAATAAGAAAAGAACTCAGTCTATTATTCCAAGCTCTTGGATCTTTTTTTAGACCATACAGAGATTTAGAATGTTTAAAGACGTTATTTCAAAAAAATTGGATTTGATAAACCATGGGATTGTTCATCAAATATATCCTCAACTATGTACCCATTTTTATATGATATTATTGTTACACCCCAAGAATTTTTGTTTAATGTAATGACAATTTCTGTGTTTTTATGTTGTCTATTACCCGAACAAAAATTATCACCTATGGAAAAATAATAATATGATGCAATGGAATAAGAAAGCGAAATGGGGCAAGGAATATTATTCATCTAAGAATACCTTTGAGGTTACAACACACCGAGATCAAACAGAAATTAAAGATACCCAAAGATACTTATTAAAAATCCTATCAATATTACAAGAAGACCACCCAAAACAATGAGAACACCAATAAGGAAATAATGGTCCTTTTTATCCATCAAAACGAACATGAGAATCGCCAATTCCACTATGGATACACTAAGCACTTGTGGAATAATGAGAACAATTTCCTTTTCCATCTCTTGAGTTTTATGACACTCTAAAGCATGGTTTTATATGGTAGCAATGTGATCGTTTCCCTAGATGACCATGGAATCCTAACGTCTAAAAATATAGTAATTGGACATGTCGGATAACTAATTGAAAAAATATAAGGATATTTTAGTTCTCCAAATAATTAGGTTTTAGAATTGAAAAATTATGAAACTACCCCTAACCATGAGCTTTAATAAAACATCTTGAAATGTTTTGAATAATACATTGGTGTTTTTGAAATTTAATAAGGAATTCAAAACATGGTTCAATTAATTAATATTTATTGTAATGATTTCCATTTTGAGTCTTAAACTATGTTTAATTTATTTTTATTGACTTATAAATTTAATTTAGCGATGGTTTGACCACTATAACACATGTATATGAATTATTATTCAATTTATAACTTTTTATGTTTAGTGTTTATAAATTACATTAGATTATACTCTTAATACAAAGTTCGATTTATAAGAATTAACATTGAAATGCTTAATAAAAGCCATGTCTAAAGAGGAGAATTTATAAATAGTGTTATTTGTTTCTTTAAATTGTCATATTTTTTAAATTAAGATATTTAAAATTTTTGGCCCACTTGGGCTAGCCCTTTTATTGCTGAACGGAGGGAGGCGGCACACTCTGGGTGACTGATCCTATCTCTAAACCCAAGCCTAGGCCAGCCTGAGTTCGGGTATATGTCACCCAAGGGGTGTTCATGAGCATGGGAGAGAGCGAATGAGCACGCAGTGCAGGCGCAAGGCTGCGATGAGCAGTGGGTAAGCTAAGGCTTGTAGGGAGGCAGGAGCCTGTGTTTAAAGCTCCCTGTGTGAGTGGCATGTGATTTTTGAGTATCTCTTCAGAGGATTAGGCTTATAAGAAAGCTCTGTGTGCCCCACTGATTCAATGTGGGAAGATAGTTTTTGGGTGAAATGAAATCGTGGTCGTTGGACCACTTATCATGAGAACATGGCAATCGAAATCGACCTCGCGTTCGTCCTTCTGCCACCACAGTGCATCACATGATTTTTGTGATCTGTCCGATCTGGCGTGATCTAATCATGGAAATTTATTTTGTTTTTAAAAACGATGATTTGATCTCATGTCTTCCTATCAGATTCATACTTAATCCGAGCCGTTAAATATCTTTCAATACCATAAACTCATCTCGACATTTGTTTTCCTGCCAGATTTGATCCGGGTAATCAAAATCCCTCCCGATTTTCTAATTGGGGAACTGTCTTGTTCCTCCCATTGCATGGGCTACACAAGTACCCTACACTCTATTATATAAATTGATTTCAATATTTACAGAGAAAGTGATTATTTTTTTTAAAAATGTTTTGTTTGAATTGATTAAAACACCACTTTTTTAATGAATGCTCCGTTATATGAATATTTTACACGACATGAATCCCTAATCAACCTTTCCAAATTCTTTCTTTTAATTCTCATGGGTCATGAGTTTGGATATTGAATTCATGTGATTTCATGTTCAAATTTACTAATTACTCATCACTATTTTTAATTAATGATAAGGTTTATGGCTGAGAATAATACTTTTAACTTTAAAAAATTAATGTAGTAAACAAAAGATAATTTTTACCAATATTTGAGATGATGTGAGGTTAGAACCCATCATGGAATGTTAGGTTTATCTCATTATATGTTAGGTTGTGTTCACCTCTTTATATAATCATGAATGTTATTGAATAATATGATTCTAGACTTTGTCATTTTATGTGACAATGTTGGTACTTCTTTTGTGTTTTTCATCACAAGTACCCATATCTTATAGACCAATTAATGGCTTGGCCACACAAACCATTTTTTTTGTGCCAGACTCACTACATATTCTCGAAAGTGGATGATTGTATTGTTAAACTTATGGGTCCTATTATGACATTACGAATTTAATTATTCGAGGTGGTGTGGGACACATTGAATATAATGTATGGTGAAATAAGAAACCGAGTAATTTATAGACATGGTTTGATATGTGATGTATAATTTAATAAATCAATGTGGGATGGGAACATTGATTTGGATGTATGAGGAATTCATTGGACTTATTATGAGACGGGTGGATCCTGCTATAGACCCTATATGCATCGGTAGATCTCATCAGACCACTAGTAGTGGAATTGGATGAGGCCATACCCAATTATGAGTTATGAATTTTGTCTGAGGACTTAATCATTAGAAATATTGGTTGAGGCCTTGACACAGTTCGGCATATGAATTTTTCTCTTTATGACTATGAAAAAATTAATTAACCAGAGGAATATCCGACTACTAGAATATTCATAGTTAAATATTTTATGATTATAAGAATTCAAGGAGTATATGTATGGCATATTATTTATGCAGTATTCATAGATTATATTTCCAGTGTATGTTTCACAGTAGTAAAGTATGAAATTGAATTTATTCTTTTTATGCGCAACTCTGATCATTTATTACACATAGTCATTAATACTGTACTTGAATTGTAGCATGAAATGTCTTATACATATGAGCATCTCTGTAATTGAATCACAAATCATTCTAGTTCCGACAACATGTTTTGTTTGATAACTCTTATAATGTCTGCATGTGATACAACATTTATTTGAAAAGATTGTTTTATGAAATGGTTTTAAAGAATTTTTTCAAAAGTTGTATTTTGGTATGGTATGTTATTTTTAAACACCTTTACTGATAATTTGTATTCTCACCCTACGTTTTTGTTTAATAAATTTCACGTAATGACTTTTAGATGAAGAATCATTTCAGCAGTAGCTGGTTTCCCAGATCCTGAACTGAATTTGATCCCTTGTATAGCACCGACTCTCGGTCCCCTGGGGATGGGGTGTGACTATTTGTATCAGATGAGTCAGTTCAGATGACTCTGGAAAACCAGAACTGAATAATAAAAACATACTTAATCAATATTAATGAACAATACTATGAACGTTGTTTTCTTAATTTTCAAATAGAAAATGAAGGTACTAACCTTCTGTCCCTTCCCAATGAATCCCTAGAAACCATAATTTCAATAAGAAACCCTTAAAATTATATAAAATTTGCTCATATTTGTATGAAATGAAAACATCTTTATGATATAACCAATTCCCCCCGAATACATCGAATGCACCGGGGAGTGGCCATGGATTTCATCATTATGATGGAAGCCCAATTTCAATCCTACGCGTGACTGGGAAAATACAATGAGGGACTCATTAGATGATTCACCACAGCGGAGGGAATCCAATCCCTCACGACCTTCCAAGATGCTGATGCATCGGGAGACCTCCACGCAACATTTATGTGTCAAGTTATGTCCTATGCCCATTATGGTCAAGTGATGGATTTAAAAGTTCTCGAATACGAAGCCATCTGATGGGTGTACATACATCAAGAGTATAATGATGTCTCTAATCTATACACCCCTTTTGTCATAATATGAAGATACAATAAGTCCCCCCATGATATCAAACCTGATTTCGTGGGTTGCATATGGTTTTGGGAGATTGATAATTTTCAACATGAACTGAGGATTCGTGTATTAGCAACGTGGGGAAACCATTGGACCTGATTTATTATATGTACCATTGATTTTATACAAATATAATTTGTTTTCTTTTCTTTTTTTACCCTTTTAATTAGTTATACCCATTGAATGAGTATTAATAAGTTATGTTTCATAATAAATTTCCACATGGAAGGATGAATCAATATATTTTCTCTCCCAGTAGAGGTATTGCATATCACTGCGATCAAAACCTATGAAGAGGAATACCTACCTCTCAAAAACAATCAAAAATCGTGCAAACAACTATATGAAGTGACAAATAGTCTAGACATTCTATGCAAATATCAAGGGAATTCTTCCATTTACTATCACATATCCACAGAATACCTGTCCGAGTATAGGCTAAGAGGAAAATACCACGAAGGGATTTTCCCATGCTTCACCCTAGGTCAGAACTACAAGTCCAGAGTAAGGTTTCAATAGGTAGATTTTGAGGGAAATATTTGTGCGGCTTACATATATCAAATTCTCAGTTTTAGCCATTATGTCAACGTCTATGACTTAGATGATCTCGGTCAAGACATTATTCAGAATGTTATTCGTGAGTTGGTTTATTCGGATATTTCTAAACTTTCTACCATTCAAGATTTCCTCTGGAATCCCAACTGTTCAATACAAGAGTTCAACCCCTCCTATCCGAGGTGTGTCTGTATCAGAGAGCTCAAGGTGTTGATCATCCATTTGGGTTTTCCTCTTAATACACCGAAGGACCATCTATGAAGGACATGATGGTGAGAACTTCGGAGTGATTCTTTTGAGTTTATATGAAAGGAATTGCGAGAACACAATTCTTCGTTGGGGGGAATAATATGACACCCCAAGAATTTTTGTTTCATTTAATGATAATTTCTATGATTTTATGTTGTCTATTACCCAACCAAAACCTATCTCTTATGGAAAAATAATAATATGATGCAATGGAATAAGCACACGAAATGGATGCAAGGAGCTTTATTCAAATAAGAACACTATCGTGGTTATAACACATCGAGTTCAAATAGAAAATCAAGTTAACCAAAGATACTTATTAAAAATACTATAAATATTACAGGAAAACCTCCCAAAACAATGAGAACCCCAAGAAGGAAATAAGGGTCCCATGTATCTGTCATAATGAACATGAGAACGGACCAAGCCACTACATCTACACTAAGCACTTGTGGATCAATGATAACCATTTCCTTTTCACTCTCTTGAGTTTAATGGCACTCTAATGGATGGTTATATATGGTACCAATTTGACAGTTTCCCTGGATGACAATGGAATCAGAACGGCTTTAAATATATCGATTGTTCATGTCAGATAATTAATTGAAAACATATAAATATATTTTAATTCTCCAAATAATTAGGTTATAGAATTGAAAAATTATGAAACTACTCCTAACCATGAGGTTTAAGAGAACATCATTAAATGTTTTGAATTATACATTTCTATTTTTCAAATATAATAAGGAATTCAGAACCTGTTGCAATTAATTGAGATGTATTGCAAATATTCCCATCTAGAGTCTCAAATTATGTTTAATTTCTTTCAATTGAATTATAATTTTAATTAAGCTATGTTTTTACCACTATAACACAAGTATAAGAATTATTGTTCAATTTAAAACTTTTTATGTTTAGTGTTTAAAAATTAATTTAAATAATACTCTTGTGACACCGTTTGATTTATAAACATCATCCTTATAATGTTTAATAAAATCCGTTTATAAAGAGGATAATTTCAATATAGTGTTATTTTTTACTATAAAACATCATATTTGTTCATGTTAGGTTATATAAAAATTTGGTATTTCTTGGGAAATCCCTTTTATGGATGGGCCGTGGGAGGCAGCACACTCTAGGTGGATGAGCCTAGCCCTCAACCCATGCATAGGCTAGCTGGAGTGTCGGCATATGTCACCCAAGGGGCGTTCAACAGCATGGGAGTGAGCAAACAAGTGTGCAGTGCAGGTGCAAGGCCGTAGTGAGCAGCGGGTAGGCTGAGGCCTATAGGGAGGCTGAAGTCCATGTGTAATGCTCCCTATGTGTGTGGTATGTGATTTATGAGTATCTCTTCAGAGGATTAGGCTTAAAAGGAAGCTCTGCGCGCCCCACCGAATCGATGCGTGAAGCAATTTCTCGGGAAAAATGAAATTGTGGCCGTTGGATTACTTATCCCACGATCTAGGCTGTCGAAATAGACCATGTGTTTGACCTTTAGAAACAGTAGTGAATCACCAGATTTTTGGGATCCATCCGATCTGGCGAGATTTAATAGTGGCCATTAATTTGTTTTAAAAAACACTGCTTCGATCTCAGTTCATCTGATCAGATCCAGAATTAATCTGAGCCGTTCAATATCTTTATATACCATGGACGCATCTCAGCCTTTGAATTCAAGCCATATCAGATCCTGGTTGTCCAAATCCCTCCCAGTTTTCTACTTGGGGCGTTGTCTTCTTCCACCCGTGACATGGGTTGCACTAGTGTTGTACACTCTATTTTGCACCATCATTCTTCACCATGACAGCTGCCATACCCTCACCTCTCATGGTTTCCACAGAGTCCTCTTTCCCTATTCCTTTTTTAAATCCATGTTGGCCTCAGGACCCGTGCCCCTTGTATTAAAAAAATATATAATCTATAGTTTTGGTTATTTAAAAACACCAGAAGCAACTGAGGAACCCTCTCGGATCCTTGCACCCTAGACATCAGCGGACCTCAACATGTACCCAGAGTTCTCCAGCATTCTCAAGCTCCTCCTTCTCATCAAGATATGTAAGGTTTTATCCTTGTCTTAATTTCTATTCTAAGCTGTTTATAAATATGCATATATAAATATACTTGTAAAGGAAAAATATTATATCTATTCACCTATGTTCTTATAAATATGGATATATAAATAATAAATAAGGTTTTTATGGGAGTAATTTTTGTTTTGCGTGATTTGTTTTTATGTTGTGCGTTTATATATATATATATATATTTGTATACAAAATTACTTCACCTTATGGTTTGATTTTAATTCCTTCGTCATGAGTTGCAATATCTTGAGTTTATTTGTTATTAGTGGACCCCAAGTACGGACACCCCATGAAAATTTATTTATTCCCAAAATATATAATCGGTTGTATATATACATGTTTATATAAAAATATATTGGCCTAATATACACAACCCTTGGTTTTTCATAAACATCATATTCCCAGGTTAATGAATTCTAAGCTTGAGTTTTAAATTAATAAGGAACAAAAATGCATGTAGTCACCTTGTGTGGGAAAATATTATATCTATTCATGCATGATCTTATATAAAAATAACATATTATATATTTAATCTTAAAATGGAATTTAATAATTGTACCCTAATAATTAAATCCATTTGTCTGAAAATTTTCAAGATAAAAACTATCTTAGAATGAATTCACTTATGTATACTCATAATGTATAGTCAGATGTGTGGGTACGTGTGCATATATTCCATCATTGATTCCCTATTATATAAATTAATTTCAATATTTGCAGAGCAAGTGTTTTTTTTAATTTTTGTTGACATGATTATAACACCACTTTTTTTTAATAATTCTCTGTTAAATAAATGTTTTACATGACATGAATCACTAATCAAAATTTCCAAATGATTTCTTCTATTATGATTGGATCATGAGTATGGATATTGGAAGCTTCTCATTTCAAGTTCAAATGTACTAATTAATCTTAATTATTTGTAATTAATTATAATGTTTAAGAATGCTTTTTATACTTTTAATATTAAACAATTAATTTAGTAAACAAAATCTTATTTTTACAAATGATTCAGTTGACATGAGTTTAGCACACCGCGTATAATGTTATGTTTAACTCTTTATTTATTATGTTAAGTTCACATGTTTATTTAATCATGAATATTATTGAATAATATGATTCTAGACATTTTCTTTTTATGTTACCATATTGGTACTTCTTTTGTGTTTGTCATCACAAGTACCCTTAGTATAAGTTCTAATTAATGGCCTAACCTCACAATCCATTTGTTCTGTTCCAGAAGCACTACATATGCATAAAAGTGGATGATTGTAATATTAAATGTATGGGTCCAATTCTGAGTTTATGAATTTATTTGTTCGAGGTGGTGTGGGACACCTTTAATATAATTTAAGGTTAAATAAGAAACCAAGTAATTTATATACATGGTTTGATATGTGATATGTGATTTAAAAAATCAATTTGGGATGCACACTTTAATTTAACGGTATTAGGAATGCACTGGTCTTATCATGTGACAGGTGGGTCTTGCTATAGCCCCCCGATGCATCGGTTGGACTCATGAGACTACTAGAAGTGGAATTGGAGATGGCCTTTCCCATTTATGAGTTATAGATTTTGGTTGAGGCATTAATTATTAAACGTCCTGGACGAGGCCTTGACACAGTTCGGCATATGCATTTTCCTCTTTATAACTATGAAAAGATTAATTAACGATAGGAATATTTGACTAGTATAATATTCTTGGTTAAAGTGTTTCTGATTATAATAATTCAAGGAGTATAAGTATGACATATTATTTATGCAATATTCAGGGATTTTATGGCTAGTGTATCATTCATAATAGTAAAGGATGAAACTGAATTTGTTATTTTTAGGCACAACTCTGATCATGTATTTCACTTAGTTATTAATTTGGTACATTCATTGTATCATGAAATGTATTATACTTATGAGAATATATGAAATTTAATCACAAATCAGTGTAGTTCCAACAACAAGTTTTGTTTGGGTACTCATATAATGTGTTCATGTGATACAACTTTTACTTGAAAAAATTATTTTATGAAATGGTTTTAATGATTATTTTAATAAAGTTATATTTTGGTATAGTGTGTTACTTTTAAAGCCCCTTACTGGGAATTCGTATGATCACCCTATGTTTTTGTTTAAAAAATTTTAGGTCATGACTTTTAAAAGAAGAAGCATTTCAGCAGTAGCTGGTTTCCCAGAGCCTGAACAGAATTCGATCCTCTATATGGCATCGGCTCCGGGTCCTTGAGAGCTGGGGTGTGACAATTTTGACATCCATTTGATAATATTTTCAATTCTAATGACCTGTATATGCAACTAGTATCTGAATGGATTCTATACTAGGTACATGTGGAAAGGTTTCCTCATAGTTTATTACATCTTCCTGACTCTAACCATGTGGAAATAGTTCACCCTTGTTTCTATCTATGTTACCATATTCATCAATTAATATCTAAATACACATTTAGTGTCTATGGTCAATGTGTTTTTAGGTTTTTCTACTAATTCCCAAACATTGTTTATTTTTCAAACAGATTTAATTATTCCTGTATAGCTTTCAACCAAAATTCATCAATGATAGCATCATTAGTATTTTTAGGTTCATGATGTGAATGAAAGGCTTGATGTTCAACATGGTTTATCAGAGAATCTCTAGTCTGTGATCCTCTATTTAAATCCCCTAATTCAGAATCTATAGAATTATACATGATAGTTATAATACCTCTAGAAAGAGTAAAACTGGACACCTCTTGGTATCCTAGAGTTTCAGATTCGTCATGATCAGGTTCTAGAAAATTCCCAAAACGAGTTGTTTTTACTAAGGGGTCACTGTCTTTATCATTAAGATCTAGAATTGAAATATCTTCCTTAAGATGTTCAACTATGATTTTGGGTTTAGATGGATCAGTCTCATCATATTTGACATGAACAGATTCTTCCACACATTTGGTTCAATTATTTAATTCTATATAAGATTTAATAGAGATGGAGTAACCTAGGATAATTCCTTCACAACATTTAGATGAAGACATTTCAATATTATCCTTATAGTTAAGAATAAAGACCTTGAAAAAAAAATAAAAATTAATTAAATTTATGCTTCATATTATTCCATTGCTCATAAAGGGGTTTTCTTAAGAACATGTTTAATTAAAAGTCTATTGAGGAAGTAACAGGATGCATTAACAGCTTCCACCCAAAAATATACAGGAAAATTATACTCATTTATCACAGTCAGGGAAATATCATGATGTTTTCTATTTCTACTTTCTATAACACAATTTTGTTATGGGGTCCCCGGAGAACAGAATTTGTGATTAATGCCATTTTTTGCGAAAAAAGGATTCAAATTCCTAATATTCAAACAAACAACCATGAGCACTTCTCATGTTATTAATTTTATGTTGACATAGATTTTCTACAGAAATCGAATATTTAATGAAGTAAGAACAGGCTTCAATATTGTGTGCTAGAATGTATACTCCTTTATATCTAGAAAAATTATCTACAATAATATAATCATAGTGAATCCCATTTAAAATTGAAACTATAGATGGTCCAATCAAATCCATGTGAACCAACTCAAGCGGTTGAGAAGTAGAAACTTTTTTCTTTTGATTGAATGAAACATTTTGTTTTTTTGGACAAGGATTACATTCTTTGTTATGCCGGAATTCAAA
Organism: Viscum album; assembly: GCA_963277665.1. NCBI lineage: Eukaryota > Viridiplantae > Streptophyta > Magnoliopsida > Santalales > Viscaceae > Viscum > Viscum album. The sequence continues at coordinate 1,570,675,534 of OY728121.1, read as the reverse complement.
TTTAGGTAATCCTCTAACTAATCATTTCCTCGTGATTTTCCAAAGTGAGTGTACATTTTAGTGTCCTAATCTTCTGTTCCATAATAAAGATTCCTTATGAAATGAATTTAAAAAAGAAATAATTTTCATAGCTAAAGAGTATAAATAAATAGCATATAAATTTTCATTTCTATGAGAAGTAAATATTAAATCATTTTTAGAATTAAAAACAATTCATGTATCAATTTCAAAGATAACATTAAAACCATCATCACACAACTAAATGATACTTAGAAAATTTTATTTTAGCCCATCAACAAATAGTGCATTTGAAATTAATATAGTATTAGGGTTACGGATTTTCTCTAAGACGATGATCATCCCTTTAGCATTATCACAAAATGTGACTTATCCACCATCATCATTAATTAGGCTCATTAAGAATGATTATTCTTCTGCTTCATGTCTTGAACATCCACTTTGCAGGTACCATATTGTTTTACATGAGCTCCTTGGACAATATTCCAGAAAAACAGATTAAGTGTATGGTAACATTAGTACCAATATTTTCTTTTAGTCTATGGATTTTAACATGCAATACTTTAGGAACCCATATTTGTTTCAATGGATTAAAATAATCAAAAGATATGTTTTGTGTCATGATTACTATATTAGGTCCTTTAGAGGATTTTGTTTCAATAAATGGTTCAGAACATGAACTAGTAGTGAACTGTTCAGATTTTGGAACATATTTATTCTTAATAATTATTATTTATCCTATCTGGTAACCTTGACTAGTGTTGTATTTTGGAGAAATTTGTTTCCCTAAAAACCGAGGCATGGTATCTATAACTGCTGTATACTTTATAAGACCACTTTTTAATTGCTAATTTGAAAATTTATGTTCAATATTTTATTTTTATAGATGAGCTCATTTTTCATTCTGAATGTCCAGATAGAACTTATATTTCGTATTTAAAGCATGTTGTCATTTTAATAATTTTAATAAATCTATAAATTAATTAATAATATCTTAAAGAATTCCACAAGATTAAAATTTTTCATTCTATGTTATATTGACATCCTTATTTGATTCACTTTCATTCCCAGAATAGTCAGCATTATTTATAGGAGAATTGGGTATTACCTCAGATGTTTCTGTTAAACAACACATGTTGGCATGCTTTTTCTTTTTAATATCAAAAGTGTAAAATCTACTAGAGTTATCATCTATAGAACTAAAAGTTTATTTCATAGCCTTTTTATAAACATTTCCATTGTTTTCATATTTATTCTAAAATATCATCTTGGGGCAATGAACTTTTACATGGACATTTCGTTTACACTCATCAAAGACTATCTTATTTGTTTTGTAATTTCACTTTTTGTCTTTTTTCCACTATCATTTACAATCATAACATCATTTATAGTTTGAAATAATTAAAAAATCTTCTTATAGTAGAAAGTTTTTAATATCCTAGCAAGATGAGCCATATCATAATCCCTATCCGAGTCTGAGTCTTCACTATTGGAAGAGTATACAGGATCTAGAACATTTTCTATATCATTTCTCTTTGAGGTAGCAGACTTGAATGATATGGATTTATTTCATGGTTCTTTATATACTTATTGATTTACCTTAAGCTCTTCTTTGTATATCAAAATTATTCCAATTAGTTCCTTCATTGGTAGCTTTCCTATGTCACATTATTCTCGGATAGAAACTAAAGTTCATCTGCATCTATCATGTAGGAATCTAAGCAATCTCAAAATACGATCCTTTTTTTCTACTGGTTTCCGAAGAAGAATCATGGTATTTAATATTTCATTTAAGCTATGATACCATTCAGATATGTGTTCATAAATTTTCATTTTAAAATTATCTTATTTAATATTATCCATATTTATTTCCATTTCTATAACATTTGTGGTTCCCTCATGAGAAATAGCCAATGTGTCCCAAACTTCATATGCGGTTTTACAGAAAGATATTCTATTTAATTCCTCATTTAATTGAGAATATTACAATTCATTCATTTCATTACAGTTATTTTTATATTTAGCTTTAGTCAACTGATACCATGTGTATATAGCATAAAGAGGCAAGGCATGTTGTTCTCCAAATGTGTCTCAGATTTCAGGACCCATTCTCTCTAGATAAATTTTCATTTTTAATTTCTACTACGCATAGTTATTATCAATAACGAAATGTGAATGGTTAGTATTGACACCCTCAACATTGTTATACATTGTTAATTAGATTTTTATAGAACAAACAATTTAGATATGACAAAAAATTATATGATCTTTAAGATACAACTAAAATCACAGTTTAAAAGAATTTAACATCTTATACAACAGTTCAAATAGTAGAAATAAAAAATTATTCCCAAGATAACCAAATGTTGGACGAAGTTGATTCTCAAGAGGGGGTGAATTGACTTCCTACTTAAAATTGCTGCTGAAAATGTTAATATAATGATCCACCGATTTTAAAACGACCATGTTAATTAAGGCAGTAGAGATATAATTTCATAGTTGGTCAAAATATTTCTCAAAGGGTGATTAGTCCTCAATTGAATCATTATATGCCACTTCTTCAACATTTGAAACAAGTGTACTAAATTAAACACATATACACACCAACCAGAATTAATTATCAAAGTCATTGTAAAACAGTTTTCTATTTTAGAAATTATAAGTAATAGAAAATTAACTAAAACAGACTATTAAAAAATTTAATACATAAAAGAGTTAAACAAGATGTTTATTCTCATGCCAAAACTTAATCCTCTCCACTTGGTGATCAGCTGACACCATGTAGTTTAAATATATGATAAAATTGATACACAACATGTAATGGAGATTAAAATAGTTTTCACAAACTATCCAAGGTTCACACCATAAAAAAATATTCTTCAAGGGAAAAACTAACAATATAGACCACCCATAGTCTCTTTAACCATTATACATGGGAAACAAAGTGTATGTGATTTTTTATGTGAGTAATTTCAGTATCCTCCAGTTCAAGCACAAGAGGCAGTGTGTGTTATAGAAAAAAACACACACTTCTCAAATATGTAAAATAAAATAACACAATAGAGAAAATATGATAATGTTATGTCTATAATGCTCTATGTGTTTTCAGTTCAACTCATGAAGCCATGGAGTAAAGAAATTGTAGTATGATTCTTTCTCATGAAGTTTACCTAAAAAACAGAGTGTCACAACTCCAGGTTATAGCTTTCAATTACTAAGGTGTTGTACTTCTAATGTTGATAGAGAGTAGATGAAGCACAGATGGCAGACGTGAGTTTTTCCCACATTATCTTCCTGATCCTCTTGGGTTCACAATGTTAGTACAAGATTTTTCTTATTTGATCTAGTAAGAATGCACCTTCTAATTAATAACTATTTCTTTTTCATAGACAAACACAATTCTTAGTCACACATTTTCTCTTTATTGGTATTCTCTTTTATATTTGAGGTATGACAATAGGAATAAGTAAACCACATGCGGTCCTACTCGTACCTCATACTATCCCCAGATATGGTCTCTAGATATGTCTACAATTTACATTAATTATTTCCAGAAGTATTTAATTTACCAAATATGATTGTTACAATAATGCTAATAATTTGACAATGTATAGAGTAGAAGGGTATGAATCAGTAGACTTGTAACAGTATCCTTCTCAATAGTAGGATTCAACAGTATTTGTGCGTCAGTGTCCCCCTCTAGGGTTTCCTTCAGTGGTAACTTTATATTGGTGACCACCAATGGAAGCCTTTCATCTGTTAACTTTCATTGGTGACCATCATCAGTGACCCTCATCGGATACCTTTATATCAGTGACCATTCTATCAGTGACATTCCTATCAGTGAACTTCATTAGTGATGATTCATTGGTGAACTTCATCGGTGACCTTTCATCAGTGTCCTTCATCATTGACCTTCATCGGTTACCATTCTATTAGTGACCTTCCATACTTAGAGTAATTTTTCACTATAATATTAAATAATAGAACAGTGAGATTAATGATACATATTTTTTAGTTAATAAAAATGGGAATATTCGTGAAACACGATTATCATAGAACATAATCATGAATATCACAAAAATGAAACATGATTTGGGACCATCAAAATAGGCTAGTCGAACAACATTGTTCCCCATTGAGATTCAATATAAAGGGAGCACGGTTTGACATAACAATGTCAAATCCCTCACCAAACCATGTACAATCAGATAGAGGGGTTGGAACTGTTGACACATGTTTTGGAAAATCATGAAACTACCTAGGAGTAACTATGAACACTAAACATTTCGGGAACACAGTAAGGGGAACTATTTTGACAACTGTGGGACCCATCCAAGATACCATGAATACAAGATTTTAGACACCCATAATTTTTTTAAAAAAATTGAAGAATCCTCAGTTTATATTCCAATTAAATATATATTATCATTAAATGATTTCCCTTATGTTTCATAAATGTATAAAGGAATTTATAGGCTCCATGAAACACATCTAGTGCCTTTCAATGATCACTTGGAAGACACATTTCTCTGTAGAAAGAGATAATTTCATTATTTATGACTCATATATCTCCCATAATTTCCTCTATATAGAAATGGATTCATTGTATCAAATTTTATCATATATATATATATATATATGATTTATGTGATATATTTTCATTGTATCATTATCCAGTTTATTGATGCTAGATATTCGGTCGTTGTTTTGAATTGAGCCATACTACATCGAATTAACTTTAGTAGTTTCTTGTGCATTCACCAAAATGCTTCACGATGGATATCTGAAATCTAATTTCTATAATAATGATCATGATCTTGGAATTTGATTTTTTTATCATTGGAAATTCCATTTTAAATATAAAATATCGAATTTATTATCATATTATTGCGAGACACATCAAGGGTCCTGTTGGACCCATTAAATATTTGAGACTAAGATGTAGAAAAACCATGGGTGTGTCAATATTTTTTATATTATGACTTATTAAATTTTAAAATGGAATAATTGATAATTTAATTAATTTAAATACTTATTGAATGGGAGATATTGGGATTTATAAGGAATGATAGCTTAACTATGGTGTGATAATGATTTTTGAAATAAATTATTATAATTTATTTTATAGAAATTCATTTATTTTATTCATTTTGATTAAATTTCAAAACAATGTTTCAACATTTAAATGAAATGGTACTTTAAAATGTGAATTTATGATAAAATTGATAATTATTTTGAACCTAGATATGTAAATAATAATTTTTATTTTTTTATTAAATGAATAAGGAGGTCTGGGTTATTGAATAATGCTCTAAATAACCACGCAATGATAATTATATTCTATAGTCCCCTGTTGAAAGCTTGAGATAATTGAGGAGTGCTTTAGGGACAGATTTTCTATATACCAATGGGGTGTAAAATACACCACCCTTAGATATTGGAATTCAAATAATTTTACAATGGAAAAATTATTATTTCCAAGACTAATGCACCATGGAACCTGAAATAAAATTATAATTAAAGGAATAATTAAATAACATTAGTGAATGAATGGTTGTATTTCCATGTTGATTGTTTCATAATCCATCATGGTAAGTGGGTTGTATGATGTGGTTGAAAAAATATTTATAAATGTGAAACAAATTCCTTTTTTCATTTTTTTATTCATTATGAAACTTTATAAACTATTATATAGTAGATATCTTGTTATATTTCATTGGTGGTGGCCTAATAGGTTTTACAAAAACTGTACTCAAAATTATTTGTTAGTAACATAATAGAAATCATGATTTTTGGATATTAAAATGTAATAATACCTATTTTATATGGCTAAATTTGGATTTTGGATGTACTAAAAATGAGATAAATGAACATGATGTATCTACATTATTGGGATATTCCAGTGTTTCATTATCATGGTTATTCATTTTACTACCTTCATGTGTATGTAATTTCATATTAATAACATTAGTTTATGGATATTATACATATTTTATATTACTCATGTGTGGTTAAACTTGTACTGATTAAGGTCTAGTAATATTCATTATCATATCATTGGTTACTTTAATATTTATTTACATTATTATGTTGCTTTGAAATAGATGGTATATCCTCTAAACATTACATATTATGTCTCCATGTTAGTATTATCTTATAGAGTATGGGGCGGTACACCTGAGGTAACATAACAAACTAGTTCGAGGCACTAGAAGATGGGACCAATGGCATGGCATTCGAGTATAAATCTATGATCATTGGTATAATGTTCAATGAAACAAGGCTACTAATCATGGTATTGTTTTTAGAGAAACATAAACGTTGTAGAACAACATTTGAACCAGATGATGTGATAAATCATAAATATCCTCATTATTTATAATTAATTTCTAGTATTATTCTATAATTAATTTAATTAAAATAGTATAAATTCTGACACATTATTTTAGTTATTCATTACAATAAAATCTATGATCTTCCTATGAAGTTTTTTTCATGTCAATGTGAAATATACAATTTAAAAAAATGGAATTTCAATTGAATTAAAATTACCAATATGTTTTTGAATTTTATTATATTATAAAAAAATTCCCTTCAGTTATAAATAATATAATTCAATTTATAAGAATAATCTATATATATAATTTTTAAATGAGTTTATTTTTGGGCCAACAAAAAATTCGTATAATTTTTTCATGAAAATAATATTATTTTATTATAACAAAAAAATTATAAATTATGGAATAATATTTTTAATTAAATTTTAATATACATATTAAATAATATTTTTGTAAAAAATATGATTACATTGACATGAAATATAATGTCTGGATATTTATTATATTTATAATTTCATTCATCTAAAACATGATTTCATTGAATGTTTTGTGCTTAATTAAATTTAGACTATCCAACTTATATATATATATATAACCAAATAAAATGGATTCCATGTTTTTGATGACACTAAATAACAAAATATAATATTTCTAACCAAAAATTCTGTATTAATAATTAGGTAAAAAATTAAAATTTTGTTAAAAATATTATGTTTATAATGAATTTACCGCAAGTTAAATAAATAGTTTACTGTACTATTTCAAACAAAACATATCAAAATATATTGTTTTATGATATTTAAACAATTTATTATCCTGAATTTATATATAATGAAATTTGGAGCCACATTCATAGAACAATCTCCAAATATTATTGAAATCCATTAAAAATTACTATTGTGTCCCACTGCTTTAAAGGGGAATCTCTCCTCCTCCCTTATAAATATTTTTCCTTATATCTACTAAAATATATTCTAAAAAACATGAAAAATTCTTCTTTAATAAGATATAATATTTGATTCTATTATGTAGAATATAACCTTCAATGATTGTTCAAACAAAGTAGGTCGCTCAAAAAATGGTATAGACCTATCTCTTCAGGTATTATTTATTATTCTACTTCTAATAAAAATATTATATAAATAAAAAAATAATGAATACTAGATAATAAATATAAAAATATGTTATTAATATGATAGAATAACCTTTAACCTTATCATCTCTATCAAATGGGAGTTAATGTTTTTATTCATGCATATGCGTGGATTATCTCTTCTGAATATTTGTAGGATTACCTTTTCATCCCTATAATTCATGGATTTTTATTAAAATAGATTTAACAAACACACACATATATGTATATATTAATAAATATAATTTTAATTAAATAATAATTAAATTATATATTTTATGTATTGGTTAATTTTCATTCATTCCATCAATCATAAAATATAGACCACTGTCATACGCACGTACGGACTATCACCACTGTCTAGTGATATAATTAATTTCACTTAACAAATTAATATTATCGAATATAAAAATGTACATAATGACTATAAATTATATTTATATAATGATTTATAATCATTAAATGAGTAATCAATGATAAATGTGCTAGTACCATATAATCCAATAAAAACATACATTTAAAACAAAGTAGTGTGCTCTATAAACGATGGATATAATGATTATTTTCTAATATAAAAATGATAATATTATTAATGAAAAAAACATATTGTAATATTTGGTTTATTTTGGTATATTATTTATTGATAAAAAAATTTAAATCCATTTTAAAGGATAATATATTTCTTACAGAGAATGAAAAAATTTCCTTAAGGGTTTTATATAAGATTTATATTTTTACAGTGGTTCTTTATCTTTAAATTTTATGATGATGAAATTAAATAAACTATCTCTATCAAATATTATGTAATTTATTATGACATATTTTTTTTGGATATTTAATTTTTCCCTTTAATTTTACCCTCTTTATGTAGTCAATTCACAAATTAAATTTTTTTAAGGAGATAAAAACGTTAGTTCCATATTTGGTCATTAATATTTTCTTATGTGTCCATAATTTCATCAAAATACTTTTTAAATGGATTTTACTATTATAAAAACATTACATAAATTAATTTTATCCATAATTAACACAATTTTAACATTGTTTAAAAGAAAAATTATTACGACTTTACGACGGATAGACTGTTGACTTTTTACCAAAGATGTTACTAGAAATTTTTTGGCAAATGAATAAATGATATTCTTATCCATCAGGAATATTTTATACCTTAATCCAAAAATTTAATGTTTCTATTTTTTATTCTGGAAATAGAGTATCCTTAACATCATGAAAATATTTAGATTCCAACTAAGGGAGTTCAAACTAAAAGGGATATCCCTTATAAAATTTTATTGTTTCTAATTAAAGGTATTCTCAGTTATATCAACATCCATTGAATTTAAATGAATTTGTCATTCTAATTATGATGATTTCTATATTGAAATTTATTTCCTGTAAAAAATAAATGAAATGATGATACTATGTTTTTAATCTTTTTGAACACATACATATGTTATCCATTATCATACTGTTCATTCTAGAATCATACAGTCCTCCAATATATTGTAAAAAGAAAAATGTAACCTGAGAATATAATTAATGAAAAGGAGATTTTAACACATATAGTATGTGAAATTATACAATATTATATTTTATATAGTGAATCCCAACTATATAAATGATGAAATTGGTGAACCTAATCAAATTTGATAGTCTAGTCAGTGATACTGGACTGACGATATGATTTTCTTTAATTATGTGCAGTCAACAAACTTATGTATTATAAATAAGATATGTTATTATTGATCATAATTGATTAATGATGATTACCCACTAAAATGGATTATTTCATTATAAAAATAAAACCATAATATAGGATTCATATTAAATATGTTTCTTAGATTTTGTATAATTATTGTATCCCATGATCATGTCCTAAAAAACATGTTCATATCTTATTCAAACATATAATCATTTATATGAATTAATTTTATTTAAACTTACGACGAATTTTATCACACCATTTCATATGATATCCTTCCAAATCTTATATATAATTAATTTATGTATGATTTATCTAAAGAAAGATAATGTTCTGAAGAACATAATAAAAAATAATATAGATATTATTTGTATTAGGTGTTTAATTATCCATGATTCAAAATATATTCAAACTACTATTATCTACTAGAATATATTATTGTGAAACGTAATTAATATTTATAAAAAATTGTATAATATTTAAATTTCAAAATTTTTTATCTCTATATAGGTACCTTCAAATTTTCGTATATGTAATCATACAATGAAAATTACAATGTAAATGATTCTTATTTTATTATTAAAAAGATCAATAATATTATCAAATGAGTAGAAACAAACATATATAGTTTAATCCAGAGAATCACTCAGTGGATCCACATGAGGAATGATTGTATATATATATAGTATTTAGATTCACTTATGTTAAAATAAAAGGTTGAATACATCAAATTTTTTGAAAACATTTCATTATTATTAAAAATACTTATTGATTAAATATATATTCAGATATATATATATATATATATATATATATTTGATTTCATGGTTATAGGATATTCATTAAAATACAAAAACAGAAGATATATTATGTTTCAAAAAACAATTTTTATTTATATAAAAATATTGAATGGTCAAAAGGGATATAAATTTAACTATAAAATTTTTACATAATTAAAACCACATAATATTAATATATATAAATAATAAAACGAATGTTTTGTAATTTTAAAAATAAATTCTTTAATAATTTACTTTCCTTAGTGGTCTTTTAACGGTTACATAAATTACCATTTCTATTTGATGGTCACACATTAAATTTATATCATCATCAAAAAAATAATAATATAAAATATCAAATAATGTTGGATTTTATTAAAAATAAACCCATCCAATTCTGTAAAATCTTATGTAATTATAGAATATATCACATTTATGTTTATTATTATAGTTATACTCGTTATAAATATTTTTTTCAACATTTAAATAAAAAAATTAATAGTTTTAAATAAACTATTTTTCTATAAGGACTTAGAAAAATTATAAATTATAAAATATATAACATTAATTTTAAAATAGTAATATCATTTCTGAAAGCATCATTCCAAAATTATCTATGGTGAAATTTCAGTATTTTCTGAAATGTTTCATTTTTGAAATATAAAGATTTTTTTATAATTAGAAATATATATTTTCGTTTAGTTAATTTAATAATTAATGAATTATTTTTGAAGTAATTTACCATTACAATATGTAAAATATACTTCCATTAATTAAATTTATATCAATATAATTATCATTATATTTAATTTTGTTATATAATATTTTAAAATTTTAGCATTTTCCCATTAATATACATGTTTCTCTCCACGACTACGAGATTAATGTTGAAATAAATTTATAAAATTTTATTAATGTAATTTATAAAAATTGATTACACTTTTTGAATAATAATAATAATAATTTCCTAATATGTGAAAACATATCTCCAAAATGTATAGTAAGTGAAGTAAGAACATATTACCCTGGATATTGTAAAAAAATGTGTTTACTAGTGGGATGAACTAAACTTAGAGGGTAAAAAATGGCCTATAAACTTATCTAAAAACAATTTAATGGTAAACTTTAGTGATTTAAACCTAGAACTTATTATAATGATCCATTATTAAACAATGTGATAGATTTAATACAAGCGAGAACTCAATTCTTATAAAAAATACCATGTGTGTCCTCTCCCCCACTTATAAAATGAGACCCCAAATCCTCTCTTATTAACATCATAAATACAATTTGTTTTAGAAAGAACATTCCAAAAACATGACAAAATTCCTCTTATAGTTTTTTAAGAATTATTTTAGTCATAATTCCATCCAATGAAGGACTTTTTTTCAATCTGATGAAGCATACCCAAATAAGAGTTGACATTAATTGACAAGAATTTTTGTATTATTTCATTCAAAACCTCCATAAAGTATTGATAAAACATTATAATATAATAATATTATTATATTACATATACTATGACGTTTTAATAATATTTTAATTACCTATAAAACTACTGCTTCTATAAAATGGATTATGAAATCATCATTTATGTCTACGGTGGACTGCAATATTGTGAAGAAATTTCATTTATTTTTTCAGTTACATCTATCCATGTTGGGAATTTCGATTGATATAATGTATATATAATATTTATAATATAATAATACATCTAGAGTAATTATACCATATATAACATTTTTTTGTTTAATTCCATAGGGGAAACGATAAATCAGTGACGTGTATGGTGGAATGCCGCCTCACTAAATGATGTGATTTTTCATTAACCAATACATTATAATGATGTAAATAAGAAAAAAATTAAATTAATATAAGTGATATTCATAGAATGCATATTATATTAATTAAATATTTATTCTTATAAAATATATTATATCAATTTTCTCTTTTATTTTCACCTAAAAAAATGTGATCACACCATTCATGTATGTGTAGACTACCCCCTACATGATTTAATGTGACAATATATTCATCACCACACAAGATAGATGATTTATATATGTATATTTAAAAAACTAGAATGATATATTTCAATTATAATCATTCTCTAAAGATAACATATTACATACCTATTTTGTTTAATGATTTTCAGGAAGTGCAAATGCTTCTCCTGTGTTTGTACAACCTACAATCACCATGATTGTACCATAATTCATATATCAAAACAAACCTTCAATAAAGTTATTAAAATTATAAATTATTTATAAATATGATTATTATATTAGGATTATTATTCTTTATATTTGTAAATAATGTCTTTTTTGGCAATAGTCAACAAACCAATGTCATTTTTGGAACAGAAGCCGAATGTGGTTTTAATATCATACACAATCACTGTTGATTAAATAATTGATTGTAATAATATATGAATTGAAATAAAAATTATAAATAAAAATTAATTTTTTTCTCATGATTATAAATAATTAATTTAATATTTTTATTCAAATTAATAATGACTCGCATTAAATGATTGTATCATTATAGTTGAAATTTTGTAAAATTCCATTCCATGAGGCATAATTTGATGTTATACCCCTATATTCTTCAACAAGATGTATATAAACCCACTTTGAAAATTTAAATCATTAATTTATATATATTAATGGTAATTTTTTTAATGTTATTAATTCATGGGGATTATGTATCAAGTATATCTTATGTGATAAATGTCATTTCTATTAATTTTTTTATAAGTTTCCATTAAAATTACTTTCTCTTCCATTTAAATGTTTTTAAATTAATTTAATGAAATTATTTTATGTTTATAATAGGATTATTAATTTAATTTTATGTATCATTTTACATTATTAATAAGTTTTTTAAAAGAATAATTTATATATGTTTTTTAAGAAACTTATTGAAAAAAGTTAAATTGAAATTTATATTCTTAATGTAAACATCCGGCATGAATTTTACTCCTCTATGAAAATTATTTTATGTCCATAATACTTGAATAATATCACATTTCCTTCAATTAAATAATAATTTTCAAATTTTTTTATATTGTTTTAGAAAATGGGAATTTAAAATAAATGTGTATTTTTATATTGAAAATTGGTATTCAAATGTAATAGGCATTTGGATATCAGAATGTGATTTTATAAATTGTTTAAAAGAGGTTAGAAAATGTTTTATTATGGTAAAATGAAACATTGCTTCAATTTTTCATGAAAAGATATGTGAGAATTATAAATGAAAAAACGGGGTAATTAGATAGTGTTGACTGATCCAGTTATGAAATATTCAATGTGGTGGGCCAGATAGATCTAGGTTGTCCTCTTATAGATAAAATAATCAGTGAAGAAATATAGAACTCCAACGCAGCTTGTAATTTTTATTTTCATAATGGGACACAATAATATAGTTACCTAATATTTTCCCTCAATCATTTAACATGGATCTGTTAACTTGTGACATGTGTATTAAAGGGGATATGACATTCAATAATTTTTTTATCTGGGGGTTATATAGTTGATTTCTAGGTATTTAAAATTATTTTTTTGAATGATTATTGTTCTGTCATGTGGAAATTTTATATTTCATTCAATCGAATATCATTTATTTAAATGTATAGATTTTAATTTGTTATCACTGTATAACGAAACAAGTTGTTTCTTTTTCGTTTTTCACCCCAATTTAATATTTTTGTGCTCCTCTCATATTTTCTAATTTCTTTCACAACATGGGCACGTTAATTAATGAAGTAAAGAAGAAAATCCTGAATTGTTTCCATATTAAGAAATCGTTTTTTTCTTCACAATGTTATATATGGTGATAAAAATAGATCCTTGTAAAAGATGTCCAATTTTTATTATTTCATAATTTAATGTATGATTTATGACCTAATTATCCAAAAATGTAATCCTATAAAGACCCACAATGTTTTCGAAATTAATTAATAAATTACTAAGACTCAATATTATATAATTCTTATGAATGGGTACTTATGTTTGGTATTATTATATGGTTTAGAAAAACCTAGAGATTATGATAGTGATAATAATGTACCAATAAAATATATTATCTTTTTGGTGATTTAAAAGGAAAATGAATTTTATGATTACAATGTTTCACAATATAAAAAATTTCTTTTTAGAGTGGGTTTCCAATTGGGATATAGGGATAATAAAGTACGAATGAACTGATTTTCATATATCATTCAAAATTATAATTCCAAGATAAATTTGTATTGGAAGATTTTTTTTGCAGTTTTTGACAATTTAAAAATAATTATAAATGGTTGTTGTATCCATGATAGAGGAGAACTGATCAAACAGAAAAGAATATGTCCATTTTTGGTAATTTCATGTGGAAACATGCCCATAATTCAATGGGTTATCTTACCATATGGTATCTGAATGTCAGATCAATGCTCTGGAGAATATATTTGAATTAATGGGATGTTCAGAATGTACAAAAGAAAAAATTTCAATTTATCATTTTGAAAGTGAAAATGATCCACAATGGTCTTTCTTTATGAATAACAATGATATGAGATATAATTCCTCTATAGAAAGGGAAAATTTTAAGGATCTATTCCTTGACCAAATATTTCCCTAAATTTGTTCACCAATGGATATTTAATATATTCTTATAATAGTGTAAAAAATATAATGATTTTTAGCTTCATACGATGAAGAGATCATATGATTCTCCACGTATAATTTGGATTTTCATAAAGGCAATAACAACAATATAATTATATTTAGATCATTATTTAATCCCATTTTATGATGGAATTTGGACATATGATAATTTAAATGTTATAAAAATGTTGTTCATTGTATTGGGAATGTTGATAGGGATGTTTTTGACATGTATGTTCCTCAAGATGAGAACAAAATGAAAAGATAATTTTCATATGAAAGAGAGATTAATCCATATAATATTTCATGAGGTAAGCCCCTAAGATATTCGATGTTGGGAAAAAGAAATTTAATTCAAATCTTCATAGTATCTGGGAGATTTTTTCAGGGTAATATATTTTGGTCATAAGGATCATGAATGTAAATAAAAAATTACTAAAAAATTAATGGGGTATCCTATTTACATCCAATCGTGAGGAATTTTAGTTGGAATCACATGGGACCTTATTTTGCCTTGTGTTCGATGTGATTTTTGCATGATTGAAATCTGCACTATCGAAAATAGAAGTTGTATCAAAGTATTTTTTACTACTACCTATGATGTTTGGAAAAAAATGAATTGGTGATTGGTATGTTAATAAATTTTTCAATTATTCCAACAATATGTTGGACAATACAACATTTCATTAATTAATATCATAGATATTGTAATGTAAATTAAGAGTATCACATAATTAATATATGATATAATTTTTAGTAAAAAATTTGAATATAATTATTAATCAAAAATGATTTATAAGAATATTTCTATTATTATTAGTGGTATGGTCATTCCAATAAAATTTGTTGATATAGAAAATTTTAGAGTTTTATATCACTCTTGATATGGATTGACATTCAGTTTATCAATTTATATTACATATCAGATCTAATAAGGTCATTTTTATTGAATTAATGCCTTAAAAAATCATACGAATAATCATACAATATGATTTGAGGTTTAATTTAGTGGAACCTTTGAGATATTGATGAAAAAGTATGCTATTCAAAATTTTGAGGTTCTAATTGTAGCTATGTTCATGGATATATTTTCTGATTATTTATATCTATTTATTCTTGATATAATTTTTGAATTTATTGTTGATATGGTTCCTAATGATACACATATTTCAAAACCCAAAAATCAAATTGATCATGTGGAATATTTATAAATATGCAATAAATTAAAAGTGATATTTGAAATTTGTTTCATTAAAATGAAAACATCTCTTTATGGATCCCTTAATTTTTTTAATAATACATGGATCAATGAAACTTCACATTTATTATAGCGCGTTTTATAATATTTGTTTGTATATCTTGTATCACCATCCTCGCTTTGATTATTTTCATTACAAGCACAATGGAGTACAGAATTTTTCAATGGGTTTCCTCAGGTAAGGGTTAAATAAAATTAATGTAAATGATGTAAAAAATCTGAACACAAATTTTCAAAATAGATAATTATAACATGAGTTTGGTATAAATTTTTTTCGGGTATTCTATCTCACATGCTTTATTTTTTAATAATGTGAATAGTGTTTATCAAAGATATTTTAAAACAATGTTTTGTGATTGTTGATGAATTTTTTTAGATTCAAATTGTTAGGAGGAACATAAAGGACACATATATATTTTTTTCAATCATTAAATGAAAATAAATTATAGAGGGACATATTTTATGTGTGAATTCCTGTTGAGAAATATTTATTTATTTGTAGAGATAGTTTCTATTGATGGAATAAACATTTACCCTATTTAAAAAAATGATTATGAATGAACATTACCTCCAAATATCACAGAGAAATATAGTTTACTGGGTTTATTATGTTTTTAAATATGGATTTTGAATTATTTTCTTGGTTTTATATCCTGCTAAATATTATTACTAAAAATGGAATAAAATTATTCTAGAAATCAATGTAATTATTATCATAAAGAATTAAAATTGATTGGTAAATTCTATAGTTTTTAGCACACCTTATATATGTTATTAAATTTTCATCAAAATTAATGGTTCATTTAAATGAAATAGTTCTTTTCTATTGGTTATTTATTAGGTAATTGAGTATTATTCAATTCCAATGAATCCTCTTGAGGTAAATTACCCTAAAATGTTTCTTGAATTGGATGATGGTTTTATTAAATTTAAAAATTTGTATGTAGTATTTTGTTACAGTTATGAGTAAAATATATAATTATCACAAATGTTTAATGTATATATTCAATCCAAATGATTTTAACATGAGATATTGATATGTTTCATAATTAATCATTGATTTTTTTCATGATTAATTCTCATCCAGAAAAATCAAAAAAATTGGTCAATCTTTTGAGTCAAAAAAATAGTCTTCATTAACTATGATATGATTACAATGTTTCCCTTTGGAAAATGAAATAAAAATTTGGTTGTAATATAATCTATGAATGTTGGAATATATTCTTTTTTTTAGGATTTATAGTAGTGGACTTTTTAAAAAAATAAGAAAGATTATTATAAGGAATAATATTTTATAGAAAATGTAGAATCTGTTATCAATGTTAAGTTTCCATATTTGAATTCTGATGAGGAAAATGTTTTATGACTTAAAAAACGTTATGTGTGCCTTTTTATTCCTAGATAGGGAATATGTTTTTGTGTGAACTCATAGTAATCTGTTTTATAAACATCTGGGATTCACTAATATGTTTATAGATAGATGGTATTATTACAGGTTGGATGGAATGAGAGGATATAATTATAACAGTAGAATGATTCATTTGAAATTTTGTTAGAATAATGTATAATGGTTGTTATAAAAGGCGATTACTCATACTTAACAAGTTTTAGTGTAGAAATGTGAATGTATATCAATTTTTTATCGTTGTATTTTAGAATAACGTACAATGTTATAATGTGTTATTTGTAATTATTGATCGATTTACTAAATCGTAAAATTTAATTCCAATTAATGATATAAAGACATTATATTACCATGACCAAATATATGTAAATAATATAATCAGGTTATATGAGTTTCCTCTCTATATTATTCCAGGTTGTGATACCATGTTAATATATTATTTTTGTAATTGAATTTAGATGAAATTGGTAATAAATTAAGTTTAGTCATCTTTTAAGCCATGGAATATTGGTATTCTAAGTGGATTATTCAGACCATGGATGATATTCTATGTTAATTTTCAATGTATTATGATTGTGTTAGTATCAATGAATTTATATAGATTAGTTACCTAATAATAAGTGTTTTAATTTTTGTATATAAATGGTTCCATTTTATTCATTATATGGAAAGAAGTAATATAATCCACCATTTAGGGGTGATGTAGGAGAAGGAAAATGATTTGACCAGTGTTAGTAGTGGAAATTAAAAAAAATTTATAGTTAGTTAAGTAATATATGTGTAAAAAATATAGTAGGACGAAATTTTTTTAGATAACTATAGGAATGATCTTAATTTTATAATAATTAATTATCTCATTAACAATGTTCCCCTATGGAAATGTTTTGCATGTTTTGGTCTTAATAATAATCTAATTTCATAGTTCAATATATTATAAGAAAAACAAATTAAATTTGGATAAATTACCCATTTTGTGACCTTACTGATGATTTTATCCCAAGTAGACAACATTTTTCATGTATTGATGTTAATGAAATATGTGTCTGATTCATATAATGTTTTTATCATTTAATAGGTTTAGTTGGAGTTTAATATTTCTTAGGAGGAACAATTAGTTTTGATCATTCACAATATGTACAATGTTTTTGGAAAAAATGCGATTCAATGGGTTATGGTTTTATTTAATAACCATATGGAATAGGAGGTGTCATTGGATTATGAAAATTCACAATTGTAAAGATATCCCAACTTATTTAATACGTGAATAAAAATATGAGGAAACAATTTTAAAAAATGGATGAACATAATAACCCATGTAATTATTGAATAAATCACTCCAATCAAGATTAATATAGTTAAAATAATTTTTTAAACATTAATTACTAAATTAATTGAAAGGGAAAATGTTTTAAATTATCTATTTTATTGTGAGGATTTATGTAAAATTATAACAGGTGCATTAAATTTAGAAAATATGACCGTTGGAATTAAATAAGAGTTAATAAAAATTCAAATAGTTTTCATGACTATCGGTGAGTCATGAGATCGGTAGGTCATCTGAATTTGCATCAGTATCAGTAGGTCATTTTATCAGCATCAGTTTCGTTAGGTCATTTAATCAGCCTCAGCTTCGGTAGGTCATTTGATCAGCATCAGCTTCGGTAGGTCATTTGATCAGCATTGGCTTCAGTAGGGATTTTGATCAGAATTTTCCACAGTAGGTCATTTGATCAACACCATCTTTGGTAGGTAATTTGATCAGCATCGACTTCGGTAGGTCATTTGATCAGCATCGACTTCGGTGGGTCATTCGAGCAGCATCGCCTTCGGTAGGTCATGTGATCAGCATCAGTTTCGGAAGTTCATGTGATCAGCATCGTTTTTGAATGGTCATTTGATCAGCATCAGATTTGGTAGGACATTTGATCAGCGTCAGCTTCGGTAGGCCATTTGATCAGCATCGTCTTCGGTAGGTCATTTAATCAGAATCAGCTTCGGTAGGTCATTTGATCAGCATCGACTTCGGTAGGTCATTTGATCAGCTTTGGCGAGACAATTGTATCATTGGTGTGACTATTGTCATTGGTGCAACCATTGTCATTGGTACGTCCATTTTCATTGGTTTGTCACGTTAGTGGCTCATCCATCAGTTTGTCACATCGGTGTCTCATTCCTTTAAATATCATTGACTCATGAATTTAACTAATGGTGAGTCAAAAACATAAAATTCTCACAATGTCTTTGTTCAATCCAGAATACGTCCAGGTCAATAGTAACCTATAAATATTCATAGATAATCATTTTTAGACATGATTAAACATATATTAACCCATTTATAACAGATTGAATAATTGAATAAAATTAACTTATAAAAGAAAACAAAAATGATTTGTTATTACGCAAATAATTATCGCACAAAGGTTTCCACATTGAATTATTTAATCTCTAATGGGATTATGATTTAAATTTTCAATATGATATGACACATATTTAAAGTTTAAATACATAATTTCTTAATCATTTATCAATGTAAATATTCATGATATTATTTTACATATATATTTATACAGATATAAAATTGTTATAATGGGAATTTGATGTCTGCATTAATTTTCATTCTAATATTTTCCAAAATTAATCCTTTTAATTTATTTATAATGTTATTTTTGATGATGGAAAAATGGAATGTCATATTCTTAATGTACATAAATATAATTATATTTCCTCCTTCATGGGAATAATATTATTTTTTAATTAAATTGAATGACTACATTTTTCCATAAACAAAAAATATTCTTATTTATTATAGGTGATTTTTTATTCAAAATGTATTTTTAAAATAGAATTATTCAACAAGTATATTTTAAATTATTTTTTTATTGAAAATGAAATGTTTTAGTGAGCTCACTAAAATAGAAATATTTGGTGTCTTATGATTATAAAATTAAAATTGGACAATAGATCGTTGGTTCTTTAATATGACCATTATTGGTGGTTCATTTATAAATTAATGATGGGTATGTCTATGATATTATTCCAATTTATTGGGTTTGGAAAAATCAGAATGGATATTCCATTTGTAAGAGTGTCAAATATGGATGTCGAATTTAAGGTTATTTCATTTATAAGATTGAGAAATATCTTTGATGTTCATGGTAACCATTATGCATTGACTATTACTTTTTTGGAATTTATGGTAGATTTTTTATTATAAAATTGTATTAAATGATCTTATTATCAAATGAAATTATTTACAACTAATTTGGGTAAAAATTATTACTTTATGTTTTTGTTTTTAGTAGTTATTAATGATTATACATAGAATATTGGTTTCCTTCTTATCGTATCCCTTAATGAGCATATTTTGATTATATTTTTTTTCATAGGACATAAATTTGAGTAATGGATTAGATTAATTCATGATGATATTCATGACTACTCTTTATATAGATGATCATGTTTTATTTTGTTATAATTTTTCCATGGTAGTAAAAATTGATCTTGATCTAAAGTGTCCACTTATTATTTAATGGTTTTATTATGTATAAGATTTAAATTAATTCTCTATAACATGATTTATAAAAATATTCCTAATTTTCATAATGTAAAATATCAAGTCTGAACTCATGATTATGTATTGTTTTAAGGCCATATCATTACAGTTGGAATCTAAGGAAAGGATAGGATAAATCTAGTATAATTCACTTAAAATATTGTAAATTAATTTTTTTATAATGATATATAATCTTAATATTACAATGTTTCTTCATATCGACTATATTTTTTCAAAATGGGTTTTTTTGGGGAAGCAATGATGCTTAAGTGGGAAGCCTCTAATTGGAAAATATCCTTCCTAAAAGGAATATAGAAATGCATAGAATTATAAATGAGAAATTTATTACACGGTCATCTTAGTTAATTCATGTTATCAACTGGTTTTATGTAATTCTAAGATAGAACCAATATATAGAACAATAAAACAAGATTACAGTGAATCATTTAATGGGAAAAAATCCACAATAATTAAGAAGATCATCTGGTCATCTGATTGCTGAAGGATGAATTTGAGCCCTGGAAAATATATTTGAGTTCAAGGGTTGTTCATGTATCCAAATGAAACTCATTTAATTTATGAAATTTATGGGGAGGTTGATCTATGTTGGTCAATTAATAAGAATATCAAGGAATTTAAAGACATTTATTAAATGTAATAAGATGATTTTTGGAATATTTTTTGAGAAATATTTTTTTTATTGATTTTTAAAAATTGATAGAAATACAATTATTGTAATTGAGTGAAAATAAGGAATATTTTGTGAATACATATGATGAAAAATTAACTCTTTAGGTGATGTTCATACTAAATTTTATCTGAAATATTGATTGTATGATAAAACAGTTTTGCTTTGGGTTAGGGCCACGATATCCATCAGAATTTTCTAATCATTATTTGATGATCTATGAATTATTTTTTATTCACTATAAAGGTATAAATGTGTTTATTCATTTTTTAGGACTCCCATGACAATAAGAAAAATAATATGTCAAGTTGGTAGGAAATGTGAATTAATTCATCAAATATGTTTGAAGGTAAGAAAAAAAAATTCCCACCAAGTGATAAGTGTGTTAAATTGAATATAAGATAATGTATTTCAATGTATGGGATGATATTTTCATATATTAATATTGTTAATATGGTTTTTTTCTCAGTGTAAAATGATTATACAATTAATGAAAATCTTGTAGTAAGATGTTTCAGTTTCCTTTAGTTATGCCCTTATGTGAATTTGTGTCAAAAGTTTATTACCCAAGGTATAAACCACAATAATTGAAAGAAAAATCATGTGGAAAAGTAATTTTCTTCAACTGAGGATGATGCTAATACATTAAATTATTTTTTTATAGTTATGTTACATATTTATTCATATTATTCCTGTAAATAGTTTGGAGAAGGATCATCTCTTTCAATCCTTAATGATAAATTTTATTGAAAATTTAATAATAACCGCATTATGGTAAGATAAAAATATTGATAAAATATTTTGGTGGATGTATTATTTATTTAGGGATTTAAAAGAATCTAATTATTATCATTAGTGGGATTTTAATCCCTAAAAATCTTGTTAAACCTCCAAAAGTTGATTTTGATATAATTTTTCATATGGATTGTACTTCAGTTTATCATGTTATAATTGAGTTCAATACAGATATTGTTTTATTAAATGACTAAATACATTTATTAGACAAAGAGAAGTTGATAAATTTATTTATGATGGATTTTAATGTTGTCTTGATCATTTTCATGAAATAAAATAAACAGTTATGATTAGTGACATCATAGTTGTGAATGAATTTATGGATTTTATTATTGATGAATTTCTTAGTCGTTTTCATGACCAGGAAGAGGAATTTAATATCTATTTTATACATCATTAATTACTTTTTTAAACCCCTTTATTTAATGAACCAAGTAAAAATTTAGGATTTGAATAACAATGCACTTGAATTACTTTATAATGGTTTCATTCATCTTAGCACATTTAATTGTGATCATCTTAATCTATCTGTGAATAATTAATTAAGGTTCCATGAAACTTTTAAATATGAATTTGTCATAAAATAACATAATTCTTAAGTATAAATTTATAATTCTGGATATCTATGATTTGTTTGATCATCTATAGGGAACCCAATGTTTTTCAATGATTGATTTTAGGTATTGAAACTATCTAGAGTGGTTATTGTTGGATGAAATTATATAGATAGTACATTGGATGTGATATTGGAATTATGAATTTTCATTTACCATTTAGGTTTACTTATACACATATGGAATTTATAAATCTTTTTAACAATGTCTTCCATCTGTTTATGGATCATCTTTTTGATTTATTCATAAATGAGATTTTGTATATTCTAGGAAATATGATAAACATGAAAGTAACATAATTAATTTTTTAAAAACATTAAAAGAAAAGAAACAATATGGAATATTTAGATGGAATTAATTTTTGAAGAATCAAATTTCCATAATTCTAGATATTATTTCTAAAGATCGCATAACTCTTGATCATTATAAATTATATGTTTTTCAATAGTGGAAAATATATACCAATGTCCCTGATATTTTTAGATTTCATGAAGTAGTGGGTTATTACTGAAGGTATTTTAAATCATCTTTTGTTATTAAATCCTAGTAACTATATTTACATCAAAGTTATTTAGTTTCATCTAGGTCAAATAGTGTGAATTTTGTTTTTTGGAATTGAAAATAAGGCTAGTAAATGATCTAGTTTTGTCCATACCTTCTAGAAATGTTAAATTATTCATCTATTGTAATCCATAATTAAAAGGAATTGGTTGTTCCCTGATGAAAAATGAAAAGGTATTTTATTTATTCATCATGTCAATTATAACGCATGAGATAAATTACCCTACATGTTATTTAGTGTAAAATGTTATTACTTTTTCATTATAAAATAATAGTAATTATTTTTACAGAGTGAAATGTGAAATATATAATGATCACAATAATTATAATTATATATTCACTCTGAAATAGTTGAAAATGAAATAAGAAAAATGGATGGAACTTATAAATGGATTAAGATAGCATGATTCATTATCATCATGGTAAATAAAATAAAGTGGATAATGATTTGAGTAGAAAAAGTATTTCAACTATAAACCTATTACATTTAGAATGTATGAAATATTCGTAATTGATTAAAGACGTGTGTGTAACAAGTAATTATGTTAATTAAAATTAGAAATAGACATGAATTTTTTTGTGAATATAAATAGTTTACATTTTTTATTTATTCATAATGATAATGACCCACCTGACAAGACAGATTCATAGTGATTGACTTCCTCTCAATTTCCATTATATGAGGCATACATTTATGTAATACCATGATATTCATTAACAATAAGTATATACACCATAATTGGCATTTTAAATCATTAATTTCTATATTATAATTCTATTTAATTTTTTTTATTTTATTATGGAGATTATGTATCATGTATATATAATGTGATAAATTACATTCCTTTTGATTAATATAAAATAACGTTTTCCATTAAAATTACATTCTCTTCCATGCATCTGTATTTAAGATTATTTGATGAAATTTATTTATTTACATATTAGATTTATAAAATAAATTTTATGTATCATTTTACAATAGTAATATTGATTTCCTAGGTAATAATTTTTACGAGTTTTATAGAAAACATATTGACCAAATTTAATTGGAATTCTATATTCTAAATGTAAACATCGACAATGATTTTTCCTTAACTGTGACCATTATTTTATGTTTAGAATCCTTTATTGATTTCGTATTTCCTTCAATGAAATATAATTTTTCTATTTTTGGTATTTTTGTATTGAATAGTGGTTTTTAAAATAAATGTGTATTTTTATATTGAAAATGGGTTTTTTTAAAAGAAATGGGTATTTTGATATCTTATACTAATCTTATAAATTCTTTATAAGTGTTTTAAAAATGTTTTAAGATGCAAAAGTGAAAGAATAATTTTAATTTTCATGATATGATACATGAGAATAATAAATGAGAAAATGGTGTACCTCTATAGTGTTGAGTGATCCCATTACAACATATTCGATCTGGTGGGCCAGATAGCTCTTGTTGGTCTAGTTATAGTTTAAAATTTTGCAGAACCAATATTGAACTCCAATGCATCTACTAATTTCTATTTTCATAACAACACATATGACTAGAGTTTCCGAATAATTTCACTTATGTATTTATCTTTGGTATATTAACTTATGACTTCAGTTTAATAGGGGGTATTAATTTCATTCACTAGGTTACCAAGGAGGGATATATAGTTGATTTCTAGGGGTTTCAAAGGATTTAGTTAAGAAATATTTTTTTTTCTCATTAGAATATTTCATATTTCATTCTATCGAATGACATTGATGTAAATGGATACATTTATGTTTTGTTATTTGTTTAATTGAACTAATGGTTTCATATCATTTTACACCCCAACTTATTATTTGGGTGCTCTTCCAATTCTTGTAAATGTTTTTTCAACCCATCATTATGTTAATGATAATGTCATGATTAAATTCAAGATGATTTTTCATTAAAAGAAAAACATTTTTTTACGATTTTAAATTTAGTGGTAATAATGGATCCTTGTTAAAAGTGTCGAATTAGTATCATTTTCTTTTTTATTTTATGATTTATGACCTAATTATCTAAAAATATAAACATAAAAATATCCACAATGTGATCAAAATTAATTTATTCAGCAAAACTAAATATTATAGAATGCTTATAGATGATTCCTTATGTTTGGTATTCGATTTTGTTTCAACTAACTATAGTGATTATGATAGTGATAATAATGTACCCTTAAAATATATTATCTTTTTGGTATTTTTAAACGAAAATGTATTTAATGATTACAATGTTTCACCATATAAACTATTTATTTTAGAGTGGGTTTACTTTAGGGATATATGGAGAATATTTTATGATGGAACTGATAGGAATCTATCCTTCTAAATTAGCATCCCAAGAAGATTCGTTATTGGAAGATAACATTTATTCAGTTTTGGATAATTTTAAAAAACCTATAAATGGGGGTTGTATCCATGATAAATGAGAACTGATCAGCCATAAAGGAACATGTCCATTTTGGTCATTTCCTAAGGAAACAACCCATCATTCAATGTGTTATCTGATCCAAGTTCATCAGAAAGATAGATCAATTCTCTAGAGAACATATTTGATGTAAAGGAATGTTTGAAATGTAAAAAAGAAACTATTTCAATTTATCATTTTGATGATCAAAATGATCCATGATGGTTTTTTTTATGAATAACAGTGATTGGAGTTATAATTCCTCTATACAAAGGGAAACTTTTAAGGATCATCTCCTTGATAATATATTTCTCTAAAATTGTTCACGTACAGATATTTAATATATTCTCATAATTGAGGAACACATATGATGATTTTTAGATGAATATAATAATGAAATCATAAGATTATCTTTGCATGTTTTTTGATTTTGATTTGGACACTAATAATAATATTAGGATATTTAAATCATTATTGAATCCCATTTTACGATGGTATTTCATCATATGTTAATATAAATGTCATGAAAAAGTGTTTTATTATGTTGGGAATATAGATATAGATTTTGTTTACATGTATTATCCTCAATATTATAAAAATATGAAAAGGTTATTTTCATATGATGTATAGGTGAAACCATATATAATGTCACGATGTACGCCATCAAAATGATCTAAGTGGGGAATGTGAAATTTTAGTGAATTGTTCACTCTATCTAGGATGTTTTTCTTGTAATGTATGTTTTAGTCATAAGGATCATAAATGTAAATTATGAAATTAAAAACAAAAAATTAATTGGGTAACCTATTTCCATCATAATTTGTGGAGTTTTATTTGAAATTACTCGGTTCATTATTCTATCATATGTTCTATGTGAGTATTTCATGATGGAAATATGCACAATTGAAAATAGAAAGCTATGTCAAAGTCTTTTTTACTATTACATATGATTTTGGGACACCAAATGAATTGGTGATTGGGTTTTTAATAAATTCATTTAATTATTCTGACACCATGTTTTACTATAAATTATTTAATTAATTAATTTCATGAAAATTGGAATCTAAATTAAGAATATACACTAATGATTATAAGAATGAAGTTTAAGTAAATAATTTGAATATATATATTAAATTAACATTGATTTATTGGAATATTTCTATTATTATCAGTTGGATGGTCATTCCTATTACTTTTTTTTATCTGGAAAATATTATAGTTTTATATTACTCTTGATATGGACCGACATTCGTTTTACCATGTTATGTTACATATTAGTTCTAAGAAGGTTTTTGGTATTGAATTAATCCCTTAAAAATCATACTGATAATCATAGAATATTATTAGAGGTGTTTGAAAGTGGTAACTATGAGATATTTATGAAAAAGATATTATTCAAATTAGTGATGTTATAGTAGTATCTATCTTCATGGATCTATTTTATGATTATTTATATGTATTTAATTTTGATTGCGAGTTTGATTTTATAGTTGTCAAAGTTTATAATGATACACATATTTCGAAACCCAATTACTAATTGTATATTGTGGAATAATAAGAATTGTGAATGAAATTACATGTGTTATTAGATACGTGTTTTATAAAAATGAAAACATCACCTTATGGATCCTAATATTGTTTTTTATAAAAATAGATTGTTCGTTGAATGTTCATAGTGATTATAGATCCTTTTATAATTTCAATTGGTATATCACATATCACATTCCTCAGATTAATGATTTTTTTGAAGAGAACAATGGAGATCTATATTTTTTCATTATTATTCTGAGTTTTGGGAACATTAAATGAATGTAAATGATGCATAAATTTTGAAGAATGTGTTTCCAAAAATATAATTGTGATATGAGTTTTTCATACTTTTTGTGGGTATTATAACTCAAACACTTTATTTCTGAACAATATGAAGAGAGTTTCTCCATAAATATTTTTAAGTAATGTTGTAGTAAATACTTATTAATTTTTTACATATTATAATTGTTAAGAAGAACCTAAAAGAAACATATAAATTGTTTTCCAAACCTTAATCGAATAGAAATTATACAGAATAAATTTTAATTGTGATTTTTCATTGAAACAAGTTTATTTATATGTAGATATAGTTTCTAATAATGGGATAACCATAGACAGTAATAAAATAAATGATGATGAAAAACCAATACCCACAAATACACATAGAAATGTAGTATCATAGAATTAGTAAGTTACTAAATATGTATTGTTGAAATATTTTCTAGGTTTTATATACTACTATAAATGATTAATAAAAAAGTAATATAATTCTTTTAGAACTCAATGTGATTATTATCATCATAAATTAAAAAAGATTGGTAAATTATCCTATTTTGGATACACATTCTATAAGTAGTAAAATATTACATCCAAATTTATGCTTCATTGAAATGACATAGATTTTTTCTTATAGTTAATTATCAGGTAATTTATTATACATCACTTCAAATGATACCACATTGGTTAAATCACCCTAGACAAAATTTTTAATTACATGATTGTTTTTTTAAATTAAAAAATTTGGATGTAGATTTTGGTTGTAGTTACATGTGAAATATATACCTATCACAAAATTTTAATCTATGTATTCACTCAAAATTATTTGAACATGTGGTATAGAATATTGTTTGCACTAATCATGGAATTTTATTGCATGATTTAATCTCATCCTTTTAAAAAATTGGTCGATATTTTGAGTCAAAATATAATTCTATATTAACAATGGTATGTATAAAATGTGTCCATTTTGTTAATGAAATGACTTTTTTTATAGAAGCAGTGTATGTTAGAAAATATTCATTTTTATGATTTACGGTAGTGGACTTTGTAAAAAAGAAATATGCATGATCAGTGGAAGGATCAATATTTTATGGAAAAGGTAGAATATGTTATCAATGTTTAGTTTACTTATTTGAATTATTATGATGATTGTGTTTTATGACATGTAAGAAATTTATGTGTGCCTTATTATTATAAGATGAGAATTTGTTTTTGAGTGAACTCATGGATACCTATTTCACATTCATCAGGGATTCACCAAGATATTCATAGATCATTGAGAGTATTACTGGTGGGATAGAAGGAAAACATATATTTATAACATTACCATTATTCGTTTGAATTGTTAGAAGAATAATATATATTGATTGTTAAAAAAGTTGATTATTATTCATTTACATGTTCTGGAGTGGAAACAGAAATTCATATCAATTTATTTCAATGTAGGATTGTAGAATATTGTAAAATGTAATAATGTGAATTTTTTTTATATTTTAGCAATTTACTAGATCATAAAATTTAATTACAATTAATGATATAATACCTTTATATTACCATTATCAACTATATATAATGAATAATAGCAGGTTAAATGGTGTGCCGCTCTCTATTAAATCAGGTTGTGAACCCAGGTAAACATATTATTTTTGTAAAGGAATTTAGATGCATTTTTTAATAAATTATGTTTTTGTAAATCTTTTAATCTAGAGTAGACTGGTTTTTAAATTGGAATATTAAGAACATGGATGATATTCTATGTTAAATCTAAATGGACAAAAATGTGTTAGTAATAATGAATTTATATGGTTTAGATATCAAATAATTAAATTTTATATTTTAGTATATAGATGGTTTCAATTTATTCATTATATGAAATGTAGTAATATAAACCACCATTTAGGGATGTAATTGGAGAAATTAACATGATGTGACCAAAGTAAGTAGAGGAAATGGAAAATAAGGTGTAGTTTATTTAATAATATATGACTACAAAATAGAGTAGGTTGATTTTTTTTAGATAAATAAAGTAATGATCTTAATATCATGATATTTTAACATATCTTTAACAAGGTTTCCCTATGGAAAATTGTAGCTTGTTTTTGTCAGAACGAGAATCTAATTTCATAGATCAATAGTTCATATGATATTCAAATGAAATTTGGATAAATTACCCATTTAGTGACCTTACTGACGATTTCATCCCAAGTAAACATCATTTCTCATCTGTTGATGTTATCGAAACATGTTCCCTGTTCATCTCATGTTTTTATCCCTGAATAAGATTCGTTTGAGGGTAACATTTCATATCTTAATTAATCAATTTCAATTATTCACAACATGTACAATGGATTTTGTAAAAATGTGATTCAATGGGATATGGTTTTATTGAAAACCCATATGGATGAGGAGGTGTCATTGTAATATGAAAATTCCCCAAGGGAAATATATCCCCACTTATTTAATATATTAATTAAATTATGAGGAAACGATTTATAAAAGGGGGAAGAAATTAATAACCCAGTTAAGGATTGAATAAATCATTCCAACCATGGTTAATATAGTAGAAATAATTCTAAAAATACTAATTAATTATTTAATTTAATAGCTTATAGTTTTAAATTCACTATTTATATTTTTGGATTTATATAAAATTATATTTTTTTAAATTATATAATTTGAATTCGAAAAATTAAATATAAGGATATAAATCATCATATAAAAATAATAATAGGGTGAATATATATGGTTTTTTATAAATATTTCGTTTTTTATGAATAAAAGTTAAAATAAAATTTAATAGTAAACTACTTTTTGGATTTATTTATTTAAACAGAAAAAATATATTTTGAATTTATTTATATCCTACAGCAGTTTAAATATTAACACAGAATTTTAGTATAGGTATATGGAATTAGTTTAATATATAGTTTTGATATATGAAATAATAATCTTTAATGAAATTTCTCTTTAATATCTATTTTCTCACTGCATCAAGAATATTAATTTTAAAATAAAATTTTATATTTCTTTGATTAATTTTAGAAAAAATGTATTACATATTTTGAATTTAGAAGTTTCTATTATCTAATAATGTCAAATTTATTATTAAGTAAAATTAATTTTTTATTATGAAAAATTAATTACACTATTATGGATAAAATGGCATTATTGGGGGATAGTATAAAACTATAAGGGCTAAAATGACCTATACAGTTGTATTAAATATATTGTTTTCCTTATTTTTACCATAAATATGTTACAGTATGATAATGTTCCATTTATAGAATATTTATATATGAATAACATGGGAGAAATAGATTCTATTAAATAATATCCAATGTTTTATCTACCCATATTATAAAATAAAACCCCATATCCTCTATTCATGAAATCATCAAACCTATTTCATTTGTATAATACATAACCAATTTTCTTCTCACATCCATACTCCCATCGAATAATCATTATTTTGGACAAAAATACAAATAGGGATTTTAGCGAAATTAGAATTATGATAACCAAATAAGAAGTAACATTAATCAATAATCACTTTTTTATATTTCTATTTACACCTCCTTTAATTATTATGAATGATAGATGATATATAAACCACAATATAATTTATATATTGGCATACCTATATAACAAGTTATTGAATTGAAACCATATCCATATCAGTCAAGTTGTTTACAAAATCATCATTTGTTGGCATTGTGGACTACCGCGTAGTGAACAAAATTTTCCATTTTTCAATTACCACAACTCATGATTGTTCATATTGATAGATCTATAGTATATATATAAAATATATAACATAATTATACCTCTAGTTTAAAATACTAGGTAATGATAGAATAATTATTTTTAATATTTATTAATATTTATGAATTATACAGTAATTTTACAATAAAATAAACACTATTTCTATTAAAACTCATGACACACAACAAAGTGTTTCATTCAAATATTATGATGCACAAAGGCAATGGTATACCGAACAATAATATATATTTAATATTATTATATCAATTGATAGTTATCACATATCCAATATATCAGTGGGGCATAACATGTTGGAATATATTATGTTAACACATACTTTTAATTGTTCATACATTCTAAAATATGATAGGCTTAAAATATGAAAAAATACAATTTTATGCATTAAAATATCATTATTTTAGTAATGTTAGTTTTAATTCCTTATAATGGAAAAATGATTTTTAATATCATTTTTGACACTTATAATTTTTATATTATATAATAAACATTTATTTTCAATTGAGAAATAAAATGTTATTATGGGTAAAAAAATTTAGTAAATTTTATAGAACAATGAATAGTGAATAATACCAAATTATCGTTAAAAATGATTCATTAAATTTATTTTTGATGTAAAATAATTTTTCAAATTGGTTACATTGTATAATCTGATCATTTATATACCATTTAAAACATTTTTGGTCATTATAATAAATTTCATATTCTAATTGGATATAAAAACATAGAAATCATTTGAATGTTTATACATTAAAACCTTACATTATCATCTCATATATGAGATTGAATTTATATTAATTTTTTCCCAATAATTGATTGAAATTTGAAAAAATCAAGTCCATATTTGGAATAAAAATAATTTATATGTACTAATAATTTCAACAGAGTTTTTGACCGAATATATTATTGAAGGTAATTATACTTAATTACAATGATTAAGAGAAAAATTACATTAATAAGGGACTAAAACATAATCATAATGGAAAAAATCACATATAAGCTACTTAAAATTGAATTTTATCCACATATTTTAAAATTAAATTCCATTTTATTTATTTAGGAAAATTATTGGATCCAAATGACATGTGAAACACATGGGTAAAATCCATTTTAAAAAATTTATAAGAGTGATAATCCTCCTCTAATATAAAAAGGATATCACCCCCAAAACAACCACATAACTCTCAAAACTCTTTTGATAGAACATACTCTATCCAAATAGATCCTTCAAATCACTACCCTTATCCTAGAATACTCATGTTAGAAAAAATTCATCAACAAAATCCCTTTGATGAAAATAAAGAGGAGTTACCCGAATAAGATGTATCATAATTCATTGTGCTCTATATTTTATTTTTATTCGTCCACCACTAAAATACTATTTTTAATAAATAAATAATAAAATATTAATGCAATATAAATAATAATATTTTTATGATACGATATATACCTATAGTTACACACATATCTATCGACTATGTATCAAATATACCATTCTTCTGTACGGTGAAGTACAACCTCATGAAAAAATGTTTTCTATTTTTCATTCACCCCCACTAATGTTTTGGAATTATGAATGAAAAAATAATTATATATTATATGTATATATGTGAAATTTATAATTTATTTTTTATACTATCATTATTTAATAACATATAACTTTATACATTCCATTATTATTGGATGAGATAACATTGTTTGTGGTTGTATACACTATAGCCTCCACAATGTGATGTGATATATTCACACATAACATGAATGTTATTAATGAGGAATTTAATTAAATATATGTGAAATAAATAACCATCAGACAATATTACATAAATTATTATCAATCTATAAATTTAAAACTTCATATTATTTAACACTTTTCAACACATATAAAATGTGACAATGTTGTTCATGGAAATCGGTACTACCACCACATCGATGTTTGGTTATTCCTTTTACAAAATAATTGTTATATATATACATATGATTAAATAATATTTTATATATGATGTTATTATAATTATGGGAAGATAAAATTTTAATTACCTAATTTCCATAAAGATCTTGGAAAATTGAGAATGTTACCCAAGCGTATAAACAACCTACCATCTCCATGACTGTAACATTAGTCCATTTTTCATAACCATAAAAAATATTTGTATTAAAAGTGCTATTTATGTATATATATTAAAATTATTTCATTTTAATTATTTTATATATGTTCATATAATATCCTGTTTGACCATATTTGACCAACCCAATTAATTTTGATATATAAACATAATATGGCCAAAAACTGACCTAAAAATAATTGATCAAGTAATTTTTTTCAACAGTGTAATATGAGAAAAAAATTTATAGAAAACATGAAATGTTATCTCAATAATTTCAACAACCAATATAAATTTATTATTATTGAAGGTAATGAAACATGAGACATGTCTGAGCGAATTTGATGGATTTTGTCTCAACTTCATTTTGTTGAAGAATTTATTGATTATATACATCATTATAATATTTGTAGTTATATATACTACCCATTTAACATAATATATCATCATTTTATTTTTTGTGTTCTTATTTAAATATTAATATTCCATGGTACTATGATTTAAATCTTCAATATTTTATGACACACATTTAATGATAAAATACATAATTTCATAATAATATATCCATGGAAATATTATTGATATTATTTTACATATATATTAATATGGATGTAAAAGTGTTTTATTTTTAATATAATGCCTATTTTCATTTTCATTCTAATATTTTAAAATTTTAATGTTATTTATAATTATCTTTTTGTTTATCGACAAAAAGAATTTCGTATTCTTGACATCTAAAAAATAATAATTATTTCTAATTCATGGGAATTATATTAATATATAATTACATTGAATGATTTATTATTCTCAGAAAAAAGTATTCTTTTTCTTTTTTTGTTGTTGTTTTATTCAAAAATTATTTTTAAAATTGAATTATTAGTCTAATATAATGGAAAATAATCTTTTGATTGAAAATGAATTATTATAGTAAAAAATTTAAAATAAAAATCTTTTATGTCTTATGATTATATAATTATAATTTAACATTATTTAGCTTTTTTTTAACAAGACCAATATTGTATTTTAATTAATAAACAAACGATGGGTAGGTCAATGATATTATTCCAATGTATTGGGTTAGGAAGAAGTCAGTATGGATATTCCATTTGTAAAAGTGTCATGTATGGAAATCGACTGTATGGTTCTTCCATTTAAAAGAGTGAAAAGTGTGTTGATGTTCTTGGTAACCTTTATACATTGACTATGATTTTTATGGAATTTATTTTAATTTTATGGTTATAAAAATGTATTAAATTATCATATAATTAAATGATATTATTTAAATCTAATTATGGTGAAAATTCTTACATTATTTGGAATTTTCACCTGTTTTTTATGTATAAATATGAACTATTGGTTTTCTTTATATCGTATCCCTTAATGAGCATATTATTATCATAAAAGCGTATATAATTTTTTCCATATTACATAACCTTGAGTAATGTATTGTAATAATTTTGGTTGATATTCATGACTAGTCATTATAAAAGTCATCATGTTTTATTTTTTAAAAAAATTATATAGTGGAAAATTTGAATCAGATCTAAAGTGTCCACTTTTTATTTCAAGGTTCTTCATCTATCATTTATTTATTAATTCTCTAAAACACTTATTATGAAATTCTCCCTACTTTTACATAATGTTAAATTTAGGACATAACAATTTTTTTTTAATTTTTTAGGTCATATCATTATAGTTGGTATATAAGGAATGGTCCATAAAAAAATATAGTTTAGGATAAAAATGTTAGAATTCCCTTAGGATATTCTATATTAATATTATATTATAATGATATATAATATTAATATTTTAATGTTTCCTAATATAGATAGATATTTTTTAGAATTTGTTTCTGTAGAGGAAATAACGAAGCTGTACTGGGATGGTACCAATTGGAAATATCCTTCCAAATAGGAACATAGATATGGTTAAAATTATAATTGAATTTTTTTTACAAATAAGTCTTCGTTTAATCATTTAATTAATTATATTCCAATCAATTTAAGTAAGAAACCATGTATAGAAAAATGTATCCTGATTATAGTTGAGCATTTAATGTGTCAAAATACCTAATAATTCAAAGGGTCATATGACCCTATTACTACTCACGACTGAATTAGAGCCCAAGAAATTATATTAGAGGTCATGGGATATTTAGGTCAACAAATGGAAACTCATTAAATTTATCAATTTGAATGGAAAATTGATCAATGGGGACCAATTGATATGAATATCAAGGAATGTAATGATATTGATTCCAAGTAATTAGATGAATTTAGGAATATATTTTGAATCATGTTTTCTTATTTATTTTAAAAAATTATGGAAATATAGTAATTATAATTATGAGAATATGAGAAATATTTTGTTAATACATATGAAGAAAAATTAACTCTTTAGGTGTCGTTGAACCCAAATTTTATCCGAGATATTGGTTTTTCAATAAATTAGTTTTACTAATGGGTATTGTCAATATATCCATGGGAATTGACTTATCATGAGTTAAAGAACTATGATAATCTTTTTGAATACTTGAAGAGGAAGAAGTGTGTCTTTTCATTGTTCATTATCCCCGTGAAAACATGAAAAATAAGATGCCCTCTTGGCCAGAAATGGGAATGCATTCGTCCAATATGATTGGATGTTAGAAAACAAAATTCCCACCATGTGATAAGTTTGGTAAACAAAATATAGGATAATTTATTTCAATATAGGGGAATATATTTTGATATGGTAACATTATTAATATGGTTTTTATCTCGATGTAAAATGATCAAAAAATTAATAAAAATATTTCAGTAAGATGTTTCAGTTTTAATTAGTTATGAGCTTATGTGAATGTCTGTCGAAAGTTGATTACCCAATGTGTAAAGCATAATGGTTGAATAAAAAATTGTGTTGAAAAAATTATTTTCTAGATGTGATGTTTACTATGAGACATTATATTTAGTTCTGATAGGTATGTTATATATTTATTCATATTATACAAGTACTTAGTTTGATAAAGGATCATTGCATTTAAACATTTATGACAAATTTTCTAGAAAATTTGAGAAAAACCTCATGAATGAATGATAATTTGTTTTGTAAAATATTTGGGTGGAATTATAAAAAATGGTACAATTTATTGGAATCTACTTGTTATCACAAGTGGGATTTTCATTCCTATTAATCTCACAAAACATCTCATATTTGATTTTGATAAAATTATCTGTATGGATTAGTATTTTTTTATCATGTTATAATATATTTTAATTCAAATAATGTTTTATTAAATGGTTTCATAAATTCTGTTACACAAAGAAATGTTGAGAAATTTATATATGATGGAATTTAGTGTTATTTAGATCATTTTCATGAAATGAAGTAAAATGGTTTGATTAGTTACATCATAATAGTGAATTAACTTATTGATGTTATTCCGAGATGAATATCCTATTGTTTCTCTTAACGAAGAAGAGGAATTTACTGCATATTTTGTTTATCATGCTATACCTATTTGTAAACCCCCTTATTTAATGGATAAAGTAAAAAATTTTGGATTAGAATATCCATGTACATGAATTACTTCATAAAAGAATTAATTCATCCTAGAAAATATCCATGGGTTGATCCAATTTTATTTAAGAACAATTAATATAGGATCCAGAATACTTTTAAATAATTATTTATCCTTAAATAACATCATGTTGAAGTATAAAGTTCTTATTCTGGATATATATGATTTTTTATCAACTATAGGGAAAAAATGTTTTTCATTGATTAATGTGAGGTATGGGAACTATTTGGAGGGGGCATAGTTGGATGACATTATAATGATAGTATAATTTATAAGATATTGGAATTATGATTATTTAATACCATTTGGGTTTACTAATACACCTGAGGTATTTATAAATCTTATGAATAATATATTCCATTGGTTTTTGGATAATTTTTTTGATTTGGTAAAAAAGTACATTTTATATATTCTAAGAGACACGACAAACACGAAAAGAACTAAATGAATGTTTTCAAAATATTAAATGAAATGAAACTATTTTGAATATTTATATTGAGTTAATTTTGGATGCATCAAATTTACATCATTGGACATATTTTTTCTAATGGCGACATCACTCATTTCCATTATAAAATATATGTTTTTCAAGATTTAACAATATATAACAATGTCCCCAATATATTTAGGTTTAAAAAATTTGTGGTTAATTACTGAAGGTAATTTTAAATCATTGCGTTGTTTAATATACCAAAAACATTGTAAACATGAAATATAACATGAAAATAAGAGTATTCAATAATCCAGTTTTGGCCATACCAATCAGAAATGGTGAATTAGTCTTCTACACTGATTAATCATTAAATGTAATTGGTTTTTTCCTAATGAAAAATAAAAAGGTAATTTTTTATTCATCCTGTCAATTATAACACATGAGATAATATTATCTACTTATTATTTAGAGTGAAATACTATTTTTTCATTATCAATTCATAAGAATTTTTTTACATAGTGAAATGGGAAATATATAATGATCACAAGTTTTATAATTATATATTCACTTAGAATGGGTTGAAAATGAGTCTAGAGAGATGGATGGAACTTGTAAAAGGACTATGACAATATGAATCATTATGATCATGATAAATAAAATAATGCGGATGATGATGTGAAAATAAAAAATAATGAAATATTAACCCCATTACATTTAGAATGTGAGACATAATCTTAATTGATTAAATAATTGTGGGTAACAAGTTATTAATTAAAATAAAATTATTAAATGACATGACATTTTTTTTTCAAGAATATAAATAATTAACAAAATATATTTATTCATAATGATAATGAAACACATGACAAGATGGAATCAAGGTGATTTAATTCTTCTCAAATTCAATTCTATGATGAATAATTTGATGGTATACCCCTATATTCATTAACGAGATGTATATACATCAAATTTGATATTTTAAATCAATAATTTCTATATTATCTTGGTATTTAATGTTATTTAATGATATTAATTCATGGGGATTATGTATCAAGTATATATAATGTGTTAAAAATCATTTCAATTGAAAAATAAATTATAATGTTTTCCATTAAAATCACTTTCGCATCTATACAAATGTTTTTAAGATGATTTCATTAAATTTATTTATGTACATAATTGATTTATAAATTACATTTTATGTGTCAATTTACATTATTTTTAATATTTTTCAATGGAATAATTTTTTTTGTGTTTTACATAAAACATATTGACAAAATGATAAATTGAATGTTATATATTTAATATAAACATCGAAAATGAATTTTTCTTTGCTATGACAATTATTTTTTGTATTGAATCCTTTATTTATTTCCTTTTTTCTTTCAATGAAATACCCATTTTCCTTTTTTTTGGTATTTTGGTATTTAAAATTATTTTTTTAAAATAAATGTGTAATTTTATATTGAAAATGGGTTTCTCAATGAAATAAATTTTTTGAAATCTAATTGTGCTTTTAGAAATTGATTAAAAGTGTTTTAAAAATGTTTTATGATGGAAAAGTGACATAATAATTTTTTATTTTCATGATATGATAATTGAGAATTCTAAATGATAAAAGTGTGTACCTACATGGTTTTTAGTGATCCCATTGCAACATATTTGATCTGATTTCCTAAATATTATTAAGTAGTCTAGATATTATTAAAATTATGGGGGAACCAATATTGAACTTTAATGCGTCTGATAATTTTTATTTTCATAAGAATACATAGGAACGAAGTTTCCTAATATGTTCTCTAATGTATATATATTGGATCTTCTACCTTATGACGTGATCTAAAAAGGGGATATAAATTTCATTCTCTATGTTACCAGGGTTGGAAATATTGTTGATTGCTATGGGTATCAAAGGGTTTAGTGGAAAATCTTGTTGTTTTCTTATGGGAAATATTCATATTTCATTCAGTCGAATAAAGTTGATGTAAATGTATATATTTAATTTTTTTCATATTTTAATTTACCCAATGGTTTCATATCATTTTACACCCCAACTCAATATTTTTTTCCTCTTATGATATTTTTATATGTTTTTCAAAGCACCAGTAAGTGAAAGATGAACTCACGTTTAAAATCATTAAAATTTATCATTTAAATAAAAAACATTAGATTTTAAAAAATTGATATTTTGTGGAAAAAATACATCCTTGTTATAAGTGTCCAATTTTTATTATTTGGTCTTGTAATATAAGATTTATGACCTAATTCTCTACAAATATGAACCTAAAAGGACCCACTATTTGATCAAAATTAATTTATTAAATACAATTATATATTATTGAATTCTAATGGATGATTCCTTATGTTTGGTATTATAATATAGATTAGATAACTATAGTGATTATGATAGTGATAATAATGTACCCATAAAGTATATTTTATTTTGGGTTATTTTAAATGACAATGTATTTAATGATAACAATGTATCGCCATATAAACTATTTCTATTTAGAGTCGATTTCCATTGTGGATGTATGGATATTATAGTAAGAAATTACTGATATGAATATATACTTTTAAATTAGAATTCAAGGATGATATGGAATATGAATATGAAATTTTTGTAGTTTTGGATCATATTAAATAATATATAAATGATGTTTGTATCCATGAAAGAGTATAATTGGTCAACTATAAAAGAACAAGTCAATTTTGGTCATTTAATGAGGAAAAATGACCTTCCTCAGTTGGTTATCTGATCTTATTGAATTTTAATGATTGATTAATTCTATAGAGAACATATTTTAATTAATGGGATGTTCAAAATGTAAATGGAAACTATTTCCATTTACCGTTTTTAGGTGAAAACTATCAACATTGTTCATTGTTTATGAATAAAAATGATACAATTTATAATTCCTCTATGGAACGGAAAAATGTAAGGATTTTTTCCTTTAAAAAAAATTCCTCTATAGTTATTGACCTATTCATATTTAATATATTCCTATAATTGAGGAAAAAATATGATGACTTGTATCTTTATATGATGAACACATCATAAGATTCTCTATGGATTTTTTTTTCAAGACTCAAATATTATTATGAGTATAATTTAATCATTATTGATTCACATTTAATGATTTTATTTTGTCATATGATATTTTAAATGATAAAAAGTGTGGTTACTTTTATGGGTAATTTTGATATTGAATTTACTAACATGTATATTCCTCAAGACGAGAACAATATGAAATGGTAATTTTCATATGAAACAGAAATGAACCCACATATAATATCACATGGTAAGCCCCCAAAATGACCGAAGAGGTGAAAAATTTTCAGTGAATTATTCAGTGTATATGGTTTAAGTTTCTGGTGTAGTATGTTTTGGTCATAAGGCTCATGAATGTAAATAAAGAAATAATAAATAAAATGAATGGGGTAACCTATTTCTATCCAAATGTGATGAATATTAGTTCAAATCACTTGGGACATTATTCTAACATGTGTTTGAAGTGAGATTTTCATGATGGATATCTGCACGGTGGAAAATAAAAAGTTGTGTCAATGACAATTTCACTAGTACCAATGATTGATGGGACACCAAATGAATTTGTAATTGGTTTGTTAATATATATTTAATTATTCCTACTCCATGATTGACTATACATCATTTAATTAATTAATTTCATTGATATGGGAATGTAAATTAGGAATATCACTTGATGAATATACGATAGAAGTTTAAGTAAAAAATTTCAATAAAAATATTAATGAACATTTATTTATAGTGATGTTTCTATTATTATTAGTATAATGGGAATTCCTATAAATTTTGTTTATCTAGAAAATTATAGTTTTTTATATCACTCTTGATATGGATCAACTGTAATTTTATCATGTTATGATAGATATTGAATCTAAGAAGGATGTTTGAATTAAATTCATACATTATAAATATCAATAAAATTCATAAAATATGATTAATGGTGTATTTAAGTAGTAACTATGATATATTTATGGAAAAAGATATTATTCAATGTAGTGATGTTCTAGTAGTAGCAATGTCCATGGGTCTATTTTCTTAGTATTTATATATATTTATTAAGGATTATGAGTTTTCTTTTTTAATAGATGTAGTTCTTAATGATACGCATATTTCAAACCCAATTATATAATGGATCTTGTGGAATGATTTAAAATTGTGAAATTTATTACATGTTTTATTAGATAGTAGTTTGAAAAAAATGAATACATCACCTTTTGTATCCCTATATAGTTTTTAATGGTAATATATGGCTCAATGAAACATCACATTGATTATATTGGCTTTAATAATATTAGTTTGTTTATCATTTATCTCCTCCATCGCATTGATTTATATTTTTTAATGAGAAGAATGGAGGTCAAAATTTTCAATGGTTTTCCTCAGGATACGGTACCTTAAAAAGAATGTAAATGATGCATAAATTCTGATTCTGGTGTTTCAGAATATATAATTGTGATATGAGTTTGTGGTACTTTTTTTTACTATACTAACTCTCATTATTTATTTTTTAATATTATGATTAGATTTTCAAAATATATATATTAAAATAATTTGTAGTTATTATTTATAAATTTTGTGGAGATTTTAAATTTTAGGAGGAACATAAAGGAAACATATTGGTTTTTTTCCAAACATTAAATGAAATGAAACTATATGGGAAATATTTTATGTCTGAATTTTCAATGAAACAAAATTTATTTATTTTTAGAGACAGTTTCTACTGATAGAATTATAAAAATTATGATGAATTACCAATACCCAAAAATAACATATAGAAAATTTGTATCCTAGGATTAGTAGGTTACTAAATCCAGATTGTTAATATATTTTTCTTGTTTTATAGCCTGTTAAAAAATATTTCTAAAAACGAAATAAAATATTTCAAGATTTCAATGTGATTATTACCATAAGGAATTAAAAATGATTGGAAAATTATCTAGTTTTGGACACATCTTCTATAATAAGTGAATTTTTCATCCAAATTTACGATTCATTGAATTTCCATAGTTGTTTTCTAATGGTAAATTATCTGATAATTTAGTATTCATGTCATCAAATGAATCCTTTTATGTTAAATTTGCCTAGACATTATTTTGAATGTGATGAAGGATTTTTTAAATATAAAAATTTATAAGTATAATTTTGTTAAATATATATGTGAAATATATACTTATAGAAAATTTTCAATGTATATATTCACTCCTAATAATTTTAACATGATATATAGAATAATGTCGAAACTAATTATGTAATTTTATTATGATTACTTCTCATCCTGTAAAATCAAAAAAATTGTCATTTGTATTGACTCAAAAAAATTATTATATATTAACTATGTTATGTTTCCAATGTATCTCTTTGGTTAATGAAATGATAATTTTCATTTATAGAAGCTACGAATGTTGGAAAATAATCTTTTCAGGATTTAAGAGAGTGGATTTCTTTAAACATGTTTAGTGGAATGATCAATATTTTATGGAAATGGTAGAATCTATTATAAATGCTCAGTTTCCATATTTTAATTTTTATGAAGATGTTGTTTTATGGCATGTAATAACATTTTGTCTTCCTTATTATTCCTAGACGAGGAATGAATTTTCGAGTGAAAACATAATTATCTATTTTACATTCATCAATGATTCACGAGGATGTTCATATACCGTTGGGTGTATTTAAGGTGATATGGAATACAAAGATATATTTCTAACATTCCCAGGATTCATTTTAATTGTTAGTAGAATAATGTATAATGATAGTAACGAAAAGTGACTATTCATCCTCTACTATTTTGGATTGAAAATGGGAATGTATATCAATTTATTTCATGGTTGGATTGTAGATTAATGTAAATTCTATAATGGGTTTTTTTTATTATTGATTGATTTACTAAATCATAAAATTTAATTCCATTTAAATATATAATTCCATTAGATTATCATTATCAATTATATTTAAGGAATATAATTAGGTTACATAGAGTGCCTCTCTCTTTTATATTAAGTTTTTATCCCATGTTATCATATTATTTTTGGACTGTAATTTAGATGCAATTCGTAATAA
This sequence comes from Viscum album, assembly GCA_963277665.1. Taxonomy (NCBI): domain Eukaryota; kingdom Viridiplantae; phylum Streptophyta; class Magnoliopsida; order Santalales; family Viscaceae; genus Viscum; species Viscum album. The sequence continues at coordinate 1,570,631,834 of OY728121.1, read as the reverse complement.
ATTATTTTTTTGTACATCTTTTAAGACATAGTATACTGGTATTCTGAGTGGAAGATTCAGACATTGGATGATATTCTCTATTAATATTCAACAGATTACAAGGGTGTTAGTATTATTGAATTTATATGGTTTATGTATCTAATAATTAATGATTTAATTTTAGTATTGAGATGGTTCCATTGTATTCATTTAATGGAATGCATTATTATAAACAACAATTTGGGGTTAATGTTGGAGAATGAAAGACGATGTAACCAGATTTATTAGAGGAAATAGAAAAGAAGCGGTAATTTATTCAGTAATATATGTGTACCACATAGACTAGGTGTAAATGTATTTTTGATAAATAGATTAAATAAATTTATTTCATGATAATTTATCATGTCTTCAACAAATACCCCTTATGAAAAGGTGTGGGGTGTTTTAGACTGAATTAGAATTTAATTTCATAGTTCGATAGACCATATGAAATTAAAATTAAATATTTGATGAATTACCCTTTTTCTGACCTTACTAATGAAATTATCCCAAGTAAACAACATTTTTCATGAATTGATATTAATGAAATATGTTCCTATTTCATCTCACGTTTTTTCCCAGAGTAGGTATAGTTGGAGGATAATATTTCTTATAATGATCAATCAGTTTTTATTACTCACAATATGTAGATTGTTTTTGGGGAAAATGGGATTCATGGGGTTATGGTTTTATTGTAAAAGCATATGGATGAGGAGTTGTCGTCGTAATATGAAAATTATCCTAGGGAAAGATATCCCTTCTTATTTAATAAGTGAATAAAATTATGAGGAATCGATTTATAAATGGGGATGAAGTTAATAACCAAGGTAATGATCAAATACATCACTCCAATCCTGATTAATAATGTTATAATAATTTTAAAAATATTAATTAATAATTTAATTGAAAATTTATGAGTATTAATATATTTGTTTTATTTTGATAATTTATATAAATGTATAATTTCTAAACTATAGGATTTTAATTTGAAACAGATAATATAAATATTTAAATCATCATATAAATGTAATATTAGGGTTAATATTTATTATTATATTCAAAATATTTCATTTTTAAGAATAATGAATAAACTAAATTTTAATTGTAAACTACCTTTTGAATTTTTATTTATACAGATAAACAATATTTTAGATTTATTTATATCATAATCCAGATCAAATATGGACACAAAATTTAATATTGGAACATGGAATTAGTTTAATATTTAATTTTGATATAAGAAATTTGTAATCATTAATGAATTTTCTCTTTTATATCCCACTTTCTTGCTGCATCAAGATTATTCATTTAAAAAAATTATTTCTATGAATATTATTGGGAAAAATGTATTTCATATTTTTAATTATTAAATTTATATTATATTATAATGTAAAATGATAATTAAGGATAATTAATATTGAATTCACTAAAAATTAATTTCCTGATTAAGGATAAAATGGATTTATTAGAAGATAATCTAAAAATATAAGGGATAAAATGACTAATTCACATTTACAAAATATATTTTCAATCCATATTTATACGATATTCAATATAAGTTATGATAAGGTTCCATTTTTTCCATTTTTACAATTTAAAAACCGGGGAGGGAAAGATTCTATTAAATAAAACTCAATGTCTCCTCTCCCCAAGTTGTAAAATGAAACACCATATCCTTTATTCATGACATCATCAATACTATTTCAATATAACAATACATACAAAAAATATCTTCTCACATCCATTAACGCATCTAATAATCATCAATTAGGGATATAATATAACTAAGACTTTTAGTGGAAACCTAATTAAGATATGCAAAAAAGAGGTAACATTAATCAATGATAATTTTTGTTATATTTGTTTTTACACCACCTATAATTATTATGAAATAATTTTGATATATTAAGCATAATATATTCTATTTATTAGAATATTTATATAATAATTTATTGAATTGAACCCATCTTCACTTCAATCGAATGGTTTAAGAAACCATATGTTGTGTATATGGTGGACTACCACCTCTTGAACCAATTTCATTCATTTTTCAATTTCCACATCTCATTGTTGTTCATAATGATTGATCTAGAGTATATATATGTCATATATAACATAATTATTCATCTGTTTTAACATAAATGGTATTTATAGAATAATTATTTTAAATATTAATTGAAAATTAAGAATTAGATAGTAAGTTTACAATTAAATGAACAATATCATGAATTATGCACATGACACAAAACATTTAGTTTCTTTCAAATATTATGTTGCACACTAGACTGAGGCACACCCAATAATAATATACATTGAATATTATTATTTCAACTGATAGTTATCACATAGCCAATATATCTGTGCGACTGAACATGTTTGAATATGTTATGATTACATATATTTATAATATGTTCATAAATTCCAAAAATCTGATAGGCATAAAATAATAAAAAAACAAATTTTATGTATTAATATATCATTATTTTATAAACGTTTTTTACATTATTTTAATGAAAAACTCATTTTTAATCAAATTTTTGACACATATAATTATTATATTATAAAGTAAACCTCTTTTTCAATCGATAAATACAAAATTACATTGGGTAAATGTTTTTGAATAAATTTTATTGGTCGATGAATTGTAAATAATACTAAATTGTAGTAAAAATTTATTCAAGAAAATTTATTTTTATAGTAAAATAATGTTTTTAATATGTTATAATGTATAATCTAATAATTTATATACCATTTAGATAATTATAGATCATTGGAATCCATCTCATTTTAAAATTGGATATATCAAGTAAGAAATCATTTCAATGTTTGTACAGTAATCCCCGACATTATCATCCAGTCTATGAGAGTGAATATAAACTAATTTTATCCCAATAATTAATAATAATTTGAAAAAAATCAATATCATATTGGGAATCATAATAATTTATAATTTATATTAATTTAAAAAATTATTTGGAAAAAATATATTATTTAAGGTAATTATACTTTATTACAAATATTATAAGGAAAAATACATTAATAAGGGACTAAACATTAATCATAATGGATCAAATCACATATAAACTTCTAAAAATTGAATTTTATAGAAATATTTTTAAAAATATATTCCTTTATTTTTAATTATGTAAATAATTGGATCCAAATGACATGTGGAAAATGATGGAGAATTTCATTTTAAAACATTTATAACAGTGTCACCCCTCCTATAATATTAATGAAATTCACCCATAAAACATTTTTAGAAAAATCAATAATATTTGGATCGAAAATAGTCCATCTAAATAGATCCTAAAAATAACTACCCTAAACATAGAATTCTTATGTTATATAAAATGCATTCATGAAATCCCTTTGGTGAAAATAAAAATGAGTTACCCAAATAAGAGGTATCATCCTTCATCATTTTCAATTATTTTATTTTCATTATCCACCCCCTAAAATATTATTCTTAAATGAATAAATAATTTAATATGAATCTTGAATATAAAATAATATTTTTATGATATGATTTAAACTTATATTTCACACACATTCATCTAATGTGTAACAAATGTTCTGTTCTTGTGTATGGTGAACTACCACCACATGAAATGAAGTTTTCCATTTTTCATTTAACCACCATTAATGGTTGGGAACTATGAATGAAAAAGTATTTATATTATATATATATATATATATCTTTGTGGCATTTATAATTTATTTTTGATAATAGTATTATCTAATAACACATACCTTTATATATTCATTTTTATTGAATACAATAGCATAGTTTGTGGTGGTTTGTACTAGATCCTCTACAATGTGATGTGATATATTCACACATAACACCAATGTTATTAAGGATGAATTTTATAAAATTTATGTGACATAAATAAAAATTATATAATATAACTTAGATAATTATATCTCCATAAAAATAAAACAACATTTTATTTTACACATTTCCACACATTGAATATGTGACAACATTGTTCATGGAAATCAAGACTACAACCAGATCAAAGTGAGGTTATTCTATTTACAACACAATTATAATATATATAATTATATATGAATAAATAATATAGTACATATTATTTTATTTTAATTATGAAAAGATAAAACATTAATTACATTCTTTCTATAATGATTATTGAAAAAATGAGAATGTTACTCATGCGTACGAAAAATGTACCATCTCTATGAATATAACATTTTATAATTTTTCACAACCATAATACACGAATGTTTTTAAAAGTGAAATTTATTTATAAATATTATAATAATGTAATTTTTATTATTCTATATATGTTCACATAATAACCCTTTCGACCATATATGAACCTGAAAGGACACATTATTTGATCAAAATTAATTTATTAAATACAACTATATATTATTGAATTCTAATGGATGATTCCTTTTGTTTGGTATTATAATATAAATTAGATAAATATAGTGATTATGATAGTGATAACAATGTACCCATAAAGTATATTTTATTTTGGGTAATTTTAAATGACAATGAATTTAATGATAACAATGTCTCGCCATATAAACTATTTCTATTTATAGTCGATTTCCATTGTGGATGCATGGATATTATAGTAAGATGTTACTGATAGGAATATATACTTTTAAATTAGCATTCAATGATGATATGGAATTTGAATATGACATTTTTGTAGTTTTGGATCATATTAAACAATATATAAATGATGGTTTTATCCATGACAGAGTATAATTGGTCAACTATAAAAGAACAAGTCAATTTTGGTCATTTAATGAGAAAAAATGTCCTTCCTCAGTTGCTTATCTGATCTTATTGAATTTTAATGATTGATTAATTCTATAGAGAACATATTTTAAGCAATGGGATGTTCAAAATGTAAATGGAAACTATTTCCATTTAACGTTTTTAGGTGAAAACTATCAACAATGTTCATTGTTTATGAATAACAAAGATACAATTTATAATTCCACTATGGAATGGAAAAATGTAAGGATTTTTTCCTTTAAAAAAATTCCTCTATAGTTATTGACCTATTCATATTTAATATATTCCTATAATTGAGGAAAAAATATGATGACTTGTATCTTTATATGGTGAACACATCATAAGTTTCTCTATGTATTTTTTTTATTTTTTCAGGACTCAAATATTATTATGAGTATATTTTAATCATTATTGATTCACATTTAATGATTTTATTTTTTCATATGATATTTTAAATGATAAAAAAAGTGGTTCCTTTTATGGGTAATTTTGATATTGAATTTACTGACATGTATATTCCTCAAGATGAGAAAATATGAAATGGTAATTTTCATATGAAACAGAGATGAACCCACATATAATATCACATGGTAAGCCCCCAAAATGTACGAAGAGGGGAAAACTTTTCAGTGAATTATTATTTGTATATGGTTTATGTTTCTGCTGTAGTATGTTTTGGTCATAAGTCTCTTGAATGTAAATAATGAAATAATAAATAAAATGAATGGGGTAACCTATTTCTATCCAACTGTGAGGAATATTAGTTCAAATCACTTGGGACATTATTCTAACATGTGTTTGAAGTGAGATTTTCATGATGGATATCTGCACGGTGGAAAATAAAAAGTTGTGTCAAAGTCAATTTTACTAGTACCAATGATGATGGGACACCAAATGAATTTGTAATTGGTTTGTTAATATATATTTAATTATTCCTACTCCATGAATGACTATACATCATTTAATTAATTAATTTCATTGTAATTGGAATTTAAATTAGGAATATCACTTGGTGAATATACGATAGAAGTTTAAGTAAAAAATTTCAATAAAAATATTAATGAACATTTATTTATAGTGATGTTTCTATTATTATTAGTAGAATGGGAATTCCTATAAATTTTGTTTATCTAGGAAATAATAGTGTTTTATATCACTCTTGATATGGATCAACTGTAATTTTATCATGTTATGTTAGATATTGAATCTAAGAAGGAAGTTTGAATTAAATTCATACATTATAAATCTCAATAAAATTCATAAAATATGATTAAAGGTGTATTTAAGTTATAACTATGATATATTTATGGAAAAAGATATTATTCAATGTAGTGATGTTCTAGTAGTAGCAATGTCCATGGGTCTATTTTATTTGTTTTTATATATATTTATTAAGGATTATGAGTTTGATTTTACAAAAGATGTAGTTCTTAATGATACACATATTTCAAACCCAATTATATAATGGATCTTGTGGAATGATTTAAAATTGTGAAATTTATTACATGTTTTATTAGATAGTAGTTTGAAAAAAATGAATACCTCACCTTATGTATCCCTATATTGTTTTTAATGGTAATATATTGCTCAATGAAACATCACATTGATTATATTGGCTTTAATAATATTAGTTTGTATATCATTTATCTCCTCCGTCGCATTGATTTATATTTTTTAATGAGAAGAATGGAGGTCAAATTTTTCAATGGTTTTCCTCAGGATAGGGTACCATAAAAAGAATGTAAATGATGCATAAATTCTGATTCTGGTGTTTAAGAATATATAATTGTGATATGAGTTTGTGGTACTTTTTATTACTATACCAACTCTCATTATTTATTTTTTAATATTATGATTAGAGTTTCAAAAAATATATATTAAAATAATTTTGTAGTGATTATTTATAAATTTTGTGGAGATTTTAAATTTTAGGAGGAACATAAAGGAAACATATTGGTTTATTTCCATACATTAAATGAAATGAAACTATATGGGAAATATTTTATGTCTGAATTTTCAATGAAACAAAATTTATTTATTTTTAGAGACAGTTTCTACTGATAGAATTATAAAAATTATGATGAATTACCAATACCCACAAATAACATATAGAAATGTTGTATCCTAGGATTAGTAGGTTACTAAATCTAGATTGTTAAAATATTTTCCTGGTTTTATAGCCTGTTAAAAAAGATTTCTAAAAATGAAATAAAGTATTTCAAGATTTCAATGTGATTATTATCATAAGGAATTAAAAATGATTTGAAAATTCTCTAGTTTTGGACACATCTTCTATAATAAGTGAATTGTTCATCCAAATTTATGATTCATTGAATTTCCATAGTTGTTTTCTAACGGTAAATTATTTGATAATTTAGAATTCGTGTCATCAAATGAATCCTTTTATGTTAAATTTACCGAGACATTACTTTGAATGTGATGAAGGATTTTTTAAATATAAAAATTTATAAGTATAATTTTGTTAAATATATACTTATAAAAAATGTTCAATATATATATTCACTCCTAATGATTTTAACATGATATATAGAATATTGTCGAAACTAATTATGTAATTTTATTATGATTAATTCTCATCCTGTAAAATCAAAAAAATTGGTATTTGTATTGACTCAAAAAAATTATAATATATTAACTATGTTATGTTTCCAATGTATCTCTTTAGTTAATGAAACGATAATTTTCATTTTTAGAAGCTGTGAATGTTGGAAAATAATCTTTTTAGGATTTAAGAGAGTGGATTTTTTTAAACATGATTAGTGGAATGATCAATATTTTATGGAAATGGTAGAATCTATTATCAATGATCAGTTTCCATATTTTAATTTTTATGAAGATGTTGTTTTATGGTATGTAATAACATTTTGTCTTCCTTATTATTCCTAGACGAGGAATGAATTTTCGAGTGAACACATAATTCTCTATTTTAAATTCATCAATGATTCACTAGGATGTTCATATATCGTTGGGAGTATTTAAGGTGTTATGGAATACAAAGATATATTTCTAACATTCCCAGGATTCATTTTAATTGTTAGTAGAATAATGTATAATGATAGTAACGAAAAGTGACTATTCATCCTCTACTATTTCTGGATTGAAAATGGGAATGTATATCAATTTATTTCATGGTTGGATTGTAGATTAATTTAAATTCTATAATGCGTTTTTTGTTATTATTGATTCATTTACTAAATCATAAAATTGAATTCCATTTAAATATATAATTCCATTAGATTATCAATATCAATTATATGTAATGAATATAATTAGGTTACATGGAGTGCCTCTCTCTATTATATTAGGTTTTTATCCCATGTTATCATATTATTTTTGGACTGTAATTTAGATGCAATTCGTAATAAATTATTTTTTTGTACATCTTTTAAGACATAGTATACTGGTATTCTGAGTGGAATATTCAGACATTGGATGATATTCTCTATTAATATTAAACAGATTACAAGGGTGTTAGTATTATTAAATTTATATGGTTTATGTATCTAATAATTAATGATTTAATTTTAGTATTGAGATGGTTCCATTGTATTCATTTAATGGAATGCATTATTATAAACAACAGTTTGGGGTTAATGTTGGAGAGTGAAAGACGATGTAACTAGATTTAGTAGAGGAAATAGAAAAGAAGCGGTAATTTATTCAGTAATATATGTGTACCAAATAGACTAGGTGTAAATGTATTTTTGATAAATAGATTAAATATCTTTATTTCATGATAATTTATCATGTCTTTAACAAATACCCCTTATGCAAAGGTGTGGCATGTTTTAGACTGAATTAGAATTTAATTTCATAGTTCAATAGACCATATGAAATTAAAATTAAATATTTGATGAATTACCCTTTTTCTGACCTTACTAATGAAATTATCCCAAGTAAACAACATTTTTCATGAATTGATATTAATGAAATATGTGGATATTTCATCTCATGTTTTTTCCCAGAGTAGTTATAGTTGGAGGATAATATTTCTTATAAGGATCAATCAGTTTTTATTACTCACAATATGTAGAATGTTTTTGGGAAAATGGGATTCAGGGGGTTATAGTTTTATTGTAAAAGCATATGGATGAGGAGTTGTCGTCGTAATAAGAAAATTATCCTAGGGAAAGATATCCCTTCTTATTTAATAAGTGAATAAAATTATGAGGAATCAATTTATAAATGGGGATGAAGTTAATAACCAAGGTAATGATCAAATACATCACTCCAATCATGATTAATAAAGTTATAATAACTTTAAAAATATTAATTAATAATTTAATTGAAAACTTATGAGTATTAATATATTTGTTTTATTTTGATAATTTATATAAATGTATAATTTCTAAACTATAGGATTTTAATTTGAAACAGATAATATAAATATTTAAATCATCATATAAATGTAATAATAGGGTTAATATTTATTATTATGTTCAAAATATTTCATTTTTAAGAATAATGAATAAACTAAATTTTAATTGTAAACTAACTTTTGAATTTTTATTTATACAGATAAACAATATTTTAGATTTATTTATATCATAAGCCATATCAAATATGGACACATAATTTTAATATTGGAATATGGAATTAGTTTAATATTTAATTTTGATATAAGAAATTTGTAATCATTAATGAATTTTCTCTTTTATATCCCACTTTCTTGCTGCATCAAGATTATTCATTTAAAAAAAATTATTTCTATGAATATTATTAGGAAAAATGTATTTCATATTTTTAATTAATAATTTTATATTATATTATAATGTAAAAATGATTATTAAGGATAATTAATTTTGAATTGACTAAAAATTAATTTCCTGATTAAGGTTAAAATGGATTTATTAGCGGATAATCTAAAAATTTAATGGCTAAAATGACTTATTCACATTTATAAAATATATTTTCTATCCATATTTATACCATATTCAATATAAGTTATGATAAGGTTCCATTTTTTCCATTTTTACAATTTAAAAACCGGGGAGGGAAAGATTCTATTAAATAACACTCAATGTGTCCTCTCCCCATATTGTAAAATGAAACACCATATCCTTTATTCATGACATCATAAATACTATTTCAATAGAACAATAAATACAAAAAATATCTTCTCACATCCAGTAACGCATCTAATAATCATCAATTAGGGATATAATATAACTAAGACTTTTAGTGGAAACCTAATTAAGATATGCAAAAAAGAGGTAACATTAATCAATGATAATTTTTGTTATATTTTTTTACACCACCAATAATTAATATGAAATAATTTTGATATATTAAGAACAATATATTTTATTTATTAGAATATTTATATAATAATTTAATGAATTGAACCCATCTTCACTTCAATCGAATGGTTTAAGAAACCATATGTTGTGTGTATGGTGGACTACGGCCTCTTGAACCAATTTCATTCATTTTTCAATTTCCACATCTCATTGTTTTTCATAATTATTGATATAGAGTATATATATGTCATATATAACATAATTATTCATCTGTTTTAACATAAAAAGTATTTATAGAATAATTATTTTAAATATTAATTGAAAATTAAGAATTAGATAGTAAGTTTACAATTAAATGAACACTATCATTAATTATGCACATGACACAAAACATTTAGTTTCTTTCAAATATTATGTTGCACACTTAACTTAGGTACACCCAACAATAATATACATTTAATATTATTATTTCAAGTGATAGTTATCACATAGCTAATATATCTATGCGACTGAACATGTTTGACTATATTATGATTACATATATTTATAATATGTTCATAAATTCCAAAAATATGATAGGCTTAAAATAATAATAAAAATATTTATGTATTAATATATCATTATTTTATTAACGTTTTTTACATTATTTTAATGAAAAACTCATTTTAATCAAATTTTTGACACATATAATTATTATATTATAATGTAAACATCTTTTTCAATCAATAAATACAAAATTACATTGGGTAAATGTTTTTGAATAAATTTTATTGGTTGATGATTGGTAAATAATACTAAATTGTAGTAAAAAATTATTCAATAAAATTTATTTTTATAGTAAAATAATGTTTGTAATTTGTTATAATGTATAATCTAAAAATTTATATACCATTTAGATAATTATAGATCATTGGAATCCATCTCATTTTAAAATTGGATATATCAAGTAAGAAATCATTTGAATGTTTGTACAATAAACCCCGACATTATCATCCAGTCTTTGAGAGTGAATATAAATTAATTTTATCCCAATAATTAGTAATAATTTGAAAAAAAAATCAATATCATATTGGGAATCATAATAATTTCTAATTTATATTAATTTAAAAATTTATTTGGATCAAAAATATTATTTAAGGTAATTATACTTTATTACAAATATTATGAGGAAAATTACATTAATAAGGGACTAAACATTAATCATAATGGATCAAATCACATATAAACTTCTAAAAATTGAATTTTATAGAAATATTTTAAAAATATATTCCTTTATTTTTAATTATGTAAATAATTGGATCCAGATGACATGTGGAAAATGATGGATAATTTCATTTTAAAACATTTATAACACTGCCACTTCTCCTGTAATATTAATGAAATTCACCCATAAAACATTTTTAGAAAAATCAATAATATTTGGATCTAAAATAGTCCATCTAAATAGATCCTAAAAATAACTACCCTAAACATAGAATTCTTATGTTATAGAAAATGAATTCATGAAATCCCTTTGGTGAAAATAAAAATGAGTTACCCAAATAAGAGGTATCATCCTTCATCATTTTTTATTATTTTATTTTCATTATCCACCCCCAAAAATATTATTCTTAAATGAATAAATAATATAATATGAATCTTGAATATAAAATAATATTTTTATGATATGATTTAAACTTATATTTCACACACATCCATCTAATGTGTAACAAATGTTATGTTCTTGTGCATGGTGAACTACCACCACATGAAATGAAGTTTTTCATTTTTCATTTCACCACCATTAATGGTTGGGAACAATGAATGAAAAAGTATTTATATTATATATATATATATGTGCGGCATTTATAATTTATTTTTGATAATAGTATTACCTAATAACACATACCTTTATATATTCATTTTTTATTGAATACAATAACATAGGTTGTGGTGGTTTGAACTAGATCCTCTACATTGTAATGTGATATATTCACACATTGTTTCACGTGGAATCCGGGGATGACCTCCTGGACGGGAGATTCAAACGTTCCAATCTGTTTCTAACGGGATTGTTCGTAGAACCGGAAACATCCAATGATTCCACATCCATTTGGACCTACTTTCCAAAGGTAGGCGCTCATTAGCTTGTGGACTGATGAGGATTAGGAATTTGCATTGGTCGAGAGGATGGGAGGTCGGACTCATCGCATCTTTTTGAGGGGAATTATTGTCTACTCTGGGACTCTCTTTATAGATTTATGTTATGTCCGTGAATCCTTATTACATTACCAAGTATAAAATGAGGTTTCCTTCAGTTTAACCATCAATTATTAAATATGTAAGAAATTTATAGAATCTTTTATATGTATTCGAGGTTCTTCATCAATAGAGAATCATCTGTATCTATTTAGAGATTCTTGGTCAATGGTATCCTTCAAAACATTTATATAAAAGTCTCTTGGTCATTATGATGACCAGGCTGGTTTTAAAGCCACTCAGTGGGGAACATGAAGTTTATCTTCATTCAGAAGGACAATGAATTACTTCAGAGTTGGGATCGAACCCATATATGGGATACCCACGTATCCTTTATTTTGAAAAATAAATCAGAACCCACGTAGTTCGAATAAGGGTATGATGTTTATGATTGATGGCTCAATGAAGGATGTCACAATTACTTTTACACTCTAAGCTCACGTGAGTCATGATCAGTGTGAGAAATAAGAGGTATTAGTAAAATTTAGACAATTTTTCCATAAAAGATGCAATCATAAGAAATGGTTTGTGGATTATGTATTTATTACTACCCAGAGGATTTACTTTAGGGAGAAAATCCAGGAACAGGTTCCGTAAAGTTATATGTGCTTCATGGATATTTGAATACTCTAACTTGGGACTTATTCCTGAAGAGGAAACCCAAATTAGGAGAGGATTGATAACTGGGTTTTACTCATGAGAAGGATTTCCAGATCAAACGTAAATTAGGACTGGTTAAAGATAAATTAGGGGACTCGGGGCTTATTCCTGAAAATGAAACCCAAGATTGTAACTGGGACTTATTCCTGAAAAGGAAGCCCAGGTTAGGGGTTAAGGTTTGGGGCTTACTCCTAAGGAGGATACCCATATTTGAGATTGGGGCTTACTCCTGAGGGGGATGCCTAGATTAAAGGATTATGATTGGGGCTTACTCCTAAGAAGGATGCCCAAGTTAAGGAATTAAGGTTTGGGCCTTACTCCTGAGGGGGATGCCCAAGTTTGGGAACATTAATAATTTGGGGCATACTCCTAAAGAAGATTCCCAGATTAAAGGACTTATAACTGGGGATTATTCCTGAAAAGGAGACCCAAGTTGAGGATTCTATCATCTTAAAGGATGAGGTTGAATGAATGAACACTCCATATTTAGTGACATAAAGATATTTAAATCACTAGGTTTTGAGAGATATTCCACATAATTCCTTTCAGATAAGGAAGTCAAATCAAGAAATCAGGCCATAAATGGCTTTGAAGAGTGTCTTGAAGACTGAATCTTGAAATGGAAAGGTGTAATGGCTTCAGAGGGGTAAAATGGGCAAGATGGGCACCCAAAAAGGTAGAAGCGCAAGTCTTTAAAGGCACGCAAGTATTGCGGCAGCGCGCAAGTATTGGTCGCGCAAGTATATTTGCGCGACATGAGGGGTACTTGCGCGATTTTAAACCAGCATTAGAATACTTGAGCGAATATTTATTAATCACATTAGAATCCTCTTGAGGTTCTTCCAGAAAAGGGACGCGCAAGTTCTATTGATGGAAATAAGGCGGCGTGCAAGTGTTGATGAGTTTCAATACTTAGGCCTTCCTTCTTCTCTTTAGATCTTCTGTTCTAGGTAAGAAATTACCTTAGAAGTGTTCCGGAAGCTTTGAGAAGAGACTTGGGCGTCGGGAGCTTCAATATGAGTTTCTGTAAAAAAAATCCTCTTCGAATGGGGGGCCCACAGGGTCTATTTATAGGCAAAAGAAGACCCTGGGCAGTTACCGGGCGGTTATCACTTAGGTCGCGCAAGTCACTTGCGCGACAGTGATATAACTTGCGCGGTGCCGTTGCTTTTGATCCTTTGTTCATGCATTTGTTGATTTTTGATGTTTTCTTCAAAGGTTGAATCACTTTGAGCTTAGATATTCCCCTTTTCCGATCTTTAGATTCTGTGACGAAAGGAGCGTCAACAAAAGTCCCCCCACAGAGTTGGATCTGGAAAGGAATGAGGATTTGACTCTGAGGAAATCGAATCCATCCAAAGGAAAAGGGGGCGTTCAAGTCTTCAGGGTACATAGGGCGGCGCGCAAGTTTGTGTCGCGTAGGCCTTGAGCGCACTGGGTACGGCGCGCAGATACGCCTCCTGGCCTATAAATACATGGCCTCACCTCCGTACAAGCATTCGGATTTCCGGACTTCATACCTTCTCGAGCTCTCGTCGCACATGCTATCTTAGCCACACAAGGTTCTCTGTTTTCCAATGTTTTCCTTGATGTCGTGATATTGTAAAGGTACTTTTACTTGCGCGGTTTACACTTGCATGTCAAAAACTAGGTCAACACATGAATACTTGCGCGCCATGTTTTAGACATGCACGCCTTAATGCCTTAGCCATTTTTTTCATTTAAGAGTTAGTTTATTTATCTTTTCTGCAGATTCAGTGGTTCCCAAGGGAATTGGAACGGCTGATGAACTGGATAGCAAGCGGATTGATGACATGATGAACATTATTGGCCACGATTACTATGATATCTGCAATAGCACTCTCTCAGATTTGGCTAAGTACTTGAAGAAATATTATACTAATTTTCCACAGAGCATCCATCTGCCTTTGTGTGGTCATGGTCATCTGCAAGGAGTCAATGTTCCAAATGCAAACAATTATACACTTGAGATACAGTTGCACTGCTACTTCTCTATTTCAGTTATGTTGTGCATTAAGAGCAACAACAATGGTGTGAACTTTCAAATTCTTCCTCAATGTCATTTCCTTGCAGATATGAAAATGGCAATCCCATGGGCTGAAATGTTTTCCACTAATTGTTGGTGGAGATAAGACAAACATGGTATTAGAGCAATATCTGAAAAGAGTGCTCTCTCCAAATGGCTCTTTACTTCGAATGTTCCATTCTCAAATCCATGTATCCATCTTCCATGTCTCTTGGACAGAAACAGAGTCATTGTTTGATCAGCAATAAATTTTCTCAAACCGCACTCAAGAACATCCTTTTACAATTATTCCAAGAAGAGCTGGTATCACTGCATCTCTTATTGTATCCAGTTGAATGAATGAATTCCAGGTGGTTGCTGATGAAGCTCGGGATGCCGTAAATCAAAAGAAGTGTTATGTTGAAAGCCTCTTGTAATTATTGAAAAATAGAAGAGACTCCAGTCTGTGGATGTCCTTCTAACTCTTGTGTATCAATGAAAAAAACACTTTCATCTTCAATCATTTGTACCTGCATTATTACACTACCTGCTTCAAATTTACTTAAGACCATGGGACTAGTAACCATAGGTTTATTTTTACTAGGATTATTACAAATAACCCTACAAACTTTGAATCTTTTAATTGCTCAATATTAACTAAATCATACAAAAATGTATATTTAGTGAGCTGGAACTTGACTTTTATTCAGAGTTCCTTTTCCTTTTGTGGGCAGTTTAATGTCATGCATGCCGGACATAAAGGGGATAATGTTTAAGGTCGAAATATCTTTGACCAAAATGGATTAAAATTGATTCAATTCCTTGACAATTTATCTGAAAACATATTACCATACTCAAGTATGAGAGAAAATATGTAAACTATGGCTTAAGAATATTTGAATCTGTGGACTGATATGAAAAAGAGCTAAAAGGCATTAGATGAAGTAGTTTCCAAGAATGAAGTTACTATTATTTAACAAAACCCATTAGGGGGTTGAAATATGCAGGGTCACCTATGGGCATTGGCTGCATGATCAAATAAATAGTATCTTTCGGATGACAAGTCTCTTAAGTGGACTATTTATGCAAGGCCACCTATGGGCACGTGCTGCATAGTCAGGAGAAAGAACTCTCAAAAATTTACTTTCCTAGTGCTAAAAGCCAGTGAATGTTTATGGAGATTCAAATTTTCTAAAGTATAGAGTTTGTCGTATGGAAAGTGGTACATGAATATGGAGAAGATATTTTCAGAAAAGATTATCGAAGAACTGGATGAATATCACTCCTATGAAGGTCTAACCCAAACGTAGGGAAGAAGAATAAACCATAGACATGAATACTTTCAGATCATGAAAAAGGATTTGGGAAAAATATGTTAAGGATGGCTATTTTTTTGCGGATCCCTACATACTGTCGTTTAAGACAAATAAGGACAAAAGAGGCATTCTTCCCAAGAATGAAGTCACCATTATTTAACAAACCCGTTAGGGGGTTGAAATATGCAGGGCCAACTAAGGGCATTGGATGCATGGTTAAATAAATAGCATCTTTTGGATGACAAGTCTGTTATGTGGACTATTTATGCAAGGCCACCTATGGGCACATGCTGCATAGTCAAGCAAAAGAATTCTCAGAAGTTTGACATTTTTGTGACTAGAAGTCATGAAAATGGTTATGAAGATATGAAAATGTTTAAGGTTAGGATTATAACACATAAATATGGGTGTTGTCCAATGTATATAGAGATACATAGGTCAATGATAACCATAATCATGTTGTGGTTGGGTCCTGAATTGAAATTTTGGACTTCACTACGTATCTCATAAGAATGAGAATCAAGCCATACGTAGTTCTTGAAATGCAGTTTAATGTCGTGCATGACGAAGGTATGAGAGATCTTAGTTTAGGGTCATATAATTCGGACCATAATAATGAATACACAGTGTGTGTTTTCATAAGGACTTTTTTAGCCAAGGGACTGAAAGTGAAATTTGGGGTTAGGCCCAAAAGACTTGGGACTGGATTCGAGGGATACTCGAATGTTCCTACGTATCCCATAAGGATGGGAATCAAGTCCACGTAGTTCTAGAACTACCCTTTGTACAAATTTGGTTCGTACATGTGAAGGGTGAAAGGGTACTTTAGTGCAATGATGGTTTAACCTGAGATAAAAAGTTTAGGCATTACCATGTATGCACGTAGTCTTTTGAAATGAAACATGATTGAAAAAAAAATCCATGTCAATAATGGTTCCTTCTCAAATGAGGAAATCAAATAATGTTGTAGTTTATTGTCGTACCTGACAAAAGTGTTGTATAGTTTAACGTCATATAACAAGGACGAAAGTGAATCAATGTAATGATATTGATTCTAGGTGCGGTTTCACGAATCAACATCATATGAGATGGTGGTGAACCGATGTGAAGAGATTGTTTTTGGGCTTGAACCCTGGGAGGTTGCCTACATACCCAGCCTGGAGGGCAAGGATCAAAGTCCGTGTAGTTCAATTAAAGAATGAATTAATGATCAAGTTGTTCTTGGGGACAATGATCTAATAAAAAATGTTGTTGGGACTTACACATGGTTAGGGTCCCAAAGAGAGTGTTATGGTTGAGGTTTTCTCTAAGCTCACGTGAGTCATACTCGGTGTGAGAAACAAGAGGTAACAACAACCTTAACGATGTACAGTTTAATGTCATGTAGGACATATCCAGGTACTATGCAGTTTAAAGTCCTGTAGTTAGGACTATTGGTGCTGCACAGTTTAGTGTCATGTAGTAGGGACAAAATAACAGTTTAATGTCATGTAGGACATATCAAGGATTTTCTGTATAGTTTAGCGTCATGTAGTTAGGACGATGTGGACAATACAGTTTAACGTCATATTGGACGAAAGGGGGATTGTGCAGTTTAATGGCATGCAGAAAGGATAAAAGAGTGTACCATTTTAACGTCATGTCGGACGAAAGTACGAATAGTTTAAGGTTATATGCATGGACCGTGAATGGTTCCGTTTAATGTCATGCTGGACCTTTGAGATTATATAGTTTAACGTCTTCTGGACGTAAGGTACTTTTATACAGTTTAGCGTCATGTAGTTAGGACGTCACAGTTTAACGTCTTGCTTGACATAAGGGAGTTGCAAATAGTTTATGGTCATATGCATGGACCAAGGATGATGAAGTTTATGGTCTTGCTGGATGGTATAGGGAACTTTTTCATAGTTTAACGTCATATTGGACGAAATTGCAGTTTAAGGTCATACTGGACCATGGATGATGATGCAGTTTAAAGTCATACTAGACTATTACGTGCTTATGTAGTTTAACGTCTTTCCGGACATAAGGGACTTTCCTACAGTTTAACATCATGTTGGACGTTGTTGTAGTTTAAGGTCATACTGGACCATTACTGATGTAGTTTAAAGTCATACTGGACTATTACTGATGCTGTTTAAAGTCATACTGGACTATTACTGATGCAGTTTAAAGTCATACTGGACTATTACTGATGCAGTTTAAAGTCATACTGGACTATTAGTGATGCAGTTTAAAGTCATACGGGACTATTAGTGATGCAGTTTAAAGTCATACTGGACTATTAGTGATGCAGTTTAAAGTCATACTGGACTAAAGGTTGTATGAACCACTTGTAAGAATCTTGGTTCTGGGGACCATATTTTGTGTTTATACAAAATATTTCTTCAGAAATCTGGCATTGGTTGGAGTCGTGATGAGTTCTCCATCCATTGAGATTAATGAATAAGCTCCATTTGAGTAAACCCTATGTATTGAATAAGGTCCTTCCAATTTTGGTTCAAGCTTGGGAGGCTTCTTTCCTGGTATCATTGGTGTTCTGAGAACTAATACCCATTCTCCCTGAATGAATGAACGAAGATGAACTTTTTTGTTAAAAGCTCGTGCTATTCGATTCTGATAGATTTCCAAGTGGTGCAAAGTGCAAAATATTTTCTCATCTAACTGTTCCAATTCATTCAATCGCTTTTGGGATTGCTCATCTGTAGATAACTGATCACAAATGGCTACTCTGAGTGAGGGCAATTGAACTTCAATTGGCAAGACTGCTTCTGTTCCATATACCAACGAATATGCAGTTGACCGCGTTGCATTGCGGTTGGTAGTCCGATAAGCCCATAAAGCATGAACGAGTTTATCAGGACATGACCTCTTATCTTTATCCACCATCTTTTGCAGTATATTTGAAAGAGTCTTGATAAAGTCTTCTATTTGGCCATTGGCCGCCACATGATAATGAGATGAATGGTTGGATTTAATATATTATTCTTGGTACAATATCTTCACCTCATAAGAACAGAAGTTGGTGCCGTTGTCCGTCAATATGGTATGAGGGACACCAAATCTAGTAATGATGTTAGACTTGATGAAGATAACAATGCATTTAGAACTTACTTCTTTGAGAGGTACTGCCTCTGCCCATTTGGAAAAGAAATCAGTAGCAGTAAAAATGTACTTAAACTGCTTGGCCGTAGCTAAAGGGTATGGTCCCACCACATCCATTCCCCATGTGGAAAATGGCCATGAGTATTAAGCTGTATGAAGAAACTATGGAGGTTGATGAATGAAGCTGGCATGTACTTGACATGAATGACACTTCTTTGTGAAATCAACACAATCTTGTATTATTGAAGGCCAAAAGTATCCAAGCCTTCGAATTTGATCAGACAATCTATGTCCAGACTGGTGGGAACCACAGACTCCTGCATGCACTTCTTTCATGACAGCCATTGTCTCTTCACCATCAATGCATCTGAAGAGAACTCCATCAAAACAACGTTTGTAGGGAATTTTCTCTAGGTGGTTTGGACTATCATAAAGAGTAAAATTGACCACACGTCACTGGATTTGTTCTTTCTCGGCTCTATCAGGTGGAAGTGTTCCATTTTGAAGGTATTCCCTGATAGGTGACATCCATCCTGTAGTATGACCATACGGTTTAGGAATGGGACTAATTTCATTAATTTCCTCTGTTCTGGCTTGAACATAAGGTGAAATTGCACGACGGTGGGCAATACTGATCGTTGTCTCGTCCCGATTTGGATCTTCTAGAGCTGTGGTTATATTAGCCAGTGCATCAGCTTGAGCATTTTGTGATCTTGGGACATAAGAAAATGTCGGTTCTGAAGGGAATTCTGCCATTAACTCTCTGACGTAATCATACAAAGGGATTAATTCTTCTTTTCTGATGGCATAATCCCCATTGACTTGTTTGATTACCAGGTCTGAATCACCTTTCACCTTTAAGTGATTCACTCGTGCTTGGAGCGCTAACTACAAGACTGTAATAAGAGCTTGGTATTCGGCTTCATTATTAGTACCACCTTCCCACAATAAAAAGGAATAAGGTAATAATGCCTTATCTGGAGAAATGAGTACAATTCCTAAACCAACATTGTTGAATTTAGGATTTTCCATTTTCTTCCCTGTTGGAATTCTGGAAGCACAATCAAAATAAATTTCCCATGTTTGAGGACTCTCTTGAATAGAGAAAAATTCCTCATCAGGGAGTTCAATATCTAAAGACGTGTCTTCCATGGAAGGATGTTCAGCCAGGAAATCAGCCAGAGCTTGGCCCTTAATTGCCTTTTGAGATACATACTGAATGTCGAACTGCTGCAAAATAACTGCCCACCTTGCTAGACGTCTTGTAAGCATTGGACGACTAAGGATGAATTTGAGCAGATTATTGCGAGATACCAGTTGGACCTCATGATGTTGCAGGTAGTGTCTCAGTTTCTCAACTGCAAAGATTAATGCTAGGCAGCACTTCTCAATACTTGAATACCGGGTTTCGGCTTCATGCATAGTTCTACTGAGATAGTAGAGGCTATTTTCATTCCCAGCATCATTCTTTTGAGTGAGAAAGGAACCCAATGATCGATCTAGAGTTGTCACATAGAGGATGAGTGGTCTACCTTCGACAGGTGGCATGAGTACTGGTGGACTCAATAGGTATTTCTTGAGAACATCAAATGCTTCTTGACATTCTTCAATCCACTGGTAAGTGACTCCTTTTTTCAATAATTTGGTAAAGGGTAAACTTTTGCCTGCCAAATTGCTGATGAAACACCGAATATAGGCTAAGTGTCTTTGAAGTCCTCTTAATTATTTCAAATTCTGAGGAGGTGACATACCAAGGATTGATTTGGTCTTCTCAGGATCAACTAGAATACCACGATGGCGTACAACAAAGCCGATGAATTTTCCTGAGGTTACCCCAAAAGCACATTTTAAGGGGTTCATCTTCAAATTATGTTGTTGAAGATTGTGGAATATGACTTCCAAATCAGCCAATTGATTAGAACGTTGTTTGGATTTAACTACCAAATCATCCACATAGCACTCAACAAACTTCCCTAAGAAAGGTTTGAAGATACGATGCATGGCACGTTGATATGTTGCACCTGCATTCTTTAAACCAAAGGGCATCACCCGGTAACAAAACACACCTTGAGGGGCTCTGAAAGCTGTACATTCCTCATCTTCTAGGGCCATTCAGATCTTATTATATCCATAATATCCATCCATGAAGGAAAGTACTTCATAACCAGTCGTCGCATCAATTAAGAGTTTTGTAATCGGAACTGGGAAATCATCTTTAGGATAATACCGATTAAGATCTCTGAAATTGATGCAAACCCTAATTTGTCCGTTCTTTTTCTTTACAGGGACAATATTAGCCAACCACTTGGGATTCTGAACTTCTCTAACGAATTTAGCTTTGATCAGCTTATCCACTTCAACTTTAATTTTGGAATCATAAGTTGGGTGTGTTCTTCTCGCGGCTTGCTTAAATCCTCGATGTTCTTTTGGTAAACCCAAATGATGAGTAGCAATATCAGGATCAAGCCGAGGAATTTCTGTATAGTTCCAAGAGAAAATATCTTTATTTTTCTTTAGAAAATAAATATACATCTCTTGATCTTCAAGGGTAATGGCCGCACTAATTAAAGTGGGGTGTGGATCTTTCTTTGTACCCAGATTTATTTCTCTGAGGTCATCCACAGTGGTAGAGATACCCTCTTCAAATGATGGAGGAGCATCTCTAAGATCTTCCTCTTCCTCTTCATCATGTGCTATTTCTTCCGTTTCTACTTGCATAGTAGATGAAAAAACGAAATTTTCATGATCATAAGAGATATCAAAATTTTCACATTTTGAAGAAGAAGCTTCCATTTCCGACCCTATTGATGATAAAGGGCCATCTTTGGGAAATAAAGAGGAGATGATGGATTGAGAATCGAGATCATTATTCACCTCTAGTGTTTCTATAACTTCTTCTGGCCTGATTGGAGGAGTATAGAATTGTTGGACTTCAGCAGATAAAATGAAAACATTACCACTTATGCTTTCATCACTGTTTGGTAGGTTACCAATTTCTCCCATGTTGTCTGGCTCAATTGCCGTAATTGAAATTATGGATATTTCCATAAGAGTATTTTGATTTGGGCGTATTTTGTTGATTTGACTGATAGGTAACACATAATCTGTACTGACATGTGTAAATGGATTTATTGGAATTTTCTCCAAACCATATGGAGCATTAATTTTGGTAATTTCCTTCATTGTAGATTTTTCTCTTCCCTTCATGTGATAAAATTCTGCCTCAATGTATTGAGACTCACATGTCTTGAACGGGGCCTTATCACCATACAATGTTCCAACTTGACCATTGAAACAGTATTTGAGACATTGATGGTATAATGAAGGAATAGCTGCATGCTGATGTAGCCAGGGTCTTCCAAGTAAGACGTTGAAAGCTGAGTCTTGATCAACAATCATGAAATCCGAATTAGATACAAGATCTCCAAACTGGGTTCTGAGTGTAACTTCGCCCAGTGGTTCATGTTCATTTTTATCATATCCTTGTAAAATCATGGCAGAAGGAGATAAATCAGATTCCGTGAGGCCCAATCGACGAAGTGTACGAATGGGCATGAGGTTGACTCCTGAACCATTGTCAATGAAAACTCTTCGGATATCTACACCATTGACTTTGCCAGATAAGTACAAAGGTTTTATGTGCCCATGAACAACATCATCTTTATCTTTATCAGTAAAAGATATCACTGCATGGCATTCTGCAGGATTATTCTCTATATGATAGACTTTAGCTGCAGCAATTTCAGCTTCAAACTCGTGAAGACTTGACAAAGCTTCGATGAGTGCTTCCCGAAGATCTTTTGACAGATTAAAAGCATCCAAAATTGATAACTTGGCTGGTACTTGGGCCAAGTGTTTCAATATATCATACTTTTTATCTAGAGGTCTGCGTTTCCCAACAAGAATATGCGGTTTAGTAGGTACCTTGGAAGCAGATGCTTTGGAAGCTGATGCATCTTGTATTGGGATAGAAGTTGGAAACATCCTTGGTTTTGGAAGATTAGACTGATTAGATCCATTTACTTGCTGAGATAAAGAATATGGAACCTTTAATCGGTCTTCCAAAATAACTGTGCCAAAACTGAGTTGTCCATTGGCAGAAGAACTTGCTTGTTCTTTTTGAGCTCGCTGAAGGACTCTACCACAAGTTTCTGCTGCATACACAGTGCTAGCAGGGGTAGAATTGGAGTAGTGGCTTCGGAAAGATCCACGTCTTCCCCTGTATCCTGAACCTCTAGAAATTCCTCAGATTCCCTTATTTGATACAGGAAATTCAGGCTCATCAGGACTGGAATATGGATCTGTTAATTGAATCATATTAACAGAACCGAAGATTAACTCTTCGTCTGATAAAGACCCTGCCTGACTAGCCAGTTTAGGCTGTGCCGTTTGATGGGGCGGTGCCCGTTGCTTTGAAGTAGATGGCATAAAATATTCCAGAGTCAAAGACAACTTAGGCCTCGATATATACTCATCTTCTTCTGATTCCTCTTTCTTCTTTGAATTGCGCTTCCCTTTTGAGGATTTCTATTTTTATGGAGGCTTCACTCTAGCTTTTGTAGGTGACACAACTGGCTTCTTCAATTGTGTTCGCAAAATGGCATGGGTCTGATTGATTGTCTTTCTGACCATCCAATCATCATATTTTTGCGCAGTTTTGCTTCTGACTTCCTGCCACTCGCCTCCTTCCTCTGGATCTATAGCGGTAACACACGCTACATGAGCTGAAGAACCCTTCAATTTGACTTGTCCCAAGTCAACTATCTTTTGCAGGAGGTCTTTAAAGACAAAACAGTCTTGGATGGGATGCCCCAACATTTTATTAAAGGGACAATAATTGGGACGGTCTTCATCTCCTTCCTTGTTTGGCCTCTTGGGCACTAGTAATTGAACCAAGTTATTTTCCAGAGCTGAAATGAAGTAACCAGGAACTTGATCACTTAGGAAAGAGTATGTTTTACTCTTCATATCCTCAAATTGTTTTCGTCGTTGATCTCTTTGATCATTTGGACGAAACGGCCTTTGTTGTTGGCGTTCTGGAGGTGGAGTCCTTCGAGAAGATGAAGGTTTTGAAGTAGAAATAGGTACAGGTGGTTGTTTAATCATATCTGTAGGAGTTTCTGCTTTACCCATTCTTCTTCCTGGAGCTGATGGAATTACACGAGATTTAACCTTAGCCTGTATAAGGGAATCTTCAATCTGCTGAGCGATTGAAGTAAGGTCTCGAAACCCTCCTGTGTATTTCACAGGGATCAATGGCGTGCGTAATTCATCACGCAAATTTTCCACACAGAATGGAAACAGTTCTTCCTGAGGGAGTGCTAAACTCAGGGAATCCGTTAATCCCTTCCAGCGAGCAATGAAATCATAGACTCTTTCATTCTCCCTTTTCTTTCTGTTTGTAAGATTGATAAATGTCGTTTATGGAAAAGTTGAGCTGAACTGAAGAAGGAATTTTTGACGAAGATCCTCCCATCCGATGATTGACCAGGATTGCATGCTTGTATACCAGACAAAAGCTGGTCCTTGCAAGGTTCGCATGAAGCATCTGAGTTTCACTACTTCTTGCTGCTCTGCAGTTCCCATCATAGGATCACAACAAGACACGTAATGCATCAAATGTTGTTCAGGGTCGCCTGATCCATTGAAAGTAGGGAAAACAGTGTTTCCAAAACTGGATGGAGGAGAATTTTAATCTACCCAGTCAGGGTAAACTTTCTTTTCAGGTTGAACATGCACCTGTTTCCCTTCCATAGTTTCTAACCGAGCTGTTAATGACTCAATAGTAGTTATTAACTTTTGAGAAACATCAGGTTGAACTTGGTTTTGGGTAGGTGCAATGAATGGAGCTTGGACAGTCATGGTGGTTGGTGCTGCAACTGATGGTAGCACTGCCAACCGTTGTTGCGCTTGACCCACGGGATTAGACCTATGAGGGTGTACTGATAAAGGAGAATATTCTTGATCCATCTCAGTAACTGAAACAAATTTCTTCGGCTATTGAACTTCATCATTCTTAAGAAGAAGACTACTCTGAAGTAGTTCTGCATTCATTCTTCTTAATTCTTTCATTTCTTCCTCCTATTGTGAAAACCTTTTCTCTAATGAGAGCGACTGACCTTCTCCAGAGGAAGGATATGTAACCTGATTCTTTCCCTTCCCTTTGTTGGATACCATTTGGAGGGAGGGAAGTGGATTACCTAGGTTCTGAGTAATCCTTTGACTTCGTGTACGTACACCTTCTTCATTTGTATCTGTGCATACATTTTCTTGATCAGGACGCTCTTCATCTGAGTCCCCTGAGTGAGTCTCCTCTGGTGGATTAACAACAACGACCTTGATGACATTGATTGATTCATGATGCATCGCATCCCTTCTATCAACATTTCTGTGATATTGTCTTCTTTCATATCTTTGATGAGACATTGCCTTTTGTTGATTCAATCCTTTAGGAATTTCTTGACGAGCTATAATTTGGAAGGAATCTCCTGATAATTTGGCTCTTCGTTCCTCTTGGGGCTTCTTCCCCAATCGAGAAAAGACCGATATTCTCTGAGAAGGGGAATGATGATTTGAACGAGTCCCCAGTCTCGTGAAATGGGGATGTTCCTGCTGATTCCGCTCAACTCCTCGAATCCCATTTGTTGACTCTGAGGGTTGGGTTAGAGAAGACCCCAGTTTGACAAGCTGGGGTGGCTCTTAACATGCTACGTCTGAGATCTTCTTAAAATATCTCTTGATCTTGCGAATCTTAGTTCGGAAATTAGCTGGATGCATTAACCTGTATCCACTTTTATAACCTGGTTCAATAGACCATTGGATGATTTCCGAGACTTCTGTCATTTGATGATGTGTTTGCTCCATACGAGAGGCTTGTGCAATATTCTCGCCTGCTTGATGTAGGAGAAATTCAACAACTTGTTCTCTATATGCTTGATTTTTAGAGGAACTAGTTGAATCCTTTTCTTGAGAATGCTTTTGATTATGAACAAAGCCTATTGACTGTGGCCGGCCATGGGCAATAACATTGCATGAGACCATTTTCGGCAGGCTTTGCTGACTGGAATGAACTGTGAAATGTAGTGCTCCGTGAACACCCCATCCTTTGATATGAACATCAGATGGAGCATTGTCAATTAACTGACGTAATTTTCTTAGTTCGCCAAGGCATGAATGTTGAAGGGTTCTCTGTTGTTTTTCAGCCTTCGCATACCGAGAGACTGATAGAGATGCCAAATCAATCTGACTTTGTAGCCCTTTTATTATCTTAAGATGATTTTCATATTCATCATAAGATAATACCTTCTTCTTTAATTGAGAAAGAGTTTTCCATATGTTGAGACGAATATCATGGATTCCATCATCCATCACCATCTTTGGAATGTCGTAATGGGATTCAGCCAAAGGCCAAAACATGACTGTTACTTCACCTTTTTCCAGTTTTTTCCTCATGTTCAGCATTTCCTCTTTATCATTAAATGAAGATTCTTCTACCTGTTTTGACTAGAGTTGGTGTTTCCTTGTTGCTTCATCGGATTCAACAAGATTGGTAGAGATATCATTGGTCAAACTAGAAGATGCATGACTTAGGGGTGGTTTGGAGAATGACCTACACCCTGGGCTATCTTCTGATGGAGAAAGTATTTCACTTGTTAGCGATAAAGCATTTGACATGACTGGTTTCGCATTTTCAAGTGCCTAAATATAAGAGGGCTTTCTCGGCACTAAATTGTCCACTAGAGTATTTTCCAGGAAATGTGAATCACTACTGCGGAGAGGAATTTCGCAGCGAAATTCATCATCATGGGGAGGACCACCATAATGGGTTATAGAAAAAGATGATATCTCTTTCTCCTTGGTCTTCTGACCACACAGAGGGTTCCTATGGCTCTCATATGAAGAGGAAACTTCAAGATTGACTGAATTTTCATGAAGCAAGCCTTCATGAGGAAGTGTCTGTTAAAGACTTTC
Organism: Viscum album; assembly: GCA_963277665.1. NCBI lineage: Eukaryota > Viridiplantae > Streptophyta > Magnoliopsida > Santalales > Viscaceae > Viscum > Viscum album. The sequence continues at coordinate 1,570,604,462 of OY728121.1, read as the reverse complement.
AGAATTAATGTTCCCGTTATTGGGAACTGAGGGAGTAGAATCTTGAATTCCGACAGATAAATGTATGAGGGCTTCAAGAACTCCAGCATCGATCAAGGCCTTGTTATAGATTGGCCATTGATCTCCTGACTGTGCTGGGTGGATCTTTTTCTTAGATGCCTTCTTACTCGCTTTAGAAACCACTTGTTGACGAAAGTGGTTACTCTGAGCAGGTGTATGTGCCTGATCAGAAAAGATGGTCAGGTTAGGCTGACGATCTTCACTCAAATCAGGTGTATGTGCCTGACTTGGTAGTCCGTATGATATGGGGAAGTATGCCCCACATCCCTCTTGGACTGGAACAGATGTGTGTGTCTGTTTCGGAGTGAATCGTTGATGTGTCACTCCACTTCTAGGGATAGAATTATGTGTTTGTCCCTGAGATGATGCTGAAGCTGTTATGATATCCTAGAAAGCATCCAGAATATGAGCAGGAATTTGCTTCTGCTCTATCACCATTGATAAAATATGTTTGGTGACTTCAGCTGCCGGAACGGGGAGATACGTCCATTCCGGGTTTGGAGTAGGTGTATGTGCCTTATCCTGTCCTCCTTTTCCTGTCAGTGAATCCTGACAGTACTCATGTGTGGAGGCAGAGAGTTGAGTCTGCCTCCTGTTTGTCGTCGGGGCTTTCCGACTGACTTCTCTGTGCGCTACCAAGCGAGACTGTTGGTGGGCTTGATTAGTATTAGCAGGTGTATTTGCCTGTTGATTACACTTCACCAAACGCGGTTGACAAGATCCATCATATGTAGTCAGACGAACCTGCTGACTAACTGGTGATGTATAAGCAGGTGTATGTTCTGCCTATAGTACTCCGTCGGAATTGCTTGGCGGGATTGGTGTGATGCTGCCAGACGAGTCTGCTGGACAGCAGAATTAAAACGGATAGGTGATTGTGCCTGATCGTTATTTGCCACCAAGTTAGGTTGGTGGACTTATCCAGAGATGGAAGGGATGCCAACCTGCCCATTATTAACCGGATTCCGTCTCTGGCAGTTCATCTTGCCTGCTCGGGTTCGAGGAACCTGAGCTAAATGACTGGAGTCGGTACCCTCATCATGTTGAGGGCGCACTACCGCATGAGTCTGGCGGCGATTGTTGATGGGAGCCCTAGGGAAGGACTCCTGTCTTTTTGAATTAAGGCCCTGAGGGACCTTCTCATTCACTTCCTCAGAGTAAGGGAGTGAATGGAAATTGTGTTCCGGGGATAATGACCCGAAACGGTTGGAGACGGTAGTCAGCACCGCCTGCATCTTGATTACTGGCCGCCGTTGTCCGGACGACCAGGTAGAGTTGTTAACATGGAGGGCTTGATGAGCGGCCTCCAGAGTTGGGATAGTACCGTTGCGGCGGTACTCCTTAACCAGTGCATTAGAAACCCAGCGTTGATGACGCTGAGTTGGTGATGTCATCCTCAGAGCGGACGACGTTCCAGCAGGAGTAGCAGCATTGGTTTTCACAGCAGTAGACCTCACAGTAGAGGTGTTTACAGCAGCAGTATTCACAGGGGTGAATTTAAGGAAAGCCATTTTGCAGAAGATCTTGAGAAAAGAGTGCATGTTCCATATAACAGACATAATAAAGATGAATCCGGCCATTGCATCTTTTGGATGAGCACATGTCAATGATTGCTTTGTTGGCCCAAGGGGCCTAACAAATAAGAAGAACATCACTTTAACTTGGTTAAGGATTCACTTCAGGTTCACCATTTTTTGTTTCGCGCGGAATCCGGGGATGACCTCCTGGATGGGAGATTGAAACGTTTCGATTGGTTTCTAATGGGTTTGTTCGTAGAACTGGAAACATCCAATGATTCCACATCCATTTGGACCTACTTTCCAAAGGTAGGCGCTCATTAGCTTGTGGACTGATGAGGCTTAGGAATTTGCATTGGTTGAGAGGATGGGAGGTCGGACTCATCACACCTTTTTGAGGGGAATTATTGTCTACTCTGAGACTCTCTTTATAGATTTAAGTTATGTTCGTGAATCCTTATTACATTACCATCTATAAAATGAGCTTTCCTTCAGTTTAACAATCAATGATAAAATATGTAAGAAATTTTGAGAATCAGTTATATGTATTCGAGGTTCTTCATCAATAGAGAACCATCTGTATCTATTTAGAGATTCTTGGTCAATGGTATCCTTCAAAACATTTATATAAAAGTCTCTTGGTCATTATGATGACCAGGCTAGTTTTAAAGCCACTCAGTGTGGCACTTGAAGTTTATCATCATTCAGAAGGACAATGAATTACTTCAGAGTTGGGATCGAACCCATAGATGGGCTACCTACGTATCCTTTATTTTGAAAAAGGAATCATAACCCACATAGTTCGAATAAGGGTATGATTTTTATTATTGATGGCTCAAAGCAGGATGTCACAATTACTTTTACACTCTAAGCTCACGTGAGTCATGCTCGGTGTGAGAAACAAGAGGTATTAGTAAAATTTAGACAATTGTTCCATGAAAGATGCAATCATAAGAAATGGTTTGGGGCTTATGTATGTATGACTGCCCAGAGGATTTACTTTAGGGAGAAAATCCAGGAACATGGTCCATAAAGGTATATGTGCTTCATGGATATTTGAATACTCTATCTTGGGACTTATTCCTGAAGAGGAAACCCAAATTAGGAGAGGATTGATAACTGGGTTTTACTCCTGAGAAGGAATCCCAGATCAAACGTAAATTAGGACTGGTTAAAGAGAAATTAGGGGATTCGGGGCTTATTCCTGAAAAGGAAACCCAAGATTGTAACTGGGACTTATTACTGAAAAGGAAGCCCAAGTTAGGGGTTAAGGTTTGGGGCTTACTCCTAAGGAGGATGCCCATATTTGAGATTGGGGCTTACTCCTGAGGGGGATGCCCAGATTATAGGATTATGATTGGGGCTTACTCCTAAGAAGGATGCCCAAGTTAAGTAATTAAGGTTTGGGGCTTACTCCTGAGGGGGATGCCCAAGTTTGGGAACATTAAGAATTTGGGGATTACTCATAAAGAAGATGCCCAGATTAAAGGACTTATAACTGGGGATTATTCCTGAAAAGGAGACCCAAGTTAAGGATTCTCTCATCTTAAAGGATGAGGTTGAATGAATGAACACTCCATATTTAGTGACATAAGGATATTTAAATCACTAGGTTTTGAGAGATATTCCACAGAATTCCTTTCAGATAAGGAAGTCAAATCAAGAAATCATGCCATAAATGCTTTGAAGAGTGTCTTGAAGACTGAATATTGAAAAGGAAAGGTGTAATGGCTTGAGAGGGGTAAAATGGGCAAGATGGGAACCCAAAAAGGTAGGGGCGCTCAAGACTTGAAAGGTGCGCAAGTATTGCGGCGACGCGCAAGTATTGGTCGCGCAAGTATATTTGCGCGACATGAGGGGTACGTTCGCGATTTTAAACCATCATTAGAATACTTGAGAGACTCTTTCTTAATCACTTTAGAATCCTCTTGAGGTTCTTCCAGAAAAGGGACGCGCAAGTTCTATTGAAGGAAATAAGGCGGCGCACAAGTGTTGATGGGTTTCAATACTTAGGCCTTCCTTCTTCTCTTTAGATATTCTGTTCTAGGTAAGAAATTACCATAGAAGTGTTCCAGAACCTTTGAGGAGAGACTTGGGCGTCGGGAGCTTCAATCTGAGTTTCTGGAAAAAAAATCCTCTTCGAATGGGGGCCCAAAGGGTCTATGTATAGGCAATAGAAGACCCTGGGCGGTTACCGGGCGGTTATCACTAAGGTCGCGCAAGTCACTTGCGCGACCAAGGGCGTCGCGCAAGTGTACTTGCGCGATAGTGATATAACTTGCGCAGTGCAGTTGATTTTGATCCTTTGTTCATGCCTTTGTCGATTTTTTATGTTTTCTTCAAAGGTTGGATCACTTTGAGCTTAGATATTCCCCTTTTCCGATCTTTAGATTCGGTGACGAAAGGAGCGTCAACACACATAACACTAAAGTTATTAAGGATGAATTTTATAAAATTTATGTGACATAAATAAAAATTAGATAATATAACTTAGATAATTATATCTCCATAAAAATAAAACAACATTTTATTTAACACATTTCCAAACATTGAATATATGAAAACATTGTTCATGGAAATCAAGACTACAACCATATCAAAGTGAGGTTATTCTATTTACAACACAATTATAATATATATAATTATATATGAATAAATAATATAGTACATATTATTTTATTTTAATTATGAAAAGATAAAACATTAATTACATTCTTTCTATAATGATTATTGAAAAATGAGAATGTTACTCATGCGTATGAAAAATGTACCATCTCTATGAATATAACATTTTATCATTTTTCACAACCATAATACATGAATGTTTTTAAAAGTGAATCAGGAGACAAGTTGGAGCCAATCTATGGGATTTTGTCTCAATTTCATTTTGTTGAGGCATTTATTCATTATATACACCATTATTATATTATTGGAATTATATATTACCGCTCTAACATTATATATCATCATTTTATCTAATATATTGTTATTTAATTATTTAATATGAAATGGTATTATGATTTAAATGTTAGATATGGTATGACACAAATTTAATGGTTAAATACATAATTTCATAATCATTTGTCAACGGAAATATTCCTAATATTATTTTACATATATATTTACATGGATATAAAAGAGTAATAAAGGGAATTTAATGTCTATTTTCATTTTCATTATAATATTTTAAAAATTAAATCTTTTTATGTTATTTATAATCATCCATTTGGTGAAGGACTAAATAAATTTCATATTCATAACGTACATAAATATAATGAATTTTCCTCCTTCATGGGATTTATATTAATTTTTAATTACATTGAATGATTTTATTTTTTCATAAAAAAACTCTACTTATTCTCTTTAGTGATTTTTTTCAAAATTTATTATTAATATCGAATTATTATTCCGATATATTTGGAAATTATTCTTCTGATTGAAAATGAATTTACTTAGTAAAATCATAAAAAAATATGTTATGTCTTTTGATTATATACTAATAATTGAAAAGTAGATTGTTGGTTCTTCAATAAGACCATAATTGGTGATTATATTGATAAAACAATTATGTTTATTTTTACGATTTTATTCCAATGTATTGGGTTTCAAAGAAGTCATCATTGATATTGTATTTGTAAGAGTGTCAGGTATGGAAGTCGACCGTATGGTTCATTTATTTATAAGAGTGAAATGTGTATTGATGTTCTTGTTCATCTTTATTCAATGACTATGATTTCATGGAATTTATGGTAGTTTTATTATTATAATAATGTATTAAAGGAACTTATAATCAAATGTTATTATTTAAAATTTATTAGGGTGGATATTATTACATTATGTTGTGGTTTTCACCAGTTTTTAATGTTTATAGATGGACTATTTGTTTCCTTACTATAATAACCCATAATGAGTATATTATTATCATATTATATTTTTAAAAAAAATTAGAGGACATAATGATGTGTAAGGGATTGAAATAATTCATGTTGATATTCATTACTACTAGTAATAGAAGTGATATTGTTTTATTTTCATAACATTTTTATATGCTAGTAAAAAAGGATACTGAAATAAAGTGTCCACATTTTATTTTATTGTTTTTATGTATTATTTATGAATAAATTCCCCAAAAAAATAATTCTAAAAATCATTCTAATATTATATAATGTAAAATTCATTACATTACTCATGATTATGTACTGTTTTAAGGCTATATAATTATAGTTGGTAACTAATGAAAGGATTACAAAACATTAAAGGTTAGGATAACTTTGGTAGAATTCTCTTAGAATATTGTAAATTATTTTTATATTATAATGATTTATAAACTGAATTATACAATATTTATTTGTATAGATTTTGATTTTTTATAATGTATTTATGTGGAGGAAATAATGACATTGTTGTGGGAAGCACCAATTAAAAAATATCATTCTAAATAGTAATATGGAGATGATTATAATTATAAATGATACATTTGTTACAGTGAAGTCTCAGATAAATCATGTTATTAATTGTTTTTATGTGATTGTAATAAAGAAACCATATATAGCACAATGGAATATGATAATAGTGTACAATTTAATAGGAAAAACCCCCCAACATTCAAAGAATCATTTGACCCTATAACTGGTGAAGGTTGAATTAGATCCCTAGAAAATATATTTGAGGTCATGGGATATTCATTTCACCAAAAGGAAACTCAATCAATTTATCAAATAGAAGGGGATGTTGATCAATGGTGGTAAATTTAAAAGAATATCAATTAATGTGAAGATATTGATTCCATGTAATTGGATTAATTTAAGAATATTTTTTGAGATATAATTTCTTTTTTATTTTCATGATTCTATGTAAATAGAATTTTATTTATTGAGATAAATTGTGGAATATTTTGTGAATACATATGAAATTTAATTCACTCATTAGTTGAGGTTCATCTAGAATTTTCTTAGAGATATTGAATGTATGAAAAATTAGTTTTACTCATGGTTAGTGAAATGATATCCATAGTAATTGTCTTTTCACGAGTTAATTATCTATGATAATTTTTCTTGATTCACTGAGAAGGAAGAAATGTTTTTTTAAATGTTCATGTACCCAATATTTTTGGCAGTCATGAATTAAGGAGTTATTTTAATGTCCTCAAATTTGTGTATAAATTTATTTATTCTTTAACTCAATAATGGTGACTCGGAGGCCATTTCCCCTAGAACTATTACAATGGGATTAGTCAGTGTGTGCGGTCTGCCCGTGAGGCTGGTGGTAACTACTTCCCAATGAGTGGTGGTGTTTCAGGTACCCCACCTGATGGTGCCGACACAGTATGAGGGCCCTGCACTGAGGCCTCATCGCTCAGTGGGCCATTGTCAAGTACTCTCTTGAGAATCCTGGATATGGGGCCACTAGGTGTCTTCCTAAAAAAGGAAAGGGTTTCTATGGTCAGTATGTTATACATGGTGAGCTGACTTAAGAGATCACCATAAAGAATTTTAAACAACACATGCAATCATTGTTTCTGTGCACTGAATTGGAAATGAGAATTCAGGGTCATGGTGTATGGATACTCAGGCCGTCGCACCAACCCTAGATTCCCCAAACCGAAAACCACACTCATAATACATAAAACTATATCCACATAGATCTATGTGATGAGAGTTCCCTAGAGCTTCTATCGCTTAGGGTGGACGACGTGTCAGTGGCAGAATATTCATCGATGCATACCGACTATCCCAGGTACACGATGAATATAGTACAATCAGTGCTTCAGGGCTCGGACCTCTATGAAAGGTGTGTTTGAGAACATCCAATTTAACACTATTCCCATATGCATTATTACTTAAGTTAGGGTTGTCAAGACCCGCCTCCCTGTGCCATGAACCTTTTCATCTTCCCCCATGGGTCCCCTATAATACCTTGGTTTCCATCCCAGCACATCATAGGCTATTACTCACTACGGTCACTTATCAGACTAAGGACTATCCCCACAGGCCAACACATGTTATTTTAGTGTGTTTTGTCTTCACTCACACACACCCTATGAAACTTCCGAGAAGGTCACCCATCCTGATTACTAATCCAAGAGAAGCATTCTTAACTGTGGAGTAATAATCATGTAGGCTCCCGAAAAGAAAGGTGCACCTTGTGGACATTGGTAGTAAAATTTAGCCATTTATGTCTCACATTTACATGGGTGTTATATTATCCACCCCATTAAAGCACAACGCCCTAGTTATGGACACCAAGACTCAATCCCAGGCAGTGCCTAAGCACTTCCGGCTGGGTATTGGGTCTGATAACATTTTTCACGACCCAGCTCCCCGGGCCATGAACCTTGTCATCTGACCCCATGGGTCCCCTGTAATACTTTGGTTGTCTTTCCATCACATTATAGGATATTACTCAGTAGGGTCTCTTTTTAGACTAATGACTATCTCCACAGGCCATCACATGTTCTTTCAGTGTGTTTTTTCCTCGCTCACACACACCCTGGGAATCTTCCTAGAAGGTCACCCATCATGATTACTACTCCAAGAAAATCGTGCTTAACATTGGATTTCTAATCAGGTAGGATCCCAAAAAGAAAGGTGCACCTTGTTGACATGGGTAGTAACATTTAGCCTTTTAATGCGCACGTTTTCAGGGCTATTAAAAGTGTTCTAGCGGTATCCTCTTTGTTTGAATGTTCTTTGGTCGAGTGTATATAGCCAGTGATTGTTTGCAGTGGGATAACTAGAAAATGATGCGAGTCTTTGGGACATAGGCGTGTAAAATGTTTTGGAAAGAGGATGTAGCTACAAGCGTTCATGGAGTGTGACCCAAGGGCTCCAGGAATCATTCGAGGTATGGTCTATGTCTACTACTATCTCCCGTATTAATATACATAGTTACCTATCATTCCTTATAACAAATAATTTTATTCATTACTTAGTGTTTCTGATTAAACCATTGAATTGACCCTTACGTCTTGAGATAACATTGGGAGGAGACACGAAAATCAAAATTATGTAGATGATGTGATATGACCCTTGAGTCGAGAGTTTCTATTGGAACCACATTATGGTAGCATCGTGGCCTTACGACGTTTATTTCAGTATGGACTAGGTACCCATAGTACAAAATCATATTTACTATATTAGGAAAAAATTTTGTGGATTATAAAAACTATTTGAATGAAGTTTTCCTTGATCAGAGAAAAAGGAAACACAGGCAGCATAGGAAAAACTCATGCATAGGTGGGTGCTACTGATCACTCTTGAGTGGGCCATCATTACCCTTGAGGAAATAAGAGTTTTGAGTTTTATGTTCTGTATAAGAGTGGCAGAGTGTGGGGACATATTTTTAAATGAATTTTTCGGGATTTACTCCTCAATGGGAGTGTGACTTATGCATTGGCTGGGTACTACCGAATATTTGTACCTTGCATATCTAGGGTAGTTTCACCCTTATCAACATAGAGTAATAAGGGGGAACATTCCTATGGAAGTAGAAGTGTCAGCAGAGCTATCAGAATCTAAGATAGAGACTAGCGAGTGCCCCCATCTTGAAGCTACCAGAAGAGGGTGTTGGGTTTGCAGTCTTCTTAGACACATCAGGGAACCGACATGGATGTGTCCTGAGGAAAAAGTGAGTAGTGGTCGCTTATGGTTCAAGACAATTGAGAGAGTGATGTGGTGTAACTCCCCGACCCCAGTTACCTAGAGTCGGTGCATTATTACATAAAATTTTTATGATTACAATGTCATGAAGGACTGATCAGTTTAGCAGTTTCAAAAAATAGATTACATAAATTATGTTCAACATTAAAACGTGAAAAAGAACAACAATAATTTATTCCATTAGAAACATCAAATCCTCCTAGTTTATTCCTGCAAGTCACTCATAAATAACTTCTTGATATCCTGGGAAAATAAAACATAAGAAATAGGTGAGATCAGATGCGCTGTAAGGGTAAATAATTTTTTCGAAGGCTATAAACTTTTAAGGAAAGATGTGTAATAAACCAATTGCCTTTTAAACATAAATATGTACATAATATGGAAAAAATAAATCATAAATTAACATATAAACATGAACATGAATATAAAACTAGTCAAATAATCACAGGTAATAACTAATTTAATAATGATGGAATTTATAGTACAAGACATTAATTTCTGTGTCAAGGCCACGTGCCCGGACCTATGGGCTAACTGTAACCAAACCTAGACCTGGAGAACATCTGTAATCGGATTCCATCTCAGAGAGCCTCTATAACAGGACTCCAACCTGGAGAGCCTCTGTAATAGGACTCCAACCCGGAAGGTTTGGTGTAACCAGACCCCAACCTAGAGGGTATACTTTTACCGGTCCCCAACCCGGAACATACTAGTCCAATACATTCATCATAAGAAAAGGTTGAAATATAACATAAACATTTGTAACAAAACTAGCATACAAAATGTCAATAATTTATCGATAAACCAAGAATGGTAAAAAAAATAACACATCCATATTCAAACATATCAAAAATCATTCAATACAGTATGGAAGATTTGTATCAAAATAAATAATCATTAAACAAGTATAAAATTAATTAAAGAATTTTGACATAGATGAAAATTATCAGTAAAATGCATTGAGAGAAATACCCTTTTTTATGTAATCATTTAAAATTCATACAATTTTTAAAGGTTGAAATTTAAAGGGGATTTTTAATCAAATTGTCCCATACAACATTGAAACATTTTTAATGAGTTATCATTTCAAAACATTCATATCCATATAAATAAATCCTTAAAATCATTATTAATACATGGACATTAATTAAAAAGGTTTAAAAATATATATCATTAATCACATTTAAAATGATGATCTATATAAAATTACCCTCACTTAGAACCTTAAAATATTCCCTTTGAAGTCATTTTTATAATTAATGGGTATCTATTATATGTATTTCCCAGAAACTACTTACATATGAACAATGTCGGATAATAATGAGATTGAGTAAATAACCTTTATCTTTTTGTAGTCAATATAATAATATAAAAAATAGTCAATAACCACCAAATGAGTCACAAAATATCATTAATATAAAGTTAATAATGAAAATATATATCAAATGGTAGTACAAAATACATCTCATGCAACAAATTAGTGGTAAACAATGCAAATCTCATGGAATTAAAAGTGAGATAAGACACCCCTTACCTTGTACTTCCTTTAGTCAAGAGTATGTCTAACCTACTGTATAAAGAATGTAGTATGTTATTTAATTATACCATAATCATATTAATATTTATAATATCATACATGATTAATTTATGACTTAATACTACCCATTTAATAGTAATTTCCATGTTAAATTAACATATTGGTTAAAAATCACTTTCTTTATTGTACGTGTTTTAACTTGTTACTCTTGATTGTATCACATAGATAATGTTTTGAATACTTCCAAAATATAAAACATGATTCATATATCATATATATTTAGAATATAAATATGTATAATATACATATATATGAAATGGAAAACACCATTTTTGGAGATGGTAGGCCATACGTACGTATAAACGATTTTTACATTTACATATCGTATTGAACAGAACTAAGTGAATAAGATATATGTAAGTACACAAACATATATATAAATGAATAGACTTATTGTTTCATATATTATATACTTATTAATGAGATATATATATATATATATATATTTAAAATCATTGTTGAATGGTGAATGTGGAAATGAATCTTTTTGCGTCGTGGAGACGGTAATCCGTACGTACGCACGAGCGACAATATCATTATATTGATTGAAAATAATATTTAATTGGATGTTATATCATAAATAAAGAATCATTAACTTGTTATATTTATTAATTACAATGGTTATACTCATTATTTTACCCATCCAATGACTGAAATGTTTGAATAACAAACTACACCACGACGTGGAGCCGGTAATCCGTATGTGCGCATGTATACTGACTTTGTCATTTATAGGATGGATTGAAAAATGAATATGGTTGTACCATTTTTAAAATACCATCATGTTATATATAATATATTGAATTTATTATTTTATAATGGAAAAAACAAAGAATGTTAGAGTGGAAGAAGAAAATAACTTTAAAGAGATGATGAAATATGTACCTCTTCTTCAGGTTCGTCATTTTGACGTGATTAAAAGGGCTCCATAGGTTGGATTTATGACAAAAAAAGGAAACTAGTATGAAGGGAGGATAGTTGAGAGTATCTTTGGGTAGGGATTTTCCGAACTAAATGGCATTGAAGGTGTGAATTTGAGATAAGGGTGAGTGCCTTTTTATAAGAGGTGTGAGGGGCACATTAGGAAAACATTGAAACATTATTTTATAATTAATTAATTTTCGAATTATAATGTCCCAAAAATGAATTATTTAAAGGATAAGGTGGGGATCGGTCTCAAAACTCTGAACCAATAGGTTTTAGATAGGTTTGGGTCACTATATTTTCCTTATCTTTTAGATTTCACACTTAGTTAAATAGTTTGACATTTAACATATCTCTTTTTATTTTTACATTATATTTTTATTAAACATACTATAAACATCCAAACGAACCCCAAGTGGTTCAAAAATGATACAACTATCATTATATATGTCTTTTGGATGAACCATGGATTTTTAGGAATAGAATATCAATTAATAATATAATAGTTTCTTTAAAAACTCTTTTATGTCAATTTTGACACTATTTGAAATGTTGTTTTTGTTAAATTCATAACAGCATTATTACTTTGAAAAAAGTTCATTTAATAAAATGTAACATGTCATATTAACCTATAAAATTAGTTTAATTCATAAAAAGTCTCAAATTATATTTATTTGGATATTTATAAAATCAATTATTTTAATATTTCATTAATAAGGTAATTATTGTGTCATCATTGAGCCATAAATAAATTAATTTATTTAATGTCTAAAATTTATAAATAAAATACCATTATGTAGGAAATTATTTTATATTTATAACAAATATTTATAGTCTAATTTATCTTATGTGTGACCCTATATTAAATATTTTTTAGTTATTAAACTTTGAATTTAACACTGTTAACTTTTCTTTGAATTAAATAATAATAAATGTCCAAATCTAATACAAGTGGAACTTAAGGATAATATTTTATTACTAAGGTTTTTTCTGGTCAAATTACACTTATCCAATAGGATTAGAAGATTTTTTAGGGTAATAATTATATCATTTTAATTTTAATTACCTAATTTACTTTTAGTCGTGGTAAATAATAGTCAAAAGTTACTAATCACCAAAATTTATTTTTTCATCTCATTGAAACATATTTTACTTACTGAGGTTAACTGTGTCTCTCGGATTTCTGAAATTCAACTCACAGATGCAGTAAAATTATGTTTTATACAAATTTTCAAAATCTCATCGGAGGTGGGTAAAAGACGGTAAAAACATCAAAAAAATTTATATATCTAATTTTATTATAAAAATGGCTGCAATGAATTACATTGAACTAATATTGGAATTATATATCTATTTTGACTTAAAATAAATTTAAATAATATAAATAATTATTTAAATAAAACGTTGGTTTTAACAAACAACACATTTTTTTTTCAATAATCCTCAAAAATTGAAAGTTTTCAGAAAAATACCAGTAAATCACCCTAATATAATTTCATTATTCCAAATCCAAAAATGAAGTCCTTTTTTGAAGATAAATTTTTTAAAATTTCAAAAAGTGGGTATTACTATTCATAACCCTAGTTTGATTGGTCATTGTGTTTTAGAATCTCGAGGTTGCGTACGATGCAAGCTGTTGCATTATTCGAAGAGATATGTACCGTGGAAGGATGGGGTGTTACATTCTCCCCTCCTTCAATAAATTTCATCCTCGCAATTCAAAATTTTTCCTTCAAAATAAAAGGATGAAAATAGAAAATACCTTTGTGGAAAAACCACATCGGAAATAGGGTTAATAAAATTTTGTTTTAATAAGAGGAAATGGAAAATGAGGAAGCCACCACCACATTAGGGTTTCGAATAGAAGAAAATTGGTGGAAATTATATACACGTAATTAGAGAGAAAATGTAAATATTTATAACGAGTGATTGATGACATCAATCAAAACTAGTGTAATATTTAGGGCCTCAAAGCCTTCGATCTATGATGATTAAAAATAACATCAGTTCAACAAAACATTAGGTATTAAGATAACACATTTTTTGTTATAAGATCTGTTCCATAAAGATTAATAATTAATTTATTCGTAGAATAACAGGAATATATATATATATATACACTTGACAAGTATAATTTCATCATTCAACTAATTCCTACTGAAGACTCATCTTTCACTCCAGAAGATAATAGAATTCAACAATATTCTTTTTATCCTAACAATATAGGGTTAAAAAATGAATTTTATATTGTTTTTTCCAAATATTTAAAAAAACATAATTATAAAAGCTAGGACATCACGTAGGATAGTGGTAAGTGGTCAACAATTGTTTCCCTTCGGTTGTGACGTAAAGTCTCACGGCCTTGCAAGACGCGACAGATTGTCACCCAGCCTACATGTTGGCCTTTTCCTAAAACTATAGTATTATAATATTCAAAAAATTATAATAAAAAATGTTTTAACCATAAAAAATAATATAATAAATTCATCTAAATCCATTCCAACCTTTATAGTTATCAAAAACACCTCTGTCCAAACTCACTCTCAAAGGTCTCTAAATTCCAAAATCAACATCAAATTCCCCACACAATGTAAAGTTTCTCTTTTTGTCACATAATGAAAATATGATTAACTTCATCATATTAAAACCATAATGAATACAACGATTACTATAGTACAATCATTATATATATGTTACATTATTCTTATAACTATAATACAATTCTTGAGTTAAAAAAATACATTAATTATTCCACTTCAACTATCGTGACAACATAAGATTGGTCTTTCACCCTTGGCCTTTTATAAGGTATGTTTTCTTTGGTGCTAGGGACATTAATTTTCATAATGACCCATTTATCTACAATTTTATCACTCAACATTGACATCAACGTTCTATCCCTTGTAATCACGTATTATGTGTCCTTTTTCTCCAAACTTATAACAAACACCCATTCACTTCATGAATTTATCAAGGTGATTCATTCCACATTTATAATATATGGGAAAATCTTTATTTATCCTCTTCTCTTTATCCATATTTCTCTATTCCATCCTTTTCTTATTGTGATTCCCTTCAAATCCATTTGACTTAGAGAATTATTAACTTATCGTATTAAGACATGATACTATTTCTTCATATGTTGAGATTAAAGGGGAGACTATTTTCCTTTTAAATGATGTCTTAATACTGTGAAAGATATGATTATTCACACAATTTAGATCATACGTATTACAGGAGTTCACATTCTTTCTACTGGGTGCCATTTCTACACAATGTCATATAGTAGGTTGGTTTATGAATTGCATTGAATAATTCCAAACTTGTAAAATACCTAACGTAAATTGAAAAATTTATGGATAAAATCCATAATCATAAAAATATTTTTTTGAGGAGGTATATACTTTTAAATACATCATAATTATTTGTGATGAAAATGTGAATTATCCTATGCATATCCCCAAGGACTATTGTAACCAAGAGTGCAGCAAGGCCCGTTTTCGTGCACCAGTTCCCGTTCGAGTTTATATTAATGTCGTGTTTTCATTTTTTACCCCTAGGTACATCTATGCAAGAGCCACCTCTACCTTCTCAGATCTAGACAAGAATATATTTTCTTGTAAAACTCACAAGTTCTCTATATTACCAAAATTCAAAGAAGATATTCTGTACTAATCATCAAATTATATCTTAGGGTATTGTTCTTTAATCATAGTTTATCTAAATCTTGTTTCCAATGTTATTTCTAAACTTCTCTAATAACAAATGTAATGCCTCGACCCTAGTTACCCAAAGTCAGTGATTTATTACATATCATTGTCATGATTACAAGGAATCAAGTCCCAAAGTACCGATCAGTTTAGCAGTCTTGGATAATATTTTACATACAAGAAGTTCAACATTACAACTTGAAATGAAAAACAACTGTAATTTATTCCATTATAAACATCCAATCCTCCTAGATTATTCATAAAAGTCACTCATAACTAACTTATTCATATACTGGGAAAATAAAACATAAGAATTGGGTGAGCTTAGATGCTCAATAAGGGTACATGATTTAGCGAAATCTATAAACATTTAAGGCAATATGTGTAATAAAACAAAAGCTTTTAAACATAATCATGTACATATTATGGAAAAAATAAATAAAACATTACCATATAAACATGCACATGGATATTCATCTGCTTAAATATTCAAATTTAATAACTAATTTCATAATAAGGGAATGTATTGTACCGAAAATTAATTTCTATGTGAAGGCCTCATGCCAGGACCTATTGGCTAACTGTTTCTGGACCAAAACCTGGAGAGCCTCTTTAACTTGACTCCATCCCAGAGATCCTCTGTAACCGGACTCCAACCTAGAGAGACTATGTAACCAGACTCCAACTCGGAGGGTCAGCTATAACCAGACCCCAACCCGAAGGGTTTATTTTACAAGTACCCAACATGGAACATACTAGTCCAATACATTTATCATAAGAAAATGTTGAAATATAACATAAACCTTCGAATTAAAAATAGCCTATGAAATGTCAATACATTATCCATAAACCATGAATGGTATAAAAATTACACATCCATAGTCAAACATATCGCAAAACATTCAATATAATATGGAAATTTTGTATCATAATAAATCAACTTCAAACAAGTTTAAAATCCATTAATGGATATTGACATATATGAAAATGTTCTATAAAATTCATTGAGAGAAATTATCCTTTTTCATGAAATCGTTTAAAATTATCAAATTTATAAAGGTAGTCATTTAAAATATATGTTTGAATCTGTGTTTCCCATACCACATTGATTTTTTTTAAAGAATTATCATTTCAAAACATTCATGTCCATATAAATAAATCCTTAAAATCATTTTGAAAACATGGAAATTAATCAAAAGTGTTAAAAAGATAAATATTTTAAAACTTTTAAAATGGTGATCTAGTAAAATACACCCTCCAATAAAACCTTAAATTATTACTTTTGAAATATGTTTTATAATTTATGGGTATCTATGATAAGTATGTCCTAGAAAATACTTACACATGAACAATCTCAGATAATAATGATATTGAGGAAATAACGCTTTCCTCATTGTAATCAATTGATACATATGAAAAACATTAAATAACCACCAAATTAATCATCGAATATCATGAATATAGATCGAATCATGATAGTATATATCAAATTGTAGTAACCAAAACACCACATGCAAAAAATAAGTGGTGAACAACGGTAATCTCATTGAATTAAAAGTGTGATAAGAAACCCATTACCTTGTACTTCCATTGGTCGAGAGTACGTTTAACCTCCTGTATAAAGAAAGTAGTATGTTATTAAATTATAACAGAACCATATCAATATTTATGATATCATACATTATTCATTTATGTATTTATACTACCTATTTAATAATAATTTCCATGTTAAATTAACATTTCAGGTAATAATAAATTTCTTAATCATACATGTTTTAACTAGTTTCTCTTGATTGTATCACATAGATCATTATTTAAATACATCCAGAATATAAAAAATTATTTAAATATAATATATATTGATAATATACATATTTATAATATACATATATATGAAATAGAAAACACTGTTTATGGAGACGATAGGTCGTATGTACCCATAAACATTGTTTCCGTTTTCATATCTTATAGAATGGAACTAAGTGAATAAGATATATGTTAGTACATAAATAAATGAATATATATATATAACTAGTAGAATTATTATTTCATATATTATATATATTATTGATATATATATTTATAATCATCGTTGAATGGTGAACTTGGAAATGAATCTCAACACGTCGTGGAGACGGTAATCCGTATATACGCACGAGGTACAATATCATTATATTGATGGTGAAATCAAATGTAATTGGATGATATGTCATATATAAATAATCATTAACATGTTATATTTATTATTTACATCAGTTATACTCATTATTATACCCATCCAAATAATGAAATGTTTGAACAACAAACAACACCATGATGTGGACCCGATAATCCGTACGTACGCATGTATGGTGACTTTGTCACTTATAGAATGGATAGAATAATGAATATATTTGTACCATTTTTATAAAAACATCACAGAATATATATGATACTAGATTTATTATTTTTTTAATGGAAAAAACAATGAATGAGAGAGTGGATGATGGAATGAACTTCAAATGTGGTGATGAAATATTTACTTCTTCTTCGGGTTTTTCCTTTTGTCTTGATCAAAAGGGCTCCTCAGGTTGGCTTTCTGGACAAAGTAAGGCATCTAGGATGAAGGTAGGATAGTTTAGAGGATATTTGGGTAGGGTTTGTCCGAGCCCAATTTCATTGATGGATTGAATTTCAGAGAAGGGTGAGTGCCCTTTTATAAGTGGGGTGAGGGGCACCATAGGAAAAGATTGAAATATTATTTTATAATAAAATCACTATCGCTTTCTAATGGCTCCAAAATGAATAATTTAAAGGATAAGGTGGGTATGGGTCGAAAAACATTCATCTAATAGGTTGTAGAAAGGTTTGGGTCAGTATATTAACATTATCATTTAGATTTAAATCTTAGTTAAATAGTTTGAGATTTACCATGTCTCTTTTTATTTTTATTATATATGGTTAATAAATATAGTATAAAAATTCATGAGAACCCCAAGAGGTTCATTAATGATACAAATATCATTATATAAGTACTTTTCCTGGCCCATATATTTTTTGGAATATAGAATATCAATTAATAATATAATATGTTCCTTAAAAACTCTTTTATGTCAATTTTAATACTATTTGATATTTTGTTTTTGTTAAATTCATAAAAGCATTATTACTTCGAAAAAGTTCATTTAATCAACCCTATAATTTCATTTCAACCTATAAAATTATTCTAATTCATAAAAATCCTCAAATTATATTTATTTGGATATTTATAATATCAATTATTTTAATATTTCATTAATAAGGCAATTACTGAATAATCATTTTTTCATAAATAAATTAAATTATTTAACATCTAAAAATTATAAATAAAATAACATTATGTAGGAAAAATTATTTCTTTATAATGAAAATTTATAGTCTAATTTATCTTAGGAGTAACCCTATATTAAAAATAGTATAGTTATTAAACATTGAATTTTACACTTTTTACTCTTCATTGAATTAAATAATAATAAATGTACTAATCTAATACATGTTGACCTAAAGGATCATATTTTATTCCTAAGGTTGTTTTAGGTCTAATTTATCTTATCCAATATGGTTATTACATGTGTTAGGGTAATAATAATTTCATTTTTACCTTTAATTACCCTATATACTATTAACTGTGGTAAAAAAATTCAACAGTTAATATTCACGAAAAAATATTTTCATCTCATTGAACAACATTATACGTACTGAGGTAAAACATGTATCTTATATTTTTGAAATTCAAATCACATATGCGGTAAAATTATGTTTTATTCAAATTTTCAAAAACTCATAGGAGGTCGGTAAAAGATGGTAAAAAGTTCAATAACATTTTATATATCCAATTTCATAATAAAAATGACTCTAACAAAATACATTGAACTAATATTGGTATTATGAATCTATTTTTAATTAAATTAAATTTAAATAAAATAAATAATTATTTAAATAAAAAGACATTTTTAACCAATAACGCAATGTTTTCACTATTAATCAAAAATTTAAAGTATTCAAAAAATACAAAAAATTAACCCTAAGTTAATTTTAATATTCTAAATCCTAAAATGAAGTCCATTTTGAAAGATAAAATTTATAATATTTTAAAATGTTAGTATTACTATTTATAATAGCTAGTTTGATTGGCCGTTGTGTGTTAAAATCATGATGTTTCATACGATGTAAGCTATTTCATTATTCAATGGGACATGTATCTTGAAAGCATAGGTTGTTACATGTTGGGCAGTGTTTTTCCAGGACAATTACCATGAGATGGTCTATATTCCTAGGAAGGGGAACATGGTAGCAGATGCGATCAATAGGATTTCTGGTCCAAAGCTGCCCAGTGAGGCGTAAGAGCAGGTAACCACACTACATATATCCTTTGTTGATGAAGATTTTCAACTTTTATCCAGTATATAACTATCACTCCCCTAATTCTTCAGTGAATTCGGGATGCACATTTTGAGACATTGACTGCGAGGCTCGATGTGCTCAGATATCCTCAAAACGGTATCCTTAATGAATTTCTGATGGTGGGGAGAAGGTCATCATCTTAAGAAGATGCTACATGGTACAAGTGATGCTTTTGGATTTGGTATTGAGGGAGATCTATACATCCCCATTAGTTGTACATCCTGGAGTGGTAAAGGTTTACTAAAAATTATGGCATCAGTACTAGTGGCCAAGGATGAAGAATGCAGTGGTAGAAGTCAAATCGATTGGAGACAGAGATCCTTGGAGTTCGAGGAAGGAAATTATGTCTTCCTATGGGCCTCACCCCAATATGGATTGTGAAGGATTGGCTGGGGCAACAAACTATCTCTGAGGTTTATCGGACCATTCTAGATTATCAGTAGGGTGGGAGAGGTGGCGCACTATCTATCTCTGCCCCCACAGATGCACCAGGTGCATAATATTTTTCCATGTGTCGCTGCTCAGGTGATGCATGCATGATCCATCACACGTTATCAACTGGTGCATGATATACATTGATGATTGGAGACCTTTATGAAGGTTCTAGTGAGGATAGAGGATTGACAGGATCGAGTCCTTCATGGACGGTCGATCCCTATTGTGCGGGTTTAGTGGCAGCACTGGAACGTCCAAGAGAGCACATGGGATTGGGAGGCTCAGATTCATGCTCAGTACCTTCATTTGTTTAATTTTCCATGGTCATGGATATTGTGGATGTAAATTCCTACGGTGGGGAGAATGTAATTTCCTAGAATCTCCCTATAAATTTATTTAACCTTTAATTAGCGCACGTAAGCAGATTTCTAAAAAGGTTGAATAAATCTTAAACGGTTTCCCAAATCAGAAATCTGAAGGCACGGTTACATTTAGGATTTTGGGTTAACCTTTGTTGTGATGTATGTTTAGTCGGTGAAAGCCTCCTGTGAGAAAACATGAAAATTGAATAATTGTAAATAAAATAATAAAATAATGTTATTTTATTTTCCAAATGATTATAACTCATGAACGGTGACTCCGATTAAAAATATGATACCGTCACTGAGCTCATGAGGGTATACATTCTTTAGGTAGATACACACATTTTCTAGTGTGGACCAATATTGGATGTTAGTTTTTTACAGTAAAAAAATGAATTAAGTAACAATTATATTATGGTTAAAATCTATAACATATAAATGGTAACATGAAATAAAAACCTAAGAGTACTGTTGGGTTCATTGGGGTGTGTTTTCCTTTGGCAGAGCCTAACCTCAACCGGAACGGGTCGAGGATGAATGTTATTAATTTAATGAACTTTTTTTAAGGTACGTTCAGTAAAAACACAGTTCTCATTTTATCTATTTTGAATCTGTACCCGTATAAAAAATATTAGGGCACCATTGTGTTCGATGCACTGAGATTCGCATAAAGGAGGCTTTACATCCATTATAGTATGTATGGAAAAAAAGTTATTTTATGGACTTTTTAAAATAATAATAAAATAACATTGTTATTTTATTTCATTCTTTCTTTTCCCCCAATGGACAAGCTGCAGTGGCGGGGCCAGTGACGTGTCAATCAATTAATTGGCTTGACTCTTTATATCCTTTTTAACAACACCATTGGAATTAATAAGGTTCCTATTAGTTGAATCCCCATTACTTCCATGGGTGTTACTCATCCTCCACCTCTTCTATTTATATAGTTCTTGGTGGGAGGTATTGGCATTTCTTCACCAAGCGACGAAGCTCTGGTACTGTGTCGCGACACCCAAAACATGGAGGATGGATCCCGTTCTATCAGGCAATGACGAGCGACAACGAATCACAAACCAAAGGAAAACGTTTGAGCGGAAACATTGGAGGCTTGTTGCAGGGACGAAGAACGCCGACTCTTCCACAGTCACAGGCCTTCTCCAATGATCTTGAGGTAGAGTTTTATTATTTTATAATTTCAAGTGATTATTGAATCCTTTTTCTTCCCTCATGTTTTATATATAACACGAAGGGAGATGTCCAAAAAAATGGCCCTAACCCTCCGCTACCTTGTTTAACCATTCGTTATTTGAGAATGACCACCTGCACGATGACATTGATCATCCACGATGGAGGTGGCGCGCCATCACGTGCCCAGGAGGAGGCATGTCGTCGCCCAACGAAGGTGGAGGATGAGACACTATGCCACATCGGTTTGCGGAACCGTTGGCCCTAGCTGGCTGTGGAGGTGGTGTGGTGCACCGTCATGGCCCGATGGTGGGAAATGACCGCAGCCAGAGATGTTACTGTTAAGGATGGAGTTCGAATAGAGCCGGATACAGGAGGAAGAGGAGGAGGAGCATGGCGTCATGCAATGCTAGAGGAGGCTGCGGCTCGAAGCCGTGAAAGGTGGAGAGCATTGCGGGCTCGCGCCACTCCGGGTTGGAAAACCTTCAGTCAGCTAAATAAACGGCTAACCGTTAATCGGTGGGGTAGTGCCCCACCAGCTATCCAAAACTACCCCGAGCCGTGGGGTTAGCTGGGAAGACTGGTCCACCTTCTGACGAACCTCATGGGCCAGTTGAGCCAGCCAGACCCACCCAGCGGACCAGATCCAACAAGTAGACCAGACCCTCCTGCGAACCCGGCCAAACCCGTGGCCCAATGGGCGAATGCCGGTGGGCGGAGCCCCACCTTGCGGGCCGCGTCAACTGCGGCCCTTGCCCATGAACCGAACCAAGCCGACCCCGATGGGCCGGACCTAGTGAAATGAGCTACACCTTAATGGTCTGGACTCAAGCAGGGTTAGGTAGATCCAGGGACCTGTTGCATTTGTCAGCTCTGACAAAGTCTCCCGGGCAGAGACCCAACCGGTCCCCGAATAAATAAATGTGGTTGCTGAAAAATTGGGCGTCTGATTGACAGAACATCAGTGGAATTGGGACCCATTTTGTGTAACTTTCCCTTTGAAATATTTTTTTGGGCTCAACTATTGTGCAATCCCCCCGTTCGATGGAAAGGGGTATAACTAATAAACTGGGCATCCAATTGAAACACCATCTATGGAGTTAGGGCACTAGGGACAAGATGGTCCTTTATAGATACTCTAAGGGTGACTTGGATAAAGATGGAAAACGGCTGGGTTTGATTGACTCTGAATCCTACCGGGACCTCATCACTAATATTCTAATAACATAGATATCGTGTGTCCGATTGACGTGTCATCTGTTGCATTGGAACACTTATGAAGTGGTTGAACATCAGGATACTCCTTCATGGGACATCATGATAGTTTAAATACGACCACATTCTTGAGGAGTGGTTCTCCTAGAATCAAGAATTCTATTACTAGCAATACAGTGGCTAGTAGTGAGGCAGATATTAGAGAAAGATCATACATAGGTTAGTACAGAGTGATCCTGTGTGGGTTAGAACCGATCTAGTGTGGGTCGGCGCTCAGATCTTATGGGGGTCAGCGATTAGTGATCCTCTTTAGGTCAGCGCATACTGATCCTATGTGGGTTAGATCTTCTGTGGTTCAATGCGGGGGTTACAACCTATTGACTCTGAGACGGAAGGATCCTGTGTGGATAATTGTGGGGGTTAGTACCAACTGATCCTATGTGGGTCAGACACTATATAATCAATAGCAGTGCCTCTTCACATAATAAGTATTTCTAGCTTCACGACTAATCTCTTGTACTTCTATACATCACTAATACGTGGAGAGAGATGAGTCTTTTTTCTTCGTGGTTTTAGATATGTGGTACCTTCACCTTTGTGGTGTTATCTTTGTGGTGTTACATGTGTTGTACTTCTACCTTCGTGGTGTTATCCTAGTGTTGTTAAATGTTTGGTAAGTTTACCTTTGGGGTGTTACCATTGTCGTTTTACCTATGTTTTACTTTTATCTTTTTAGTGTTACAATTGTGGTATACTCCCTCATGTATGAGATGAGTATATATTGATAACATAGTTATATGTATGGGAATATACCTAATTAGAGTTGTTGACTGCTTGAAGATTTTTGATTAGGATCCTTCATGGTGTTCGTTCCATTTTGGGACTCTGGGAGACCATCTGGGGTCTAAGGGTACCTACTGATTATTATTATTCTCACCCCTACAGGGGATTCACCCTCACCTTGTTTTGTCTTGTGCAAATAACATAAAATTTTGATAGAGGCAGATGGATCTAAGACTTGATGGTTCTCAGAGGTGGACCATTGGTGTAGCTTCACCTAGGGACTACTGATCAAGAGTTGTACCTTCCATTTATGTAAGATCCTTAGCGGACAATCCCAGACATTTTTTCCCTTATAAGTTGTACTTGTACATTCTAGTTAGTCTTGAATTACAACCCTATAACATTCAGCCATTATTTTACTAAAGCAATTTAGTTCGTGGTTTCATATTTTCAAGTTCTTGGATTGTGTTTTTGTATAGGTTTAAAGGAATTGCCTTACCATTATAGTGATATGTCATTTCAGTGCTAGTCGGCAGCCCATGGCCTTTGGAAGGAGAGATTGGGGTAGTCATGGCACGGACCCCGGTGGATGGGTCATGGCGTTTATTACTGAAGGGATTTTGAAATCATTTCTTTGTTTTATATTCCACTAAATATGTTAACATGAAAGGGATTTAGTTTCATCTAAGTAGGAGAGTGTTATTATTTTATGTACTGAAATGAATGCTAGATATTGATCTTGTTTTGGCCATACCATCCAGAAATGGTGAATTATTCATCAATAGAGATTCATCAGTAAAATGAATTTGTTGTGTCCTAAGGGAAATGAAAACATAATTAGTTATTCATCATCCCAATAATAACACGTGCGTTATAATACCCTACATGTTATATTGTGTTAAATTCTATTGATTATTCATTATAAATTCATAGGAATAGTTTTTTATGGAGTGAAATGTGAAATATAGAATGATCACAAGATTCATAATTATAAATTTACCCATAAAGAGTTGAAATTGAGATGAGGATGAGGGATGGAACATATAAAAGGATTACAACCACGTGATTAATTATAATCATGGTAAATAAAATAATGACAATGAATCATTGTGTAGAAAAAAATGAATAATCAACCCTATTACATTTTAAATGTGATACATAATAAAAAATGATTATATATTTGAGTGTAACAAGTATTTAAGTGAAATAAAATAAAAAATAGACATAATTTTTTTTGTCAAGAATGTAAATAATTAACATGATATATTTATTCATAATGATAACGACACACGTGACAAGATGAAATCAAAGTGATTGAATTAATCTCAATATCCATTATATGAGGAAAATAATGATGTTATACCCCTTTATTCATTAAATATATGTATATACACCAACATTGACATATTAAATCATTAATTTCCATATTATCATTATATTTAACGCATTTTAATGTCATTAAATAATGGGGACTATGTATCAAGTATATCTAATGTTATAAATTACATTTAAAAAAAATATTATAACCTTTTCGATTAAAATCTAAATCCCTTCAATATCCATGTTTTTTGGATGATTTAACAAAATTTATTTATAGAACAAATATATTTACAAAAATAAATTTTATATATCAATTTACATTATTTTTAGTGGTTTTCAATGGAATAATTATTACGTGCTTTATAGAAAACTTACTGAGAAAATTTAAAAGGACTGTTATTTTCATACTGTAAACATTGACAATGAATTTTCCTTCACTATGAAAATTATTTTTTATGGAATATTTTATGGATTTCATGTTTCCTTCAATGAAAAACAATATTTCAATTTTTTCATATATTGATATTGAATATTAGTTTTAGAAATAAATTTGTAATTTTATATTGAAAATATATTTTTATAATAAATGGGTATTTCGAATTCTTATTGTAATATTAGAAATAAATTAAAAGTGTTTTTAAAAATTTTTATGATGGAAAAGTGAAAGAATAATTTTAATATTCATGATATGTGACCTAAGAATTATAAATGAGAAAAGGGTATTCCAATATTGTGTTGAGTGATCCAATTACAACCTATTCGATATGCTGGCCCAGATAACTCTAGGTGGTCCAGTTATAGTTTAAATTATGGTAAAACACATATTGAACTCTAATGCATCTGGTAATTTTCATATTCCTTACAATACATAAAACTGTAGTTACCTAATAATTTCTCTTATGTATTTTTTTGCATATATTAACATATGACATGTGTTTAAAAGGGGATATGAATTTCATTCTCTATGATACCAGTGAGGGATATATAGTAGAATTTTATGGGTCTCAAATTATTTATTTTATAAATATAATTGTTTTCTCATTGGAAAATTTCATATTTCATTCAATCGAATAACATTTATGTAAATATATACATTAATTTTTTTTTCAGTTTTTAATTTCACGAATGGTTTCGTAACATTTTACACCCCAACAAAATATTTGGTTTTCTCTTCCAATATTTATAATTTTTTTTCAAAGAATAAATATGTTAAAGATGAAGTGAAATGAAATTCATGAATCTTTTTCCTAGAAAGAAATAATTTTTTCTTTTAAAATTTAATATATGGTGTAAAATTGTTATTAGTTAAAAGTGTCCAATTTGAATTATTTTGACTTGTATTGGATGAGTTATGACCAAATTATCTAAAAATATATACTTCAAAAGACCTTCAATGTGAAACAAAATAATTTAATAACTAAAACTAAATATTATATAATGATTATGGATGAATCCTTATTTTTGGTTTTAGATGATGGTTCAGATAACTAGAAATATTATGATAATGATAATAATATACACTTATAATATATTATATTTTGGTGAATTGAAAATGAAAAAAGTATTTAATTATTACAATGTTTCAACTTATAAACTATTTTTTAGTGGTTATTATTATAGTAAGTAGGGATATTATAATAACAAGTCACTAATAAATAGATATCCATCTAATTTATAATCCCAAGTTGAGTTGTAATTGGAAAATAATTTATTTTAGTTGTGGATAATTTTCAATAATTTAAAATTTATGTCTGATCCATGATAGAGAAAAAACCATCAACAATGAGGGAACAAGTCCAACGATGGTCATTTAATTAGAAAACTTGATGCATCGTTTAGTGGGTTATCTGACCATATGGTATCTAATAGATACATCAATTCTCTGGAGAACATAGTTGTAGTGAAGGTATGTTCGGAATTTAATAAGGAAACCATTTCAATTTATTATTTTGAAGGTTAAACTGAGCTATGGTGGCCTTTGGTTATGAATTACAATGATAGTAGTGAAAACCCCTCTATAGAAAGGGGTAAATTAAGAATATTTTCCTTGAAAATATATTTCACTATGGTTGTTCACCTATAAAACTAAATACATTCCACGAATTGTGTAAAAAATATGATTATATATAGCTTTATAAGAAGAATACATCAAGAAGATTTTCTAAGTATATTTTTGGATTATTTAGGACCCTAATAATAATATTAATATATTATAATCATTATTGAATCCATGTTTATGAATGAATTTAGTCATGTGATAATTTAAATGTTATATGAAAGTGGATCATTGTATTAGAAATGTTGAGACAAACATTCCTTACATGTATGGTCCTCAAGATGAAAAATAGTGTTAAATGGTTATTTTCATATGAAACATAGAAGAAAACTTCTATATTATGCATAATTATGGATCAAAACTATTCTATGTGGGGAAAATTAAATTTTAATCACTTCTCCACTATATATGGGATGTGTTTCCAGTATATTATGTTTTGGTCATAAGTATCATAAATGCATATTGAGAAATAATATTAAAATGAATGGAGTAAAATATTTTCAACTTATTGAGAGGATGTTTTGTTGAAATGATTTCGGTCATTATTCTTACATGTGTTCAACGTGGGATTTTCATGATGTAAATCTATACAATAAAAAATATAAAGGTGTATCGAAGTCATTTTTTACGACTACTAATTTTTTGTGGAACAAAATTAATTGTTGATTGGTTTGTTAATATATTTTTTCGAATATTACTACACTATGTTTGACTCTACCGGTTTTCATTAATTAATATCATTGAAATTGAAATTTCAATTAGGAATATCACTTTATGAATATAGGAAAAAATATTAGAAAAAAAATTGAATAAAAATATTCAATAAACATTTATTTATAATAATATTTCTATTATTATTAGTTGGATTGTATTTCATATAAATTGCATTGGTATAGACAATATTAGAGTTTATATCAATCTTAATGTGGATAAACAATTTTTTATAATGATATAAAAGATATCAGATCTAAGAAGGGTTTTTAGTGAATTCATCCCTTTGATATTCTACTAATGATCATTGAAAATTAGAAGATATGGATATAAGCGGTACCTATAACATATTAATAAAAAATGATAGAACTCAGAGTAGTGATGTTTCAGTAGAATCTATGTTCCTAGATCTATTATATGATTATTTATATGGATTTATTGTTTATTGGGTGTTCCATGAACCAGATAGAGCTTCCAAAAAAAGATGCATGTCCTAGTCCATGGTAAGGCATGAAAGGAATTCCAGGTCCACATGGGCTAACATAAGTTCCAATGAATCAAAACAATACATGGGAATGATTTAACAAAAATAATAAACATGAAACAACATACTAAATTAATGGAAATAAACTAAATTTATAAAACCAAATTGGACCACAACACATTTCATATTTAATTGTTTATAATTTGTACTAATTAACAAAAAGAAACGACAATAAGGGAAAATCTAAAACTCCAAATCAAACCTCTATGAACCTTGAGGTGAAACAACCCCAATCCATGTTCACCAAACCAAAATTTGGATTCCAATAACAACCCAAACAACCAATACAATTCATGATTCCTTTAACTGGGATTTAAACGAAACAAGATCTAGACACACCCAACAGTTTATGTACTTTGTGAGCAAAGTGACCAGTATGATTGCAATCTCAAAATGGTTCCATGCATAATTACAAAATGTCAAATACATTTGAAATTTTATCAGCTGTAAGTAATCAAATGAAAAAGAAACTCTAAGGAAAATTTTTTTATAGAAAAATAATTTAACAAAAACAACATAAACTAGGACACCCAAAAAATTACTTTCCTAGTAATTCTAAGGTAACACCATGTGCCGACAGTAAGAAAAAATTAATGGAGGAGAACAAAACACGTGTTAGGAAATAATGATATTAATGAGAAGTGGGACCCCAGAACATTGTGCCTAGGAGAAAACGTGGAATAGGAGCATCTATAGTCCATGTCATCATTTACAAGCCACTATTAGGGAACACGCCCATAACCTAGTGGTCCCTGATCACCATCTCAATGTTTATTTAGTGTTAGAGTCGTCAATAATGCTATGTGAAACTGGGCCAATTCCACATTTGTGTCACTAGATCAGTAGTCCTAGTCCTCCCACCTAGTACACAAGATTCCCATTTGGGCTCATGTGGTTTAGAGTTCACATACCTTCTCAAACAATAACAAAAAAATAAATGAAGTGATACTTTGACCCAACACAACACTTGCACACACACACAAAATTTAATGAAAGTCATAAGAACACTAAAAAAAATTCAAAACTAAAAAAATTACATAGAAAACCAACAAAAATTATTGCATAGTCAAATAAATCTCATTCATTATCAATAAATCCATTAATAATTTTTAAACCACTTAAGCATTTTTTGAATTAATTTAAACATCGGAAAACCTTTACACAATTCAATGAAAACAATTTTTTCATCCTTAATATTAATTTAATAAAACATTTAAAATATTCATAAATAAATTTTAAATATCCAAACACCTATTTACTCACCAAACCTTCACAACCCTCATTCATTACCACACACACCCCACACCACCTCGATAACTGAATCTATATCACATATAGTTAATGAAACAACTGCATAGTTAAAAAGGACATTCATATAGTTAAACTATATTCCAGAAAATTTTCCAATCATTTTCTAAATATTCCACACACCATTAATAACTATAACTCACAAAAATATTCATTTTTGAAAAAACTCTTATAGACACTACAAAAATACATAAACATCATCCCTGGAAAATTCTCAAAATTCAACTACTCTGCTTATAAAATTTTAATAGAGTCTCAATTAGGGTTTTCAATAATGATTTCACACTTATCACATAAACATGATACTACAACATAAAATATACTTTTGATCTCTACAATACCAAATTCAATGCTGGAAAGCAATTTAATAAATTTACTAAATTAAATAAACGCACAAATTATTTCGATAAATAGTATTTATTCATGAAATCACCTACCTCAGTGTAGGAAACATCAGTGATTTGGCACAAAGGATCCGGTTTGTGTCAAACGTGGCGCAAGGTATTTAAATAGGACTCTAAAAACATGGTATTGATTATATTATGCCAAAATTGTACCTAAAGAAATACAATAACCTAACTAAATTTCTTCCAATTAAAAGAATGAAAATTTAGAGAAAAACAAACCTAAAACAATGACGTGGATGGCCAACCAAGCTAGAGATAATGTTGTTAGAGGTGCTTCATGGAAAAAATTATAGCTGGAAGGGGGGTGACAGATGTCTATGTTGTGTGAGGAAGCAGGAGGGGGGATGATGTGGCTTGGTTATATGTCGATGGATGCAAAGCTCAGTGGTATCTAGTTGATGAAACCTTATGGAAGAGTGGGAGCAGGCACTGGTCAACGTGGAGGTGTAATGAGGAAGAATACCTGAAGTTCGATGGTAGGGTTTGGGGGTTTTTGTCATAATTCGATAGACATGGGGGTGAAATAAGATGGTTAGTGGTGCAGAGATGAAAAAAAGAGAAGAAAAAATAGAATAAAAATTGGTTGAAAATATAAATTTATGGAATACATAAAAATATTCATAAAGTAACATTAAAATAATCATAAAAACAATATTATTAATAATAATAAATAGTTAATAATGTTTTTTGATTCTAAAAATAATTCAATATTATCCATGTCATAAAAATATTAGATGAAAAAATAATAATTATATTAATTATAATCCCAATATTATTATTATTATTATTATAAGAATATCTTATATTAGTTTTAAAACCACTCTTATTCATTTGGTAAATTTACCACCCATGCACCAGGCATGTTGCATGTTAAACTGGCGAAGACAGATGACTTATTTTGTGCCTATACAACATGACACGAATTGTATAGAAAATACACTCATTTATCAGTGAAAAATCCCATAACCCAAGTCGGGCTCAGCCTAGATATCAATTTTTTTTTCTAAATATGATGTTTAAAATTATAAGATAAAAAATAAAAAAAATATTAAGAATTTATAGGTGTATCAATTCTCAAAAGCATGACACTATCTTCCCAAAGGTAGTCCCAAATGTTCTAGTCAACCCATGATTCCAAGAAATACATTAATGAAACGTAATACCAAAACTCAATCTCCTAGAGACCAAGCATTCAAAAAACCCTAACTTGAAACTCCACAGTTCTCAAAACTAGATTCACAAAGTAAAAAACAAACAATAAGTAATTCACCACCATGAACACATCTAAAACATGTAACTATCCAACCCTAAAGTAGGAATCACCAGGGATCGCTCGAGACCTCCAAAAACACTCATCAAGTGTCCGACTACCCGAGATAACCAATTACCATGGTCTAGGTCAGGCATGGAAGAAGAAATTGATTACCTTTCCAAACACAATTTGAAGACAGTGTTTTCCAAATGTTCCTCCCATGGTATATTTCCCATAATATTATGATTCTTATAAAACTTTAGTTATTTAAACAAAAAAAACCGAAAAATGTAAACAAAACATCGAACATTTTATTGACCATCTATGCTCTCATTGATTAGCCAATACAAACCATGACGAGACTTCAGTGAGACCCATATTGGGTCTCATGACAATTTTATAATTTTCATAATTCCACAAAAATTTCACAGGCATTCCTAGTTTACAAAAAATGATATGGGAGAACTATTCATTACGAACCCACAATCATGGGCCCACCATTACAGAAGATTCACATAGTGGACGACACCCACCAACATGGGTGGGGATTGATAGAGGAAACCCATATCCAATAGGAGAACTAGAAAGGTGCACGTCAATTCCAAAAGACATGAGAATCACCGATATGAGTTCAATTTAGACCTATTACCGACCAAAAATAATTCAAACTATTCATGATTTCACATTCACATAGTGAACCAATATATTTACAAGAATGGGGTTATCTGAGCCACCTCATGGACTAAGACGAACTCAAATATGTTATGTCCACCACAATAAGAAAATTCCTTTATTCCACTCACAACCAAAAACATTATTTTAGAGATGATACCACAATATTGTAACTTAAACTATCCCCATCCTTACATTGTACACATCAGTAAGACTAAACACATCCCACACCTAATGAATTATTACTATGTGATTGTTTCACCGTGTGACCTATGGGTGGGGCCCTGATGTCTGAATCATTTACCACATCACATTCATAAGCTATCCATCTCCGACTGGAACATTACCAGCTAGAATTGAAACCTACGAACTTCTCCATATGTCCTACAAGACCACTCTGTTAAAATACAGACTGAAAATTAAGGAGAAGAACCTAGAGTGCACGACTGACCATGCGATTTATAGGAGATTGAGTGGTCAGTCATTCCCATAACACAAATGGATGGATGGATCGTATGAAGAATAAGTCTCTTTAGTTCACATTCCACATTTAATGAGTAACCTTAACTTACCATAATATGAACAAATCCAAAAACTATTAGGAGCTTTAATCTATTTTCTCCACACCACCTATAGGGAGCATGAAACTGGCATCATTGAAGTTCAAAAATCCTCATTCACCATCTATTGATTCATTGAACACTCATGATCTCTACAATATTCTACCTCCTTCACATCCTTACATACAACCATAGGATGATTATAGTCATTAAGTTCTCCCAGGCTATCTATATTCCCATAAAAAATAGAATGATCATTGTTATGTGGTTTAGTCTCGTTCCTCCAATCATACTCAAGACAACTTACACTTGAAATGTTTTTGAATTCCCTCAAAAATCTGGGACACACCCAAAATTCCATAATCACTCAATGTTATTCAACTATTCTAAACACCTACAAACAGCTGACAAAACCGTGAAGAAAATCTCATTATCACTCCTCTAAGAGACTGGGATGAACCAGAAACTTTGTGAAACTGGATAGAAACCCATGAGACCTTTCAAGGGATAATATCCGAACAAAAAACACAAAACTAACCATCCAAAGGACCAAAACCCCCAAAAAAATTAACATCCCAAACCAAGAGACAGATCCAGTAATTCTAATTCAAAACATCAATTCATTCAAATATAGAAACACCCACAAATAATAGAAAACAATATGTGCAAAAAATTGGAAGGAATGCTTAAAAAAAGACATAAATTAACATAAAAATAATCATAAAAAATGATTGTAATATTATTTATGAAATGTTCATAATTGTTTTTCATTATAAAAATAATTCAATTGTATTAAAGTAATAAAAATATTATGTGAATTAAAAATAATAACCATAATAATAATCCCAATATTAATATTATTATTATAAAAAATTATGAAATTATTTTTGAATCAACTATTTTTTATTTGGTAAATTAACCATCTATGAACTGGGCATGACACATATTAAACTGGAAATTCCACATGGCATCATCCATTCCCTATCCGTGTGATGGCAATTTGTGATGACAATGTGAACATTTATGAGTGTAAATGTGGAAAACTCATTTCGGGCTCAACAAATAGTAATAAAATTAAAAATTCAGATAACAATTATAAAATAAAAAATATTGTTTTACTAATGTACATGTGTAATAGAGAGTTTCATTTTATGGTTGTCATAGTTCCTAATGTTAAGCATATTTCAAAACCCCATTATTGAATAGATCTTGTGGAATAATTATAATTGTGAATGAAATTATAAGTTTTATTTGATACTTGTCTCATCAAAATGTTAACTTCACCTTATGGAGACCCATATTGTTTTTTATAATAAATCGATCAATGAGATGTCACATTGATTATAAAACCTTGTATAAAATCATTTTGAATATAATTTTTCGCTTTCCCCAAATTAATTATTTTTTTGATGAGAAAAATGGAGCTCAGTATTTTCCAATGGTTATCCCCAGGTCAGGGTAACAGAAAATGAATGTATATGATGCATAAATTCTAAAGACAATGTTTCAAAATTTATAACTATTATATGATTAGGTTGTAATTTTTTTGATTAGTGTAACTCAAGGGCTATATTTTTTAACAATATTAATAGAGATTCTCATGAGAATTTTAAAAATCAAGTGGTTTTTTTATCGATGAATTTATTTATATTAAATGAATTTTGAAGAACAGAAAGGACATATATAAATTAATTTTGAATCATTAAATGAAAAGAAACTATATTCGAATTTTTTTTGTATGATTTTTTGTTGATACAAATTTATTTTTTTCGAGATAATGTTTCCAATGATGGAATAATAGTTGACCCTAATTAATAAAATGTTGATTAATGACCTATATAGACAAATATAACATAGACTTGTAGTTTCCTAGGATTAGTTTGTTACTTAATCTAGTTAGTTAAATATATTTTTTTTCTATCCAACTAACGATAATTACTAAAAAAAGGAGTAATATAATTCAAGGAATCAATGTTATTATTTTCATAAATAATTAAAAATGAATGGTTAATTACATAGTTTGGGTCATATATTATATTTTTATTTACTATTTAATCCAAATTGATGATTCATTGAAATGACATGGATCATTCATAAAGGATAATTATTAGGTTATTTATTATGCATCACATCAAATGAAACATCATCTGTTAAATTCCCATACAAATTATTTTTAATTATATGATGGTTTTTATAAATATTAAAATTTCATAGTAGAATATTTTTGATTTAAGTGTGAAATATATGATGATCACAAATGTTTAATGTATATAATTTCTTTGCATGTGTTGAACATGATATAGAGAATATTTCTAGTACTCATCAAGTAATTTTTTTACATCATTCATTCTCGTCCTGTAAAATCATAAATATTGGCCAATGTTTTTAGTCAAAAATTAATTCCACATTATCTCTGTTATTTTCTTAATGTCTTCCTTTGGTTAATGAAATGATAATTTTTATAATTGATGTTATGTAAGTTGGGAAATATTCTTTTTTTAGGTTTTAGTTTAGTCTACATTGTAAAAAATCATGCTCAATAATAGGATCAATATTTTATTGAAAAGGAAGAATTTGTAATCAATGTTCAATTTATACATTTTAATTTTGATGATGAAGGTGTTTTATGACATCTAATGAAATTATATATTCCTTCTAATACATATATGAGGAATGTGTTTTTGATTGAAATAACAGTTCTCTAATTTCCACTCATCAGGGTGTCACTAAGTTTGTAATTAAAAAGTTGGAGTATTCCTTGGGAGATGTAATAAAAAGATATATTTATAACATTCCTTGGATTCATTTGATTTTTTAGTAGAATAATGTATAATGACAGTTACCAAATGTTATTATTCATCCTCTGCTATTCATTGGGCGGGAATGGGATTGTTTATCAATTTATTTCGTGGGTGGTTTTTTGTATAATGTACAAGGATATAGTGTTATTTTTGTTGTTATTCATCTATTTAATAAATCTGAAAATATAATTCCTATTAAAGATATAATGAATTTATAATTTCATCATCAACGAAATCTAAAGAATATAATCAGGTTACATGGAAATACTCTATCTATTATATGAGTTCGTGATCCCATGTTACAATATTATCATTGCAATGGAATTTAAAAAAAAACTGGTAATAAATTTTGTTTTAGTACACAGTTTTAGCCTTGATCTGATGGGTATTCTTAGTAGATGATTCAGGTAATGTATAATATTCTATTTTTATATAAAATTGATTACAAGGGTGTTAGGATCATTGAATTTATATGTTTTTGTTATATAACAGTAATATTTTTCATTTCACTATATTGATGGTTCTCTTTTATGAATTAAATAGAAAGAAGTAATATAAACCACTATTCTAGCATGATGTGGGGGAATGAAAAATGGTTTCACATGAGTTAGTAAAGTAAAGGTAAAAAAAGGTGAGTTCATTCATCAATATACGAGTAAAAAATTGTGCGTGGTTAAATAATTCATAGATAACCAGAAGAATTATAATTCATTCATCAAATTTTTTCATGCCATTCACAATGATTCCCTATTGAAATGTGATGCATGTTTTGGTTTGAACATGAAGATAATTTAAATGTACAATAGATCGTATGAATTACAAATGAAATTTGGATCAATTTCCCATCTTATGGACTTAACTATTAACCATGTAAAAAACTTTTTTATGTATCTATGTTAATGAAATGTGTCTCTAGATCGTCTCATTTTTTTATCCTAGAATAATTTTAGTTGGATGAAAATATTTATTATGAGGGAAATCAGATTAGATTATTCACAATAAGTATAATTTTTTAGGAATAATTTGATTCAATGGGTTATGGTTTTATTTAAAACCCTATATGGATGAAGATGTGTCATGGTAATATAAAAAATAAATAAGTTAATGATATCCAATCATATTTAACAAGTGAATTAAATTATGAGGAATAAATTTTTTAAGAGGGGTTAAATTAATTACCCTGGTAATCATCAAATAAATAACTCAAATCTTGATAAATATATTTATAAATATTAAGAAAATATTTATTAAATTTTTAATTGAAATTTATATTGTTTTATCTTATTTATTTACATTTGAGTATTTATATAAAAGTATAAATTCTAAATTATGGTATATTAATATGAAAAAGTAAATATAATGCATTATATCATCTTATCTAAATAATTTGTGCCTGGATATTTATGTTTTTTTTAAATATTTCATTTACTGAGAATAATGAAAAAACTATATTATAATTGAAAACTACTTTTTCGATTAATTTAATTAGTAAAATAAATTATATTTTAAATTTATTTAAATATTACACCGGATAATATATATGACTATAATTTGAATGAAGGTATTGAGAACCAAGGGAATATTTTATTTTTATATATGAACATTGTAATCTTTAATGAATTTTCTCTTTAAAATCCTTCTTTCTCGATGAATATATAGTATTAATTTTTTAAAAAAAAATTATTTTTCTGTGAATACATTTTGGAGAAATGTATTAAATAATTTTAATTAAAAAATTTCTATTTTCTAATAATGCCAAATTGATTATTGGGGAAAACTAATATTGAATTCAGTAAAAATTAATTACCCTATTTATGTTTAAATTGTTTTCATGGGGGATAAACAAAATCTATAATGGAAAAAATGACATATAACCTTGTATAAAATCTGTTTTCTATCCATATTTTACCAAATATCCAATATAGATTGATAACGATCCATTTTGATAGTTTTTACATAAGAAAAATATAGGAGAAATAGATTCTATTCAATAATACCAAATGTATCCTCTCCCCATGTTATAAAATTTCACCCCTCTCCTCTGTTCATGACACCATAAATCCAATATATTTTGTACAATACAGAACCAAATATTTTAATACCCCACTAATCTCATACTATAATCATTATATTGGTCAATATTGGAACTGAATATTTTATTGGAAACCGAATGAAGATACCTAATAAAGAGGATAAATTAATCAATGATCATTTTTGTTAAATTAATTTTTACACCACATTTAATTAATATTAAAGAAATATGACATAATAATAGAAATATCATCTATATAATGTGATGTTTATATAATTGGTTTATGAATTTTAAATATATCTACATCCTATAATGGTTTACAAAATCATCCTTTTTGTATATGGTGTACTACCTCCTTGTGAACCAATTTCAGTCAATTTTTTAATTACCACGTCTCATGGTTGTTCATCATGATGGATCTAATGTATAATATATATATATATATAACATAATTATGACTCTCGTTTAGTATACTAGGTAATGTTAAATGAATTATTCGTAATATTAATTAATATTAAATAATTAAATTATAATTTTACAATAAAATGAGTCATATATATAATACATTATATGACACACAAAAACGAGTTTCTTTGGATTCTTACATTGCACCCATGATGGAGGTGTACCAAACCATAATAAATATTTAATATTACTATTTTAAGTGATATTTATCCCATATCCATTATATTAGTGTAAATTGACATGGTTGACTATATTATTTTTACACTTGTTTATAAAATGTTCATAAATTCAGAACATATATTTTATAGGAATAAAGAAATGAAAAGAATCCAATTTTATTCATTTAAAGCTTAATATTGTATTAATTTTGGTTTTTTCACCTTATAATGGATAACCTGTTTTTAATCTATTTGTTGAAACATATAATTATTTTATGAAAAAATATACCTATTTTTTAAAATTGAAATATAAAAATTAAATTTGGTAATTTTTTTTTAAAAATTCATAATTTGACGAATATTGAATATTACTGAAATTTAGTTAAATAATGAATTTTTACAATTCATTTTTGTAGTAATGTAATTTTTTAATTTGGTTGTAATGTATAATGAGGTCATTTATATAACATTTAGACCATTTTCGGTCATTAGAATCAATTTCACAATGAAATTGGGCCTATAAAGATAGCAATCTATTGAAAGTTATTGCATAAAAACACTACAATGTCATCTCATTTCTGAGATTTAATTTTTAGTAATTTAATCCCACTCCTTAATTATAATTGTAAAAAAATTTAATCCATATTTTTAATCAAAATAATATATAATATTTTTTAAATTAAACTTATTTTTGACCAATCATATTATTGATTATGATTTAAATTAATTACTATGATTAAGAGAAAAATTATCATAATAAGGGACTAAACTATAATATTAATAGCTCAAATGACCTATAAATTCTTAGAAAATAAATTTTATGGACATTATTATACATTATATTCCCTTTTATATAATTTGGTAAATTATTGGATCCAAATTACATGTAAAAAACATTGGTGGAATTCCATTTTAAAAAATTTACATGAGTACCACTCCTCCTCTAATAAAAAAAACTCACCACTACATCTTCATCATAACTCTCAAGAAAATTTGGATCATATAACAACTATACCAATAGATCCTAAAAATCAATTCCCAAACCCTAGAATACTCACATTAGACCAAAATCCATCCCTAAAATCTCATTGGAGAAAGTAAAAAAGAGTTACCCGAATAAGTGGTATCATTAGTCATCTTGCTCTTTTATTTTATTTTCCATTAATACCACTAAATTAATATTATTAACTTAATAAATAATAAAATATTAATCCTAAATATACACGAATATTTTTATGATATGATTTATACTTATAGTTACACAAACATTCATATAATGGTTAACGAACACACAATTATAGTCTATGGTGAACTACCCCTCACTAAATGATGTAGTTCATTTTTCATTCATCATAATTAATAGATGGGAATTATGATAGAAACAATATATATATATATATATATATTATTAATTTTATTTTGATTCTATAATTATTTTTTGACCCATATATTTATACATTATATTTTATGTGAATGTGATATCATTTTTGTGGTAGTGTGCTCCTAGCCACCACAATGTGAAGTGATAATTTGAAAAAAATGAATATTATTAGTGGTGATTTAAATATTTATTTTATTACATAAAAACATTATAGGATTTTAATTTCATAAATACCTCTCTGGATATATAAAACATCATTTTATTTAACAATTTTCCACAATTTGATAAAGTGATAATGTCATTCATGGAAATTTGGACTACCACCACATTGAAGCATGGTGATTCATTTTACAACACAATTATTTTAAATATTTGTAAATATTATTAAATAATATGGTATATATGATTTAATTATCATTATGTAAAGATAAATTTTTAATTACCTTCATTCCAGAATGATCATTGAAGAATGAGAATGTTACTCATGTGTACGAACAACCTACCATCACAATTACAATAACATTGGTTCATTTTTCATAACTGTAAGATTTTATTTGTTCTAAAAGTGTAATTTATCTATAGATATTATAATTATTTAATGTTTATTATTATAGTTATGTTCAAATAATAATGCTGTCAAACATAGCTGACCAAACAATTTTTTTTGACACATAATCTGTAGATGGTCTAAACACTATCATAAACGTAATTGTCTTTTTACATGTATTCAATAGTGAAATATATGAAATAAAATTAGTGGTAAACTTTAAAAATGATTTTAATAATTTCAACAACTATTTTTTGTTTATTTTTATCTAAGTTAATGATACACATTACATGTTGGGGCCAATTTAGGGGATTTTGTCTCAAATTCATTTCATTGAGGTATTTTTTTATTACATACAACATTATTATATTATATGGTATATATAATTCCCCTTTTACATTATATATATATATTTTATTTATTCTAATGTTATTTATTGTTTTAATATTACTTGGGGATTATGATTTAAATACTAAATATGGTATGGGACACATTGAATATTTAAATACTTAATTTCATAATCATTTCTCAATGACCATATTCTTGAAATTATTTTTCATATTTACATATATGGATATAAAAGTGTTATAATGGGAATCTAATGAATATTTTTATTTTCATTCTAATAATTTAAAAAATGAAACTTTTTTCATTATTTGTAATGATCTATTTGATGATAGACAAAAGGAATGTCATATTATCAGCATATATGATGCTAATTATTATTCAACCATCGTGGGAATTATATTATTTTACGATTACATTTTATGATTACATGTTTTCACAAACAAAAAAGTATTTTTAGGTTCATTTTTATTCAATAGTTATTTTTAAAATAGAAATATTAGTCAATTTTCATTAAAACTATTATCCTGATTGAATACTATATATCACTGAAAGGTAAAAAACTATATTTTATATCTTATTAAATTATATTTATAATTTCACAGTAAATGAGTGGTTCTTTAATAAATCCAAAATGGGAATTTCTTCAATTAACTAATGATGGGTGGGTCTATGATTTTCATACAATATATTGGATTTGTAAGATGTCGGTATGGATATTCTATTTAGAAGAGTGACTTGTATGGAATCCAACCATATGGTTCTTCTATTTATATGAAGGATAAGTGTAACTATGTTTTAGGATGAATTTATGTATTATATTTTCATGTTATGGGATTTATGGTAGTCTTACTATTTAAAAAATGCATTAAATGAACATATTATGAAATTAAATTGTTTACTATTTATTAGTGTGAAAATTATTTCATTAAGTTAATGTTTTGATATTTTTGTAATGTTTATAAATGGACTAATGGTTTTATTATTTTCATGACCCTTAATGAGCCTAAAATGATCATCTCAAATATAATAATGTTTTTCATAGGACTTAAGGATGAGTAATATATTGAAATAATTCTTGTTGATATTAATTAATAGTTTTTTTAAAATTGACCTTGTTATATTTTTTTAAAAAAATTCATCGTAGGGAAAATGGTTACCGATAAAAAGTGTCTAATTTTTTGGTGTTTTTTTATGTTTGAGTTATGGAATAATAATCTAAAATAGTAATTCTAAAACTCTTCACAATGTTAAATAATTTAAAATTAATTACTTAAAAAAAGATTATGTGATGGTTTAAGGCCATATCCTTATAGTTTGTACAATTGGAGAGGTTTATAAAATATTATTCTATAGATAAACATTTGTAGAATTTCATATGAATAATTTACCTTATTATAATATAATAATGATATATAATTTTAATATTACCATGTTTCTTCATCTAAAATATTTTTTTTTCATAAATGTTTTCGGTAGAGGAAACAATTATGAAATTGTTGGTAGGAAATATTTGGACAAATATAATTCTAATTTAGAATAATGAGATTCTATGAATCATAAATGAGAAATTTTTTATTGTGAAATCTATTTTAACTCATGCAATTAATATTTTTTAAGTCCATGTAAGATATAAACCGTGTATACCACAGTGGAACATCATAATAGTGGATCATTTAATTGGGAAACATCCATCACCATTCAGAGGAAATTTTAACCTCGTGGTAGTTGAAGGATGAAATAGACGCCAAGATAATATATTTGAGGTCATGGGTTGAATAAGTCATCAAAAGGTAGCTCATTAAAATTTTCAATTTGGTGGTGAAGTCAATCAACGATGGTAAATTTATAATAATATCATGGAATGTAAAGACATTGATTCGATGTAATTAGATTAATTTAAGAATATTTTGTGAGAAATATTTTCCTATAGATTTTCATCATTGGTTGGAAATACAATTTTTTTAATTAAGACGAAAGGATTAAATTTTTTGAACTACATATGAATAAAAATTCAATCTATTGGTGAGGCTTATTACATATTTTATCATATATAATGATATCATAATAAATCAGTTTTACTCTTGG
The DNA here is from genome assembly GCA_963277665.1 of Viscum album. Lineage (NCBI taxonomy): Eukaryota > Viridiplantae > Streptophyta > Magnoliopsida > Santalales > Viscaceae > Viscum > Viscum album. Next base: position 1,570,561,947 of record OY728121.1, on the reverse strand, counting down.
GTAGTGATATGTTATGAATGGGAATTATCTTCTCATGAGTTAAATAGAAATGATATTATTTTATTCAATGAGAAGTTATAAATGTATTTTTTTAAGAAAATGTGTCCCATGAGAACAAGAAAAAGAATATGTCTAGTGGGTATGAAATGGGAATGCATTGATTAAATACTACTTTATGTAAGAAAACCAAATTCACACTTTGTGAGAAGTTTTGTAAAATGAATATCAGATAATTTATTTCAATGTATGCTTAGAGATTATGATGTCATATGATTGTTATTTTGTTTTGTGACTCAAATTAAAATGATCAGAAAAATAATGAAAATCTTGAAATAAGATTTTTATGTTTCTATGAGTCAATCCATTATATAAATATGTGTTGAAAGTTGATTACCCAATGGGAAAACCACCAATATTGGAAGAAAATTAATGTCAAAAAATATTTTCCTACAACTGAAGATGATGGTGGGATATCAAATTATGTGGTGACAGGTAAGTCACAAGTTTATTCATATTCCAAAAATACTCAATATGATGACAAATCAACACATTCAAACATTTATTAGAAATTTTATAAAATAGGATAGAAATCCCCAAGAATGTTAGATAAAACCATTGGTAAAACATTTCAGTTGAAGTATTAAATAAGTCTCAAATTATTGAAATCTACCTATTATCATTCGTGTGATTTTCTATCCTACAAATCTTATTAAACCTATCATTGTTTATTTTTATAAAAGTTTCGTTATGGATAAGTTTTTAGTTTATCATTTTACAATTGATATCAATGAAAATAATGATTTATTAAATTATTCCATACATTTTATTACAGAAATAGATGTTGATTTTTTTTATTATGGATTTTAATGTTATCTAGATCATTTTAATGAAATTAAATAAATAGTTTTGATTAGTTAAATCAATGTAATGAATGAATTTATGGATGTTTTTTCAAATGAATTTTATGGTGTTCCTCATTATCTAGTAGTGGAATTTATTATATAATTTTTTTTTGATTCTATGCTTATTTTTAAAACCCCTTATTGAATGGGTCATGTACATATTTTTCAATTGAAGACCCAAGTGAAATAATTTATTAATTAAGGATTCATTCGACCTAACACATACCCATGGGTGATCCTATTTGATTTGATAAAAATTATTTAAGGTTCCATGAAACTTATAAATTATTATATATCCTTAAATAAAGTTTCATTAATATATAAATTCTAATTTCCTAATAGAAATGATTTGTTTAAACTACAATGTGGATCCAAATTTTTTAAAATGATTTATGTGAGGTATGGGTACTATTAGGAGAAGGTAAAGTTGGATGAAATTATAAAGATAGTGTATTGGATGAGATGTTCTATTTTTAAATTTTTAGTTATAGTCATTCATATTTCTAATATACCAAAGGGATTTATGTATCATATGAATATTGTCCTCCATCAGTTTTTGGATTATTTATTGAATTTGGGCATATGTGATATTTTTTATATTCAAATAGACATGATAAACATGAAAATAACATAATTTATGTTTTTAAATTTATAAATTAAAATAAACTATATGATATGTTTTTATGAAGTTAATTTTATATTAATAAAATATCCATCTAAGGACATATTTTTTCTAAATATAGAATAACTAATGACCATTATAAAATATATGTTTTGAATAGTGGATAATACATACCAATGTACCCATAATTTTTATCCTTCATGAATTAGTGGGTTATTATTGAAGGGATTTTTAAATAATTTCTTTTTTATCTATCACAAAAACTATATAAACATTAAATGGATTTAGATTCATCTGGGTGGAATACTGTGATTTTTATTTTCATGAATAGAAAATAAGGCTGGTCAGTGCTAATGTTTTGAAAATACGTTCTTGAAATGGTTAATTATTCATCTACATTGATCAATAATTAAAATGAATTTGTTCTACCTTCATGAAAAATGAAAAGTTATTTTGTTATTCATCATGTTGGGGGTAACATATGAGATAAAGTACACTACATGGGATTTGAGGTTAACTGCTTCGTTTTAATCAGTATTAATTCATTGGAATAATTTTTATGAAATGAAATGTAAAATATATTATGATAACAAGAGTTATAATTATATATTCACTTAGAAATAGTTGAAAATGAGACATGAAATATGGATGGAACATTAAATAGATTATGACAGCTTGATTCATTATCATCCTGAAAAATAAAACAACGTGCGTGATGCATTGAGTAGATAATGTAATGAAACATAAACACTATTAAATTTAGTATGTGACCCTTTGGTTAATGTTAATTGAAATTTTTTCCCTCATATTGTGAATGTAGTGAAATGATTTGTCTCATTTTTTGTTTCAATGTAGTCAACAATGTGGAAAAAAATAAAATTACCACTCAGAAGGTGGATCAATCATTGCATGAAAATTTAGAATCTATTATGAATGCTTATCTTCTGGATTTTAATATCCATTAATAGTATTATAGATTATTTGGGAAAATTATATTTTGGGAATTGTGATTCAAAATTGAGGAATGTTTTTTATATGTGTCTCTTGGTTCACCATGTGTGGTTCATTTGGATAACACTATGATGTAAAAATAACGTCGGGTGTATTGTTGAGGGTATGGAATTAAAGGATACAATATTGAATATACTGTGAAGTTTTTGAGAATCTAACAGGTTATATGTGAGATATAGTTACTATGGAGATGCAAAATCCTTTTCATTTTATAGAGTGGATAGGGGAGAATATATCAATGGATTTCATTATGGGGTTGCAAATGACATATTATTTTAGTAATACGAGTTTGTTCTTATTGCTAAATTTACAAAATATTCACATTTCATTAACATTAAATGTATAATGACATTATGTCAATAATATATAAATTACATAAAAGATATTATGAGGTTACATGGATTTCATCTCTCTACTGTATCTGGTTGTGAACCCCATTAGCCATCCATTTTTTAAAAGACTTCAGAAGTCAATGAGTAATGAATTATAATTTAGTGCAACCTTTCATCCTCAATCCATTCTACATTCTAACTTGTCGATTCAATCATTTTATGATATGATTAATTTTAGATCAATGGATTACTAGGTGACTTGGGATCTACATCATTAATTAGTATATTTTTCTTACAATAACACTTTTCATTATTGTATATAGATTTAGATATTAGACAAATTATATGGAAATTGACATCAAAAAATGGATTTTTAGGATGATTTATATAAAAGGATGTTATGGTGAAAAGAGTTTATAGAGTACACAATAGGGAATGGTCAGATGAATTAGGGACACATGATTACATCAATGAGATAGAGGATGTTTTCGTGTATAATTGGAGAAAAGAACATTCTATTGAGTTAACTGATCATATCTTTTGAAAATAAATCGATGGAAAAGTGTCATGTATTTTGTTACAAAGTGGAAGCAGAGTCCATGACTCATTATACCCTATGAAATCCTAGAAAATATAGGAACATTTTACCAAATATTATCCTTAACTCTAATTCTGTGTATGGTAAATAATGTATTTCATGTTTCAATGTTATAGAATTATGTACAATAATCATCTCACATTTCAAGACCTAGTGTAGTTCATATGTTAAAAAAGTTTTATTATGTGGAAAATGAGTTCAGATTCTAGATAATAGAGACATTGAGTTATAGAAATAGGTAATTCACCAGGTAATTTTTTATTGAATAATCCAAATGGTTGAATATGAATCAAGATAATTTGAAAATTATATGAGGGGAATATATCCCCTCATATTCGGTATGAGAATAAAATAATGATGAGGAAATTTTCTGAATGGGCTAGGATGTAATATACCAGGTAATGATATAATAATTATTTTGAAATTATATAATATTAATGAACATGATACTAATATTACATCAAAATATACTATCTCCCTAATCGAGTATAATAAATGAAATAATGAGTTTCTTCCTAATATATTGTGTCATGCATTACCGAGTTATACTAAATGATAATATTTTGTTAATATTAATATTTTAAGTTGTAGATATAACATATGCACTATATTTTTAGGAATTAAAATGGAAAAATATTTTATGATTACACATGTTTATAATTTTGTTACATTCAACCAGTAAATATTATAGTCCTATAATAAAAATAAATCCAATTTTTTTCATAAAAAACTATATATTTTTTAAAGGTATTTTTAACACATTATAATGGAGAACCAAATTTTAATATAATTTTTGAATATTTAAATAATTTTATTTTAAAAAATATACTCATTTTTTGAAATTTAAATATAAAATCTTATTTGGTTAAATTTTTTATATTTTTATGATATCATTAATATTTCATTGAATAATTGATTTTGTACAATTTTAATGAAAGATGACCATTTATCCAATTTATTTATATTATTAACTATTTTTAAATTAGATTTAAGGTATAAATAGAAATTTTTAATATTATTTAAAACAATTTAGGTAATTGAAATAAATTTCACTATGAAAATGGATATAAAAAATGAAAATTTTATACTATTTTTACATTAAAAAACAGCATAATCATTTCATCTGCTGGATTGAATTAAAAATAATTTATACCACTTCTAGAATGGTTATATGGAAAAATCTAATAAATATTTTATTAATATTAATTTATAATGTATTATTAGTTTATATTAGTTTGTTATATAAAATATTATAGAATGTGATTACCATTAATTTTAATGACCACGAGAAAAATTAGCTTATTTATATAACACCGTTACTCAAGGTCTTTTATTCTATTCTCTGTCTCACCTACCTAAACTATTTTTATTCCATGATTGTATAATAAAAAATGTAACAAAATAATATTATAATATTTTTATGATAATATTTAGACCATAACATACACAATCATAAATCCAATGAGTTACAAAATTACAGTTCTTCGGTACGGTGAACCACTTCCTCATGAAACAACATTGTTATGTTTACCTTTAATACCATTCATGGTTGGGAATAAATGGGGGAAATATGGATATATATTATATATATGATATTTATTATTATTTTTACTTCTTTAGTTATTTTATATAACAAACATTTATACATTCTATTTTGTTTAAATACTATAACATCGTTAGTGAAGTGTTGACAAACACATCCTCAAAGAAATGTGATATGTTCACACACTATATAAAATGTATTATTTATGTGTTTAATTTAACATATATTTCATACATAACTACTATATGAATTCTATTAAATAATTACATTGTTTAAAATATAAATCATTATTTTATTTTAAATTTATCCACACACTAAAAAAAAGTGATAACGTCATTTCTGGATGTGTTGACTACAACTGCCTCAATTCTAGGTTATTCATTTAACATCACTTGAAACATTTATATATAATTATATATAATTTAAATAATATTTTATATATTATAGGATGATATATTTGTAAATATAAATTCATAGATAACATCTTTCCATAATGATCATTGAAAATGAGAATGTTACACATATGTATGAACGACCTACTATCTCCAAGATTGCAACATTTGTTCATTTTTGAAAAAAATATTTCATGATTGGTTTGATAAGTGTAATTTATTTATAGATATTATAATTTTATTTTTTATTATTTTTTATATGTTCATATATGAAAACTTTTATACCTATTTGACCTAGTAATGTCATTTTTACATATAAACCTAATGTTGTCAAAACACCCGACATAAACATACCTTATTATTAATTGATTAAAACATTGTATTAAGTGAAATAAAATAAATAAGACACCTAAAAAAAGTTAACCATAAATATTATAATTAATATATGTTCATTATGTTAGAAAGTAAATAAACAAAAGTCATGTAAAATGTACATTTTTGGATTTTGTCTGAATATTAATCATTGAGACATTTCTCTATAATATGAAACATTATACTTTTATATATTTTATATACATCTAATTTGACATTATATATCTATATTTTATTTAAAATCATATGATGTAATGTTTTATTTAAATTTAATCATTTTTAGGGATTCTGATTTAAATTTTTTAAAGATGTATTGTACAATTTGAATGTTTAATGACTTAATTTTATAATCTTTTTACCATGGAAAAATATTGAAAATATATTATATTTTTATTTATATGGATATAAAAGGGTTATAATGGAATTTTATTTATATTTTTAATTTCATTCAATTTTTCATGAAAAAAAATTCTTTTTACCTGCCTTATAAATATAATTATGACAAATGACAAAAATGAATGATCTATTATTGACGTACATAACAATGATTATTTATTCACAACATTGGAATTTTCTTATTTTAATTTTCCATTAAATAATACAATTATTTACTATTTTAAAATCTTTTATTTCCTTTTTTGATATTCTATTATTCTAAATGGGATTATTAAATGGATTGATTATTCTAATAAATTGATTGTTTTCTAGTTATTGAAAATGAAATTCCTGAGTGAATTGTTTACAGTTTAAATACATTATGGAATATGATCATATAATTATAATATTACATTTAATGGGTGGATCCATAATAAACCAGTGATGTGTAGTTCTTCAATTAACCAATGATGGTTGGGTCGATGATATCCATCCAATACATTGCAAATGGAAGTAATCTGTATGGATATTAAATTTGTAATATTGACAAGTATAAAAGTTGACCATATGGTTATTATATTTTTATGAGTTACACGTATAAAATTTTTACAAAGTATCATTACATGTTTTCTATTCCTGTTATGTGTTTTACAGTAATCAAGTGATTATAAATGAAATGTTAAATTATCTAATTATCAATGAATAAAAATGTACTACATATCACGATGAAAAATATTTCGTTATGTTAATGTTTTCTTGATGTGTATTAGAAAAATATATAATGTTTTATTTTTTAGAGATCACAATTTTGGAAAAAATGAGTACTGATTGGATGAGTCTACAATATATTTTATGGTTTTATCATGTGTGGGTTATGGCATTATTCTCTAATTCCCAATTCATGAAATGATCCTCAATGTCAGAGAAATTAAAAATCAAGACATAATTAAATATTTTTTAATAATTTATATCTGAGTTCTTGTATCAAGGTTCATTATATCATATAATACTTTTTTATTTTTTTAAATATGGGATACAACAACTACACTCGCGTGTATGGTAAATTATCACTTAAGGAAGTGATGTTATTTATTATTTCTTTAATATTTAATTAGTATGTAACATATAAAAATAAAAATAATATGTGTGAAAAAAATGGAATAATAATGATGTAAATGAAATAATTATCTTTCATAAAATAAATTATATCATTTTTATTCATACCTTTTGAACCACTGAAAAATTGAAATCATTGTTCTTGTACATGTACTCTACCATCTCCATGAAGCGGTGCAACTATATTTTTATGACTACACCATTTGAATGATGAATATCTCAAAAATTAATGTACTAATTTGGTATATATTAGATTATAATAATACAAATAATTTAAAATATTACTTATCTACTTCATATAATGATTGTTAGAAAATGAAATTATTACTATCACATTTGTTGAGACAATAATCCCCATTATCCTATCATAAAAAATTTATAAAAAAGCATTCATTATTGGTTTTAGATATATAATTTATCTTTAAATACTATGACTATGTAATGATTTTTATTTAATAATTTTAAAATAATGACCTTTATAATCATAGTGAACCTACTGTTGAATCAATAAGGTTTTCCTAATGGATTTTCCATTCCTTCATACATGGGGTGAGATTGTAGAGTCAATAAATATTCCTTATGACTTTACCATTCCTTGTTGTTTTGAGAATCCCAAACCCCTTATCTTAAGGAAAATATCATTCTACCCTATGTTTTAGTTTCATCAGGAAAATTTTCCTTCCCCAAGAAAATTTATCCTTACCCTGTTTTTCACTGATCATTATTTTTTCTAAGTATAATATTATGTTTAGTATCCAAAACTTCAGAATATTATAATACTTTGTTATAGAGAATTTTGTTTTCAGGATCAGAATGTAGGTTCTGAGTTCTCTGAATTCAGGCTCCTAACTCTTATGAGTTTTGACTTTGAGTTTTCTGAGTATTGACCCCGAGTTTTCTGAGTTCTGACTCTATGTTCTCTAAATTCAGACTCTGAACTCTTCTGAGTTCTGAGTCCGATATCTCTGAATTTAGACTCTGAACCCTTATGAGGAGAGACTCCAAACTCTTATGAGTACAGACTCTTAACTATTATAGGGACTGACTTCGTACTCTTATGAGGACTGACTCCGATCTCTCAGAATTCAGACTCCGAAATCATGTGAATACAAACTCCAAATACTCTTTAAATTCAGATTCTGGAATTATATATAATATAATTTTCGAATTCCTCCGAAAACAGAACCGAATATCCTTGTATTATAGATACTGAATTTATTTTTTGTTAGACTCCAAATATTTATTTTCTTACATTCTGAATATTTGATTTTGTTTGTGTAACCATATTTTTTCTTAAACTTGTCTGTATTATAAAACAATTTCATGCATTCTGTTACTAACTAACCATTGATTGAGTGACATGTGTATAGTTCCCTCTGAAATTCAAGGAAAAATATGATTGTTGGAGGAGGGAGCCGACCGTTGAAGCTGTGCATATAAATAGGAGCTCATTTGAAAGAGCTCAAAACAGACTTTAACATTTTCCAGACACTACTTTCATGTTGTTGAAGTGATTTCTAGAAATAGAATATCATACAAACACTAAAACATCTTTAATAATGTTTGAACGACTTGTTCCAACTTTTCTTCGTGCATATTTTCTTTGTGCAGTGGTGCGATTTCATTGAAATCAGGGAATTTGGGTTGTAAAGTCAGAGGTGCCAATTTCTGTACAAATCGAGGGCATGCAGGGATATTAAGACAGATACCGATCATCAGATTGTGTAATTACATAGGTTTGGGTAAGACAAACATTCTTGAAATTATAAAACAAGGGACCTTTTATCCAGGGTTCTTGGATACCCTTCTCTTTCTGTTAAAATAGTTACTACTTGTTAACTATAGTGTTTCAATTTTGATTCCAACCGTACTTTTTATTGGTGAGTTATGTATTACTTTCTTATACTTCATTAATATTTTACACTAATTAAATAGGATTATATTTTCTTTAAGGAAGAATATTTGTGGCTGTAACATTTTGCTATGTTTCATTTCCAGAATAACTTTTCCGGAATCAATCAAATTAGTAGAACATAGAGCTGTTGTGAATGTTTTTTATACAAAATTTCATTAAGGGTTATTAAAGTATACAATTAACCCCCTCTTGTATATTGAGTATATGTATCTTAGCTTGATACTACAATATGTATCATATCTATCATATTATCGATCTAATAATTGGTATCAGAGGAGGTGACCTTGAATTCTGAACCAATCTATCAATTGTCTTTAGAGTTTTGGTTAAATATGAAATATTCTCACAATTAGATTCAGAAGAGAAATATTCTTCTTCATTTTTTTGGAATCCAATTTTCGGACTCATAAAGTCAAAATTAAATTTTTTTTCTTAGATATACTTTAGTTCTATTTTCCTTACTTTGTATATTTTCACTTTTTTACGAACTTTTATTACTAACATGTTTGTGTTCCAGGAATTTCATTAAGATGGATGGTTTAAATTTTGGCTCTATCAACAATCTAAATCATTACATACATCCTATATTTTTATGGAAATGATTATAAGTACTAGAGAGATAGGATGATGGCTTTCGTTATTTACACTGGAGTTGATAACCACCTAATGCTGACATGAGACTTTAAAATTCCGAATAAGGAATTGAGAACTTTTACTAATGAGGAGAAATCAGAATATCAAGAAAATTTCAGAGACAGAAATACATTAATATGTTCCATGACTTCGAACATCTATAGTCAAATATCTTCATGTGAAGCAGCAAACAATATCTAGAAAAAACATGAAGTTACACATTTTGGTACTTCTAAGGTCATAGAGACAAGAAGAGCTATTATGAGAGCTGAATACTATGGCTTTAACATTCCTTATGAGGAACTTGTATGAAAAGTTCAGTAAAGGGTTATGACTATCGTTAATATCTTACAGTCTGTAGGAGAAAATATTTTGGATGATGAGAACCTTGTAGATATGATCATAGACATCATGCCAAATAAGTGGGAGTCCAAGAAGACAATAATTGATGAGAACATGAATTTTACCCATAATTCCTTAGATGAGTAGTTTGGAACTCTTGTTTAGCATGAGACTAAAATGAAGATAGATTCTGATAATGTTAAATAGAAGAATGGTAATGGAATAGTTTATTTTAAAACTACATATAAACATATGAATGCCAAGACTCCAGACATATTAACTAGATCAATGTCAATTAAAGCTACTATTAAGTCAGAATCTAGTGATATTGAAAAGTCTGAGAATGAATTTTCTAATCCTTCTCGGTGAATGAACAAGATAGTAGCTGAGAAGAACTATCAGAATAAGTACAAGAAGAGAGACTACAAAGATATGTAAGATAGGGATGTTACCTTTTATGAATGTAGAACAATAGTTCATATCAAACCTTATTTCCTAGTATTTAAAAAGAAGGCAAAGAAGAAAAGGAATTCAGAAACAGACAAGAAGATGTTCTATCAGTCAAAGAACATGAAATGTCTCAATGAAAATGAAACATGGAGTGCTAGCTGTTGAGACTCTTCAGGAGTGAATCTTCTTAATATGAATCATCAGCACAGAAAAATATTATATTAATTACTACTACTTCTTTACAAAATACATGTCTAATGTCCAAGGTACACTCTACCAAGGCTTTAAAAATATATCTCTTGAAAAAAATTTCTTTTCTGGAGATATTACATCTAATGAAGATACTTCATCATTAGATAATGAGGAAATACCATCTTATGAATATGTATCTAGATTTTCCAAGTTTATAGAATTAAAAAATTTCAAAATTTCTAAGAAATTGGAAAAGGAAAATACTATAGAATAAGTTCTTACAAAAGAGATTTCAGACCTCTCTAGAGATCTTGGAGATAAGGTTGAGCTTTTAGAAAAAAATTCTAATGACAATACAGAAGTAAATTATTAAAAAGAAAAACATTCTATATATCATAAGAATTCTATTTTAAAAATAAATGTTTTTGATGAAAAATTTAATTGTAAATAAATTATTCCTGAGGATAAGAATTTTGTCATTAGACTAAAATCCAAAATTTATTCCCTTAAGAATCTTCTTGTAATCTTTACATCGAGTATGGAATATTTTGGCAATATGTATTCTCATATTAAACCTCAAGGAAATTCTACTAGAGTAGGTCGTACTCACTAAAACCCTATTTTTAAAAACAACTATTTCATTCCATCCAGATCCCCTTTTTGTACTAAATGTCAAAGTGGTGGGCATTGGAAGAAAAAGTTCTCATTTAATAATGTTCAATATCTTTGTGTTCATAATGCTTATATTTCTAAAAAAATGTGGATACCAAAACTTTTGTTGTCTAACAATTCCAGATCCAAGGAAGTTCGGATTCCGAAAGTGTAACTATCTTCTTTTCAAAAAAAAATAAAGAAGATAACAACAGAAACACTTTGTACATGGATTCTGGATGTTCCAAGCATATGTCAGTTAATAAAAAAAATTGAGATGATTTTCAAGACGAAAGGAGGAAAATTAATGTCCAGAGATAATTCTAAAAGAGAAATTATTGGTTTAGGTAACTTCGTTCTTCTTGGAAAAACTTTTATTTCAAATGTTATATTTGTTAAGGGTTTTAAGAAGAAGCTCATTTGCATAAGTCAATTATGTGATGAAGGTTACCTTGTGAGTTTTTGAAATGACAAGTGCTTATTACACAATTCCATGGAAGATATTATTCGTTCTACATATATGCAAGAGAATGATTACACACAGAACTTAGAAGACATTAAGAGGCATGATATACCTTTCCTAAGTGCAATGGAAGATCATTCTTGGTCATGGCATCAAAGTATAGGTCACTGTAAGATTAGGAACCTATGTAAAGTCTCTATGAAAGGACTAGTTAACAATATACCAGATCTTAGATTTGATTATTCAAATGTTTGTGATCCTTATGAATATGTGAAGAAACATAAATCATGTTTTAAATCAGTCGTTGAAGTCTAAACCAATGATAAATTATAGTGGGTGCATATGGATCTTTTTTGGTCCAACAAAAACTGGAAGCATTGGAGGCAAATATTATGTATTTTTCTTAGTTGATGATTACACTTGATTTACGTGGGTCTATTTTATTGAAAATAAATCTGATGCTTTTTCTTATTTCAAAATATTTAGATCCCACGTTAAATATGTGAAAAACCTTCCATTAATAACTATTCATAGTGATCATGGACGAGAATTTCAAAATTATGATTTTGAATCTTTTTGTAGTAGAAAAGGCTTTACTCATAACGTCTCAGCACCCATAACACCTCAAAAAAACAGTGTTATTGAAAGAAGAAATGGAATTCAACAAGAGATAACAAGAACAATGTTGAGTGAGTATTCTGTAGCAAAACATTTTTGAGTTGAAGTTGTTAGTACTGCTTGTTATACTCGAAATCATGTTTTGATTAGACCATTTCTTAATTAAACTCCATATGAATAATGGAACAGTAGATAACCTAGACTTTCCTACATAATGGTTTTTGGTTTCAATGTATTCATTTTGAATAATAAATAAAACTAAAACAAATTTGCAACAAAATATGATTAATGAATTTTCATATGCTACTCCACAACTTCTAAGGCCTATAGTTTTTTCAATAGAAACACTTGTACTATTGAAGAAACAACACAAGTCAAATTTAATGAAACTGATCCCTTTGTTTTTAAACAACCCCAACCTACATCTTTAGATGTGTTACCAAAAACTGATTATCAACCTTTGTTAGAAGATCCTTCTGATAAGGAAAATTTATAAAAAGTTACTTCTAAAGCATTTACCCTAGAAGATTTCTAACACTATGTTGATGAAAAAGTTTTAAAAAACCCAAATTAGTTGTTTCTTATGAATTATCCCAGTGATAGTATCATTGGGGATGTAAATAAACCCGTAGGAACTAGATGTTATTTAAGGAAAGAAGTAGAACATCTTTCATTTTTTCCTAATTAGAACCAAAAATCACTAATTAAGCTTTAGGTGACGATGATTGGATAAAATATATGCAAGATGAACTAAATGAATTCAAAATAAATAAATTCTGGACCTTGGTTGAAAGACATTAGGAAACATCTATTATTATAGTAAAATAGTTCCTCAAAAAGAAGTGTGATGAAAATGAAATCATAGTAATAAATAAATCTAGATTGGTTAGTAATGTATATAATCAATAAGAAGGAATAGAATAACAAGAAACCAATGCTCCAGTAGAAAGACTTGAATCTATTCGTATTTTACATTTCATTGCAGCATTCTTCAATTTCAAACCTTTCCAAATGGATCTTAAATGTTTTTTTCCTTAATGGTTATATTCAGTAGGACGTTTTTGTTTTGAAAAACCTCATCTATTTGAAGATACAAAACATTCTGAACATGTTTATAAACATACCAATGCTTTTTATGGACTTAAATAAAATCCTTGAGCTTGTTATGATATACTTACAAGATTTTTTCTTCAAAATAATTACGTTAAAGGAAATGAAGATCTAACCCTATTTATAAAGAAAGATAAGAAAAATGTTTTTATTGTAAAATTTATGTTGATGAAATTATATTTGGTTCAACTAAGTAATCAATTACTGATATTATTGAGTATTTAATGAAATCTATGTTTGAAATGAGTATGATGGGTGAGTTAACATTTATCCTTGGTTTTCAAATTTCTCAAAAACCAGAAGGAATTTATATACCCCAAAACATGTATATTAAAGATCTTCTTAAAAAGTATGGATATGACAAAAACTAAGAGTAATAGTACTCCCATTGGTACCTCAAATTCACTTGATCTTCATGAAGCTTGAAAACCAATAGATCATTCTTCTTTTAGAGGTTCTATTGGAACCGTACATTACATGACAGCTAGTCATCTAGACATAATTTTTTCTATATGCTTATGTATAAGATATCAATAAAATCCTAAGGAATCTCATTTAATGGAAGTGAAAAGAATTTTTTCGCTACATAAATGGAACCATGGATTTAAGACTCTTTTATACTTCTGGAAATGATTTTGTTCTAAAATTTTTTCTGATGTTGACTTTGGTGGATATAGAATGGATAGAAAAAGTATATTCGGAACATGTCATTTCATAGGAGATTCATTAGATTCTTGGTCATGTAAGAAACATCACTCAGTAGCACATTCCACTGCTGAAGATGAATATGTAGCAGCTGGAAGTTGTGGTGCTCAAGTGTTGTGGATGAAACACACACTCACATACTATGGTATGAGTTTTACCAAAACACAAATTTTGTGTGATAATACTAGTTCCATTGCACTTAGTAAAAACCCTGCATAACACTCTCATGAAAATCACATACATATTAGGCATCACTTTCTTAGGGATCACACACTAAAAGGAGATATCATTCTTCAATTTATCAGAACACAAGATCAACATGCTGATATTTTCACATAATCATCACCCTCCAATATATTTGAATACTTTAAACAGATCTTATGAATGATAACCAGAAGGAAATTTTTCTCATTAACTCTCTATTGAAACCAATCTCCTTAGTGTAATAAACTACTTTTCATAGGTGTAGTACATTTTCTTGTTAGATCAAAATAAATTTCTAATAAAAATTTTCGTAATCAATATTTTTGTAAGGAAGATTTTCGTAATCTAAATTTTTGTGATGATGATTTTCATACTTAAAATTTTCGTAATGAATATTTTTGTATTAAAAATTTTTGTAACGTAGATTTTCGTTTTCAAATATTATTTTATAATAAAATTTTTGGAATCTAATGTTCATCAAGAAAATTTTTCATCAATACGAATAATCTTCCGGATCATCCAAAAGGTATGATTCCTTTCATACGTTTTCATAATCATCATTTACATGCTGGTATTTTCATTTGGTTATAAATATTTTTCGGATGATATTTTCCTTAAATCCGAATGATTTTTTCTTTAAAAACCTCAAAATATCTTATCCTTCCAAGACTTCCATGCAATAACCATATCAACTGCCAGATCTGATCAGAAATATTTTCATCCATTGGATTGAGTTTGGAAGATGAAATGTCGCATCAATCGCCTATATAAAGGACCCCCTGATGGTTGTCCCACATCGATCTCATGCTCTCGTGTGCTGATGCTTTTCCACTCTACATTATACTGTTCCAAACATCTCATAGTTTTCTCAAATCTGAATGTCTGTAGAAGAATCATCTCAGAATGATCTGTCTACGGTCATGTGAATTTCATAGTGACATGTATATAGTGAAAGGATGGTGAATCCAAACATATTTAGCAAATATGATTCTATAATCTCGAATAATATCAAACATAATGGATGGGAGAGTGAATTCATATCAAAGCCAGGGGCTCAAAATTTGATGTATCCGAATGTGCTTGTTGAGTTTTAAGAATCGGTCAGTTTTTTAAGGAAGAAGGTAGAGAGTAGTTTTCCTTTATGAGCTATGGTAATACTTATGCTCTTTTTTATACAATGGAATTTTTCATGGTTGGAATTCCATATGAAGGAGAACCCATGTTCATTTACCTCAAGTTGCTGGATGTCAAAGGATGTTTTGTTAAGGTGAAATCCAGGGAGTGCCTTGGTCTTACTGATGTCAAGACTCAGATTATTTCTCATCTCTATACAAATAATCAGATCCTTGAATTATGGGTTCATGGGTTTATCATTCCGAGAAAAGGTGACAAGGACTCCTTGAATAAGCGTGATATGTACATTCTATATTTTCTGGTGAACCTAATAAAGGTTAATTTGGTTAAGCATATTCTGATTACGATCTTGAATATCAAGAATGGAAATCTGAAGGCCCAGATTGTCATGTACCCAACCATTCTTTCTTAGTTGATTTTTAGGTGTCTAGAATCTTTCAAGATTCTGTGAAGTTCGATACCTATAAATTGAAAAGTCATGCTAGTTATGGATAATAACCTGAAGATAATGAACATTGGTTTTCTTATGGACTCAGGAGAATTTTATGACCTAACAGAGGCAGCAGTTGAAGCTGTTCCAAAAAATCAAGAAGTGGTTGAACCATCAAAAAAGGTCAGAAAGAAGAGGAATGTGATGGAAGTGAAAAAATAAGAAAAAATCGCAAAAGCAATGGAAGATCAATCTGCACCTCCGAAACCTAAGAAGAAAAAAGCTTATCAATATGAGGTGGTAGCAAGGTGGAGAGATGATAAGAAAAATCGGAAGGAAAGATAGCCATAGTTTGGCATGGATCTGACAGAAGCCAAGGATTTAAAAGAGAAGACAGATGATGAGCTTGATGAACAAGTTAAAGAAAGCAATTTATAGAAAAAGATGTCTGAGACATAGATTGGGCAATCCCATCTAAGGGATAGTGAAAAAGCTTTCGAACAAATTTCAATACCAGAATCCTTCCTGGTATAAACCTTTCCTGAGACTCCATAGAAGAAGTTCTTGATTCCAAAAAAAGACCAAGAGAAGGTAGTGGAAGAAAAAGAATCTGCCAAAGGAGTATAAGAAGAAGAGTAAAGTAGTGGAGGTACATAAGATTTGATTAATCAAGTGGAGGACATTCATGAGAAGGAAAACCAAACCAAGAAATTTACAATCTGAACTTCACAATCCGAATCATCGCAGCATGCTACTCCTGATCTAGATGACAAGGCTAATGATGAATTTAACATGTTATCTAAGGTATAAAGTTATAATCATCATTTCATTTGTCCTGAAGATGCTAAGGAAAGATCTCAGAAAGAAAAGGTAGATGAGGATAATATTGTTCAGTTGTATGATAGTGGACATGAATCACTGGATGAGGTAGTTGTTCCAAGTACTGATAAAGGTAAAAAGGTTGTTTTTGATACACCTACTAATGTAGTTTTAAAGAATAAGGAAGCTGGTGGATCTTCGAAGCGGAAACTTGTTGAGTTTGAAAAATAACCTTCACCTAACAATGTTTCAGATTCAGAATCATCGTCTCTTGTACATGATTATGTTTTTCAATCGTTGAAGAAGATTTTAGGGACTATACCGATTTTTTCAAGAATAGAATCTATATGGCAGATGCTCCAACACACACTCAATCTGATATCAGATTTATTATCCATGGTGATGGATAAGTGTATAAAACATGAGGTTGTCGTCCAAAATTAATTCATTAACTACGAATCCCATAATAGGTCCTTAATGAAAATGGTTGGCTAGTAAAAGAAGATAGTAGATGACTTGAGAGAATTTGATGAGTTCCCAGATGGTGTAACAGAGGATTTTGATATTATAGATGGTAGGATCAATGATCATAAAACCAGTTTTGATGAACAGATATATTTGGAACAAAATACACGGATTCAAGAAGTGAAGGATCTGAATGGGAAATTTTATTATGTTACCCAAAGCTGGAAGAGATAAAGGGATCTTCAAATTGAGATTGACGAAAAACTTGTCAAGCAAGAAGAAGATCTGAAGGCTCAAGAAGAGGATCTCAAGTCTCAGGAAGAATGAATCAAGGCTTTAGAGAAGAAAGCTGGGGATCAGGAATAGATTCTTAAGATAGTAGAGGAAGATCATAAGGAGCTCAAAAAGCTAAAGACTATAGTCAATAATTTGATATCGAAGGAGAAGGTAGGATAACATTTTTTCAATATGATCTTATGTAGTATTCATTTCCTTGTACAAATTCTATATAATCATAATGAAATTCGTTGGTGTTAGTTTTGTTTGGATTTGTTATAGTAATATTTCAGGTACCATAATTTATTTTATGTTCCCTAAAATTATTTTTGAAAATCACAAAAGGGGAGAAATGAAAAATAATTCTATGTAAAGAATAAATATCCCTATGTAAGAAGGAGTTTTCATTACAATGGTTTCTGTATTCATGATAATGAAAAATATCATTTCATAAATCTTGAATACGATCCTTAGAGTTATAAAGCCTAAGGGGGAGTTTGTCGAATTCATCATTCTCCATGTTTAAATGGAGATACATTTTATTTCAATGTCTAGAAAAATATTTTCTAAGACCTAATATTCTTTTTCGTAAGGATGATTGTGCTTTCGAAAAAAGGGTAGACTGTTGTGTCAATATGGTTTTCCTTATGATTTTTCATTCCATCATACATGGGGGAGATTGTTGAGTGAATATGGATTCCTTATTACATTACCATTACTTCTTGTTTTTAAAATCACAAACACCTTATCTTAATGAAAATCTCATTCTACACTATGTTTTACATTCATAAAGAAAATTTTCATTCAACAAGGAAATTTATCCATACCATGTTTTTCATTGTTCATTATTTTGTCTATGTATAAAATTTAGTTTAGTATAAAAAACCTCGGAATCATATAATATAAAGATATAGATAATTCTATTTTTAAGATCTGAATTCAGGTTCCGAGTTCTCTCAATTCAGAATCAGAACTCTTATTAGTTATGAATCCGAGTTTTTGAGTTCCGTCTCTGAGTTCTCTGAATTTAGACTCAAAACTCATCTGAGTTATAACTCAGAACTCTCTAAATTCAGACTATTAACTCATATGATGATAGACTCTGAATTCTTTTGAGGAAAGACTCCGAACTCATGTGAGGAATGACGCCGAACTCTTATGAGTACTGACTCCGAACTCTCTCAATTCAGACTCCGAATTATTGTGAATCCAGATTCCGAATTTGCATGGAATTCAGAGTCCGTAATTCAATATAATTCAAGTTCTGAATTCCATGGAAAACAAAATCTGAATATAATTTTATTATTGATACTGAATTTATTTTTGGTTAGAATACGAACATTTATTTTCTTACATACCGAATATTTTATTTTGGTTATGTTACAATATTTTTTCATACACTTGTCTCTCTTATAAAATGATTGGATGAATTCAGTTACTAAAATAACATTATTTGAGTGAAATTTTTACCAGTACCTCTGAAATTTGTGTAAAAATATTACTATTAGAGGAGGGAGTCGACTATTGAAGCAGTGCATATAAATAAGATCTTATTTGAATGAGCTCGAAACGAACACTGACTTTTGGAAGAACCTTCTTACATGATGTCGAAGTGATTTCTAGAGAGAGGGTCTCTTATAAACTCTTAGAAATTGTGCCCAAAGATTGAACGTCATGTTCAACCTTTGCTTCCTGCAAAAAAATTTTGTGCAGAGGTGCGGTTTCCTTGAAATTAAATACTTCGGGTTTTGATGTCAGAGGTGCCGATTTCCTTACAAATCGAGGGCTTTCGGGGATAGCAAGACAGATACTGATCTTTGGATTGAGGGCTTACCTGGATTTGGGTAAGACATACTTTCGTGAAATTATAAATCAAGGGACCTTTTATCGAGGGTTGTTGGATACCCTTCTTTTTGGGTTAAAAGATTGACTACTTCTTAGCTGTAGTGTTTGAATTTTGTTTTCCACAGTATTTTTTGTTGTTGAGGAATGTATAACATACTTATACATACTTAAACATGTGCTCTGATTAAAAAGGATTCTATACACTTTACGGTAGAATCTTTGTGGCTGTAAACATTAGTTATGTTTCATTTCCAGAATCACTTTTTTGTAATCAAGATAATTCGTAGAACTTAGAGGTGTTGTGAATTTTGTTTATAAAAAATTTACTTAAGGGGTTTTAAGGTATACAATTAACCCCCCTCTTGTATATTGAGTATCTTCATCATAGTCTATACTACAATCAGTATCATATCTATCATATTATCGATCCAACACCAACCAATGTAATTTTATTTATATAAGAAAATTATGGTCAAAACATTTGATGTAAACTGAATTGTTATTTAATTTTATTTAACATGGTAAAAAGTCAAATAAGAGTAATAACAATCATGAAATATTTCTCAATCGTCTAAATATTTATAATAATTTGAATACTATTGAATATAATAACCCACATGATATATTCTTATCAAGGATAGGAAATTTGTCTCAATTTCATGTAATTGATTTATATTTTAATGTTATGAACCAATATTTTTTTAAGAGGTGTATATTTAACCAAATTGACATGTCAAATAAGGTATATATATAATCATATGGTGTTTATTTTTTTAAAAATTTATTCTTTCTTGGGCCTTATGATTCAGAAATTAATAATGTAAGAAAGGTAGTTTCATTTAAATAAACAGTTTTAATGTTCTCATTCACCCTCTATGATAGTTATGCATCATTATTTTTAAAATAATTTTATGAAAAATTATATATATACATAAAATAATTATATATATTTTTTATTTTACTTCTTTCATTATTTTTAAATTTTATTAATGTAATAACGTAAAATTTAATATATAGAACATTTTGAAAAATGAAAAAATAATTGTTATATTATAAACATTCATGGTGGTGAGGACTTTTCGACTGCCATTAATATAATTTGATTTCATGATTTGATGAAAGATATCATTTCCTTCAATGAAAATCAATCATCCTTATTTTTGGGTATTTTGGTATTGAAAATGGTTCTTCAAAAGAAATGGGTATTTTTTTTAAATGTGTATTCAAAATAAAATGGTTTATTGATATCAAAAATAGATATTCATATCATAATAATAGATATATTCATGTATTATTTAATATAATATTACAGGAATAATATTTTTTATTCGTGTTGTAGTACATTAAAATTATTGATAATAGATGGGTGCACCATTATATATTTGGGTGATCTATTTCAAATTGTTCAAAGGGGCGGATGAGACAGCACTATATGGGAATGATTAACCATAAATGATATGTATAGGCAAATAGTTCTCAAATTCATTGAGTAATTTTATAAATCATAACATAAATGGTGTAGGGAATAAGCAAATATTATCTACAATGGATTTGTAATAATTCCGGTTACGTATAAAACATGTTTAAAAGATATTCTGAATATAATACTCTATATTTTTTAGAAGTATTTTTAATTTCTTTTTAAGGATTTTGATGAATTTATTGGAGGAAAACATGTTACTATTTTTGCTTGTAATTTGTTATATTTCTATAAAATAAAAAGATTCAAATATATGTATATCTTGGGTTATCACGTGTTCAATGAAATAATAGTTTACCTTATTTTAAATTTATTAACTGAGATTTTTGATCTTATCCTTATTTTTAAATGTTTTCAATTGTTGGGTATAGTAAAGGATGACGTCAAGTACAATGTCCTGAATAATATTAATGGACAAAAAGAATATATTTTTTTAATTCATTTACATGGTTAAAAAATGGATATTTATATGAAGTGACCACTTTGAATTATATGGTTATGTATTGTATATGATATTAAAGAATTATATAAAACAATAAAAATAAAAATTTCCTCAACATGAAGGAAAATAATTTCATGTCAGAATGTCAATAATTTTTTATTTTTAATGTTGTGTAATTATATATTAAATTTTCATCCACAAAGTCTACACTAAAATTCATTCACCAAAAAAAAATTACAAATCCATCGTTCATTCATTTAGTGAGAATGTTAGAGTGATTATTATATGGTCATTTAATGGAGTGATTGAAATTATAGAGTTTTGATACTATTATGTATGGGAAAATTATTAATAGAATTATATTTGAAATATTCATATCATTATTTTGTTTCATTTTTATGATTAAAAAAATGAAAATTATGTTCCATATGTATTTATGAAGATAAATCTTATTTATATGAGATATTGTATTATAAATTATCTATTAATTACTCTAATTATTTTCACTATTATTTTTACAAATCTACTCATATCATTATTACATTTAAAATAAATAATATCTAAAAAATATACTAAAAAATTATCGTTATGGTGTTCCAATTATAATAACTAAATCATTTAGTGGTAGAAATATTTTATTTCCAGAACCACATGATAATTCGGTGTTTTTATTGTTTGAATTTGATTAAAAAATAATTTCATTATAGTTGACGGTTTAGATGAAATTATTTTATAGTCATGTTTCATTTTTATCATTATGAATCGATGATTGTTTTTAAATTTGTTTTCTTCATTATTCGAATATAAATAATTGATTTTTCTTCTAAATATTAAAAAAATTATTTATATTTTAATATATTTGTGTAATTATAGTAAAAATTATGTGTTGAGTTCTTACCCATTGAAAATTATTTTATTAGTTCTCTCCTTGATAATACATTTTTCAACAATATTTATGTTCATTTGAAAATAAACGCAATAATGTAATGTCAAACAATATTATTCCATTAAATTTTTATTATTAAAATTTAGTGTATTTTTATTTTAAATTATTATTAATGTTCTTTGGATGTAATAAAAAATGTCATGTGATTTTTTCAGAAAATTAAATAATTGTATGTGTTATAACAAAATTTAATATTTTAGCGGGGACATTTATGTTTCTATGCGTAGAAAATAATTGTATTTTATATGGAAATAATATTATGTTTTGGAAAATGAAAATATTTAATTTAAAAAAATTATTTTTTATTTTTAAAAAAGTATTTAATGGTTTGGTATTTTCGTAAATATATTATTGAATATTTTATTCCATATAAAATACTTCTTTTAATGAATCTATTTTTTGGAAAATTATAACCCTATAGAATTTTAAATCATATATTTTGGATTAATTTATTAATCTATAAATATTTTTCGATTAAAAAGATAGAAGGATTATTTATGGTTTTTAAAATTTTTTTCTCAATTGTTTTGAATATCCATTCTTGAGATTTTACGATCATCACATGTTTTAAAATTTTTTTAGATGTATTAATGTTTAGTATGAGCTAATATTGAAATTAATTAATTATGATGTTCCTAAAGAGAAATTAATTTTAGTGTTTTAGATGTATTTTATAGATATATTTTAAATCTAATTAGTAATTTATTTACTATTTATCCAATTATAAATAAATTAATAGATTATGTCAATTTGATGTATAATTATTAAAAATTAATGTTGTAATTATATAAATATATTTATAGTTTCATTACTAAATATTTTTCAAATGAAATTTATAAAAGAATAAAATATATATTTCATTTTTAAAACTACTCTCATTATTGTGGGTTTTAAATATCAATTGTAATAACAATCCTAAATTCTAAAAAATAATATTTTAAGCAATTATTAATGTTAAAAACAACACCAAGTGTAAAAGTGCAGTTAACATGACAAGACATTATATTATATTAACTACTGAAAATTAATTTATTCCATTTTATTGCACACATTTAATGAAACACTAATTTTATCATCTATGACATAGATCAATGATTTTCCTCAAGAGCTTTCATTACACACAAAGTTGAGTTATACTCAACAAAAATATAAGATTTATATTTTTATTTAATAATAAACTATTCCCTTAAATATTGGAATTGCGGGTTAGAATAAAAATAATAAAAATATGAAAAAATTTATTTTTCACATGATTATTAATTATAAATTTAATATTTAAAAAAAGAATCATTTAAAATAGAAGGAAAATTTATTCGATGAACAATATTTTCTCTCAATGACGGTTTAATAATAGTTAAAATACATAAATTAAAAATATTTATTATAAATTGCAGAAATTTTTATGGAAAAAATAAAAAAAATTGTAATAGAGAATATAAAAATTATCATATTGTGAATTGTTCTTATTTTTATGAGGAAGTCCATATTACAGTCAATATTGAAAAATTATGAATTTTAATTGAATAAATAATTTTATTATAAATTTTAATTATATTATAAATATATTTTTTATTATTTTTAATTTTTTGATTCAATTTAATATCATTAATTAAAATTTATTTCATTGGAATGATTTTCATATTTAATTTATAAATAAAATGATTTTAAGCTTTTAATGGAATTCACTTTAATAGACCACTATCTTGCAACTTCAACTGACAATAATTTTAAATTAAATTTGGCCACTACTATGAGATTTCATTATTCATATGCATTAAAAATTTTGATTCATAATATTTTATAATGAAAATCTGGGAAGTGTTATTTTTTGAAAAAAAATATTTTTGAAAAATAAATAAAATTTATCACAACAATTAAGATAAATAGAGTTTACTTAGTGGTTAATACTATATTATAAGTTGTAAAATAACCTAAAAACATGTCCAAAACCTATTTTTTGGAAATATATTGACCCATAATATCTTGTTCACTATATTTATGAATATGATGGATAACCCTACAATGAAGGGACATATAGAATATGTTATTTAATTATAAAGACTAAAATTGATACTTCCATCCCTTTAATATTTATAATTATTAGAGATTTTGTAAATTTATAATATTATCAGTTAAAAAAATTATTTTCAATGTTAAATAATATTTTTTTAATAATATTTTTTTAAATTTTATAATGCGAAAATAATTGTTATAAATTCTTAAAAGGAAATACACATGTATAATTTAGTAAAAAATTAACTAAAACAAATGATTCTAAAATTATTATGAAAATGATAAATTTAATTATTTGATGTCATCCATTAATTTTAATGATTAATATATAATTTTAAATAGGAATGAGATTAATATTTTCAAATTCCATCAATGTTATGATGTTTTTAAATTCAAATTAAATAAAAAATGTCAACATTTCCATTAATATAATTTTATAATAAATGATTTAAAAATATTAAAAATCCAACAATAATAAAAGTATATTTTATATGTTAATACATTTAAAATATGATTCATTAATATATAAATTTATCATCATTAATAAAAATACATATGACATAATATGGAATAATTTATTAGTGTTGTTAGTGTTAAAGTAGTATTTTTGGGTATTACTTGTGCTTCTGTTAAGTTTAATTTGCATAAAAAATGGTAATACTATTTGAAAAAATTATATATTATATTATTAATTATTGGGTATAATGGTTATAATATTTTTACATTAATTTATTCTCAATGGTAAAATTAACTTCGTAGTATTATTAGTTATCTTAGTACTGACAAAAATGAATAATGTGGTGAAAAATAGATGATAAAGAAGATCATTATAATAGTGACCATAATTTTTTATTTTAGAGGAGTTAATTAACCAAATATTACAACCCATAAATTATTATTAATTTTTTTAACCACATTAGGTATGTCTGACCACCCAAAAGTGAACACTTTTTAGTATTTATAAGAATTCCAGTCATCCTTAACTATAAAAGAAAACTCCCTCTTCCCCCTTCTTCACAACACTGATTCGAATTGTATTAACAAAACCTACCAAAATAAATAAAAAATTTCCCTCTCATAACCTAGAAGACATATTTTTGGATTAAATCCATCATTTAAAGGATTGAGGGCATACCTAAGGAGGATACCTGAAGAAGTGGTAATATTATTCAATAAGGGTCTCCATTTTATTTCCTTCTGCACACCATTCAATTTATATGGATTCATGATTATATATTAACATCAATATATTCAATGAAATTATATATTTGTATTAGGGTATGACTTATATATTAATAAACATCCATAAATGGGTTTTTAAATATTCGTTAATGTGTATGGTGGACTACCTTCTGATGAACCAATGGCGTTGGGTTATCCATTATAACCTTTCACGTTTGTGAATAATGGTGTATTTTTTGTTTATATATAATATAAATTATATATTTATCATATTTATAAATTTTGAGTTATTATATCATATATATCTTTGTACCATCCATTCCATTGATGATATGATAACATCATTCCGTTTTAAAGGGGCTACTGCCTCAAGAGGTGACGTGATTCATCCTTCAATACTGATTCACATATAATTTGATAATAATAATTTTAATGATTATAAGTTATATGAATAAAAAAATATGATATTCATGAAATATAAATCATTACATAATTATAATATATATATATATATATATATTCTATTCTATTCTTTCATTCAATTTCCCTCACACATATATGAAGAAATCTTTTTTTAACATGTGGACTGTTTCATTCATGAAGCGATGCGCCTCTACATTAATAAACATAAAAAATTGAATATTTGTAATTTCAGTCAAATAAGTAATATTATTATTATTTAGTGATTATTTTTATATATTTGATATATCATTATAAAATCTACAGGAAATGGATAATTTATGAAGAGACATGTAGGAGTAAATGAAGTAATTTCCACCCAAAATATTGAAGAAAATTCAAGAGTATTAGTAAATGTGTGAAAATATGTTATAATAAGATAAGATATGTTTTAAAAAATAATAACATGATTCATTAATAAAATAATATTATTCATTCAAAACATTACCCAGTACTATAATGACTGCTCAACTAAAAGTATGTGTAAGATTGGGATTTCATATCAATTTCTTTTCATCGAGAAATATTTTAATTATATTATCCTAATGAATTTTATATACTATTTATATTTCACATTGTACAAATAATATATTTTAAAATTAATTCTTCATTTAGTTTTTTGTTTAAATTTATTTTTTGTTTTCCTAATTTAATATGAATAAAATGTACCCATGTTGAAACGAATTTCCTAACACAAGTTCAATTAAGTTGCACATATCACATAATCATTGTCATTAATATTAAAGTTTTATTTTTATAATGAAATTTGACTATATATTGTTAAATTTACCCTTTTAATGTTTATTTTTAGTTGATACACATAATTGACTCATTGTTAAATTATCACATCAATATGTTGAAATTTGGAAATTTTTACTTCACAATATCAATTTAGTAAGGACTTTTTATAATGAAATTTCAATTAAAAGAAATTTTTTGATCATTGTTTTATAAATACATAAATTTTTTATACTCTTGTAATTTATGATCATATTCACATAATTGTATCACTATACACTATTTGGGATATTAAAATCTTATGAAAATGTTTTTTATAAAATTTTACTTCATTTGTCTCTTTAATCAGAAATTAGATTCTTCAAAAAATTATTTTATAAAAAACATAAATTTTATTTTGATAACATTGCAATGTAATTTATAAAATTAATTATCAACCAGTTTACCTCTTTATTTTTTTTAATGGAATATATATATATATATTTTAATGAAATTTCATTTGTTTCATACTAAAAATTTTAATGAAATTTATATTTTATTATATATGGAAGGTATGAATTTTCAAGCATCATGAGCTAAAAAGTAATAAATACACCATTATATGTATTCATTTTTATTTTTATTAATATTTATTTGGAAAATATTTTTTATTAATAATTATGATTTTTAATAAAACAATTTCCAATTTTTTTAATAAGGAAAATGATATTTTAATCCATAATGTTTTTAAAATATCCAATAGTGTATTTATATTCATCAATTAAAACAAATCAATTATTTTTTATCAATGAATATATGTTGAAACAATGTTTATTAATACACTAGATGGATTAAAATTATTTTTACAAATGATATTATAACATTCACTTCATTTTTTGGGGATTCATCAACATCACCTTGACATATTCACATTCATGTGACCAATATATAATAAAATCCACAAAAAAATACATATTAAATATCATGGATAAGTTTATTTAATAAAACATATAATAAAATGGACATTTTGATAATTTAATATTAATTTGATAAACTATGGAAATATTGATAAATTAATATCCTTAACTACATAAATTTATTTGATAAGGAAAATTATTTATAAATTAAATAAATTTTTAAATATAAGTTGAATTATTTGGACATATATTTAATGGTTTGGGGACCACTTATAGAATGTCCCTCATAGCATTGGTAGTATCCTAGTATGAAATATGTTTTCTACAAACCCTTTACCTTTCTATCCATGTTTTTTAAACTATCATGTGAAAATTCGTGATATTACAATGTTGTATACCCTATTATGAATGTTGTTGGCACTAAATGATTCAAGTAACTAGTAATCCTAAAATCCAATTATTAATAATTTCCATCATTCATATTTAGTGATTATAATTATCCATGAATTTTTTGTTATGAAAAAAATCGATGGACTCATTTTATTCGAATTCAATTAGTTAAGTGGATTTTTATTTAATTTATTTGTAATTCCATGTTTATTGTTAGTTGTTTGTTCATGTACTCACGTTTTTTAAATGTAATGTATGTGTACTAATTTAACATTAAATATTGGTTATGATTAATGATTCATTATAACAACCAATGCATTTAACACTTAATAAAAATTTTATTTCACCCTTTTTTGATTCCATTATAGAGGACTTGATGATGATTAATATGAATGAAATGAAATATTGTTATATGGGGATTGATGTTTTTATTTAATGGGAAAAAATATGAAATAATTTTTTTTATCAATTTAAACTAAAGATTCATGTTTTTCCAAAATTTACTAAAAAAAGTAAACTAAGTGGCCCATCATGACACATCTCCTTATATACTAGGAAAATATATTTGGAGTAGTCCCTAAATCCAAGATTATTCGTTGGGGACACTATATTTGGATTCAATTGTATATTTACTAAAAATATTAGAAATTAGAGTTGTTAAAACATAGATTTACAGGTAATACCCTATGAAAGACTTTAGTGATAATTCTTGGAGAACATTACAAAAAAACAATGATTTTTATTATTATAATATCTATGGAATGAAAATTTAATTTACATTAATTTTTTTAGTAGTATTGGGACCATAATTTTTTCCACATGATATTATGTAATCTATTATATTATTTAATATAGAAATAGAACCTAGTAGAATGAATGAGATCATAACTAATGCTTTTGACCCAATATTTAATAATAGACATTGTATTTTATATTATTAAGAAAATATTTCAATGTGAACTTGTATCTAATACATTCTCTTGATTTGATGAAATAATATCAATTTTTAACAAGATTATTAAATATTTTTCTATGTATTATAATATTTGAGGTATGTACAAGAATAAGAGTTATACTCGAGAAATTATAGAAATTGGGATGAATTTAAATATTTATTTTCCCATATGTGGTGATATTGGAATGAAATATCCTTCCACCTACATAAAAGTATTTGGTGTCATGTAAAATTATGAAGAGAATTGAAACCAGGTTTTTATTTAATGGGAATGAAATAAGTTCTAATGTACAATTCATCAATTTTAGTGATATGGGGAACTACCATAATTAATTCCAAAATATTCACGAAGATATTACACGAGAGAATCTATGTGATTGACACAATTCTTATGATATTGAATCAACAAAAGTGAAATCATTAATGTTCTCATTTTTCAATTCATTAATTATTTAATTAGGGAATATTATCAATGATATCATCACTACAATAATTATGATATGTATAAGGATGTTACTTAATTCAATAATCATTATTTATTAGAAGTCATCTGATAATTTAATTTGATGTAAACTAAAAACATGTTATCATAATTCTTAAATCAAGGAAATCCTAATTTATTTTGAAGTGATTACCCTTAATAATTTCATTATGATTGAGAAAATAATTATTGGATAATATGGCGAAAAAATTTTATAATGTAAAGTGTGTATTAATGACTACATTGGAATTTATTAAGGATTTGATGATATTTTTTATTATTTTATCATTTATCGACTTATTAATATCCCTATATTTGTGGAACATATCCAATAATTTTTATTATTATGAAATAATGAATAATTATTGATTTTAGTATATCTATATCGTAATTCATGTTTTTAACTTTTTTCAATAGAGAAAATGATGACTGTATTTAGGTGTTTGATTTGTGATGATAATGATCAATGTCATGTTTTTGAGGGAATAATGATATGTTAATTTTTGAAATTTGATGGAATTATTTCTTAAGATTTAATCATTATTATTTGGAAGTGTCACAAGGTTAACCATTTAATAAATAGATTATTTTATAATTTGGGAGATTTTTTATAAAATAATTTATTAATTCATCATATGGATATTTATAAATATTGGTTTTCTTATGCTAACCATATTGGTTTAGGAATATTATTAGATATAGAAATAATGAAATATACTATTTATGGATCATAAAATTTTTTAAGAGTTATTTTTAGTGCCTTAAGCATAGTAAATACACTTTTGGATACACATTTCATGGAGTAATTGTTGAATTATAAATATATTATAGAATAATGAAAGGGTGAAATTTGGTCATAAAAACAATCAAGACATTAAAATATATTTCCATATATTTTTAGGTAGAAAAATTTATCATAATATTATGAAGAATGTTCAAGAAAATTTTTTTTTCTTAGTACCTTTATTTTTTTAGGAATATATTGTCTATTTTATCACCACATATTTACAGTTTTGACACCGTTATCATTCCATTTTCCATTCAATTTCATGTATTCAATGACCTTAATAACACTCCCTAATTATATATTCTTTTAATCTATGTATGCATCTTTACTCTCCACCAATGTTATCAAATGTGGAATCCATGTTCTATGATATCATATTTGTCATTTGTACTTCCCTATCTATTTTATTACATCAATATTTTTTTTAACACTGATAGGATGTGGGTTTTTAAAAATAACAATATTCAAATTAAATCCCCTTGATTTTTGAGATAAATTTTAATTATTTAGGACATAATTTATATAATTTTGGTAGAATATAACACATTTCTAAAATAATAACATTTTATTTAATTGAGTATGTGACACACAACATCAGGCATTGATGCAAATATAATATCCTAAGAAAATACTATATATTTAATATCTAAAATATATTCAATATATTATATATCATGGAATTACTGTAACTCATATTTCATATTTCATTACATGAATCATTTAGTTTCATTGAATTAATGTGTTACACGTATTGTCTAGTTTTATCAAACAATAATACATTATTATTATTATAATATTATATCATAATTATTTCCAAGAGATTTTAATAGATCGTAAACATCAATAATATTCTCTTATGAAATTAAAAATTTTATCATAATTTATTAATTAACTATTCCGTAGTAATAAAAAAACAATCATTTTAATAATAAATGTTTACTTAAAGAAACATTTTTCTTAAGGATGGTTTAATTATACTTGGGACAAATAATATCAAATTAGTTTTTACCAATTATAAAAAATATAACTTATAAAAAAATAATGTTTTAATTGAAATATCAAAATTATTTTATGGTTTTTTTGGAGAAGTATCAATTTTTTGATGTATAGTAAAAAATACATGATTTTAATTGAAAAATATGTCTTCTTGTAAATATTTGATAATAATAAAAAATAATATAGATTTTATTTAATGTAAAATTATTTGTATTATATATATACTAATCCAATTTATTGTAATGGAATAATTTTCTTATAATGATTATATATAAAAAATTTGTAAACATTGGAATATTTAATCATAAAGATCCAAATTTATTGTCATATCGGTTAGATTAATTTTAAATTAAACTCTTCCACTTCAATGAGTTGAATATGTAAACAATTATTACATATTTGATATGATAATAAACTAGAACTTCTAATATTTTAAACATATTTTTTTAAAAAATTATCAGTGAATAAAGATAAAATTAATCCCAATAATAAATGTAAAAACAGATTTAGTATGTGGTTAGACATGAAATATAAGGTGTATAATAACCTACCAACTTTTCCAAGATACATTTAATGGAATTATATAAACTCTTAATAAATTATTAATGATTAATATGAGTAATTGGGGTAGTATTATATTACTTTGACTAACATAATAAGTTATGTAATGAATAAGGTAAAAGGTGAACTTTCTTTTCCTTCAAATTAAAACTACATTTGTATAGGTAAAAACAACACATGATCCATTGTAAATATAATTTATAAATTTTAAAAAGTAGATTTTATAATAAAAATATATTTTCATTTTCTATAGTAAAAATAATTTCATAAAATACTTCTGAAATACTGAAATAATAATTATTTAATGAATAATTAACTAAAAAGATTGATATTAAAATATTAAATATATATATAATTTATTGAATTATTATATTAAATAAATTCTATAGAACAATATATAATTTTTCAGTGATTTTAACTTAATATATTCATATTCTTCCATTTATTTGTATTATTAAAATAAAAAAAATGTAATATCACAAATGAAATTTTTGTTAGATTATAATATATAATATTTCATTAAATTATTTAAAAAACCAAAAAAATATTATTCCACATATTATGAAAATGAGAATATATATCATGTATTTACCATTAATGGACATATTTATCTATTATATTGTACATATTGACCCATAAATAATAATAAAAATTATTAGCGCGGTTATGATTAAAGGTCATTTTTTTGGTATTTCTCTCACATCTGTTAAAATTAATTACCCTCACACATGGGAAAATTAATTTATTAAATAGATATAATATTTAGAATCAATAAGAGTCCAATTTATGGTATTAATAAATTAAATTTAGTCTTAATGGTTATAATAACATGGTTAGAAAAGTAATTACCATAATAAAAAATGATGTAAAAGTATGGAATACATATTACAAAGAATCAAATTTGAAAAATGAAAATATATTTGTTTACTGTAGGTTATTCTAGACCAAATCAACAAACCCCTACATTATTATCAAATTTTAGATCTTCATTATGTTAGTGGGACCTCCCATTAGTTAATACATTTGACAATTTACAATAATTTCACTCCTCAAATATAATTTGGAACTCACTCCCCCATCTTTACTTCTATCAATACATATGGATTGATAAAAACCTGATAAAATAACATCAAAAAATACCTACCTTCATCATACAGTCCTTTTATGGTTATAAATCTATTATATGATGGAATTAGATCAAAATTAATGAGGATACCCGAAGAATATGTAGTGTTCATTAACAAGTATGTTCATTTAATTTCCTTCTCCACATATTTCCATTTATATTATACCATGACAAAAAATAACCAATCTATATTAAATATAATGAGATAATGTAATATAAATAATATGATATATAACCACACACACATAAATAAAATGAGTTACATAATCATAGTTTGTGTGTTTGGTAAACTACAGCCTCTCGAACCAATGTCATTCATTTTTTAATTACGTCCTTCCACGGTTGGGAAAAATGTTTATTTTGTAATTCATTTGTAATTAATATGATATTTTTAACATATTAATACATTTATAGTCCTTGTTTAATATATATATTATTACATGAAAAGACATAGGATATATAATAACTTTTTTTGTATGTAAGGCAGGATAGTAGCACAAGAAACGATGGGGATCATTTTTCATTATGCGTTAAAATGGAATGTAATATTGATATATATAATGGTTCTAAATTATTAAAATTATATAACTATTATATTCATGATTTATTTTTTATTTTATAAATATTTTCATTTAAATCATTTCATTGTTTTCTTTTCATTCACGTAATGTTGATAACATCCTTCATATACATGTGGACTACTTCATTAAGGATGTGATGTGACTCTATTTTCATCCCCAAAAAAGGAATGATGTTCAATTTTTATTGAATAATAAATATGATGACTATTATCTTATTATTTTTATTTAGATGATGGTATTATATAATATTTCTAATAACTGGATCATTCATGAAGAGACATTCACCCGAAAACAAGGCAAATAAAAACCAATAAAACAAAAATAATGAAAGAGTAATTAGGAATGTGGGTAATTTTTTAGGAAATGATCATATGTGATATTATAAATATAAATATGGATTTTATAATTCTAATATCATAAGTAATAAACATTATACTTGGAGTTAACAAGTCTTAATCCAAAAGTAAGTGTAAGGTATGCCATTTCTTCTCATTTTCAATTCATTAAGGCGTATTGTAATGGCATGAACCAACGTTATTTTTTATATATATATTATACACCTATGACATGTAAAATCATGATAAAAAACATTTTTCAGGGTATTATATGATTAAATTAGATTTATTTAATCAAATGGTATTTTAATGAAATGTTACCAAGGAGAAATAAAGTTTTTAACTCAATTTATTTTCAGGAGGTTATATTGACTCATCACCATCATTAATATTTTAAGATTATTTCTGTAAATAATTTTTGGTAGTGATTATATTATTTAAACTTATTTTTATTGGATTTATATTTTATTTACATAATTGAATCATTCTTTAATTCTCACTTCAATTTTGTGATCTTCTAAAGTGTTTACATCATAATCACATATTAATCGGCATTATTTACACTGGTATTTTCTTTAAATGAAAATATATGATCAATTTTTACATTAAAATTAATTTCTCTCCTAATATATTATTTGATTATCATTTTCAATTAATAGTATCATTTTTACATCAATTGTTTCATGTTATATTTAATTTTTTTATGAAAACTAGAATTCATTTATATCATTCTCTGAAAATCTGTTTTCTTCCAAATCTTTCTTTTAAAAAATGTTTAAAATGATAGATTATACCTTTTATTTTGGTTTATCAAGTACTTTATCACCCATTTATAATCATTAGATTCTTTTTACATAATATTATGTCTTGTACAAAATAATTCCAATACGGATTATACCAAACATGCTAAAAAATTATTTTAAATTTTAAGGCATGTATGGAATTTTAAACAATCATAACCACTAATTGTTTACCTGATTCATTTCTAATATTTATAGTTTACTTTATAAATATATTTTTTTAATATTTTTTTGTGTTTTTAAAATATAATTCAATAACAATGATTTTACAAATAATTTCATAATAAGGATTATATTTTATTCCAAAAAAAGTTTCAGAATTTTTTATGGTATATAGAATCAAAAATGAAAAACCCCATTATTATTAATTAAAAACGAATATTTTGATACCATCTTTATTATTCAATTGGATGGTGTATTGTTATTATTACCATTTATAGTATTGAAATTCCCTTCCTTGATTCATTTTGTGGACATTAACTTCCCCTTGAAATATTTTTTTATTGTGATACATAAAAATTAATTTTTCCCTATATATCCATATTATATTTTATGGATTTTTTATTTTCCTATACCATTTATAATATTTTTATATAGACATAAAATTTTTATCTATTTAATAAACTGTGAAAATATTTATTAATATGTATCATTTACTTAACAAAAATTATTTATGATAAAAAATGTTTATAAATTAAATTAAATATTCGACATGTGAGGAATTATTTAGATAGGTATAACACAAGTTGGGGAACCACTATTCAAATCCCCCTAATTATTTTATAGTTAGATGTGGAGAAGTTAATTTCTTGAAACCCTTTATTTTTGAAACTAAAAAGATAAAACAATCCTGTGAATGTACATGAAAATAATATGTTTCAGAAAATGTTATGAATGTTCTAGATGATAATGTTTTCTTGTACTTAGAAAAAATTTCATCCAATAATTCAAAATTTTCGATATTTATATTTATCTATTATGATTATTGATGAGATTTTATCTATGATAAAATATTTGTGATATTTTCTTTATTATTTTATTGATTGAATTTCATTTTTTAGTCATTTAAATTTCAATATAGATTAGTTATTGTACTTTCATGGAATGATGTTATTTAAATGGAATATGTGTTTGATTATCTAAAATTCCATATTTATTATTATTATTGATTCGTGATAGCTACTATTATTGTAAAACCATAGGTAAATAAAGAATATGACATTTTCATGTTTATCCATATTTGTGAATAAAATATTAATATTACATTAAAGGGGATGCTATGCTTGATGGTGTACCCAATACGCAACAACGAGTTTCTTGGGAATCATACGTTGCACTCTAATAATAAAATAATATTATTTTAAATGGTAGTTAACGACTAGCTATTGTAATGGCGGGAATGAATAGAACTAAATACAAAATGATTATATATGTTTGTCAAATATTTTTACCTTCTACAATAAATGTTAGATGATTAAAAATGCGAATGAATCCAATTTTAAGCGTAAACATTCTAATATTTTTTAAAAGGTCGATTGACCGCCTTTTGATGGAGAACCTCTTTTAAATCCTCATTTTGACAATTTTATGTGTTATATTTGACAAAATAATATTCTTCTTTGAAATTGGGACATCAAAATTTATATTGTGTAAATTTTAGGTATTTTTTCGAAAAAGTTCATTTTCTAATGAATAGTGAAAAATGTTGTACTTTAATTCAAAACCTCTTTTTAATATAATTTATTATATTATCTTTTTAATTGGTTTTGAAGAGAAATTATAATATATTTTTACAATTTAATACAATAGTGGTCGTTGTAATTATTTTCAACTTGAAATTTGACTTAAACTAGTTTCGATCTTTTGATAGTTATTGTTTCATAAAAACATGCTATTTACTCTTACAGTGGGAATTAATTATTAACTTAATTAATGTAACTTATATGTTTTTAACTTTGTAAAATAGACATCATTTTTGAATTTGGAATATCAAATATAGCATAGGGTGAATTTTTGGTATTTTTCTTGAAAACTTCAATTTTTGATGAATAGTGAAACCACTAAGTGGTACTTAAAAAATATATTTTTTGTTTAAATGAAAATTTACCACCTCTGTGTTTTGAATTTCAAAAATCCTACATACATGGTTTTCATTAAGAAGTAAAATGTGGTTCAATGGGATTAAAATAATTTTTTTGCTGAATAGTAACATTTACGTTTTAATCGCGATTAGAGACAATTAGTGTAATTTAAGGTAACAATAATGTTTTAATAATATGAAATGACCTAGAAACATGTCCAAACCTAATGTTTTGTGTCATGGACGACCAAGAAGATCCATGGGTCAACTTGGGGACCCCATGCAGCCATTTTGGTAGAAAAATGACATAAATAACTTTTTATTTAATGTTAAAATAAAAAGGTCACAAGCATGAGTTGTTTTACTAAAACAATGTTAAATGGGGTTATACAAGTCATATGTTTGACTATAAATATTCATTATAAATATAAGATTATTTCTTACATCATTATATTTTATTATAATTTTTTGACATTATATAAATTAAATTATTTATGACATCATGATGATGCAACGAATACCTCATTAATAAAAGATTTAAATAAAATGAAAAGATAATGTTAAAACTATAACATACACTTGTTAAAGACCTATTGAATGAGTATATTTCAAACCCTTACCATATTATCCTCGAAATAAATCAATGTGGGACCTTTAAAATCCGAAACACATTTGAAAATAAAGTAACATTTTTTAATTTTCCAAGAGTGCCTCTCCTCTCCTTTAATGAAAGGCCCCAAACTCTACCACCTTTCCCCCACCTCTCAAGCCATTGTCTTGGAAAAAACCTTCTCATTTTGTCTCTCCACATCCCTCTATTACTCCTAGAAGCCTCAATTTGGGCAGAACTCTTCCCAAGGAAGCCTTTGAACTCAAATCAAAGAGAGATACCCGATTTTAAGGTAATGTCTTCACTTGTGTTTTTTTGTTTTATTTTTCTTCTCCAAACCCCTAAACTCTTTTTATTCATTTATTTTGTAACAGCCCCAGTATCCTAAATATAATAGGATGTTTTTATAACTAGGATTCGAGCTACACTTTCACACACCTCCATCTAATGGTTAATGAACATACTGTTTCTGTGGATGGAGAATTATTGCCTCACGAAACGATGATTGTTCAATATTATTTTAACACCTTAAAAGGAGGACATTAAGATGTAACTATATTTATATATGATACATAATATGTTTATGGTTTCCTTAAGGTTATGTTTTTTTCATTTATGGCATACCTTTATGGTTTCCATTATGGGTAAACACGATAACTTCATTTTAGGAAGTGCGGACTACCGCCCCCTCAAAGTGATTTGATTCGTTAATGCCATATGTGGGACGTATAAATGATGGAATTAATGGTATTACATATGATATCCTACTGTAATTATAATATACCTTTATATCATTATTATTTAATTCCATTTAATACAAAAAAAATAAATGAAAGTAGCGTTCATGCCTACGTACGGCTTACCGTCTCCATGAATGGTACATTTCATTTCTTATCTCCAAATGTTATGTAATATTATATTTACATATATATAAGGGATATATATGTAATATATTACATCTAAATTATGGATATCATTATTTAATTATAATATATATATATCTGATTTTTTTTAATTCCATTAATATGACAAAAAATGAAAGTAGTGTTCATGCGTATGTACAGCCTACTATCTCCATGAACGGTGCATTTAATTTTTTATCTCCAAATGCTATGGAATAGTATAAAATGAATATATACTGGATATATATGATATTTAAAACATAAATACTATTCTGGATATGATGTACCTATAACTACTTGGAAAATGTTTTCCGAACATGTACGATTTTTACTCATGTACCGAACATCGACAAAAACGTCTGATATGAACTCACTTTATTAACCAATTATTATAACCATATAATATGTGATATTAAATGAATAATAATATTTAATGTAGGTCCTTAAGAAATTATAAATTGACCAAATTGTATTATTCAGGAGATTAAAGAACGATCGAGTCATGTCGGACACGAGGTAAGGTATCCTACTCCTCTCTTTCTTTTTAAGTACACTCTTTTATGTCATTCCTTTTATGCTCATATTTCTTATGATTGGGATGTTATTTTATTTTACTATTACTGTACATTTATTGTTCATATGACGAGAGACCCTATTTTCTCTCATCAATCCATTTTGGATGTTTTGAGTGGTGCCGTTAGACTGCCGAATTTTCGTAAGAGATCCAACCTCCCTCTTTCTTTTTAAGTACTCTCCTTTATGTCACATCTTTTAAGCTCATCTTTAATATGTTGGGGGATGTGATTTTATATTCTTCTTTATGTAAATTTTATTTTAATATGATTATAGACCCTATTTGATCTCATCAATGCATGTTTTGAAGTTTTATGTGGTGTCGTTAGGCTGCCGAGTTTTCGTATGGGATTTTTCATCTCACTTTTAGTCGCATGAGATTTATTCTAACTTTGCCACAATTTCCTTTGAGTGGTGTATGTACTTAATATTATTATACACTTTGTGTAATATAATTTCATTTATGGGTATTTACATATTCATTGTATGACCCTTCTTCTATGGGGTGTACATTTCGAACGTAACCCAAGTCGAAAGGGAACCTTTCACCCTCCTCTTTTTAAAAGACTTCATATGGTATATATTTTAATTCACATAATATTATGTTGTTATATGTTCTTATATATCCTTATTGATGTAAATTTTATGTCCAAGTGATGAGATACCCATTTTATCTCTCATCAACTCTTTTTCTGAATTTTGAAGTGACGTCATTAGGCCGTCGAATTTTTGCAAGGGAACTTCTTAACCCAATTTTGATTCTTTGGGATAAAATTGTACTCCTTGAATATGTCGTTCTATGAATATGTGTGAATGTCCTCTGATTTTTTACACTTAATATCCACTTATATTTGGTGTATTCATTTGTCACACATAATTATGTAATTGATTTTTCCTTAATCCAAGGATGTTGTCTTTGTAAGGGACATCGTATCAATCTCCCTTCCGTGAGGCATATTTTGTTTTATACAAAAATTCTTTTATACGTTGTATAAAACCCTTTGACATTTCGTTTATTCAAAATGAATATTTTTATACGAAGTGTTTTACTAAACGGCAAAAATGAATGTTTTTTTTGTTGTACGTATGCGGCGACAACGACTTCTCCGCCGCCGTGACAATTATTTGAGTTTCGGCATCCACTACAAGCCATAACATTTTTTGAATGAAAAATAAATTCCATGTTTTAGTTTTATTTTATTTTGGTATTGAAAATGGTTTTCATAATGTTTTTATTTCAATGTGTTGTATTGGTATCTTGTGATTGAAAAGTGGAAAAGTTATGTTTCCTTTATGCGTGTTTTATGTGATACGATTATGTTATGGTTCTTGGGAATTATTATTAAGACGGGTGGTTCCGTGATAAAATAAGGGTGGGTGAGCCCGATATATCTCTATAATGCATTGGGTAACGCGAAGTAGTTAAACATTGAGATTTCTCTGAAGATATTTAGGGAATATACTGTGATGGGAATTTCAAACGTAACCAAGAGGGTTACTCCCTATATAAGAATTTTATGAATGCCTCAAGTGACCTTTATGCCTTATGATTTCTATGATTTATTCATGATTTGATGAGGTACGTTAACATTATTATGGTTTATGAGTAAAGTAGGATTTCATACATGGACTAAGGATTTCTTTTCATACTTTTATATCCCTTACTAAGCTTTTTATGCTCATCCCTTGTTTTTCAAATGTTTTTCACTAGTCAAGGGAAAGGTTCATGATATTATGACAGTGTCAAGGAAGTTTCATGAAATAATCCATGTTTTATTTTAAATATGTTTCCGTTGATGGGAAAAACGAATACTATCTTTTATGTTACCACTTTGTTTAAATGTGGAATGTAATTCATGATTTATGATCTAATTCTCTAAAACTCTAAACCTGAAAAGATCCTCAGTGTGAATTATTCATTTAATTCAATATTAAGTAAGGTTTAAGGTCGGGTCCTTATAGATGGTATCAAAGGTCGGTTTAGATAACTTTATAGGTTAGAGTATTCTCTAGGAAAAAGTGACATTACCATAATGGTTAGGATTTTAGAAAGAATCCTAGTTTTAGATAAAGTGAATGAGTAATTATATCTTAGTGTTTATCTTCCTCATTAGTATATAATGGTTTGGATGATATACTCACACTGACATTTCTGTTTTTAGTGAATGGACGGATCTAGCAGGCACCAAGGTGACAATAGGTTTGAAGGAAATTGTGGTGGTTCAATGATTAATAGATTGGATGAAATGGGGGATTCAATGAGGAAACTCGTGGTTGTTCTAAACCAACTATCAAGGAGTAATGATCAACCCCTTGTATCTTGGTATGTTCTGTAATTCATCATTTACCAGATGACCAATCGATGTGGAATTTTAGGTAATAATTATAAAGGTAACCATTAGGGTTTATATTATCCTTACTTTTTAGGTAATTATGGGTTATTATATATTATGATGGAAAATTAAAGGCATGAGATAAACTTGATGTAAAAATATGTTATGGTTATTTTTGAAGATTTTATCTCGTTTTGGGGAATGTTTTAAGAATTATATAGTTTTGGAAAAAGGACAACACACAAACCGTGTGACAACCCATCGCGTCGGAGAAAGCTGCGGGAATCGAACCCACAACCAAAGTGCGACTGGTATTTATCACCTACCACTGGACTACGTGAATTCCATGGTTAGTTTGACTAATTATTTTTAGTTAGATGATTTTAGGAATCAAGAGTATGTTTATTTTGGGTTCTCTATGTAAATGATTAACCTATCATCGAGGATATGTGATTAGGTTAATTACTTTTCAATATGAGTATTTAAGAGCAACTGATGTTATTTGTAGATAAACATTAATTTGTACCTTGAAAGACAATGTGATTAAATCCTTAAAATATTTGGGTTTCAATCTTAGTTTGGTTTACTTTGAATAATTTTATAGGCCATTGTTTATCAAATGGTCATCGTTCAACTTTGTGTTTTTTTTGGAAAAATTTTGGAGATTAAGAATATATTTTATTTTTATAAAGGATTATAATTTTTTGAATTATATAATCTCATACTAACAATTTTTGTTTTGTATTTTGTCTAATCACATCGGAAATATATAGTTCTCTTTTGTGGATTAGGTGATTCTCAAGAAGTTGATTATAGTACTCTTAATGAGAACATGTCTTCCTAAATATTGGTCTTTTGGAGAAAATATGAGTTTGATTAAGGAATCTAGTATAAGTTGAAAGTCTATGTGATAATTAAGTATGTTTCATTATGAT
The DNA here is from genome assembly GCA_963277665.1 of Viscum album. Classification (NCBI taxonomy): domain Eukaryota; kingdom Viridiplantae; phylum Streptophyta; class Magnoliopsida; order Santalales; family Viscaceae; genus Viscum; species Viscum album. The sequence goes on along the minus strand of OY728121.1, from coordinate 1,570,519,831 downwards.
TTAGTTAAGCTCAAAAATTAATTCCTCAATGAAGAGTATCTTAAACCAAAAATGTTCTCTATTAACTTTTCCTACTAGGGAATCGATTATCGTTTAACCCATCACAAGTTTGTGATTTTCTTATGGATAAATTTATCCTAGACATGTTTACTATCACTCTACCTTAGAACATGACCCTTTGTTATTTCCTCAATATCCATGTTTTCCTACATGGAATCTTAGTATGGGTTAACTCGGGTAACCTTTGTACTTCTCTTTCTTTATTTTAAAGTGAATTTTTTACTGACTCTTGTTCCGATGTGGGATTTTCAATGAAGATTCCAAGACCAATTTTAAAATTGCGAGGACACAATTCCCAAAAGGGGGGAAATATGTAAAAACCCAGGTAAATAAATAATATGAAATTTTCACATTCATCCATATTTGTGAATAAAATTTTAATATTACATTAAAGGGGACGCTATGCTCGAGGGCGTACCCAATATGCAACAATGAGTTTCTTGGGAATCTTATGTTGCACTCTAATAATAAAATAATATTATTTTAAATGGTAGTTAATGCGTAGCTGTTGTAATGGAGGGAATGAACAGAACTAACTACAAAACTATTATATATGTTTGACAAATATTTTTACTTTTTACAATAAATTTTAGAGGATTAAAAATGCGAATGAATCCAATTTTAAGCGTAATAATTCATATATTCTTTAAAAGGTCAATTAACTGATTTTTAATGAAGAACCTCTTTTAAATCCACTTTTTGAAAATTTTATGTGTTATATTTGAAAAAATAATATTCTTCTTCAGAATCGGGACATCAAAATTTAAATTCTGTAAATTTTTTGTATTTTTTCGATAAAGTTCATTTTTTAATGAATAGTGAAAAATGTTTTATTTTAATTCAAAACCACTTTTTAATATAATTTATTAGATTATCTATTGAATTGGTTTTAAACTGAAATCAAAATATATTTTTACCATTTAATCCAATAGTGGACATTGTAATTAATTTCATCTTGAAATTGGACTTAAACTAGTGTCAATCTTTTCATACTTATTGTTTCATAAAAACACGCTATTTTCTATGACAACAGGAATTAATTATTAAATTAATTAATGTAAATTATTTTTTTTGAATTTTTTAAAATAGACATCATTTTTGAATTCGTAATATCAAATATATCTTAGGTTGAATTTTTGGTATTTTTCTGGAAAACATCAATTTTTGATGAATAGTGAAACCACTAAGTGGTACTTAAAAAAATAATTTTTCGTTTAAATGAAATTTTACCACCTCTGTGTTTTGAATTTCAAAAATATGACATATATGGTTGTCATTAAGAAGTAAAATGTGGTTCAATGGGATTAAAATAATTTTTTTTGGTGAATAGTAACTTTTCTGTTTTAATCGTGATTAGAGGTAATTAGTGTAAGTTAAGGTACAAATAATGTTTTAATAATATGAAATGACCAAGAAAAAAGTCTTAACCTCTTTTTATGTGTCATGGCCGACCAGGACAATCCATGGGTCAACTTGGGGACCCCAAGGAGCAACAATGGTAGGAAAATGACTTAAATAACGTTTTATTTAAAGTTAAAATAAAAATGTCACAAACATCAGTTGTTTTACTAAAACAATTTTCAAATGTGGTTATAAAAGTCATATGTTTGACTATAAATATTCATTAGAAAGATAAAAATATTTCCTACATCATTATATTTTATTTATAATTTTTAGACATTAAATAAATTAAATTATTTATGACATCATGTTGATGCAACGATTACCTCATTAATAAAGGATTTAAATAAAATGAAAAGCTAATGTTAAAACTATAACATACACTTGTCTAAGACCTATTGGATGAGTATATTTCTAACCCTTAACACATTATCCTAGAATGACATCAATGTGTGACCTTTAAAATCTGAAACTCATTTGAAAATAATGTAACATTTTGTAACTTTCCAAGAGTGCCCGTCCTCTCCTCTTATAAAATGCCCCCACCTCTACCACCTTACACACACCCCTCAAGCCTTTGACTCGGCCAACCCCTGCTCATTTTTTCTCTCCAAATCCCTCTATTACTCCTAGAAGCCTCACTTTGGGCTGAATTATTCCCAAGGAAGCCTTTGACCTCAAATCAAATAGAGATACCAGATTATAAGGTAATGTCTTCACTTGTGTTCTTTTGTTTTATTTTTCTTCTCCAACCCTATAAAATCTTTTTATTCATTTATTTTGTAACAAACCCAGTATCTTCAATATACTAGGACGTTTTTATATGAAGGATTAGAGAGAAACTTTCACACACCTCCGTCTAATGGTTAAAGAACATACTGTTTCTGTGGATGGCGAATTACTGCCTCACAAAATGATGATTGTTCAATATTATTTTAACACCTTAAAAGGTGTCCATTAAGATGTCACTATATTTATATATGATATATAATATGTTTACGTTTTCCTTATGCTTCTGTATTTTTCATTTATGGAATACCTTTATGGTTTCCATTATGGGTAAACGCGATATCATCATTTTAGGAAGTGCGGACTACCGCCCCCTCAAAGTGATTTGATTCGTTAATGCCATATGTGGGACATATAAAGGATGGAATTAATGGTATTACATATGATATAATACTATAATTATAATATACCTTTATATAATTATTATTTAATTCCATTTAATACAAAAAAAGGAAATGAAAGTAGTGTTCATGTATACGTACGGCTTACCGTCTCCATGAACGGTACATTTCATTTCTTATCTCCAAATGTTATGTACTATTATAATTAAATATATATAATGTATATATATGTAATATACTAAATCTTAATTATGGATATAATTCTGGGATTATAATATATCTCTCTCTCATTTTGTTTTAATTCAATTAATATGACAAAAAATGAAAGTAGCGTTCATGCGTACGTACGGCCTACGGTCTCCATGAACGGTTCTTTTAATTTTTTATCTCCAATTTCTATGGAATAGTATAAAATGAATATATACTGGATATTTATTATATTTAAAACATCAATACTATTCTGGATATGATGAACCTATAACTACATGGATAATTTTTTCCCCAACATGTTCGATTTTTACTCATGTACCGAACATCGACAAAAACGTCTGATATGAAGTCAATTTATTAACAAATTATTATAACCTTATAATATGTGATATTAACTGAATAATAATATTTAAAGTAGGACCTTGTGATATTATAAATTGACCAAATTCTATTATTCAATAGATTAAAGAACGATCGAGTCATGTCGGACACGAGGTAAGTTATCCTACTCCTCCCTTTGTTTTTAAGTACACTCTTTTATGTCATTCCTTTTAAGCTCATATTTCATATTATTGGGATGTTATTTTATATTAATCTTAATGTAATTTTTATGTTCATATGATGAGAGACCCTATTTTCTCTCATCAATCCATTTTGGATGTTTTTAGTGGTGCCGTTAGGCTGCTGAATTTTCGTAAGAGATCCAACCTCCCTCTTTCTTTTTAAGTACTCTCCTTTATGTCACATCTTTTAAGCTCCTCTTTGTTATGTTGGGGGATGTACTTTTATATTACTCGGTCTGTAAATATTATTTTAATATGATTATAGACCCTATTTTATTTCATCAATCAATTTTTTTGAAGTTTTATGTGGCGCCGTTAGGCTGTAGAGTTTTCGTAAGGGATTTTTCATCTCACTTTTAGTCCTGCGGGATTTATGCTACATTTGCCACCATTTCCATTTATTGGTGTTTGTACATCCAATTATTATACTATTTGTGTAATATAATTTAATTTATGGGTATTTACATATTCATTGTATGACCCTTCTTCAATGGGGTGTATGTTTCGAAAGTAACCCAAGTCGGTAAGGGAACCTTTCACCCTCCTCTTTTTAAAAGGCTTATTTTGTTATGTCCTTTAATTCACATACTATTATGTTGGTATATGTTCTTATAAATCCTTATTGATGTAAATTTTATGTCAAAGTGATGATATACCCTTTTTATCTCTCATCAACTCTTTTTCTGAATTTTGAAGTGACGCCGTTAGGCTGTCGATTTTTTTGCAAGGGAACTTCTTAACCCAATTTTGATTCATTGGGATAAACTTGTACTCCTTTAATATGTAGTTCAACGAATATTTTTGAATGTCCTTTGATTTTTTTACACGTAATATCGACTTATATTTGGTGTATTCGTTTGTCATATATAATGATGTAATTGATTTATCCATAATCCAAGGATATCGTCTTTGTAAGGGACATCGTCTCAATCTCCTTTCATTGAGGCATATTTTGTTTTATACACAAATTTCTTTTATACGGTGTATAAACCCCTTTTACATTTCATTTATTCAAAAGAAGTATTTTTATACGAAGTGTTTTACTAAACGAAAAAAAGAAATGTTTTTCTTGTCGAATGTATGCAGCGACAACGAATTCTCCGCCGACGTGACCATTATTTGAGTTTTGGCTTCCTATATAAGCCATAACTTTTTTGAATGAAAAATAAATACCATGTTTTACTTTTATTTTATTTTGGTATTGAAAATGGTTTTCATAATGTTTTTATATCAATGTGTTGTATTGATTTCTTGTGATTGAAAAGTGGAAATGTTATGTTTCCTTTATGCATGTTTTATGTGATACGATTATGTTATGGGTCTTGGGAATTATTATGAAGACAGGTGGTTCTATGATAAGCTAAGGGCGGGTGATCCTGATATAGCTCTCCAATGCATTGGGTAATGCGAAGGAGTTAAACGTTGAGGTTCCTCCGAAGAGATTTAGGGAATATACTGTGATGGGTATTCCTAACGAAAAAAAGAGGGTTACTCCCTACGTAAGAATGTTATGAATGCCTCAAGATACCTTTATGCCTTATGATTTCTATGATTTATTCATTATTTGATGAGTTATGTCAAAATTATTATGCTTTATGAGTAATGTAGGATTTCATACATGGACTAATGTTTTCTTTTCCTACTTTTATATCCCTTACTGATCTTTTTATGCTCATCCCATGTTTTTAAATGTTTTTCACTTGTCAAGGGAAAGGATCATGATATGATGATTGTGTCAAGGAAGTTTCAAGAAATAATCCATTTTTTATTTTAAATATGTTTCCATTGACGGGAAAAAACGAATACTATCTTTTATGTAACCACATTGTTTAAATGTGGAATGTAATTCATGATTTATGATCTAATTCTCTAAAACTGTAAACCTGAAAAGATCCTTAATGTTAATTATTCATTTTAATCAATATTAAGTAAGGTTTAAGGTCGGGGCCTTATAGTTATACTTAATCCTAACCATGAATTTGAGCTCACCCACAGTTTTTATATTCACCTAGATTCTATGAAGTCTATTATGACTAATATGATAGGATATTATAGTGGAAATAATTATATTCATGAATGAAACAAAATTATCCATAACTTTTTTACTAAATTTTAATACAATACTTAATTATGTTTCTAGTTTACCAAGACTACTAGACTAATCATTCTTTTTAGATGTATTTATAAGGGCCCGACCTTATCACATGGCATAATCATGAATTTCAGTCTGGAACTCACTTCCTTCGATATTTAAGATGTTTTCATTATTATAGTTTTAATTAATTTCGATATAATAAAAACATAACATTCCGCATTCACATAGAAAAGATAGCACATAACATTATCCATTTCTCCCAAAATATAAAACCTTTTAAATAAAACCTGTTTTCTTTGAAAAATCCTAATAACATTTAACAAGGCTTCATTATTTTTCATACACATCATTTTAACTGATGAAAATAATTTATAAACATTGTATTATCTCGAAAATCTCATCAATGGATAAAAAAAACAAATAAAGCATTGGTTTTTGAAAAAATGACTAATTCCAAACCATGACATACTAAATGATATTTCAATGAATAAATATATTATTTATGAAAAAAAATTAATAGGCGAACAAAAAAATTCATAATCTAGGATGGTTAATAACATTTACATGATAATAATGAATGTACAGAAACAATCCCATGTCAACTAAAATAAAATCAAATATTTTTAAAAATCTATGTTCATATATAATCATTAAGTTTTGTAACTAATAAATGAGGCATATTTAAAGATTATGTGAAATATAATGATATGAATAGATATATTTATGAATGCAATAATCAATTAATGATATTCATAAAATGATTTATTGAAATCACAACTCATCCAACATAAATCAACAAAAATATTATTATAATGTCTAAGGAATTAATCGATGTCACATAATATATTACAAATAAATAAAATTTTAAAATATATATTAATGACCTATATAAAAATTTAAAATAGGTACTCATACATTACCTAGATTATGGATTAGGGTTTCTTGTTTTCTCAAATTGTAAAAATAAAAATGTATATTTTTATTATAAGATTAAGTTAGGATTTAGATAGATGATTCCTCATAAATTCAACTTTATAAATAAATATTTATGTGTCTCTACAGCACAAAATGATGAAATCATATATCATACAAAATAGGTCAAATTCAATGGATTATAATAATAATTCTAATTATAGATAATCTATAAACAAGGTCATCTCAACCAATTTATTATATGGTATGAGTCCCATTCCATAGATAATCAGGATGGGCTCCTGTATAATAATTCATTCATATTAATGATATTTACAAGATTATTCAACTATTATTGTATTGAATATATCTAAATCTCAAAGATATAGATGTCATTATACTATAGTTTTCAATGATCACAATAATGTCTAGTGGATTCAAATGGAATCTCATAATTTTTTCCATATGATAACAAAAATAAATAAACATGATCTTTTATAATTCCAAGGACACATAAATGTGTATTTGTAATTGAAAAAAAATTTCCCGCACACATGGAATTGTAATTTTAATAATAATTCAATTTCTCTACATTATTAATGTTTATATAGTATCCATAGAATTATGGATTCATTAAATTATCTGTAGCCACACCATCTACTAAATATTTCGATGATTATATTTGAATGTATATGGAATTTTATTTTAAAACACCGGAATTTGTTGCATTTGGAGAGAACATTATGCATCCACCAATCTATTTTTAGTCTGGATTGGTCCTATAATCATAAAAGACTATAACTAGTAAATCAGTGGAGTCTCCATAAAAATAGTCCATCAATATAGAATTTAATTGTTTATCCGTTAGCATTCATGGAGGAATACAATAAAACCCCCAATAAATCCAATGAATACAAATCCCATAATTCAGATAAATCGATCCAATAATAATCCATGTGATCAAAACCAATTGGAAATCTCATAAAATATTATGACCACAATAAAATTGACTATTACATTAAACATTCTTCATTTGATGATGATTTTTTAAAACCATTTTTTTAATTAATTCATATATTTATGTGTTCGTTAATATTTCCTAAATTTCATAGTAAAAGTATCCACCTCAAAATATTCATCATGAATTTAAATATGAAATTATTAATAAAAAAATATAATATTTATAAAACATAAGAAATTAATAATCATACCATTTAGAATAAAAAATATATTTTATAGAACATAATTAATTAGATCTGTATTTAATATGAACTAAAACTACTATATAAACTAAAATACATCATAAAAAATAACGATTAGTTTGAAATTTGTGGATATCTCATTAGTTATAATATAAGAGGACAAATGGGGAAAAATAATTATTTAAGGGGGTTAATTTCTATGAACTATTTTGTCTCAAATTACGGAAGAACATGGGACAACCATTAACCAACCATTTGATGTTTAATGTGACCATTCATATGTGCTACATGTGGTTTTTCAATAACATACACCAAACATTCCCCCAAAGACACTCCCTAATTTCCTCCAAAAAAGACATGTACTCTTATAAATATATTATATAAAACCATTGAGTATTAATAATTATTTTTTATATAAATGTACACAACAAAATAAAAATTATATTATAAATTTAGGCAAGAAGCCATGAATGACTATGGAAACACATGTATCATCACCAATGCAGGTGATGTCACAACCACTCATGATAAATAAAAATATTATATTACGTATAGTCCCTATAGTACCATGAATAATAAAAATAGATATAGAAAACAGTAATACCATTATCCTACGATCCTGGATGGCTTTATTTACAACATCACCTAAGACAATAAACCATAATGTTTGAGGAGTGTTCCCAATACCATAAGGATGGAATGTGGGTAGAGGTAATGAACTAATACCTACTAGGAATGTGTAAATATGTGAAAATAATATATTTAATTTGTATTTCATAAAAGAATTATATGGTGGATCTACATAATGGATATACCATGATATAAAATAAATTGTTTTTAGAAAAAAATGATCCAAAATTTAATTAATAAGTACAAAGATTGGAATAGTTAATAATATAGAATATCATAATACCAAATAACCTGTTTGGAAATAATAGAAAACTGATGAAAAAGGACGGTTGAGTAATATAATACAACAAAGATTTAATGTTATCCATATTTCCAAAATTTCCAATGATCAAATCCATGTTACCCATGGTCTCACCTAAATCTCACAGCATTAATTATATAGTCATTGTATTATCAAGGATGAATCTATAACAATTTGGGATCCTATATGAATAATTAAGAGCTGTATACACATGAATTGTTGTGGATATATTGTAATCGAATCCTTCATTGTAGGAATCCACAAATTATTAAGTGAATTAAATATAAAATATTCATTTAAATTAGTTTCAATATACCTGGAAGCATATTTTTCCATTAAGAATATCTAAATTAGAATGTATGATAATATTATCCCATAATGAATACATTAATAAAATTTCAAATTTAGAATTTTAAAAATTTATTTTTAAGAATATATATTTTTCATTAAAATTAATACATAAATCAATTTAAAATAATTAAAAATCCAAGAAATAATTCTATTTGAGTATTATATTTGTAAATAAATGAAGAAGAATTATGTTAACTAGAAAACATAGTTAAATCATGAAATTGAAAATATTTGGGTCTATGAAAAAACCATGAATGATACATCAATTTATCATATTCTAAACATTTCATGAAATACATATTTATTAATGTATAATGAAATATTATCAAAAAAAGATATGGTAGTAGTAAAAAAATAATCATTTTAGGGATATATAGTCAATTTATAAGTGAAAGTCAGAGATGAATCATTCCCCAAACCAATGGAAATACATGTGGTTATAAAAAAGTATGATGTACAAATACTCTCTATAATATCAACACCAAAATAAATTAATGTCATTACCACTCAATGGTGTCTAATGTGGGAAGGTCATAAGAAATACTCTAGTGAAACCAATAGCGTACACATTTGTTATTCAAAAATTACATATGAAACACCCAAACCAATTTTAATTGTATACATAATGGGAACATCCAAAAAAATGGAATCATCAATAATATGGGACACTAATATATAATGTAATATAATATTTTTTTTGGATGATCCAAAATCACTGACATTGTTACCTTAGGTTTTGATGAAATAAGAAAAGTAATTTTTAAATACTCTTATAAGTCAAAATACCAAGTAATTTTTTATTAATATGTTAAAAAAAATATCTTATGTCTCCATTACCTCCCCTTTTAAATATCCAATTAAATATGTATATAGGAAATAAATAAAATTTTACTTCCACAATCAATATGAATGTTTCTATAAAGTCCATTATGAAAACGGTCTTAGTTTATTGTTGGGACAACCATCAAATAATGAAATTTGATAAAATTACAACCATGATAATAGATCATTCAAAGAATTCCATTTTAAAAAAAATGTTTTAAAACATATTAGAAAACAAAAAATCATATTTATAAAAATTAAAGGTTCATATATTAAAGTGTCTGAAAAGTGTTTCAGAATGTTTTACCACACATACTTTGTAACATCACACCCCTCCTCATTTGATTGAGAAGAAGATAAATTGGTATATGACCTTAATATTAATCCCAATAATGACTATGTCTGAAAATAAATGAAAAATGATTAAATTATAATTGGGATATTATATTCTCTTAAAATGTAAATCAAACAACCAAATAATCCATACCCAAAAAATAATAAATTATGGATGATATCAATTAATGAAAAATATTGGAATTTACAATATATAAGATTCAATCCCCAAAAGAGTGGCACAATAACTGAATATATAATATCATGAAAAATAGTGAAAGACAAAACCAAAAAAAGATCAATACTCGAAGACCCGACTATGTATCTCTCAATATGTTCCAAACTCAAACTCGAAAACAACCCAATTATCAGAAATAATTGATGGGGAAATATAATACATTACATATTCATTTGTCTCGATAAAATATATTTGAAAAATCACAAATTCTCTAAAGAAATGGGGTTAAATGAAACATAGTATGTTTCCCCCAAATGACATCCTTACTCCTTCCTATAGGATAGAACAGTTTATAACATTTATATTAAGATGTATATATAAACCAATTTCTCAAACACATTAACATTTCAGTATAAAATGATTCGATAATATAACATTTTTTCATAAAACAATTTCATGTTTCATGGAAGGTAATCAATAGTTATCTAAAACAATTTCATAAACTCAATTTTTCATTATCTGTTATAATCGCCAAATCCACAAATTTGACCTTGCATGATAGCTGAAACTTTCTATACTCATGGGTTGTTAGTAATCCATTCACTAAGGCATCAATTAATGAACCATTTGATGAGGGATATAACTTACAATTATCTATCCACATAACGGGTTGGTAGACACATTAAACTTATTTTTCCTGAATTCACACGAACAAAAACAACCACTACACCAAAAACCAATGCCAAATCACCATTTAAAACTTTTAAAATAAATATATACCTTAATTTAAAAACAAAAAAAAACCATTTCAATTAAACAAAACATTTATTTAATACATGTTTAAATTAAAAAACCATATTATCATTATAAATTAAATGGTTTAAAAACAAGTAACCAATTTCACTTAACCAAAAAATTCCTATATTAAGAAATTAAATAAAATTTCACTAATGTTATTTTAAAAAATTAAAAAATTATACAAAGAAATTAAAAGATAAATAATATATTTTGGATATAATAATTCATAATATAAATATGGTTTTTAGGAGTGAATCTACCTACCTCATAAAACATAGAAAACATGGAAGGCCACAAGAAAAACATCAATAAAAATAGGTCAACACCACGATTCAGCCATAGATGTCTTTCCCTTTGATGAAAAATCCAAACAAAATCATTATTCGTATAAAATACCTTCTACATATCAATATAAATAGTATATATAAGAAACATTTGGAGGGATTTTAAGGGCCCAAATCCATGTGGATCAATTATTTAGGTGTTTCTAAAGACTTAGGTGCTCCATGGAGGCTTGAAGGACGTCTGTCGGTACAGGATATGGATTTCAAGAAATAGAAAGAATTATACATCTTGTATGAAATAAAATATGTTCTATTTTAGGTTTGGAACATGTAATTCATTCAGCAATGTAAAATTAAGATGGGACACATTTTTTGATAGAACCAATCCATAATGATTACATGATATTAAAGGGGATTACTTGTTTTATAATTCCATGAAGTGGTACTATTTTAGATGTGTTCAAACTCTCAGGTTGAAAATCCTAATTTCTATAGCATTCCTCTTTTTTAGTATTGGGAAACTAATAGACCCCTTTTCGGTGTTTTTGAGTCCCCATCTTCGAATGTCGATCAATATGCTTTTATCATCAATCATTGGTTATCGTGATAATCCAATGTGTTTTTTCCTTATTATTTTAAATAATTTTTCTCTTTTTCCTCTCTTTATTCATTCATGTGAATGTACGATGATCTCCCATATTTTTAGTGGGGTTTCTCTTGTTTTTTTTTGTGCGATTATGCCACTTCATCATGTGAGGGAAATTGTTCTTAAGGGAGTGGTGGTCAAAGATCCTTTGTGTTATTTTTTTCTCATAAAAATATATTCGACCACCATTTATAGTAATTGGATTTTTTTTAATTCTATATTTATTTATTATAAATTATAGATCAAGCATGATTTACACTTTGGATCACAATAAAATTAATCTAATAATTTATTGAAAAAAAATATATTATTTATTGATCACATTGAGATTTTTTATTGTGCCATGATAAGGGGCTGCCTCTTGATTTTATAGATTGTTTGTATCTATGTGGTAATTTTCATTATTTTTTAGCATGTAAAATTTGTAAATAACCTAAATCCTGAAATAATGGACAATTAATTGGAAAATGGATTAATGATAAAAATTTAATTAATTTGGTGGTTTTTGTAATTCGATGACAATATATTTGATTGATGTATTAATTTTTTGTTGAATCTGACAATGAAAATGAATCATGTTGATGATTTTCATTAGAGGAATTAATGAAATTTTTATTTAATTACTAAATTAGTTTTTGACAGCTGGTATAGCTTGTAGTATTGGTTTCCCTTAGTTTCAAACTGTGAAAATTGAATTAGATATTTAAAGATAGAATATCAATAAGTTGTTGGATAATATATAATGCAATATAGTTCTTGAGATTCATGATTTCATGTATTGGTCAAGTGACATAAGAAATACAATTGTGGGATCTTTATGTGTGTAAATGTTGACTTCCATTTATTTGGGCCGAGAGATCATTTTCTATGATTGTTTCCTATTTATTTTTATTTTCTACAGATATGAGAATAATGACGAGGGGATGAGATGCCTGGATGTGATAGGATCCTAGGATGGGTGATCCTAGATGGTTGTAGTGGTATTAGGTGTAGGGATGCCCAGTGGTTATGGTATCCTTTGATGCCAAAAGTGGAGAGATCTAGTAGACAAGCATAATGGTGTCGTGGAGGATACCTGGGATGATATAATGAGTCTATGATAGGATTAACCATTAATATAAAATATGGATTCTTGATTGAATTGTTTTTTGAGAGAGACCATATGGATTTTTTTATTTTCATTCCATTCCGCACTTATTGAAGAAGATGGATATTCAGGATTTTATACCATGTTCAGTAGAAAAATATGTTTTTCTATAGTATATAGAAATATGGAAAGAAATATTATATATAAATGAATAAATATTTTACCCCTGGTGTTGGGGCGTATTGGATTGATATTTTGAGGTTTTAATTCTTGGATTTCATGAACTCTATTTGATTATTCTTAGTGGTAAGTTATCTTTTTTTAATGGTAATGTAATTTTATGTTTATATATTAATGATTACATAACGAATAAATAATTTTTTAATGTAAAGTTAAACTAATGAAATTAAATAAGGTAATTTAATGTATCTCATTAAATTGTTATGTTTTATCATTATATATAAACTTATCATTGATAACTGGGAGACTGAGAGACATTATCTACAGTTGATTCTTACTCCATGTTATTCCCATAGTTTGTTTTTTATCTAAATTATATCATAGAAAATTTCTTTTTTTTATGCTACTATGCCCTATCGGTTGGGGACATTGACTTCCTATGGATTCTGAGCCCATAAGGGTGTTTTCCCCAACATCCTAATTGGATGATGATTGAATGATTCCCCTATTTTGCCTTCTCTCTTCTCTTTGTTGTTACATGATCTAGTCATAACAACATTTAGTTTTCAATTAAATGTGTATTCAGTGATGTAATAGATTTTTGTCACTTCAAACACATGTATTCTATATATAGTTTCTTAAGGGATACTATAGGTATTTCATGTATAGGTTGTGATGGCTTGAGGATCCTTACATGGTTTATGATCATTGAGGTCTTGAGATATAACAAAAGAGGTATAATATACATTATATTAGATTTGGATCTTTCTAGAAACTACATGGTTACATTCGGTTATGTGTTCATGGTGGTATGTTTCATGAGGTTCGTGTTTTGGTTCATCACTTAGTTGTATGTGGGATGTCCTTTTGGAGAGAGATGTTCAGAACATCTGATGTTCGGGGAGAGAATAAATCCAGTGCTGAAGTCATAGAATGGTGCCATTAGTATTTTATATTCTATTCTATTCTATTTTATATGATACTTAGTGAGAGTATCCATGGTGATTCTAGGAACAATGTATACAAGTTTAGGTGATAAGTTATATTCCTTTAATGTTCAATGTGAAATAAAAAGCATTCATTACACATTGTTGGAGAGGATCCATGGGAGATCCTACTGAGTTTAATCTAATACCAACCCTCAATATATATAAACATTTAATCATGTCAGTTGGAAGATGTTGGAGATAATAATGGTTTTTACATGTTTGGGGATTAGTAAATTTTTTTTTGGGATTTGTGGTCACAATCATTATTAACCATTCATTTAGTAATTCAAGGTACCCTTTCAGTTGTAGTAGTTCTTTAATGTCAATACATAATTGTATTATTAATATTTTAATATATTGTATTATATGTATGATTTGGTTTATGTTTTTCTTCATTATCACTTTTTAATTTGTTCTCTATGAGGATGATGCCTCCAACATTTGGATTTATTATACTTGTATTGATTGTCTTCAACATGCGACCAACAAGAGGACAGAATCGGGAGTCACTATCCCAATTCTCACATTTCCATCATAATGTGGGTACACATTGTGAAGAGGGTCTCCTAATAGATTTGTATCAGAGGTATGGTTGATGGATAATATTGAATTTTGTGTATGGAACATGTGATGTTTCTTGGGTTGGTATCCAACAACATCAGGTAAATTTAGAAAGCACTATAAACACAGGAGACCAGGTGAGACATGTGTATTTAGGCCCACCAATGATCTAATTTAAGGAACTTCAAGCTTACAGAATATAATATATGACATGATACTAGTTGTAGTGTAGGGTCATAGGAATGTATCATGCTTCATTATTATTTACATCTATGTTTGAATGGGTACACCATTCGATAGGTTAAACCAGAAAGGGAAAAAATTAATGTTTTTCCATACATATATTAGGTTTAGGAGAACTAACGATTTCTTTTTTGAAGGCTTGGTACCATCTCGACATTATAATCAAGTTCTTATAAAATATGTTCGGCTTGTGACACTTGTTGATAATCATAGAGTGGAGGTTGATGATGATGACACATATTTGTAGAAATTCTTAGAGTTTCAACACACAATTTTATATTGGTATGTGGTCACAATTTTAGATGTAGTCATGGAATAATTTTTGGGGGATGATGAGTTAGACATAAGTTTGATTTATTCTCAGATGGAGAATATGGTATCATTGGAAGGGATGATGATGTATGTGGAGATGAGGAAGAGGTAGTTCATGTTCCTCTATGATCACAAGTAGTCAACATTCTCATGGGAAAATATCGAAGACATTTTCAAATATATGTTTCATTATTTGACTATGAATTTGAGAAATCACTAAAAGATTCTTACCAATAAGCACGGGATCTCTAGTGGGTGAGATTTTGTGATATTTTTTATAATACTTCTGCGATATACTTCAGATCTTTTATCAGATATGGAGACCAATGTGAGTTATTTGGTGGAGGTATTATGTCTAGAAAACTAGTTCCAGATCACCCCATTTATGCTGGAGGTAGTGAAGGAAGTGGTCAATGATAAAATGTTTGTTATAACTAGATCTTTATAATAGGGGAGTCTCTAGGATTCCACACAAAGTAGACATGTGATTTGAGGTCCCAAATGTAATGGAAAAAGATTATCTGATCAGTTAGGGTAGGTCACATAACTAAATGTATCATTTCTTTTTGGTAAGCTGCACTCGTGCCTATGCTAATGGATGATATGCCTGTTTTTCTTATAGAGTTTTAAGTCATCAACATTGAGAGTTATATGCTTTTATTAGACTATTATGTGTTCATGGTGTTCCATTATAGGTTACTCCAATGAGGTAGTTCTAGTTGAAGAATTAGTAGTAGGTTTCTCCAATTTTTTATCCCTATATATTATATGGGGTAGGTAGAGGATAGCCTTGTGAAGCACCCATTCTTTAGAGAGAAGAGTAGGAATTTGGAGGTTGTATTCAGTTCGGTTAGAGAGATTATGGAGTAGGTCTTCATTACCTTCCTACTATAGATTTTTTGGATCCAGGATAGAAACACATTGTTAAAGCTACCCATTTATTATACATGGGAGAATTCCTTTTTTCATCTATAAGAGACACAATATTTTATATCACCTATCTAATATTGATGATTGGGATTTCAGGAAGAGATGAAAATATTTTAATTGTAATTTACTACAGTTGTTATAGAACATTTTGGCTTGATTTTTTTATATACTCTGATCTATGGATGGGGTGTCACCGCTCATGTGAATATTTTATATTTTTATTGATGAAACCATATGAAATAGTCTTCAGTGTGTATTTTTTTATTCAGTGTAGGATATCATTTATTTCTCCAAGATGAAGGTTGTGTTCTTTGATGTTAGTGGTGAGACAACAGTGTTTTTAGGTGAGTGAGATACTCGGATGGTTCATATGCATGTTCCTCTTTTATCATCCGTGATTAATGAGTAGATTATATATTTTTTGTCAGATCATAATTTAGAATTTCCTATGGTTATATAATATAAAAATGATGGCTTTGCAGAGTTGGCTGAAGAATAAACCCCATGACAATATAATGTGTTCAGGATCAAAATACATCTAGTTTTGTATCCCATCTGGATATCCTTTAATAATATGACACATTCTAAGTTGTGATAGATTTTTATACATATAATTTGTTTTTTACAATATGGTTTTTTCCAATGTGTTTCACTAATTTTTTCACCAATTAATTCCTTAAGATGGATGACGATAGTTTGTGGATTATTTCGATTATCAAAGCTTTATCCAAGCGATAGTGAAGAAATTGTATCGACTTCCACGTATTTATGATTTATTTAATAATATAAAAGGTGAATTTTTGTTCTCAATAGTTATTTTTTGGATTATATACCATCAAATCAGTGCGAACGAAGATGATATCATGACGAATTCGTTCTTTTGTCACCTTGGGGATTTTAATTTCATTGTGATGATGTTCGGTGTGAAGAATTCTTGAGAAGTGTTCATGGGGTTAATAAATTTTATGTACCATGTGTCCCAAGATAAATTCATAATTTTTTTTCAGGGACTACATCATTCTTTAGATCATTAGTATGGATAATCATGTAGTGCATCTGTGATCCATTTTGGGTGTTCTTCATCAAGAGAAACTATTTGGGATGTTTATGAAGCGTGATTTTTGGGATCATGAATTCTATTTCATGGGGAATTATGTATCACAGTGGGGAAAATATGTGTATCCATAGAAGATAGAATAAATTGTGCCTTGGAAGGATGTTATGTTTATTGTGGAGGTGGGAAGTTTCATTGGAAAATGAGAATATTATAGGATGTTCATAGATGATTTTTATACAGTTGGGACTTCTTTGACAACATAGAGTATAAGAGATCATGTGTTTTTATAAACTAATCAGTGTAGGGTATTTTTTGAGTATCTAATGGTGAGGTTTGATAGGGTTCTAGTTATTTGGATTCCAATAGAATGAGTTGTGTTTGATATTGTTTGGGAATCATCATGTCCTGGTTTGGGTTGTGTATTGATGCAACATAGATTATTCATTTCTTGTGGTTATATATGTCACATCCCTATGAATGTTACTATACAACCCATTATCATGATTTTGTGGTGGTATTGTTTTCCATGATGTTCTGGAGACAATACCTCATTTGGGGTCATTTTTTGGCCTTCACCGATCAACAAATCCTATAGTCTGTATTCTTCCAACCTTACTTGAACAGTTTGTCGAATTGATGGACATATTTCATATCATATTAATATACTAATAGTACTTATAATGTAACACCCTAAGATTTTATGAAAATTATACTTTTTTATTTCTTTGAAGTGTTTTTTTGTACACTACACCAAGATTAGCTAGCAATAAATGAAACACTGTATTATCTTGTAGTATACGCAACACTATTCTTGGCTTGTGATGCATATAATTTCAAGTAATTTCGAATAAAATTAATTTTACACAACACCATGTATAGATTTTGATCAATTTATAACTGAACTATATTTTGACTATGTTATACGCAACACCAAATGGAACTTTCCCTACATGAAACCCTCACATGCCTTGCATTACATGAAAGAGTGACCATCCTTGATATCTTGTGTTGTACGCAATACCCAGTTTCACTAAACAACGATATGTTATGAAAATATTACATAAACCAGCCGTTAAGAATATTAATAAGCACTTTTTGAAATTTTATAAATTTTATCTTTCAAAATGGACTTCATTTTTGGATTCAGAATATCTAAATTAGCCTAGGGTGAATTTTTGGTATTTTTCTAAAAATATTAAATTTTTGATGAATAGTGAAAACTCCGAGTTATTGGTTAAAACAGACTTTTTATTTAAATAATCATTTATTTTATTTAAATTTATTTTAGGTCAAAATAGATACACAGTTACTATATAAGTACAATGTAATTCATTGAGTCATTTTAAAATAATTTTTGATATATTAAAATTTTATTCAACTATTTACTGTCTTTTAACCACATCCATGGAGCATTTACAAATTTACATAAAACATAATTTTACCACTTCTGTGAGTTTAATTTCGAAAATCCAAGAGTCACGATTAATAACAAGGATTAAAATGTGGTTCGATAAGATAAAAATAATTTTGGATGAATTGACACTTTTTACTTTTATTTACCACAGTTAAAAGTAAATAGAGTAATTAAATGTAAAAATGATATTATTATTACCCTAACACATGTTCTAATTCAATTTTATAATTATAATTCGACCAAAATCAACCTTAGGAATAAAAATATGAATCTCTTTGGTCAACTTGGATTAGATTAGGACACTTATTAATATTTTATTTAAAGAAGAGTTAAAAGAGTTAAAATCAAAGTGTAATAACTAAAACACTTTTAATATATGAATATACATAAGATAAATTCAACTATAAATATTAATCAGAAAGATAAAAATATTTCCTACATTATGGTTTTTTATTTTTAGTTTTTATACATTAAATAATTTAATTTATTTATGACACAATGATGATGCTGTAATTAACTTATTAATGAAATATTAACAAAATTGATATTATAAATGCCCCAAATTATGTAATTTGAGACCTTTAATAATTAAAATAATTTTCTAGTTTAATATAACATATTAGGGGACGTTATATGAATTTTTTTCTAAGTAATAATGCTTTTATGAATTTAGAGAAAACAATATACCAAATAGTGTCAAAATTGACCTAAAAGAGATTTAAAAAAATATTATATTATTTTTGATATAATGGTCCTTAAAATCTATGGATCGGCCAAAAGGCTAATATAATAATATATATGACATTAATGAACGAATTGGGGTTTTATTGGCAGTTTATTGTATGTTTATTGACCATATATTGTATGAAAATAAGAAGACACGGTAAAAGTTATATTATTTAACTTAGAGTTAAATCTAAATGATAAGGTAAAAATGGTAACCTAAACATATCTAAAACCTATTGGATTAGAGGTTTTAGAACCATACCCACCCTAGACTCTACATAAGTCACTTTTGAGCTACTATAAATCTAATATGAATTTATTATAAAATAATATTTTATGTTTTTCCTAAGGTGCCCCTCACACCACCTATAAAAGGCACTCTCACTTCTCTCTAATTCACACCTCCAAATCCATTTGGCTTGGAAAAACCTTGAACAAATACCATATAAACATTCCTACCTTCATCCTAGAGGCCTTCCTTTTGTCATAAATCCAACCTACAGATCCCTTTTAACCAAATCAAAAGGAAGAACCCGAAGAAGAGGTAAATATCTCACCAACTATTTCAAGTTCTTTTCTTCTTACACTTCCTCATTCTTTGTTGTTTCCATTCAATAATAATAACACCATTATCATCTATATACAGTAATTTTTTTACAAAACTTTTAGAACCATATTAGGTATTTTATCCATCCTATGAATGAAAAGTTCACCAAACATGCGTACGTACGACTTACCATCTCCACATCGTACTGTAGTTTGTTATTCAAACATTTTATCATTTGGATGGTTACAATAATGAGTATAAATGATATAAATAATAAATATAATAGTATTATTATTCTGTATATATAATATACAGTCCAATTATATATGATTTTAATATCAAAAGAATGATATTGTCGCTCAAGCGTACGTACGGACTACCTTCTCCGTGAATGCGATGAGATTGATTTTCCATGATTAACCATTAAAGTATGGTTATAAAGTATAAATAATAAATAATAATGAAAGATATTACATAATAATTATACGGAATTTATGCACATATATGTTTCATTTACTGAATTCCATTCAATTAACAAGGAAATGAAAACAGTGTTCATGCATATGTATGACCTACCGTCTCCATGAACGGTGTATTTCATACATTTATCAATCTATTATATATGTTTATATGATGAATATATATAATATATAAATCAATATTTACATTTTGGAATTATGTAAATCAGGAAATATGTAATAATATTAGGAACAACATGTCGAAACATGTACGATAAATGAAAATATTTTTCCCAAAACACTGCTTTAACATGGAATTGACAAATGAACGGGTAATACAAAGTCGTATGTGAATCATATATGATATAATAAATATTATTATCGTTTGATATAATTTATTCATATTTTTAAACCCATGATATAGATGTCTCGGACACATTAGGAAGAAATTGGACATAAGGTAATGGATAATTTTTCAATATCATTTTTATTCGAGATTGCTTATATGTAAGTATTTACTAGGGTTATATTTTTCATCCATATCCATAAAAATGTTTTTCATAAAGGGTTTAATATTATCCCATGTATTTTTAAAGTCACGTTTACCCCTCTTTTACTTTTACTTTGTGTTATGTAAGGAGTCATTTTTTTGGTTACCATACGTGGTAATTTTTGACTTTTCCGTTAAAAGTACGAGGAGAATGTTTTTTAACATATACACCATGAACAGATATTTACAGTTTCATAACGCCGTATTTTCCTGAAACATATTCTACAATATTTCATAACTATTTTCAATAAAAACCATTTAATTTAAAATTTCATGGCATTTTGTGAAAAGAAAATTATTTTAAAATGAAAGGATATTTTTTTGAAGAATTCATTTCATGTGTTTTATGAAAACCATTTCCCATCTAAGATTACATTATTTCATATGTGTAAGTTTCAATTATAATGTCTCTATGATTTACATGGTTTCATTTTTATTATGATGAAATGATATCCATTTTTTATGTAAATTATTTTATGATGGGATGATGTTTATGGAACCCATTTAATTCATTCGGTAATGATGATTGATTTATTTTTATCTTGTGGAATAGATAAGAATGATTTCATTATGAGATGGGTGGGACCTATATCACCCATCAATGAATAGGGTAAATATTCATATCTCATTTGATAGACATGGTTGTAACGACACGTGAATCTGGTACAGTAATACATGGGTGGAATGGCTTGTAAACCCGATTCAATAATGGACTTTGTCCACTATGATGGTCTTGGTAGTAATTCCTTGGATTCTTTGGAAATCATAACATATTCATAATGGTTTCCACAATTCTATGTTTTATTCCCATGCTATTTTATCAAGATTAATGTTCCTTTATGATCAATTCTTTATTTACTGAAAATAATTATGTCATTACTCTTTATTTTGATGTTTTATGTTCATGTTTTTACGTTAAAATTTTTATGGATTGTTTTATGTTCTTTATGTTTACCGTTATTGAGAATTTGAGCTCACACCTTTTTATGGTTTCTTTTTCCCAGGATATAAAGAATGGTTTTAGGTAAGAAAACAAAATGGAAATATCTTTATAGGGATATGTTGAAGATCTTTCACCATGAATAGAATATTATGTTCCGAGTTTCCAAAGACACTAAACTATTAAGGTCCTTGGGTGTCAGTTTTTTTTATGTATCAAGTATTCCGTAACAGTAATGTAATTTCCATATATGTCAAGATTTGGTCTCTACAGTTGGTATCAGAGGAAAGGATTAGTCAACCATTGGAAACAATGATTAGAAAAAATTAGTTAAATCCCCAAAGATAATTCTACGGTATGTCTAAGGATGTCTCTAAGGATAAGTATATGTTTAAGTTATAGTCCTATAATTATGATAACGATCTTAGAATTAAACCTAAGATGTTATATATTGAAGGTACTCCCCAATTATTATATTGTTTTCCTTACATGATTTTTGCCTCTTACACTAATCTTTTTGGGTTTTAGACGATGGTTGGAACCCAAAGGAACCGTGTTGATCAATGTAATGGGAAATGCAATTATTTTCCTCCTGAACAAACCAATGTTAATGAAGATGGAGTGCAGAATCTTATTTCTATACTTACATAATATATGAATCATTCTAGACTTCTAAATGAGCGGAGAAGGAAACAATATTCTATTGAGTCCTTCATGAGGCAACGTCCACCCTCTTTCAGTGGGTCTTCTGATCCACATATTGCTGAACAATGGATCAGTACCATTGAAAAGATATTTTCCATACTTTTATGTTTGGAACATGAAAAATTCATTCTGTATAATTACCGTTTATTAGGTGAAGCGTACCATTAGTGGACTCTAATTAAGAATACAATTCCCAAAGGTGAAATTGAATCCATGGAATGGGACGAGTTCAAGAACTTATTTTTCAATAAGTTCATCCCTTGTATTATTTCAAAAAAGATAGAAAAGTAGTTCCATGAGCATAGTAAAAAGGTTGATGAATCCATTGGTATATACAAAGCGAATTTTACATGGGTGGCAAGGTATGCATCTGGCTTTATCATCCAACCTGAAAGTAAAGTAGATCGATTTTCTAGTGGCTTAAAACCAAGTCTTTGAAGGGCATTACCTGTAAGAGACATCAGTAGCTATGAAGAAATTTTGAATTGTGCTATCAAGGTAGAATTGGAAGTTGGTGTTACATATCCATTTAATGGTTTTGACATGAATCAAAAGATGGAGTTCAAGGAAAAATCTCAAAATAATGGTGAAAAGAAGACAAATGTTTCCTTAATCTCAAAGTGTGGAATGAATCTTGGTGGACAATGTCTTCAAGGGGCTAGAAAATTGTTTATGTGTGGAATAGAAGGACATCGTGCAGCTGAGTATCGAAGTAATGGTAAAAAGGTATCTAATGATGTCAATAGAGAAAAGACTTAAGAGAATGCTCCACCAACACTTCAGTGCTACAAGTCCAAGGAAATGGGAATTATGCTAACCAATGCCCTAATCCAAGGGTTAATGATGATCAACATCAACAACATCTTAAGGAAAAGGACAAACGGAAGTCGCATGCGATCACTATTGGCGATGTTGAATATGTCAATGATGTGGTGGAATTATTATGTTTTTATGCAATGGGATTCCAAAATTATGTTGTGGAATATCATTTATAGTATTGTAGAATATTGGAATATATATGTATTGGTTTATCGTGGTTTTCAATAATTATATGGTAACGATAACCATGAAAAGTGATCTAAATATTTTTCTAAAGTAGATGATATGCACATAACGAAGGGATAAGGAGAAAATAGTATGTTTGATAGTATTAATGAGCCCATGACTGATATAAGGACAAAGTGATAACGTGGTTTGAGTATATAGAAATTTAAGGATTTTGGTATGTGGAATGAGTTATCTTTTGACAGCATTGATGTTTTCACTAAGGTCCAATGGGTATTCATGTTTTAAGAGAATACATGATTAAGGTATTAACATGTTTGGAATGTGACCAACAAGATATATCATATGATAAATGATGGTATTCACAAGCTTATTATATGACCTTTTCTGGTAATTGTTTTCATTGTACTGTGTGATTGGACAGAAATATTTTCGATAAGCCTGTTGATTGGAATGGTTTTTTTAGGACATCAGATAGTATTGTTTAAGGGTAGAACATTTTTCGATTTTATTAATGTAATGTTACAATTGTAAATTTTTTTAAAAAGGAACAACCTTCAGAACGGGAGAAAACCCATTGCGTCGGACAAGGTTGCGGGAATCGAACCCACAACCGAAGTACGACATGTCATTTTCGCCTACCTCTGGCCTACAGGAAGTCCCTGGTTAGTAGAAACTAGTTTTTTTTATCAACCAGTATGATAGATGAAGTATAAGTTCATCTTGGAATCATATAAGATAAACCACACCATAGAAAGACATATGTATATTTGATAACTTTTTCTAACTTATTGATTTAGATAGATGGAATGGCCCATCATTCTATCACATGATCTTATAGCACTTCACGGATGATAAATTCAACTTCATTTCTTTAAGATAAGAAGTGTAAATTGTTCATGGAAAGACCATAGGCGAGATTGTACCAAAATCATGTAAGTATTTCTTCTAATTCAAAATTTTCATCTTTAGGGAAAGGATATTGAAAACCAAAAACATTGTCCAATTACACTCATATCTGATGAATTAGATGGTACCTTAGATCATCACAAATTTATGCCTTTGTGATTTTTTGGATTTTTTGTAGCCAGGTTCTCTACCAATCTCTATCAGAACATGATGGTTAGATTTCTCTTCTATATCCTTATTATTACCTATATTCTTCAATGAGGAAACCAAGTGATGAGTTACTTTGGGTATCTATTATGTTTCTAACATTCCTTTTTTAAAATTATTTTTTATTATTCCTTTTTATGATGTGGGTTTTTATGAAAAAACATTCAAGTAGAAAACCATTTATAACCTCGACGAATTTCGAGGGAAAAATCCCTTTTAAGGGGGTAAAATGTATCACCCTGAGATTTTATGAGAATTATTCTTTTTAATTTCATTGATGTTTTTTTTGTATGCTTCACCAAGATTAGCATGAGTTATATGCAACACTGCATTATCTTGTAGTATACGAAACACTATTCTTGCCTTCTGATGCACACAATTACATGTTCCTTCGAATAAAATTCATTTTACACAACAGCATGTATAGATTTTTATCAATGTATAAATGATCTATATTTTGAGTATTTTATACACAACACCAATGGAAACATTCCTTACACTCAACCCTCACTTGCCTTACATTACACGTAAGAGCGACCGTCCTTGATAGCTTGCGTTGTATGCAATACCAAGTTTCACTAAACAATGATATGTTATAAAAATATTATATAAGCTATCTATTATGAATAGTAATACCCACTTTTTAAATTTTTTTAAATTTTATCATTCAAAATAGACTTCATTTTTGGATTCGGAATATCAAAATTATCCTAGGGTGAATATTTTTTATTTTTCAAAAAACA
Organism: Viscum album; assembly: GCA_963277665.1. Classification (NCBI taxonomy): domain Eukaryota; kingdom Viridiplantae; phylum Streptophyta; class Magnoliopsida; order Santalales; family Viscaceae; genus Viscum; species Viscum album. Next base: position 1,570,494,352 of record OY728121.1, on the reverse strand, counting down.
TTCAATATTTGATGAATAGTGAAAACACTGAGTTATTGGATAAAACTGAATTTCTATTTAAATAATAATGTATTTTATTTATTTTTATTTTAGGTCCAAATAGATACATTTTACCCAAATAAGTTCAATGTAATTCATTCGAGTAATTCTATAATAATTTTATATATATATAAATTTTATTGAACTTTTTACCTTCTTTTACCCACCACCTAGGAGCATTTGCAAATTTACATAAAACATAATTTTACCTCTTCTATGAGTTGAATTTCGAAAATCCGAGAGACACGGTTAATAACATGGAGTAAAATTTGGTTTAATAAGATAAAAATAATTTATGGTGAATAGTAACTCTTTACATTTTTTACCACAGTTAAAAGTAAATAGGGTAATTAAATGTAATAATTATATTATTATGACCCTAACATATGTCTTAATTTTATTAGTTAAGTATAATTTGACAAAAAACCCATAGGAATAAAATATTAACCTCTTTGGTCCACATTTATTATATTAGGACTATTATTATTATTTTATTTACAGAAGTGTTAAAAGAGTTAAAATCAAAGATTAATAACAAAAACATTTTGACTATAGGGTAATTCTTAAGATAAATTCGACTATAAATATTCACAAGAAAGATAAAAATACTTCCTACATAATGGTATTTTATTTATATTTTTTAGACATTAAATAATTTAATTTAATTATGACACAATGATGATGCAGTAATTACCTTATTAATGAAATATTAACATAATTGATATTATAAATAGCCCTAAAAAATTAATTTGAGACTTTAAATATATAAAAATAATTATATAGGTTAATATAAAAAATAAGGGTTGGTTAGATGAATTTTTTTCGTGGTAATAATGATTTTATAAATTTAGAGAAAACAAAATACCAAATAGTGTCAAAATTAACATAAAATAGATTTTAAATAAAATAAAATATTATTAATTGATATAATTGTCCTAAAAATATGAGGATTGGCCAAAATACTCATATGATAATATATATGACATGAATGAACCAATTCGGGTTTTATTGATAGTTTATAGTATGTTTATGGATCTTATAGTGTAAGAATACAAGAAGACACAGAAAAAGTTTTATTATTTATCTTAGAATTAAATCTAAATGGAAAGGATAAAATGGTAACATAAACTTGACTATAACCTATTGGTTGAGATGATTTAGACCCATACCCACCATTTCCTAGAAATAAGTCACTTTGGAGCCATTATAAACCGAATAGGAATTTATTATAAAATAATATTTTATGTTTTTCCTAAGGTGCCCCTCATGCCTCTTATAAAAGGGCACTCACACTTCTCTCCAATTCACACCTCCAAAGACATTTGTCTTAGCCCAAACCTACCCAAATACCCTCTAAACTTCCCTACATTCATCCTAGAGGAATTACTTATGTTATAAATCCAACCTATGGAGCCTTTTTGATCAAATCATAAGGAAGAACCCGAAGAAGAGGTAAATATTTCACCAACTATTTCAAGTTCCTTTCTTCATCCACTTCTTCCTTCTTAGTTGTATCCATTCTAAAAATTAACTAAAATATCTTATATATACTGTTATGTTATTATAAAAATTTTACAACAATATTAGTTATTTTATCCATCCTATGAACGAATAAGTCACCACAAGTGTGTACCTACGACTTACCGTCTCCACGTCGTGGTGTAGTTTGTTATTCAAACATTTCATCATTTGGATTTGTATAATAATGGGTATAAATGATATAAATAATAAATATAATGTTATGATTATTCTGTATATATGATATACTATACATTAATACATTATTTTCATATTAAATGGATGATATTTTCGCTCGTGCGTACGTATGGACTACCGTCTCCACGAACGCGATGAGATTCATTTTCCACGATTAACCATTCAAGAATGGTTATAAAGTATATATAATAAATAATCATGAAAGATATTACATAATAATGGTACTGGATTTATGTATATATGTGTTTCATTTACTTAGTTCTATTCAATTCAAAAAGGAAACGAAAACAACGTTCATGCGTACGTTTGGCATATCGTCTCCATTAATGTTGTATTTCATTCCATTTATTGATCTATCATATATATTTATATGATGAATATATATTATATATAAATCATGTTATACATTCTGTAATTATGTAAATCAGGATATAAGTAAAAATATCATGAACAATAAGTCGAAACATGTACGAGAAATGAAACGATTTTACCCAAAACGCTACTTTAACATGGAATTGAAAAATGAACGGGTAATATAATATCGTAAGTGAATCATATATGATATCATAAATATTATTATGGTTATGTTAAAAGTTAATAATATGTTTAAACCAACTATACATGAGTCTCTAACACATAATGACGAAATTTGACATAAGTTAAGGCATAATTTTTCAATCTCATTTTTATTCGAGATTGCTTATACGTAAGTATTTACTGGGGTTATATTTTTCATCCATATCCATAAATTCTTTTTCATGATGTGTTTAATATTCATCCATGTTTGTTTAAAGTCATGTTTACCCCTATTTGACTATTAATTTGTGTTATGTAATGAGTCTTTCTGTTATTACCATACGTGGTACTTTTTGACTTTTCCGTTAAAAGTACGAGGATAATATTTTTTTATCTTATATAGAATGAAGGGATTTTTAATGTTTCCTAACAACTTATTTTCATGAAAATTACTCTACAAGATTTCATAACTATTTTCAAAAAAATCCTTTTATTTTAAAATTGCATGGCAATTTTTGTAAATAATATGATTATGATGTGGAGAGGATATTTTCCTCAATAATTCATTTCAAGTGTTTTATCAAAACCATATTCTATCTAAGATGATATTATTTAATATGTGTATGTTTCAAGTATATTGTCTCTATGGTTTACAAGGTTTCACTTTTCTAATGGTGAAATGATATCCATTTGTTTTATGTAGATTATGTTATGATGGGATGATGTTTATGAAACCCATTTTATTCATTGTGTTATGATGAATGATTTATGTTTATGTTGTGGAACACGTAAGAATGACTTAATTATGAGATGGGTGGGACCTATATATCTCTCCAATGCATTGGGTAATGATTTATATCTTATGAGATATACATGGCTGTAACGACATGTAAATCTAGTACCGTAATACAGGGCTGGAATGGAAGGTAAATCCAATTCAATAATATACTTTATAAACAATGATGGTCTTCGAAGAAATTCCATGGATACTACAGAAATAATAACATGTTCTTAATGGTTTATATAATTACATGTTTTATTCCCATGCTATTTTATCATGATTAATGTTCTTTTATGATCAATTCTTTATGTACCACAATGAATTATGTCATTAATCCTGATTTTGATGTTTTATGTTATATTTTTAGGTTAAAATGATTATGGATTGTTTTATGTTCTCCATTTTTACCCTTACTAAGCATTTGAGCTCACCTCTTTTTATGTTTTCATTTCCCCAGGAAATAAAGAAAGGTTTTAGGTAACAAAACAAATGGGGAGATCTTTGTGGGAGATGTTGAAGATATTTCACTATAATTAGAAGATTGTGTTCCGAGTCTCCAAAGACACTAAATAATTAAAGTCCTTGTGTGTCAGTTTATTTATGTATTAAGTATTCCGAAAAAGTAATGTAATTTCCATGTACGTAACGATTTGTTCTCTATATATAAATTGATAAAGGATAATTTTTTGACTGATTCATCTACCAAGAATTCATGTAGTGATATATTGGGAGAATCAGGTGATTCCTATGGAGGGATGATAGAACATCCATTATTGAATAATGATATGAGAGAAGTTGGGGGAAGAGGTATTCTTTTTCAGTTGTAGGTGACGTTTATCAGGTGTAGAAGGTGGATGACTCCATGTTTGGGGATCTTGAGGAGGAGGTATGGAGAGACATGGATACTCCCCAAAGGGACGATCTGAGGATGAACTACATCATGTGTTGTTTTAGGTAAGTTATTCTTTACATTGGTGATTCGTGAGATCATTATTATAGAGTTCTATAATTTACCTTTGGTGGTATTTCCTATAGTAAAAAAGATGTATAGAGTTTTGAGATGTCATTTTTGGTTCCTTGGGATGAAGGATGTAGTTGCAGGGTTTGCATCATGATTCCTGGTCTACATGATGGGGATGGTTGATCATTATGTTCCTATTGGATTTCTCGAACTATTAGATTTTACATAGTATAAGTGGAAAGATACCATGATATAATTTGTTTCTGGTTTACCTTAATATCACAGGGATATGATTCTTTTTGTGACTTAGTTGATATTTTGATGAATGTATCACACTTTATAGCGATCAAGGATTCAAGCTCCATGGAGTTTTTTTGAGTACTATCAAGAGGATGTGGTGAGGCTCCACTGAATCCTAACAATGATAATTTCTGATTTAGACAATCCTTTTACCTCCAGGATGAGGAGATTTATCAAGCATGCATTTTTTTATCATCTATTCCTTAACACTACTTTCCATTAGACGACTGATAATCAGAAAGAGTAAACCATCTAGACTGTTGAACACATATTGTGATGTTTTGTCTTGGATTTTGATGTTTCATGGATAAAACACATGCCCTTGGTAGAGTTATCCTATAATAATATTTTTCACTCTATAATCGGTGTATTTGTGTTTGAATCTTGTTATGTCTAATAGTTTTTACTCTATTGTGATGGAAAAGTGTTATATATTCAGTAATTCTTGGGATTGAACTAGTAAAGAACACGATAGAGATGGTTCATATGGTAAGTGGGAGGATAATAATAGTGCATGATCATTAGAATTCATATGATTCTAATAGGCGAAGTCTTATTCAGTTTTTTTGGGGGATCCTGTATTCATGAATGTGACTCCCCATCATGGGATGTGAAGAATTGTTCATGAGAGTAAGCATTTAAAATAGTTTTTGGGCCCTTCATGTTATTATGTCATGAAGGAGTCATGGAATTACATGCATCACTTCCACCATAGGTGATCTAGATATATAATATTTATCACATTTCGTAGATCCATAATCATATTCAAAATTTCTTTCACATCATCGAATGGGGAGTGATCGATTTTGATGATGATGTAACCATTGAGGAGTGACTTGTAGAGATCCAGGAAAGATAAATGAAGGTGATGCATGAGTGTTATATTCTCACGGTTCGTGTCTTGTAGAGGTATGATGGAATATATAGGATTACCTATGAATGTGATCCATATATACATGATTAGTACCCTGATATGTTTTATTATTATCTATTCTATTATAACACTGTCCCTTTTCTGGTTGTATAAATTTTTTCATATTTATGAGATGTATCTCTTTCTTGTTACTTGTTAAGGATTACTCTATTTTTATAGAAAAATAAGACACAATGGCATTCCATGTGCATTCCATTTCTAGCTTCATGAGGTCTGATAGACCTATTATCCCACTATAGGTGGTGAAAACTCGACAAGTAGTTCATCTTCACAAAATGTTGAGCATTATGTTCTTAGAAGGTGGAGGACGAGATCCTGTGGTACTAAGATCATTGAGAGGTATCTCATGGGGTGGATATTCAGATGACCCCATCCATTTTTCCTCAATATGATGGTTTTGGATTCACGAGGATTAGAATTTTTGGATATGTATCTTATGTAAGGGCCGAGATCCAAATGGATTTACCCTTTCCATGTGTCTGAAGACTGATCTTCTTATAGGATGGTCAAATGATATTTGTAGGAGGTAGTGGTGAATTGATGTAAATAGGTATAATTACACATCATGTAAGAATTACACATCGTGTATTTCATGTTTACAATGTCTAATTATTTGGGATAAATAAAAGGAACCGGCTACACGTATTTTTGTATAACAAAACCTTGAAAATGGTATGATCTGAAAGGGGATATCACGTAGTGAAATTCCACACTATACTATAGTATTATATGTTTTAATCCACTCCGTTTTTCAAACCCTAAAGAAATTTATACCCCTCTCTCTCTCATTATAGGTGACATGAAAGTTCCTTATTTAGAATTTTGGTGATCCATTCAATGGTAATCCATCATCAGGCATCCATATTCAATGGGTGGTGACCTGGTTCGATCCCTGGTATGTTATTCCATCATTTTCTAGTGGTTTCTTATGGTAAATCTATTTTTAATCTAGTCCGTCATTCCATGATATGGAGAATGATCTCCGGCCATTCTAATGGGGTGTCTCTAGAATGTTTTTTTTATTTTGTGCCATATAATCAACATATGGTTGTTGTTATTCTAGGAGGGGTGATCTAATATCTGTTGTATGCTTCATTCTAATGTGAAGAACATTGAAAAACATTTGATGTAGTGGATTCAATTATTATAAATTTATTTACATGAAATAATATTTCATGAATGATTTATCCTCTTAATCAATTTTAAAATAACCAAATAATTAATTATATGAGGTTAAATAATTGGAATCTATCATTAGGAGACATTGTTCATTGTAAAGTTATAAAAGTATGACATTTTATTTTCAAGATATTGAAGCATCTATATTTTTATTGTTATTAATCATTTATAATGTGATGTTTTTAAATATCATAAATCTGGAATTAGTTAATAATTAATTGGCTAATGATTTAGTGATGCATGTTTAATGAACCGGGTTATTGTTGTAATTTAATGATAATCATAAATATGGAAAAATTAATTTTTAATATAATTTTTTTAGAAACCACAATAAAGTTGATACAGGTCGAAAAAGGAATTAAATTATTTTAAAATTAATTTTTTTATTTAATATATGATTGTTGTGATATCTTGTTTATTAGGTTTCTCATTGTTCGATCCTATGAATAATGAATCTGTTAATTCAGGGTGGAATAAGAATCAATTGTTTGATAACATTTATTGAATTTTAGGGCATCCCGCTTGATTTTAAGGTACATGTTACCTCTGATTTGGTGATGTGAGAGTTCAATGTCTATGAAGGATTAATTTTTTACATTTATTCAAGGATTCTGTTTTCTATGTTTGTTTTAGGAGACATTAGATGTGATATGGATTTGAGGCTTGTTGTGTGGGACGAGGAGAAACAAATATGAGGTGATTATGGGATGGATGAGCCTAAGAGATATTATGTTTTTAACTGTGGGGTAGCCTAGTTATTATGGTATAAGTCGACTACTAGAGAAGAATGAGAAATCAAGATATGAAATCAGTTGTTGTGGATGAAATCATTGATGAAATAATGGGTTGATGTCGGGCCAACATATTGATATGATATTAGAATTTTTGTTTGAAAATGTTATTTTTCAGATGACTAGGTTTATTATTTTTAACATTATTTTTCCCACTACTTAAAAAAGATGGATGTGATTGGTTTTATTACATGATTTATTGCTTATGATTTTTTCCTAAATTTCTGGGTAATATTGAAATTAATTTTATATATAATTGAAAAATATGTTAACACGTGGGGTTAGTGATTTCTAGGTTGCATTGCTGAGGTTATATGTTTAGGATGATGTGGCTGATGTTTTCATATGCTTGAAGGGAATGGAACATTGTCGTAATGTTAATGTAATATAAAGGTGGGAAGTTAAAAATTAATTAATGGATAAAAAATTTATTTTAAGTAAGTTGAAAATGATGAAAATAAATATATTAACAAATTGTATATATTTAAATGGTTGTGTGCTTATAGTATATTGAGTCTATGTAGTGGATGACAGTAGTCTGTGAGTTGTTAGTATTAGTTGATTCTTAGACTATTGTATGTCCCTAATGTGGTTGTGAGTTATACTACATCATGATATTTTTTGTTTCTATAATATAATACACAATTTCGATTAGGGGATGTGACACCCTGGGGATTCTGATCTGTATGGGTGTTTTTCCCGAACATCTTAGTGGGAGGATAGATGGATTACTACACATATAGGCCCCATAATCATCTCTTAGAAGTTAATTATGTTGTAATTAATGAGGATTTTTTTGTACATATATATGTGTAGAAAAATCATATAGAATTTGGTTATTTAAAAAAATGTCAACTAGATTTAGTTTCCTAATGACTATAATATGTAAGACAATATAGTCTATGGTGGTTTGGGATCCTTACTCGATGTATGGGATGTGATGTCTTCTGGTAAAAATCCTGGTGTATGAAATAATTTATACAAACTGTGGTGGATTCAAGATACTTCGTTGTTAATTCTAGTTACATGGATTTGGTTGCTTATTACATTAGGTTCATGTTCTGGTTTATCACCAAGGTGTCTGTGCGCTATCCTTTTTAGATAGATAATTTTTGTACGTATGACATCTAGGAAAAAGAAGAAAAGTAGGTAGTATGTGGTAGTGGGGTACCTAGGTTAATCTCCATTATATTATTTGTTAATGTATATGATACAAGGTTAGAGTCTCCATGGTTAGGAATAAAACATAGTATACTATTTTTGGTAACTAGTTAGTTACACTTTTTGTTCACTATTTTTAGCATGATTTCATTACCTTTTACATGAGAGGCTCCCGGGAGGGTCCTACTAAGTATACTTGTATACTCAGCCAACGTATATATAATGTATTTTTTATTTTATTTTTGAATCTGATAGGAGATATGGAGGATTAATATATCATTTTGTTTTGAAGGAGTTAATTGGGATTTTTTGTCACAACCATTCATTACCATTCTTTTAGTAAATTCATTTTCTTTTCTAGTTCTACTTGTTCATGTATGAAATAACAAATTTGAAATTTGTATTTTCATCGATATTGTATTATGAGAAAGACTTGGTTAGTGTTTTCCTTATAACTCTATTTTGCATGTGTTATCTTATAGGTTAATGGCTCGAATCCATGTGCTTATTATACCATCGATTGTAGTTTCCATCATGGGGCTTACTAGAGGGAGGGCCTAGTGTCACTATCTCTATTCTCCAATTCCTAACCAGTATTTTTACACATTTTTGGGACTGTTTCATCACCATGAGGGAATTATAAATTATGAAAATATATAGAAACTATTTAAATACATGGATTAAAACTATATATCAGCTTCAATGCACCATGAAAATCCTTTATATATCCTCTAGATCGATGGATGATGCTTCCATATCCTTTATAGAAATAATACCGGAGTTTGGTCATTTTTGGGAAAGAATATGGGGTTCCATAAATCTCCCTGGATCCACTTATTGTGGATCTAGTTTTTAAATCGTGAATAGTTAGTCACAGAGTTCGGAAAACTTTTTTCTAACTGTTCGCCATCCACAACCTCAATGATGAAACTCACATGGTTTGTTCACATGGTTTCCAAACGATGCTCGAATGATTCCAAATCTCATTGTCTCAAGTTTCATTGTATATACTAGGTAGTATAACATTGGAAAACATTTGTGCACATGCCCAGGTTCCATCCCCTTACCCTTTGTCTAGTTGTGCACGGTTTACAATAATCATGTTACAACCATTCCAATTTATAAAATCCCAAAAACAATCCAAAAAATCATCTAAACCCTTCAAAACATATTCCAAATAATATTTATACATAAAATTTGTAAAATAATGGTTAAATAATTTAAACATGGGAGGATACATTCTCATCCCCACCATTGGACTTTCCATCTCTCGAATATATAAAAACATCATTTCCCTAAAAGTGATCTTCGAATTTCTATTTCATTTTATTCTCCCATTCCAATGTAACTTTTTTAATCTGACCATATTTCCACAAAACCCCCAATAGGATGATTTTTTCCATCTAGGACTTTCTATTACAAATCTGAAAGCTTTACTAGTATCTGAACCAATAAATCATCTGGATCAAGGTCAATGTGATCAGATCAAATCACAAGGTCATGATCAGGATAATAATTATTCACCTGATATTTAAGAAAGTTATTAATAATATCACTATACCATGTCTGAAATGACAATAAATATTCCACATCACTAACATGTTCTAAAATCTAAAATGGGGAAATCTATCAAGAATATAACATTACCAACACAGATAAACATTTTTTTACACACCTTGAAGGGATCCTAAAACAAATCATCACTCGTCCTGAATAGAAAATTCCAATGACAATGATCCACATATGATTTCATATGAATCTGCGAAATATCCATCCATTTCCTGGTTAACAAATTCATCATTGTTGTTTTTTTATATGTATCCACCCAACTAGTGAAGTATTACTTTTTTCCACCCAAAAAATTATATAATGATATGGTAACCAACAATATTAATCAAAAGGACCCATAAGTATCGAGGAAATATAACTATTTTTATATGAGAACTCCACTAATATTATGTCCTCTTACCCTCATCCACCAAAATTCATAACATGAGTTCACAACATGTCTTCCAAAAATTTTATCATCCATTTGGATTTACCATCTATTTAATGATGATAGTTTATACTAATATTCGACAGAGTGAAAATTTATTTCAATATGGATTAAAATAAATGAGATGTAATACTCATATATCTGTATAGCACTATAGAAAATGGTATTCCATTCCTATTTAACACATCTCAGATAAATATTTTTAACATGTAAACCACCATATGATATTCAATAATTTAGACAATATAGGATGAATTTGTATGCTGATCCTCTATCACCCATATAGATCAGGGTTTTCGAATTTTCCTCGGAGACCTATGAAAATATCAATGGATATTGACTCTAATTTTCAGATACGAATTGTAAATGATATAAATATACCTTCATTGCACTAATACACCATGTTAACCTACTAACATTTTAATCATCTCGAAAATATCTCATCAACCATTTTATTCATATCATCCCCCCAAAATGCTGCTTTAAAGTCCTTATACATATTATGTATTTTTGGTTGAAAACACATCTCAAATTTTGGTAAGCATGAAGATTTTTTCATGAAAATAAATAAGTAAGACATCTAATTAATGAACCACTATAATGAAATCCCATACAATATTTGTCCCTCAATGGTATTCCTTCCATTTATTTTTTACATCTTAGAGACACATTTTAAATTATATGTTCGTGCCCTATTAACTATATCAACCAAATTAAGAATGAATAAAAATGGTTAAAAAATATAAACTACAACTAGGTATTCACATTCAAAGTAAATGTTTGTTAGTGCCTACATAATAAAACTCTTCTAGATATTCCTTTTCCAACAATGTTTATGAATATATTCTTAAATCATCTTCTACTCTATTGACTTACCCAATTTATACATAAAAAATGTCAAATATTTGGAGACACTAAGTTCTTATTCTCTTCCATATGTTCAAATCCATTTATGATAAATTTACATTCAATATCTTATAATATATAACGAATTTAAAAATCTCTCAAAATAGGTAATTATGGCATGTTTTCAATTCATGGATAATGATGAATAACTCCATATTGTGCCAATCGGTGGTCCTACACATGTAACCGTAAATGTATTGATCTATAAGAAGAAAAAAGGTATTTATGAATTAGAAGACATCCTTACCAATATCCATAAGGATCATAATACACAAGGTATCACTGTCTTAAGTTTTTAAAAATCATGATTCGTCCTATTACATGAAAAAAATTCATCACCAAAAAATACTTTTCACATTTATCTTTCCATTGGAATAGAATCTTTATTCCATTTCAAATCCGTCATAGGTGAGGACAATCATGAATATAATGAATAAATAATATGTTATAACCATCTATAAGAAATAAAATTTAATATTTCAATTACATTCTGTAGTGGTTTCCTAGACATAAAATTATCTATCTTTTTTAAATATATAGAAACACATCTTTTAATGATTATAAGGACCTAGAAATGTACCTCCAATATAAAAAAATAAATCTATTAATGTTTTTCATATTAATTATGAACCCATTGATTCCAAACATGGTAACCATGTTTTTATCATTATCATATATTGTATATTAATATAAAAATGCCTCATCAAAAAAATCCACCAAAAAAATCCTGTTAAAAAAAATATTCGACTCACCATTTCCATAATGAATTCTGCTGCATTTTTATGATCAAATTGAATTTCCACAAACTCATAATGGAAAAATATACTATTGAAATATATTTCTATATTATCTTCCTTTCAAACCTGTAATTGGTGATATTATGATCCAAACTCAACCTTAATGAACCAATTATCACATATCAAATGAGTGAACAAATAATTAATGAACAGAATTGTGTACCAAAACTTTATTGCATATTAATTTAGAATACAATAATCCACACACAACTAAAAACTTTATTCTTCCTTTTTGGAAAACAAGATGGATGTTTCCCCTGGAGATGTTCTATTCCAAATGAACCATTTTCTTTCTATCTCTTCCAACACAACATTCAATTCCCTGAATTCAATTGTTGAAATTTTTCTTGATGGAAATGAATTAATACTTGTCTTTAGAATATGATAAATTGTAAACTCAACTTCCCATGTGGGTGGAAACTCATATAAATTACCATGAAATATATCCCAAAAAGGATAAACTACTGATGGAATTCCATATATGCTAAAGTCATCACATCTCGCTGGTATGATATAATTCCAAATTATGGTGCCATCATATAATTTTCACTTACCTTTACATTACTCTCATCTTTAAACAGTTACCCAATTCCATTATCAGTCATCAAACTAATCATTATAGAATGGTAGTCCATTTGAAACATGAAAAATGTCACCTTATCCATAAGTAGGATTATATTATAGATATCTTTGTAAATAATAAATAATTATCATATCATCTCATATCCATCCACCATTATATAAGATGATTCACACAAAAATATTAACATTATCATTGAACAAGAAGATATTGATGTTTCAAAATAGGTGGAATTATCTATAAACTCTAATAAAATCAATAGAATAAGATGAGATATATTAATGACATGCACCCATATCAAACATAGCATATAGAAGGATATAAATCATATTAATCATATCTCTCATGGTATATTTCTAGACTTGTAGTCCATAATAAATTTCTCATATCCTTATAAATAATTTCATTCCACACATTTTTTATCATTTTCATATCACTATTACATTAACTGGGTTTCATGGTATTATTAGTTTCACCACGGATATATCTATTCTACTGAAGACATTAAGTCTTCATCCATTACCTGATTGATGCATACATTGCATGTGACTCCTAAGAAGATTGAAGAACTCCAAAACTAGGATAAATACGATAATAACACTGAATATTCACCGTATTATTATATTTTCCTCAAGCTCTAGGTGGTGATTTACATTGTCTTTTCATGGGGTTGAATGAGTTACCTTGAAAAGATAACGGTAGTATCATTGAATTTGGAGGAAGATGTAGTGGTCTAATTTATCCTAAACATCTAAATAACACCGGTGGAATACAATATCATCTATCATATATGTCAAAAGATTTAGATTCATCTCTATAGGTGAGAAAAATAAATCAATGATATTATTCATCCAATTTATAAAAACCTCTTCATTTTGTAGTTCACAATCACCCAAAATGTTTTTTTATTTTTAATATATAATTGGAATGAATGATCCACTTTCATTGGATATTCCCTCATTTCCCCACTATCTATTGCATAAAATTATTAGAATAAGATCTGAAGTAGTTATTGGTTAACATGTGGCCAAAGAACATCCAAATTCTTAGAATCAACCTCAAGGTAGTTTCAATAATGCCAACCGGGTTCCATTTTCATGAAACATAAAAACTATATGAATTACACTATATTAAGTGAAGGCTTAGAAAATTATATTCTACCAAATTATATTATCAAAATATTTCATTCCAAAATGATCTATTTTCCAAGTTAAAACATTTCTAAAAAATCTATATTGTTTATGAAATCCAATTCATATTCCAAATTACGTAATGTTGTTTTTTGAAAATTATTTAAATTAAAAACAAATGTGACATATTTCAAAAATCAGAAAACTAAATCAAATCATTACCCAGAATAATATATTCACATCGAGTATGATGTATTTTATATAGTGCATTTCCTACTTGTATCATTTTCTAAAAAGATTACAATGACAATACAAAAACAATAAGTTTTCCAAAACACAAAGGTACCCAACTATATTGTAACATTTTGTTCAACATAAAAAGGATACAAAAATATTGTTATTCTCTACATTTCATGTCCTAAAATTCCTACTCTATTTTATGAATCCAATAAAATGTATATACCAGAATGTATTCCTACCCCTTCACTAACAGAGCTGATGATCACCTGTTCTAAAATTTAATTTAGATTATCCAAGATGAAACCACATGTAACATTATTCCCCTCATCAATGGAATGATATTATGCATAATGTCATGTTATCCTTTCAGTAATACCCCAATACGCTAAAGGATGTAAATAAATTCCAAGTTCATTGTTTAGAACTATTAGATGATGATCTATTTGAAAATAAAAAAACTAACCAAACAGGAAATAAACCTAAAAAACTTTAACATCAGCATGATATCAAATAAATAAAATTCTATTTAATATCATTGTTTCTGATTCTTTCGCTGGGGCGCGTCTCATGTCGTGTGTTGACTCCCGAAGATGGTCACATTTTTATCCCACATTAATTCATTACATAGGCAGGTGGAATTCATCTCTTATTCAGGATGCTTTCAATATAATCTAAAAAGGGTGATGAGATGTTTATATCTCCTTCCATTGATTCCTCCATGAAAGACATCGCCTAGTCTGAGTCTCCCATATAGATTTTAGACAGTGTCTGTGAGTCCCTTCATAGAGCCAAATCATGGTGGAAACTGGTTAATTATGCTACATTTTTCTGGACATTCCCAAGGTGGTCAAGTCAGGGAATAAGCCTTCAGTTTGTGGAGTAGACACATTGGGAATCACTGGCGGGTCTGGTCACTAAAGCACTTGTATATCTAAAATTATATCTGTAATGACAGGGCTTCTCAAGGGGGAGGAAGCTTGAGGCATTACTTTTCAAATGCAGGGCATTTTATGCTAGAGGCATGTCTTTGTGGGTTTCTTTGGATTCCCATGTCTAACATGGGATATTTAGTGATTTTAACGTCCATGGGAGATAAATCATATTTATCGGAACATTTAAGAGGGTGGATCATATGGGAATGTCCAAGAAGGGGACACCTGGGAGGTTTTTCAGGACTGATCAAAAAATGATGTGTCCTGGCAATGGGGACACCATGGTTTACATTAGGTTTGGATTTAACCATAGGGAGGCATACCACATTCCTAATTAAGATATCAAAACCCCTGTAGTTCGAGGAAGGTGAGTCAGAAAATAAATCTCTTCAAAAAGGACACGACCTAAAAAAATGCGGTTGTTATACATGGTTAGTCGCCCAAATTCTACTAGTAGCAGCAAGGCTATGGAGGGGTTATGGAAGAAGTTTTTCAGATGATAATGAGGTGGAACTGACATGTGGGTGATGGCGATGGGATCGAATCTCATGGAGGTATCCTATATATCCCCATTGAAGGGCATCAAATTCCTCATAGTTATACAATGGGGCGATGAATCACCTGAGGAGGTGGCTCGTGATAATGGGCGTGTGGTTGGGATCCGATGAAAAAAAACCAACTAGTTAGGGAATGATCTTCCCAAAATGTAATGTCTCAATGGAATGACCAGGATGGGAAAATAATGATGGGCTTTATCTTCAAGGAAGTATCCTATGTACATTGCAGTTGAAGGGAAAATATAAATGTCCACGTAGTTCAGGAGGGGCATACAGTTTAATATCATGTGGGACCAAGACGAACTGATAGTGAAGTTTTAGAGATACATGGGTGGTGAGGGATGACATGGATTGAACCTATAAGATACATATGATGTACACCACATTTTAGGCAGAGATCAAATTCCAAATAGTTATGAAATGGGAGGCATGGGGTTTACGGGTGGTTAGCAGCCCATAGGGGATGTCATGGTGTATATTACTCTAATCCAAGGTGATTCATTATCTGTTTCACAAATAAGAGGTAGAAATAGATTCAACGATTGGGTTGAGAAAGGTGTATTGGTGAGTAATAGAGTGGGGTATATGTTTTTTTAGTGGCCAAAAAAGGAATCATGGCATTATACATTGTTAGCGGCCCCAGGAGAGGGAGATCCAAGAAATATGGAAGTACTAAGATGAATAATGAGGACATGGAATTCACACAGAGTGTGTAAGGTTTCCCAAAATAGATTGTTGGGGAGTATCTAGAGGGATTCCCCGGTTCACGCACGGTGACAACTCCCAATTGGGAAGAGAGGGGGGATTGAGAAAGGGTTAGAGGAGAAGGCTCCCCGATCTCATCCACTTAATGGTCCTCTCATGCCATTCGTGTATAATGTTTCAGAGTTTAACGTCATGGGTTTTGGATGGGGGTTTCCTGGCAGTTTAACTTCCACCATCATGGATGTGGTGGGTTCACACTTCACCAATAAGACGTGAATGACCCGTACCCTTTGACTATCGGTGATGGTAAGGCACCAGCAATGCCATGGAAAAGTATGGTTGTGGAGTGATCTTTTGGTGGGTCCATGTTATCATAGCTATGCATGGAAGTGATAGATATTATATTACATATGGGATGAAGCATGAGGTTGGGAAACACAACCAGGAGGACTACCAAAGGGACATAGAAGTAACCTTATGAAAACCTGGAGGGCCGTA
Source organism: Viscum album (assembly GCA_963277665.1). Taxonomy (NCBI): domain Eukaryota; kingdom Viridiplantae; phylum Streptophyta; class Magnoliopsida; order Santalales; family Viscaceae; genus Viscum; species Viscum album. The sequence goes on along the minus strand of OY728121.1, from coordinate 1,570,477,633 downwards.
TGGTAGATGGATGAGTAATATAGGTATGTTGCACGTAAGTATAGCCCAAAGATGGTGCCCGGGGAAGATACATTGAAAAAATGCATAAGGGAGAACACATGAAGGGATGATTTCACACAAAAGGAGGGTTTTTAATGCAATATAAATGCAAAATATGATGATTTCATGCAATAGAAGACTTGTGTGCGCAATCAGCCGGGATTACGTGGATAAGGGACACTTGATCCAATGGGAGAGTACTACGCGCAAATGGATTAACAATAATAGAACCTCTTGAGGGTCCATCACAAGTGGTCCCACTTGAATTTGGACCACTGGGAGACCTATTTCCCAAAATCCCATACCATGATGCCTTATTTTGTGCAAGGATGGGGCGTATTATGCACATAGGAGATAGTTCGAATTCTATAAATTCTAGAAGTGATGGGTTTCACATCTATGTATAGGTGATTGGAAGAAGTAGGGGATCAGAAATCGGTCCATCATAAAAAACTGTATATGATTGTTGATTGCATGACCCTTTTACATTCACGCATGCTAAATCACACAAGTCTTGAATGATTTCACATAGTTGAATTATTTTTACACTCAACACCTATGATTTTACCTGTTTCCATCGTCCCATACATGGATGGTTTTATGAGTGAAAATATTCTTTTGATATTTCTAAAAATTAATGGCATATGACTTCAGTGGATTTTGACACCTACAAATGCCCCCCCTTGGAATCGGAACTGTGAGGGTGTGTGATGTTTGGATTTTGATGGAAATGTCAAGATACCTAGCCACATTGTGGAGGTTGTGAAACAAATGACCGTTTGGGCATGGAATACATTCCGCATATGCGAAATGCATGATACATGCTTATAAATACCACATACGTCCCATTATCCTTATATGATTTCATTTTTGATAAGATTCAGTGATCGTCTTCAAAAAAATATCACAGGATTTTGCACTTAATTTGTTCAGTTTTTTTGTGCAAAAATCACTGACATTGGACGCTATATTGCATGAAAAGACCATTTTCCGCGTAGATATCCTATTTTCCCCACATCTTTCTGGTTTACTCCAGAAATAAACAAAAAAATTGATGCTGCTCATAGTGACACTGGGAGAGAAACTATATATGCCACTAGGAGGGCTGAGATGATTAAAAACCGGCAGGTTTACAGTACAATGAATTTAGAATCTGATATCGAAGCTATCATAAATATGGTGACCCCATACTAGAAGGACTATGTGATGTCTTACATCCTACTGATATGGGGCTTTAGAATTTTAGAGGATGTACCAGTGCCGAGATTGGACAACGATCCCCCATGGTTGTAACGCCCCGACCACAGTTACCCAGAGCCGATGCATTATTTTAATACATTTGAATGATTACAAGGAATCATGTCCTAAAGGACCGATCAGTTTAGCAGTCTTGGAAAATATATTACAGACATTAACATTACATTATAATTTCAACCATAAAACAAATCATAAGTAGATCTTTGAGAACGCCATTAATCCCTTAGATTAACCTTGCTTATCAATCACAATACACTTCTTGGAATCTGGGAAAACTGAAACATAGAAAGGGGTGAGCTCAAATGCTCTGTAAGGGTGAGAAATACAACAGAAGATAACATAAATTTTAAGAATGGTGAATATTTGAAACCACATTCCTTTACCAATACTAAACATGAATACTTTTATGGTAGGAATATGAGCTGAGTATATATTTCCATAATAAAACATAATCATGAATATTCTACTAGTTGAATGACCACATGAACCATCAATATTATTTTCGTAATGAGTGAATTTATAATTTCGGACATTCTAAAACATTTTTTCAATGCCTCGGCCAATACATCTAAAAATAATTAAGGCCTCGGCCAAAACCATATATAAAATTGGGAAAGGCCTCGGCCAATTCCATGACTAGTTGTCTAATGAGTCCTACCGATGTATCGAGGAACTATAGCAGGCTCCACTCATCACATACTAAGTCCAATACATTCCTCATATGAAAAGGTTGAAATATAACATAAACATTCATATGAAAACTACCATACGAAATGTCAATACATTAACTATAAACCAAGAATTGTATAAAAATAGATCATCTACATTCAAACATATCATAACTAATTCAATACAATATAGAATATTGTATTATAACTAATCAACCTCAATAAAAAATAATATCCACTAAAGGATGCTAACATAGTTGAAAATGATGAATAAAACTTTTTGAGAGAAATATCATTTTTGTAAAATAATTTAAAAGTCACATATTCATAAAGGAATTAATTTAAAAGAGATTTTTGAATCAAAGTGTCCCATACCACTTTGAAGCTTTTGAGAAGAATTATCATTTCAAAACATTCATGTCCATATAAATAAATCCTTAAAATCATTTTGAAATCATTGACATTAATTAAAAATACTTAGAAATCTAAATCTTTAAAACATTTAAAATTCTAATCAAGATAAAGTGTACCTTTCACAAATCCCTAAAATATTCATTTTGAAATTATTTTTATGAAAAATAAACATGGATGGTAAAAAATTTCCAGTAAATACTTACACATAAACAATCTCGGATAATAATTAGATTGAGTAATTAACTCATACCTTGAACATTCCTTTAGTCGAGGGTACGTTTAACCACCTCTTCTTTGGGTTAATCTTTTTGATTTGATCAAAAGGGATCTGTTAGTTGGCTTTCTGACCAAAGGAAGGCCTCTAGGATGAAGGTAGGATAGTTGGGAGGATATTTGGGAAGGGTATGTCCAAATCAAATGTCTTTGAAGTTGTGAAGTAGAGTGATGGTAGAGTGCCCTTTTTTAAGAAGGGTGAGGGGCATCATATTAAAAACATAATATATTATTTTGTAATAAAATAATTTTCTGGTTCTAATGGCTCAAAATGTATTATTTAAAGTCTGAGGTGGGGATGAATTGAAACCCACTCAACCAATATGTTTTAGACAAGTTTAGGATACCATTTTAACCTTATCATTAATATTTAACTCTATGTTAAATAATTTAACTTTTATCGTGTCTTCTTGTATTCTTACACAATATGTTAATAAAAATACTATATACTAGAAATCGGACTCCAATTGGTTCATTAATGTCATTTATATTATTTTATAAGTTTTTTGGTCAAACCTTTTATTTTTACGACAGTTATATTAATTAATAATATAATATTTGTTTTAAAAACTATTTTTTGTCAATTTTGACACTATTTGGTATTAGCTTTTTGTTAAAGTAATAACTGCATGATTACATAAAAAAATAAATTGAATCAATCCAAACATGTCATATTCAATTAGATAATTCGTGGATGTCATAAAAACATTGAAATTCATTTTATTTTAATGTTAATAATACCATTTATTTGATTCATTCGTTAATAAGGTAATTACGGCATCATCATTGTGTCGTTAATAAATTTAATTTTGTAATCTATAAAAATTATAAAAAAATACTATTATGTATACAATATTTTTAGATTTCTAATGAATATTTATAGTCGAATTTATCTTATGTATAAAAATATATTAAAAATTGTTTACTAATTAAACTTTGATTTTAACTCATTTAAACCTTATTTAAATAAAATAATAATAAAGGCCTCAATCTAATCCATGTGGACCTAAAGGGTCATATTTTATTCTTAAGGATGCTTTTTTGGCGAATTACACTTATCCAATAGAATTAGTTCATGTGTTACGGTAATATTAAAAATCATTTTTACCCATAATTACTCTATTTACTTTTAATCGTGGTAAATAAAAGTAAAAAGTTACCATTCATCAAAAAATATTTTTTATCTTATTGGACAAAATTTTACTCCTTGATATTCACTATTCCTCTCAAATATTCGAAATTCAACACACAGAAGTAGTAAAAGTATGTTTTATGAAAATTTGCAAATGCTCCTAGGAGGTGGGTAAAAGACAGTAAAAAGTTCGATAAAAATTTAACAAATCTAAAATTATTTTAAACTGACTCCAATGAATTATATTAAATTTATATAGGTATTATTTATCTATTTTGACTGAAAATAAATTTAAATAGAATAAATATTTATTTAAATAAAAAGCTGGTTTAAAACAATAACTCAGTGTTTTTCACTATTCATAAAAAAAGTGAATGTTTTTAGAAAAATATCAAAATTTCAACCTCTGATAATTTTGATATTCTGAATCATAAAATGATGTACATTTTACCAAATTCAAAACATATTGTTTCATTTATTAATTTAGAATTAATTCTCGTTGTCAAAACCAAAAGGCGTATTTCTAAGAAATAATAACTATCAAAAGATTGACACTTGTTTATGTCTAATTTCAATATAAAATTACATACAATGTCCATAATTGGATTAAATGGTGAAAATATAATCTATTTATACTTCCAAACCATTAAAATGTATACTTTAACAATTTAAATTATTTTTATTAAAAATGTTGTTTTCAGTTAAAATATAGTATTTTTCACTATTCACCCAAATATGAAAGTTATCAGAGAATCACAAAAAAATTATAGAAACTACAATATTATGTCCTAATTCTAAAGAAGAAGATGATTTTGTCAAATTCAATATATAAAAGTTTGAAATATTGGATTTTGAAAAGGTTCACCATTAAAAGGTGGTAAAATTTCATTATTTGAAAAATAATTTTTTTTCATAAAAAATGTATTTGTTCTTACATTATATCTAGGAAAATCATAATATGGATTCTAAAATTATAAAATACTTTTAAATAATGGGGTGTTACATTATTCCCTCCTTAAATAAATTCTGTCCTCTCAATTTCAAATTTTTCTATGAAAATAAAATGCTGAAAATAGAAAATACCATTGTGGGAAAACCCACTTAGGAAATTGGGTTAATAAAATATAGTATTAATAATACGGAAAACAATTATATATATATATATATATGACAAGTAGAGATTCATCTTTTGACTAATTCCCACCACAAAATCATCTTTTACTCCAAAAGATTTAAACAAATATATTCGGTTTATCCTAATCGTAGAGGGTTCTGAAAAATAATGAATTCATAATTCATTTGTCACACTATTTAAAAGAAACTAAATTATACAAACCAGTACATCATGTAGTCCAGTCGTAGGTGATGCATACATGTTTCCCTTTGGTTGTGTGTTCATGTCTTACGGCCTTGCCGAACGCAACGGGTTGTCGTTCGACCTCTGGGTTGTCCTTTTTTTTGGGTCCATCCAAAAATAATCTCAATCTAGAATTATCCAAAATTATTCTGTCCAAACTCACAACCCAAAATTTATATGGAAGGTAAACACAATAAAGATAATTTTTTCCATGTTATAACATGGGAACACTTTCATCATGTATTATTTTAAAACATGATAACATCATAAATTAACATAAAACCATTATTGATTACATTCGTTCTCCCTTATCCTTTATATAATACTGGATATATTCCTTCTATCCAAAAAATTTGTAAACACCCTCAATGATGGAGTACACAAATCACTAACTAGTTCCAAGATAGTCATGAATATCACATATAATTTATCCAAATCAACTACCCCTTATTCCAAAATTACTACCATTGTATTCGGACCATATAATATCAAATTCCCAATGAAATAGTACTTCAGTGCAGTCCTTATTTATTTTCACAACATATATAACTAGTGCATCGTTGATGGAACACTCAAATGAAACAATACCTTAATAACCACATAAAAACTATTAATCAATCCTCTTCATATTTGGTAGTATCATAACATGATTCTTATCCAATAGCAGCATTTGGGGTATACTATGATGATTTGGACATTGATTCGCGTAGTGTCCCAACTCCTTGCAGATGAAGCATTGTACATTTAAAACATTTTTTTAATCCTTGAAATCTCATAAATGTTGTCCTATTCCTCCACACTTGTAAAGAACTCCCATTCTCTTCAAGAATATCCCAAGGTGATTCTTTCCACAGTTATCACATATGGGAAAATCCTTCTTTTCCCTCTTCCCTTTATCGATGATTTTCTCTTCCATTATTTTCTTCTCTTTATTCCCTTCAAAACCATCAGACTCATAGAATTATTTATGTATCTTATTAACACATGATATTATTTCTTCATATGTTAAGAATACATGGGAGATTATTTCCCTTCTAAATGTTGGCTTAATACCGTGAATGATATGGTCCTTCTTACTCTTTGGATCATACGTATTGCTGGAGTTCACATTCCTTCTACTGGGCGCCATTACTATACAATGGAATAAACTATGCCATTTTATGTGTTTCATTGAATAATTCCAAACATGTATAATACATAATTTAAATTGAACAGTTTATGGATATAATACATAAAAATATTTTCTTTTAAGAGTTATATACTCATAAATCCTTCAAAATAATTTGTAATGAAAATGAGAATTATCCAAAGAATATCCCCCGGGAATGTCATAACCAAGAGTGAAACAAGGTCCGTTGTCGTGCACCAGTTCCCGTTCGAGTCTATCTCAAAGCGGTGTTTTTGGGTTTTACCCCTACGTACATATGTTCATGAGTTGCCTCTAATTGCTCGTATCTAGAGAGGGATATATTTTTGCTTGGAATACTCACAAAATCTCTACATTACAAAAATTCTAGGATGTTCTTCTATACTAATCCTCAAGGTCTTTCTTAGGGTAATGTGTTCTAATCATAGATTATCTAAATCTAGTTTCCAATGTTATTTCTATTCCTCGCTCTGATACCAACTCTAACACCCTGACCCCAATTACCCATAGCTAATTCATTATTTTAATACATTGGCATGATTACAAGGAATCATGTTCCGAAGGACCAATCAGTTTATCCGTCTTGGAAAATATATTACATACATTAACTTTACATAACAATTTCAAACATAAAACACAGTATAAATAGTTCTTTTAGAACTCCATTAATCACTTAGATTAACCCTTCTTATCAATCACAATACACTTCTTGGAATCATGGAAAATTAAAAAATAGAAAGGGGTGAGCTCAAACGCTCAGTAATGGTAAGCAATACAGTGGAAGATAACTTAAATATTATGCATGGTGAATAATTGAAACCACATGCCTTTACCAATAATAAATGAATAATTTTATTGAAGGAATTTGAGCTGAGTAAATAATGCCATAATAAAACATAATGATGGGTATTCTAAAAGTAGAATGACCACAAGAACCATCAATATTGTTTACAAAATGAGGGAATGTATAACGCCGGACATTCTGAAACATTTTGTCAAGGCTTCGGCCAAGACATCTACAAATTATTAAGGCCTCGGCCAAAAACATATCTCAAATTGGGAATGGCCTCGGCCAATTCCATGTTTAGTTGTCTCATGAGACCTACATTTGCATTGAGGAACTATAGCGGGCTCCACCTATCACATACTAAGTCCAATACATTATTCATATGAAAAGGTTGATATAAAACATAAACATTTGTATTAAAACTAGCATACAAAATGTCAATACATTAACCATAAACCATTAATGGTATAAAAATATAACATCCATAGTCAAACATATCATAACTCATTCAATAAAATATAGAATATAGTATTATAATAAATCAACCTCAATCAAAAATAATATCCACTAAAGGATGATGACATAGTTGAAAATGATGAGTAAAACATTTTGAGAGAAATATCATATTGTTAAAATCATTTAAAAGTCAAATAATTATAAAGGAAGTAATTTAAAATATATTTCTGAATCAAAGTGTCCCAAAACACTTAGAACCTTTTGAAAAGAATTATCATTTCAAAAAATTCACGTCCATATAAATAATTCCTTAATATCATTTTGAAAACATGGACATTAATTAAAATGATTTAGAAATATAAATCTTTAAAATATTTAAAATTCTGATCTTGATAAAGAGTACCATTCACAAATCCATAAAATATTCATTTTGAAATCATTTTTATGAAAAATGTACATGGATGATAAAAATTTTACAGTAAATACTTACACATAAAAAATCTAGAATAATAATGAGATTGAGGAATTAACCCTTACCTTGAACATTCCTTTAGTCGAGGGTACATTTAACCTCCTCTTCATTGGGTTCTTCCATTTGATTTGATCAAAAGGGCTCCTTAACATGGCTTTCTGACCAAAGGATGGCCTCTACAATGAAGGTAGGATAGTTGGGAGGATATATGGGCTGGTTTTGGCCGAGCCAAATGGATTTGAAATTATGGATTAGAGTGAAGGGGGAGTGCCCTTTTATAAGAGGGGTGAGGGGCACCATAGGGAAAACATAAAATAATATTTTATAAGAAAATCATATTCGGTTTCTAATGGCTCCAAAATGTATTATTTAATGTCTAAGGTGGGGATGGGTAGAAAACCACTCAACCAATCGTTTTTAGAAAAGCTTAGGATAACATTTTAACCTTATCATATAGATTTAACTCTATCTTAAATAATTTTACTTTTATCGTGTCTTCTTGTATTATTACACTATATGGTTAATAAACATACTATATACTACCAATCAAATCCCAATTGGTTCATTATTGTCAAATATATTATTATATATGTCTTTTGGACGAACCATATATTTTTAGGAACATTATATCAATTATTAATATAATATTTGTTTTAAAAAAAATTTATGTCAATTTAGACACTATTTGGTATTTTCTTTTGTTAAAATAATAAATGCACGATTACATCAAAAAAATACATTTAATCAATCCAAGCATGAAATATTCGCCTAAAAAATTCTTGGATGTCATAAAAACTTTGAAATTATTTTTATTTTAATATTTATAATATCATTTATTTGATTCATTCATTAATAAGGTAATTATAGCATCATTATTGTGTCATTAATAAATATAATTATTTAATCTCAAAATATTATAAATAAAATAAAATTATATAGAAAATAATTTTATCTTTCTAATAAATATTTATAGTCGAATTTATCTAATGTACAACTATATATTAAAAATGTTATAGTTATTAAACATTGATTTTAACTCTTTTAACTCTTCTATAAATAAAATAATAATAAAGGTATTAATCTATTACATGTAGAAAAAAGAGTCATATTTTATTCTTAAGGTTTTTTTTGGTAGAATTACATTTATCCAATATAATTAGATCATGTTTTAGGGTAATAATAATATCATTTTTACCCATAATTAACCTATATACTTTTAACTGTGGTAAATAAAAGTAAAAAGTTACTATTCACCAAAAATTGTTTTTATCTTATTGAACCAAATTTTACTCCTTGATATTAACCATGTATCTCATATTTTCGAAATTAAACTCACAAAAGTGGTAAAATTAAGTTGTATATAAATTTGAAAATGCTCCTAGGAGGTGTGTAATAGATAGTAAAAAGTTTGATAAAATTTTTATATATCTAAAATTATTATAAACTGACTCCAATGCATTATATTGAATTCATATAGGTATTATGTATCTATTTTTGACAAAAATAAATTTAAATAAAATAAATAATTATTTAAATAAAAATCCAGTTTTAAACAATAACTTAGTGTTTTCACTATTCATAAAAATTTGGAAGCTTTATGAAAAATACCAAAAATTCACCCTAGGATAATTTTGATATTCCAAATCAAAAAATGATGTCTATTTTAACAAATTCAAAACATATATTTTTAATTTATTAATTTAAAATTAATTCTTGTTGTCAAAACCAAAAGGCGTATTTTTATGAAATAATAACTACAGAAAGATTAACACTTGTTTATGTCCAATTTCAATGTAAAATTACTTACAATGACAAGAATTAGATTAAATGGTAAAAATATAATCTATTTATACTTCCAATCCCTTAAAATATATAATTTAACACTATAAATTATTTTGATTAAAAAATTTGTTTTTAGTTAAAATATAGTATTTTTCACTATTCACATAAATATGAAAGTTATGAGAAAAACACCAAAAATTTATTGAAACTAAATTATTATGTCCTGATTCAAAAGAAGAATTTAATTTTGTCTAATTGAATATATAAAAGTTTCAAAAATTGGATTTAAAAAAGGTTATCCATTAAAAGGAGGAAAAATTTCATTTTTTGAAAAATAATTCTTTTATTTGAAAAAATGTATTTGTTCATAAATTATATCTAAGAAACTCATAATATGGATTCTAAAATTAAAAGGATTGTATAATTTTCAGAATTCAGTTAAAACTATTCATAACTGCTTCTGAACAGCTTGTTTGGTATGTTGTGGTGCGCTTGAACTCGGTGTTGCGTGTAGTGAATGTTATTGAATTATTTTGAAGAAATAACGTACTTTGAAATCATGGGGTGTCACAATGTTAATGGTTGATGCACGAGTATGATCATACACGATACAATTTTACAAACAATGGTCATTCTTCTAGAGAAACAAGGATGATGGTTATCTATGTCCTCAATCGACGGACCAGAACCATCTGAGGAAGCATGTCGGTTACCAAGATTTATCCAGCCCATTTTGAAAGTAACTTAAGAAAAGCATCACTATTGAGACTATGGGATGAAAGTATGTTGGGTACCTGAGGTCTGGAGGAAATTTCACAAGTGAGTGGGCCTCTGTGATTTGGTAGTGGGAAACATGCCGGTATTTTGGAGTAGTAATGTGGCACAATGAGTTTCTTGAGGTTGTGTGAATGTCCAAGTTCCATTTCTAGCCACAGTATGATCTTGGGCAGGAGTTATTTTGATGGTGGCCCCCTGATACCAACACCTTCCATCTCTATCATGGGGAGGTTTGCATGAGTCTCTGGGATGTTCACTGCATCAGGGGTATCCCATAGGATGGGCATCAGTATGAAAAGTGTCTAATAATAGAGAATATTTTGGGGGACAAATCATGGATTCCCATCCTAACATTTCATCTAGTATATCTGGACAAAGAGATGATAGGGGTCATATACATTTAAAATGAAACAACCCATTCAAAGTGGTTCAACCTATTTCTGCATAAAAACCAAAATATAATGATGTTAGGGTGAGGAAATCAGTGTCCGACCACACCGTAGAGGAGAAAGGTCAAGTCATATTAGATGTTCCTAGATACAGGGGAATATCTATATCGGGGAAGTCGTGTGGATCAATGTCGAGACTAGAATGTCAGGTATTCCAGATTTCATTAAACTTTCATGAGAGGGTGGCTACATTCAGTATGGGATAGTAGGATGTAATTCCACCCTGAAACAATAGTAATGGCTGGATTCATGGAATATAATCATCGTATTTACATTGGGTTCATGTAATATCCCAGATCTAGAACATTCTTGGGAATATTTCAAGAGGAGGAACACCGAGGAGGACCTGTGGAATTTTCCAAATCCTTCAGGGTTGGGTCGTGGATCACTGTGACGTTTATGCTTTTACACATTCCATTTATCACCCAGGTAATTTCTTGTGTCGCACTTTGTTAAATATTTCTGTCATCACTACATTGATGCCTAATGAAGAGGGGATAAGTATCCAGGTCAGTAATCAGGAAAACTATACCATTATTTCATTCCCATATCTGACCGACCAGATAGTAGATTTCAGGAAAGGCACACTATATCAAAGAGAATATTTACAAAGCATCATAGGTGGGGTGCTTGAGGACTAGGTCAATCGGTAGATCGTTTCTAATTATTATATTCCATCATTGTTTTCCATGCAGTTTGGATGCATCCAATAGATTCCATAGAAAGTTTCTATAGATTTCTGGGGAGACAAAAATTCACAAGTTCATCAGATAATGTGGTTGGTTTTCAAAAAATATAGATCTAGTGATGTAATTTCATTTCCCCCATTGTAGTTAATGCTTGTCACTCAAAAAAGTAGACAAAACATTGAATTGAAAAATATTCTAAAGGAATCGTGTAGAAGTGTGTTTGGAAGCTAAATGTGGACAGTATCGAACCTGGACAATGAGAGTGTGGACAAGGTGCCACATGAGATGATAGGCTGGGAAAATATTTGGAATATGAGTTTTTAGGGGCTGGCACCTTGGAGGTTGCAATGTCATGTGGTGCAAAAAAACCAACAACATCTTGTAGGAGAGGGGTAATGAGAAATATCATCGATCCATAAGGGGGTTCTTGGGAAGCAGTTAGGGTATCTTCTTTATCCTGTTGAATATTTTATCTTCCCTACCATGGGGTCATCCTGGTTGACTGTAAATAAACCAATGAGTTTCGTTGTACATTAGAAAAAAATAGAGGGAGACAATATCCAATTGCTAGGAATTAGGCTCATTCGGATTGATGATAAGGTGCACATTCATCATTGGAACATGTATATGATGACCACATATGTATATACATGCCAACGAGAGAAGCGTGAGAAACGACATATCATGGTGAATGTGATGATCGACAACGATAATGATCTAAAAATAATGTTTTATAAAGATGAATACAATGATGAGGATATAATAGAATGTGAATTTGGAGAAGAATTGGATGAATAATAAGGAATAGGGGAATCTGAAGATGATCATAGAGGTGAAGGGTCTCAAGAAAAATTCCACCAAGGGAATCCTTGGGAGAGCATCATGATTGGTGGATATGACATGGAAATGGAGAATAAACTAGAGGAATGACTCAACTATTATACAAACATTTACTCTTTTCTTCATTCGAGATCACAAATTGAACTATAATCTTCTTTACGCGCATAATGGCGCTGGTGGTCATGAAACTCCTCCAGTGGGGGTGAATATAAACAGAAAGAAAAAGTTAAAGAGGCAACTATGGAACAAACATGTGGGGATAGAACACCAATTATTAAATTAACATGTGATAAAGGATCTCCTGCAGTGGTAGCTACCGTAGAGACTAACAAACCTGAGGTTGTTATGCTTAGATCTGGTAAGTTTCATTTCGTAGATACCCATATTCACCAACGGAGTTCTCAGTTGATCAAAGAAATCATTATTTTCAACTAATAACGATATTGGAGGTTCAGAAGGCTTTTTAATCTAGACTATCGATAGAGAATCTATAGGTGAGCATACCAACCAATTTAGAACCCACTTCCCAAACCAAGCCAGCACTGACACCCTGTCAACAATGGGTGTGTCCATTGGGGTAATCATTAACAGGGAGTGGTATGATGTCGGGAAGGGATAAATATCTGAAACATATATGAGTGTGGAAGGCCGCACACATATCAAAGGGCCTAACCCCTTGGGATGAATGCCAGAGGGAGGCCCTACCGTAAATCTGTTAGATTCATTCCTCGTATAACGATCCTCAGACCCTAAGAAGGGAGATGATTCTGATCCTGGAGCATCAAAGGGGAATAGTATAACTTGGCGCATGGGTTGGAAGTGTAATCAGGAGCTCCCTCAAACTTATAATAGATGAATGTGTTCCCCTAATGGGATCCCTACGCATCTGGATTCACCTTCCCTATGCCGGATGGGTGGATTAAAATCATCATCATATTATGATCAAGGATTATATGGCTAGGAATATGCGGGAGACCAGCCAATGCTTCACTGTCGACTAGTTTCAGAACAAATATGTGAACATGAAAAAGTTCCTTGAGGCTGAGTAAGAATTTTGGCTTCATGAAGAGAAATAAAATGAGTGATCCATATTCATCTCTAACCAATTCTAGATTAACACATGGTTGAAGGCACATCTAGTCGATTCTTGGGAGAATGAAATGAATGAAAACCATCAAATGACTGAGATTCAAGATATTCCAGAGCAATTCTAGATAAAAACTAACAACCTCGCTCCATTTCTACTTACAAATAGAGCATTCTCAAGGAGCGGGAATCAATTTTAGAGGCTAAAATCAAGATGGGGGTAGCACTTGACAAATACAACAAAGAGGTCGATCAATAAGGGCCGTGTTTGGTCCTATCTTATACTCAAATATTCAATTGCTTTATTATCCCATACTACGTGGACAAATATTTATTTTATTACTTATTTATTATAATTATCACATCTCAATCGTAAATTTTGATTAAGACTCAATCATCCCTAAGCCCATATGGGTCATACCGATTGTGAGAAAAATGTGTGACTATATAATTATTTTCAATGTGTATAAGAGTGCTGAATACACCTTCGAATTAATCGGTTTTGAACAACCAGCAGAGTTTTCGATCGAATGGTAGGGTCTTGAATAGAGAATACGGTTCTCAATGTAGTCAGTATGCTTTCCAGTAATGTATTATGGTACACAAGAGGGAAGTCACCAATGGTGGTATAGTTGATCAGCACAACGGAGAATGGGTGGCGTGAATCATAGTTCCTAGTATTCGAAACACAATGATAGTGGTATGATGAGGAGGGTAACTATTGACCATGTTCAACACACTTTACACAGACATCATTTTCTTAGAATGGAGACAAACAAATGAGGTTCATCTGTAGACAAAATTTTAAATTATGGGGCCAAACTCGAAATTTGTGTCCAATATCCTACTGGGATATTAATCCAAGTTAGTAGGATAGTAGAAAGGCCAAGAATCATTGTCGTTTTAGGGGTACTCTATGATGTTGAAGAAAATATTGATATGAATAAATGGAAACGTGATGTGTGGGGTCGATTGACTAACTTTTTGAATTAATTAGAACACTATGGGAATTATTCCACAAGGACAAAAGCACATTGGGTATGTATACTGGTTTGAATTAAGATCAACCCCATGTCCAATCATGACCTCTTTGGTGGGTCCTAGAATGGCCCTAGGTTTTACATCACTGATATGGGGATAAGGTAGTGATAGAAAAAAAAATCCCTAGAGGGGGGGTATGACATTGTTGTTGCAATCCAGAAGATAATGAGGAATAAAGGAGTCCACATCACTCAATGAGTTCCCTAGAGAAATTTTATGTTGAAAGACAATATATAGGGAAATTTAGGGCTAGAACCAGGGAAAAAATGTATCGCCATCACTATGTATCCCATAACTATTGGAATTAATCCATACATAGTTAAAAAGTGTCATGTGATTAAATTTCATTGGGTAAGGACTATAATGATCTTGGTTTATGGTCAGAGTGCTCAGACCCAAAGAGGGGGTTGTGAAACCCTATATGTGGGTGCTACCATAACAGAACTCTTAAGATTACATGAGCCATGACTGATATAAGAAACATGGAGTGATGTCATGATTTTCCACCACATGATAGAGAGAAATAATAGAAAAGGGTGTGTCCAGTAGGAAAATCTCAACCAAACTAACACCCCCTTCAGACACACATAAGTTTTATATAGTGATTAAATGGGCCGGGATGAATGAATTTGAACACCCCATACATGATACATAATGAGGTGGAGATAAAAATGGAGGATAAGTATTGAACATGTTCGAAAAACAATAATCCATATCTTGTGTCTTTAGATGGAGACAAACAACAGAGGGTCACCTTCTTACCAAATTTGAGACGTGGGACCTGTATAAGATATTGTTCTAGATCATCTGGTACCTTGTTCCATGGCGGTAGGTGAGCATTAATGGAATGTAACAAGACTATTAGAGGGTAATTTCAGACTTGAATGGTATTGTGGTCCCTGACAAAGAGATGCGAAAAGCATAAACAATCCCATGTAGTTATAACACCTTGTGGTAATGACATTAATACAAGGATGATGACCCAATGGGGATTCATGTAGTGTGTTAAAACAAACAAGATGTCAATGTGGATTAATTAATTCAACCTTGCACCACACACTCCTAGAAGTTCCATAGGCCAAGGATCCCAAAAAGGACAGAGGGACCTGGGGTTGGACCCAAGCATTCCATCTTAGTTCCCATAAAGGTGGGAATCAAGCCTCACATAATTCATGAGGTGTCATGTAGTTCAATGATTTTTTTGGGGACATAAACAATTGGGGAAATCCATTATGGGGGAGTACATGGTGTGGATTCTATAAAACCGAAGTGAATGTGGACAAATGAAGTCCACATATAAGGCCCCAGCCTTAAACCTTACTTAATCTTGAGTTATTACAAGATTACACATTGAGGATATTTTCAGGTTTAGAGTTTTAGAGAATTAGATCATGAAACATGCATTACATTCCACATTTAAACAAAGTGGTTATATAAAAGACAATATTCATTCTTCCCATCAACGGAAACATATTTAAAATAAAACATGAATTCTTTCTTGACACATCCTTGACACTATCATCACATCATTTACCTTTCCCTTGACCTGTGAAAAACATTTCAAAAACTTGGGATGAGCATAAAAATCTCAGTAAGGGTTATAAAAATATGGAAAGGAAACATGAGTTCATATATACATAAGAATGAAATCATACTTTACCCATAAAACATAGGCACTTTAACATACCTCATCAAACCATGAATAAATCATAGAAATCATAAGACATAAAGGTATCTTGAGGCATTCATAACATTCTTACGTAGGGAGTAACCATCTTGGTTATGTTTTGGAATACCCATCATAGTATATTCCCTAAATCTCTTCGGAGAAACATTAACATTTCACTCCTTTGCGTTACCCAATGCATTAGAGAGCTATATCGGGCTCACCCGCCCTTAGTTTATCATGGAACCACACGTCTTCATAATAATGCCCAAGAACCTCAACATAATCGTATTACATAAAACATGCATAAAGGAAACATAAAATTTCCACCTTTCAATCAAAAGATATCAATACAACACATTGATATAAAAACATTATGAAAACCATTTTCAATACCAAAATAAAAGATAATTAAAACATGGTATTTATTTTTCTTTTAAAAAGAAGGTATGGTTTGTAGAGGAAGCCGAAACTCAAATAATGGTCACGGTGGCGGAGAAGTCATTGTCTCCGCATACGTACGACAAAAACATTCCCTTTTTTCATTTAGTAAAATTCTTCATATAAAAAAGATTTCTTTTGGATAAACGTAAAAGTCAAAGGGGTTTATACACCGTATAAAAGAAGGTTTTGTATAAAACAAAATATGCCTCAGTGAAAGGATATTGAGACGAAGTCCCATACCACCTTGATGCTTTTAACATTTTAAAACATTAATATCCATATAAATAAATCCTTAAAACAATTTTGAAAACATGGATATTAATAAGAACAAATAAATAATACATTTAAAGTGATATTTTGGTTAAAGGGGTTTTACCAAAATTAGAGACACTTGAATACAATAATTGAGGAATAACATTTAATCAGAACTTTATAATATCATGAGAATAAATGGATTAATGATATAATATTCCAAAGTCCAGTATATACACCATATATGAGTGAAATGGTACATAACAACAATGAAGTCTCAATAGAGATGTAAAATGTGATGAAATCCCTTATAAAGAAGGTATCCTTAAATTAAGGATAAATCAATCTCAAAATTATGTGTGAAAAATATAAATACACCCAATATAATTGGATATTATGTTTAAAACAATAAAAGGTCATTCACACATATTCAAAGGATGACATATTCAATAACTACATGTTTAACCCAATGAAATCGAAATTGGGTTAAAAAGTTCCCTTGGAAAAATTTGACAGCCTAACGGCGTTATTTCAAGAATTCAGAAAATGAGTTGATGAGAGATAAAAAGGGAATATCATCACTTGGAAATAAAATTTACATCAATATGTATATAGAAGAACATATCCCAATATAATATTATGTGAATTAAAGGACATAACAAATGAAGTCTTTTAAAAAGAGGAGGGTGAAAGGTTCCCTTACTGACTTGGGTAACTTTCGAGAAGTACACCCCATCGAAGAAGTGTCATACAATGAATATGTAAATACCCATAAATGGAATTATATTACAAAAGGAGTGTAATAATGGTCAGTACATAAACCACTAAATGGAAATTTTGGCAAATGTAGCATAAATCTCACGGAAATAAAAGTGAGATGAAAAATCTCTTACGAAAACTCAGCAGCCTAACGACGCCACTTAAAACTTCCAAAATGGATTGATGAAAGGGAATAGGGTCTCTCATAAAATCAACATAAAGTTTAAAGAAAGAGTAATATAAAAGAACATCCCCCAACATAACAAATATGAGCTTAAAAGAAGTGGCATAAAGGAGAGTACTTAAAAAGAAAGAGAGATGTCAGATCTCTTACGAAAATTCGGCAGCCTAACGATGCCACTCAAGACATCCAAAATGGATTGATGAGAGAGAATATGATCTCTCATCATATGTACATAAAAATTACATTAAGATTAATATAAAGGAACATCCCAATCATAAGAAATATGAGCATTAAAGGAATGACATAAAAGAGTGTACTTAAAAAGAAAGAAAGGAGTAGGATCCCTTACCTCGGGTCTGACTTGACTCGATCATTCATTAAAGTCCGGAATAATAAACACGAGTTAATTTCCAATTTATTAAGAACCTTTTTCTAGTTCATTATTCCTTTTAGATCACTTATTGTCATGTTATAAACATTATGTAATCATTTATGTGAATAATGTTTGTTTTGACGATATTTGGTTCTTAAGTCGAAAGTGGACTTCTTATAATTACATGTTGTTCGTGTGGTCAAAGGTTCTTTATATCAAGAATGACATTAATGATTTTTATATCATATATATCATATATATCCAGAATATACATGTATTTATAATATTACATAATCATTTAGAGGTAAGAAATGAAAGGCACCGTTCATGGGGATGGTAAGCCGTACATACACATGAACGCTACTTTCATTTCTTTGTCATATTAATGAAATTAAAACTAAATGAGAGGTATTTATATTTTAATTACAGAATTATATTCATAATTTTGATTTGTCATTCATCATATATATCTATAATATACATGTACTTGTAATAGTACATTACATTTGGGGATAAGAAATGAAATGCACCGTTCATGGAGACGGTAAGCCGTACGTACGCATGAACGCTACTTTCATTTCTATCTCATACTTTAATGGAAAAAATAATAATGATATATATGTATATTATAATTCCAATATAACATCATATATAATTACATTAAATCCATCCTTTATACATCCCATGTATGGCATTAACGAATCACATCACTTTGAGGGGGCGGTAGTCCGCACTTCCTAAAATGAAGATATCGCGTATACCCATAATGGAAGCCTTAAAGGTAAGACAAAAATGATAAATACAGAAGCTTAAGTAAAACATAAACATATTATATATCATATATAAATATAGTTACATCTTAATGGCCACCTTTGAAGGTGTTATATGAGTGTTGAAGAATCATCATTTCGTGAGGCAGAAATTCGCCATCCACGGAAACAGTATGTTCTTTAACCATTAGATGTAGGTGTGTGTAAGTGTAGCTAGAATCCTTATTATAACAACATCCTAGTATATTTAATATACTGGAGTTGTTACAAAAGAAATTAATACAAAGAGTTTAGGGGGTTGGAGAGGCAAAATAAAACAAAAGGACTCAAGTGAACACATTACCTTAAATTCGGGTAACTCCCTTTGGTTTTAGCTCAAAGGCTTCCTTGGGAAGATTTCTGCCCAAAGTGAGGCTTCAAGGTGTAAGAGAGGGAAGTGGAGAAAGAAAATGGGCAGGGTTTGGCCGAGCCAAAGGCTTTGGGAGTGTGGGTAAGGAGGTAGAGGTGGGGGCCTTATATAAGAGGAGAGGAGGGGCACTCTTGGAAAGTAAAGAAAAGTCACTTTATTTTAAAATGGTATTCGGGCTTAAGAGGTCCCACATTGATGTATTTCGAGGATAAGGTGATAAGGGTTCTAAATCCACTCATCCAAGAGGATTTGGACATGAGTATGTCTTAGATATTACATTATCTTTCCATTTTATTTAAATCGTTAAATAATGAGGTCATCACTGCATCATCATGATGTCATAAATATTTTAATTTATTTAATGTCTAAAAATTATAAAAAAATACTATGATTTAGGAAATCTTTTTAGCTTTATAATTAATATTTATAGTCAAAAATATGACTTGTATAACCCCATGTAAAATTTTCTTTAGTAAAACATTTCATGTGTGTGTCATTTTTACTTTAACATTAAATAAAAAGATATTAATGTCATTTTCCAACCAAAGTGGCTCCATGGGGTCCCCAAGTTGACCCATGGCTTGTCTTGGTCGGCCATGAAACATCCAATATGGGTAGGACATGTGTCTATGTATTTTCATTTTATTATAATATCATTTTTTCCTTAAATTGCACTAATTACCTCTAATCGCGATTAAAAACTTAATAAGTTACTATTCACCAAAAAATTATTTTTATCCCATTGAACCACATTTTACTTCTTAATGACAACCATGTATGTCAGATTTTTAAAATTCAAAACACAAAGATGGAAAAATTTCATTTAAATAGAAAAATCAGTTTTTATAAGTAACACTTAGTGGTTTCACTATTCATCAAAAATTGAAGTTTTTCAGAAAATTCCCAAAAATTCATCCTAAAATGTATTTGATATTCCAAATTCAAAAATGAAGTCTATTTTACAAAATTCAAAACATATAAGTCACATTAATTAATTTAATAATTAATTCCTGCTGTCATGACAAATAGCGTGTTTTTATGAAACAATAAGTATCAAAAGATTGACACTAGTTTAAGTCCGATTTTAAAGTGAAATTAATTCCAACGACCACTATGGGATTTAATGGTAAAAATATATTCTAATTTCACATTAAAACCAATTAAAAAGATTATCTAATCATATAAATAAATTAGATTAAAAAGGGGTTTTGAATTAAAATACAATATTTTACACTATTCATTAAAAAAAGAACTTTATCAGAATGATACCAAAAATTTACACAAAGTAAATTTTGATGTCCCGATTCTAAAGAAGAGTTTTATTTGGTCCATTAGAATGTATAAGAGTGAACAAAAATATATTTAATGATGGTTCGCCATCAAAAGGTGATATGTGAACCTTTAGTGAAAACTAGGGCACATACGCCTAAAATTGAATTCTTTCTGTATTTTAAGCCTTTATCTTTTATTGGATAAATGTAAAAACATTTAAAAACATATATAATCATATTTTAGTTATTTCTATCCATTCCCTCCAATACAACGACTACATGTTAACTGCCATTTAAAATAATATTAATTTATCATTAAAGTGCAACGTAAGATTCCCAAGAAACTCGTTGTTGTGTGTTGGGTACGCCATCGAGCATAGCGTCCCCTTTAAAGTCATATTAAACTATTATTCACAAATATAGATAAATATGAAAATTTCATATTCTTTATTTACATGGGGTGTTACATCCTTCCACCCTTTTGGGAATTGCGTCCTTGCAATTTTAAAATTGGGCTTGGAAACATCCTTGAAAGTCCCACATTGGAAGAAGAGTCGGTAAAACAATCACTTTAAAATAAAGAAAGATAAGTACAAAGGTCACCCGAGTTAACCCATACTAGGATTCCAAGTATGAAAAAATGGACATGGAGGAGAAAACATAGGGTCATGTTCTGATGAAGAGTGATAGAAAACATGTTTAGGAGAAAGTTAACCATGAGAAAATCCCAAAATTGTGATGGGTTAAACGGTATTCGATTCCCCAGTAGGAAAAGTTAAAAGACAACATTTTTGTTTTAAGATACTTTTTACTAGGGAATTTATTCATAAGGAAACATAATCACTTATCATGTTGACTTTCAACTTTTATTATATTCCTTACACAAACTCATATTTTCTCCAAAAGGCGAGTATTTAGGAAGACATGTTCATATTAAGAGTACTATAATCAACTTTTAGAGAATCACCTAATCAAAAAAAGAGAACTATATACTTCCCATGTCTTTAGACTTTAACCAAAACCAAAACCAAAAAGGCTAGTACAAGATTAGATAATCCAGAAAAGGATAACCCTTTATAAAAAGAAAAACTATTCTTAACCTCCAAAATTTGTCCAACAAAACCCAAAGTTCAACGAGGACCATTAGATAAACAATTTGTCCATAAAATTCTTCAAAGTAAACCAATATAAGATTGAAACAAAAATATTTGAAAGATTTAGTCACATAGTCTTCCAAGTTAAATCATAACATTTATCTCCAAATAACATCAGTTGCTCCTAAAGTCTCGTATTGAAAAGTAATTAACCTAATCACATATCCTCCATGATAGGTTAATCATTTTCATAAATAACCCAAAATCAACTTACTCTTAATTAATAGAATCATATAACTAGAAAGAATCAGTCAAACTAACCAGTGACTTCACGTAGTCCAGTGGTATGCGATAAATACCATTCGCACTTTAGTTGTGGGTTCGATTCCCGCAGCATTGTCTTACACGACGGGTTGTCACACGGTCTACGTGTTGTCCTTTTTCCAAAACTATATAATTCTCAAAACATTTCCCAAAACGAGATAAAATATTCAAAAATAAACATAACATATTTTAACCTCATGTTTATCTCATGCCTTTCATTTTCCATCATAACATATAATAACCCATAATTACCTCAAAAGTAAGGATCATATAAACCCTAATGGTTACCTTTTTAATTATTACATGAACATCCACATCGATTGGTCATCTCGTACATGATGCATTATAGAACATACCAAGGTTCAAGTGGTTGATCATGACTCCTTGATAATTGGTTTAGAACAACCACGAGTTTCCTCATTGAATGCCCCATTTCATCGAGTCTCTTAATCAGAGAACCACCAGAGTTTCCTTCAAATCAATTTTCACTTTGGTGCCTGCGAGATCCAGCCATTCACTAAAAACCGAAAAGTCAGTGTGAGTATATCAACAAAACCATCATGTACTAATGAGGAAGGTAAACACTAAGATATACTTACTCATTCAAATTATCTAAAACTAGGACTCTTTCTGAAATCCTAACCATTATGGTAATGTCACTTATGCTTAGAGAATACCCTAACCTCTAATGTTATCTAAACCGACCTCTGATACCAACTATAAGGCCCCAGCCTTAATCATTACTTAATATTGAGTTATTAAAAGATTAAACATTGAGGATCTTTTCAGGTTTAGAGTTTTAGAGAATTAGATAATGAAACTTGCATTACATTCCACATTTAAACAAAGTGGTTACATAAAACACAATTTTCTTTCTTCCCATAAACGGAAACATATTTAAAATAAAACACAGATTCTTTCTTGACACATCCTTGACACTATCATCATATCATGTACCTTTCCCTTGACCTGTGAAAAATATTTAAAAAACTTGGGATGAGCATAAAAAGATTAGTAAGGGTTATAAAAATATGGAAAGGAAACATGAGTTCATATATACATAAGAATGAAATCATACTTTACCCATAAAACATAGGCACTTTAATATACCTCATCAAACCATGATTAAATCATAGAAATCATAAGACATAAAGGTAACATGAGGCATTCATAACATTCTTACGTAGGGAGTAACCCTCTTGGTTATGTTTTGGAATACCCATCACAGTATATTCCCTAAATCTCTTCAGAGAAACCTTACCATTTCACTCCTTCGCGTTACCCAATGCATTGGAGAGCTATATCGGGCTCACCCGCCCTCAGTTTATCACGGAACCACCCATCTTCATAATAATGCCCAAGAACCTCAACATAATCGTATCACATAAAACATGCATAAAGGAAACATAACATTTCCACCTTTCAATAACAAGATATCAATACAACACATTGATATAAAAACATTATGAAAACCATTTTCAATACCAAAATAAAAGAAAATTAAAACATGGTATTTATATTTCTTTTAAAAAGAAGGTATGGATTGTAGAGGAAGCTGAAACTCAAATAATGGTCACGGCGGCAAAGAAGTCGTTGTCGCCGCATAAATATGACAAAAACATTCCCTTTTTTCATTTAGTAAAATGCTTCGTATAAAAAATATTCCTTTTTGATAAACGTAAATGTCAAAGGGGTTTATACACCGTATAAAAGAAGGTTTTGTATAAATCAAAAAATGCCTCAATGAAAGGAGATTGAGACGAAGTCCCATACCACCTTGAAGCTTTTAACATTTTAAACCATTAATATCCATATAAATAAATCCTTAAAACCATTTTGAAAACATGTATATTAATAATATCAAATAATTAAAACATTTAAAGTGATATTTTGGTTAAAGGGGCTTTACCAAAATTAGAGACACTTGAATACAATAATTGAGGAATAACATTTAATCAGAACTTTATAATATCATGCGAATAAATGGATTCATGATATAATATTACAAAGGACAGTATATACACCATATATGAGTGAATTGGTGCATAACAACAATAAAGTCTCAATAGAGATGTAAAATGTGATGAAATCCCTTATAAAGAAGGTATCCTTAAATTAAGGATAAATCAATCTCCAAATTATGTGTGAAAAATATAAATACACCCAGTATAATTGGATATTAAGTGTGAAACAATAAAAGGTCATTCACACATATTCAGAGGATGACATATTCAATAACTACATGTTGAACCCAAAGAAATCGAAATTGGGTTAAAAAGTTCCCTTGGTAAAATTCGACAGCCTAACGGCGTCACTTCAGGAATTCAGAAAATGAGTTGATGAGAGATAAAAAGGGAATCTCATCACTTGGAAGTAAAATTTACATCAATAAGGATATATAAGAACATATCCCAACATAATATTATGTGAATTAAAAGACATAACAAATGAAGTCTTTTAAAAAGAGAAGGGTGAAAGGTTCCCTTACCGACTTGGGTAACTTTCGAAAAGTACACCCCATCGAAGAAGTGTCATAAAATGAATATGTAAATACCCATAAATGGAATTATATTACAAAGGGAGTGTAATAATGGTCAGTACATAAACCACTCAAAGTAAATTTTGGAAAATGTAGCATAAATCTCACGGGAATAAAAGCGAGATGAAAAATCTCTTACGAAAACTCGGCAGCCTAACGGCGCCACTTAAAACATCCAAAATGGATTGATGAGAGGGAATAGGGTCTCTCATCAAATCAATATAATGTTTACAGAAAGAGTAATATAAAAGAACATCCCCCAACATAACAAAGAGGAGCTTAAAATAAGTGACATAAAGGAGAGTACTTAAAAAGAAAGAGAGAGGTTAGATCTCTTACAAAAATTCGGCAGCCTAATGGCGCCACTCAAAACATCCAAAATGGATTGATGAGAGAGAATAGGGTCTCTCATAATATGTACATAAAAATTACATTATGATTAATATAATGTAACATCCCAATCAAAAGAAATATGAGCTTTAAAGGAATGAAATAAAAGAGTGTATTTAAAAATAAAGAGAGGAGTAGGATCCCTTACCTCGGGTCCGACTTGACTCGATCATTCTTTAATGTCCTGAATAATAAACATGAGTTAATTTCCACTTTATACAAAACCTTTTTCTAGTTCATTATTCCTTTTATATCACTTATTGTCATGTTATAATCATTATGTAATCATTTAAGTTAATAATGTTTGTTTTGTCGATATTTGGTTCTTAAGTCGAAAGTGGACTTCTTATAATTACATGTTGTTCGTGTGGTCAAAGGTTATTTATATCCAGAATGAAATTCATGATTTTTATATAATATATATAATATATATCCAGCATATACATGTATTTATAATATTACAGAATCATTTAGAGGTAATAAATGAAATGCACCGTTCATGGAGACGGTAACCCGTACGTACGCATGAACGCTACTTTCATTTCTTTGTCATATTAATGGAATTAAAACTAAAGGAGAGGTATGTATATTTTAATTCCAGAATAATATTAACAATTTAGATGAATAATTCATCATATATATTCATTATATACATGTACTTATAATAGTACATTACATTTGGGGATAAAAAATGAAATGCACCGTTCATGGAGACGGTAAGCCGTACGTACGCATGAACGCTACTTTCATTTCTATCTCATACTTTAATGGAATGAAATAATAATGATATATAGTTATATTATAATTCCAATATAATATCATATATAATAACATTAAATCCATCCTTTATACGTCCCACATATGGCATTAACGAATCACATCACTTTGAGGGGGCGGTAGTCCGCACTTCCTAAAATGAAGATATCGTGTATACCCATAATGGAAGCCTTAAAGGTAAGCCACAAATGAAAAATACAGAAGCTTAAGTAAAAAAAAACATATTATATATCATATATAAATATAGTTACATCTTAATGTCCACCTTTGAAGGTGTTATATGAGTGTTGAACAATCATCGTTTCGTGAGGCAGAAATTCGCCATCCACGAAAATAGTATATTCTTTAACCATTAGATGTAGGTTTGTGTAAGTGTAGCTATAATCCTTATTATAACAATATCCTAGTATATTTATGATACTGGAGTTGTTACAAAATAAATTAATAAAAAGTGTTTAGGGGGTTGGAGAGGCAAAATAAAACAAAAGGACTCAAGTGAACACATTACCTTAAAATCTGGTAACTCCCTTTGGTTTGAGCTCAAAGGCTTACTTGGGAAAACTTCTGCCCAATGTGAGGCTTCAAGGAGTAATAGAGGGAAGTGGATAGACAAAATGGGCAGGGTTTGGCAGAGCCAAAGGCTTTGGGAGTGTGGGTAAGGAGGTAGAGGTGGGGGCCTTTTATAAGAGGAGAGGAGGGGCACTCTTGGTAAGTAAAGAAAAGTCACTTTATTTTAAAATGGTATTCGGGATTAAGAGGTCCCACATTGATGTATTTATAGGATAAGGTGATAAGGGTTCTAAATCCACTCATCAAATAGGTTTTTCACATGTGTAGGTATTAGATATTACATTATATTTCCATTTTATTTAAATTGTTAAATAATGTGGTCATCGCTGCATCATCATGATGTCATAAATATTTTAATTTATTTAATGTATAAAAATTATAAAAAAATACTATGATGTAGGAAATCTTTTTATCTTTCTAATGAATATTTATAGTCAAAAATATGACTTGTATAACCCCATGTAAAAAAATTTGTAGTAAAACATCTCATGTGTGTGTCATTTTTACTTTAACTTTAAATAAAATGATATTAATGTCATTTTCCATCCAATGTGGATCCATGGGGTCCCCAAGTTGACACATGGCTTGACTGGGTCGGCCATGACACATACAATAAGTGTAGGACATGTGTCTAGGTATTTTCATTTTATTATAATATCAGTTTTCCTTAAATTGCACTAATTACCTCTAATCGCGATTAAAAACTTAATAAGTTACTATTCACCAAAAATTTATATTTATCCCATTGAACCACATTTTACTTCTTAATGAAAACCATTTATGTCGGATTTTTGAAATTCAGAACACAAAGATGGCAAAATTTCATTTAAACGGAAAAATCGGTTTTTATAAGTACCACTTAGTGGTTTCACTATTCATCAAAAATTGAAGTTTTTCAGAAAATTCCCAAAAATTCACCCTAAGATGTATTTGTAATTCCGAATTCAAAAATGAAGTATATTTTAAAAAATTCAAAACATATAAGTCACATTAATTAATTTAATAATTAATTCCCGCTGTCATGACAAATTGCGTGTTTTTATGAAACAATAAGTATCAAAAGATTGACACTAGTTTAAGTCTGATTTTAAAGTGAAATTAATTCCAAAGACCACTATTGGATTTAATGGTAAAAATATATTCTAATTTCACTTTAAAACCAATTAAAAAGAATATCTAATCATAAAAATAAATTATATTAAAAAGAGGTTTTGAATTAAAATACAACATTTTACACTATTCATTAAAAAAGAACTTTATCGGAAAGATACCAAAAATTTACACAAAGTAAATTTTGATGTCCCGATTCTAAAGAAGAGTTTTATTTGGTCCAATAGAATGTATAAGGGTGAACAAAAATATATTTAATGACGGTTCTCCATCAAAAGGTGTTAAGTGAACCATTAGTGAAAACTAGGGCATATACGCCTAAAATTGAATTCTTTCCATATTTTAAGCCTTTATCTTTTATTGGATAAATGTAAAAACATTTAAAAACATATATAATCATATTTTAGTTATTTCTATCCATTCCCGCCAATACAACGGCTTCATGTTAACTGCCATTTAAAATACTATTATTTTATTATTAGAGTGCAACGTAAGATTCCCAAGAAACTCGTTGTTGCGTGTTGGGTACACCATCAAGAATAGAGTCCCCTTTAAAGTCATATTAATATTTTATTCACAAATATAGATAAATATGAAAATGTCATATTCTTTATTTACCTGGGGTGTTACACCATACGCCACACCATGTAACCTCATAAAAATGAAGTCCAAGTGGATGCACAAAAAAATATTTAATTTTTAGAGGATGTGATTGGTATGGATGAAAAAATGACCATGAGCTCATATGGTATCTTCTTCAACCTGTTGAAGATGTAATCCTCAACCAGATAAGGTATCTTCTCCATTATATGCATCTTCTTTATTTTTCTCTTCCCTCTTTTATCACTGAAGAAAGAAACATAGATTAATATTCCTTATTTTTTTTGTAGAAATCAAGGCATATGTTGGTTTTTAAAAAATAAAAAGGTGAATGATCCATGATAGTGGTGCTTCTCTCTCAGATAAGGACACCATAATATGATGCTATTTTTTGTCATGTATGCTTGATAATAGTGTCGTAATTTAAGGTCTTATTGCAAGACCAGACCATGCATTTCAAAATCATGCAGAATGAAAGAAAAACATTAGAGTAATGAGTGATTGTACAATAATTTTTAGTGTCATGTGGTTTGGATGAGAGATATCGTATTTTAGGGTCGTAGTTCTCAGACCTCATGGAAGTTTAAAGTCATTCCGTACAAAATTGATCATAGTTTTAAGTTCGTAGAACTCAGAACATGGGGAAGGGACTAAGGGGCCATAATGATTTAAGGGATTTGGACTTTACCCGTAGAGTACATGTCCATTCATTCAAAAATATCCCATAAGGATGGGAATCAATCCATGTGAAGTTGTAAATGTTCCATGACGTTTAATGTCATGCATAATGGACGATGATAAAAATAGGAAGAGGGTTTTCATTAGGGTGGAACGTGGGGCGGTTGTTTAAAACACAATGTGAGTGTGGAAAAAAGAGTCCATACCACACCAGGTGTTCATAATAGGGACCCTTGTTCGAGATTAAAAAAATGTAGAAATTTGTTGTTGGACCCAAGGATAATGTGTCTGGGCGTTCATATGTGTTCCTTGAGGATGGGAATCAAGACATACATAGTTATTATGTTATTT
The DNA here is from genome assembly GCA_963277665.1 of Viscum album. Taxonomy (NCBI): domain Eukaryota; kingdom Viridiplantae; phylum Streptophyta; class Magnoliopsida; order Santalales; family Viscaceae; genus Viscum; species Viscum album. The sequence continues at coordinate 1,570,448,406 of OY728121.1, read as the reverse complement.
AATGATGGGGTAGATCTTATTTTATTGTCATTGAGCTTGATCCTTCTGGATTTCCTACTACATATATTTTAACGTCACGTTGGACGAGTGACTGATGGTTTTATGACCTTCAACCGGAACACATCACAGAGTTTAACATCGTACCATGAAGTCTCTGTGTGTACTCTTTAGAGAAGTAAACTATAAGGAATTTAAAATCATTGGTAGGGGTAATACGTTCACCATCCATGGTTACATAGAGAATGTTCCATTTGATTAAACATTGAGGAAGATATTAGGCCCCTGCCATTTGGGATCCATCTTTGGCAGCTTCTTATCGGGTATCATTGGTGTTCTGAGAGCTAACAACGTGTCACCATAAAATAAGAAGTGGAGTCAAACTTTCATGTTGAATGTTTTGTCTATCATATAGTAATTCCTCTCCATATTAGGTAAGGCTTGAAACCTATTCTCATTGAGGGACTCCAGTTAGGCCAAATAAATTTCTACTACTATATCTGGTGTCTGTAAATCCAAGACAGACGTGCGAATAGTTGGAAATTGAATCTCAATGGGCAAGACCACCTTCGTGCCATATACCACGGAATAGGGGTCACCTAGGTTGAATTAATATTTCATCATTCCATACACTCAGAGTGTGTTTCATAGCTTGTCCATCAAACTTTTCTTATTCTGATCAATCATCTTATGGAAAATGTTCAAGTTAGTTTTGATGATTGACTTGATCCATCCATTTTCTTATGCATGATAGTTAGTGGTATGATTAGAACAGATATTGTACATGGAATACAACTTCTTTAGTTCAGCTTCTTTGAAGTCGGTAACTTTATCGGTGAGGATGGAGAAAGGGAATTGAAACCGAAGGATGATATTGGATCTCACTATGTCAATGATGGAAAATTCAATGACCTCCTTGAGGGTAATTGCCGTTGCCCAAATGGAAATGAAATACATAACAGTCAGTAAGAACCTACATTGGTTGGTTGTCTCATGTTTATATTGTCCCACAATATCATGTCACCAGACTTCAATGGTCAATAATATTTGCTAGTGTAAATAGGCTTCAGTTGTTTAAGCACAAAAAAGGGTTGTTTCTGAAACATGTGGATCCTATTAGAGAAATCAATATAGTCAGGAATCATGGTGGGCTAGAAGTAGCCGAATTTTGGAATCTAAAGAGATAGATTGTGGCATACTCGATGAGTTCTGTATGAACAGGAAGGAACCTCATACATAACATAGGATATATCATTACCTTGAATATATTTAAGAATAACCCCATCAAACCCATGTAAATAAAGGATCTTCTAGTGGATGAGACCAATCTAGTGGGTGAATTGCACTACACATCAATGGATCCTCTCACATTCATCTAACTATGCTAGGTGAATACCACCATTGATATACTCAATGAAATGTTTTTGTCCAGTCAGGGGCCTATTCCACTACGTCATGGTGACTGGGAGGTCCTGATGTGGAACCACTATGGTTAAGATGGCTTACCTACTCTCTATCATCATTATCTGGAGTGAGAGGTGCGAAAAACCTCTGATGTGCAACATGAATAATCAGACCATCCTAGCCAGGTTCTGCAAGGGATGAGGGGAGGGTGTTCAAGGAATCAACTATTCCATTCTATGACCAGGGAACATGAGTATCTTCTGGTAGAGTAAAGAAATAGGACATCTGCTAACTGGTGCTTTGTAATATGGGGACAAGTTATGGATTCCTAGAAACAGAGTCTCAATTGATCTACATGATGGCTAAATCTATGTGGCCCATCATGTGTAGGTGAGGAAAATATAACTCATGATCCAGCTTGAGTCTAGTGACGAGGGCCAAATACTCTTCCTCGTTTGTTAGTATATCCTTCAAACAATAAGAAAGACTAGAAAAGGATAGATTATGAATTTATATTATAGAATATCCCCATGGCTACCCTATAGATATTGGGGTCATTGAGCCTTCTTTCGATTGGGCACTCTAAGGTGCCATAAAATTTCATCAGCCAACATAGTATGACATGATCTACTGAATGGATGGATTCATTTGGGATGTCCATCTCTATTGACTTCTCTACAGGAGTTGGGTGGGTGTAGGAGGGTCTGAAAGTGTCTGGTCCAAGATAGACTTCTATAGGAAAAAAATAATGTTGAACTGTTGATGTTTGGTTGTCCATCAATCTAGAATTCCTTTTAATGTGGTACGATTAATGATTTAATTCAACAGATCCACATGGGACACCTTATATATCTCGTGGTGCTGAATGTAATGTTGCAGCTTCTATACTACTAATACCAATGCATGGAAGGTATTCTCGATAGAGTTATATCTGGTCTTTATATCGAGGAGCATGGAACCTAGATAGTATAGACTATTCCATATACCTTATCTTTTCTTCTGGGTGACAATGGTGCTGAGGTATTGTTCCAGATCTATCAGATAAGGGATCAATGGCTTCCCAGTGATGGGAGCAATCAGATCCAGAGGAAGGTGTAGGTTCTTCTTGGATTCCTCAAAGGAGGCCTGGTAATCCTCACTCCATTGATAGACAATGCCTATTTTCATGATCTGTGAAAAGGGAATACCCATGCAAGCCAAATTCACGATAAATTGGCTTTCGTAGTATACGTTCCCTTGAAAACCAAAGATATCTAAGAGGTTTCCCATAGGGGACATCTAAATGATGGATTTTATCTTCTCTGGGTGACCTTGATAGCTCTATTTCTATAAATTAATTTGACAAAATATCCAATGGTAACCTCAAAGGAACACTTCAATTGGTTCATCTTCAGATGGCGGGAGTAGAGGTAGTCGAAATGTTTCTCCACATTAGTGTGTTGGTCTTGATGTTGGTGGGATTTGACCACCAAATCACCCCCATAGAAATCTAGAAATTTCTGAAGGATTTGCTTGAATATGATGTTCATGGAACATTGATAGGTTGAACCTGTAATTTTTAGACTCAAAGGAATTACCTAATAATAAAAGGTACCTAGCAGTGCTCCGAAGTCGACGAAATCTTCATCTTCGGGGGCCATTCAGATCTGATTGTATCTAAAATACCCATCCATGATTTAGAGTGATTGGAAACCAGATTTACCATAAATTAGAAGCTCTGTTATAGGAATGGGAATGTCATCCTTTGTACAGTGATAGTTGAGATCCTAGATGTTGACGCAAACCATGATCTTTATATTCATCTTCCTGACATGCACAATGTTAGCTAATATTTGGGGTACTAGACATCCTTGATGAATTCTAATTTAATGACCTTATCCACATAGGGATCGACCATGGAATGTTGAAAAAGGATCATCTTTTCTAGGAGGTAGTTTGAACCTGCAATGATTTATTGGAAGACCCAGACAGTGGACAATGACATAATGTTCTATCCCTAAAATCACATCATAACTCCATGAAAATACATCGTGATAATTCTTCATGAAATCCAAATACTGTTACTTTTCAACTGTATACATGGATGCAGTGATCATCATTGGTTTAAAATATATAATGTTATCATGATAAACTTGTACCAACTCATCAACGATAGTGTTAATTCCTTCCTCAAATGAAGGTGGACCATATTCCAAATCATCCACAACATGATGATCCTCAACTAGGGGTGATTCATCTGAGTTAACCAGCCCTGATGGAACACTGGTACCAACCTCTGTGGCCATGGAATATTTATTGGGAGAATTCAGTGCCACTGAGACCATGGAAATGAATGTAGTTGATCTGATTCCATGACTCCTTCGACTGAGGGGACCACACTTGATAATATCAATGTAGTAATGGTGAGTCATCCTGAGATGGTTTAACCCTGGTCGGTGGAGTAAAAATGTATGATGTATCAATGTTTCATTGGGGTGGAGGTCCCGATACCTCACTGGAGTTGGGGTGCTGAGAACACTCAATCTGGGATGGCGTTGGAATACGATGTGAAATTTTGGTGCAACATAGTCTTTGGAGCATGCTTCTTGCACATTCTGCAGACTACAAAGAGTTGTCCCATTTCCATGGTCATGGAATCCAACTGGTGAATGGGTAGAATGAATGCATTATCCAAATACATCCATCTATTGACAACATCTGTGGCATGTTCAACATCATTTGTTTTAACATTCTTTTCCTTTCTGTTTTATTAATTGCAATCAAAATATCAGGCTTCACCGGAGGAAAAAGGAGAAGCATCACATTGGGGTACACCAAATGGACCATTGAGGGAGTACATTAGGTAATGATTATTTAGGGAGGTGACTTCCACATGTATAAGGATCCATGGTATGCCCATTAGTGCATTTTATTTAGTGTCTAAGGAGGAAACCATAATCTCATTGTTGATGATTAACCCACCAAACTATTCTTTTAGAGGAATTTTTCTGAGCTGTTTGGTTTATATCTGGTCATACCCTTAGATCATTAGGTCTGATGGAGTCAGTTCTACATTGGATAATACTGGATTGTGAAGCATCCATTTCGGGATGATATTGATCTTAGAACCTATATCTAAAAGACAATGAATCAATTCCCCACCATTAAACTGGCCTATAATTTACATTGGGTGGATATTGCCCTGGATGGAAGAACCCTCATCTTATCATGAAAATGAGCTAATTGATGGGAATTATTCATGTCCTTATACCTTGACATGAAAAGATTTTGTGGCTGCCACCTCTATTTGAAACTGGAGGTGGCTTTACAAAACATCCACAAAGGCTTCACAAATTTCTTTTGAAAGAAAAAGAGGCTCAAGGAATGAGAGACCTGAAAGAATGATGGAATAGTGCTTGATTTCATAATACATTCATTCTAGATGAAGCTTTCTAATTCCAAGTGTTCAATCCATGATAAGAGGTATGACATGCCATGTTACTGGTCTTACTGGGGGTTTCTGGATGGTGAAAAGTGGATCCCACGGCTCACTAGTTTATCTACATAAAATAGTTGTTAGAAAAGGGCTAGATGAAGTTGTTTTGGACTTATTTGAATGTGATGGATAATAACATATCCATAGCATCTCTTAATTATCCAACCATTCATATGGTGGTGGAGGAGAATATGATGAGAAATGATGAGTGGATTTCATGTGATGAGCCTTGAATTGAGAATGTTTTGTTTTCTCACCTGCATGAACATATTGGATAATAGTGATGTAAAATTCATTCTAATGATTCAAAAATCCACAATTAAGTTGACATTTGCATCATCTAAGGTTATTGGGAGGCTCATCATAGAATTCTTTGTCATTAGAAAGCATGCATGGATTAACCAGCATGACAGTGTTTACCGAAGCATATTCCTGATCATCCCCTTAAAAATCCTCCACTATTGGGTGGATTCAAGGGGCTATTCCCATTTCTGGGGAATGATGTCCCAGAGAGTACAATATGATGATGGCACCGATCAGGAGATTTATTTCCCTTGAATTGTCAACAGTTACCCTCCATTGATGGTGAAACCTGAGATGTTGATGAAAAAATTGTATCTCGAGGTGAAACGGTAGCCTCAATGAGATCAGGCTAATTCTAATGAACACAGATAATATAGTGGTCAAGAGAAACTTCTCTATAAGCCCATCATTTAGCATATTTATGGGACACACAAGTATAAACATGTTTCCAAATACCATCATTGTCATTGTTGGTCCATAGAGACAAACACACCACTTGAACCGGGGATGAACCCAATCTAACATTGTTACTATCGACATGACCCTGTTAACAATAATTGAACATATCACATATCTTCAAGGTGTTTCCATGGATCCATGGATAAGGGAAATAGTTGGGGCGACCAACTAGATCTACTTCTTCGGGTATCCTATAATCTGGAAACCATATAATTCCTTGAGCTAAGTAACATTGGATGTATCAGGGAACCTAAGAATCATTCAATGAGTAGGTGGCATTTCATTTTTCAGAAAGGGGGATCAAGGATCCAGACTCTATCGAGGAGGTAGATCATGATGTAGGGGAGGTACATGATTGTCTTGCGGAGGAGGAGGTGGTGCATTACCTGATGGGGACTACCGATTCATTAATAGCTGATTTTGGGATGGGGTTGAACATGAGCTATAGAATGAGGAAATGTTCCTTGTCGAGGCTATGTGGGAGGTTCTAATGGAATCAATTCTACCATTCTGGGAGTTTCTATATGGGCCATAGCACTGAATATTCATGCAGGGGCTTTAATAAGAAATGTATCTTCCAGACATTTTCCGTTTTCAGAGAACTATCAGAACCCACCTTGGTTATTGTTTGTGATGAGAGAGGGAGAAACATAGTATTAAAATTCCCCACAGACTACTTCATTAGTTGTTCATAAATCAGCGACAGATTGAGATATTAAATGAGACCTTTCCCCCTAGAAACAATGTATTCTACCCATTCTTCTGGCCAATTCGTTCACATGAAGAGGATTGTGATACACATATTAAAAGTGGTTTAATAAAAATGGTAGATATTTCTTGTGAGGATCCTGCAACCCAACTATATATCCTATGGGTAACTCATTTTACCTAATAAATGTGGGCCCGTCTACTGTATGTTTGAAGCACCGGGGTTGGGAAACATCTTTCAATGCAAGAGTTCCAGTATGGGACCTCCCACTGAAATGATTAGGGAAAGGTGCTGCAGTCAGTCACCATTATCATTAATATTGGAAAAGATGTGATTCACGAAATATTAAGATGTTGGAATGTCATCCCTCCATGCCGGATATGACTATCCATCATGCGGGATCACCCCCTATATGGTTTCATGAGCCGCGAATCGAGTAATGAGGGTGTATATCATTTCATCCTGGTGGGGATTCCCCTCTTAACGAGTGTCCCTGACCACCTATATGTTGGTGGGTTCTTTAATTTCTTGTGTAGTCATCGATGCATGTGGAGTGACTAGTTTAATGGCTAGTGTAGCCACTAGGGGAAAAGCCTGAGGAGTGACCTGTGGATCCAAATGGTGAAAAACCTTTAGGGTCTAATCCTAGAAACAATTCTCATGCAATTTTGGTTGTTTAGGTGACACAGATCATAGAAGCTTTTCATGAAAAAGTACCCCTTCCCTGTCTATATGGACAAGGTTATAAAGGTATATTGGAGGCAACTCATTTGGGGGATGTTGGGGTTTCCCCTACTATCCTGGAAGAGGGTTACAATAATATGTTTGTCTTTTAATGGAATAGTTGGCATGGAGATCGTTAACAATCATGTTATGCCCTATATGTTTCTAAAGAAATGTATCCTTTTACGGGTCTTCATTCGTCTTTAGAACTATGTAAGACTGGTTGGATGATTTAATGACCTCAACCTGTTCATTACCTTTACTAGGTTCCCACACGATAGCCAATGACTAGGAAAAGTTCATGAAGGCCGAGTGTCTTCCATTATTGGTGGATAAGGATATTTGTTGTGTCAGCTGGTCATTGTGATTCCCTAGAATGTTTCTCATATTCTTCAAACACTGATCCCCGTCCCCCTTATGTAAATATCTCAGGTACATACATTTTTAGCATAGAAATTCCTAGAGTCAGGACTTTTATGTAGCCTGGTAAAATAGGTTGGCCGTAAATAGGGAAAAAATGAAGGGCGATATACTACCCCCAACCATGGATCTTGATGTATGGGGATGCCTCCTTGATAAATTTGTAGAGAACATTGAATCTCTAAATGGATCATTGTTGGAGTTCCTGATAATAACTGAGTGATTCAATGTGTCAAAGAATTGGAAGTGCAACTAAATAAACTAGGTGACAATGTTGGACAACATCTTCATAATGTTTATGAACCTTGTAAAACGTCATCTATTGATGATAGATATGAGATTGTGACATATCAAGGTTTTGAAAGAAGCACATGATCTGAAATTGTGTAAGGGCTATTGTGGTGTTCACGTTTTCTACAGTGGTTTTCCAGAACATCTCAGGGAATTGATTTACTGTGAGTTTGTCCCTAACAATTCTCAGCTCTGACTCAGGATATGGAACAAGATTTCCCCCTTCATCAACTGTTGGTGGTTAAGGGAACAAAAACGGCGCCGAAATGGACCATTGCAGCGACGGGGTGTTTGGTGGAGAATATGGAGGCATGGCTCACCAAGTCCCAAATATCGATATGTCTTTCAGGGACCTAACTTATTATGCCACCACATCCCTACCATATAATAGGGAAACAACGACTGTTGAAGGATTTGAACTGGGCATGAGGTCTTTAGGTCCCCAAAAAATTTCACCATGATCTCATGTAGAAGTGGAGTATCATCCATGTGATGAGAGAGAATATGGAAATGTGAGATACTTAATAGGGGTCAAATCATCTTCCTAATAGATTTACCAAAATAGGGATTCTACGATTCAATGAATTTCTCTTTATAGTAATACAAAGCTAATATGTTGGGTGACATCCATAATCCCAAACACAGAGGATTAAGGTGAGGGTTCCATCATCGAATCACATTCTACTTTTGAATATGAGAAGCAGAAAGTATTGATTGTTATATAAGGATTCTTAGGGTTATTCCTCTAGTAGTGACAACCCTCCCTTATACCACGAGGTGCTTTTATGGGGCATGGTAGAGTTTCAGCATGGGGAGGACCTCTGGGTGAGTAGATTTTTGAGCGGGGAGGAATCCCGCTTGGGTGAATTGGTGTGCTAAGAGCACCTAGTCAAATTTCAAACAAGACATGGGGAGGGCCTCTGTGGTGAACATATATAGTATGAGGAGGCCCTTCACCCCATTAGCCCGGGTATTACTAGTGTGAATAGGACATCCACACATGTCATGCTGGATGAGGGAAGGAACTCCGAGTTCAATAAAGTTGGGTGGGGCTCTTATTTTGTGTATGATTGCCAGGGGAGGTCACCACTAACATCAGTTTGTACAAGGGGAGGCCCTACATTCTATTGAATTACAATATGATGGATACCCTTACATTGAGACCCTGATATGTGTGGATAACTTATATACCTGAGGTTGGAGGCATAGGGAAAAACCTCATGCCGAGTGACACAAAGGTGAAGAGAACCATTTCTTGAACTGATAATAGGATCATGGTGTGGACCTCTATGTTTGATATGAGAGTGGGGAGGACCTCATCCCTATCTGATGGTGGTATGAGGAGGACCTCTATACCAAACATCACTATCACAGGATGTCCCAAAATTGCTGCCACCTGACCTAACGACCCGGAGAGCCAATCCAACCAGTTCATGAGGTCACTGGATCCTTAGTCTCGGTTGTGCCTAAATTTATCCCTTTATTGTAGCAGGGAGGTTACCATGCAAAATTGGGACAAGAAGTTGATGGTTCAAGCCAGTTCTGAATTAGGCCACTGAAGAGTCTGAAGACGATGACCCCTAATGGGTGTACTCAAAAACATTCACCTGGAAATGATGTCAGGTTAGGAGAACTAGGGCCGGATGTGGATGGGTGTGTGCCACCTGCACTTTGGTTTACTAGATTAGCTGGAAAGGTTTATGTGGCAGAGTGAGAGCCCTCGTTGATAGGGCACCAAGGCCTCCAGGTCTTGATGGGCCATTTACCTTGTAGGTATTACCCCCTCCTATTTGTATAGATGAACAATGGTATTAATCACCCATTTAGTAAAAATATATGAGGGTGAGATGGGTTTTTGATGCTCATAAGTAATGGGATCCATCACATAGGTGATGAATCTGTGCAGTATTTTCACATTCACATTTCCCCAACCCCTGCGTCCTTGGATTCATTGTGATTGTTTTCATGTAACCATAACTTGAGTCCTGAAAAGTAGGATGAATCAACCATTAGTTCAGATGGTAGAAAAACAATTTCCAGTGCTCTAGCACCATTCAATATCCAATGAATGAATGTAAAGATCCATGTTTACAATGTCACATACCGTAATGCCCAATGACTAACTACCTCGAACATTGATGGGTTTCATGCTTGGCCAACTATATTCATTATTATACTTGGCACCATATAATTAGATCCAGTGAAACACATTTCTATTGATTCCGAGCATGTTACTAATTCCCATGTTTAGGATAATATTTCACATCGAGTTCACCATTTCGGTTTCGGAGGCTTTCACATGGGAACGCCATATGTCACTTTTTGACACTTGATAATTGTCGAATTTGTACCCTGCATTCCCTCTTTCCAATGGCGTGAAACATTCATCTCTTATTAAGGTATGTCTTCTTCTTCATTGAAATAGGATGATGGGATGTCAGTATCTCTATCATTGGATTCATCCTAGAAATTTATCGCCCAGTTCTAGTCTCCCAGATAGTTATAACGTTTTTTTCATGAATCCCTTCATGCTGCCATATCGTTGTGGAAGTCATTTAATTGCTCTAGTTTTTTCTGAACATTTCAAAGGGGGCGTCATGTTAAGGCAGCACCCTTCGGTTCGAGGATTGGTCACTTTTCTCATCGATGGAATTTCTAGTCACTAATGCAATGGTACATCTGAATTTATATCCCTTTTGATAGGGCCCTTGATTGAATGGGAGCCAGAGGTAACCCAGGCCGAATGCAGTGAATTGTTTTCCATAGGCATGTCTCAAATGTTTTTCTCAGCTTCCCATGATTAACATGGTGTATAAAGATAGTTTAACATACAGTGTAGATTTATCATATTGATTGTAACTATAATGAGAGTGGATCATATAGGCATGTACCTAGAAGGGGACACCTATGAGGCTTATTGGGATTCATCGAAAAATGATGGGTCCTAGAAAAGGGGAAACCATGGATTACCATTGGAAGTAATTTCACCTCATGGAGGCTCGCTGTGTACCCTAAATTAGATCAAAACACACGTAGTTAGAGATGTGTGAAGCAAAGAATCAGTGTGAAAAATGGGACACAACTAGAATATATGATGGGGCCTACGCATGCTTATCTTCTCGAATGCTACTCGGAGAAGCAACAATGTTGATGGGGGTATTGAAGAAGTGTTTCAGATGGGAATGATGTTGAACCAATGTGTGTGTGATGGTTATGGTTTTGAATCATAGGGATGTATCTTACGTATCATGTGGTCGGGCATCAAATTCCACATAGTTCTGGAATGGGTCTATCAGTCACCTGTGGAGGCCACTCGTGAAAATGAAGGTGTGGTTGGGACTCAAAGGAAATAGAACCAATGAGTTTGGTCATGATCTTCCAAAAAATGCAATATCTTAAGGGAGAGACCAGGATGGGACATGAATGATGGCATTGAATCTTAGGGAAGATTTTTATGTACTTTTCTCGTGAAGGGAAAAGTTCAAACTCTCCGCAGTTTCGGAGGAGAATACTATTTATCGTCATGTGGGACAAAAAAACTAATGGTGAAGTGGTCAGGATATATGGGTGATGATTGATGATTGGTCTGGAAACTCATAGAGGATTTTTATATAACCTATGATAGTGGTTGAAATCAATGTCCATGTTGTTCTAAAATGTGAGGCATGGGGTTTATGTGTTGTTTGCAGTCATAGGGGATGTCATTGTGGAAGCTTACTTTAATCCCACAAGAGTCATTATCGGTGTGAGAAAAAGAGGTATAAATAGACCTAATGATCATGTTGTGAAAGGTGCATCAGTGAGGAAAGGAGGGAGGCGTAGGCATGGTTAGTGGCCCAAAACTGATATTGTGGATTTGTCATGGTTAGCATCCCAGATAGAGGGATGTCATGAAACTATAGAAGTACTCATATGTATGAGGAGAACATGGCCTTCACACAGAGAGGGGATGAATTCTCAAAATGGTGTGTTGGGGTTACGTAGGGGGATGCCCTGGTGCACACATGGTAAGGAATCCCTATGGGGATGAGAGTTTCGATTGAGAATGGGGAAGAAGAGAAGGTTCCCCATCCTCACCCTCTATGTGGTCCTCTCTAGCATGTCATATATGCATCTGTTCATAGTTTAATGTCATGTGTTGAGGAAATGGGTGGTTTAGCAGTTTAACGTCCTGTAGTTCAGATGATGTGTGTTCACTCCACACCATGAGGTTATTCATAACCGGTAACATATGACCCTTAATGAAGGTAAGACACCAATAATTCCATGGAGAATCAGGGTTGTGGAATGATCCCTAGTTGGGATCATGTTAGTATAGCTATTCGTGGAAGCAATAACTATTTGTGTAACCATGTGAAGAAGCATGTAGTAGGGAAACAAATCATGGAGAACCAACCTAAAGACCCTGAAGTCCCCTAGTACAATCCTGGGGAGGCTGCATATAATAAAGGGACCCATAATAGTTGTGTTACACCTAAGAAGAGCACGAAGATGTTTCCCGTGGAAGTGACATTGAAGACATGCTTAAGGGAGCTCCCAATAAGTGACGATCACGCGGAAAATGAGGGTGTTGAGCAAATTTGGAACACAATAGAGAATGGTTACTCATAATAGTGGAAATGTTCCTGAAATTAGCCATGATTTGGCAGATAAGGGACGCTTTCCTGCAATGGGGTAGTATTTCATGCAAATGTCTTAATAATAAAAGAACCAGGCGAAGGCCATGACCTAGTAATCCAGCTCGAAGCTAGACCCCTGGGAGACCTGTTGCAAAAAAATATTATACCTTGATGCCATATTTTTCATGTGGACGTAGTGTATTACGATAATGGGAGACAGTTCAAATTCATTTGCTGTTAAAAGTGACGGTAGAGCGCATCTATTTATTTGTGATCAATGGCTATGGGGGTCACATTAATAGGGTCGACATGAAACAATATACATGACATTCAGCCGCATGAGGAATTTCCACTCCCACATGCTAATTTCCATCGGTCAAGAAAGATTGTGCATATTTGAGCAGGTTTTATTCCCAAAATCTGGGTTTTTACACACAAAATTCTACCCATCTCGGGATGCTTTACTGCCTCAAAATGTTCCTTTGGATTCCACAATAATGCCCGCCAAAGGCCTTCGACAGATATTAGCACCTACAACCATTTTATCAAATTCAAAATTTAAATGACTACCATTGTATAAGACTATAGAATATAAACTAAAAAGCATAATACAAAACAAATAGAAGCTCTATACACCATGATCTGATTAAAACCTCCCATCAAGATTTATCCTCTAAATCAATAAACAACAAAAGTATCACTATGAAGAAATAGACAAATGGGATACTATACTATTTCCCATATCTCGAAAAATGATACAATCCAATGAAAACATGATCCATAGAAGGTGTTAGTAATGAAACTCAATAGGCTTCGTACAAATGACATCCCTACACAATCAACTAGGATTGACCATGTTATCACATTTATATAAATTATTTTATACAAAAAAATTTCTAAAAACGGTTTACTTTAGAATGTAAACAACATCCAAGATAAATCAACATCTATAAAAATATTTTATTAAAATGCAGGTAATTAATAATTATTTAATTTAATTTTTTATATTTATTTTGGCGTAATCTATTATATTCCAGATACCAACATTTGAAACTATGTATTAAATTGATCCCTCTATATACATACGAGTGATGATTCATCCATTCACCGTGATGTGACATAATTTACCATTTTTTTGGGAAAAACCCATAGACATATCCATTCCTCTAATTATTTTAGAGACTCATTAAACTTATTTGTACGAAATTCAGGTGAACATAATGAACCAATATTCTAAAAACCAATTTTTTTCAACATTTTCAGCTATCTTAATAAAACCATTCATTTATTAAAAACCATAATAAATTTTTTTCAATACAATGAAACATTTTTTAAAATTTTATTATAATCATCAAAATCAAACAATAATTTTTAAATCAATTTACTCATTTCAATTTCTCCAAAATTCCCAATATCCACGATTTTATAAACCATCACTTGAGAGGGTTTGGAACAATGAATTAACATCAATTTACAAAAACACACCAATAAGAACAATTATACTATCACTAAGACTTCATATTTTATATAAAATAATCTAGAGTAAAGACACATACAATCGAAAATATGTTGAAAATTGAAAAAAAAAGAAAAACATATATGAAAATGGGTCAAAACTCAAAAAACTCACCTTATATATCCTCCCATAACCTAAAACATTCAAAATATCATTATATTTCCAATCAAAAAACATATATATTTATAGTGTAAGTTTTAATATGATACTAATAGAGGTAGATAAGTAAATTTAAGTCATCCTAATAGAATCTACAACCAAATGAGACATATAGTGACAATTCAACATCAACACCCCATGAGAATCCTTCATATCACCCCTAGATATATAACAGAAGACTCTATAGACTTTTAGAGAATTAATTTATGAGTTAGGGTTTTTTTGGTGTATTAAATAGTTGTTAAAACCCCAAAATAACCGTGATACACTTTTTTCACATCCAGTTTGTTTAGTCACACAGTTTTTCAATCTCTTTGCTAAATGAGTGTTGCCATTACCTCAAGGTTGAAACTCACTTAGTTGGCTCACATGGTTTCATTATCATCCTACAAACATGAAACTATAAACTGTAATAGGATTCACAATTTCTCCTAGGTAGAAGCATGATTTGGGAATATTTTGTGCATGTCGGCGCTCCTTCCCCATAGCATCTGCCACATTATGCACAAATTCATCGAGAATTTTCATAGATTCTGTTATATGTGCACCGACCACAGAACTTTATAAATTCTTTTAAAATATTAAAAACATCATCCAAAACCACCCAAATATCACCAAAACACTTCATATTCTTAAAATAAAAAAATTATTACTACTTAATTGAAATATAGTGGTTCTACAATATTTTTAAAAAACAACCCTTTTATAAAAAGAATAATACTATATTAAAATTAAAATTTTCACATAACACAAATTTTTTTGTTCACATTTATTTTGTAATTGACTATTTTTTAATTATATTACCATATATATACATAAACTACAATTATTAGAAATTAATAATATGAATTCATTGAAAAAAAAATTATAACTAGTATATAAAACTGTATAATGATTTTTCAAACCCATAATCATTTTGATAAGTAAATATATCATGATATATAATGGATTTACATATTATAAGATTATCATTATATGTTAATGACTAAGTAATGCACAAAAATAACCTAACTAAAATTTTTAAATGTATTGACATAAATTAGAAAAAAATAAATCATGGAAGAATACGTTCAATATAAGCCATATATAACATATTTCCATTGATTATACCATATGTAACACTTTCTTTTACCTCTATTAAATATATGTTCCACTAGATAAAAATAAATCAATAGGAAAAGAAGGACCAAAGTTAAAAAAAAATGTCTATGCACTATAACATCCTATAAATACATAGAATACTATCATTAAGTTATGTAACAAATAGAATTTATGATCCCAAAATATTCATCTAAATATTCTTCCAGAAATGTGAATGTGAGGTGAATAAATAGATGAAATAATTCTATAGAATATTAATAATTTTAAAAAATAACTTATTTATAATTACGTAGATAAGGATTAAAAGATTACATAAAAAAATACACTAACTATATAGCCTCCACTATATAGATGGATCAAACCCTCACATGGAAGGATTAAATCATTTTTTAAACTATTGAGAATTATTTTTTATGTCACTAATGAGAAACATTCCTTTTTCAATGGTCATTTAAACAGTTACACTTATCTATATTGTAATAGTTCCATTCAAATAAACATTAATCCCAATGAGTAAGAGATTTTTGTACTCTTTTCCCTTATATAACGGAATTCAACATTGTATTCCCCTTGGTTAATTGTGATGCACATGGTTTCCCCATAAATTATAAAATTAAATTATTTCCATTTATATTATATTTTTATTATTATTTACCCTTATGTAATGGAAGTAAACATGATTTAACCATTTGATATTGGTTACTCAACTTGATATTGAATTTTGTTTTGTAATAATGATAAAATAAACCATTAAAATATTAAAAATAAAATATAAAAAATACTCCCAATATGTTAAAATAATCTAAAAATATATTAATTATTATTCAATCAGTAATGGGGGAGTCTTATTCATATTAATAAATAATTTTGTTGAAGGAATCCTAAATAATATAAATGATTAATATTAGAATGTGGGAGTGTAAATGGAAGAATGGGCATAAAGAATTATCAAAAAATGATGTGCATAAATGGGATGAAATATTACAACAAAATAAAATGAATGAACAATAAAATTTTATGAGATATTAAATGATATGTTATTCCTCAAATTTAAGTAGAACAAATATATAATAATATAAAAATATTTCATATAATTATTATAAAAATAAATAATATAGGGAATCTATGTTACAATAAATATATATTACACATAAAATTTAGAAGCAATGTTTAAAAATTATTTATTAGAAAAATAGGCTTATAATTCTTTAGAAAATCATAAAAAGTTTCATTTCTATTCTTGTGAAATGATATATATTAGAATATAATAACCGTAGGTAATTATAATTAATAGAGGGAAAATGAGGAATAACATTATATTGAAGATATTCCATTATAGAAAAAAAAATGAGGGTGATGATGAAAAAATAAAGTAAAGAAATATTTTTAGAAAGGGGAAAATAAAAAATAAAGGGAAGGGTGATAGAGAGTAAAAATAATAATTTCAATGAATGTAAAAAATATCTTATGTAAAATAAGAGTTATGGAAAATGAATATGAAATTATAGAAAATACTTGTTACACCTCAAAATTAAATGGAAATATTGTAGTAAATAATAATTTTTTATCAATTGAAGAAAGATAAGATATAAAATTTAGAAACTATATAATAATATAATAATGTCCAGAAAGTGGATGAAACTTTTAAATATTCAATGAGAAATGTATAATAAATTTCAAAGGGAAAAGAGGATATTTAAAAATTTTCAAAATATAAAAATTCATTAACATATTTTTTTTATGATAATAGGGCCTTCAATATGAAAGAACGAAATAATTACAATTATAGGATAGAAAATATTATAATCTAAAGGGATTAAACAATATTTTCTAATATTTCATAATTGGATTTTAAAAAATAACATTTGTTGAAATAATTATTCTAATGAATTGTTATCCATACGAGAATGAAATAAAAAAGAAATTAAAATAAATTTAAAAACATATATAAAAGGTATAAAAAGAGTATATGTAGGATGATATAGTATAAAGTTAATTAAATATGATCATGAATGTGTCCCCTTAACATGATTCCAAAATCACATAAATAATACACTCACCACATGAAGAGATAAATTACATTTATTAATATCATAAATATGGAAAACAATTATATTAATTTTATATTTATTATATATTTATATTCATGTATAATAATTTTATTGATCATCCAACTCTCATTTGTTCCCTAGGGCTGTTCGGTCCATAGTTCAAATTTAGCACTGTTATATTGGTAATGGGAAAATGAGTTTTTTCTACTTTTACATAGTCTTGAAATGTGATAATATATGGCTTAATCCTAATAATTATGAAATATAAGTGTCATAATAATTTAGAAAGACTAATAATTGTTATTTATTTGGAATGTTATCTCCATATTACCTTTTTAATAACATAAATTGAAAATTATTTTATATTATTATGATTCTCATTTTAACATTGATGGTTCTAAATAATGACTTAAACATTTTAATCATTCAGGATATTAATTATTAATTCCAACCATGTAAGTCAATAATACAATTATAATATTTATTAATGAATAGTTTTATAAATCCATCCCTTAATTGGATAAATAAATTTGGCTAATACCATCTGTACAAAATCTGAAAAATAGTAAATATAAACCTTATAAATTTTTACACTATAAAATAAAATATAATAATTTAAAAAATTTAATAATATAACCAATCATATTATTCAGGTAATTTCATAAAAAATTTAGAACATTATAATTCCTTATTAAATGTGAAATAACATTGAAATCAACTCCATGACATCAAGATAACTATGAAAATCAATACAAGTTAGTAGAGTCAATCTAGATTCTTATTTGAATCTTGAAATTCTCAAAAAATTACCTGAAAATATCAGTATATAAAGGTAATTATAGAGTTATAGTCTATTGGAATCACTGAAAGAATAATCTAAAAAATGTGGAAGAATCATATCAATGAATCATTTTTTAAACTATGAAAACAACATGTTACAAAAAAACAATCAAATATTTTCTCACCCCCATAATATCACATCCACCAAATACTCCATAAAAGATAACATAATATAATAAAGAAATATATATAATTTATAGTACTCCACATCCATTCTAAAATTATTATAGTAACATGACACCAAAATGTGAAATGATTTGATTCCACTAGCCTCTCCATAATTCATATCACGACATAACACGCATACACATATCCACATCATAGTGCTATAAAAAATATCACTTCAAATATAGTAGCCACATTAATATTATTATATATGAAATCCTAGAGATATTACAACATGTATATATTTGAATATAAATATCTGTAGACACAAAAATTTTGACCATACATCATAATAGAGATAGTACATTTGTAGATATGGTGAACACAACTCATTATATGCAATTTATAAATATCATACCATGATCCATTACAACCCCATCATTTAATTTTATTAAATTGTAATCCATTATGGGAAATATATTAATATATATTATAACCCTAATACTTAAAAAATAATACATTTATATATGACACACAACAACTAGATGTGGATCATGGATAATGAATTCATTGAACAATTGTTACCTCAAAATTCATCACGTTTGGAATAAAATTGGAAAGTAAAATATTATATAATCGCTAGTTTTGGTTCCCAACATGATTGAGGGATTTTAAGAATTAAAATACCCATAATTAATATGTTATTTCAAATAAACCCATCAAATAGAATATTCCAAAAGTAAAGGAACATAACAATGTGAATCATCACTACCCAATATACTTTCTCCAAATCATTGATTGAAAAAGTTGAATCATCACATTTAATGACAACTATAATCACTTACAAAATCTTATTTCAGAATCATTATCCTAAAATAAATTACTAAAAAATATATATATTTTGTTCCATTTTATATTCTTACCAATAATACATTATTAATTTATAATCACAATGAAAACCATCTATGGTTTGATATTCAATAATCTAATATAATATTCCCACTTATTTTTCCATAAGATAATTATGATGAAACATTAATAATAATTCATTTTCCATATTAACAATGATTCCACTTATATATATAATAATGTATGATAATTACACCATTTCAAATGAAATATTGAACATATTTATTCACTGATACATTAATAACTATATCCTCATATCAAAAGAACTGATTTCCAATAATAAATTTATTAATATATTTAATGTCTAGATCAAGAAAAAATCTAGCTTGAACCCATATATTCTTATGTAACACATATCGTAAAATTTGTGAACTAATAAAACATCAATACCACTATCTCATTCCCACATTCAAATTACCATCCCTATCAAAAATAAGTGTTAAAAATACTATTCCAGGATCAACCAAATCAAACTGCACCATAACAATAACATTCCACCACAACCACCTCTACAACAGCATGATAGAAACTCTAAGTCCATGTTAATTATAAGAATATAGAACAGTTATAATAACTAAATTGATTCAAATAGTTTAATTACATCTAGTATAAAATTACAAAACTAATTCATGCTATAGTTAATTTATATTATTTAATAATATATATTATATGAAAGTCGGTATATTATACCCACTTTCAATACCATTACTAAATTATTTATTGTATATAAACAAGAATAAAATTTACAAATTACAGTTATATCATTTTATTCTAATCTAAAAAAATATAATCGATATTATATAATGGATATCATGGAACTCAAATTCATATGATGAAAACATCAATAGTACATGACGCATGTCTGTCGAATTTCCCATTTTAATGCATATCATCCTAAATAGGTTAATACTGACCTATAGTTGAATGAAAATTTATGAATTATGATATTACCTATTGAAATAAAAATAATAGTGATGTTTTAATTCCCCTACCTAGAAATAAAGATTCAATGATTTCAATGAATTTTCAACATAATAAAAAAAACCACCCACAATAATCCTTAAAAAATTTAAAAAATACATTTCATGAAAAAAATAAATCATACATCAATAAATAAAAATATAAAATAAAGTATCATGACATCTAAATCCATATAAGAGGATAAAATATGATTAATTTTAATGTAAGAGAATTATGGAGTGTATTGTGTTTATAAAGTTGTTTCTCACATTGTTTGGGAACAATGACTTATTACAAAATGCAAGTGTCACAATAAAATGCTTAGTATAAACCAAATATTTAATGGAGTAAGGTAAAATTACTGAATGATGAATGGGGGAATCCAATTTATAGAAAAATTCACACATTCATTCCAGATAGAGGAGGTATTTTAAACAAATATACCTTAATAAAATAATAATTTCAAATTAAATGACATGAAAATTTATTTTAATTTTCTGAATCACCTAAATGTTTGACTAAAATACAATAATTTGAATTTCACAATAACATCATGGGAACTTATGTGACTGAGTCCTGATGAATCCTCTAAAAAAAATCAACAAATACATTTATAACATCCACACAATACTTGTTCTTTCACCATAACTACCCATGATTCATCATAGTGTTCAATATTGTTTGGAGGATGTGTTTCCCAAAATGATAACAATAAAATGTATTTTAGAACATATTTCCAACAAAAACTACAGTTACATTTAACTATTAATAAATTTCCTAGTACCATATTCCTTGTACCAAAAATATATATACATATATAAAATTATATGACTTTAATGAAAATATGTTTCTTACCTCCAGTCAAAAAACTGACCATCTAATCCATTTCTAACCCCAAAATAGAATATAACAACAATAATATGCTCAATTGACATAGTTGATCAATAACAAAGGTATGTACCTCTATATTACACAAAAATATTCAAATTCCTTTATATGGGAATCTAAATAATCAATGGATGAAAAAAACAACGATTAAACCTAACATCAATTGACATATCTCTCAAACAAGTATATAATCACTAGATCATATAGGGAGCACCAAAAATAGGGCAGAAAGACACATAATTCCTTACAACACAACGAATAACCATAATTGGGCCTAATATACAAATTAACATATATATAAACTCAATAAAAAAATAATTTAATTACTCATGATAAAGAACTCATGTATATGTTTTTATTCCCATGTATATAGTGTGATGATAAGGTGGAAATTCAAGTTAAAAATGATTGTTATATATATCCCCAAAAATATTCTACCGAGGGTCTGAAATAATATTATATCTCTTCAATTACTCCTCATTATTGATTATATGAACAACATAAGTATGTGATGGGTTGTTCCCAACATTTATTTTTTCCCTGATCGATGATAAATAAAATATTTACATGACGATGAATCCATTTATAAACCAATTTGAATCAAATAAAATAGCCAAGGTGAAATTATATAGAACCAATATTAGTATCAGTATATATTATCTATAATTAATTTATTCAATCAAATAATATCATTGTGTTAATTATTTCTTCATTGATGTATCATACACCATATCTGCATTGTACAATCATTGCGTTGTAGGATTCCAAGGAATATTCCCTCTAGTGATGGTGCATACGTGTTCACTAAATATCCAAATGTTATCATAGGAATGTCAGAGTTCTAGAACAACATATCATATAACATTTGATATTATCCTTATATCACCATGAGAATAAATTCTAAATCATTCTCTTTGATATTTCTATACAAACAACTAGAAGGTGGAGGGTGATCACTATCCAATTTTCAGAGAGATCATGAAGGGGGATCTCTCTAGTGTTTGAGAAGATTATCTATGTCTATCAATGGGAACAACACAAGGATAATAGTTTCAGTTTATAAAATTATAAAATTTGGATTAAATACCACTAATGTATAGAAATAATTATATTTAAAAGACCCATATATTATTTATTTAATCCAATGAAGAAATCCATGTCTAAAACAACAACAACAATAATATCTCTTTGAGATGAGATTAACATGAGAATTAAATTAAATTTTATTTAATGAAATGACATTACATGTATATTTTTATCACTATACCTTTGAAAATGGTCCCCCACATCTCTAATGTATTTATTGGACCTTTCAAAATTAATATTCACTTAATAAATAAATAGTACTCCATTAATCACCAAAAAAAAGTAATATTATATTTTATAAAAAGAATATATTTTTTAAAAATATTCAAATCACCACAAACACCTTCAAATAAATTTTTCTAGAATATATATGATCAATAATACATGACTAATTCTTTATCCATGGATAGAATTAATATTTATTCAAATTGATAAAAAATAAACAATGATACAATATTTGAATATGATGTTGGATTCACCTACAGTGTGACCCTCTAGGCATCTTTTTTGTAGAATTAGTTGATGTTTATTAAATTAAATAGATAGTTTATAGACATAAAAAAATACCAATATATAAATATGATATAGTTGAAATGAAATAATACCTCATATGGAATCTAATGTGTAACATAATCCCATTATACTGATATCTCTAATCAAGAATCATAAATGCTGGCTCCATCAACTGATGTGCTGGATGTATTTTTCTATGAGTTTCTTGAAATCCCACATTACAATATAACACCATTTAAATGGATATAATTTGGATATATATTCACTATATAATTTCTTGAGATATCAACATCAGTTAAAGAATATATGGTACAAACCCTTTAAGGGATTATTCATTAATGTAATATTTCTCTTGATGGACACAATGTATCCTACCAATTTATGAACATATTTTAAAAATCGTTCTTGTTAATAAATAAATGTAAATGATCCATTACACTCATTAAAAATAATAATTTTTTTCTGAGGATCAATAAAAACTTCTATAGATTGGAACATCCATTGAAATATATGAATGTTGATTTCTTACTGGTGGTACTAACTTTTATAATATCATACAATGGATATTACAAAGGGACTTAATGATGGGATGGCGTATCAATGTTTTATTAGTCTAAAAACCTAATATACTACAAAAATTTTGTCCCTCAAATGATATCATCCATATATAGAAAAAATAACTATGAATAGTGTAGTATCACTTCTATGTTTCCAACATAATGGAAAACTACTATAACCTCTTTTTGAATGTGACACTGTTAGGAAAATATAACATAAAAAATTATGTAGATTAATATTTTTGTGATAATTTTTTATTAATATTTAATAATTGAAATACATGTTATTCTATGGTACACATATGTTGGTTCTAAAGATCTAACTCCAAAAGACTCCCAAATTCACTAGAGCCAACTTCTATTAACCATCGGTGTTCTAGATCTCACATGAAAATCATTCTTTTATTAAGATAATTCTGTTTCATGGTGTACACAATGTTATCTTCCGTTGTAAACAATTTATAGAAACATTACCCCATTGAAAAAATCCATTAAGAAGGGACATATCCAGAGTATATTCTTTGTCTTTTGGTTTTACCGTGGATATGTTAGAAGAGAAGCCATAGTAGAATTATCACAATATGATGTTATTGGGATTTTACAGGATACATACCCATTCATTCTACATTAAAAGATTAATACACAAATTTATTCTATTTATTCATTAGAAGCTACAATATACAGACACCCTATTGAAGAATTAGTGATAACATCTTTCTTTAAACTCTTCTACTACACAACTAGTCTATAGGGATTGAAAAAATATCCTAATTTCTACTTTGTATCATTATGATCATTATTCTAACTATCATCTTTATAACCCTTGATGACCATATATTCATTTACATCAGACACCAGGATCACATCATTAGTTCTTCATAGATAATAAATTGATATCCTTAACAGTAGGCTAATGTTTTTCTCTAGGCTCATCTTGATATCTTCGTACCATTATCAATTAAAAAGGAAAAATAATTTTTAGTATATAACATGAAATATATTATTGATATCATTTATTATATTTAATGGATCTTACTTGTTAAATCTTTCTCCTATGGTGGCTGAGTACACATTTTTTATGAAGATACAAACCATGTAGTACTAGAACCAATCCCATTTTGGATTTTTCATACTAAATATTTTTGTATCTGGTCATTACCACTAGATTAACTAGTTCTTAAAAAACTATAAGACTCATATGTAATTTCAAATCAGTAATATGTAATAAACATATACTACTAGGATAATATACACATTCCCACTAAAACACAATTAAAAAAATTTCTCACATTAGTTCATAATAAAACCATATTATTTTATAGCTTCATATAATTTAATGATCCCTTACTTCTATACTTACATCCTTACCTAGGTGTATAACAGTTACATTCAAATCTTTTTGATAAGTATTGGAGTTTCAAAACCTTATGGTGGTCTCATAATGACTTATTATTGAAGGTTCGCATTTTTGAAATTATTTTTTAAATCCATTTTACCAAATTCATAGTCATGAAATTCTTCAATATAATGTAGAATTATGAAGTTTTTAAACACTGGAACTAGTGAAAGGGATTCATTATAATAAACTAGTTAATAATTATAAAAATCATTATCAAATATCCTCGAATTGAAGGTATTTAATTTACCTCAAATGTCGAAATTTCTCTTGAATAACCATTGAACCATATAGGATTCACATTAATTTTCCCATCTCCAAGAACCAAAACATGATTCTAACACCTGGACTAAATTTTAGAAATAATGGATTCATTTGATATTGTATCTTCTACACTCTACAATACCTATTTATCAGAGGGATGATCAAAATTTCAAACAAATAATGATACAACATCATTTATTACAATAATTATATATATATATATCATTCCCCTTCCCCTATAATGTTCCAATGCAGTACCTTTGATATAGAAACAACTATTTCAATGGGGACTTTGGGAATCAGTTCCTCTACCAAATCTTGTGTATCTTAAAATTAATCTTTATTATAACCAATAATTTCCCAATATCGTTTTTTATTATGTTACCCCATAAATAATGATGGAATGTTTGTATATAATCACTTTTTGGTCTGATTAGTTGTATATATAATTTCACTTTATTTCAATGAGATTCCTTATGAAGATACACTTTATGAACTGAGTTGTTAGGTATTTTATGGAGAGGGCCTAAACATATTTCTCGTAACCCCATGCATGTGTATGTGACAATAAAGGATTCATTATAATCTATAAATATAATGGAAATAGTTTTTCCAGTTGAGTTGGTTCTCATTATTGTGTGTATTCAACTGTTTGTAATGTATATCCCCAAACTGATAATTGAATATCTGAAATAATCATCACCAATCCTACCATGTATTACATTTTATAGTTCATCCATTCACCAACATTGTTCCACTGTGTTGAATAAAGTGGATTCAGTTGACATATAGTCCAAAAAACCGATATAATGTCAATAATTTATTTGTTTTTTGTATTCACCCACATCATCTGATAAATGATTCATTTTATTTTTCCATGTCTATAATATATTTCATTATTTGTTTCCTTGAATATAACAGTTGAATAAGACAAAAAACTCATCATATAGTCATAAAAATACATACCAAAGACAACAATAAATGTAGTTATGTATGAATAACAACACATATTTATATATATTACTAAAAAAAGGCCCACACAGGTCAGTGTGTACCAATCCTAGATGTTCTTCGTCCCTTTCTCCAAATACATTGGATTTCAGTTTGGTCATTTCTCCTTATAAACTAGAAGTTCACATTTCACGTGTTTTGTCACATAAGTTTCAAAATGAACATCTTGACATAAAATTTTAAAAATCATACCATTTAAATGAACAAAACATTTATTCCATATTAGGGTTTTATATATGTTATGTGAACTTTATTCAATATCAATTTCCAATTAATGGTATAAATAATTTAAATAATTATGAAATTTATTTAAATGTCCCATATCATAAAGTTTTTTTTCATTATAAAAGAATCAAATATTATATCAAAACATGAAAATCTAACCATATACATATAATAATTAAAAATTTATTTGGTTCTTGGTACTCATTATAATATATAAACAAAACATTAAAACCAAAAAAATTTATGATATCAATGAAATGATGTAGTCCCCATAGGATAGAGAATCCATCCACGCACCACTGGTAGAATTATGATACACCAAACCTCCATCAATTTTTTTGTAAATATACATAGTTACATAATTTGGTAACATATATGATCTACAAAATAATTCTATAATAAACAATTTTAATTATATTTAATGAATACACTAGATTGTAAATGCCACATTAACATCAGCTTTTGTGTCACGACCCGTCAACGGGGCCCGTGCCGTGACTACCCCAAGCCCGCCTTCCATAGGCCAGGGGATGGAGACTAGCACCGAAGGCGTAAATCCAGATAATTGGGAAGGCATTGCCTTTATAAACGTAAACAAAAACACGACTAGATTACAAGCGGATGAAAACACTAAATACAGCAGTAAAAAAAGTGTTGGAAGTACAAAGGGGCCATAAATACAAGACCGACAGATAGGTACAACTACAACTGAATGTATAGTACAATAGAAAAGACAAGCAGCTCCGGGATCGTCCACCATGGATCCAACCTGAAGGGCTGGTACAGATGTCCTCCTCATCTCTCCATGCCCGATCATCCGTTCATCTGTCTCCTCCAGGTACCGACTCGTCGTGAGATCTACCTCTGGGTACCGTCCAGTCCTCAAATTCTCAGCCTCCGTCAGTGTTGTCTGTCGTCTACAACCAACACAACAAGGTGCGGGCATACCCCATGTAGGGGTGATTATAACGATACTCAGTAGGGATCTCGAGACCCTCAAGGTTTCACTAAATCCAACAAGGATAATCACAATAATGATCTCAATAGATAACCTTTACATAGGTATAATCCCATACTTATACCTAACTTATCATGTAACCCATCTCAATCATGAGGAAACACATAGTTCATGAAATCAACGGATAATCACTACCCAGGTATATCCCCATACATATACCTATGTTATCAAGTGACCCTTCTCAATCATAAGGTAAACACAAAGGTCATAGACTGAGCTCAAATCAGGATTTTATTTATGATTTTGAAACCAAGGCTACTGGATAACTCCTCCTCTGTCGAGTACAGTGGGCCTGCCGCTACAACCAAGTGCATCCCACTAACCTGGACTACTGAAGTACTCCACCTGTCGAGTACTGTGGTCCTGCCACTACAACCAAGAGCATCCCACCATGGTTCTGCCGCTACAACCAAGTGCACCCCCTCATATCCTACAGAGGTACTCCTTCTATCAAGTACCGCAAATTTGCCGCTACAACCAAGCGCACCTCCGCCGTGGGTCTGCTGTTACAACCAAGCGCACCCCACTGGGCTTTGCGAATCACTCCGAGACGATCGATCAGCAGTCATCAAGTCTCAGCTAGCTACTAGGTCTCTACACTCTGCCAACTCATCAGCGGGAGATTCCGCTCCATGAGCTACTGGTAGATACTCCAAGTATCAAAAATTCCCACGAAGAAGTATCTCAAAGGACCGCCTTGCCATATGGGTCTCAACGCAACAGACGACGCGTCAATCGGACGCCCGGTCTGCGAGTTATTAGCATTTTAGTCTCGGGGGCCCGGTTGGTTTCGTGTACTAACCAACCTGAATGTATCTCAAATATACCCTGAACACTCATAGGGTATACTCATAGGGACCTTTTATCAACGTGATCGCCAATGCCGCTGACGGTTCTTCAAACGGACGTCCGGTCTGAAAGTTATCAGCTTTTCTGTTCCAGGGGCCCAGTTGGATTTTGGGTACCATCCAACCCAGCCATACTCCAAATGAGTCCAAATCTCAGGAAACTTATGCCAAAAGTTCCATCACATCATGAGAAAACCCACAAACTCGATGACACGTCAATCGGACGTCCGGAGCTCGAGATATAAGTGTTTCCGCTCTGAGGGCCCGATTGGTTTCGTGATCGAACCAACCCGGCCATACCTAATGTTCTCCGAAACCTGAGTTTAATATACCAAAACGACTGTCTCGATCCTAGGATCGCATCGCAGCTGAAGGTGCATCGATCGGAGGTCAGTATCCCACGTTATGAGAAAAAGACCGGAAGAGCTCCGAAAATGGGGGTTTCGGGCCCGGACTGACCCGGCCCGAGACCCCCTGGGTCGGCCCGAACCGGGTCTGGGTCTAGCCATCGTGGGCGTGGCCCAGAATGACTGGAACGGCCCGGCCAAGCCTAAGCGTGGCGCAACGCAGCCTGGGTGGCCCTGCCGGGCACGCTGACGCGGTCTGTTGGCCAGCTCGGCGTGACCGAGCTGGGCGGACAAGGGGGGGGGGGGGGGGGCGCTGCCCCCTGTTTAATTAAACGCGGCCCCCACGTGGGGGGCCACTCCTCCCTTCTATCCAGAGGTTACGAACCCCTGGTTTCTCCCCCGAACGTTCGGCTACTGCCACCACGGGACCGGCGCGGTCTCGTCCCCCTGCTCCGACGCCGGTGGCCGGAAGCCGGTCGCCGCTCCATGCTCCAGCGCGGCGTTAGGCCGCGACCTTGGTCCGACCGGTGTGGCGCGACGGCACCGTGCCCCTCTGTCGTGACCCCACTCCAGCCACGGTGTTTTCGTGATACTCCAGCGCGGCGTGACTATGCCGCGACCTTGGTCGACTTCCACGGCGCGGCGCGACGGCGCCGCCCATCATTAGCGCATGATCTCGCGCGGTGTGACGACACCGCGCCATCTTCTTTCCAAACCACAACAAGAACAACAACAGAATTAAGGGAGGAGGGTCGGCCGTGTCTGTGGAGTCTAGCCCCCTCCCGTTCTTCGATAGCAAGAGAATAACATTACAAAAAACGCTCGAGTATTCACGAACATATATTCAAACCCCTACCTCGTTGGAGTCGTCGATCGAGGTTTGTCCCTAAAAAAGACGTCGCAGAAGCCGGCGTCGCGGAACGAGGTTCCGTAATCATCGTCGGTGTTCGTCAGATGATGAATTCAGCGTCTCACTTCCTTCATCATGATGAGAAGATGCAATATGAGATTTCATTCTTCGACAAAGGAGATGAAGCGTTCTTCTTCGGAGGAAGAGGTTCTTCAAAACTGAAGGGCTCTCTTGCCTTTCACTTAACACAACAATTCCAAACAAAATAAAATAAGGCGCCACGTTATTTTATTTACCCATTCCATGCATTCAAAATTAAAAAATTAAAATCAAATTCACTTAATTAATTAAACCATGATTTGTTTAATTAATTAGGAGGTAGGGTGGAAAATTAAATAAGGAAGTGTAAGAGTTACTTAATTAAAGGGAGTTAACTAGTTTAAAGGGGGAGTTTATGAGAGTTATGGGAATGTGAAAGGGTGGGGCTCGTGTGGGACCCACCTTACATTAATCTTCAAATTTATCCTCACATGGGTAGTTCGGTTCCACCCCAACTTCCCCACGTAGGATAAAACCACCTTAGACTTAAAAATATTTTTTTTACAATTTTATTCATTCCTCATTTAATCCACAAATTTAACTTCTCCACCCAAACAAACCCAACTCTGGAATAGGTGATCCTAAGAAATTATCAGCGCTGTGGTTTCATTGGTGCCCTCAGATTTCGATTCCGAGCACCGGTTCAAAAGTTAGAAAACCCCGCTCGTTCGTTCACTGAACGTACACAAGCTAAACTTCAGAAATTGATTCCGGGCACACTGGGCCTCAGAATCAGGTGCCGTCAGAAAATGTGTTCTTGTAATATCTCAAAGAAATTAAGAAAAACATTTCCTTGAAATTTTAGGGTCTTTAAATTACTCTCATATCCGGGATTTACATCCCTGTAAAGCTTTAACACAAATTAGGGATACAAAAGTGGTACCGAGAACGCATCTGAGCCTTCCGTTCCCATTAGCTCACCTGGAGGTTCCCGTGCTGCTAACGAATGCACACAAGAGGAACCAACCATCCTCGTAGGACCCGCTCCTGTAGATCCTCAGCCTCTACTGGATCCCGGAGAAATTCACCCCATCACCAATGTCCATCTCCGCATTGTCGATGATATGTGTCGGGTCAAGAACGTATCTCCTCAGTTGAGATACGTGGAAGTTGTCGTGCATCTGGTGCAACTACGGTGGATGGGTCAAACAGTAAGTCACCTCGCCTACCCAAATGAGGACCTGAAAAAGGTCTGCTGAACCTCGGAGATTGCTTGCTGCCTCGGCCACATCTCCATAGACCTTGTCGAGGTGAGACCCGTAAGAAAACGTGGTCGCCACCCTCAAATTTTAGTGGTCCTGTCTCCTATAAACATAAGACTTCTGTTGGCTCCGAGCTGTCCTCATCTTCTCCTGGGTGACCTAGACCTTCTCTGTCGTGGCCTGGACCATCTCTGGTCCCACAAGAGCTTCTAAGATTTCTTCTTTTTCGAAAAGATAATCCCGGACTCATCCTCTAGATGAACCACATTATTTTCCTAATATAGTCAATCATGTCATGAATGATACAAATTCATGCCATGGATGACACGTAAGTACTCGATGCTAATATCAAGAGATCCAACCGTTACTCCAGCCTCCAAGGGTTGAGTCACACTATCAGCATCAGTGTGTGGTCACTGGGTCTCCTCCAGTAGGAGTCTGAAAAGTGAGGGTCAAGTCAACAGTTTAAACCGGAACCTCTTAGTACACAAAAAGGAAGGAAGAAAACGTCACAAGAAAAAGTTTATTTTATTTCTACATCTCAAGTAAAAAGACACACAACATCCACAAACAACAACAACAACAACAACTAGGAAATAGGTAGCACAAAGATCAAAGGCCTCTATGCTGGGAACTAGTCCCGCTCTTGTCCGCCAGCTTTCGGAGCTTCGTAGTCAAATACTTCTGCTGCTTGAAGCTGAGATCTCCCATGTCCACATGTTCCCTGCTATCTGGGTGGACCTCCTGGTGGTGGGGGTGGCAACACCTCGAAGCATTGTCCACCTCCAACTGCATGGCCAGCTCCCCTGCCTCGGTCTTCTGCTCATTGCGGTCCACCTCGATCGAACCTCTACGACTTCCTGGGAGGTCCTTCATTTATCTGCTGGTCATCTGTATGGCGGGTCGGACAGTCACGTGCCATGTGACCAACCCCGCCACAGGAGTAACACAGTCCTCTCTTGGTAAGTCACTCTCCACCCCGGGTGCCTCGCACACATGATCCTATGTCAGGTGGTCGACCACCAGTAGGTCTGGTCCTCTGGGACCCTTGCGTCATCTGTCTACTGCCCACTGTAGAAGACTCTGCCGCATGACGGCTAGTGGTGTCTCCTACTGCTGGAGACTGCTCAGCAAGGTAACTCTCCACTAAGAGGACTCACTCTAACACCCCTGTATGCGTCGGGATACTGTGAGAAACAACAGATGCTCTAATCTCTCACCTGAGCCCCTTCTCAAAGGTTCATGACCTAAAGAACGTGTCTCGTACCATATATGTGGAGTAGCGCGAGAGGTCTGTGAACCTCACTGAGTACTGAACCACCATCATGCTGCCCTATTGTAGATGCAATATCTCTTGAATACACAACGCACGAAGGGTGGAGGGTACAAACTCTGCTTGTAACAGGCTCTCGAAGTCTGCCCATAGAAGTCTCTCCTCGTCATGCATCTGGAGAATCAGGCTCCACCATCTGCCTGCTACTACCTGAAGGAAGTTGGAAACAAGGATCACCATTATGTCTGCTAGCGTACCTACTAGCCTGAAGACTCTCACCACATCCTCCAGCCAATCCTCAGCTGCCTGTGGGTCCGTCTCTCCCCTGAACCTGGGTGGCCTCGGGCGCTAGAACTCATGCAGTGCGCTCAAGCGACGTGCACTCTCTACTGCTGGGGCTGGTGGAATCGGTGGCCCAATGGGTGGTAGTACCGCTGGTGCCTCTGCTGGTGCCTCAACTTGGATAGGGCCCTGTACTAAGGCCACATCGCTCAGTGGGATGTCAGTACGTACATCTCTCGGGGCTCTAGCTGGTCATCCACGGGGAGGCATCCTGAAAGAAAAAAAACATGACACGGTCAAAGGATTATACCTGGTGAGCTGACTTGGTTTGAGCTGTTTTAAAAGAAACTTTTGAAAACACACACACAATCAGTTTTTTCGTGCACTGAGTCAGAAATTAGAAGTTAGGGTCCTGGTGTATGGATACATTGGCCGACCGCACCAACACTGGATTCCAGGAACTGAAAACCACACTCGGTACCCTTAACACAATTTCTTCATAGAAAAGGAATATCAGAGTTACAAGTACTACGGTAGAACCGACTCCTCTGATACCAATTTGTCACGACCCGTCCTCGGGGCCCATGCCGTGACTACCCCATGCCCGCCTTCCATAGGCCAGGGGATGGCGACTAGCACCCAGGGTGTAGATCCCGATAACTGGGAAGGCATTTCCTTTAAAACGTAAACATAAACACAACCAGGGTACAAGCGGAAGAAAACACTAAGTACAACAGTAACAAAAGTTCTGAAAGTACAAATGGGCCAGAAATACAAGCCCAACAGATAGGTACAGCTACAACTGAATGTAATGTATAATAGAAAAGACAAGCAGCCTGAAGAAGACACACAGCTCCTGGATCGTCCACCACAGATCCTACCTGAAGGGTAGGTACATATTTCCTCCTCATCTCTCCACGTCCGATCTACCATCCGTCTAACTCCTCTAGGTACCGACTTGTCGTGAGATCTACCTCCGGGTACCGTCTAGTCCTCAAATGCTCGCCCTCCTTCAGCGTTGTTCGTCATCTGTAGCCAACACAACGAGGTACAAGAATAGACCATGTAGGGGTGAGTATAACGATACCCAGTAGGGACCCTGAGACCCTCAAGGTCTCACTAAATCCAACAAGGATAACCACAATAAATATCTCAATAGATAACCTTTACTTAGGTATAAGCCCATACTTATACCTAAGTTATCAAGTAACCCATCTCAATCATTAGGACACACATTGGTCATGAAATCAACGGATAACCACTACCCAAGTATATGCCCATACATATACCTATGTTATCAAGTGACCCATCTCAATCATGAGGTAAACACAAAGGTCATAAACTCAGCTCAAACCAGGATTTTATTTATGATGTTGAAACCACAGCTGCTGGGGAACTCCTCCTCTATCGAGTACAATGGGCCTGCTTCTACAACCAAGTGTGTCCCACTAACCTGGACTGCTGAAGTTCTCCACCTGTCGAGTACTGTGGGCCTTCCGCTGCAACTAAGCTCATCCCACCATGGGTCTGCCGCTACAACCAAGTGCACCCCCTCATAGCCTACAAAGGTAATCCTTCTATCGAGTACCGCGGGTCTTCCGCTACAACCAAATGCACCTCCACCATGGGTCTGCTGCTAAAACCAAGCGCACACCACTGGGCTATCCGAATCACTCTGATACAATCGATCAGCAGTCGTCAAGTCTCAGCCAGCTACTAGGTCTCTGCACTCTACCAGCTCATCACTGGGAGAGTCCGCTCCATGAGCTAATGGTCGATACTCCAAGTATCAAAATGTCCCATGAAGAAGTATCTCAAAGGACCGCATCCTCATAGGGGTCACAACGCAACAGACGACACGTCAATCGGACGCCCGATCTGTGAGTTATTAGCCTTTTAGTCCCGGGGGCCCGGTTGGTTTCGTGTACGAACCATCCCGAATGTATCTCAACCGTACCCCGAACTCTCATAGGGTATACTCATAGGGACCTTTTCTCAATGTGATCACCAACGCCGCTGACGGTTCGTCAAACGGACGTCCGATCTGAAAGTTATCTGCTTTTCTGTTCTAGGGGCCCGGTTGGATTTCGGGTACAATCCAACCCAGCCATACTCCAACTGTGTCCAAATCTCAGGCGAAGTATTCCAAATGTTCTGGCTCATCAAGAGAAAACCAACAAAGTCGACGGCACGTCAATCAGACGTCCGGAGCTCGAGATATAAGTGTTTCTGCTCTGAGGGCCCTGTTGGTTTCGTGATCGAACCAACCCAGCCGTACCCAATGTTCTATGAAATGATGAGTGTAATATACTTAAACGACCGTATCGATCCAAGGATCGCATTGCAGCTGACGGTGCGTCGATCGGAGGTCCGTAGCCCATGGTATGAGCAAAATACCGGAAGAGGTCCGAAAATGGGGGTTTCCGGCCCAGACCGACTCGGCCCGAGACCCCCTGGGTCAGCCCGAACCGGGGAGACCCGAATTGGGTTAGGGTATGGTGGGCTTGGGCAGGGCCCGTCCAGGCTGGCGCAGCCCGGCCTAGCCTGGGCGCGGCCCGGCCCGGCCTGGGTGGCTCGGCTCGGCGCGTTGGAGCGGTCCGCGGGCCAGCTCGGCGTGACCGAGCTAGGCAGAAAGGGGGGGGGGGGGGGCGCTGCCCCCCGGTTTAATTAAATGCGGCCCCCACGTGGGGGGGCCGCTCCTCCCTTCCAGTCGGGGGCTATGAACCCCCGGTTTCTCCACTGACCGGCCGGCCCGCTCCGGTCGGCTGGCTGCTGCCGCCACGGGACCGACGCGGTCCCGTCCCCCTGCTCTGATGCCGGCGGCCGGATGCCGGCCGCCGCTTCCTGCTCCGCTAGGGCCTTGGTCCGACCGGCGTGGCGCACCGGCGTCTGCCCCTTCGCCACAGCCCCTCTCCGGCTGCATTGTTTTCGTGATTCTCCGGCATGGCGTGACGGCGTCGAGACCTTGTTCGACTTCAACGGTGCGGCGCGAAGGCGCCGTGCATCCTTGCCGCATGATCCTGCGCGGTGCGACAGTACCGCCCCATCATCGTTCCAAACCACAACAAGGTCAACTACATAATTAAGGGAGGAGGGTCGGCTGTGTTTGTACGGTCTGGCCCCCTTCCATTATTCGATAGAAAGTAGCTAAGATTATGAAGAACGCTCAAAAATTCACGAACATATATTCAAACCCCTACCTTGTTGGAGTCGTCGATCGAGGTTTTTCGTGGAAAAAGACTTCCCGGAAGCCGGCATCGCAGAATGAAGTTATGTAAGTGTCATCGGTGTTCGTCCAATGAAGAATGTGGCATCTCACTTCCTTCTTCATGGAGAGAAGATGCCAGATGAGACGGTGTTCATTGACAAAGGAGATGAAGCATTCTTCTTTGGAGGAAGATGTTCTTCAAAACTCAAGAGCTCTCTTCCCTTTCACTTAACACAACAATTCCAACCAAAATAAAATAAGGCTCCACCTTATTTTATTTACCCATTCCAATCATTCAAATTTAAAAAATTCAAATCTAATTCACTTAATTAATTAAACCATGATTTGTTTAATTAATGAAGATGTAGGATGGAAACTTAAATAAGGAAGTGGAAGAGTTACTTAATTAAAGGGAGTTAACAAGTTTGAAGGGGGAGTTTATTAGAGTTATGGGAATGTGAATGGTTGGGGCTCGTGTGGTCCCCACCTCACATTTATCCTCAAATTTATCCTCACATGGGTAGTTCGGTACCACCCCAACTTCCCCATATAGGATAAAACCACCTTAGACTTAAAAATAAAATTATTTTTCAATTTAATTCATTCCTCATTTAATCAACAAATTTAACTTATCCACCCGCACAAACACAACTCCATAATAGGTGTTCCTAAGCAATCACTAGTGCTGCTGTTTGATCGATGCCCTCAAGTTTCGATTCCGAGCACCAGTTCAAATGTTAGAAAAACCTGCTTGTTCCTTCACTGAACGTATTCGAGCTAAACTTTGGAAATTGATTCCGGGCACAATGGGCCTCAGAATCCGGTTCCATCAGAAACTGTGTTCTTGTAAAATCCCAATGAAATTAAGAAAAAAATTCCCTTGAAATGTTCTGGTCTTTACACATTGTTTATTTAATGTTATTCATTGAGTGACATTGCTAGACATTTGAAAAACATAGTGTATCATTTTCATGTCATTGAATATGGATATTATTATTCAATTAATTATTTATCTTAAGAGATTTCAACATGTTATGTGTTTACAACCCGTTATCCTATTCATTATTTTTTTACCCATTATATGGAAAAATATTTTTCTATGATTCATGACCTCATTATATTATTTATCCAAATTAAGAGGTTCTGAAAGAATATTATAATTTTCCACATATTTTAATTCAAAATACTAATAGGCATGTTCTTGAGATGTGATAAAAGATGGATGTTTATTCACAAATAATCTTGTAATTTTATCCTAAAAATTACTATGTGTTCAATTATGCCAATAAGCTTGTTACATGAGGACTAGATGGTGTAGAATCTACAATCATAATTTTAAAAAAATAAATTTGAGAACATATATATGCCTTATCTAACATTATATTTATAGATATCCTAAATTTCATACATGATTCTACATCAATCTGTGTCATTATATTTCATCACAGTCTAATTGGTTAGTGATGATATCATGAAACATTGAATGACTATTTGTTCATTCAAATATCACTCATATAATATTAACTCATCCTCACTAGCCTTATTACAATTATCATCAAGAATGGTTTCTTCTAGAACATAAAATTTCTATTCATGATAAAGACAAATGTATAAACATATTTTATACTATTAGAAATTTATTTCAGTGGGAAGACTATCCCACTCATGAATTGATTATAGTGATATATTTGAATCGATTTTATTAATATTTCTATGAATATGAGGAAAATAATTTTTTCACATTAACTGATTAAATTTTGAAAAAAATAAATATTTTATTTAATAATCTCCCATTATTTTTTCAAAACCAAAAGGCTATAACGATTTTCTTCAAAAAATATCATTTTTTGGAAATTATAATGCAATGTATCTGAATCCACCATGTTTTTATTGCTTCATTGGTTTGGCCAGAAACATGAATGAGATTATGTAGTCATTCCAAATTTTAGCTTCATTTACTCAGTTTTCATTGATTTATTGAGTTTATTACCCAATCCTAAAATCCATAAATTTTATTACGTCAACACATTCCAATTAGTAAGACCATTTCATGCTTTTGGAATCAACCCTTCATGTTAAATAAGATAACAAAATCCAAAAAACAGTGTTATAATTCATTGATAATAATAAAAACATCATTGGTTGGTCAATCACATTGAACTATGGTTACTTTTTAACAGATTGAGAGGAAGACTATACAAACAAAATATATTTTATTGAGTTATTTTAAATTTTTTGAATAAATTAAAAATTATTCTCTAAATTCAATTCTATTTAATATTATGTAGATTTATATAGGTGATACACTATGTCTTATGAAATATTTACCCATAATCCCATTTATTTTATTTGTATTTTTATAATTAATAGTTAATTAATTGATCTGATCGAGGCAAAACATCCATAATTAAATAAACATAAAACATGAAATAAATAAAATAATAAATGTTCATGATCCTGATAGTTTACTAATTTTTAGTTTATATAGTTGTTGATAAACTAAACATCATCAAAGGGGAAATCTACTTGAACCAATTAATGTTGGTTTTCAATATTTCCACATGTCCACCTATGTATATCTCTTGTATTGGTTACTCCTCATATCCAAACATGATCTATATCTACTAACATTTTAGATACAACCATTACCTATGTTTTTATTCACAAATAGGTGAGGTAATATTATTAAGATAATAGAAACCGTGATGTCACATGCTTGTGCATAATGAGATGGGTGATGGAACACATGCCACCAATTGACTTTAATAATAAATTAAACGAATCTAATCACACAATAAGTTATTTTCATTGATTATGAGAATCCACATGCATGTAATGATTAATATAATTAATATAACTGGAATTTAATTATTAATATTAATTATTTTATATATTACACTCTCAAATAAATTAATTTTCATATTTAATTAATCAACGATACAATCCAAATTAACATCTCAATTATCATAGGATTCTTATTCATAATAATTCTAAAGAAATTTAAAAAATATATTTAATGTTATCTTTATATGTAAATGTACCTTAGAGACCACTTTATTAACACCCAAAAGAATCTTAAAAACAAGTATTATACTAATATACTATTACTCTTATGAAAAATGTCTACACCAACGTATAACCTGAATTCATGATGTGTACTTTCAACTTAAGGATTAAATTAATTACATGATTTTTATATGACATGTTATGATTCAATGCCTGTAGATTAATTACATTAATATGACTCACACATGATATTAATGTTTCAGCAATATGAATTAATTAATTAAGATTATATATATATATTAAAACCAATCGCATTGTTTATCCTATCAACGTAACAAAGAAATTGAAGAACATATTTATTTTTACACCATATGATAAATAAAATATAATTCTATTTAATTTGTTATATGTAAACATCCTGTATGATGGAGATACGCACCATGTGCATCTCTCACTACATATCGATGAAACACCATTAAGGATTTAGAAT
Source organism: Viscum album (assembly GCA_963277665.1). Classification (NCBI taxonomy): domain Eukaryota; kingdom Viridiplantae; phylum Streptophyta; class Magnoliopsida; order Santalales; family Viscaceae; genus Viscum; species Viscum album. The sequence continues at coordinate 1,570,409,802 of OY728121.1, read as the reverse complement.
GTTAACCATTAGTCAAAAAATTGGAGTACACAATGTGTATTAGGGTTATACGTGGTGTGGCCTATGAGTAACATAGTAACAGGTTAGGTGAGTCATGTATGAAAACAAATATGATGTCTATGACTTAAATGAATAAACACCATGTAAGTGGTAAAAAAATTGTGTACTATGGATAACCGTTCCCTATGATTTCCTAGTCATCACATTGATTAGAAATTAAATTCACAATGCATATTCAATTCACATGTTTTGAATTAGTTTCAATTTAATTATATGTTCACTTAACACCTATAAAAATCATGTAACTCCAGTTACATGGAGTGTAGTGTTTTTTTATCTAACTATATCTCTTGAAAACTCTAGAAGAGATCATCCATTTTAATTCTCTCATAAAATTAATCTATATGATTAAATTTATAAGAAAAAATATAGCATAACGATTGTTTGACAATTCGAATTAAATATCAATCAAAAATGAATTCAATACTAAAAGGAAAATGAGTAAATTATTCAATGGTGAATTAAATAATGATATATAAATATGATTCCACATTGATAGCACATTTAGGTTCCATATGTAGTTGAAATGTGAGATTAGTTGTTTCCGATTTTCATTATTGATTGATGATAAATCATAGATTTACATGATGGTTAATGACATGATCATTGAAATTGAATCAATAAAATCATAAAAGGGATAGATTGTTGGAACCAATCAAAATATCATAAAACTTTCTTTATAATATTTTTCAATAAATAAATAAATAATATTCTTAAATTATTTATTCATTGATTGATATGATAATAGATCTACATTGTACTATTGATTCGTTATAGTAATTGGGAGAAAATTTTCTCTTGAAGTGATCCCATTATCTTCCAAAAATCTCTAAATTTCCCCATAAGAATCATTGGAATCTTGCACAAAATATCCCATCACATGCATTATTATCCTTTTATCTCCTTGAAAGTTTTTTTACAATGAATTCTCTATGATCTCTATAGACTCGTTATTGGTACAAGGACGAAGATCGCTGTCAATTATTTGAAGATTTCATGGTGAGGGAGATCTCTCGATATTTAGAGGAATCACTTTACCTATCATAGTGCACACCATAAAATAAATCAGATCTATCATAAAATTTATATAATTGGGTTTATATACCACATGGGTTTATAGAAAAATATTTTCACATGTTCCCTTTAATATTTATTTAATCCCATGATGAACCCCATGTCTAAAATTAATATAGTATTATTTTTCCCCACCATGTTCTTAACAAGTGAATTAAATTAATTATTATATTATAAAATAATGTTAAATATATATTTTTTCTCACTGAATGTAAAAACTCAGTCCTCCATTCATCCACAATATATTTCTATATTCATTAATGAATATTTCTTTTAAGAAATATATATCACTCCATTATTTGATATTATAAATTTAAATATTATATTCACTAAATAGAAAATAAATTTTTTTAAATATTAAGCTCATAATATATTCACTCAATTAACGGGTGTTGGTATCGATGAAACCAGAAGAAGATGTATAATTATTAAACTCAGTGGGTAAATAATATTTATTAATCATTTTAAATAATATATAACAATACAGAATCTATGTAAAATTTAGGTAAACCTAGTGTGTTCCCCTCGATGAAATTTTCTCAGTTCCATAATGTGAAGCATCCTAATGTCCATGGATAGTATCTAGAAACATTATAAGGATCATATAGAGAATAATTTTTAATGAATAAATTACATAATAACTCTTAAATCTACTCAACATTTAATATAATCCCTTAATCAACATATCTCTAATTAAAAAGTATTCACGTTAGTGATATCATCGTATGTTCTTGATGAATATTTATTTGATGTTATGGAAATCCTACGTGACTATAGAACACCATTTATATTGTTATATTTAGGCTATATAATTTCAATCATAAGGTATTGAGATATCAACATCTGTTAAATAAAAGAAGGGAATTTTTTTATTTCATTATTCATTATTCAATAATACTCATGACGCTCTAGACATATCCAATGTTACTATGAACATTTGTCAACACGGTGTACATAAATGAACCAATGTACACATCTCTTAATACTCTTTATAAATAATATTATACTCTAAGGATCAATACACATTTCTACAGACAGAATCATCCAATAAAACATATGATTGTTGATTTCCTACTACTGGGTAGTGTTGATATAATATCATAAACGAGATTTTACCAGGGTTGTACACCATTGGATGGTGTATCAATTCCATATAAGTTTCCACCCATGATATTATTTATATTATATGTCTCTAAAATGATATAAAATGGTCATATAATATATATTTTACAGTAGTATTATAATTTTTCTGGGTTCACATCATAGTAGGGAACAATTATAACAATTTAGTGTGTCAACTACCCTTAATAAATTATCACAAACAATGTTTTGTTGAAAAAAAGTCATTACTTCAAAAGGATTTAAATAATAATCAATACTATGAATAAATGTTATCATAATGAACATAGAAATTGATTCAATGGTACCAACTACAATTAAAATCAGATTCAATATACAATGAACTCCAACCAATATCATGAGACTTATCATGGTGAAACATAAATAATTGTGGTATGTGATATATGTCCCTGGTTTAATATATTTATAATGAATCTCCAACTATTGATCCACCCCACCAACATGTTATTTCATTTAAAATGGTTCTATGAATGTCTTAAAAAAATCACATCCAAATCAAGACAACCAGAAACAAATGTGAGGTGTAACCATAAAAACAACTTAATCACCAATGAAGAACTCCATAGTCATCCTCTTATACACATAATTGCTCTTATTCTTATCTTCTTGTAGCCTCTATCCACTTATGAATCTTGTAAAACATTTTTTTTTATTTTTGACAATGTAAATATAAGCCAAACCAACTAATCAATTATCTCAATATAGTACAACAAAGATATGAATTCCCATAAAAAAATTTCTTAGATAGGTTAGTATTAATGGATGTTTTGTGGGTGTAATAATATAAAAACTCGACCATGTTTTCTTATTTAAAATTATAATAGGAAAAGTATTCTATAAAATGTGAGAAATGATCTCAATTTTCCTAAAGGTACTATCTTAAAACCAACCATATGGTTATTGATGTAATTTCATAGGATAATATGTGATCCTAAGGAATATTGATTACTCTTTCATATTCATGATGTAAATTGAGTATTATTTTTAAATATGACCATCATTTGAACCCAACGAAGCAATACACCTTCCAATAATAATTGATTTTAAAAATTATCATCATGAATAACTACAAAATAACTAATAAGTTATCCATTTTGTCAACAAGTCCACTATACAAAAGATAATATCATATAGATTAAAAAATAAGAATCCTCATCCCTTTAGAGAACTACAAAGACCCAATAAAAACATAAGATGAATAAAACATCAATTTCATGGTTTAATTAACTAATCTGACCAAAAGTCACACAAGTTGAGGAATATTTTTTGGGGTATTATTAATTATCAATTTAAAAATGTTAATATAATATTATTAGTGCGTAATTAAAAGCCTCCATATATTATTCATGAAAATCCCTAATGAATAATTATATCCCTAGAATTGGGAAATGAAATCATCAAATTGATTTGGATAAAACAGATACTATGGGAAAACAAATCTACATGTCTTGTTGGTTTAGATCATAAAAATATGGGAAATATTTTAGGGGAGATATTATCATATTAAAAAGTACATATAACATCATGCTCCCTCCATATGTCATGATAAAAGATATATATTCTCAAATAATAAAAAATAGTGCATGCTAAAACTATATAGAATTCCGAGACACTAAACATGACTCATGTATAATCATAGTATAAAAAAATTATCATATTTTTTTTCATAAACATTATAATATAAACCACATATATGTGCTACCATACGAGACATTTATCACATCGTCAGCTTAGACATAACAACTATCTGACACAATACTCTGAATAGTCATCCCATGAACCCTTAGGATTTAACAAAAAATTTATTTAACCCATATGAAAAGGATAAATACTTATTTGTAATTTTTTTGAATAAATACACTAGTATACACTCTCTAATTGGATAAATCACTATGTATACCTCTTTTGGTTCATGGGATAAAAACATAAACTAATGTGTTGGATGAATGTATTCCAATATACATATCATTATCCATACATAACTGATAAACCAAAATTAGGTCATCAACATATCATAAATAACCTCACTATGATATTTGGTTTCATATCATTTTCATATAAAATTAGAAACGTTAAAAACCATCATTCCGTAAGTAATCGTAACATGGCATACCTATTTATTGTAAAAATATATTCAATGATATTACGTAAAATTATAAATAAATTATATTAAATCATGATAAGAGAGAATATTTATATATGACATATAAATAAAGGATATAAGGTTATTCGTTAATTTCCCAAATAATCAACGTATTGGTATATAGGTGAAGACCGATTAGTATAAGGAATCTCAAATAGTTCATTCATAGATGAATGACATTCGAAGGGAAATGTAATATTAATAAAACATATTATATTTGGAAATGAAAAAATTTGTGATAGATCATGAATTTTTATGATATTTAATGATACTAATTTGGTATAAAAGAGGTAAAAAATTTATAAATGTATAATATTAGAAAAAATATTAGATGTTTTTTATGAAATAATATAATAAATTGTATTTGTCAAGCCAAAATCAAATAAAAAGATAATTCATAGGATATTTAAAATCTATATATTTTTCAGAAACATGGTATTTTTATTTAAAAATAATGGGATATATAATGTTATGATAATTATTTACCTTTTTTATTCATAAATTAATTTTTAATATAATTTCAAAGAAAAAAAACATTATTTTCATATGAAAATTAAATTTAAAAAAATGATAAAATGAAAATATTAATGATAATATAATAAATGATTTTTTATAAAATATCTAATAATTTGGTGTTAGAAAATAACTGGATGTTGTATTGATATAATGTTTAATGGAAGGTAAAACATTTTATTTTAAAATGATGGAAAACATTTTTAATATTCTCAAATAGCATTGTTGAAAACCCCATCTCATAAATATACTATATGACATCGAATATAAAATTTATCAAAAAAATTATAAGATAATGACATTGTATTTGATGGATTATGCATAACACAAAACCATGATTAAAAATCCAAAGAGATTTATTTCATGATATTAAAAATCTCTTATATCCTTCGACATATGCATCTTATATTCTAATAGAACTCTAAAATAAAATACCATTTTATATGATCCATTACATTTTTTAGTATGAATAGTAATTACTATATAATGAGAATTTTATGGTTTATACATTAATAAATATATTTTAATGTATATATATTTATGAGAAATATAATATTAATCCTTTGAAATAATTATAATTGTTTTCAAAGAAACTTATTTAGGGAAAATGGTTTCTCTTTATTTCGGGGATTATTTTAAAATTAATGATTACCTCTTTTATATTTTAATAAAGTTACTACTTTTTTAAATAATAATATATACATCTTCATATGTTTAATCATTCTGATTTTTTTGGAATGTTTCATTCATCAATGAATAATGAGAAATAAATTTTTTTTTAAAAAATTTAAATTTTTTTCAGTGCATATACAAATACCATTTCATAATAATTTGTTTTTAAAAGTAATTTGTCTGATTTATATGTTTAATAGTAAAAATTAGGTAACTATAATATATTTCATATTGAAATTTATTATAAATACATTTTAAACATAAGAATGATTTTATATTAGAAAAAATCATTTTTGTTATGCCTGAAGGTTTAATTTTTTATTTGGTTATTCCACTTCAGTTTATTGAATATTAAAAAGATGATTTCAAATATATAATATTAATATATTATTTTATGTAATATTTTAAAGATATTTATTACAAAAATGACTTGTGAAAATTGTAAAAATTAATTATGATGGCTAAGTGGAAGACATGATTATAATGTGTTAAACTAGAATGAAAATGTATTCAAATTACCTAAAACGTGTCCAAATCCAATTGGATGGATATATATCGATCATATCACCTAATTTTTAAAATTATTTTCAAGTTTTTAGCCTTTTTAATAGTGAAAAACATTGTTACAATTTTTTTGTTCATATATTCGATGGGTGTCCTCTCCCCCACTTTTAAAAGGTCACAACACCATTCATATATTAAAACATCTCAAACCATGTGGATCAACCAAAAAATTCCAAAATATCCCCATAACGCTATTATCCGCATTATAGAGATTATATTATTCCCATAATACCATCAAAACTATCCTTATAAGGAGATCTAATGGAAGTTTCTCTAAGAGTTGGCAATTGTCTTAAAAAAGAAATTTTTTTCTTCTTTTTCCAAATTCAATAATATATTCAACCCAAAAAATATAATTATAAATCAATATAAAATATTATGAAATATTGTTATTTATATGTCATGATCATTATCAATCACCTCTTCTAATAAATGGTAAACAAAATTATCGATCATGTGTACATCAGACTACCTCCTCAAGAACTAATATAACTTGTTTTCAAAAAAAAATACCATCACTATTAAAAAAAAATTAAAAAAATTTATATATAATATTTTTTATGTTATTATACATATTTAGTTATAAAATAACATATAACTTCTTTTAATACATTATACTTCAAATATGACAATCTCGCTCATGTGCAAAGTGACTACAAACTCAGGATGTTTTGTAATTCATTTTTCATTTTTCATATTAATTCTATGAAATTAGAATAAAATTAATAAATGTGTATTATAAAAGAAAGATTCCTTCCATAAAACAAATTAAAAGTCAAATAGGGGTAAAAATGACTTTAAAAATACATTAAATAATATTAAAAAATTTAGGAAAAACATTTTATAGACATGTATGAAAAATATAACCCCAGTAAATACTTACGTACAAGAAATCTCAGATAAAAATGAGATTGCAAAATTATCCCTTAATATAGGTCCAATTTCATCTGAATGTGTCCAAAACTGATGTATAGTGGGTTTAAACATATTATTTACTTGTAATAGAACAATAATAATATTTATTTTTTCATATATGATTCACATAGGACATTATATTACCCGTTATTTTTTCAATTCTATGTTAAAGCAGCGTTTTGGGTAAAATCGTTTCATTTATCGTACGTGTTTTGACATGTTGTCCATGTTATTATTATATATATCCTGATTTAGATAATTCCAGAAAGTAAAAGATGGTATATATATAATATATATTCAGCATATTAATATATATGATTAATCAATAAATGAAATGAAATACACTGTTCATGGAGACGATAGGTCATACGTATGCATGAACGATATTTTCATTTCCTTATTGAATTGACTGGAATTATGTAGATTAAACATGATTGTAATTAAATCCATTGTCATTATTATTTCATATATTTAATGATTATTTATTATATATACTTTATAATCATAATTGAATGGTTAATCATGGAAAATTAATCTCATCGTGTCGTGGAGACAGTAATCTGTATGTATGCCAGAGCGATGGTATCATTCTCATAATTATTGAATGGAATTGGAGTGGATGATATAATTTATCATAATCAGTATGATTTTATAATAATCATATATAGTTATTATTTCCACCATTATACCCATTAATGTATGGTGGTGGTGGAAAACAGATTACACCACAGTGTGGAGACGGTATTCTGTTCGAACGCTCACGTGATGATTTTGTTTTCCGTTGGATGGATAGAAGGTGAAATAAGGGTTTTTCATATTTATTTTAACATATCATTATATGAGTGATTATGATGTTATTAATTTATAATTAAATAAATAAATAAGAGAAGTAGAAGGATAAATTAATTTGGAAGAATCGGTAAAGGATATTACATATTCTTCGACGCACCTCTTCTAATCCTCCACTTAGGGCACTAAAGATTGTATTTGAAGAAGCCCAGGACCATTAATATTTTTCTAGGGACCTGGGGAGGAGAAATAGATAGGGTTTGGCTAAGCATGAAGGCTCAAAATGTTGTGAGGAGGGGAGGGAGGAGGATCTCTTTTATAAGAGAGGAGAGAGGCACTTTTGGAAACCTCTAAAATATTAATTTATAAAAACTCAAATCCCACATAAAAACCTCCAAAATTGACTCCAATCCGAATATTATATGATATAGGGTTGTAATATCATCATTTAATAAAATTTAGTCGATATGGGAATTTATTTTAAACCTTATCAACATGATTAATCTTTAATTAATCTATTTAATTTTATTTGTGGCAATAATATTCTAAATTTTAAATTATTATAAATAATTACATATGTCTTGTGAATTATCTATAATTGTATAATTCATGACATTTTAGACTATATAAATTTTAATTTATTATTTTTAAATTTTTTTTGTGATTTTTAAACAATTTTATAATATGTTATTTATATAAAATAACAATAGTGTCAATTTTGATACTATTAATTTATTTGAATTAAAATTAAATCCTCACAAAGGATATATTTTACAAAAAACATTTAATATATTTCTGACATGTCAAATTAAAATCTAAAATTTGTGGAAAACATTAATTATTTTATATAATATTTATTTTAATATTTTTAAAACCATTTATTTGATATTTCCATCAAAAAAATAATTTCCACATCACTATTGTGTCATCATTAATGATAACTATTTAATCCCTAAAAATTATAAATAAAATCTCATGATGTATATAATTTTATTATATTTCTAGAGAATATTTATATTTGATGTTTTTTGAGTTTTATCAGAAAATTAAAATTATTACACATAAAATATATAAGAGAGTGACATTTGGTCACTTTATTTGGTTTTAATAATAATTATATCATTTTCATGGAAAAAGACCATGAAATGAATCTATTGCGACCCTTATATGATATGGGTCGACTTTTATTCATCCAATAGAATTTTTTCAGGTCTTAGGGTAATTTTATAATCTTAGTTTTACACTTAATTACATGATTTATCATTAACTGCATGAAATAAAAATTACGTAATTATTATTCATAATATCCAAAAAATGAAAGTAACCTATTAACATAATTTGGACCTACTGAATCTAAATATGGAATCCATTTTTCAATAATTAAAAAATCGAAGTTTTAGTAATTAATTTAAAATTAATCCCATTGTTAAGAAAATGAGTTTTAAAAGATAAAACATTGTCAAAGATAGAAAGGGTTTTACATATGAATTTAATGTAAAATTAATGATAATGACCTGAATTATATTAAATGGTAAAAATATATTATATTTATTCTTTAAAACCATTCCATATTATAATTTAAACATATAAATTATCTTGATGAAAAAGTTGTTTTTAATTAAACCTTTGCGTATTTTTACTATTCATCAATATATGAATGTTAACAGAAAAATAAAAAAAATATCCAAATTAAACATTTATATCATTATTGAAATGAATATTTTTTTTTGTCTAATTGAAATTATAAATTTTTCAGAAAGAAGATTTAATATCGGGGGACCATCAAAAGTTAGCAAAACTGCATTTTTTTAAAAATTTATTTTATTTTCATACCATGATCTACAAAATGTGTAAGATTAATTATTATGTAATTAAATTCAAAATTTAGTTAATACAGTTCATAATGTCTATTTTATAACAATATGTCGTTGTTTAGTGAAACTCGGTATTGCGTACAACATAAGCTTTTGAGGAAGGTCGCTCTTGCGAGCAACACAAGCCTAGAATAGTGTTTGGTTATATTACATGCTAATACAGTGTTGAGTATAGCACAAGCTACTCCTGGTGAAGCATACAACAAATGATTTCAATGAAATAAAAAACTAATTCTCATAAAATCTCAGGGTTTTACACTAACCATTATAAAAATTTTAGAAATCGTATTCTTCTGAAACAACCCTAAGGGTCCTTTAGAAGAGTTCCAAATGAGATTTATATTTGTGAAGTTAATTATATTACCAATGTTATTTTGGGTTCTTTTTTTACTGAATCTATTATGTATTATCACATTCAATATAATAAAACTATTATCCCAATATATGTTGTATAGAAGTCTTTTTGTGGTTGTAAATGATGTATGGATTGTGTTTCTTGCCAATCCTTACATGGAATATCATGGAGTATTCATTGAATCTGATCATACTAATCAAAATTATAAAAATAATTATTGTGGTGTCACATCCCATTGTATTCAATATATTTTATTTCAAAAAAAAACATAAAAATTTGAATGTGTTTTTTGATCTACAGTGTTGCGAAAATGATTAATTATGTTCTGGACTGTGTCACATAATTAATGATATGGGATCATCACATTAAAAAATGATAAAGGAAAAATGATGGTGTTTGTTATAAGGGAATATAAATGATGAAGTTTCATGGAAGATACTTACATGCCTAATGTGATTCCAAAAGGGGTTTCTCTTAATTGGATTGAATTATACATGCATGGTCATAGAGGCCTATAAAAATGGAGGTACAATTAATCAATGATTAATACATTTCCAATGAAAATCATGTTCATCTACCGTGTGAATGATTTTCACATGAAATAGTTTTATAAAGTAAATATTTCATGGAAATACATCCTTTAGTCCAAAAATACAATGTAAATCCTATGTTTTAGTTTTAGAATAGATATAGATTACACAAAAAAGAATGGTTTTGTAGAAGTACGCTTTTGAAGTAGTCTCATATCATGCGCGTAAGAGTACTTTCCATGTGCACATGACAATGTGTTATTCTAGAATATTATGAATATTCCAAATATTTAAACTATTCAATTATGTACCCAAATTGAGGAATTTGATGCAGGTAGTGTCTCGTGCTTGACAGAGACAATTTCTTCAAGGGAATTCTATTAAAATAACCATAATTTCCATAAATTGATATAATATTCCCTAAAATTATTTCTCTAGGGGGTGTCCACAGAAGTGTTATGTGGTATGCTAGGTTTTATCCTTAAAATCATGTACAAGTAGTGTTCTTGGTACCATGTTTTAGTTTCAGAACATTTATATTACACATCTATTATAGAAAAAAGGATTTAGGTATTACCGACACATTATCAATGTATGCTCTGTGGTCATAACCTTTGTGGTGATCCAAGATACATTGATGTGATGTATTGGTTATTGTGAATTTTTATTCATTACTACCCATTACCATCTGACATGATTGACAAGTTCTTACCAAAATGGGATCAAGACCCGTCACGTGAGAAGAAATAGGTGACCCTTTGACATTCCCACCCCCTCTGATGGTCTTATAGTTTCCATTAAGTGTTATAAGAGGGAAACTGTTTCTCAGGTTAAATCTATAATTATATTCTTTCATGGATAAATCAGTTAATGTATAGGGAGAACCCCATATTAATGGATTTTACAGTTACATAACAGGGAATAATATGAGATATCATCTCGCAACTCACAGAATTGATGTATTATTTTATAATTCCCAAAGAATACATGTTATTGTCCCAATAGGGTTGTCTATGAATGATACAGACATGAATATGACTATTGTAGATGAAAAATTATATAATTACCACACTGTAGCTAATTCTTATCAACTCATTCTAAATGTGATTGGTTGTATTTTAGAAAAGTATATGTGGGAAAAACTATAGAATATTTATGAAGGATGAAACATATTTATGATTGAAAACATAAATCCCTACACACTAGGTAATATGACATGAAAATACATCTTGATTAAAATATAGATACATGTTTTAATCTAATCACTAATGATGATGGAGCTATCCGTGGACATGGTTATGAAATCAAATACATTGAAATTATGGAGAAAAAATTTGAATTATTATACATCAATACAATGAGAATGTTCCGTTCATTGAGGAAATAGATCAAACATAACATTCTATGGTTGACCTCTTAAGCAGTCTGGCGGTATATGTGATGAGAGTGAAACCATAAAGTGAACCAACTTGATTACTCAAGGAAATTGATTTCAAATCCAAAGAAATCATGAGGATTCATTGATATATAGATTATGAATATATAAATGAAGATGAAATTCATTCACATCCTAAAATTTAATGAAAGAGTGGAAAAGGGAAATTTTAATGAAATATTTTATTAGCCATTTTTGGTTGTAGTAGAGTTGGGAACATTGCCTCTTGGGGCCCAAGGAAGCTCTATGGAAAATAATGTGAACCATGAAATATAAAAAATACCCAAAAAGTTATATAAAAAGGGTGACATCAAATATGGAAAGAGGGAAAAGTTGAAGTTTTTTTTCGATAAAGAATATACTAATTACAATTAATTATTTGATTATGAAGATCCCGAGTTTATATCAATTTCCCATGTTCTTACAATGTCTATAGTTAAATGTTAGAATCATAAAATGTTAATAAATTATATAATCCTTTTATTTCTTATAATTAATAGATGTTATAACTTAATGATTCTCTTTGATAGCATGAGAGTAAATCTAAAAGGTAAAAAATTTGGAGAAAAGTTTTGGAATAATCGACACAATATTTTGATCAGAATGAGGATTATATTAAAAGATTAGTTGAAGTAGTGAATGATTAGTCAAAACCCGTTTATATTAAATAAGTTGTTCAAGAACTTCTAAAAACATAATGAGTAGGAAATGGTCATTAATGAAAATTAATTTTTAATTGAGGACATGTTCAAGACAATTGGCGGTCTCGAAGAAGAAGTTGTTACTCTTAGGTGTAAACATTTTAGTGAATCAAAATCAAAAGAAAAAAAGGAGAGAATATTGATTTTAATATTCTTAGATGTTGATATAATATGTAGATCCATGCATTGTTCAGAAGTAAAAGAGAAGGATTTGGATGATCAAATATCCACATGCATGGGAAAAAGTGGAATTGGTTGTGATGCGAAAACATTAAAGCTTGGAAACATGATGAACCAATATAAAGGTAATCTTCATTGTGTAAATTTCAAAAAGTCATATGATTTCATAACAATGAATGCCTCAAATAAAAATAAAAGGATAAAAAATAAACATCCACATGTTTACAATAATTCTTTTCATTCAAACTCTTTATCTAAAGAAGGCGACATTTGGAGAAATAAAATTTAGAATAAATTTCATCGTATTAAATGTAAATTATGTGGCTATTTGGGATATATCATATCATACTGTGAAGAAGAAAGGATATATTTAAATGGTGAAGTGCTAGAATGTCTGCAATGAAAATTGAATTCATATTATACTTCTTGTAGAAATGATAATTTATATGTATATTGTTTTCATTATTGAAACATTATCCATAATCTTGTTTATTGAAGGCTATGAGAGACACAAAAAATTGATACATAACACAGATATAGGCCCATACTCATCAACCTGATTTTGGTTCTTTTACAAATAGGTTTTCTTCTTTTAATGCAGAGTATATTTATGATTATCATGAGAAGATGGAAAATATATTTGAATGTACATATTCACCCTTCACACAATGAAATATTTTATGGAAAGAAAATAAGAAGATAATGAAATCCAATCATTCTAAAGATTCTCTCAAAGAAACAAAGAGTTGTAACACCTAGATTTATGATAATAGATTCTAACACCATATGGAAAGAAATGAATATTTATTAAATAATGTAATGTAAATGGTTGATTAGATAGTTTGGTATGGTAATGATGGTTCTTTGATTATCAAAGGTAGTGGGTGTTCTAAACTAGAATGTGCTGACCTTTTGAAAACTATAGTTCTCTATATTGATAGATTTCATAACAATATCTGATTTGTGAGCCAACTATGAGACTCATGACTTATAGAAACATTAAAAAAATGGATGAACTATAAATGGAACGATGAAGAATTATTTCATGAAATGATATTGAAAAATGGAAAATTATATGAGGTTGATAGTAAATAAATTATTTTCTTCATGAAAAATGAAGAAGATAACATCTTGTGGAAACAAAGGATGGGTTACCACAATCAAAAATACATGGAAACAATATATATTCCACATATATTCCTTTATATCCATAAATTGATGTGTGAATTGGAGAAGAATATTCATTCTTGCATATGAGTAAATCTGGTCAGTAGTTCATATAACCCAAGGACGAAATAGACATAGATATTCTGGATATCATCAAAACATATGTATGTATACAAATAAATGTGACTAGAACATATGGAGAGAGGTACATCATTTTTTTGCGGATTATTTTAGTAGAATGTATTTTTTATATTTATACATTGAAAATAAATTATTCTTGATTTCATGAAAACATATCACTGAATTGTCAAAGATGATACTGGATGGACTATAAACATTTTTTGGTCTTACAACAGAATGGTATCCACATTCTATGATTTTAAAAATTATCTGGAGAATCATGTAATAAAACATGTGGTCTATACAATTAGAACCTCAAAACAAAATTAAGATGTTTAGAATAGTAATCGATAGGTGAATAATAGGTCCCAGACAATGAAGATTTATAGTCATATCCCACCCAATTATTAGAATGAGTCTATTCATGTTGTAGTGTATACTCAAAATAAAATAGAGATTTATATGTGAGAAACAAAGACACCATTTTAGTTTTGGCATGAATGCAATCCCTATTTTATGAAATGCTGTTTTTATAGATGAACATATTTCATTTGAATCCCAATAAAAAATCAATGGAATTATGATGTTTCTATAGAATATAGAATATTCCTCCGATATTCATGGACTATAAAATCTGACATATGATACAATAGATGCATGGGAAAATTGATTAATGTTGTGATGTGTAGATCATTGGATATTAGGTCAAAAATTAGTCAAGAAAATATTATGATGATATGATAAAATATGAGGAAGAATATGGAAATGGAAAATATCCAAAATCAAAAGTAGAGGTAGGTGTTTAAAAATTTAATGAATCACAAACTGATGTTGATTCATAAGAAGAATAATAAGTGGACACGTTAGTTCATGAAAATTCTTCTAAACCACACATGAAAAGTAAAAGTGCAGTGATATATCAATCTAACCTCATTGGGGATTGGACATCATCCACACCGAAAATGATAATTTTCAATAATTCACATTATTTTATCCTATCAATTTTGGAACCATAATCATTAGAGGAACCATCAATGGATGAATCATGATTAAGGCATTAAATTAAGGGATAAATTTGTTTGACATTACTAGACAAGAGATCTTGCTAAGAGAAAATAAATTCACAATCTGATTGGTACGAAGCAGACCATATAAAATAAATTCTATCAACATGGTACAATGGTCATCAATAAGGCACAATTAGTGTCTGAAAGATATTCATAGATTAACGGTTGTGATGTTGAAAAATATTTTTTCCATTGAGATATTTGATTCAATCGTGATGTTACATAACATGGAAATTTATAGAGAATAAGAAGTATGTCAAATTGAAGTCAAAATATATTTCATGAATGGTTTCATTGGAGAATAAATATACATTGATCAACTAGTGGGTTTTCCAACTAGAACCGATGAAATGAAGTTTTCACATTAAAGAATGATATATATAGTCGAAAATAGTCATCATGGGCCATGTACTCTATTCCTGATTCATATATAATGAAGAATGAATATAAAATAGTCAGGGTGGAACAAAATCTATACCCGAAGAATCCACATAAAGATCGGTTTAAATAATATATATACATATATAATAAGATATTTTTTTGAAGTAGGAAGATATCCATGGAACAATTTTCCTATAACTTGAAATCATAATTTGAAATGTATATGACAAGTGAACTCAGATAATTCATATTGATTAATGTGATTTATATGAAAAACTAGGGTTTTATTTCTAATGAACTTTATTCTATAAATTGATTGATGAAATTCAATACGAATGATTAAAATATAATGTCCACTATGATTGTAGTTAGGAAAAAAAATGTGAAATCATGATGATGGGTTATCAGTAGGTCATACAATGTATAATAGAATCATTGGAAGCATACTATATGTAACTCTGACATGGAAATATATTTATTTTTACCATTCTTATTGGACCGCATTAAATGTAATTCGGAGGAAAAAAATATGGAATTATTTAAAAGATTCATGAGGTACATTCAGGTCACTCATACATATTTATTATTCATAATAAAAGAAGATATTGTGAGCTATCCAAATTTTAAAATGATGAATGGGCTTGATATGTTGTTTTTTGAAATTCCATAAGTGCGGGATCATTCATTTTTAGAATTAAATATGTGGGATAGTTTAGTATGTATCATGAGTGTACATGTCTAAATAATACTAAAGATTTTTTATCTATTCTTCAAACGATTGAACTATAGAATTATGGATGATAGAAAATTTTGATTGATATTAGAGAGGAGGTCAAATAGACAATGGTGATTCAATGTTACAATAATGGCATGGTTGATCTTATAAAGAATCATATTAATCATTCTCATACAAAACATATTAAAATATAATATCACATCATCAAAGGGAATTTTGAACATGGCATGATTAAAATACATCATTTTGGATCTACTGGAATAGAGGATGAAGTTATGAAAAATCCATTTACTGAACACATGTTTGAGAATCATCTGTTGAACATCAATGTTCAACCACATCTCAGTTTATGAGGAGGTTATGACAGTTCCCATATCCCTAGTTGAATTATCTTTTCAAATCCACTTTTTTATGTGATGAAGTTTTATGGGGGAGATAAAGTATTGGGGGTATATGTCTTGATGTCTACAAGTTAAATTATAGTTCTTTGGGTTTATTTCCAATGGAGTAGAATGGAAAAATAAATTTGTGCCCTGGATGTGGGGAAATTTTTATATGGTTGCTGGAGAATGGAGAATGGTGAATGGAGAAATTCAGTGAAATACAAGGGATGAAAATGATGAGTTATAATGTCAAAAAATGAGAATTTGGTGTTATATGGAAACTGTTCAGGTAATGTAATACTTGTATTAATCTTTGGGCATTCGGTGTTATGAGGAAATTGTTTAGGGCTTGTAATTATTTTATCACACGTTGAGAATTCAGTGTCGTGAAGAATCATTTTTGGCCATGTAATGCTTCTATTACACGATCATAGAATAGAAGGGTCGTCAATATGTATTCCAAAAAATGAGAACAAAATCCATGATTCCCCTCAAGTTTCATTATTAAACATACCATACATAGACATTGAGATTTTAATTATTTGTTTCATGTGTTTCATGTTTTAATAGTGGTTGATGCATTATTGAATTTATCTATAAATTTTGATCAACCCAAAAGGTGAAGATTTTTGGAACCAAGGTTGTTCATGGAAGGAAATGAAGTATAGTTAGTTTTTTTTCAATCCTCAAATAGAATACCGATTATTTTTCAATGAATGTAATGTTATAGTTCAAACACTAAACAATATTGAAGGTGGGCTCATTCCCCAGTGTTTAACAAATTTTTGAACCCACAAAAAGGAAATTTATGAAATTTTTTCTACTATAAAGAGAGTCATTAAGAAGTTTTATGAATTTTTTAATGTTATTTACTAGGAATGTTTGGGGATCATCATCTTAAAATTTGGAAAAGTAAAATAGTACTGGCATGTTTTAAAGGTGCATGAAAGATGAGGTTGCGTGGAAGAGACTTACATTCCCAATGTGACATCAAAATGTATTTTGCAGGCTCAGATAGAATATAACACACAATTTCATCAAGTCCTATTAATATGTATCTATCCCCAATCATGAATTAAAACATTTCATACAATGATCATATTCTTCTTCCACATGAATGATTTGAGCATAGTAGAGAAGTATAAAATAAATCTTACATGAAAAGTGATTCTTTAGTCTCAAAATACAATGATATACTAGTGGTGCGTCTAGGAAAATGATAAGGTATGTGTTATATAGAAGGGTCACCTAAAATCAAAATGAAATACATTCTTAAATCTTTCTCATATGAAATGGTGTTGTCAGCATGTTCTAGTGTTTACATATATCTTATTATGAGAAACAATTTTATTTAATCAGTTCATTCAAATGCATCAATTATACACTTCAATGCATATAGAGTCTCATGTAGGACAGAGAAAAAGTCATTAATGAAAATATTTTGAAGTGAAATTCAAGTTGTTAAATTGAGTAAGTCTTCCCCCAATGAATTGATCTAGGGGGATTCGATGGAAGTGTTTGGAGGTACACATTGTGTTATACTTAATATCTTATAAAGAAAGTGTTCTTAGAAAATAATAACTATTTCTAATCTTTTTTTTCCACATCTAGTGTTATATAATTTATTTGTGTACAATAGACACACTTTTGAAATATTATCTATATTTTATCCCTTATTGGTGACCCATTATAGTTTTTGGGTTTTCTTTCTTCTTATGAATGTTTGAATTACTGTACATTAGCATAAAATAGGTTTAATTGGTTCCTATCAATGTGGTAAAAATACCTATCACTTGAGATGAAATATTGGACACCCTGATTCAACCCTCCCCTCATAGGGTGTTCCATGGAACTTAAATATACTGAGATTTTATTATGTTGAAAAAATTATGATTATCTATCATATAATCCAAAAATTGGATATGAAATCACTAATCATGTGTAATGTAGACTACCACCATAGGAATTGATGTGACTTGATTTCCTTCAACACATCTCTTGATTTTGAATAATTTTGTATTTAATATATATATATATAAATATTAAATTATTATGGTAATCATGTAATTAAAATAGAATATATATTTTCTATCATTTAATTTCATTTAAAATTTGAAAACATTTCTAGTTTGTAATGTAGACATCCAACTCATGAAGTGATGTGAGTTATTATTCTAGTACACATTATATATAATGTAATTAAAATAATATTAATTAATAAATGTGTTTTATATTAAATCACTTAAATATTTACGAATTAATATACCTCCCACTTCCATATCCACTCATTACATAAGGGAATTATATCTTCACTCATGCGTATATACAACCTAAACACTATCTAAAGTGATGAAATTCGATTTCCCTGGCCATACATAAAGAATGATAACAAACACTGGTATACTAAGGGAGTATGATTTCACCGACATTAATATAATTCAGAATTTTATTTATCTATATCCTATACCAATGTGCAAAAACTTTTATGATGAAAGATACATGAGAAGAGAATACAATTAATGACTCAAACCATTAAAATAATAATATATTATTAATGAATGTTTAGTAAAATTTTATAAGAGGATCATATATGATATAATATATATAAATATGGATTTTTCATAGAATAATAATATACATATAATAATTATACAATATTTTAATTCTTGTTCAACGTAAAGGTTGTGCGAGGAAAGAGAATTTTTCATTTTTCCTTTAACTAAGGTATATTATAATGGTATAAAAATAATTTCTTATATGGTGTATTCCATTCCCCTTTTTATGTAATATCATTAAAAATACATACATCATGGTATTTGGTATTTTAAATTTATAAATTTTTTATAAAGATATTTGAATTGAAAATAACCATCTGATATGGATTTAAATAACTTAATTTAATTACATTGGGTTATATTACTTATTCAATAACTTTAATATATATTGACTACATGCATAATTAATTTTGACTATCATTTCTGGTATTTACACTGTTTTATTTAGATAATTTTTATTCAAATAATTGATTCATTTCATAATTATCTTATAAATGGTATGATATTTATGCTATTTTGTTTCACAATCTCTTTTCAATCAGGATTATTAATGATTAAGAATATGATGAGGGAAATTATTTGATAATTAAATAGTAATAAAATTACATATTCAACCCAAATGAATATTCATATGGTTTCATGAATAATTCCATTTTTTACAATTTATAATATAAAATTACTGAGACAATGTTTTTAGTAAAATCCAACTTCATTTCTCACATCAGTCATCATCCCATTTTCATCAAATTCATTGATTTCAAAAAAAGATTTATAAATATTCATAAAATTCATTAAATGATTTATTAAATAAATCTTTAGGTAAAAATAAATTTTAAACAAATTGTTTAATGGAATTATTATGTCATTTTATGTACAATTACATATTTAAATTTTATCAAAAAAGAGAAAGTAATTGTTATTTTAATATATATAGAATGAATGTGATTATAATATATGATAACCACTAAAATTTTTAAATATTAAAATTTATTTTTGAAATGTTATTTCGTCTAAATTTATTTTCAAAATATCTTTTTGAACTTTTAGTTACAAAAATATTTTTTTAATAGAAAAAGATATTATCCTCAAGAATGATTTTAATTGCATTTTAACAGTATTGGTGTTTATTATTGAAGTAAATACATTAATACATATATTATTCACCTAGTAAATATTGAATTGATACCATCAATATCATTAATGTATACTATTTTCAATCACTTTTCACTATCTAGAATATTAAATTCCCTTTCCAAATTAATTTTTCTTTTAATTAAAATTTAATTAAAATATTCACATTTATATTATCATCATAAAATACATTTACCTTGACTATAAATAATAATTATAATCGATTTCTCTATTACACAACCATTATAAACTTTCATTCTATGGTATTTTACATTTTAGTTTATATGATTGTCTGGGGAAATTATTATTAATTTGTATTTTTTAATTGATATGCAATTTTTTTGATTAGGAGTTCTATTCGTGAATTAAGTTATTAATAAAATATATGAGGAATTAATAAGGCATGATGATATGGGTGGGTCCTAGTTAAAGGTTTCCCTTTGATGTCTTAGTATTATAGATTTAGTTATATTGGTTTATAATGTTTACATGGTCATTAATGTTTATCTATATCGTCTTGGGTATTAATAATAGTCGTATCAAGGATCCAGAGATCACAGTTTCCAATAATTATGAATTCCATTCATTAAGAATTCATCTTTTACTATCAAATACATTTTTCATTATTAATATATCAACATGTATTTTTGTTCTAATTTAATAGATTAAATGGATTATTTTTCAGTTATCCATGTTCATATAATAATAATTCCTTATAAATTTATAATACACTATTTTTGGATTAAATTAAATGTATTTTAATTATTTATATTTCCATGTTGATTACCTTTCATCTATTAATGATATTAAATTTATTTATTAAATGTAATTTTTTCACTTATTTGCATTTCTATATTGAATATTCATTATATAAGACCAATATTCAGGTAATAAATTAAATAGAATCTATGTTCACATATTAAATTTTCCATATTTATTATTCAATATATAATACTGAATATAATTTTTTTTAATTAGAATCTCTATATAGTTTTTTAATTTTATATGTTCATTATGATTATTTATTCATGATAGCTTCTATAATAGATCACTATTACGGAGAATTTTAACCCATCAGTATTTTGTTTTCTTCCCAATGAATTCAATAAGTGTATTGGGAATGATTAGAAATAATATTTTAGAGGGACATTTTAAATTATTAGAAAAATATTATTTTTAATTTTTAATATTAATATTTTCAATGGGAATCACATTCTATTCATGTTTAACAAGAATAAAAATATATTTGATCATTTGGGATGTGATTCATTGTATCCAATTCCATTGTAAGAAGGTAGTCACAACTCCACACTACTGGGGTTATGTTATATATAATTTGATAACAATGAATCATATATCACTATGGATAAAAATATTACAATAGAAATTTTGGTGATATTTTAAATATTTAGTTTAATATTTCTTATTTGAGTTCATAATGATTAACATCACTACTAAAAATTGGGCCTTTAACAGGGATTGTAAAAGGGGTTTATCAGGGCTATTAAAGTGTGGGAAATGTACGAGATGTCATAGGGTTATCATTACCAATGTTTATAAAAAGTGCTGATAAAGTCCAACATTAATAATGAATTTTTAGCTTTAATAAAGGGTGGATTTGATTGTTATTTTTTAGTTCTTTTAATAGTCACCTTTATAAGAGACTTTTGGCATTGTTGAAGTCCACCATTTACAACACTGATAGTTGATATATTACTTTTTCATAGCCTACCACACACAATTCTCAATGCTTCCTCCCCACATTTATCAATGCTTCACCCACCCCTTTATCAGCACATTAGATATTCCCACCCCCAGTGCACACCCATGCCTCTAGTGTGTTTGGAACATGGGACCTCCAGCTTATACCCTAGTGCCTTTTCTATTCCACTATTCATTTTGTTTTAAATTTTATGATTTATCAATATATTAATATATATTTAATTATATTATTTTATACATATATTTATATTATATATATATGTATATGTTTATACATAAACATTTATATTATTAATGTTACATATTTATATATATATATATATATTTAATAAAATTGATATTAACCATAAAAACACTTAAAACGTAAAAATGTATATAAACACTTAATACCATACACCCCTAAAACAATTAAACAATCATAAAAACTAATATTTGAGTCCTTTTCAGCTCCGAAACATATAAAATCTATGATAGTTAAATGATCATTGAAAATATATGTGGTAAAGGGTGAAAAACCACCCTCATCAAAAGTTATAGTCATTTTAATTTTTTAAAATTGGGGTTGGTGAAAAACAATTGGAGGGATTTTGGGCCATTATAGTATTGAAAAACTAGAAATATAACATAAAACATATTCCTAGACCATCTCGGTTGTAGATATCATTCAAATCCATGACTAGTAATGCAGTAATGCCTAAACGGATACCCAGATCAAAAGTTATTACTATTTAAAATTCGTGTTTTATTTATAAATAAAATAAAACACAAATATATTTTAATAATTTTATTACAAAATTATTTAAATATATTTTGGTATTATCTCATTTCAAAATAATCGATTGGACTGGATGTGGAGCTGAAATAGACTAATGGATCAAATGTTATAATTTTTTCAGTTTTTTCGGGTTTTCAGGGGTTTTCGGGGTTTTCGGGTTTCTCACTTTTGACAGACATTGAAAACAACATTTGTTGATTCATGTGTTCATGTTGCCTTATTTATATATATAATTGAGGAGTTCACTGATGAGTATCCCTCTACGGCTCATAGGATCCCTCAATTACCTATATTGATGATAATAAAGTCATAAAACACCTCCAAATGGCTATAAATTATGGTACGAGTGTCTGTTGGTGATGTATTTTTTTATTGAAATATACCATTTATTAGTGCTCATAATAAATCACTGATAAATGTAGTTTCTTCATCATATCATTTAAAAAAATGATAATGACCACACTTTTATAATCTCTTTTTTAGATGAGCTGATAAAGACACCCTTTAATAGTTATTTTTCTAAAACACTTATAAATTCCCATTTAATCTGATATTTTGCAAAATCATTGATAAGTGTTGGGGCCTTTATCAGATATTTTTTACAAGAACCAAAAAATTGTCCCCATTAAACAGTGTTTTTTCTAGGACGGAGAAATTATTAATTTTAAAGAGCTTATAACAAGAACAGTTAAAACACCAGCTACGGATAAACCTTTTTTAGTAGTTCATCATGATTCCAAAATGAGGTTGAGAAAAGGAACCATAATAAATTATCACACTTTTATCAAAAAAAAAATTAATGATAGTTATTTTGAAATATATTATACAATCCCATGACTAATTATCAGCTAACTAAACCTGATATTATTGGGTAATCAAACACAAAATTCTAATGAAATCATGGTTTACAATAAGAAATATGTCTCAAGGGGATTAATATATTTCATATAAAACCCTTAACATGAATTTCATATTTATCGATCAAATTATAATCACATTAATAATAAACATAACCATATTATAAATTTTTGTGAAAACTATATCATTTTATATACACTTTTTTAAATATAATTTAAATTTAATCTAGACATTAATATTAGTTTGTACTTATCTACATTCAATATTTCGTATGAAAAATAACATTATTTTAAATCTATTTCATAATAGTGGTGTAGTTCATATTTATTATTCCAAAGATAATAATTCATTTATATTTTTATTTTCTCAGATTTCTTATTTATAATAATTAATAAAGATATGTTTTCATTTTATGCGTGTTTTTATTATAATCCATAATGATAAAATCATTGATGTGATTGTTTTTTTCTACAAGGTGATGGTGTTATATTCATTAATGTGTGGAATATTAATCGTAATAAAAATTAATCAATATTAACTATTTATATCAATATTTAGATCATATTTTGTCTGAAAATATGATCTCATGATCCTTCATGATATTTTTAAATCATTGTAGTTGTAGGTGTTAGAATTACCCAAACCAAATTCATACTATAATAATTGATGATTAAAATTATGATTGTTTATTATATTTTAATATTATAATTATTAGAGATGAATAATGAAATTTATTTGAAAAAATAAAGGATTTGAATCACATTTTATGGTTTGTTATTAAATAATAAGGATACTATATGTAAAACATTATATGTTACTACGTGGAATTGATTATTTTCTCAACGTACTTTCATCATTTTCATATCACAATGATTTTTAGGGAAATATGGTGGAAGATAATTTCTCTCCTCATAATAATAAATATATTATATATTTCACTTTTATTTGTAAATATTTAATTAATTGTATTTCCTAAATGAAACTGGTGAAAAAATGGAAGTCCTCACTTCGTGGAGGCAATAGTCTGTCAAACACATGAAAGGTGGTTTAATATATATTAATATGAAAATGGAATGAGGTTAATATTTATAAATTTTTATCATTATTCATAAACAACCATTATTTAATTATATATAAATTTTTTACATAGAAATTAAATGGTATGATTTAACGGGGTTGACGTTAGTAAAAACACATGGTACTCACGTTGAAATATTTTCAAATTCTATGGTTGATTCCATGGAGATGGATAACATCATGAAATGTTATGTGGTTGAAAGGATTATAGAATAATTATAGTAATATAAATAATATATAATTTTTTGGGTTTCATGTGGAATTAGACAGGACTGAATAGTATTGAAGGGTGGTAATATAAGTCATTTATAAGTATTGATAACAATATATTTGTAAAACTTTGAACTTAATACAAAAGTGGAAAATTATTTTAAATACTAGATGATTCAAAAAGTGGTGATACTAGGGTGTGGGAATGAGATATGTTCTATCATCCACCAAAAAATAATTGTAAAACATGTTAAAACATATTATAGGACCATTAGTCTTATATTTTTCAATATTTTTCATTTTTAGTTGTACCATGGTAACAAATTTTTACAAAACTAATTTAAATAAAATATATAAAAACATTCACTGAATAATATAATTATAATTTTTTATTAATATTTTTAAATATATATTTTTAAATAATATGTCTATGTGTATGAAAAAATAATTTCAACCAAATTATATGTGACATCTATAACATATTTTTTCTGAAATGTGTATATTTATCCTTAAAATTTCTGTAATGGGAAAAAAAATTCTGTCTTATTTTCATGATAAAATTGGTTTATTATACAAAAATTAGATTTTCATGCCTTTAAAATAAATCAATAATAACATTATCAGGAATAATATTTTAATATATGAAGTGATAAAAAATAATTTCTATTAGATAATAGTCCTTATGTTCTAAAATTATTAATCATAGGATTTATAAATTCTACAATGTATTTTTAAATGATACATTTTTATTTGTAATAATATAATTTCAGTGAAATTAATTAAAAAGCAATTATGTCATAAATGTGTTGATTTTTTCAATATTACTACTTTCTCTACTCCTCACAAAAATTATAATTATTTTTCCCATATATAAAATATTCTCCCATAGTTAATTTTGATATTGAATATGTTAAAATTAGATTAATTTTAACGATATAGTTTTAATTTTTTTTTATAATTTTTCAATTAAATTAATATATATATATATATAATGTCTAATTTACATCATTTAAAATTACCATTTTAGAAATTTAATTATTCTTAATAATATTTTTTATGAATATATATTTGATAAAAATCATATTTTTTATTATATACATGTTTTTATTATTAAATATTTTATTAATTATTATTTAGAACATATGTATTATTTTTTATTCCATGGGGATCATGCTATTTAATAATGTATTTATTTAAAATGAAGACATTACAAAATCTCAGAGTTTTATATTTATACCCTAGAAATACGTTACACCATAACAATTTTAGTCATTTAAAACATGGAACACTAAGTATTGGTATATATGAGATATGCATGAGATAAAATATAATTTCACGAGTGTTTTAAAAATTAATATAATCTATATCTTTTTCTAATAGAAAACGTTAGTAAAAATATTAATTTTTATTTTTATAATTCTAGATATATATCCATAATGATTATATATCATAAATACTATACAATAATACATTTTTGAGAGAGGTCATACTCAACTATGAAAAAATAGTTGATCATTAGTTTTTAGAAAATAGGGAATATTTTTCCCTATTTGTTGATTTATTTGGTTTCAATTGTGAATATAGAAAATAAATTTGAAAAATCACATGAAATCCATCCAATGGATGAATCATATTACTATAGTAAAAATTATTTATAAAACCTGAACATGTGATAAAATAATATGACATCTTTTTTAAATAAAAATAAAGGAGAGTCTTATTCCAGGGATTTTTCTTCAAGAAGAAAATTCCAGTTCCATCTCAATCCCATTGGATTTTGATGTCAAGGAGGCTTTTCTTAGCCTCAAACCTGAAATCTCTCTTGGACTAGAGGGTTTTGGAAATTATTTTATCCAAACTAATTGGGATATCATCAATGTTGACGCCTCCAGATTAATAATTCACTTCATTAAAGGGGTCTCTCTTCATTAAGGTCTGAATTCCCAGTTCCTCGTCCATATTCCCACAATTCGAATGCTAATGAGATCCTTCTTTTAATACCAGTTGTCCTGGGAAACACCATTTTCAAGATCAATAGCAAAAATCTTTCCAACATGCTCTCTCATTTAGCATGAAAATTTGTGTCTCCTAATCAGTTTGGTTTCATTGAAGGAATATGAATTTAGGACCGCCTAATCACTACATAAGAATGTGTCAACGATCTTACGAAACCTTCTAGGGTTAGAAATATTGTGCTCAAACATGATGCCAGGAAAGCATTTATTACGATGTGTTGGAAATTTATTTGCAGTGTTCATTCAATATTTGTCTTTGATAGTGTTTTAATTACCTATGTTAAAACAATTTTATATTTTTTCTCACATTTCTATTCTTCTTTATGGTTCGCTTGAAGGATACTTTGATTTATCTAGAGGGGTTTGACAAGGTGAACCTTTATTGTTAATTACCTTCTCTATCTCTTAAAACTATCTTAGCAGGAACTTTTACACCATAGATGGCAATGGGAATATAGGATCAATTT
Organism: Viscum album; assembly: GCA_963277665.1. NCBI lineage: Eukaryota > Viridiplantae > Streptophyta > Magnoliopsida > Santalales > Viscaceae > Viscum > Viscum album. Next base: position 1,570,382,193 of record OY728121.1, on the reverse strand, counting down.
CTGCTGGTAGGGATCTTATTGCTTCCACACATCTGATGTACGCTAAAGACATTATTATTTTCACTAATGGGGAAAAAAGGAACTTTACCAACATCAAGACAGCACATTGGAATTATGAAAAGGTCACTTTTCAGGAGATCAGCTGGGGAAAATATTTCATTTAATTTGGATGAAATTTCACTACCATCATGAAGCTTGACATTATTTGGGATTTGGTAATTTTGTAGGGACATCATCTCTTTATCTATCTTTGGGTCCCCATGTTTTGGGGAAGACCAAAGGCCTACTACATTTCTGACATCATTAGAAATATATGAATACAACTCTCTTATTGGAAGGGAAAATCCTTATCCATGGATGATCATGTTGGTTTGGGGAAATCTGTTATTATTTCATAGATGGATTACTCTTTTATGGTTTATAAATGTCCTAGTTCTCTCCTCAATTTCATCAATATCTCAATTAGAAACGTTGTCTGGAGTGGTAGCATAATGTAAAGAAGGATTCCCAATATTTCATGGAACTCCAACTGTAAGTATTATGATTATTTGGGATTAAGAATTAGGAATCATGGGCTCAATAAAGACTCTCTACAAGCCCCTTTTTCATGGAAGCTCAAAAATGGTAATTATGAAGCTCTGGGGTTCCATCGTGCCAGATTTCTGCACAAACTCAAGATAATAAAATGAAACTAATTTTTCTCATCGGTGTATCCTGCTTTTAAGTCTGTCCATGCATTTATTGAATCCATTTGTAGATGGATTGTCCCTATTGACTCATTCATACAATTTTTGAAAGGTAATTATACAGGTACCCACATAATTAATTCTCTTGTGAGTGATGAAAATATTCTGAATCTGGAAATTTTTATAAAGGACCAGTTATGAAGTATGGAGGACATACCTGATCACATTGTTTGCATTGTGGAGAATTATGTTTTCTCATCCATAAATGACTTCTAGGATAGGAAACCTTCTATAACCAATTTACTCACTTTGAAACTATTTTATATGCACTCTAACTGCAACTCTACTATTTTGATGTGGGTTGGAAATATGTTCATGACTTTTATCTGACCCTCTTGCTCCATTCTTGTATAGAGACTGGCACATGGAAAGCTGCCCACAGAATGCATTCTACAAGAATGTGGAATTTTTTTGGGCTCCTAATGTGCTCTCTTTCATCATCAAATATTTGAAATTAATCATATCTTCCTAAGTTGTGCCACATCATCTTCAACATAGAAATCCATTACTAATATTTTTTATGTAAGCCAACCTCAGATCTCTTCAATTCGTGAGATACTCATGAGCTGACATGAACTTTTACTCTCACCCCTTCATAAGGATATTTTCTTGTTTTTTCATAAGAACTAATATATTTCCTATGGTCCGCCAGAAATAAGATGATTCATGATAGCCTCTACATCACTACAGCAGTAGCTATCTCTGTGATACTTGATGTTGTCCCGGATTCCAGCCTGCCTTTGAAGCACTACTCCTTAAACTCGATACATGACTTCACAGTCCTCAACAGGATTGGTGTTAGAGGTAGACCTCTTCCCCCCATGGTATGATTGAGGTTTTATGGCATACCCCCTTTATGTAATGGATAAATGTTAATTCTGATGGTGCCTCAAGTGGAAATCCATGTCCCTCTAGTTGTGGTGCCATTTTCAGAGATCACAAGGGGGATGTCCTTGGCTGTTTATATGATTCTTGTGGCCTTGTTTCCTCTCTCGAAGTTGAAAAGATTTGAATTCTGTCAGCGGTAGAGAATGTTTACCACCGTGGTTGGAACAATATATTGCTTGAATGTGATTCCACAATTATTTTCCTTGCCATTAGGACTGGTTGTTCTCATCTATCTTGGATGCTTACTAATTGGTGAAATAAATGCATGGATCATATGTCATCCATGAACAATTTCATCAATAATGTCTACAACGAGGAAAATTCTGTAGTAGATTGTCTTGCAAATAAGGGTGTCAATGGCATGACTTCTCATGGTGTGATGTGATCCCAAACGACCTTCTCACTTTTATTCAGTGGGATCAACGTAATCTTCTTATCTTTAGACTCTTGTAATATTTCCATTTTTACATTTTATAATAAATGAGGATTGTCCTTTTTGGGAATGTTTCTATCATAATATAAGAAAAATTAACAATATATGATAATTTGGATGTTTATAAGAAAATTTTATTGAATTATCACACATATAATATTGTTACTAGATGTATAATCAATCATGAAATGAAATGATCTGGAGTGGAGGTCATGTTATAATTAACAATAATAATCAATACTTTTATAAAAATATATATTATACATGGTGAAATTATATTCACTTTATTGTTCCCAAATAAGCTTTGGATGGTAAGATTGATTACATTTATAAAAAAAATGCCATAGTACAATTTTTAGTGTAATTACCATTGTATTCTTAATTGATAACAATAAAAGAATATTATAAATATAGTAGGTATTCCATCAATCAATTTCAATAGATGGTATCCTTATAACGGATTTGTATTTGTGTACATGATTACTCATTGTTACACACATGACACACATGTTTGATATTCCCTTGTTTTATTTTTCATATGAACATCACATAAAAAAATTAAAAGGATAAAACATCCCATATACACAATTATTATTGTATATTAAACATTAATATTCTAATTAAATTAGTGAACACCGATTCATGGAATATTGTAAAACAAAAATGTTCCACTAATGTCATGTGTTATTTTCTTCATATGAACAAACAGATTCATCAATAATTTTAAAATAATCAAGAAATTATATCTCTATTTTTTTAATAAGTTAATGGATATTATTTACAATAGTTTGAATCATTAATCTCTTGCCATAACCCCATGATATTTTGTATAAATGATTATCATTACATATTTTAATTAATACAATATCTATTATTAAACACAATATTGAGTATAAAGGAATCCCATGAAAAAAAATTATCATTTTTCTGTTATCCCATAAAAATTATAGAAAATATTATATGTATTAATAATATAATTACTAAAATGATATAGTATAAACTTTTTTAATATTAACTCAAGAGTTATGAAAATATTTTAATTAGAAAATTTATTATAAAATGAATGTGATATTTTTTCCGGAAAAAGAATTATTCTGTGCTAAAAGAATTGTAATTATTTAATTATATTAATAATTATTAAATAATAATTTAAATTATATTTAGTGAATAATAAAATTATTTAATGTTTTGAAATATGAAAATAACATTTTTCTAGGCATACGATATTAATTATCCCAATTTTCTTCTTGAAACATATTTTAATAAAACTATATTTAAAACATGTAAAAAATTACATTGAAATTTATTTATAACATCTATTAGTACATAATTATATAATATTAATAAAATATTTATTAAAATGAGGTTCATAGATTTTAAAAAGACAGCTTCTATTTTTTTTAATATGATTAGAAATTATGATAAAATATAAAACCTCAAAAAGGGTAAATGCAGATAATATACTATAAAAATAATTTAGGATGCTACATTTTTATCCTTATTATTATTGGATGTTAATAATAATATTTTTATCACCAGATGATATGAATCGGTTTCTTAAAAGACATATTTCCATGAATATTATTTATTTATTATTTAAATATGTGAAAGATAAAACATTTCACCCTCTTAATTTTCAATATAATTTATATGTTCACATTGGAAAAAAATTCATCTAAAATAATAAATATATTCATTTTGTGAATAATGATATTATATTGATTATTGAAATTAATTCTGAATGATAAGGTATTATATAAATACAATAAATTATAATAAAACGAAAAAACAATATTTATTTAATTAATAAGAAATAAAATAAATGATTTTTTTAAAAATATTGTACAATTTCTATTAGTGATAGATTCAAAAAATATAAGTTAATATAAAATATTATTTTTTGTTAAAATCTTATATTGAAATTCAAAATTTTTATATAGGCCATTTATTTAAAAATAATTAAGGATCTTCAAAATTAACAAAAATTATAATACACCCAAATAATATTTTTTACATTATTTAAAAAAATGAAATAAAATAATGTGTATATAATATAGGATAATATTTCATAATATGGAAATTTATGGACCATGTTTTACATTACATATAAAAATTACAACAATTTAATGATGAAAACAATATTTCCATAATAAAAAATAAAATTAATAAATAAATGATGAATTAAAATGATATGTTTTATAATTTGACTAAACATTTTATAAATTATATTAGATGATGATACTAATTCCCTATCCACCCTATGATTAAAATCTATGTACATTTGGTGTAATTTTTCAAAAGGAATTTATAATAATATTATATTTTCAGGATATTCATAGGTTCCCCTTGACTTATTTATAAAAGTTATCTTCTAACTCAACTAATCCCACCTCATTGAGAATTACAGATCAAAAAAACTCTAACAATTCAGATTTTAAACATACATAGGAAAATTATGAATGTTATATTCTTCCCAAAATCCCATCCCTTGAATCCATAAATGTATATCTAATAAATTCGATTTTGATAAGAGCTAATTGCCTTAATCGATGAGTTTCATTTCTACTAATAATTACCCCACTAGAATCAATGTTAATTTAAATTATATATAAAATATGATCCCTAAATCTTTTAAAATGTTATTATGATTATTAAGAGAAAATTATACACACAAATTCCCCTCAAATGAGATGTGATTGTATCAAATGTGTTTATGTACAACATTCCATATCCACATTGTGATATAATTTATTTTTCATAATAGTAATATTTTATGATGTTTATTATGTGGGTATGAATGTTTAATTATTATTTTGACTAAATTATGCTTCTTCATATTAATATCAGATCTTATTATTTATTATCCATTCTTATGGGAAACAATAATTTCATTCGTGCTTATATATGTTCACTATAACCACTATAAAGCGATGTGATTATCATTTCATTTATAATTTTCATAGTGGGTAATTAGGATGATATTTTTAATATATATCATATATATTATATTATAATTACCCTTAATGGTTTAATTAATATTTATCTATCTTTTTACTATACGTTGAAAAATGACAAATGTGTTCATGTGTATGAATAGCCTACGATCCCCATTAACAATGAAAATAGTTTTCTATCTATAAATATTCTTTATTCCATTAAATAAACAATGTATTATTTATATGATATTTATATCATTTGAATTATTCTACATATAATGGATCAATGATTAATTAATAAGGACCAAAACCATTGAGCTGAATATTCATGACAACAAATAGTTAATAACTCCAAATGGAAATTTTAATAGGGAATTTAAAATTAAATAAAGGAATAATATATGAAAATATTTGTATTAAATTAACTCTAGTATGAATGTATAATATTTTTTATTATACAAGGGGATAAATTACATTTGAATCATATTTACATATGTATAGGGGTTTTATGATACAATCTCATTCTTTATCCGGATTAAATATGATTAATATATGATGATAAAATATTATGATCAAAATATCATGATACACATTAATTTAAATATCATATAGCTAGGAACAATTAATACCTTATTTTATTTTATTTTCCTCAGATTATTTATTAATGAGACTTAAAATAGGTGTTCAAGGAAACCATATGCCATTTCTCTCTTTATTCAGTCCCCATTTCTCTTCAATTTCAACGATTTATGAAAATATTTTATAATTTTATATGATTATAGTATGATAATTTAAAATAATATTAACATATGGTTTAATCATTAAAAATAGTATTCAATAGAATGTTTTTTTCTTTTTTACAATGTCGGCCTTTTAAAATTTTAGGTCAAAATTTATAATAGACCATTATATATGAATAATGTGGAATCTATACCATTACCTATAGATATGAATAATTTTTATTTAAATAATTTATTACATGTTATCATGGTTCATTTCAGATAAATTAATATCCTTTATAATTTATTTTTTATACAATCATTTTGAAAATAGAAATGATATTTTTTTCATAGGAATAATGTAATGGTCTTTTATTGGTATTTATGTTCTTAAAATTCAAAAAACCTAGATATCATTTATTTATTACAAGGGAAATGTTCCAATTATACCATGAAAATTCATTATATAGATGGATTATATTTATGATGAAAATATTTTTGTAAACCCCATTTCTTTTTCAAGGTTTATAATATGATGAAGTTTTTATTGAACTAACATATTTTCTTGAGTTATGTTATACTAATTTTATTTTGAACTTGTGGAATATATATATATATATATTATGTTTATTATTTTATTTATAGGTCATATATACCCCTCTAATTTATTAGCTAATGTTTAATATCTCAGGAATAATAAATATTGAAACTGATAGTGAACATATTTAATTAAAGGAAATTTTCTAATTTTCTAGTTTTGGGATTGAATAATGTCATATGTGGTGGTTTGGGGAGTGAACCCATAATATATTTATAATATTGTAAATGATCTTTTGTTACTACGGAAATAGTTTATTTTTCATGTTTTGTGGATCAATTATATGGCTTATTTCAACATTATTCTATAATGTCTCATTTTTATTCATTCCATTATGAATCATGTCTTAGGATTTTCCATGATTTATTCTGTGACATAAGATTATGAAATATCATGTTCCTGGTATTGTTTGAATAGTTAAAATAATTCTCTTATACACTTATTCTTTTGTTACTCTAATATAGTCATTAATATATCCCATTTTTACTCAAACTAAGCATTGAAGATCACTATTTTCTTAGATTTCATTTCTAAATGTTACGAGGGACGGTATTAAGTTAAAAATGACTACAAATGGTAATATTTTGAAAAAAATTAATCAATGAATATCCAGATATTTTATGAAACTATAATTTTATCATTTCCAAAAATATTTCACCAAATTGATTTTAATGTTTTTATAAATGTTATTTATTTAATATTAAACTACCATGATATAATATTTCTATTTAATAAATATGGATTTCTATCATTGTTGTTAATGAAATTATTTGTTAATATAGTGAAATAAGAAAGAAAATAATTGAGTAAAATCTATTTTGATAATTCTATTTATAAGATAAAATTCTAATTTTTTATAATTATCTTGAATTTCATAGGCTTAAACAAATGATTCATTTAATATTGTGACACAATTTAGAAATCATATAAATTTGTTTCTAGGATTATGTGGTTTTCCACCAAATTTATTGTATCTCAAACTAATCATTTTGGATTTAGTCATGGGATTTCACCCAAATAAATCGTTTTAATTCATAATGAGATGGAATATGCAATAATATTCCTCCAAATGCAATGGTTTTTTATCTAAAATGAGAAATCTTATTTATGTGATCACATAACGTTGTAAAAATATAAATCTTACTGATCATATGAATGAGTATATGATTGAATAATGTTCTATTGATTCCTTCATGAGAAGCATCGAGTTTATTTTAGTTGTTCCATTTATCTAGTAGTCTTTGAACAATGAATTTTCATCACTGAGAATATATTTTCTATTATTCATTTTCTAGAACATGGTAATGTTATGATTTAGGATTATCATATGGTCAGAGAATTAAATTATTTGTGGAATCATATGAAGAACAAGAGGGAAAAAGAAAAAATTGAATTTATTTAGTGGGATGAATTGAATGGATTATTTTCCAACAATTACAATCATTATTTTTGATATATATAATTTGCGGAAGAATAAATCATGTCAATGATGAATGTTAATGAATATGTTGGAAAAAATGAGTAAAATTTTAAAACAAATCCATATTGAGAATCTGGTTTTAGGATCAAAATTGAATGTTCGGTTTCTCAATTCCTTTGGTGAATAAAATTAAATCTCAAATGGGTATTATCCATAAGGGAATTATTTTAAAAAAAAGAAAACATTTTACATTATATGATTATGTAGGTAATTAGTGGAGCTGACCATAAATATAGTGGGTTTGATATGAATAGAAAAATTTTATTTGGGGGAAATTCTAAATCCATAGAGAAAATATTATGAATTTCACATTATGTTGTTGATATAGAAGGAATCATAATAGAAACATCTTAAGGGGAAATGAAAATATTTCCTGAGTGGAAGGGAATTTTATTTTCTAATGTAATTATAATTTAATGGGAATATGTTACATAATTATGTAAATAGAGTTTAATCAATATGGAATGAAACCCCCATAGTATGGATTTCTAAATGTAACGAGTACATACATATTTCTAACCTGTTACCATATAAAATTTATGATGATGATAATATACTTCAAAAAAATTTGATTCCCAATTAATGTGTTAAATATCATCTGATCACCATTTTTTATGAGGGGTATGATAATAGTATTGGGAATGGAATAATCACAATATACTCTATAACTACTAATGTCTTATTTTTTTCTTGATCTACAAACTCATTTATATTTAATTAAATTTATATGTTAATAATATTAAAATATGAATATTTAGATATTGTGTTTATAGTACAATCCAAAAATGGAATGGTGATCCCATCAAATTTCTATTTTTATTCTCCAGTTTATGTTTTCATGACTATAATTCAATTAAATCTTTTCATTATTCCTCTATTTGAATTTAATTTAATTGGAGGAATGGTTTGAATATATTTACCTAAATCCATATCAATAACTAGCTAAGGTATAATAATAATGATTTTGTAGACCATACCCTAATATTATATCAATGGGTAAAAACCTAAGAATTCGAAAAAAGTTGCATCTAATTGTATTATTCCAGATTTATATTCCAAATAAGAATTTCTCTAAAATAGTTTTGAAGAAATATACCATAGATGTTATGATTTTTTATGAAGTTTATTACATTCATTATATATTAAATTCTAATTCCTAGATATAAAAATGATGTTTTGTTATCAATAGAGATAATATATGGTTATATAATTATATCAATTGATCCATATATTATGTCTTATAATGAGTTTCATGAATCGAAGAAGAAAATATGGAATAATATTTTATGGGGATTCATTATTCCAAGCAAATCACTTTGGGGTGAACTTGTTAAATTTAATATGATGAAATACATACCAATTTGATGCTCAATTTTCATTCTAGAAATAAATATATTATTAACAATAAAAAGTATCATCTACCGCATATTAATATATTAGATAATAATCTGTGTGTAAATCTATAGTTTTATAGTATTTTTCATCATTCTTGATATCATCAATTGTATGTTTTGAAGGTGTATAAAACCATAAAATAATTCCTTACAATTTAATGATAAAAAAATTTATAGTGGTTCATTATTTCACAAATGGGGTGACTATATTAATTGATTTAATGGTTATTGTTTTATGATATTTCATGGATATTTTTATTATTATTCATGTATAATAATTTTATTTATTCTATTATAAAAGAATACAATGATTATTATTTGAGCATTTTGTTGAGTTCTAATTAGAACGTGAAGTATAGAGGCTCGATATGTTCTCACATAGATATTACATCATTATATATTAATATTTGATACATTACACCAATAAATTACAATATAATTTAATATATTAGTGTCTTTAATGACTAGTATGAAAATATTAAAATTTTTAAAATTATATAAAAAATCCCATAATATTATATTATCACATAGTAATCCTCCTAGAAATATCCCACATAATGATCAATTTATATGATGGAAATGAAATATAAAAAATGATGAGATCGGGTTCTCAGTATTGGTAAATAAAATAGATATCAATTTATGACCATATGAAATTATAAGATAATCATATGGGTATGTGTTCTTCTAAATTAATTATGAATTTCATACCAAAACATTCATGTATCTTAAAATTAATTAATTTAATAATGCGTTATCAATTTAGAAAATATATCCTATACTGGACATAAATAATAATAAATCAATCATGATCTGTAATAATATATTCTAAAAGTGTGGATCCATTATAAATATTTAATATCATTTATTATTTCAATGTTAAATTCAATAAACATCAATATAGTGGATCTAGAAATATCACAGGTTTCCTATTATGGATCATTACACACATATTTCCCATAGAGGACCCAAAAAACCATCTTCCCACTATTGATCAAGATAATTAGTTTTTTCCATTATTATGTAATGATATATAATGATAAACTGAATTCATTTGTCGAAGATAATGTTCCATGTAGTAAAATACTAAAAAATATATGTTTGTGTTACTGAAGATCAGAAATCATTCACTTAATCAAATTCCATGAAATTAAATGGGTGTTAAAACATTCCATTATATCATAACCAATGTAAAATTGAAATGTTTTATAATAATTTCATTATTTCATCGTTTCATTTTCCAATGTAAAATGATGTGAGTTTAATTAAAATCATTTCATCATAAAAAGAATACATTTTAAAAAAATAATAATAATATCCTTGGATAATTTCTTCAATAATGAAAAACTAACCTCAGTATTTTTCATCATATAAGGTTTATTATTTTTAATGATTAATTATATGGCAGGTTTCTCGAAGAAATAAACATTTATTGAAAGTCTCAATTTTAAAGTAATCGTTTTAAAAGAGATTGAAATAATTTTTAGGTAGAGAAAAGTTATAAAACATATAATTTCATATAAAAAGATGATTTATAATATTAATTGAGGGAAACATCTTTTCCCCACTGAAAACAAATTAATATAAAATATAAAATATTAATAATTTGTTTCAGTTTGAAATATTATTGTTTAAAAATCAATAATCATCCCAAAAATAAATACTTTTTTCCATAAAATGAAATTTAAATACATATATGTTAATATAGAAACATATTCATGGTCATGATATCATAAAAAAACTTCACATTTATCTCATGTTTAAAATAAAATTTCATTTCATTTTTTAGTATATGCAATATGTGTTTTTTATAGAAAAACATGCGGATTTCATGAAAAACAATTTGAAAAAAGTTCCACTGGGGTAAAAATGAATTTAATGAATAATTTTCTAATGATTTTTTTTTAATTTTTTTTTTGTTTTTTGAAACATTTTTTGAAAAAATTGTTTTGTATTATAATGATTATTAAACAGAGAATATAAATAATGAAAATATTCATTAACATTTTATTTTAAATTAATTTGAAAATAGAACGAGGAAAATGATTAGAAGGAACATATTATCATAAAATAATTTTATTAAAAAATGTTATGTTTTTATTTGGATATTGATAATTATATTTTATCATTAGAAACCTAATAATAAACAATCTTGATAAACGATGAAGGGTTAAATGAAATTAATTATCACTTTTGTAACATTGAAACCTAATAACCATATAGTAATATAATTAAATTTATCATAAAATATTATTAAGGCAAATTAATAAATATTTTTACATATATATTTTTCTATATATTCACCTCATAAAATATAGAATATTCATAACATTACATACATTCAAAATAGAAAAATTGAGACAATAATCCCATACGCTTTGAAAGCATTGTAACCAAAACCCCTATGAATGATAAATTGTAAAATTAGATAGTAAATATAAAAAACTTATTTTATAATAATAATAAAATTCATTCATTATTAGTATATTTATAAAATAAATGAACAATTTGATAGATATGGAATGCGCCTCACAAATGTAAATGGTGAGATGAGAATCCCTTACCTTAAGCCAAAACTTTTTAAATAAAATTTCAAACATCTAGTATAATAAATATAAATTTATTATACATATATTAAGGAAACATATATATATATATATATCAAACCACATATTCCTAGCCTATGACCATCTATTACCATTTTATTAACTAATATTTTTTAAAATCTTGTTTCAGGTAATAATCGCATTGTCATTCCCTATATTATTGTATTATTTATTTTATGGTCCAATTAGTATGATCATCGTTAAATAATAGTTAGAATAATTATCATGACATAATTATCATATTTATACAAATAATTTATTTATAATATCAAGCATTAATGATATTTTTTGAGAAATGATATATGTTTTGATATTAGAGATGGATGGTCGCACCTAAGAATGAGTAACAATTACATTTTTTCAATGATCATTATAAAAAAATTGTCTAATATTTTATATTTCCATAATGATAATGATATCTAAAATAACAAATTATTTCTTTAAAAATATGTATATATATCATCCATGTTTTCTTGTGATTGACAGAGAGAGTCACATTACTTCATGAACGTAATAGGCCCTTCGAAATGAATGAGGTTATCATCATTAATTTTTTGAAGAGTTATGAAATAAAACTATATAATTTCATTTAATAATGATACATATTTCTAAAAAAAATCATGCACATAAAATAAATTTATCCACATTACAATCATTGTAATGTATCAGGAATAAAAAGAACATGACTTCTTGAGGAGGTAGTCATCCGTATGTATGAGGGAAGTTATTGTAACAACTTTGCAATGTAAGGATAAAATTATATTTTTAATTATCCAAAAAATATCATATATATACTTTAAATCCATCCTTATACTCAACTATTATATGTGGTAATAGAAAAATGAATGATTCAATTTCAGGAAGTGGTATCCCACCATACACATTAATGATGATTTCATATCACATTAATGGATGTGGAGATTTTATATATAATTAAAATAATATAAAAACATATAATTTTGTTAATTATATTTTGGATAGTTTATCCTCAAGGAATATATAATAATTTCTAGTAGTGGGGGTGAAATTAAATGGAAATAATTAGTGTTTATGAATGTTACCTCTTCTCCAGTAGTAATCCTTATGTTTTCCCAAAAGGCCTTCCTAGTATGGATTTATGTACAAAATAATTCTTCTAGGATTATATTATTGATTTTGGGAATTATTTTTGGGTTAGTATCTGGAGAAAAAATGGGTTTTATAGTGTGATAAAGAGAGGATATGTGCCTCTATTTTAAATTGTAGAATATTTTTACTTATGAAAAATACACATAAATATTCCATAAGGGTAGGTCACTATCACCTCATGGGGAAAAAATATCTTTACAATGTGTATGGGATTGGAGATATGGTCTATCCAAATAGAAAGAAAAAACTTTTTTAAAACATCTCAATCTTTACTCTTATTATTTTTCTCATGTTTATAGTCATAACATTAAACACATAAATACTTTTATAACATATGACATATAGAAATTCAACATAAAATAAAAAGTGGATTATATTATAATTTCTATATCCAAATTGATAATATTATATCCAATTTATAACAATAAAAATCTTATGTGATATGGGTTTTATATTTAACACAAGAGCACAAACAATGAATTATTTATAATCACGGTAACATGTATATAATTATCTCAAAAATAAATATGGTAAATGAAATTTTAAAATATTAGATAATATAAATAATTATTAATAAAAATATTGAATAAATTTTTCCTAGTTCCATTCATGGATTTGGAAAACAATAACTGGACTTTAATCATGTACACACAATGAGAAAGCACATTTTTAAAGGAAAAATGTTAGAAAGATTACAAAGATTTATATATCATAATTAATGATGGAATTCATTATAATAATATATAATGGATTAATGGATATATAATTTAACTAATTTTAATTTTTTTAAAAAGAAATTAAAATATTATTTATTTATATATAAATGAAACCAAATTTCAATTTTCAATTAAAATTCAGTATTTCAATGTATTGATAAACAATGAATCATTTTACAAAAACACAAATAATAATCCAAAACTAATTATAACATATTGACTTAGAAAATTATTTTTATCTAATAAAATAATTTTTCAAAATATTTGATATTTTATTTTCATTAATTTTACAAAAATATTATTTTTTATTCAATTATATTTTTGGAACATTTAATGTCATTTTGAAAAATTATGTACATTTTTGTCAATATTATTCAATTAAATAAAACCATTACAATTAATATATAAAATAATAATTTTAATATTTATATTTATATGATTAATTGGGCGTTATAAGGGTTAGGTTTTAATATCTATAATAACAGTATATCATGGTTTTGTAAAAAATAACTATTGAGTCTAACAAATACTTCCTCGATATTTTGTATAGGAAAATATATCATGGTGTTTTGTGTAATGAAATATATCAAAAAAATATAAATTTATTTGACACAGATAATTCACATAAACGTACGAACTTTCATTTTTAATTCCTCAGAATAATACTCTCTCCCAGTATTAATCAATTTTATACCAATAACTAAGGATAAATCAATATCATTACATCATCATGTTCCCATATAGCTTCCTCATGATTGTGGGTTTTCACTATTCATTTCCCATGTTTGTTGTATTCTTTTTAATAATACACTATTTTATCAAAAAAACACCACCATTAGTTCCATATATAAATGATCATGTTCAAATGGTATGACCACAGAACTTAGTAAATTTGATGGATCATCTTTTTAATTAATCAAGAGATATAAATTGAACAAATCATGGGGCATATATAGGGTTGGTGGAAGCTAAATGTAATAATGTGTGGTCCCCATATACCCATGAATATTAAAGATACCAATGTAATAAGGGATCATATTTCCCTTCATTGCACCAAAAATAAATTCATAAAATTTCCATCTAATAAACATGAAATCTCAATTGCTTTGATTATTATCTGAATAGTTATGTTCATAATTTTTTTGACTTCATTATATTATTCTGAATGGATCTATTATTCCCTTCATTCTTATTTGATCAGTTGGGACCCAATAAAATCGTTCTTACAACGTCATTCAAGTACATAGGAGTTCAAGAAACATTTATTTAATGGAAATCATTATGTGGGACCTGATTTCATAAGTGAAAGATATTAATATAGTAAAAAAAAACTAGAGTAATGTTTTGATCTCAATCACCAATGAAATAGATGTAAAATAATCAGAGTATATCCCATTGAGATTTAATTTTTCACTCTATATGATCATTTTTCTAATGATGATATGTAGTTACTATAAACAACTCAATATCAAGACCGTGATGAAGAATTTTTTTTAAAAATCAATCGATATATTATATCACAACCTACTAAAATATAGTTTGGTACATATGAAACCATACCAACAAATTGTTGTATATTTTTTTAATGTAGTTGAAATTAGGAATATTCTATGATATTAATATAGTGTGCTGACTTTTTGAGGAGATTAATTAAAACTCAAAATTACCTCAACATCAATAACAAGATAAAATATAATGGTTACCAGTACATTTAATCATAGTTCCCTAATGTTATTAGGAATTCATGATATAATAACGTTCTCACCAAAACTCATACATAACCAAATGGTTGTATTTCAGTACATATCTCTTTAAATATTCATAATCATGATGAACACTGTAATGTCCCAACCAAGGATCCCCAATCTTGTTCCCCGAGTCGGCGGTTCACAGGGTCTCAAGCGTGCCTTCCCATCA
Source organism: Viscum album (assembly GCA_963277665.1). Taxonomy (NCBI): domain Eukaryota; kingdom Viridiplantae; phylum Streptophyta; class Magnoliopsida; order Santalales; family Viscaceae; genus Viscum; species Viscum album. The sequence goes on along the minus strand of OY728121.1, from coordinate 1,570,366,632 downwards.
GCAGAGGCTAGCGACTTCTTGGTAGGGTGTTAATGATATATTATAGAGATGGTATACCCTCATATCATGGTTCCATAATGGTTGAAATCATAAAATTTTTGTTATGGGTGTATGTAGATAAGAAAAAATTGAATGACGAATATGTGGACAAATAAATAGAGCTGATTAACTAATAATATCTTAAAATTACAGAAAGTATGTTCTATATAAATGGATGCATGTAATGATGATAAAAAAAGTTAACATGGTACATGCCTTGAAAAATGTTATTCAGAAATTACAAAAAGAAAAAAAGCTGATACATTAGAATTTGGATAATTTACTCTTTCCTCTCCTCCTAAACTCCAACTATAGGAAATAATATTAATGACCTGAATGATGGATATATCCCTTTTCCATACCTACAATATTATATTATTCTTGATTAAAAAAGTCATCCTGAGTATGGTGTGTGATTAAATCCAAGTAGGTCCCAAAAAATAATGTCAATAAGAAATGTGGTTAGTGATTGTTACTGAAAATCACTAAAGAATAAATAATTAAATGAAAAATTTAATGAATAAATAATTGTTTCCTCATGTTACTAACGAAAACCTGGTGACAATACCTACTTCATCTCATGGATGTAATAAACTTATGATTATTTACTATATATGTAGTAATATATATATATATATATATATCACATATATATAATCCACCTTGAACAACTATGTACATATGGGTCTGAGTAGCTTTGTAAATAGAATACAAGTTGCCGGATTCACTGGGGTGTAGCCCAGACATCCATAACAAGTCTGAGAGGCCAATAATCACAAAAAATATGGTACATTTCATATATCTAATAATGAATGGGAGATATCATACTCATCACTTGATATGGTTAGTTTTCCATCATTACAACACTCTAAAATGGGATGTGGTAGGTAAATCACAATTTCGTACTAGTATCAATGGTGTTTGATGTCATGGTCAACACTCGATATAAATATGTATGATACTATCATGCTAAATTAATCCCTTACCATTAAAAAACATATTATAACAATTTTTATTTACATTTATAATATTATTCTCGAGTAAATACCACTCATTTCATTTTAACCAAGACTGTAAATGTAATCCTGAAAAATTATTATTTTTAAAATATATGCTAGAGGCGTAACCTCCAATGCAACTCAATTATAGAGAACAATATATATACCATTATTATCAATATATTATGAAATTTGTTTAATCATAATTTAATATTCTTTTCCGTTACCTGGTTATATGATCCTCGATTCAGTAAACAATTTCATTTAAATGAAATTAACATACATGCAATTGAGATTCCATAAGTACGTTCCATTTAATTTACTAGGACATGAAAATTTAAAATCATAATGATCAAGGGGAATATATTAGTTTCCATGGTCATTAAGGGAATTTGATATAAATATTAAATCTCCAAGTTACATTATTTGTTTATTGTTTAATTATTTTACTATTATTGTATGAATAATGTCAAACCACATTAATAGTCTCAAAAATGATTATAATGTTATATGATATTAAATAATATATTATTTATTTTGTTTTAAATAATATAAATATAATATTCATCCACATGAATGCTATATAATAGATACATTCAACCATTATCCACTTAAAATTCACATTCCAATTTATTTTATAATTATTAAACCCTAATGTGTATAAAAAATTAAATCTCTGTTATCATGAAAAGGATTAATGCATGGATAAAATTCATATTTATGGGTATAAAAATCACCTCAACATGCCTTTTTTCATAAGAGTTTATGGACTAATCCAATTCATATATTAAAAAAATTATTTTTTCAACTATTCCTTAAAATTAACGTTTTGTTAATTTAATTGATTATGTAATACACTGAGAGATTATCTCGTAAATTATAAAAGATTCCTCCACTCATCTCTTCCAAAATAAATTTTACCACTATATTTTTCCAATAAATGTAAAATTATTTATCGAAAACACCATTCCATTCATTATTATAATTGCTCTGACCAAATACACTCATATAGATTGGTTAATGTTTAACAAAAATTTGATATCATTGGAGAAGGCATTACTATTAATCGGCATATTTCTACTTATTTTGGTCTACCACATACATCAAATATTCATTATCCCGGATAAATTAAAAGAATATTCATCTTCATTATATTTTTTAATTTATTATGAATATGGTAAACAGTTTTTCATCATCTTTTCATATTATGGGATATGAAATTACCTATTGTATATCCATGTTGATTACCTTCTCTAAAAAGTGATTTGTTAATTTTTCCATCAATAAGTATCATGGTAGTTTTCAATAATGGATTAAAACTATATATGTGATAAAAATTACATGAAATTCATTATATTAGGATAATATGTCATCTATCCTGAATTCCCCTCTATCTATTGGAAAACGTTAATGTCATTCATGCATATTTGTGTAATTTCACCTCCTAAATATGATGTTCTTCATTTTACTTTGTTTCCTATAATTTAACATAATAAAATTATTTTAATTCATAATAATCATATTACTAATATTATTACCATTATGGTGATTATAAAATAATGATGCAATTGACTATAGTTATCCTATGAAATTTGTATTTCAATTAAGAACTGATCATCCGCAAAACATTTGATTTAAACATATCAGGTTATGTAAATAAATAAAACATTGTAATAAATGACAAAAAATAGATAATAATAATTCATTAAAAAAAATAAATTTCCTAATTATTTATTTAGATTACATCACTATATTATGTACGATTTATAATTCTTTCACACTAGATTATATTTTTTAGTAATGGATTTCCCATCAAAAATTCATTCATGTTATGATCATATCGTATTTGAAATTTCATTTCTATTTTTAAGGTATATACATCCATATAAATGTATTTTATAAATACATATATTAAATTCAATAGGTTAATGAATCATTATTTCCTCCCTCAATATTCATACAATTCAAATTTCACTAATGTTTTAAGGGACATTATTTAAAAATAATTTATCATGGATTTCCTTCAGAAAAATTTTATTCCATGTTAATGTGTGATTATTTTTTTCAATAAAATTCACATTTACTAATCGATGGTAAGTAAAGGCAATATTAAATCATATTTTTTATTATTTAAATAGTTTGTAATTTTCTCCTTTTAATATTTTATATACATTACACTTTTTATTATTTTTCAGTAATGTTTAAATATATTATTTCCCTTAACTAATAGAGCATTAATAAAAAAATCCCAAAATATTCAATATTAATTTATATTATTATTATATTTAAAGTTCAAATGATTACTTTATACTGAAATATTTTCTATAATATTATCATAATATTCAATTATAGTATGTCAAAAATATAAGGTTGGTAAGAAGAATACATCTTCATCAATTAGAGAGCTCGATACAGCATATATAATAGGTTAGATCATTATATTTCCCAATTTTAATGGGTAATATTCCATTATTAAATTGAAATAAGGATTGAATTAACAATATATGTTTCAAAATTTAATTTAATTTGGATCTTGTTATTTCTACTATTAAATTACATTGGATGTGAATATTATTCAATATTTTCATTATATGGGTATATATATCATTCATAAGTGTTCTAAAGGTTATATATTAACAATTTTTTAAAATGTTTAAATGATTTATTTTATATTACTAAATAAATTTGTTTCAATAAACATGTATTGTGATTTTATATTATTCACTAGAATAATTTATTCTTTCATATATATTCCTTAGTCATAATTTTTCCTCAAACCATGTTTAAAAATAGTCATATAAGGTTTATGAAATTTTTTAGACCAAGAAAAAGACATTTTGAAATATCTATTGTAATTTTATAGAAATAAATCATGATTCCATTTATATTATTTATTTTTTGGTGTAAATGGATAGAGGAATGAAATGAACCTTTTAAAATATATGCTCCTTTAATGTAAAATATATGAAATAATTTTCCAATAAAATAATCATAATATGTATTTGGGTATTTAAAAAATGCTATTTACAATCTCAAGAAAATATAATTTATAATGTTTTATGGTCAGGTCATTAATAAAAACTATATCTGATCAAGCACTGATTGATAAAAAAATAAATTGACTATAAAATACCCAATGTTTCTCATAACTTATAAATAACCATGAAATAATTATGGAAACCATATATAAATATCCATAAAAAATTTTAGATACCCATTTATATACCCTAAAACCTACGTTGTAAATATCAAGTAAGAAAAAAATTAAATTTTTTCCATGGAGAAATTTGAAAAATGACGGGAACACAATGGATGATATATAATATGGTCAATGAATATGTAGAAATAATTATTTTCACATGAACAATATATTAATTTTATTGTGTAATTGTATTAAAAATCTCTTTAATCAGTATTTTCAAAATACAAAGGGATCCTTATGCATGACCCTAATGTATGGGAAGATACACACATATCACTAAATAGATACCTTAACATTTATATCTATTATGAAAACACTGGGACCATTATATATGGGGTTACCCTTAAAATTAATCATGATTAACTATTATGTATCATATCTAGAATGTAAAATATCTGTTATATATCATTGAAGCGTCACTTAAGTAACATACCTTAGAATTAAATATTCATGTGATCCACACACATTTACTTTTACATATGACACATATATTTTTATCAATATATTATATCAAAAAAAACCATTATATATCAACATAATTTCACTTATGTATCATAGGGTCTCCTAATTATTAAATATTTTCTGACCCATATATATTAGATGATCATTTTATGTCAAAAAATATCCTAACACATTATTGGAAATTGTAACACATTGAAATATATTCCAACCAAATACGAAACATATATATGGTTACCACTATATACAATGACCATTAATTATTTGACATTATCAATATTCACATGAAAGAGGATAGTCATGTTAGGGGTAACCAATAAATGTCATACTATTAACTCTTATGTATCACTTGGTGGTTCTAATATATAAATGATTTTAAAATTTTTTATTACACTTATGTGTGAATTCAATTAAATATTATGAATCTAATAAATGGTAACTAATGGTATATATTGACATGAGGACCCTTATGTATTACATCATACACAATTAGGCATAAACTATATCCTTATTTAATATCCTTTACAGGGTGAAATTTATTTATAGAGATAATAAAAAATTAAAACCAATATACATATGGATATTCAATATGGTAATTTTTTTAATTTTATTTTATAATTATATTATATATTCATAGATAAACAATAGACTTTGATATATGCCAATTTTACCCGATGATTTGGAACCCATTATTCCATAAATTCCATAACATCTCCAAAATCATCCAAAAAATCTTCTAAGCTATAATTATATAACAAAAATACTTACATAATACATCCATCTATATAATTATATCCAATATAACATAATACACCCATTGAAAACATCTAAACATATCGAATGAAGATGTTATAATTGAAAAAAAATCTACCAAAAGAATATTTTTAATTAAAACCACTACAACAAGTCAAGATAAAGTATCAATAACCATAGAAATTATGGATCCCTAAATTTATTGGTAATTACAATAAAGGGGTTTAAATTATGTGGCTTACAATACAATGAACTATTTTATTAGTAAACATTTTTATGTTTTATCCAAATATCTTACACGAGGGTACAATCAAACCCTTACCTCCACAAAAAATATATATATAGACTCCAATTTCAATATGGTATATAGAAAAATCCAGATTACATATTCAAGACACATATATTAAATCCCCATTATTATATCAATAAATATTAAATTTTTATTTAGTCTTCTAATTAAGTTTGGGATTTTATCCTCATTCCCTCCAAATATGTTATCCATTATTGATATATTCTATATTTCCTCATATATATGTTCTAGATTTTAATAGAGACTTATAATCAAAGAACTACATTTGGAATGGTTCATTTATTTCTCGATACATTGGGATATCATGATCTCAAGACATAAATAAACATAAAATTCCACTTTTATATCACATCCCCAACTATATTTTCAAATCATACCATTATTTTATATTGGGAATTTTAATCCACAATTCCCTAGAGTATGATTTTACTTCACTCCCTAAACAATATTAGTATTTATTCTTAGAGTGATATGATATATTCAAATATATATATCCCTTATCATATAACTATCTATAGAATTTTATTATATTTTATTCCCTCAACCATATTATATTATTGGATCACCTATTCAGATCACATATTCAGTCATTATTAGAAACTATGATAAAAAATACCATTAAAAACATTGTATGCATGCTTGCTAATTATATATGATATTGATGTCAAAATAAAATTTTAAATATTATTCTGAAATATTTATTTTTTCCTTCATCCCACCAGATATTTTATTTTATGGTCCTAATGTTTAAATTTTTTTTTTCATTCATCGAATCTATTGAAGTGTAATTTTTTTGATCTAAAAACATTTTTTCACATTATTCCAATTTGATATGATATATATTATTCTTTATATATGATATATTATACATTATAATAAATTAATACCAATTTACATCAGTGATAAATTATCACTCGTCAATTAAATTTGATTATTCTTCAGTTGGAACATTATAAATATATTTTAATATCACTCATTCATATAAAACATCATTCTAGGATTATTTATTTAACATATATTATTTAATACCTCTGATACTCATCCAACCAATCTAATGAGACTCCTCTAATTTTGATAATGAAAATTTTTTAACATACCAATCCCACATAAATCTAATTTTATATATAACCATAATACAAGAAAATAAAAATATATCCCTATATGTATTTAGAAAAATTAAATTGGAATTTCCATTTATAAATAAATATTTTTGATCATTAGAATGTATATTTAATGTTATAGTTATTATGATGTCTCAAAATTAGTTTGAATAGTTCTTTAAATAATCCATATAAATTTTAATTAATATTCATAATATTATGATTTACATCACTCATCATCCATTTTCTCAATTATTTTATTTGTATTTTTGGTCATTTACCCGTCATGTTTTGAAAAATATACCACTATAATTCATTGGTTGTTCATGATTTAATTGTTTAAATTCAAATTGGGAAAATTGTGTTAAATAAAATAATATAGTATAAATAATCAATAACCATTTAACCAACCAGTATGACATAAAAATACATGAGGGGTTTTATCATGGTTTTATATTCTTGTACTACTCCAATTGAAATTGTGATGGTTCTGCATTTATTAATAGATATTAAACATCACATTTTTTCAAGTACCATTCCCATTAACAAGATTCACAAAAATCCATATATATTTTTAACTATTTTACACATTCAACATTAACATTAGTTTAATTATTCCTTTATGAATTAATATTCTATAAATTCAATTAATATGGATGTATTTCCTAAAAATTTTAACACCGATCATATAAAATATATATCGTTAAACTATGAAAATAAATATGTATAATTACTATGACTATAAGTATTTTTTAGATTATATAGTGATAATACTTTTACTAGATATTGGTTTTAAATTCCATGTATATTTATAATACATAATTCACAAAATAAGAAACTTCTTTGCTCTTCGTCAATTTATAATAATAATAAAATATAAAAATTTTAAAATATAAAAAACATCAATATCTAAACAATTTAGTTTATGTTGTATGATCCTAAAATATATAAACTCAATAAATGTGTGACATAGAGAACATGGCCTTTCTAAATCAAAAATTATTCCATCATTGGTTTCTGGTAATCGACAGTGGGTGGCATGTAAAAAGGTGTTTCTCTAATCAATATAATATATCTATTATTTTATGTATATGTTACTATATAAGGAAACATAAAATTATATAAATTTAAAATAATGATTGATAAATATTTTTAAAATAAAAATCCATAATTATAATCCTAGTAAAAACTATGTATCCGTCAACCATTATTTCCCTTTAATTGATAGGATAAAGTCAATGTGTGTTTGAAATTGACACAGATCAGGTATTGAACATCCTCCAACCCAAGATTATGTATGGTTATACTCAATAGTAGTATTTATATATAATAAAATTATTTTAATTTGTTTTCTAATCATATATTAAATAAAATTTTTTGTGAGGAATGAAAATTTATTTCCTATATATGAACTTAAAACAATTGTTGAGAATTAAATCATCTATAAAAAATGATCCATATTCGTTAATATACTATGTTATTCAAACCTCCATATCATAAAGTGGTGACATTGGTCTATGGTGACAAAAACTGAACGGTGTATTCATGTTTCTTATAGTATCCTATATTCATAAGACCTAATTAAAATGAACCCCTCCAGGTTTGTTTACCTAATATATCAAGAATCACCTATGGCGATGAAAACCATATTATTTATCTATAAATTAAATAACCATTCAAGAGATCATTCCTTAATGTATTATTGGATGATATAATCATTTAATCACTAACTTCTGTGTTTCAAATAATGACTTATTATAAGATATCATCATTACACTGTTATTCTGGATTCAATTACTTATAATCAATCAATCTTATTATTTCATGTAATAAAAATATATATTGAATATAATTTCCTAGGAAATATATATTTCTATAATGGATTCAAATGTATTATTAGAAAATCATTGTACACTATATGGAAATCTCAAAATCATTGTAAATTTTTCGGTGTGATTATGTAGAGATACCAATCATCAGATTTAGATCATCATCTTGGAGAAACATTTCCAACTGAGTCATGAAACCAATGTCTGTTGAATATTAAATGAATGTGTTAAAATATCAAATGTTCCATCCAGGTCTGATTTATTTTTGAACCATTATATTGTTCATTGGTTGGGGATTAATAAAAACATGAAATATTTTCTATAAAAATTAACAATTATTTTTCTTAATATTAAAAAAGTAAATTTATGTATACCCTAAAAGTATTCAAAATACATGAAAAACATTTAAAGGTACTTTTATGATCATCAGAATTATTATTCACTATGTCATCCAAATCAATCAAAATTTATTTCCAATCCATTAATGCAATGATGGTACCCTCATATATATAATAGTCCACTAATCTTATAAAATATTTAATTAAATTTTCAATAATTAATTTTAAGTATTTTTATGTTAATAATATTATAAATTTATCCCAAAAAACATATTTTATGTGAAAATCCAGTTTATAGGATGAAATAATTCAATATGAATTTATTTATTAGATCATGGTTCAAATTTTCTACCAAATTAAATATTTTTATCCAATTTGAATTTGGTTTCTTTTTATAATATGTGGATATTGGAGAGAATAAAATTATATAGCCTTGAAATAATTATGTTGTAAATAAATTTTAATTTCAAGGAATTTTTAACATATTCATCTAGAAGAATCTTATACAATCATAAAACTAAAATCAAACCCATCTATTAGAATATTATGATGTCATAAAATTATAATATTAAATTGTTATGAGACTCTTATATAGTTATATTAAATTATAATTACAGTTCACCAATATTTTATATTGTTGTGATTAATATACATGTTCTTAATTATATTAGTTCACTGTAGAATAAATTTTTACAATATATATTCATCATGTATAATTTTTCATGAAAAATTTGATTCTCGAGGAATGGTCATTTGTGGGACATAATATTTATAATAGGACTTTTGAAAAGGTATAAATGAAGATTATCTACAAATTTTTTACTCCAAATATGAATTCTAAAGTAGAATGGAACACACACATATATATATAAGAAATTTGAATCATAATCCTTTCAGTAAAATAAAAGTTTGATCTGATACAGAAATAGTGATATCCGTTTGATACACTATTTTCAACCCCCCAACGAACAACTTATAAAATAGTTTTCCCCCCAAAATACAATAATAAGATTATGGAAAAACAATTTCAAAAATATGTAATTGTTTTTAATATATTTGAAATATACTACCTTAACATAAAATTTGAACGATGTTAACCCCTTTTTTGAATTATTCTTTCTAGGACTTCGAACAATGGTATCCACATTCCTAAAAATATAACTGCACTAAACCTTCATGAACATATCATTGTGTTTCAATAACTAAACCCCCGAAACATAGAATAATTCAATAATTTATTTATGGTGAACACAATTTCATTAATTTCAAACATTCACCAAGGTCATACCATAATTATTTCCTCGGGTTCACTTCACTATCCACTAGAATTAAATAAATACATTAATAGGTACTCATGATTTCACTCTATAATTTGATACTAATAGGTTTTCATCCAAAATAATTGGGGTTTCAGAACACAATTAAACATATAGTTATTTGACAAGGGGGATTTCTACTATTCGGGACCAACTGATTTAACTATATCATCATGAATGTTATTCATCCAATTTTTATTTAACCTATAACGATTTTAATCATCATGTTTCCAACATTGTTTCTGATTAGTGATGTAACATCCGTATATGGGTTCCACACACTAATTCCCTGATCTAATTTACCAAATGACCTTATGTACACGACCCTATACAGTAGAGGATTCCGACTAGTAGTGAGGGTCTGTAAAGTAAATCATTAGGAAATTATACCCAGTTTTATCAGATTAAATAACCATTGTAATTAAATGAAAAACATTTAAAAAATCAATACGATAATTAATAAAATCATCTTTAAATTCTCATAGAATTAAATACTACATGAAATTGGAGTAGATTTAATGCTATACATATTTATGTGTTAGTGGTCTAATGTGAAACAAAAAAAATGAAGACATAAAAGACTCCCTAGAGGGCCCCAAACCACATCATTTTTTCATGACCATACTCCATCATATCATTATCAATCTAAACCGTGAACATTTCTTTAATCTATTTAGAAAAGCCAATGCCAATTCGGGTACTAATCATGGAGCCTATGAATGAAGTGAGTACCACACAGTAGGAACCACCAATAGAGTCTAAACCAATTCCATTAAAATAACATTTTCAAAAGTTGTATAATAATATAAATAAAAATGAATAATTTAAAACTAATCTAATTATAAAATTAATCTTTATATAACCACATAACTCAACTGTTCCCAAGGACTCCCATACCTCAATACTAGATACAGCTCATGCCATAGCCTGATGTGTTCTATGGAAATATCATATCTAAATTCCAACTTCCATTAATGATGATGCATGAGACATTCTATGGTGATATCATATCTAAATACCCACGTGCAAGCTTTTTATAGGCTAAATTATTCTATAGTGAGGCAAAATATCTGATTAATCTTGTTACCATTAATTTATTCTATAATTGTTTCCCACGTTACCAAGATGAAATTGTTATGTAAGATGACATGGTTACCACACTAACTTCTCAACAGAATTACAATGTTACCATTACAATTCTCATAAATATAATAATAACGTTACTATATCTAAATATCAACAGAATTACCATGTTAAAATTTATTTACTCATAATGATAATGACTATGTTCCCATTATTTCAAATTTAATTAAATGATCAATTAATTAATCCTTGTCAAATTCATTACTAATTAAAAACACAGTATATATCACAATTACACTTAACTAATTCAATAATTAATTATGTTTGTCAATGATATTAATTAATTCCACGTGTAAATAACTCATGTTGACATATTAAATATCACACAATTAATTATAAAATTATTATTCTGAAGGAAACAATTTATATATCATATAATTAATTCTACAATAAATATTCTCCATTAAATAAAAATAATATGTTGTAATTAATTTGGAAATTAATTATCCCCAAATATCTAAAATCATTATTCAATCAAATCCAAAAAAGTCTAAATTAATTAAATGACTGTATTATTTATTTGATCCTAGGAATTAATATTGTCATGAAACACTAGAAAATCTATAATTTCATTGACTTAAAAAACATCATGAATATATTATGGTAATTTTTGACCACCTGCCTTGATTCCTTGAAGAATGATTTTCGAATATAAATCCAAAAAATATGATACTCACAATGGATTTGATCTTGTGTTGGAGCTAAAACCATAAATCAATATTAATTTCATCATGATATAATGAATCTAAATATATATTTACAATCCTCGAAATATATATCCACAATCAGTTTTACATCTGATGATATAATAGAAAAATTGCACCAAAATGAATTAGATGGAGAAATTGGGATGAATAGAATGGCATCAGGATGAGATCAACTTATTAGGAGAGATGATGATGTTTGATCAAGGAATTAAATTATGATGAACATAGGTTGATAGTTCATGAAATCCATCTATAGAGCTCCCAAAATGTGATAGAACACCTATTCTAGAATGAGGTTGGATTTGGATTAATCAAGGGGTGTTGGAAAATTTAAAAATATTTTTTTTCGGGAAAATTATTTCTTTTGCATAGTGTCATGGGAAGGGTGCATATTATTTCAAAACCATGCACCAACCATGGACATGTTTTTTAGATGAGTATGGTAACACATAAGAGGGTGAAATGATTCCCAAACCATGGGTTGACTATAGGAATCCCCTATTACTTGGTTCACATGGTTAGGTGGACTGAGGTAAATAATTTTTCCTAACCAATATTCAACCGTGTAGAACCCTTCATTGTTTTAATTTTCATAATTTTTACCCAAGTGCACATGAATGTAAAACCAATCCAAACAATACACAAATATTGACAAAATATTAAGTAAAAATATCTGTGTAAGATCAACTAAATGTTAGGATATTACAATATTAAAAACATTTAACATATCATACATTAGTTTCACTCCAAATATACACTATGATTCTGAGAAAAAATTTTCAAGACACTTAATACCCATATTATATTCTCCTTCTCATGTATCCACTTGCATGAATCCATGTTCTTAAATATTTGAACTATTGGAATTGTCTTTCCTTGAATCACTTTTTAAATATGATCCACCAAATCCACACATTTCTCCCAATCCCCTAAAAATTCATCAACACTATCTCACAAAATATCATCAAGCTATTATAAGAAACTATCCGACATCCTATCTATTTTTCGGTGGAATGATATGATCAATATAACCTGCATTCCACGATATTTTAGCAACTCCTACTAGAAGCATGAGGCGAAACTTGAGTTGCATTATGAAACTATAGCCAACGGCACTCCTTGTGGATATAAATTTTCATAAATGTACAACACAATGAGCTTATCCACTATGAAACTCTCTCAAATAGAAAATAAATACATGACATTTTTTAGTTGATCCATAATATCCTAGATATTTTCAATATTACTATCAATCGTCAATGGAACCCCCAAAAAAATACATTTTTATGTCATGCCAAATCAATTTCAAAATGTGAAACAACTATGGTAACCCTCCAGGTCATTGTTGATCCTACTTCACAAGATGAAAGGAGACCCACCATGTCACAAACATCAAAATATCCATTCCCATTCATTGTCACAAAAAATATCATCATAGGCCAAAATATTTTTTGGTGATCCCTTTATGTACCACACACATTGATGCATGAACACACATTCATTAGTTCCTCTCTCATAATCATAGGTACAACAACTTGAGTCCTCCTCTAGATGATCTCATCCTCATATATCAAACAATATTTTGGAATCTCCCCTACATCAAGGATTCAGCTCAAGGTCATGTACTTTAGATATTCATACATATTGTATCTACTTCAGTTCAAATATTTAGACTCCATTGAGCCTGATATGAGTGTGATCTCCTCTAGACTCTAGAAAAACACAATGTAAATCTCAGTGAGGAAATTAATTATCTTCCACACAATAGTATAATCATGAAGTGTATAAGCCTATATTTTCATACACAAAGAATCAACCACACATTTTCCCTTCCCATGAATATATTATATATTAAAATTGATAGACTACATATAATATAACCATCTCCACTACTGGGGATTCAAATCAATCTGAGATAAGATGTACTAATAACGCTTATGATCTGTGAAAATTTTAATCCTTTAACCCAATATATATATCATGAAATTATAACACCCCAAGATTTCAAAGAACGTTATCTCTTCAATGTAATTCAATAACTTTCAATACACACAACACCAAGTTCAAGCGCACCACAACTTACCAAACTAGCCGTTAAAAAGAGGATATGAATAATATCTACTAAATTTGTAACTATATATAATCCTTATTATTTTAGAATTCATACTATTAGTTTCTTAGAAATAATGTACGAACTTATTTATTTTTTCAGAAAAAAAATTATTTTTCAAAAAATGCACTTTTACAGCCTTTTAATGGTGAACCCTTTTTGAATATAATATTTGAAAATTATATATATTCAATTTGAAAAAATAAGCATCTTCTTTAGAATCAGGACATAAGAATTTATTTTCAATAAGTTTTTGTTGTTTTTTTGATAACTTTCATATTTTGGTGAATAGTGAAAAATATTTTATTTTAACTGAAAACAACTTTTTTAATCAAAATAATTTATACTGATAAATTAAAAAATTTAATGGTTTTCAAGTATAAATAGATTATATTTTTACCATTTAATCCAATTCTGGTCATTTTATGTAATTGCACTTTGAGATTGTACATAAAGAAGTGTCATTCTTTTGATAGATATTGTTTCTTAAAAATACCCCTTTTGGTTTTGACAATGAGAATTAACTTTAAATAAATAAATGAATCTTATCTGTTTTTAATTTGGTAAAATAAACTTCATTTTAGGATTCGGAATATGAAAATTATCCTCATGTGAATTTTTTGTATTTTTCTGAAAATGTTCAATTTTTTATGAATAGTGAAAAAACATTGATTTATCGTTTAAAATTGAATTTTTATTTAATTAATTATTTATTTTATTTAAATTTATTTTAGGTCAAAATAGATACACAATAACTATATATGTTCAATTTAATTCATTGGAGTAAGTTTATAATAATTGTAGATATATAAATATTTTATTGAACTTTTCACCATCTTTTACCCACCTCCTAGAAGAATTTTCAAATTTACATAAAACATAAGTTTTCCACATCTTTGAGTTAAATTTCAAAAATCCAAGAGACACAGTTAATATCAAGGAGTAAAATTTTGTTCAATAATATTAAAATAATTTTTGGTGAATACTAACCTTTTACTATTATTTACCACGATTAAAAGTAAATAGGGAAATTAACAGTGCATATGATATTATTATTAACAGAACACATGTCCTAATTGTATTGGATAATTTTAATTAGACCAAAAACAACCCTAGGAATAAGATATTACCCTTTAGGTCCACATGGATTATATTAAAACATTTATTATTATTTTATTTAAAGAAGAGTTAAAAGAGATAAAATCAATGTTTAATAAATATACCATTTTTAATATAGGGTTATTCATAAGATAAATTCGACTATAAATATTCATTAGAAATATAAATCAATTTCAAACATAATGGTATTTTATTTATAATTTTTAGATATTGAATAATTAAATTTATTAATGACACAATGATGATGTAGTAATTTCCATATTAATGAAAGAATCAAATAAATTGTATTATAAATATTGTTGTAAATATAATTTCAATGTTTTTATCACATACACGAATTTTCTAGGTGAATATTACATTTTAGGATTGATTAAATTTATTTTTTTGAAGTAATCATGATTTTATTATTTTAACAAAAAACAAATACCAAATATTTTCAAAATTGACATAAAAATGTTTTAAAAATATATATAATATTATTGATTTATATAATGGCCCTAAAAATATATGGTTCAGCCAAAAAACTTATATAATAATATAGATGATATTAATTAACCAATTGGGGTTCTATTTCCAGTATATAATATGTTTGTTAACCATATAGTTTAAGAATACAAGAAGACACGATAAAAGTTAAATTATTTAACTTAGAGTTAATGAAAAATGATATGGTTAAAATGGTAACCTAAACTTGTCTAAAACCTATTGGTTGAGTCGATTTAGACCCATACCCACCCTATCCTAGAAATAAGTCTAATTGGAGCCATTATAAACCAAATATGAATTTATTATAAAATAATATTTTATGTTTTTCCAAAGGTTCCCCACACCCCTTTTATAAAATGGCACTTCTGGTTCTCTCAAATTCACACCTCAAATTCCATTTGGCTCAGAAAAACCCTGCACAAATATCCTAAAATATATCCTAAATTCATCCAAGAATAATTCATCTATTTATAATTCCATCATAAGGATCCCTTTTGATTAAATCAAAAGGAAGCACCCGAAGAAGAGGTAATGATTTCACCACCCTCTTTCAAATTCTCTTATACTTCCACTTACTATTTCTTTGTTAATTACATTATAATATAATAACTCCATTATCTTATTTATACTGTGATGTTATTATAAATATGGAACATCTATATTCATTATTATACCCATCTTTTGAATGATAATGTCACCATGTGTGCGTACGTACAACTTACCGTCTCCACGCCGTGGTGTAATTTGTTATTCAACACTATGTTATTTTGATGGATATAATGATGAGTAATAAGTATATAAAAAATGAAAATTAAATTCTAATGTCTCTGTAAAATTAATATACAATCCAATTCTACACCTTTAAGGAAATGATATTGTTAGTCATGCGTATGTATGGATTATCGTCTCCACGACACGATGAGATTCATTTCCACGTTCACCATTCATCGATGATTATAAAAATGTATATTACAAATAAGTATGTAATATATGAAAAAATAATTCTAATAGAGATAGATATATATATTTACATTCATATATCTTATTCACTTAGTTCTGATCAATAAAATATGCAAACAGAAACAGCGTTTATGCGTATGTGTGGACTACCGTCTCCATAAACTGTGTTTTTCATTTCATATATATGTCTATTATAAATATTTATATTCTAAATATATATGATATATAAATAATTTTTTATAATATGGATGTATATAAATCTTGTTTTAAGTGATACAATCAAGAGTAACAATGTAAAACACTTACGATAAGGAATGCGATTATTACCCGAAATATTAATTTAACTTGGAAATTATTAATAAATGAGTTGTATAAAGTCATAAATTAATCTTGTATGATATAATAAATATTAATACGGAATGTCATAACTTAATAACATACTATTATCTTCATACAATAGGTTAATCATACCCTTGACTAAAGGAAAGTTCAAGGTAAAAGTTATTTTAACAATCTCATTATTATCCGAGATTGTTCATGTGTAAGTATTTTCTAGGACATACTTATCATAGATACCCATATTTCATAAAAAAATTCAAATGGAATCTTTTAAGGCTTTATGAGAGGTTCTATTTAACTATATCATCATTTTAAATGTTTTAAAGATTTATCTTTCTAAACCCTTTTAATTAATTTCCATATTTTGAAAATGATTTTTAAGGATTTATTTATATGGACATTAATGTTTTCAAATGACAATTATGTTCAAAATTTTCAAATTGGTATGGGACACATTAATTCAAAAATCTCTTTTAAATTAATTCCTTTATATATGTGTGACTTTAAAATGATTTTACAAAAATGTTATTTCTCTCAAAAAGTTTTCCTCAAAATTTTCAACTATGTCACCATACATTATTAGATATTATTTTTGATTGAGGGTGATATATTATAATAAAATCTTCCATATAGTATTGAATAAGTTATGATATGTTTGACTATGGATGTTATATTTTTATACCATTCATGTTTTGTAGTTAATGTATTGACATTTCATATGGTAGTTTTAATACAAATGTTTATGTTATATTTCAACCCTGTCATATAAAGATTGTATTGGACATAGTAAGTGACGGTTGGAGCCCAATATAGCTTCTTGATGCATCGATATGTCTCATGAGACAATTATAAGTGGAATTGGATGAGGCCATTCCCAATTTGATATATGATTATGGCTGAGGCATTAATCATTTTTAGACTTCTTTGCCAAGACCTTGACAAAATGTTTCAGAATGTCTAGCATTTTACATTCCCTCCTTATGAAAATAATATTGATGATTCATCTGGTTATTTGACTAGTTCAATAACCATGACTCTGTTTTATTATGGAGTTATTTACTCAGCTCATATTTCTACCATAAAGTGTTCATTTTTATTTTTTGTAAAGGCATGTCTTTTCAATTATTCACTATGAATATTTTTTAAGTTATCCTCTGCTAAATTATTTCCCATATTGATAATATGATCTCATCCCTTTCTTATTTTTTAATTTTCTAAGGATCCCAAGAAGGGTTTTATTATTGAAATACAGTGTTAAGCTAAGGGAACAATGTTGTTTTCAAAGGATAATTTTTTTATGTTAGAATGTTTAATGTTACGTTCATGTATGTAATCTATTTTCCAAGACTTATAAACTGATCGGTCTTCCTGGAATTGATTCATTGTAATCATGCCAATGTATTAAAATAATGCACCGACTCTGGGAATCTAGGGTCGGGGCGTTACAGTTGGTATCATAGGATGTTTAGAAATAACTTTGGAAACTAGATTTATATAAACTCTAATTATAACACATAGCCCTAAGATATAATTTGAGGATTATTATTAAAAAGTGCCCTAGAATTTTGGTAATATAGATATTTTATGAGTTTTCCAAGAAAATACATCCCAGTCTGGATACGAGAAGGTAGAGGCGGCTCTGGCACAAATTTACCAAGGGGTAAAACCCAAAAACACCACTTTGAGCTAGACTCGAATGGGAACAGGTGCACGACAGCGGGCCTTGATGCACTCTTGGTTACGATACTCCAATTGGATATGCTTAGGAAAATTCTTGTTTTCTTTACAAACCACTATAAAGTGTTCATGAGTATATATCTCCTCAATGAATTTCTTTTTTGAGATTATGGATTATGTCCATAAACTATTCAATTTACGTTAGGAATTTAACATTTTTGGGTTTATGAATTGTGATTCATAAACTGACATAGTGTATGTCATTGTTTTGAAACTGCGCCCAGTATAAGGATTGAGAACTCCATCAATACCTATGATCCAAAGAGTAAGAAGGATAATATCTTTCATAGTATTAAGCCAACAATTATAAGGGAAATAGTAAACCTTGTATTCTCAACATATGAAGAAATAATATCTTTTGTTAATAAGATAAGTAAATAATTCTCTGAATCCTATGGATTTGAAAGGAAGCAAGAGACGAAAAGGATGGAAAAGTGAGATATGGATAAATGTAAAAGGGAAAATAAGGATTTTATAATATGCGATAAATAGGGAATGAATCACATTGGAGAATGTTTGAAGGGAATTAGTGTTTGTTATATGTGTGGAGAAAAAGGACACCAAGTACCTGATTGCATGGGTAAGAAAAAGTTTTCAAATGTAAAATGTTTCATCTGCAATGCATTGAGACACTACACGAATCAATGACTCATTAATAGGAGTATACCGAAATTGATGTTATTGTATAATAATCATGTTATGATACTACCTCAGATGAAGAGGAATGACGATTTCTCTTATGTTGTTATTATATAATTATTTTATTTGAGTGTTGTATCAATAGTATATTGGTTACATGAATTATGGAGGTAAATAAGGATTGTACTGCAGTACTCTTTTTCTGAGGATTTGAGATTATATGGTTTTAAAAAAATTGACGTAATTGTAAGAAAGACTTTTTTGAAAATACATGGATGAAGGAAATGAAATCCTTAATATGGTCTTGATAATGAGGTAGTAATTTTGGAATAATAGATGGTTGATTTTGGTAATTCAGGATGTTGTGTTGTTGTAAAATATTCCATGGTGAAGGCGTTCACATGTTATTAACTGGAAAAAACAATCCTTATTATGTTTAACATCCTTATAAATTTTGGACCGAGTGTTTGGATATGAGTATTATGGATAATTATAAAGGCTGGAATAGATTAAATTTTAAATTGGATTCTATTGTTAAGGTTATTTTTGGATTTCCATAAAAAGGACAAACCGGAGGTCGAGATGCAACCCGTCGTGACTGGCAATGCTGCGAGACTTGAACCCGAAACCGAATGGAGACAAGGGTGTATCACCTATCACTTACCCACATGATGTCCTGGATTGAATAATATAGTTTTTTAAAGGGTCTGGTAGATGAATTATAAATTCATTTTTTGGAACCCTAATCAAATAGGATAAATGGAATATATTTTTTAAGTTCAATTATCTATTCGAGTGAAAGATGAGTTTGTGGTAGAAATTAGATTAAGGATGAAAATCTACTTTTCAATTATATATATATATATATTCCTCTTTTTTTAAGGAAAAATTAATTATTAAACTTTAGGGAAGGGATTTTAAAACCAAAAATGTGTTATCCAAATACCTTACATTTTGTAGAACCGATTGTATTTTAAATCTTGATAGATTGGTGGAATTGAGGCCAAAAATTCTACAATATTTTGTGATTGATGAGATCAATCAATCCATATAAATATTCACATTTTTCCTTCAATTATGCATCTCTAATTCCTACCAATTTTATCCTAATCGAGATCATAATTTGGTGGTGACTTTTTCAATTTCCGATGTGGGTTTTCCCACAAAGGTATTTTCTATTTTAAAACTTTTATTTTCAAAGAAAAATTTCAAATTGTGACGACGCAATTTATTGAACGAGTGAAGAATGTAACACCCCAAGATTTCAAAGTACATTAATTCTTCAAAGTAATTCAATAACATTCACTACATGCAACACCGAGTTCAAGTGCACCACAACTTACCAAACTAGCCGTTAAAAAGCGGTTATGAATATTATCAACTAAATTTGGAACTATATATAATCCTTATAATATTATAATCCATATTATGATATTCTTAGACATAATGTAATAACTAATTTATTTTTTTCAGATATAAGAAGTATTTTAAAAAAAATGCACATTTACATCCTTTTAATGGTGAACCAATTTTAAATCCAATATTTGAAACATTTATATATTAAATTTGACAAAATGAACTTCTTCTATAAATTCTAGACATATGAATTTAGTTTTAATAAATTTTTGGTGTTTTCTGACAACATTCATATTAGGGTGAATAGTGAAAAATATAATATTTTAACTGAAAACAAATTTTTTTATCAAAATAATTTATTGTGTTAAATTATAAATTTTAAAATTTTGAAAATATAAATAGATTATATTTTTACCATTTAATCCAATTCTGATCATTTAAAGTCATTTAACTTTGAGATTGGACATAATGAAGTGTCAATTTTTTGATAGATATTGTTTCCTAAAAATACACCTTTTGGGTTTGACAACGGGAATTAATTTTAATTTAATAAATTCATCTTCTATGTTTTGAATTTAGTAAAATAGAATTCATTTTTGGATTTGGAATACTGAAATTAGACGAGGGTGAATTTTTGGTATTTTTCTGAAAACGTTCAATGTTTGATGAATAGTGAAAAAACACTATGTTATAGTTTAAAACTGATTTTTTAGTTAAACAATTATTTATTATTTTAAATTTATTTTAGTTCAAAATATATACATAATACATATATAAGTTCAATTTAATTAATCAGTGTGTGTTTATAATTATTTTAGATATATAAAAATTTTATTGAACTTTTTATAGTCTTTTACCCACCTCCTAGTAGAATTTGAAAATGTACATAAAACATAATATTACCACTACTATGAGTTGAATTTCTAAATTTGAGATTCATGGTTAATATCAAGGAGTAAAATGTGGTTTAATAAGAAAATTTTTTTTTTGGTAAATATCAACATTTCACTTTAATTTACCACAGTTAAAAGAAAATAGGGCAACTAAGTGTAAAAATGATATTATTATTACCATAAAACATGTACTAATTGTATTGGATAAGTCTAATTCTACAAATAACAACCTTATGAATAAAATATGACCCTTTAGGTCCACTTGGATTAGATGAAGACATTTATTATTATTTTATTTAATGAAGAGTTAAAAGAGTTAAAATCAATGTTTAATAACTAAACCATTTTTAATATAGGGTTATACATAAGATAAATTCGACTATAAATATTAATTAGAAACATAAAAAGATTTCCTACATAATTTTATTTTATTTATAATTTTTTAAGGTTATATAATCGAATATATTATTGACACAATGATGATGCAGTAATTACCTTATTAATGAAATAATCAAATAAATGGTATTATACATGTTAAAATAAATATAATTTTAAAATATTTATCACATCCATGAATTTTCTAGAAGAATTTGACATGTCAGGATTGATTAAATATTTTTTTGAAGTAAACATTCTTTTATTATTTTAACAAAAACCAAATACCAAATACTGTCAAAATTTATATAAAATAGTTTTTAAAACAAATATTATATTATTAATTGATATAATGGTCCTAAAAATCAATGGATCGGCAAAAATACTTATATAATAATATATCAGACATTAATTAACCAATTGGGGTTCAATTGGAAGTATATAGTAAGTTTATTAAACATATAGTGTAAGAATACAAGAAGATATGGTAAAAGTAAAATTATTTAACTTAGAGTTAAATCTACATGATAAAGTTAAAATGTTAAACTAAACTTGTCTAAAACCTATTGGTTGAGTATATTTAGACCCATAACCACCCTATACTCTAAATAAGTCACTTGGGAGCCATTATAAACCGAATATGTATTTATTATAAAATAATATTTTATGTTTTTCCAAAGGGGCCCCTCACCCCTCTTTTAAAAGGGAACTTACCCTTCTCTCAAATTCAAACCTCCAAAGCCATTTGGATCGGCCAACCCCGGCCCAAATATCCTTACAACTAACCTAAATTCATCCTAGAGGCATTAAATTGGTCAGAAATCCAACCTAAGGAGACCTTTTGATCAAATTAAAAGGAAGAACCCGAGGAAGAGGTAATGATTTCACCACCCTATTTCTAGTTCTCTTATTCTTCCATGTACTCTTTCATTATTATTTCCATTATAAAATAATAAATCCAGTATCATATATATACTATGATGTTATTATAAATATAGAAATCTATATTCATTATTCTACCCATCTTATGAATGATAATGTCACCATGCGTGTGTACGTACGACTTACCGTCTCCACACAGTGGTGTAATTTGTTATTCAACACTATGTTATTTGAATGGATATAATGATGAGTAATATGTATATAAATAATTAAAATAACATTATAACATATCATTAAAATTAATATACCATCTAATCCACACCTTTATTTAAATGATATTGTCTCTCGTGCGTACGTACGGATTACCGTCTCCACGACGCGATGAGATTCATTTCCACGTTCACCATTCATCAATGATTATAAAAATATATATTACAAATAAGTATGTAATATATGAATTTATAATGCTACTAGATATATATATATATATATATATATTTACTTTCATATATCTTATTCACTTAGTTCCGTTCAATACGATATGAAAACAGAAATATCATTTATGCGTACGTGTGGACTACTGTCTCTATAAATGGTGTTTTTAATTTCACATATATGTCTATTATACATATTTATATTATAAATATATATTATATATAAATCATGTTTTATATTCTGGAATTATTTAAATATTTTTCTAGGTGATACAATCAAGAGTAACAAGTTAAAACACGTACGATAAAGAAAGCGATTATTACCCGAAATATTAATTTAACATGAAAATTATTATTAAATGGGTAGTACAAAGTCATAAATGAAACATGAATGATATCATAAATATTAATATGGTTCTGTTATAATTTAATAACATAGTAATATCTCCATACAGGAGGATAAAGGTATCGTCGACTAAAAGAAAATGCAAGGTAAGTGTTATTTCCTCAATCTCATTATTTTTCAAGATTGTTTGTGTGTAAGTATTTTCTGGACATACTTATCATAGATACCCATATTTTATAAAAATGTTTTCAAAAGGAATCTTATAAGGTTTTATGAAAGGTTATATTTAACTAGATCATCATTTTAAATGTTTTTATGATTTATCTTTTTAAAACCTTTTAATTAATGACCATATTTTCAAAACTATTTTTAAGGATTTATTTATATGGACAAGAATGTTTTGAAATGATAATTCTTTTCAAAAGTTTAAAAGTAGTATGGGACAATTTTATACAAAAATATATTTTAAATTACTTACGTTATAAATGTGTGTCTTTTAAACGATTTTACATAAATGTTATTTCTCTCAAAATGTTTTACTAATCATTTTCAACAATGTCAGCATCCTTTACTAGATATTATTTTTGTTTTAGGTGGATTTATTATAATACAATCATCCATAATGTATTGAATGAGATATGATATGTCTGAATGTGGATGTTCTATTTTTATACCATTCATGGTTTATGGTTAATGTATTGACATTTCGTATGGTAGTTTTAATATGAATGTTTATGTAATATTTCAACCTTTTCATATGAGGAATGTACTGGACATAGTATGTGACAGGTGAAGCCCGCTATAGCTCCTCGAAGGATTGGTAGGTCTCATTAGACAATTAGACGTGGAATTGGCTGAGGCTTTCTCCACTTTGATATATGGTTTTGGATGAGGCCTTAATAATTTTTAGATATCTTGGATGTGGCCTTGAGAAAATGTTTCAGAATTTCTGGAATTATACATTCTATCATTATGAAAATAATATTGACGGTTCATGTGGTTATTCGACTAGTAGAATATCCATGACTTTGTTTTATTATGGAATTATTTACATAGCTCATATTTTTGACATAATCTATTCATGTTTATTATTGGTAAAGGCATGTCTTTTCAATTATTCACTATGAATATTGTTTATGTTATCTTCCGCTAAATTATATCCTATATTGAGAATCTGATCTCACCCCTTTCTTATGTTTTAATTTTCCCAGGATCCCAAGATGTGTTTTATGTTTGAGATGTTGGGTTAAGCTAAGGGTACAATGGTGTTCTCAAAGGATTATTATTATTATTTGTTTTTTAGAAAGTTTAATGTAATGTCCATGTATGTAATCTATTTTCCAAGGCTACTAAACTGATCAGTCTTTTAAGACATGATTCCTTGTAATCATGCCAATGTATTAATATAATGAACCGACTCTGGGAATCTTCAGTGGAGGTGTTACATAAACACATTAATGTATAAACCCAAACTTCTAATTCGATTTTATTCATAGGGGAGTTCCATTCATGTTGACTCAAATAACAAGACCCATAAACCAAAACTGTATCTTTTTGTGTCAACACTAATCTTATTTTGATTCTACAAGAATCAAAAAACATCATACACTCCTTACTAGACAATGTAGGATCATGATGGGTGTTGATTTCAGATTCTTTTTCAAAGCCTACAAGGCCTTCTTAAATTCTTATATCATGTAAAGCTCAGTCCCTATTTCGATCAAGCTAAATAACGGTGCATCCATATTGGAAAAGTATTTGATTAATCTCCTATAATGTTAATCTAATATAAGAAATAATCAAATATAAATAACATTCTTGGGATGCTCCCAAGATACCACTAACTGAACCCTTTCAGATTCCCCTACCACACCTTCATTCATGATTATTTGCCTCTATAACTGTACCTGGTTCATCCAAAAATAGCACATTGTTAGCTTATGATATATATGATTCTATTTCAGTGTACTAAAAAATATGTTAGGATATAGGGAATGATAATCATGGGTCATTGAGTTCACTAAGATGTCATAAATGAATGAAAAGAAACAATCCAGGTATGAATGTCATAATTTCTCATCAATCCCATAAACAATGATGATATGTTCGTTAACACAAACAGAAATAAGATGAATTCATATAGGCCACATCTACTTCTTAATATGTCGCTCATTGAATTAGAAGTCCAAAATATTATATGATTGTAACGTCTTTGTTTCGAGTGCCACCAAATGGTTCCCCATACCCAATTGGTCACTTGGGCATAAGCACATTCCCCTGAACTCCTGATGATACTGACTACAATTGAGGGACATGAGTGTGATAGTGGTTAAAATATACACTCATTTGCATATAATGCACTATGGAATAATAAATAATAAATAGCAGTGAAATAAAAATACCATACCAAAAGCAAATAACATAAGAATGAAAGTATATAACAACTGGAGAACATATATAAATTATTCATTACACATATGTCTAGGAAAGAAGCTAAAGAAGAAAATATATAAGTAATACAACTAAACCAATGTAAAAAAAGATATTAGGAAAAAACTAATAGCATCTTAAGCCACTGGTTAGTCCTATACTCTCGAGCACAATCTAGGATATCATGTACCTATGGGAAAATGTATCTTTCCCTTACCCACAATTGAAAACATAAAATCAGTCTGGTTAAAAAAACATGACCCAAACAAGGTGGGAGTTGAATCGCAGTAGAAAGAGACAACAAGATCTATGCCTAACTTTCAATGAGTATATATACAAGGTAATAATGGAAATGCAAAAAATAATTAGTAGTAAAAAAACTAAACAATCCTACTATTTTCATTTTCATTCATTGTCATTTAATGATCATAATTTTATTATGTATTCAAAACGGTATCTTAAAAAACTACCTAACAGGACTGAATCCATACTTATTCTTTGGCATGGAAGACGCATCATAATAATTGAATATTTATGATAACTCTCTGGGTATCTAACACTGTCTATCTCCTATAGCACTGTAATGTAATAAAGGCAAATATTCTCTGAAGAATCCCTCACCATCAATTCCAACTACGATATTTTCACAATAACTACATACTCTCTAGAAAAGGACTAAACATGAATTCCCAATGTGGTCTCATAATGTAAAATATAAATACTCTGAGGGGGATCTCACCTTCAATCCCATATGTGGTCTCATAGCGTGAAATATAACAGACACTGTAAGGAAGCACTCATCATCAATACTCTAGGTGGTCTAATTAGACCAGTTTCTCAAAAATATTTGCAATTAAATCATGTATATATCTTGTCAAGAATACCAAGGTAATCTCAACAACTACATGAATAAAAAAAATTCTAATTTACATCATAAGAATTTGAAAAGTTGCAAAAGGAAATAACTTAGATCCAATAAAGTAAGGCATGGAATCAAGGGCTGTGTCCTAGAAAACCTAGATCAAATGGCCCTAAACCATCATGCAAGGAAACACACAAATGGGGTGTTCCATTAAAATTATTTTTCACATAATACTATAACAACAAATACTTAATACAACATTCAATCTAATGAAGATAAAATATGGTTAAATATCCCTAAACCAAAATACCCGAAACATGGTTAATCAACACAGTGGCACATAAAACTCAAATACAACCAACAAAAGCCAACTAACCACATAAATCGATGTCGTACGATGATCACTCTTGAATTTTGGCCCTTTAATCGTCAGAAAATTTCATAGATATATAAAAATATCAAACCATTCTACAATTGAATAATTCTAGAGAGAGAAGAAATGAAGATGATATGCTCTATCAGAAGGAAGGACTAACTGGTGGGATTCCAATTCACCTACTGGAAATTGAATTTGACATTGCATGGGAAAATGGTGTTTTAGAAAAGAATCATTAATCTCGATTTCCCATGGATGGACCAAGGCTACAAGTAGAAGAATCTAGAGATTATATGAATCCTCGGTCCATTTAATCAAATAGAAGAAAAATTACACAACATGTTCTTTTAATGTAGACGTCATGTATATGCGTCAACTATCCCCTACTTTAGGTGGTCTCCATGTCCCCTCACATGGCCTTGTTTTAGTGATTACATGCCCAAGACACATTTGTATGTGGTTATAGTGTAAACGACCTATACTCTTATGTGCATGATGTGTACATATAAAATGTCTAAAATATAAAAATTTTCTCCAAAAAACCCGAAAATAAGATCCATACCTGAAAAAAGAACTGTGTTTTTAAAATCTTCTACTGATAAAGTTATTCATCCCTGAATTTCAATAAAATGGTTCTGCAGAAGAATCATTGAATAGCTTCAGCCACTACGATCACACATTAGTCTTCCTCTACCATGCCTCGTCCTGTACTCAGTTGTGCTGTCACAATACCCCTACCAGAGGAACAAACCTAACATGGAGAACCATCATGCTCCGATCACCAATATAGAAAGGATTCTCCACGAACAATACATCCACCTCCAAATCAATCTCATCTGGTTAAAAAACCTAGGACAGATCTGAGAAGTAACACCGTAGCCACAAAACATGGAATCTACCCTGCATAGTCTAGTACCTCTGAGGTAATTGAAACCGATAGGCATCCTCCCTAACTTTCTCCAGAAACAAAAATATTCTGACATATCCTAGTTAATGCATCCCCTAACACTTAATAATTCTATTTACCAACCATACTGTGACACTGATGAATCCCTGATCTCCAAACATGTACTCGGGAGGTCATCTTTGTGGATCAGAATAAGATTTCTGTCGTGAATGTGCAGTAGCCATCATTTTCCAAATCAACTCCACTTGCTCTGTGATTTCCTAGACTAGATTAGGTCCAAGAATAGATGCCTCTATTTCTTCCATCCAACATATAGGTGATCAGCATGGCCAACCAAACAAATCCTCATAAGGATCTATCTCAATAGTTCCCTAAAAACTATTATTGTATAAAAACATCACCAGAGGTATGTGATTCTCCCATGAACCTTTAAAAT
Source organism: Viscum album (assembly GCA_963277665.1). Classification (NCBI taxonomy): domain Eukaryota; kingdom Viridiplantae; phylum Streptophyta; class Magnoliopsida; order Santalales; family Viscaceae; genus Viscum; species Viscum album. The sequence goes on along the minus strand of OY728121.1, from coordinate 1,570,337,751 downwards.
CTATGACGCATGCTTGAAGCATGTCCCCTAGAACATGAATGATTCACTCAGACTAGCCATATATCAAGTGATGGTATGTTGTACTCAGAAGTAATTTTGTAGCCTAGGCCCTCTATTGTCCTATCCAAATATAAGATGTAAACCAAACTTCTCTTTCTGAATCGATAGAGCACAAAACCCATGAAACATTACAATCTCTCAGATGTACAACCTTCCCTGATCATCATCATCAGAGGTATACATGAATGGTAAAATGTTTGTAACCATTGGGTGTCTATCAATGACAACTTAAACTGCATCATTCTCCCAAGGTGACCTCGGTAACCCTGTCACTAAATCCCTCACAACGTCATACCACATCCACTCTGGAATGGGTAACTGTTATATATGCCTTGTTGGTCAATGATTCTAAACCTTCTCATGCTGATAAGTGGAAAGTATCATCACAAAACTAGAAATATCCATCATTATATCATGCATCAAATTCTTATAGTGAGAATCTCGATACATCGTTTTGACACCTTGATGAACTGCACCAACTAAGGAATGAATATATCGCAAAAGCTCATCGCGTATATCTACAGACACCCATACCCATCCATGGATGTGCATGATGTTATTCTTTATTAAAATATATCCCAGAGTAGGGTCCTCTCCTAATACACTCTCCCATAGTACAAGGCCTTCAAATTCCGATAGATGCCTCATTAGATCCCGATCTAGTAGAGTAGAGGTAATAGCTACAGATGAATGAAATGTCTTCCCTTGTCTATCTTGCACCTCAAATTTCATCTCAGTGAACATAGACATAAGTTTTCACTAACTTTTGGCCTCATGAACTACCTAGATCTGAGTCCTCCTTCTCAACTCATTGACCACTACACTACATTTCTTAGTAGTACAAGTAAGCTCAATGTAAAATTACAGAAGGTAGTTAACCCATCTTCGCTGTCTCAAATTCAAATCACAATATGTAATGATATACATGAGACTTCAAAGGTCATTGTACCCCAATAAAATCTCTCACTTCAAATAATGTCTCCAATAGCGTAAAGCATGAGAAAATAAAACTAAATTGAGATCGTGTGTCGGGTAATTCCACTCATGTGGCCACAACTGTCGAGACTTGTACCCAAAGACTCCTTTATACTACATAATCACTTCACCCAGCCCGATAACTGATGCATCATAGTAAATATTACAACTCTTTCTAGGCTCTAGGGAGATTAGTATCTTTACTAAAGTCAACAACCCTTCCATATTCTGAAAGGATAAATATTACGAATCTATCCACAAGTACTTCACACCCTTCTTAATCTTGCCTATCAGTGGCACTCTAAGCAAGAAAAGTCATTTATAACACACATGTTGTAACCATCCATCCCTAGAAAACATTATACCTCTAATAAATTCTTCATATCCTCCGAATAAACTACTTCACCCACATTCATTGAGTCCTTAGATACTCGTACCTCTGAGATAACGCGATGAAAGAATTCAATATCATCTGCCCGATTGTGATATATCGAGAGTCTAACATATAAATGATTATCTCTAATTGTATTAAAAATGTTATAAAGAAGGATTTCATGTTCATGTCGACTGTGATATTGCACAAAGTTATCATCAACTTAAACCACTAAAATGGATTTGAAATAAGGTTGGAACACTCGGTTCATCAGTTCAATGAAACTACCAGTGCATTTGTGAGACCTAATGACATAACCACATACTCATATAGATCATACGTGCTCTAAAAGGATTTAATTGGTTTATATGATGGTCTAACATGAAACTGATTATAAACGAGTCTGAATCCATTCTTCATGAACACTCATGATCCTAGAAGCTTATCAATGTGATCCAAAATCCTTTGTAAGGGATATATGTTCTTGACCGTCAACCGTTTCAGCTTCAGATAATCCACACAAATTATAAATTTAACATCCTCCTTATTCGCAAAAAAGTCATGTGATCCCCAAGGAGATGTACTAGGTCGGACGAAACCATTTTCATGTAACTTCTCCAACCGCTTCATGAGATCCAATAACTCTAATTTAGCCATCCTATAAGGAGGAAGGGACATGAGTGATTCCCCTAGTACAAGATCAATAGATAATTATTCCTCTCGCTCCAGAGGAAATCCTGAAAATTCATATGAAAAAACATCTGTAAAATGATTGACCACTAGAGGAAATTTATTTTGTGAATCCCACGGTCATCATGATAAAGACTAGAAATCTGGGTTATAACACTTAGAAACCCATGATGCTCGGGTCCATATCTTCTAGCCAATACATCCCATTCATCCATATGTACAATCATACTACCATATATTGACGTGAAACTTGCCCTACAGTGATAGAAATTGACAATATCCTTGATGGGAGCTAACCCATCGATTCTGAGAAAGACATCGTATCCCACCATCTATAAGACAAAAAGGTCCAACAGGAAGTGACACCCACCAAACTAAAGAGGGAACCCCTTGAACTGATGTACGCTATCAATTATAGTCCCCAAAAGAGTTTCCATCAACAAGATATCAGCAAATGTAAAGATATAGAGCTCATGGATCTCTACAATAGGAAAAAATATAACTCTATTGGAATCCCTTGTTACGAAAATAGTAGAAGCTAAAAATGAGTCAACCAAAATAATACCTATAATCATAGAAGGTCTTGGAACCTTCTCCTCCATGATCTGCTCCATTGCAAAATGCTAACCTATATCGTGGCCCTGTGAATCTATCTGAGATCCATGACATGATCTTGAATACGGTTGTAAAAAACCCTATTTTTATCCACTACAGCCACGACCAAAACCTCGACCTAATCAGTTTGAATAACAGAATCCCACAGACAGATTCAGAACCGATGGTCCTCCTCTAGTATGAGTAGTCAAAACAAATCCTCCCTCACTAGCATCTTGAAGGAGGGAATTGCAGAAACACTGAAGATGCCACTTCCTACAGTAATATCTGCACTCAACAAGGTCTCTTTGGAAATAAGGTTTCTTTTGTACGCCGTTCCCACACATGTAACACACCACCAGGATGCCTGATGGAAAATCCTACCAACACGGATCTCATTCGTAGAGTCCATATAGAAAATCCTACTATCATTAAGAATAGTACTAACTCTGGATACTGAACCGCCCTAGCCCACACCTCCAGAATCCCTTAGGTTGTGGTCGGTGATCATCACATGTTTGATGATAAAAGATATGGAAGTTAACCTAACGATGATCACCTAATATTGGATAAAATTCCTAAGACCATCCTGTGAATTAATAGCCAGAAATAAATCCTCACTCCCCAGAATGGGAGTGATGGGCTTCATCTTTGTGAATCGAGAAGAATTCTCCCTGACTGAGAGATTACCCTACTCAAAACTCTTGAACTCTCAGGTTTGGTCGACCATCATGGACTTTCAGTAGAAGTAGTCACAATACAATACTGAAACACATCCCAAGACATAGCTTGATTTCATCCCACCTATGATATCACATCCCACCATCCCTTTGGGGGAATCACGTAGCATGTACATAGAAAACTTCACACTCCTCTCTAGAGGTTTCTCCAGATTCACGAAGATAGACAACATGGAGTCTAACCTTGATTCGTCTGCCTAAGCTCCTTCATCCCCTGAGAATGTGGGAGGTTACTGCTACTAAAAACCCTCATCAATTATTCCACACATGGGGTAGGTTGTTTTGATCCCTCGAAGGTCTACATCATCCTTATGAAGCCTTCTCGGTACTGTGGATCAACAAATGTATATGGAATGACGACTGGTGCCATGAACAGAACGACAATAGCGTCTACTCATAGTCCTTGGTCTACAATATATAGTGTCCCATAACTGCCCCGAATGTGGAATACAACCGGAAGAAGTCTCAATGGAATGACTCTACAAGGCCAAGCGCACACCTCAGTCATGATTACCAAGGACTAAAACTTCTAATTGCTTGAAATGTCCATTATAAAAAAACAAACACATTTTAAAAAACATGGGTACACTGCAAGTATAACCCATATATGGAATGTTCCATTAGGTTATTAACATGGGCATGTACCTCTGCCTACCCTAGTCATGTAAAACCGACACACACGGTGTGTTCTCCATGAGACATGGTGCTTACTTGAATAATTCACACTTCCAATGTTTCTCTACACGGCTAAAAACATAGTGGGAGACGTGGTCGACTTTGAATGACATGTATGAATAGGATACGACGTGTATAACCTATGTTTCATCGACCCGCATTATTACACACAATGTAGGAGACACAGTCAACCATACACATCATGTATGAATGGGAGATGATGTGTAAATTCTATGTTTCAACCACCTGTATCATTAGTCACGCAATCAGACACATGTTATCTACAACACGACATGTCATACTAGTACACGAAATTTTCCATAAAAAATTTCCCGACCCCGTGTATTGGCCAACATAGGCCGTCACACATTCAAATGAATCACGATCTATATGTTGTACACAACGTGTACTAAAAAAACCTGAATAGAAGGATACGTGGAATGTATTTATGAACACAAACCGTGTATTCTGCGATTTTATAGATAGTATGCCATAAAAACTACTAAAGATCACCAAAAAATGAAAAAAAGAATTGATGTTCCAAATTCCAATATGCGGGGGCCAATAATCTCTGCAAATATAAGCTTTTCATCATATTCATGTTATATAAGAACAAAATTCAGTCAACGCTCCATATGATCTATTATATTATGATCTATGTGGGCCCATAACATTTAATGGACCAATGTATGACACCCATTAAAATTAACCATTACGTTTTCCAATTACCATATAAATATAGCAGGTTGTAAACCCTGGAATTTGTCACAACAACATGAATTTCTAGCACTAAATCTATCACAACACCATGAAATCAGTAAATCATCCTAGATGTCATGAAACAATACATGACATGTGAACTCTAGAAAGTGCCTACATGATGCATGCGAAAGAATTCCATCATCTTATCTGGTAGAAACATAAATAGAACCTCAATGATATAACTCATAATAGCACAAATCATGTGAATCACCCATGTTGTAATCAAATAAAATGTAACAATAGAAAAACCATAAAATTTGAATAATCTAGGTAAATTGACTTTTCCTTGTACACGAGTTATATACTCCAAGGAACAACATATTACCAACCACCTATTTCTTCCTTTCCCGGCCAATTGGATCCAAAAAATAAGAGAATGAATAAAAGAACAACCCTCTAATACCACTTTGTAATGTCCTGGTTCTAGGTGCCGCCGAAAGGTTCACCATACCATGTTGGATAAATGACCTCTTGCACATTTCCCCAAATGCTAGAGGCTACCGACTAGCAGCAATGGGCTTCTATGTGATACTGGAGAAAGTATTCACTCATTGGAAGATCATGCACATCTATGTAAAAAATAGTAAATAGTAGTGGATGAAATATACCATACCACAAGTGATATTTGAAAGACAGATATTAAATAAAAAATAGGCCACATATATAAATGATTCATCTCATATATGTCTTGTAATGAATCCAAACCAGACAATATGATGTAAATATAGCTAAATCAATATTCAAAGAACACATGAAAACTCCTGCAGCATCGCAAGCCAACGATAATCCTATGCTTTCCATCTCCAACCAGTCAATCATTTACCTATGAAAGAAGGGTGCCTTCCCTTATTTACACTTGAAACCATAAAATTTTTATCGGTAAAATAACATGACCCAAATAGGGTATGGCATGAATCCTTGTAACAAAACACCCCAAGTTTTATTCCTAACTGAAAGTTTGTATTTATAGAAGGTAATAAGTGAAATGAAAAAAATGAACTACAAGTTCAAAAAAGTAAACAATCTTATAGTATCCATTTATAATCATTATAATTTAATGTTCAACATTTAATCAAGAAAGCATCACAAAAGGTATCTCAGAATAAGACCTACTTGGACTAAATCCAAGATTATGCTATGTATTGGAAGATGCATCCCAATCATTCAATATTTATATTCACCCTATGGGTAGCTAACACAGTCTACCCCCTCAGGCCATGTAATGCAATAAAGGAATAGATGGTCTTATAGAGCCCTCACCGTCAACTCCCTATATGGTCTTTCAACAATAACATTAGACTATCTAGGGATGCAATCAACATCAACTTCCCCATGTGGTCTCATAATATAAACATTATGAAAATTGAGGGATCCCAATCTGTCAATCTCCATTATGTTATAATATCTTGAAATATAACAGACACTATGAGGAATTACTCAATGTCAATTCCCCCTATGTTCCAACTACATTAGGCTCTCAGAACCCTGTTCAATTCAATTGTGCATATACGATATCCGGAAAACCAATGTAACATCAACTACTACATGGTTAAACAACTAAAATGAATATTTAAAGCATTTAACAATGATAAAACTGTAACCATTTCTTTCATATCATGCAAAGCAAGGAAACAAGGTCGCCCTCACAGACAACCTTGACCAAACATCCCAAAACATTCCAACAAGGAATAACACCTATTTGGTGTTACATAAATAAAGAAATTTTACATAAAATACAACATAAAACTCTTCATCCAGCATCCAATCTAATGTATAGAATACTGGGATTAATTTCTTTAATTTGAAATATCAGAAACATGGTTAATCGTTACTTCGGTATATAAAACTAAATGACAACCAACATAAGGCAAAAAAACCTACCTCGACATTGTATGATGATCACTCAAGAACATTGTCCCTTAAATCATCCTAGAATTTATTATATCTACAAAAAACTCAAAACATTCATCCTCGAGTAACTTGAGAGATAGAAGAAATAAATAGGAGATATTCTATAAAAGGATGGTCTTCCTGTTGGGATTCCAACACACCTTCCAGAGATCGAATGAGGACATGCATGGATACAAGGTGGCTTAGAGAAGTATCAACTCTCTCAATCATTCATGGATGAACCTAGGCCTGATGAATATGAATTTTTAGGTTTGATGTGACACCGATCTGTTTAATCAAATAAAAGAAAATGTACTTGTCGTGTTCATTTAAAGTTCATGACTTGTGCATGCCTCTCTCATCCCCTAAATTAAGCGGTCTCTAGGTCACCTCCCTCGACAATGTGTTGGTTGTTACACACCCAATACACATCAATACATCATAACATGGTACAAGAATTTTACTTATAAAATTTCCAAAATCTATTCATTTTATAAAAAACAACTAAAAACATGATCCATAACTGAAAAGATGATCCGAGATCTTACAATTATGATACACTGATCAAACTTCTATCTTATTGAAAATTCATGCTCCTCTCAATTGATTGAATTGATCTTCAATACATGGATGTGAATACTAATTCTTAATTAGTGTGTTGTTGAACTTTAGGCAACCAAGACATTAGTCAAAACACCTGAATTCCTTCATTTAAAAGAAAATAGGTTATCAAAAAGGTGACATTATGGGAGGGTTAAATCCTCTATCTACTATATAATCTAATTAATTATTCATCCCTTGAAGCTCTATCAGTTCCATTTTGCTTAGAGGAATAAATAATGGCACAACACCCAACGTGATATCCATGTTTAATTCAACATCAGTCTATAGTGGATTCCCCGAGATTTCATTAGCAATGTAATCCTGAAATAGTTACACTACTGATGAAAAGAAAATATTACCTTACACATTCATCATATAGAAAAATTCTAGAATCCATGGCTGTGGGTTGTTCTAATTACAGAGTAACTTTCCCTACTCGACCATCCTGGTTATTAGACTCCCTATGTTGAATGTAATTTTCACCCTTAGATGATGTAAATGTCGCTCTTCAATAATAACTATCAATGGGGGCTCATTATGCCACCAGATAGTCCATAACCATAATTAGATCAAATCCTTACTTATAAACGAAATAGAGATCCAATAGAAAACTATAATTCTAGATCTCAAGAGAACATCATTTTCACTAATAGATGACTTTAGGTCCTATTCACAGTGGTGTGTCTATAGTAATTACACTACTCACAAACTCCACCACCAAGAATAGAAAATTCACAGGGATAGAATATATAAAATAATTCGAAGCACACATATCAAATATGGAACAAGAAAATATAGAAACAACAAGAATAATATCAATCACTATCAATGGATTAACCTCAACATCCAAAAGTGTATTCCCCACTGCATGCAACTGTACTCCCTATCTCCCTTGGGATTCTGTCTGACTGCCCTATGTATAATCACTCTACTGATATGGTCTTTAATTCTAAAAAGATCTTCAATATATAACTCTAACACGCCATACAATAGAAAACCATCTATCGATATGATATGTTTGAGAATACCCCCTTCCCACACTCTAACTCATTCTAGCTACAACATCACCAAATCTATGAATATAACTGGTAGAATATTTTTTTCTATCCCATCATTCAATTAGTAATATAATCTACTACTGTTCGAGGATAATGTCAATGATAGTGTACCAAACATCCATATTGATGATCGATCTCTCTGGTAATGTCTTGTCAAACTGGGATTTTCCCCCTGGGAACCACATTTTCCACTCCCCTTATCAAATATCTCATTACATCCCATCCTATAGTTAGAATTCAAACCTCCTGATCGTCAAGTAGCTAAAATTGTTCTTCCACGGGAATCCTCATTTTGTTTCCCCTCAGCTATGTGATCTTGATCCACCACTTCAGCTAACATATTTAATCAATTGATAATAACATGGATCAAAATCTCACATAAAAGTTCATCATGAGAATGTATCATTACTGGTATGTAATATACATTAATTGATAGAGAAACGTGGTAAATGTCTGTAATGAAACCATCATAGTATATCATGTAAATTCTCCTCTATGTTAGCCGCATAAACCCTGCTACTATATCATGACTCATCATATTTGGGTAGAAATTCTCCAAGAACCTATCCAACAAGTCCTTCAACAACATATCATTTATATGTCTCATCCATTCCTATCATTGCATCGTTAATCCTTCTAGAATATTAAAAGAAAACATTTCCCCCTCCACATCAGTAGGAGTCTCCGTATTGTCATGTATCATCTCATTGGAATCAACAGACAATTATGTCCCCTCTTATCTACCCTCTATAGTAAATGTTGGAGGGTGTTGAAATTGGAACACTCTCGTTATGTAAGACATTATTTTAAAAACCCACATGGGTTCACATTACATGAATTCCATGATGGATGAAAAGTTCTCTAATAACTTATCCCCTACATCTATACCTACCACTATTGGTGCCTCGGGTTTTTTCATTAGAGGATCAATCCTTAATATACCCCCCCACTAATCCTCTCAAAAAGAATCATCTTGGAGTCATATTCACTAAAATTACAAACACCCAAAATATTACAAGGATTAATAACATTTACATGGTTACATAAGAGGTAACACACATTAAGACACAAAAAGACATTCTAAAAAATCCCATCACATTGTCACCACAAAGGTACTAATTGGAAACTCAGAATAATAAATGAAGGAAATACAATATCAATCAGAAGAGGACAACATGCCATGTTAATGAGAGTGAAATGTGTATAATATTGTACTGAAAAAATAATACAAAGATAATATGAAGATATTAATAAACCATATATGGTTCACTCATCCATTCTCTATCCGCACATTATCCATCAATCCTAGGTCCTTTTCATGTAACATTTCTAGAAGAAAAGGTTATTTTTTTTACTGATTAGGTATCCCATGTAGGGTGTGAGTTTTACTCAGTAGGACACCCCATAATTTTCTAAAACAATTATAATATAATAATAAATTATTCACATGTATAAAAAAAATAAATTAAAATTGTCAATTAAATATTTATCACAGTATACAATTTATAATTATTTGACCAATTAACTTTGTGGTTCCCATGGAAACCTGTATATCAATAGTAGCTTTGACTCAGGACGTAGCATTAAGCGCTCCTTGGTAATATCATATATCAATATATTCTTTTACTCATTTTGTCACTTTATGTATTCAAAGGTAATATTATAAATCAATACCTGATTCAGCTAATGTCGGAACCTAAAAAATTCTCATTTGAGGCTAAATCATGATGTACTATTATTACCAATATTTAAATATATAATTTTTTTACTAAGATACCAAGATTATATTTTTATTTAATAAGACCATGTTATTATAATTTATCCTTAATATAATGAGAATTTTGGCATTCAACTACTCACAAGTATAATGACCATGTTACTATTTCTACTACTTAGTAGAATGACCATGTTACAATATTGATACTCATATGTACAATGACCATGTTTGAATTTTTAATTCCAAATATAAAACGAACATGTTCCCATTGTTTAAAAAATAATTAATTCATCAATTAAATAATCACCACCAAATTCATTACTAATTAATCAATTATTTTATCAACTATTTAACCTAAATCAATTCCCCAAATAATTATGTATGTCAATGCTCCTAATTAGTTCCCTAATTAATTAACTCAAGTCAACCATTTAAATATCACATAATTTTTTATATAATTTTTTGTCTCATAGAGTCTATTTCAATAAAACCCAATTACTTATATATTTAATTAACTCAATTAAATAACCCTAAAATTTAATAATTATTTTTAAAATTAATTATCCCAAAATCCCATAATTCAATAATAATTCATATCTCCCCAATACCAAATTATTAAATTTACAATAATTGAAAATTCATCTTATGAAATCCAATTTATCTGAATACCTAGAATATATAATGTCGTATGCACATAATAAATATTCCCGATTATGGGATTTGAGTTTTAGACCACCTTCCTTGATTAATTGATGAATAATTATCCAACAGTTATCCCAAAAATATAATCATCACATCAATGTATATTTGGTATTATATAAAAACACTATATCTTGATTAATCATATCCAGTTCTCATGAATCAAGATCTAGATCTACAAGCCTAGATCTTTATATACTCCAATAGGGTTGCATCAAAAGAAACAATTGACAACTTCCATAAAAAATATATTGATAATAGGAAATGAAGACAAAAATGAAGGCATAGATATGATATCCACTCATCGATAGAGGATACAATCTTCGATCTGGGCTATGGATTGTGAATAAAGTTATTCGAGAGGGATTAAAATCCATATGTAGACATCCAAAAACATGAAATACTACCTACTGTTTAATCGGGTTCAACATGGGTTTAATTTGGGGGTTCATAACATGATTAATATTTTTTTATGGATAAATTTACTCCCTTTCATGGTTTAGTAGGAAGTGGTGTATAGTTTTCCCAATCCATATGCCAACAGTGAATCAGTTGTTTTTATGGGTGTATGGTTACTTCAATGAGGGAAAATGGATTCCCAAACCATGAACTGACCATATGTATCCCCTATTTCTGTGTTTTTTCAGTCAGAATGGTTGAGGAACATAATATTTCATAACTGTGCCCCATCCATATAGATCTCATCTTTCATCAATTTATCTCATTTTCCACCCAAAAAAACCAAAAAATAAAAACAAAACAAAAACGTTATCAAATATAGAATAATTATTACTTGTAATCAAATCTCATTATACTATAGTAGAGTTCATAATCATACATATGATCAATAAAAAAATAGTCTTCCTTAAGTCACGTATTTTTCATGTTGAACATTATATTCAATATTTTTTCCATTCTTATTGGGGTAGATATCAAAAAAATAGAATAATTTACCTAATGGGAACATATCATTGTTTAATATACAATCTTGAAGATCTAATTATAAATAATTCCCACAAAACACCAATATAAGGTACCTTATATCATGAATTACATCCATCATTAATTTAATTCTATTAGAAATAATACATTATGCATGTCTATAAATTCAATGTCATTAATCTGGGATCTATGACATTAATAGTAACATCATCCATCAATTCAACATGTCTATATAAAAGTATGATGTTCATTTCTAAAAATTTTTATATTGTGAATATTTTTATTTCATTTAAAAGGAAATGTTGGAATCCCTTCTGATGCAATGAATTCAAATTATCTATCAACTTATACCTACATAGATGTTTAAAAATTCAAGAATTCATAGATCTACATATTTAAAAAATAACTAAATTAAAATATTTACAGATATAAAGAAGACAACCAACAAAAAACTATCATAACATCATGGATTTAATCCGACACTTTTAAACAATGGTAAAATTGGTTGTTTTTGGGATGTATTCCTTAAATAAGTCCTTAATATATAAGATATTAAAATAATAACTACAAATATATCTATTTAGATTATTCAACATACCATCCTATCATTTGAATAATTTTTTTCTCTTGCTATGTATAATCATAGGCTTCCAACATTTTGAATCTAGGGACGAGACTAGAAAAATGTATTACATAATAATGTAAATAAAAAATATATATCATTATAGTTAATGTAAGTCAAAAGGAATTGTATTATAATTCAAATATTATGTGGACTCACAATGATGATGATTTTATTATTTTAGTATCAAAGAGGTCTCTATCATCAATACATTTCAATTAAGAATACAGGTAAATTTATTGTTGTCTATTTTTTAAAATTTAAATTAATTTTATCAAATAAAAAACTATCTTTAGAATAGTATTTTTTTAATTGATAACATAACTATATAAAAAAAATATTGAAGAATAATTTTATTTATAATCATTTAAATCAAATAAATTACTTGTTTTAAACACCCATCCACTCAACACAATGTCTAAAATAGTTAGTCCTATAAATTGGAAATGAGTAAATGCTACTGGCCATAATGAATAATGAATTTGATTACAATTATTATAAATAACATTCAAAAGTTGTAGTGGCTATAAAAACATATGATAGTGTATGTAAAAACCAATAACAATCTCCGAGAAAACAAAATGGTCTTCTAGAAGTAGGAAAATAAGTAAATTTTTTATATTTAAGAAAAGTAATTTTTTTCCAAAACATCCCAAACCCCAACACTTCTATCAAAAAAATAAGTTTTTGATTCAAATTACAAAATTTTATTCAAAATTATAATTACCATAACCATAAAAATATTGAAAATTAATAATTATGTATCTCCATGATCATTATGATATATTTATTTTTTAAAACATTATCCTCATTGAAATCATGCATTACACACAATCAAGGGACTAAATAAACTATAGTATGGTATACCATAGTTAACATGAGATTAAATTTGTTGATATGAGTATTAATGAATATAATATAAATAATATATTTTTTAAAAATGAATAATATAAATTCATGGGTTATAATACTATTATTAATGAAATATATATTTAATTTGAATGTAAATGGGTTTTCTAGAAAAATATTTTTGACCATGAAATGTGTTTTTATCATAATTAATAAAAAATTTATATATTTTTGAATTATTTATATGATTTATATATTATATTCATAACAATATTTTATAATTGATAAAACATTTTTTATTTATATGATAAGAAAAAATGTATTATTCTTACTACTATACTTCTCAAAAATAGGATTTATCAAATTATTTATAGATATTTCAAATGAATTTTTATCAATGAATGAAAATTTTTCTGAAAAAAATCATTTTTGAAAAATTTATATCATCATTATCATATATTGATTTATTTTGAATTATCTATAAATATTACATTTTCAATGAATTGTAAAAATAACTTTTGTTTTTGGAAATTTCATTTAATAATTTCAGAAATGTTTATAATATTGAGTTTTTAAAATAAAATAAAATACAACTACAATAGTTATGATTAAAACCAATTTACAAGGGGTACACTAAATAGAAAATGTTTTGAATTTAAAAAAAATTATATTTACTATTTTTATTTTATATTTTGACCATATGTTATCTATGGATCTAGTTGTTTTAATTTTTAATATATTATATATGTGTAAAACATGGATATATTTTATTATTTTAAAAAATTAAAATTATATTATCTCCTAACTTTTAAAAGAACACCCCTAGAGAATCAAATTCCTATCCAAATACCAACATTACACTCCATAAAAACAACATTATATTATATATTTCACTTTAATCATATTTATGAATAATTGAGAAATAATACTAATGGGGTTGTCCTATAAATAGTTATCTCTTATAAACTGACATTTTCATTTTATTTCATTATCTAACAACTCCAAATTTTAAAAAACAATGATAAAAAAATTAAAAAAATATTTCATATACTATGATGTCCTTATGATTGTGGAGTAACCACAATCCACCCATCATCCATCAATTGATATATGAAGCAACTTATCACTAGTGCGGTGGACTACAACCTTGTGAAAAAATATAATTAAATTATTATCACATCCCCTAATTGAAATATATAATTATATATTGAAAGTATATATATATATATATTATATTTATCACATAATTAATCTACTGATATAAGAATGTAACTTCTACATTATATGCTTCCAATCTATTATAAATTGATAACAAATCTCAATCATATGTTTGGACTACCACCACCAAATATTGATGTAATATTTTTCCCTTATTATATTGACATGGATTTTAGTAATAAAATATTAAAGAAACATATATTATATATATTATATAATAATTATTCGTTAATGGGGATATATTAATTACCTTACAATATATTCCATTATTAAAAAAATTGAATCAATGTTCACACCTATGTACGACTTAACGTCTCAAGGAATGGTGTAATTAATTTTTCAAAATAACATTTATAGATTAATTTGAATACATAAATTGTGAATAAACCTTATTTTTTTATCCCAGATGAAAAAAAGAGGATGTTATATCATAGATAAGGTTTTTAAAAAGGATTTATGAATAAATAGGAGGAAAATGGTTATAATAAAATTATATATGGCATGATATATAATATTATGTTTTTATAATATATTTATATGAAATTAATATTTTCTATAAATGTTTTTCAAAAATTTATAAATAATATTGGACTTATGGTTTGTGAGTATTACATAATATCGTCGTCCTTTGTTTTTTTATTGTTCCTATTACCCCCATGGAAATAATTATAAATTTTTAACCTTAAATAATATTATTTACCCCCCATTGGTTATTACAATTAATTAAATTTTTTTGTTTCACTTTCATCCATTTAATAACTCACATGATAGATATAAAATTGTAAAGGGAAATCAACATTATTTCTCTCTTCAGTCAAAAATATTTTTTCTGAAACACCAATATTGTCTAAAAAACTAATATTAATATTAATATAACATTTTAGAAATAAATTTCAATCCATGGTTAAAATTTTAAAAAAAAATGGATGAATCATTTAGTCATTCTGTGAAAGAGGCTCTGTAATAATTTTTATCAAAATGTGTAAGTAAAAATTGCATTAACACAATTGAAATGAAGGAAATATTCTACCCCCATGACTTTTTATTTCATCGAAGAATCTTGTACAAAATTACAGGATAAATTTAAATTAATATTATTATCCTAATATTCTATATATTTTTTGTTTTTAAATGTTAATTTTATTATAAAAACTACATTTTACTCAATAGTTTTTATTATGAAATTTTTATGGTTTTAAAATTCATTAATTAAAAATACTTTTTTTACATATACTCCACTAGGGATTTGATTTATTAATACCATAAAAATTAATTCTTAATATAGTTTATGACCAGTTTGACTTGAGATATATAATTTTTATACCACTCTCTATTTTTCATGAAATGATTTGTAATGTTTTTTAATGATGATGTTATTAACGAATGATATTCCAGTTTTAAAATATGATTTTCCATGTGGATTATGATTATAACTTATCATAAGAGGAATGATTTACACTTATCTTGGGATTAAAAGTTTCTACTATACACCCTCAATACATCATTAGGTCTCATGTGACTATCTAAATTAGGTGTTTTAATTTCGAATTTCCTAATTATGTATGATGACTTTTCATGATGATTTTTTTTATATTTATGATCTCTGAATTTATTCATTCTATCATTATGATATTATGTATTTATTTATATGTGATTATATTATCAGTTATTTTATACATGGATATCTTTTATACTCATATTATTTTTTATATATAAATATTTAATTTAGACCTTTTCCATACATTGTATTCTCCATTCACAATTTATTGATATAAAGGAATTTTTTTTAGTTATTTAAGTTATCATAATCATTATAGCTTATATATTCAGTATAGAATCCACATACACATAGTATTTTTGAGATTCTGAGTTCACCCCTTTTATATTTTTCTTTCCTAGAGGATTCTGGGAAAGTATAATGATTGATATTCTGGACTTTGGTTAATGGAATAATGATATACTAAAAATATTCTATGTTTTATTTTATGTTTTAAAATTCAATGTTATATTCATGAATGTATCCTATTTTACCATACTAATAAAATATTATGGTTGTTTCTATTAAACTCCTTGAATATAGTTCCACAATAATTTTTTAAACATAGACTCTATCATTATTGGTGATGTGTCTATATTTCTGGTATTGGAGGATTATTAGTAAAAACCATGGGAACTATATTTCAAAAAACATAGATTATATAACATAACACAACATCTCCCATTTATGAAATTTTATCTTTATGATAACATCTTAATGTTTTGGTAAGATAGTGAATTTTTTATATTCCAAGATATCCATTCACATCTAGAGAAAATAAGTGGATATTGGTATAATAAAGATAAACATATGGTTTACAAATCAAAATAGGGAACATTACTCTTTGAATAGATCATCACATACTTCATGACAATTGGCCTTGCTAAAATATTTCATTAACATATAAATAAGATATTATTGTCCTATTAAATATTATTCCTATCATTATGTTTTATTTCAAAATATTATTATGATTTTATAACATTCCCAATGAAATAATTTTTATGACATGAATATTTTCTATGGATAAATGTTTCAATTAGTGTAAATTGTTTCAATAGATTTGAAATAATATATTATGTTTCATAATGACATGCTCTAATTTGAGGTATTAAATTATTTTAAAATATATCTAAGATAATAGAATTTAAAACATATTAGATAATTTATTATCCCTATGTATTATAATTCTTGGAATCATATTAAAGATATAGTTCAATCTATAAGTGAAGCTGATAAATGTAAAAAAATATTTTGTTAGCTTACTAAGGTTATGTCTAATAACCTCACTTGTATGGATGATCTTACAATTCTAAAAGGAAGTGAAAAAAATGATAGATTGTTTAATGTATATGAATCCAAAATAATATAATAGGACTAAAAATACCTTTTCAGTTGGTCAAAGGTTATGTTTATTCGGTATGATATTTTGATGGAGCCTGATATTTTGTGAAATTATTTTCATTTCAAATCAATTTAATAATTTAGATATTTTACATTACATGAATCAATGAGTGTTTGAAACATTACATAGGAAAAAAAATTTGGATTGTGTTATACACAATACTATGTATTTATTTCATTATATAAATCATTAGGATTGGATTTTTTTACACCTAATACTGTGTTTATCTTGATTTTCATTGAACACGATGTTTAAGTAGAACCTAACATAACATTGAAATATTATTATCTAATTTAATAGTTATCAAAAAGAAATTGTAAATGTTTTTATGACAATTATTAACTAATATTTTAATAAATGTTAGAAAAATTTATATAAGTTGAGTCTTTGGTGACCAATTAATTTGAAATAAACATACAGACCATTTAAATTATGAAATTTTATTTTGGGGAAACTATTTTTTGACATACAAACACATTTTACTAGTAATAGTATGTGTCTTCTTAGTCTATTACATTATGTGTCTTGGTGGTTTAATGTGTTTGGGGGAGGCTTAGAAGTACTTTGGAGAGGTTTGGTTTCTAAAGTTTAGGAAAAGGGGGATTTCATACTCTGTAACTGTATTATAAGATGTGAAACATAGTTTCATGGATTTTCCATGATGGATTTATGATGTGGAATCTTTTACACTGTGTGATGTGTGTATTCATGGGGTGTAAATAATTAGGGTGTGAAAAAAAATCTAAAGGATAATGGTTTTCCAGTAGAATTTGACCATTAGGGATTACATTATGTGAATCATCATTACATGTCATGTAATGCACAACTTCTGTAACATTTTAAACATTTTTCCAGTCATTCAAATTATCATATCGTAATCCAGAATTAATTTCACTCAAAAAAAATTTATTTGATGACCCATATCAAGTATTTTTATGGTTCATTAACCAATGATTAAATTGTAGATTATATCCTTTGATATGTTGTCATCTAACATCGATTTATGGTTTGTTAATCCTTATTTCTTGCAGTTTATACCAGGATTACAAATTGTTTCCTCTATTTATTCTTTCCAGGTAATCTTGTATGTTCTTCATTACTCATTATATGACTTTTTTCAGTTTTTATTGGTGTGGTAGTACCGTTGTATCCTAGCGTGGATATGGATCTAGTGTGATGGGTAATTAGATGATTATTATGTTATATATTTCCATACATATAACATTGAAACATTTTTTGTTTTTATTTTCCTTTGTTTTCATTTATTGTGTATCATGTAGAAGGTATATACTCTTCTTTTCCTTTGGATCATAGTTACAGCACACTAATCAATGATTAGAACAATGTAGTTGTCTTGAATGCGTATATGGATCTTATGTACATGTTTTTATTACTCGGATATTATTGTGATGTTGTGAAATATATATTTGAAAAATATTATTGAAAATCATTATCATTGGTAGTAATTTCATGCTCACAAAAAAATATTCATGATTGTTGGTTCATGTTCAGCATTTTTATATTGAAAAAGATTCTCTAGGATTTCCCAGTTTCAAGGAAAACATATGAATTAAAAATTGTAATTTAACAAGGCTTTCCTTTTTAAATCATGATTTTTGTAATACATTAGTATATGGTGTGATGTGTTGTGTGGGATGGTATGGTTTTGTTTGTAGGGTAGATGGAATGTCAAGTGGCCATGATTTGACATGTTGATAAGGTATGGTTTCTACTGTAGAATAGTTTGGGTAGCTTGGTGGATGAAATTGTAGACAATACAACCTCCTTATCATATTATTGACGTTTAGGATGAGTGGTAGATTTAGGTTCTAATAGATGAGATGTTTTGTGAAGCGGGGCAACGATTGATTTGTGTTGTGATGTGTTGTTGTGTTAATTTTAATGTGTTGTTCACTACTTGAAAATGAGGCTTTATCAATTGAGATATAGCCACATTTTTTCAAAACAATCGCAATAGTAATCTCTACCAAGGTTATAACTATGATTATATATAAAATTTTCTCTATATGGTATATTATCGAAGGCTATAGACAGAGTTTTTCTGAGCAACTAAAATTGAGGTTTTTTGTTCGATGATATTTCTACGGTTCTATAAAACCATTCCCATTGAGTGTTTCTACGAGGGATATAGCGTCGGGATTTTTTTAAACCTTGTCTATGGGATCTTTTTTCAATACCTATATCCATTTTTGTAAAAAATGAAATGAATATAGTGTTTTACCCATGGTTATTACCAAAATATGAGTAAAAAAATTGACATAGAGATTTTTTACAGGGTATATAACAATGATTTGGGTAAAACTATGGATATTGTGTTTTTAAGGGTTGTTACAACGATTTTATTAAACGGTTTCTACTATGTATTTAAATTTTCTATAGCCACGGTTCCTCAAAACTGTGACTATAGGTCTCCCTCCGTTGTGTGGTAAAAACATAACATAGAAAAAATAGAAGTATGTTCTATATTAAATGTTTTTATACTATAACCATGGTTTTGAATAATACATATAACAATATATATATACACCCAAAGGCGTATGGACTGTTTTTTTATGTTGGAAGGTTGTTATGAACAAAAGGGGCCTAAAGACCCTAATAGGGGGGGGGGTGAATCTAGGTATGGATATTCTATTCAAAAATTCTACCGTCCCCAATAGATCCTGACCTCAATTGTAACGCCCCGACCCTAGATACCCAAAGTCGGTGCATTATTACATAACATTGGCATGATCACAAAGGATCAAGTCTCAAAAGACCGATTAGTTTAGTAGTCTTGGAAACACTATATATATATTCATAAGTCTTACATTACATCATAAGGTTAAAAAAATAAAACAACATCTTGTATTCATATCCCCTCATACTATCCTTGTAGGTCATTCATAAATTACTTCTTCTTATCCTAGGAAAAATAAAAAACTAAAAGGGGTGAGCTCAGATGCCCAGTAAGGATAACAATAAAGCATAAGCTTTCATAGATAATCATAAAAACTTAAAGCAATTTATAATTAAAACAAAAGCCTTTTAAACATGAACTTCAGCATAATATAGCAAAGATAAAATGAAATAATGACATTTACATATTCACATGGATATTCTACTAGTAGAAAAATCACATGAAATATCAATAAACACTTTCATAGTGATGGAATGCATAATTCCATACTATCATAACCACATAGCAAAGCCTCGTGCCAAGACTACAAATAAGATTTTGTCAAGGCCTTATGCCAAGACACTATTTTGTCTCATGAGACCTACTGATGCATCGATGAGCTATAGGGGGCTCCACCTGTCACATATTAAGTCCAATGCAATCCCATATGATAAGTTTAAACATAATATAAACATTTGTATTAAAACTAGCATACGAAATGTCAATACATTCACCATAAACCATGAATGGTATAAAAAATAGCACATCCACAGTCAAACATATCACAGAACCTTTAATACAATATATAAGTTTTGTATCATAATAAATCAACTTCAAATAAGCGTAAAATCCATAAAAATATGTTGACATAGATGAAAATAATCATCAAAACTATTTGAGAGAAATATCACCCTTTTTCTTGAAATCATTTAAAAGTCACACTATTTGTCAAGAAGCCATTTAAAAATAGATTTTTGAATCAAAGTGTCCCATACCACTTTGAAACTTTTTAAAAGGAGTTTTAATTTTAAAACTTTAATGTCAATATAAATAAATCATTGAATCGATTTTTAAAACATGGACATTAATGAGAAATATTTAGATGAATAAGTAATTAAAACATTTAAAAATGGTATTTTAGTTATAGATTATAACCAAAAGAGAGACACTTGAATACAAATAATTGAGGTAATCAAAACTTTGTAATATCATGAGAATAAAGGGACTCATGATATACAATGTCAAAGTATATTATATACACCACATAAAAGTTATTTGGTGTATAACAACAAAGATGTCTCAATGAAATTTAAGTGCAGATGAAATATCTCATAAGGGCCATATCATTAGGTTAAGGATAAATCAACGACATAGTTATGTGTGACAAATATAAATACACTAAAATTGATTTGATATTCAGTGTAAAACAATCAAAAGATATTCACACATAATCTTGTAAAAACAACACCAATGAATTGGATGTTTCACTCAACAAATGGAGAATGAGTTAAAATTACTGTTATCAAATTCATATCGATGACTTGAGAAATTATCAATGGAGTGATTATGTGTAACAAAATTATATCCACAAAAAAGGGGAGTGGAAATTATGACATAAGAAAATGAATAGTTATTCCACACATAATCTCAGAGTAAAATAATCAATGAAATTTACGTAAAGCTGTATAAATGGAAATTTAAATTTTGAATTCCCTTATCGATTAGGTAACATACAAAACATTCTCCCATGAAATAATGATCATACAATGAAGATGTAAATACCCATAAATTAATGTATATTACACAATGAATACAATCATGGGTAGTACACATACACCACATGCAATAATTAAGTGGTGAACAATGGAATTCTCACGAAATTACGAGTGAGTTAAGAAACCCCTTACATTGTACTTTTTCAATGATTGACGGTAATTTAACCTACTATATAATGGTGAAATAATTGTTATTGAATTATAAAAGAGTCATTTACATTAATATGATATCATCTATGATCTTTTAACATTTATTTGTTAATAATAATATCTTAGTATTATCGTTATTTCGGGTGTTAACTTACTCATTTTACTTTATATTCTTTGTTATGTAAGCCATGTTTTATGGATAGGTTGTTTTTTATTCATATGCAGAATTATATCATGTCCTTAAACATTATTTTTAAATCATCAAATTATAATTGGACTTAAATGGATACGATGGAGAATGAATCTCATCGCTTCTGTGGAGACGGTAGTCCATACGTACGCACGAGCGACAATATCATTATTTTGATGATAAAATTATATATAATTGGATGGTATATCATATATACAGAATAATTATCATGTTATTTTTATTATTTACTTGAACTACACATCATTATTACACCCATCCAAATAATAATTTATTGAATAACAATTACACCACGACGTGGGGACGGTAAGTCATACGTACGCATGTATGGTGACATGTCATTCAATGGATGGATAGAATACTGAATATGGTTTTACTATATTTATAATAACATAACATTATATATAAGATACTAGAGTTATTATTTTAGAATGAAAATAACAAAGAAAGAAAAAGTGGAATAAGAAATTAACTTGAAAGAGGATGGTGAAAACATTACCTCTTCTTCGGGTTCTTCCTTTTGATTTGATCAAAAGGACTCCTTGGAATGGCTTTCTGACTATGTTAAGGCCTCTAGGATGAAGTGAGGGAAGTATAGAGAATATTTGGGTCGGGTTTGGCCGAACCAAAAGGCATTAATGGTGTGAATTAATGAGAAGGGGGAGTTCCCTTTTATAAGAGTGGTGAGGGGCACCTTTGGAAAAGATAGAAATAATAATTTATAATAGATTCATATTCTGTTTCTAATGGTTACAATGTTTATTATTTAATGTTTAAGGTGTGGATAGGTAGAAAACAATTTAACCAATATAATTTAGGCAGGTTTGGGTTATTATATTAACCTTATCTTTTAGTTTTAACTCTTAGTTAATTAGTTTGACATTTACAATGTCTCTTTGTAGTTTTATATTATATGGGTACTAAACATTCTATATACATCCAATAGACCCCCAAGTGGTCCATTAATGATACAAATATCATGATATAAGTCTCTTGGCTGAACCTTATATTTTTAAGAATTTAATATCAATTAATAATATAATATTTGTTTTAAAAACTCTTTTATGTCAATTTTGACTCTATTCAATAGTTGATTTTTGTAAAACTCATAACAGAATTATTAATTCGAAAGAAGTTAATTAAATAATTAATAAAAAGTCATATTAACCTATAGAATTAGTTTAATTCATTAAAAGTCTCAAATTATATTTATTTTGGTATTTATAATATCAATTATTTTAATTTTTCACTATTATGGTAATTACTGCATCATCATTGTGTCATAAATAAATTAAATTATATAATGTCTAAAAATTATAAATAAAATATAATCATGTAGGAAATCTTTTTATCTTACTAATTAATATTTACAATCGAAAATCCAACATATATAACCCTATTTATAAATTGTGTTTCGAAAAGATATATGCTTGTGTCATTTTTGTATTCATTTTTACTTTATTAAAATAAAGTGTTCCTATCACATACAAGTGGCTCCATGGGGTCTCCAAATCGACCCAAAGATGACCATGGTCGGAATCGTATCAACCAATAAGGTTAGGACACGTTTTAGGGTAATTTTGTATTATTATAATATTATTTTTTAACCCTTATTTACCGGATTTACCCTTTAACCATGGTAAATAAAATATTTACCGAAGTAATTATTCAAAAATGTCTAAAAATAAAAGCTACCTATTTACACAATTTGAAAATCCTGATTCCAAATATGGAATCAATTTTTCCAAATTCCAAACACAGAAGAGGCAGAAATTAATTTAAAATTAATTCCCGCTGTCAAATCAAAAAGCGTGTTTTAAGAGATAATAACTATCAAAAGATTGACACTTGTTTATGTCTGGTTTAATTGTGAAATTATGTCCAATGACAAAAATTAAATTAAATGGTAAAAATATATTCTAAATATACTTTATAACCACTCAAATTAATTATTTATCAATATTAATTATTTCGATTAAAAAAGTTGTTTTTAATTAAAATTTAGTAATTTTCACTATTCATCAAAATATGAAAGTTATCTGAAAAATACCAAAATTTCACCCTATGATAAGTTTGATATTCCGAATCCAAAAACGAAGTATATTTTGAGAGATATAATTTATAAAATTTTAAAAAGTAGGTATTACTATTCATAATGGCTAGTTTGATTGGCTGTGGTGTGTTAGAATCTTAAAGTTGCGTACAATGCACGACATTGCATTATTCAAAGGGAAACCTACCGTGGAATCTTGGGGTGTTACATTATCCCCTCCTTCAATAAATTGAATCCTCCCAATTTTTTTAAAATTGGTCTTCATAATATAATCGAAAGTCCCGCATCAGAAAAAGAGTTAATAAAACTATCACTTTAAAAGAAAGGAAGAGAGGTATAAAGGTCACTCAAGATAAACCAGACGTGGATTCCATGTAAGAAAACATGGATTTGGATGATAAACTAAGTATTCAGTTCTGATGGATAGGGATAGAAAACATGATCAGGAGAAATTTAAGTATATGAAAATCACAAACATGTGTTGGGACAAACAGTCCTTAGTCTCCCAGTAGGAAAAGTAAACGGACAACATTTTTTTGTTTTAAGTTACATTACATAAGGACGAGGAATTAATTAATGATATTGACTAAGGAAATAAAGAGATATACTTACATTTTAAGTAGAGTTTCATTCTTCAATAAGTTTTTACCACTAACCCATTTTTCAAAAAATAAATGAGTATTCAAGAAGACTTGGTCACAATGGAAGAGCTAGAATAAACATCTATAGAAATACATGATCCACGTAGGATAAACTATATATTTACCTTGTCTTTAGAGATAAATCATAACAAAAATTGTTAGTATAATATCTGATGATCCCCCAAATGGATATTCCATTAGAGAAAAAACTAATCTTAATTTCTAAAATTAAACCATCAATACCCCAAAGTTAAATTAATACCATTCAATAATCAATTGTCCTTAAAATCCTTCAATATAATCCAAACTAATATTGAAACCCAAAACTTATAAGAATGTAGTCTTCCACATTAAATTGAATCTCCAAAGACATTAATTACCCTTAAAGTCACATACTTAAAAGTAATTAACCTAATCATTTCCATAAATAACCCAAATCACTATAAATCCACAATAAAAACATATATAAAAATCCTCCATTACTCCTCAAATGAAATCCCATAATATTATATTTTTCTTGGGCATATAGTGTTCACAACAAAGTGAACAACTTCCAAAAATAACATTTATCAATTAATCACCAAATCATTTTCCTATAATAAGGGTATTCATTTGATAAGACACAAGATCCCAAATCAAATTATTATTGATCAATAAATTATTTTAACTAAAAATAATTAGTCACACTATCCAGGGACTTCACGTAGTCCAGTGGTAGGTGATAAATCCCAATCGCACTTTGGTTGTGGGTTCGATTCCCACAGCTTTGTCCAACACGAGGGGTTGTCATACGGCCTACGTGTTTTCCTTTTAAAAAACTATATTTTATAACATTACCAAAATGAGATAACTTCAACAAAATAACCATAACATAATTTAACCACAAATCTTATCTCATAACTTGCATTTTCATCCGAAATTATAATAACATATAATTGTCTCAAACCCAATGATCATATAAAACCAAATGGTTATTTATAACTATATCCACAAGAGAAGAGATAATTCTTCCTCAAATATCATTCTCACATGGAAAACTGCAGGGTTAAAAATACAAGAGAAAATTATTCCAAATTAAACCCATCAACAAGAGCATTAAAACTTTTTAAACATTTCTCCAACCATTTATTTCCACATAGCTTCTTCTTTGACCAATAAAATATCATATAGAATAGGGCATTCACTTGGTTAATGTCCAGGTCCCCTACATTTACAGCAAATGACTGTAAATGGATTCTTGGGACCATTTTTATCTTCTTCCATTGTAATCTTCATTTTTCTTCAGCAATTCTTCATTTTATGTCCTTCCTTCCCGCACGTAAAACATTTCTTAGTCCCATTGAGACACTTTCCCGTGTGTCTCCTACCACATTTCTTGCATGATGGAAATTGAGTGATCTTTTCTCCATGGTCTCCATTGCTGGAGCTCTTACCATTCATCACCTTTCTCTTCCTTGTTGAGTCCGGGAGTTGGTTAATATATATGTTGTTGATCATATTTTTGGAAAACTGATTTGGCATAAAGACGATATATTTTACACCTATCAACATTCCATTTTGTTGCCCATTTACACCACTGTTCCCACATTGTACATAATTATCAAAGTCACTATGACTTCCTTGGAATCTAGCCATTGACTAAAACTAGAAAGCATTGTTTGAGTAAAAATAGTCATAAAATAATTTAGAGATTAACATGTCACCATATTCACAATTTGAAACATATTAGGATTAACCAAGGTCATTTACTCTCATCTTATATATATATTACTTAAAATTGGTTCGTAAAGAAAATGTAAATTATCCTATGCATATCCCCCGGGAGTGTCGTAACCAAGGGTGCAGCAAGGCCTGTTGTCATGCACTAGTTCCCGTTCGAGTCTAGATCAAAGCGGTGTTTTCGGGTTTTACCCCTAGGTACATCTGTGCAAGAGCCACCTCTACCTGCTCATATCCAGACAGGGATGTATTGCTCAGAAAACTCACAAAATCTCTACAATACCAAAGTTCTAGGAAGTTATTCTATACTAATCCTCAATGTTTATCTTAGGTCTACATGCTCTAATCAGAGTTTATCTAAATCTAGCTTCCAAGGTTTATACTAATCCTCCCTCTAATACCAACTATAACGCCCCAACCCTACATACCCAGAATCAGTGCATTATTACATAACACTGTCATGATCAAAAATGATCAAATCTCGAAATACCGATTAGTTTAGTAGTCTTGGAAACAAAAGATATATTCATAAGTCTTACATTACATAATAAGGTAAAAAAACTAAAACAACATCTTGTCTTCAAATCCCCTCATACTATCCTTGCAGATCATTCATAAATTACTTCTTCTCATCTTGGGAAAAATAAAACACTGAATTGGGTTAGCTCAGATTCCCAGTAAGGATAACAATATAGCAGAATATTTCATAGATAATCATAAACACTTAACGCAATTTATAACTAACACAAAAGCCTTTTAAACTTGAACTTCATCATAATGTGGCAAAGATAAAATGAAATAATGCCATTTACTTATTCACATGGATATTCTACTAGTCTAACAATCACATGCAATATCAATAACCACTTTCATAATGATGGAATGCATAATTCCAGACTATCATAACCACATATCCAAGGCCTCATGCCAAGACTACAAATAAGATTTTGCCATGGCCTTGTGCCAATACACTATTTTGTCTCATGAAACCTACCGATGCATCGAGGAGCTATAGCGGGCTCCACCCATCACATATTAAGTCCAATGCATTCACATATGAAATGGTTTAAACATAACATAAACATTCGTATTAAAACTAGCATACGAAATGTCAATACATTCACCATAAACCATGAATGGTATAAAAATACCACATCCAAAGTCAAACATATCACAAAAACATCAATAAAATATAGAATTTTTGTATCATAATAAATCAACTTCAAATAAGCGTAAAATCCATCAATGGATGTTGATATAGATGAATATAATCATCAAATCTATTTCCGAGAAATATCCCCCTTTTTCTTGAAATCATTTAAAAGTCACACTATTTGTCAAGAAGCCATTTAAAAATAGATTTTTGAATCAAAGTGTCCCATAACACTTTGAAAATTTTTAAAAGGAGTTTTATTTTTAAAACATTAATGTCCATATAAATAAATCCTTAAACCCATTTTTAAAACATGGACATTAATGTGAAAGATTTAGATGAATAAGTCTTTAAAACATTTAAAAATGGTATTTTATTTAGAGATTATAACCAAAAGAGAGACACTTGAATACAAATAATTGAGGTAATAAAAACATTGTAATATCATGATAATAAAGGGATTAATGATATACTATGTCAAATTATATTATATAAACCACATAAAAGTGATTTGGTGTATAACAACAAAGAAGTCTCAATGGAATTTAAGTTGAGATGAAATCTCTCATAAAGGCCATATACTTAGGTTAAAAATAAATCAATGACATAGTTATGTGTGACAAATATAAATACAATAAATATGATTGTACATTCAGTGTAAAACAATCAAAGTATATTCACTCATAATCTTGTAAAAACAACACCAACGAATTCGATGTTTAACTCAACAAATGGGGAATGAGTTAAAATTACTCTTATGAAATTCATATCGATGCCTTGAGAAATTATAAATGGAGTGATTATGTGTATCAAAATTATATCCAAAAAAAGGGAGTGGAAATTATGACATAATCAAATGAATAGTTATTCCACACATAATCTCGGAGTAAAATAATCAATGAAGTTTGCATAATGCTGAATAAATGGAAATTGAAATTTCGGATTCCCTTATCGATTAGGTAACATACGAAACATACTCCCATGAAAGAAGGATCATACAATGAAGATGTAAATACCCATAAATTAAAGTATATTACACAATTAATACAATCATGGGTAGTACACATACACCACATGCAATAATTAAGTGGTGAACAATGGAATTCTCACAAAATTAAGAGTGAGTTAAGAAACCCATCACATTGTACATTTTCCTTGGTCAAAGGTAGGTTAATCTCCTGTATAATGGTGAAATAATTGTTATTGAATTATAAAAGAATCATTTACATTAATATGATATCATATATGATCTTTTAACATTGATTTGTTAATAATAATATCTTAGTATTATCGTCATTTCGGGTGTTAACTTACTCGTTTTCCTTTATATTCTTTGTTACGTAATCCATGTTTGTTATGGATAGGTTGTTTCTTATTCATATACAGAATTATATAAAGTTCTTAATCATTATTTTTAAATCATAAAATGATAATTATACTATAATGGATACGAGGGAGAATGAATCTCATCGCTTTCGTGGAGACGGTAGTCCGTATGTACGCACGAGCGACAATATCATTCTTTTGATGCTAAAATAAAATATAATTGGATGGTATATCATATAGAAAGAATAAATATCATGTAATATATATTATTTTCATGAATTACAGATCATTATTATACCCATCCAAATAATAATTTATTGAATAACAATTACACCACGACGTGGAGACGGTAAGTCGTACGTACGCACGTATAGTGACATGTCATTCAAAGGATGGATAGAATACTGAATCTGGTTTTACTATATTTATAATAACATCACAGTATATAGAAGATATTGGAGTTATTATTTTAGAATTAAAATAACAAAGAAATAAAAAAGTGGAAGAAGAAAGGAAGTTGAAAGTGGGTGGTGAAAACATTACCTCTTCTTCGGGTTCTTCCTTTTGATTTGATAAAAAGGACTCCCTAGGTTGGATTTATGACTATGTTAAGGCCTCTAGGATGAAGTGAAGGAATTTTAGAGAGTATTTGGGAAGGGGTTGGCCGAACCAAAAGGCTTTGAAGGTGTTAAGTAATGAGAAGGGGGAGTGCCCTTTTATAAGAGGGGTGTGAGGCATCTTTGGAAAAGATAGAAATATTAATTTATAATAAATTCATATTCGGTTTCTAATGTCTCCAAAATTGATTATTTAAAGGTTAAGGTGGGGATAGGTCGAAAACCATTCAACCAATAGAATTTATAAAGTTTTGGGTTATTATATTAACCTTATCTTTTAGTTTTAACTCTTAGTTAATTAGTTTGACATTTATAATGTCTCTTTGTATTTTTATATTACCTGGTTAATAAACTTACTATATACATCAAAGAGACCCCCAAGTGGTCAATTAATGATACACATATCATTAAATAAGTCTCTTGGACACTCCTTAGATTTTTATGAATTTAATATCAATTAATAATATAATATTGTTTTTAAAAACTATTTTATATCAATTTTGACACTATTAAATAGATGATTTTTTTAAAACTCATAACAGAATTATAACTTAGAAAAAAGTTAATTAAATAATTACTAACATGTAATATTAACCTAGAAAATTAGTTTAATTCATTAAAAGTCTCAAATTATTTTTATTTGGGTATTTATAATATCAATTATTTTAATTTTTCAATATTATGGTAATTACTGCATCATCATTGTGTCATAAATAAATTAAATTATTTAAGGTCTAAAAATTATAAATAAAATATCATCATGTAGGGAATATTTTTATATTTCTAATTAATATTTACAATCTAAAATCCAACATATATACCCCTATGTAAAAATTGTTTTTCTAAAAGATATTTGCTTGTGTCATTTTTGTATTAATTTTAACTTAATTAAAATATAGTGTCCCTATCACTTACAAGTTGCTCCATGGGGTCCATAAATCGACCCAAAGATGCCCATGGTCGGACAGGTATAAAAAAATAAGGTTAGGACATCTTTTAGGGTAATTTTTTATTATTATAATATTATTTTTTAACCCTTATTTACCGGATTTACCCTTTAACAATGGTAAATAAAATATTTACCGAAGTAATTATTCAAAATGTCTAAAAATAAAAGTTACCTATTTATAAAATTTGAACATCCTGATTATAAATATAGAATTCATTTTTCAAAATTCAAAACACCGAAGTGGCAGAAATTAATTTAAAATTTAATTCCCTCTATCAAATGAAAAAATCGTGTTTTTAAGAGATAATAACTATCAAAAGATTGGCACTTGTTTATGTCTGGTTTAATTGTGAAATTATGTCCAATGACAAAAATTAAATTAAATTGTAAAAATATATTCTAAATATACATTAAAACCAATCAAATTCATAATTTATCAATATTAATTATTTTGATTAAAAAAGTTGTTTTTAATTATAATTTAGTAATTTTCACTATTCATCAAAATATGAATGTTATCCGAAAAGTACCAAAATTTCACCATAGGCTAATTTCGATATTCCAAATACAAAAATGAAGTCTATTTTGATAGATAGAATTTATTAAATTTCAGAAAGTAGTTAATACTATTCATAACAGCTACTTTGATTGGTTGTGGTGTGTTAGAATATCAAAGTTGCGTACAACGCACGCCATTGCATTATTCAAAGGGAAACGTACCGTGGAATCTTGGGGTTTGATTTAAATATTTTAAGTGTCAACTTGTTTGCAGTTATGTGTTACTATCGATCTTTTTCATCCCTTATTTATCTGTAGATGATGATTCTTTGAAAGTGATGTAGGAACGAAAATATGTCGACATCGAGATTTTCACATGGTTCACCCTCACTTGGATATGTCCAAGGAGCATACAATGGTAATGTGTCGATGTACAATGTACATTAAATATAACTTCCAATAATGTTTAGGATAGATCACTTCTATGATCAGGCTCACTGCCTTTATAATGATTAGGGTCAACTCACTTCTTCCCCATTTGTAACTCCCTATTTCTCTCTCGGGCTCACTACCAGTAGAAAGGATAACATTCTTCATCCTCCATTTCCCACTTCGTATAGTAGGCATCCAATCATAGTTTTTAGACCTACAGGTCTCTTAATTTTCTAGAATATATGATTCCTCAACTATTGATAGATGCTCTGTTAAACTCCAAATTTCATAAAATCACGAATACCCCTTTGCCACTGATCACTAGGAAACACCCTTGGGAAATACCATTGTAAAGAACCCTACTTCGTGAATCTCCCTATATCACGATGCTCAAAAAAGCCTTTATGATGTCCATGCCTCTTCACGATGAACACACCTCCACTAAGCTTACTACCTCACAGAGCACACTGCATCTTAGAGCTCAAGCCTTCGTAATGAGCATGCCTTCCAAAATCATACGACATGGAATATTTCCATCTATCTGAAATCAAAATCCTTTGAGAAGCTCAATAAGGAAATAAAAAGTACACAACATTCACGGAGCAAGATTAGTCGCCGCTAGGATCATGACTTTCATGAAGCACACTGCCTCTGCGAACCTCCTTCGTGATTCGAGGGAAATAGATTTTTCTTGTAAAACAATCTTCTTCAATCGAGTGGGTTGTGGTCTATATATATGTGATTCCACCAACCATTGAACCTTATGTGGTTTGTAAGAACCATGTCAACTTAAATCGCGAAGCTCCACAATTTCTGCCGAAAACCTCTCTATATCGTAAAACACCATAGAAATTTCTCGACCGTGAAGCTCTTCGTAATCGTAGATCATTCTTTCAATTCCTTCTCTCATTCACCATGATGCCCTAATGAAAATAAATTCCGTCGCTACAATTCTCTTCCATACTTCTTTTGGAGATTCTCATCATAATCGTGAAAAACAACGTCAAAATTTTTTATGTATTCACTAAATACACATCAAGAAATCCATCTTCATGAAACTCATTCTGTTGCCATATTATTATGAGATCATCAAGGAAATCCACAATATGCAATACTAATAAAACGTCCAATTTTGGACCCCAAAAATATTGAAAAAAATGGAATATAGTTCCACCCTGTATCTTCTCTTTTTGTACCACCTTTAGATCTTCCATTCCCTTTTCATGGTTCTTTGTCAACATGTATTGTCAACAAAAACATCAGATCTAGACAATTCAACAAGGAAATGCTCTTTTTGAACAATCAAAACCAACCCAAAAATGATGAAATGTTACCTTGAGATATTTTTTACCAACAATATCCTCCTTTGGGTTTTTGGAAAAATCATCTCAAAATGATTTTCTTCACATTTATACCTCACTGAGTCTCCATCCATTACCTACCATCCATCGCCACATGCGATTCAGATAACAAAAAAAGATCTACTCACCACATAATTTAAGTCCACATGTGTAATGCTCGATATGATAAACAACAGTAGTATGAGATGATCATCATTGAATCACTTCATTTCTATCCCTAAATTTTATACCAAACTAATACCAAATTATGATTTATGGAAACCATATGACACTATTACCAATTCACTCTTCAGATTGTATCATGATCATAAACTGTCATGATATTTATTCATGGATCAATAACTTCTACCTTCATCAGATTTAATCCCCTCCACCTAACTCATTTCTCTACCCCTCTATTGTTGCTCCATCTGTCAGATTCTCCCAGTGTTTTTGACAAATACATTTTTCCCTCTATAGCCACAGTTTCCCCTAGAGTTTCTCCCACATTAAGAGTCGCTATTTCTCATCCTTTTTTGAAAAAACCCAAAGGACTCTCCTCTATAGTCGAGGAAATTGGAAAAAACACAAATTAGCATAGTCGATAAAAACATACCATACCTCAGTGAGAGGGGGTTCCATATCCACACTTGTTCAAGAGCGGGAGTCTACGGAATGCCCAAATCCAGTCGATTCCTCACAAAAGCTTCCTTGGGTAAGGAATTTGTCAGAATGTGACCAAGTTATAGTTCTATAGGCACATACACCAACATCATGATTCCATACTCATCCTTCTCCTTGATAAAATAATAATTTATCTCAATGTTCATAGTACTTCAGTGATGGATGTGATTTTTGAAGATATTTATATCACATGAGTTATTGTACTGGATTCCAATTGGATACTTCACTTTAATTCCCATATCATCAAGCTGCAGCTTCATCCACAATAACTGTTTTCATTCTTTAGTGGAGGTAATATACTCAGCTACCATTATGCTCAATGAAATTCAATTGTTCTTCCTTCATAGACAAGAAATGCACGAACCACCATGATTTTTAGCACCTCCTAACGTAGATTTCCAGTCATCTGTTGATCTGACTCAATCTGCATCAGTATATACCAAATTTTGTGACTACGATTTGTTAATACACTTCAAACCGAAATCCATAGTTCCTATGATATAGTAAAGTATTTGTTTCACTGCAAGAATGTGGTATTACATGGGATTTGTTTGGAATCGTGCTGTTTGGAATTTGGCAAAAACAATATCAGGTCATGTCTTTTTCAAATACAGTATAATTCAAATAATCTTCCATAATTCTGTGATGTTAACTTCCTTTCCAATATCATCTTCTGATATTTTCATTCGTGTAACACCCAGAGCATTCATCTCCTTGTAAGTTTCCCATCTAAATCTTCTAGGAACATCCTTGGTATTTTTGTATTGAGAAATGAATGTTCCATTCCTTCCATTTTTCACCTATAAACCAAGAAAATATGTCAATTCAACAATCATTGACAATTCAAACTCACTTTTCACTAATTCAGAAAACTGACTGCACTCATCTTCATCTAATCTGCCAAATATTATGTCATCGAAATAAACCAGCACCCTTATCCTTTGATTATTGTCATTGTTGAAATTGAGATTGTAATCAATTCCCCCACGTAGGAAACCAAGCTTCTTCAAATACTAATCAATCCCTGTGTTCCATGTTCATGGGGATTATTTCGTCCCATATAATGTCTTATTTAGCCAAAAAATATTGTTCTCATCCTCATGAATGTTAAAACCATCTAGCTACACAACATACACCTCTTTATCTAGAACCCATTTCATGAATTCCAATTTTTCATCCATCTGAAACACATTGAAAATCTGTTGGACTACAATGGATAGAAATAATCTGATTGTCTCCAGCCTTTCTACAGATACAACTGTATCATCAACATCTATACCCTCTATCTAGTTGTATCATTTTAACACTAGTCATTAGTTGTTTCGAATAACTCATCCATATTCATTATTCCTATTCCAATAACTCATCTAGTAATGATGAAATTATTTTCAGTTGGCCTCAAAACAATCTCCTGTGTACTGTTATTCTCAATCTAATCAAGCTATTCATTCATAGAAAAATCACATTTTACTTCTTCAGGAGCATCTGAAGTGCATTAATTCTCTACCAATGATACGAAAGGTGGCGACTGTAGTGATTTTCTTCATCTTTTCTGAACTAGAGCTGGCTGATCACCAATTTAATTATTCTTTTAAATTTCATCTTAATTCCTTGGCTTCTTCACATATATAGACTTGAATTATTTGTTCGTAATCTATATATTTTTCTTAAAGAGAATATTCCACTTTCACTCACCATATTTCTCTTTCATATTATTAGGAGATAGATATCTCACCCTATGATGTGAAACTGTTCCTGTTGTTGGGACCAATTTTTTTGACCCATAATCATTCTCTTTTTCTTGAATTATGGTGAGCCTTTATTGGATATCCAGAATCTACAATCATCTCCATTCTCAAACTTTGGTGTTTAAACTGAAAAGTACTCATTTCGTTATTTGATTTTTCACTAATATTCCACATCCCATGATTCCTTCACGAGTAGGAATCTCTCTTCGAGGCATCTTCTCGTGCTTCTTTAACCATTGCAGGGATATTCCTATTTCGTCCAATTCTCCTTGGGGAACACAACACGAAAATTATTCAATAAATTATATGTTCATATTAATTTTATCATATATCTGAGTCACCAAACTATTTTTTAGTAGTAGTGATTCCTCCCCTGAATGTGAATTCTTCTTACTCACAATTGGAGTAGATCTCTCCATATTCTTCTAGGTTAGTTTACATTCTCTCCCAGAGAGTTGTTATGTGTGTGATAGAGAAGGTGGTTGATTAACAATTATTTCAGCTCCTTGTGATTTCCATGAGGTTTATGTATGTTCATCAACATTCCACTTTGTCTTCCAATTCATAATTTCTTATCACACACCACTAGAGTCGATAATATATTTTCGAGTTCTTGTTCCTTCTATACATTCTTCATGGGACAAATTCATTCCAAATTCCCATAATCAGAACATGTAAAACTTTTTCATCAATGGAATACCCTGTTTCATCATTTATATGTTGAGATGTTGATACTTCTTATGTTATTCCTCTAACACTGAGCAACTGATCTTCCTGACACATACTCATGGTGTGTCCCATTTTTTCATAGTAATCTCATCTTATGAATACTTTTCTCCGAGAGAGTCTCCTTTCTAATTTCTCATGAAACATCTTGTTATTCTCATATTTAGTATTGTTTCTATTTTCATAGCCAGAAATGTATTCCTAAGCCTCTGAACAGATTCTTAATGTATGACCATTAATCCAAAAAAATATCACATGATACCATTGATTATTTTAAAATCATTTTAGGTCTATCTTTAGAACCTAATATGTTTTTCTTTTCACTATAGATTTTAACAACTCTTTTTCAATCTCTCCTAGGAGTGGTATCATCATATCCAATTCCAGATTTTCCCCAAATGGATGGTCGTTGGGGTGATACAATCCTTTGATGATTGTCCTCTGAAGTTGTTTATTTGGCATTAATTTCTTCATCACATTCCGAAGGATAATCAAATAATATGTTTAAGGAATCCATTACCATGTGATTCTCTTAGGAATTATATTTCTCCATCTCTGTATTGACTAATTATAGCACTTCCTCCCGTTGCAGAATAATTTTATCTCTTTATTCAAGTTGCGAATTGAGATCTCTTCTGAGATTCATTCCTCTACCCATCGCATCTTCTACTTCTCATGTGATCTTATCTACCAAATCACTTTGCTCTATTATTTTCAATTTTTATTGAGAAACAGAATCGTATAAGAATGCATTCTTTTTTAGTAGGCTATTATTCTTCTGAAATAATTTCGATAGATGTGTAGCATGATCAATAATACTAGCTATTAGATTCTTAATTTCATCTGAGTTAAGATACATTACCTTAGCATCATCTTTTCATTTTTATCTCATTATAGACCACATTTTCAGTTCATTATCTTGATAATCATTCTACTCCCTTATATCAATGGCCATGTCAATAATACATTGATTTAATCCTCATATCCTGTTAACCTGAATATCCATTTCATTGATCTAGATATCATTAGATTTAATCTCTTCACCCAACATTGGATCGAATTCCTTTATTTCATGGGGATCTTCCACTTTTCACATTATGGGAGTTTCTTCATCATTAGTAGTTCCATCACCACTTCGAATATCAGGTTTTTCACTCATTCCTTTAGAATCATTGAATGAGTATGTATTTTCCCTATATAATTCATCCAATCCATTATTATGTTCACTACATGATTCCTTTAACTGAATCCCACTCTTTCTATTGATAGATAAACCCTGAGTAATTTTAGAAAACATATTCTTATTCATTGATGTTCTTCCCTATTCGATGGCACATCGATATAGGAGCATACTAATTTAACCAAACCAATTGATTACACCAATTCAGAGAAAAATAATCTTATAAAAGAAACATATCATTCTCATTCCATTTTTAGGACCAAAAGACGCCTGAATACCCTTGGGGGGGGGGGTTATTTTGGGTGTTTATATTCTATTCCAAAATTCTTCTATTCCTAGTAGATCTAGACCTCAATATTATAAGGGTCACCTAGTTTTCACTTATGTGTTACAATTGATCTTATTCATGCCTAATTTAACTGATGATGACGATTCTTTGAATGTGATGCAGGAATGAAAATAGGCATGGACAATTATTTTTACTTGGTTCACCCTCATTGGGCTATGTCCAAGGAGCATACAATGACAATGTGTCGATGTTCCAATTCCATTAAATATTATATCCAATAAGGATTGGGCTAGATCAATTCAATGACTAGGCTCACCGGCTTTACAATGTATAGGGTTAGCTCACTACATTCCCAAGAGTCACACCATATTTATCTCTCTCTAGCTCACTACCTGTATAAAAGGTTACCTTCTTCCACTTCTGTTGGTCACTACATTTAGAATGGATCCACTCCTTATTTGTATACATGTAGGTCTCCTAATTTGAATAAATACATGTATCCTCAACTTTTTAATGATGCTCTATTATATTCCAACATTCATACATGGATGAATACCGCTTTGGCACTGATCACTAGGGAACACCCTTTGGAAATACCTTCGCAAAGCACCTTATATCCTGAAGCTCCCAATTTCATGATGCTCAAACAAGACATCGTGAATTCTGTGCATCTTCACGAAGCACACTCCTTCACCGAGATCACTACCTCATGAAGAGCATTGATATGCAGAGCTCAATCCTTCATTAATTGAAATCCATCGCAATTTGTAGTCCGCCTTAGAACTCATGTCATTGCAAAGAGACTTTTTTCGCGAATATCACTAATCAAACGCGGAACACACCACTTTCACAAAGCCAGTTTAGACACCGCAAAGCTCATGTCCTTCACGAAACACCCAGCCTCCGAGAACCTCCTTTGAGATTCAAGAGAAAAAAAAATTAATAGAAAATTCCTGGATTCTCTAGAGGGGGTCTAGGTAAATTTATAGGCGATTCCAATGACACTCAAAACATCTGCGTGAACATAGTACGACGTTAGCGCAAATCATTAAACTCTAACATTTTCACCAAAAAACTCTCTGTAACGTGAAACACCACATAGATTTTCATATGGTAGAGCTCATCATAATTGCAGAGTGTTTTTTCAATTCCATAGCACCATAACTTCAAGGCTCCACCTGTAATTCCCTTTTATATCACAATTCTCTTCAACGACGTTGTTCGTGAAGCTCATCATAATCACGAAGAACAAAATCAATTTCCTCATGTATTTACAAAATCCACAACATGAATCCCATCGTCGTGATAATCAATACACTTCTATAATTTTTAGAGATCTTTATGGAAAGCCACATTTTGCGATGCCCATAAAATACCAAAATTTGGATCCCAAACATTTGGAAAACATTATATGAAAATTTCATCTTGTATATTACATTTTTATACTACCTCCAGATCATCCATTCCTTTTTCATGGTTCTTTGTCAAAAAGGATTTTCAACAAAATCTCTTGAACTCAACAATTAAACATGGAAGCTTATGTTGTCAACAACCAAAACCAACCATAAAATGCTACAATGTTATCTTGAGGGATTTTCCCAAAAATGGTGCATATAGTAGATGTACTTAGGTCAAATTAATCTGAATGAACAATATTTTATGGAATTATCCACTGCTTAAAAACAGGGTTTTAACCAGGTTTTCCTGGTGGAAAACTGTGACTATAGCCCAATTTCCATAGTGGACCATTATGGGGGTCTATAAACACAACAGGGAAGATCATGCCAATAGATCTGTTGGTATGGTGGAGAACCATGGATTATGAAATGAAATTATTGCTATAGATTTTTACGTTAGCCTCTCCAATACATTCCACAGCTAGCTAGAACAATGGGTACATCTTATTGCCACAGTTTTGACCCCTATGGTAATTTTTTACAGTGGTTGTGGCAAAAATATGTACATGTGCTAATTGGTTGATTATGAGACAGTAATGGAATAGTTGAAAAAATAATATGTATGTAATGTGTGGATCTTGCTTTGGATTATTTTATTGATGGAATGAATAAATTAATTGTGATATTATAATGGTAATTGTTCAAAAAAATTGGTTGGAGTCTCCAAAGAAGAAGTGGATTTCTGTGTGGTGATTGCATTTATAGGTAGCGTCATTGTTGGCACTATTCTAATATGTCTATGTGATTTAGATGCCAATGGTTTGGCTTAAGTTTTTAGTATCATATATGTTTATACTATTATTTTACTTGAGATTTCAATACACACCCCACTGTAGTTCAGCACTACGTGCCAATCACAAACATCATTAGAAGGGAGGGTGTCTCCAAAACATCTTTGTTGGTCAATGGAAGGATGTATACATGCAATTACATACCCCTTATTCTAAGGATAGTACCTAAAGATTCTTCTTGTTGTGGTGGTTTGTGAGGAGAAGGTGTGTATAAGTGAGTTGTCTTTTCCCATGTGTCTTCAGGATGAGTGGTTTTCTATTTTTACCAAATGTCCTTGGGATAAGAGGTGTTATATTTTCCTAGGTGTTTTTAGTACTGTCCATGGTAAGTTTCCTAGGTGTCTTTGGGGGTGATATGATGTGGTAAATTCCCCATGTGTATGTGTGTGGGATGTGATTTTCTTTTTGACATGTGATTGGATGAGGTGTGGTTGTGGTGCCATTATTTCAATGGGTGATATGTGAGGTGGATCAGGACACCGGTGATTGGAATAGGTGTGGAAGTGTGTCCCAGGTGTGTGGGAGAGGGTTGTAACATTGTTATTTTGGAAGAGGTGGTAGAACGATGAAGTTTTTCATTATGAAAGATCATGTAAACTAGTGGAAAATTGGAGTTGGGTACCATATTACTGATGTGCATTATATTACATTACCTGACATGCGTTATTTGGTGAGGGCTCCTTGGCGAGGACAAAGATGGTTAGTATACCTGCTTTGGTGATTTTTGTTCCTATTGTATTATAACAAGTGCCTTAACATTCTTCATTCATATACACATGATAGAATTTTTTTCTGACTAATTATACATGAATGATAACCATCCATATGTAGATTTGGGCTATCTTATATATATATATATATTATTGTTTTATTTTCGGATTCACCATAATATCTCCCTATATTGGTTTTCTAAAAAGGAATATGCCTCCCATTTTCTGAGATTTTATACCCATGGTGTGGGTCGCGACCCTGTGGCCTACTGGAGGTAGTTCATTATCTCAATTTCTTCATTCCCAGCCTATGAGGGGTATCTTTATAGGGTGGGGGTCATGAGATAATGGTATCATGTGTGATGGTTGAGGTATATTATATAGTTTGGAGTTTGTAATACTGAGTGTTGCATGACATTGTTGGGAAATAGTGTCATGTGATCTTGGTGTGTGACATATGACATGGAAGATCCGCTAGGACGTAGAATTTTAGGGCCTCTTGTGTTCTGATGTAAGAACATCAAGCCTACAAAATGGCCAAATGAGGCTACATCATTTTTAGGGTAGAGACTCTGGGAAAGTTACATTCATCATAATGACTTCTATTATTTTTTCATATTGTTGTTTGGGTCAATTTTCAATTGATAACAGAAAAGTAAAATGTGTTAAAATGAACATTATGTAAAATTTCATAATATTCGGGCATAGGAATTCCTTGAATAACATCAGTTGTGGTACCCAATAAACATCCACATGTGTCTAGGGTTGTTGTGGATCAACAATCTAATCTAGTTGATTAGTAGAGGGATAATCTTATAGTAGATTACAGCCAGTGGAAGATAATGTTATGTGATATCTGGAAGCATTCCTTTGGGATGTGCGAGGGTTGTTTCTCAGACATAGTGATAGAGATCTAGCTCGAGGA
Source organism: Viscum album (assembly GCA_963277665.1). Classification (NCBI taxonomy): domain Eukaryota; kingdom Viridiplantae; phylum Streptophyta; class Magnoliopsida; order Santalales; family Viscaceae; genus Viscum; species Viscum album. Next base: position 1,570,296,294 of record OY728121.1, on the reverse strand, counting down.
ATTTGAGATCTGCTCAGTTTGATTTGGGGTCCGACAATGTGTCGGGTTCTTTTGGAAGTGATTCATACGTGGGGAGATATGAGATAATAGTATACTCATTATCATGGGGTGTTGAAGGAGGTATAAATGTTTGGGGTCGAATTTATGACGGCGTTACAGGAATATTTCCATTCATCAACTATGAAGGATGAGAAGAGTGATGAGATATTATCCCTTCATGAGGGGTGTATTTCTGTGCATGAACGTGAGATTATGTTCAATGATCTTCTTCGTATCAACGTAGATCTTTCTTTTGATGAGCAGTCTCAAGTGAGATGACTTGAGGAGGACCCCACCATTATGTTAATCAGGTTATAACTATTTTTAAGATTACATTGTATCTAGATGATCAAAAGAAAGTGGAGGTGATCGAGTGGATGCAATCATGATGATGTCCAACATTAGAATGGTGTTAGTATAGTCCTTCAAGGAACAAGGATTTCAGCAACATGTTCTATGCACCAGGACATTAGAGATTTAGACTGGAAGGGAGTAAAACTCAATAGTATTCCTTCCGACCTTCTGGGGCATGTGGTTCTCTTTCCCTTTCCATGTTCTTGGGGAGAAGTTTGGTCTTCTATGGGGTCCAAAAAAATCATTGGAGTAAATTCCCATGGGATGATCGAGCTCAATTTGGTAGAGGAGTATAGGATTAATGCCAGGCTCTATAGTAGTTCCCAGATTGGTCCATTCAGTAACAAAGACATCTATTTTTAGATCTGCTGGAAGGAGATGGAGTCATTAGGGGACGACCATATGGTGTTCCTCATGGACCATTACCTAGAAATTTTCATAGAGATAGTCATCAGTATATGGGAGTATGATCTTGGTGTGATATGTTTCTTGTATTGGAAGTAGAATTTCCAAAAGGATGAGAGATTATTAGAGGAACAATCATATTATTTTATACCCTGGATTATTTTTTTTATTCAGGATTATCACACTCCTTGGTTTAAATTAGTCATTCTAATTTTCTTGGACTATATTTCGAATGAATTATCATTCACTTAGTGTTTATTTCACCAGTCGGAGGTTAGACCCAATTGATTCAGGTTTATAGAGGATGTAGTATGATGATGGGACCACATCAGTTTTACATGTACCTTTTCTTAATATAAATGCATTTTTTAAATTTCATTATCAGAATATACTGGATGTATTCCATGAATGTTATTAACAAATAATTGTAGAAAAGAGTTTTTTTTTGAAGTTGAAAACTGGCGTGTGGTTTTCATTGGTGAGTTGAGCTGTCAGGTGGGAAGTCAGAATGTGTTTCCTCTTCATTTATTTTTGGAATATATTTTAGTGGAATTGGTAGAAATTGGGATGGTAGATGTTCCTAGATTTTTTAGGTAGTTCATGGATGATTTCACTGAGGAGGATGTTACATTACCCCCATGGCGTGATATAGATTTCAGGATAAACATTTACCCATGTGATTCTCTAATTTCGATGGATCCTTACCATATTCGTCATTCATAGCTATGGGAGATGAGGTTTTAGTAAGATGATCTAATGAACAAGGGATTTATCCAACCTATTTTGTCACCATGGGCCCCTCTATAGTTTTTCCCAAAGAAGTAAGATGGTAGTCTAAGGTTGTTCATAGACATCCAGATGTTTAATGAGTTGACAGACATGAATTGTTACCTACATTTGAGGAAAACGATATATTAGTAATGAAGGTAGTGGAATAATGGTTTTCAATGATTGATCTGTGGTCTGGATATCACCAATTTATTTAAAAGGTGGGTAATGTCCTAGAGACTATTTTTAAATAGAGTTATGGACACATTGAGTTCGACGACATGTCATTTGGTGTTACTAAATCACTAGTTGTGTTGATGGTGCTCATGGAATCTATTATTATTGAGTCCTTAGACGAGTTATTTTTTGTTTTCATCCATGATCACATGATTCAGTCAATGTCCTAATATTATCTTGCCAAGAATATGAAAACTATTTTCCATGTTCTTCAACACCACCATCTCTATGAAGTGTATCCCATGTATTGGTTCTGCATATGAGAGGTTCATTTCCATTAGAATGTCACTTGTAGAAATCCCACCAATACCAAAATTTTATTCCCAAATTTTTTAAAACCGTTTCAATAAATAACATATACCATTGGTTCTATGAAACCATTAGTATACATTAATAAAGGATGGGTTTACCAACCGGTTTACTGAACCGTTGGACAAAACTGCCTCAATACCCAACAGTTCATAAGAACCATTGGGATAAACTAAAATAAATGCCTCCACTCAAGGCCATCCTCCCATCCTGACTTCCCCTCGCATTGCGCCCCACTTCTATCTTGCTACAACACTGATCTTGTCCATCCCGAATTAACCTTGCCACCACTCCCATCCACACTCCCCCTCACCACCACCTTCATCCCAATCGTGCACCCTTCCTTCATTCCAACTCCACCTCACCGCTCGCCGCTCATCACTACCCACTCCCTGATCACCACACGTCGTCTCTCACACATCCCCATCCTCATCCTTATCTACTTGAGCATCCCCTATGAGGTCACACATCCTCCCTTAGGTCGAGCCTTCCCTCACCCGATGTGAATCCTCCTAGGTAGGGATTTTTCTCATCCAAAGAAAACCCGTCTAGGACAAGAAGGTTGATCATCCCCTATGGTTGGGAATCCCGGATAGGTTGAGGATCCCCTCTAGTGGTGAATCCCATTATACGTTTTTATGATTCGGGTTTTCTTTGGATGTGAGTCCCAAATATTCTTCTCATATGGTTAATTGATTCATTGTTTAGATTAATATTTTTTATTCAATTTTTATCATTTCATATTATTTTCAATTATCGGTGATATATGATTAATTTTTGTTTTCTCAAAACATAAAATTATTTTTCATTGTAGTGTTAGTATATATAAATCCTAGGAAGTTCACATAAAATATATAATTAGGATATTACTTTGTTTTGATTTAGGTGAACAACATTTGATTTTTTTCTAGTTTCATTAAGAATATCATATTCTATTTGAAATAATTTGGAGCTCATAAAAAGCTTTTTAATATTTTATGTATAGAATTATTTATACCATTGATGCTTTGTGGATGTAGTTGTCATGTGAAAGGAGTTTTATATATTTTAAATGAAAATTTTATCTAACGAGTACTGTATTAATATGTACATGATGCATGTGAAGGGAAAATGTTTTATTGATAAATGTATTTTTTTGGGATTCACATAGAATTGAATGGGTAACCATATTTTATCAAATTATTATGTGTTATCTAAAGGAATAGTTCCCTATAAATATTTAATTAACTCATGGGAAGTGTGTTGAATTTTTTATAGATATGTGATTGACAATAATTTTTTTTATTTTCACTGTGTTGATTTTTTCAATAGAATAACAACACTATATAATGAATTCATTTTGAAAAATTAATTTCTTTTAGAAAAGTATATATGTGAAGTGTATTCCATGTGAAATGTTTATTCAATTATTGTTTAATAAAGACAAGTATGATAATAATGTGGGTTTACCAACTTCAAATTTATAACAATGATTGAGTCTTTTTTCTACAATAGAAATTGTCTTTGTACTTCCAATGTGTTCTATTTTCTTTTCACTTTCTTATTTATCACATTCTAAACATTTCTATGTTGAATAATCATATTTTTCTCTACCTTAACATGTTTATTATTATTTGAAAATAGCATATTCACATGAAAAATTTGTGAACCCTCAATGTTGTCCTATTTTTTTGTTTAAATTTTCATAATTCATCAAAAATATATGATCAAACATTCATTATTATCATGGTCAACGTTCTTCATAGGTGTGGATCAATTTGTAGCAATATATTTAGAACATGATAACATTGGATCATATCCATTACCACTGATCAAATAATTTTTAATAGGAATAAAAGTCTTATATATGATAGCCCCATGAGCAACATAATTACACCTTCAAAAAATATCTTTGATTTCTTTTATTTTTACAAAGGAAATCACTTACTATCTTCTATAAAAATTTCATCTACAAATCAAATACTAATATATATTTCAAGGAAGGATTCCTTTTATAGTTAAAATTTTCTATCATAAAATTTTTAGATCATTATTTCTATTATTAAATAGTCTATCCACAATCCATTTTAGGTTTATTAAAAATCCACATTATGGGTAACTGGGATAAAAAAACATCCTTTAGAATCAAGTAACACCCTCACAATTTTTTAAATAATATATGATGTATCCTTTCCTACTAGAATTGAAGTATATTATTCATACTAAAACCACATGATGATTATCTCACTTCAATGACCACTTGGGAGTGTGTTTCAAAATTTTAATTTATTTAATCATTAAGGTATACTTTTTCCATTATTACTACTTTTTCAATCATGGACGCTTCTGGTCATTAACATATGACTCATTTGAGGGGGGTGTCTAGGGGTGGGGGTGTCCTCAGGTGGGGGTTTTTCTAGGGGGTTTGAGGGTTGTCTATAGGGGGATGGGTTGTACAGGGGGTGGGGTTGTCCCGAGGGTTTGGGGGGAGCTGTCAATGTGGGTGGGGGCCATCCATGGGGGTAGGGGTGTCCCTTTGGGTGGGGGTGTCCATGGTGTGGGGTGATTTCTAGGGAGTTGTGGGGTAGTCCAGGGGTGGGGGGTTGTCCATGGGGGTGGGGAGTTTATGGGTGGTGTCCATGGGGTGGGGGTGTCTAGTGGTTGGGGTGGTGTCCAGGCGGTGGGTGTTGTCCAAGCGATGGGGGGCTGCCCATGGTGGTTGGGGGTGTCCTGGTAGTTAGGGGTGTCCTGGGGGGCTGCCCACTGGGTGGGGGTGGGGGTGTCCTGGGGTTGGGTCTATTTAAGGGTTTATGGTGTGTCTATGGGTGGGGTGTCCAGGGGCGGGGCTTTCCATGGGGTGTGGGGAGTCCAGTGGGTGTGGGTGTCCAGGGGGTGGGGGTGTCAATGGGGTTGGGGTGGTGTCCATCAAGGTGGGGGTCATCTCGGGGATGGGGGGGGGGGTTTCCAAGGGTGTCGGGAGGTCTGCCGGTGGGTGGGGTTTTCTAGGGGGTGTTGGTGTCCTTGGGGGTTGGGGGTTGCCCATGGTGGTATGCAGTTTTTAGGGGTGGGGGTCTAGGGGGTGGGGGATTTCCAGGGGTGGAGGTTGTCCATGGCGGTGGGGGTGTCTAGCGGGGTGGGGGTGTCCTGGTTGTCGGGTGGTGTACAAGGGGGGTTAGTGCTGTCAAGGGGGTTGGGGGGCTATCCAGTGGGTGGCGGTGTCCATGGGGTTGGAGTGTTCAGGAGGTGAGGTGGTGTCCAGGGGGTGGGGGGTTATCCAGGGGTTGTAGTCGTAAATAATTGATCATCAGTATGCCATTAAACTACTCTTATATGAATAAATAATTTCCACTTATAATTTTTTTACTCATTCCTATAGAATATCATGGTTCTTTCTTGTCCACCTTAGATTTGATTTGGGATCCGCTGCCAAAGGCAATGCAGTTTGGATCATCATGGTTCATCTTCCACCATTTTCCACTATTTGAGGTTAGTTATTCTAACCGTATTGTTTGGCGGAATTTAATTTCGGGTTTTGGGATTTATGTGTCCATGAAAAATATATATTAGGTATGAATTTCATGAATAATAGTACTTTACATCCCACCCCTCTTATGATTTTCCTTTTATGAAGTCATTAGTTTCTATGTTTTTTTACTCTAAATATGTATCAAATGGATATAATTATTAATATATATTGACTGATTATTGTTAATTCCATTATCTACTATAACCCAAATTAATGAAATTGTACCAGGTATTAAAAAAACAAGAAAAGCTAAACCTAATTGAAACGTCTCAAAAAATATTTAATCGAACAAAACGAAACTAATGTAAAACTCGAGCCAATCTGATTATACACAATTAATATGATGTGTAACTATTAATTAACAAGAATTAACTATTTTATATTATCATTTTGATACATGGATTCATTTCCCCCTTGATTTGAGGAAAAATATTTGACCCATGGGGCATTGTGGTTCTTATAAGAAAGATAGTGACGTGTATGAACACAATACATTGGAATGTTTTAGTTTAGTTTTATGTTTTTCTTCTTTATCTCATTGGACAGATAGGTCTTTTAATAATTTTTATGGATTGAGGGTTGATATATTCTATGGAGGGGCCCTATGGGGTTCAAATTGATTCATTCAAATAACTTTGATCTAAGGAATGATTATATAGTTACTACTTGACTTTCACCTCATGTATCTAGGTACTTCAGTGCCCTTGAATCCATATTATGTATTCTGTTGGGTGTGGGATCATTTTGTGTTGTTTGGGTTGATTTGGTTCTCCTATAACAATATAAGAAATTCTTTCATGTTGTTGGGTGCTTTTTACGGGTTGTGTAGCACCCTTTCCGTGTTTGAAGGTCCATAATATCCATTTTGTAGTGTGTTGATCACTGCTCGTTGGTTTCGAGTTTCCAGGCCATATGTAACTCACATGTGTATGCATAGGTAAGTAAGTATATGTATGTGGGTTCCCTGGTAATGTGTATAGTCTCCCATGGAAGTGATTATGCATGTATTTGTCTTAGTTTTCCCATGTATACATATACATTAATGCATACGCAGGTGACTGGAGACTGGTATATGCATATAAGAAAATGCGCAAGGATCCCCTTGCTTGTGATCATGGCCATGTGGGTGTGTGAATTTGGACTATATTTCCTTGCATGTTTTCAAAGGAGTGTATACCATGTGGGGAAGAAGAAGCATTTAGTTAGAAAGGTCCAATAGTCGAAAAGGACGTCTTGGTTCGACCTTGTGGTAGGGTCCCTTTCCTGGCCCATTTAATTCAAGAATGATTTAAATTAAATTTATCTTTGTTCTTACATCTACTTAATTATAGGTAATAGAATATATTGAATAACTATTATTTAATAAAATGGTTTCAATGGATAAATTATGTCATGTTTTTATAATAAAACCCCTACAATGGCGGTGCACTGTCTGCAAAAACTCACTATGATTGTTATGTTTTTCTAGTTTCTTAACATACTACATTTGATTTCTGATGAATGGGTTTTAGAATAAATGTTAAATATAATTAAATGAATTGTATGAAAAAAGAGGGCCATAATTTTATACTAAAACCCCTCCAACGGAGGTGTAATGTCTTCAAAACCCATGAATAGTGATGGTTATTTGAATCATGTATAGTGTTGAAACCTACACAACATTGAAATATCTAGTTCGTCTATATTGATACAGATGCCTAATGTGATCCACGCGAATTATAGTTGTGCATTAGAATGACCAACACACACACACACACAGATATATATATATATATATATATAAATTTCACTCTTTTAGTAGTATTCTCATTTAAAAATAACATGAATTTAAAATAATAAACCTTGTGGATACATACAGTCATACAACAACTAATTTCCCCCCATTACGACACAGAAGAAAAAAATAAAAAAATAATAATAGGGTCTATATACAACCTCGATCGCCACCTAATATCATCATCATCAATCCCTGTCGAGCTACTCTATCCTAATCAAGTACATATTCTTTTCTTAATGTGTAGGATAGTGTCACGTTTCTAAGGCCTAGACTAATAAATATCCATTTGAGGTGTTTTAGAAAAGACTGTGTCATCATTGTTGTAATGGATGGAGGCTGGGGAGTCATCAATTCTTGGTTTTGAGTTACTGCATAGCATGATAGAGAATGTTCAACTCATTTTGTGAGAGGATTAATGCAGCACATGTATGAAATAAATCATATTCATATCTCAAGAGGCGGCCCATGGTGTACAAGGTTGGGGATGTAATTTTCTTGAAGGATTCCATTTGATGTGGGAAGTAGTGGATTAGAATAGTGAAAAAGAATTATATCAATTTTCATGGACCCTTTATGGTGTTGGGACTCGTGGGTGAAATGGTGTACCAGTTTTCATTACCACTGCAATTGGAGGGGATACCTAATTTCTCCAACATCATTAAACATTTACAATATCTGCCTTATGACTCCCATTTCCATGACTAGTGAGATTTTTGATATCGAGTTTCACACGATGTACATGGAGTGGCTAATATAGATCCATGATCGTTAGGTGATGGGTTTTCATGTAATGACCATTCATTTGTTTCGTGTTTTGTGCATGTATGATGGCATGGATGAGAGAACATGTGAGTGATAATGGAAGATGGTGCCTAGTACCCTGATCTTAATTGTTTTTACTTGTTCTTTCTTTGTTTTGATATGTAATGATTCATCCATTTTTTGAGATGTATATTTTACCATATGTTGTGTTGTTTATGGTGCAATTTTTGAAATATGCAAGCATGTGAAAGGGGGATGTCCAGATTCCAAATCCAGACACATTAAATGAAATGTGATTAAACTCATGTTGGTTATTTTGTTCCCCTAAAGAGGATACTATCTTGACAAGGAGGAAAAAAATTTCGGATTCTATTGTTTGGAATGTGGGGTTGTTGTGCTCGTGTTGTGTCTTTTGACCATTTAGTATGACATGATATGACCTATTTACATATTTCAGAAGAGTTTTTCTTGAATGTAGATATTTAAAATCTATCATTCTAACAACTTGTAGTGGATTATCATTTACTTTTAATGTATTTTATTATTAATAGCACTTAAAGCATATGAAGATCCTAGATAGGTAACTCGTGGGTTGTTATTTAGGACTACTATTTCTTCAGGGTTTGGTTTTGTATTTATGAGGATGAGATTATATTTACAGTTATCTAATGAAATTGTCCATGTCCCCCCCAATAAATTAAATTGTGATTTTTGGTGATTGGATGTGTTTGGGGGAGTCTCAAAATTAGTTTTGAGAGGATTAGTGAATATAGACTTTGAAAATTGGAATTTGTTATAGTGTATCTATATTACACGATGTTTAACTATTTTTAGAGGGTTGTCATAGAAGGATTTAAGATTTATATTCTTTCACATAGTTTGGTGATTGGATTGAGAGAGTATAAGAATTTTTGGTGTGAATAGTAAAATAAATTTGAATGGTGACTAGTTTTTTAGGGGAAGTTGACCTCAAGGGATTACATGGTGTGAAACAGCATTACATGTCATGTAATACCCCACTAATATAAAGTATTAAATGTTTTTAAAGCCACTCAAGTTATCAAACACTATTATTGTAAAAGTTTCATTAGATGCCAGGGTTACCTAGAGTCCCATATCTATCATTTTGAAGGTTCCTTCATTGGAGATTAAATCGTAGATTCTATCATTTTATCTGTTGTGATCCAAAATCAATATAAAGATTGTTATTCCTCTAGTCTTGCAGTTTCTATTGGATTGGCGTCACTTTTACTACTATTATTATTTCATTGTAATGGAAGAGGTTCTTCTTCTCTCTTAATGTGTATTTGTTCGATTTTCATGGGTGCATTGGTGTCATTGTATCCTTGGGTGGATGCAAATTATGTGGGGGGGGGGGGGGGTAATCACAGGACAGTGACATGATACATTTTAATTAAAAAAAATTTACACCTCTGCTTTGGGATTTTTCATTAATTTATTTACAATTTTTTATAAAATAGAAGGGATATAATATATTTTTACTATGAATCATTGTTTTTCTACACTAATCAATGTCCAGAACATGGGAAATGATTTGAAAGGGGTTGAGGGATCTGATGAGGATATTTATCTAGATTTGACATTTTTTTGATGTTTATAATTATATATGCTTAATTCCATTCCAAATATTTCACCCATTAGTGGTCCTTCCCGACAGAATAAACATGTTTCAACATTTTGGGTTACTTTTTAACATTTTATTATTGAATTGGTAAATCCCGTACACTTGGATAATAAATTGATACCCCAGTATTTCCATATTTTTTTTCTGAAAATAACTGAATTAAAAATAGTAATTTAACAAGAAATGCCTTGTTTAATACTTATTTGTGTTATAAATTGGTATACAGTGTGATGTTTTTGTGATAATGTGTTGTTATATGTGTGGGGTTGATGGGATGTGATTTGGAAATGATGTGATATGAGGAAACACTATGGTTTGTGATTTAAGATGGTTTTAGATGTGTGGTGGATGAAATTCTTAATGATGCAACAACTTATCCATGTAATGTAATTTCAAGTTGAGAGGTTTATTGAATATGGAATGTATGATATGTGTAGCGTAGTTGGGATACGATCGATCTATGCAGTGATGTGGTGTTGTTTTTTTATTTTGTGTTGTCATTTGTAGTAGCAAAAAGAGTATTCGAATTGGGGAATAAATAATTGGTTAATATTGTTTTGAACATTCTTGGTCTGATTTGGATCAGAGAATGAATAAGTAAATTTTTAAGGAGGAATGGGAATTTTTTAACAAAATTCACTGAAAATTGAAACGAAATTGTTCCATGTTGTGCGGTTATTTCATTTAAATGTAGCAGTAATATTTTTAGGGTTCTTAGATTGTTGCTTATTTGAGAACCAGTTGGTTGGCCTTGAGTGTTTGGTATAATTTTGGTATAAATGGGTATTTTACTTCTTATTTATATATGCACCCCCAACTAAGCACTACATGATGAACACCCACAGTATCAGGAGGGTGGATGTATATCAAAAACAACCTAGAGGTTTGATGGATAGAATTCAACCAAATATTCTTTTAACTTTCTTCTAGGTTGTTGTATCCAGTGATCCTTTAGGCAGGCTATGGTTTGTGGGGGGGGGGCATGTGTGTGTGGGCGAGTTGTGCTTTCCCACAATTCTTTGTGATGATATGATTCATGTTTTTTAGGTGTCTTATAAATGAGAAATTTTTATTTTACTAGGGTTTTTCAAGATGTGACGTTGTCTATAGATCTTGTGTCTTCACATTGGATGGGATGTGTTATGGGGCCCTAGTGTCTACATTCAATTTGTTTTGTGGCTAATGGCCCAGGTTATGGGACAAGGTGTTTTTGTGAGACCAAGGTTTCTACAGGCGATATATGATGTGTCTCTTGTCCCTGATGATGGAGGATGTTTGGTTGTGTGGCCTAGGTGTGTGAATGTGTGTTGTGATTTTGTTCCTCTGTAGGAGGATGGAGTGCGATGATGATTTAAATTAGGAAAGAGTTTCTAAACATGTGGTAAAATGGTGTGGGGTACCCTATAATCGATGTTCATTATATTATATTAATTGACATGAATTATTTGGTTATCATTCCTTGGTGAGGACTATGATGGTTAGTATACTTGCATAGGTGATGTTTTTGTTGTTTTCACATAGGGGCATTAGTATTCATCTCTCACATGTGAGTGACAAAAATTTGTTTTCCTAATGAGTATAACTATATGCACACCCAATGTATATAAATGTTTTTTTTTGTTTCTAAGAGGATTATGTGGACCGTGATGGACCTCCCAAGCTCAGAAATTTGGATAAATTCTCTGTCGCAACATATCATTATTTTGGGTACACACAATGGATTTTTTATTACTTGAAATAGTTTTATTTTAAACTTTCTTGAGGGATGGATTTGGGATAACATATATATGTGTGTGTGAGAGTGAGTGTGTGTCATGGATTTTGTTTGGATGGGCCATCTTATCATTTGATATTTTTTTTCAAAAGAAAATGCCTCCAATTCTGTGAGATTGTTTACCCTTGGAGTTGGTCTCCACCTAAGAACCTATTGAGGTAGGTCATGGGGGACATCATCTCTCTTTCATCATTGTTATCCCAGGATGGGGTTTCCATGGACGGAGGGGTGATGACATTTCATAAGCAAATTAATGAAAAAAAATTATATATTTTAATGAAATTATACATTATATATTAATTAATATTTATTACATTTATCTTACTATTTTTTTAAATAATAAAAAAAAATTTAATTTTACCCATAAAAATAATATTTTCCATAAAAAAGTTTTGTTTCATTTTTTGGAGTTATATTTTATTATTTTTTGAAGACATAAAAAAAATTTCATAAAATAAAAATAACATTGGAAATCATAATAAAAAATTTATATTTTTCTTATTTTTTTGGTTTTTTTCAATGTTTAATTTTTTATAAATTTATATAAATAATTAATATTAATAGAATGATACATTTATTAATAATTTATTTATAATTTTAAATTATAATATTATTTTTATTTTAAGTAAATTAGATAACTTATTAGTAAATTAATAAAATTTAAGTAAATTTATTAATTTTAAAATTTCATTAGGATCTAAATACATTTTATACTTTTAAACATTTCCTCGATCAAAACCCAGTTTCTTGTCGCATATGCGGGACTAATTTAAAATTAAATTTCAATTATTTATTTATGTAATTTTTAATATTTGATTCTATAATAGTAATATAAATAATTTATGATGTCTAATAATTTTTATATAATATTTTACCAATGTGAAATGTGAATATATTAATAATTAATTACTACATCATAGGTGAAAATTGGTTTACCAGGTGTTAATATAAAAAAATATTGGTTAAAACAACTTTTAAACAGGTCTAAGAAATATTTTATTTACATTTAAAGAGTAGGAATCTAATAAGGTTTTAATATGGTCAATTTTCGACCCTTTTGACATAAGAAAAAAGTGGTACCACTTAATCGTTTTCAAAAATACAATGTGGGTCAATCCCCCCACTTATAAATGGACACCCCAATCCTAAAATTATAACACCCTAATGACTATATGGATCAACTAAGCCCTATAAAATCACCTCTCAACGTCCCTCTAAACATTTTATAAGCCTTATTACTAGTACCAATCCATAATATGTTGGCCTTTATTTAAAAACATGACTGGTTTACCCGAAAGGGCTAATGTTCATCAATGAGAAATATTATTATTTTTTCTTTATCCACCACATTATATAATTATAATAAAAATATGATATAATACCCATAGAATATATCATATATTTATTACTTTTTTTGTTAATTTAACAATATAATCCCATATTTCATCCATAAAATTAGTTACAACATCTTCATTCATGTGTGTGGAGGAATATCACTATATGGAAAAATGTTATTAAATTTTTCAATGATTGATTACATGCTTGGACATAATGATGGATATATTTTGTTTTCGTATATATATGTATGTGATATTTATTTTGTTTTTATTGTTAGGGAATTATTATTTCACATGTACCATAACACTCTTTATTTTGTTGAAATATGACAATGTCAATAATTTTTACTACAGACTAATACCACGTGGAATAATATGAAATGTTCATAGTTTACACGTAATAAATTTAGGATTGATTTAATAATAATATTTGAGATATATTATAGAAAAACTATTATTTAATTAAATTATATATAAAATTTTATTTTGGTTATTTCAATCAAACATGAAAATAGAAACATTGTTTGTTCATACATACCACCTACCCTACTCATGAATGGTTTATTTCATTTTCTATTGCTATTTTTTATTGATTTATCTAAATAAAAACATAATGAATATATATTATAATTTTATCATGTTAAACATTTTTGATATTATTAAACAATGATTAGAGGAAGAGTACAAAAAATAACATTTCCAAACATACATTAATGACAATGTTGTTATTCCTCAAATAGTTCCTTTATCAATAATTTATAATGAATTGATATTAAAATAGAATATGTAAATAATAAATGGTATTATATATATTAGTATGGTTCTTTACATGATTTATAATAAAATTTTATTTATTAAAAATGGGTTACGAATTCATATAACAGAAGTCACGAAATAAGGTAAGTGGATTTCTCTCATTTTTTACTTCTATAAGACACATTCAATGTTCACCACTTGTTTATTTAATGAGGTGCATACAATGAAAATTATTTTTTTATGATTATTATTATTATTAAGATGTCCTTCTTTGTATTCCACTTCCATATGATTTACATATTAATGGTTTCATAATTTCTTAGGGTTTTTTTTTCGAAATTTCTCATCCTTAGGACGTATGTTATGTTATAAACATATATTATTTCAAGATTTCTACATATAGTCCCTCTGAAATTTAATATAATGAATTTTTTACCCTCATGATACATGATGATTCATTTTATGTTTTCATTGATTGTTCATAGGATTCAATGTTATCATTGTTGTAATGATTAAATGTTACCATCACATTATTATTTTTGATTGTTTATAATTATATTTTTTATTATAAAATATTATGTTCAATATTTTAGAAAATCCAGAATTTCAATCACCATGATTAATTCAGAATATTATCAAGAATGTGAAAATAATTTTTGCGTTTAACATACAAGACACATACATTATTTCTTCATTTCATGAAAGCTCAATGTTTTATTGAATCCATTAAATTTTTTCAATGATCTTTTCAAATATTGTTCTTTCCCTATTATTTGGTAATTTTTAGTTTTAAAGTAATTGTTTCAAAGTGTAAATGATTTTGAATGTGTTTTGGGTTATAAATGGAATTATCAAATAAGTAATTATATTTTCAATAATAAATTTTTTAAAAGTTATATAAATGATTAATATTTATTTATTCATAATTATTTTAAAATAATAGTATTCTTATAATATGTAAGTTTTTTTAAAAAAATATTGAAATAATATTTTCTATGGGAATTGTCCCAAGTACACATTAAATATTATATTCTCTCTTTGAATCATTCATTGACAATACATATTATTCAATATAGATATGAACCAATGATATAATTTTTTTCCTTTTTATTAATTCTTTTTGTTTATGGTGGGACGAATATTATGGAACAAGTTTCACTTCCACTGGTTATAGATTGTTAAAATACTTATGAAACCCTATTCATTTTCCATGGGTTCTTGTTTGATGAAATGATGAAATGATTATGATAAATGGTTATTTTCTAGAAAATAGGTAATAAATATTTTTATATGAAACCAATTTAATATCATTGATATTGATATATTGAATTTTTATTATCTGTTGGATCACGTATATTTTATTTTAATTATATAAAGGTGGTTACATTATAACCATTGATAGTGGTTAATTTATTACAATGATGGTGGTTTTGTTATAATAGACAATTGAGACTATATATCGCTTAAATTAATTACAAAATAATATATCTCATGATATGTACAATAATAGAATATTGTTAAAATCATTTTAGTAATACCAGGAGGGAAAAGATAGTGAACATTGCTCATTAATATATGACTATAATATGGTTTAATATAGGATAAATATGATAGGGATTGGATGGCACGTGAACACAGTGGTGAAAACTATGTACGGAAACTGGATTGATACAAATTGAGTAGGGATTTTTTTCTATTATGAAAACGATAGAAAGCCTTAAGTAATATGGATATGATTTTATATTCGTCAGTGTATGCCACAAATTGCATGTATACAGTCTCAAGGATAATGTTATTTGAGTCCCTTTTTATTATTCTTTTATAAAATACCAATCTTTTTTCCACGACTCAAGTTGAATTTGTTTGATATGTATGGTATGGTTTACAAATTATATTCCCATTTTCTCAATCATTAAATTTCTTATTATTCTTAGCTATCTCCAATTTTCCAATATTAATAAAATAAGATTATAATTTTATATATTTATATTCCGTTGGTTATTATTAAATAAAATATTTATTCTATTTTCAAAATGGATTTTAATGGTGAATAATGAATTTTGGGATATTATTTCTCTTATAAAGAACAATTTTTCTGAAATAATGATTCCAATAGCACTAAAATATTATAACCCATGGATGTGTGTTATTAATATTCTACTTACATTAAAAAAAATTATTTAATAAATATGTCAAAAAATCCTAGTTTTCTATAGTTTGTATAAAACGAATTTTGTGAAAAAATACGAACTGTGAAATGAAAACAACATATAGATCCAATGATATATATATATAGATATGTCCATGGATTTATCTAATGATAAGTTATAGGATCAGTAAATATATTGGAAAAAACACATGAATTTTGGTAAAGCATATAGAGAGTTTTTTCAATGAAATTAAATCCCAAGTAGAATTATATAAGGGGATGTTCATCTATAATATATGTACATAGGGAAAAAACCTCGAAAAAAATCATTGAGGTATATGTGAATGGGATCAAGTACATGACAATGATCTATTCTAAGCACCAGCTTTGAATGTTCATGTGGATAAGAAATTTAAATTTATAACACCGTTATAAAATATCATGAATTTTTTAAATATTTTAATAATAAAAAATGGTCGAGGATAAAAATATTCTTTCAAATATTTAAAAAATGTTTCCATATTTGAAACTAAAAAATAATATTTCAAGCTATGTGATTTCACATTAAGATTAGAATTCCACACACAATTCATTATAGACCATGAAAATGGTGGGGAGGCTTAAGTGAACTATTTTAACATTAAATTTGGTGGATGATTTACAAATTTATATCTCAATGAGATGATGATAGGTTTAAATTACGTTATGATTATGCCTAATCATTTTTCATGGAACATGATTCTCTAAATATACCTTAACCAACTCTCATACTCATCTTGTGAGAGTATAAAATAGTTAACTAAGAGATTGAATTTTATTACTAATAGTGAAAATAATATTCAATTCCGTATATGATGATAATGTGAACGAATCACCCAAGTAAATACATCATAGGAACACGAATTTATTATTACTATAGATAAGAAGGCCACAAAAAAAGTAACTGCATAGGGAAAATGAATCGATAAGTCATAAAAATGTAAGTAAATATTTTTATAAATAATATAAAAATGATTGTTGAATTCAATAAATGTGGAATTCCATGAAATTATGCAAATAGATTTCTTAATGGGAAATATCATGATAAAAATCATCATGTTTGTTTGAGTTATGTATATATTATAGATGATCATGATACTACATATGAAATGTGAAAGGAATGTTTTATTAAAGAATGAAATTATGTAGCCTAGATAATGGTATGAAAAGGATGTTTGATCAATAAATTATTTATGTATTTCCAATCAGTGATATTTTGATCAGAATCATGAAATATATTTTTGTTTTTAGTAGATGTTTTCTTTAAGGATTTGAATGAATATATGAAATTATGATAATAGACTATAAATTATATTTCATTTTAATTTTATATTTTGAAAATAAAAAATAATTTTTTCTTCATATTGAGATAATGATGTTGATATAATTATACATTTGATACGAATCAATAAATAAGATAGTGTTGATTACTTTGGATTATGATAATGTTTTTTATCATAGTGGTTTATCCATTCATTGAGATAGTTTATTGACCTTCTATATTTAGTAATAGATACAATAAACTATATTTCATGCACATAATTTGGAGAAATGTATGGGTTAATTAATGTTTAATGGTCAATATTGTTTCGATAGATTACACGTTGATGGTATACACATGATAGGTATGTGACAATTATGAATTACATTATTTTTGGAATTAGTGAGGATTTAATTTTGGATATTTTTTACCTTCCTTTAAAATTAATTGTATGTGAATATTTAGGAAAGATGGTTAGGGTAACCATTTACTAAATGGATCGAGTATAATGTTGGCGAGTCTTTGGGGATTAATTTTTTATTAAATAGAATTAATATTTATTCATAATGGATTACTTATTTTAACTATTTTTCTATTACAACTAGAGATTGATGGAATTCATAATCATCCATTATTTAATTATGTTTTTTTATTGCTTTTGGAATTCAAAATTTACCCTCATTTCATAGAGACTGGGATTAAATGAAAATTAATTAATTAACAACATAATGGATGATTTTGTGCTAATGAAATGGAATAAATTAATTTAATTATATCATATCATCATTATTTTTAAAAATTATAAAAAGTATTAATTAAATAAAATTTTGAGTTGTTTTATTTTTCTTTGATGATATTTGGGACCATTTTCCTGAATTTGTTTTATAAATTTTTTAATTTCTAAACATCTATGGATCAACAAATTTCATATGAACAAGATTACATAGAACACAAAATAACTATTTAATCATTAATTTAATGTCCATGTAATCAATTTAACTTATGATCTCTTATATGGAAACCATGTTTTGAGAAACATTATGAAATAATTTTGTTTCCAACATTCCCTTTTGAGGAATGTTTTTTAATTCATTTTTAGAATTTTGTGTTGTGGGATATTATTTTAAAATGATGAGCCATAAATGATCCTATTAAAAATTGTGTTGAAATTCATTTTAATGGGTGGAGAATGAGACACAACCTATATATATTGTGATTATTTTTTTATTGAATTAAATATTTTTTATTTTATTTTATAACAAGGACTATTGAATTATTCTTTCCTTATGAACAATAATAATTTTTGATTATGTTAAATAGAATATTTAATTTGTTTTGTGATAAATGAATCACTTGGTTAGGCTAGTATTTTTCATGCTAATTACTTTTTCATGTGAGAAATTCCACACAAAGTTTAAACATAATGTTACAATCAATTAAAATATTAATATTTAATAGGATATTTATCACCGTGCCATTTTAATTGAATGTATTAAATATATTATCTATATTTTTAAACTATATTTTACACATTTATATAAGATGAATTATTTTAATGACCAGATATTTTCAAATGAATTATGTACTATGAGAATGTCCTGAAATTGTTTTTCTAAGAAATTAATTTCAGGGGACAAAATTGTTTTAAATAAAATATTTAATTCAAAAATTGATGTTAATTATATTAATTAAATTTATATATAATTTATTATATAATAATTTTCACAGTCATCATCTTGGTTTTCTATCAATAAAAATAGAATAAATCCAATTTTATGATTAATAATTTTTCATGAATGTAATTTTGTGATTTTTGAGAACGTATATTAATATTAATATTATGTCTAATTATAAATTCAATTTATTAAAATTCTAATAATTTATCGAATAATATTTTAAAATTTATCTGAAGGTGTTTGTTTGGATTTTTCAGAAAAGATATTGTTTTTGATGAGTAGTGAAATTAAAACTTTGTGATTGAAAATTATTTTTAATTTAATTTATTTATGGAGAAAAATTATATTTTAAATTGGTTTTAATGTTATATTACTATTTTTATACATCCATTAATCCAACTAAGGTAATTCGAATCAATTTCATTTTAAATTTTGAGAGCAAAAAGTTTCTTGATTTTAAATAATATCTCTTAGAAAATATACTTTCTAATAGAATATGTAGTATTAATTTTAAATAAAATATTTTTTATTCTCTTAATGAAATTTTGGGAAATACATTTCGTAATTTGAATAAAAAAATATAGAATCACAACAATTCCAAATTTTATTTTTTACCAAAAAATAATATGAATATAGACACATTTAATTAGAAGAGATAAGTTATATATTGGTTTATTGGGGTAAAATTAAACCTAATCTATCAAAATAACATATAAAAATATTTAGAATCTATTATATTTAAATATTATAACAATTAATCCTACATGTTTCTGTAATGGTCCATTTTTCATCAATGTGAAAAACGAAAAATATGGAGTCACTAAATTATTTTTGAAAACACAAACTATTTCTTCCCCCACACATAAAAAATTTCACCCTTTTCCTAACATCCTTACACCTAAAAAACACTTTGCATCACATTATCACTACCAAAATCTCTCACCAAATTCCATCATCCCATCTTACAATCATTATTTTGGGCATAATCCAACATAGGAAGTCTTTTATTTAAACCATTTGAGGATAACGCTAAAAACATAACTTTTTATTATTCAATTATGATATGAAAACCCCATTTTCTCAAAAATAATATGATTTTGTTATGATAATGGAATTATGTACAACAATTCTCATATCCATAAAATAGGCTTTGAAATCATCATTCTAGTGTACACCAATCTTCCGCCTTAGAAACTGATGTCATTCAATTATCCATTGTAACCAATCAAGTCTGATAAAAATGATTTTTTATGTATAATAGATTATTATTATTTAAAATTTTTAAATTTATTATATCAATCATACATTATTATTATCAATTTTGGGAATGTGATAATGTGAGATTGGGTTACGATGGACTAACTCGTCATGAAGAGATGTGATCACTCATTATTTACATAGAATGAATTATAGATGTTATTAATTAAAATATGTTCCCCATATTTCAAAAAACATATTCTATAATAATAATAATATATAACATTGACCTTTCTTTCACTTCATCTGACAAGAATATTTAATAATTTTTCAGGCCTATAAACGAACAACCATATCCATGAACATTTTATTTCATTTCCTATCAGTATATTATATGAATTACCCTAAATAAATAGATAAATAGTATTTATTATATCTATACAATTTATTAATGGAATGATATAAATAAACCATGATCTTGGTATTAAGACCAAAAAAATAATAAGTCAAAACATATATGAAAGAAATTTTTTTTTACATAAATGTGAATATATCATAGAATTTTTAATAAATGGGTAATGAATGGGAAATAGTAAATAATAAATGGATTGATATATATATATATGAATATAGTTTTTTAATATATGTATAATAAATATATAATTATTATAATGGAATATTGAATGAGTATGATGAAATTCATGACATAAGGTAAGGGATTTTCATTTCAATTTTTAATTTTGTGAGAAAATTTCCATGTTCATGACATGCTTCTTTTATGTGATTTATAAAATAACAACAAATGTTTTATTTGATTATTATTTTCAATTAGATACACATTTTAATATCTATCTTTCATTGTTTTTTTGGTTAAAAATGTACTAAATCGGTATGGTTTTAATGTCAATTATCTTCCATTTAGAGGGCTGTTATGTTATGTACCCAAATTAATTAATGAGGTGTATATATAGACCCCTTACAACAAAATATCATTAATTTTTAATATTTATTATCTTTTAGCTTCCATTATAATATATTCTTTCAGGTGGAATTGTATTCAATGTTATCATTGTTGAAGTAAGTTTATTTTAAAAACTAATTGTTTTTTGGTGTTATTTATAATCTTGATTTAGATGATAAAATATTATGATATATTTCTCATTGAATACATTAATATTCATATATGATTATTTCTCATGACATTTTCATGTAATAGTGTAATTTTTACACTATACCGTATATATGAAAATTGATTTTTGTTTAAAATATAAACTCTAATTCTATCATCATTCGAAAATCTATTTCTTTCCAAAACTATGTTTTCTAAAAATGTTTTCTATACTTTCTTATTATTATTACCTGATTTATAAAGGATGATTTTACACATTTCATTGTTATTATAAAATTTTATAGAATAATCATGTAATATTCCTAAAAAATCATGTTTTTCATTAACACAATATGGTAAAAGCGTTATTATATAGAGCATGCTTGGTAATAATTTTAATGGATACTATTATAACCACTTATTGAATTAAATAATGTAGTGATTATTTTAAAAAAACACTATTAAAAATATTTCATTAATATTTGGTAATATTTGTTATTCTAAATAAATATTTAGAGTGTGAATATGATTTTTAAAAAATTTTATGTTTTAAAAAATTCAAAGAATTAACATAATTTTCTTCCAGAAATGTTTTTAATTATTTTTAAAATCATTATTTATAAAATTTCTTTGTTTTTAAAAACAAATTATATTCACAATGTTTATGTATTCAATATTTCTTTCATATAAATTAAGTTTTTCATCGCAAAATTTCACAAGTAGTATAGAAAAATTATGTTCCTTCAATGATTAAATCAATTAAGGTTACTTGTTATTCACATGGGAAATGTTAAAATGATATAATTCTAACTCTATATTTTAATTTTTTATGTTTTTTAGGAAAATATTTTTTTAAAACCTATTCATCTAAAATGAGTTATACTATGATAAAATTATTCTGATGAATAAATATTATGTCCAAGGCATCTTCCTTGATAATATGATGATACGAATTTGAAATCAATTTATTTTCCAACTGTTATTTTATGAGGATATTTTTATAAAACAATTTTATTTTAATGGTTCTAATATAATCACTATTTATTGATCAAGAGAAATACATTTTTATTAAATTAGTTACATGAAGTTGGTTCCATTATAACCAAGGAAATCAGTTATGTTTTAAAAAAAGATTGTTGTTTTAGTAAAAACAATGTCACGTGGGACATATATCTATTTCCAATTCATTGGGTTGAGATTTATATTTCTTGATATTTATATGATTTGGAAATTGATAAATACCATTTAATTAATATATGAATGAAATTGGTATTGAACACAGTTCATTATTGAATGAATCGAATGGAATGAAAACCTAGTTCGTAAAGGCAGTTTTGTAATTTTATGTGAACCTATTCTAGTAGGATAAAACATGAATGTGTAGTGAACAAAGTCGAGTATGGGAATTTTTCTACCAGTATGGACATGGTAGTGATCCAAGACTAACATGGAATTAAACTAGTAATATTATGTGTATTCAATAAGCTCCATGTCTTATACCAATGTTATGCTCTGATTTCACATGTTCTTTGATCAAATATTAATTAATGCCTTATGAACATCATATATTAATACCATGAATCATGATTAGTATCATTGTTATTTGGTGTCTAGTTATCAAATTTAATTCCCATGTACTCATGCACTTATATTCATGAAATTCTTATTTATCTCTCATGTTTACCCACAATGAGCATAAGATCTCACCCGTCATAATATTTCCTTTCCAAATTTTAGGAGGACATGAATTCTTCATGATATATATAGATATGAAGAGTTAATGTTTCTATGAACATGTTGGTAGATTATGTATCACACTTATGAGACTTTTTTTATTATTCCATGAACCCAAAGGCACTAATATATTATATTCCATAGGTATCTCATTGCGAACTCTTATGAATATTCACCCAAAATGGTGTAATGAATATTTAGGAAAACATATTTTTTCTATACATTTATCTCATTGATTATTATTATAAGGGAAAATGATTTTATGGATTTTTATCATCAATCATGAGAGTTGAATCATTCATTATTATTTCTTTTATAAAACACAATGTATTTGTAATACATATCCAATATATAGGGGAACAATTGTATGGTACTATTAGTGGAAAAGATTTTAACCATGATAAATAATAAGATATGGAGAGAAAATTTCAAAATTTATTTCAAAATTAAAGAAAAATGTTTTTGTATTTATAATTCAACATTATATGTATAGAATGACATGTTTTGGACTCAATAAGTAATCCATAGAGAACGTTGGATACGATGGTTGATCACAAAAATCCAATCCTTTGATGGGGTATTGTCTCCTAAATATTCTCATCATAGGTCATAGAATCTTAAGTTACATATATAGATAAATAAATTTCTGTTTCTTATGGATTAAAATGAATTATGATATTTAATGATAGGTTGGTAAATATAAAAAAGGAAATATTTAAAAAGAGATGATGGGAGGAATTAAATTCTCATCTTGTAATATATTTAAATAGAATCATAGTGTAACATTCATCCTTCTAATGGGGATTTTCTACATTTATATATGTATAGTCAAACATTATTAGGAATTTATGATAATTATTTAAGCTTATAATGTGAAAATAATTAAATATTTACAGATGGGATAGAATGAATAATATTTTCCTAGGCATTAATGGAATACTTTTCTAAAAATATAATAGGAGAAAAGCCATGAATATGTGATCAGAATAGCTGATGTTGATGTCCCTAATGATGTGGTTTCAAATACAATAATATGATTCTAAAATATAGCTAATTCATAATTATATTCTATTTCATTATACTCCTTTTTATCATCCATTAATTCCCTTAACATTAGATACATAAATAAAGCTTTTATAAGGTATTTTTCAATCAATAATCCTAATGGATGTCTTAGTAAAAGAAGAGTATATCAACAAGATTGCATTTTAAACCAAAGACATACCATTGTTGTTCACATAATTATTATACCTATGGTTTTTTTGATATAATACTGGTTATGGTATAACTTTTGAAATAGAGTGAATTTTTTTTTATAAATAGATGTAAATTACAATTCATTTTGATTTTTTATTCATCCTCAACATTAGTGGGGGGAATTAATTATTCGATTCAGTATTAGATTCACATATAATTTTTCCATCGCATGATATTCACATTGATGAAGATAAAAACAATATTTTTATAGAAAATTAAATCATCAAATTGACAATGTACGAATTTTACAGGAACACGTTGATTTATTTCATGAGGAGTTAACTTTGGATCATGTTTTCTAGACCATTTATTTAGTCCCTAATGCATGAACAACTTTAAAGGCCCTCAACAGAATGGAAAATGTAGGATTAGTACTATTAATAAAAACTAAGAACATATTTGCGAAAAATTATTTTTAGGCCCTAGTAATTTACCTTTGAGAGACCAATCCATATTTAAATTTATATTGAAAAACAAGAATGAAATAATAAAAAACAGTGTCATGATATAATAAAATAATGAATAACAACATGATTATATTGATTAAAGATGACATATTCTTTTGGACACGACCTCATTTTTGAAAATAAAAATAGCTGAATACTGTGACCTACACAAGAAGAAATGATGTCTTCCACTTTATTACCCTCCATCAATGTATGATAGAGAGTCACTCTCATGTCAATAAGACAATTTCATTTTGGAAATGTGTATTTGTTGGACTATTTATATAAATTATTATCTTGAAATGGTCCCAAAATGATAGTAGACTTAGATTCCACTAAATATATATTTTTGTTTCATAGAAGTCACAAATCGATTTCCTTTAACAACATTTCCCCCCCAACCAATGAGTCCCCTTGACAAAAGACATCACTAAAAGAAAGGACAACTATACCATAATTTCCATTGTCCACCCCCTTCGTCAAATGCTACCATTAGTACAAGACTCGTCCACATTCAATTTATAAACATTAATTGAATACATCCACCTCACCCACCTCCAATTTGTGGTTGGGGTCTGATATAATAATGAAATGATTGTGCTATCCAAAATCATACAAATTGATGGAGATCTATATGATCAATTAAAAAGTGGGATATATTTTCCCCCAAGAATTCATGATTTTATTTCCATACACTATGAGAGCCTTGAATTCCTTCATGATGGTTATAAATATCTAAATTCTAGATAGTCTAATAACCCACTGATAGAAGCAACATCCTATTCTTATGTTCAATAAAAATAATATCCACCTCAAAAATCCATGTATGTCTAAAATAATCATATTTTGAAACATGATTCACTAGGACAAACTAACCATCCATGGTATCTTTAGTTATTATCCTCACATTCAATATCTACAGAGATGTGAGCCTATGATTCCTCTTTGCGATGTCTATTCCACAAAAATTTTGAAGCTACTGTGATTCCTCTATATATTTTATGAATGTAAAAATAGAGAATAATATTAGGATGATGGAAAATAGGAAAATAGATTTGTTTTTGTATTTATTAAACCAATGTAACACATTCCACTCCCTCCGTAGCCTATATGGTTATTTCATCGAGTGGTAAAAATTCTCTGAGAAGTCAAATGAGGTAGACCCATAAAAAATTTCGTCTCGTGATTGGTATTAAATTAAATGATATTTAAAATTTAAAACTATTAAGGATTGATAACATCATGGTTGAAAGAATCATAACTTCTGTCTTGGTCAAATGGAATTTATAGTGTTGGGAATTAACAAAAAATTCAACAAGTTCCCCTTCCAATTATAATTGCAAAAATTAATTTGACCAAAACTACTTATCCACATCGAATGGATCCATAATGTTCATATGTGGGGAATGATCAATATCCATAGCAGTATGGAGCCACTACCCATTTCTCATTCATTGTTTTCTCATTATCTATTCTCCATGAAATTGTTCCAAATAGACGTACTCACATTAAATCTTATGATAGCTTATTCTACATTCATTATATCTCATCCATGACATACTTGATGTTGATATCTCCAAATAACAACCCATTAGCAATATTGGGGATAAATTGGTCATTTATAATAGATGAAATATATATGAATGTCTACATGAAATTATTATAAAGTGTTTAATTATATTACATTAATGAACAAGTATTATCTAACTCGAATTGGTAACTTACTCAATATACATTATGGTCCTTAATATTTATAATGATTTAACATTCATCTATGTATCACCAATTACAAGTAAAGATGTAGGATGATATGAAGACATATTATGATAAAAGTTGTAAAATAATTTTACTTCATAGTAATCCCAATTAGATTAGATAATTATCTTATATTTTAAAAAACCAAAATAATATAGCTCTCATGTTTTATATTGATGATCATTTTTGGTATTTTTTTATATATTTGTTTAATAAAAGTGATATGAATACCATGAAAATAACATGATGATAATTCATGAGAATATAATAATAAATAAATAATATAGTAACTTTAGTACTTTTTAATTATCACAATAGATAAATTAATTTATTGGCTGTATTTTCCATATCTATGGAATCTCTATTTACCCGAGGACGAAGAAAAAAACAAATGAATTTCTTATGTTGAAATACATTATCTTGGGTTGTAGTCTAATTTATTTTTTGTATTATAATTGGATTATAATTCATAAATTTCAAAATTAGATTAAATATAAACAAATATTTCATCAAATGGGGAAATGTTCATATAGATAAATTACATTAGTGAATGTTTTGAAGATTTCACATTTATTTTGGGGAATTATTCAATTTTGACAATACCATCAGTATATTGTTGTTATGTAATATATGGTGATGAATATATGAATGGATTTGGTTTTGTTTATATGTATAATGATAATATTATTTCCATTTCATCTATAAATTTATTGATTGATTGAAAAAATTGATCAAATACTTATCCTGATATGTAAACCAAAATACATGCATCAATGATATTTATAAATTATACATCTATATAATGATGTGATATATATATATATATATATTGATTAAAATAGTATAATATATTAGTTTTAATTTAATGGGATTAATATGTGGAAAAGGAAATTATTTTTGTTACTCAAGGATTAAGATTTCTTAATACACAAGAATCATGTGAACGAAAATAAGGTCATTGATGCGTTGAACTAGGAATATCATAGATTTCGTAAAAGAAAGAGGATTGAAAGGGAACATGTATTAAGAAATATTGTAATTCATGATATGGAAATTATTATGGAATGGGACATAACACCCCTTTTAGAACTAATTTGGAACCATTGTGATGAAAAGTTAAAATTTTCTCAACCATTTGATGATAATTTTCTAAAAAAATAATAATGGAAGGGTCATATATTAATTTTTTGATGTTGTAATTCAGAAATTGTGATAGAGTATACATTAAAATTCTATACCTGAGTTGAATTGGGAAATGTTGGATGATTCTCACAACTACATTTGCATCATAAAGACCTATATTACCAATGTATATATATAAATATATTTCATGGAAAATAATTTTTGGGATATTATGAATTTAAAAATTGATGATTGTTTTTCAATATGTATATCTTTTTTAAAATGTTAATTACGAGATAATATATCATTTAGGGTTTATAAAACAATTAACTATTAATATAATTAAATGACATCAAATTTCAATATAATTTTCACTATATTATTAATTAAAACAACAAAAAACAATGAAATGTGAATTAATATTGATCTCCTAACAAAATATACACATTTCCTATCTATAAAATAAGATTTAATTTTTGATCCTAAAAAAATGATCGGTATAAATATTGTTTTTGACTTCATGGGGACACTAATTCAATTGATCCAGATTATAATATCTGAATTAGAGAGATAATTTGGTTGATTCATCAAAAGGATCTTGATACAAAGCATTATTTATGCAACACATATCACCCTCAAAATAGATGGATAGTATAAATCATTAGTCATGTATTAAAATAAATTTTGAGATCATCCACATGTAAATATCATGGAACATGTAATATATCATTACCATTGGAATAATTTTACCACAAAAACTATATAAAAAACATGAATATTTACTCTCAGATTCAGTGATGAAGTAGTAAACATTACATTTATATCAATAATAACAATAGAGGGGACCATATTTTCACCATCAAAAATATAAAATATATACAATATATATTTTATCAGGATAATTATTAGAGGAATTTTATGATAAAAGTTTTTTATAATGATAAAACACACAAACATGAAAAATAAATTTGAATTTAGGTGGTAATTTTTACTAGTATCTCTAGATTTTCATATCATATATGATGCATTCAATATCATTCATAGGAAACCCTCCTTGAAATAATTCAATGAACCTCAAAATTCTTCACCCGGGGAAAAAATATTGAATAACAAAAGTTCTCAGAATGGTAAAAAGCTTCAATTACAATTTAGTTTCATAATTGAGTATAATGAGGGAATAATGGTATTCATAAATAATAATATTACAAAGTATAATCATAAAATAAAATAACCGAAGAATACCTCAATAATGTGTTTTAAAACCTGTCATAAGGCATTAACAATGGAAAGAGTCAATATAATCAATAATCATTAACCACAGGATACCAATTTTAATCAAATGAAACATTATAAAATAATGGAAAGTATTTATAATACGTATTGGTATCTTGGAACATCATAATGATTTATCACATATATAACCCAAATAAATGCAATAAACGTAAATCTATCCTAAAATATGGTTTTTTAAAGAAAATAATACTTATCGAATACATTTGAGCACCATTAGGGAACCCAAATCATTAATGTCATGTCAGGACATACTAGTGAAATATAAGAGAACCCATAAAATAATCTATAATGTGATCCACTAGTTCAATACAATCAAACCCATCATATATAATGTATTTAAACCAGAAAATGAATATATTTAAAAGATATTTCATTATAAAAATCCTAGAAACAATTTTTATGTCATTTAAAACATGATTGATATGGAAAAAAGAATCATGCGCCATAAAAATATTTTTGAAATAGTTTTATCCCATATAAAAAAATTTGTTGCAAAACAATCACATTGAAAAATGGATAACTCATAGAAATAAAATAGGTTCCATAAAAATTCAATGATACGTGGATAAACCCTGAAATAAAAATAGCATTCTTGAAAATCTATTTGAATCATTATTAAACCATAGATAAGTAATGGGTTCCATAAAAATCTCATTCAAATAATCAGTATCTATCCACGGAATGTTGAAGGATGGTATCAATATTAATTGTACACATTAGATCATGAATAAAGTGATATTTTCATTGATAAATAGAATAACAATTTACATCATTCTTGAAGAAAATATTCATATCATTTTAGAATAAATTTTTCAAACAAAAAACCCACAAAAATTATTGAAAATAAATTTATTTATGAATATAATTGATACATAAAAATTATGTTTTAAAAAAAATTCAGTGTTCATGATGACAAGAACTTCCATTCATGACATAAATGATAGGAAAAAGGCTTTTTCATGTATCTATAATATTCAAATGAGAATTAATTTAAAAAGGACAGAATTATTCTATCACTATATTTTTTTTGAATGAAAATTTTTGTTATGATGAATCTACCAAATCATTTGGATTTTGTTAAAAAAATGATAAAACAATTATTTTGAAAAATTTTATTTATGTGATAATGGATTTTTTGTTCGAAATGTGAAATGATGAAAAAAAAAATTCATAATATTTTATCTGTTATTTTATGTTTAAATTTTAGGGAAATTAAATATATTACATAAAAATATAATTAGTAAATAAAAACGAATAAAATTAATTAGGTTTATTAAGAAAATATCAATCACTTTACTAATAATCTCTATAAGGATGAGATTGTGAAATAAAACATTTAAATAATGTCAACATTAAATTTTAATTATTCAATAGAATGATTATGATTTTCAAAATTAAATATACTATAAAATTGAAAATAAAAAATTATATAATAAAAAGATATATCTCACCTTATTTTAGAATATAAAATACATCATAGAAGTATTACAAGACAATGAAATGATATTGAGTAATGAAATTCATTAATGGTGGTTATGTATTAATTCAAAAACCCCATTAATGAAATATTTTAAATTGAAACATTATATAACATGAAATATTTATTAATCACAATATTAAACATAAAAGTGGATGTATATATATCATATATGATAAATTAGATTCATATAATTACATTACGCCTCATTGAAAGGGAATTTAGATAAAGTCCCTTACAAAGTCTGTATCATTGAAGCAGGGATTAAAAAATTAAATAGTTATGTGTATCTAATTTAAATAATAATAGAGAAAATATAATTACATGTTAATATAATAAAAGGTAATTACATACATATTCATAGAAATACATAATAACGAAAATAGGTGATTAACCCAATCAAATGATATTGAGGTAATAAATCCCATAAAAATATCATACCATTAAAGGGTAGATTGATCAATGAAATTATTCTTTTAATAAAATATAAATCAACAAAATGAAATTTTAAATTCTATAAATAATAATAACGTTATATTAGAAAAATAATATAAGAATGAAAAAATCAATTATGTATAGTATATCTCAATGAATATAAAATGAGTTACGAAAAACCTTACAACATGGTATCTAATTTGTGAAAAAATCACATAGATGAAATATTTATAATTGAAACTCAAAATAAAATTAATTTTTAATTATTTTGGATATTACAGGTAAAGGATCATTATATACCTCATATATATTAGGGGTGAACCAATAAAATATTCCTAAATGATTGATAATTGAGATAAAGTCTCTAACCTCATTCTACTTTCTAGATAAAATGATTAATATGTAGTATGTTGGTTATAAATTTGTTAAATATTAATAAAATAACAATATTAATATTTATAATATCATATATAAAACTTTTATAACATCATATCAGACTTCAATTTATTTAATTTCTTTATTTACATTGTTTCTGATGTTAATATCCTTGATTTATCATGCATTTTTTATCCGGAATGAATAGGTTAATTTCTATTTTTATAGTTCTATAATACCTATATAATAAAAATGACATAATTTTATGAATATAATATTAATATTACTGTTAATACCAATCAGGAATGTTTTTTTTGTGAATATGGATTGTGTTTAATAATGGAGACTGTATACCATTTTTTTGATTGATTAACATTTCAAATTTCTAATCATCAATATAGAATATAGATAAGTAATATATTATGTTTAAATAATTGTAATAATATCATATATACCATATTTTTTAAGTATTTTTATTTATATCATCCTTGTGGAGTGGTGATGAAATGAGATTCACATCCAATCATAATGGTTTTAGTCCAAATGTTCATGAATAAAGTAATCGTTTTTCATTATAAAATAATTATAAGATATATTATAATTTCAAAATGATAAATAAATCTTTATCATCATAATTATTTTATTTTTATCAGATATATTCATTATATTTAACATCATTTTCTTAAATGTAATGTGTTTGTGAAAATTAATCACATCCCTTCGAGTGGTGGTAGTCCCATGTACACAGAAATGGCAATATAATGTCCCTTACATAATGAAACATAAAAAATGAATACAATATATAATTACTGTAGTTGTATAATTATGTTATGAATATAACATATAAACTATTTTATCCCTCATTATTCCCACATATGAATGGTGGTGAAGGAATGATGAATGATATAGGTTTGAGGGGGAGTACATCTCCACACACATGAAAGATTAGTTCCTAAACAATTTGTTGGAATATGGGAAGATTTTTCATATTAAATTAACATAATGGAATATATTTATATTGAAATATATATATTTTATTATATAATGTGTTACTAATAAAAAATTTTTGATGTTGATGAGGAAATAAAATAAAAATAGACATCAAAGAACATAACCTGTATTTTTGGGTAACATCTTTGGGTTTTCAGAAAATAAAATACATGGATGAATTCTGTCCTTAACTATATATTTTAGGATGAGATTTGGTATGTATAGATTTAATATTGGGATGTATTTTCTGATTGGAAGGATTATTATTTTTTGAAATGGTTATGAGAGTTAGAGGGATTTTATTATTAAGGTAAGTGACACACATGTAATTATTGAAAAGCATGAATTTAAAAAAAAAATTGTATGTAAAGATGAAATAATAAATGAATATTATAAAAATTATATATAATATTGAATATTTACATTGAAAATATTTTAAAAATGATTGTATGTCATTTAAACACTATTATTTTTTGTTTAACCACCTCGTAAACCCCATTGAACCTTAACCACAATATTTTTTTCCTTATATTCACTAACGATTTTGGTGGAAAAAAATTCCTTAATAAATATTATAATTTATTAATATTACAAAGATGAAATAATGTATTCCAATTTCCATTCAGATAAGTGAAAATTAATAATTTAATATTAATCTCATATGGGTATCGAAAAAATGATATTTCATGGATATCATTTTCACATGGTAGGAATGTCTTTTATTGAATAATAGTATTCATTTTATAGTAATGAACTAAATTTCATTAATATTTATATATAAAATAATTATCTAGAACTAAAATAATATTTTTTTTAAATTTATATATATTTTAAATGAAAATGTTTTTTTCAAACAATATTCATCAATTTTAACTATTCAATAAAAAATTAATAATTTTTAAAAAAATTCAATATTAAACATAATTTTAAAAAAATATTATTATATATATTATTTTCATTTATAAAAATATATTAAATAAAATTGAAAAAATGATATTTAAAATAATTCAAGAAGACACAATGAAAAGGCATTTTTTCAAGAACATTATTTTTTACACAACAAGATGATGTTATATTAAATCTATGTATTTTATTAAACACTTTATGAATATCAATTAAATATTAATAATTTATATTCTATAAATTTTATTTTAAACATTTTACATTAGATATTGTTTAAATTAATTTTAATCAAGAAATACTTTTCACTTTATTTCATTTCTATGAAAAAACCCATTAAAAAAACAAACGTATAAAAAATACAATATAATGATAACTAAAATATGATTAAACTGATTAAATATATATAAATAATAATTATATTTTTTATATTTAATTAATTTGATGAATTTTAAATTACATATTTTATTAAAATGATATTTCATTTTACAAAAAATGTTATTTTATCATTATATAAGGAAAATAAATAATTATTTTAAAATCTATAAATTTCCCCCAAAATAAATTTATTTTTTATTATTTTTAAAATTATGTTAATTTTATCAGCTAAATTATATAAATTCAAAAAAGAATTATCTTTTATTTTTTCAGGAAATTAATTAACAAACATTTTTTACGACAAAATAAATTCGAAGTATTGTAAGCTATTAAAAATAAATATATCATAGTGGAATATACCAAAAGTTATTGTAGAGAATAAATTTAATAGAAAATAAATTATTATGATGTATCCTAGATTTGTATTTTCATCAATTCACAGTGTTTCATGTTTTTACACTATAGAAAATAACATTCTTTTATTAGAATAAATGTTGGTTACATCTTCCCACATTAAAAAATTGTTCCCCACAATACAAAAATTATCTTCATAATAATGGAAATATAAAAATTCATTTATTGTAAGCCCATATTATCAATGTGTTAATAAAAATCATCTTGAAAAATATAGAAAAGATGTACAAGGCTTATCTAGAATAACACATACATGGTTTCAAAATAGGAGAATATATTTGGGAAGTGATGATTTGGGATTCAAGGAAAAGAATAAATAATTAAGCATAGTTATTGTGTTCCTTGATCAAAAATATTGAATTATAAATTCATGGATAATGAGATAAAAATCATTAACCACTTTTAATTTAAAATTCCTTATGATTCCTCACAGATGAATGTAATAGGAATACATTTTTTAAGATCTTTTTCCTAATTTTGATGAATTATTTCACAATTTATACTGATAAAATAGTGAAATATAATTACTAGGAACATAATATTTAATCCTTTGCCCAATTTCCACAAGAAACATATCTTTTTTCCAAAAATATTAATATTTACGTTGAATTTATCCATGCATAAATACTAAATAATATAATTATAATTTATCATACAACTATAAAAGGGATAAAAATATATTCCAACAATCTTTTGACATTGACCAAAACTAAAATGGTTAACATTTGATTTTTTTATCCATATCATAAAACAATCACATGTTAAAACAATAAATGTATTTAAAATATTTAATAGTAATACCGAAAGGTAAAAGAAATTAATTGCAAAAAACACAACATTGAAGCTATTTGAAACCTCAAATGTTATCAAATACATTTCATATTTAAATAAAAAAATATGGAAATAATTTTTTAATAATATTAATCACTTAGTACACAAATTACTTCTTAATACAATTAATATATGCATGAGAAAAGGATTTTTTAATATTTTCTTGAAATATAAATGATCAAATAAAACATTAATTTTATAATTACATTATATTTAATATAATAAAATGTAATCTCGTTATCCACTATAAACCATATATTTGAATACACACCAACAAATGAAAAATGCATTTAATATTTCATTAATCACATAATTATTGGATAACTTTAAAACATTATATGTGTGCCAAGGAAATTGCGCATATCATCCACCTTAATTGAATAGACCTATAATTCTCTCCATAACTCCAATGATACAGTCACATGATAAAATACTAATATAAAATGTTATTTTATCTTTTCTCCATATAAAAATTATAATAATCTGGTCTTATATCTAGAGAGCTACAATTGATACCTATCAAGTAAATTTGTAGGTTTCTACACCTCATGAGCATGACACTCCAACATCCATTGTGAATTGACATTCTACAAGAATCCATTGTTAAGTTATTCATGATTCACCAAATCTTCTTTCACGAGAGTCATGTATATAAGATTCCTTAAATTTCCCTTAGATTCCAACTATAAAAAACATGAACATGAACCCCAGAAATTGTAGATAAAATAAAAAAAATTATATTTCAGGAATTGATATATATTGAGGTCAAACAATCTTCACTATCTAAAATAGTCAAAATCAATAAAATTATAGGAATCACATACATAATCAGATATTATAAAGGTTTGTAGTTTTTTGGATTCAGGAAAAATATTATAAAATAATACCCAAGAATTAATGGGATTATTATTAACATTATAAGAATATTTTCATACAAAATATTAGTACATCAATATAATCCATTTGAATACCATATAAAAATAATTAATTAAACGTTATACTTTATATCATGGGGATATAAAACATAATATGATTGAGATATATATCATAATAAGGGAAAAGATAATAATTATAAATAAAATACAATCACTATGTATAATAGTAAAATAACACTATCAATACATATTTAGATTTTATGTGGTTATCATTAAACAACTAATACAAATCAATATATGAATCATCCAACAGTATTAAAGGAATGAGGAATTAAACAAATGAAGGAATGATATGAATCAATATTCATGATCCATGTGATAATAATGTTTATCAAATGAAATAGTATAAAACCATAGAATACATAAATAAATATTCTATGTTTAATAGACCACGATCTTCATTGAACACATACATAACAACTATAGAAACCATAAAAACATAATAACCATACATTCAACATCATTTAATATTCTTGAAATAACATATTCACTATGAAATTATATGGATAACTATCTTGGTGAACTAATCATTCTATTTTGTATCATTATCACCTTACACTATCTAGTCATAGACATCATGTAACTATAACAGGCTCAACAGTCAGTATATGGGTTATCCCATTATATATAATCTTAATAATCAAAAAAATTAATAAACTACATAGATAGTTCGTCATAAAACTCATGGAATAAATCATTATTCATTTTATAACAATATTAACCCATATAAAAAATCAGTTTCCATAACCCTCTCTTGGAAACATGGAGAACTTTTAAAAAAGATACTATTTGCATAATAATTTCATGGAAACATTTTTAACCTATGGAATAATACATTCGTTCTATAAAAAATTATTTCCAACATATTTAACTTATTGAAAAGAAATATACTATATAGAAATATCATTGAAACATTATTAACTTGTGGAAATAAAATAGGTTCAAAAAAAATCTATTAGAAACACTAATAATTTGCCAAGATAATAGAGATATATAGTCTAAAAAAACATATACAAATTTAAATAAAAATAAATGGTTGTTTTAATTTATGAATATAAATAAAGTAAAATTATTTTTAGAAACATTGATTGTAAAATATAAATTTCATTTTGAAAATTAATTTTTGAACAAAAATGATCATAAAAAATTATGAAAATTCACAAATTTTGAAAAAATAATGGGTGTTAATAATTAAATTTTTATTAATATTTTATTATTCATGACGATATGAATTTAAATTCAGGTTTAACATTTTTGAAAAATTATTCCCTTTACATTTTGGAAAAGGCTTCATGTGCATTATTTTGAAATTGATATAAAGATTACGTTGCGTATATGTTTTAAAAAATACAGAAAAATTATTTTAGTAATTCATTTAAAAAAGGATGAAAACATTTTTTCATTTCATAAAATGTAGTTTAGGATGAAAAAATATTTTCTACTGAAGACTAAAATGAAGTAAAATTTTCATAAAAAACATTCTCAACTATTTTTTTGTACTACAGAGAAGAAATTGTTATAATAAATTAAGATAACATTAATATCTATATTTTAAGGGAGTTAAATTGGATTATTATATAATTTCAAAATTATTTACTTCAAATGAATTTCGAGAATAGTTATTGGAAATTATGATGACATAGTGAAATAAAACCCTAAAATGTTCATATTGATAATGTTTTAATTAATAAATGAATCAATTATGTGCATAAACTATCAATAAAAATAAAAAAGATACAATATGACATAATATTATAAAAAATAATGTCAAACATAATTATCGATTAATGAATATGATGAATATGTATTATAACCCAATGAAAAGAAACAATTTGATAAAATTCATTAACAATTGGTAACTATTACGTCATAACCACCATATATGAACTATTTAACAGTGACACACAATATACCATGTATTAATAAAAAATAATTACATTACATTGAAATGAGTTTTTTAAAACCCCCTAAATGAGAAATTATGTCCATAACATTACTATATTCTTCAATAAAGTTAAATTGATATGATTTCATTTACAAATAACTATAAATGAAGTGAGGATTAATCAATGAATTGATTATTTGAATAAATTTTATATAAACATAATAAATAATAAATAAAACATAAATATTACATGGTAATTACATCCATAATCTTTTTATGATGTAATTAATGATGATTAATTTTAATCTATTTAATTGAAATTCAGTTATGATATCCCATTTAGAGATATTATCATTGATGTATGGATTTATTAGTTAAATTATTATTCGTATAAAATATAAAACCATAAATAATCATGTTTTATAACTAAAAAATTAATCCATGTTCATTACACACATAATAAAAACATCACATAACCAGTGAAATAATTTTTTTTACTCATGAAATGGAAATTATGTTATGAAATCCTCTGCCACATGGAAAATTTTAAATGAAAACCAAATATAGATGAAATATTTCAAATTGAATTATAAATTATAATGGATTAAAAATGAGTCATTACATTAAACGTTAATGTGTCATTATTTACCCCATGTATAATAAATTGGGTTTATAATAATATAATTTGAATCAATTAATAGAAATTGAGATGAAGTCTCATACCTTTCACTTACATTATGTTAAGAATGACTTGAACTCATGTACAATAGTTTTAAAAATATTATTAATTTATAACCTATGATAATTATTAATTATAAAAATATGTTATCTTTAATAACAACTTACCCCCATCATTGAATAATTATATATTATTTTAATTATTTGGGAAGCTAATTAAAATGATTTCTCAATTGTGTATTAACTTTATTGAAAATAGTATGTACCACATTATATTGTTATATTATCAAATGATAAATATTCATGAAATAATTATGATATTTTTCCTTAATATATAATTTTAATATAAAGGAAGTGAGACTATTGAAAAAAATGGATTCGTATACAATCATGAAGATAATATGTCATATGTACGCATGAGTAATTATTGCATTTTTCAACGACCTTTAATGAATGAAGGATAGTAATATTTTATCTTTACATAATGATATTACTATAATATATAATATATTATTTATTTAAGTATAATTATAGATTTTATCTATGTTGTGTGGTGACGAAAAGAGATCATATCACTTTGTGAAGGTGGTTGCCCACACATACATGAATGATTCCATCATTATTTAGTGTAAATATTAAATGATATATTATGTTTTATGATGGATAATTGAATCATTTAAATCATAATTATTCTATTTATATAATAAATATTCAATATTTCTACCCTTATTACATTCCAGGTAAAATATTAGTGAAAATGATTAACATATCTTCGTGAGGAAGTAGTCCACCATACCCCCGAATGAAAATGGCATATCCCCAAATTAATAAAATGTTAAATGATATAAAATATATAAGGATAAAATATTTCTTAAAATTTTATAAATGTAATATATATATATATATTATTTTCTTAATTATACCAAACTAGGAGTGGAGTTAGAGGAATATTTAATGTCATCAGTCCGTGAGTCGGTGGTCATCCATAGACATAAATGATGATTTTGTAACCCATTTAATGGAATTTGAGAGGGATTATGATTAATAAATTAGCAAAATAAAATTTAATTTTATTAATTTTGTTGATTTATTATTTTAGGATGTTTTAATAATAAATAAATGTGGTGTATGTATAAAAAATATAAGAAAATATATTGAATAATTTTTTCTCATTTAAAATAAAAAAAATTGGTTCCAAAAAAGGCTTAAATACTTGAATTTATACAAAATATAAACATTCCAGGATAATATTATGGTTGAATAGAAGATATATAGTCTAGAAATTATTGAGGTTTTTTGGAATTAGGTATTATAGTGTGATAGGGGGTGGCCATTTATTTTTAAAGAGATTATAACACATCTAATTTTTAAAAATAATTAAAAGCACCCACATTATATTTTATTATAAAAATCAAATAATATTATTTATCAAGAAAATAAGTTAATATTTCTATATATCTTTGGAAAATATATTTTAAATTTGTTTTTATTTCATTTTAGAATATATAGTTTAATTTAACTCCTGTTAAACACTTTTTTAGCTTCACTACAGTAATCATTTTATGGATGCCACTATCCTTTTTTCTCACAATTAATTTCAACTTATTAGAAAATATAAATTATCATATATCTCAATATTTAATATAATTTTTCAAATTAAATCTATATAAAAGAAAAAATTCAATTTGAATTTAATCATGTGGATACAATGAGAATGTATAGATTAAAATGAAAATTTTGAAAATATTCACAGAGTTTTTAAGTTAAATATAGATAATAAATTGATTTAAATGTTATAAATTGGATTAATATATATATATATATATATATATATATATATATTTAACTAATAGTACAATATAAATAATTTAAAATATAATAAATCATTATAAATTATTTAAATGAAAATGAAGTCTTCAATTAATATTCAGTATTTTTAATTTTTAATAAAAAATTATATGTTTAGAAAATTATAAAAAAATAATTATAAAATAATTTTAATATTATGACATAAAATTTATATATATTTTTTTAAAATAAATTTTCTAATAGCTAAATATAAAAACATTAAAATTAAACATGGATATGTGATGAAAAAGTTGATTTTTGAGACGTTTAATTTATTCATGAAAAATATGTTTTTATATTAACATAATGTATAATAATAATAATTATATAAATATAAATTATAGTATAATAATATATTATATATAGACTTCATTTTTTATAATCCTGATTATATATTATTATAAATTATTTATATGGAGAAACATTATACATATTAATGGAGTTTTCCAAAAACAACCATTTTTAACCCAAAAAACATATAAATAAACAATATAATGATGATTCAAAAGTAACTAAGTGTATTAAAATTATATTATTTATATATTTGATACATTAAATCATATAAAAAAGATACCTTTAAATATATTTAGTTAGTAAAATTAGGATTTATATTAAATCAAATCGTTACTTTCTATGTATTTACTATAAATCAATATCTTCTAAACAAACCAAAACATTAACCCCGAAAATTATTTATGTTATTATATTAAAATTTATTTTTTTTAAAAACAAATATAAAAAATCTTTTTAAAATTAATTATATTATATTTTTCAATAAAAATAAAAAACATGATTTTTGGAGAAATGATTTTTTAAATAAAAAACAAACATTACTATAAATTGAATTATTATTTAGTTACATTTTATTAATAATTGATATTATTATTGATATATATATAGATATTATAATATATTCAATAATATTCATACATCCAATATATCTGATTTTTTATAAATGTTTTATATATTGGGGGTAATTTCTTCATGTTGTTAACTGTTGAATAGTAGTTCGAACATAAAAATATAACCGTTTAATGTATGAAAAGATGTTGAATATATTATTTTTATTCTGAATAGATATATTATAGTTACTATGGATTTACTTTCTCAACTAAGAGTTATGTTTCACACCCTTTATAATATCGATCATAATTTTCTTATTTTAAAATATCACGATTATACAAATTGATTCAATTCATGTATTGAAATGGCCATGTGTGAAACATTATATGTAAGGCTATTCCATACAAAAAATGATATTAAGAATTTAGTAAAAGGGGTCTGTTATACAAACAACATGTGGAGAAGACTATAAAAATTGTAATTTCTATTCCAGCCAATATCAAAGAATATTTATACATGCAAAGGTTCTCTATGGATTATATAAGGGATTAATTGATATTTTATGTGGGAGAACATGTCTTATTAAATATATATACATGGAATTTTTTATGATTTCTATGTAGAATGGTAAATTGATACCCATGTACATCATA
The DNA here is from genome assembly GCA_963277665.1 of Viscum album. NCBI lineage: Eukaryota > Viridiplantae > Streptophyta > Magnoliopsida > Santalales > Viscaceae > Viscum > Viscum album. The sequence goes on along the minus strand of OY728121.1, from coordinate 1,570,254,947 downwards.
CCATATGGTTTCCTGTAATGAATTTTAAGAGTGTCTTTCCATTTTTTAGTGCCACCAAGTCACTCTGAAGTTCATGACATGTTCAGTATATGATTTTTAATGAATTAGATGTTAAAAAATCAATAATAACACATTTGATTAAAACAAACTAGTATATAATCTGTACTAATATGCATAATCTATTTTCATTTTCGAAAATATGGAATAAATATAGAGGAACTAGATTTCTCGGCTAAGAAGGTACATTTAAAAAATAATGAGATAGAAGATGAAATATGTAAAACCAAATAAGTTATGATGAAGAGGAAAAAAAATACATTCAACAGGTGAAAATATGGAATTCATTTTATTTTAAAAGGTTTTTTAGGGAATAATTTATCTTTTATAGACTTTATGATACATTTCCCCTTAAATAATTTAACCACTTCGACAAAATACGATACAATAAAACATGGGGCCAAAGGAACCATAATATTTTTTATAGTTATAATGTAGATATCAAATTAGTGGGTATAAATATTAATAAATAAATAATATAATTTATAGTTTTTACACATGTATAAATAAATTTATTTTATTTTAACTAAATATAGATGATACAAAAATTTAAATGAATATAAATGATTTTTTTTTCATAAATAGGGATTTCATATGGGTAATATGTTCTTATCATAAAAGATCATTTTATTTACTACTGGTGAAATATTTTTATTAAATTTAAATATTATAAATAAATTTAAATTTTCTATTAATCATATCTTATTTTTTAGGTGTATTATAAAAATAAGTTTAATTTTTTTCTAATAAATTTTTTTTTTCAAAAAATATTTTTCTTGTATTTTTTACACATATATTAAAAATAAATTTTTTTCAATTTTTTTAAAATAATATCCAAAAATATTACATAATTTATTATATAATAACTTAAAAATTTTCTTCTATATATTTTCCACAAAACTTTTAATGTGATTATTTTAACAAAAAATAACCCTAAATACATATTGTTGTTTAAAACTACATTTTCAATTACATAATTAAATATGATAATTTTTATTAAATTGTTTTCAATGATAAATTAGTTTGATAATATTATAATTAAAAATTATTTAATTGTAATGATCATTAGCTTTAATTTATATATATATATAAATTTATAAATAAGATCTCTTTTCCATTGGAAAAATGTTTTTTCATTCTTAACTGTATACTTTCATTTTAAAATTTTCCTACCCGATGAATTTAATTTCATAAAATAGATTCCACATTTGTAATTTGAATATTTTTTAATAAGGTCCAAATAATTATCATTCATAATTAATTTTAAAAATAGTACTAATTAATTACAGTAGTTATCTTTAAAATAAGTTTAGTGAGGGTTAAAATATAAATAAATTTCTTAAAAAAATAAAGGTTTATAATTTATATTTTTCATATGTATTAAAAATATTTAACATTTATTGTTAAGGAATGATCAATCTTGGATCTATTTCGTGTTTGTTATGTGTGGGTAAATTTAATTCTTTCGGGATATTCCATGTGTGTCATCTACACCAATAATAAGGGGAAACCCCATCTCATATTCTTTTGAACCATCAAGTGCATCTTGGTTCTAAAATTCATATCCAAAATTCCTCCCATAAAACCCTCAAAATTTAAAATAATCCAAATATTGACGATAAAAATACATGACAATGTCAAAAGGTGTAAACACAAGGATGTTCTCTAAATAAATTTTATAGTTAATACCCATACATATTCATTAAATTTTTCAATATACCCCTCCAAATATTCTCAATAAAAAATAAAATAAATTTCTATTATAACACATATACTAATATTTTATACTGTTAGTATCAAAATATAGATCTATATTTTCTTCATTTAAATGGAAAACTTATGTATTGATTATGTTTATAGAAGAATACTACCTCACAAACAATTTTAATTTATTGTGCATAAAATCTTCTAAAATAATTTTACACAAATATATTTAATATATATATATAATAAATGAAAACGTTAAATTTTTTAAATTATTATTTAACATATTCTTATTTTCCATCATCCCTTTAAAAAAATATTGGCGGTCATGTGTTTGTGAAGTCTACTACCTCCATATTGTGATGTGATACATTTTCAATTTATATTTATATATATGGAAATTAATATATATTTAATGGCTACATATCTTATATATTTAATAAGAATTTTTCTATAAATATTAATTATTATTTACCTATCATTTTTTAGTCTAGTGTAAAATGAAAACACCATTTACTCAAACTTACATCTTTCCACCTCGATGACTCCTATGATTCAATTTTATATCCCACATTTAAGGATTAAACTAATCACATGAAAAATGAATATATATTTTATTTATATAATGATTAAAATCACATATATTATTTAATGATGACCAATGTAGAAGTACTGGAACTACTGAACAAAAACATACCTGATAATTGAAGATGTTTTCACCACAATAAACGATTTTAATAAATGGATATAAATAAATCACTTATTAAAATGTATAATAAATTTATATATTCATTGATATAAATTATAATCTTTCATTAATAAATTTTTAAATAATTTATATTTAGTATAAAGGTTTTTCAAAAAAAGAATGAAATCAGACCTGAGTCAATGGTTAATTTCACAATCTAAACATTATTGTGTATTGATAATGTTTATGTCATCATTGGTGGAATAATTATATATTTTAGTATAAACCCCAAAAAATATCCTTATCCTCTATTTATTATAATTAATTAAATTTATTCATTTCAATTTCCTATTTTTAAGAACTCATGAAATGGAAATTGACGTTTAGAGTAAATTCAACAATGTTTCTCTCTTCGGTAATGAATCCTTAATCCACAATGTCTATTTTAAATTAATTTGTTTTAAAAAATTCTTTTTATAATATCCAATAAATTATAATAGTCATTTTTATATTATTTTAATTAAATTATTTTTACAATAATTATCTTGTGATTTTACTATCACTGTAAATTTGTGTATAATTCCGAAAATTTTAATGGAGTATATCTGTTAATGTTCTATTAATGAATAAAAATCTGTGCCATTATGAAACCTTATTGATTTTAATATTATTTTAAAAAAAATTATTATTCATTTCTATTAAATATTTTCCCCTTATATTACATCAATTTTTTAGTTGTAATTTTCAATGATAAATATATATTTTTCTCAAGAATGTATTAAATGACATTTTTTTGTATTTATATTTATCCGTGTAGACAATCCTTATTTTATATGTTATTCAGTTATGATATGATGTAATGATAAAATAGTTTTATTTTTTTCAATGATTTATAATTATTTTGATTAATAATATACTAAATTGATACAATTTTCTATATTACTCTGGATGGTTAATGATTCTGCATATTTATCAATGAAATTAATATCATTTCATACTCATGTTTTTCAATAATGATGTATACATTGGTTATAATTCTCACCTTAATTATTAAGATTTAATTGGATATAATATATCATAGGAGGGGCCCATTATTTCCACTTAATGCATTCATATGTCTCATGATACAATCAAGAGTGGGTATTTATCTATATATTTAACCATTTAGGTAAAATTAATTAGTTAGACCTCATATTATTGTTTTTGAATTATGACATTATCCGGTCCCTCATTATGAATATTTTTATTTACATTCTAGTGATTATTTAATTACTTATCATATACAGGGATATGTTTAGAACTCATATGATTATTTAACTACTATTATTTAAAAATCATTTATTCTGATCGTATTATCTTCTATTCTCATGTTGTTCATTAAATTCAATGTGCCTCTTGTTATTTACATTTACAGATTGACAATGAAAAAACTATTAATGAAAGATTCCTCTATATGCATTCAATTTCTAAGAATATGATATATCCTCATTCTTATATTATCATTCCCTATTTTTCTAATATGTTTATTATGATTGATATGCATGGATATTCTTTAGGGAATAATGTGGTCAAAATGAAATTAAAATGATTCACATTTTTCTATATGTATAATATAATTATAGAATATATATAGATTTACATTACAATCAAACTATTCATTACATTTGGATATGATTCCATGTTTGTAGTAAACATATAGTAATATAATAACATTCTCTAAGATAATGAGGTTGGTGTCCTTGAAAATTTCATTTGAAATGTTTATTTATTTTTTTTGAAACTTGATATTTCTATGGAAATTAATCTACTCCCACATGTATGATTTCCATTACAAAATTATTCATCACAAAAAAAAATTTATATTAATTTTTATAAATTTTAAAATAATATATTTAGGAATTGAATCTCATTTTAAGACGAGGGAATTAAGTTATGAACACCTCCCTTCGGGAAGAGAAAATACTACATTCAATGAAAACTAGTAACATAACAAGGAAGCATTTGATTTATTGATGAAATTATATATCATATATTTCATTGCTATGATAAAACATATAATAATAATAATAATAATGTATAATATTTAAGAAATATATATAATGAACTATTTTAGTATATAAAGTATTTTCCCCAGGGGTAATAATTTTTCATGACACCTATATAATGTATTGTAAATTTATCAAATTTGTTCATTTAATTAATAATCATTGAATCTGTATTTAGATAAATTTACCCTTCCCCCATTAGAAAATTAATAAAAAAAATTAAATTTATAAATTCATGGGACTTTATAAAATATAGTCCCACATTCACAAAATAAATGTAATGATGAATATTATTATTTTTTGAATATTTGGAATAGAAATTTATTCATAGTTTTACCAATAAATATAATAAAATTAAATTTTTATATCATATAATTATTTATAAAAATCATTTAATTAGTTTTTAAATTCATTAATAATACAATATTTGATATATATACTAGAATAACATATAAAATTTGAATATTCAACTAAATTTTATATATCCACATTTGTTTCATTTGATAAATAATAAAAAATGGTGAAAATAATGTTTTCAATTTTATAAATGGTTCGATTAATTTATAGTAACCCACATCTATAATTAATAAAAACTATATAGTGCAAATTAATCATATATATGAATATATGGTTGAAAATCACCATTTGTATCTATATATTTCATATACCAAAAATATAAATTGTCATTAAAATATGGAATTATATTTTTTAATGATAATAAGAATTTAAAATACTAAAACCATAATACTTCATAAAATTATTTTGAAAACATAAATGGGATTGAAATTATTTTATATAAATTTATTATTAAAAAATTAAAAGTCAGTGATTTTATTCTGTGTATATTGTTGGCAAATACGACAAATTATTAATTTCATTATGAATGGTGGTGGAGGAAATTATAGTATGAGGCCATTGATAACTGAATGATTGTGTGTAGAAAAAATTGATTTTAAAAAAATAATGGATTTGGGAAAATGTTTGAATAAAAAGAAACATAAAAACAACTCATCCACTCCCTTAATGAGAATATATTTAATAATACATTTTTAATTTTTAATTGAAATCATAATTAATTAATCATCCCTGGATGTATTATATTTTTCAAAGGAAATAATAATTAAAAATGTATCTTTAAAAATAAATATTCATCATTTAATATTTCATTTGCGACATAATATATTGGGAAATAATATATACTAATGATTATGTACAAAATCCCATGATATTTAGTTTATTAAATTTAATAACTAAATATATATATTAAATCATCACATATTAAATTTCTTTGTTAAATGGTTAAACAAATTATAAATTTTCATTTAGACGCATTATTGACATTATAAAATTTTAATGTTAATATAATTAGTAAATACAATAAAGTTTTTATTTTTTTTTCATTTTTAATAGGGAATTGGATAAAGTGGATTATATTGGGAATTGAATAGTGTGTACAAATTGTATAGGAAATAATCCAACATCACATTATAGAACGTGAAAATTAGATTTGGGTGTCACGACCCGTACCCCAGTGCCCGTGCCGAGACTGACCCAAACCCACCATCCATAGGCCAGGGGCTGGAAACTAGCACAAAAGGAGTAAATCTCTAAAACATGGAAGGAATTTTCTTTTATAAATTGCATCCTCTCACAATATTGTACGAGCTGAAATAAAAACACTAATTAATGCTGTATACAAAAGTGTGATGAAAAATTAAAGGGGGCCAGAAATACAATACCAACAAGAAAGTAAAAGTACAAATGAAAAGAAATTACAACTGAAGAAAAATAAAGTAGCCACAGGGTCATCCTCTAGGGTTCCTACCAGATGGGTAGGTACAGATATCCTCCTTAGCACTCCACGTCCGTCAGTCTCCTTCATGCATCGTCTCGTCGAATGGTCCACCTCTGGGTACCGTCTAGTCATGCTACTCGACCTCAGTCAGCGCTTTAAGTCATCTTCATCCAACACAACGTGGTGCGAGTATAGCCTCTACATGAATTAGTATTCCAATACACAGTAGGGATCCTGAGACCCTCATGGTCTCACAAAATCAAAAAAGGATAAACCAAAAATTATTAAATCAACAGATAACCCAACATAGGTATATGCCCATACATATACCAATGTTATCTTTTAATCCATCCCAATAACAAGGAAACACAAGAGTTAATGACTCATCTCACACAGGTATACAACTTATGTAGGGAGATAGAGATGATCAAATATAGCCCCTAAATCATCAGAGCTGTCAGACCAACACATGATCTAGAACCAACTATTAGGTCGTACCAACACATTATCCAGGAATAGAAGTCAGAAATGTCCGACCAGCACATGCTCAAGGAACAGTCGTCAGAGCTATTGGACCAACACATAATCTAGGACCAACTATTCTATCAGACCAACACATGATCGAGGAATAGAAGTCAGAACAGTCAGACCAACACATGATCCCGGAACAGTCGTCAGTGCATAGCCAGCCACATGGTTACCAAAAAGTACGCTTGATTCTGCGAGGGTCAACTACTCAAGATGTGTGTCGACACATTAACTGCCACCATGTCCCACGATGAATTATCTCAATGGTTTGTCTCGTCATAGGTGTCTCAATGCAAAATATGGCGTGTCAATCGGATGCTCGGTCTGTGAGTGTTTAGATTTTTAATCCCGGGTCCCTGGTTGGATTCGTCTATGATCCAACCCGATCGTATCTCAAAATTATCCCGAACTTCAGTGGGGTATACACAATGGGGCCCTCATGCTCCAAGAAAACCAGCGCCACTGACGGTTCTTCAAAGGGTCGTCTGGTGCCAATGATAAAACCTAAAGAAGTAACAGGGTCGGTAAATGGGACTAGCCCTAGTCCGACCCGATCGGACCGACTCGGTCCAACCTAAACTGGGCCGACCTGGTCATCCCACTAGGTTTCTTCCGGTCCATTGGGCCCATCGCAGCAGACTGTAGGTGTGGTTTGACCTGAAGGTCGCCACGTAGGCGGCTCGGCCCGGAGGATGGGGTCGGTTCGGCCAACACCATTTGGGGCGCGGCTTGGGCGGCTCGACCTGGAATGCCAAGACAGTTCGTCCTGGAATGCCGAGCTGGATCATCCTGGAATGCCGAGCCGTTTCTGCCAGCGATGACATAAAGGATGCTGTTGGCCAGCTCGGCTGGCTGGAGTGGCATTGCCGGTTCGGCCTGGAGTGGGGGCGCGGTCAGGCCGCACGTGGTGGGGTTAGGCCCGCAGGGTGTCGGGAAGGGTGTGGCTGGGCCACGTGGGCTGCGGGAAATAAACGGGCAGGCCGGCAGGGGCACACGGACAGTGTGAGGGCAGGCCGCCGGGCGCTAGGCAGGGCGCGGTAAGGCAGACGAGGGCAGGCAGTGCGCGGGCAGGCCGACGAGGCTTTCTGGCATGGTGGCGGGGCGCGTGGGTTGTAGGTGGGCATGCCGAGGGGCCCACAGGCCATGCACGGTTGGCCTCTAGGGCACATGCAGCGCGCGGGGAGGACAGCGGGGCATGCAAGAAGTGCGCGAGTATGTCTCAGTGTTCACGTGAGCACTCTTGGAGGCCGGCGGGGAGCCGGGTAGCATGTGGGCAGGCCGCGGGCAGGCAGGCCGGTGGCTGGTGGTAGCCAGACAAGCTGGATCAACGCGGCTCAGGCCGGTGTGGGTCGGTATTGTTCGGTCGGGAACACCGGTGTTCCGCAGGGGAAGCGTGATTCACAGAGGCCACTAGTAGCATGAACTTTGTCATTGGAACCTTCGTCTCCTCGTTGCCGCTTCGTCTCCATGACGAAAGAAACTTCAAAAAGAGATCAGCGGACAGAGTCGGTCCATGTTAGTTTGGCCCACACCCTCCGTGTTTAGAGATGATTAGAACTGGTTCATCAATGAGGAAGAATGTTGAACAACAATTGTTTACAATTCATTACATCGATTCCTTTTAAATAAAGATGAGAATAAAGAAATAAATAATACTCAAGGTAAACCCCCTACCTTTGATCTTTTCTCGATGATGAAGTCGTAGAAAGAAGACGATGTTGTCGTCGTTCGTCGTGTCTTCTACGCACTTCTAATCCAAGCTCGTGTGTCGGTTCATTGATGACGATTATGAGGGATGATCGGTCGAGGATGACCCACTTCATAGGGGGTTCCAAGGAAGAACGTTCTTCATTTTAGAAGGTGTTCGTGGTTAGGAGCCTTCTCCCAATATTTCTCCCAAGTTCCTCCTTTCTCTCCACTCCACCGAAAATTAAATCATAGGAAAATAATATGATAGGATCTATTATGTTTGTTGGCATAAATTCAATTGATTTATTTAATTAAATTATTTTACTCATTTAATTAATGTGGTGGAGTTGGAAAAACAATTCAAATTGGAGATTTATATTAAGTGGCTCCACATAATTAATACATGAGAGGTGGCACAAAATAAATTAAAGGGGAGTTGGCTCTATTAAGGTAGAGAAGGTCAAGGGGTTTCTCCCCATTTAATAGGATTTTGAGGTGGTTTCATCATCCTCCATTAATAGGGGTTAATCCTCATGTGGTCCCCACGTCATAACCTCTCATGGGAGGATATGATCCAGTGGTCCCCACGACCATAACCTCCCAAGGGAGTTTAAGGTTTGGTGGTCCCACTTCCAACTCCCATGAGGAGGTTTTAACCCCCCAATAACCACATGGTAGTTAAAAATAAAATAAAGTGAGCATACTTTATTTTATTACTTCACACTAAAACCCGAAAACTATGTTTTATCCTCAACTCACTACAGTCGAAGTAAAAGTTTTCTTAGCGAATATTGGCGCTGCGAGTTCAACATTTCTCTCTAGTTTCAATTCCTAGCACCAGTTCAAAATTTATAAAAACCCGCTCGTACGTTTACTGAACGTGCCCGAACAAACCTTCAGAAATTGATTCTGGGCATAACGAGCCTCAGAATCAAGCGCCGTTAGTTTTCACGGACTCGTAAAAATCCCATGTATTAAAAAAAATTCCCCTGGATTTCTGGGTCTTTAAATTTTTATTGATCTAGGATTTAAAAAAACATATATATAATAAATTCCAACATAAATATCATCATATCTTCTCCATTTTTTTGCATTATATCTCTAAAATGAACTATATTACTCCATGAAATTGAATGAGAGCCCTATAGGGTATAGCATTTTGTTACCTTAAACATATAGTGTTTTTTAGTGTTTTTCCTTAAAAACTAATATTAGTCATATATTTGTTCTCCCATATTATTTGTTTTAATAATTATTAGATATAACTGTTATCTATGAATTCTCATATAGATGATAAAATTATGGGATTCACATAGTTATAGGGAAACACACGTGAACATTCTGGGTTTTATGTGTTATATCTGAGTGTGGTAGATAGATTTCTACCAAAATTTTCCCATTAAATTAATCCAGGGTCGATGGTATAGTATAATTATTTTTTTAATTTATGTTAGTTTTAGGTGATTCTCCTAAATGTTTACAGTATATTTATTTAGATTTATTAACATTGTGGTTTTTAGAAAATTAAATAGTTAACAGTAATGTCTGTGAAATAAAATTATATAATAAAATTATGCAATGATATCTCATCAATTTTGAGTGTTTATATAAAAATTTTGGTGAATATAATTGTATTCTATATAAATTTTTTTTTATAAATTAAAAATCCTTAATTAACAGTTTTAGAGTCATATCGTTTAAATGGTACTCGATATGATTGATATATAATTAATATATTAATAAAAAAAATCTAAATTGTCTATTTTAGTATAATGAATTTTGTGATCATTTTAATGTATTTATGATATAGTGATCAGTCATTACAGTTTGTCTATATTTATTCATATTTTTTAATAAAATTATTTTAATTAAAAAATCATAGATGTTTTTATGAGGTTTTAAAATAGAAATTTGGAGGCATAATTCTTTATTTCATAAATGATTGTATATATTGGTTCATTTTCCAATATTAAGGATTGATGTATATAAATATGATTTATAATAATTCCTTTGGTTTAGTTGTATAATTTTTTTAAGAATTAAATTTCTATAATTTTTCGTGATATTTTTTCTATGAAAATATAATTTCATTCATTCTATTTAATGTTATTAGTAATTAAATTATATTATTAGGAATATTCCAATGGTTTTTGATTAAGTTTATTATATATTATTTTTCATTTATATAGCATGAGTCCATTATTAGAAAGTAATAATTTAGTATTTACCATGTGACTTGATATTTTTATTTTATATTTCATGGCTTTGGATTTATGATATTTAGTCACATATTATATAAATAATATGTTTTTTTATTTTTTAGAAAATTCTAATAGTCAATGAATGTAATAAGGTGTTAATGAATGGATTATTTCATGATTTAGGGATTACAATGTCATGTAATTGTTATGATTTATCAAATAAGAAAACTATATAAATCATGAGACATTATGTTGTGGTGTTTCAAGGATAATTACACATATTGTAAATCGCACCGACTAAACATACATTTCTTCATTCCCAAACTTTTGGTTTATAATCATTATCAACCTTTATAGGTACTTTTTTATCATTTATCTTAATGATAGGGGATGTTTTGGGTATTTACATGATATAAAGGGGTTACTAAACCTTGAAAATGTAATTTGTTGATTCTATAGGTTCATGAGTTGGGTTGACTCATTTAATAGTGAGATTGAATATATTTAGATTTATAAGAGAAATAATGTGAAATGATGGGTGGATATTAATTTTTGTTATCTAATTTATGATTGTTTATTATGTTATTCATTTTATTTTTACGGAGTTCTATGTTTTAGATAAATATATTGATCATCTATTAATGAGGTAGTGGTATGGATTTTCCCATTATTAAATTTTAACTTCGATTAATAGTGTATTTAAATTGATATTATATTAATGTTACCCCATGATTTTTTTTGAGTTCTAAATGGTAAATGATATGTTTTACGGTAAGTGAAAATTATATAGTGAATTTATATATCCTATAGGTGGATCCATAAATCAATGATATTAATTAAGGTAATTTTAATACCATGAAATCCTTTTTCTCTTACAATTTTTTCTCAATGTGGTCATAATGGGTCCTTAAATTGAAAAAATTAAAACAATTATCTATTATCTAAGGGCAGGTTTGGGTTCTTGTTACAATCCCAATTCATTTTATTATATTTTAATCAGGAATTTTAGTTTGAGTCCGGACTCAATAAATCATTCTATTATACTATTCGTTATTATTAATCCCATTATTTGAATTCATGGCATATTGATTAATTATATACTGTATAAGAATTCCATATTTAAATTAATTATTATTTTCTAGTTTACAATGACTATTTTGTTGCTTATTTTTCAAATGAGGAATGAGTCAATATATTATTAAAAATAAATTGTTTTATATATATAGATCTTGGTTGGCATATGAATTTTTCAAAAAGGGATGAATGTTTATAATTATATTTTATTCATTATACATATATTTTACAATGATTTTTTCAGTGTGGGTTATGATATTAACATTATATAATATTTTATATCCATGAATTAATATCTCGCTCAATTGGGGGTGTTCTATATGGAGTAAAAATCTATTCAATTAAATTAAAAACCATTATTGATACACATGGTATATATGTTTGATTATATAGATAATGATTATTTTAAATTAATGGTATTTTTTGTTATTTATATTTATATATACACTCATATTCTAAAATAAATCAATGTTCTAGGATTATCAAAATATATTATCATTTTTTTGTTATTTAATATAAAATTTAAATATTTTTATTTAATTGGTCATATAGAATATTTTTTAATTTTATTTAGATGATGACAGAAATTATATATAAGAATTTTAATGTATATTCTATTTTTATATAAATTTTTTATTATTACACGTATATTAAAAGATATCTAATTACGAATCTTCATTAATTTTTAAAGGATGTAATTATATATATATATATATATATGTGTGTGTGTGTGTGGGTGGATACATTTGTTTATTAAATCATTACATAGAACAATTTAAATTGAAATTATAGCCAACATCCCCTAATTATTTTTCTAATCCCCAAAACATAGGTGGGGGACATTATTATAGTATGAGTGGTTCATGAGATGGAAATATTCTCAAATGCATGAAAATCAAATTTATATACAGTTAAAACATATTTTTATCAATTAATTACTCATTTTATTGATGTTTATAGGTAAATGTGAATTTTGTATTTTAACACATGGAATCTGGGTTATATTAATAATTAAATAATAATTATATGATAGATAAATGTTTTAAGGTTAGTTATATCATTAATACTATACACTCATTCTATGAGGGAGGTTCATGTCTTCAAATCCTAAATCTAGGAAAAAAATTATTTAGGGTTGAGTTTTTGGGATCAGGATTGATTCCATAAATATGATTTACATGAACACATAATGTATGTTTTTATATAGTTCATATAATCTTATACATTCTAGATTATTTTTTATATTGAAATTATCTTTTATGGATTATGATAATTTCAAAATTAATAGAATTATGGAATTTTAAATCATGTAGTGCAGCACAAGGGTATCTCTGTATAATATAATGTTGTTTTTAAAAGAAATGGTATTTTTAATTTTTATCAATCTGAATTAAAAAATAAATATTATAAATGTTTTGTATTGTATGAAAATATTAACTACAAAAGGGTATATGAGATATGAGTTTAAATAAGAATTTTTAATATAAAATCTTATGCGTTGTAAATTTTTTATAAAAAATACAATATAGAATATGTAACATTAAATTAATTCATTTAGATTATGATTTTTAATATGAATTTTTAAATGAATATTTCAACATCTAAATGAATGTTTTTCACATTATTCTTCACTTGATAAGTGGATAAAATATTCTCTTTTGGGTGCTCTTGAGAGGTAAAATAGATATTATAACATATAAAGTTATCTCATTTAATTTTAATGACCATTTTATTTTTCCTAAAATCGAATATTTACACTATAATTGGATTTTCATGTAATTCCATGAAATATGTGGATTGACGGAATATGTAATTTTTAATTAATTAAATATTTAATTGCCCCTATGAGAATGATTGGAGCTCTCTTTTCAATGAGTCATTGGAAATGTATATTGATTTTTTCATTGATCCTTGAGTATGGGTTTTCTTAAGAGAGGTATAATTCTACATCGAGTTCTAGGACACTAGTCATGCATTTAGATGGGCAATTATTTATGTAATTAGTCAATTATTTAAAAAAATCCTCCTACAACCCCATTTTTTCCTCACATCCACTGAAAGTGGACGTGTATATGGTTTCTCCCTCATAATTTTTTCGGATATAGATGAAAAGGGAGAATATATTCTATTGTACACCAACCTATGATGATATTGAGAATTTGGAGAAAGACATGTATCTGATTCAAAATAAAAATAACATAACGAGATTTAATACCGCCCACCAAAATGAATTCAATATTTATGCTAAATTAATCTCTTTGCTAAACTTTAAGGACAACTTAAAGAAACAAACATTCGAAGCTAAATGGGTCAAATATGGTGACGTGAACACCAAATTTTACAACTCCCTTCAATGATCTAGGAAAGCTATTATGCCTCTCTCCTGCTTAAGGGTTGAGGGTAACCTCATCAACACAGAAGAAGGGATTTCCAACCATGTTGTCTCTTATTTCACTGACATTTTATATGGACCAAATACCAACAAAAAACTTTTACCCAATATAATTCTGATCATGGTTACATTGGTGGATAACCTCTTACATAACGGCATCCATCTTGATTCTGAAATTAAAGAAACTATTTTTTTCCTTAATCCAGACAGTTCCCCTAGTCCTGAGGGCTTTAATAACTTTTTTACCAAAAACAGTAGGATGTCATTCATAATGATGTTTGTATGTTAGTGAAAACATTCTTTGAAAAAGGGGTGATTCCTTATGGTCTTAATTCCCAATTTGTCACTCTTATTCACAAAATTGATAATTCCGATGAAATTCACCTTTTTCGACCCATTTCCCTCCTAAACTCTATTTTTAAAATTATTACTAAGATCATTTCCAATAGACTCATTGCTATTAGAAATAGCATTGTTTCATGGAACTAGTTTGAGTTAATTAAAGAGAGATATATACAAGATTGCATTTGTCTTGCCTCTGAATCCACCAATTTATTGAATAGAAATAGTATAGGTGTAAATGTTGCTCTTAAACATGATATTACTAAAGCCTTATACATGATTGACTGAGACTTTATTTTTAAAGTGATATCTTGTTTCAGTTTCAATGAAACTTTTTCAATAGAATTAAAACCATTTTCAATTCATCCCATATTTATATTCTGATCAATGGCTCTCATAGAGGTTACTTTAAGTTCTCCAAAGGCGTCAGACAAGGAGACCCTCTCTCTGCGATCATTTTTTCTATTGTGGAAGACTATCATATCATATTTCTTACACTCAATGTTGATCAAGGAAAAATCAAACTGATTCTTGCCTCTAGGAATTTACATGCCCCTTCAAATCTTTTATATGCCGATGATATAATTTTATTCCACCAGGGGGACAAAAGAAATATCAATAACCTTAAATCCATCATCACTCACTATGAAGAGGTTTCTAGTATGTGTGTTAACAGCAATAAATCTTCTATTTATTTTGGAAAAAATTTCCCCCTCAATAGGAAAACTCATTTTACCGATGTTTTAGGGGATAAAGAAGGTTCCCTAACCTTCACTTACCTTGGTGTCCCCATATTCTACAGACGACCCAAATCCACTTATTTCCAGTACATATTTAATCAAATTCATAAACAGCATTTATCCTGGAATGGAAAATTCCTTTCAGTGGCAGGAATGATTTTCCTTGTGAAATCTAGCATTGTTTCTAAGTTGGCTTACTCCATGATGGTCTAAAAGTGGCCTTCTGGTCTTATTAAATGCTTAAATTCTAGTATAAGGAACTTCATCTGGACTGGTAGAACACTGGAGAGAAAATTGGTTAAGGTTTATTGGACCTCTTGTTGTAAACCTATTAATGAAGGTGGTATCAGAATAAAAAATCTCAAAAAAATTAATGAGGTTCTTCTAGCTAAATTTACGTGGTCCCTCATTCAGAATAACTCTCATCCCATTAAATTACTCAGAATTCATTTTCTTGATAAACTTAAATCTGGTACTTTTCACTACATGTCTTCCTCTATCTGACACTCGATTATATCTTCATATTTTCAATCTTGGAAAATTATAGCTGGATTCTTATTAAAGAATCAAATTTAATTTTTTTTGATAACTGGATAGGTTCCCCTCTTGTCTCTCAAATGCTTAAGTCTTTTACTGCTGATACGACTAACTGCTTCATCAGAGATGTGATCAACTCCTCTGGCCCACATTTTCTGGATCCTATCAAAGAGATTGTTTAAAATTATTACATCACATCCAATGACGACGTAATGGTTTTGGAACCAACTAATAATGGTTTGTTAGACTCACAAAAATATTATAATCACCATCTCTTTAATGTTGATTATAATCTCAGTTAGATCACCAATTTCAATAAGGCTTGGATAAAACCTTCCCGTCTTACCCTCATTTTGAGAATTTCTCACCAAAAAATTCCTACCGACGGTTATATTTAGTCTTATGGTTTTAATCTTTGGTATAAATGTTGTTTGTGCAACCAACATCAGGGAGACATAAACAACCTCGTTTTATCTTGTGGGACTACTACTGCTCTTTTGCGCTTCACTTTTGATATTTTTGGGTGAATATGGATTTTTGATAACATTATGTTCATGCAATTGAAAAGGAAGATTGAGCATCTGAGGTCACCGAAAATTCTAAACCTTTTCCTCGCTACCATTTAAGAGCTTCTACATATATTCTGGTATGGTAGAAATGATTTCATTTTCAACAATATCTCATTGATACTAAATGTAGGTAAAATGAGGATTCTTCTTGCTGTTAAAGAGGCAGCCATGATACAAAAAGATCAGTGTGACAATTATGTCATTGATCTTGAATCCCTCTGATGGATAGGAGTAGGTGGAAAATTTCCAAAACCAAAATTCACTATTGATGTCTTCTGGCAGGTTCCTCCTCCCAGATGGGTTAAATTCAATGTTGATGGTCCCTCGAATGGAAACCCAGGATCTTCGGGATGCATAGGTGTTTTCAGAGACCATATTTATCAGATTCTCGGATGTTTCTATGGAAACGGAGACATTTCTTCTAATCTGGAGGCCGAAATGTTGGGTATCATCCATGCCATCTCTTTTGCAAAACCTTTCAACTGGAACAACATCTTGAATGAGAGCGACTCTTATACCATTGTGCAAGCCATCTGGAAGGGTGAGACTCGCCTAGCATGGTCTCTCACCCCCCGATGCATTAAATGCCTCAACTCACTCAGCAGTCTCAATATCATTACTACACAAACCTTCCGTGAAGCAAACAAGATCGATGACGGTCTCACTAACATGGGATTCTCTCATGAGATCACTTGGAGGAATGATCTCTGTCAGGAACTGATCCCCTTTTTTGTTTGAGACTCTAGAAAATTTCCCTCATTTCGTCTCATGTAATTTGTTTGAATCTTTTTTTTGAATAAATTGCAGAGTTCTGTTCTTTTGAACAGAACTCATCTTCTGGAAAGAATGATATTGAGACCTAATCTAGTTGGATCAGCTTCCTAAATTTGATTTCGACATGAATCTCTATCAGTTTCACGCTGACATTGAAGGATTTTTATGATTTGTTCCCCAATCCCCATATATGGATTTCATTTTGATTTATAGTCCTTTTAATAATTCTACTAACCCAATCTTGGTTGATCAATATATAATATAGATAAAATATTGGTTTTAGGGGATCTAGTTGGATTTTGGAAATCAAAACCTGATTATATGGTGTGTGGTTTTGAGAACACAAACCATGTATTCTCCACTTTTTTTTGAATAATTTAATAATTATACAACACATAATGTAGTCCAATGGTTGATACATGTCGTATCACTCGATGTGTAGGTAAGTACATGTCTTGATAACATTTTTAATTGAATATGGATGTGTATGGCACACATATTGAAATGATGTGTCATTACACGCAATGTCAATGTACTATTCTAGATGGATACATAGGGACATGACATGTATAGTTCATGGGTTTTTTACCCTTGTTGGTTACTCACCAACTTAATTTTTTACATGTGGTGTAATTTGGTTTTACCCTTTAATTTCGAATGGAATATATACTATTTTGAATATTTTAGTGTGAACATTGTGTGTTGTTGGTACATGTACTATAATGACCAATTATTACCCTTTTGTGGTATTGGATGATTTATCACCCTTTATTTTTAATAGGACACAAGAGGAGTCCAAATAATTTTTTTTACATATGGAATGTATTGTTCGAGCCTTTGGGTGGTATTTACACTTTTAAGATCTTTTTTGGGGAATGTAAGTTATGAAATTAATTTTTTTCATCTGTAATGTGAGATAAATTTTCTCCAAAGAATGATATACTAGATACGGCCCATGAGAGTTTCATGAGAATGATTGGATGGTGAAAAATTAATTTTATATGACATTAAATGGTATTTGGATGAGATTTTTCTAGGATGGTTGGACTATGATTCTATCAATGTCATGGATTGGTTGGGAGTGAAAGAAAAACTTGGGATTCATGGATTGGGGTTCATCATGAATCATTATTCCTATGAGGTTTAATGACATTGAAGACAGTATAGTTGTAAAATTATTGATATTGGGTAATGAGAGGTTATGACTAATTATCCACTGAAAATGGATAATATTAATTTAATATATTTTAATATTCATGTGTTTCAATGCCCATAACATGATTTTTTTTAAAATTAAATATCAGTTCTCACCACATGTTAAATTCATTTTTTTATGATAAATTTTTTCCAATAAGTCATCTATTTTGGGAAAACATTATATTAAATAATGAATTTTATGTTTTGGAATTTGATTGATAAAATATATTATATCATTTTTTTCATTTTTGAACAATGGAAGAAAACTATCGAAACACATATATTTTTTGTAATGAACCTAGAAATTTCTAGAAAAGATTAATGGGTCTTCGTACCATCAAATAAAAGTCCAGAAAAAAATTCAATCACAATGAATCTAAAATTTTATGTTCATAAAAAAATATCGGGAAAATTCCATTAAATTTTTTTAATACCTAATTATGAGGTTTTCACGGGGATTCAGGGTTCCCATATTGACATTTAATTTCTTTTCAAAAATTTGAAGTCCAAAAAAATCACTCTACCATTTCGACCATAACATCCAAAACATTGATCTAATATTCATGAAATTTTGAAATCTATTATAAAAAATAAGGGAGAATATATTTCTCTTATACAATAATAAAATAGTCTAACATATTCAATTATATATTTTCACACCAAAATTGCGGATAAATTTTGTTCTATTTGTTTAGTATACATTGAAATATATAATTTACATTATTCTCACCCTCTATTATAATCTCTTAATTAATGGGGAGGGGATTGATTTATAGGGGTTTTAACAAATTCTATAATATTAATATATAATTATATTGGGGTTAATTTATTTTGAATCCATTTTTACCATTCAATTTTATTGTTACGATCTATTTTGTAATCATGCGTTCATTTATTCTTTTTTATATATTCAATTACACATAGATTATCAGTAAATGATTCCTCCTTATTATTATTATATTTTATTGTTTTTTATATCATGATGATACCTTTTATTCTTGGTTTGAATTTATTTACATGACCAAATGTAAATTTAATCACACAACGGTTGAGTGATCATTATTTCATTAGTTTCATCTTCAATTCCACCCTCATAAATCTTAAACACTATTATATTGATATTATAGAAACAATGGATGGATAATCATCTTGTGGTTTGACCCAAGGGAGTATCATGTGACTATATTTGATTTTATATTCAAATTTATTAATTCATAATCAAGTCTTTTTTGTGATTTTCAATCAATGATGCACCTTCCCCATTGATCTCACAAATTTTAAGGTTACACATACTGAGTTATAAAATGATTATTTACCATTTAATTGTCATTAATATGATCCTCCAAGTTTTTACTTGATTATACTTAGGATAGTGAGAATATAAAATTATGTGGTTTACTTGGGAAGTTCATTTTTCATTGATGTAAATTATGTAAATTACTACATTGAAATAATTTAAAATGAAATTTACCATGTCCACCACAAGATATAACCAAGGATCAAATCATTCTTCTGAATTTATTTAAAATTTTTCTCCCAAAATATTAATAATACAATAAAATTTAACATAATTCGGCCACTTAATTTCCAAATCACCACTATAAAATTAATTTTTCATTAGTTTTCATCTATGGCCTCTGAGGATTTTAGAACATGAGTTATTCTAATATGTATGCATCGAATATAAAACTTTGGTAAATCTGGGTGCATCCAAAATAATTTTTTCATTATTGGGGACCCATGTAAGTCCCTATATAAAATAATTATACTCTCTAATATTTCTCTTTTCTCTCCTTATTAATATTATCATTTACCCATTCTTATTTTCTTCTATTATCTTGGCACATGTATGCCTATAAATGTAACCATTCAAATAATCTAATTAGGGTGGATAGTTATGATGTTGCTGGGGTATGTACACCAAGGGTACACATTCAATTATATCTTAATCATCATAACATACATGGGTCAAACATTGATAAAAATATAATGTACATTATTCAATGAAACCAACTCATAATTTGAAGTAGAATCCAAATTGTAAATACAAATGAAGCATCCTTGATCATGGGGAATGTCATTGATCAAATAACAAATGACTACCTCACACCCTCCTGGACTAATTCACCCTATTGAATTAGAAATGATGCCTTAATATATTCTTAGTATTTGTTTTAATCCCCATGTCTTGAACCACCTTCCAACATTTCATATGACGTAGTATGATATTCCTTACCTCCATGTTAATGATTTCAATGACATTGTCGATACCATGTTCTCTAAAAATCAAATTGGATAAAAAAACTGATACTCCATCCATTATATATAATTGATCAATAAAATAAAGTGTTAAATAATTTCATCATATAATTCATATACTCTTGGAAAAAACTACAATTAGAATTCTAAAAATAATATTTCCCATATACTATGAAAATTTCACTTCAAATTGGCATCACATTTTTTGTTTAAAAATATAGAGACACATTAGCACAATCTTGGGAAATGTTAAAACCCACACTATACCTTGTACCACACAATGGTTTGTTAATCCAATAACAATTTATAATTTTCATTGAAGGGTTTGGCCTAGGAAACAAACAATTTATTGAATTAATGTGTAATGGCACCTTGAAAAACGAATCCCAAAATGATGATTATAAGAATATGGAAAATCATGCATAGAAGAACCAAACATGGGGATAAACTCCATAATACCTAAAGCTACAATAATATTTTGGAATAATAAATATTATATATGAATAAAACCATATATAAAAACATGATTCAATAACTTGGATGATTGAGTATATTGATATTAGGAAGGTCCAAGAAATCCAAACTATTTGGAATGGTTACACTATTTGTGACAAACCTAGCAACTAATTGATAATTTCCCATATAGTCAAACAATAAAATATGTTCTTTTAGTGGGCCACTATAATAAAATATTTCATGGAACATTCAAAATAAACATTAAAAAACACTCTTAGTTCAATGTTTAATGTCTATATTGGATTTTGTTGGAAGTATAATCATCAACCAACACAAAGAGAATGTCTCAACCCATACCATCAAATAAATATTCAAATTCCTAATATATTACAATAATAACCATTAAAATACCTACATCCCCATTTTCAGTTAAATCTACCCATTCAATATCCAATCCAAAAAAAAGTTTTCTCCTAGGACAAAGCAGCCAAAATAAGCCCCTTCCAAATATATCCTGCACCCAGTCCTAGAACAATTCTTTAAAGAAATGGAAAAATTAACTCAAAAGTCTCATTACTCAAACAATAATTATAAAAAATCAAAATTGGAATGAAATTCAAGCCTACTCATGAAGTCAAATCCTTGACAATAACTAGAGAACCCATTTACACACAAACATCTCTTGAACAACTAGAACCTGTGATTATATTATGAAGTAGGAGATGTATTGAAAAACATAAAAAATCAGAAAAGAACTATTAATAGATTAACCATCACATAAAAATACCGATGATGCACCATAATATTATGAAAATTCCAAGGATAATGTGAGAGAAAAACATCCTCAAAAAATAATCAAACAATAATATATCATCCCTCAATGTATTAGAGTAAAATATGACAATTAATTGAATGGAAAATTGATTGAATTGTTATCTAAATTTGAATTGAACATTCTCATTCCCATTGAAATCAAATCCATTAATTCCTTCACAATGTACCATTAGAATTTCTTGGCATTAAAATTTAAAATTTTCCCAAAAACAATTACATTTTTGATATTAATATCAGTACCACTATTCATGGGAAAATTATTTCTAAGTAGGAAGACCGAGGATGTCCACACAATAATGTTGAGTTGGAATAGAAAAATGTTTTCAATGTACTATATGACCAATGTTCTAATGTAAAAACTATTATCCATTCCATTTATTTAAAATTTGGGCTTGTATATTTCCAACCAACATCTATCACATTAAAATTTATAGATCATAGTTTTCAATTTTGTAAGGGTAACATAGAAGAAGATTTGGTGAATGTTAAATTATTCATTAAACCTATTGAATTCATTTCCATATACAATCACCCAATATTATGTCCATGGGTGATAACCCCCATCATCATTGGTCAATACTTCCTTGGAATAATGAACACAGTCATCATAGATAGAAATTGTAACATGACAAAAACTATAGAATACATGGGTTTTAATGTAATCATTTACAATGAAATCTCTCAGAATGGTGATGATGAAGTTATCTATGAGGTCAATTTAATATTTAGTGTTGATTGTTCACCTGAGGAACAAACATAAATTATATAAGGAGTTATAATTGAAAATTATATTTATTTCATATATTCATATGATGGAATTTTTACTCCATGGATTGAATCTCTTTAATAGGACTCCTTTGATGATTTTTCAGGATCACATATCAATGAATAAATTGATGTAGTCAATAACATAATGTCCATAACCATTCACAACAATTATTTATCCCATGATAAAGCTATAAGGACTATTAAAAAAGAATCAATTGAGTTAATAAATATGAAAAAAATTAGTTTTATATAAATTCCCAAGATTATTTTGAACATTGATATCAAATATAATTGAGAATTGAAGGACCTTCCTTCATCAATAAATTATTCATTCTAAAGAGAAAATTGATAATTTCAGGTTAAAATTTCCTCCTATTTTTATGGAAATAAATAGATTATTATTATTTAAATCATATGAATGAATAAAAATGAAATTAGAAGGAAACTTTCTGATATAACTCATATTAGACCTATAATTTTAACTCATAAGATTTTTCTAAAATCTAAATCCAGACAGTTTCTTCAAACTCAGTGGAGACTCAGCCCCAATTTCATTGATGTGTTAAGGAAGTAGCCTCTTATGTTGATGAATGTTGGTATCATCCACAACATTGCTGAGAGTGACTGGGTATCCAAAATTCTGGTTGTTCTGATTAATGCTATAATCTCTTTGATTACCAATGAGGATGGTGACCTTAACCCCAAAAGGGATAGTAGTGGATGTAGAGTGTTAATTGACTATATAAATTATACAAATTAAAGATCAAAATAACATTTCCCATTACCGTAAATTTAGCATGTCCTTGAGTGCGTGGATGTTCCTTAGTTCCACTATATCTTAGATGGATTATCAGGTAATAACCAAATGGAGGACTCCTAATAGGATCAAGAGAAAACAACCTTCACCAATCCATTATACACTCATTCCTTAATTTTTGTGTTAATCATGTAATGTAATGCCAGGGGTATAATCATGCAATGCATGATGGGAATCTTATCTATAATGGTGGGGGAATTTTTAGAGGTTTTTTATGGATGACTTATCCATAATTTGGGATAGTTTTGAGGGATGAATAATAAATTTTTAAAGGGTTCAGTCAAGATGTAAGGATAATAACCTCTTCATAAACATGGAATCATATATATATTGGAAAATTATGGACTTTTCTACACCATATGGTTTATTTTATGGTATTTATGTTGATGAAGATAAGTCCGATATCATTATTCACATTCCCTCTATGAAAAATATAGTGTATTTTAGGTCCTTCATGGGTCATTATGGTTTTTATATAAGCTTCATTCGGAATTTAATCTCAAATTTTATTACCAAATTGTTATCTATTAGTAAAATATATTCATTTTTAATGAAAATAATCATTAGATAATCATTCTCAACACTCATTTGTTCTCTTATATCTTTACACACCAAAAAATCTATCAAATGGATACCTCTATTTTAAGTCATGTGAGATGCGAGTGAAATAATTGTAGGATCTATTTTCAGACAATGTAGTGACAAAATTACAGTTTTTATACTGTATGAATATTAATCATTAATTGATGAAAAATTCAAATAAACCACCTCATAGAATTATTTTTTTATATTTTCATTTCCATATTAAAATTCATGACCATATCTCTTAGGATCCCCCACCATTATCATCACAGACCATTCATCCCTGAAACACATTTTAAAAAACATGAGGACAAGGATATATTTATTAGGGGCGGACTTCTTCATAATGAGTTTTTTATAACCATTAATGATAAAAAGGGTGTTGAAAATTAAGATGAAAATTATATCTCTATAGTAGAATTTAAAAACAACTTACAAAATCATTCGATGTATGCTTCATTTCTAGAGGAGACCCTCTATTTTAGGGGTGAATATCCTTGGTATGCTGACATAGAAAACCACATGATTATGGGTTATATTTAAAAATTCCTCGAGACCCAAAGTAAGAAGAAATTACTCTATAATATCAATCCATATGTGATTGATGATCCATACCTCCTCATTTAATGTCTTGGAAAAGTAATTAGGGTTTGGATTACTGAGTGAGGGAAGGAGTCCACTCTTAAATTTTGTTAGGAATAGTAATGAGGGGGAATATTTTCTAAAAAAACAACATAATTTATCCCCTAAATTAATTTCTTTTGGACTAAACCCACTATTGATTCATACACATAATGCTAATGTTTTGTTCCCTATCTTCAATTGATATCCTTAACTAAATGAAATTAAATGCACTTAGAAACCATTCTTATTACCAAATTCTTTGATTGTTGGCGAATTGCTTTCAGAGGACCCTTTCAAATATTTAACCAGTATGTCTACACTCTCTTAATTGTAGATAATGAATTTAAATGGTTTGAGGCCATTCCTAGAAAGTTAAATTACCATCATGTTTTGATTTTATACATGATATTACACATATTTTATAGAATCTGATTTTATAGGTCTGTTATTTGTGATCATGGAACCCATTTCTACAACTATCCCTTCTGAGAACTCATTTAAAATAATTTGATTTTAAAAAATAAATGCCTAACATCCTCAAACCAATAGTAAAGTTATAAAATATAGTAATCACGGAATGTCCCGAAAAAACTATTAATCCCTCATTGAAAATTTAGTTTGAGAAACTCTAGGATTCCCTATTGGCAGTATCTTATAGTAGCCAAAACCATCTTATGCATGTAATCATATATGTCGGTAATGTAAACTATTTCAATTTACCAATTGTAATTGAAACAAAGGCCTTTTGGGAAATCAAAAAAAATAAACATTGACTTTTATTTTCCTAAAATAAGGAATACAATATAAATAATGAAAATGAGAAAGATAGTATATAGTCTTATGAAAATCCTAATATCACTAAATCTATAGTTTATTCCTACCAATCTAGTAATATCTAAGACAACAACATTATAATTGAAAATTTGTGTCCCTATATACATCCAAACATTACATACACCTAGTAAAGTTATGGTTGAGATGGTCATGGCCATAAATAGTGCATCATATTTACCACTATAGAGATGTATATATTTAGGATCACAATTGTTTTCATATTTTCAAATTTAATAATCATAGTTTAAAATCATTCAATGAATAATTATATAAAAAAGAAATATATGAATATTTAACTAACCTGCCTGTGAACAAGAATTTATTTTTGGATTGGTGTCCATGTTATGAAAACCACATTACTCAAAGTGATTTTTGGGATGCAATCCATCTTTTACCTATACATTTACATAGAATTATGAATTTAAAAATTAATAGGTACATTATTTTTTTGATGTTTTTTTCCTATTATAGAACCCCCTTAGAGTTTTTCATTTGATCAAATGTTTATTCTGTTTGAGAATTTGTAGTTGATTCATTTAATTATATGAAACAGAAGAACATTCCTTCTAGAATTCACTCATACCTTCACCCATCCCCAAGGAATCCACTCATGACATGAATTAGAAGTGACCATTTTATTATTATGGGTTCATCAACTACAAAAAAGTTGATTTTTTGCAGTATACCATTACAAATCGCATCTCCCTTATATATACACAATAAAAATATTTTTATTCTCTACCCCTTAAAAACTGAGAGGAATTTCATTTTATGTTGCGGGGAGTGAAGGTCTACGATTTTGAAAAAATGATTTTTTATGAAAAAAATTTATATAAATGAAAAAATAAAAACATTATATTTTAATGAATAAATTTAGAATAAATACACTGAAATATGGATGTATAATTATTTTTCATTCCTTGATAATGATTATAATTCTTGATTATGTTCGTGATCCTAATTTTCAGATAGTGTTATTTTCTGATGTGATCATTAAATGTTTATATTTTCATCATTTTAATCAAAATCACACAATGCACTCCCATTTTATTTTTGGTGTATGATTGAGTACATGGCCCCTTTCATCAAAGAATAGGGTTTGGGGTCACAATTATTTTAATTTAGTATCCTGGAAAATTGAATATAATGACTACATAGGGCCATGTGTTTTCGAAATGGGTGGAGTTTGACACTTGGGGATAATGACTCTGTAGTTTTATTTCCATGATATTTGATTTAATTATCTATTTCAGAATATTTAATTGTCAAAAAGTGTGGCATGAAACAATTTGGAGATCATGAATCAATATTTCCATTCCCACAGTTAGTCTTTTTATCTCTATTGAAGTAAGAAAAACTAAAACTAAATAAATAATAAATAATATTAAATATGATAACATTGGATACTCGTCATAAGGTTTAATGTGATTCCCACCCAATGCTTCATTTTCATCGATTTTAACAATAAAATGGTCCCCATTACTTTTGAGATAAAGAAAACATCATCATGCTTATTTGAAATTGGATGAAATGTGTGGGTGAATTTGAAAAATTAGTAGTCTTGGTCTCAATATATTCTTATGAACCTATATTCTTGAAAATTATTTTTATTTGTTTAATTATTGTTATGCATGATGAATTTTGATGAGAATTTCATATAAAACGTATAATAAAACGTAATTGAATTTCATATTTTTTTGATAATTATTTATTAACCACAATAGGGGATAATATTAGTTTATTATATCTTAATATTCATGTGTTTCGATGTCCATACCCACATTTTTATGCATTTTATAAATTGAACATAATTTCTCCTCACATGTGAAGTTCATATTTAATTTGAAACTTTTGGCCCCATCCATCATTTTCTATGTATACAAAAATTATATTATATCATTGAATATTATTTATTGGGGTATTATTTATAACACTTATTAGGAAATTATTACTTTTAGGATCGATGGATTAATCCCACAGGGATATTGATATTTTTGGCTATGAAGGAGGAAATTTATAAACATTGTAGCATAGCATTATGGGCCATAAAATATAATTATAGCCCACAATTCAAGCCCAACTAATTTATAATTTATTATATTTAATGAAAAAAAATAATGAGAATCATTTCATTCAACTATATCTTGATATAATTATGTTGTTTTTAGGGGATCATGGGAGCCTATGTAGTCATTAAATTTGTGGGCCAGATTTGAAGGCCAATAATGCCACCGAACATTTTGAGTAAAAAATCCAAACAGATGATATAATTGTATTTAAATTATAAACTAATGATATATGAAATAGGTATGGAGATATTTCTCATCCACAACCATCAATGATTCATCCATCTTCATTGAATTATTTTCACACCAAAATTGGTGGATGAATCTGGTCCAATTTTTGATGATATCATTGAAATGTCTCATTTTCATTTATCCATTCCCACCATTTGCCTAAAACAATTTATAGAGAGGGAATTTGTTGTTGTGGTTATATGGAAGTGTCTAAATATTTATATATAAGGTGGTGGTGTGGAAGGGATTTAGGATCTAGTTTTTTTCATCTTCTGAATTGTAATGCTTTAATATAGTAATTGTGAATTAATTTTATCTCATGTATGTTTTTTGATTCACAAGGAATTATATAATAATGTTAAATTAATATTCCTATATAATTTCATTAATTTAAATGTCACATTTATATATTGATTCAATTTATGAATTTATTCACACCTACAGTTGTGAATTTCAGGACACAATGGTCGAGTGATCATTATTTTATTTTCTTATTCATAAATTCCACCCTCATGACTCTAATAACAACATAAATTGGTATAATAGCCTAAATGGAGGCTATAAATCTAGTTGTTTCATCCAAGGGAGTATCCAGGGGCTGGATTGGATAATATTTTTCAATTTGAAAATTCGTCATAAATTATTTTATAGGGATTTTCAATAAAATATTGTGAGGAATATGCATCCTCTTATGATTGGAACTGAAGGAATCCCATGAGTGATTACTAAAGTTACATGTATCTCTATAAGGATTATTGGGTGCCTATTTTGATAGGCCAAACATGAGTGGATACATGTGTTTGGGAAATAATGGTTGTGTGTTTTTCTTTATTGGCCAAAATTGATATACGAGACAATGTGGTAGAGATATTGTGATATACTAAGATGGATGATAGAGTTAAATATCTAGGTCTTCATGGATGGATTCAGATATCAATAATTTTTTATATTATAATGGTTACATTATTATAGAACAACTAGTTATTTATGGTTTTATTGTTGGACTATAATTCGACATAATTACATTTTTTTTAGTTTTATGATATTGATGATATATATATTGTATTCAAATTTTAGACTAATACACTAGAAATTGATATTATGTGAATTTTTAAGGCTCTAGAGAAAATGGAATTATGATATTGGATTTATGGTATGAATTAAGGATTAGGTCTCTCACTCATGATATATGATTCATGATATTATGATTTAGTACTCACTCTTTTCATCCACGGATTTATTGATGGATTAACTCACTATAAACCATGTAATTAGGGTGTTCGACTAATGTATTCATCCCAATATTATGTAACCAAATGAATCACTAGGAACCAATACAAATATTTATTATATATATTTGGATAAATAATTATGATCTGAATTCATGTTTCCAATGACAAAATGATTCTCTAAACACATATTGTTTAATGGGTTGTATATTTAGTTGATGGATTCTCTACATATTGGGTATACAGGTCGAAATATTTCTCTAATCACTACCTTTTGAGACACCAAGGAGAGATGTTAGAATTATAATTTGTTTTTTGGTTTCTCCTCATAATGGGATGATCATTTTAGAGTGATGTGTCTAGACATGGAGTGTGATATGAAAAATAATGTCATGAGGATTGGTTTTGGATGTTATGGGAGTAGATTCATTATTTTTTGGGATAGACAATAATTGATATGTTCATAGATTAATCAATGAACAAGTATAAGAATGTATGGATGATCATAGTAATGTTCCAGATGATCTAAATTTTATTTATTTTAATTTAATATTATTTGTATGTTATGATCATAATATTTCCTAATAATGATTTTATGGAAGAATTTTTTTGGTTTCCCATTTCAGGTAGCCTAGAAATATTGACCCCCCCCCATAAATTCACAATGTGGGGAGTTCATACCATATGTATGAATTTTGTATTATCATTGTTTTTAAATGGATATGTATAATACCTACGATTAAATTATACATTAGTTTTAACTATATTAGTATGATTATCTAGTTGTATTTGATCAATAGATTACTAAAGATTGGGTGAGTGATATGGCTCATAGTTTAATATAGGACCCTCCAAATTGATTTTTCATTTTTTTATATTTTATATTTATTTTTACTAGTTTTTGATCAATATTTAATGTATTTAATGGAAATTTAGGACATTATTCTATTTCATTTGATTACAATTTATTTCATTTCAAAATTATTTAGTCTTACAAATTATTTATTCTGCATGATTTTCATTAATTTACTTTTAATTGGCCATTCTATAAATAGGGTATAATCTCATCACTATTCCACATTATACAACTTCTACTTGTTGGAATCCTCTAATTTGTAAGGATACATACTTGATGTTGTGTGGAGAATTTTCTTGGTGCACAAATTTTAGTGTTACCCTGGTGAATATGTGACTAAGTTTAACAATAGGTTTTTAATTTCATTTTGATAAAAAATAGATTGTTATATGGGAGATATATGAATTTGTCTATGATTATGATGGATATCAACTGGTACATATCAAAAAATGGAGATCATTTTAATGTGTGACAAGATCGTTGTTCTAGAGGTTTTTTATTTTTTGACATAGACCATGTTTTTAAGGTATGGTATCATTGTTCTTTTTATTTGATGTTACAGTTGAACATAAGTTTTTGTAATGGTTGACACACATATGGTTTGTATTTGAGGATTTATGATGGATAAATGGATCTCCAATCATTTAAAGAGCCTCTGGATAGAATTGAATATTATTCTGTAAAGGAAAGATAAATTTCATCCATCATGATAGGCATAACAGATCCCCATGTTATAGGAAATCTACTGTGAGATCTTATGGATTTACTTGTGATGAAAAATAATGTTGATCAATGATGAGAAAATTGTTGTTGTGGGTGTTGTTGGGTTCCTTTTACAATGTATTTTTAGTAGCCCTAGTGTGCGAGAATTGAGTATATCTATGACTGTTGGACATCTTGTTATTGGTTTTTGTTTGAGGATGGCTGCATCACATAATCATCAATGCAGATGTATGATGCGAAGATTCATAGAGATAATGGATTCCATGTAAATGGGAGGTTGGTTATTCATGTTATCCTTTACTATGCGATATCCACAAGAGGATTGTTTGGACATGGTTATTTCATTTAATAATGGGATTTGAGAATAATAGACACCCTAGGAATAAAGAACTTATTTCAGTTGTCTTATAACATGGCTATATATCCTAGAAACCTTCTTTTATGTGACTCTAGTTTGGGGTTCTAGTTCCTCGTAGAATTATTGGTTGACCCATGGGAGGGTTTTGTTGAGTATTGAATGCCTTTGGGGCATGGGCTACATATGGGACCATTAAAATTTTCATCAATGATACATGTGGATGAAATATAGGATTCATTATTCGAATTGATGAATTCATTCTGTTTATGTGACGAACATGTATTCTACTTTGTCATCCCCTTGGTAGGTTCTGATAGTGGATGGTTCTTTTGGGAGCACAACTGATGTAACGTTTGTGTTTATGGTATAATAATTATGTTTATGTGATGGTTCAATAGAACCTGATATTCTGGCGGTTTATTGGGTATGACTCTTGGGGTGATTTATCATGTGATTTGACTCAATGGAGTTGGGGTAGGTTTTCAGGTTGGCTGAAACAAATCATGTAACAGTTTAATGATGATGGAAAATTAGATGCACATTTTTTTTGTTTTATGGTTTTTTAATCTCTATTGAATATTTCATGAGTTTATGATGGGGAGTTTTAGTTAAATAGGCATCCATGAGTCGGCTATGAATCATTGTAGGTGTAATGAGGGGATTGTGGACATGGTGACTTTAGACACTCAGGATAGAATCGTGATTTTTGGAGAGTGGATTAGTTCATAGTAAAATTCCAAAAAATATCTCAGTGTACTCCAATTATATACATGATCATATCCAATAACATGATAACATCTTGATCTCATTTAGTTATCAACGTCTATCAAACAAAATATATATATGTCATTCTGGTTTGATATTGAGCCTCTCAAGAAGATTCCCTCAGGAAGTGGTGTATGCAATTTTTTATGGTTGTAGTGCACCATAGTCCATTTATCGATAAAGCCCAAATGAATAATAATATATATAATAATACAAATGGGTCCAAATAAAATATTTTGATAATGGCTGATAGTTTATGTATTTTTGTCTCTCAAGTGGGAGTGAGATGTTCATTTCCAATTCGGAGGAATTGTTTTGATTATGAATTGGGACACTAAGACAGTGTTTTGATGTGTAGTGTAATTAAGGATACTCTTATGTTGGTGTGTATATGATAATTCATGGTGATATTAAGCTAATGAAAATGGGGACATGCATGTAGTAGGAACCCCATAGACCGGGTTAGTGGGTTATTAACGATATGTTTTGATAAATGATTCTAATGATGGGAAGCACTGTGGATGACAAGCAGTTATCGCTGGTTGATTGAAATTGTGAAGGGCGCCAAGATCCCAATAATGAGTTTTGAATGATGTTTTTATATCTTAGGATATATTGTTGTATTTTATTAATTTCATAGTGGGTTTTTATACTGTCTAAATATGTCTTAAACATGGATGGGTTTTATGCTTTTTCCGTAGAGTTATAAGGTGTAAATTAGTTTTAATCCTTTAGTAAAACATTTCGACATTATTATAAAATGATAGGCATGGGGGTAGGTTTGTCTGGATTGAATAAATATAATTACTCTTGGGGTATAAATTTTTTTTGTTGTGAGATTGTAATGACCCATATTTCATTTAATTTAGACTGTGTAATATGATTGAATTTTTTTTGATTTTATTTCCCAATTTATTAATTCATAATCAAGTCTTTTTTGTGATTTTAAATCAATGATGCACCTTCCCCATTGATCTCAGGGATTTTTAGGATACACATATTGAGTGATAAAATGACCATTTACTATTGAATTGTCAATAATATGATCCTCCAAGTATATACTTTATTATCCATAGGATAGTGAGAAAATAAAATTATGTGATTTATCTGCGAAGTTCATTTTTCAATGATGGAAATTATGGAAATTGCTACATTGAAATAATATAAAATGAAATTTATCATGTCCACCACAAGATATATACAAGGATCAAATCATTCTTCTGAATTTATTATAATTGTTTCTCCCAAAAATATTAATAATAAAATCAATTTTAACCTAATTTGGCCACATACATTCCAAATCACCACTATAAAATTATTTTTTTCATTACTTTTAATCATTGGACTCTACGGATTTTAGAACATAGGTTATTCTAATATTCCTGTAGGGAATATAAATCTTTGGTAAATATGAGTGCATCCAAAAAATTTTTTCCATTGTTGGGGACTATGTAAGTCCCCATATAAATTAATTATACCCCCTAATATTTCTCTTTTCTCTCCTTATTAATATTATCATTTCCCCATTCATATTTTCTTTTATTTTCGTGGCACATGTCTTCCTATAACTCTGACCAATCAAATCATCTATTTAGGGTGGATAGTTATGATGTTGTTGAGGTATGTACACCAAGGGTACACATTCAATTATATTCTAATCATCATAATATACATGGGTCAAACATTGAGCCTAATATAATGGAGGTTATTAAATGAAACAAATTCATAATCCTGAGTTGAATCCAAATTGTATATAAAAATGAGGGATCCCTAGTCATGGAGAATGTCATTGATCAAATCATAAATGACTACCTCACAACATCCTGGACTAATTCACCATATTGAACGAGAAATGATGCCTTAAAATATTTTTCTATTTTTTTAATCCCCATGTCTTGAAACACCTTCCAACATTTCAAGGGATGTAGTATGATAATCCATACCTCCATGCTAATGATTTCGACGACATTGTCGATACCATGTTCTCTAAAAATCTATTTGGATAAAAAAATTGATACTCCTTCAATTATATATAATTGATCAAGAAAATAATTTGATAAATAATTTCTTCATATCATTCATTAACTCTTGGGAAAAACTATAGTTAGAATTCTAAAAATAATATTTCCCCTATCCTATAAAATTACACTTAAAATTGGTATCACATTTTTTGTTTAAAAATAGGGAGACACATTATTAGAATCTTGGGAAATGTGAAAACCGACATTATACATACTACCAAACCACGGTTTGTTAATCCAATAAGAATTTATATTTTTTGATGGGTTTGGCCTAGGAAAAAAACAATTTATTTATATAATGTGTAATGGAACATTGAAAAAATAATCCCTAAATGATTATTATAAGAATATGGAAAATCATGCATAGAAGAACCAAACATGGGGATAAACCCCATAATACCTAAAGCTAGAATAATATGTTTGAACACTCAATATTAGATATGAACAAAACCATATAAAAAACATGTTTCACTATCATGGATTATTGAGTATATCGATAATAGGAATGTCCATGAAATCCTAACTATTGGGAAAGTTTGCACTATTTGTGACAAACCTGACAACAAGATTGAGGATTTACCATATAGTCCAAAAATAAAATATGTTCTTTTAGTGGGCCACTATAATAAAATAATTCATGGAATATTTAAAATAAACAATAAAAAAACACTCTCAGTACAATGTTTAATGTTTATATAGGATTTTGTTAGAAGTATAATCATCATCCAACACAACCAGAGTGTCTCAACCCCTACCCTCAACTAAATATTCAAATTCATAATCTGTTACAATAAAAAACATACAAATACTAACATCCCCATTTTCAATTAAATCTACCCATTCAACATCCAATCCTACAAAAAAGATTCATCCTAGGAATAAGTATCCAAAACAAGCCCCTTCCCAATATTTCCCTCACCCAATTCCAGAACATTCTTATAAACAAATGGAAAAATTAACTCATAAGTCTCATTACTCAATAAATAATTATAAACAATCAAAATTGGAATGAAATTCAACCCTAATCATGAAATAAAATCCCTAACAATAACTAGATAACCCATTTACACACAAGCCTATCATGAACAACTGGAACTAGTGATTCTCTTATGAAGTAATAGATCTATTGAAAAACATAAAAACTCATATAAAGAACTATTAATAGATTAACCATCACATAAAAATATAGATGATGCACCATAATATTATGAAAAATCTATGGATAATGTGAGAGAACAACAACCTCAAAAAATAATCACATAATAATCTATCATTCCTTAATGTATTAGAGTAAAATATGAATATTATTTGAATGGTAAATTAATGGAATTATTATCTAAATTTGAATTGAAAATTCTCATTCTCATTGAAATCAAATCCATTATTCCCTACACAAATACCTTAAGTATTTGTTCATGTTTAAATTAAAAACTTTACCAAAAAACAATTACATTTTTGATATTAATGTGCGTACCACCATTCACGGGACAATTATTTCTAAGTAGGAAGACCGAGGATGTTCACACAATAATGTTGAGTTGGAATAGAAAAATGTTTTCAATATACTATATGACCAATGATATAATGTGAAAACTATTATACATTCCATTTATTTAAAATTTGGTCTTGTATATTTCCAACCAACATCAATCAAAATAATAATTATAGATCATAGTTTTTGATTTGGTAAGGGTATCATAAAAGAAGATTTGGTGAATGTTAAATTATTCATTCACCCTATTGAATTCATTTGACTATAAAATCACCCATTATTTAGTCCATGGGTGATAAACCCCATCATCATTGGCTATTCCTTCCTAGGAATAATGAACTCGGTCATCAGAGTTACGAATTGCAACATGACAAAAACCATAGAATACCTGAGTTTTAATGTAATCATCTACAATGAAAACTCTCAGAATGGTGATGATGAAGTTATCTATGATGTCAATTCAATAGGTAGTGTTGACTATTTACCAGAGGAAGAAACATAAATTATTGGAGTTATAATTGAAAATGATATTTATTTCATATGTTCATATGATGGAATTATGACTCCATTGATTGAATCTCTTTAATAGGACTCCTTTGATGATTTTTCAGGATCACATTTTATTGATAACATTGGTGTAATCAATAGAATCATGTCTACAACCATTCACAACAATGATCTAGCCCATGATACAGCTATAAGGTCTATTAAAAAAGAATCAATTGTGTTAATAAATATGAAAAAAATGAGTTTGATATGAATTCCCAAGATTATTTTGAACGTTGTTAACCAATATAATTGTTGATTGAAGGAACTTCCTTCATCAATAAATTATTCATTATCAAGAGACAATTGATAATTCTTGGTTAAAATTTCCTCCTACCTTGATGAAAATAAATAGAGTATTATTATTTATATCATATAAATGAATAAGAATGAAATTAAAAGGACACTTTCTGATATTACTCGTATTAGACCACTAATTAGAACTCATAAGATTGATCTAAAATCTAAATCCATAAAATTTCTTCAAAATCAGCGGAGACTCGGGCCCAATATCATTTATGTGTTAAAGAAGTAGC
Source organism: Viscum album (assembly GCA_963277665.1). Taxonomy (NCBI): domain Eukaryota; kingdom Viridiplantae; phylum Streptophyta; class Magnoliopsida; order Santalales; family Viscaceae; genus Viscum; species Viscum album. The sequence goes on along the minus strand of OY728121.1, from coordinate 1,570,218,618 downwards.
TTCTTATGATGATGAATGCTGGTTTCATCAACAACATTGATGAGAGTGATTGGGTATCCAAAATTATGGATGTTCTGATGAATTCTATAATCTCTTTGATTACAAATGAGGATGGTGATCATAACACCAAAATGGATAGTAGTGGATGTAGTGTGTTAATTGACTATATAAATTACACTCATTAAAGATAAAATAACATTTCCCTTTACCAGAAATTGATCAAGTCTTTGAGTTAGTGGATGTTCCTCAATTCTACTATATCTTATATGGATTATCAGTTAATAACCAAATTGAGGACTCCTAATAAGATCAAGAGAAAACAACCTTCACCAATCCATTCTACACTTATTCCTTCATTTGTGTGATAATCATGAATATTATTCCCATGGGTATAATCATGCGATGCATGATGGGAATCATCGCTAGCATGGTGGGGGAATTTTGGAGGTTTTTTATAGATGACATATCCAAAATTTGGGATACTTTTGAGGGATGAATAATAAATTTTTAAAAGGGTTAAGTCAATATGTAAGGATAATAACCTCTTCATGAACTAGGAAACATATATATAATGGATAATTATGTGATTTTCTAAACCATATAGTCTATTTTATAGGGTTTATATTGATGAATATAAGTCTAATATCATTATTCACAATCCCTATATGAAAAATATAATGTATTTTAGGTCCTTCATGGGTTATTATGGTTTCTATAGAAGCTTCATTCGTAATTTCATCTCAAATATTATGGCCAATTTGTTCTCTATTAGTAAAATATATTACATTTTAATGAAAAAAACATTAGAGAATCATTCTCCACACTCATTTTTTCTCTTATATGTCCACCAATCAAGAAATATATCAAATGGATACCTCTATTTGAAGTCATGTGAGATGCGAGCGACATCATTATAGGATCTATTTTCAGACAATGTTGTGATAAAATTACATTTTTTATACTGTATGAATGTTAATCATTATTTGATGAAAAATTCAAATAAACCACCTCATAGAATTAGTTTATTGATATTTTCATTTCCATATTAAAATTCATGAACATATCTCTTAGGATCACCCACCATTATCATCGCATACCATTCATCTTTGAAACTCCTTTTAAACAACATGAGTACAAGGATATATTTATTTGGTGGGGAATTCTTCATAATGAGTTTTATATAAATAGTAATGATAAAAATGTTGATGAATGTTATGAAGAAATTTAGCTCTCTATAGTAGAATTTAAAAACAACATACAAAACCATTCTATGTCTGCTTCATTTCTATAGGAGACCCTCTATTTTATGAATGACTATCCATGGTTTGCTGACATAGAAAACCACATGATTATGGATTCTATTAAAAAATTCCTCGAGACCCAAAGTAAGATGAAATTACTCTCTAATATCAATCCATATGTGTCTGATGATCCATACCACCTCATGTAATTTCTTGACAAAGTCATTAGGGTTTTTATTACTGAGTTAGGGAAAGAGTCCACTTATAAATTATGTTAGGAATATTAATTTTGGGGCATATTTTCTACAAAAAAAACAACAAAAAATACACCCTAAATTAATTTAGTTTGGACTAATCCCACTATTGATTCATACGAATAAGGATAATTTTTTTCCCTATCTTCAATTATAATCCTTAACTAAAAGAAATTAATTGCACATAGAAACCATTATTGTTTCCAAAATTGTTGATTGTTGGGGAATTACTTTTAGGGGACCCTTTCAAATATTTATCCAGTATGTCTACACCCTATTTATTGTTTATAATGCATATAAATGTTCTTAGGCCATTCCTATCAAGTTAAATGACCATCGTGTTGTGATTTTATACATGATATTACAGATATTTTATAGAATCTGATTTTATAGGTATATTATTTGTGATCATGGAACCCATTTATACAAATACCCCTTCTCAGAACTCATTAAAAAGTATTGGATTTCGAGAAAAATGCATGACTAACATCCTCAAACCAATGGAAAAGCCTTTTTAGAAAATACTATAATCATGGAAGGTATAGGAAAAACAATTAATCCATCAATGAAAATTTAGTTTTAGAAACTCTAGGATTCCCTATTGGCGGTATCTTATAGTAGCCAAAACCATCTTATGCATGTAACCCTATTTATTGGTAATGTAAAATATTTCAATTTACCAATTGAAATTGAACCTAAGGCCTTTTGGGAAATCAAAAAAAATAAACCTTGATATTTTTTTCCTGAAATAAGGAGGAAATTATAAATAATGAACATGAGGAAGATAGTATATATTCTTATGAAAATAAAAATATCATTAAATCTATAGTTTATTCATACCAATCTAGTAATATCTAAGACAAAAACATTAAAATGGAAAATTTGTGTCCCTATATACTTCCAAACATTACATACACCCAGTAAATTAACGGTTGATATGGTCATGGCCATAAATAGTGCATCATATTTACCACTATGGAGATGTATATATTTAGGAACCCACTAGTTTTCATATTTTCAAAGCTAATTATCATTGTTTAAAATCATTCACTAAATCAATCTATAAAAAAGAAATATTTGAATAGTTAACTAGTCATACCTTTGAAGAAGACTTTTTTTATGGATTGGTGACCTTGTTATGAAAACAACGTTAATCAAAGTGATTTCTAGGATGAAATCCATATTTTACCTATACATTTACAATGAGTTAGGAATTTAGAAATAAATAGGTACATTATTTTTTTGATAATTGTTTTTCTATTATGGGAAACCCCCTTAGGGTTTTCAATTTGATCCAATGTTTATTTTTTTTGAGTCTTTGTAGTTGATTCATTTTATTATATTAAAAAGAAGAACATTCCATCTAGAATTCACTCATACCTTCACCCATCCCCAAGGAATCCACTCATGACATGATTCAGAGGTGATCATTTTATTATTAAGGGTTCATCAACTACAAAAAAGGTGATGTTGTTACAGTATTCCATTCCAAATCGCATATCCCTTCTATATACACAATAAAAATATTTATATTCTCTACCCCATCAAAACTGAGGGGAATTTCATTCTATGTTGCGGGGAGGGAAAGTCCGCGATTTTGAAAAAATGATTTTTTATTAAAAAATAAATATAAATGAAAAAATAATTTCATTATACTATCATGCATAAATTTAGAATAAAAAACTGAAATATGAATGTATAATTATTTTTAATTCCATGATAATAATTTTAATGCCTGATTATGTTCGTGATCCTAATTTTTAGATAGTTTGATTTTCTAATGTGATCATTAAATGTTTAAATTATCGTCATTTTAATCAAAATTACACAATTCACTCCCTTTTAATTTTTGTTGTATGATTGAGTTCTTTGCACCTTTCATCATATCATAGGGTTTGGGGTCACATTTAGTTTAATTTCAGTATCCATGAAAATTGAATATAATGACTACATAGGGCCATGTGTTGTCGAAATGGGTGGATTTTGACACTTGGGGATAATGACTCTGTAGTTTTATTTCCACGATATTAGATTTAATTCTCTATTTTGGAATACTTAATTGTCAAAATGTGTGGCATGAAAAAATTTGGAGATCATGAATCCATAGTTTCCATTCCCATAGTTAGTCTTTTTATCTTCGTTGAATTAAAAAAACTAAACCTAAATAAATAATAAATATGTTAACATTGGATACTCATCATAAGGTTTAATGTGATTCCCACCCAATGTTTCATTTTTTTCCATTTTAAAAATAAAATGTTCCCCGTGACTTTTGAGATAAAGAATACATCATCATGATTATTTAAAATTCGATAAAATGTGTGGGTGAATTTGAAAAAAGGGTAGTCTTGGTCTCAAGATATTCATATGAACCAATATTCTTGAAAATTATTTTTATTTGTTTAATTATTGTACATCATGATGACTTTTGATGAGCATTTCATATAAAATGAATGAGAAAAGGGAATTGAAATTCATATTTTTATGATAATTATTTATTAAGAATAGAAGAAATGAATTTGAAGATAGAGATTAACCACAAAATTGGATAATATTATTTTATTATATCTTAATATTCATGTGTTTAGATGTCCATACAATCATTTTTATGCATTTTAAAAATTGAACATCATTTCTCCTCACATGTGCGATTCATATTTAGTTTGAAATTTTTGGCCCCATCAATATTTTTCTATGTCTACAAAAATAATATTATTTCATTGAATTTTATGCATTCGAGTATTATTTATAACATTTATTGGAACATTATTACTTTTAGGTTCGATGGTGTAATCCCACTGGGAGATTTATATTTTTGGCTTTGAATGCGGAAATTTATAAACAATGTAGAATAGCATTTGGGCCATAAAATACAATTACAACACGCAATTCTAGCCCAACTAATTTATAATTTTAAATATTTAATGAAAAAAATAATTATAAACATTTCATTCAACTATATCTCTATATAATTATGTTGTCTTTTAGGGGATCATGGGAGCCTATGTAGTCATTAAATTTGTGGGCCAGATTTGATGTCCCATAATGCCACCCAACTTTTTGAGTAAAAAATCCAAACAGATTATCTAATTATCAAGAAAATAGAAAAAATTGATATATGAAATAGTTATGGAGAAATTTCTCATCCACAGCCATCAACAATTCATCCATCTTCATTAATTTATTTTCACACCAAAATGGATGGATGAATCTGGTCCATTTTTTGATGTCAACATTGAAATGTCCAATTTTAATTTATCCATTCGCACCATTTGTCTCAAAAAATTTATAGGGAGGGAATTTATTATTGTGGTTAGATGTAAATATCTAAATATTAATATATAAGGTGGTGGTGTTGAAGAGATTTAAGATCTAGTTTTCTTCATCTTCAGAATTGTACTGCTTTCATTTAGTAATTGTGCATTAATTTTTCTCATGTATGTTTTTTGATTGAAAAGGGATTATAAAATAATGATAAATTAATATTCCAATAAAATTTTATTAATTTAAATATCACATTGATATATTGATTCAATTTAGGAATTTATTCACACCAACACTTGTGAATTTCATGACACAATGGTCGAGTGATCATTATATCATTTTCTTATTCATCAATTCCCCCCTCATTAGTCTATTGACCACATACATTAGTAAAATAGACTAAATGGAGGCTATAAATCTAGTGGGTTCATCCAAGGGAGTATCGAGGGGCTGGATTGGATAATATTTCTCAATTTAAAAATTCATAATAAATTCTTTTATTGGGATTGTCAATAAAATATTGTGAGGCATATGCATCCTCTTATGTTTGGAACTGATGGAATCCCATGAGTGATTACTAAATATACATGTTTCTCTATATGGATTATTGGGTGGCTGTTTGGATAGACCAAACATGAGTGGATACATGTGTTTGGGAAATAATGGTTGTGTGTTTTTCTTCATTGACCTAAATTGATGTATGAGACAATGTGATAGAGATATTGAGATTTACTAAGATGGTTGAGATAGTTAAATATCCAGGTTTTCATGGTTGGATTCAGATATCAATAATTTTTTATATTGTAATGGTTACTTTATTATAGAACAACTAGTTGATTATGGTTTTAGTGTTGGACTATTATTCGACATAAATATATTTTTTAGTTTTATGGTATTGATGATATATATATTGTATTCAAATTTTATAATAATTCACTATAAACTGATATTATGTGAATTTATAATCCTCTTGGAGAAATGGAATTATGATATTGGATTTATGGTATGAATCAAGGGTTAGGTCTCTCAATGATGGTATATGATTCATGATATTATGATCTAGTACTCACTCTTATCATACATGGATTTGATGATGGATTAAGTCACTATAAACCATGTAATTAAGGTGTTCAACATATATTTTTCATCCCAAGATTATGTTCCAAAATGAATCACAATAACAAATACAAATATTTAGTATATATGGATTTGGATAAATAATTATGATCTGACTCAATGGTTCCAGTGACAAAATGATTCAATAGACACGTATTGTTTAATGGGTGGTATATATGGTGGATGGATTCTCTACATCTTGGGTATACACGTTGAAATATTTCTCTGATAACTGCTTTTTGAGACACCCAGGAGAGATGTTAGAATTATACTTTTTGTTGTGGTTTCAATTTATAATGGGATGATCATTTTAGAGTGATGTGTCTTGACATGAAGTGTGATATTAAAAATAATGTCATGATGATTGGCTTTAGATGTTATGGGAGTGGATTCATTATTTTTTTGGGATATAAAGTAATTTATATGTGCTTAGATTAATCAATGAACTAGTATAAGAATTTATGGATGATAATAGGAATGTTCAAGAGGATCTATTTTTTTTTATTATTTTTAGGTTATGATGATAATATTTCCTAATAATGATTTTATGGAAGAATTTTTTTGGTTTTCAATTTCGGGTAGCCCCGAAATATTTACCGCCCCCATAAATGCACAATTGGGTGAGTTCAAACCATATGTATGAATTTAGGATGATCATTGTTTTTAAATGGATAGGGAGAATACCTAAGATAAAATTTCACATTAGTTTTAACTAGATGAGTATGATTATCCGGTTTTATATGATCAATAGATTAATAAATATTGGTGGTGTGATATGGATCATAGTTTAATATAGGACTCGCCATATTGATTTTTTAATTTTTCTATATTTTAAATTTATTTTTCCTAGTTTTCAATCAATATTTATTATATTTAATGTTCATTCAGAACATTATTTTATTTCACTTCATTACACCTTATGTCATTTCAAAATTATTTATTCTTACAGATTATTTATTCTACATGATTTTTAGTAATTTACTTTTACATTTCCATTCTATTAAGAGGTTATAATCTCATCACTATTCCTAATTAGACCACTTCTACTTGTTGGAAACCTCTATTGTGTAAGGATACATGCTTGAGGTTGTGTAGAGAATTGCCTTGGTGCACAAATATTAGTGTTACCCTAGAGGATATGTGAATAAATTTAACAGGAGGTTTTTAATTTAATTTTGTTAAAAAAATAGATTGTTATATGGGAGATATAGGAATGTGTCTAAGATTATGATGGATATCAAATAGTACATCTCAAAAACTAGAGACCATATCAATCTATCACGGGATCATTGTTCAAGAGTATATTCATTTTTTTACATAGACCATGTTTTTATAGGACGGTATCATTGTTCTTTTTATTTGATATTATAGTTCAACATTATTTTTTGCAATGGGTGACACACATATGTTTCAGATTTTATGATTTATGATGGATAATTGGATCTCCAATCATTTAATTTGCCTCTAGTTAGAATTGAATATTATTCTATAATGGAAAGATAAATTTCATCCATCATGATAGGCATAAAAGATCCCCATGTTATATTAAATCTTGAGTGAGATTTTATGGATTTACATATGAAGAAAAATAATGTTGATTAATGATAAGAAAATTGTTGATGTGTGTGATGTTGGGTTCCTTTTACAATGTATATTTAGTGGCCCTAGTGTGTGAGAATTGAGTATTTCTATGACTATTGGATATCATGTTTTTTTTGAGGTAGGCTGCATCACATAATCATCCATGAAGAAGTATGATGTGAAGATTCATAGAGATAACGGATTCCCTAGTAATGTGTGCTGGGTTATTCATGTTATCCTTTTGTATGTGATATCCACAAGTGAATTGTTTAGACATGGCGATTTCATTTAATAATGGGATTTGAGAATAATAGACACCATAGGAATAATGAACTTATTTGAGCTGTCTTAGAACATGGCTATATATCCTAGTAACCTTCTTTTATGTGACTCTAGTTTGGGGTTTTAGTTACTCGTTGAATTATTGGTTGACCCATGGGAGGTTTATATTGAGTAGTAATTTCCTTTGGGGCATGGGCTACATATGTGAGTATTAAAATTTTCATCAATGATACATGTTGATGAAATATAGGATTCATTATTCGAATATCTTAATTTATTATGTTTATGTGACGAACATGTATTCTAGTTTGTCATCCCCTTGGTAGGTTCTGAGAGTGGATAGTTATTTGGGGTGAAAACTGATGTAATGTTTGTGTTTGTGGTATAATAATTATGTTTACATTATGGTTCAATAGAACCTGATATTCTAGTGGTTTATTGGGTTTGGCTCTTGGGTGATTTATCATATGATTTGACTCAATGTAGTTGGGCTAGGTTTTCAGGTTGGGTGAAACAAAGCATGAAACAGTGTAGTGGTGATGGAAACTTAGATGCACATTTTTTTGTTGTTTTATGATTTTTTAATATCTATTTAATGTTTCATGAGTTTATGATGGGGAGTTTCAGTTAAATAGGCATCCATGAGTAGGCTATGAAACAGTGCAGGTGTAATGAGGGGATTGGGGACATGGTGACTTTAGACACTCAGGATAGAATCATGATTTTTGGCCAGTGGATTTGTTCACAGTAGAATTCCCAAAAATATCTCAATGTACTCCATTTATATATATTATCATGCCCAATAACAAGATAACATCTTGATATGATGGAGTGATCAACAACTATAAACCAAAATATATAGATGTCACATTGGCTTGATACTGAGTATCTCAAGAAGTTTCCCTCAGGAAGTGGTGTATGCAATGTTTTATGGTGGTAGTTCACCATAGTCCATTTATTGATAAATCCCAAATGAATGATAATATATATATAATAATACTAACGGGTCTGAATAAAATATTTTGATAATGGTTGATATTTGATGTTTTTTTTGTCTCTCTAGTGGGAGTGAGATGGTCATTTCCAGTTCAGACGATTGGTTTTGATTAAGAATTTGGACACTAAGATAGTGTTTTGATGTGTGGTGAAATTAAGGATACTATTATGTTGGGGTGTATAAGATAATTCAATGTGATATTAAGCTAATGAAAATGGGGTCTTTGATTTAGTAGGAACCCCATAGACTGGGTTAGTGGGTTATTAACGATATGTTTTGATAAATGATTCTAATGATGCGAAGAAATTTGAATGAGAAGTAGTTATCACTGGTTGATTGAAATTTTGAAGGGCACCAAGATCCCAATAATGAGTTATGAATGATGTTTTTATATCTTAGGATATATGGTTGTAGTTTAGTAATTTCATAGTGGGTTTTTATAGTGTCTAGATATGTCTTAAACATGGATGGGATGTGTTCTATTTCGCTAGAGTTATAAAAATGAAATTAGTTTTAATCCTTTAGTAAAACGTTTCGACATTATTATAAGATGACAGGCATGGGGGTAGGTTTGTTTGGTTTGAATAAATATAGTTATTCTTATGGTTTATATGTTTTATGTTGTGAGATTTTAATGACCCATATTTCATGCAATTCAGACTGTGTAATATGTTTGAATTTTTTGTTTTGGGTTCTTAAAAAAAATAAATTTTCCATTTCCCCTCACATATGATCTCATTAGTTTTCGACCTCTATTATGGTTAATAAATAAATAATTTACCCTAGGTTATGTTATTTGGGTTATTTATGAAATACATGAGATTTTGATGAATATTTAATGTTAAATAAATTAAAATTAAAATTATCTGAGGGAATTTGAGTGCTTTTATATTTTGAACGGAGTATCAGATTGATATAAATAATTTTTATTTTAGTTTGGAACAGGTATTTTAACATGGATGATGAATAATACCTATAATGGTTTTATGTCTAGTGTCTAGAATTTAAATAAAAAATAAATGTGTTTATTATGTTATTAGTTAATAAATTAATTATAAGAGGTATAAAACCTATTCCACCAAACGTGGCTAATCGTGATGGACATGAGGAGTGGGATAGTGTTTCTCCCTCTTATAATAGAAATAATGTGAGGATAATGTGGAGTATATTCTAGTAGATTTCATTTGTGGAAAATAATGAGACTGAATCAAGGTACAATCGTGTTTCCGTGGTGTTTTCGAATGGATGTTTCAGAATTTACGCCGTGAAGTATGTGTTTTAGTTAATAATACCCTAGGTTGTTTTTTATGTGTTATATCCCTATTATTACTATTAATGAACATATTATAGTCAAATTTTACCTAATAAGAGTCTAATAAGTGTCTTTGGATGTTCTTTGTGGTTTCTAGAAGATATTGACTGACTAAATAGTGTGTGCTTTTTAGAAAACAAGATATTTGATTGTGAAATTCATGGAATAGGAGATGATGTCGACTACGTGATGTGAACTCAGAAGGACACACCGTGTTGTAATTAACATCATATATCTGAGTACATGGATTGTGGCCCAGTATTGGAGAACATGCTCTTTTATTTTACATGACAATACACTATGTGTCATTACAAACATTGTGAGATAAATTTCTATAAGGAAACACATGAACATGCCGTTTATGGTACATTAGTAGTCTCTCTATGATGGTTATAAATTATTTAACTGCTTTATATGACATTTACTATGGTTTTACATTCCTTGTACCAATGGAGTACACACCCATGTGGGGCATTGTGATTAAATATTTTGTAATTTTTGTATAAACCAAATAATGGTACTTGATTTCCATTTTGATTATTTTTTTTGTGATTTATCACCGTACAGTTAGAATAGTAACCAAAAATTGTGATATTCGAGTTTTTTAAGAATGGAATGAAATTGTTAATGTGTTAGGGAATTTTATAGACATCCATGATACGTTGTGGAATGAGTAAGTTATTCCATGATATTTTTCATCCATAATTTGTTTTATGATATCTATTATTAGTGATAGAAGATATGAGACATGGTTGAGTGTTGTGAGAATGATTGGAAGGTGAGCCATTAGTTTTTGGGAGATCATTATTAGTGTTGTGATGATATTTTTTCTGATTTTTGGGACTGTGATTCTCTAGAGATACTTTGAGTGCTGGGTGTTTAGACTAAACATGGTTGATTTGGAAAGGGGATCGAATTTTCATCATTTTACTAATTTTATTTACCTATTCTGAGGAATTTATGGTAATAATATTCCATAGATTGTGTAATGGGATGTGTTTCCTTGAGAGATGTGAATCGACCCCTTATTTATGGATGTGAACAAGGATTGGATGATGTATATCCAATCCTGACCCATCCCCCAGGGCTCGAGTAGTGAATGCACAAAGCCTGCCTTCCATAGGCCAGGGGTTGGAGACTCACACCGGATAAGAATTTTCCAAAAACGGGAAGGCATTGCCTTTGAACTTGTAAGCACAAATACCAAGAAAACGAAAATATGGAACCACGATGAAAAATAGCAGTAGTAAATGTATATACTGAAATTAAAGGGGTTGGAATACCAGCCCAACTGAAAAGGTACAACTACAACAGAAAACATAATACAGATCCAGAGAACATCCACTATGGATCATACCTGATGGTTAAGTATAGATTGTTTCCATAGCTCTCCATGTCAACCATCACCTCTACACATAGCTAGGTCCTATCTCCCAAAAGTCTCAGCCAAGATATTCGTCCCCTTCAAAAGACCCAACAAGGTGTGAGAGGAACTCATGTAGGGGTGAGTATAACAATACACATTTGGGACCCTAATACCCCTGATGGTATCTCAAAATACCGCAAAGGAAAACTAGAAAGCATGATATCAATCACAAATCACAAAGCAAAGGATTCAACTCAGACCAGGTATACAACTCAGAGATCAGGAATAATGATGATTACTCTTAGGCTATATCATTTTATTCTATTTGGATGTTCCAAAACGTAACCACGAAGATGTTGTTACATTGTAGCTCAACATAGGGTCATATATCGTTGATCCGTGGTGGGCCACTCTATGGCCGGTCCTCATCCTTTTGTGCACTATTGATCCACACAGGGTCCCATGAATGATGAGCCAGACATGGTTGCTAGGATTCTGATCCACAATAGCTTGCTATGATGTGGATCCGCACAGTGTCGCTGTGACAACCGGGTCCCTAGTGACAGCACAACCACCCCGCCTTAACAAGTCCATCGGGTCCTAGCCCACCAGGTACCACCAGTTGCCCCGCAGACATGTGGGGCCCACCCCAGGGTCCACACACATTCCTGAACGGGTCATCTAAATAATGACAGTCCCCATAGGCCAAAACATGTCCTTTCTAGTGTGCTTTGTCCTCACTCACACACACCCTAATAAACTTCCCATAGGGTCACTCATCCTCATCACTACTCCAGGCCAAGCATGCTTAACCATGGAGTTCTAATCAGACAGTCTCCCGAAAAGGAAGGTTCACCTTGTTGACATGAGTCATATCATTTAGTCATTTAACCCTTTATCATTTGGGGATGTTACAATCACCCCCCCCCCCCCTTTTGAGCACAACGCCCTTGTTGTGGGCCCTACATCTCAACCCAAGCATTGCACCACACTTAAGGCTGGGTACAAGCTCTAATATCAAATGTGACAACCGGGTCCCTCGTGACAACACATCCACCCCGCCTTAACAAGGCAATCGGGTCCTAGCCCACTAGGTACCACCAGTTGCCCCGCAGACATGTGGGGCCCATCCCAGGGTCCACCCACATGCCTGAACGGGTCATCTAACAATTGAAAATCTCCACAGGCCAACACATGTCCTTTCCAGTGTTCTTTGTCCTCACTCACACACACCTTGAGAAACTTTCCAGAGGGTCACCCATCCTGATCACTACTCCAGGACAAGCACGCTTAACAGTGGAGTTCTAATCAGACAGGCTCTCGAAAAGGAAGGTGCACCTTGTTGACATGAGTCATATCATTTAGTCATTTATCCCTTTATCATTTGGGGATGTTACAGTCGCTATTGTGTTGATCCAAACAGGGTCTCTATGCTGCTGATCCACACGGGGTCACTATGACGCTGATCCACATAGGGCCTCTATGATTTTGATCCACATAGGGTCAATCTTCAATTGACAACTAGCTACATGATTTTTTGTACCCAGTTCCCTTTAGTTCAATAGTATCATCTCCTCAAGATATTCGACATTCCTCAACATCCACAACGTTCAAAAATGGAGTAACCAAAAGGACAACCATGTCTCAAGGGTTCCATCGGGAGAGAAGGCGCATCAATCAGACGCCCTGTTTGTGAGTTATAAGGATTTTAGGGGATGAGGGCAGAGATGGATTTGGGATTGATCCAACCCATTCGTTCTCCAACATTCTCCAAATTTTAGGTGGAGTATCTCAAAATTACTTTCTCAATCCAAGGAATCCAGTTCCATAGACGGTTTGTCAAAAACATGCCTTTTTTGTGAGATACATCATTTTAATCATATTTGAGCCGAAAGGGGTCTGTATCCATGTTGACCTAGTTGGGCTGACCCATCCTTCCATGTCTGGGGTTGACCCAAACCCGTTATGCATGCCTGAGTTTATAGGGCTGCTGGCTCGGCCAGCTATCATACGAACATGCCCAGCCGGTCTCGGCAAGGCATCGCCTGCCTGACTACCTGGCACAATGGCTAGCACAGAATTTCAGCAGGGTGGAGGTCCACCTCCCCTAACGGAAAATCCATATTAGCTCTTCATCCAGTGGGGGCACATGGTGCCACCCTCCTGTCAGAAGGACCCGCAGGGTGTGGGTACCCTTCGCCTCTGACGTGGCATCGACACTACGACCGCCTCAATGTAGCGTGAAACATAACTCCACCTTCTGCCAATGGGGTCGACCGAGGGCTGGCCGCTGCGACTTCCCTCTTCGAAGCACGACGGGGCGCTTCCTGCTTCCATCTTGGCTTGCTGCCATAGCCCCCTGACAGAGCCAGTGTCGTGCCAGCAGAACATCCATGGGCCACTGAGGGTGATCTGGTGGTCTGTATGTTTTTTATGAACCTTCTTACATGACTCCATGGATAATTATATCCCTTTTTGGATTTTGGAGTCTAGTTACCATCCTGTTATAACATTTTCCATGAATAACGCAAAAAAAAATCAATGCAACAGAGGGTCAGGGCCTTATTCCATTGGCTTGTGCCCCCTACGTTAGCATCAGAACCGACGTACATTAATTAATTCATCATAGATAAACTATAACATGTTCTATACTTCTACGATTTTTCATTCATTTCAAAAACAAAAAAAATTTCTATTTACATGAATTTAAGCAAAACCTCTACCTCGGAATTGGCGGAGACGTCGCATTTGTGGATGAAGAATCCACGTTTAATAAAGCCTCTGATGTTCATCAATCCCAGTTTGATTCATCCATCATTGTCATCCAAGCCTTCGTTCATCACTAGTGGAAGATTCGATGGGACTTCGTCAGAGTTCCCTCACATCTATGTCAATAACCCAAGACCTAGCCTCAATCAAATTGAGGGAATATGTGATTAACACAAGGAGAGATTACAGACGTTCATTACTGAATGAACCTCTTCATTCCCAATAGCATGGTTACAAAACAAGAGATTCAATCCATTAAGTGGCATAAAAAATTAGTGGTCTCTCCCCCGGTAAACAAAATTTAGTGGAAAAATAAAATAACAATATTATCTTATTTTATTATTCTTTAAAATGATATAAAAGAAAATTTTTCATGCGGCCTTTTGTGGTCAATGAAAAGTCACCCTTAAGTGAATATCGGCGCTGCAGAATCAACAATACCCCCTGATTTTTAATCTGAGCCCTGATTCAAAAGATAGAAAATGATGTCTGCACATTTACTGAAGGTACATTAAAAATAGTTCATAATTCTATTTCAGGCATACTGGGCCTCAAAATTAAAGGCCATAAATTTTCAGAGACTCGTAATAATCCAAAATAATTTAATAAAATACATGGAATTTTCGTGTATTTAAATTCTCCCCATCTATAGTATTTTCATCCTTGAAATCTACAATAAAACATGGGGATCAAATGGGGGTATTGAGCACATATATGAGCCTCCTACTCCCATGTGAACTACTAGAGATTCGCATGCTACCATCGAACTCGAATAAGAGGAATCAACCACCGATGAAGGACCTGCTCCTTTCGATCCTCCATCTCCACTGGAAAATCTGCAAACGTCTCCCCTACATCAATGTCTGGATAATCCAATCGATAACATGTGAGGGATCATGCATGTATGTCCTCAGCTATGACACATGGAAAACATAATGAACCTGGTGCATCTATAGTGGAAGATCTAGGTAGTACGCTACCACTCCGACCCTGTTGTGGATTAGGAATGGACTGATGAACCGCAGATATGACTTTCCACTATAGCCATCCCCAATAATCCTCATCAGGTTGAGACCCATTGGACGACATGGTCTCTACCCTCCAACATCAAGGGTCTACATCTCATATCCCCATAAGACTTATACCAGCTCTTTGCAGTATTTATCCTCTATTGGATGATCTCCACCTTCTTTGTGGTAGCTTGTACCATCTCTGGATCCATAAGGGCTCACTCCGCTGTGTTTGTCCAGCATAGTTTCAATCTTCAAGGTCACCCATCTAGGGCCTCAAACGGAGCCATGCCGATGATGTAGTGCTACATGTTGTTTTTTGATAACTCCACTAGTGGTATGTTATCCTCCCAATAGTTTCCAAAATCTAGGACACAATCACGATGCATTTCCTCGAGTGTCAGAATGATCCACTCCATCTAACCATCTGTTTGAAGAGAAAAGGAGGTGCTCAATCATGTCTAAGCCCCAAATGAGTCAGGTAATCCCCTCCACAAGCGGGATGTAAAACGAGCCTGAGGGTCTGAGATGATCTTTAATGGAAGCTTATGAAGTCGTAAAATCCCCTGTATGTTGAGGCATCCAATGCATTATACTGATCTCTAATCTCGGATTGGTAGGGAGTGGTCCAACATGGTGAGTCAGTTAACCACCCCCAAATAGAATCAGGACCCTTGGATCATCCATAGAAGATCATACCTGATGGGTAGGTACAAATCCTCTTTGCAACTCTCCACATCAACCAGTCACCTTCATGTACCACCTGATCCTCTCTCCCTAATGTTTCATCCATGATTCTCATCATATTCACAAGAAACAATATGTTGTGGGTGAAGACCATTTCGGGGTGAGTATATCACTACACAGTAGGAACCCTAAAACCTTCAAAAGTCACTCAGTTTTATACAAAGGAAAACCACAAAGCATGATCTCAATTACAAAGCACAAATAAAAAGGCTCATCTAAAACTAGGTATACAACTCATAGATCTGGAATGAAGATTATTAGTCTTAGGCTATATCAGTTTTTTCCATTACGATGTCCCAAAACTGAAGAAATAAAAAAAATGTCCCATTGTCGATCCACACAGGGTCGTATGTCGCTAATACACAGCGGGCTCCTCTAAGGTAGGTCCTCGTCGGGTCACGTACTACTAATCCACATTGGTTCGCTAGAATTTTTTTCCTCAAAGGGTCACTATTATGATGATCCACAGAGGGTTGATTTGATTCTGATCTAAATAGTGTTCCTATGGTTCTGATCAACATAGGGTCCCTATGGTGATGTCCCCACAAGGTCGCTATGATGCATATGCACACATGATATCTCTGATGTTGATCAACATAGGGTCGCTCATCAATTAGCAGCCCACCACAGGATTCTCCACACCATGTGTGCTTCTGTTCAGTATTATCATCTCCAAAATATATCGGGGTATACTAAACTAACACAATGTTCCACAAATGAGTAACTCAATGTACATCCATGCTGTAAGGGTTCCAACATGATGGACAACACATCAATCAGATGCCCACTCTGTGTGTTATAGTATAAGGCCCCGACCTTAAAACTTACTTAATATTGAATTAAATGAATAATTCACATTGAGGATCTTTTCAGGTTTAGAGTTTTAGAGAATTAGGAAATAACTATTACATCTCAAAAGATTACAAAGTAGAAACTTCTACTATGTTTCCATAAAAAACACTTCAAAAGAAACATGTCTAGTTCCATGTTTTAGATAGCATGTCTTTCCTTGATCCAATCCTTGACCCTATTCATCTTTAAGTCCTGTGGAAAACATTTAAAAAACTTGGGATGAGCATAAAAAGCCAAGTAAATGATACACAAAGAAGGAAAACTGTAAGTTTTTCAAAACAACAAGTAAACCATGAATACTTTACCAAAGTAATAATTTTCACCTTTATGAAGTAGTAAAAACTCTTCACTGACAAAAAGACCATTACGTACCATTTTGTAACCAAAAGATTACAATAAAACCCATATAAATAACATATAACATATAAAGGTAACTTGGGACATAAACATACTTAAATGGAATAACCATACGGTCGACTTCCACACATACTTTATGAAATATCCATACAGCCGACTTTAATACCTAATGCATTGGAGGTTATAACGTAACCACCTATCTGGGTATTAACGGCACCACCCATCATATGTTTTATCACGTAACCACCCGTAAAATGTCCAAGTACCATCATTACACATAAAATATTGAAAATATAAACATTTCAATAACAACATTTCATTTGAAATCACAATAAATAATTCCAAGATAATGAATTAATCAATCCATTTTCAAAAACCATTTAAAAGATATTTTTGAATCAAAGAGTCCCATACGAAATTGAAGCTTCTAATGGAATTATAATTTTAAAACATAAATGTCCATATAAATAAATTTTGAAAACCATTTTGAAAACTTGGACATTAATGATAAAGATTTAGAATAATGAATCTTTAAAACATTTAAAATTATATTTTTGTTAAAGAGGTTTTAACAAAATGAGAGAATCTTGAATACAAATAATTTCAGAGTAACATTTAATACGAACTTTATAATATCATGAAAATAAATGGATTTGTGATATAATATGTCAAAGGACAGTATACACACCATATAAGAGTGAATTGGTTCATAACAACAACAAAGTCTCAATAGAAATGTAAATTGAGATGAAATCCATTATAAAGATGGTATCCTTAAATTAAGGATAAATCTATCACATAATTATGTGTGAGAAATATAAATACATCAAATATTAGTGGATATTAAGTGTGAAACAATCAGAGATCATTCACACATAATCTTGGAAATACAAAACCAATGACATTGGAATTTAACTCAATGAAATGAGATTGAGTTATAATTTCCCATTCATGTTCGTAAGAATTTATCAATGAGATTATTATGTGTAGAAATTGTATATCCACCGAAGGATTTTTTGAAATTACAACATAGATATTCCACACATAATCTTGGCATAATAAAATCATGAAGTAGAGGTTTAACCTAACGAATTGAATGTGGGTTAAGAAGTTCCCTTTCAGAAAACCGACAGCCTAACGACGCCACATTAAAATTCCGAAAATGAGTTGAAGAGAGAGAAAATGGTAACTCATAACTTTGACATAAAATTTACATAAATAAGGATATAAAAGAACATATCCCGTCATAATAATATATGAATTAAAAGACATAACAAAATATGTCTTTTAAAAAGATGAGTGTGAAAGGTCCCCTTACCGAGTTGGGTATCTTTCGAAACGTACACCCCATGGAATAAGGGTCAGAAAATGAAGATGTAAATACCAATAAATGAAATTATACTACACAATGTTTATAATAATGGGCAGTACATACACCACCCAAAGGAAATAGTTGAAAAAGCAGCATAAATGTCAATGGAATAAAAGTGAGATGAAAAATCCCTTACGAAAACTCTGCAGCCTAACAGCGCCACATAAAACTTCCAAAAATGGATTTATGAGATCAAATAGGGTCTCTCATAATATGAAAATAAAAATTACAGTATGAGGAATATAAAATAACATCCCCAAACATAAGAAATATGAGCTTTAAAGAAATGACATAAAAGAGAGTACTTAAAAAGAAAGAGGGAGGTTGGATCCCTTACCTCAAGTATGACTTGTCTTGTTTGTTTCTTTATATTCCTGAATAATAAACTTTGGTCAATTTATAATTGATTAAGGACATCTTTTAAAGATTATTATTCAGTTCATATCACATATTATAATGTTATAATAATTGGTTTATAATGTTACTTCATATAAGATGTTTTTGTTGATGTTTGGTACATGAGTCAAAATTGAACTTGTTTGAAAATGATTGTCCATGTAGTTATAAGTAAATCATCACCAGAATAGTATTAATGATTTAAATATCATATATATCCATTAAATTTTCATTTTATACTCATCCATAAAATTTGGAGATAAAAATAAATGAAATGCACCGTTCATGGAGATGGTAGGTCGTACCTACGCATGAACGCTACTTTCATTTCGTTGTCATATTAATGGAATTAAAAATAATTGAGAGATATATATATAATAAGTACAGTATAATATATATGTTATATAGGTCACATTTTATCATTAATTTCATTCTTTATAAATCCCATGTATTGCATTAACAAGTCACAACACTTGATGGGGCGGTAGTCCACACTTCCTTGTATGAAATTATCGCATTTACACAACATGAAATGCATAATGGAATGTCTTAAATATAAAATTCAGAAGCATATAGAAAACAAAATACCATATATATCATGTATAAAATATAGTGACATCATAATGGCCACCATGAAAGGTGTTAACAGAAGATTGAACAATAATCATTTCTTGAGGCAAAAATTCACCATCCACATAAATAGTATGTTCTTTAACCATTAGACAAAGGTGTGTGTAAGATTAGCTCTAATACTTAACATAAAAACATACTATTATATTTAATATACTGGTGTTGTTACAAAATAAATGAATAAAAATAGTTTAGAGGGTTGTAGAAGCAAAATAAAACAAAAGAACACATGGGATGACATTACCTTTAAATCGGGTAACTCTTTTTGATTTGAGCTCAAAGGCTTCCTTGGAATGGATTCATCCAAAATGTGAGGATTCAATGATAAAGATAGGGATGTGGAGAGATGAAATGGGCAGGGGTTGGCCGATCCAAAGGCTTGAGAGTTGTGGGTAAGGTGGTAGAGGTGGGGGCCATTTATAAGAGGAGAAGAGGGGCACTCTTGGAATGTTATAAACTTTTAGTTTATTATAATTTTTTTTTTGGATTTTAAAGGTCCCAAAAATTTATATTTATAGGATAAGGTGATAAAAGTTATAAATCCACCTATAAAATAGGATTTTGACAAGTTTAGGTCTTATATTTTACATTATCTTTTCATTTTATTTAAATGGTTAAATAATGAGGTAATCGCCGCATCATCATGGTGTCATAAATAATTTAACTTATTTAATGTCTAAAATATATAAAAAAATATCATGACGTAGGAAATCTGTTTATATTGCTAATTAACATTTATATTCAAAAATATGACTTGTATAACCCCATGTAAAAATTGTTTTTGTAAAACAGCACATGTTTGAGACATTTTAATATTAACTTTAAATAAAAAGTTATTAATGTCATTTTAAAATCAAAGTGGCTCCATGGGGTCCCCAAGTTGACCCGTGGATTTTTTTTGTCGGACATGACTCATCCAATAAGGGTAGTACATGTGTCAAGGTCATTTCATATAATTAAAACATTATTTTTTCCTTAATTTACACTAATTACCTCTAATCGATATTTAAAACATAAAAGTTACTATTCACCAAAAAATTATTTTAATCCATTGAACCAAATTTAACATCATAATGACAACCATGTATTTCTGATTTTCTGAAAATCAAATCACAGAAGTGGTAAAGTTTCATTTAAATGAAAAAATTAGTTTTTAAACTACCACTTAGTGGTTTCACTATTCATCTATAATTGATGTTTTTCAGAAAAATACCAAAAATTCACCCTAATATATATTTGATATTATAAATTCAAAAATGATATCTATTTTACAAAATTAAAAACATATAAGCTGCATTAATTAAATTAATAATTAATTCCCACTGTCAAAACAAATAACGTGTTTTTAAGAAACAATATCTATTAAAAGATTGACACTAGTTTAAGTCCAATTTCAAAGTGAAATTAATTCCAATAACCACTATTGGATTAAATGGTGAAAATATATTCTAATTTCACTTTAAAACCATTTCAAAAGATAAACTAATAATATAAATAAATTAGATTAAAATGAGGTTTTGAATTAAAATTCAACATTTTTCACTATTCATTAAAAAAAGAACTTTATCGGAAAAATACCAAAAATTTACGGAAAGTAAATTTTGATGTCTCGATTCTAAAGAAGAATTTTATTTTGTCATATATAACACATAAAATTTTCAAAAGGTTGATTTAAAAGAGGTTCTCCATCAAAAGGCGGTTAATTTACCTTTAAAAGAATATTATAATGTTTACGCTTAAAATTGTTTTTATTCGCATTTTTAATCCTCTAACATATTTTGTAAAAAGTAAAAATGTTTGAAAAAATATATAATCATTTTGGTGTTAGTTCCGTTCTTTCCCTCCATTAGAATTGCTAGGAGTTAACTACCATTTAAAATAATATTATTTTATTATTAGAGTGAAACATAAGATTTCAGAGGAACTCGTTGTCACGTATTGGCTACGCCATCGAGCATAGCATTCCCATTAAAGTAATATAATTATTTTAAAAAATAGGGATAAATATAAAAATGTCATATTATTTATTTACCTGGGGTGTCACATCCTTCCCCCCTTTTGAGAGTTGCGTCCTCTCAATTTTAAAATTGGGCTCAGAAACATTATGGAATGTCCCACATCAAAACAAGAGTCAGGAAAACAAACACTTTAAAAGAAAGAAAGAAAAGTGCAGAGGTCACCCGAGTTAACCCATACTAGGATTCCATGTACGAAAAATGGATATGGAAGAAAAAGAAAAGGGTCATGTTCTAACGAAGAGTGATAGAAAACATGTTTCAGAGAAATTTAACCACAAGAATATCACAAAATTGTGGTGGGTTAAATGGTATTCGATTCCCTCATTGGAAAATTTAATGGAAAACATTTTTTTATGTTACATTTCATTGAGGAATTTATTTTTGATCTTAACGAAACATACTTACTTGTCATGTTGACTTTCAACATTTACTAGTTTCTTACACAAACTCATACTTTCCCAAAATGATGAGTATTTATGAAGACTTGTTCAAATTAAGAGTACTATAATCAACTTATAGAGAATCACCTAATCCAAAAAAGAGAACTATATACTTCCCATGTTTTTAGACATTAACCAAAACCAAAACCAAAATGGTTATTACAAGATCAGATAATAGAGAAAAGGATAACCCTTTATAAAAAGAAAATCTATTATTAATCTCCAAAATTTTTCCAACAAAACTCAATGTTCTACAAAGACCATAAGTAAACCAAACTAAGATTGAAACCCAAATATTTGATGGATTTAATCACATAGTCTTCCATGTTAAATCGTATCATTTATCTCCAAACAACATCAGTTGCTCTTAGAGTATCATATTAACCTAATCACATATCCACCTTGATAGTTTAATAATTTCCATAGATAACCCAAAATCAAATTACTCTTAATTCATAAAATCATTTAACTGAAAATAATTAGTTTACCTAACTAGGTACTTCACATAGTCCAGTGGTAGGTGATTAATACCAGTCGCACTTTGGTTGTGGGTTTGATTCCTGATGCTTTTTCCGAATCAACGGGTTGTCACACGGTCTGCGTGTTGTCCTTTTTACAAACTATATAATTCTCAAATCATTCTCCAAAAAGAGATATAATCATAAAAAATAACCATAACATAATTTAACCTCAATTTTATCTCATGCCTTTCACTTTCCATCATAACATATAGTAACCCATAATTACCTCAAAATTAAGGATCATATAAACCCAAATGGTTGTTTATAACTATTTCCACAAAAGAACAGATAACTATTCCTTGAATAAAATTTTCATATATCAAACATCAGGGTTACACATACAATAAAAAGTCTTCTAATGTAACCACATCATCAAAAGATACTTAATACTCTTAAGAATATCACCATGACTCTTGAAGCCCTTATATGTTGACTTATTACTCATTCAACATTCATCATGATGCATTAACCGTACCTTTCCAACTTATTCTGAAATACTTCTTTCCTACAAACAAAATAATGAATCATATCCTACGATACCAAAATTGGAAAACAAAAGTTAAGAAATAATCTATACCTTTGATTGGTCATTGTCAGTTTCTTCATCCACAATCAGAATGGCATTAAGTATTGGTAAACGAATATTTGTACGATCTTGGTGATCCCATTCCCGAAACATCTTCATAGTACATGTGTTTGCATAATGACCATGCACACCACATTTAAAACATTCAATTGATCCCTCAGAAAGAAATTCTATTCCTTTCCTCGAGTCAACAGGATGCTTCCTTTTTCCATGGAAGGTTCTTGCTTTATGACCTTCATTTCCACATCTATAGCATATTTCTGACCCTTTGAATCATTTTCCTAGGTGTTTCATTCCACATCATTGACACCTAGGTTTTTGAACACACATACCGTTATGATTATTACCTGTAGTTCCGTAGGGATTTGTTTCTCGAATATAAGATGCCTTATATAAATCACCAATGTTTAGGTGGTAAATCATGAATCCAGATAGTTGGTTGAGGATAAACACAAGAGTTCTCATTGCAGCTCCCATATCATTCAGTTGCTCGCTTAGAAAACTGTCACAGTTTCCTTCACATCCAATGTTACTTTGGTGCCTACTAGATCCAGCCATTTACTAAAACCAAAAAGGTCAGTGTGAGCATATCAACAAAAACCATCATGTTCTAATGAGGAAGATAAAAATTAAGATATACTTACTCATTAACTTTATCTAAAACTAGGACTCTTTCTGAAATCCTAACCATTATGGTAATGTCACTTATGCTTAGAGAATACCGTAACCTCTAATGTTATCTAAACCAACCTCTGATACCAACTATAAGGCCCCGTCCTTAAACCTTGCTTAATAATTAATTAAATGAATAATTCAAATTGAGGATCTTTTTAGGTTTAGAGTTTTAGAGAATTAGAACATAACTATTACATCTCAAATATTAAAAAGTAGAAACATCTACTATGTTTACATAAAATAAATAAATCACTTAAAAAGAAAAATGAATAGTTCCATGTTTTAGATAGCATGTCGTTCCTTCATCACATCCTTGACCCTATTCATCTTTATGTCTTGTGGAAAACATTTCAAAAACTTGGGATGAGAATAAAAAGCCCAGTAGAGGATACACAAAGACGGAAAACTATATGTTTATCAAAACAACAAGTAAACCATGAATATTTTTCCAGAGTAATAATTTCCACCATTATGAAGTAGTAATAACTATTCACTGACTAAAAGACCATTACATACCCTTTGGTAACCTAACGATTACCATAAAACCCATATAAAGAACCAATAACATATTAAGGTATCTTGGGACATAAACATACATAAATGGAATAACCATACGGTCGACTTCCACACATACTTAATGGAATATCCATACGGCTGACATTCATACCCAATGCATTGGAGGTTATAACGTAACCACCCATCCTGGTATTCACGGCACCACCCGTCATATGGTTTATCACGTAACCACCCGTAAAATTATCAAGTACAATCATTACACATAAAATATTTAAAATATTAACATTTCAATAACAACATTTAATTTGTAATCACAATAAGTAATTCCAAGATATTGAATTAATCAATCCATTTTCAAAAAACCATTTAAAAGATATTTTTGAATCAATGTGTCCCATAACACATTGAAGCTTTTAATGGAATTATAATTATAAAACATTAATGTCCATATAAATAAATACTGTAAACCATTTCAAAAACATGGGAATTAAAGATAAATATTTAGAATAATGAATCATTAAGACATTTAAAACGATATTTTTGTTAAAGATTTTTTAACAAAATGAGACACTCTTGAATACAAATAATTGCAGAATAACATTTAATCGGAAAATTATAATATCAGGAGAATGAAGGGATTCATGATATAATATGTCAAAGTATAGTAAACACACTATATAAGAGTGAATTGGTGCATAACAACAATTAAGTCTCAATGGAAATGTAAATTGAGAATAAATCCATTATAAAGATGGTATCCTTAAATTAAGGATCAATCGATAACATAATTATTTAGGAGAAATATAAATACACCCAGTATAAGTGGATATTAATTGTGAAACAATCAGAGTTCATTCATACATAAACATGGAAAAACAAAACCAATGACATAGGAATTTATCTCAATGAAATGAGATTGAGTTATGATTTCCCATACATGTTCGTAAGAATTTATCAATGAGATTATTATGTGTAGAAATAGTATATCCACACAATGGTTTGTGGAAATTACAACATAGAGATTCCACACATAATATTGGAATAATAAAATCACGAAGTAGAAGTTTAACCAAATGAATTGAAAGTGGGTTAAGAAGTTCCCTTACAAAAATCCGACAGCCTAATGACGTCACTTTAAAATTTAGAAAATGTGTTGATGTGATAGAAAATGGTATCTCATTACTTGGACATAAAATTTACATAAATAAGGATATAGAAAAACATATCCTAACAAAATAGTATGTGAATTAAAAGACATAACAAAAGAAGTATTTTAAAAAGAGGTGGGTGAAAAGTCCCCTTACCGAGTTTGGTAACTTTCGAAACGTACAACCCATGGAATAAGGGTCATACAATGAAGATGTAAATACCCATAAATTAAATTACACTAAAAAATGTGTATAATAATGGGCAGTACATACACCACTCAAAGGAAATATTGGCAAACATAGCATAAATGTCACGGGAATAAAAGTGAGATGAAAAATCCCTTACGAAAACTCGGCAGCCTAACGACGCCACTTAAAACATCCAAAAATGGATTTATGAGATCAAATAGGGTCTCCCATAATATTAACGTATAAATTAAAGTATTATGAATATAAATGAACATCCCCAAACATATGAAATATGATCTTAAAAGAAATGACATAAAAGAGTGTACTTAAAAAGAAAGAGAGAGGTTGGATCCCTTACCTCAAGTCCGACTTGTCTTGTTTGTTTCTTTATATTACTGAATAATAATCTAAGGTCAATTTATAATTTATTAAGTCCCTATTTTATATATTATTATTCAGTTCATATCACATATTATAATATTATAATAATTGGTTAATAATGTGAGTTCATATCAGACATTTTTGTCGATGTTTGGTACATGAGTCAAAAATGAACTTGTTTGAAAGTGATTGTCCATGTGGTTAAAAGTAAATCATCTCCATAATAGTATTAATTAGTTAAATATCATATATATCCTGTACATATTCATTTTATACTACTCCATAAAATTTGGAGATAAAAATAAATTAAATGCATTGTTCATGGAGACGGTAGGTCGTACGTACGCATGAATGCTACTTTCATTTCGTTGTCATATTAATGGAATTAAAAATAATTGAGAGATATATATATTATAATTCCAGTATAATATATATGTTATATAGGTCAATTTTTTTCATTAATTCCATTATTTAAACATTAAATGTATTGCATGAATGAGTCAAATCACTTGAGGGGGTGGTAGTCCACACTTCATCGTATGAAAATATCGCATTTGCACAACATGAAAATAAAAAAGGAATGTTTTAAATATTAAATTTATAAGATTATAGAAAATATAAATACCATATATATCATATATAAAATATTGTGACATCATAATGGCCACCATGAAAGGTGTTAATAGAATATTGCACAATCATCGTTTCGTGATGCAGAAATTCGCCAACAACAGAAACAATATGTTCATTAACCAATAGAAGAAGGTGTGTGTAAGTGTAGCTCGAATGATTCACATAAAAACATCATAGTATATTTAAGTTACTGGTTTTGTTACAAAAGAAAAGAATAAAAAGAGTTTAGAGGGTCGGAGAAGAAAAATTAAACAAAATAACACAAGAGAAGACATTACCTTTAAATCGGGTAACTCTTTTTGATTTGAGCTCAAAGGCTTCTTTCGAAAGGATTATGACCAAAGTTGAGGCTTAAATGATGAATAGAGGTATGTGGAGAGATGAAATGGGCAGGTTCTGGCCGAGCCAAAGGCTTGGTAGGTGTGGGCAAGGTGGTAGAGGTGGTGGCCTTTTATAAGAGGAGAGGAGGTTCCCTCTTGGAAAGTTATAAACTTTTACTTTATTATAAAATGATTTTCAGATTTTAAAGGTCCAAAAATTATATATTTTCATGATAAGGTGATAAGAGTTCGAAGTAAAACCATCAAATAGGATTTTTACAAGTGTAGGTCATATATGTTACATTATCTTTTCATTTTATTTAAATCGTTAAATAATGAGGTAATCAGTGCATCATCATGGTGTCATAAATAATTTAATTTATTTAATGTCTAAAAATTATAAAACAAATATCATGATGTAGGAAATAATTTTAGATTCCTAATGAATATTTATAGTGAAAAATATGACTTGTATAACCTCATGTAAAAATTGTTTTAGTAAAATAACACAAGTTTGTGACATTTTAATTTTAACTTTAAATAAAAAGTTATTAATGTCATTTTCCAACCAAATTAGCTCCATGGGGTCCCCAAGTTGACCCATGGATTTTCTTGGTCGTCCATGACTCATAAAATAATGGTAGGACATGTTTCATGGTCATTTCATATTATTAAAACATTATTTTTTCCTTAATTTACACTAATTACCTCTAATCGCGATTAAAAACTTAAAAGTTACTATTCACCAAAAAATTATTTTAATCTCATTGAACCTCATTTTACATCCTAATGAAAACCATGTATGTCGGATTTTTTGAAAATCAAATCACAGAAGTGGTAAAGATTAATTTAAATGAAAAATCAGTTTTTAAAGTACCACTTAGTTGTTTCACTATTCATCTAAAATTGATGATTTTCAGAAAAATACAAAAAATTCACCCAAAGATATATTTGATATTCCGAATTCAAAAATGATTTCTATTTTATAAAATTCAAAACATATAAGTTGCATTAATTAATTTAATAATTAATTCCTGCTGTCAAAACAAATAGCGTGTTTTTAAGAAACAATATCTATTAAAGGATTAACACTAGTTTAAGTCCAATTTGAAAGTGAAATTAATTCCAATGACCACTATTGGATTAAATGGTAAAAATATATTCTAATTTCACATTAAAACAAATTCCAAATATAATCTCGTCATATAAGTAAATTAGATTAATATGAGGTTTTGAATTAAAATACAACATTTTTCACTATTCATTAAAAAATGAACTTTATCAGAAAAATACCATAAACTTACGCGAAGTAAATTTTGATGTCCCGATTCTAAAGAAGAATATTTTTTTTCAATTATAACACATATAATGGTAAAAAAGTGGAAATAAAAGAGTTTCACCATCAAAATGCAGTTAATCGACCTTTTAAAGAAAATTAGATTGTTTACGCTTAAAATATGATTCATTCACATTTTTAATCCTCTAACATTGATTGTAAAAAGTAAAAATATTTGAAAAACATATAAAATATTTTTTTGTCAGTTCTATTACTTCCCACCATTACAATGGCTAAGTGTTAACTACCATTTAAAATAATATTATTGTATTATTAGAGTGCAACGTATGAATTCAAAGAAACTCATTGTCGTGTATTGGGTATGCCATAGAGCATAGAATTCCCTTTAAACTAATATTTTTTCACAAATAGGGATAAATATAAAAATGTCATATTTTTTATTTACATGGGGTGTTACATATAGGCATGTTAGTGGTGAGGACGTGGATGGATTCCTATTCGATCCAACCCTGACATACTCCAACATTCATTAAAAATCAAGTGGAGTATTTCGAAAGGACCATCTTCTTCCAAGGATTCCAACTATACAGACAGTTTCTCAAAACGATGTCTAGTTTGTCTGATATTGTTTTTATGTATATCTCGGCCAGTAAGGGTCTGGGTCTGGTCCGATCTGGGTGGACAGACCCGACCTAGATCGTGTCGACCCAGATCCTTTTGGGTTCGACCCAGTCATGCCCGAACTGGCTGGTCCAGCCCGAGTGGACTAGGACGTGGGTATGGCCCGCTGCACTACAGATCGGCCCGGCCTGGCCCGCCTTGGCTAGGCACAGCCAGCTGGGCGACCGGACCCAATGGCTGGTGCCTACCGCCAACTGGGTGGTTGTCTGCCATTTTTAATGGAATGTCCATTCAAGTTCTTCAAAAAGTGGAACCATGTGGAATCACCCTCATATTAGAGGGACCCACGGGGTGCAGGTCCCCTTCGCCTCTGTAGCATCTTCGAATATGTGGCCTCTTCACTATTGTGTGTGACAGCGCAACCTCTTCTACCTATGCGTCCATCCAAGGGACAACCTCCCCTTCTACCGCCGAGGTGCACTATTGTGGAAACCCTCGGCAGCGCGTGGTGGAAGGCCACCTACTACCATCTTGGTCTGCTGATGCCGGCTGCAGCCGTCACCGGTGCCACGCTGGGGGATTTTCCATGGGCCACCGGGTGAGCTCTGTTGCTGCATTTTTCCCTTCTAAGTTTCCTATGGGCCTCTCGAGATGATGCCGTCACTTCGTGGATTTTAGAGTCATGTTTCTGTTGAGTTCTAACATCACTTGTGAAGAACACGACAAATAACAAAGCGGCGGAGGGTCTAGGCCTTGTTCGTTTATCCTGCACCATCCTCGTTAGCATCATGACATAAGGAAAGCAATAAATTAATCATAGATAAACATATAAACTATATAATACATCCACTATTAATCATTAATTTTAGGAATATGAAAAAAAAACAGTACACTAGAATATAAATTAAATCCCTAACTTTGAATAGGAGGAGAAATCACAGTTGTGGATGAAGAGTCCATGCTTGATGAACCCACCAATGTTTTTTGATCACAGATTGATTTATACAACATTTCCTTCCAAGCCTTCATTCATTGTTGGTGTAAGATGCCGCAATACATAATTAGTGGTTCATCACATCTGTGTCCATAACCCAAGCCTGATCCTCAATTAAATATAGGAAATGTATGATTAACGCAATGATAGATTAATGAGGTTCATTAAAAATGATCCTGTTAAATCCTAACACTGTTGTTAAAAAATAGGAGAGTCAAGCCATTAAATGACTTGAAAACTCAGCGGTCATACCACCACTATTCAATAGCTGGTAGAAAAATAAAATTACAATTTTTTAGTTATATTATTTTTCTTTAAAACATTAAAAATAACGTTTTCACCTGAACTTTTATGGTCAAGGATAAGCCTCCCTTGGGAGAATATCGGTGCAGAAGATTTATGGGTGGCATCATATTTTTAATACTAACACTGGTTCAAATGATTTAGAATGTCACATGCACATTTACTGAATGTACCATAAAAAGTTCCATATTCCCTTTCGAGCACATCGGGCCTCAGATTCAAGCGCAATTAATTTTTGCAGACTAGTAATAATCCCAGATAATTTAAAAAAAATTATATAAAACTTTGGGGTCTTTAAATATCCCAAATAACGTTCAAAATCTAATGAATAAAAAAGTTATATGTCTATATTTATTTTTTAACCTAGAGTTCCATGTGGATTCCAAATAAGAATTACCATCAATAATATGGTGTGTGTGTGTTTGTGTTACAACTGATGTGGGGGATAACATGATACCTAAATTGGTGAAAGATATGAGAAGATAGAGATGTAAAGATGGGATATTACGTTTTATAGAGATGGATGTGATGGTCCACAAGGTTGGATTCAGATATCCATGATGGGGGATATTAGATAAGACTCATAGAATCAGTACTAATAGTTGTTTATTCATTGAGTGTCTGAATGAGGGTGAAGACACATTGTTTGTTTTTTACATGTGTCATGGGAGTAATGATATATATATATATATATCTATCTATCTATCTATGTTTGTGGCTGTGTTTGAATATATTATTTTTGTGTTGTATTGACACCTAAAATCAATAGATGAATACCCAAACTATTTCTCTATGAACCATGTTGTTAGGATGTTGAACTAACGTTATGTATCTAGATATTTTCTATTGTAGTGATATTGAAGGTAACATGGGATAGAGATGTTAGAATTATTCCTTTCATATATAGAACAGGTGATAGACTATCATTATAGGAACAATAGTATTTAGATGTTAGGCTGGTGCATTGCCTCCTAGAGGTCAGTTTCAGACTGAGAATCTAGGAACCACTATTATTATATATTTAGTTTGGATTAAGATGTTTTAATGATTCTATAAAATAATGGTTATTGTTCCAAACTGATGCTCATGGCCCTGATTTATTATAACGAATTTTTTATGGTCAAATAATGATCTACATCAAAATTTTACGTGTTATACAGATGCTTTAGGTACTAATATTTGAGATAGGTTAGTGAGATATTAGACTACCCTATTTTGTTAATTTTTTTGCTTGAGAAATGTATAAGAAGTTGAGACTGATGTGTGTTGGTATCGAGTATGTGATGATGATAAAATTCTTGAGGTTTGGATGGGGATATTATTAGACTAGAGCAAGAATGTAGTTTTTTATTTCTAGTTATAGAGTTCGTCCCAATCATACCTTGACATATGATGAAGTTGGTATGGTTGATTAGAGTCACAGAAATGATGATCGATGTTATTTGTTTATTTTCCTAATAAAATATCGATAGTGAGAGAAATTTCATGACCGTCCACTTGTAAAAAATGTTATAGGATCACCGTTTGGGGTTCCCTACTAAGATAGATTTATCAAACCATGTACTTGAATATTTATGTGTGTCAAAACATGATATGAATTTTGGATGAGCATTGATTCACTATTAATAGGTTTAAGTTATATGATTTCACGATGGATGATGTTGTGTATGTGGAGTCTAATGATCAGGTGGGGGTGGCTCAACATAGTTCTGTCGAGTAATTATGAGACATGGTTCCATGTTTTTTATCAGTCCTGATAAAATTATTATTCAATTTATATGACTTATATTTTAATATATGAGTTTAAAATACATTTTTTATGAACGGAATGTATGTTTGGGACCTTGCATTATTTCATTTTATTACCTCTTGATCCAGTTTCATTTTATTTATTCTTATGCATTCTGTATAGTGAATTTTGTTCACTTATTAACAATTTATTTTCACATTATTATGGGGTTATATTCTCTTCATAGTTCCACCTTATACCCTAGATTCTATTTAGAAACCTCTAGAATATGCAGAGGTGTACTTGAGGTCTTGTGGTGAAACCACCAGAGGAACTATTTTTACTGGCAAACAATCCAAGATGTTATAAAACTAGTATTTTTAAAATTATAGTTCCCATTATGTGATCTATGAAAGGAATCATGTTTTACTTTAATATTATTTTTCATTTTTTGTTTAATTTAATTTATTTATATTAAACTACTTTCATGTATCATTATCAAAATATATATACATATTGTATAAATTTATCAAATGAAAATTAAAATATATTTAATGTTCCCATCTAATTGTTTGATGGACTATATACTTATGGTGGAGAGTAAATTATAGGTGATGGATTTCAGTGGGTATATAATAATTATTTTTCATTTATTATTTACATCACATGGGTTTTCCTATATACTACTAAAATTATATGAATCTATTATGACTATAACATATTATACATAGTGAAAAATTCCATCTCTATTCTTGAAAATTGCACTTTATCAAATAGACGATATACAATTTTGATTATTTTTTATTAAACATGAAGTATTAATTGATCATAAAATAATTAACTAATACCACTCAAAATCTTTTTGTTAATGTTTCCATAACCTTATCCCTAAATCATTATCATTCACATAATAAAAAATTGACCCTTTGTAGGCCTAAATATTACTCAGTACTAATGTATTTTACTAGACTGCTTCCTTCCCTCACACAAAATGTCTATAATTTAATTTGTATTTCATGATTAATATATATCTATTTGGTATTGAATATATATACAGATTTCAATAGATTGTAATTTTTTATAATGTTAAAATTCTGTAAATAAAACAAAAAATATATTTATAAATTAATAGATTAATAAAAAAATTGAAATTGTTAATTAATATTAAATTTAATTTACTAATAAATAATATAATAATATTACTTCAAATATTCTTCTAATAATGATAAAATGTATTGATTACTTTAAATAAACAATAGTTTTAAAATATGATTCAATATATTGAGGAATAAAATCCCATTTGTATATTAAGTTCAATCATTCATAAGATTATGATATTTATGTATTAAAATTTATAAACCAATATGATCACATATATGAAACCTATGATGCTTCATATTAGAATTAAAAAAATCTATATTTATAAATGATCTGTAACATTAAAATCAATAGTACACAACATATATGTAACACATCATTATCATAAAATAACTGCTAAAAATAGTTTAATTGTTTTATGAATATTTTTGATTTCAAATTCAGAATTATACAAAACCAATATAAATTTTACATGACAAAATTTATGTATGAAATTAATTATTCACTATCTACATTAAAGTTATAAAAATTAATAATAAAAAATAAAACATAAAAAATAAACCAACTATTTCATAGTCATCTTAATTATCAATTAGTAATAAAAAAATAACAAAATATATATTTCTATAAAAATTTCACCTTCGGTGATTTGATCAAGAAATCCACGACTTATCGATATCTATTTAATGATATAAATGATTCATTTATTTCTATATGATTAAATATTATTATTAAGTATGTGTTAGAAATATATTGAAAAAAATACATCACACCAAATCAAGTGTTTATTTCGATTCACCACTTTGAGATCCATGTGTATGTTAATCTCCAACATTGAATATTTATTACAATTATCAAACCCCTAACATCTATAAAATAATATTATTTAATAAAAAATATTATATAATAATTATTCACCATGAAATACTCTACACCCCTATGTGGTTGAATCATTACTATACAATTTATATGAATCTATACCCCTATGTCAGGATTGGGGTCATTAATCACTATATAAAAATATTCAATATAAGGACAAAAAATGTATAATAAGAAATATATCTCACCAATATGTATGATTCAATCTAATAGAAAAATAATATTTTATATTAGAAAAAAAGGTTCAAAAATAAACATTATTGATAAAAAAATTATTTAATATGAGAAAAAATTGAAACACAACAATTTAAACAACCCTCATTTAATTTTAAGCTAATTTTTTAAAATATATATATATGATGTATGTTTATTAATCAATTATCATTTTCAATTAAAATATATTCTCAATTACATCAATTAATTTTCCCCAACAAACATATATATATAACTATATATTGACCTTATACTCTGCAAAAAATCAATAAATATATTAATCATATTTTTAAAAATTATCAATTTATAACAGATGTGAATGTTACAAATACAAAACAATTGTTCATTAGATTGGTAGACTAAACTATATTTATCAAACATAATGCCCAAAATATTTAATTATTTACATTCTTTTAATAATTTCCATAATGTATGTTTTTTAGATACATACTAAATTCTCTCAAACCCAATTACAACATAACATTTTATCAAATAATTTTTGACAAATTTTTTTAAAATATTAATTTTTTTAAATTGTTCATAGATAAATTGACTAAATTTATATTTACATAAACAATTAGAAGGGTTATAATCCAAATATTATAGTTGTATATACGTAGTTATTTCATAAATATTTTGTGAGTATATAATTTAATTGTTATTTTTCTATGATAGTTATTATGGTTATTAATGTTTTAAATGTAGTGTGAAATTATAAACATCCTTCCATATTGTAATACTCCAAAATTTGACAATATTAAAAAATTAAATATCCCTATATGAATATGTTTAATAGAATCATTATTTTTTCTATTATATATATTAACCAACATTGACGTAATCCTTAAACAAACACGAGTATTATTTTAGAATACACCAAGAGTATCATTAGGGGACAATCTAACTTCTAGAACAATTTCACATTATATGTCGTATAATATAATAATGTTATATGATATTAATGACTTATCAATATTTAATTAATCTTTTTTTGGATTTAGAAAGAAGGAAACAACATGTTTTTATAGTATAAGATTATCATTTATTGATGCATATACTTATTTATATTATATTATTACATACATTTATAATAATTCATTATTATTATTTTATTATCATAAAAGTATATTTGTTCATTCTTATCAAAAAGAGAACATTAAGGATACATGATTATTTCTATGTCTTTCTATTTATAATTTTTTGCTGACTGTTCTATAAAATATTATAGAAATAAATAGATTTTCAAATACAAAATGATATAATCCTTGAATAAAATAAATGTAGAGGCCCAATTCAGTATATTCATCACATATAAATTATAGTTTAATGTTATATAGATGAAAAATATTTGATATTAATATTTTACCATGTAAAAGAAAAATTAAAATAATAATTGTGTGTTATATTATTCTTTCATAAAATTCAACACATTTTTACATATTTGTTACTTATATAACACCCACATTGAACAATATAAATGTTTTATTAATGTTCACCCTTATTAATTTTGGATTTTATATACAATTGATTTAAATTATAGTTTTTCATATTAGATAGAGTCATAAATTCATGATGTATTTTATCCTTGTAACTATATCAAATGATTTTGTTGAAATTTTTTCGACAAAAAAATTATAGGAATTATAATCCTTCCATTGTTAGATATAATTTATCCTTATTCATTTACTATTTTTTTGAAAAAAAATCATTCAAATAAAAAACTTTCATTCCATCATACGGATAATAACATATATAGTTGTAATTTTAATTATATAAAACTACATATAAAATCATGCATTACTGTTTCTTACTAAAATAGTCAAATAAATATCATATAGTTGGGAAATTTATTATTATATTAATCTAGAATTTTCATCATCTAATGCATAACACTAGAGGACACTGTCCTCCACTTATATAAAATTTATAACTTTTATTTATACATTATATTACATTTTTTAAAAACTATGTATCAAATTCCTCATTAAATTTATTTCATCATGTTCATCAACAAGATAAAATCATCCATCTTCTGATTCTATATCAAATTTATTCAAAAATTAATAACATTCTACATTCACACATTATCTAACTATTGATTGCATTTATATGTACTAATCAATGAATTTTATAAATAAATATTCATAATTTTTATGTAGAACATTACTCTAATATCCATATTATTATTATATTAACAAGTTATTAATGTCACATATTCATACTTATCATCGAATCTGTCAATAATATAATGTTTCCTTTTTTGGACATAAAATGGATTCCAAATAATTATAAGTATATAATATAGGAAATTCATATAATGAAACAATGAAAATGTTAATTTTAACTAAAATATATAACAATATATTATAGTTATTAAATTTTATAGACATTATATATTAATAGGTATTTTTAAAAAAATTATACTCCACAAAATTTTTTCATCCCATATTCATGAAACATAAATTCTTTATTTTATCTACTATATATTTATAAGGAGTGTCTTTAGTGAAAGATTCATATGTAATTACATTATTCATTAAATATGTTGAAGATAATTTTATATAAATTAATTTTCATAATATTTCCTTAATTTATAAATATACATATCAATCTCTTTCTTATAATTAAATATTAATTTTTTAAAAATAACCATTTTATTGGACCTGAAATTCATAAATAACATATTCTATCATATAAAATACGAATCAAAAAATTTCATGATGTAATATACACCATTGAAATCCTGGTTTCTCATATTTCATTATAAATATTAAATAATTATTTTTGTGTCCAGTTCTTCTAGGTCAATATTTTTATCTTCAAGATAATCACTTTTAAAATAAATATGACATGCTCCACATTTATTGATGACATAATAATTTTAGTAATGAGAAATTCCCCCAACCTAAAAGGCCAGAGCTGTTGAATTGTTTTAGTACGTTGGAATGATTATAAATAATCAAATGTTGAAGGACTAATAAGTTTACCAGTCTTGGAAAATAGATTACATGCCTGAACATTACATTAATTTTACTAACATAAAATATAACATGTTTAATCTTTTGAGAACAGTATTATTCTCCTAACATAACCCAACATAAAAATTATAATACACATCTTATCATCCTTTCAAAATATTACATAATAAATGGGTGAGCACAAATTCTATGAAAGGGTAAACAATATAGTGGAGGATATCGTAAATAAACATAATCATTTATGGAAAGGAATAAACTGAAAAAAATACTTCTAATCATAATATTTAGCATAATATGGCATAAATAAATCAAATAAATCCATTATAACATTCACATGATAATTCTAATAGTCATATAATAATATGAAATATTAATAATTAATCTCACAATGAGGGAATGTATAATGTTAGACCTCATAACCATATCATCATGCCTCACACTAGGAATATAAATAACCACACCATCAATGCCTCATTCCATGAACATAAATGATCATACTGTCTAGGACTTGTGCCAAGAAAAAATATATTCTTATGATACCAACCGATTTATTGAGGGGCTATAGTGGACACCACAAGTTACTTACTATGTACAATGCACTCTTCTTCTGAAAGGGGTAAAACATAACATAATTTTTATTATTAAAATTTACATATGAAATGTTATTAATTTAACCATAACCCTTGAATGGTATCAAAATAGAACATCCACACTCTACTATCACATTATCCTTAAATATAATATTGAATAATGTATCATAATAAACCAACCTAAATAATTCATTGAATCCAAAAAATAGATGTGGAAATAGAATAAAATAATATAATTAGGTTGTTAAAACTATTTGAGAAAAATATGCATTTTTTACTTTGAAATCATTTAAATTTGTTCTAATTAATAATGAACTACCTTTTAAAAATATTAACCTTATAATCTTTTATGGTAATATTCAAAACATTACGACATCATGATGACAAAAATAGCCTCTCATTCCATATAAGGAAAAATAAACATTCTTTTGGTATTTTTGTTGAAAATGTCATAATGTACCTCTTTTTGAAAATAAATGATATATTCCATTCAAATGTTTTTTAAAAAGTAAACAGTGGATTAAAATTACATTAAATTTTTTTGAATGAATAATAATATTAAAACTTTTAGTTACATTTATAAGAAATATAGACATAGATGATAAATATGTCATAATAGTTACTTACCTATAAAAAATCTCAAATAAGAATGAGATTGCAAATTTTACCCTTACCTTGCAATTTCGTTCTACGTGATTATCTGTTATCCTCTAATATAATTGTTTTAATAATGTTAAATACTTTTATAAAACCATAATATTTATTATAATGTTACATGTCAACTCCTCGTAATATATTATTACCTATTTGTTAAAATTTATTTCACCATTCCGATTGTTAATTACCTAGTATTCTCAATTGTGATTCAACATATTATATGCTTCATATACTACATAGTAAATTCTTTATTATTCTCTATAATTTAATCCAATAATAAATTATCTTGTATATTTAATACACATGTATTTATAAAAATCTATAAAGTCTAGAGATAGAAATCAAATGCAACGTTCATGGAGACGTGAAGTCATACATACACGTGGACTCTCCATTCATTTCACTCCCATATAACAATATAGAAAAGTTAATGATAAATATGTATATTATAATTAAAGTATCATATATATTTCATATATGTTATATATATTTTTTAAATTCTTCCGTAAAATGTTCAATATATAGCGTGAAGGAATCACGTCTCTTTGAGGGGGTGGTAGTCCACACATCCACCAATGATGTTATCGTATATCCACAATATAGAAAGAATAGAACACTATTCAATATAAAAATTTTAGAATATATAATTGGAAATTTTTTTAATATTAAAATGTTATCTGAAACGGAAAATAGTTTGATGACTAGCCATTTAGGTGTTAACAGAAAAAGAACAAAAAAAATATTCATATAATCAATTAGTTGTCCTAACATGGACAACAATTTTGTTTCTTCAAATAATAAGAGGTAAGAAACAACATGGATAAGAGATATTCCATTAGAAACATATGAATCTATTATATACATGACTTTGGAGATATCATTCATTTATCTATGATAAAGGTTAGGAGAATGAAAAAAAAATAATAAAATTTAAGAGACGTACTTTGAGAAAATTACCTCTTGAATATCCGCACTTTAAAATACTATTGATGGCCTTTGATTTTTTATTTTTGGTGACAAATACCACACTAGGGCATGGGTAGAGTGAGGACTAGAACATTTGGTGTTTTTTTGTTTGCTGAGAAAAAAATTTGGGTATACATAGGGTGCATGAGAGGTGTTATTTATACTTGAGGATTGGTGGGATCAAGTGATTCATTTATTGATTATTTTATATTAATAACCATCCAAATCTAGGCGGTGTTAAATTACATGAATTAGGATTGTAGTTAATTTTTTATAGGATGGTTAGGTTCAATAAACACCTCCACCAATCATTAATTTTTTTTAGTTTTAGGAATGTTATGCTTCTAATTTTTAACGTTAAATATAGTCATGATTTCACTTTCACTATAGTAAATAATTTTGCTACCATGGAAGTAAAATTATTCCTAAAAATGAAATCAAAATTAAAACATAATTTGGACCATTATATTACAAATATGGAATCCATTTTGTCCAATTCATTTCACATAATTGG
The DNA here is from genome assembly GCA_963277665.1 of Viscum album. NCBI lineage: Eukaryota > Viridiplantae > Streptophyta > Magnoliopsida > Santalales > Viscaceae > Viscum > Viscum album. The sequence continues at coordinate 1,570,178,806 of OY728121.1, read as the reverse complement.
GAATATTGGATTTTAAATTATTTCTACATATAAGACTAAAAAATAGGTATTTATTGGGAAATGCTCCAATGTTGTCATAGATTTTATATACTATTTCAATTTTTAATTGGATCAAATGGCATAAATTTATTTAAATGAAATATCTTATTATAATTACCCTATAAAACTGAATAAATGTAAAATCTATCTATAAAAATAAATTAGATGTAAATTCCGTGTTGGAGAATTTTTCAATATTTATTAAAATATGAATCTAGTCACAAAAATACCATAAATTTTAAAAACCAAAATATTTATCATCCTATTCTAATGAAAAAGTTTATTTAGTCATATTTAATATTTAATATTGTAATATATTTGATTTAAATCCGGGTTTCCCGTAAAAGGTTCTAAATTCTAATTTTTTTAAAAATATTTATTTTATCATAAAAATAAATATTTTTCATATATCATTCCTATAAAATAAATAATATGGTTGCTAGAATTATATAGAAAACATAAAAAAAATTTGGATAATAATATTCATTAACTCTAATTTTTTTTCTATGTTATACATTATATTATGTGATTATATTAATATATTATTTATCGGTTAAACTATGACTTAAGTGTAACACAAGAAAACTCATTATAGTTTGTTCTATAATCTTACCATGTTGTTTCATATGATTAAATCTAGAACAAAATTAAATCTATACATAAATTAAAATATTTTGAAGCCTTGGGGTGTTATATTCTCCCCTCTCTTATTAAATTACATCTTCGCACTATAAACTATGGATAAAAAACTAGGGGTTTGACATTTCAAAACATCTATTCTAAAATACAACATCATAAAACGATTAATGAGAAAAAAAACTAAAATATATAAAGAGATGTATGAATGTCAGGAGATATAACACATATTTCGGTTCCCTGTGGAAATCATGTTCATGAAAGAATAATCTAACCATCATGCTCTGATAGAGAGTGATTGAGAACATGACAAGGTTAAATTTAATAATCACAATGCTCTAAATAAGAAATGATCAAACAAAACATTTTATTCATTAGAAATATTAATAGGATATTATTTTGGGATTCCAGATGCTTTCCCTATGAAAAATTTTTAGACATGCATTTAATTGATTTCATTCCAGGTCATAAACACAATAATAACTGTTGGATGTGCTTAGATCTATTTTCACATCATCCTTTATATAATTAAATCAATGTTCTAAATTAAATTTTAATAAATGAAGCACTACAAATAAATCAGAACACCCACTAAATTTTTAATGATACCATAATGTTTATCCAAAATAATCCAATAAATAATAATTTAAACACAAACAATAGTATTCATTGTGCAATTGACTCCATTCATAACATAATATTTTTCCAAAACACTTGTTTTGAAACTAATTGTAAAAATCAGTCTCTAAATTTCCAAAATTATTTGTATCATCAGATTACCTTAACATATAATGGATCTCATATTGAAAAATACCAAATACTTGATCATATGAAAAACCATAAGGAAAATAGTCATGCCTAAAAATAAATAAAGAATAATTATTGTAGGAAAATCCTTATAAATCACATATTACGAATAACTAGAATGTAATAACATAATTCATAAACATCAACACAATAATTATTCAACTTTGACAGTAGTAATAGTATATGCATGACCTTCAATAAAGTTCTTCTTATGATCTATATTTCCTTGATTCTTTGGACAATAATTTCCACAATGTCACATGTCTTTTAAACTATTACATTATATAGTTAAAGCTACATTATTTCTCATAAAATAACAAGCATTGTTTCCTTTTTATCCACCCTTGTAATAAATATCCATTCACATTATGCAAGAACTGGGGTGTTTCTTACAAAAATTATGACATTTTGAAAAATAATTCATTCCTTATTCCATTTTTTTATATCATGATCGAGTGGTCTCTTCATCAGTTGATTTAAAATAATTTCATAAGACATAAAACATTCTTTTTCCATCCTGACATATCATGAGAATATATCAATGTATGATGATAATGATTATGAGACCAGTTCCCATTAGAGGAATGGTTTTATCCTATCACGTAATGGATAAATCATATATATTGGGTAACATATCCAATTTGTAGAAATCTTTGATAACATTGTGATGTTACCTTTGTTCTTTTTAACATTCTTATCCTCCTCTTGCTTCAGACTCTAAAATTGTATTTCCAGGTAAACTCGTTGTTCACAATGATAGTATTGTTCACCTAAGAGTTTATTTAATTACCTCGATTCCATATTTTATACATCAAAAACCTCTTTCATGTTTTGATTTAATGACAACCATTGTTATTCATCTCCTGATAGATTAATGAAATCCATAAATTATTTTTCCCTTTAGTTACACCCAATAGAAATAGATATAATATAGTAGTTACATATACACAACATAGCTACAAATGTATATGTACATCCATTAAATATTTGTGGTTGTTTCCTCCAGAATTATTCTAATAATGATCCTCTATGTTGTCTGTCATGACGCTCCATATGGGTAAGGTTATTATTCATAACATGAGTCACATGTACTTGTATGGTTATAATCTGTTTAGCACTCGATAGGTCACAAGCTCCACTATCAGTATCATGCATAGGAGGGAAATCCTTACATGTGTTAGGTGCATTTATTCTATTTCGAATTCATCAACTCAGTGTCATTTATAAAGAATGATATTAACTTGATCTGATCATTAAATTATGAAACATAATGTGTAATAAAAAAACTAGTGAATCAGAAAACGTAAAATGAAAATACTAATATACTGAATATCTAAATCATAAAAAAGTTTTATTTCCAGAAATATTTAATTTTAAATAATTTATAATGTTTATTAAAAAATTAACTGAACTAACCTAAAAATATTCCCCTGGAGTGTTAAACATGGTGACCAGTCTGGCTGGTTGTCTTTTACCAGGTAAACCCAAGTCATGCATAAAATAAATTTTCAGAGTTGTTACCCATAGGTATATCATTCCAGAACCACATCAATATCTATTATCTAAAAATAAATATATTTTTGAAGAAAAAGTACATAATATATACATTACAAATATTATATGACATTATTCTATACTTATCCTCAATGTAAATTTTATTGTTATGTTCCCTAACAAACAATTTCTAAATTCAGTTTAAAAGGATGTTTCTAATATTCCATTGATACAAACTGTGATCCCCTGACTATATAATCATAGATATAGTGTATAATTTTATCACATTTTCATAAATAAAATGTATCAAATATTGATGAATTGGTCATTTTAGCAGTCTTGGAAAATATATGCCAACCTGAAAATCACAGTACAATATCAAACATAAAATAAAAAACGAATAAACTTTTGAGAACCCCCTTATTCTCCTAAATTAACCCAAAAAATAAATCATAATACACATTTTTGAATAATGGGTAAATAAATCATAAGAAATGGGTGATATTATATCATTAGTAAGGGTAAACAATATTGCAGAAGCAATAATAAATAATTCCAATCTTTTAATGGATGTTATAAAACTGAATCATAAGCCTTTTAAACATAATATTCTAAATAATATGGAATGAATAAATAAAATAAATAATTTAAAAAATTCACATGGATATTATAAAAGTATAATAGTCACATGAAATATCAATAACTAAACTCATTATAAAGGAATGCCTAATGTCATATATAATAACTATACCGTGAATCCCTCTCGCCAAAACTATAAATAACCATACCCTCAAGGCCTTGTTCCATTGAAAAAAAAATACCATTTCAGACTTATTTGATAACACTAGTTTGCATAATGAGACCTAAAAAGAAATTAAGGATCTAGAGAGCGCCCTACCCACCACTTAAAATGTCCAATTAATTCCTTTTATGAATGTGGTAAAACATAACATAAATAGTTTCATTAAATGTAGTATACGAAATGATAATTATTTAACCATAATCCTTGAATAGTAATAAAATAGAACATCCATAGTAAAATATATCAAAAAACACAAATAAAATTTGTTAGATTATATCATAAAAAATCAACATGAATGAAGAATAAAATCCATCACTGGATGTTGACATAGGTGAAAATAATATAATAAAATTATTAAAACTATTTGAGAAAAATACCAATTTTTTACATTGAAATTATTTACAATCAGAAGAGTTATAAATGAAAAAATTTATTTTAAAAATACAATTTTTTTCTTGTGAGGGGTGCCTCAAAACATTAGAGTGACATGATGGAAAAAATATTTTTTTGTCACATTTATGTTAAAGAAACATTGTTTCCTTCATTTTTTTGAAAAATGTTATAACGTACCTAATTTTGGAAAAGACAAAATATTCCAATTAATAATTTTATGAAATGAAAAAATGGGTAAAAATTAATTTAATCAATTTCCATGGAAAAGAAATAATGTTTTAAATTACATTTTTTAGAAACCCATGCTTGTATGATAAATATGTCTAATTAGAAACATATGTATAAAAAATTTCAAATTTGAAAGAAATTGTGGAATTAACCAATACCGTGGGATTTATTTTTAGGTTATCATCCTTTAACCTCATATATAATTGTTTTGTGAGTTTTAATATATTATTATATAACCATAATAATTTTTATTATATTATTTATCATATTATTATAAGATCATTCTACACGTTTGTTTATAAATATTTGACTATATCATGTGTCAATTTCGATGTTTTGTTATGTATGTTTTGAATGTTTATTACCTTATTATATTAATTAGATCACAAATTAATCTTACCAAAAATATAATCCATGACTTATTTATCATATTTATTTAGTACATATTATTTTTGAATGACCTATAATTCTGGGAGGTAGAAAAGATATTCCATATTCATGGAGATGGTATGCTGTACATAGGCATGAACGCTACTTTCATTTCTTTTACATTATAAAATATTGAAAAGTGAGTGATATATATGTAAATAACAATTACAGCATCAGTTATATGTCATATTAGTTACATATATTTTAATAAATTCATCCTTAATATCTTCCACGTAAAAAATGTAAGAATCACATAGCTTTAAGGGGCGGTAGTCCACACTTCCACCAATGATGTTATCGTATATCCACAATATTGAAATCAAGAAGGTATATTTAATATAAAATTTTAATAATATTAAATTTTTTAATATGTAAATATTAAAAAAAATTATCTAGAAATTTTTTTTAATGAAAATTCTTTAAATAGATAATAGAAAATTAACAAAAACAATATTGATAGAGTCGATTAACCGTATAACATGGACACGAATTTTGTTTCATGGAAAAATAGGAGGCGAAAAATGACATGGATACAATATATTTCATTAGAAAAAAACCTTTATATAAATAATTATATAGTTTTAATGCATTAATGGATGAATGAGTTGAGGTGGATGTAAAAAAAAGAAAGCAAATTATGATAGCTTCTTTGTGAAAATTACCTACGGAATATCACCTGCTTGAAATATACATTAGTACCATGGATTGGGTCATTTGCTGAGACCCGCATAACTTGGACATAGGGAGAGTGATAATAAGTGTTTTCAGTAGAGATTTTAGGATATAAATTTTTTTGGTAGAAATTGGTTGGTAGAGAGGTGGTATTTATTGTTGAGGATAATTGGGTTCAAGTGATTAATTTATTGATTATTATATATTAAATTACAACCATATAGAGCTGGCTGTAAATTTACGGACATTGTATTGTAATTAATATTTTATATTCTGGTTAATGTCATGAAACAACAATAACATAAATCAATGTTTTTAGTTTTTAATTATGTTATGAATTTAACATTGAAATTTAACCATTGTCAAAATTTAACTTTTATAAAAGTAATCATTTTTTAAAAAACGTATATTTTTTATAACTAAATATTAAATTGAGCATACTATCAGATTTTGAAGTTATAATTTCAATTAAGGATTTCATTTTATGAAATTAAATTAATATAATTTGGATGATTGGATTTAATAATAGTTCCACAGACAAGACAAAAAAATTGATTTTTAGTGTGTAACTTTCCAAAGATGACATGTACTTTATATCCAATTTCATGTTGAAATTTTTCAAAATAAACTAAATTTAATTAAATTAAAAATTAATATTCTAATTTCAAAATAAAATGAAATAAAATTGAAATAAATATATGTAAATAAAATAAATGAAAATCATTTTTTTCACTCTTTTTCACTATTAAATAAAATACGAATTTTAGAAAAAAAAGCAGAAATTTATCCCCACTATATTATTATACCAATATTCTAATGAATAATTATATTTTGTCAAATTAATTTTATAAAATTATCTTTATTATATATAAAAATGGTTCTTTGTTAAAAAGTAATAATACTACATTTTTTCAAAATTACTTATTTTATCTGAAAAATTGAAATATTGATGTATGATGTGTAGAAAATAAATAATATAGATGTTAAAAATATATCTAATAAATAAAATTTATATTGTTTTATATAATATACATAAAATATAATTTATGGGGTATTTTATTAATTATATTTGATAATTATATTGATATAAATTTTTCGGTAATACAATGCATTGCTTCTAATTAAAGATAAATCATTTTTGTGAGTAGTGTAAGATTAACATTGTTCTGTATAAAAATAATTAAAGCAACCAAATTAAATTTCTTCATAAATGAAAATTTTTTAAATCATTATGTTGTTACATAATGTAAATTATTATACACTATACTATAAAATTAAATATATTATGACTTTATAAAATGATACATATTTAAAAAATTCATTTATATGATTCCTTACATTTATATAACATAACATGGAGGAAATGGTTTGTATAAAAACATAATTTTTATTATCTACTAATATTTTCTATATATGAGTAAAATTTATACAATATAAAATTTTTATTTGACAAAATTAAGTAATTTTTTTAATACATAAGAATTAAATCATTTATTATGAATTTTAGTTATTTTTCTATGTTAATTAATTTTTATCTCAATAGTAAAAAAACTATTAATTTTAAAATCAATGTATCCATTATGAAATTATTATGATATAAGAAGGTAATAAAAATTTATATCATATTTTTCAATTATAAAAAATTACTTTAGGAGTCAAATTAGTCATTTGAAAGTAAGATATTGTATTTGGAATTCCATTTCAGTAATTTTTTAGACCATATACTATTTTATACTGGTAAAACCAATTTTTCATTTTAACATTATTTATTATTTAAAAATGATCTATACACATTTTGATTTCATTTCATATAATAATAATAAAATTATTTATTTATATTTCATTACATACAACAATAATAAATTTTATACAATATTTTATTGTGGAAACATTTGAATACATAAATCAATTATCTAAAAACTATTTATTATATTTATTAAACGTTATACTATATGTAATTTCATCCACTTCTATGAATGGAATAGTTTATAATTTATTCTATTTTTAAAATATGATTAATTATCATTATTAATATGTACAAATTAATTTTAATCCATCATGAATATTTATCATGTTAATTGTGATATTATTTATAATGGGGAAACATTTAATGAGGGTGTTAAAAATAGAAATAAGGATTTCATTATATCTAAAAAATTTAAAAATATTTTATATTTGTGGATTTTTACCATTACATATCATATCGTAAAAAACATATCTATTTCCCCTAATTATTATATAAGTTATGTTATGTTAATAAAAATTTTAATGTATTTACAGTGGTTTCACTCTCCTCACTTATAAAATATATCATAAAATTAAAACTTCTCTAGATCACTATAAAATCCTCCCGTAACAATGATATTCAAAAATATATTATAAAAACTCTTATACATTACATAGAGGTATATTTATTGTCAATATATATATATATATGAATTTTAATGAATTTTTATTTGAGATTAATAAATTTAGAAATAAATGAAATATATGAAATAAATGAAAATTTTAATGTATCATTCAACATAATCATTCAAATAACGTTACATAACCATACTAATATAACTAAATCGATATTTATATATTTATAATTAATTTTATTAAGTATTTTCTTCATAGAAATTTTGGATATTTAAAAATCCTTCAAATTATAACTCTTTCATGAGGTTTTCTTTCCAATATTAAAATAGTTGTAATTTTTCATGTTAAATTAACAATTTTTATCACAATGTTTTAGGTCATATCATATGTTATGGGATATTTTAAGTTAATTATCGCCTAAAAAACAATAATACTTCAGCTATTTTTATTCCATGGTTTAAATATTATTTATTTAAATAATATAATATTTGGTACAAAAAATAATAGAATGTATTATATTATAAAAAACATAACTCATTATTCCTTTTTTTCTGGTGAATAATTCTCATCTATATAAATTTTCTTCAAAAGTATCAAAGGATATGTTAGTATATATTTATATTATATTAATAAATTATATATTTTTTTATCACTGAATTATATTTGAATATGCCAAAAATATTTATGATAAAAAAACATCCTTATGAATATGTATTGAAATTTTCGAATTGTAAAAAAAGGATGTGTTCATAAAATATAATACTAGACAACACATTCCAAACTCCATTATTTTTATTCATTATTTAGATTTCTGTAATTTTTATTGTTTTAAAAAAATAATATTCACAATATTATGTTAATTTTTATTTAATAAATTTGGCCACAAGAAAAAGATTGTATCCCTTGTATTATAAAGATTACTTATAATGATTTCAAATAATTATATTTTAGATATATAATCTTCCAATTAATAATTCCATGATTTACATTTATTTTGATCTTACTATACAATCCAAATTAATTTTCATAATGAATAATAAAAATAAATTCCAATGTATTTTTTATTACACTCAATTCTGGTTTGTTAATTATGCAATGTGGAAATGTTTAAAAATTTTATGATATTTGGTAACACATATCATTGATTTCAATATGTGATTGGTGGACTAAAAATTATCTATCCATATAAATTATTTGGTATAGATTCATATATATAATGATTAAATAATTAATGTAATGGGGAGCTTTACCAATTAACTATGGGACTATATCATCGTTGCCTATGGGAATGAAGATTGAACTAAGTCCACTATGCATACATATCCACTATGTTTATTGGAATTAAGAGTGAACCCATTTCACTATAAAACATTTACCACAATGATAACAACGGTAGAGATTCTTGACTATGTATATGATTATCTATGCTCATGTGTCTACCACAAACATGTGACTTATTATTGTGATATGATCTCATGGATCATAACTGATTATTATTTATTTATCACACTTATGTACCCAATTTTTCATAAGATAAATTATTATTCTATGAGTAATGATTTCATAAAAATGATTTATAATGAAATATTACAGATGTTAAATAATGGTCACATTCTAATAAGATTATATTAAGTGAAATTTTTATCATTGATTGTTATCTAATATGATTACCTTTAATGGGAATTTAAGATTATAGTTTTTATTGATTCCATTTTGATATTTTGTTAAAAATATATTAAGTAGTATATTTTTTGGAATTTAATTATTTGTGAATCAATTTATAGGAGAGGTAGAATTACCTTCATTTAATATTTTGATTAGGTATATTGTCCTTAAATAAAATCACCCATTATACATCTCATAACTATGTTATATAATACTGTATTATAATATGAATCTAAAATATTAAATTATTTATATAAGAGATTATTTGGAGGTTAATGTTGTTATCGATGATATATAATGTTATTTATAAAGATTAATAATATAATACATTAGTTATAGTATAATGTTTATGTATAATAAATATAAATTCGTTTATTTTTTATGGATAATTTTTATTCATGTAAATAAATTCCCTTTATTGATAAAAATGTTCTTGTATGGTCGGGAATAGATACTCCAAGTGGAATTTTCCGTGAAAAGAACAATTAGTTATTAACGAAAAATTAACATACTAAAAGGAAAATAAGACTAACTGTACACAAGTATTGACTCTCCAAGTTGAATTGATTGGCTTAATTAAAATACTGCTTATGAAAAATTCTATGAGAATTGAATATATTTTGGTCAAAAATCATAAGATTAAATAACAATAGAACATAAGGACTACAAACTAGAACATCATTTCATGAAAGGGTGAGTAAATGTTTTTCTATCTCTATAATTATTTTTAAAATTATTTGAAAAATCACTATAATTATTATTGCTTGAAAATTACATCACATTCTTTTATTATAGTCAATGTCGAAAACCAAAAGTAATAATGAGATCAATGAATGTGAGAGTCAATTAAATGACAATTCTCTGGATAATTCAAATGGAATAGTAGATAGTTTTATAAATTTCATTTCTAATCTCACTTAATGTTACCATGATATGAAATTTAACCTAAATAATTTTTAATTTCATAACAACCAATGGATGGAACAACTCCCCATTGATTCTTTTATATTGACGTGTCCTCCAACCATCAATGGGTCTACACATCCTCTTATAGAGGTAAAATTTATCTCTTTCTTACAAAAATAAATAACATTCTCTAGTTCTCAAAAAAATTTAATTGTTTTTAATTTTTAATTATTTGGATTGCGAAACAGATCACTTGTGCAAATTTATAATGAATTTGAAAAATAAAATTACATTGAATCTCTAAAATTAGAAAATATTAAAATGGTATTATTCATTATTTTCCTTCATTAAAATAATCAAACAAAAATATAATGGTTATTATATGAATAATTGAATAAGAATGATTAGTACATTTGTATTGATAATGAAAATAATACTATACTTTGAAGGTTAAATTATGGATTTATAATCAACTGAGTTTGAAAATTTGATTGAATAAGAAACGGATAATTTCAATGTATATTAAGATAATTTAATATCAGTGATATTAACATATATTCATAATTGTTTCATTGGTCACCAATGATAAGAATGGAGAGTTGGTGTAAAGTCCTGTGTTTTTTATTTAAACTAAAATATGAATGTTTTTGAACATTTCCATTTACTACACAGGTTGGTATTAAAATCAAGAATTGGGATGAGGTTTTGCATGCTGGGATCATTTAACGAATTGATATCAGGGTTCTGTAATGGCTCAAGGAATTTTCTAGTTTTGTTAATTGGTTTCAGAAGCACCGGACTAGGAATTTGTGTTTATAAGGAATTCTCTTGGCTGGATAAATATTGCGGGTCAACCATGAGGCATGTAACAGGTGAGGTCGTGGTGATGGCATGAGTTGCATTTGGTTTATCAAATGGTGCAGGTCAGCCATACATGTAACTCGAGTTATCCACTAGTGGACATAAGGAATACATACAATCTTTCAGACCGAGCGAGTAAAAACACACAACCAACCCATTTTTATGTTTGTGGTTAATTTATTTAATTACACTCAAGGATAAAAACGATAATTAATTAAATTGTGTGAAAATATTTTTTAAATTTAATTAAAATGAGCCAAAGAGAATTCAATTAAATCAAATTGATAGGGGAAATTAATTAATTTATATTATGGTGTGAGAATATAGTTAAATGAGAAAGTGATGGAAAATTGAGATATCATTTAATAAAATTTGATTATAATGAATTTAATTAAATAGTGATCAATGTGTAATTTGGCATGTATCAAAGTGGGTTAATATTAAATAGGAATTATAATAACATGATGATTATTATTAGTATTATTTATATTATATTAATTCTTTTATATTTATTCAAGGATTTAATTAGTATTTGGGAGAATAAAAGGCGGTGGAGGTGCACACCTAGTTACTCCTGCATGATGTGCAACGACCCTCCTCCCATGGATGGTGCACGACCCCTTCTCCATGATACACATTGCATGACTATCTCCTCTTTTTTTCTAGAAAAATGTTTTCTGTATTAGTTAGTTATGTTCTTTTTAATTAATTTCATTCTTTGCATCAATTTTTTCATCTCTCCTACACCTTGGTTCAATAAGGCTATAACCATAGGATAAGGTTTAATTCTTTTTTTTATTTATCCATATCTAGGTGGTGTGAAATATGTTTTTGGATCTATTGGTATATATTCTGATGACTCTTGCTGAATGCGAGGATGTTCGGCTCAATTTGTTTCCATATATTCATATTCCAGTGTAGCAATAAATTCTAAGTGTAAGAAAGATTTTTTAATGTGTGTCTATGTATGTAGATATCACATTTAGTTAAAATGCATTGGATGATAAAATTATTTGAGTTATGTTTCTCAACTTTTCATAATTGGTAAAATTCAGTAGTTTTTTATTTATTGTTGTTGATAAATTGGTCTAATTTTTTTGGAATGAATTGATTGCTGTGTTAAATGGTTTTGTGTATTAAAAATTCGTTTTTTTGGAATAAAACCCCTGCCACAGATGTGTGAATCCTTCAATATAAAAACATAGTGATTAGATAGAAATGTTTTATTTTCCTTCTTATATGGTTTTCCTTATGATTTCTTTGTTTCTAGACGCTGCTAAAATTATTGTAATATGGATTTCATAGATAGGAGATGTATTGCCTCCATTATATGATGTTCCAATTGGGTTAATTGTTAATTATGTGTTATAAAGTTGGATATTTTAATATAATTAATTTTTAAGTAATTGTATTCTTTGAGATTGTAAGGAAAATAATTAATCAATAGATTAAGTATGAGTTATTGAGTTGGTTGAGTTGAGGTATTTAATTTTTAATTATGTGTGTTATATTAGATTATAATGTGGATAATTAAGAAGGGTATTAATTATGAGTCATTGAGTGGGATGAATTGATATAATTAATTGTGCATTATTTTTTGTCTTTGATATTGTAATAAAAAAAATTAACCGGGGGTTTAATAATGATATTTTTAGTGGGATAATTTGAGATAATTATTTGTGAATTAATTATGTTACATTGATAATATGACGTAGAAAATTAATTATGGAATTAACTATGGGATGATAATATTAAAATTACATAATTTATTAATTAGTTATTAAATTAAATTATTGTTTATATCACACATTTAATTATCAATTTAACAAATTGAATAGATGTGTTTAAATATTTGTGTAATTATTAATGATATTGGAGAAGATAATTAGTTGATTAATTAATTATGTGAAAAATAATGGAAACACTGTCATTATAAATTTATATGTACGAATGGTATCTTGGTCATCATTCTTATGAGTAATGAAAATGAGAACACGGTCATTATAAATTCAGAAGTATAAATAGTAACATTGGCGCCATATATATCAGTAATGACAATGAGAACATGGTCATTCTAAATTGAGTAGTGTACATGGTAACATGATCATAAAAAATATTGGTTAAGGGAATGTGAACATGTTCATACTTTTGAAGATAATGCATGGTAACATGGTAATCTTACATATGTTTTTGTTTTTGTTATCTTTTGAAAGGTGTGTTATGAATGTGAAATTAATGAATAGAAATAATGGAAATATGAGTTGTGTAATCACATAAGAATACTTAAAATCCATTGTGTATCAAATCAGTTATTGAGATATGATATCACCTTTGAATACATCATACTCTTACATTATTCGAAGATGGATTTTAGATATAATATCATCTTTACATACATTGGGTGCAAGCATGAGCTAAAGCATGTGTTGAGATATGATATCAACTTTAATATTTATAGTATTGCATGAGCTAAAGCAGTTATTATTATATCATATATCTCAAGAATCTATCAGTCTCTAGTATGAGAAGAATTTAGTGTTAATGTTTGGGTATCCAAAAGAATCCTAGAGTTATAAAATTATTAAATAATTAATATTATATAATTTGATAAATAGATCATTATAAATAATTTTTTTATGTATTCTTTGATTATACTTTTATTATAACTATTGGTCAATGTAGGTATCACTGTTTGGTGTCCCGTATGAACCTTGATGTGTGTTGGTTAGTTATTCATGTTTTTTATTCTGTTGATATGCCTATAAAATATTTTGTTAAATTTCATTGTCTAGTTTGAGATAGATAAATGGTGGTCCCGACTTACTATGATTTATATCTCACAACCTATTCTGGACACTGCTGCATTGGGGTTCATGAATTGACTTTCATGTTCCTTGGACCTTTGAATTTGTTGTTAGTATTTGTTGTACCTGGGAGTTATGATAAACAGACTGAGTGGCAGCTGAGGATGCTCATGGATATTTCCCTTCTGGCTATGAGTCATCTCCTTATTTTAGTAATGATATATAAAACATGTGTTTTTTTACAACATTTAGATGTGTATAACTATGACATGAAGGCATTGTATAAACTTGCGTTGGCCATTTTCTTTATTCATGTGTTGTAGTTCGTCATCATTCATTGGGAATTCTATGGGGTTGATCTTTTCCAAAGTTCAAGTGGATTCTATGGAATTTTTCAAGGGTTATGAGCATAAGCCAAGGCTATTTTTTTAAAACACACAATGATTCACTATTATATGGAAATTTTAATATAAAATAAACTATTAAATTTATATTATTTCCTTTAATGCGCCCAAAAACTAACTTTTGTTGTTGACCTATGCCGGTCAATGTTAGGCCTCACCTATGGAAAATTTTATACTCTATACACTATGGTTCCCTCATATTTCATAACTGGTATCCCATTTAAATGTTATTACACATTTTCCAGAAGCCTACTCGTGCATGAAATTTAATTGTTTAATTTATTTTAGGCATTAATTTTGGGCACTTCGGGCCTTGGAATCACACCCTGTCACAATGCATGGTCTCGATATATTTCCATATAATTTTTAAAAACAACACAACAAAAATATGATAAATTACATTCTCCTCAAAAAAGAACATTACATGCTCAAAAATACAAAACAAATGGAAACTCAAATAGATGTTTGACAAGCACATTAATATGATGCTCCCAATGCCACATGCACTCCAAAAGATTCTTGTACATCCACTAAACATGCCCCAATGGAATCACTCACCCATGAAGGATCCACTCTTGGAGATCCTCTATCTCTACCATGTACACTATGAAGGACTGTCCATCATCAATGTCCAGTTCACCACAGTTGATGATGTTCAATGTGTGATGTTCGTACCACTTCAGCTGCGACACATGGAAGACATCTTGTACTTGGAGCAACTGTACCGGTAGAGCTAGGTGTTACCTCACTATTCCAACTCTATGTGAAATCGGAAAATGTCCAATTAACCTCATAGAAATCATGCCTTCCCTGCCTAATATACATAACAGTCATCGAGGTGAGACCCGAAGGAAGACATGGTCTCCGTCTTTGAACATTAGATCTCCCTATTGTCAGTAAAAATAAATATTCTATAGGATTTTTTTCATTCATAATCTGATCCTAGATTATGCGCACCTTATTGTCAGCATCATTCATCAACTCTGGACCCATGAGTCCTAACTCTCCAGGGTCAGTCCAACAAAGCGGTGACTGGAAAGGTCGCCCGTATAAAGCATTAAATGGTTCTTTGTTTATGGTGGAGTGGGCGATGTTATTGTACGTGAGCTTCACTAGTGGTAGTCGTCCCTTCCAATTGTGACAGAATTACATGATAGTGGTCCAAAACATTTCCTACAGATCATAAATGTTTCTCACAATCTGAGCATTTGTCTAGGGATGGAATGTTGTGCTCAAACGTGGCTGAGTCCTAAATTCATCATGCAATACCTTCCACAACTAGGATGTGAAATGAGAATTTCAATATGATAATATCATCAAAGGTACTCCATTAATTTGAAATATCTCATCCATGTAGTGGTGTCACAAGCCATATATAGAACATTGGTCCCTGATAGGTAGGATGTGGGCTGACATGGTGAGCCAATCAATGATCACCTAGATGGAATTTTGTCCCCTAGATGATAATGGTAAACCTGTGACAATTTCAATAAATATTCTATCCCACATCCCCTCTTCCAGTTCTAGGGGGAGATAACCCTACTAGCACTCGGTGCTCAGCCTTCACCTTCTGGCATGAAATGCATTGGGAAACTAACTTTTCTACTACCTTCTTAGAACCTATCAACGAAAACAGACACCAAGGGTCCTATACCATTTTTTCCATTCTAGGATGCACCACCATGGGAGGTGTATGATACTCCCTATGAACCTCCTCCTGCAATGCCACTGGTAAAAATGTTCATCCTCTAGAATGAATGATATGCTCCACACCTTTAAAATATCCATTAGAAGCGTGACTTGTGGATAATTGAGCACGCAATGTCATGTAGTCTACATACCCTAGTTGTGCCTCCTGGATTCACCTTATGAGTGGAGGGGTAAAAACCATTGACTGGATATAAGTTTCATCATCTCCATCAATGAAGGATATTTTTTGAGAGTCTAACTACTTCGACACCTTGCTCAATAGCAGAGAACCTGATCTCCTGTTAAGAGCATTTCCAACAAAATTCATCTTCCCGGGAGTATAGGCAATCGTAAATTCTTAATAATGGATTATCTCTATCCATTAACTCTAACTCAGATTCAGATAATTCTGTGAGAAGATGCACATGAGGCTATTATGGTCAATGTGGATAATAAACTCTTCAAACAAAAGGTATTGTCAACAATCATCAATGAAATGACTACCACTTCAATCTTATGGTCGTTAGTTATGTAGTTATGGTCATGAGTCCTTTGATACGATGAAACATGTGAATTTACCTCATATCTCTTCATCAAGACACAACCACACCTAGTTCTAGATGTGTCACATCAAACTACATACTCGACACCCTCTTCAGGATATCTCATGATCGGTGTACTTTTCAGACTCTACGTCAATTACTTGAAAGCCTATTGGAAATTCTAGGTTTATAAGAATTGTTTTCCTTTTAGGTTACAAGATATCATTGGTGTTGATAACCAACAGAAATTATGGATAAATCATGGGTAATATCATATCAGCCTAAGGAATCTCTCCCCTTAAATCACACTTCTGGGTGGCCTCCATGCAGCACTGCCTAGACCATGGAGGTGTCCAATACTACTACATCTATTGAGGTAACATGTCCCGGAAAGTGGACCTCCAATATCTAGAACTGCCACTTCATGAGCTTCCAATAAATATTGTGCTCTCAAAGTACGTAGTGAAACATCTGCATTTGCCTTGAATTCTTCTCCTCTAACAATGAGTACACTAGGATATTGTTGATAATGACTACTATGAACCTATCTATGTACAACTGGATGATCCATTTCATATTTCCATTAAAAACATTAATGGTGTTCATTAAACAGAATGGAATCACAAAGTACTCGGAGTGACCATACCGGCCGCTGGAAGATATGTTTCTTATATATTCGTCTATTACTCTTAATTGGTGGTAACCTAATCGAAGGTCATCCATCAAGAACCAATGTTCTCCTATTATATGATTGATGAAGTCATTGATAATCAACATGGGAGAATATTTCTTCAATGTAAACTATTTTATGTGACATTAATCCATGCACAACCTCAAGAAAATGTCTTCTTTATTGGAAAAGAATGACCGAGTATGTCAAGGGTGAAACACTGGGTTATACGACTCCCTTTATATATAAATCCTCCAGTTTCACACTAATCTTTCGAAACTACATTGGAGCCATCCAATATTCTAGTGAGAATATTGGTTTCATCTCGGGGTGTAAGTTGATGAAATTTTTTTTCTCCTAATGGGGAGGTAATTATAGATCATCTTATGGAAATTCATCCTTATACATCACTAGTACTATAGAAAACACAATGATTACAACATATGAAGCTTCCAGGTTATTGCTTTCCAACTCATGAGTGATTGGTTTTACCCACATAAGAAATATCCCAGTCTATGCAACCCCATATTCAATTTCTCCAATAATGGAAATCCACATTCCATCATTGTATACACACCACACTCATCACATGAAGAATTCAATTTGGGCATGGATAGATGATAACCAACCAATTATGAGAAAAACATCATAAGTCCTCGATTCATCCACCAATAGGATACAATTGCAACTATCTTCTCCAAGCGTAGGATCACATTATCTTCAATGACATGTGATCATATAGTCTCCTCCAGCAGGTGTTTCCAAGAACAATGTTTGATTCAATGACTCCACCAGAATCTAAAGGATTTTCACAAGACATGTGGAGTGGAAAAAATGATTGAAACCTCTGACTATAAGTAAGGAATCTGAGGTAGAAGAGATAAGATAATACATTGGATCATCCCTAACGTCCCTAGGACATACTCATTATAAACATGTTTTTTCGACCTCCTCTATACGCCTACTCCTTGAGCATTGTACAGACCTCCTAGGGGTGGGGGTGTTATTATGACTATGCGTCAGCAACCTTCTACAGCTCTCCTTGCTCATACGACACATTCTCATCCTCACTAGTCTACCCTCTCTACTCTTTTACTATGCCTCAGTTGTCCATCCACTGCCTCCCTATCAACTGCTCGTTGGGTAGGAAAATCTCTAGAAAGATGTCCTATTTTATTGCATGAGTTGCATCACCACTTCCAAGGCTGACTGGATGAAACCTATGACGACTAGACCACAAATCCCATATATTGGGTTGTATCTCCATGACCCTAGTTACCTAGAGTCAGTTCATTATTACAAAAAATCAGCATTATCACAAGTGATCAAAAACTAAAAGTCTGATCAGTTTGGTAGCCTTGGATGTAATCTATACATATATAACTTTTACATTACATTATGAAATCAAAAACAACAACCATTTTCTCCTTTTAACACATTCATATCCCTTATACTATCCCTACAGGTCATTCATAATATACTTCTTCACATCCTTGGGAAAATAAAATATAGAAACTGGTGAGCTCAGCTGTTCGGTAAGGATAACAATATAGTAGAAACTTTCATAAATAAGCACAAACATTTAAGGCAATGTAGAAGAATAAAAAATAATCCATATAAAATTAAGAATCAGCCTAATATTGAAAATAGAGATAATATAATTCTTTTTACATATTCACATGGATATTATACCAGTCGAAAAATCACATGTAATATCTATAGCTAATTTCATATTGATGGAAATCATAATTCCACACATAATAACCACATAGTCATGGCCTCATGCCATGAAAAACAATAATCTTTTTTCAAGGACATGTGGCAACACACTATTTTGTCTCCTGATACCTACCAATGAATCGAGGAGTTATAGCGGGCTCCACCAATCACTTACTAAGTCCAATGTATTCCTCATACGAAAATGTTGAAACACAACATAAACATTCATATTAAAACTAGCATACAAAATGATAATAATTTAACCATTAATGATTAGTGGTATAAAATAACAAATCCATAGAAAAACATATAACAAAACCTTCTATACAATGTGAATGATTGTATCATAATTAATCAACTTCGACGATGTATAAAATCCATCATAGTATGTTGATATTGAAGAATTAAAAACTATTTGAGATAAATATTTATTTTTATTTTAAAATCATTTTAAAGTCAAGGAATTTTAAATGAAAACATTGACTTTTAAAATATTCATACAATCTTGTATGAGAGTCTTTGAAGGTGTTATAATGGCAGAAAATAGCAAAACCTGCAGTGTAAGATAAAAAACATTCTTACTAGAATTTGTCGAAAATGTGAAAAAGAACCTTGTTTGGTAAACGACAGAATGATTCCGTTCAAACCATTTTAAAAAAATTAAATGGAGGGTATTAATGAATTTCTCCCATATTCTATAAAATATTAAAAAAATTTGAAATGAATTTATAAGAAACACGGATGTTGATGATAATGATGTCCCTGTAGATACTCTGTTATAAACAACATTGGAAAATGATGAGATTGTAGTATTAACCCTTATATTGTACATTTAATTGATTGAGGGTACGTTAACATCATGTATAATTGTTAAATCATTGTAATTAATTTATACCAGAACCACATAAATAAATATGATATCATATATGATCTTCTAATAATGCCTTGTTAATAATATTATAGAAGAATCATCGTTTCTGGTGTCAACTGATTTATTTACCCTTATATCCATGGTTCAAAAATCCATATTTGTTTATGATTTTATGTATTTTATTCATATCCAGAATGATATTGCATAATTAATCATTATTTTTAAACACGAAATGAAAATTTTTCTTTAATGGTTATGATGGGGAATGAATCTTATCACGTTCATGGGGACGATAATCTGTACATACGCACCTTCCATAATTTCCTTCTATTGATGGTGAAATTGTATGTAATTTGATGGTATATCATATAGACAGAATACATAACATTTTATATTTATTATTCACATCTATTACACTCATCTTTGTACCCAAACTATTAATGATGTTTTGGAATAAAAAACTAAACCATGACGTGCGGATGGTAAGACATATGTATGCACGTATAGTGACTTGTCATTTATAGGATGGATAGAATAATGAATAACCAATGCTTGGTGGAACAATGATACGTAGAACACATCCTGATCATTAGCATTGGGTTTTCTGTATATTTTCTCAATAGTGATACGTAGAACACATCCTGAACATTAGAGAGACTTGGTGGAATTTCCAAACCATATGCTAAAACTCGAATATTTTTCTAGAATTTTAAATGGTCTAATGTACCAGGGTCTTAATTAACACTTATTAGAGAAATTTATTACACACTTCAATAGAGATACTTTCTAGAAAACATGATCTCATATTTGAAATTCCAAATCCTTTCTTCGGTCATCGACATAGCTCATTTTCCTACGATGAGCTTCTGTGATGTGGGTTTGGATAATCATCACTATTTCAATTTTTCCTCAACATTTTCTAGGCCTACATTTTTTATTTCACCAACATCATCCCAACAACTTGGTGTGAGACCATCTATTTCCTTATAACGCTTCATATGGTGCCATAATAATACTTGAATGGAAGGTGTTGTTATATGAAAATTCTACCGGAGGAAAATATTGATCTCGTTTACA
The DNA here is from genome assembly GCA_963277665.1 of Viscum album. Lineage (NCBI taxonomy): Eukaryota > Viridiplantae > Streptophyta > Magnoliopsida > Santalales > Viscaceae > Viscum > Viscum album. The sequence continues at coordinate 1,570,157,737 of OY728121.1, read as the reverse complement.
TTTAAAGTCATGTGAGAAAGATATATACATTTTCTATGGTTTGAATAGTCCATTCTGATTGTCTATCAGTTTGAGGTTGGTAGGTAGTGCTCAAATGAAATTCAGTATCCAAGGCCTTCTAAATAATTTTTTAGAATCGTGATGTAAAAGTGTGATCACAATAAGAAAATATTTATTGGAGTACACCATGATGTATCACAACATCATTAATATATTATCTTACTAGACGTTAAAATGATAAATCCTCTCTTATATCTAGAAAATGTGTTGCCTTGGTAAGAATATCAATAGTGAACCATATTGCATCATTCATTTTTTGGAGTCTATGCTAGCCCTATGAAAAAGTCCATCGTAATATCATCTCATTTCAACTCATGTGTGGGAAAAGGTTCCATGAATCCACCAAGATGTTATCTTATAGGCATAATATGTTGATAAACCATACATCTTGACTCATAATCAGAATATCTCCATGTTCGTGTTGTCCCACCAAAAATGATCCTTCAAATCTCTATACATCTAAGTACTACCAGGGTGTATAGTGAAATTGGATCTATGAGAATCATCCCACCATTCTCATTTTAGATTATTTATATCTGGAACACAAATATATTTTATGATATTTCAAAATACTATTTTCATAAATGAAGTCAGTCAATCTCCCATCATTCACAGCTTCAATTTTATTTTGAAACTCCTCATCATTTGTCTAATAACTTTTTAAACTATTTATTAAATATTTTCTAGAATCCATTTGAAAAATTATTGTTGTTTCACCTTCCATGATTATTCACATATCCATCATTCCTAGATTTATGGTCATAGAATCCCATTCAACACTCATCATTTTTAAAACTCCATGATCCATTACGCTCAAAGAATCTCCCAACTTATTATCCTTCCACGGGTGGTAGTGTATAGTCCATCAATCCATCCAAGATAAATTTTTTATTCAAAGAAAGGAAACACACCATAAAACCCCCCTTCTTAAGGAGGTCTGAAATATTCTAAGATGAGGCTATCCCCTATAATTAAGTTCACAACCTCGGGTTTCAGACTACAAGTAGATGTGAGGCATGTGTTCCCAGTAGTCTTCTTAGCTAAAGAAGTTGGATGATCAGATACCTTGTTGCCCTCCTGCCTTGTGTGGGAAACAAGAATGGACTCCAGGATCAGTGATCTTCACTTTGTAACTTGCTATGAAATGGACCAATGGAACCCACCCTTTCCCCGAAGTGCATCATGAAGAATGAGAGAGTTCATCTCAGGCAGAGTTAAAATCACACCTTCCTGGATGCAAAGCAAGAGGCCAGTGCACATAGCCTTAGTCTCCGCCATGAGAGGGTTACACATGCCCAAGCAAGTAGAGAATGCCAAAAACAAACATCACCATGGGTGTCCCTAACCACACCCCCTCCTATCATTCTACTAGAAAAACATGACCTGTCAGTATTAAGTTTGAAACCATATCTAGGGGGCTTCCAGGATACCTACCTTCCCCGCACCTCGTTTAAAGCAGGGAGAGGATGAGAGATTTTAATATGAATCATGTCAAATGGAGAATCCCACCACCGCTTGTGAAGTGAAGACCCGTCCAGTAGCAATAATCTCATCCATTATAAAATGGATCGTGTCAAAGAAACCTCACCATCGAAATGGGCCTGGTTTCTAGCATGCCATAAAAACCAGCACCTTGCACTCAAAATCCCCACCAGAGCAGTACTCGCCTTCTCTATACCAAGTGAACCTTGAAACCAGTCCCTTGGGAATGAGGAGACATCCCACTACCTAGTAGAGGTAAAAACCGAGGCTCTGAAACACTTCCTCGCCGCTGATTCCTAATCCCCTTCAAAAAATAAAGGATTCACACTCTCCACCTTCTTACTTCTGCAATGTTGGCATGAAAATGCTATGTTTATACCCAGGATTTTAACACACTCATCTATGGCCACTGGTTTCTTTATAATATTCCATCGAATAAAGTTAAACATAGTTGTAATGAGATTGAACCACAACACTCCATTCCATTCGTCCTAGTGGTTCTGCTCCGAAGCCAACCTTCGAAACTCTCTATTGGAAAATACTCGGGAAGGCGAGGGGGAAAACACAATGATCTGGAACTGTAGTTAACTCAATGGACGCCAGAAGATCTTGTTGATCATATTCCAGCATAGCCTGTGTAATCATGGGAAACAACATCTCATCTTTCATTGTAATCAAAGGAGCAGTACACCCCATTAACTCAAGAGAATTACCATCCCTATTCTTGTGCCAAAAAGATAGATCCCCTGAACCACCAATCCATCGAGCATGCGAATGAAGGTAGTGAATCGGGTGGTAGACCTTCTCCCACAGAGGATACCTATATCCATTCACTTCATAATTTCTAACCCCACCAATTTGATACATGGATCATACCCATATCATTAGTTCTTCAAGAACATCCCACGTAATCGTTGCATGCATGAAATTAATCGATCTACGAAGTCCCCTGACACCAACCCCCACCACCCTCCCAACACTGCCTCTCCATTTTATCCCAAGATCCCCAGGGCCTCTTGCCTTTGGTGTTCAGATCCCAAAAATGGTACATAAGATCTTGTCAATCTTTTTGATCACACCTTAAGGCACATTGGAAGCAACCATCACGTGCATGGGGATGGAAGACAGAATGTTATTAACTAAAGTAATACAACCTCCAAATGATTGAAATTTGTTTTTTCTGTTCAAAACGTGGTTTCTTATCTTACACACATTGGTAGAAACATAATCTCTGAGTAGAATCATAATCTACGAGTAGTTAAAGTAACCTTCATTGCATGATGTTGACTTCTTTTTGTGAGAAAATATACTTTAATCTCTTGTGAAAGGTATATATATATCATTTTTCACCATATAGATAGTGTTTCTGTATCTTCAAGGAATATATTACAGCTGGTAGCGCAATATCATGAGTAGGGTATTTATATTCAGGAATTTTCTACTGGTGTGATGAATAAGAAATAAATCTATCATTCGGTATAAGGACAGAACCGTGCCCTTTCATTGAAGATTCAATATAAATAACAAACTCATCGTTCACTGATGGTAGTGTTATGATAGGAGAATTGACTAATCATTTTATCAATTATACACAACATTATTCAACCTCCTTGGTCCAATAAAATTTAACCCCTTTTCATTTGATCTTGGTTAATGTGTTAGCAAATAGAGAAAGATTCGGGACGATATGCGGATAATATCTTGCTAAACCAATAAAACTGGGTACCTTAGTTATACATGTCGGTGCTGGCAGTTTATGTATTTCTCTTTTCGTAGAAGGTTCCACAGATATTCCATCCACAGAGAAAATATGGACATGAAAATAAATCTCCTGATGATTGAACTCACACCTACTAAACTTTCCATATAATTCATTTTTTCGTAGAGTCTTTGGAATAGTACACAAGTAATTTTCATTATCTTCATAGCTTTTAGATTAAACCAAGATATCATCAATAAATACCAACACAATTCCATCAAGATATTCTATGGAAACCCTATTTATCGGATCCATGAAAAAAATGGTGCATTAGTATGTCCAAAAAGGATTACTATATACTCATAATTCTCGTACCTAGTATGAAATGATGCCTTTAGAATGTCTTCCTTCTATACAAACAAATGATGGTATCCAGATCGAAGGTCAATCTTTGATAAATATTGAGATCCATGACATTGATTGAATAAATCATGAATGTGCGGTAGGGGATACATTTCCTTTATCGTCATAGAATTAATCTTCATGTCGTCAATTCACAACTTCATAGATCCATCTTTATTCATTACCAAAAGAACAGGGGCTCCCCATGGAGAAACAATAGGCAGAATAAATCCATTATTACTCAATTCTTGTAGATGATTCTGTATTTTCACTAATTCCACATTCGATATTCTATATGTTGTCTTCTATATAATCCTTGAACCAAGAATTAAATTAATCAAAAACTCCATTTCTCATTCGGGGGGATGTCCATGTAAATCCTCTAGAAACACATAAACATATTCTTTCACAATAGGTACGTCCTCTATTTGAACATTCATTTCCTCGCCCAATATTATTTTATTCTCTTCTCCCCAATATTAGAACTTAGTAGAGCTACTAGTGGGGTATATAGATGAGAATCAGGTGGTGAGCTTTCTACTCTAAAGATAAGGTACTCTTATTATCATCGAAAATTGTATCCTTCTTCTTCTATCAATAAATGTTCTCATCATGATATGAAATCCAATCCACAGAGAGGATTATATCAAATTCAATCAATGGTATGACGATGAGATATGTAGATAAATAAAATTTATATGCCCTACTTGGAATTGATTCAAAAAACTCTATTGCAATAATACTTCCCTTAGGAGGTTTGTCGGAGAACTCCTTTGTTATATCAATTTTGAAGTATCTAATTTACATAGGATACTCCGAAATATTTGAAATAATGAAATGATCTAATATCAAATAATGAAATGTCTAAACATGAGGAAGCCATTAAATTAACTACCACCATGTATTTTAGAGAATCAAACATATAAGTAAGGATTGCATAAGCTTGGCCTTTCTCCCGTGGACTTTTCATAGATAATTTTCTTTGGTGCTTAGGAAATTCATTTACATAATTCCCCATTTATCATCAGGGTATGGTCTGGGTGAACATCTAGATAGTATTCTATGATAAATTCATTACACATACTCTAATAGAAGTTTTCATCAGGGAGTTCATACAAAATCAGTAGGGCACTACGACTGTTCTTGAGTATTCTACTCGTTTCACTATGCTCCTACGTCTATCTCCACATCTATGAAATGATGGGTAGATGATTATGTTGTGATTTTAGGATGGGGTCAAGAATTTTTATTGCTTATAGGTGTACATATTGAAGTTGAATACTAATAAATAAATTGTGATCTATTATATATTAATATAATAGGATAATAGATTAGTAAGAAATGGGAGCCTGTGTGGTTGAATTATGAAACATGGTGATAATTATTTTGATAAAATGAATTTTCTTTTCAGGGTTCCAGATGTTGTTTTTTTATATATGTGACACATGATGACTCTATTTTGTGTCACCCATGTTTATGGACATTACATAAGATGTTCCAATTCACTATGAACAAAATTGAATGCCGATACTTTGGAAAGATGGGTCACCATTATAGGTTTCTATTTTCATTTAACAGTCATCTAGAGAGATGGGATCTATCACGACACCTTTATCGGATTAGTGGTCCACAACTCCATGTCTGGATGGAAATTAGCCATTTACCTATAGATTGGGAAGAGGTGTTCATTGTCGTAGCGGAGGCAGACATGGCCCATATCACCATCATAAGAATATGGAATCATCTCATTATTATTTGGGAGCATCTCAGGGCTACAATTCAAGCTATATTTATGGAGTAAAACCAACGTCTGAGTAAAAGATTATATGGCTATATGTAATGATAGGTATAATTCTTTTGACCACTACATTTGATTATTCTGTTATTGATATATGTTTATCACAGCCTTTCATACCTCCTATTTTAATGGAAAGACAAAATCATTAAATTGAGTAATTATATGTTTTCATGTCTCTAGACATGCAGTTAGGGATCAGAACATTTGTAGTACACAAATGTCTGTAGTTTCCCATTAAAAAGGTGTGATCCATTTATTATAGTGTTTATTAATCGTCAATACATATTGATTTGACATAATTCTATGTATGTACTAGCTAGTACAACATCATTTCCATGTGGTTTTCATTATCCATCGAGTGAAATTCACATACCACTTGGGAAACACATATGAATATAATTTATTATGGGATATACATGCCAGTGGAGGTGGATTAATGTGTATTAGGCTATGTGGAGTGACATCTTAGTTGGTGAGTATCATGATGGGAACTCATTGAATTAATCTAGTAGAGTTCCCTCCAATTGTGTTTCTTTTTAGGGACATCTTTTCAAATGTTATCTCTATCATACTTCCTAAGAGAGAGATTCATTTCACTATTGAGATAATTCTACGAGCACCACCAGTTTCCATTCCTCCATTTAGGATTACTCCTAATGATCTTCATAAACTCAAGAAGGAACAAGTTGACCTCATGGAATGGGGTTTTATATAACCTTGTAGATTACTACAAGGATCATATGTACTTCTAAAAAATATGAAGTAATGCACCATTAGATTGTGGATGAATTTCCATCGATTGAACTAGAATAAGATGATGAATCGATATACAATATCTTGTACAAAATACCACATTGACAAGATATGAAGAGAAACAATGTTGTCTTATATCAATTTGAGGTTGGGATTCCATCATGGGCTAGTGAGTCCATCATAAATATCATATAAGACATTCCAGTGTCATTATTGAATGTATGAGTAATCGGGTAAGTTGTTCTTCATGAAAAATTATCTTCATTATTTTTGGGTTTAATGAATTAGGTTTTCCAGGAGTATATTTTTTCCATTGTTGGGGAAATCATATATGATATATCAGTGTATTCTCAAACCCTAAATGAGAATTAAAATCATCTTTATATTGTGGTGAGTACAATAATAGAGAACAAGATATATGTGAACCATTTTAAATTCAAAATTTTATTAGAAAGGTTCACATCTTGGGTTATATCATATATAAATGATGAATATCCTTTGACCTAGATAATGTGATTGCCATGGTTTATACTTATAATCACAAGACTGTGTTCAACATCTAATGATTCATACATATTTCCAGATATTACATGATTGTTATCCAATATTTCTCCCACTTTAAACCTCATCTCATGGACCTGAATAAAAAGGGATTATAATAATAATAGTATGATGTCTGTGAGATATTTTTTCATTTGTTAACAGGAATAATCACATCAACCATGAACCTTTTTCTTCCAAATTCAAGAAGATTATATATGGTCTATTTTGATTCATCAAGTATCAGTCTATGTTTAGTTATGAAAGATGGTGGTAATGTCATGGTATATGAGTCCACCAAGATGATTCCCCAAGAGAAAAATGATCCTATGAATAACCTCAGGCATGAAGACATAGCACATTATATGTTCTTTTCTTGTAAATAATTATTGGCGGAGTGATTCATCATTACAGTGATAAAAAGTATCAGACACATATCCAAAAAATGATATTTATATCTACGGACGCATATATAGGTAAAATTCATAAAATTAGTAGTCTCTGATCATTCATAAACATGTAGAAATAAAACATTCAAATATGATTCCTTAATCCACATAATTTTGACAAATGACATCAATTGGTCTAACTATGAGTCGATGAATATGGATATGTTCTCTAAGATTCACCTAGAGGGCATGTAACATTAGAAGAGAAATGTTCTATCCACTCTGTAAATGTTATCCTTTTTAATAAATATGGACTAGTTAAGATACTGTTTCAATTTTAATTTTCTCAATTAGAGGGAAATAATTATGGGATATAAGCCACCTCCTGGTTTGGTTTTTGATTGTAGTGAAACTCTATTCTTCTGGGGCCTTGTAATGGTTCTTATGGGTTATTGTAAAGACTTGATGAGTGAGTCACATGCCTATGTTGGTGTTGTTCATATTAGGATTAACAAAATGTACAAGGATATACACTCTGATTAGTGGTGGTCATGTATACATAGGTTGATAGAATGTGCTATCACTTAGTACTCCTCCTATTAGTAGATGATGGATGTGCACTGGAAAAATACTAGACTTCTATGGCCTCAACCAATTAATTAATGGAAACAGAATTAACACACCGTGGACACTATAATAGTATTTCTTAGATCCCCTCGAGGAAGAAATGAAGTATGGGTTATCATTGATTGGATGAACAAGGATACATATTTCATGTAGAATCGATAATCCTTACATATTAATGAGATATGGAGTATTTACATCCTATAGATATTGTGACCTCAATTTTTTTCCCCATTTTATCATTTTAGACAGAGATTCACCATTATCATAAATGATATAGAAAGGGCTATAGAAGGAACAATGTTTATAGGTTCTCATGAGTACATCATATCACCCTAAGACCAGTAATAGGTATAATAGAAATATATTGGGGTTAGAATATATTTAATGGTAAATTGTACATGATTTTTTAAGGTATGGGGAGAAGAATATTCCATTTGTTATCATTGAATAAAAAAATGGTAACCAGGTAAAAATTAAAAAGACTCCATATGAGGATATCTATAGATGATTGGGTTGTTCACCTCTATAATGTCTTGATGTAGGTGAGGTAACTCTAATAGTTCCTCAACATGTTCGGGATAATTCATTGAATATCAATGTTAATCAAATTCATATGGATATAAAACAGACCATGAAGAAGTGATAAACCAATCAACACCATAGAACATTGTAGTTTGAGTTTAGACATCAGGTCTTCCTATATGTATCTCCAAGATAAGGTCAATGAAAAATTTGTAGATATGGAATGTTCTCACCTAGTTAGGTATGACCTTTCCATATAGTGGAGATGGTCATGATGATACCCTTTCTGTTACTGTTACTCCTGAGATACCATTTCATTCATGAAATCTTCAATTAATAACAAATTTGATGGTACAATGACCACCAATCTCATTTGTTTGACCTCAAAGATAAATATATACATGTAGATGCATGCTCTGAGGATTATTTTATACATATAATTTGCAGTATAATGAGGGTTCCCTAAGGTAGGTATGTTTCTTTGGTCCGAGTTTTATAGAAGCAACAAAATGTAAATGTTGGGACCCATGAGTTTGATGTCAATGTATGTGTGTAGTGGCCAAAAAATTCCATAGACAATGTTTTACCACCCTCGTATAACAAAATCTGTTATTAATGTGGCCTAACAAAGTGACACATTAAGTGTTGCTGAAATACTCATTTTAACCTTATAGATTGATTTTAATTTACTAGTTCTTTATCATATACATCCCCAAAGTGTGTTATTCCTTCCCCTTTGAGAGTTGATCTATTCCTACCCTCATCCTAGGGTTTTGAGCTATCTCTAGAAAACAATGTCTGAATCGCTCACTGTCGAATGAATATACACCATCTCGATATGTTATTCCTTCAACTATTTTCTATTTTTTTTCCACTATCTATTGCACAATTTTTGGGTGCCTCATTTTTCACTATTTTTTAGGGAGTTGGATGAATCCGTCAATTTATAATATTCTAGGATGAAGCATGACTCGATAATGGGTTTGTAGAGTGGTATTACATTTAGGTTGGTGCTCTTGGTCTTCCCCTCTCATTTTGTCACATTATAATTTACGCATTGTTATGTCATTCCTCAAAACCATCAGAAGAGTTTTTAATTTTATTAATATATAAAATTAGAAGGATATTGATATTTTATTTTACAATCTTTTATAGGAAAAATCATCCTTGTGTCATTATATTTTCGGGGAAACCCCTTGGTTGTGCACACAAAAATGACCAAATTTCATATACCATAAATGGTTAGATACCATGTATGTGTGCTCTTTTTTTAAAATTCCTAAATTTTTTAATTTTAAGTAGAATGAATTGTTGGTCATGAAATAAATTTGTGATCCTTATGACTCATAATATATATTTAATAATTTATTCATGATGATTCACCACAGATTTCACATGCAGTATTTTGTATTACATATTAAATTTTGTTTAATGTAGATTATTAATTTCATTTTCCATTTATTTCCTATATGATTTGATTGATAAAGAATGTTAGAATGAGATATTTAAATTTAATTGATCCCATTTGATTACATATCTTCTTAATTCCATTGTCATGTGCTCCCTACAATATTTTTTTAGTGTTGTTGGGATTCTTGTTTCATTTGATACAACTATTTGGAAAAAATTTTATAGACTGTGAATGTCTGTTTAGCATTTAAGATAGAAATATAATTTTGGAAATGTGATTATATAAATCATGTTCAGTGTTGAAATATGTTATTATATTATTATGGATCACTAACTATGGCTTAAGAGAGAACACAAGTCCCGATATAGGGATGTCAAGGATTGAATCACTATGTTAAGATAGACTCTACTTGATGCATATGGAAAGACACTATGGATTTCCTGGTATAGGATCTTGGAGAGGTTTTACATATACTCATGAGTGACACTAGTTCCCTAGGGGGAATTCTAAGGATAGACTCATTGGAATGATGCCTATGTCATACCCTGAGATAAACCTTATCCCCTATGTGAGATGCATTGTATGGAATCATAGTCACCATTACAAGAGTTATACAATGAACAACTATTTGGGTTTTGATGGATGGAATAATTGTTATTGGTTATATCATATATTATTATATAGACCCTTGGGATTGTGTATAGATCACCTTGAATGGGCTTGGTACTCCACGGTGGGATTTGATGGTTGATTGATTACATTATTGTGATATATGTGTGTTTCTTATTTATAATTGAGAGTGTTTAAATGATATAATGAAATTGAGAACACATTAATTTCACCAGAAACTCTCTTATGACAACAGGTTTATGCAGAAGTAGGTGGTATCGGTCTAGTTTCCATTAAGGAACCCAAACAGTTGTGTCATTGTTTATTTATTCATCCTCATACATTGTTTATTATTATGGAAATATTATCTTTTGTTTATTCTAAGAAATGGAATGGCCTAAAATCATTGGAATCAATCAATAAATATTATACATAACACCATAAATGGTCCTCCCTAGTCACCTAAAAATATATTATTACTATTGGTATGGATACTGGGATGCATGATGCTTTTGATGCTTGATTGATTTATAGCCTCGTCGTGGGGAAAGAGCAAAGGATTGCACTAATATTTGTGATGCTTATAGTAAAAGTTGTTTTATATACATGTATCATGTATTATATATATTTATCCATATTTCCCAATACACATGTGTTTTATAAACATATGGTATACTATCCCTATAATATTTTATGTATCATTTTTTTCACTTCCTCAAGTTTTCTATTTATACTATATGATTTATTTAAATTATCTTCTACAAATTTCTATTTCTATTAATGTTTTTTTATTTCATATCCCATGATTTCCATTAATCTTATTCTAACTTATGAGGTTGTAGTCTCTCAACAAACACACCACAATACCTCACTGCTAGTCGGAAAACATTGGTTTTCGGGAAGGTGTGCTTGTGGTTTTGATACAAATTGTATTGGGTAACCAATTATGATCCTAGAGGAAGAATGCTATAATTTTATACATTAATATTCTTTCATGTGTATTATGATTTAATGTCACTAGGGTGATAATATTATAATATTATAATCTCATCATTTATTTGGATTGATAGTAATTATTCTTGTAGTGACGAGATTATATGATCCATATTTTAAAAAACTCATTTAAATTATAATTTAATGGTTATTTCTAGTGATTTCTGGTTTTCACTTATTTTTCATATCTTTTAGTATTAATATATTATGTGGATTTTTGGTGAAAAAAAATTATTTTCAGTCATGTATTATTTTTCTTCTAAAATGAATGATGTACAAATAATAAAATGAATTTTTTTAACTCATTAAAATTGATATAATAAATACATTTTAGCCATTTTTTATTTTTAAAAAATTTATTCAAATGAATATACATTTCCAATTCAAAAACATTATTTTAATAACATCTTATTTTTATAAAAGGATGTTTATTGGATCATGTGTGGAATTACCCATTAACATGATTGACATTTCATTAAAGATTCCAAGTAAAATTGATATGTTTATATTCATTGAGAAATTTTTCTTATTTTTATGAAAGTCATATTTTTTAATATATATTTAAAAAAATTAATTTTAAAATGTCTTAAATTCCCAAAAGATAATTTGAAAATGAATTTTCTATTTTTCTAAATCATTTTTTTAATGATCTATTAATGAAATTTCGATTAATCAACGTCAACAACCCTTATTGTGACGTATTATCTAGTAGATATATTTTTTAAATATTGAATCCCCATTCTTAATATTGATGGAATATGTTTGTATTAATGTTACTATTATGGAAGGTGTTTCATTTTCACCAGATGAAAATGTTTTAAGGAAATTGATATAAATCTTGTGTTCCATCTATATCATAATCATACTTATAATAAATTGTTAGAGAACTTATTTCTATTTCACTAGATAATCATTATTCATAGATATTATCATGAAAACCACTTATATTACATTTTTTTAAGATGTTATATAATTAAAAAAATTATGAGTTTTATAATGAATGCTCTTGGTAAATTATCAATGTTGTGGTTCTAGGGCCTTATATATGTGGTGTGTACCTAGATAGCACTAGATGTGGTGGTTATTTATCATACAATGGGTTCTCCAAGATAATTCTCTAATGCATAGGGTGACCATTATGATTTATATAGGAATATATTTTTTTATTATACATATGGTTATTTTAATTTTCAAGGGATCTATATGTGTTCTATAAAGGATTTATAAGAAGTTGTCCCAAGATAATAACATGTTTTGTATTTATATTTTGGTATTAATGATATTTTATACTTATCATGTAGTGTGCTATTGTTTTTTTAATTCCAAGAATTATTATGTTTTCTTTTGGTGGATTGGTATGTGTATAGTAGGTAGGTGGTCATAATGGTATGATTGCTCTTTGTGGGTTGCACACAAGATGTGTGGCGATGATGATGACACCACATGATTAATTTGTAACCTAATGTATTTTATATTCCTTATTGAATCTAAATATATGGCTGATACAAGATTCCATGTGGATTCCAGGTTTATCCTGGTTCCTTGTGTATTCCTGTTTGATTATAGATACTCAATGACAAGTGGATTCTGAGTATTCTTGACTCCATATAAAATACATGTATGTTTTATTCACTTGATGCTTTTTTGATTTTGACCGACTCACCTACAACAATATGGTGTGTTTTTGAAACATATTTAAATACATTTAATTTACTATAAGTAACTGAAGAAGGTACGACTGAGTGTTTTTTGCAGCTTGGATAGTGCACAAATACTCATTTTTTTATTTTGCATTAATATTCTTATATCATATTTATTATAATTATGTAATAATGTTTTATACTTGTTCTCACCAGGTGATGGTTGCATTAGTGATGTCCTACTGAGTCTTGTAATCACGCCCTACATACAAATTTAAATTAGGATGTAGAAGTCATGGGATATTCAGTGAAAGGAATGTGCTATGTGACTGAATATGGAGATAAAGAGCATGGATATTTTGATGGTATAAGAAAGTAATAATCAACGCATACATTTTATCTTTTGTTTCTTTATCATCATTACTTAAAATATTTATGCTATCCCCAATTGGATCGACAATATTTTTATAAAATGTGTGTAATATTTAAATATTTTCATGTTTACTCGGATTATTTATTATAGTGGTTATTTTTAAATATTTATCCTATGATATGATAATGATGGTATAGTCTCCCTAATGACAAAATCAGAATCTTGCTCTAAGTCTGTTGCCTACTGTGAATGAGGAGGGGCACATGAGGTAATTTGGAATTTCATCTTGGACTCAATGGACCAGGTCGAGATGTTACATTACATTTCACCATTATGAGGTTTCATTATGTATTATCCTTGATGTTTTTTTTGATATAATGTTCAAATTGAATAAGTCTGATAAAAATATATAAAACCCTGAAATTATTGTACACCTTATGGTAGAACATTGAAATCAGACACAAAATGGAATGTGATTCTTGTTTTATGATTTTCACAGTTGCAACATGTTTAGATGAATGGAATAATATAAATGTGTGGAGATAAAATTGATGAAATAAAAAGGATATAAGATATTGGACAATATATTGATTCATTCAAACTGAGATGATTGGATGGATGATTGGACTGAATAAAATGTCAAATAAATTTACAAGTTCAATCATATATAAATATCTATAAAAACCTTTTCAAATTATTCTTATTTATTTTTTTCTTATTGATTAAAAAAATTAATTCCATATATCTTTGACTCAAGTTGTTGTACTAATGAATAGTTATTCCACATTGAATTATTATTCTATTAAAATATAATATTTATTACTAATTATATAAAACATCATGAATGATGTTTGGACATCATGATATTATCATAAGTATGTTTATGTATGATTAGATGGTAAATAGTGGAAATATATTTCTCATCCATTCTAATGTGCTAATGTTAATTGTGTGAAGGGTTATTCCATATATAACGGATATACATTACTAAATATCATGTTGATAATTATTTTGGACACATCATAAATTGTTTCCGTTAGATAATAGATGAATATTGATTACAATACAAATGTCTATATTCAACACTGTTAGATAGATGATTTCATATGATCATGATGGGGTTTCCATTAAAATTCATCAAATAGTGAAAACCTGTGAATACCTTTGAATGTTGAGGTTAACAAAAAAGGTTATTAGAAATAATAATAATTTTTGAAGATGATAACTGAATGAATTTATTAGAGAAATGTTTCTAAATCAGTCACACTCGTTATTATTTAATGATGTGATATATTATTTATATTCATAAAATACATATAATTTTTCAAAGAAAATAGATTGAATATCTGATGTTAATTTTTTAGGAAGAATAATGTATTCAATGTTTTTGAATAGACGATATAGAGATAATCCATCAATGTGTACTATACGAGAAATGTAATTTGAAATAATGTACAAAATACAATAAAAAAGAATTAACATAACATTTGAAATAGTAAAAAATTTAGTTTGGTTGATGGAGCTGAACATATCACTGATTTTTCATTAGAAAGACGAAAATGGAAAAACCAAATGGAAGCAATATGATAAAAGATAAACTATAATAATTTATAATGAATAGTCCATCAAATAATGATCAAATATATTAATCATTTAATTATTATTCTTATTATGGTAGAACAGTCACCAAATTTATTACTGATGGTAGGGTTTATTTGAAGAAGAATCAATAAAATAATTTCATATAATTATGATTTTTTAAAAGAAATATTTTTAAAGGTGTGGATATATAATTATAATGAACATAGATGATCAAAAAAATTTATATGATGATTTATATGTTTAGACAAATTAGGTTTCAATCGGACTAGGGAAGTCATTATTACCATGTAACTAGAAAATTATTTTGTGAACATCAAAACATATTAATTAATTTAATCAATATTTTTTCCCTTAAATGTATTAACCATATTAATTAAAATATAATCATTCAATACAAGGATTCATTATGTACAAAGTAGCAGATTAATTCCATGATTTATGTAATGTTATAACTGATAATTATTAGTTCTTATCAAAGAGTTTGTTTTTATTTGGTCAAAAAATGAATTAATCGAGTTGGATATTAAAATTTTGTTGTGGGAAAATAGTATATGATTTCACACACATCCATATGATTAAACACAATCATTACCTATATAGAGGGGTACTATGAACTAGGAATATTTTATTGATTAAAAATTATGGTTTTTTGTGTTCATATTATTTAATAATAGATTTTCCTTATAGATGTGCTGACCAAACTTCTTGAGAAAAAATATCATTTAGGTTTAATCATTTGATAATGATGTTCTAGATGGAACATTCCATATTAAAAGGAGTTGGAAAAAAATAGGAATCATTAAAGATCTAGAAAAATAAGAAATTGTTCTATGAGAAAAAAATGAACTAGAAGAATAATAATAATATAAACTTGTAGAATTTGAAAAATAAATATATGGATATGAAGGTAGTTGAATATTAGTATAAGAAGAGCCAATGGAAAAATAGTATTCCAGATAGAATTTTATAAGAATAAAAGAATATTTGTATGTTTTTTCTATACAGATAATGGGTAACTTGTTTAATTCATTGAATGTAATAGGCAATGTTTGAAGAACATAGTCACGTGTTACATCGACCAGAAGTCACATAAGTGAAATGGATGGTATTTCAATGTGTTTATCTAATATGATTGTGACTATTTACACAGGATATATTAGAATCCCATAAAGATACAATATATTTAATTAGAAGCACCAATCCATTTATTTTTTATTATTTTATTATATTTCATCAGAATGATTTAGAGAAAACACTTTTTAAAAGGATTAATTTTTTTCCAAACAAAATAAATAATGAATATCATTATATTGATGATTCTTATTATAGTTCATAACCATATATAGAACAGATTGGCTACTATTATTGAGTAGTTAACCTTATAATAATATAATGTGACATCATTTTCTTGGATTATGGATATTATTATATTATATACGATAGAATATTATAATAGAGACACTATATATTATAATAATTATTGAGATAATAAGATATAATTATTTTAAATGTTCCCAACACAGATTCACTCCCTCTATATATTTAGCATTTCATCATGCAGTCTTAACAACTATTGGACCTGTTGACATATAATGGAAATAAGAGATTACTGAGTGTACATAGTAAATCAAGGATGCATGGGAACAATATAGGTCAGAACTGTACTAAGGGAAAAGATATCATGTACTATACTCACACTATGTTAGGTGTCCATATTTTCTCAATCTTATAAAGATGACAACCTGTAGATATCCAAACTAATGTTGTAAGGGTAAAAATAACATTTTATGTATGAATTGTTTTGGGAAAACACGGACTACCCATAAACTCATTCAAACATTGGATTTAAACCACTAATGAAACAAACTATCCAATAAGAATAATCATTAATATGTTTTTTATCAAATGTATTAAATCACATACAACTCCCTTTTGACTTACAAAAATTATTAGACACCATAATCCACTAGAAACATTCTCTGTATATGAATTATTATGAAAAATACTCACCACTATATTTTTATATGGAGTATCTATGAAGTAGCATGCCATTATGACTACCATAGTGATCATTTTGAAAAAAAAGGTTTCACCTTTCACTAAACATGGTTGTAGAAATATTTACAGAAGAAATCACTATGTAAAGCTACCCAATATATTCTGAATGGATCAGAAGTACTAATGAAACATTAGTAAATCAACATAATGTTTTAGATGAGACCATGTGAAATTAATGAGTTCAATAAAATTTCATCTGATGGATTAATATTCTTAAATCAATGTATATTTTCACCCTTATTACTTAATATGCATCTATAGTACACACAACAATATCATAAAATGTCCCAAACATTTGTATATTCGATATACCACAATTCAACAAATATAGAGTCCAATAAATAGTAAAATAATGAATAAATACATTCAATTGTTAAATAGATTAATATCCACTTTTGATTAATTTTAATCTATCTTTATCCCACATCAATGTGATATCATTTTAATGATTTATTTTAGTGGAAGTAAAACTATTTCACTGAGTTACATGTCACCCAAATAGATAAATTGTTTAAATGAATCTACTAAATGGTGTATATAATGTAAAATAGATCTCCCATCCACCTGATATATTTGTATAGGAAATGGTAATCTATCTTTCTTAACCTCATTAAAAAATTATTTTCAATGATTTTTTAATAGTAGCCACTAATATACTTTATAAATATATAACTTCGCTTGAATCATCGGTAAAATAATTTTCCCAACATATCCTAGATACTCATTCTCACGATTATACATAATTCATTAAAAATATCACCCCCCCAAAAGAATAATTCTTGAAAAATTTATTACAAGATCAAATCCTACTAGTGAAGACTTTTTTAATGATTTAGAACAAAATTACTCAGTTGAATTGATTTCAATGACATGATGATGAATAAAAATATAAACAAATCCTAGTTGAATACTTCTTAATGGATCTCCCATATTAAAAATGCAATAAATATATTTATTAATTTTTTCCCTCCGATATACTTTTATTTACACTAATCTCATTTTGGTCACACTAATACATCTACTACATGATTTAATCTTAAACATTTCGAGATCATAAATGTTTTTACATGTTATTAATATATTTCTTCTGATCATTATTATACAGATCTTAATTTCATTAACAAATTAACAGATATATGTAATGGGACAATAGTCCTATATTTTTGGACCATGATGGAAATGTAATTTTTTTCAATAATTGAATCACACTATAAGGATAATTGTTGTGTAAAATAAAATCCATTTCTATTCATTGTTCTAATAGAGTATACCAAAAACACAATTTTTTCATTCACTACACCCATTTTGAAAACAAAGTAAGATTATATAATAGAGAGTTCGACTACATGATGAATCATTGATATAATTCTAATTTTAATTACTACAAATCAAAACACATATCACATTAACATATATTTCATTTAAAATCACACCGAAAATTTGTATCCACACACCCTATCAATGGTTCAAAGTGGCTAAAACCATTGTAAATATATTGAATTGATTTGAGATGTCTCATGATATATTTTATAGGTTCCAAAGGTTCATTAAATGTCTTTACTATATTGAATATATTAAATACCCAATTAAATTTAATTTACATATATTTTTTATACAATTAAAATCATTATGATTCCAATTTTTGATGAAAAAATAACTATTCCTAGTTATCTCAACACTTATTATATTATAGGTTCCCTTCCCTTTGAAATTTAAATATGTCCAACCAGACGATCTAAAAAAACATTAATTTTTTAATTAAAAAATACTAAATGACCTTATAGTTGTACGCTTTATTGGAAAAACATAAACTCCAATGGTTTTAGTCAAATTAATTAATCATTCCATTAATCATCATTGTAACACCGAGATAAATCAGTTATTTATTTTTGTAAAAATCGTGCTTTAAATATATGATCCGTTGAATGAAGGGTCTGAAGAGAATCATAACATCAAAATATAAGTAATTTATGATGGATCAGCATACTTTTGCAATGTCTAATAATAATAGTTATTTGAGTTACATCACACAGAAAATCTTTTGTCCACAATAGAATCATATTAACATCTTCAATTACGTAGTTTTAGTTTTTTGGAAAAGCGAATAAAATTAATATTACATTTCATGTACCTATTATAAATTATTTTCCAATATATATAATTATTAGAAGATATATGATATCATTATCAGATAATTAATAGTGAAAAAATTGTATTCCATTGAAAATAGAATAATAATTAGTTATAAGGGGATTGATATTGTTGAATTGACAAGGATGAAATTCCAGAGTGACTTTAGATAACCAATTTTCAAATTATTTATTATATTGATTATAGGTATTCCTTATCTACACTATATTATAATATATTAACATATATCTCTAATTAATGAATTTCCAAAAATAATATATAGCAATATCACACTACATTATATAAGGTCGAAAATTTGAATAAATCTCATGATCAGTAATATAAAATAATATTTAATACCAAACTAATGCTTATTAATTAAGAGAATTATCTCTATATTAATGGAATTTAATTGACATTATAACCTAATAAAATATGGATTTACCGAACCCTGAACATCATGAATAATCCCACATCCATACATACACCTATATTCATCATATTTATCATTATTAATAATAATGGTTGATTTTGGATACCTATATGAAATTATGTGTACATGTAGATCTATTTCGTTATAGGTTTGTTTCATTATTAAATTCCTAAAGACATGGAATGTATCTATATAAATATTTATCAATGTATTTGGAAATAAAATAAATGAGATAAATATGTGTCACCATCATGCGGCCACTTTGAATATATGAACATTTATTGGGAGAGTTATCACATCTCAGTATTAATTTCGTGTATGAATTGTATGTTTCTCTTTATATTCTATTCAATTATAATATTATCCATTTTTGAAGATATTTTATGAATTTTATTGAGTTTTATCACAACTATATTACAATTCATTATTCGGTACACTAGTTCACGATAATAATAATTTAGATGGTGCGCCTTGAATTACATAACTATGGTAAAAATTATGGACAATCTAGAATAGCCTAACTACTCCTGTTGATGGGATTCACGACTTGAATAAATTTTTATACCATATTCCAATCAGGATATAATTTAAAAAAATTATCCCAGTTTTCCCTTTATTTAATTTATGGATATTATATCCTATATTTTTCTAGTCTCTGCCCTTATACTGTCTCTCTCATGTAGACTCCCTGGTGGCCATTTTAATAGTGTTATTTTGTGGGATTTCACAATATAAAATCATGGATAACCATGGTCTATTTTTTATATACTATTGATGATTCCTACTCATTTTACAGGTATTCACTTTGAGTAATATCTTAAGAAAACCATGGTTCTTTTAATCATTCTTTATTTATTAGGGTTTTATGGTTTTGTTTTTCTTCATTCATTTTATAATTATTTTAAATTAATATCTAGATTTTTTTAATATGATGGATTATTCTATATCATTTTTTGTTTTTAGTCGTACAAGATTGATTTTCATATGACCTGTTATTGATTATGAATATTTAAATAGGTGATTATATTTTTTTATTGGCATGGTTTTGAATCCATTAAATTAATTTTTAATGTCATATACTAATGATTCAATCATTTATTTTCATGTAATTATTATTCTAATAATTAATGATAGTTTTTATTGTATTCTTAAATATGTTTTATTATTGATGAAATTATATTTAATATGTCTTTTAATTGAGAAATTGTGCCTCCTTATGTGGGAAACACCCACAGGAGAATGTGTATTAAGTTAGAGATTTAGTACAACGACAACTATGAATGGTTAGTCTCTCTATTATGGGATATGTAAGAAAACTCATAAGAAGACTGTTGGTATAATTCAGAGACACATTTTGGTGATCTCACATACCTTGAAATGAGTACTAGTGATGTAACTGTGTAACAATTTCATTTATTGTTATAATGTGTGAGGATCCTAGTAATGCATTACCTGATATACCATTCGACTACCTACCATAATGTCAGATTTTTTCTCTTCCAAAATAGTGATTTATTAATGACTTTAAATTTATATGATACATAATATTTCTTTATATTGTTATATATAAAAAAATTAATGATATAATTCATCCTTTTTTATACTTATTTATTGAAAATAATTAGATCATTGAGAAAATTGTATTCCTAGAAAAAATAGTGGATATCTATTGGGAATTTTTTCTTGTAATCTAAATATACCAAATAGATGTATGCTGATTTTTATATTTCTTGTACTAGTGAAGAAATGTCCTCAAAATTATGTGGTGGATATTTATTGTAGTCATGTATATGTTATTGTGATGTCCTGATGGGATTAAGACCCATATTCCATAATGATATGTGATTTAATATATTTAATTATTTTGGGTATTCCCTTGGAAAAAAAGATGTATATTCATGATGAAACTCATATATTACGTTTTATAGTATCTATATTATACATTCCATTTTTTTTATTTTTTTTCATTTTATATCTAATTGATTATATACGTTTGAATGCTATTTTAACAAATATTGTAAAATAAATTTTTTTTAAAAATTTTATTTTGGCAAATAATTCCAAAATGTAGTTCATTGACATTCAATAGCTTGTCAAATCCCTATAAGAATTGAATATACCCTTTGTGAATTCCCATGGGTAGAATTATACTTATATTCCTCAATAAAAAATGAATTATAAAATTGAAATTCATTTTAAAATTTATTTTTTTTCTCATATCATATCCTCTTGTTCCCTAACGTATATCATATGATCATCATGTTTATTAGTCTGAGCCAATATAGGTATTGATTATTTAGGTATCTCTCACGTAACCTATTTTATAGACTACACAAACTAAAATATAATATTACAACAATTTGAATACATATATAATTCCCATTTATATAAAAATTATCATTTATTCAATGAGATCAACTGCCACATCTATAATGAATTGGACATTTAACAAGACACATTCATAATCCAAAAAATTTCAATCATTGGTGTTATTTGAAAAAATGACATCCTGAAGTCAATTTCCTATTTTATGAAAACATTATCCCACATTGATGTAATGTTTATACATACTCTCAAGATTAAACCTCTCATTAAATTCTATTAGATATTACGATAGAATTATTAAATCATTAATTTTATAAATATAAATTTGATTATAAAGACATAATATTGGGTATTATTCTGACCATTAAATAATTATGTACATTTTTTGAAAATATATGCAAATAAATTTAGATATTCCAACAAAACATCTTTTGATATACAATAATAAAAACTCGTGACTCCAATAAAATTATGAACACATAATATAAATTGAATATTTTTCAATAAATTCTATGAATATTTTCTTATAAAACCAGATTATCTTGAGTTTCATTTCAAATAAATCCAATATTTTTTGATATATACCCTCCATATAGAGTTATATATATCTTTTTTGGGTCTAAGGGTAAACATATACTCACCTCTTTTTCATTATTATCATTCGTCCAAATCCTCTTCTTATTGGGTAAACACCCTCATTAATCAACATTCTACTTCTTCCATGTTTGTTCATAGAATTACCACTTAATAGTTTTTTCATTAAATATTAGATACAAGATATATTCCAGGACAATGATGGATTTTATGATATAATTACATAAAATAGAGAGAATTGACTCCCAACTATCTAGTACTGATTTGAATAAATAAAATCTTGTAATGTTACTTTAAGTTAATCGAGCACGCAAAATGTCGTGTTACATTTAGAGCCCCAATATGAGAAATCACTCTAATATATTTGGTCATTTAGAAATAAAGGTGATTTTTTATAATTTTTAGTAGTTTATGGGTTATATTTTTGAAAATAATCATGGAAATGATTTGAAAGTGTGATTTCCTTTACCAAAAATATGTAGACAAGAATCGGTGTATTGAGAGGTCATAGAGAGATTTAAGTTCTGCATGAATGACTCAAGAAAACAATATATTCAAATTGTACTACGGTTTAGACTGTATATGTTATATAGCAAGACACTGTGTGTCTAATCCGGAGGTAGTTAAATATATTCTCACATGTTCTTTTATGAGGATAGGATGAACCAACCATTAGGTTATGATTTATTTATTATATAAAATATGTATAAAATGGATATTTATACCTCAAATCCTCTCATATAAGATAAAAAATTCCAAATTTCAGTTCATTTTTATGTGGAGGAGATCTATATTTACAATAATTCTCCTAAATGGATAGCCCCCAATTCATTGGAATTTTCAAATCCATTTTTCATATTTGAATTATTTTGGTCAGAAACAGACTCTCCACTATTTTACATTGATATCATTAATATGAAACATATATTTGTATATTTATGTGGGGTATAACCTATTTTCATGTATTTTTTTATAGTTTTCAAGATATATCAATTTAAATGAACCAATGCATAATAAAATATGTGTTGATTCTCTTAAGGTATATTTTTGTAGTATTTTTAATATAACACATTTTCCTTTATTATTTCATTGTAATTTTTGCTTTTGTCAATCATATTCCATCATTGTTTAACTATTTTTTAGTTAAGATGTTTTAGTTTAAATTTCTACTTTGATAAATAAGTAGTTTTTCATGTCATTGTCCATAGGGATAGATAAAAAGATGTGTGTTTCTTCATGGGGGGAAATGAAAATAAAATCCGTCATTTGAATTAAATTCCATAGTATATTTAAAAAAAAAAGAGGATTCATGGTTTGAATCAACGTTTTTAAAATAGAATTTCTCGACCATCGATACATATTAATGGCTTGATAATTAAATTGGAATGGACCTAGTGAATTGGAGTGTGTGACATTTTTTGTTGTCATTTTTAGTGGCTTTGTATTTAAAATCTATGTTTGCAGATCTAAAAAATAGAAATCTAAATTGAACTAGTAAAATGACTCTTGATAATGTATAATTTTTCTATTGATATAGAAACATGATGAAATTATTATGAAATCATGGCCATGATTTTTATGTTGTATTGGCTATTAATAATGGTCATTAGAAAGACTATTTTTAATGTAAATTGGTTAATAAGAAAAACATATTTATTATAAATAATATTTACAATAAATGATTATATTGTATTTAATTGATTTAATGTAAAATTAGTAAAGTGATAAATGGAAATAATGAATTTTTTGTTTGTTGAGATGAGTTACCTTATTCCAAATGGAATATTTTAGTTTTTAATGTACATTTAATAAACCATACTCTATATGATACATGATGTATTGGAGATTAGGGATTAGTATTTCGTTTTTATTTGAAAATTACAAATTAAAGGAGGCCAACAGGAAAATGTATACCATATTTAATAACCAATTATTTGGAATATCCTAATGACTGATATGATTCTATAATAATGTTATGGTGATTATCAAAATTTTCAGTTTTTACTGATTATGTGGAATGATTGGTTGAGGGCCTAAATTCTATTATAATTATTCAGTAACCTTCTTGACACTCTAATATGACATATAACTATTTAATTCCATGATGAGAACCTGGATTCCAACTAATACATCATGATACTAGAAAATTAAATGATGACATCATAGATTCCATATGGATACATTTTGTTGGAATGATAATTGAGATATACTCAAAGACACCCAGAAACATGATTAAGACAGTACCATCATTAATTATGATGAATTTAGTGACTTTTATTTATTTATATGTACTCTAGTTCCATGGATAACCTATTGAAGCATTTATTTTTATTTCCAGAAATATAAATTATATAATATTGTAATTTTTTAATTTAATTTAAATTAATTGTTAATGGAACATCTTTGTGAACTAATTATTATCATGGTTCTTTTTGGGAACACAGATGTTGTTGGACTTAATTAATATAATAAAACCATACATTTGTTTTCATATAACTTTTCTAATCGAGTAAAAACTGTAATTTGTTGCATGTTCATTTCCAGTTATGGGCCTTATAATGATAAATATTGTTCTTTGGTCGAGGCTCAAGTTGGATTTTGGGGTCAAAATGATTCTTAACTAGTTGGGGATATTATTTTACACACTATTTATTTTCTTCCATTTAGTACTTAATATATATGGACCTTTCTAGGGGATCTATTTTTCCAGGTATGAAGTAATACATTATTTTTAAAAATAATTTCTTATTTATTATCATCAATTATCATTTTTTATTTTTATTCAAATATTCATATAATTTTATTATATTATAATTTTAATTATCACAAATCTTATAATGTCATAGTATCTTAATTTAACTTCATAGACCCTCACCCTTATTTAGTAGGAACTCCTGTTCAAAAAGGTATTCCTAAGGTCTTGTGGAAATACAATTCAATTATATTTTATATTGAACTGGGTTGATGATGTTGTGAATATTTATAAGATCTCATTCATTTAAAATTATAAAACAATATGATATTTTTTAGTATGTGATTTAAGTTTTTAGTATATTTCACATAGATAAATCATTAGAGTATGTGACACCACTAAGAGAGTAAAAAAAAGTTATTATGGTTGGAAATTTTCTTATTCAATTTAAATTTTATAGTTGAGTGATTTCCAACTTGAGCAGTTCACATTTTATTAATTATATTGATATTTGAAATTTTATCTCTTGAATTGATATTGAAAATTTGGATATTTGTTAATGAACAAGTATATCCATTTATTATTGTTCACAAATATATTACATGTGGTTGATAGTAAGCTATCATTTAAATGTTCAATTTCATTATTAAATATTTATGGATTTTTTAACTAGTGATTAATATATTCATATGTTTTAAATAAATTAGAGGTTTTGGTATTTAATTCAGACTATCCAATTTATCATTTTTATATATAAATGTGTTTTTTTGATGTTCTACTCATCTAACACATTTGGTAACATGTAGTTAATCAATTGGTTTAAATGGGTTGAAAAAAGATGGTTTGGTAAAATAATATGTTTCCCATCATAAAATTAAAATGTATTTTACCGACCTAAAAATAAATTCATAAATATTATAATGTTTTTCAATTATAAAATAATTTCAAAAGATTTTTTTTGAAATAGTTTATCCTTGGATTAAAAATTATATTTATTATAAATAGTGTAAGATTGGAAATAATAAGTCATTCAAGTATCATGATAATTAATATTCCTTGGATTTATATTTTAACTACGATTATGTGTAGTCGGTCTAGAGAAGATCGAATATTAAGAATCAATGAAGTTTTTCGGTGTTGAAAATAGTTAGATGATAAATAGTGTGTCTTTATATGGAATATGACATATAGGTTAGTATTTTTACCCTTTTATAATGGTTTCATCTGTCCCATGTGTGTATTTGGAACATATAGAAATTAATGTACCTTTTTCTCAATGACTGTTTTTTTGGAATATCAGACATGGGTACATATTTTGACTAATTAATTTGATTCATTAAAGGTCCTATTGAGCCATGTGTATGAAATTTTTTTTAATATATAGTTTAATGGGATACATGTCAGGTGACATTATTTTTTATTTAAATTTTCAATCAGAAAATTCTTATATTTTCTATAGCATGGATTTTGACAGCATCATAACATTTTAATTATTGTTAAATTTCTGTTAACAGTTTATGGGATGATAGTGTGTAGGTAAATTACTTTGGTTTTGTAATGATTCAAGAGGGTATGGATAGTCTTGTAGTTAGTATTTTCTCATCATAAATGATAGAATTGTTAGATAAAAGAATTTAGTATTCCTCTAGATCGATATTAATAATTAATATCGTGACTCTTCCAAATACATGAGTGGGAGCATGATCTATTTTATTTAATTAAATGAACCATGTAGTCTTTATTAAGCTATTAAAAAATGATAACTCGGTAGCATTTGGACCATGTGGTTTGATGATATAGAGGTAGAAGGAATGGGATGTATATTTACATTTATATATCGTTATGAAATCATTTTTCCAATGTGCATACCTATATTTCTATCATTGTTAATAAGGGGATAGTTGAATGCAATATGTATGTCCATTTAGTAATTACAACAGTAAGGTTTATTATTTTAAATATATTTCAAAACATTCAAGGTATTTTGGTGGATATTGAGCGGGTTTTTGATGTATTGTAATGATGCAAATTTGTACACTACTACATGGGAACGATTAATGAGTTCATAGATCCACTCAGTCTGTACACCTCTCATAATGATAGATGGCTAGATGTTGTTGAGCTTTTTTGTGGTAGCATGTAATAGGGATCATTAATGGGTATTCAAGATTACCCTAATGTGGGTGTTGGAATCATTGATGGATTAGATTGTTACTGAAATTACTAAGAGGTTCAATCCCAAAATTGGTTTTAAGGGATTGATCAATTCATCATGTGTGGAATAAAAGAGTTCTATCTGTTATTTAAGATTTATAATCATGAGGTTTTCTCCAGGTGTGTTATAACTAGACCCATAATGTGTGGAGTTACATATAATCCTTCAGAGAGAAAAATCCTCATTATAGTGTAGATACATTATAATGTTGGGGAATTCATTGTCTGTAGCCAAGAACATAAAATTGTTTGTCATTACATTGTCGCTCATGAGAGGTTTATATATCCATGTGCAACATTTTCATTAACTGTTGAATGGAGCATGCACTATTTTGGTTGGGAGATTCTTAGTCCTGAGATGATAATTAAAATCATATATTGGGTAGTGGAATATAAATTTTATTTATATGACTCACGATTAAGTTGGGTCACGATTATGTGGAGGTGATAATGGAGCTATTATAGAAGCACTGTGATATCTGCAATGATCTGATGAGGTATTTCACTTCATGACAATTTTAATTCAATATTGTGAGATTAATTTTTTGGTCTGGAGATATTAACAATTAGCCTCCTGTTCATGGTGGAGTAAAACGGTTCCACCATTTCTTTGGTCAGGGGTGCAAATGTGTGTGAGACATGGCATGATGAAGTTATTTTGAATTTCGGGTGTCCAGTTGAGTAATCTAGATACATTATTGAAATAGAATATTGTGATCATGTTTTAGGGAACATGGAATTTTTTCATGAATGGTTTCCTCATTATCGGGTTATTTTGGTATTCATCTAAAATTAGAACATGTAGTTCTCAAGAAAATTCTATCAAGAAAATTTCAATTTTATATTTTTTGTCAAATATATTTAGTGAGTTGATATGAAAATATGGAAATTATTGTATAGAGATGATGGATATATATCAAGAATTAATCATTAATATCAGAGAAAATAGAAAAATTTCAATAATTATGCATGGAATACTATGATACTCCCATCTATGTTGAATTTTGATAGGGTGGAGGGTACTAATGTTTTACTAGATTTGCTAATTTTTTGTGGATGGTTGGGGAACATATTGGGGGCACCATAGGAGTATTGGTTGAAATTTTTTTCATAATAATTAGTGTGAGAGGCATTACAGAATTATAATTTTGTTATACTAAGATCAATATTATGCTGATGAGAAATAAGGATGTTCGATTGTTCAAATGATGAGACCACCACTGTATTGTCACAGATGGGCTCATATAAATCCTTAATAGTGAATCA
Organism: Viscum album; assembly: GCA_963277665.1. Lineage (NCBI taxonomy): Eukaryota > Viridiplantae > Streptophyta > Magnoliopsida > Santalales > Viscaceae > Viscum > Viscum album. The sequence continues at coordinate 1,570,129,125 of OY728121.1, read as the reverse complement.
TTTTTTGGGATGGTAAAGGGATATTATTTGGTTTTTTACTGTGATGAGTTAGAGGATATATCAAGGATGTGTTTCGCGTGTTTAGGTATTGGGTTGTGGGATGTATACATATGAGAACTATGAATTATTTGGAATGATATATGTTATAGTGGAGGTCTTTTAAGGTAACATTTCAATTTGGTGTTTTCAATATGATATGTGATTCAAAATATTTAAATAATATATTGGATATATTTCTCAATATTTATTTAGAATAATTTTCTATGATTTTAATCACCTCAAGACCACTATTAGAGACATTAAATGGTATTACTAGATATGATGGGAGAAACTTGGGGCCCAATGAAGGACTTGGGACTGATGTATGCACCTATAGTCCCACTATCGAGATAATACTTGCAAACTATCTAGATTGTGTGGGTATCTAGTAGGTACTATATTCTTATTTTTCTCATTGTGTGGTTGGTGATTTGATCACCTTCTAGTTGGTGGGTTCTTCAAATAATATATGGAAATGAGTTATTTACCCCATCATCTACTTCCTTTCTAAAATTAAAATGGAAAAAATTAGATTATTTTACATTACTTGGGGAGAACATTGTTTTCCATTATTATCCTACTTGGTTCTCCAAATGGTTATTGGTATTTTGGATTCAATTTGAACAATTGGAGTTATCTGGGTTGTTCTATTAGTAACCTATATTATTTTCATTAATTTCATCACATCCAAAATTAGATTTGTCTTTTATGTCGGTAATGGTATATTTTTATTGTTTTTATGGGGGTTTTTATGGATGATAATAGATATAAAACATATGGAAGATAGAAGACGTTTGGACACTCATAATTGTTTGATATGTGGAACATTTAATATATCCTATACTCATTCCATATTTTTGAGTGTGTGTATTGTCTATACATGTTGGCACCACCATGCTTTGATACAATAATTTTTTTTAATGTTTCTTTTGTATAGGTAAATATACCATTTATCTTGTCTTCGATCATATAGATGTATAATTTCTTGTGGACTTCTTAGTACGGGAAAATGACCATAAAATATATCAATTTAATTATATTCCTAATTATGAAAAAAATTTATATGTGAAAATTTTATTTTATTCAATTATTCTATAATAGAATTTAACATTAATTTTTATTTGTGTATTGGTTGAAATTAAAATTTTAATATACCTAGTGGAATTGAATTTGATATTTGTTAAATATTGGTATATGTACCAACATTGTATTAAATAGTGTTTTGGGAATTGTACAATGTATGAAATAAAACTAAAGTTGTTAAATTTTACCTCATAATGTATAAGTGAGTTTTTTCCTTATAAAAATAATAAAATAATTATGGAATTGAAATGGATAATTATATAATGTCTTAGGTTTTAAAAAGAGAAACTAGTATGTTTTTGGTTTACTAAAATTGGAAAGTCATAAAGATTAATTTTGAGGATCCGTGTCTAGGATAAATCATTATTTTATATTTAATGGATGATCGACAAAATTAGTAATATGAGTTACGTAAATATTGAATGATGTGGACATTAGGATGAGATCAAAGGTTCCATATAATATTTACTACATAAAAATATTGTATTGAGTTCCAAGAATATGTATGATAAATAATGGGATGCAATACTAAGATTATTATATGTATTTATTGTGATCAATAATGATTCTTGTTGTCCAAGAGCACGTAGAAGAACTTTAATACTCGTGGAATAAATTTATGCGGATTTGTTATAGGATTCCATTAAAATTATATTGGGAGTGTCTAGATAGACCTTGATTATTGATGATGGAGAATATCAAGATTACTAACTGTATTTCATGGGTATTACCAGGAATAGAATACAGATTCCATGTGTTGATTAATGATAATAGATATTCAACATGAGGTATTAGATTCCTTATGACACATCATGATACTAGGTTATTATTATATGACCTGAAAAATTACATATAGTTTTTCATATTTGGAATGTTCATTAAGACATTAGCAAGACATCATATAAATAGATGAAGAAGGAATGGATAATGGTAGTCACCCACATAGTGATAAAAAATGATATTTTCATCCATGATTGTCATAGTAAAATCAAAAAATCGATGGTTTTATATATATTTAAAATTAATTTAAACAATTTAACTGTAATATTTATAATGGTTTGTTTCAATAGTTATTCTATTATAATTTTTAAAAAAACTAGATATTGTAAGATCATTGGAAGTTTCCCATTAGGTCATTATCATACACTTCTCATACTTATAAGGAACATGTGTGTCCGAGAAGATTTGAATATATATCAGATTCCTAGGATCATGGAATGGACCGATAGTATTTCATTTTGTTCTGATTCCTATGATAGAAGTATATGATTGGACCAATATGGAATTGGGAGGAGTAAGGTATACAATGCTAGCATCTGATTATTTTATATAATTTTTTCTACATGTGAAGGATCATCCTTGAGTGATTATGGTTGTTATGTATAATTGTTTTTTTAATTTTTCATAGGATATGTTATTTTATTCATCTTCATTCCATATTTTTAAATATTTCAAGTTTTTATATTAATTTTTTTATTTACTTCCATTTTTCAACTCAAATAATGAAGAAATAATGTCCCAATGGTATCCTCATGGTCCCTCTATATTTTTAAAAAACTTCTTTTGTATAGAGAGGCACACCTAAGTTCATGTGGTGACCGATTATGACTACTACTAATAGTTAATTTGGGTTAGAATGTTTCAGTGTGAAATTAAAATTCCTACATTTAATTTCATTTTAAATAACCTACACATATTAGACAAATTATTTAAATCTACTGGTTTCTAAAACATGTCCAATATGGGTTTCATAATGTTCTGTAGTTTTTTTATGTCATATAATAATTGATAATTTTCCTTCTAATTTAATTATCAATAATCTATATAAATTTTTATCGAGTAATATCTAGTTATGGTTCTGCATCATCTCAGGTTGATTGAGGATAAAGTTACATTAAATTCATTTTCAATAGAAAATCATCTATATATTTCCCAAAAACGATACACTCCATTCCAAAAAACATATGAACCATCATCGTTCCATATTCTACAATGATTGTAATGATTTGGTAACACCCAATAAATATTATAAATTTAATGATGAAACTAAAATAATGATAAATGAGTATGATAATTTTAATTCATGGAATAAAATAATGCTCTAATATGACATGTTGGGAGGTAACATTATGTATGATTTTAGTTAATTCTAGACCACTAGATATTGGATCTCCAATCCACTATAATTTCTACACTTTTTTTAATATACATAGTGTATCTAACTACAATTCCAATAGATAAAATCATCTGTATTAATAATTTCTAGGTTCACCATTAAACACCATAATTAATATTGATGGACATGAATTTTAAAGAATAAAAAAATGAAAGATAAACATATGAAATAAAAAAAATTTAATTAATTTGATTTAAATTTTTATTGTACATCCATTGGAGAACACATAAAATATTTATTTATCTAGAAACAAAACAATTATATTAAGTGGGATTTCAGTCACATGGATCATAGTGTATAATAATATAATTAAATTCCCATTACATATTTTTAAATGGTCGCATCACCAAAATTAATAGGGAAAAAAATATTAATCCAATTAAACTATCCCTTGAATAAAATTTTCTACCATATATTGGTAATTTAATCTTTAAATCAGCTATTGAAAACTGTTAAATGTCTTGATTTATAAAAAAATTGTATGTCACCATTCAACCAGAAACTCATTTCCATGATGATCCATATTAATGAAAAAATCTTTGTAGCAATTAAAATTAATCTTGAACAATATATCTCCGGTTGGAGTCCCTCTTCTTAATCACTCTCATGATGAAATAGACCCAAATTTTATGTTATATTTTTTGATAACCTAAAGAGGATACATAAGTATAACAATAATCCCTTTTTCGTAAATATAAATTGAAGTCATAATAATTATATTCATCTGTAAACTACTTATAAAACATCTCTAATATAATTTATTCCATAACATGGGTCTCTTGAGTGCTACTAAAACAACTGTATTGAATCCCAAGACACAATGATTCACATTACAAACCCATATACACTATCAAATTTAGATAAATGGACCATTTATATGGTGTAAACTCAAAATGAATAAAATCCCAACTTGTATTATTTATCATTCATAGAATTATTTATATAGATTAAAATGTATAATATGTCATATTCTAACACTAATCATGTAATAAAATCTAGTAACATATTTTGGATGAAAATGATGATATAGAAAGTAGATGGTATATAATTTTTACATCCTTGAGGCTATATGATCTAGAGGATCTCGTATGAATTCTATTTAATATCTTGATTATTGTTCTATGTCGAGGTTATCTAATTGTGGATATATAACTGAGTAATTTTTAGTTGTAAACAAATTTCATATGGCTGGAATTGAGCCAAATCTATCATATATTTTTTTTATTTTCATTTAAACATTATATGACACATTAAATCAATCAATATCCCTTGATACAATATGAATATATATATATATATTCCTTCACCAATACATGAATATTTTCTAACATTATATTCTCTCTGTTTCTATTAAATTATTTATACAGTTTACTCATTCCTCAAAAAAAAACGTATATCGAAAATGAAGTGGTTATTACATGACCTAGAGGAAAAGAGGGTTGAACTATATGAAGAGGGGGATTATCATAATTTATTTGAATCTTATTTCTTAAAATAATAATGAATAATAACCTGTTTTTGGATGTGAGTGGGATTTGAATGATTCTTCTTGTATTTTCCTTACGTGAGATTAATTTTTTAATAAAAAATAATTGATTTTAATTATTTTATTTTGGATTTTAGGATAATGATTATATATTGGTTATTGATTCCCAAACATATAAAAAATTTCCTAATCACTGCATCTTAGTGGGAAATAGTTTTAATGGTATTTTTGATATCAAATCATGGTTCTTGAAAAAATGTAAATGAAATATAGGTATAATAGGTCCCACATAAGGACTCTATAACACTTGAGTTATTACATAGCTGTTATGACATTGGATTCTAATTAATATTTATTGTTTTCAATCATATTTATAATTTAAATTCTTCCGGAATACATTAAATTGATAGTCACTACCCTACAACCCCTCACACATCACATAAAGAGTCAATCCCCAATTCATTTTTTATTATTTTCACATTCAAGACTATAAATATTATCAAATAAAATGGAATATAAAAATTATAAAACTTCATTAAAATTACACAAAACCTTCATTCCATAATGTAATCAATTCATAAATCATAATATTATCATAAAAAACCAACGTATTAACTCTACAGAGATTTTGAATTTAATCGTCATTGTTACAGTTATATTTAATGAAATAAAAAATTGGAATTCCTTCATAGGATACATATGAAATAAACAAATTTTATACATCAATTTATCATATGGAAACACAAAATCACCATATATATATATATATTCTCAAACAAGAATTCACATTATTTATTTTAACAAAACTAATTTTTAATCATTAATATTCACTAGGCATATCTGTATTTCTAGTGATTATTTCATTACCCCATGGAATTTATATACCATGATTTTTTCACGAATCCATATAATTGAATGTATATACTCAATGGATAAATACCCATAAATAAAAAGCATAAAATTTTAAACATGATATGATTTGCCTCTATATTTTCGGCTTTTTATGGAAAACCATATTTCAAATGAAAAATGATCATCATGTTTTACAAAAAAAAAATGATGCATGAATTGAAATATCATGTGGGGAGAAATAAATTAACAATAAATAAATCAACTTTTGTTATGGGTTTTGGGTTCATACCCCATCATATGTCCTTCTACGGACATCAATTGTGATGTAATGGTAGAGTCATGTACATTCACTAGGAATTGTATTATGATGGTGAAAATGAATCATTTAAATTAATATAATTAATATGACATTAATATCTATCCTAGAGAGTGATACATAAATGATAAATGTGGTGAATTTATTTACATATCAAATCCTAAATAATAAATAATAATGTATATTATGATGGATATTGAGATTAAAAAATTAAAAATAACCGAAGAGGTGAGGCGAGTGTGGATTTATTATGAAAACTAATGTAAATGAGATAGAACAAGCAATTTTATATTTTTTGAATATAAGTGATTATATATTTACTCTCTACACATTCAATACCAAGAGCTATATAACCTATATAAAACCCCATATTTGAATTATTATGATAAACCCTTAGAATATTAATTTCATACTCTAGTTGAATAATCACAAGACGTAGTATTTATAAAATTGGAGCAAAATATGTAAAGCCTTTTTTATGAATTTATTGAAAAACCTACGATTACAATATATAAAGCCAACACTGAACTGAAACCACCCTTAAATTTACAATACCTTTTTATACCCATTGAATTATCTATTTGATTATGTTAGAAAAACCAATTAATGATCCCTTTATAGGTTGGATATCAATTATAATCCAACAAAAAAGAAAATTAATTTATTATAACACATACCAATTATAGATAAAATATAATCCACATAATAAAACTCGTTCGGAATTCTTGTGTATGATCATGTATATTTATTGTTTCATATAAATGAATCAATGAATCATATGTTTTTTAGAAATTGGTAGTTCATTACAAATATCATTTCTTATTACAAAACATTTGTATCAAAGAGTGAGGCTCACGTGTCAGATATAAAATTTCTATTTTTCATCATACATTAAATAATTAATAAAACAAATTCTATATCCAAAAAAATCATTAAAACATGTTAAAGTATAACATCCATTTAATATTAACTAAAATACCAAAACAACCAATAAATATTATGTCATGGTAATTCAAAAAAATATTTAAATTATCGTCAAATAACACTACGATATTCATTAAATAAATACTACAAATTGAAATAATTTTTATATAATTAATCAATAATCTATTTTAAATAAATTATATTATTTATTTTAGGAACATTAATTAATGAAAATTATAGGTAAACATATCAATGATATTATGAAATATAATTTCTGGAAATTTTCCATTGAATATAATAATTATATATTTATTCTGGACCACATGATTATGGCCTAATAAACATGGTCACTACATTAGAAAATATAAATTTATTAAAAACGTGATGTCTATTTATATTACACCCAACCAAATCCATCATTTCAAAAACATTAATTTAAAAATGTAATCACTATTAGTATATATATCTCATACAATAAATAATAAAAATATCATAAATTATTTATTAGGATTTATAATAATATCAACCTGATAATTTGGAACCATTAATATCCAAATAATATATTTTTGAAAAATAAATCTCCTTCAGAAAATAAAATATGTAGAAATTCTCCTATATTTGAAAAATATATTAAATTTATGTGAATTTAAATGTATAATGTTAAACAAGATAATTATTATCATTTCTTTAATCCTCTGCCATTTCTATGAAATTATACATAGTATTATTTAAAAATCGGTCATATGAAGTATCCTTCTATATATAGTAAAATATATTTTACAATTTTTTTTATATAAGGTGTGTCATTTTTATTCCACGCATAAGATATTTATTATATTATTATGATATATATAATTTTTTAAGTAAAATATTTGTTCCTCACCTTAAACAAAAGGATTTTTCGATTGAATATTTTTTATAATTTCCAATATGTATCGTTTTATTAAAAAATATACAGACCATTTATGATATTCCAAGTCATATTTGCAATGCCAATCATCATTGAAAACAACTCATATACATTTTAATTTATTCTCAGTATAAAGAAATATCATTTCAAAAAAAACATTTTATTACTTATAAAATGATATTCTTATCATCTGAATCAACTGAAAATAACCATGACAGAATAATCCATAATTCATTAAAAATTGATATATAAGAAAAACGAAATAATAATTAAATAATTACAGTGAATTTCAATAATTAATTAATTCATAAAAGTTACATGTATTGTATTTTTTATCTTTTTATTAAATGATTCAGAAAATATATACAAAAAAGATACATTTTTAAAAAGAAAATCATCGAATAATGAATAAATAATAAATAGTAAAAATATTTAAATTTCTGTAAAATAGTAATTACTGAAACAAAAATAAATAGTCTTGTAAAAACAGATAATTCCCCCAATTTTGGAAAATAAAAAACAAAATCAACTTCCCCTTTATTTCATAGGGTCAATTTGATAAATCAAAAGATGAACATAATTAAATACACATAACAAAAATATTCAATGTGAGAATAAATTAGTCTGTAACAACTTTAAAAAATTAGAATTCATTGAGAATATAAACACATAAAAACATAATATATGGAATATTTAATATATATATATATCAATATTAAAATAACCTTTTGAACAATAATTTTAATAAATTAAACTTAAAAACGACACTCAATGTTTATAAAATTATTAAAACTAACATACATAATTATTGAGATAATAGAAAATTAATATGTGAAACTAATCATGAAATATGAATATATAAAATGAATATAACTACTTTAAAATCTATTTCATTAAAATAATTATTGAATTCTGAGGGAAAAAATCAAATATTGTAATTCCTCCCCCAAAATCCTAGATTGTCTCACATATATAAATAATAAACTAAAAAAGACTTATTGAATAGTTCCTCAGTAGATAGTTCTAACATCACCTGTAAAAGACATATATAATTATGGGATAAAATTGATAATAGAACTCAATGATTTACAATAATAATTTAAAATAAAAAATAGTGATGAAAATTACCGGAGAAACAATAAAATCAATAAAAATATTTCACATGGTATATAATAAATTTTAATTAATAAATATCGTATTAGCATTCTGAATATTTATAAAGTAAATCTAATCCCTATTGATTATAATAACCACATTAATTATGAATATAATTTTTTTACTCTAATTGGTTTATAAGAAGTTATTTTTGGATCAAAATATTTCAAAGGGATATGAAAATTAATATTGAATGTAGAATAAAATAAAAAATCAAAAGAATAAAAAATACAAGAAATATTTTAAGAAATATGTTCTAATATACACATAAATAATTATTATTATAATTCATATGCTTTATCAACTCATAAATAGGTCAATCATTCTTATTTTCCATCATAATATAGAAATCATTATTTCAAATATCTCTCTGACATGAATAAAAGATGACGTGTTCTATTCTAAAATATATTATTCCATCATTAAGCCTGTAATTATTATTCTGCACTACCTCTAAATCATCAATTACATTATCAGTTGTGTTTGGAAAAACATCATCAGCTTCTAATTTTCCCCTTCAAGGACATCTATTTCCTTTTAATATAATATCATCTCTAATAAAACAACATTTATTAGGACCCTTTCCATTTTCCTGGCCTCAAACATTCCTCCCCATACATTAGAGGTTGTCGACTAGCTGTGAGGGTCCAATAGTTTATGAGGGGAGACTATAACCTCAAAACCCAAGTAAGACAAAACAGATATTAATTGAAATATCGGAATCATATGAGAAAAATCCATAACATACATAACATCCCAATCCAAAAACAGGGTACAACCATAAACAACAATTAATATGGCATCCCATTCTATAGTGTCATGTGATCACAACCCAAAATAAATTAAATAGAATATTACCCAAAATAGTCTGGACTCCATTTATGGAACCTCACCCAAACATGTCCCATGTCCAAGTCATCTCCCTAGCATAGGACCATTTCCCTTGTCCTGACCAGCAATCATGAAATCTACTCAGGTACCCAATGACAGCCTGAGCAGGGTGTGAGTATAACTTAGTAGGACAACACCTATAGTGTCTATGAAATATCCAGCAAGGCATATAGTGCATGCAAATGATAAATAATGGCATGTAAAGGTAAACATTTCAATAGTCATCCTTATTCAGGTTCCCTTTAGTTAAACCACAAAACAGCCAACGTTACTTTCCAAGACATTTCATTTACCACTTCACCATTTTTCAAGTGTTTAATTGATGAGGAATGATTAATGTTCTCAACATGTGTGAATTTAAACAACTCCTTTCTTATTAGGCACTATATCCATATAATTCCCAATATCCTCCCCTCAAAGCCTTAGTCCGGGTGGAATTAAACAGTTATAGGAATAGAAGTTTGTCCCCTTCCATTACTAGTTCACTTAGGAAAGAAGCTAGAACCATTGTCCAACTCATCCCATGGGCATAGAATTTCATGTCAATACCCCACTCTACCAATCCATGTAGACATGTTTATTTATCATTCACCATAAAACACCATATCACAACAACAAAGGAAAGGCCATTTATAATCATCACAATAATCTGAATAAATGTGAAAATAAAATTATTACATCAATCCATTAACACATTCATCATTCATATTACTCAACCCTTAATCCTCATATACCATTTCTCATGCTTATCTCACTAAGAATGTTCATGTTATAAGATAATTCACTAGAATTTTCCAATTAATACAATTAACCCTTTTTCATGACAACCATACAACCCCTAGGGCCATTACCCCACCTACGTGTTTTACTAAACACTAATTGCACATCCTTCAGACATATTACCATATTCATCATTGGTTCTAGGATATTTCACAACAACCTACACTTACATAGCTTGCTCTAAGTTCGTGGATGTTTTATGCACCCCTAAGGTTGCCCTAATTTAGTCGAGTCATCTTCTTTACATCCCATGGAGATCAAGAAGGGTTCAATTAACCATTTAGACACCACTAATTTAAATCATGTTATGGGAATTAAGAAATCTACAATATAGGGAATGAATAAAAACCCTACATGCACAAATAAACACAAAACCAAAGGGATATAAAATTTAGACCACCGACCATGAATCTGTTGGAAAAGGCACCTACAAACGATTCCTTGGATATCGATTCAAATAGTCCTTGATGCCTCAGCCTTTATGAAATAGTAAAAGGGAGGTTTGAGAGCTTCGTATGGTGAGGGTAATGAAATAGGAACCCTAAACCAAAACAAATGCAAGGGGGGAGATTAGACATACCCAAATCGCCAATTCACATAAAATGGAACTCTAAATGACCAATAATCGAAAGAGATTGTCCATGGGAACTCTTTGTCCCATTGGATCTTTCTAAGGGCTGCAAGGGAGGCGGTTGATGAAAATACCAATTGGGTTATAAATTCATGTAGTGGCATTGTTGAAATTTTTTTAAAGGTTTCTGGGCCGCACAGTACTCTAGCATGATTTTCCAAACTATGTGCTAACCGGGCTAATTCTTCTATCCCAAAGAGCCCCCTCACACGGTTCACCTACACAGTTTTCCCAACCGTGCGTAAATCATGTGTAGGTTGTTGTCCAAAAAGGTTCCCCATTTACAGTTTACCTGGGATTCCCACACGATTACCACCAACTGTGCACAGACCGTGTAACTAGCCCATAAAACTTATTTCCCCCCATTTTCATATCCAAAACCACTGAAACATTCCTGGGCTTCCTCATGGACTATGGAAATCACTTAATTGTCCAAAATAAGGGGTTTAACTAAGATATAAGTAAAAAATACCTTAAAGAGAAATCTGATATCTTACAGCCTCCCCACTTTATAACGGCTCATCCTTGAGCCACTCTCTCAAGCCTCATTGAGATCCCAAATTAAATAAGTAATTTCACTGGGCCCACATTTCTGATTCCCAACCCCATGTTTTATCCTAAACATGTCCATGTTTCCATATAACATGAACTAGGGGCACAACCTTACCCCGCAAAACATTCTCTCTATGATCCAAAATTCGATGTGTGTTCTCCTCAAAGGATGTATCAGCATCAAGCTCGAAATCCTCCTCATTTTTCTCATGAGATTGATTTGGGTGATACATTCAGAGTTGTGAAACATGGAAAACCTCGTGCATCCCACTATATCTCTCGGGAAGATCCAATTAGAAATCAACGGGTCTGATTCTCTCCACAATCTCAAATGGACCCCACATATCTAGGTTCCAACATGCCCTACTTCTGAAAACGACGATGATCCAACCATATAGACACCTGAAGAAACACAATATCACCCACCATGAACTGAGGATATCTATTATGGTGACCTACATATTACTAATGTCTAATTTTATATGTTTCCACATAATTTTGAGTCAAACGAACCTTCTCCAACGTCTCCTGAACCAGACATGGCCCAAACAACTAATACTCTATTTCATCTAACCAACACAAATGTGATCTACAAGGTCATCCATAAAGTTCCTATAAAAGGTTCCATATGAAATATATCATGAAAATTATTATTATATTAAATCTCAACATGTGATAGGTTCTTATTTCCCAGACCACAAAAATCCAAAACACATGATCTCAACATGTATTCTAATACCTGAATTGTACGCTCCGACTTCCCAAAGGTCTGTGGGTGGTAGGACGTACATTGAACTACATTGCTACAATGTGCCTTCTATATTCCCTTCCAGAAGAGAGAGGTGAAACATTGATCATGATATAAAACTATGGTTCTCTACACGCCATGCAACTGTAGTATTTATCAAACATACAACTCCTCCAACTAGTTGACTGTATAGGTCTTCTGAATCAGCAAGAAATGGGATTCTTTGGTTAGCCAATCTACCCCCTCCCAAATGGAATCATTCTTCCATGGTGTCCTCATAAGACCTACTAAAATGTCCCTTATGGCATCATTCCATTTCCACAATGGAATAGGCAATGACTGCAACAACCCACCTAGGTGATGATATTCAGCCTTCACCTATTGACAGGTCAACCATCATTCCACAAAACACGCAACTTAATTCTTAATTCCATGTCACCAAAACATCCTATATCAATTACAGTACATATTAGTCAAACCCGGATGCACTTCCCACTTTGACGCGTAGAACATGTGCATTAACTATTCCCGTAAATCTCCTGACACCACAACATGACCATGAAAATAAGCAACTCCATCATTTCCAATGGTCCAACCGGAAGGTGTCTCCCCAAATATAACACATTACATCATATCCAGATAGTCCAGATCTAACAACTTACTCTCTTTTACTCTACTCAAAATCATGGACTCAACTGCTATAGATACAAGGGTCATTTTCACGTGCTCCTCATGTACCACCAAATGCATCTTTGAAAACAAGGCCATCATCACCCACTCTGTATTGGATTCCGGAACTACATGATTTTGAGTCTTCTTACTCAGAGCATCAGAAACAATATTACCTTTTCTCATTGTGTAAAAAAATTAAAAATTAATAGACAACATGTAATCAACACACAATCCCTATCGAAGATTCAAATCCCCTTGATAGAAGATGTATTTGAGAATTTTATGGTCGGTAAACACCGTAAAGGGTTCTCCCAAAAAGTATTTCATCCAAAACATTAAATAATAAACCAAATTAGATAGCTTCAGGTCACTAATAGGACAATTCCATTCATGGGTCCCCAATTGTCTCGATATATAAGCCACAACCCCATCATCGAGCATCAGCCCTGCCCTATGTCTAACTCAAGATCTATCATAGAAGAAGGTGTACCTCTTATCAATACTAGGTAAGATCAATATTGGGGCGGTGGTCAACAACTTCATCATCTTTTAATAATCAATCCTACAATCCTAGGTAAAAAAAATAAACCCCCACTTGTTTAGGCCTGTGAGCAGCACTTCCGAATGATGGAAATCTATAATGAACATTCGGTAATAACTGGACAATCTCAAATAAACTCTGATTATCAATGATGTCATTTGGCTTCCCCCAAGACACCATATCCTTCACGAACATGCCTTAATCAGATATGATATGTCCCAAAAATTGTTTCTCTTCAATCTCAAACAAACATTTTGTTATCTTAGTGTAAAAACTATGCTCCTTTAGTGTACTCAAGATGTTGTCAAGATTTTTGACATGATATTCATGAGTTCTGGTTTACCCCAAGATGTCATCAACAAAAACTACTACAATTAATCTAGAAACTAGTGAAATATCAAGTTCATAAAGGCCATGAACATAGCTGGTGCATTGGACAAACCAAATGGAATCACCAAGAATTCAAACAACCCTTAACTACATAAAAATGTAGTTAGGGGTATGTCATAAGGTATCACCCTCAAGTGATGGTATCTCGATCTAAAATTAATCTTAAAAAATGATCAGGCATATCGTTGTTGATCAAAAATTGAATCAATTCATGTAGGAGGGTATCAGTTCTAAACTATCATCTGGTTCAACATCCTATAATTGACACATATCCTGAATGATCGTCCATCCCTCTTAGAAAACATCATAAGAGATTCCAATGGTGATGTACAAGGGAGTATAAACCCTTTACGCACCAATTCCACTAACTGATCCTTCAATTTTTGGAGATCTACAGGAACCATTATTTAAGGTGGAATGAAAAATAGCTATGCTCCAGGCAACAATTCAATCATAAAATCAATATACCTCTTAGTTGGTAATCCCAAGATGTTTTCATGAACCGTCCCCTAGGGCCCATGTCAGGACTATACGAAACCCACCTTCCATAGGCCAGTGGTTGCCGACCAGCATCAAAATGGTGTATCCCTAAAATGGGAAGTCATTGCCTTTAAGCCTATACAAATACACAGTCCAAGAACTCAACAAGATGTAACCACGAAGTAAAACTGCAGTAGTAAATGTTTGTACAGAATGTAAATAGGCTGGAATACAAGCCCAACTGAAAGATACAATGCAACGGAAAGTATAGAATATCTCTAGATATTGTCCTCTAGGGATCCAACATGAAGGGTAGGTACATATAAATTACACATCTATCCACCTCAACCATCAATGATGTCCTATATCATGTCGTAGTACCCTAAGTCTCATTCTAGTGTTCTTGTAGTCTACATACGACACAACAAGGTGTAGGAGAATCCCGTTAAAGGGTGAGTATACCAATACCCAGTAGAGACCCCGAGACCCCTGAGGGTCTCTCAGATTTCCAAAAATGAATCACACAAGAATAATCTCAATAGAAAAGCAAAAAACAATAGACATAGCTCAAACTAGGTATAGATTAGTACAATAGTATAAATGATTAGTCAGAAGGCCTGATCGACTTACTCTGTCAAGGGGAACTATTGTTGACCCACACCGTATCGATAAGTACTAACCCCCACAAGACCCACACATAATCGATAGGTGATGATTCCCACAGAATCATTGTGTGCTGATTCACACAGAATCACTCGGTGGAGATTCACACAGAATAACTATGTGTGGATGCACACAGAATTGATAGTTTTTGATTCACACTGACTAGTTGGGTACAGATTCACACAGAATCACTGAGTGCTGATTCACATTGAATCGCTCAGTTCTGATTCACACAAAATCTCTGGGAACTAATTCACAAATAATCACTTCGTTCCGATTCACACAGAATCATTGGGTTCTGATTTACATAGAATCGATGACAGTTGATTCACACAGAATCTATTGGTGAAAATTCACATAGAATTGATGGAGACTAATTCATAATGAATTGCTCGGTGCAGGTTCAGACAAAAATTCTACATGCCGATTCACACAAAATCGTTGGCTGCTGATTCACACAGAATAGCTTGGTGATAATTCACACAGAATCTCTTGGGGTTGATTTATATTGTATTAATCTTCATTCTTCACGTCTCATCCAAACACATGAATTCAGATCATAGTACGGTTTTTCTAGGTAGAAACTGCTCCTCAAGCCATCGGTCATATTTCATTCGACATGAAGTCTCACGCAGATGTTACCCAATGACCCATCACGTCAAAAGGGTTCTAATGCAATAGATTTCGCATCAACCGAATGCTCGGTCTGTATGTTATTGGCATTTTAGTGTCAAGGGCCTGGTTAGATTCATAGTCGACTAACCCATCAATACTAAAACAGTATCCAAAACTCTAGTGGAGAATCTAAAAAAGACTATCTCACTCCATGGATCCCAACATCACAAAAGGATCATCAAACATGCGTCCGGTTTTCAAGATAATGCATTCCAAGTGTTTCAAGGCCCGAGAGGGGTTCGGGTCTAACCCCACCATGTTGGGCTCGGTCCGTTGGGATATGGACCTGTCTGGCCCACCCCGGCTTGGCTGGGCCTTGGAGGCCTAGCCTGTCGGATAGAGCGACCCATGTGGGGGTCATATAGTCTTCCTCCCAAATGGATAAATGAGTTGTTCGACTCGTTAAATGGCGGTGCCAGGTGGCACCACCTCATCCGCAGTGGAACCCACTGGGAGCGGGTCCCCTGACATCGTCGTGGAATTGAGTCGCGACCTCTCTAACTAGGGCACGTGACAGTGTGCCACCTTCTGCCTCTGTGGCCAGTTGGTGCCAGTCGCCTGTCTGCCGATAAAGTGTCGAGCAGTGCTGCCCTCATCCGCATCTTGTGAGCGCTAGTCACCGCCTACTCCGCTAGTGCCGGTCGCTGGTGTCGTGCATCCCAAAATTTAGTGGTCCCCCCTGGGGAGCTTTGGTGGTCTATTATTCCTTCCGGATTCACTTACGGGTCTCCCTAGATGCCATCTTCATTTCATCCTCCAGGTTACTACATTACATCACGTTAGAAACATTTCCCTCAAATAACGCAACATGAAAAAGAAGTAGAGGGTCCGACATTGTTCATTTGGCCTCAACATCCATGTTATAAATATAACAAGCTAAATATTTTTCAATTAATTATTGATAATCTTTAATATATAATCCCCTACCTCGATGATCATTGGTGAGTGTGGAAGATCACAGTGCATCCACGTTCGAGGGTATAGTACACAGAGGAGTTGGTATGCGAGCATTGACATTCGTCATCCGTCGACCTCCAGAGAGATTCTGCAAAAGTGATCATCAAATACACCATTATTTGTCAGTGGTTGGTGTTACATTACATTTCCATAGGTTCCACAAATTCGTCTAAAAAATTCACACCCCAAATTCCATTAAATTGACTGGATATTCGATCGTGAAACATGACATTAATGAGGTTCATTTATGCACCACATTTAATGTTGCATCATTGAGTTTACAATTGGAATCGTCAATCTATTAAATGTCTTGGAATGAAATTGTTTCCACCACCACCACTCAAATGTTACAAAAAAGAAACAAAATATCTTTGTTATGTTCTTTTATTAATATTTTAAAAGTTAATTATTTCTCTTTTCCTCCGATCCTCCTCCAATAGATGTGAATTTTCCCTTAAGTAAATCGTAGCCATGTGGATTCAACGGTGACCTCAAATGATTAATCTGAGCACCAATTTAGAATATAAAAAACGTCAGCTATAATTTTACTAAAAATAAATTATGAAATGAAAAAAAATACCATTTTTTAAAACTGGTTCACGAAATCATGAGCCGTCAATTTTCATAGAATCGTATTAATCCCAAATAATTTTTTAAAAAAATACATCGAATTTACGTTTCATTACATTTTAGCAACATATTAATTTTTTCCCAAAAATTTGAAACTAAACTAGGCGAACAGTATGGGGTAATGAGCAAGTATCTGGTCCTCTAACTCAAATGTTATCTTTTAGAAATTCCTATGCTACTAACGAACTTGCGCTGTAGGTATCAACTTCCATGACGGACCCACTCATGTTGATCCCCTATCTCCGTTGGAAACTCCAAAAATATCATCCCATCGTCAATGTCCATCTCACCCCATTCGACAATGTGTATTGTATCATGCACATACCACCTTAGTTGCGACACGATGAATACATTATGCACCTAGAGAATATGTGGGAAAGATCTAAATGGAACGCCACCTCTCCTACTCTTGAAAGGATCTGGAAAGTTCTAATGAACATCAGAGATAGCTTTACACCACGACAAAAAATCTACAATCCACATCGAGGTGAGACAAGTAGGGATACATGGGAAACCTCCAAAAACACCATGGGTAACTGTCTCCTGTTGGAATAATACTTCTTCCAACTCTTTACAGTCTTCATTCACTCCTGCATGATCTGCACCATCATTGTAGTAGCCTATACCTAATCTGGACCCATGATTGCTAACTCTACTAGGTATATCAAACAATGGGGTGATCTGCATGGTCTTCCATACATGTCCACAAATAGATCCATGTCGATGGTGGAGTGATAACTGATGTTTTATACGAACTCCGCCAGTGGAAGGTGGTCATCACTAGTACATCAAAAATTGAGGACACAAGCACAAATCAAGTAATTGAGTGTCTTTATGTTCTGCTCTATCTGTTCATCTAACTAATGGAGTAAGGCGGTACTCATGCATAGTTGAGTCCCGAATTCCTCCTGCAATCCCTTCTATAAGTGTGAAGTAAAATGAGGGTTGTGATATGAGACGATCGTCATTAGAAACTCGTGAAGTCATACAATCTCTTGTATGTAGAGTCATCCCAATATCTCTACTGATCCCTTCCCTATTATGTGTAGGAAGTTGGACGACATGGGGAGTCATTCAATGATCACCCAGATCGAATGGTGGACCCATGATGTATGTGGTAGCCCTATCATGAGATCCATGGATACACCATAACACTTTCACTCTAAAAATTCATGTGGTTGAGCTTAGCCTGCTGGAACCAGATGCTCATCTTTCACTTGCAGATAAGAAAGGCATGAGGATATCACTACTTTCATCAACCCTAGCAACCAGTACTGAAGCTGGAGATCCATGTACATTTTCACCCCTCTAAGATGTACCACTAGAAGGGATGTTTGGAACTCCTTCAAAACCTCATCTCGTAGCGTCACTAAGACCACAGTTTGTCCTATGAAGAGGTTGACATGTGACTCACCATCAGCAAGTCCATCAGGAGACTATCCTGAGGATATATATTCACATCGGGCCTCATTGTCCACATAGCCAAGCTATGCCTCCCAAATAAGCAAAAAAAAAAGTGGGGGAGTAATAGTAATATAATGGAGGTAAAATGATCCATCTCTATCAACAAAGGATATTTTCAAAGTGGATAGCATCCAAGTCATCTCTCTCAGCAACTGTAGAAAACACCTCATGATGAGATCGTCTGCTAATACATTCCCCTTCCCAAGAGTTTCGAATATATCAAATTCATAGTCATAGGGGAACTCTATCCATCATCATTGTCTCAGGTTCTGGTCCTTATGAGAGAATATATACATGCGACACTTTGGATAAGAGTAGACTGTATAACATTCCCTCATCAAGTAGTTCTGCCACATATTTAGTGCAAATACCACTAATGAAAACTCCTTGACATGGGTAGAAAAATTATTCCCAGGTTGTCTCAACTGTCATGAACTATAGCTGATCAATGCTCGCTCCTACTTCAAGAAACAAACCATGTCAGGTACCTGATTCATTGTAGTATACTACATACCCAATGCCCTCTTCGGGTAGCCTCAAGATGGCAGTACTCTTCAGTATCTTACTCATCTCCTGAAAAACCCCACTAGCACTTCTCTATCCACTAGAATCGATTCCCATTAATCATCAATGCTGACAAGGGTGCCTATAACCAGGAGAAGTAAGATAAATATCTCAGGTAGTACCCATCCAATCCTAGAAAACCCCCTTCCTCACTCACACTCATGGGTGGATCCCTTTCAAGCACTGCATCTATTTTCGCCGGATCCTCTACAAATCCAGCCTCCGAGATAACTTTCCCAAGCATGTAGACATCCCAAACCCAGAATTGGATATTTTAGAGATTTCCAAAATGTTCGTGCTCTCGAAGTGTTTCCATGACTATCTTTATGTGTGTGGCGTACACATCTTCGGATTCCGAGTATATCATGATTTATTCAATGAAGACCACCATGAAGCGATTGTGGTATGGATGGAAGATCATATTAATGATCCCCATGACCACTGCTATAGCACTGGTTACGATGAAATGAATCACCAAGAACTCATATTGGCCATAAAGGGATCTCGCAGATGTCTTGGGTACATCTTTTTCTTGTACCCAGAGCTAAGGATAGCCTAATCTGAGGACTATCTTCAAAAACCACTAGCTCCCTTCATCTGGTCAAAGAGATCATCAATCCATAGAAGTTGATACTTTTTATTCACAGTCACTTGGATCAGGTGCTAAATGTCCAAGAAAAGCCTCAAACACCCATAGGAGTTTTTGTTGAACAAAATCTAGGATTCCCATTGAGATACATTGGGCTTTACAAATCCCTTTTTCGGAAAGTCCTCCAACTGTACCTACATCGCATGAAGCTCCCCATGAGCTATCCTATATGTTTCTGTAGATATTGGTTTCATCTCATGGTATAGGGTGATGAGAAATTCTACCTGTCTACATTGAGGTACTACTAAAACATCATCATGGAAGTCATCAGCATACTGGTCAACCACTACAGAATAACTCAGACTGCTCATGTCAACTACTTCAAGGGTGAGGCTAGCCAACTGATAAGTAATCGGTTGCACCATCCTCCAAGATAGTCCATCATGTGCATCAAATGTTTCTTCATCACCGTTGAAGGTACACCTGATCCCATCTTCATGGAAATACTGCACTTGGATCCTAAAACAATCAATATGAGCATTGACATTGGATATCTAGTTCATACCCAAGATGACTTTGTAAGGCCTCAACACTGCTACTAGGAGATCCCATCTGATGCTATCATCACATAGAGTGATCTCACACTACCAACACAAGTGTTTAATTGTTAAAACATCTCTATGAGAAATATTTACTCACATGTATTGAGCCAATGGATTCATTTTATTCATTGTGCTCCGATTGAGAGCCATGGAAATGAATGAGTGATTTAAACTTGTGTCTATAAGTACTTTAGAAATGGTGGAATAGTTACATATCATACAATTAATTATCTCCAGAGAACCGTGGTCATAGGCCTCTACAGCTTGTATATTTTCTTTCCCATGTCCAACTGTTCTCATTGGTTGGGGTGGAGTAGCTAGTGGTTGTGGTGGTAGATCCAGAAATCATCATCCATCACCTAATGAACGACCACATCCTCATCCTTGTATGTCTCCATGCGGACCTCCACACTTGAATCTTGGCTGCTGCCTCGGTTATTCCACAACCATATGTTGAACATCTGTACGAAGAGTATGGAAGTCAGGAGACACGTGGTCCTGCCCATCACACTTGAAGCACACCATTTCTCCTAGTTGACATCCTCTTCCTGGAGATCTTCACACCACTAAACCCACATCTCGAGTTCGTCCACCGGAGGGTCTAGACCGCTTGGATCTCTGCCTCATCTTCCTACTACCTGATATAGAATACTCAACTTCCATCCATCCATTGGTGGCTCTCACCGTCAGAGCCTACTCGGTTTAGAATCTTTCCACCATCAATGCTCGTTGGATCACTCTATACTTCATCAGGATATTAAATGATATCATCGACACTCTGATCTATCCCAGGGAGACCCTGCTCAAATGTTTGGGTTTTGATAAAGGGGTCTCATACAATGTCGGTGGAGTAACACGAGAGGTCAGTGAATCTCACCGAATACTGGGCCACTGATATGTTTCCCTACTGCAGGTGCAGCAACTCCAGGATAGGCATAGTGTGTAGTTTTTTTTGGACGATCTCCACCCAAGAGAGGTTCTTAAAGTCCGTCTATGGGAGGGTTTCCTCATCGTGTAACTCGAGCACCAGGATATACCATCATCCTACCATGACCAGGAAAGGGCTAGGATTAAGGAACACCATCTCCTCTACTAGTGTCCCAACATGGAAGACATCTCTTTCCATATCCTACATCCCGTCCTCAGCTACCTAGGGATCTATCTTAACCTGAAACCTTGGTGGTATCTACCACTGTAACTCAAGCAAAGCGCCCAGTCAGCATGCACCAACTTCCAGTGGGGTTGGTTGTAACTGCTGCCCAATGGGTGGGGGTGATGATGGTGCACCACCCGAAGGTTCTAACATAGTATGATGGACCTACACTGAAGCCTCGTCGCTCGGTTGTATGTCATCATGTAATCTATTAGAAATCCTGGCTAGCTCTCTATGCGGTGAAATCCTGAAGAGATACAGTTATGCCACAATCAATAAGTTATACATGGTGAGCTGACTCAAAAGAGATAAAAAAATACAACATTTCCAAATCACTATCAATTAGTGTATTCGTGAACTGAGTCGGAAATCAGAATTCAGGGTCTTGGTGTAAGGATATGTCACCCACCACACCAACACAAGACTCCCTGAACTGGAAACCACACTCATGATAGTTAAAACTATTTATCTAAAAGAAAGATTAGACTAGTTGTTCTTTAGAAGAATCTACTCCTTTGATACATCTTTTTCATGTCTCGTCCCCCAGGGCTCGTGTTGTGACTACCACATGTCTGCCATCCATAGGCCATGGGATGGAGACTACCACTGGAAAGGCATATCCCTCAAAGGGGAAGGAATTTCCACTAATCCTATATTAACACATAGTCCCTGAACAGAACTAGATACAATAACGAAGTAAAGAGTCATTAGTAAAATTGTTTACTAAAATTAAATGCACCAGAATAAAATCCCAACTAAATGATACAACACAAATGAAAATAGAAAACAACTCCTAATATCATCTGCCTGGGATCCTACCTAATGGGTAGTTACAGATCATCTTCACCACTCTCCATGACGACCTTCACTGTTGTTCTCCATCAGGTCTTGGCCCCATGAGTCTCCATCAAGGTTGTCAGGTGTATGTACCCAACACAACAATGTGTGGGTGAATCACATGTAGGGTTGAGTATAAAAATACCTAGTAGGGACCCTGAGACCCCAAAAGGACTCTTAGATTTCCAATACAGAAAACCACAAGCATGATCTCATCCACAAAGCACAATGAAATATACACAACTCAATCTAGGTATAACTGGGTACATTAGTATAGAGGATTATTCATAATTCTATATCATCATACTCTTTCAAGAGGAAAAATTGTATACCCACACAGGATCGATATGTTGTAACCCATACATGTACAACATAGGATCGATAGGTGCTGATTCAAACAGAATCGGTTGGAGTTGATTAATAGAAAATCGCTCGGCACTGTTTCACATAGAATTGATAGGTGATTATTCACATTGAATCGCTCATTGAATATTTAGAAAAAATAGTTGGCTCTTGATTCACACAAATTTTTTGGGTGCTGATTGACACAAAATTTCTCGATGGTACTTCACACAAAATTGTTGGGTGCTGATTCACATAGAATCGCTGGTTTCTGATTCACACTAAATCATAGGGTTCTGATCCACACAAAATATCATGGTACTAATTCACACAGAATGTCTCTTAATTATTAATGTCTCAGCTAGAAACATGATTCCTTATCATAGTATTCCTGTTTCTATGAGAAACTGCACCTGATTCCATCGATCGTAATTCAACAAGCACGAAGTCCCACGTAGAAGTTACCCAATGAAATTTTAAGTAATAAGGATTCCCACACAAAAGAGGACACATCAACCAGTCACCCAGTCTGTATGTTATTGGAATTTTAGTGTTGAGGTCATAGTTGGATTCAGAGTCAATCCAAACCATATATACTCTATATTTCTCCGAACCTGTAGTGGAGTATCTGAAAAGGACCGTCTTGCTCCATGGTTCCCAGCACTACATACGGTTCATCAAACATACGTCTTTTTCTCATGATACGGCCTTTTATGCTTATTTGGGCCCGAGAGGTGTCCGAGTCCTATTTGACCTTGTTGTCCTGACCTAGTTTGGGCTGACCGACCCTAGCCAGGGTCTGACTCAGCGCAGACCGAACTGACTTGTGCCACCCTGGTTGGGCTGGCACATTGCGGGCTGGGCCTGCTAGGCTACGACAACTCGGCCTACAATATTGCACAACTCATATGAGGGTTGCATGGTCTACCTCCCGAACGGCACAAAGTGTCATTACGATCTTTAAATGGTGGTTCTTGGTGGTACTTCCTCATCACCCATGGTACCCACATGGATCGGGCCCCCTTCCTTCGATGGGGCATTGAGTCACGACATGTATCATCGTGGCGCATGGCGTTGTTCCGCCTCCCGGCCCCATGGGTGGTTGTTTTCAGCCGCCTGTTTGACCGCAATGGTGTCGAGTGGAACTTCCCTCCTCTATGGCCGGTGAGCACCGTCACTGGTGCCACAATTACAGTGTCGCATAGGCGGATATTCCATTGGCCATCGGGAGAGATCTGGTTGCCCGTTCTTCCTTCCGAACACGCATACGGGTCTCCTGGGATGTCGTTGTTGTTGTATGCCTCTCGTTTTCTGCTTTTTTTTATGTTTGAAATTTATTCCCCAAAGAACACAACATGATCGAAGCGGTGGAGGTTCCGACCTTGTACGTTTTGTCCCACACCCAATGTGTAATAATTATAACAAGAGGGAGATTATTAAATTCACTAATGATAATCTTTAATAAATAAACCCCTACCTCGATGATTGATGGTGAACACTACTGATGGTTCTTCTTCCATGTTCGAGGGTATTTCAGACAAAGGAGAAGGTTTGTGAGCATTGATGTTCGTCATCTTTCATCCTCTGGAGTGATTCTACATCATGAATCATCAAATCATCTGTTCTCCATCAGTGGACGGTGTCGCGGTTCATTTCCAGAGGTTTCTAAAAGCTATCTCAAAAATCCATGCCCACGATTCCGTTAATTAGATTGGATAGTCGACCATGTTTCATGATATTAATGTAGTTCTTTTATGAACCACAATTATTATTGCAACGTTGAGTTTTACAAAGATAAAGGTTCAAGTTATTAAATGGATTGAAAAGTCATCGGTCCCACCACCTCCACTAATCTATTACAGAAAATAAATAAAAATAACTTTGTTATAATATATATTTTTTTGTAATGTCCAATATTTATCATTTTATACCGACCTACTGTGGTGGAAGTGAAGCTTCTCTTACGTGAATATCGGTGCTAAAGATTCAGCTGTGCGATCATATTTTTAATAAGATAATTGTTTGAAAAGATAAAAAATTAATATCATACGTTTATTAAAAATACCTTAAAAAGGTTCAAAAATTCGTTCTTGGAACACCAGGCCTCGGAATCACGCACTATCAATTTTATCAGTCTCGTATTAATAACAAATTATTTTAAAAAGATTACATTGATGTTATGGGTTTTTACTTTATTCCTTTGGAAAAACATCCTAAACCTTTTCCACAACCTATGGGAATACTGGATGTCCTTCCCCCCCATCATCAATCACAAGTCATGCCACATGGTATGTGACCTACGCCACCTTACAGTGTAGCCGCCCTACACAGCTCCCTCGATTATCCCACACAACATGAATGACGTATGTTCTCCCATAGAAAGTTGTGTATGTTACCAGACGTCCGTAGCACTCAATATGTTCATGATACAATTCCAACCAGTCCATTATCATGATTAGGTCATGACCTAACAAATATTGTAAAATCCAATCCCACAAAAAATGATACCCACCACCCTCTGGTGCCCAACCCTTACATTGCCGGATGTCCTCGACTCACACTCTTACCTGAGTATCACGTGACATTACCCCACATTCATTCTCTAAGGTTATGACCATCACAATATCAAATTGATAAGAAATAAAGGAGTGTGTAGCAATTGCATCAAATAAAGCACTAGAAAACGTGGAAGCTTTCAGAATCATACCTCAAACAGTAGACAATCATGCCTCCCCACCTTCAGTTGTTTCATGAACTACAAGGAGATGACCTGCCCTAATACCCTGGACTCTAACATGAGTTCCCCACACTACACTACTATGTTGGTATGGGTTATATCTCCCTAGTGTTCCATATCCACCGCCCCTACCAGTAGGGCCTCCGGTGATCCAGCTGCAAACCTGCTACATTGGAACCAACCCCTCCCTATACTTAGCATCCTCCTATAATTTCCACCATTCCAAACTAATGTGGGTTCTTACAGAATATTTATATGTGGCCTAGCCTACCATGTTCTGGGCACTCAACTGGTGGCGGGGAAACTAGTCACGCATGTTCCCCGACCTTTCATAATGAAAAAATATGACTTGGTCACCACCCTGAGAAGTTAACCCCCTCTTCTGACTGCTCTTCATGCTGCCCACTTGCTAGAAGGATCCAATGTGGCACACCGTACTATCACAAACCACGCTACTTTCTTTCCCAGTCGGTTCCATAAATTCACTACCCAAAGCTCCCCCCAGGTTTCCTTCTGTGATAAGGTCTTGATCCACCAATTCAACAAACCTTTTTAGTCAAAATATATTCACCTGATATATGTTCTCATGTCTCAGCCCATCTAGGAAGCATTTCACTGCAACTGCCTCATCTCCAGTCAATGTCGGAACAAAGCATCTAATATTGGTGAAATGACTTGCATTGTCCATCCCTGACATTGGCCATTGATTAAAACTCATAAAAACTTCATTATTCTTCTACATCAAGGTTTCTAGATAGAAATTATCATGAAACATCTCCTAAAAATCATACAACATCATCCCCTCAACCTGATCTATCTGAACCAGAATATCCCACAAATGTTTTTCTTTCCCTCTCAGCATATAGGCCTCTAACTTGACTTGATTCTCTACAGGAGTCCTTAGATGGTTGAGAATAGTTTGGATTTAATCTACAATGAACTCTGCTAATTCGGAACCACCCTCTCAGTTAATGGTCAAAGGGTGTTGCAGCTGAAACTCCCTGGTCAGCTCAGACATGCTGGGTGAAACCCACCATGGGTATCATTCCATCATTTTCATAAAAGGAGAAATTTTCACATGTATCATCTATTCTATATCACCTTGGATAACCACATTATCATGCTCCACTGTTGGAGGAGCTTTATTGTTAATGTCCTCATGTGGCCCAATCGACGGACGTCTTTGAGGTGGCACTTATCTACAATGCCAAACACAAGCCTTAGAATACAATCATAAATATTTTATGAGATGGAAGAGATATCGATAGGCTCTTCACTTGTAATAACCAAACCAGTTCACATCCACTACCCAAAATAACCCACTCACCACCGAGTCACTACCCTTGGCTATCTCCATATGGCTATTCTCAATATGGTTTCTAATTATCAGGGTTGCAACCCTTATATTATACTCCAATTCAAACCATTTTAATATTCCAATTTACCCTTACTACAAATTATTGCATTTTTACATCCTTATCAAAATCCATTTTCTAAAAACTACTAGACATTTTCACTTCTCTTTTTTACCCATTCATGCAATCTTATTTGGAAAAATTCAGTACTTTCAAAAGAACATATACCTCATAACATTTACATATCGCAAGACAATCTCATGTATGTGCCTATCATGATGCATGTATCTTTATTTCATAGGTTCCTATAATGATGCACAAATGAAAAACCACATGCATTTTTTTACCATGAGTGAAATATCACAAAATCATCAAATCAAACAACAAGTGCATAACATAATGTTAAAATATCATGAAATGTAACAATAATCAACAAGAAAAAAACCCATCTGAGGAAGACTTGGGATTCACCCCATACATGGGTTAGCTACTCCCAAGAATGAGCTCATTAACAGGGCCCGAAACATTCCTAATCTCTTGTCTAACATCCCCAAATAGTTAGAAAGTGAAAATGATTCCTCTAATACAACTTTATAACATCCCCATCACAGAATCCAATTAACCGGTTCCCCATGTCAGGTAGTTACATGACCTCAACCATTCCTCCCTATATGCTAGAGGTTTCTGACTTGTAGCGAGGGTCCATTAGGTCATGTGGGGATAATATATCCTCCAAAACAGATTAAGACTCAAATAAAAATAATTGAAATATAAAAAACATAAGGGAACATTCCATAACATGCATAAAAACCAAATCCCAAAACTAGGTACAATCATAACCAATAATAAATATGTCATGTTGTGCTACAATGCCATGTTAACAGAACCCAAAAGAATGAAAATAGTAGAATCCCCCAAATGGTGTAGAATCCATGTTTGGAACCTCATCCAAATATTCCCCTTGTCCAACTCATCTCCCTAGCATAGGGCATTTTCCTTGTCCAGACCAGCAGGCTAGAAATCTGTTTGGGTACCCAACAATGGCATGAGTAGGGTGTGAGTATAACTCAGTAGACCACCCCCAATGGTGTCCACAAAATATCAATTAAGGAATATAGTGCATGAACATAATAAATAAATGCATATAAAGGTAATCATTTTAAAATCCATCCTTATTTATGTACCCTTAATTTAATCCACCATATTACCCATACACATTTCAATGAAATTTCAATTACCATTTCACCCTTTATCAAGTGTTCAATGTAATATGCATGATTACCATTCTCAACACATGGGAATGTAAACAAGTCTTACCTCAATTGGCACCATATAATAACAATTCCTAATACCCTAACCTCCATGCCTCTATTTGGGTGGAATGAAACTATTAGGGGAATAGATCTCCATCCCCTTCCCTTACACGTACATTTAAGGGAGGTGCTAGATCCTCAGTCCAAATCAGCCCATGTGCGTAGAACCTCAAGTCAATACCGCACTATTCCAAGCTAGGTGGACAAGATTATTTATCATTCACCATAAAACAAAATATCACTACAACCTAGCCAATGACATTTACAATCATCAAAATAATCTATATAAATGGGAAAATCACATTATTGTCTCAATCCATTAATACATTAATCATTAACATTACTCCACACATTATCCCCATTTACCATTTCTCAGGCCTATCTCACTATTCATATCCAAGTAATAAGCTAATTCCTTAGCATTATCCCTTTTACCAATTTAACCATTTTCATGCCATCCAAACAAACCCTAATCCCATTACCCAACCAGACTGTTTTACTAATCACTAATTGGACGTCCTTCAAACCCATTAACATATTCATCATGAGAAGTATCTTATCGCAAAATTGAATCCACTTACATAGCCAGCTACATGTTCAGGTAATATCAGCACGCCCCAATGGTGGCCCTAAATGAATTGAATCATCATCCTTGCATCCCATGAGGTTCAATAGGTGTTAAATCATTCTTTTAGACACCACTACATCAAAACACATCAAGGGAATCAAGCACTTTTCAAAAGAGGTAATGAATAAAAACTGTACATCGACAAATCTACACAAAACCCATGTGATATATTTTATAGACCACCTACCTCGAATATGTTGGAAAATGCAAACCCAAACAAATATTTGGATCTCCATTCAACCAAACCTTGATGCCTCAACCAATAATTCTCCGAAAAAGTGGTTTTAGATCTTAGGATGTATATGAGAATAAAATAGAAACCATAAAACAAAAATAAAATCTAGAGGGAGATTAACCTTACCCGGATCACCTTTTTTGCATCCAACGACACTCCAAATGGCCAAAAAGATAAATAGATTTATCCTTGGGAGCTCTTGGGTAAATTTGTTCTTTATTAGGTTTGTAAAAGAGGAGGGGGATGAAAATACAATGTAGGTTTTAAAATCTCGGAGTGTCATTGTGTAATTTTTGTAATGGATTTTGGACAACATAGTATACCTAAACGACATTCCAAACCATGCGCACCCTGAATGAATGCTTCTGTCTAAAAGAACCCCATAAAATGGTACACTAGAATGGTCTGGAAAACCGTGATCAGACTATATAGAGGCAACTATCTTGAAATTTTCCTCTTTCATGGTTTACCTACGCTAATGGCACAATTAGCACTAATAGTGCGCAGACCGTGTTGTTATCCCAAAAAACTCAATTTTCCACCATTTTCATCTCCAAAACCACATGTACATCCTCGAGCCTCTGTAAAGACATTGGAATTCACTTTATTGTCCATGATAAAAGGCTTAAACTGAGACATATGTAATTTTTTTTATAGATATCCAAGATCTTGCAAATCAGTCACATTTATCATTAACACCATTATATATATTTCACATAATAAAAATCCATTATATTGATTAGTTAGTTTTGGATTTATGAAACATACTATGAATTAAAAAAAAATTGAATGATATTAATGGGGGATCAATGTAATGAAACAAATAAAAGATATATGTAAAAATTTCATTACTTATATGAATATTAAACAAAAATAACCGATGTGCTCGACCAAAACAAATATGGGTTTAACCCTAGTAAAAAGACAATCCAATAGATTATTTTTTCACGAACCCTTGTGTCACAATATACTTCCATAAACCCCACAATTTATAAGTTGTGATACAAATATGGTAATTTTTAAACCATGATATTTTGTGGAAAAATATTTTTCTATTGAAAGAAATATTTGTGACATTTTCGTTACATGTAATACTTAGTGTTGATTTTGTTACAAGTAGCAATACATTTATACAGAACATATCCATCTATTAAAATTTTATTAAATGAATATTATCAACTAGAATTTTGAATGTAGGTTATTAAATAGATTAAAATTATATATAAAATATATGGATTAAAAAATTATATAATATTAATTCATTTCGGAATAATTTAATAAAAACGTCGAAAAAATCATTTCCAATAAAAGGAAATATTTTTTAATAACCTATGTTAGGGGGTTGATTTTGGGGCTCAAGGATATTCATGGATGAGGGAAGAAATTTTGTATTTAGGGCACACTTTTGGGAAACTTCATTGTGTTTTAAATTATATATTTAATTTATCATGGAACAATATGATATGGTATGATATATTTACTATTTAGTTATTGGAATGAACATTGGTTTTTTGGAAATTATTATAGAAAATCTTGATTATCTACATTGCTAATCTATTTTTTCATTTTTAATTCTAATAATTATTGTATATTATCACCGTGATTTTAATTTGACCCTCAATACTAGTCAGAAGCCTCTGGTGTACATGGATTGGTGGATGATGTTATGTAATGATCTAGATTATAGAACTTACTATTCGATCATTGGTCGAGACACTACACTGTGGAATCAAAAACATATTTTCTATTATTTAATTTAATTTATTAAGGAATATAGGATACTAATATGTGTCTTGTATTGTAAATGAGCTAATGCATGGGAGTATATATTCCTTGTATTGTGGGAATCCCAAGTAACTATGGTGGTATTGATATTATTGATTTTTTCTATAATAATTTGTTCTTATTTAACTTTGATTGATGTAGATGTAGTGTGATGTTATTATTTATTGAGATTTCATCTTTCAAAAATCATGGAATGTGGCCTAATTTGCATGAATTATTCTAGGAAATCATTGATATAAGTGAAATGTATTATTCTAGAAATACCAATAAAAATGGGTATGGTGGTTCTTGAATTGAAAATGCATCTTAATTATATTTTAATTTATAATGAAAAATTAATTAATAAATATGAGAATTCAAGGATTATTAATAATCAGTTAAATATGATAT
The DNA here is from genome assembly GCA_963277665.1 of Viscum album. NCBI lineage: Eukaryota > Viridiplantae > Streptophyta > Magnoliopsida > Santalales > Viscaceae > Viscum > Viscum album. Next base: position 1,570,097,580 of record OY728121.1, on the reverse strand, counting down.
TAATATAAAATTAATGACGGGGATATGGTTTTCCCTTGATGAAATATACTAGGTTAAGGGTGTTTGGGAAATGTTGTTGTATTAGAGGATATGCATGTTGGATTATTGTATATAGAAGTGGTTGTTTAGGTATTATAGTGATCCATTTTTTATTAAATTATGAAATCCTTTCCATTAGTTTTTTTAAAATGATTGTTTTTAAATACTAAGGGATTTCATCATGATGAATTATAATTTTTGGGTGATAAGTTGGCATCAACATGAACTCACTACTAGCAATGGAGTTGGAATCCATTTTGGTTCTAGGTTATATAGGGGAAGTTCTATTTTGTAACAAACATACCCATTTTATATAATTTATAAATAAAATCCCAATGAGGTATTCACTATGTATTTTTTATTTTATATGAAATTTATAGACTCCAAACCCTCCCTTATTTTTAGATATTTTTGTAATAAGGTAGATGGGTTTATGATTGATTCTATCAATATAATTATGGATCACATGGATATCTCACTCAAAACAATATTTATGCATTATTCTTATACATTTCATGAAAAATAAAAGAGTTAGTGGGATATTAAAGATTAATATGTGAAGATAGAGTTTAGGGATGCGAACGAAATCTGAAAAAACTCATAGAATTTTATTACCATGTGACATTGATGAAAATGATGGTTGTGAAGTTTTGTTTATTAGTTATGGTATTATTTATGGCAATAGATTACAATGTTTTCTTATTGGATCTATGGTGTTTTAATCTAACATTTTCAAGTGATGAGATGATTGTGGCTAGGAAATTTCTGGATGATCATAGATTTGAGATCATTTACTATTTGAATAACATATGCATGAAGTTGATTTTTGATGTTTCTATTTAATAAATCATTTATAAGGCCAACCTAAAAAAAGAATCCATGTCTAGAAAAACCAATACAGTTGAGAAATATAGTGAAACATATTATTATATTATGAGGCCTAGCTATGATATTTTCAACTATTATAGTGATAGAAATAGTTTTGGGGAAGGGAAACAATCTCCTGGTAGAGTATCTCGGTCATCTTATGTCAGTGTGGATGTTCAGACACATGAATATTAGTTTCCTTGAACAACAATAATTTTTCAATCATGTGGTAGGATGGGACATATGAAGTGGTTTTCAATTAACTAATTGTAAGAAGGTAGTGGTTATGGATCTTTTCAAGTACATATCACTGAAATGGGGTCAAAACCATATACCAGTTAGGTAATTGATGTTCCACTAGGAATATTGGTCGGGGTGGGGTGTGTTACTTTTGGAAAAATCTCACCATTATAAAGGTTATTAGAAAACAAGGAACTCATACAAGATCCCAAAGTTCCGGGGAAGGTCTACTTCATGTACATAATCATTCACTAAGATGTGTCGATGTTAGGTCATCAACTATTAATGTTGTGATTCATGTATCATCCATGATCACTAGTAATTTACTTGATTCAGGGGCCTCTAATCCATTTATATCTATATGGTTTTAAATCAAATTATGTATAACAATGGAATATGAGTGAGGGGTTATGTCGACAGACACACCATTAGGGTTTCTGGTAGAAAATATACAAAAATGTAATGAGTTTTATCTTAGTGTTGGTGGAAACATCTTCCATTGGAACTTCCATATGTTCATTATTTTAGTGTTTGTTTTTATTTTGGGGATTGGTTGTTTTGTTTTCCATTTAGGCTATATCTAATATTTCATCCAATCGTGCTCATTGATCTCCCTTGACGGGGACATTAATTTTCATTATGGGGAATGTGATATTAGTTAATGGAATGAATTTCCATTTCATTTTAGGTAATGTTATCTCATATCCCATGTGGAATTTCATATGATTTTTTTGTGGGGGACTAGAATTATATTTCATTCATTCCATAGTGGAATTGATTTTAGGACTTGTTTCATAAGTGGTGATGTGTGTGCATCGTTAATGATCTCATTTTATCAAAATTTCAGGTGTTGGTAAAATGTGTTTGGAGTGTGTTTTGTCTCATTTAACCAATCTTGGATCATTGTGTAGTTGTTTGTGGAATCGTAATAAGAAGTTCCATTTGGGAGTTTCCATGGCCTGACTGCGGGGAGGAATATGGTTCAATCATCTAGTCTCCATCCATAGGCCCCAGAGTGAATCTGGCCCATAGTCTGCGAAATCCAATGGTCGTTAAAAAAATCGTTGGGCTAATTCCAATCCTCAGTATGAATGATGACAAATTTTTATACCTATGGTAATGTCGTCAATCTCTAGTTGTTCTCATTCGATTTAAAGAGGTGGGGGAATCTTGTTCCCATGTTATCACCTAATTTCTTGTGTTTCCCCAATTGGAATTCATTATGTTTCTATAGATAATTATGAAAATTGGGTGAGGTAGATAGCAGTGCATGGTTTCTTCATAGTTAATATTAATTATGTTCCAACCTTGGAAATAATGAGATTAGAGATAGTAGCTACCACACAGTCTGCTCATGGCCATGCCCCTTGGCCAACATAACTGTTAAAAGTTTCCCCTTTGGACTGAATGCTCCACATGGTAATCCCATGGCTTCCCAAATTATGCCTACTAATCGTGTGGTTGTTCCAAACCATTAAATTTTTTGGTATATTCATGTTGTCCAAGGATAATCAGTTAAGATTATTTGTTCTTATTGTAGGGATACCCACAATTGGACTCATGTATGATCTTTGGGAAAAGTCTAATGAATGTCTACTCCTAGGCTTGGGATTCTGTTCAGGCCTCCCCCTATGAGTGTCCTGATTCTGTCTCAGGAAATAATGAGTTACCCTTAATGGTGGGGAGTGTGTTTGTGTCTCACAATATAAGTTACATGGTTTTATCTCTAGTCTTTGTATGAAAATAGTTTGTCTCTTTCAGATTTATTTATCATCAAAATTAATCTATGAGTAATCATTATAATTGGAGTGTGTCCAATAGTTTTGTTAAATTAAGATTCTGGTCACCTAGTTCATTTATGTTTTTCGTTTTAGGTATGTTTTTTGAGATTTTTTTGGATAGTGTTTGAGGAGTTTTTTTTGGGATATTGTTTTAATATTCTTGATCAATTTTGTAGGTGGTGTATATTTTGGTTGGAGAGATTATTCCTTCCTTTTATGATCAATTTGAGGTGTTTTGATCCCTTTGGGGTGGTTGAAACATGGAAAAAGAGTCTATTTAGTCCTTTTGGTTGGGTTTTATTTTTTTATTGGCCTTGTTGTGTCTTTCTATGGGAAGAAAGTGTAATGGTGGGGATAATTTTCACATAAATTAATTATTTTGAAGTTATTTTTCGTTTAATTTCCATACTAATTTTTTTTGGGGTTTCCCAAACATTTTTTGAGTAAAGGGGGAGTATTCAGGATTTGGGCCAAACCATGAGACAATTTAATGATTAAAAAAACAATTTTTTTACTTAATCACTCTTTAATTATTCAAAATTTCTCACTAATTCCACTTCCAACATGGGTTATCATAAGCTTTCATCTCCACCATATCATTTTGAACCTTCTTTCATTTAATAATCATAGTGGGTTTGGTTTTTATTTATGGATATGTGACTACCCGTAAGCCCAATTCATTTTTAAAATATCCATTTTTTAATATCATATTCATTATTACACTTTTTATGTGATTCAACCTCCCATTCGATTCCAACAGCACAAGGCATGCCCCCATGTTCGGGTCTCCCTCTTGGGAACTCATTTAAATTTTGGAGTAGGGGGAAACATCTCATGATTTCTCAAATCATCCGAATTTGAAAAGGTAATTTGTTTTCTTAATAACGTTATCATTTTTAACCCTTTTTCACCTATTCCAGTTATTGAATGACCTCTTCAGCTTTATTCGAACTTCAAAATCATTTTTTGTTAATTATATATTTAGCTACTGGTGTATTTGGGGCGTTTTATTCAATATATCTCATGTAAGTGGGTTTCCTCTCATCTTACCCACATTTTCATAGGGTTTCATCCACATTCATGTGGTTATTAAATGTTAAGAATATAGTTTTCATACATAGTGTTTGATTTTGTGTCATTTTGGTGAAATATTGTTGATTAGGACTTGATTTCACTTCCTTTCGGTGAAGCGGTCTTCTGATCGATGTTTCATACAATTATTTTCATTTTTTGGCCCAAATGGTAGTTGCTCAATGTATAACAATTATTGGATGATTTATTTTTTCTTGATTTATATTTTTATCATGATTTTATTTTATTGTGTTTTGTGTAAAAATTATATTTGTTATAATATGTTATGAGGTAAGTTTTTATGTGGATTTTTGTCAAAAAAATGAATTTATTTGGTGGGTATTCCATGTTGTGTTCAATGGGGTTTATTGATAATAAATTGAATAGTTTTTTTAAATGATTTTATGGATTCCATGTATAGTTTTTTGTGATATTTGTATGATTTTATTTTTCAAATAGCTCTTCTAGAATTATTTAATGTGAAAAACATGGTTACACTCATTGATATTGTTTTGTGAATGTTTTAAATGGATTCATGAATTATGTAAGAGGTACAAATATGTTACCAAACTATTTTGGTAGGAGTTTATTTTTGAAATGTACTTTTTTCATGGGAAAGTGATGTTATGTTATTTATAGCATCTTGGAATGGTTTTTGTAAAATTGTTTAAAGGATTTGTTGAATTGTGAAAGAGAGGTGATGTGTGTTGTGGGTTATTTTAGTGTGAGTATGATTTCAAAAATGAATTTGAATGAAAAAAAGGAATCACATGAAATGTGTGTGTGAATCTTGGTTTGTGTGACATTGAAGTGGTATTTTCATTTTATTATTTTATTTCATGGTTTGTGTAACCTGTTAGAGAACATGAGAGAACACCTAGATATATTGGTGGATGGACGTGTACTATTATGCTACTGATTCCATGGGGTTTAGACCCAGTTTCACGTTTCAAGTTTGAATATGAAGAATCTAAATAAACTGTGATAAATATGATGATGTTGTTGTTGGGTAAACACTTGGTTATGAGTATGTTCCCTATTAGTGGATCGTGTGTATGAGAATGGATATTAGTATGTTTTCATTAATAGAGTTCGTAGTACCTGGGGCCCACAATGTGTTATTGCATATGGTTGTTCCCCATTGCTAGTGCTCATTAGATAATTTATTCTTACCTTCGGCATACAATATTTTCTGAAGAAGAAATTCATTATGACTTTCAATCTATTCATAAAATTTGACTTCCTCTACAGTATAGCACTTGATAGTGATTTTTATTTATAGCTTCATTTTTAGAAATTATTATTAACATTTCTTATTTATAAAACATGTCATGTTTTCTTCTTATAATGATTATCACAGGGAATATTTTATAGTGGAATCTTACAATTATTTGGATCACACCCTACTTGAACATTGGGAGTATGTTGACTTGGTTATTTTTTTGCTGGATTGGGTAATGCATTTTGTGCCATTAGTACAGGTTTCAAGCGGTCCTTCTTAGTGCGGTTTCATGGATATGGATTGATGATAGTTCCTCTTACCATGAGGAGGTTCATGGAATGTACTTTTTGGTTTTGTTCAATTGTAATTGTCTTTAAACATTATCTTAAATTATGTAACTCAATTAGGAAATTATGTAAAAGATGGTTTCGATTGAAAAATCTAGATTTTATTTATGGGATTTACTTGTTGTTTTTTGTTTATAATCTCTGGTAAATTATTTCCAAATTTCATTTTATGATTTCTAGGCACTTGTGCAATCCCATGGAGATCAGGAATTCCCATGGGGCCTTTCCACGGGCTAGATCGAGTGCCATTTTGATGGAGACCATTAGTAGTTCATGACACATAGTCTTTATTATTTCACCCTCTGTTTGATAAAACTTAATATGAGTTTTATCATATACGGTTTTATTTCTTTGAGATTAGATTTTACATATTGACCCTTAAGGTGTAATCTCCCTTATCCCGATGTATGGAAACATTCTCACACTTATTAGGTAGCAATTTCCATCAATTTCTTTCCTAAACCATTCCATTTATGCTTGATTATTCCATTAATGGTTTAATAATGTTAAACCCCTTATTTTGTTTCATTTTAAAAAATTATTATGGTGTTTTAAATATTTCAAATTGATACTAAATGGCTTCCAAATAATTTATTTAATTATTCATTTAATTAAATGCACACACAGTCTTTGATCAACGATCAATTGTTCTATCAACGAGACATTGGGTTCATTGGTTGTTTTTATCCATGCTTATGTTTTGGTAATTTGGTGTTCATTGTGAGTTCTTATTTTCGTGCACTTGTAATGCATCACTGTGATTTAGTACACTTTTGTGGGGTATTTTTTGGGTTCAATAGAAATTGATGTTTATTTAATGATGTTTTTGGGAAGGTTTCATGGATATTTTAACAGATTGATTCAATATATTTTAGGGTATTAATAAATTTCTTCAATAGTGGTTTTGGATTTGTAAATGTTGTGTTGGAATATTTTAAAAATGTGTTGGTTCTTAAGGGTTTCTCGAGGCCCATTTGGAAACTAGATAAAATTGGTTCTTCCTTAAACCATCAATTTCAAAGGCTCTAACCACATTCCATCTTTATTATTCCAATAATGGTTCCTTGATTTCCAATTGTAAATTTGGTTATTCAAGTGACTTTAAATGTGATTACATATATGTTCCAAAAAACATGGCTCCTTTGGAATTTTTCGATTTGGATTTTGTATGAATATTTATAAATTCATATTTGTATTTTTTTCTATTATAATATATTTTCACAATATCATGGGATTTTTTTGGATATAAAATTTAATTTCCTATTTGAAATTGTTAATGTGAATTTATTTCATTATTTTCATTGTAAATGGTGAAGAATTATCTTAATTAACTTGTTTTATTGGTATCCTTAAAGACCATGTTGTAACTATATGTGGTTATTGTACTGTTTTTTTAATGTGAAGTGATAAGAGGGTTTCATCGGTACCATTTGATGTGAAGGATATCGTTTTAAAATTTTGTGAAACCTGATCCCAATTGCAATCTTGGAATGTTTTAAAAAATGTAATGATTTCATGGGTTGCGTGAAGGCCCGGTTGGTATTTTAAAATCTAAGGAAAAGTGGGTTTTTGAATCTCAATTGACTTTATGTACAGTTTGTAACTATTGAGAGAAATAAATGTTCATTTGTTTTTAGGGATTGCATTATTTTTGGATACCCCTATACCATTATATTGGATCCCCACTAGTAGAAAATTCATGTGATCACTATTGGTTTTGGGTTTTGTTTGGAGACCACTTGTGTTTGTGATGTGATCCCAACTACTGTATCCTTTATGAGAATGACATGGTTCATGGTTGAGATAACATGTTTCACTGATTATAATTATCATTGAATTTCTCAAAATCATCTATAGGATTAATATATTGATTCTTTTCCACCATGATTAGATGGGTTAAACCCCTATATGTGGTGAGAGGCCAAGTGGATGATTCTGTAGGATTATAATGTTAGGAGTGGGTAGTTGTTTATTAACTATGTAATTGCACCATATGATAGAATATTTTTTTAAACTGAGTATGTATGTTATTTTCTTATTGATAGGTTTTTTAAATACCCACGACTTAATAACTTTATTGTTTTATTTTTGTATCATGTGGATATGTTTCATAATTATTTATGCCTTAATATTTTGATACAATTATTATATTTAGAATTTCAATTGGATAATATATAATGAATTTATTTCTAGATTTGGATTTGGAATATCTATTTGTAAAATGAAACATGTTTTGAAAATGGAATTCAACACATGTTGTTTTGAATAGGAAACATAGGAAAATATATGTTTGGTCGATTAAAATTTTTAAAGTAATTTTTTTTTGAATTTCAATCTACTGATTGTAGAATATTTGAGAATGTAAATTCATGGACTCTATGGTGATTACCTATAATGTTGTTTAATATGATACCCAACTAATTCCACTAAAAATCGGTAGACCCGAGATATTTTTCAGGTTTAATTTCCAACTTCATTTTTTCATTTGAAGAGGTTGTTCTTATGGTGGGTGGGAACGAAGAGTTTGCATAGAAAATGTATTAGTGTGGATCATATTTAGTTTTTTATTTAGTCATTGATATTTTTAGAATAAATTTTATTGGTATTTTTTTAATTATATTCTGTTTTGGTTATGTTTAATCTTGGTTTTTTATTTTATCCTTGTTTTTTGCTTGAAATTGGTCCCATGTGGTTTATCTTGGGTTTCAGGAACTAGTCACAAAACTGTTTGGATCAAGAACACCCTTAGGATCATTCCTCATGCTATGTGGGGTGTCAGGTTAGATGGGATATCCACACAATTCGGGACTTCAAATATAGCAAATTTAAATTTATAAGACTTTTTTAAAATACGGTTATTGTATATAAAGGGTGTGGGGAATGTCCCTTAACTTGAGTGGATGATTCAAAATTCTTTGGGGTGATATTGTGAGATTAGGGGCTCCTTTTGATGAATATAAAAAGCATAAGAAATAGTAAGGATATTTTCCAAGATTTATTAGTAAAGAGAAATGGGGGCATGGGTTATAATATGTTGGAAAATATAATGGAGTTCATTATTATTATTCAAATATAGGATTTAGAATTTTCATAAAACAAGTAATTAACTGAAACCATTGGATTGGTTTCCCCAATGTTTTCTTCCAATTAATACAACTTTTCATTATTATATTAGGCTAATATCTATAGTTAAAAAAATATTACCCCAAATGGTTTGGATGAGAGTCATGTCGTTAAAGAAATAATTTTAATTCCTTTAAATATATTACAGGATTAGGAAGATTTATAATGGTTGTATAAAATTTATTGAATTTTAAAAAATAACATTATTTTAAAAGGAAAACATATATTTCAACATGGATACCCCTTATAGTATTTGTTACATAATTTTGTGGTCATTATGATTTCCAAATACACAACATATACATATAGTGTATTTTTTTATTAAAACATTTTATAAAATATAAAATTATTAGAAATTATCCATATCGTATTTCTGAAATAATCTGTAAAAAATAATATTTATTTAATTTAAATAATGCACTAAATATTTGAATTTTCACATTTAAAATAATTCAAATATATGAGAACTTTCATGTTTCTTGACAATTACAATTATTAGAGAATTATATGAATTAAATTTGACATAACAATATTTCAATTATCTTATAGATTTAACAACAATTATTTATTAATAATATTTTATTAAAATTCAATTTATTTTAGAAATCCATTAATTTGGTAAAAGAAATGTCTTAATTATATTTTAATATTACTCAAAAATATAATTTATTTTATAATTTAAATATAACAGATTTTTAATAATAAAAATATTTTGTAATAATGTTATTTCTTTCAAAAATTCATTATTTAACCAAAAGGATTTTCTTAATTGTAATTATGTATTTCTCAAAAATATAATATTTGTTTTATTATATCAATATATAATTTCGATTATATTGACTACGTAATATTTATTATGTAAAAAAATAATTAATTAAGTTTTTAATTATTTAATTGAAAATGAAATATAATTATCATTACTTTTAGATTATTGTTTTTAGTATTTTTTAATGTATTTTTAATCTTAATTAACTAATTATCCTTTTACCGTTTTTATAAATATTTATTATGGTAACTATTCAAAACTTTTATAACATAATTCAACCTTCATAAATAATATTAATAATGATAATTCAAAATATTGAAAATATTTTATAAAAATAAATTTCTATAAGTTGAATAATTTAAATTAATATAAATTCTAAAAGCATGAGGGAAAGTGGATTTATGAAGAAATGGATTATTGAAGGAAAATATGATTTTTATTTCACTATATAAGGAGTATTTTTCATTGCAATAATATGTCTATTTATTTAAATACATTATATAAAACTGGGTAAACTATATGTTATCATTAATTCTAATTGATTGAATAGTGGGACCTTTAAATTATTTAATTTATTGAATGAAATAAAAATTTTACCTGAAAAACGTATTTTTCGTATTTAATTAAATATCTATATTTTCTAAAAAAATAAACAATATTTCCCACAATTTTAGTAATTATATGAATATATCAAAAATAGATCACATTTCGATAAATAAATTTAGTAACTTTTCATGAAAATAATTGGTATATATTTTTTTATAAAAAGAAAAAAAATTATATAAAAGATATTTGGTGAAAAGATAAATTTCCAAAATTTCATTGATTATTTACTAGTTAATTTACAATCATATTTTGGACATATTTAGGAATTTAATACTTTATTTATTTCTAAAAATATATAAATAATTAATGGGAATGTTATAATTTTCATATTTAAATAAACATTATTTGTTTGACATTGGTGTTGCATATAAAATATGGAATGGACTACAGTAATCACATCTAAAAATAGTGGGAGATAAATAATATTTATGGGTTCAGATTAAGTTATTCTTCATTATGGTTTATTATTTCAATTATTAATTATATTTTAAGGGATTTCTAGTCTCACATTTTCTTTTGGGGGACATATAAAATTTCACAATTATTTTCTATTAAATAGATTATATACTTCTCTAATTTAATTTTATTTCATTAAATTATTTATTTGAAATATATTTCATGTTTGGTATAATTGTATGATTTAATAGGGGGTTTCAATCTTGAGGAATACTTCTGTTGTAATAGATTTACGCTCCAATTTTTACTTCTGTAGGAAACATGCCATGTTTACCACCAATTTATTCTATATAGTGTAAGAAATGATAACAAATTCAATTATTTATTCTTTTCCTTATAAATATGGGTATTTTTATTCCATTTGATAATATATCGTTAATTTTTATGATGTTTCAGATATTACCAATGAAAATGTGGTTTTATGATACATTCTCATGATTTTTCATGATTAATTATGATTTAAACTAAATTGTGGAAATATTGAGATCTACCTCTCAATGAATCATAGTAAATTCCATATCCAATGGTTATTAATGATATTTTCATGTAATAGTATTAGTTAACCATCTATTTATACTTAAAATAAAATAGAATATGTTTTTACAAAAAAACGTTTTTTATCTAATTGGCCAAATATCATTTTTCATCCAAACCCATGTCATCTATTAATGATTTAAAAAATATATTTATAATTCATAAAAATATTTTCCAAAAACATTAAAAAAAATTTCTATAAATTTTTTTTAATGGAATCTTCTTATCATTTTCTAACAATTAAAATTTCTCTTTTACTGATAATATGAATGGTATCTTTTTTTTACATGTACAACAAGAAAAACATTTTCCATCATCATGACAATTAATTTCATTAAATATTTTTCAATATTCCTTATGTTATTTATTGGGAAAAGTTTTAACAAATTTTTTATGTTTTTAATTATATTTTTCAATAATGAAATGATATTCCAACCATGAAATGTTTTATATGAATTTTAATGCATCCATTATATTTTTTATGTTTTTTTCACAAGAAAATATTTTCAATAATATTTTATAATGATTAGTATTATAATTTTATTTTCAATGAAATTTTATTTTCCTCATTATACCTTTCATTTTAATTCTCATTCAATATAATTCTATTTCTATGATGAAATCCTTAGAGGTTATAGGTTTTTAATGGTGATATGATATAATAATACCAATAATATAATTCTTCTTAATTATTCATGATTTTGATGAAACAATATTTCGAAAACACATTTCTTTTCCACTAGTTGTGAAATGAAATATATTTTACGAACCCTTCATATTTTAACATGTTATACTATGATGAAATTATGATATGATAATCAAATATCCATTCCTTCCATTATTTTTTATGTGATGAAATGTGTATAAAACTGAATTGATTTCATTGGAAATTATTTCATGAATGTTTTTTTGATATTCAGGCACTTATAAATATGATTTTTATTATGTTATTGTTTAGAAATAAGAATCCCTCTATGTTTTTAGGTAAATATTAATAACCCATGAGTAAATATATTATATTTTAACCCGATTACTTTTTCACAATGTTATGATTTCATGAAAAAAAAACTGTTTCAACCATTTTACATGACAACATTGCAATCTATGAACCTGATTACCTATGTTAATTATTATTCATTAAAATGATATTCATATTTATAATTTTATGTGTGAATAATGTTTTAGTCTGATATGTTGATGCAAGGAAATAATCTCATGTCCTTATATTAATGAGTTAACATGTATCAATTTATAAATCTTCACAATGATATGATATAATGATTATTACAAAATACCAATGTTTTATTCCAATGTTATACTCTCATAGATCATGTTATTTTATTCACTTGTTATTTATGTCTAATGAAGAATAAATCATTATTCTATGAATAAATATTTTTATCATTCATATGTAATCTATTTTTTTAAGATTTTATGTTTATGCTCTCATTATCTTACATTAATGTAATGCTTATTTTTCTCCTTATTCCCCATTAAAGAGCATTATGTATCAACTTTTATTATAATTTGATTCCCTTCAGGTTGTAAGGAAATATTTTAAGATGGGTATTTTTATATTAAAGGGGAAGATAATAATTCAATATTATTAATATCATTCAATATATTAGAATATTTTCAAAGAATCCTCTAAATAAAATAAATAACTAGGGTTATATGACATGTTTTTATATAATGTGAAGAATATTATTCTAAAAAGATTTATTATAATTTTATGAGAATAATATATCACCTTAATATCTCCAAAATATGTATTTTAGTTGGTCACTAGAAACAAGTATGATAAAACATTAGTCAGGTACATATGGTTAATTTCTTGAAAAACGGGGCATTGAGCTGGACTCGAACAACACCTAGTGCTCAAAAAAAGCCTTTACGCACACATTGTTTATAAATTATATTTTTAAATTCTCAAAATATTTAAAATCACTCATGATGGAATCTAATAATAACCATGGATTATATAACTTATTCTTAAGGAGTCAAACAATTGAAATAAGGTTTCTTTATTTGGAAACCAAATGAGCGATTTTCCATGATTGTGTTGTTTCTTAATTTAATTATTTTTTTATCATAATATATTATTTAGATATTTTTAATGGATCAAACCATATTGAGTAATGTTGATAATGAATCATATTGAAACTTATTTTTGTATGAAAAAATAAATTGGATGATGATAGAGTGGTAAATACATTTATTATGAATTACAAAATATCATGATTTAGGATTATAAAATGAGTATTGGTCAGATTATGAATGAGTTAAATTAGTGGAAAAATAAACCTAATTATTTTCCATGATGCAATGAAAACATAAAAAAAGATAAAAAGTCATTCTAAACATACATAGATATTACGTAACATTTTCTCAACACTTATTGAATTATAAAAAAGATTCCTAAATGACGTATAAGTTTAGTTCCTTTGAAAACCTGAAAACATAAAACAGGGTGCATAATCTAGCTAAATTATCTCCCACTAGGTCCTCCAATATAAGATAAACTATTATATATGACATAATCATAATATATATTCATAACCAAGTGGTGGTTACATAAAAAATGGTGGGCTCATATTCTCGGAATGGATAAAAAAAGTTGACATTTAAACATAAACATAACCAAGGGAATATGATATCGAAATGTGGTAACATGTTTGAATATAATATTATTTTTATAGTAGTCAAGGAATATCATCAAAGGCCATATTAGTTTCATGGGTTCACTCCGCATACCATCTTGGTAGCTAAGGTTCACTCCATAGTTATTATAGTAGCATGAGTTCACTAATCTTACGATATTGGAAGTCTTGATTCACTCCCATGGAAATCCTAGTAGGAAAGGTTATCTTCTAAGAGAATCATTGTTTATCATAGGAAATGTAAAATGTTACCAAATGCATCGGAGGATGACACATGTTCCACACATCTCATAGTTTAATCATACACACATGGGCCATAAAATTATAAACAATCAATTCAGAACCCCTGAAAAAAAAATTGGTATCACAAACATTTAATAATATTACAGCATGTGGAAAAATATAGATGTTTCATAATCATTTCATAAAAATTATTACCCATAAAATAAATCAAGATTCAAATTCATATGTATTTTGAATGAGAAATTTTTTTCCAAAAAATTAATCAAAAAATGCATAATCCATTCAATGAATGAAAATGAATATAAACATAGAATCATTTCCCCACAAATTAATGATTAACAACAACCCATGTAATCATATATGGGGAATAATTATGAAAGTTATTTTTTAAACATTTCATTGAGAAAATATTCTATAATCATTGGAATTTTTTATCCATATATATTTTTGATAACCATTTTCTGGAAAAAAACATGAAATCATATAATGGGTTATTTGAACGCAATTTGAGTACCTTTTACATTGAAAATGTCTTGAAAAAAATTGAGTAAATGGAATAATTTTATATAATATTATTTATTAATACATTGAAATCGTATTATGAAATGTATATAAAATTTAAAAAAGCATTTCATTAAAAATATTTTGAAAAATTATAATGAATTCATGAAAAAAATTTGAAAACCATATTACTTTAAAACTTATGAAAGAAGCATGAAATTTAATTGAATTAAATTTCCATTAAATTATAATAAATATTTCTGAAAACTTTTGGAAAATTTCCTTCCCCATTGAAATATATAAAATATTCATGAAAAAAATTTACAAAAAAATTACATTAAAACATTTTAAAGAAGATTTAAAATGTTTTGAAAAACATTTTCTATGATTACTTATGAAAGAATCATGAAAATAATTTGAAACACACTTTTTTCATAAAACATATATAATATGATTGAAAAACAATTAAAACGTCTTTCATTTAAGATATTTTGAAAACATCTAATGAATTCTTTAAAAATATTAAAATACCATTTTAAATAGATTTTTTTATTAGAATCCCAATAATTTATAAGTCGCATTAAAAATAATGAATGCACAGAATAATATGAATACATTTTCTTTTAAACAAAATATATTTTCAATATTATAAAGGATCCATCAAATTAATTTTAGTAATTGTGGAGGGATAAATCAGTACATGATGAGCATTCCTTTTTTACTAAAAAAATTTTAGAAATGCAAGTTGAATGAAAAATTAGATGAATTATAATTGTAACAAAATTATTATGGTAAAAAATTTGTAACATTTTCTTTTATATAGTATATGAGAATAGAAGTATATTTTCAGATAAAATTTAGAAAATAATGTTTTCAAGGAACATATATTTCTGAATAAAGAGAGCGGTAAAGGCAGACTTTCCTAAACACCGCTTCATAATCATATTATTGACTAAATATTGGAAACATGGTACCATTAATTATATATAACATAAAAACCAAAAGTGAATTGTTTTTATTTTTCCTAAATGGTAGATCAAAATATTTCATCAATGTAAGCATAATGTTAAATTATCTCGATAAGCAATGATATCGTTTCAATAATCTCTTACAATATTGTATCTTTGAATCATAATCCCCTTGTAAGAAATTGAAATTAAATGAATATTAAAATATAATTAATAGAATTATTTTCATGATATAACATGTTAAATGGAATCATATAAAAGTTGAAAAAGTATGTGGATGGTTAACGAAACATGTGTTCCAAAGAAGAACTATTATGAAAAAACTATGTTACCAATTTTGTAACTATTGAAAAATAAACCGAATGGAAAACATTCATTGAATTGATATGTAAGTACTGATATATTTAATAATAATATTCATATAATAGATTCCATGGTAGTTTTCACCACTCTTAAATTAAATGTGTGGTAAATGAGGCATGAATCTCATGAAAATAAAAATTGAAGTGCCAATCCCTTACCTTCTGTCATGACTCTTGTCATACTAATAAAAAATCATTAATAATAAATTTAAATTTATTTTAGATCTATTATAGAACCTTATACTTATATATAATAAAATATATGGGTTTATATGAATTTGTTTTACCCTCATATTATCAATTCAACAATTTTTTTAATTTTGGGAAATATCACCTTGGTTTTTGACCTTTGTCTAATTTTATCATATATTTTTCCATTAAGAATATATCATGATTTCTAGTACGTAAAAACTAATATTAATATCATTTATTATCACTGAATTTGTATTATAATATTCAATATAAAATTTACTTATGTAATGGAATACATTATTCATGGAGATGGTAGGTCGTACATACACATTAACGATGCCTCCGTTTTATTTTCATATTGATAGAAAGTGTGACATATATATTTATATATAACATTATGAACAATAATGTTATCATATATATCATATAATTTTACTAAAACCATCCATAACAGATTATATGTAAGTGTGAATGAATCACACAACTTTGAGAGGGATGTATTCTACATTTCACCTAATGAAATTATCGTATATACAAAAAAATAGAAAATGTAACAATATGTGTTGTAAACAATTTTAATAATATGAATGTAATAATAAATATCATATATATTATACAATAAATTATTTTCCACCATAATTCCCACCCTGAGGGGTGGTAAATAAGGAATAAACTATCATCATTAAATGAGGTTTTAGTTAGTCATACAAAAAAACATTATATTCATTATAAATTAGATAGATGTGTATGTTTGTTTGTTTCTAAACTATAGAATAACAAAATATCATTATATTTAGGATACTGTTTTTAATAATCATTTAATGATGGCAGGGGAGGGGGTGATGAATTAAAATTAGATAATGGAGTTAAGGGAGGATGTTACCTCATCATAGTGTAACTCCATTTAGTTATCTCTAAAGGGATTCCCTCGATTGATTTCAACCCAAATGGAGGATTCAATGAGAATAAGAGTAATTTTATTGGTTTATTGGGATGATCATGGTAGAACATATATATTTTGAGAGGTGTGATGAAGGGGGATATGTGGTGTCCTTTTACAGGGAAGGGAACGGTCTCGCATGAAATTTTTTAAAACCAGTTACGTGTGCCCAAGTTTTTTCCGTAAATAATGTAATAAAAATCCTAAAAAATATACTCTGGAAAGGATTATGGAAAATTAATTTCCCGAAAACAAGTTTTCTGCATGTTTCTTGGTCATTTTGGACCTTATGTTTAATTTTTGTTATTTTGAAATCCAATGTATTACCTTAATGGTTGTAATTAATTTTGATTACTGTCAATAATATTTTTAATCAAAAACAGTGTTGACCTAGTTAGAAATTATGAATTATGATTATTTCATGCATTTAATAAATTTTTATAAATTTCAATGATATAATTGGATGAAATTAATTTATATTTCATTAGTCAAATGACAATACAATACATGTTTTTTTGTAATAACATTAAAATGTTTGATATGTTTTTATAATCAATTTCAACATAAAATTGATTTAAACATAAAATATTGTGATATTGGATAAAAAATTTATCTAAATGTACATTCAAATGAATTTAAAATATAATTTACACATATAAAAAATTATATTAAATTCATTTTAGAATTTAAATTTAGTATTTTCACTATTCATTATAATGGAAAACATCACAAGAAATTACCAAAAACTAATTTTAAACTATTTTTTATAAATTTATTTTATTTATTATGTTCAATTTTAAATTTAATATTTATGAAAATCCTAGAAATTTTATTTTAATTATCTTCTCTATTAAAAGGTTGGAAAAGAGACATAATAAAAATATATATTTTTGTTTGTCTTAAATTGGGGTTTTTAATGTACAAAAATTCTCAATTTTCATGGATGAATATAAAAATTAATTTTTTGGATATATTATATATATATTTAATTAATATCACTTGACCATTTTAATTTATTTTATTTAATAAGATAATATATCTTTTTGAGAATAAACATTTTTTTTCAATAAAATAGTTACCTTTATATTCAATTGGTTCTTATATTCATTTTGAATTTATTTTTATCAAATTAATTCACATATGTATTTTCATATGTTAGTTACTCATAGTCATTAATGCCAACATAATAACTAGGTTATATATTATTATATTTAAAAGAAATATTTTTAATAATATATTTCTTTCATAAAATTCAGTCTTGCATATTATATATGCAATCATGGAATGACAGTCATGTATTTAAAATAAGCGGACTACAATGTTCCATGCAAAGAAAGCTAAATATTTTCTTTCATATAGTACATGATTAATTAGGAATTTCTTATATTCTAATCAAAACATAGTTCTTAAATATAAAAGAAAATATTTTAATTGGATCATAAAATTCACATTATGAAATTAAATAATTTAATTTGAAATGTAATATTTCAAAAAATATTTGGTGTTACTTTTTTTCATATTAAAATTAATTTGTACATTGAAATTCATCTATGTTATCAAATTATTAATACTTGAATGTTCCATTCATATAAACCCACATCATATTAATAATTACTAAATTTCATTTCAAAAGGGCAAGTTGGAATAATAACAATTTCCCAAAAATAAAATATATATAGGTTTACAAATAGGGGAACATATGTGGAAATTGGAAACCTGGTCATGCCGTAAAGGCACAAATATTTATATGTAGAGATTGAGGTCATCAATCACAAACAAGTGAGTGAAAAATGAAATGTTTAAGGATCAATTTCATTAATATTTGATGATTTTAAAGGTCATCTGTTCAACAATATTTAGTTTATTTTGAAAAAAAATTGTGATCATTTTCATAACAATGATTAATTATTTTATTTAATTATAATTGATGTAAATATACTTGAATTATGTATTAGTATTAAAATTATTTTTTTGTGTGAATTTTTAATTTATAATTCTACAATTACGTCAAGAAATTTATTCTATGAAATTAGCTTATATTACTGAAGTATAGAAACACACATTTATCAGATCATATGGCCCATATAATAATGAAAATTTTGACTATCAATCTCTAACTGATCATCAAAATCAATACGGTTAATACAATAATATCTAATCCTGAAAACTCGCTATTCAGTTTCATCATTAATATATATTCATCAAAATAATTACAAATTATCTTGCACATCATGTAGGCCATTGGTTGGCTTGAAACCCTTATTGTCAATAGGTTAGGGATTGAAGACACATTTCCTTGATGTAATTGATTTTTTGTCACGAATAATAGATGATATAATTCGAGGAAACAACACATAATTAATTTCCAATACAGATAATATGGACATCATTAAAACAAGGTTAATCACTAAAAATCTTGTCAACCAAGGTTTTCCAATACAATTTCAATACATAAATACTTCTTATGAAGTTTAACATAATTTTTAATGAATAGATAACCTTATAACACTTGTGAAATATAAAAATACAAAAAATTATAATGAATGTCACAAAATATGTTTAACATTGATCCCCCATATATCACAATGTAGCTCTTGGTTTTACACTCCCTATATATGAATAAAATCATCATTTATTCTCCTAAGACATGGTAATAACCTAAATTACCATAAATCCTTATTAAAACATCCATTTTTCTTAACTCGAATGTATATTGGATATATTCCACAAATAAGTTTTTTAAAAATCATTAATGATATCATAAAACACATTTCCACTTGTTATTACTCAGTTCTATGGTAATCAATACTGTCAAATTTACTAATTCAGGCCAAATTTCTTTATAATAAAAACATTATCTTATCATAATGAATATTTAATGGTTATATGAAATTAATAAAAATATCACATTGTTGTTAAATCATATTAACTATACATTATAAACATACATCATATACATGTAAATACCTAGATAAAATACTTACACAAAACAATCCATTAATATTACATCATTCTTATAAAATAAATTCTGAGTTAAAATACATAAAAACATCAATTATTCCCCTTCTTCCATAATCCATAATAACTATTCCTCATGTAATTATTTAATAGACCATTACTTTCACAATTCATCATTAGTCTCATCATTATTAGAAATATAACCATCAGTTTTACCACATTGTTAATTCTATTTTAGATCGTTCCCTATATGACATATATTTTCATAATGACCACTCATTCAGAATTCAATACAATTTAATTTAGAGGATATCTTTGGGAGAAAATTATTTCAATCAATTTCATTTACCAAAATCATCATTTTTTTATTCAGTTACATGCTTGGTCAAATTCTTTTCCAAAGTCAAAACACATTCTTATTCTACTATGATATTCAATCTAGTGACTCTTTCCACATTACCCACATAAAAGAACTAAATCAAATTTCATATGTGATCTAAAATAAATGAATTCATAGAGAACTTCTTTCTTCTCTTACTTGTTGAGTTAGTGATTTTTTTAGGTATATCTTTTTGAACATGTTACTTTAAAATAGATTAGGCATGATCACAACAGCCATCAATCTATTTATTATCTAGTTTGAAAACTCTTCAAAGGATATCTCATTATATTTAATGTTTATCTAGATCCTTCTCTTTTTATAAATTGACTAGAGTTATGAATAATTTTGTGGGAATGGATTTTTATAGTTGGGCATCACATAATCCTAAAAGCCTCATATGTTCTATCTAAATTATGACACATTTCGTAAACTATGACACGTCAGTTTTATCCTAGGTTATCCTTAGATAAAACAAATTTACATACATCATCATGTATTGTTATGATATGGTGAATTTTAAAATCAAATCCTTTGAGAGTATTAAGTCAGGTATATAGTTTGGCATATTTTTGTATTCTATGTTAAGCTGAGTAAGGACTAAAAAACCATTTCGGATATGTCTATCCTTGGTATATATATGCCCAAACCACATCCACCAGTAGTATCCAGTTCGAGATGTATTTCTA
Organism: Viscum album; assembly: GCA_963277665.1. Lineage (NCBI taxonomy): Eukaryota > Viridiplantae > Streptophyta > Magnoliopsida > Santalales > Viscaceae > Viscum > Viscum album. Next base: position 1,570,076,636 of record OY728121.1, on the reverse strand, counting down.
GGAATTCACACAATCTATCCTTTATAAAAATTTATGTACACTTTCCAAAATGCTAACTCCTACTTGTAATTATTAATAAAAACTACCCTAGACATATCCCCATAAATATACCTATTTATCTCAGAAATATTTTCCCATCCTTGTATCCAATTTTTGACTACTAATTTTCATTGATACTATCTATAATGAAAGAATATTTACAAATATGGTCATTGTAATTCCCCTTTGGAATACATATAACATTAAAAAAATGGTCACCCAAAGAGCATATTAGTATACTGCCTTTGTAAAAATAGATACATAAACACGGATACACGAGTGAGATAAATTATCACCCATGAGGTTCTATAAGACATAAAACCATATTAGACATATCAAACATGAAATATTTTGTCATAACATGGGGATGAAAATATAAAAATGGGTGAGATAAAATGATCAGTGAGGGTCAAAGATGGATGCATTTAAACATAAACTTGATCATTAGTTTATGAGAATGCAATCATAAAATTATAACATCACACCCTTCATGTAAAAGACCGTAAACATGAATCATAAAATTAATCATGGGATTTGATTAGTATTGAATAATATGGAAATAAAGAACATAATCCATCAAAGAAAAATATAGGAACAAAACATAGAATTATGGTAACACATATAAACATAAAATTATTTCAATTGTGTTCAATGAATTTCTACGATGTCCATTTTAGTTGCATGGGTTCACTCACGGTACCATCTTGGTGGTCATGGTTCACACCGATGGAAGTCTTAGTAGCATTAGTACACTCCTCAATCCATATTGGTAGTAATGGTTCACTGTCAATGTTGTCTTTATTTTCAATGTTTACTCCCAAAACAATCATAGTCTATCTCATAAGATATATAATTATTTTCCCAACTAATTAGAGGGTTATATAGGTCTCACCCAACTCAAACTGTAAATCATACGAACATGTGCCATGTAATTATAAACCATCATAACATAACCCATTGAATTAAATGAGTATCATAAAAATTTAATCATATACAATAACCTATTGAAAAAATTCAAGATTAATTATCATTTTAGAAAACGGATATCCCATAACAAAATGAGTTTCAATGGAATATAACCTATGATGGAGAAATGCGTTTCAAAAACATCAGACGAACAAACACATAAACCATTTCGAAAAATAGTATGAATTGAAAAAATTAATCATTTCCCCTTAAAGGAATGACTAACAACAAAATATATCATCATAAATGGGAAATAAATTTGAAATATCAATTAAAAGTATTTATTGATAAAAATATTCTTTATTATTTATAAAATTATTTTTAAAACATAGAATTATCTGAAAACCATTTTAATAAAAATAAACATGAAAACCTATAAAATTATCATTAAAAACAGTTGGAAAAACTTTTCAATTGAAAATATCATGAATAATTATAATGTATTGTAGAAATTATATTAAAACCATTTAATTGTAAATAATTAGAAAACTTATAATAAATTTTTGAAAATGTGTTCCACATAATTTATTTGAAAATAAATTGATAACATAAAATGTTAGTGTAAAAACATTTTGAAAAAAATTGACATGAAAATATATAAAAGAATCATAATTTTTTTAACCATATTCCATATAAACTTATAAAGGAAGATTGATTTTTTTGAAAACACATTTTCCCATGAATCATATTGGAAAATATTGATAAAATATTTAAAATAATTTTACATGAATAAATATGGAAGAAACATAAAAATGTTTTGAATCCCATTTTCAAAGATTTGTTATGAATTAGGCATGAAAATGTTTTGAAAAACCATTTTTAGTGAAATATATAAAATATAAAAAGAAATATATTGAAAAACATTTTCTTTGAAAATATTTCGAAATCATATAATGATGGATTTTAAAAACATAGAATACATTTTTAAACATAAATCATTTTTGAATAAATTTTTCATTAAATTGTTTTTAAAAAATAATGAATGTATAAAATATAAGAGATTTTTTTAAAAAAATAATATTTTAATATTTTAAAGGAATCAATATGGAAATTTCTATAATGTATTCATGTTAAATCGATACACTTCGAACATTCCATTTTTGATGTAAAAATATTAGAAAATTGACTCAAGCAGAAAATGATTAGAATTATTATGTTCTAAATTTATTTTAAACCAAATATTGGAAAAATATTTTTTTATTTATTATATAATAATTGAATAATATTTTTTAATGCTTTGTAAAATATGTTTTTGAGTGAATATAGATTTATTACTATGAGAGGTAAGGTCGGACATTCATTAAAAAAATGTTTTTATGAAACTATATACCATTGAGTGAAAATTGGTACCATTCCGTGGATATAACGTTAAAAACAAGATTCAAATAATTTTCATGAGTGTACATGAGATATGGATCCTATTATTTCATTAATGAAATCTTAATAAAAATAAATCTTGATAACCATTGAAATTGATTCATTAAAATCTTTCCATATGGTAACATTGAATCTTACTCCATATTTTTTAAATTAAAATTACATGATGATTAAAATATCACTAAACCAAGTAGATTCATGAAATAACATGTTAAATATAATCATTTTAAATAAAATAATATTGTTCATTGATAACAAAACATGTGGCTCAATGTAGGAATATTTTAATGCAATTTATGTACCTTTTACATTGAAAACATCAAGAAAAATAAATATTGAATAATTTGTATAATTTTAAATAAAATTTATTTCTAATACATTGAAATATTATTATTAAATGTAGATAGAAATTATAAAAGCATTCAATTTTAATTTATATGAAATTTTATAATGAATTAATGAATAAAAATTTGAAAAACATTTTACATGAAAACATATGAAAGAGGCATGAAATTAAATTGAACAAAAATTCCATTAATTCCTAATAAATTTTTCAGAAAAAGTTTTGAAAATTGCATCCCCCCTTGATATATATATAATAATCTTGAAAACAATTTACACAAAATTAACATGAAAACATTTTAAAGAAGATTGAAGATGTTCTGAATTGTTTTTCATGATTACTTATGAAAGAATCATTAAAATAATTTGAAACCCACATTTTTCATAAAACATATATAATATGACTGAAAAAATGTTTAAATTTTTATTCATTGAAGACATTTTGAAAACATCTAAAGAATTATTTAAAAATATTACAATACCATTTTAAATATATTTTTTTATTGGAATCCCAATAATTTATATGGCATATTACAAATATTGAATGTGCAGAATAATATGAATACATTTTCGTTTAAAAATATATATATTTTCAATATTCTAAAGGATTAATCAAGAGAATTTCATTAATTTTGGAGGGATAAATCCATACATGATGAATATTCCTTTTTCACCGTAAAAATTCTCGAAATATGAGTTGGTTGGAAATTTAGAGGAATTATTTTTTAAACGCACTTTTTAAGGTAAAACATTGGTAATGTTTTCTTTTATATTTTATATGATAATAGTATAATATTTTCTGAATTTTTTTTAAAGTATTGTTTTGAAGGAACATATATTTTTGAATAAAGAGAGCGGTAAAGGAAGACTATCCTATACACCCCTTCATAATAATATTATTGACTAATGATTGGAAACATTATACCATTAATTGTATCTGACATAGATAACAAAAGGGTCAAAAAATTTGGTATATTTCATTAATGGGGGATCTAAATATTTCATCCATGTAATCATAATGATAAATGATCTCAATAAATATTTATATCATTTCAATAATCACTTACAACACTTTATCTTTGAATCATAATCCCCATGTACGAAATTGAAATTAAATGAACATTAAAATATAATTGATAAAATTAATTCATAATATAACATGTTAAATGTAATCATATAAATTTTGAAAACTAATGTGGGTAGATAACGAAACATGTGTCTCAATGAAATAAAATTAAGAAAAAACTATGTTTCCAATTTTGTAACTATTGAAAAATTAACCCCATGATTTTTTTTATTGAATTCGTATGTAAAAATGATATATTTAATAATAATATTCATATAGTAGATTCCTTGGTAGTTTTCACCCCTCCCAGATGAAATGTGCGGTAAATAAGGAATGAATCTCATGAAAATAAAATGTGAGGTGGCAATCCCTTACCTTTTGTCTTGACTCTAGTCATACTAATAAAAAATCTGGAATGAAAAATATAAATTTATTTTAGATCTATTATAGAAACATATTATTATATATAATACAATATATGGTTTTATATGAATTTATTTTACACTCATATTTTCTATTCAACAATTATTTTTCATTTTGGGAGTTATCATATTTGTATTTCACAATTTTCTTATTTTATCATATATTTTTTCCTTAAAAAAAATCATGATCCATAGTAAGTAAAAAATGATATTAATATCATTTATTATCTCGTTATTTTTATTATAAATTTCTATATAAAATTGACTTATGTAATGGAATACATAATTCATGGAGACAGTAGGTTGTACATACACATTAACGATGAATTCCATTTTATTGTCATATTAAATCAATGTGTGACATATATATTTATATATAATTATTATGTAAAATAATTTTATCATATATATTATATAATTTTACTAAAACTTTTTTTTAACACATTATATGTAATGTGTGAATGAATCACACCACATTGAGAGGGATGTATTCCACATTTCCCCAAATGAAATTAACATATATACAAAAAATAGAAAATATAAAAATATGTGTGGTAAAAAATTTAATAATATGATTTTAATAATAAATATCATATATATTATACATAAACATATTTTCCACCGAAATTCTCACCATTAGGGGTGGTAAATAAGGAATGAACTAACATCATTAAATGAGGTTGTAGTTATACATAAAAGTAAACATTGTATTCAATACAAATTAGATAGAAGTGTATGTTAGTTTGTTTTTAAACCATAGAATCACAACATATCATTATATTGAGGATACTATTTTTAATAATCATTTAATAATGATAGGGCTGGGGTGTTGAATTAAAATATGATAATGCAGTTATGGGAGGATGTTACCGCATCATTGTGTACGTCCTTTTAGTTTTCACTAAATGGATTCCGTGGATTTATTTCAACCCAAATGGATGATTAAATTAGCACAAGAGTAATTGTATTAGTGTATTGGAATGATCATGGTAGAAGTTATATATTTTTATTGGTGTGATGAAGGGGGATATGTGGTGTCCTTTTACAGGGAAGGGAACGGTCTCGCATGTACTTTTTTAAAACCAGTTCCGTGTGGCCATGTTTTTTCCTAAATAATGTAATAAAAATCCTAAAGAATATAAATTTTAAAGGTTTATGGCCTTTTAATTTCACGAAAATGTGTTTTCTACCTGTTTCTAGGTCATTTTGGACCTTATGGTTAATTTTTGTAACTTTGTAATGCTATGTATTCCCTTAATGGTTATAATTAATTTTTATTACTGTCAATACTATTTTTAATCAAAAACTTTGTTAACATGTTTAGAAATTATGAATTATAATGATTTAATGTATTTAATACATTTTTATAAATTTCAATGATATAAGTGGATGAAATTAATTTATTTTTCATATTTCAAATGATAATACAATACATGTTTTTACGTAAAAATATTGAAATGTTTGATAAGTTTTTATACTCAATTTCATCGTGAAATTGATTTAAACATCAAATATTGTAATAATTTATAAAAATTTAATCTAAATATACATTCACAGGAATTTAAAATATAATTTACTCGTATAAAAAATTATATTAAATTCATTTTAATATTTAAATATAGTATTTTTTACTATTCTTTAAAATGATAATCATCACAGAAATTACCAAAAACTAATTCTAAACTAATTTTTATAAATATATTTAAATTATTATGTTTATTTTAAAATTAAAATATTTAAACAAATCTATAAATTGGATTTTAATTATATTCTCCATTAAATGGTGGTAAAATAGACATAATAAAAACATGTGTTTTTTTGTTTGAAATTAGGTTTCTTCATGTACTAACATTATCAATTTCCATGGATGATTATAAAAAATATTTTATTTGAAATATAATATATATATTTAATTAATTTAACATGAAAATATTAATTAATTTTATATAATAGGATAATATAGCTTTGTGAGCATAAACATTTTTTCAACAAAAATGATTCCTTTATATTCAATTGGTTCTTATTTTCCTATAAAAGTCATTTTTAACTAATTAATTTAAACATGTATTTTCTTATGGTAGTTACTCATATTCATTAATGTCAACTTAATAACTAGGTTATATATTACTATATCTAAAAGTAATATTTTTAATAATATTTTTATTTCATAAAATTCGGTCTTGCATCTTATATATTCCATCAAGGAATAAAAATATGGTATTTAAAATTAGCTGACTTGAATGACCCATGTAAAGAAAGCTAAATATTTTCTTGCATATAATTCATGATTAATTAGGTATATCTTATATCATATTCCAAACATGGTTGTTAAATATAAAATAAACTATTTTAAGTGGTTCATAAAATTCAAAATATGAAAATAGTTATACTAAATGTAAATGTAATATTTCACAAAATCTTTGGTGTAACATTTATCCTTATTAAATTGAATTTATACATCGAAATTCATCTAGGTTATAAAATTATTTATACTTCAATGTTCCATTCATTGAAACCCACGTCATAATAATAATTACTAAATATCATTTCAAAAGTACTTGTTTGAATAATAACAATTTCCCAAAATATATATATATATATGTTAACAAATAGGGGGACATAGGTGGAAAATGGAAGCCTAGACGTAGTGTAAAAGCATAAATTTTCATAAGGAGGGATTGATGGTATCAATCCCAAACAATTGAATGAACAATTAAAATATTAATATCAATTTCATTAATATTTGATGATTTTAAAGGCCATCAGTTCAACAATATCTAGATTATTTTGAAAAAAATGTGATCATTTTCATAAAAATGATTAATTATTTTATTTAATTATAATATAAGTAAATATACTTGAATTATTTATATATATTAAAAACAATTTTTTTGGTTTGATTTTTTAATATATATTTCTAAAATTACATCAAGAAATGTATTCTAATAAATTATCTTCAATGACCGAAGTGTTGAAATACACTATTATTAGATCATATGGACCATATAATAATGAAATGTTTTACTATAAATCTCTAACTAATCATAAAAATCAATATGGTTAATGAAATAATCACTAATTCTGAAAAGTCACTCGTTAGTTTCATCATTAATATATATTCATCAAAATAATTATAAATTATCCAGCACATCAAGTAGGCCATTGGTTGGATGGAAACCCTTATTGTTAACAGGTTAGAGGATAAAGACACATTTACTTGATGGAAGTGATTTGTCATCACCAATAATAGATGATGTACTTTGATAAAACAACACTGAATTAATTTCCAATAAAAATAATATGGACACAATTAAAATATGGTCAATCACTAAAAATCATGTTAACCATGGTTTTCCAATAAAATTTCAATACATAAATACTTCTTCTGATGTTTAACATAATTTTTTTATGAATAGATAAAATTATAAAACTTATGAAATATGAATATAAAAACAATTATAATTAATGTCATGAAATAAGATTAACATTGATCCCCCATATATCACAATGTAGTTCTTGGTTTTACACTCCCTACAGATGAATAAAATGATCATGTATTCTCCTGAAACATGGTAATAAACTACATTACCAGAAATACGTATTAAAAACATCCATGTTTCATAATTCAAATGTATATTGGATATATTACATAAATAATTTTTTTAAACATCATTACTGATATCATAAATCACATTTCCACATGTTATTACTCTATTCCACGGTAATCAATACTGTAAAATTTACTCATTCATCCCAAATATCATTATCCTAAAAACATTATCTTGGCATAATGAATATATTAAGGGTTATATTCCATAAATCAATATATCATGTTGTTATTAAATCACATTACCTGTACATTATAAACATATATCATAAACATTTAATTACCTAGAGAAAATATTTACACAAATCAATCCATTAATATTCCATCATTCTTATAAAGGAATTATTGAATCCAAATACATAAAAACATAAATTATTCCCCTTCATTCACAATCCATTATAATGAAGCCTAATCTAATTATTTAATATACCATTATATTCACATTTCATCATTAGTCTCATCATTATTAGAAATATAACCATTACATTTACCACCTCGTTAATTATATTCAAGATCATTCCCCATAGGAAATATATTTTCATAACCACCACTCATTCAAAATTTAATACAATTTTATTTAGAAGATATATTAGGGAGATAATTATTTCAATCAATTTCATTAACCAAAATTTTCATCTTATTATTTCAGTTACTTTAATGGTCAAATTATTTTCCATAGTCAAAACACATTATTATTCTACTATGATATTAAATGTAGTGACTCTTTCCAAATTATCCACAAAAAGAACTAAATAATATTTGATATGTGATCTAAATTACATGAATTCTTAGAGATCTTATTTCCTCTATTATATGTTGAGTTAGCAATTATTTTAAGGTATATATTTTTGAACATATTACTTGAAAACTGATTAGGCATGATCACAAGATCCTTCATTGTAGTTATCATATAGTTTGACAACTCCTCAATGGATTTCCCATCATACTCTACGTTAATCTAATTCCTTCTTTTTCATTAAATTGACTAGAGTTATAAATAATTGTGTGAGAATGGATTTTTATAGTGGGGTATCACATAATCTTGAAAACCACATATGATCTCTCTAAATTTTGTCAAATTTCATAAAATATTACACCTCATGATTATCCTTTTCTAACATAAATTTACATCCTTTATAATGGTTTATTATGAAAGTGAGAATTTTAAATGAAATTGATTTGAGAGTATCAAAACTGGTATGTAGTACGGCGTATTTTTGTTTTCCATGTTAAGCTGAGTGGGGACTAAAAAACCACTTTCAGAGATGTCTATACTTGGTATATATAGGCCAAAACCACATATAATAGTAGTATCGTGTTCAGGATGTATTTCTAAGAATCAACACTGTCTATCCTTTACCAAAATTCATGTACACTTTCCTAAATGTTAACTCATACTTATACATATCAATAGGAACTACCCTAGACAGATCCTTATAAATATCCCAATGGATCTCAGAAATATTTTCCCATATTTGATTCCAAATGTTGTCTAATCCTTTTCTTTGTTACCAAATATAATGAAACAATATTTACATATAGGTTCATTAAATCTCATTTTTTGAATAATTATAACATTAAAAAAATTGTCACCCAAAGAGCATATTAGTACAATGCCTTTGTATAAATATATATGTAAACACTAATACATGAGTGACATAAATTACTCCCAATATGTTCTAGACGACTTATAACTATATTAGACATATCATACATGAAATATTTTTTCATAATATGGGGATGAAAATATAAAAAAGGGTGAGATAAAATGATCTGTGAGGGTAAAAGGGGGAGACATTTAAACATAAACATGATCATTAGGTTATGAGAATGCAATCATAAAATTATAAGATCACACCATTCATGTAAAAGGCCATAAACATGAATAATAACATTAATCATGTAATTTGATATGTAAAGAATCATATGGAAATAATGAACATAATCCATGAATGAAAAATATAGCAATAAAACATGGAATTATGGTAAGACATATGAAAATAAAATTATTTCCATTGTGTTCACAGAATTTCTACGATGTCCATTTTAGTGGCAGAGGTTCACACATGGTACCATCGTGGTGGTCGTGGTTCACACCCATGGATGTCTTAGTAGCATTAGTACACTCCTCGTTGCATATTGGTAGTAATTGTTCACTCTCAATGTTGTCTTCATTTTCAATGATTACTCCCAAAATAATCAATGTCTATCTCATGAGATATATAATTATATTCCCAACAAATGAGAGGTAGATATAGGTCTCACCCAACTCAAAATGAAAATCATACAAACATGTTCCACATAATCATGAACCATCATAACATAACCCATTGAATTAAATGAGTATCATTAAAATTTAATCTTATATAATAACATAAGAAAAACATACAAGATTAATTATCATTTCATAAAATGAATAGCCCATAAAAAATGGGTTTCAATGGAATACAACCTATGATGGAGAGATGGATTTCAGAAACACCATGCTAAAAAACACATAAACCATTTCAAAAAATAGAATAAATTGAAAAAAATAATCATTTACACATAAAGGAATGACTGACAGCAAAATAGGACATCTGAAATTGGAAATAAATTCGAAATATCAATTAAAAATATTTTTTGATTAAAATATCCTTTATTCTTTAGAAAATTATTTTTAAAACATATATTTCTCTAAAATCCATTTTCATAAAAACAAATATGAAAACATATAAAATTATCATTACAAACAGTTGGAAAAAATATTCAATTGAATAGATCCTGAATAATTATAATGTATTGATGAATTTATTTTAAAACCATTAAATTGAAAATAATTTGAAAACTTATATTGAAATGTTGAAAAAAATTTCAACATAATTTATTTTCAAATGAATTGATGACATAAAAAGTTAGTGTTAAACCTTTTTGAATAAACAAATTACATGAAAACATATAAAAGAATCATAGTTTTTTTAACCATATTGCATTTAAACTTATAAAGGAAGCTTGATTATTTTGAAAACACATTTTCCCATGAATCATATAGCTAAAGGTTGCTAAAATATTTAAAATAATTTTAGATGAATTCATAAGCAAGAAATATGAAAATGTTTTGAAACCCATTTTCCAAGAAATGTTATGAATTATGCATGAAAACGTTTTGAAAAAACATTTTTTAGTGAAATATTCAAAATATGAAACGAAATATATTGAAAAAAAATTTCATTGAAAATATTTTGAAAACATATAATGATTGATTTAAAAGTCATAGAATTATTTTTTAAACAGAAAACATTGTTGAATTAATAATTCATTAAAAATAAATTTAAAAATAATGAATGTACAAAATATAATGAATTTTTTTGAAATAATAATATTTTAATCATTTAAAGGAATCATTAAGGAAATTCCTGTCATGTATTCAAGTTAAATCAATACACTCTGAACATTCATTTTTCAAAGTAAAAATATTAAAACATTTAATTAACCATAAAATGATAAGAATATTATTCTTTAAATTTATTTTAAACAAAATATTGGAAAAATAATCTTTTATTTATTATGAAATAGTTGAATAATATTTTTTAATTCTTTCTAAAATATGGTTTTGAAGGAAACATGATTTCTTAGAAATAAAGTTAATGTTAGCCTTTCATAAAAACAAATTTTTTATCAAATTATATACCAGTGAGTGAAAATTGGTACCATTACATGGATATAATTTTAATAAAAAGAGGATAAGAATCTTCATGAGTGTACGTGAGATATGGATCCTAATATTTCATTAATTAAATAGTAATCATAATCAATCTTGATAACCATTGAAATTGTTTCATTAAACTCTTTCCAAATGGTAACGTTGAATCTTACTCCATATGTTTGAAAATAAAATTACATGATGATTAAAATAGGACTAAAACAAGTAGATTCCTGAAATAACATTTTAAATATGATAATTTAAAATTAAAAAATAATGTTTGTGGATAAGAAAACATGTGTATCAAAGTATAAATATTGAGATAAAATTATCTTACGGATTTGGTATCTTTTAAATTATTTTCCCCATGAATTATTGACGAAAAAATGTATTTGTAACTACCAATATATTAAAGAATAATATTCCTAGAAAAAAATCATGTTAATTATTCAAACCACACAAATTAAGTGATCATTTAATAACTCATGAATCTCACAAAAATAGAAATTGAAATTAAATTCCCTTACCATATGGCTGGACTCTCTTCTTTATATTACAATCATCATATATAATGAATATATGTTTATTATAAATATTTCACAGAACCTAATTCTTATTTATAATAACATATTTGTATTTATCTTTTACATTACATTATCCTCCTGTTAACAATTATATATTTTGGTTTCATTTTGGGTAATATTTGATTTGTTTTTTGAAAATGTCTTAATATGTTATATATTGTTGGGTAATATTTGATTTATTTTCTGTATATGTTTATTATACCAATCTATTTTATATTAAATAATTTAATGGAATACACCATTCATAGAGAGGGTAGACCGTACATATGCCAAAATGTTGTTTCTATTTTATCACCATGTTAAAAGAATGAGAGACATTTATGTATATATATGTAAATGCATAATTATTAAATTATAATTATTATATCGTATATACCACATAATTTTATTAAACCATCATTATTATATAACATTAATGTGTGAAAAAATCAAATCACCTTTATGCAACAGTAGTCTAGTTTTCTTCAAAACAAATATTTTATATAGAAAAAATGGAATTTATCCTAACATGAATTATAAAATAATTAAAAAATATTTAAGACATAATAAATATCATATATATTATATATAAAAATATTTTCCCTTATAATTTTCACCATGGGAGGTGTTAATGTACGAATGATCTAGAAACGTTTCATGAGGTGGTAATTAACCATACACATAAACAACATGTTTGTAACCCATTAGATCTATGTGTGTGTGTGTTTAGTTAGAACACTTATTATAATGACATTTAATAATATTTTTCATACTTTTTTGTTAATCATCTAATAATGAAATTGGAGGGGTGGATAATGAATAAATGATAATCGAGCCTAATAGAGGACATTACTTATTCATTGGGTAACTACTTTTTTATTTCACCAAATTGATTCTATGTATATATTTCTTCTAAATAGGTGGATTTAAGGAGGACGTTTATTGTGTGGATATTATAATAACTAATGTGGTTGGATTAGTGGTAGTAACGGGGATAGTTAGTGGCCATTTAGAGTAAAGGAAATGTAGTCACCTAGTATTTTTGAAAACAATTTAGGTGTAACATTGTTTTTTACTACAAAAATCATCCAAAACCTACCTAACACAATAATGGAAGGTAAATCAATGAATAATTATTATAAAATGTGTGTATTTCAAGTGGATATGAAATTTATCCCACTATGTTTTTGTCTTTGTTAAAAATTACTTTTCATTAATAATTGTAATTAATTTTAAAAAAAATCACTAATATGTTTGGTAAAAAACATTTGTGTACTGAAAATTAATTTCAAATTATTTTTATTACTAATATATATTTATTTTTAAAATTTTAAAAAAAAATATGTAGCCTAACATTTTTTGAAATTATACTCACGTAGAGGATGCCAATACTGGTTTTTAATGTTAAAACATTAAAATGTTAACTATGACATTATATTCAATTTTATTTTGAAATTGATTCCAATGACCTACATTGTATAATATTAAAAAACTATATAAATGTTGAAAAAAAAATTATAATTTTAAAATATAATAAAAAAATATTAAAAATCAGTTTTGAGTTAAAATTCAGTATTTTCACTATTCAAAAAAATATGAATCTTAAAAAAGACACAAATTTTACCCTAACCTATTTTTATATTCAACATAAAAATATAATGATTATTTTAAAATATAAAAAAAAATTAAAATTTTTAAAAAAAAAAATTATAATAGATTCACCATTAAGAGGATGTAAAAGTGCCTCAATAGAAATATTCATTTATAATAAGTGAAATTGGGATTGGTCCAATATTATGACTATAAAATATATTGGATAAGTATAAAAAATTATTTTTTATGTAATAGGTATATATATATCAAATTAATATCACTCAATAGTTATTATTATTGTAATATATTTTGATAAAATAGCTTTTGAGCATTAGAATAGTTTTCTATGAAAACATTCCCTTTATATTCTATTAAATGTTATATTCATCTTTAATTTAATTTTAACTAATTAATGGAATTGTTTGTTTTGTAAGAAAATTATTCATTTTTTTAAATCAACATAATGGATCGGATATATGTTATTATATTTAATATAATCTTTTTAATAGTATATTTTGATTTGCTTACACTCGGTGTTATGTGTAATGTAAGATAACATCAGTGTTATGTGTAAAGAAATATAAACATTATATTTCATGTAGAGAATGATAAAATTTTTATCATGTATAATGTCATCATTTCGTGGTTCATTAATACCTAATAAGCTATTATCAGAGTTTTTTGAAATGTAAAATACTACAATGATTACATTAATTCAAAAAATATATTTCAAAAAACCATGGGTTGTTAAAATAGAGTATTTAACATCCAATATATCGATATGGTATTATGAATATCCTTTTAGTATATATAAAATACATAGGAATATTTTATTAGGGTAGAAAATAAGTCCATATATTGACAAATTATTGATGAGTTCAGAGATGTGTATATGGGGAACATGGGAATTGTCTGATCCAATACACTATAATAAGGATTAAACATTGAACCATATATGTAAATATTTCATTCTAGGAGATTAACTTGATGTATATAAGTATGTATGTATTAATATTCATAAATTTTCGTTCGGTTGAATATTAGTATTGGTATTTCAGTTAAAAGAATCAATAAACGTCTATGGATTGTAAAAAATTGGGTTTCGATATGTCTTTGTGTATGGTTAACATAAGATTAGTGGATATTATAATGGGTTAATATGTTTAATATTTATCAAATGTTAAATGTAATTTAATATTCATTTGAGGTTTTATGTAATGGTGTTTCATAAATATTATGGTTTTTTTAAGGGTAATTTATTTGTGTTAGACACTTTGGTTTATATATGAAATAATGAATATTTTATATAATTAAGAAAATATTTACACATGGTGGACATATTTTTTGTTTTACTGGTAACCATTAGAACATAACATATCATTTATTTCTAGATAATTATTATTTCTAGTTGATACCCTTACAATGATGTACATCATTTTTTTGTTAAAGAATATTTCAATCGAGATCCACTCATTATAATATAAATTAAGAGAGTGGTAAGACTTTATGTAGTACCACATTCAATTATATAACCCGGTTATTTTGATTAGATTAATTTTGGGGAATCATTTTTATAATTCAATCAATATAGAGTTGAGTTTTAAAACATTTTAACATCCTCCAATGTATGGTTTAAATGAGATAAAAATTAAACCACTCTAGTAAATGATACAGGAATCATTTATATTTTTAAGATGTTCTTGGGTTGAATGCATTAATAATGATTAGTTTTTTAACAATAATTGATTTAAATCAATAATTCATGTGGATTTTCATGATTCCCTTTGTGGAAATAACTATATAAAACCAATATACAAGAAATATGTTTTTGATGGTAATATATGGTGATCTAATATAGTAGATGGCATGCTATAAAATATTATATTCATTGAAAATCCAATAATGGAATCCCAATATCGATTAAACTAATGAACTAATAATTTACCACACAATCTATAATTTAATGTATGTGTGAAGGTGTTTCCCAAGTATTATCAATATACAGTAGAAGGGAGTAATATGCCCTTTGTATCTAATTCTAGAAGAAATAATATATCATTTCAGTATAATACCTTTTCAATAGGAACATCCACTAAACCACTATTAAGATCATGATTTGTTCCACGTATCTCTCTAAAGGATGTACATACTTAATCCAACACGTGTATAAAAACATAATTCAAACAACTACATAATCATATTTCTTTTGAGGAAAACATAGTTTTGATTCTAGATCAAAAAGTGAATGTTCTACAATATAATACAACTCACAGGGTCAATGTTTTATGAAGATACTGCATACATGATTATGATATGTTGGAACATAAGGTTATTAGGAGGAAGTAGAAACCTTAGTTTTTTATACCAATGTGATGAATTTTGAGGGATAAATTAATTTCAATTGGGCTATAAGGTAACAACCTAATATTTTACACAATTTCTCTACAATTGAATAGAATATTATTAATAGTTTAAATTTCAAATAACAGTTATTTTGGAATTATTTATAATCAGTAATAAATTAAATTGAAAATTCTCATATTGTTACAATATGTTTATATGATAGTTATCAACTAGAATTGGGAATAGCGGGTAAAAATATGAATATATAAATTAAAAATATATATGGTTTACACATTGATATAAAATAAATATTATAGTGACAGATAATTAATGATGATGTTAAGAAAATAATTTAGAAAAATAAAATATTTTTCTGAAAACATATTTTTATGAATAAACACACATTTTACATAAAAAAAATTAAAAAAACACTTTTGTTTATTGAAATTAATAACATATATAAAAATTATATATTAACTAAACTATTAAAAATTAATCATATGTTTTTTATTGATAATTAATAATAATTAACTCAATATAAATCTTAAAAAAATTAAGAAAAAGTTTATTTGAGGGGTTTTATAAAAATTATATTGAATGTAATTATTGAAACATTAATAAAAAGAGAAAAAAAATAAATTTCAATTTTTTAGTAATAATGTTCAAATTATATTAGTGTGATTTTATGTGAACTATTTTGAAGATATTGATATTTTAATGAATATTTCAAAATACTAAATTCTAATTTAAATCTAAATTTTCATTTAATGAAATTATATAATCAATTATTTTTTTAATTTTGTTTAAATTAAAATTAGTTATATTATATATATATATATTAAAAACGTTTATTCTATAGGAATTATTTTTAATTTAAATTTAATATAAAAAACATTGAAATATTTTGATCATTTTCTATATGAAAACCTGCTTCCTCATCTCATTTATGAGATAAATATTAAATTTAAATTTTCTATTTATATTAATGGAAACTAAAAATATTTGTTAAATAATTTAAGTAATTTTTATTTATAATTTATAACAAGTTATAAATTATATTTTATTGAAATTAATTGATAAAATAAATATATTTATTTACTGTTGTTTTGGTAAAAATTGGTTTACTAATGTGTTAATGTAAAACCATAAGGGATAAAATGACACACAGACTAGTCTAAAGTATATTATATGGCTATATGTGGAGTAAAAAATATAATTTATTTATAAGAACCCGTTTTTATCTCTTTATCATATTAAAAAATGTGTGTATATCGGTTTCATTTAAAAAAACCAATTTTCGAATTACCTCACATACAAAAGGCTCCCAATAATGTAAATTAATTAATCCATAAAAAAAATAATATAAAAAATAGAAATAATACCTTAATAAAATTCAATAATACTAACCTATAATACTTATTTCATAAATAAATCCACCATTGTAATATTTTAGGTGCAATACATAGCTGGTTTCTCGAAGAAGCATTAGTATTCAAAAATAATAATTTTATTTTTTTTATTCCTCCACCTGAATTAATTCATATAATCAGATTAGGATATAAGAAACTAAATATAATACATAATGAGATTTTTTTAATGTTATGTTCATGTAAAAAACAATTCCAACTTCCATCGAAAGGGTTGGGGAATCATCATTCATGTGTACGGATGTCAATCATGTCAGGAACCAATGTCCATCATTTTTCCACTACCATATAAGAAGAGTGAGTTTGCTGTTGGACATAAAAAATATATATTATTGTTATTACGTTATTATAACTATTTGGTTGTAATATCATATAAAACATTTTATTTTTCATTTTCAATATGATATGATAATAGTAGTCATCTCTATGGAGGACTACCACCTTGTCATGCAAGGTGATTTGAATTTTATTAATTCCCTCTACCAAATACCCAAGGTATTTAATTATGAAAATAAACAATAAAATTGAAATTAATGGGATATTATTACAATCATTTTCCTAGAAAGAATATAAATCATTCGAATGCTTTTATGACAATGTAAGAGTCACATGATATCCCTTTTCTGCAGTCCCATCTACAACCATGATGGTCTCTCGAAAAACATGTGTGAAAATTATGTTTAGTTTCATAAGAGAAGACATGCACTCCATCCATTTGGAAGCAAGCCTCCATGGGATAATTAAATCATAATTTATAATGTCCTGCACATGATTGAAAGAGTCAATTTCTAGCCAAATATTATTCAATCCTTTCATTTTCATATAATCAAAAGCATCAATGATTCATAGCCTCTCCACATCAGGAGATAAAGTCAATTCACATGAGCCCTTTAAACAACCCATGAAATTGTATTCATGATCTCTACAAATAAAACCACACTTTGAGGGATCAGGGTACCATTAAAGGCACTATCTATGATAACATTAATCCATCAATGAAGTAGATGAAACCATAAGACATCAATAAAACCAAAAGTAGGTATAAATTTAATCGGATTCAAAAATTTCCTATAGTATTAAAGTCTATGTTATTATCTCAATAGAACATTTGAAAAAAAATATCCATCATGTTTTCATGAATCATCCAAAAATTAGCTTCATTAAGTATGCCTTTGCATCAAATACAACAACAGTTTGGCTCCACCATATTACGTGCAAACATTTGTCAAATTAAATGGTAAAAAGTGAATGCACCTAGGTAAAGAACTAAATTAATGAGTTATATAATAAAAGGGCATGCAAATCATAAAATTATAGTCCATCCAAGACAAAAACATAAAATATTCTATTCCAAAATGAAAAGGCAGTTACACAATAGAGGAAGAGATTATCGAGATCCTTCTTGTTCTGGAGACATAGAATACACAGAGAGTACTAAAATTTTATAAAATTATGCATAAATTCTTCAAAAGGAAGTCTGTTATAAATTAGACTACAAATAAATATAAATTGATAAGGTATCATCTAGTCCTTATTGATTACATAAATCTAAATGAAATCATCAAGAGATTTTTTAGTGGACTGATGAAACAAAAGAGGCTACTTTTATGAACAACATTCCTTCTCGACTTTCAAACTAGAAAATCAAGTAAATAGAAAAATCATAGTTTTCCACAAGGACATGAACATCAGCTTAAAAATTTTGTTTGGGGATTTCAAAAAAAAGAATTAATAGATATATACTCATTAGAATTTGATGATGGTGGATGAATGTCAAAAAATAGAGGAGAACAAGTCCTATTATCAAACTAGAATCTAAGAATAGAATTCTTGTTAGAAATCCTTCTTGAGTATGACAGGATATTCCGAAAAGATGATCTAATATATGGAAAAATACAAGAGTTTAATAAAATTATTACATCCCAATTCCTTCGTATCTTAAAAACGTGTTGTGAAAAATCCTAAATATTCTGAACTATTATGAAAGATATTCAAAATAAACCTTGGTTGAAGGTAATAATTTAAAATCATAGTATTTTTAATAACAATTCAACTATTGGAAAAGTTCATACATCATGTATTCTTTGTAATTGTAACCAACATTATTTCATGAATATTACCGTTCCGAATAATATGCTTGAAACCCATATTAAACAGGATGATATCCCCTTGACCATTTGTAAACCATCAAATAAAAAAAATCATATAAACCACAAAACCAGCACCATGAAAACTTTTCTATCCATGGATAAAATTATTTCGTTCCCAGTTGATAGTTTCAGATTAACGTTCTCATTAATTTCATAAAAATAATAATCTAATTGAATCCCCAAAAAAGAGGTGTTCTACGATAACTGAAAGGAATATCCCCCAATCAGATTCCCAACAATGAAAAAATACCATTCATTCATGAAGGGGTAATTCTTTGACCATAAAATATATTGGATTTATCCCATGTTAATCATTTCCAAGAGACACATTCATAGTGCTGTAAAATTCTCATCAAAACATGAATTATTCTTTTAGCCGAGTAGAAAAACAATGATGTATTTCATATAAAACATATGTGAAGGTGTGGTGAGAGTTCTGGAACCATAAAGATGTGTAATTCTTCCTTGAGAGACCGTGTGATTTAACAGAAGGCTATGATAACCCTTAACAATAGATAATATAAAATCAGATAGAAAATCTCCATCGAAAAACACCTTTAGATATTGAAAAATAACCTGTTGGAGAGCCATTGATCAGAAAAGAAACATGAGAAGATCAAGAAATGGTGGAAACCAATTCAATAAAGATTTTATTGAAACCAATACTCCAAAAAACATTATAAAAATTACCATCAAATGTGTAAATGAAATTCTTGATATCAGTCTTTATGGAATCCTATTATCCTCTGATAAATTTTTTATGCATGTTTATACAGTATGATGTATTGAAACAAAATTCTTGGAATGTTATTACTTTGATAAATATGAATTTGTTCCAAGAGACAATTTTTTATGTAATTATATAATTTCTATTTTCTATAATCATTCTAACCTCCTTATAAATATTTTTTATCTTCACAATAGGACTTTATATATGTATTTCACAAACATTTTATATTTGGGGAATTAGATATATTTACTGATCATTAATATCCGGAGGAAGAACTCCATAAGTAAAATAGTTAGAAACGAATTTTCAAGCATGTAATTTAAACACATATTCATATTTATGAAAAAATAAATTATTTAAGCCATCTGGACTGGGGGAACTACTTTAATTGATGCTGAAAAAACAGCTCTTATCTCAAAATATATGGGTATACATTTAAGAAAGATGATTCCTTCTGATTTGACCAATGAATGGATAATCATACCCATCAATGTCCCATCCAAATTAGGCCTTTGGAGAGATTATACTATTAATGAACAATATGATCAAAAATAGTGTCGTTGTATTGAATTATTTGATCTCCATTTTTAAGAAATTGATGTGTTAAGCTATACATCATAACTATTTAGTGGGATTTTATTTTTTTCATTTACACCTCTTTAAGATATATAATTCTAATGGTTTCTTTAAATCCTATTTCCTTCTATTCTATGAAATAATTTAACTCTAAGAGAATTTTATCTTTTTTAGAAAAATCCCAATTAATGTCAGCTTTTTTTCCCCATCGTGGAGGTGAAAAAGATCTACATAAATAGTGGGAATCTCATTATCTTTCACAACTAAGGTAGTTTTAATCAATTTTTTAATATTATTTTTGACCATATTCATCATAAAGGGAATAATAGAATCACCTCATCCACCATTTAAGCTTCTCCAAGCACTATTAATGAAACTATCACAATATAATTATATGAAAATGTTATTATAATATTTTATCATTTTTCATTTTAATAGAAAATATTTAATTTTATTTCTTATTATTTCTCCCACCAAAAGATGATATCATAGTTCATGTAGGTTTGGTCAACAACCATTATGAAATTATCTGCATGTCTCTTTTCACCACCACTCCAAACAGATGATTTTAATAAGAATATTTAAAAAATTTAATAGGTAATATATGATATTATAATTATTTTTGTAATTCTAATTTATAACTAACACATATCTGTAATTATCATTGACCAACATAAATGTTACCGATGTATATGTATGACCTACCATCTCGAGCATTGTAATGTAGATCATTTATCAGTACCAATAATCATGATTAGTAATAAAATTATTAAATTTGTATATGTATTGTATATATTCCATTATATTTATTCGTTAGTTTATTCAAACATGATCAAATTAAAATGAATAAAAAAAATTATTACACATATTAGAAAAAAAGTTTTTATAAACAAAAATCAAAATTTTAAATTGATAATATTTGATAAAATTAAAATATAGTCATGAGTAAATCATATATAATTTAATATATATAATTATAATTAATAAAAATGTTTATAATAAGCTTATATTTATTACACATCACGTTCAATCATTTATGATGGAGGTTTAAAAATAATATAAATGATTTGTAGTCTCTCTTTTACTTATTATAACATAATGAAAATTCACCAATCGTTCCATTAATGTGGTCTATATACTGCCCATTTAACATGATATATCATTAATAACATTATTTTTTTAAAATTTGTTGGTTTATTTTCTGTTATTATTTACTAGGTGTTCTGGTTCAAAATATTTCTTATGATTTAAGGGATTTCTAGTCTCTCATTTTTTTCATGAAGATTTTTGAAAATTCATAACATGTTTCTTTTGTGTGTTGTATATAAATAACTTTTAGAAAATTATATCATGAATATAAATCTATTCTTTCTATATAGATGTAAATTTTATGTTATTAATTATTGTGGACTCTAATTTGAATGACTATTTATGTAGTAGTTTATTTCACGTCCCACTTTTTTTCTCGCATACATATGAATATTCACCCCACATTTATTTTGTGTGGTATAAATTCATCACATTTGACAGGTTATAAAATGAATATTCATATAATAATGATTTTTAATATATCAATTTATTTTATTTATTATTGGGGAATATGAACCAAATATACTTATGTTGTAAGGTATTTATGTCTCAATTTTTACTCTGTTGACAAACAACCATATTCAGCACATATTTTTATATAGTTAATACAATTAACATGATTCTATTTTTTGATTCCTCTCCTTATAATTATGTGTATTTTGTATCAATTTATGGTTCTCTCCTCATAGTGTACTATGATTCAAATTTTACTAATTTGGTAAGGTTTTTCTGTTACAATATTATCATTATTCATTATTATTTATGTTTAAGTATCCATTATTGAAATATGATGATATGACTACCAAAAATTCATGTAATTTTTCATATCCTATTTGAATGTATGATATTTTTCAATAATAATAAAATTTAAACCAATATTTGGAACATCATATAAATAATTAATGTTTTTCTAAAAAAACATCTTTATTTCTCACTTTTTTCATAAATAAATTGACATCTAAAACAATGTTTTCTTGAAATACATTCAAAAATTGTTTTAATAATAATTATATGTATTTTTAAATAAATTTGTATCGTTATTTTAATTTATGGAATTTTTTTTGTAAATTATAATGTCTTATTCTAAACAACACATCTATATAATTTAAAAAATTGGTGAGGGATATTTTTTCTTAATGTGTGTGGAATAAACAGATTTTTCTACCATTAGATAAATTATTAAAGTTGAAACATTTAATTTTTTATTCTATTTGCAATTAAAATGATTATCAAAATGCCTTTTGAATTTAAAATTTTTTTTCCAAGAGGGAAGGACAATTCCCCCATAACATTTCATAAATGATTTTAATGCTTCATTAACATGTTTTAAACATTATTTCAAACTAAATTTAATTTTAAAATTTTTATATAATATTTATTATTGAATAGTGATTTTTATGAAAAATGTAAAACACATCATTATACATTAAAACATATTTTTTATTAATAAAAATTCTGCATCCAAATTGATTAATTCTGAGGTTACTTATGCTTTATATGGGATATGATCCGTGGATATTGTTATTAATAATTCTGTGACAGATATAATTGTATAATGATGTGATGTTTATAAAAAGTGTTCCTCTTGCATATATTATAAAACAATATAATTAATATGAAACCTATTTGTTTATCTATGTTAATATATGTTGTAATATAGAAATAATTTTGGAACACATATATTTTCCACATATTATGATATCATATAATGTTTAAAAATCCATTTAATATAACGGGTCATGATATGGGGAAATATTTATTATACTATGCCACACATACATACATATGATTTTTAATAAATGATTGGTAGGAATAAAAAAATCCCAACAATTATTTGGTTAAATATGGATATCTCAAGAGTAAATATGTTATAATAGGACATCATTAAATGCATATAATATTATTAATGAACTAGAATACACGTTTGATTTTTTTTGTTTGTACCTGGTGACATATTCATAATTTTATTTCTGAACCGAATTAAATGATCAACATTATATGCATGGACCTTTATATAATTTCATTAATGATATATGTTGACCTGGTTCCTTAATAATATGTTAATATGATCTCTGGAATTATTTCTATAAAAGAATGAGTGAACATATATCTAATTGTACATGATCACAATGTCATAATATGACACTTATAAAATAAACATACATATTATGACTATACTATTCTCTCATGGATCATATTAATTGATTTCCATAGAATTATTGTCTTACAATCTTCAAATATGTATTCCATGACTCAATATTATAATCATTGTTATGTTGGATATGGTTACCAAATGTTATCCCCATTTTATCAAACCCTTATGTTCATGTTATTCTTATGTATACCATTTGTTACCCATATTGAACAATTTTTCTCACACTTTTTTATGTTTTCACTGACCAGGATGTGGATAAATATTTTCATTAGGTTAGGATTGTGATGTTTACTAATGGTTAATATATTTTATTACAGATGTTTATGATCATTAACCAAATTATATGTTATTTTACATAATCTCCAAACATACTAAACATTTAGATTCCCCTTGAATATGTAAGAGTAATTTATTGAATATTAATCTAAGAAGATTCAATATCTATATATATGAATCATTGGTCATTATACCCAACATGCACTTTCTCAATCCATTAGATATATTGTTTCTTGTTCATATTTATTATGTTGAAAATTTCATTACATTGGAAGAACATTAAAATAATAATGTGACGATATACCTCACAACCATTATAGGAAGTTCTATGGTACACCACTTATATATTTGCTCAAAATCCTACACCAAAAACAACATGTGATCATCTATGAAAAGTCATAATCATACATTTAATATTCATCATGTCCCATCCATTTGTTGAATTTTTATCTATATCCAACATTTTAAATCATGGACCCGGTATCTATATACCATGGCATATTATATCCCCTAAATGGTGAAATTACATTTCTTCACTCAATCCATTTTTCAATTCCCCCTATTATTTTGTGCTCTACCACATCCATCTAAATTTAACAATACTCCTAAAATCAAATAAAAGTATTCTCATCCAAAACCCAAAACAACTAACCCACAAAATATTAAAAAAATGAAAAATATTGATCATATAACCATATATAAAATAAATTAAATTCAATCTCCAAAATTTTTTAGATATACATAGTTCAAATTTCCTTTAGAGACACTAAATTTAAAAATATGGGTCAGTATTGAATACCAATGAATAAGTATTATCTATAATTTAGTAACATAACTATGTGCTGATTTTATAAAATAATATCCCTTGGATTATATAAAAAATAATCAATATTTCACATAACCATTTACTGAATGGTTGATCCTTATTAAGGTCTTATAAGAGATTTCTATTTTAAAAAGGGTTATTAATTAGTAAACTCGATATAAAATTCCATAATCAGGGTATTGAATAACTATATCGATTTTATAGAGGAGGTAAAATGTTTAAATGGTATTTTTTTTATTTTGGATCATACAGGAATAGAATTTATGGAACTTCTATGTATTTATCCCCAAATCCTTAATCATAACGTTAATTTTGAATAAAAAATTTATTATCTTATACAATCAATGTTGAAAATTATTGAATTAGATGATATTATTATTAATGAGTGAACCTAGATGGTACTCCAATGCTTTTGGTAATGATTTAATCTATTGATATTCCTTGTATTGTGCATGGGTGTTTATAAAATGAACACTATGTTATTTTTTAATCTTATATATCATTAAATTTTCTTATTATTCCATGTATGAGGTTGCATCCATATTATCATGTATCTTTTATTCTATCAGGTTATATCATAAGTCTCTTTTCATTATTAATATTATCTCCGGTTTTGTAAAATTTTTATGCCTCTTGGGTCACATTTACTTTTGTAACATATGAACATTATTATTTACTCCCATAATAGGCATTATACCTCAACCATTTCATATGTTTTACCCCATGATTTCATGAGTAGTTTTAGGGTAGTTTCATAATTTAACATCATGATAAGGAGGTATTCATGAATTTCATTGTATACTTGTTTTATGATGTCATGATATGTACATAATCTCCTAAATACAACAGTCATGTCAGTCTTCTATGTAAAATTTTGTGGTTTTAATTCTTAAATCATGAATAAATTTGTATTACAAATATGGGTTTTCATAGTATTTATCAATGTAATTTCAAGTGATAATTGGGATGAGAAATTTAAAAATCTACTAAATACCATTGATGTAACACAAACCATAGGAAAATACCACTAAAATGTCTGTATTATACTAATTAATTTTTTTCCATGAAAACAAATATGTGTCTCAATAAATGAAATCTACGTGGATGTATAATAGAGGTTACTAATGGTAAACTACACAAACAAAAACATACAGATATTAACAAGATCAGCATCTACTTTATGATAGTGGGTATTGAAGCACATATGGTTTGACACTCCCATAAGATATTTTTAATTGAATTAAATAGCTCTTTATTAACCATTATAAATGGAACAAAATTCACCCATATGAATTTATTTAAAGAAATACATAATGTATAAAATATATTAATTCCTATAAATTCATAGGTTATGGAATATAAGTCATTTATGACATATCCCAATAGAGTTAATAGTTTTACTTTAATTAAATTAATAATTTTATTATATCATACCAAATTTTCCCTTTATATGACTAAATGACTATAAATAGGAGGAACCGTGTCATTATAAAATGTGAGGGTATATTTGATGAATAACCCATTCATATGACCAACCCATTGAGTTTTGGCATAGAGTATGTCATGATTATAAATTCTCAACTAAATTAGGTTTTGAATCGCATCTTGAATTAAGATTCTTGTTTTGCTGATAATAATATCTGGGAACACCCCTATGACAAAAATGGAATATGTGGACAAGATGCTATTGTTTCCCCCTATTTCCACATTACAATGACAATCGAAATTCATAACCTAGAATTATTTTGTATTCTACTTGATCAAAAAAGGGTAATGGGATATCAGTTTCTCCTTCTATGGATTCCTCCTTGGAAGTTGGTTTCTATTTTTGTTAGCCCTCGTAGAGTTATGTAATGCTTGTGGTACACATTTTGGGTGACTTATATATTTGGTGGCTTGTCAATTACACAACTTTTATTTATACCTTCCATTTGGATTTGATAGGGAATGGAAATTTAGTCAATAAAGTACTCAGGTTTGGAATCACTTGTATGTTTGGACAATAGGAACATTATTCCCTTGTATTCTTCTTCATATGAGGTAATATCATGGAGGCATCTTAGTTATGGAATAGACGTAATCCCTTGTCATTGATGATGTATCTAACTTTTTAGGTGTATATATTTAAAGGAATTCACAGTAATAATTCCATGATTTTCAGGATGCAATTGGCACCATATGTTCATATGATCTTTTGAATTCACATCAGGCATCCAATTCATCAAAAGGGTTATCTCTTTTAGGTCACATCATATGTTTTACATCATATGGAGTAGAATCAGGTCATTTGTTTAAGGATTTATTTGGTAATGAGTTCAACATCGTGTGAATATGGACTTAATTGATTAAAATATCCCAGGAGGAAGATCATAGAAGTGTATCCCTATGATGGACATTGTAATACATGTAATTTTTACTAAGGATGTTTTAGTGTAGGTTATTAATGAATATCCATGATGTATTCCTCAAAAATGAATGATTTTACAACATGAATGTTGATAGGAACAACCCATTTAGAGGATCAGGGAGGTACATCCCTCAATGGTATCACCTAAATGGTTTATTGATGGACTTATTAGAACACCTCGTGGAGGATTATTCAGGAGATTTTTCCCATAATTAGAATATTTCATACCGTAATGGATGATGAGAAAACCCCATGGGAAGGATCAGGGAGGTACATCCCTAGCTTGGAGAAAAATAGTGTTTTAGTGATGGATGTATTAGAACACACAATTGGGATGGATCTAGGAGGTGTATCCGGTGAAGGAAATATGTCAGATCATGAATGTCGGTTAAGAACCCCATGGGGTAGATTAGGGAGGTACATACCCATGATGTAGAACAATGTTTTACCTGATCTTGGTATTCATTCATAGGGAGGCATCATAATTATCCTATTGAGAGGAATGATTTTACTAGGGATTTGGATTATATAACATTAGATCAGATGTGGATATTTGGTTTGGAACTCATGGAGGTTTACTATGTATTCCAGAAAGTTGAGAATCAAATACCCCATTTTTTGGAATGTGGAGAATGTGGATGCTGAGTTTCGACCTGCGAGATTCTTTTTACATATCCGATTTAGCTGGGTCTAAAATTCCATGTAGTTTCTATTTAGGAGAATATAGATATTGGTTTGGGAAGCCTAAGAGGCTTAATACATATACTATATAGATGGGAATTAAATATTGTATATTTTTTAATGTAGATAATGTGGATTATGTGTTGGTACCATGGGGAGGATTCTATGTATCCCTATTTATTATAAATCAAATCCCATGTAGTTTGGAATGGGGAGAATGTTTTTTATTTCCTTGGAAACCTTATATGAATCCACAATATCTTAATTAGATAGGAATGTAATCCAAAAATGTTAAAAATGGTTTTTGGGAATATACATAAGGTTAAGGGCCATTGGAATGGATATTATGGCTTACATCATATAGTAATCCTTTGGGGGATATTGGGTGGATACCATGACTTCCAACAACCACTATTCCCATGAGAGTCATGCTTGGTGTGAAAATTAATGGGATGAAAAATTCCTAATTCTCAAGTCCTGAATGAAAAACAACGAGTGATGGTGTGGGGATTACATGTGATTTCTGCCAATGGAGGATTTCATTCCATTTGATGTTTGTCCGTGTAGAGACCATTCAAATCATACATGAAAAATAATGATCTTGTTAGACATGGTAAATATATAGTATAATGAAATTTTTGCGGAGGTATGAACAATGTAGTTTTATGTCAATCATTATGCATATGGGGGAGTCAGATCTCAACCCTTGGGATTAAATGACCAATGATCATGTTCCTATCTTTGGGACATGTCCTTTCCAATTCCATGGTGTTATGATTGGGAATATTGTTTATTCAGGAGTTCAATGTTTCCATTAATATTCACATAATAAATACATATTATAATGCCAATTTTAACATGTAAAGGTTATTATTTAATCATTATACATAATTAATGTTTTGTTTCAGTATACATGAATAGGTGGAATATATTTCATGGTTACTCATTGTGCACATGGACAAGTCCTGAATCGATGTGGGGCTCTGGGAACATAGTCATAATGAAGAGCTGTGAGTTGAAGGGAGTTCGATTTCTGGACAGATAGAGGGGTTTGGTGATGTTTATGGTCTCACAGAGTGGTGTTTCTTGAAAATCATGTGATTTTTAGTGATCAATGGATTTATGGAGCACAACAGATTCCTGAGGGAGCAGGATTTATGAATCTTGGTGACCCTTTCTTAGGATGAATTCATGGAAGTGGAAATGATTTCTTCTTAAAGGTTGAATTCTCTATGTGGCCACAAATTCCCACTAGGGAATATTTCCTACTTGAATTGTTTATATTTTCACAAAAGGAATATACAATAAGTTTTGAGGCTCCTAAGAACAAAGTGAAAAGGGTTTCGTGAATCGTTTATTCAAAGTGTCATTGATTAATGTTTGGTTCATGATGCTTACTAGGTTAGAAAATTGGCAGCAATTCAATAGATTAATGGTTGGGTAATAATCCTTAAAAGATAAAATTATGTGGTATTTATATTCATGTAGTATCCCGAAGATGGGATGTACTTCATGATGAACACTGGGGGCTTGAAAGTGGGTGTGGTGCTATCAGACTCATGAACACACTGTCAATCATTCGTGTGGTCATGAAACACATTTGGCCACATTGTGGGACACTGAAATGTCCTTTCAAATTCATGTAGAACTATCATCAACATGATGTAACAATTCCATGGGTTCACGTGTATTCAAAGGGATGAAAAAATATTGTAGGAACACTTTCATGGAATCATGCATTTTCAAATGGAAGATCTCATATGAGGAGCTTTACAAGATCTGTCCATTCTCAATTCATCAGAGCATCATGAAAAGGACTCCTTAGAGGGGTTTGGGGATGTTTTGGTTTCAATTTTCTCCAAACCAAAAGTACTATACGTGTCCATTCTCCTAAAAAATGTATTTTAGTGTCATCAAATTTCTCCCCCCACCATCTCAAAATGGGAGTGAATTGGGGAAATATGTTTTGGATTCAAAGGTAGAATATTTAATAATAGAAAATCCGCTCAATTTTTTTTAGAAAACATGTGAACCCAACTAGTTATTTTTATTAGAATTGGTTATAGGCATCAAGGACATATCATAACTCCATCAACTTTTATGCCTATAAATAGATGGGGTAAATTAAAGAAACTAATAATTCATGAAAAGAACATATATTTATCTCTTTCATTGATGAACTGGATCACCACAAATGTTCTCCAAAAATGATTCATTAGAGAACTGTACTTCTATGTTTTTTCTCTAATAATATTTATTATATAACCAAACACCATGAGCCACATCCTCATGATGTGATCCCTATGCCCTAGTATTATTTTAACTCATACCAAAAAACATTAATTATTAAAAAACATTATAAAAAATACTCTATAAATTTATTCATTTTGAATATCGTGGATTATTATTAATCCAAAATGGATGCTTCTCAATTGGATGGCATTCCCAACAACATATTGATATTGGATGCAATATGAAGCTCCCCGGACCGAGAAACACTCTTGGTGATACAAATGTTGGTTCAAATGTAGTATCCTCTTTGAAAATTTATTCCTCAGTATATCTTATTACTGAATGAGGAAATAATGATTCTAGATGAAAGTGGATATGAACTAGACTGCTAGTTCAAAGTCATATCGATGACGTACTTCTGGCACAGAAATAATGTAGGACATAAATATTAGAAATACTTGATTATAAATAGAAAATTACTCTTCAAAAATATAATTAAAATCCATGTGGATAATCTAATGGTTTATTTATCCCTATTTCAGTATCAAATGACCATCTAATTGAGATTGGAGTAGCCAGAGAATGGATGGAATGATTACCAGAATTTGTTTTAGGGAATAAATTTCACATATGAGTGGGCATGTACCTACTAGGCATGCACATAAAACACAAAAATATGAAATGTTCTAGTCATTATATTTTATAATGGCCTTCACTATTTCTTTTTTACCATCCATATGAGATCATGACCCATCTTGTGAAAAAATGGTCACTAGGGATGAAAACATTTCATCTACAACTTTTTTAAGTTGGTGTCATCAAATAGGATATTCATCATATTTTAATAATATGGATCATGCGGTGTTTTTTGATGAGTTTATCCACAATTAAAATGTGTGGGATGATTGAGATACATTTTCATCATTGTGAAAGGAGTTGTTAGATCAAGTTTTTGGAATCTGTGATGAGATTATTGGGACAATGGAAATTACCTTTATGTAGTGGTTCTGAAATTTTATCAATTTTAAATCCACTAATCTTGTTTATGTAGAGTATCAATTAGATGAGTTTCCTAATAGGCCTCACAAGTGTCATGTGAGATACGAAAGGGGAATGGAGGTCCCATATTTTCAAATTCAAGAGTTGATGTTACGAAAGATATGGGAATAAATTTTTAATGTTGAGGATCAACACATAGTTCTCATAATGGGATTCATCAAATTGTTCATTTGTTTGTGAATCCTCCCAGTATGGGATGCACACTTGGGGGTGTGGATGAGTACCTTCATAATGGAACTGGTGTTGGCGATGGGGAATCCTATTAACCCTGCTGTCCTAGTTTTGTAAATAATGTGTAAGTAAACTTTCTATATCTTTATTGGGATGGAGAGGAGAAATGTGTGTGAGCACTTCCATTACTTATTTGAGTGGGTGTCTTCACAGATAAGGGTTATAATTATCTTACTAGATTTAACCTCCTACAATAACTTTATGACTGACTATAAAAAACATTGTGGGGAGTCTCCCATCCTAAATGGGTGTGATTTAAATGGTATATAATTTTGGGATAGAGGATAATTTTATATTTCAGTTGTTCTCTCAACCAATGGAAGTTGTAACCGATGATGGAATAGGGAACATGAAGTGGATATCATGCCTATTGGCCTTTCGTGGATGGGTACATGTTCCCAGTGTCAATTGTGATCTAATCATTAAACTATAAAATCCACACAAGTTTGTGAGCTAGATTAAATGAATTAATATTCTAACATAGATGGTGTACTCTAATCTAAGGAATTAATTTCATATGATATTGTTGAGGAAGATCTAGAATTACATTATATGATAAGTCAAGAAGATGCAATAAGAGTTTTCAGAAACCACCACCATGTGTACTCTCACCCATGATTAAACAGTGGATTGAGGGAGTGAATATATAATGGATATGCTAAGATATTTGGACATCCGAGATAATGAAGTGGTGTCCCATTAATGATGGAGATGTGGTTGGTAGATGGTAGATGCATGCTGTGGAATTATACATTATTCAATGGGTATGGAAGTCAGATATAGTCGATTACCCCATGGTCTAGGATAGGTAGGAGTGGTAGGGATAGGAAAAACATCAGTCTCGACACTCATGGGTTGGTGGTCACTGGAAGAATGGAGTCTCTAAGGGGTGCTGATGAGGGTGTGCATTCAAGTGATATGGAAATGAGTATTCTACCCAAAAGATCCCAATGAAACTAAAAATTATAATTCATGGGTGTCTAGGGAAATTCAAAATCATAGAATCACTCCCGGGGTGGTGATGTAGTATCTTAATAATGATGGTATATTTTTACTGGGTTGGGACATTATGAGGTAGGTGACTATGCTCCCCACATTGAAGTAATGTTGTGTATTGAATATTAGGACATAATTTACTAAAATGGTACTATAAATCATTGAAATGGTTAGGTAATGATGATTGTAAGAATGTATTCTGATCAAACATGTATTACAAGCCATGTGGCTGCTAAAAAATTATGTTGAATAATTGGAAAACTCTTGGGGGAGTGAGGGAATCTAGATCCTAGATAGGGACCTGTGTTCTATAGAGAACAAGGTAATCTGATTGATCCAATAATTATTTTTAACACCACTCAATCTTCAATATCATTTCCTAAACCTCTATTTTCTATTATAGTACTCATTGAGAATTGTTGTAGGGGATGTTTGTGATAGATCTCATACTATTATAAATATATCATCATATCATAAAGTGGAGAGTGTGGGCACCCTTACTAACATCATGACTACATTTCATCAACCATCATTCTATTCCACTAGGGTAGCATTATTTAAGTTTGAGGTAGTGAAGGAAGTAACAACTATCTTATTAGAGATTGTCTGGGACGCTGTAGAAGATGGTACCACCAATATAACAATATTGTGGGGAATAAATTGATTTTTCATATAGTGGAGGGGTCTAAGAATGGCCAAAAAAAGGATAGATGGTCAATATTTGGTAGAAAAGTCATTCAAATATGATCGACTTGAAGTGGGTGTAATATGTAATTTTGTTTTGGATGGGGTGGTGACTATATCATATGATAGAGTATTTCAGTAGGATAAATTGGATGGGATTGTTCAAATATTCCATCCAATGGAGGATATAAGAGCTAATGTTGAGGTAATACCAGAAAATGGGTTATGTAAGGATGCAGGGATGAAAAAATACACTTGGGTGAAGCCATAAGTTATATTATGAGCCTCTTGTACTTGTTGGAAGGATGTTCAGAAACCAATCATGGAGATCATTCTTGATCCTCTCACAACCAAAGACCTGAACATGGAATACACATCCTACACATTATTTTTGGTATTTATTTATACGGTGCAACCCTGTTTCATGATTTGGATGATAGTTTCCCAGAGATCGTCAAACATTACCATGATGTTTATTATATGTCATGGAGTTGTGTGGAGAACATATGTACTCACATTTGGAATGATGAAGAACCAAAATGGGGGGATCTCTATACCATTGAGTACTCTGTATGGGGATAGTGGGGTGAATTATTTTAAACATTATGCACTGGATTGAGATATCTCTGTCTATTGTGAACATTAATAATGGATTATTCTGGACATTTCCTAGTGAAAACATATAAATTAGGGATCCTTGGAGCATTAAAAGGATGAGGGAGATATTTCTCTTATAGATGGGCTGGTTTAGGATAAGGTTATGGTTTCGTATACTTTGAATAAAATTATTAATTATTTTAGGGGAAATTAATTAGTGGTATATTCCATGGAAGTGGAAAATTATCCCTAGTGGATGATTTTAGGATGTGTAGAACAAACAGCATGATATAACTGTAGTTGTCTGCTCCAAGGCTGCTGAGGAGAAGGCAGGCTTGGTATAACAATATCTGGTCTTTAAAGACACTTATAAATGTATATGCAAACTTTATTTCATGATAATAACGTAGGGGCCATTAAGGAACATATGGAATAGTGTATACCTAAATATGTGATTGACTCAATGAAACAACAACATCATTAATTTGAAAAATTGTACACATTCATTTTCATTAATGTCTTATGTGCATCATATTTCAGAGAAAACCAATAAACTATCCCAATGATTTTGTGGGTCAGGGATGGTGTGGGAATCATTGTATAAACACGTGATTAAATATTATATTTGAGTGCTTGAAATTAATTGATCGATCAGGGTATGCTATTTCTAAATGACCACCAAGAGTGATTGGACATAGATATACTATGGTTGAGAACACATATATTAGAATATTTGAATATCATTTCCAATGTGAACTAGTGAAAGAATGAGATAAAACCAAGGGAGTTTAACTTCACCTTAAAAAAATGTGAATGGGGTGTGTGAATCATGATGCCCAAAAACAAGTAGAAGAAAAATGTTGCATCACAATGACATATAAATTTTTTTAGTATTTAATATAGGGCATAAATATCATTTAGCATTGGATATAGTAATATAAATGAGGGTTGACATATGAACATATTTGAAACATGAAACTCTTAGAAATTGTAAAACAAAATCTTCAATTATGTTCTCCTAGGATGATAGGTGAGCCTTGTCTAGACACCATTACATTAGTTGTTATATTAATTTTTAGAAGAGAATGAGGTTCCTAATATGGTTCATACTAAGTGTCTAAATGATGTGATGTAATGTTCAAATGGATTACAATACCCATGGTACATCAACACCCATGATTAAACATATTGGAAAGGGAATATTGTTCCGAACGAATGAAAAAATAATTTTCCAATGGCTTATTAATCTCCAATGAAGAGAGATGAGTGAATGAATGACACAGTAGATGGTCCCCACAAGAGGAATGGGTATCAAGGTCCAAATACCCAAGGCATATTAAAATTCTTACAATGATTATTATAAACACAATTTTTTAATGTTAAGGTTATGAAATTGATCATGTGGTTTTATTCTATATGGTGATGATTTTTCTTTTACATTTAAATATAATTTGACTAATAATAATCACATAATGTAATTTTATGAGAATGAAACCTAGAATGTACTGGAAATACACATAGACCAACCATCCATTTCTTCCTAATTTCAATATGAAATAATGTGTTCATTGCAGAAGCTAGGGTTTTAGACTTTCATCGCGATTAATAATATATATGAAACCAATTTGAATGATTCTTATCCTGCCACAAGAGTAGAGAGGGTAGCATGATCTGATAAACTATACCGTGAAATGGAATCTAGGGATGGTAATACAGATTTTATGGTCATATTTCATGGAACATGTCTCCTGGAATATGGTCATAAGGTTTGTTCTAAGGGGTTCATCGAATTGATATGTGTGGAAATGAGTGTGGATAAAACTGACCAAAATGAGAAAAAATTATGCCTAGCATTTACGATTATATTTGGGGGAGGATTCACAAATAGTTTAGAGTCACTATCCTTTGGTATAAAACACAGTGTAGTAGGACAACATCAGTAGTGGGATACACTCTCAAATGATGTTATTGGATAACATAATATTTATGTACACGGAATAACACATTTATAAATTTTACATCTATAGTTTAACATCATGATTGGAATATATTACTTCATAAAATCTGGTTATGAGGGCATCCCATCCTATTTTCTATCTGAGGTAATTGAGCTAAATGATACCTAGATGGAAGATTGGAGAAGGAAAACCCACACATCACTATATATCACATTATGTTGGGTATCGAGTTATACATAGTCATGTTATAAGGGAAAAACTAATTATGGTCGTACTGTGTATACTAATAGAAAAATGTTTATGGTTGAGTCTCTTAGACTATAGTGATGATTTTTCATCCCATGGATATGTGTGTATAGAGTGAGAGGTAAAACCCAAATACAATGTTGTAATGTAGGATTATGTGCTTTATACAATCATTAATTTGAAAAATATATAATTTATGGTTATAATTTCTGGACTATAACCAAAGAAAAGGGGGTGAAGGGGTGATCCTTTATCAGTTGCACTTGAATATTTAAGTCATTGAATTTTTTCTTATCTCATGAGGATGGGAATCAAGACACATTTAGATTTTCAAACACGGCATGTTATGAGACAAACTATGGTTGGGCTTTCCTCTCTAATTATTGAATTTGGCGAATCCAATGGATATAGTGGGGAATTTCATGTTCCTGGAATTGGGTAAAATTATTTAAAATCACATGCATATGGTTTTATTCATCCCAATTTAACATAGTGTTAACATCAAGTATAACCTACGAGGAATTATTAACATTTCAAGGAGGATATTACAGTTTAAAATCATTCATTTATGACAATAATTTTCGTAGGAGAATATTTGTGGTGTGGTGGGATGAAAAAAAATGACATGAATGAGATCTAATATTTACCAAAACCACACAAACTTCTCCTTTGGTTATTTTAATATAGTTTACTGATGTGATTATTGTACTTGATCTGCTAGTTTCCATTCACTGTTATTGGGAAAATGGGGGAATTATTCCAAATGGAATGTGTATAGTGAAAAAGCTAAAATCCAATGTGAATGAGGACAAAGGAGGCGAGCAAAACACTACACAATTCCTAGGAGGAACTTTAAATAGTTGAATTCCATGATTCTTGGACTTATACTCCTAGTATTTTGTCATATAGGTCATACTATGGGGCTCTTGGAAAACAATATGTTCTGTATTAGAGTGAAAACCTGAATTTGAATGAGAACTAAGGTGGGCCAACACCACAATGCATAATATTATAAGGATTATAATATAGTCTAATGTCCTTATTATTGGAAAAGGGAAATATTTTATATTCATGATGTATGGATTGAAAGAAGAAGTTTTCTATACGCTTGTGAAGAATATATTAAGTATAATGTGATGTGAATGATCCAAGGGGACCTGCTCGAAAAAAATATTAGTGGGAAAAAACAGATAGTTAATTGTAATATTTAATTTAATAGAACAGTGTGAATAAAATATATTAACATCATGTTTATGGAAATTATTTCGACCCTACGGGACCCAATGTGGCTCAGAGGGAGTTAATACTATACTTGAATGATTTCTAATGGGCTTACTTACTACAAACTGGGAAAGAGGAAAAATGTGATAATGAATTTTTGGATATGTCTATATATGATAATTCTAGATCTTGAAACATATCCATTTACATTAGTAAAAATTCCATGCATATATATAGAACATTGTGTGGTATGAGACCGAAACGGGTTGCGGCAATCCTCTATTACAAGGGAATGTGATTCATCCCACTATTATAATTGGGAATCCCTAGATAAGATTGTGGGATAATATTTATATACCATCCCAAAAATATCATATAATATATATATATATAATAGTGTATACATCATATCATATTAAATTGAATCCGAATTTTTATGGTGTAGAATGACTATTTAACATAAAGTGTTAAGGATGTCAAGAATTGATGTTTAATTTCAAAAAACTCCAAATATTTGGAATATAATTACTTTATATTAATAATTCGTTGAAAATTTTAAAATATTTTATATTTATATTACCTTGAGAAATGAGAGGAGTGTTAAAAAATTGTATGGGTAGTGTGATGAAGTGACAACCACGATGTGAATGAAGGCATGTGAGTCTAAGTTCCATAATATATATTATGGAGTTGAATCACATACATTTTAATGTAATAATTATTTGACTATAGTCTAAAAATTTATTGTTATGGATTTTAGATAATTTTAGTTTTTATCCTAAAAAGATATGTCTACTGTTTTAAAATGAAAAATACAACATGAACGAGGGCCGGGAAGGCCCAACATCACAAAAAAACAATCCCGAGTGAAAATTGACACATAGTATAAGGTCAGGATGCATGGACCATTGACTTCTAGATTTATGCCATATAGTTTTTACCAATAAAATAAATTAAAATCATGTTCCAAGGATGTATACTGTCATTTTAACATCATACAATGCGGACTAGGGTTGTTACATATTTTAACCTCATGCATCTAGAAAACCTGATTACCTTACATAAAGTACTGTTTGAGAGACTTGGAGTGGGTTGGATGAGTATTAAGCTCTATTTATGTGGTGAAAAATGAGTATTCATAATTAGAATAGACCTTATTAATGATATATGGTCACAAACCATTGGGAATCAAGATTGGTGGATTCTTAATGGGTATCATCAGTTTTATAAGAAACTGAACATTGTAACCTAGATGAATGATATATGGTGATCCTTTTTGTTTAAAAATATTAATATTTTGTTTTTTACTCAATAGAATGTTCATGGATTATATCCTATTTTATCTGAGGTATACAAGGACGTAATGACGGACATATATTATTTTTTCTGGCATATTCTATTAATATATAGTTTTTCTGAGTGATGGATACAGAATCTCAATGGGTATGAAGCCATTTGATCCATACACTAGGTCATATGATGTCACATGGGAGGAATTACAATTTCTTAAATGTTAGGACTAATTAGTGTTGGATGGATTATTGTCCTATATTTTTTAGTCTTTCCTTGAATTATTTAAAAAACGTTATAGAGGGTATTATTGAACACCTTGATCTATCAATTTTCTGGTTATTTAAAGTAGAAATTATAGATGGATATTATGTTGTACTTTTCATATATCCTTTTCAATGTATTAGATTCAATGTTGGTTCTGAGGTAGGTGATAATTTCAAGAGGGAATTTGAATAAGTGAATGATGTGGGATTTCACCAATTCCATCATGGATCACGACTTTACATCCCTGAGAGGAATAACTTATACTGACATGTAGAAGAAAAAAAAATCATAGTCATAATGAACCAAATCAAGTGAGTTTTTTTTTGTTGGATATGTTCCCACAACATCTATCCCCTACATTGTAAATGTCTATGAGTACATGGCAGTGTGGAGCAGCTCTGGTGGTTGATTCACAATGATAGAATGAATCATACCTGAGTGGAACCTCTTTGTGAACATGTAAAATTCATTAAAGAGGGATTGAATGAAATAAACCAACAACTAAATATGTTGGGAGATATTCGAAACTTCGTAATGAACACCAAAGATCCAGACAAGAACATATTTCTTAAACTAAGTAATCATGATGTAACAATTGAGGATTTTACCAATATGACTCTTATAAAGTGTCTTCTATAAGATTGGTCCACCCTGAATTGTTAACTATGATAGACACTGATATATTTTATCATGTTTGGATATATCCAATTAGTGGATTCCATGATAGAGGTACATGATGAATGGAGTAGTCCAATTGGAGGATTCCTCTTCTGTAAGGGGACTTGGATCTGCAGATGTGGATGCAACATCGGTTAGCCGGTGGACATTATGGAATCTTAATTAGTTGTAATTATGTGAGAATTGATTCTATATTGTTCCACATGAATGAAAAAATCATCCATGTCAAGATCTACAAGAGAGAGGGATATGCTTGCATAGGATTCGACATGACCATTCTATGACTGGGGTAAATGATTCACCATAGGCTAAAAAGGGAACTATGATAATAGTTATATCATTCCCCCTGTATGGCAACATGATCTATATTTTTGACAATATAATCACCATTAATCTATTTATTGACTAATAAGAGTCACTTTTCACATGAAAGTGTGGGAAATCAATCTCAAGTGTTAGATCATGACATGAAATGAGATCCAAGTATTATGACTCATTGTGGGTACGACATTATAAATGTAAGAGAAATTACTGAATGATATCCTATAGAAAATTGATGATGATGATCCATAGTCTTACTATGTTGTGATTTGGATCATTGATCCCAATACCTGTTGGGATCAGGGAAGCAACATATTTGTGAATTTCCAAACATTGAAAGACTATATACATCGAGATTATGGTATCAATGATGAAATATACATCCAGATGCAATTTTTTACGACCCATATTGGAGGCCACAAAATTTTCCAATGAATGACCCTTGATGGATTTCTATGGGATGAACCGTTTTTCTATCTTATGAAGGTAACTACCCAGAATTATATTTGATATGTCAACATCTGATGAATTAGGAAATACATAAGTGAATATACTGAGAAAAATATTTATAACTCTTTATTCAAAAAATAATTCTACAGTCCTTCGAAATGAAAAATTCATTTTGAGTTGTGTCTTTTATAAGGGGGATTATTTGGAATCAATGTCTAGGGGAATATGGTTGTGATATTATAAAAATTTCCCTTTTACATTTTTCTTATTCTAGGTGAGAATATCATTGATTGATCATTTTTGGGAATCCATGTAGAAGAAATCTGGATCCTCAGAGATAGGTGGACTTAAAACCAGGGGTTGTAAAAGGTATCCATTGAGTTCCTCAAAGGTTTTGTGGAACTCATAGTCCCACTGCTTGATGGTACCCTACTTTGTGATTTTATAAAAGTTCAAACATTTTACTTCCATGATTGTGATGAAATTTCATATGTAGGATAAGTTTTATTTTAGGTCATTGAGATCTGTTAGCTTTGTCGAAGGAGGAATCAGATTGATTTTATTAATATTGTATAGTCTGACCTCAATGACAATGAATATGATTATGAACATATGAATCACTCTAGAGTTAATCCTGAATACACACATCAAGGGTTTTATCCTGAGATTCTAAAAGAGATAGATAAAGGTAACATTCTCATGATCTCTTATATGTTCCTGATACTGGTGTGATTTGACCAAAACAAATTTCAATATATATTTCTATTAGAATTTATATTATTGGTTTGTGGATTTAGTGCAAGGACAGATGATAAGTGGAGCCATAATTTTTTAATCCAAATTGTAACACCTAATAGAGAAGGTCCCATGGTATGACCTAAAGGTGATAGAGTAAACAATTTTGAGACTCATCTATATATGATTATACCAAATGTATACATCCATAAATGAGAGAGTCTGTAACCAAGATCTAGCATCACTCAGAATATCTATCAAAATATGTTGGAAATAATCAAATAGAAAATGGATGATGATATCATTAAATTCAATACAAATTCAGATCTACCTATTCTTCAACCAAATTGGAAGATGTTTTCTAGCCTTATGGGGTACAAGGAATCAGTGAGGATGTGGGATTTGGTATTGTGATCAATATTATACTTGACCATTGAACCATGGCAAGGATGCAGTTATGGGATGCTTATTGAATGAGGGATGCAACACTGGGATTCCTTGATAATGGAAATCGCCCATAGGGGGTAGTACTAGAATCTCATTGTATCTCAAGGTGAAGACCTCAGGGTAATTATTGTTTATGGTCATTTACGTCTTATTCTTTTCAAGGATAATAATTTCACTGATCAATATCTTCCGTATAGATTCTTTGGTACCACGATTTACATGTACAAACTCATAAATAGTGGTGGAAGAACCCTTATAATGTTGGAGGTGCATCATTCAAACACTCTTCACCATTTGTGTAAGGATAATCAATTTTAGGAGTTTCATTTAATCCAACGTATGTTGGAGGATTATTGGTTCCTACTGTGGTAGATGGTTTATATTCTCTGTTGGACTCCTAATATATTAACATTTTTATTATAGTGTACTTCAATACTATCCAAAAAGAAATTTGACCATTGGTCCACAAGTGAAATAAAATCAATGGTGGTGGACCATATTATGTGGATTCATCCCATATTAGTGGCACATGAAGGATTTATATAAAAAGTTATACATGGAGAGAAAATCTCAGTCCTCATAGGGGTATGTGCTTCTAATATCAGTGTGGAATATCATGTGTAGCAGTTCACGGTAATCATCCAAAGATTCTTCGATTTAGTGATGAAATTACACTTTTTCATAGAATAAGGAAGCAAATCCCAATTTTATTGGCTTGGAATCCACTGATCAATCATTTCAAAAAATGCATCAAACATATAACCCCTTAGATGAGCCAAAATGGTTGTGTACTCAACCTCATTAGTACAAACTTGATTTTCATATCCCTTTAAATAGTTAGTGTCCAAATAGTGACACTCACAAGAGTCAAATGTGGATTCATAACTATGATGAACAGTTACCCGATCCTTGATTGAGTATTTAAGGTACTGGTGATATGAGGAGGATACTTTCAACATATAGATGATTCAAGGGCCTACCTGGAAGTTAATTATAGTGTGTGTTCTATGATAATACAATGAATTCCATGCTCTATATAAATCCTATGAACTAGGTATTCAACTAAATATATAAACATATAAAATAATCAATACT
This sequence comes from Viscum album, assembly GCA_963277665.1. Taxonomy (NCBI): domain Eukaryota; kingdom Viridiplantae; phylum Streptophyta; class Magnoliopsida; order Santalales; family Viscaceae; genus Viscum; species Viscum album. Next base: position 1,570,033,812 of record OY728121.1, on the reverse strand, counting down.
ACCAAAACCATAAATCATTAGGAAATGGGGTCTCAAAAATTATTCATTGAGCCCCATCTTGCAGATTATCTAGGTCAGGATGATATTGAACTTTGAACCCTTATCTACTAGGAATTGGTATATTTCCACACCATTGATCATGAATGTGATTTACATATGGTTGATGTGACCCTGAACGAGGGATCCCACATTCTCTCCAGAGAATGATATGTCAACATGGAATTTTTCTCATTAAACATCTCTTTCATATTATGTATTTGTGTCCACTACTTCATTTTAAAATAAGATTGGTATTTTCAAGGATTATTCTAGAGCCACTCTCATATATTATAATATGTAGAGGGCCACATGAATTGAGATCTCAGTAGGCACAACAAGAATTATAATTCACTTATGAATACATGTCTCATCTTTAAAGGTTTTATCATTTCCTAGAGTCATAAAATGTTCATGTATACATAATATTGTATTAGGGAATGTACTATAAATATCCTATTACTCATCATCTAACTCTCCCAAAACCACTATAGGTTCACTGTAGTCAATATGGGGTTTAGATTTAGTTTTAAATATAAAATCAGGAAATGGATACGACTGACCATCCATGGAATTTAACACCATTGATGTTCGTAGCATTTCAGTAAGAGAGGGATGATGGGACAATGCCTACTGAGCTATGTGCAACATACAATATCTAGTAACCTTATCATGCACTTCATATATTGAAATGCATACCAGAATATATACTCATTTTTCATGGTCATGACCATTCCATACATGACAATGTTGGGAGGCATCAAAGGGATTTTCCTTAAATCTATAATAATCATGTAATGTGAATGGGTCTATCGACTCAGCAATGTTCACAAAGGCATACTCTGTCTCATTACAGTGTGGTCATACTATGTAGAGTAAACCATGTAGGAGATTACCATCTTTGTCGGAATAAAATCTATAATTTTATGACATGGATTCGGCATTGGTGAGGGAATCTAGTTTCCATTGCACCATCAGTGCCTATTTTTTAAGAATTTATATGCTGAGATTTAGAATCATAATTCACGAACATAGAATGTTTAGTGAACACATGTGGTTATGTAATTTATAAAAGTGCATAGATAAATACATTAAAATGAGTTAATTATCCATAAGTCAACAATTATTCATATTTTAGGGTTTCATGGATATCATATTCCTATTCACCATAACATTCATTTTTATCCATTGATATAGAGGTATTCTCTATATTCCAAAACATTTTTCTACATGACTGAACCATTATACACTTTGACTGTTTTCCAATTACTGAAAACATGTTATTTTTAGGGTATGTTCAAGGATATTTTGTAATATGAAATTGATAGGGGTCCATACTCTCTTCTTCCTTCGGGGTCTTAAGATATGGAAGCATCATAAAACCATAATCAGGGGCACTATATAAATTTTTAGAATCATTTTCAAACTAAAATTAATAGTTTGGGTTCATGTTGATAGTGAAGGGAACTCTTGGAGCCTATACCAGACAAGGGGATAAATCCTGATAATTCTGCATAGCCACATTTTATCTCATTGGAATATGGGCTTGGTGAGGTAGTTCATTCCAATTTTGTGCTAGGTGAGGCTATAGTATGTGAGCTAATACATTTGGTGAGTCTCCCCTGGAAAGGGGAATGACAGATCCAAATGATTTGGTGGACTCTATCTGCACTACCAAGGTTGAAAAATTTATGTTGTCTCACCTATAATGATATAGAAAAGACTAGGAATGAACATTTTTAGTATTATACAAAGATTCCAAAATATTCTATTCCCTTTTATAAATATTAAAGAACCCATCTACGATGTTATCATTAATTATGTTGAGACTAGTTATCTCTTGATTTTTACCACACATAATGTATGTAGATTCTCTTGGAATAAATACATGGTGATGGACTAGTTGAGGCCTTTATATATGGAAATAAAATTTTTGATACTCCTATAAGGAAATTTATTACACTTGAAGAGGAATTAAATACTTATTTTGTATGTGGTGATGTTGAACTGGTATTGGAACAAACAATGATGATATTCCCAACACTATATGGTTAAATGGGTAAATTGATTTACCATAGAAACAAAAGACATTATATTATTTAGATTAAATATAAAATCTTACCAGACTCATAAAACTCTAGGGTTTCTAACAGAGTATATCTCTTCAAGAGAATGTTGTCCAAATGATGTAGTTGGTCTTCCATCACGTTGAATGGGTAAATTATAGGGTTCTCAATAGTAGTTGTGCTCTCATGTCATTCCCCAATGTTCGGTATGGAAATAGATCAATAAATATCACCACATGTCATGTTTCTAGTGATTCAAGGCAAGTAGTGTGAGATCATATCAATTGAACATATTAAGGACCACTATAATGATGCAGATTCTTATCCACGAATTCATTGACATGCTCATCGACTATGTAAACAAGGTCAATATATCTAAGAGAAGGACATTCTCGGTGTTGAAGAAGATTTCCATGTTTTTTGATTTGATTCATTGAATCAAATCTCATTCTCTTTATATATGATAATTCCACTAATCATTGGGGATGGGCTGCATAACCAGTAGAAATAGGGTGCAACTAGCCAAGGATGACCTTATATTACCCGAAAGAGGATAAATGGTATCTCATGGAGTTATGAAATTATCTAGGAACATCATAGAAAGAAAATAATCAATGATCCAAGTATTCCCTAAAACTATTGTGGAATGGCTTCTAATGTGGTATCTGGATCTATCCCTGGAACTATCTCTGATGGATAATATGGGTCAACCATTTCAATTTCCAGGATTGTTTTCTTATAAGAATGAAATGACAATGAGGTAAAATAATGTCGAGCACCAGCTATTGCTGGAATGTGATGGCAGATGTATATGAGTCCACATGGTACATTGATATCCTATATGTTGATTTACGTCATCTCAATACTTATCAATGCCTCATTCCTTATTGATTTATGGTGTGTTTGGGATGTAAATTTAAACTATAACAACACATGTAGAGAAATCCTAGATATTAATTTTTGGGAATTTATTCCAATGTATATGGATGAATCAGAGAGAATAATTATATCCCCATACCCTTATCTCAAAATGCAGATGTACCTCATCCATAATAATATGGATCAGAATGAGGATCCTGGTGCATCTCTATTTGACATTCTGATGGCTCCCAAGGGATCTTGGTAGTTGAGCGACTACGATTAATGAAATCCCAATCATTTTTAATTAATGATAAATGTTCTCAAGGATTTTCTTTCCTATATGGTAATCCAAATGTCATTCGTAGTGGTGGTAAAGCATCACCTATATGATGTAATAGAAAAATGAATCCTGGTCCGTGGTGAGGGACTTTGAGATATCGATGTTTGATGTTTATCCAATCCAAAACACCATTGAAAATAGATCCTCATCAAGAGTCTCCCTTTTTATTTATTTCTCATAGATATGGATCCACTATTATTATGTCATATCCTTGATTAGATCTAGAAATAATATTGGTGGCAGGATATACACAGATTAGTGCGGCATTTGGATGTAAATTTATGGATCCCCTGCAATGGTTACCTATCCATTGTATGATGTGCCATACCTTGTAGGTGATACAAATCACATTATAATAACCCTATAGGACTATGTGTTCACCACTACCTCATGTGAAAGGATTGGTGCACTCATTACTGGGTCCCCATGTTTATTCCTACATGAAGAAGCTATCCTAGTACAGAACAACTCTCCATTTTTATTGACAATGGTTGAAGTGGATATTAGATATTATGGTAATGGATATACCGTGAGCCCTTAAAATGGAGGTAGATCATTGTCCACAAATTTGTACCAATATATGGATCTAGTAATCCTGTGGATTTCACCTTCTAGGATGCTAAATGATACCTATTGTTATCATTCCTCAGAATATTATATCTATAGTGGATAATAAAATATCATGTTTTCTTCCTCAATGAATTTAGAAATATCGATTAGGTTGAGGACAACATGGTTCTTCTTAGGATTTCCACATCCACACATGAAGTACCTCTATGCAAGGTGGTGTTGAACCATGGGTGACCTTATCATAGCTAGTTAGTGATAGAGGGATGACTACCATGTTCTACAATGTTGATAACATGATGAGGGCCATTGTGTTGTTTGGTTGCATCATGAATTATAACTTTTGATGATAAAAATGGCCATGTGGAGGACCTCCATTTTTAGGAGATGATATGTTGATAATACCACCATAATGGTTTCTGAAAAAATGGGTATTAACTCTTTAAAAATTGGTGGAATCAAGGGGAGGACATCCCCATTTACTGTTGATGTATTTCGGAGGATCTCCCATCATATTTTCTGTAAGACATGACGGAATTTCATGATGGTTATCGATGAAATTGGGGAACATCTATTTGATCATTACTAAAGTGGTGATGAAATCTAGTTGATCTTTTAATGGCTTGATGTGGAACATTATTTATTTTTTGGGAGTGGGGAGGACGATTGATGTTGTTGGTGTTGGGGTGGGAAGGATATTTTCACAAAAAAAACTCAGCATCAATGTTTGAACCGTAATGGTTGCCACAATGCTAGAAACTGATAGAGTCAATGCAACCTCCCCATGGATCAGATAAGGTATCTATCCGAACATGGTGTAGATGGATCCAAATTATTTGGTGGTTGTGATACATAAAAATTTTCTAAAGATATATGGGTCATCTAGAGACTTAGTAGATGATTCATATCATTATGTTTCTATGATTAATTCCTCTAAAAATTGGCATTGGGGGGTTCATTCAATGGATAATGTATTAGGGGTGAATTACACATGTTCCTCATCCTAATGGATTTTTTATTGACGGATCTTATATGGACTATGGGGTCCCTCTGTGGTGGATGTCATAGAGAATATGTGGTGGGTGTGACACATTAATAACCCACCTCATCGTTGTGGGGGGAAATTCAAAGGATGAATCCATGGATTGAATCATGAAGAGATTTCTTGTGGGACTGGTGATTTCTACCAATATAGACCATGAGAGTCATTGTGTTAGAAAGGAGCTGAATCCTCTAGGTCATGTAGGGTCATTCCCCTTTTGGGAATGAGCCCCATCCCGATCATTCCAACATATGATGGTTCTATATTCCACATGTCGCTGATGTTTTAGGGAAAGATGGGTTGTGGGGACATAGTAGATATGTTTGCATCCAAATTCATGGTGGAGGTGGTGTCGTGTGGGATTATGGTATAATCATTTATTCTTCCCAAAAATTCAATGAATGATAGGTTGCTAATTTCCAATGGCATGTGTCCTAGAAATAACATGGATTTGACAATCAGTATATATACAAGTAGAATGATTCTTATTTCCTCATAATCATATTATCTTCTGAAGAATGAGGTATATCTCTATTGGCAATTCCTATGAATGAAGAAATAAAAATATATATACTGCCCTAATTTCAAGTTTTTACTATTCCATGACTAACATTTTCATAGAGGGACCTAGTGACAAGTGACTAAATTTAATGACCTGCTAATATGTTGTTTTCTCAAGTGCTACTAGTCCCCATTTTTAGGATAATAGATTCACATGTAGTAAAAAATTATATTTTTGAATATATCTATGATGAATTTAGTCAGAACAACCCATGAAATGTGCATGTAGGACAAACTTGTTTCACCCCATTCATACATTCCAAATAACATATAAATTAATCCATGTAAATAATTTTTTGTTCCCCATGAGAGATTCCAAATTATGGTATAATGGTAACTCCTACAATGGGTTTCTTTGTGGAATATGATTCATATACGAGGTACCCATCATTGATTTCAGTCATTTTCATGTAACTAATTCCCAATGAAATCCCTATGTGAATTAGGATTGATTACACAACATATATAAATAAATACATTCCAGTTGTTCTTGACAGGGCCAAATCCTTCATTTACAAGAGTTTTCATGTTGGGAATATATGGAATGTATTAATTTTTGGAGCATACAACACTTCCATTACTACTCATATGTGGAAAACTCATGGATTCATTTTAGGTGAAGAACCCAAGGAATACCATGTCGATCATAAGGTGTTGGGCAGAAAAAGATTATATATTCTATGTAATTCAACCATTTCATAACATGTTATTCATGGAGTATCCATAATAGTGGGGGCATTCTTTCCAAGTCTTTCACCTTAGGAATCCAATTTTTTAGCTCTGTGTTTAGGGTTATGTCACACGATCTACGTTACGTGGAGATGAGGCATGCCACCTAGTTTTGACGTATCATGGAATAAGGTTAGAATCCTTTGGATATGGAGTTAATTTACTGAAACACCTCATAGTGGTGAATCATGGAGGTGGGTCCCTATGTGTAAATATTTCACTCTATGAAGTTTACCAATGGAAGATCATAAATTCCAATGAAGGTGGACCTGGGTTGTGTGTCCCATAAAGGGTCCATGTCAGACCATGAAAGTTGATCATAACAGAAATTTTGGGAAGATTATGGAGGTACATACCTATGAGGAAGAACATGAAAGTTTTATTGATTAATGGATCAAAACACCCAATGGATGTGATTCAATGAGTTGTATTATATGACAGAAAGATGCCACTTAATGAAGGTTGACTAGAATAATTCTTGGGTTATATCGTAGAGGAACCACCCTAGGAGGGATCACATAAATTCATAGTTGATGTGTGGATTAGAAATCCCCATGGAGGTAGATTAAAGAGGTATGTCGCATTTTGGAAAGATGTCTGTCCATGAAGGTATAATAGAACTCTCCATAAGGTGTATCATAGAGGTAACTATCCTGAAGGTACAACTATGGATTTCTGATGGTTGGTATTGAACCTAAGATTTTAATCCTATGTAACATGATTATAATATAGTTATTAAAACCCATGTAGTTCGAATTCATATTTTAATTTGTGAGATATGACCAATCCAGATATTTTAACATCATATAGGGAGGATGCTAAATTTTCAAAGGCAACATCTTAGGGGGGATGGTTGGGGATTATGTTTTAATGTGGCCACTTCCATAAGATTTGTCTATGTTACTATTTTTGTGAAGACTATGAATTTAAATTCTTGAGAGTCATAGTCGATATTTGTCCTCCCATATGTTAAAGCGACATTTCACAAGTTGATTTCACTAGGTTTCAGTTGGTGTGGGTTTTACACAGTGACTTTCCGGAGCTACCTAGTGGATATGTGGTCTCCCATGTGAGGGATATGATATATCTATAAATGTGTCCTGATGAAAATTTGAGTGGACTTGGATGTTTAATTTTGACCACACGTATGGTCTGTAAGTATCCCATTATATTGGAAATCAAAGCATGTATTGTTCAGAATGGGCGGAATATTGGCATTTGGATTGGACCATAGGGAGGATTCCTATATATCCTAGTTTTTTTAATCAAATTCAATTTATTTTAAAATGGATTGAATGTGGATGTTGTGTTTTTAGACTTGGGAGGCATTATATGTATTTTATTTAGTCTTGAATCAAATCCCAAGATGTTTGGAATGTGGAAATGTTTATCTTGGATTTGCACTAGATGGAGGCTTCCTATGTATCATGTTTAGATGGGTATCAAATCCCACATAGTTAAGAATGGGGAAAATGTTAATGTAGGGATTGGAATTTTGGGAGGCATTATATCTGGATGATCGGAATAAAATCCCATGTAGTTTGAAAATATAATATTTTGGATTTTGAGTTTAGACAATTTAGAGGATTCAGACATATCCAAACAAGCTGTGTGTTAATTACAACATAGTTTAAAATTGAATTTGACTTATACATAAAAAATGAGTCACATTACAGTACAGATAGTGCCTCATACTGGATAGGAGGTTAATGGTGGATATTTTTTGGATTTTATTGTCCCCACTAACATCTATGCCAACGTGACTCCTAATAGTTTTGAGAAACACGTGGGACTATTAGTCCTGACAATCATTTTTTGAAATAATAACCCATGTTATATTCTATGGGGCTTACACATGAAATATTTCTAAGGATGGTCTCATTACATGTGAGGGTACTATTTGTGGAGACCATCCCATAAAACTCAAACAAGGAGAATCATATTCTTATAAATATAGAAATTTTATAGTTTAACATCATATGATGAGGAAATAGTGACTATGTAGTTTTACGTTATGCAACAAGGATATATGGAATCAATTTATAACTGTTGGAATTATGTGAGCACCAATCATGTGATTCTCTATGGGGCATGTAATTCTAAATTCATGATATAATGACATGGAAGAGTGGTCAATCAGCTGGTCCATATTAGTGAGCCTAATATGATTTTCAAAAAGTAATAACATATTTATGTTGATAGAAAAATAGTTTTAATTATTCTCGAGCCACACTTAGAGTGGAGTGCTCTATGAAATGAATTGGGGGAATAAGTCTTATGGGAACTCAATGTTCAAATGTTGTGGTCCCTTATGGGTGTGGGGATACGAGAACACATTCTTTGTAATCAAATGTCAAAATAGTTGGGGAATCATATAGAGGAGCAAGAGAGGGGTATCATGATTCATATGGCCACAATGACATTTTTTTCATTAATATATGGTTGTTTTTAGATTTCATGGGATTAATGGGGGATAGTGTTTTCATGATGGATTATCAATTATGAAACATTGTGACACCACCCTATGATGATGACCTTGCTACAGAAAGGAGTGTTTCACGAAGTCTTAATTTCCCCAAGGGTTGTTATTTATGATGGAAGGTAATTTTCCATCACGAAAGGAATCTCAACCTAAGTTGTATGTGATTATGAACACGAGGAATAGTTTTTTTGTTTTTACTAGATACCTTGGGGGTATATTTCACATTGTACTATGATTCTCATGAGGTTCATGAATTTTGAGAAATTCAAATGTTGAATTGTTGGGTAACATTACATAAATATTTATAATGAGCGGGTATTTATTAGAAATGGTTTTCTTGAAGATGGTATGTCATTAACAATGATCATGGATGAATCTTGAATGATATCAGCTCAATTGGACTCTCATAGGCACAATCAAATGTTCATCATGTTACATAGTGATGTTATACTCATTGAGGAACAGAATCAAAGGTTCACAGGTTCTTGAGGTTCCATTGGAATAAGGGAGTAACCCTGTCATGGAATAACATGTTTGTAAATTTCCATCATTTAGAAGGAGGAAATATTTACCAACTACATGTTTTCATGGAGAACCATCCAAATTTCGGAGGAACAAACTGATGACATCATGAGTTTGAGAAGAGAAATTCTTTGTCCGGGATCTTTATGAGATTCATCCATTCATGGATTGGGTCATCACAACATGGATTATATATAGAGATTTAGGTTATTTTATCAGGAAATTACTATGAATCAATCAAAACCTCTTCAACCATTATAATGACACCCATATTTCACTCTAGAGAATAATTCAAATCCCCCTATTAGTGGGAATGATTCAATTTAAACCATCATGTGATAGGGGCTTCTGACTATCAACGGATCCTCTAATCCATTAATTATGGAAAATGAATTATCTATATTGAAAATATCATCCCCATACATCAATAATTCTTTCAAGAGATGTTCATACTTGAATTTAATAATTTGGAAGGAGAATCTAATAAATGGTGGATGTTATCGAAAATAAGAGACATGAGGATGAGATATGAGTGACTAAGTGGTTGGAATTATATAAAAAAATTGATACATGTTTTCTCTAACGTCCTTCACTAAAAATGTAGTTTCATATTTGAATCCTCGTGAAAAATGATGATGACTCTATCAAGTTGTAAAATGGGGAATTATAAATATTTTCCCGGCATTCATTTTCATTTTTCATTACTAATGATTCTATATTTAAAAATATATTTATTTGATTGAAACAACATATAGAAGATCCCTTGCAATTAAATACATTATTTGTAATGTGGAAATGGTATGAGGATCCCTCATAGTTAATGTTGAGATCAGAAAATCATAATGATATCATGAGGATATGAAGATTAATGTAGAGTGAAATTGGGATGATAAGATAGAGACCCTTAAAAGTGGAATGAAATTTAAACATCAAACATGTAAAAAAATTGGAAGGAGAACAATGGAAATTTTTTGAAGTTATTGATGAAAGGCTTCAATTATAGAAAGTATGGTCACATATCTATAAGTGTTTATGGTAAGCACCCACCAAATGTGATTGAATAGAGAAATGATCGATCCATCTCTCTTATGATTGTCTAATTTATCAATTTTGTGGATCTAGTTCACTATAAAAACATTTCTCTATGTCATGGTTTGTCGAAGGAAGTCATCACCAATAAACCTCATGGACGAAAAGGATGAAGTATTCTATTATAACCAATGTTGTGGATCATGACATGTAAATGAGGATAAGGATTTTTTATTTCTATTCTAAAATTGGGGACATATATTTTTAATGTATCGATACAAATTTTTTCATATAAAAAAGGTTCACTACAACTATCAAAACACCACCCTGAATTATAGAAGTAGAGATATTACAGAAAATAGAAAATGGGGTAATTATTGCATTCCAGGCATATAACATCTCTCTTATCCATATCTGTTGGGTTAAAATCCCATCATACCTTTTTATAATCCCTCTATGAAAAATAATTTCTTTTATGGAAATGGGTTTTATTTCTTCAAATATACCTGAAATACAATTTCTAGAGATGGAAAAAAACCCTTCATATCAAAATATTCACATTGATTCAATACAAGTGTGAGGTGGTGGAAGCATCTTCATTGGAACAGTTAGAGAAATCACATATACCATTTAAATTTCAGAAAGTGTATCACTATGTAATGATTGATTTAATATAAATAATCATCAATGATGTCACTCTACTTGTTCATCAATATGATAATGTGTTTTAGGAAGATATTTATTCCTATCCTCTAGAAGAGAGGTTTAATTTTTAATTGAAATTATTCCAAGAGATTCACCAATATCGAGGAATCTGAATAAAAAATTCATTATGAAACACAAGTAACAGAATTAAATACTAAAATAAAATTTTGATATAGGGATAATATAAAACAAATCTTCACTCAGGGGAGATCCTATTCTCTTTTTTACATAATATGTATGTGTCAATGCACCTTGGCATCATTTATCATGATCTCAAAAATATCATGATAAGGACCATGTATCATCTTCAATGGATTGTTAAATTATTTATCATCTATGTGGAGACTAGTATTTTTCAATGATAGATCTTCAGTTGGGATATTTTTATATAATGGTGATTAAAAAGGATATCCCCATGGATTATTTTTTATAAGTTATTCTAACTATAAATTTTTTTGATTCCATCTAGACTTATGAAAACACTAGAAACCATTGTGATTATTATGATATTCATATATACTCCATAATCAAGGAGGTAAATTAAGATAATTGGAATAATGGTCTCAGGAAAATGTGGAAAAAGATGATTTATGAGTGGTATAGAAAATGTGATTTCTGGATGGAACAACTATCCTTACTAGGGAATATCATCCCAATCGAGGAAATATTTATTTCTACACTATTTTTTAATACTTTAACATTATATTAGATTTTCGAAAAGCACAATACATGATAAAAAATAAATCATGTAGACCATACTAGTCTACAACCTTTAGAAACATCGAAAAATAGAAATTTTAATTAATTTAGCAAAAATATCACCCACTAGGATGTTTTTATGACTTCGAAAATAGTTAAAAATGACAAACATAATTCATATCATCATAACATGGGGGAAATGAATCATAAAAAATAATGAGATTTGATTCTCAGTGTTGGTAAACAAAATAGATATGAAAACATAAACATAGGAATAATTGAATGAGAACATGATCATTAAAATACAATATATTACCCTAAATTTCAATGATATAAAAAAGGAATAATGGAATAATTATTAACATCTCATAATCCATGATTCATAAGTAAATAATGAACATGAGACATGAATGAATAATATAGTAATAAAACAACTAACTCTTGAAAACTCATAAGTGTATAATAATGATTTTTATAGTAGGGAAAGAATAAATTATAATCCATAATGGTAGTATGCGATCACTTCCTAGTATATATTTTTATCCATGATTCACATACTTGACCATCTTAGTGGATGATGTTATTTATGATTATCAAAAGAGATATAATTCATTACCCATGCATTGGAAGAAGATATAGGTCCCACCGATCTCATAATGAAATCACAAATATATCTTCCACAAGAACAAAAATCATTCATAACCCGTAAAATGCAATGTGTTCCATAAAACACTTCATCACAACATAATTCATGGAAAAGAAAAGGAATCATATTTAACATTGGAACATAAATGTAAACCATTAAAATAAATAATAATAATGGGATAATTGTTTTATCTCTCTACTAAAACAAATTTAAAATTAAATAAAATGATATTATATGGAAAATTATTCTGTAATAACTGTTGAAATAAATTATTTAGGAATGCATAACTTATTATTTGAAAATTATTTTTTAGAATATATAGATGCGTTGAAAAATATTTCATCAAAAATAGCTTTGAAAATATATAAAATCAATATTTCAAAAAAACACATTAAAATAACATTTCATTATAATCATATCCCCCTGAAATGAGTTTAAGGGAATTTTAAAAACATTTCATGAGGAAAATAGACTTCAAATGTTTCATAGTACACCATACCACGTTAAAACAATTATATCATAATCCCCATGAAATAATAACATTAAAAAAGCATAAAATATCACGAAAATAAGAATATTAGTGTTATAAAAAGTGATATTTTATTATATAATCCATATAATATAATATAAGTTCATAGAAAAACATGTTTCTCACTAAATTAATTTTGAGAAAATACTACCTTACTCATTTGGTTACTTTTGAACCGTAAACGCACATGAAATAGAGATCAAAATATTTATACATAAATACAGCTAAATTAAATTATAAACGTAATTAAATAAAATAACAGTTAGTATTTACACTATAAAAATTATATTATTGGTGAATATTTCATGTATCTTAATGAAATACAATGGGAGATGAAATTAAATTATCTCACATTTGACTTTATTCAATGTCACAACTGAATTTTGCGCTGTGTCTCGTTTCTATTTTTTTTTATTTTTTTATCTTTTAATTTTATATTCTTTTAATTGGTATTATTATTTTTTATATGAAATGTGGGACGAGCCTGATTGTGGTTTTGCACTTTTGCGCTGATAAAGAATAATTTTTACCTTGACAATATTCGTTGCAAAAAGGTCGAAGCCGCGCAGCCTTTGGTGTGGCATGACTCGGGCGAGGCACGTTTTTGAAGCCGTGGAGCCTCTCCTAGTCCACATGGTGACCTGACAATGTCCAATTAATTAAATAAAATGACTTTATGATAAATAAATAAAAATAAAGGAGATTGAAATTTTAATAAATTATTTCATGACAACAATAATAATATTATTTTGGGGTGTAATTGTTATAATTATTTTTATTACAACTATTATAATAGTTGTATCTTTTATTTTGTTACTATAAATTTATTACTATTCTTTTTGTAACAAGTTTTTGTTTATTATTATTATAAATTTTATTATAAGTTATATTTTTTTAGTTATATTTTTTAGTTCCAATAATAGATTTATTCTTTTTTATTTGTTTTTTTTAATTCCATTTTTTATGGTTTGTCCGCGCCCCCCTTCTTATTTCTTTTTCTCTCCCGCTCAGGCCGCCCCCCTATCTCCCATATTCTTCCCTACCATGCAGAACCCCCTGACATTCTCTATGTGCGGCATACCATCATGATACTCCCTTACCCTTCACGCCACCTCCCCTACCTCACCGGCGGCCTCCCTTCCCAGTTGCCGACCTCCCTCCCGCTCGGCAGCTCACCAACCCCCAGTCTGCACTCCCATGCCCTTGAAGCAAAAGTGCTCCAGTGCACCTCCTCCTCGCCGGACCTCTCCACCGGTGCAGCACCACCCTCCGACGAACTAGGACCCCCCCTGGTCCGAACTGTTACCTAGTGCAACACCCCATAACCCCCTGGTCCAGCAACCTCCACTTCTTCTTGGACAAAGACCTACCTACAGCCGCCAGATATGCCCCTACCTATCCCCCAGCCAGAGTCAGACCGCCCTTCTCCTACTCCGTCCGTTGACCGTTGTCCCGACACGCTACTCCCCCTGGAACCCCCATGTTGCATGCACATCCCGCCTCCCTCTCCTCTGGTCTGGAGTACCTCCTCCCATGTCGATCTTCACACCCGTCATCTAATTATCAGCCTCCCTATCCTCCCCAGTACGACGTCGCACCACCTCCCCAACCCCCGGCCTGGTCGGCTCACGGAGTCGCGCGACCTCCCTCGTTGGTTGGCGCTGCTCCAACTTCCCCCATTGGCATCTCACCCTATTTCCGCATGCGTAAACCCCCCGGGATAGGTCCCCATTTTACCTTCCTTGAGTTTTTTAGTAGGTGTTATGTTCTTTAATAATTTTTTCTTTTTATCTCTGTTTTGGTTTGATATCTTGTTTTTTGGGTTCGCGTTAGGTTTATTGTGGTGAAAAAAATATACGATTGAAGTTGCGTGCTCCAATTTGAAGATTTCATGTCAATTTTGGGTATTTATACACACTGGTAGGTGGTTCCGTGTTTAAACATTATTTGATAAATTATTAGCTTGCTTAATTAATTCAGAGCGCTCTTTGATTAATTCTTTTGGTTGCGGATTTTTTTTCTTGAATTCATGCATGTGATAGATTTGTTGGTAGTATGTTAATATGAGTGGGGGAATTTATTGGTTGAAAGCACATATTTAGTTAATTTTTATTGTTTAATATTACGTGTAGTTATCTGTTCATTCGTGCAAGTGGTGTTAATTGTGTCTCGTTATGGCGTTTCATATGTCTGATCATAAGTTAGGGTGTTTTGTTGGTTTAGTAGGTTTTTTTGGTGAAAAAATTTATTGATTTGTCTACTATTGTTTTATAAATTGTGTGTTTGTTTTGTGAAAATTTGTGGTTTTTTGTTCTGTTGTGGCATTAATGTGAACTTTGTCCAAAAAGAGGGTTTCAGTGAGTCTTTAGTGATTAAAGTCACGTTTGATATTCTGGAACAATTTAATAAATTTTTTTGTGTTTTGTTTAATCGGGAAAATGTTATTTTAACCGTGAAATTAGGATATTAATTGGTGCGAGTGGTGCTTGTTGTGTTCTTCATTTGGCGTCAGGTATGTTTGGTCAGGGTGGAGGGCTGAGTTGTTTCTTTTGTGTTATTAATGTAATGTTTCTTTTTAGATAATTTTTGACAAAGAATTTAATATGTTTCAATAATTAATTTTTAGTAATGGAAAAATTGCATCAATTGAGTTGGATAAATTCTTTTGGCGTGCGCACTTTGCTAAATGGTTTTCTGAGTGTGTGAAAGTGTGGAATTAGGTTTATGTTACACCATGTTTATTTGATTTGTCTGATTTTGACATGAAATGTGAAATTAGAACATCTTGAGCACAAAAGGGGAAGCTTGAGTACTAGGTTGGCGGACAAGATCTAGCGTGCTAGTGATTCGGAAGTGGCTCTGTCTTGGTTTCACATAGGTGGTTTGACGATTACAACACTAACTAAACACTGTATGATGATTGGATAGTATTAGGTTATGGATGTGTTGCCCTACTAGTGGCTCATGCACGAGAATGTATTTTGATGTGATTCCTATACCGTTCACCTAGACGCGAGTTTCTACCGTCCCATTCCTTTAGCTGGTACCTGTTGGGCCTCTCCCACTTTTGGTGCTCCTAGACTACTATACATTCAACGTTGACATATGGTAATGTTTTTGGGTTTTTGTGAACGATTGGGTTATTCTTATAGGCATGGGTGTTTTCTTTTATTTTAGTTGTTTTCTTCAAAATTGTTTTCTTTATTGTAAATGTTTATTTGAAGTTGTTCAATCATTGGTGTCCTTTCATTTATTTAGACTGAAAATGTATTTGTCATTTTATGATTACACGTGGATCCTTTTTATTGGGTGAAGTCCTACTAGGCTTTTGGCTAACCCCCTACATACACCTTTGGGTGTATGTAAACATTGTTTGTTGTGTATTCTAGGTTGTGACATCGTGCTCAATGACGGTGGTTCGGATTTTTGTCGGTCTCCTCATGCAGGTTGGTGTGCGTAGCTTGGAGGAACGACGTCTCATGTTGATTGTAGTCTTTAGTTTGAGTTTTTAGTTTCCTGTCATTGTTGTAGTTCCGTTTTGGTTTTAGTTGAATTGTAAACACCAAACCTGGTTATAGTATAAAGGCGTGTTTGGTTGCATGTTTCCAGTTTTAGATTGTTTATATTTTTAGTTTCCTTTCTAACTTTTGTTTCGGGTAAATCGTTCCCATGTAATTCATGATACCTGGGTACTTGTTCCAACCCATGGGGAATGGGAACGCCCTTCAAGCCATGTTGCGGACAGGGTCTGGCGCCGGGTCAGATGGCGACATGGCCTGGTTCATGAGAAAATGGTATCAGAGGGTAGGTTTTCTCCCTTGGGTCATTTTCTTTTGTGATAGAGTCAGTGTAGACCAAAGTTAAGGTTGTTGGGACTCGACGTCCTTGCTACGAGTATGGTGCTTGGCCAGCACACCTCGTGGTGGGACTCGAGTTACGAATGTGATTTGTGGATTTCCTGAGTCTTTGGTCCTTGCTGTTAATCTTTTATTGGGGAAATAAAAAGGTAGTAGGATCAGTGGTCACAGTGAGCTCGCAGGGTCCGGAAATCCATGTGGAGTCTAGGACGTTGTCCTAGAATACCTTATGTGGTAGTGGCGTGATTGGTGTATGGATGCCAACCATATGTTCTAGTCACCCGCCGACACTAGATTTCTCTTGCGATGTTCCTCGTTTCTTTGTTTTGGAATTGTGGACATTTGGATTTTATGTAGAAATGATATGGTCTTGGAAATTTTTTTGGAAAATATATTTAAATAAAGCACATTAAAAAGAAAATGAGGTATGAGGATTGAAAAGTGTGGGTTGGATGTTTTGGTTTTGGAAAAATGGAATGGTTTGGTTTTGATCCATGGTGTTCTCGTGGGCAACCACATGCATGAGTGTATATAGAGAGAGAAATGGTTAATGGGATGAGCGAATGAGTGCCATGATGGATATGAGGTGGTTTCTTGTGTGGCAGGGGAACATGCATGTGTGAGGCCTATGAGACACCATTGGTGTTTGTGCAACCCACTATCTTTGCTTATTTTCAAAAAGTTTTGTTAAAGGAAAAGTTTTTTGTTTTAAACAACTGGGGTTTGTGTGGTGTGTCCATGCATTTTGTAAATATCGGATGTGAGGCTTTTTGAGCCAAGGATCCTTTAGGAATGCTTTGCGTCCCAAGTTTGAATTCTTATTTTTATGTTGGTATGCAATCATGTGGTTAGTGAAATACTTTGAAGAGTACATCAGGGAGCCCTTACAGTGGTTTCCCCTGCACGTTTGGTGTTATCTTGTGGTATGTCTTGACCATTGGACCAGTTCAGTTGGGTCCATGGTTTTCTTTATTGACATGTGTATGCCCCCCATAAAGCGTTGACATGTGATTGAAGTGCGGCCATAGGAAAATCATCGTTGGCCAACCCTCCATTTGATAAGAGGAATCTATTATTGAATTCTAGAATTGAGCCCACCTCTCTTTTTTCAACTAAGTGGATACCCTCGCAGTGGTATAGAAGATGTGATTAGATTTTAAGAAATCTTTTGTCTTTTGAGTGTCTTGACTTGTCAGGTATGAAGTTTGACACTGTCGTGTTTGACGGTTCCCCAAGGAAACAGTGAAAGGAAATCCAGCGAGGAAGGGTGAAGGAGGTTCAAAGTTATCAGTGTTGACCAGTGTCTTGAAGTGATTTTTAGTACTTTCATCAGCTGCAAGGGCCATGTTTAGTGATGTCATGCAGTGTGTGTTCTCTTTGATAGTCAAGGGTGCATTTTTTCCACATTAATTTTAATGTTCTGTTTGGAAATGATGAAGGAGATTCTAATGGGTAAAGTTGGAAGAAGCCTGGAATGGTTGGTGCTGGCCACTATTCTGAATGACCTTCGGTCCTTCATTGGTTTCATTTAAGAAATGGTCTACGTTAGACCACTATTGTGGCAGACCCAGTCACGCGGGGATGCTATGGTCAATGGTAGAAATCATGTGTATTTTAAGACTCATTCTGAAGTCCCCCTCTATATAATGTTCCTCTCTACCATAATGGTCATGTTCAGGTGACGAATTGTGGTGTCGTGTTTTAATTCTGTGTGACAAAGGGTGATGCACATGCACCATTTCTTCTCTTGTGTTGGTGAATTTTATGTGTATAATCAGTTGGATGTCGTAATGTATTGTGGTTGCTGGTGTTTCCTCGGTTGTAGTGTGGTTTCGTGTGACACCACAAGGAGAAGCTCTATTCGGGATTCTTCTATAGGTAACTGCAAGGCAGGAGATGCTTCGATCATCAGGGCTCCAGCCATAGGTCTCGGAGTGAAGCTGGCAAGTGGTCAGGAACCCAAAGAGTGTATGGGACCCTGACTTTGTTCTGTCATGAGTGTTGAAATTCAAAGCAGTTTAAATCATTTCATGTACTTGGTCCATTCAAAAAGAACCATTTGGACGTGTAAGGATTCTGTGAGTATGTAGAGGCAGGGTCGTCTCATTACCTTAGAGTCTTGGGGTCGTGTTCCAATTGATGAAATCGCTTTAGCGGTCCTGATGGGATATGTTGGGTAAGTCGGTCTCAATGTTGGAATAGTACTCGTCCGGGGATGTGAAGATGTTGGTTTGTCTTAGGTCATGGTTTTAATGCCCGAGTAGTTGGGCCATACCATCCCTACCCCTTGTGGTGGGGTGTTTGGTTACCATCATGATATTTTCAAAATTTATGTATCTCATGTTAGTTTTAATGCTGGGGAGACCCACGTCGGGTGTTGCTCAAATGTGTTGGAGTGAATTGGGTTGGCCCTTCTTTATAATGGTGGGGAGTCCGTCCGACCCTCCTCGTGACAATTTTTCTGTCTCATTGCGGATGTTGGTAAATTTCTAATGGTGGGGAGCCCTTCAGGATTTCCCCATGTTGACCTTTTGGTTTTGTTTCTAAATATTGCTTGGTGATAAGTGATAAGAGTGTTCATTGGACGTTGATTGACCTTTTTGTTCACTCTATCCAAATTATGTGGTTTTCATTTAATAGTGGTTGAGATGTATCGGCTTGTGAAGTTGGTTTCTATGGGTGCAAGAGTTCCTTTCCTTGATCAGTCTACTGGAGGCATTCTAGCTCTTTAGGGCGGGTGACACATATCAGAATGACTTTTTACACATTTCATGATCTTGTCTTTGAGTCACTTTCTCAGAGCACGATGCTTTTTCCTCTTTTAGCTTGTCGATTGTGGGAATACTCTTTTATCTTTATTAGGGTAAAAACATCTTCTTTGAGTCTCAACCCTAGTTGTGGATTTTCGGGGTCAGAAATCTTTATGGTGAGCAGAATTTTCATACCTGACTTTTGTGTTGTTTCTCGTTTCTTATTTTTATTTTTTCTTATACTTTTATCTTCATTTAATTGGTATTATTAATTTTTATATGAAATGTGGGCCATGCCCGATTGTGGTTTTCCACTTTTGCGCAGATAAAGAAGCATTTTGACCTTGGCAATATTCGGTGTGCTGCAGTCGAAGACGCACGGCCTTGGGCGAGGCACAACTCAGGTGAGGCATGTTTTTTAAACGGCGCAGCATTCCCTGGTCCACCGGGTGACCGTCCATTGTCCAATTAATTAAATAAAATGACTTTATGATAAATAAATACAATTAAAGGTGATAGAAATTTTAATAAGTTATATATTATTTGGGGATGTAATTGTTATAATTATTTTTATTACTACTATTATAATTGTTGTAACTTTGATTTTATTAATATAAATTTATTACTATTCTTTCTGTAACTAGTTTTAATTTAATATTATTATTATTTTTATAATTAGTTTTATTTTTTTAGTTTTATTTTTACTTCTAATAATAGCTTTATTATTTTTTATTTTATTCTTTTCTTTCCCTTTGTTAGGGTTTGGATGCGCCCCCCTTCTTCTTTCTTTTTCTCTACCACTTGGGCCTCCCCCTGTCTCTCATCTTCTTCCCTACCACGCCACGCCCCCTGAACTTATCCCTTTGTGGTGCACCATCTCGCTGCACCCTTCCCCTTCGCGCCACCTCCCCTCCCCCACCGGCGGACTCCCTTCCCCGTGGACGACCACCCTCCCATTCGGCATCTCACCAAGCCCCATCCTACACTGCCCGGCCCTAGGCGCGATGATGCTCCAGTGTGCCCCATCCTCGCCGGACCTCTCTACCGGTGCAACACCACCCTCCGACGAACCGGGACCCCCCTGGTCTGGCCTGTTACCCAACGCAACCCCCCGGATCCCCCTGGTCTGGCAGCCTCTCATTCCTCTCGGCTGAATCCCTACCTAAAACTGCAAAATTCGCCCCTGCCTCATCCCCGGCTAGCATCGGACGACCCTTCTCCGGCTCTGTCTGACAACTGTCATCCCGGCACCCAGCTCCACCTAGAACCCCAATGGTGGTTGCTTGTACCACATCCCTCTCCTCCTGTATGGCGTACCTCCCCCCATGATGATCGTCCCACCCCGCAGCTCCTGATCAACCTCCCAATCCTCCCATGTTCGGAATCGCACCGCCTCCCGGACCCCAGCCCAGGACATCTCGCAGAGTCGTACGACCTCCCTCACTGGTTGGCACTACTCCAACTTCCCCCACAGACGTCTTGTCCTCCCGCCTTGTGCGTAAACCCCCAGGATAGGTCCCTCTTTTACAATCCGTGAGTTTTTTATAAGGTGTTAAGTTCCTTATGAATTGTTTCTTTTTATCTCTCTTTTGATCTGATATCTTGTTTTTGGGTTTGCGTTAGGTTTATTGTGGTACGAACGCCACGTGATTGAAGTTAGGCGCTCCAATTGGAAGATTTCATGTCAATTTTGAGGATTTCTACACACTCGTAGGTGGTTCCATGTTTAAACATTATTTAATAATTAATCTGCTTGCTTAATTAATTTATAGGGCTATTTGATTAATTATTTTGGTTGTGGATTTTGATTTCCTGTATTGTTTCATGTGATTGATTTGTTAGTAGTATGTTAATATGAGTGGGAGCATTCATTGTTTGAAAGCACATATTTAGTTAATTGTTATTGTTTAATATTTCGTGCAGTTATCTGTTGTTTCGTGCAAGTGGTGTTAGTTGTGTTTTGATATGGCGTTTCATATGTCTGATCATAAGTTATGGTGTTGTGTTGGTTGGGTAGGTTGTTGCGGTGAAAACATTTGTTGATTTTTCTACTAGTGTTTTATAAAGTTTATGTTTGTTTTGTGAAAATGCATTGTTTTTTGATCTTCTATAGCGTTCATGTGTGTTTTGTCCAAAAATAGGGTTTGAGTGAGTCTTTAGTGTTTAATGTAATGTTTGATCTTTTGAAAGTGTGTACTAAAATTTTTAGTGTATTGTATAATCGAGAAAATGGTATTATAACCGTGGGATTGGGTTATTAATTGGTGAGAGTGGTGCAGGTTGTGTTCTTCATGTGGAATCAGGTATGTTTGGTCAGGGTGGAAGGATGAGTTGTATCTTTTGTGTTATTAATGTTATGTTTCTTTTTAGATAATTGTTTAAAATTATTTTAATATGTTTAAATAAATAATTTTTAGTAATGAAAATATTTTTTTAATTGAGTTGGATAAATTCTTTTGGCGTACTTACTTTGCTAAATGGTTTTCTGTGTGTGTGAATGTGTGGGGTTTGGTTTTTGTTACACTCTATTTTATTTGTCTGATTTTGACATGAAATGTGAAATTAAAACATATTGCGCACAAAAGGGGAAGCACAGGTACTAGGTGGGCGGACTAGTTCTAGCATGCTAGTGATTTGGAAGTGGCTTGGTCCCTGTTTCACATAGATGGTTAGATGATTACAACACTAACTACACACTGGATGATGATTACAGACCACTAGGTTATGGATGTGTTTCCCTACTAGTGGCTCGTGCACGAGAACGTATTTTGTTGTGATTCACTGTCCTGTTCACCGAGACGTGAGGTTCTAGGGTCCCATTCCTTTTGCTGGTACCTATAGTGCCTCTCCCACTTTTGGTGCTCCTGGAATACTATACATTCACCATCAAAATATGGTGCACCTTTTGGTTTTTTGTAATGGTTTTAGGCTTTCTTATATGCATTGGAGTTTTCTTTAATTTATGTGTTTTTCATTAAAAGTATTTTATTTATTGAAACTGTTTCTTTAAAGATGTTTAAGAATTGGTGTCCTTTCGTTTATTTTTCCTGCAAATGTTATTTTCTTTTAATATTTACACGTGGAACCTTTTTATTGGGTGATGTCCTTTTGGGATTTTGGCTCACACCCTATATACACCTTTGGGTGTATGTAGAGATTGTTTCTTGTGTATTCTAGGTTTTGACATCGTGCTCATTGTTGGTGGTTCGTATTGTTGTCAGTCTCCTCATGCATGTTGGTGTGGGTAGTTTAGAGGTATGAAGTCTCATGTCATTTGGAGTCTTGAGTTAGAGTTTCTAGTTTCCTGTATTTGTTGTAGTTCCCTTTGGGTTTTAGTTGAATTGTAAACTCTAAACCTGGTCATAGATTAATGGCATGTTTGGTTTCATGTTTTCAGTTTTAGTTTTTTTATATTGTTAGTTGTCTTTCTATCTTTTGTTTTAGGTAAATAATTCCCATGTAATGATTGATACCCGGGAACTTGTTCTAGCCTGTGGGGATTGAGAATGCCCTTCAACCCATGTCACGGACCGGGTTGGGCGTCAGGTTAGATGGGGACACAGCCTAGTTCGTGACATTCAAACATGTTCAAACCTCATGAATAATGGTTTATATAAGGATATTTACTCCTTAAATAACAATATTTATATTAACAAAACATTATATTATGATTTAATAACATATTATGAGACATAATATTTTGTTTTTTTTTGTTTTCTGGTGTGTTAGATTCATTGTTTTATAATCAATTAATTTATGTAAAATTATTTATGTTACTAGAAAATGAGAGTAAAACAAAAAATGTAGAATGAAATAGTATTGTTAATTTTTTTATAAACAGTCCCATTTATCCTTTCAATTTCTTACATGATGATGATTCTATCAAAAAAAAGTTAATGATAGAAATTTAGTTTATTTCAATAGTTTTTCCGAACACCACTATGTAGTTTAATTTTATTCAGTATTTTGGGTTTAAATTAATTATTAAAAATTAAATTGAAAAAAGAATATATATTAAGATCGTATTTAACTATAAAAATATCGTTTAGACCACCCATGAAGGCGGAAATAAAAAAAGAACGAAAATATCATTCATGAAGGCGATTAACTAGTATAACATGGAATTTAATATTAATTACGTGAATAAGAGAAGATAATAAATGAAAATTTTATGAGATTTTATAATAAAGACGTTATAATAAAATATATAAATGATTCATGAGTTATCATAAATTGTGGTATTAAAGGTGTTAGAATAATGTAGAGAATGAAATTAAATTAAGAGAGGTAATTTGGGAAATTTTCCACTTATATATCTCCTCCTTGAGAGACCATTGGGAACTTGGATTTGGTCTTTTGGTGAAACTACACGAATATAGTTGTGGTGATAGTGAGTATTGGAGGTTTTCAAATATATATGAGGATCAGAAATGCTTTTTTGGTTTGAAATGAGATGGTATTTGTATTTTAGTGTAGGTGGGATTATTTGATTAACTAATTAATATTTTCTATTGTAAGCCAATATTTTTTAGGAGTCATTAAATTCAAATAATTTTGTAGGATATAAATATTTTTTAGGGTGAAGGGGGTCAAACCACTCCTCAAAAAACCATGAAATGTTAAATTGTTTATTTATTTTAAGCCCTTACCCTTATTAACATTAATATGTGACATTTAATACCTATACTACGGTAAATATTTCGTTACCATAACAATTTTGTAAACCTAAAAATAAAATTAAACATTAAAACCTAATCTTGATCTTATGATTAAAAATATTGACATCTTTTAAATTTTTTAATTCAATGAATTAATGAATAATATATAAAATTAATCATGTAGAAATAAAATAAAAAGTATTTTTTGAAAGTCAAACCATCAAAATATTGAAATATTTTTATTTAAAATTTAAAAGTTAAAATTATTAATATGGACTAATTTACATTAAATGATAAATTCATTACCAAATTATACATTAAAACCAATAAAAATAATTTTTTAATATCAATAGTTTTACTAAAAAATTTGTTTTAGTTAAAAACTCTATATTTTGTTCACTATTCATCAAAAATTGAATATTATAAAAAATAAAAAAAATTTCCCAAATGTAATTTTGAAATTAAGAATTCCAAAATTATTTTCATTTTATCAAATTAAATTTTTAGTAGTTTATAAAATAAATTTATATTTATTTTTCATATAAAGACGTGAAAACATGAGCGTTTTTTGAGAAATTTTTTTTAACACATAATGACATAAAAACAAATTATGTTCTTTATTTCCAAAAATTGTAATTTATATAAAATAATTATAAATAATATTTTATGAATATTTTTTAATTTTATATATCTTTGTTCAATTACTATGTAAAAACCTACTTATTTAAAAAATTATTACAAATAATTATGTTTCATTGAAAGCTGATGTTTCTTTTAACATACACCACATCAATGTTGCAGGTAGTTAAAGATATGTTTATGTTTTATAAAATAATTGTTTGATTTTGATCAATTTAATACATCAGTGAAAATAGATTTATTTGAAAAATTTTCTCAAAAACCCAGGTTGTTACATTCTATTCCCTCCAAAAATTAATTTATATCTCAAAACTCAACATTATTAGATAAACAAATGAGGATACTTCTATATCATCATATCCCAAAGTTACCATGTTTCTTCGACTAAATAGTGATATATCCACAAAACATAGGCAGTGTGACTGGTTTTGTTTCAGAGTAATTTTTTTGTACAATTAAAATTTAAACTGGTTATTCCTTATAAGAGGGATCTTTATCCAATGGTTTCACCTATATGTTTTGTACATGTGACGGGTTAGTTATGTACTTCCTCTAAATAGATAAATAGAAAACATCATGGACATGATAGGGTTTTGGAGGAAGTTCCATGGAATATGACACTATCTTGAAAAAATCAAGAAATTCAAGGGGACTGATATATTTATTACATTCATTCCCTTTCTTTCTAAATCTCATAACCATATTCCATGGAAGAATTCCTATAACCACCTTATCACCGATAACAAATTAATTGTAACACCATCGGTTATCGACAAAAAAAATTTACTGGCATTATTCTACATTGTTATATGTAAAATGTGTTCTCACATTATCTTATATCTCTTAGGCGATCATAGGTCCCAGTATCTTTCCTTCTATAACATCACACATCAGTTTGGAGATCTAAATTCTTAAACATAGATTTATTCATAATGATCTATCAGAACACATTAGTACTATAATATATTATTGGTGGAAAACTGAACTAGATGAATGTGTTCATCCCAAAAACCATTTAAATCCACAGAACATGATCTTATCATATCCTCTAGGGTTTCAATTGTTCATTTAAAATGAACATCCTTTTTAAATTTATTATATGCACTAAAACATAATCATGTATCATGTTATTTATCAATACCTTTCCTTAAATTTGAAGTAAACTACGTGTACAAATTAGATAAAATAGAAGTTGTTTCACCAAGAACTCTTGCCAGTTAACCTATATCATAGAATTATGATCTAGAGTGGAATATTATATTATAAAAATGAAGTTTGTTTTCTTAGTAATGTGATCTAATTCCACCCCTATATTACTAAACCCATAAAATTATTTGGGGAGTTCGATGACAAAATCCATTGTGATGTTCTATAATTTCCATTCTAGTATAGATAATGGTTTCAATATCCCATAATATTTTTTTCTTTTAGAATTAACATACAGGAATACCATGCACCGAGTTACAAAGACTTCAATATAACTCTTCATTAGATACCAAAATAAGTATTCCCTCATGTCCTTATAAATATATGGACATCTAGGATGATCTGGGAAGGATTATCTATGGGATTCATCAAATAAATAATTCTTCAAAACATATTTGGATGGAAGATATAAACATTTCCTGATCCTTATAAATCCAACTAAATAAATATAAAACTCTTGAACATTTGTGACATTCTTTTACAGATCCACATCATCGAGCCATTACTATTTAATATACACATTGATTTAGGGTTGAATATTCAATTGAGCGACATTTTGTTTAACCCATTCATTAGGATTTCTAGGTCCATACTTTGAAAATATAGAAATTCTATATTTTTTGTGCTCCTCATCCCAGAATCAATAGAATTGTCCTTTTTAGTCAATGTATTGGACACATTGTATACTTTTAATGAATGGTAATATATTGAAAATAAGTAATCCATTATCATCTCTAACTATATTCTCTGGTGAATGTTCTACTATATTTTATTATTACATAATCTATAAATTTATGATCGGTATAAATATCATGAATTTAAATATAAATTTAATTCCTCAATATATTTAATTCCAAAAATAATATATCTATCTTCAAATCATGATTAGGGTAATTTTATTCATGAATATTCAACTACATTGAGCCAAAATAGATTAGATAGATGTTATTCATAAGAATACATCCCAATACATTCTAGGATGGGCCTCTAAATATTGCAATCCCTTCACTAGAATTGGGTAATCTATGAATAGTGTTTTGAGTAATGTTCTATTCAGTTCGATTAAATTTTTATCAAATTCATATGTCCAAAGGAAAATTGAACCGTTCTGACCTTAAATAGTTATAGGATTTCATATTCATAAGAAACTCTATGAAACCCCTAAATAATATCCTTCCAACCCAAGAAAACTACAATTCTCAATCACTATGGCTAGTTAAGGCCACTATTCAACAGCATCCATATTTAATGGATTCACTTATATACCTTCTATTTAGATTATATTACCAAAAAATGAATCCATTTTTTTGACAATATGTATAGTTTTAAAAAAATTTCTATAGTTTAAATTTCATATTTATAATTACTAGAATTATCAATTGATCTTCATGATATAAATAAATATCTGAATAAATAAGAATATTATCTATAAATTCTACCACAAAATGATCGAGGTAATATCTAAAGACTCTATTAATGAAATCCATAAAGATACCAGAGGAATTTGTAATACCTAAATGAATGAAAATATACATATTGACTCCATAACTAGTACTAAATGTCCTTTTTTTATGTCCTCTTCCATGACCCATTGTTGATGTTATTCAAAACAAAGGACATTCTATGAAAATTATTGATCTCCAAAGAAATGATAAAAGAAGTTATCAATAAAAGGAATAGAATACCTTTTATTTTCTATGATCTTTTTCAACTCTAAATAATTTATGGTGAGTCTCATTGATCGTTCATACATCTTCACAAAAATAATGGGTACACACTTTGGTGAAACACATGGAAGAATGATACCACTATAATGTTTTTCTTGGAGTTTCTTATTGAATTCCTATACAATAATTTGTGTCCATATAAAAATAGTCATTGAAATTCGAATAGATCCACGTATGCGCTCTATAGGGAACTCAACTTCTCATTTTTGGTGTAATACTAGGTAAGTATTCTGGACAGAGATATAAAAATTCATGAAAAATTGGAATATCAGGGATTACAACTTTATCCCAAACCATTTGAGATAAATGACACCATTAAATAGTAATTAATACCCATAAACTAGATGTAATCTCCCCAGAAATATTGTATATCTTATCACAATAATATAATATCAATGGAATGTTTAAAACATAAGACCAAACATCAATTCTATTAAAATTGATGGTGGATTGTTACATATAAAGCAAATAGATGTATAACATGTCATCAAATACTACCAAAATAAGAATGTAATGATTTCCAATGAACGCATTCATAGAATCCTTAACCGGAGAATCATAATATTCTTGATATGTAATCATCATACCATTAGGGATTCACAATGAAAATTGAAAATTTAAAGTAAAATATTTTGTGTATAAATTTACACATTTATACAATTATTTATATTGAAAGAGCCGTTAAATATTGATCTAAATGGGAAATTAGAAGTTTTTTATTGTATGGTATGTGTACATTTCCGGGTGTAACAGTTGTATCCCTCCACAAAAATAGTGATCATATATAATTTTCTATTTTCCATCACCATAATGGGTTGCTGAAGTCAATCCTCATCCACAGGCATTGGGTTTGGGAACTGGTTATTGTAATACCAATTGTACTTGCACTTCTAGCACTAATGTGTGTGAGGTTTATTCAATTCCTATTTTAACCCATTTTTATAGTTAGGTCACCTTTTACCAACACATTGGAGAAAAAAATTCCTAATGACCTTCCCTTCCACACATAAAACAGTTATTAGACCTCATAATAAATATCCTTTATTCTTATTTTCACTCATAGATCACTAATAGAAGCCCCTTTTTTTATCATCATGGATTCATGATTTCACATTAAAATCAATCATCATCATCTTATGTGAACTATAATATCGATACCTGACTCCATCCATAATTTCAACCTTGATTTCACATCGCACAATCTCTTTTTAGATACAAAAGTCTCCTATGGTCAACACACATCTGATTCCGGTCATTAACCCAATAAATAACCTCTTGACTTTAAATTCGTGTAGGATCATAATTCATGATGTATACATTGCATGCCTTTTGAAATTTTCCTTATAATTATAGATAAATTCATCACCAATTTTTTTCAACTAATGGATCATTTTATACAAATTTTTATGAAGAATGTATGTAATGTACTCATGGAAAACTATGTTCTTTAACTCATCCCAATCAACAGATAAAATTTCATATTGTTGCTTTATATTATTAATTTGTGTCATCAATAGGCCAATTTATCATTCTTAATAATTTATATCTACACTAAAATTATCATAATCCAAAAAATCCATAATAGAGAATATCACATCAGTAGTACTGATCCATTGTTCAGTAATAAGAGAATCATAAAACCCACTAAATTATGGAGGATTTTGCCTCAAGAATGACTTATCAGAATGTTGTACCCATTATTTCTTATTTGGAATTCCACAATTTTCCATAGCTTGAGAAATTTGTGTCAGTATACAATCAATATATTTCATTCTAGCTCATGTAGCATTCATTTTATTATTAGTACAATCATTTTAATGTCATTCGTAATGACTAGTAACATGGTTTACTTTGGTTTCATCCATTTTCTAAAACAAAAATAATTATTATGAAACCATTGTCGTAACATGTAATCACATAATATTCATAGAGATAATATATTTAAATCCATTATAATGGTTCATGAAGAGATTGTGAATTCAAAATATTTATCTCCCTGAATTGTCAAGCAGAGTTTAAAAAAAGTTCCTTTTTTGTTTACCAATTTATGATTAAGTTGAGACCGACAGACCGTGTTTTAGTTGTTACCACTACGTACACCTTTTCTAGACAGATATTTACTTGTTGTTTTCAAATATCAATATATTTCTTTGAAACTTCTTCTTTTATCCTTTACTAATGTTCTAGGAAAATTTCATATACATTTACATATCCATACTTATATCCTTAGAAATGTCATTAGTATTCACTCTATGGTTTTCACATCCTATTTCTTAAAGATTAACTAAATATTTTCTCTCTTGCAAACTACGGAGACCATCTCATTTCTTACGCGAACAAATCATTAGTTATGATGAAAAATTAATACATTTAAAAACATACAACCCAAGAAAATACTATTCTAGTGTCATCAGAAATATGGAATCATAAAAACTGGTATATAATTGAGCTACATTGTCTCTCAAAAATTGTTTTCTTGACAAAAATCCTTGTTTGACACAACAAACCTAATAAATATTATCACAACCCAGGTGCAACGAAACACCAAAAGGGGTGAGATAAAATATCCAGTAAGGTAAAACATGGGAGGTATTTAATCACAATAACGTGCAATGGGGTTTGAGAACTTGATATTGAAAATATGAGATTATACCCTACAAATCAAATATCATAAATAGGAATCGTGGAATAAAAAATTCCACATAATAAGTATTGAATCATAGGGAAATAAAGAACAATATCCATAAAATAATAACATACAAATAAAATTTGGAAAAATTGAGAAGTCATAAAAATATGATAATGATTTCCATAGTAATTAATGCATCCCTCACAAGGCCATCATGTTTCAATCGGTACACATCCAATTCAATCTTGTTATCCACAATTTACACCCATGATCAAGGTAGGTTACAAAGTCCATTATAATTATCTCATCTGATATAAATCATTTCCCAATGCATTGGAAGGATATGTAGGTCCCACCAATCTCATAATATAATCATACATATATATTCCACAAGAATAGAAATCATTTGTAACCCCTAAAATTAAAATGGGTTCACAAAACACAAAGTCATAGAATAACTCATGGAAAATATGAACAATTCATATGTACTAGTCCATCATAAATGTAAACCATTAAAAGAATGAATAACAATGGGTTAATTGGTTAAAACCCATATAAAAATTTATACTGTCAAATAATATTTTCTTATATGGAAAAAAAATTAAAATAACTATTGAAAACAATTCATTAGGAAAATATCCAATTTTATCAGATAGTACTTAATAGAAAATAAATTTTTTAAATAATATTATTCATTGAATGTACAAATGAAAACATATAACAGAATATCTCAAAAATCATTAAATCATAAATATCTTATTATGAATCATTTTACGTGACAATGAGATTAACAGATATTTTAAAAACATTTCTTGAGGAAAATAATCATCAAACTTTTCAAATTTTCCTATACCAAATTGAAAATTTTATATCATAATAAAAATTAAATAATAATGTCAAAATATGCATAACATATCAGGAAAATAAACATATTCCTAATATAACATGTCAAATTGATGTATACGGGACTCATAATCAACATAGGAACATAATAAAGAAAATTGTATCAAAGTTCTCAAATTGAGACCGAAATACCATACCCATTTGATAACATGTGTTCTATGATACACCATAAAATAGATATCATAAAATGTATATTTAAATACCAAAAATTAAACTATTAATGTGATATAATACATTCTTGGTTAGTATACACAACACAAAATAAAAATTATTGGTGGATAACACATGTATCCCATCGAAATAAAAAGTGATATGAAATATAAATACCTCACATTCGACTTCCATAAAATTTGATAAAACATTATAAATAATGGTTTAATGAATTTTATTGAATAATTTATTAACTATATTAATATTTATTGTATTTTTTAGGATAATTATTAACAAATTATAAGATATAATATTTCATTATTTTTAATGTTTCAGACAGGCTTGTTCAATAGTATCATGATCGATTCATTTGTGTAAAATGTTGGACGTTATTGTAAAATGAGAATAAAACTAAAAAATTGTAATTAATATTTTACTAATGTAATTTTATATGTATTAATGGATTCTTGTATCATTTTTATTTGAATCATGATTTTGATTCATTACCTAAAACATAAATGAAAAATGTTTTTCTAATTTGGAGGTTTATTTAAAACCACAAACTAGTTTCAAATTATTTATTATTATGAGTATATATTAGTTCCAGAATTTGAAAAAATTTATTGCAATCATATTAAAATATAATTTAACCATGAAAATATTTTTTTTCACTTCACGAATGTGGTAATGATAAAAGAAAAAAATTATTCATGGAGAATATTAATCAGTATAACTTAGACAGTAATTCTATTTATGTGAATAAGAGAAGATACGAAATTTAATGGATATGATATATTCCATTAAGATGATAAAAATATTGTATATAAATTTATACAGAGTTAACATGCAATTATTAATTAATGGTTTGATGAAATTATTGCAAAAGAAATGAAATTAAAAGAGGTAAATTAGGAAAATTACCTCTATAATATGAACACCTTTAGTGACCCTAGAGGACCTAGGATTTTCTATATTTGTGTAACATAAGCACATGGACGTGTGGATGTTGGGAATGAGAGGTTTCGGATGATATTTGAGGATTTAAATTTATTTTTTTATTGAAATGGGTTGGTTGGGGGAGGAATTTATACTTGAAGGGATGTTGGTGTAAAGTATTAAATGATGAATATTTTTCATTTATGGCCACCCATTTTGAGGATGAATTAAATTTAGAAAAATTTATGTAAATTAATGTTTATTATGTTGTATTGTGTATATACCAAACTCAATCAACTTTTAAAGGCTAATTTTTTAGGTATTCATTGCTGGTAACCATTTTAATATTAACATGTTTCATTTTATACCTATATGACTCTAAAAAATAATCACCATGGATTAGTTTTTATAACTAAAAATATAATTGACCTTACATCCTAATTTGGACCTTATTATTTCAAATATGGAAATAAATTTACCGAATTTAATTCAAAAAATTATCTTTATTATATTTAATATTAATTATTTAGACAAAAAGAAAAGGCGGTATTTTAATGTGTACTGTTCACATGTTTGAAATTATATATATATAATATCAATTTAAAATTTATTATAATGAAATAATATAGATTAATTTATTAAAAAATTATCTAATTATACATTCAAAGTAAAAAAATATATTTATTATTTAACACTCTAAATTATTTGGATGAAAAATCAGTTCAATTAAATATGATATATTTTTTCACCACTCATAAAAAATTTAATCATATCAAAAATTTAAGAAAAATAAAAACTATGATAAATTTATTATTCAATATATTCTTATAAATTTAAATTTAAATTTCTTTTTTTTAAATGTTGTATTGTTTTTTCACATTATGACAAGAACAATAGTTCGATTGAGAATATATTATTCAAAAACATATAATTACATTTACAAAAATTATTTCTTCCATTACCCAAAAGTGTAATTAAAAAGATTAATTTAAAATAATATTTGGAAATTAGTTTCTTATATTAATCATTCTATGTTTAACAGATTTGTCATAACTATCATAATTAAATAATTTTCAAAATAAAATGATGTCTCATTGAAACTCTATTTTTCATGTAACGTATGCATAATCAGTGTTGTGTGTAGAACAAGATAATATGAAGTAATGTGAATGAAATTTTTAATTTAGTAAAATTTTAGACATCCATGAAAACTGATTTATTCAAAAAAAAAAGGTTCACTAAAACCCATGTCATTACAAAATATGTGGATCCTTCAGAAATAGAGGCAATTAAATGTTTTCCAAGAGCTCCTTTATATCAAAAATCATTAGTTTCTATGTATTAATTGTGTACTATCTTATATTTCTTGGAAACATGACATGAATCTAAAGCCTCCTAACCATACAAACCCAGAAAGGATTCATTTTTTTGTCAAATAATAAATTTGTGGAATTATTTAATGAGATGAAGAAGATGATAATCACTGACCATATTGTAACAAAACCCACTTATGAATTTGGATATATGATCTATAATGATGAATATAAAAATGGATTTGATAGTTTACTCAAGAAAAATGAAAATGTATAATCTGATTCCTCCCACTAACTTAATATATATGAAAATAAATACCCAAATCTTGGTATACAATTGGATAATGTTATATTAACATTAATTATTTTTTACAATCATATCTATAGAGAGATGTGTGATATATGTATGCACCATAAATGGATTATGTATATACACACAAAATCGGATCATAATAATTAAAAATGAAGGTTGATAAGTGTAATCATGGAATATAAATTTTCAATTCATCACCATTTATGGAAATAAAAAATTATATAATATTTTCCACGTATAAAGGATCCTAAAAATATATCATGGATGATGTATAAGAAGGATCAAATCATCATGAAAACTTAAATGACAGACTTGGGAATACAAAAATTATCATTTCCATTCCATTATCATTAAACTGAAAATCATATATTTTTAATAAGTTGAATGCATCTTACTTATATGATATATTTCAATAAAATAATGTAACACAAATTTCAAAGTTCATTATTCCTAATAAAGTTGATATAAGGTTTAGAACAGAGATATGTCTCCCATCAATGGCATAACGTAACACCAAACATCTAGATGATTTGATTTTATCATCGTTATCAATAAATTGATAATGATATATGTTGTATAGACATTAAATCAATATTTATTATGATATTATATAAAGTGAGTGATTGAATAGAGTGTATCTATATTTATTGAATAATAATTAGTAATGTATAAATGACAAACATCTAAGGCTAGGATTAATATATATACCATACGTATTTATAAACGAGAAAAAATAACCATGGATTTCTTCATAGGCTCCCTATGAAAACCAGTGTTAATAAAACTGTCTTGGGGGAAGTATAACACCATATAAAGCAATCAAATTTTATTTCTATTTATTATTGTTTCTCCTTTAACTGGTAAACAATGATATATATAATAAAATTGGAATGAATTCATATTGTTCTAATATCTACTATATATAATCTAGATTTTTGGTTTAACTCAATGTTTTGGAGAATCCATATGAATGTATTTAATACAAAACATAGCATTTCAAGTACATATCACACTATGATAGACGAAAGTATAAAATAACCAAAATATACTCTAGAAAATATTCTATGATGATGATTAATTTATTTTCAATGATATTGGGATCAACACCATCTCCTAGTGTGGAACTAATATAAAATTAAATTCCATTAAAAAGTTAAAATATTAAATGATGTGGATCAACATGGGATGACATGTTAGATTCTGATGTAATGGATATTGTTGAATAGTGAAAGATGATGGGACCTTCTCTTATACAATAGATGATAGATCAGGTTCAAACTATTTATAGTCATATGAAATCCACACAAGGATGAAAGGAAATGTATTTAAACAATAGTATATCAGACATGGAGTTTGAGTTTTGTGACAAAGTAATCCATCATATACATTTATAGTATAATTTAAATTGTTTTCTTAATAAGTTAAATTGTATTCCAAGATAGATTGGCCTAATTGAAATCCTCAATCACATAGGTGTTGTAGAATATAGACTAGAACTCCCACATAACATATCTCATGTACCTAATTTTTTCTATTTATCACTCATGGAAAATTATATACAAGACCACTCACAGGTTTCGAATATCAAAGTGGTTGAATTTAAGAATAAAATTAAATATAATTAGATACAATTTATGTTCATATATTATATATAAGATGTTCTAAAACATGAAAACTCACATGGTTAAAAGGTTATGGTAGAACAACGTGTTTAGGGAATCAGTTTCTTATTAAGTGGATGTGATGAAATAGATGTACCCTCATCAATTCAAAAGCATGAAATGAAAACAGGGAATTTCAATATCAAAACAGAGGATTCGTGTATCAACTTGCACATTTATTAATCAAATTAACATTCTAGTTAAATTTAATACCTTATTATGTAATTATTTTAATGAAAATACATGCATTTATTTAGATATTTTGGAATATTATTTATTATTAATTTCAATATACCATTAAGAATCAATAATACTTGTAATTTATTAATTGAATATAGATTAGAAAATTATTATACAATATGGGTCATTACAAATCCATGTGACATAAAAAAAGTGATGGACTCAAGAAGTCGGATTGTACCATTTGAATCTCATTTATCAAAGAATCCATACTGATAAATTCCCTTGTAATTTACATTGAAAATACATAGTATATATTCAATATCAATAGAATATGTAAAACCACATATAATAGAAGTTAATGTTCTTGGTGATCAGTACCCAATCCATATTCTTCGAACCACCCTATGAATGTCTCACCATTTCACACCTTATCCAGGGATAATTCTCCTATGTAATAAAAGTATACATATATCCACCGTAACATGAATAAATTTTTTATTTATTCAATGAAATAACTATATCATTTATTCCTTATTTTATTAACGATATAAAAAATTGGATAATGATTTTGATTAAAAATTTACATAAATATAAAAAAACTAAAATTTATTTATAACTTAAACAAAAGA
This sequence comes from Viscum album, assembly GCA_963277665.1. Classification (NCBI taxonomy): domain Eukaryota; kingdom Viridiplantae; phylum Streptophyta; class Magnoliopsida; order Santalales; family Viscaceae; genus Viscum; species Viscum album. The sequence goes on along the minus strand of OY728121.1, from coordinate 1,569,997,444 downwards.
TTACATGAAGAAATTAATTTTTATATATTCATTAATCAGAAAAATAAGTGATATTTTAATAAAATATTTCTTTTGAGATAATTTGTTTTGTATTTTTCATAATATAACATTCAATGGAATATAAAATTTTCATAAATTCTAGAAAACTATTATTAGAAAAAACTCATAGACTTCTTAAATATATCAGGTTGTTAATTAAATAATATAAATTACCATATTTAGAAATTTATTTTTATATAAAAACTATTATTTTTGTGTATTCAATAGGTAGAAATTAACTAACTATTATTTTTTCATTATTTTCTCAATGTATAATTTTTGGGTAAAAAATTAATATTGAAAAAATATACAGTGTGTATTATGCCAAAATAATTACCCAGAAGTGATACAATATATTCCATAAAAGGTACAAATTCTGAGTTCCATATTTTTTCGTTTAAAATAATGTGTTCTTGAGGATATTTTGTTTTAAATTTATAAATACATTATGTATCCTCAATGAACATATTTTATAGACTGAGTTTTTTAAATCAAATAATTATAAAAATGAATATATTCCTCATCATGAAGGGTAAAAGTTTAAGGATTATTTTTCTTATACATATAAAATTGTTAAAAATTCCCTTTTATAGAAAATAGGTGCAAAAAAATGGATACTTTTGTGGTTTTGATTACATTTTTATGTACTATACAAATCCTATACATAGGAAATAATAATGAACACCCTCTCTGTATTAAAACATAATCCAAACTAGTATCATATTTTTATTCACTAAAAATTAATGGATAACTTATATAGTCTACCATTTATGATCTATAGTCCTCCCATGGAGTCTTCAAGCTCTCAAGAAGCTCATTGAACTCTTTTGGAAGCTCACATTCAGTGTTTCTGATCTTCTCCTCATCCTCTTTGTTTCATAAACTCAATAATTATATAATATTTTATTTAAAATTAATAATTATTGGATATATTTTACAAAAAGCATATGATATTAAATTATATATAAACAATCTTTTATACCTCTTTCTCTCTAACTAAACCATTTTTAATCTTTATGTACAGCCATTATGTAGTTGAAATGTCACTATTATTTTTCTTGTCAGAAGAAGATGATTTCAATTACCATGAAAAATTACACTCATGATTATTAAAAAATATTAAAAACATGTTATATAAATTGAATCATCAATTTATTTATTCCAAAATCCATAATTATTTGATGAAATATGATTAAATGTTTTTAATGTTATTGGATCAATATGGAGAACTCATGCATGTACATGATATTATAATGCTAGGAAAGCCCAAATAAATCTAAAATATATTGGGAAATGTCACAACCACATAATATTCAATTTATGTAACATTTCAGGTTATCGTAAAAAAATTATGATCCTTTATTTGTTAACTATGACATATTCTTTTGATTCCATTTTTTATGCTACTTCCATATTAAATTATTGCCTTTATGATATCAGTATTTAGTATACTCATGGTCCTTGATTAAGATTTTAAAATCTTATTTTTCATTGATGTTCCTTTTGTTTCACAATTATTACATTATTATATTAAATTATTTTTTTATTCACTTACTATAATATATATTACATCACTTTTTTTATATATCTCCCTGTTATCTAGTGGAGTTTTAGAGGAGATTTTTAAATCAATGTGATTGTTATAATAGTTTTCAATAATTTATTGTATCCTAGATTTATGATGTTACATTATTACCTAATATACTTACTAAAATAGAAATATATTTGTTTTTATGGTGTTTTTATGTAATAAATGAGGATTTAATTTGTTTTAATGACAAGGGATGTCAAAAAGATGTATAAGGAACTATTGGAATATATTTGGTAGAAATATATGGACAATGAAATATAAAACATAAACTATGAAATTTAATATATTTCATCATTTTTAATATGATTGAAAAATACCAAATGGTAAAATAATTCAATTTATTAATCGTAATTGGAAATTAATGAATACATCTATAGATTTGTTTTGATTGATTACAATAGATAACTCCATATAATAATGCAATTCTAGTTGTTATTGATAATTTCACTAAATATTTTCATTTTATACCTTTTTGAGATAGTATATTTTGGGATTTTATTTAATGAAATTTTATTTAGTATATATTTTCATTATATAGAGTTATTTTTCCCATAGTAACTGTTCATTATATATATTTCTTATCAAATTTTTTAAATAATTTCATTAATTTATGCATTCTAAATAATTTTCCTTAGATATTATCATCCTTAATATGATATGGAATCAATTAATAAAATTCAGAATATAATATATTTGAATTTATATTATTCTTTTTATTATTAGGGATGTTTCCATCAATATCAATCATTAGTGGGTTTTTCTTATAATAGTAATTTTAATTCATGAATACAAGCGTCAATTTTTAGGTGGTATATGGAAAAATGTATTGAAATATATCATTTTGGGATAAATTAACTGAGGAAATTTATTTATAATAATTATTATTTACTATTTTTAGACCATTATAAACATGATTCAGCACCCAATGAAAACAGATCAAAACATGTAGAATATTTATGCTAATTAGAAGAGTAACCATCTCACTTCGGGTGTAGGCTATATTATTTTTATTAAAGTATATTGATATAAATTGAGTTCAATTTATGATAAAATTGACATCAAGTAAATGGTATATTATAACATATAGTATTATGTAAAATTTTGTTTCAATTTATGTAATATTATCTTTACCAGTCATTGTTTCTATGGTACATGATATGTTTCATGATTATTTTCTATAAAACCATGTACATGATGCTTCACAATTATTGGTCCATAATGTGGCACACATAGAGGATATAATATTATATGAAGATAGTTTTGTTAATAATTTTGATAATATAGAGAGAGAGTGTGTGTTTAATATGAAATAGTATTATTCAATAAAAAATTGTTTTATGTATGAGAAACAAGATTGGGGATGAAACTTGTGAATTAGAAAATTCATTGAGAGAAAAATATCGTGGCTTGTTTAGTTAAAGAATAAAAATGTGACATGAAATTATAGATAGGTGGAATAATTTTAAATACCCATCAATCTATGATATTTAAAAAATAAAATAAATTATAGTAATTTTTTATATATATTCATCATAGATTAATAAAAAATATTAATATTTTTTTTATAAAAGGAATATTTATATTTAAAAAATTTATTTATTCATGGATTATGTTATTTTATTTAAAATATTTAATTATAACTACAAAAATGGAATTTGATAAAAATTAATTCATTTTTGGAATCAAGATATTAAATACATAATGTTTTTTCTTAATAATTAAAAGGATACTTGATGTCAAATGTCCTTTGGGAAAAAGAGAATCCATAATATGGGTATATTAGGATTATAAAAGGAAAATTATGTTATATTTATTTTATGCCAAATAGTATAATTTTTATGGTAATCCTGCTTTTTCAAATTATTTCCAATGGGATTATTGTTGATTAAGAAAAAATGTGATTTTAATTTGAATGTCACTATATTTTATTATTAATGGGAAATATGTATCATTTTAATTGTTTAATATTTTTGGGAAAATGGATAATGTGTATATGTATCTAGTTTGTAATATATTGGTTTTTATATATAATTTTTTATATAATTATATATACTCTAAATAGTAACAATCCTTGAGATTCATTAAGGTTAAGATCTTTTTATAAATCATATTATTATGTTTTGTTTTGGTTATATGTTATTATTTAATGTGGTTCCATAATAGTGAAAAAAATAAACAAGGTTAGAGATAAGAACAATCTGGGAGTCAAACAACAATACACACTCATTATTTAATGTTTTTTAAAATAATTTCCATTGATTTTTCTCATTCTCAATTTTTCCATGATCTAGGTTAACTAATTATTTCCTATTTTAAAATATCTGTTATATCCAAAAAACAATCATTATTATATAATATTGACCAACTAATTAATAATATTTAGTCAATATAATTTAAATAATTTTATAATGAAGATAATATTAAACATAAAAGTTCTGATATTATATTGTATTAGAATTATTTTTTTGAAAAATATAACATAAATTATAAAATATGTCCAATTGGTTTATATATTTATAAGATCATTTTTAGAGTTATATAATAACATATATATTATACATTTTATCTAAGATAATGATTTCATGAAAATAAAATTCAGAACAATATAATAAAAATGCCACAAAATTCCGTTTATATATAATAATTCAGTTAGGTAGAATTAATATAAAAATATTTTTGTTGAAAAAAAAATCACTACATTTTCCGCATTTAATAACTATGAAATTATAAATAAAAAATTTATTATTATTATTTCAAATTATATATCTGTATTAATTAATATTTTATATAAATTTAAACAATAAAATATAGTTAAAAATGAATTTATGGTAAAATAATTTTTAAAATGAATAATTTTTCTTATTAAAAATTAAAAAAATAGTAATAATCCTATATTTAATCAATAAATATTATATATTTTTTTAAAAGTAAAAATTAAAAAATAATTAACCTAATATTATTTAATGAAAATTTTAAATCATAAAAAGATAAAATCTTATATATAATAAATACTTTTTAAAATTATAATTATATAACATATGTATATATATATTATAATTTTTTTACCTCCAATAATACATGAAACCCCAATAGATCTATTTTAATTATCTATATATATAATTTTTTTCTTTTAGATTTGTGTTTTATGGAGATAATGTTATCAAATAATTTTCTTTTAATTAAATTCATAAATATATTAAAATCTCGATTCATTACAACCTCATGAATTTTACATTTAAGAGTTATCACATCCTATATAATAATTTAATTCATAACTGACACTATGGATTTTTTAAATATTTTAAAATCACATAAATTAGTTATTTATAGTGTTGTACCATCAAATTGTGTGATTACATAATGAATAAATTTTTTCTACCGTAAACATTTTGAAAAAAATTCTATAGTGATTAAAGATTCATGATTTTTTTTATTAGAGTGTGTTTTTACGATAAATTATTTATGATTATATATAATAATGGATTTTGGTTTGATTGGATCCCTAGGGAGGGTAAATATGTGGGATTAAATATAATTTTAAAAGAAAAATAAAAATAATTCATATTTTAATTTATTTTTACTTATATCAAAATGGTCTCATTGTCTAATCAATAACTAAATCCAAAACCACTATCATGTTTATTGATATCTTGTGGATTTACCATACCCACATGATTCGTAATGGGTACCTACTGCCTCAAACTATGTACCTAGTGGTGTATAGTGTAGGATATAATGTCACATCCATAATTTCTAATATTGAATCATAAATTTTGTTTTGAAAAAATAAATTAAATCTATCAAAAACAATATTATAGTCCACATAACACACAATCAATATTTTAAAATTCAAATTAATTATACTGAAATAAAATTTTAATCCACCAAAATCACTAAATCCATTTAATATATGGTATATAAAACTACCCACAATATTAATTATTATCCCAAAATATCAATGTTTTAAATATCCATTGAATTCATCCACCAACTATAATTACATTTCGACATCACATTCTTGGGTTTCAAACTATATATTTTCATTAATTAATTTCACCTATAATAGAGGATCTACATATTTTAAATGAATATCATGAATCAAAATATGATACACAACATATATGGTCAATTAAATACTCCCAAAAGATTATTTTCCTAAAGTGATTTTTTATTTTATTGTTGATATAGTTTTATGATGAACCTAATGTGATATATATTTAAAATAATGGTTTTTTATTTTATTTATAACCCATAAGTCATGTGTTTTATATATTTTACGTTGATTAATTTTCTGAATGAATTCATTATTGATGGTTTTTTTATTATTTTTATCTATCATAATGATTTATGGATAGTTTTAGAGTAGTGTATTTCAATTAAATAAATAACTATACACCACATTTTAAAATAATTCAATAATTATTGTGTATTTGTACAAAAAAATGTTGATTAATACTATTTGATAAAAACGGAATATTATATCGTGGTTTGATATTTTAGTTGATAACACTTTTAAAAAACTTTATAAAATATTTATCACACTGTAATGAAGAAGTTGTAATTTTCTTTTTATTTTGATGGTATTTTTTGGGGAACTAATTATTTCTTCAATGTAGTGGTTTTTCCATCATTGGTGGTCACTAGATTATTATTAACTTTGATATATTGAATTTTATGTCATGAAGAATTATCATTCCTGATTATATAATATTTCTATTGCTGGAATAAATATAGGGAAGGGTTTTTCCTTTAGAATAAGGATGTTTTAAAATACCAAGTAATAATAGTGTTAGAGAATACATTAAAAAATTCCAACAAAATATAAAGTTCAATGAATGTAAATTTATTATAAATTTGAAATTAAATTGAGAAAAAATAACTATATAAATTTCAGTGATATTTCAAAATCATAAATTTACATAATTACATACGTAAACATATATATTTGAGTATTCTAATTATGTGGTATAGATTATTGTACACGGACCACTAAATATCAATCCATGTATTATATTAAATTTATACCAGGTGACTTGAGAGTCTACTGGGTTCAAAAGGCTCAAATATATAATAAATATTAAATATATTAAAGATGGATGTTAGATTCTGAATTTGAAATTCAAAAATTATTGGACACCTTTATAAGGGACAAAAAATTAAAGATCACAACATCCCAATTCCTAAAATATGAATGTATATAATGTTGAAATGATAATAAAAATATATATATATATATAAGGATGAATTAATTTGGTTGTGAAGTGATCTATTAGGATTCAATATAGTATCCAAATAACCTTAAATATTTCAATTTTAAGATTGATGTGATTGAGTTATATTTTTTATAATTATCTATAAAATATAATTATCCCATAATAAATAAATCAACTTTATGAAATAGATTTAAAATATTTATTATGTTATAAATTTTAATATTTGGCTCTTTATATATTTATATATATATCATTATTTTTATTCATAATGATATATAAATTCATTAACATCTTCAAATTATATTATGGCTTGTGTTGATATAATTATTTTTATCGTATCCCAAAAATGAAATTATTATTATTCAATCAAAAGTTTATACATTATATAATTATTAAAATATTTTAATAAAATTTAGTAATTACAAATAAATATTTTAATTTTAATAATATATTACTCAACAATCAATTAAATAATTTATGATTTTTTCAAATAATTATTTTTAGTATTTTGAATATGTAATGTAAAATAAATTTTTTATTAAAATATTTGGGAAAAATATGATACATTTTATACAATTTCATTGTGCACAACACCATTGGCATCTGATGTATATGGTTTTGCTAATAAGAGAATAATATAACCAAGTGTTTAATTCAATAGTGAAATAATAAATAATATTCACAAGATCCATATTTATTTTATTAATCATAGAGAACCCCCCATACCAAATAATAATAGAAACATTATTATTTCCTAAAATGTTCATAACATGCCAGTTACAATTAAATTTTATTTAATTAAATTATATTTAATATTATTATTTATCATTATACCCTTAACATGGTTTTCCAATCCTCCGCCATATTTATTGAAATTTTAATAATGAATATTTATTTATTAAATAAATATCTATGCATTATTCCTAAATAAATATGTAAATATTTTATTCACTAAATTGAAAATAAATCTTAGTTTATTATTCCACACAGAATATATTCTCTCTAATTACTATTGTCAAAATAAATAAAATTATGAATCTATGAATAATTATTAAAACATAACCAAGAATAATCATTATTCAATTTTATAAATAATTAATAATATATTATTTAACTATGATACTGGATTCACTTACGGTGTGACCATCTAGGCCTCTTTTTCAGTGGCATTAGGTGGAGTACCCAAATGTCCAATTTTAGAAACAATAAAGTGGCTAAGGGACCAATTGAGAAATAATTTAATTCCTCAAGGACATGTCACCTCATAAGAATGCATATTGTGTAATATAATCTCTTTTCCCCAATTTCACTAATCAAGAGGGTTGCATGAAATTTCCATCATCAATTGTCCTCGATTTATCATTCTTTGACTTTAGGGACATTTAACTTTCCTAAAGAACACTGTGGACATTGATTAATTTAGTATATATAATTTTCATCAAAGGTCCATCGAATTAAATTTCCATTACATATTTTTATGGGAAAACCCATTCTAAAATTATTTGTTAATGTGGTATTACTCATGTTTCCCCGAACAAATCAAATCTCACCTTGGACATATGTCATCTCATATTTCATTATAACATCTAATTTCATGATTAATCAGAACCATCAATAATAATCATAAATTCTAAGGACTAATACACCAGTGCGCAGATCGAAACATTCTATGAAACTTATAAATGTTGATTTCCTACTGGCATGTCTCAGTCTCATAATATCCTTCTTGACATTACCAAGGGAATACACCAAGAGAAGGTGTCTCAAAGACCTATCAGTCTCCACCCATGATATCTTGTATCATTTGTCTCCCATCATATTATAGCATCTATATATAGGAAATATATTCAAGAAAATTTTCATGGTACTTATGGGTTCTAATCATATTAGTGGTATGTAATGATATTTTCATGTGACCGCTACACTTTGGACATTATCATATATAATTTCAAGCACAATAACAGCCATGTTGTGATAAACAGTTTATTAATAAACATCCATGGAATGTATGTTTAACATAAAGAAGAAAAGTAGTTGTTTTTAGGTAACAAAATAAAAAAACACCCACATGTATTTGATACAATAGCTTACAACCTTCAGTCTACTATCTCATGGATGATACTCATGCTTCATCTAAGGAAGGCCTTTAGCGAAGGGGTCCACCAAATTATCTTCCATGGATACTCTACTCAATGCAACATCACCAATTTGATAATAATCACTATAGAGTTTATACTTTAATTGTATTTTATTTGTTAATTTATGTGACCATGGCTCTTTATAAAGATAATGTATGGTAGTATTACCATATTACAATGCGATATGATCAATACTCTTAGTAACCACATCAAGATTTTCAACAATGTTCTGAATCCAAAAGGCTTATTCAGCTTCATTAGAAGACACTATGTACTCAGACACCACAATAGAGTCAGCTAAAAAGTGCTACGTTGAACTCAACCAGCTCATGACTCCACCATTGAGAGAGAAAACATATCCTCATTGTGACATCAGATCATTCAGATCTTCTTAAAAATTGACATTATCATACCCTCTAATGAAAATCAAATCATCTTAAATATACACCAGGAATGTATCCTTAGTTCTTCTCATATTCATAATGATTATTCTTAATTGAAGACTAATGTTATTGTCCTGGATTGTTTTTATTTCATTGTTCCATGATCAATACAAAGGCAACATCATGTCTCGTATGTAACATGGCTTACATGATTGATCATGTTTCCAATGAGTATGTGATATTGCTCATTATATTATTTTCTTGTTCTATCTTAGTACACATTTTCATTGAAATATGTAGACTATGTGCCAGTAAAACCAATCCCCTCATGGACGGTTCCATTCTAAATCTCTTATTATCTGTTTAAAATATTTACATTGGAATAGTCCAAGTGGCCTCTTAAATCTATATTGAATTTTCATGAACCCTATAATTTGGAATTCATTAAATAATTCCTTCATGGATAATCACTTTTTCCACTATTCCATGATATATTGTAATAATGTTTGGTGACTTCTAATAAGTAATATGTCATCAACATATAATACTATGATAATGATGCCATTCCCACTAAACCATTTTCAAACACAATAATCACATTCATTTTTAATGGAACCACGTTCTTTTTTGGATTCATCAAATCCATATTTCCAAAATATAGATGTCGGCATCAATCCATAAATTTATATCTATAATGTGAAAATCATTTTGGCATCAACTGGTTCCAAAAACCCATCGGGTTGTGTAAAATAGACATCTTACTAATGGTTCTCTTTATGGAATGCAGTTTTGACATCCATCAACAAAATCTCCCAGTCTTTTTAATATGATGTGAAAAATATGACTCTAATGTATTTAGAAATGGATACTATCTAAAATGATTCATAATAGTTAATTCCTTGATGTTGTTTAATCCCTTTATACACTAGCCATTCATTATTAGTATGTAAATTACCTTCCTTTTATTGTTTTATCTTGAATAACCATTTACACCAAATAGGGTTTATATCAAGTGTCACACTAACTAGAAATGACACATGGTTTAGATAAATGGAATCAATTACAGAATTCATAGATTTTATCCATCATGCAGTTTATGAGCTCTATAATTCCTCCTTATAGGAGATAGGTACAATGTGGTCCAACAATAATGACTCACCATCTGTGATGATAAGAAATATAGTATCTTCTTGATTATAAAACCTCTCCTAAACTCCGATGTAATACCTTTTTTATGAAAAAAAATTTTCACATTGACCAATGGAACTTATTCTTATACCAACTCATGTGTATCATGAGAACTAGATTCATTGAAGTGATTCATCCTCACACTAGCATTTTTTATGTTGTGCTCCCTTTCAAGAATGTTGAATTGTCTTCAAACAATCACTTTTTTATTTTAGGGGTGGAATAGGTAGTATCCATTTATTTCACTGGTATAAAATAAAATGATACACATCATCCCTGAGGTACTAGTTTCTCACATGAAAAATCCATAACAAATTCCCGGAATCCCCACACAAGTGTGTTTGACAAAACTAGTTTCTTCCCACTACATTTCTCAATGGAATTTATGTTTTTTGGTTTACTATATGTTCATTATAATATGTCTTCCAATGTTTTTAATTCATATCCCCAATAGGATAATTGATGATCTTCATGACTCATCATAGACACTATAGTGTACAATAAGGTACAATTCCTCTATTCCTAAAACCCATTCCTCTATGATGTTTATGTTAGATTGTGTTGACATAGAATCTCAAACCCCTATAAAATGTTCATTAAATATTTTCTATCATATTATCCACTATGATTCATTCAAAGATTAATTATACGGTTACCATATTGATCCTATACATCATTATCGAATTCCATTAATTAAAAAAATAATCAGTCTTATATATAATTAAATTAATATATCCATATCTATTCAATTCTATAATAAATGTTGTGAAATAACAATATATGCCTCTGGATTCAAATTGAAATAGTCTACACACTTTAGTGAGTAGAAATCCTAAAAGATCTATGGACCATTCAACCTATCCAGAAAATGGTGTTTCCCTATTTTCCCTTGTAAATAAGATTGGAATCTATTAATTGGTTTTAGCTTAGAAGTATTAAAATAACCATCTTGACATAGCTTCGTCAAGAACTTCTCGCTTATTTGACCTAGACAGTGATACCGCCACTGGGTGTTAAATGAGTCATGTGAACATGATTCATTATCAATATCCAACATTTTTTTCCTAATTTAATACATATATACCATTATTTAAATGAGACATACCATAACATGTGTTTTCATAATAAGAGAAACAAATTTTATCTCTAAATATGAAAATAAACCCATAACTATCTAAACATGATACATAAATTATGTTCTTGGATACACTTGGTAAAAAATAATAGTAATGTAAAAATAAAATTATCATGGCTGAAAATAAATGGAAGTAGGAACCCTATTCAATATAATCAATCCTCGTACATTTGGCATCTCATTGATCCACCTCTCCACAAGAAATTTTTTAAAATCTACATGGTTCATTGATCTGAATACATACGAGAGAACCACTAGCTATATCTAATACACAATTTGTTTAAATGGAATTATTTATCTAGATGAAAAATTATCCAATGGCTTCCCATTGCTTCTATCTGTAGTTCATATTACATCGGCTTGACTTTTAACTAGAAAAATACACATCCTCATTTTCCTTTTCCTTCTATGGGTTCAACTTCTTCGTGGTCGGAGAGTGCTCATGGGATTTTTTTTGTTTAGAGGTCCCTTTTCCATGTACTTCCTCTTTCTATTTACCATAAATACTGTAGGTTTCTCCAACTCCCTATCCTAAACACTTTTGAGAATTAGGCCCATATGATTTGATCAACTCTTCTCACAGTTTCTCATGTAATAATTCACAATAATACTATAAAAGGACTATAGAAGTGATGATAGTATTATATCTGTACATAACTAATTGAGGAATTTAATCTCTATGATAACCAGATGCTAAAGGCATCTAATAAGAATTTAGACATGTGGACTAGCATGAAAAGAATCTCCATGACTAGTATTGAACAAAGCATTTGAGATCTCATAGCTCTATTATCTCACCTTATCTTGATAGATATCTCTATGGATATACATCATTCTATAAGAATCTATTTTATCATGTTGCTTCATTGTATCATTGGACATGGATGATAGTAAGAGGCACTAAACATCAGTATCATAATTTAGATGTTTCTTGTACATAGAGATCACATCATCACTAACCTAAATTCTATGCCCAAATGGCAAAGGATCATTTATCACATATCGATTCATTTCATAAGGACGAATGACTGGAAGTCAGCATTGCCACTCCATGAAATTAGTTCCATTGAGATGGTTTTACTTATTGACTATATATCATAATGACATGTTTGATTCGATTTTAAATATCCTCTCTACAAATATGATGAACAATGTTGTAGTACATTATCTGATAAAATTAAGAAAAAAATATATATTCATTTATCACCCAATAGTTTATTGAAAGCCAATATTCCTCACCATTGGCTTCAGAATATCCTATTTATTGGAAATTATATTTTAAATGATCTATATTTTTCTTATTATTACACCAAATATATCTAGTAATGAAATTTTAATGGTTTTAGGCATGCATTACAAATTCCAACTTCATTAAATTGCATCTCGTTGATCCATTAAGTGAAGCCCATAATCCTAAAATCCTTATTTTTGTTTATACAAAACATGTGTTTCTTAGATACAAAATGTTCTAATATGGTAGTCATCTATTGATTTATACTATCTCAATTAAACACAAAACCTCAATCTATAATTCCTTGGTAATTGAAAGCAACACAACTTTGGCTGGCCAAAAACATTGTACTCTAGTTAGATTATAACCAATGTAATTGAAGGCTATACTGATATAATATTTTATTGAGGTATTTTATCCATTGTGAATAAATTTACATTTTTTATCGTTTAATATTCTTTTAAATATTATGTTGGACAAAAATACATGATTAGTATGGAAGTAGATAATATTTACGCATAAGCCAGTTTATTTTTGTTCCATTTTGCATTATGATTAATTCATTAAATATGTGATCACAAATTTTCATCCGTTATTAGAAACCATACAACAATAAAAAATAAAATAATGTGTATGGAGATGAGGAATTTCTAATGGTTAGTATTTATAATAGTTGATAAAAATACCATTGACGTAGGGGATAAACACCATGAACAATATAAGTTTACTTTTACATCATTCCACTTATCCACCTTTGTATCTCCTTGGATTGGTTTTTCCTTGGTTCCTAACATGAAATCCCTAAACAAGCTTGGGAACTAAATCCCTTACATATACTTTTATTCACACATAGATGATGGGTAAAATGGGGTTTACATAAAAGAAACAATGGGAACACATTCTGAACATATTAATGAGGAGAGAAGGCATGCATTTCAATAATAAAATTTTATAATAAATCAAAAGGGAAATAAATAACATACAATGTTTTGGCCTAGATCATGATCATCCACATGCATAAAAATAATTAAAAATTTATTTAAACTATTATTAAAATATTTAATTATTTTTATTTATGATAAATCAAGATCTAAATGCTTAATTATTAGCTTTATTTATTCTATCCTTTATTATAATTTTTTCTCAATTTCTTTGAAATTATCAAACATTATAATTTAATCAAATTAATATTAATTTAATATTATCCATGTACATAACTTTTATATTTGAGGTAACTCGGGGAATAACTATCCAAATAAACCCTATATGCATTATTCTCTTATATTGTTTTAGTCTAGTGATGTATGGCATACATGACTGTTTTCGTACATTAATGAAGTGTTGTTAATGGATGATTACTAGAATTACATGAGTTTTTGGCCACGTGTTATGGTTCAATGAACATAGGGTAACAACCTATAATACAAATAATACATGATATGATATATATAATTATAAAAATATGAAAGTATTAATCCGGAATAATTTGTTAAAGATCATGGAATGTAGATCTGATCCACACAATGTGTAATACCGTCACTGTCTATCAGAAGAACATGCCTATGGACTTAGTTTGTGATGAATAATTCATAAATTTTAGAATGCATAACGTGTATAGTGGGTCACAGGCTGTGTTGACTCTGTGTTACATGGTCACCACTCGGCTACGCCATGTAGGGGATACATGGACCACCCATGACTCGAAAGGGACTACACACCATATCCAGTAGGCCACATGGTATGTAATCATGTTGACTTTTCACCAGTATATCATGGTCAAAACTAAAAGTATCATTTAACTAACGTTCCTTTAATTAATGCAAACAAGTTGAGAAATTTCTGAACTAATCCTAATGCCCTGAAGAGAACTACATGACATGTAGATCTGAATGCATGGAGTGTACTACAGTGTTTCCTAGAATTTACCCTTGGATCCTCCGGATGACTTCCCTGAATTAATTTTAGTCATAAAATTAATCATTTCTATTAGATCTGTTTGAAATTATAGTGGAATAATACATAAAATAATTAATTTTGAAAATAATGATTAAACAGGAATTTAAAAACTAAAATATTAGAGTATAAATCATCAAAAAATTATTTAGATAATTATAAACAAAAATAACATAGCCCTTATACCACTTGTAGGATCTGATAAAAGAGACAGTGTTGGAGGACAGTGCCCAAGAATAATTTTTTCCATTATCAATGAACAATACAGGAACCAGTAATGATGAATGTTGTGATCAATGTAATTGAATCAATGAAATAAGTCAAAGGAATATAACCTAGATCTATGATGATAGGTTCAACATATTTTTTTTAATTAAGTTATATAAATGAGAATTACCTCAATGGTTTGTTATTTCTTCATTAAAGCATGAGGCCACATATATGGAGTGTGTTGTCATGGTTTTGTAGAGATCAAGTTTATATCTCCTCTAACAGTTATCCAAATGTGATCTATGTATCTCCAGAAATCTAAGAAGTTGTCTCCATGTGATAGCATGTATGATCCTTTCTCATTCAATTTCCACCATTGAACGCCTTGAGTACTACATCCAAATAGTTCTACTTGATCCAGTGGAGGAGGATATCTCATGTTCTTGAATTTTTTCTAGGAGTGTGATGAACTCTATAGTTTTAGAGCTTTTCTCCAATTCATTTTGCACAAAACCATTGGGATCCAATGGTTAATGTTTGGCTAATAATAGAATAATATAATCATCTAAATAATTAAATAGTGTAGTAATTAATAATATTCTAAACTATCATTATTATTTTATTAATCACATTAAGACACCATGAAAAATAAAAATTACAACATTATTATTTCGTCACAAGAACATAAATTTTGAGTTATAACTAAATGTTATTTTATTAAATAATTTTAATATTATCACTTCTATTGGACCATTAACTCGGTCTACCAATCCTCCAACAAATTTATTGGAAATTTAATAATGACTAAATTTTTAATAAATATATATCACTACATTATTTAATATTGAATATATATAAAATATATTCACTAAATAGATGAAAAACATTTGATAATTATTCCACCCATAATAAATTATCTTGAATAACTAGTGTCCAAATAATACTAAGTAGGCATCCATGATTAATTTTTAAATCTCAACATGGAATAACATTAATATAATTATTAAATAATAAATAAAATTTTATTTAACTAATATATAGGATAATGTTAGTGTGTGAACCTCTATGCCACTTTTTTGGTGTTATTAGGCATTGCAACCTAATTTATAAGGATACATTTAGGAATATTCCAAGTCCCAAATAGAGTATAATGTAAATTACACATTGACTTGTCACCTCACATGAATTATTAATGTGTTATAGAATCAATTTGTCTTGATATCTCCAATCTAGCAGGTTGTATGCTATACCATCATCCCATCTGCTCGATTTCTCAATATCTGTCTTCCTGAAAATCGATCTTTCATAAAGATCACCATGTGCATGGATTTATTTAAGCAATATCATTTCCATAAAATGGAATGAAATATACACTTATATTATAGAATATAAGGGGAAAATCCTTTCTCATATTTGTCATTAATGCAATATTATTTATGATGCACCAAACATTTCACAGCTCACTGCGAACACATGTCATCACAGTTTTCCTCAATTCATATATGCGCACAAGTCATAATTCACGTTAATAATAATATTAGTGTATATGGACCAATATAGATGTAAATATATTGTGACATTAAATGATATATATTATTTTTTATTTACTAATGGAGTGTCTTTTTCTCATAATATCTTACAAGATTTTACTATGGATGTACAAAATTAGAAGGTTCATCATAGTCCTATGAGTCTCCACTAGTGATATATTATATCATTTATATCTTGTAAAATAATATAATCCAATTATAGAACATGTATTCACGAATTTTTGGTTGGAAATTCTAGGTCCTCAACATAATAGGGATCTACAATGACCTTTCAGTGTAACATATACTCTTTGGACACCATCACATACATAGTCATGCTGAACAAAAATCTTGATGTGCTAAAGAATTTATTAATGCCCAACCAATGAATAAATGTTTATCATAAAGTACAAAAGAATATGGTTCATGGGAACCATATCCAACACAGACTCTAGGTGGTATTGGTGTTGGTGGTATGTTTTGGTAGATTATCATTTAGCCCAAACTATTCCTCTGTTGTTCATATAATTTGACATTTGGCACTATTTAACCATGAATATAGTTCATTGTTTCTGGTTACTTTTACAATAATCCAAATATGATTTAACTGCATTCATTTTGGTAGAATTTATGTTTTTTAGTGTTGTGTAGTGTTGTGTATGAGTAGGAAGTGCGGTAGGGTGATGCTGGAGTATGCAGTGGGGTGGGGCGATGTGTAGTGGAGCTGAAGATGGGAGTATTATATATTGTTTTTTATGGTGTATATGAGTATAAAATGGGATTAATTGCAGTTTAATAGGGATACCCATTGTTATTAGATGGTGTGAGGTGTTTTAGGTGTGAAATGAAGTGAGTTGGGGATGGGGTTTGTGAATATGAAGTTGGGTGGGGTGTAGATGTATCCAATATTGTGGTATATAGTGGAGAGGGACATAGTGTTCTATAGTGGGGTGGGGTGTAGGGGTATGTAGTGGGGTAAAATGGAGTGGGGAGTAGGGGAATATAGTGGGGTGATGTTATGTTCAATAGTGTTAAGCAGTGGGTTTCAGTTGGGATGAAGTGTAGTGGGGGTTCAATAAAAGCTGTTTTTATAGGGTATGTGAGAGTTAAAGGGGTGTCATGTAGTGTTATAGGGGTATGCGGTATAGTGGGGATTATTAGGGGTATGCATTGTGGTTTTTGTAGGGGTATATAGAGGTGTATGCAGTGGGGTGGAGAGTATTAATGTATTATGATATAAAATGTCGGAGCACACAATAAATGACATATCCCAATATAGAGGATGGGGTCGGTCCCCATTCCATTGAACATGTAACTATTTCTGAAGTGGAATATAATTATGTTTTTCATGAATTTCTTGTGTGTTGTTTTAGATTGTAGGTTTAGAGATCTAATTATGGTGACATGGACTCTCTAATCTGGCCACTAGATTCCATTTATATGCCCATTTCCATGGTATTGTATTGGCACATATGTAAGGTAACTCATATGTGGTTATCATAGATACTCAAATATTTGAATCTTTTATCCCCCGTCATCCTATCAAATTAATTGGTGAATATGGAGGAAATCACATCAGGTTTGTAACCTACTTCACCATTCATGGATGCCAATTTCAATTGCATTTAAATATTGGTTGAGTTATAATTATAGAATAAATCATATCATTGTACCATTAAATTTATGATAAAAGGGTTTCATAGGTGAATGGAGTAGGGTGTGGTGTATGGGTATGTAGTGGGGGTGTTTTTTGGTGTTATAGGGGTGCATAACATTGTTGTGGGGGTGTAGTACATTATATTTAGAATCTATGGAATTATTACCATATTGGCATATGGGAATAATAGATTAAGTATGGGTTACTCTTCCTGATACATTCATTAACATATATTTTATTTTATTACCTCGAAATTGGTTGATTGTATATGGTGTCTCCATTATAGTCTTTTATAAAATCATGGATAAACCATTATTATGTACAATGTTTAATGTGGGACTATGTATGGGTGTAGTGGATGAAGATATCATTAGAATATGTTTAGTAATTATTATAGGATAGTGAGGATTTTTTTCCTTATTTATTAAAAATATATTATTAATATTAATGATGAGATGATTCACAACAACAAAATTTTATTCTTGTAGACAAATGGGTTTTCATTAAATAAATGTGATTCTTTATTATTCACTCACTAGAATATATGAATTAGAAATATATTTCACAGTGTGGAGTGAATGTGTGAAATTATTTTTTCCTCACATGTATCTCAAATATAGAGTATATATGTAGGAATATATTGTGAATAAAATTTAATTTAATTTCCCCTAGTTTATAGAAGTGATAGAAATAGGTGGGATAATATTTTATCTATTTAATGAGAATATACTATGTTGGATCATTACATCGTTATAGGCCTAGTTATGAGATAAAATATACAGGGGAGGCTTATGTCTATTAGTTATTAATTCTGATTATGATAAAGATAACATGTAATATTTTGGAAAATACGTTATGGGTGTTAATATAGCTTCGCGATGATGAGAGTAGTTCAATAACCTATATACTCTCATTTCTATATATATATATTACATTAGGGGTGATGTTACACATTCAATTCATTTTATTGCGATGGACATTAATTATGTTTGGACACAAATTTATAATAAAAGAGTGCAAATAAATGGACAATGTCAAGACAAATGAATATTTTATAGCCGGGCCTCTATATGTGGGATCCTACATAAGGATACATTGGATACATACATTCCTATGAAAAACTAAATCAAGATAATATTATAATGTCACATATTGTAAAATAGTACACGGAGTTATAAAGTGAGGTCTCAATTGATGGACACCTATTTGATTTAGGAATATGGATTGGGGAAATGTTTTATTTCATGGATGTTATGTGATGTTTTGTGTGACTGGATGTGTATATTTTATGAGGCATGATATTGATGTGTTAGGGTTGGTTGGATTTTTGGGATGTAAGTGTAATTATTGTTTTTTATTTAATTATCATTATATATATATATATATTATTAATGTCCTTATTTCATATTCCCCCAAGATATTTTTTTGGGAGGAACATATAGATTATATTTATATTCATTCCGTAACATTATTATATTATTTTTTCAAGATATTTAGATATATTTGTATTTGGATTCTGGAAACATCTAATGAGGTAAAGGAATATATTTTTTTGGTGATTAGGTATTCACATTATTCCACACATAATGTATAAAAAGACAATAAAAATAATTCTTTTCATAATATGAATTTAGTTTTTAGGAAATGACATGGAATGTATTTATTATGTTCAATTATTTTGTTTTGGATGGGAAATAAAATTATATCATCATGGTATTATTTATTTCTATGATGTAATTCATCTTTCTTTCCTTCCCTGCTCATCATATTATTGAAGTAGTTTTGTGGTTTCCTTCAATGGAATTAATCTCTTATATCATTTAATGTCATGCATTTGTTCAATTATAATCTCAATTAAAAATAAAAATTTCTATGAATTTTCCTAAGATATTATAATCATATTATTCTAAGCATCATCAATTGAAAAATAACTTCTATCACATATAAATCATTCATACCTCATCATTTACATTGATTTTATCCTATGGATTGAATTTCAATATTCATAATTTTTTATGTTTAGTTTCAATATGCATGGGTGAGAGACTAATTTCTCTAGGTGATTATATTATTTGTATTTCTCCCATCTAAATTGATCTCCTAAACTGTTTTCTATTCAACCATCAAAAAGGATATTCAAAAAGAATGATGGATGATAATAGATTTTAGTTGGTTATCCATTATCAGTTGATTTGTTGTTATGAATTACATTGTAATTATAAACAAATATTCTATTGGAAAATTTATGTGTAATATAATGTTATTCATTATAGTTTTTACAATATATGAGTGTATATTTTCTAGATTTAAATTTAAATTTATAAGATTATTTTCAAAAAAAATTATATGATTTTTAATTTTTCATAATGAAAAAAATATAAGTATTCGAGTTATCATTGTCAATATAACTAATATCATAATATAATTTTTAATATTATTTAAATAAGTTTATATACTATGGGACTATTAATTCAGTATTTTACCTATGTATATTTAATCAACACTTGAAGAAAATGTATATGACATCAATCAATTATCTTTTTTGATTTTAATTGATAGATTCATCATAATATATGGATTTTGGATTATGTGCATTTTTTCTATGATTTTAGACTGTCTTAGTATTTACAATGAGTAGTAGAACAAAATAATTACAAATATGGTGGAATAAAGAATATGAGAATCCGATAACAAACTAGAGAAGCACCATAAAGTAGAGCAAGTTTTCATACTTCTGGGATAGAAGGATTCAATGGCAGCCAAGAATTGATCAAATAACGTGATTTAGGAGATACACATTGGAGCTTCTAATTAATAGGGTGACATTATCTGATTCCTTTATTTATACCATTAAAAAATAGTCATGTGTTTCAATTTATTATTGTATGTGGACACTATGTGAATTTATTTTTTATTTTTTTTAGTAATAATTTTTTTGATTTGAATCCCTATATAGTTCCTTCATAACCTCCACCAACGTTTTTACATGATTAGGTAAAAAAGAATACCCAAACATGACCCTGGGATACCACTAAAAAAATTAAAATCATAATCCAATACTTATAAAACACATATTGGGTCCTAATACACATTTAAAATTATTTTTTATGAAACATCCCCATTTATAAAACAAATCAAAATCAATTCTAACTTTTAATATCAAATTATATTATTTGTCATTAGGACCCCAAAATTATTATTTAACATAAAATATATTATTCCCATTTATCATGATGAAATATACATAGTTATTAAAAATTAATGCAAACCCAATGTCTAATAACTCTCACTGGTCATCATCGTGTTGTTACTAAAATAATACAAGAATTACTATTCAAAACGGTGCTAACCCGCAAATTTTGACACTATATATTCCACAAAATCTTAAATAATTCATTGGTTATAGTGGTTCTAATGAATCAAATTTGACAAACAACACACTAGATTGTTTAATAACACTCTTACATACTAGTTTTCACCCACTCAGTGTCACTCCTCATGCCACATTACTATATTCCATAGAAATGGTGGTCTCAATAATGGTACTATACATATAACCAATGTTATCACCTTATAATTTTCATCTAGGTGCTATTTATGAGAACCAATATGTGATTGTCCAAATCACCATACAAAGAAATTTATGGAAAATAGATCTTCTTTGACCACTCAACCATCATCCCATATATAGAATCTTCCACATATATAACACACTAACACAATATGATTTTCATCATCCAACACACCTATATATGTGAATTTAATTTTCTATATGTAACCGATTTTATCACATCCATGCAGCAAAAAATCAGAATCACTTCTGGGTTGTGATCTGTAACACATCACTCCAAACATTTTTGAAAAAACAATAAAAAATTCATCACATTATTAAATCATCTATGTACTTATTATAGTTGTATACCAATAGCTATATAAAAATTTTTTATATATTTTTAGGAGGGATTTTGTGATTGAGTTGAAGATGAAACATCTAAGTATGGAAGTTTTGTTATGAGTTCATGGTATTTGATTTTGATTATATATTTTAATTTAGAGGACATGGTTATGAAATTCAGTTATTCTAATTATGAATTGGGTTTTAATTATAATTATATTGAGTTTATTGGTGTTATATTATTGTTCTTGAAAATTTTGATGTGTATAGATACCATTTCTGTGTGTTATAATTTTTCATCTGGTTTCCAACATAAGGCATATTGGACGAGGGATTTTGATTTCCTACCTGTATTCACTATTTCCCCACGAGGGGTTCCATGTGGTGGAAATTCATGGAATATCGTGTCTCACGAGTATCACATTAGGGACCTTCTTCAAAAAAAGGCCAATCACTATAGTTTTGGTTGAGACATCGAAAAAGTGGTATTTCAAGGGTGTTTTATTCATAAAAAACATTTGGTGAAAAAAATTACATTATATTTCATTAATCATCAAGTGTATTTGATAAAAAAATCCCCATATATATGGTTTCTGAAATCACGTGCATGTATATTAAACTTCCATGGTTCCATGTATGTGGGTTCTCTAATTTGAAAAAATTATTGAAGCTCAGGTGTTCTACTTGTTAGTAAATTTGTTATGTGTTCTCATATATGATTTATTAGAATTTATAACTATATTGTGTTCTTATGTCTGTATTTGGTATCATGTGAGTATAGAACATGGTGTTTGAGCTGCCTTATCATGTTGTGTGTTTGATATTTATATTGAACAAAGAGACATTGATAAAGCTTCAGGCACATGATTTCATTCAGGGTAACTATGTATTATTTTATATTGTATTACTAAAAAAATATGGAATGTATGGGGACATTATCATGGAAGAAACATACTTGAATTTTTTAAACATCCTTTATATGAAATATATCATTTAATGGAACAAAAGTGTTTTATATTATAATTTTAAAAGAAATAAATATGATGAAAAAAATTATTTAGCACTAAGGATTGATGTTTTCAAAAATATTGTTTGTCACAAAAATAAAATTAATCTAATATTCCTGCAAAATCCATATAATGTTATGTATAAATTCCATTTTACATTCCAAATGACCTGTCAAACAACCAATCCACAATAATTAACAATGTTATTTTATTGAATCTCCATGTATTAGTATATTATTAATTGAGTATCAAATAGAAATCAAATATACATCTTTATCCTGAAATGTAATATATATTACTAACCAAAAATGATATTATATTCACTTTTTTTAATTTCATAAATAGTTTTACTTATCAATGTGTGTGATTGTTTATTATGTAGAAAACAAATTACACTAGATACGATTAATTTATTTTCTGGTATCTTGGGGTGGAATTCTTTTTTATGTTCTATAAGACTGTATGGTGTCCACTTATCCAGAAACATGAATGCTTTTTTTGGTAGCTGGTATGGAAGATATGATACTACAGTGTGGGGGGTTTTATGGATTTTGGTGATTATTAGCATGGTTTTCAACTGTGTCTATCAGTTTGCATGAATGAAGCTAAAGAAATGGTTACAAACCATGGAAATAGACCTATTTACATAGTTTTGAAAGTTGATATTGTATTTTCCATATTGACACACCTATAGGAGGATTGGTTGTCTAAATCAAGGAATTTACCTATAGGCACAATTTTTTGTTCAATAACAATATTTATTCACTATGGCTATAGAATTATTTTTTAGTAGTGTATGTGCTCTCACATCCATTGGAGAACATCTAATTATTGGAAAAAACCACAAAAAACATGGTGTTTGGCCTTCACCATCTAAATGAAAAAATGCTGAGAAACAAATTCTCATAATACATGCCTCTACCCATTCCACCTAAAATGATGTATCAATTATAAATACATATTTTTCAAAATTGGATGTACATAAAAATGTGATATATGGAACAGTGAAGAAGCATCTCAACCATCGCAATTGAAATGAAAATCATTCATGGGAACAAAACTGGTTGATTTCAATGCACAAACTAACCATTAGCGAAATCACAGAATATTACTCAATCTCTCAATACCTTTTAATTATAATACCTGAAAAGGAATTATTCTACATAAAACACTAATGAAAACTGATCTATCATCTTTAAAAGAAAACATAATCATGTTACTTATTTAATATCAAGATGCATCACTAAATCTTCATCAACCACTCATTAATGGTCTCCAAATTCTTTTATGACATTATTATGCGATTACATGATCCCTGCATATTCTATATAACATATCTTCTATATAATATATGATATAATGGAGTAATATTTCCACAATAATTATATCCATTGATGATGTCACAAGTTCTATTCATGATGGTAGAAGAGATACCACAGAATCATAAGGTCAGTTAAAACAAAATAATGAATATCGATGAGTTAATTTCACAAAAAACATGAAAAAACATCACTTCCACCAACCCAAGACCATGTGTGGAATAGTTATAATCATGTGATGGGATCTAACAAGACCAAATTGAAAAAAAAAATCTCTAAAGCGTTAGAATACATCCCATTCCAAGACAAATACTCTGACGAAAAACCACAATCTTAACTCCCTCTACTAGATAGACAAGAAATGGAGTGTTGAACAACCTCAACTTTAGTTACTCAAAATATTATTGATAATGATATGTATATAAGAACACATAATCCTCCCAGGTTAGGTTGTAATAAGAGTCTGAAGAACATATAAATGTACATTGATCATATTTTAATTATATATATTTCCATGGAGAAACTGATCCCTTAAAGTGTCATGGGTGCTTCCCAAGGAACAACATGTTCAATATTCAAATGATACATAGCTACTCACTCCTGGGATACAACATGCCCCAGGGAATAGACTTCATGAACCAAAATCTCACACATTCATGACATCTTGGATAGCTTCTCATGACTATGAAATCCCAAAATGGCATGATAATTTTCTATATTCTCCTCATATGTCACAGAGTAAAAAAGGATTTCATCAATGAAACCCACCATGAACATATACTAGAACTCTATGATCATAATGATCATCAAACACATAAACAATGTTGGATAATTATTCACAAAAAATTTAATCACAATGAACTCATAAGGCTAATAATGTCAAAAAAATTAATATTCTATATATCTTTATCCATCACATATGCCTGATGATATTTGTATTGGAAATTGATCTTCTTGAACCAACATTATCCCTTTAGATGATCAAATAAATCATCAATCTACATATGGGGACTGCATTTCATCACTATGATATGCTTCATGTTGCAATAATCATTACATACTAATCAAATACATCAATCATACTCACAAAAAAATGATCACCATTTGGTCACACAATCAGCTGATCTAAATCACATTACAAATGATTATTGATCTATACTCAAATAAATTACATCTTATATGGAATCATTCAATATGGTGAAATAAATATATGAGGTATCCATTGGTAGAGGTCAATCCCAAAATCAATAGACAACCTCCTATGGATATAGGGTTGGGTTTTCTTCTAGATCCTAAGGAAATAATGAATTCTGAATCTTTGAAAATAATACTATGATCTTAGAAATCATGGATGAAAATTAAAGAACATTCCAATAACCAATCCGAGGGTCTCACACACCAATAACCATGGTTGGATCTCAAGATACATCATATAAAAGAGCTTGCATCATCTTGAAATCCATGATACCCATCACTAAATACATCCAATCCATACCATTTATATTTTCATATGGATTTATCCATAATCATTGAAAATATATCTAAAAGTGGTGTTTCACAAGCACCAACTCATAGTCTCGATGTACATCATGCAATTCAACGTGACCACCAACTATAATAGTCAACGATAATTCACTATAAATCTCTCTACATCAATTTATGATGAATGGAAATTGTTAGGTGTTATAATGGAGAGGGCCACTCATGAATAAAACAAATAATCCCCCCATGCAGAAAACCGGAAATGGGTTCCTCGATTGACGTCTAGATCTCCCAGTGCTTACAATGATTAATACTGAATCCTACCAAGACCATCTCCATAGCCACTATGACATGGCTAAAGACTACCCCGATGGTATCGAAATTCTATTTGAGGATTAGGAGTTTCTTCAGGATGTACACTCCCTAGAACATATTTAATCTACTAATCCTAGGATGTACCACCCTTCTACTACTTCATCATATAAATACCCTCAATGGTGAAACATGCTGTCGAATAGCTGGTTCATGTTATTTTGTTAGAATGATGGGGAACTCCCACTACTAATGACCATGGTATCTCCAAGAAAAAATTCATCTAGTCCCTTGGTATGGTTTCAAGATCCTCCACCCCTGGATAAATGAGTTGATGATCGATAGAACCTACGCTAGACTAAAAAAAATTACATACACCTTAACAACTGGGAACACGAAACCAGAAATCAACATCTCATGGAATGAATATGACTCCCCTATCATAATGAAATAGTTTTTTCTAGTGCCCTCTCAATATCTTATTCTCTCTATAGAACCATGAGAAACATCTTCTGTAATAATGTGGTGACCTAGTTCATGATTTGATGATTCAATGCTTGCTAAAAATAACTCGCATGAGCCTCCTAATCATTAAATGAGTATGAATCAAATATCAAAAGGATCTATAAGTGGATAAAAAACCCTAACATGCTGGAGATTCCATACCAAAGCGTAATAAGCTTCTAGATAATATCATTCTTTGTGGTTGATGAATGATATTATACCCTTAACTATTAATGGAAATTATCCAAAAAGACACAAAACATCTCATTACCTCTAAGGAAATAAACAACCAATTCCTTACTACAACACACAGAAATATCACAACCAATGTAATCCTATTAACCATTTTATTATAGACTAAACTAAAGTATTTTTCAACATCCACCAAAAATTATTCCATGACTATATTTTTTATAGGATTCTTGATACTTTAGTATTCTCTAGAACTGAAGCACCTATAGTGTACTCCTAAAAGATTTACCATCATAGACCTATATAGTATGATGATCTATTGTAACAAACTTCAAAACATATTCACCCAGAAACAAATTTGGATAATGACATGGTGCCAAAACATTAAAAATTGTAATTTATATGAAATCATAATTCTAGAATATGGAATTTTTAACATCAACTAATAATTTATTTTATTTTCTTGGATTTGGTTTGTAAATATCCAAAAAATACCCATTTCAATCACAAGTGAAATGAACCATGATGTATGATCCATTCATATTTCTCTACACTTTATCAAGTGTCACTTCGTTTAGTAGTCACAGTAGACATAACAGTTTGGGCATCAGATCACATGGGGCCATAAAAACATATTTCTTACTCAGTCTCCCATATGTACATAACTTACAGAACATATATTAAATTTTATCCCATCCCACCTATTAAGACACAATGTTTCCTTACTCAAATCTCACTCGTATAACCCAATAATGAACCTTTGATACCACTATATCATTAAAACCTCCCCCACAAAGATCCATCAATGATGGGAGAGAGATGTATACTGCTCAAGTCACACAATCAGTAGGATCCCAGTTTGTGACTAGAAGCGATAGTATATTAAACACGCATATTTAAGGAATTACCCACGAAGAGAGTCATTATGAAGGGAGAGATAAGAAGGATAAAAATCACCACTTCCCAAAATTATATATAATTATATATAAAAGGAATACCACATGGAAACAATAAGTCTCAGGAATTACTGAACAACTAAAAGTTAAAATAAAACAAAAAAATGGTAATTATGATAGTGAACATGAATCCCAAACATCTCTCATTAATCCCTAAGATTGTAATATCCACCCCAATATCTGACCTCCAATAGTGGAATTTTAAATCATCTTAGATATATATATTTATTCTGAGATTAATAATATACTTTGTATGTTTATCCATGGAGCCTCTCATCTGAAATATAAGGTAATCATTTTAATTAATAATAATCATTACTGAAACTAACTCATCCCATAAATTGTTATACTATGTTAAGAACCTAACCATGGAAAAATATAACCAAATATCTCATATAGGAGAGAATATAATATAATAACGAACCCTCATGTGGACCCCTCTCAAACATACCATCTAGTTTTCTTTTCTTCACCAACATTGTACAACCTGAGAATCCACACTCTAAAAGTAAATAATCCATCATGAACATGGGGAAAAAATTACATCACAATCTCCATGCATCACATATCCACGTAATCCCATGATACGTATCCACATATAATATCCTGGCACTACCTGGGAGCCCCTATAGACCATATGACATATATTAATCATTATGTATTATACCACAAGAAATTATAGAAAGTACACATAGTATGTTCGTCAAGACATCACAATATATAATATTTAATCTTATAGTAATACATTAGATTCTATATCTAGTAATACATTTGTGAAAAATAACCACAAGCCATTAAATTCCGATAAATTGAGATAATGGGAAACAAAATGATGTGCATACCATCACATGTAGCTACCATGAGATAAGTGATGGGTCAGAGAGTGAAATTATCCATCATTCAACTATGATGTTGGGGAAAACACCATCCCAGAGTCAACTAGGTTTTTATTTACATAGAAAAATGTGTAGGGAATTATATAAAATCATAAAACATAAATGATAATATATATATCACAATAAAATTTTGGGAATAATATTTCCTTACCCTTAATTCCATATAAAATTGATTGGACTCCCATCTTCCACAACTATGACCAAACATCCTTTAATAACACTAGAATAAATAAGTGATACATTAATAAATTCTTTTCATATGATAAATTACCATCCATTAATTACATCATAATTAATTAATATGAATAATCTTTTTATACAATTCATTTCCATATTCATATGTTTAAATTACATTCCCTCTAAGCATGATTCTATCCAGTCGCAAGGTTTATAAGGATCTATATCTTTTATGAATTTATATTTATTCAAAAACCATCCCCAAGGGTAAAACATTTAGTTATTCCTTATAATATTAAATTATTTTATATTTATTGTATGAAAACCATCCTAAACTTCCATGAATTGGAAACATGAAATCAATAACTTGTGGATACCTCATGCAGTGGGGAATAGAATGTAGATAAAAACATGAAACCCTTCCATCATCCTTTAACTAGATAAATTTGACCATACCATTTCTCATCATCTAATAAAGTGGTAATAACTTCTTCAACCAGTTCCAAAACCTCCAGTTCCATCTTTGACACCCACATGCAATACATATGACTATATCTATCATAATCCTCAACTACTACCACATAATTTGGGAATCCTGGACAATATATATCACATAATCTATGAGGCACAGCTATACCGGGATCATATAACATCCGTGAGCCCCTGTAATATACAATCCCTTCATAGATCATTTGTATTAGGATAACATATCATGTCAATTATACATAACACATCACTAATCATGAATAATAAATAAGTAAGCAATAAAAAATTTGGCCCTCAAAAATATGAATTCAACCATCCAATGAAAACATGATCGTATGGATCCAAAACTAGGAATGAGGCCTTCTAAATCATATAAGAAATTAAATCCCAATCAAAATATCTTTATTAAAAAAATTTGTTTTCATTCCATTGTTAATTAACTGATTAATTAATTATGAGGATCCAACTATGAGAATCCTAAGGCAACAAACTATAACATTATATAAAATGAAATATATTCTTTGAGTATTTCATTTATATTTTTTAACACTAGATAAATATTAAAACAAATTAACTTGCATTTTAAATTATTATGAAGATGAATAAAAAATTTCAAAATAATTTTTTAATTCAATTAATCATATGGTAGATAACATTATAAATTAAAAAATTTCATTGCGTAAATTTTTTTCCTTAAAATTTAATTACACACAAGATTAAAAACATTGTTTTTCATTATTTCCTCAAGAAAATTTATTATCAATTTTTTTATAACATTATCTAATATATTAAATATATATATCAGATAATAAGAAAATGAAAAAAATAATAAAGCATAAATATGAAGCTGTTTAGAATAAAAAGATGCCAATTTCTATAACAATATAAAGAAATTATACAAACAAAATTTGATCACTATCCAATTCCATTAATCTATTTTAAATATAAATTATATTAATTTTATATTCATTAAAATTGATAAAGAATTGTTAATTTATGAATGCATGTAAATTAAATATAAGAAAAGAATCCACAACATCAAAACATGTCTACTTTCATTGTACAATAATAGACCATTTAGTGGATCTCCATCCATAACTCCTGAATGAACTATATCTATTTGTGGACACTGTGGAACAACTGCACAAAAAAAAACCATGAAATCCTAGAATAGAATCACTAGATATGTTATTCTATCACATGGATTAAGGATTGGAAAGTAAATAAACCAAAAAAGTATAATATTCATGAAACTGAGGTTGAGCACACCTTTGATAACTATAGATCGATGAAAAAATTACACATATTGATTCTCATCGATATAATCTAAAAAATCACAGTGGAGGAGAAAATAGTCACAGGAAAACTAGAGCATTCATCAGGATTGTAACACCCCAAATACACTACACATTTTATTAATGTGATACATAGTATAACAACACAACATCTATAACATATATAGGTCATGAAATTTTTGTGCAATGGCTTTCACCGAAAATGAATTTCCTATTATAATTTTAGAATGATTTTTTACATGTAATTTAGCAACCCATTAATCACCTGTAATGGGAAAAGAACTACACATACATAGAATGAAATAATTATGAATTTTGTATTCACCAATCTCATGGGATTCCTAGTAGCTATCACCTCCAGAAAGACGTTAGGTCTCCTCCAAGCACCAGTACCATCAGAAACCCAAATAGTGTAGGGCCACATGGATCATGTCCCATATATGGATTCTAAATATTACTATTATGTTTATATCTATAATTTGACAAAAAATATAAAATAAGTAATAAATGAAATAATACTATATGTATAATAATATACAATTTAATTTATTTAAAATAATTATTATAACATCATAAATAAGAAATTATTTATTTATGCTGATGTAATGTTGTAAATCATTAAAAATGAAAAAAAGCATTAATTTAAAAAATTTAGTATTTATATGTCTTTGGACATAATTATTGTAAAAAATATTAATTGATAAATTTATTATTCTATATCCAAAAATTTTAACTCTTCATTACATTTTAAATAATTTAATATGTACACAGGGAATGGGAAAAGAAGGTATAATAAAAATTCATATCATAAAATTTTGTCATCGTAACGATAAGACAAAAAAATCATAAAAATTGTTTAATATAAAATATTATTAATAAAATATTATATTTATTTTTGAAATTTCTTTTTAAAAATAATAATGTTAGATGTTGATCTATAATATATAAGAAATTTTGACACATTTCATGTATATGGTAAAAAATTGTTAAAATAGGTGGATTATAATTTTTATATCATATATTTAATGTATATGTTTTTTCACGAATACTTCGACAATTATTATTATTTCGTAAAAATATTAAAAATTTAAATATATTTTTTTAATAATTTTCAAGTAATTTTTTAACTCAAATTACAAGAATAAACAATAAAATTAACATAAATTTAATTTTTGATGAATATATTTTACAAATTATATTAATGTTTATAAATCCGAATTAAAATTCAGGATTTTTATGAAATATATTTGAAAATTCAATTTTTATTATTTTTTACCGATATTGAATTAAAAAAGTATATTTTTTACTTTTATTGATTGACATATTTTGGATTATTTCATGGAATCATTCAAATAAAAAAATATGACTTCCACCATTTATGAATTACCAATATAGATTAGTTTAAAATAAATATTCTAACCAAATCTCACTTTAATCATTCTTTACCTCATTTATAAGGTTTAATTCTTATTTATATCCACATATAATAATAATTAGGACTAAATAAAATGAAGGTGATGCAAATATAATGACAGATTTTTTAAAATCAAAATTTAGTTTTGTAGAATAATATTCCATATTAAGGAATTTCGTTTTTAAGAGTCTTATATTGTAATATTATGATCCAATTTATTTTATCATTAATGTTTTATCAATTATTCTACTTCTATGAAACCAATTTTATAATATTCTATTATATTGTATTACATGTCTCTAAATTCATGTAATTTATATTTTATTTTCCTCACACTCTTTTCATAATATGGATAACCCTTAAAGACTATTTTGTAGTAGTATTATAAAAATGATATGATATTTTTTGAAATTTATATATTTTTTAGTCTTTCATTTTTTTATTTCATTACGGAAACATATTTCACCAATAATGGTTTCAAACTACTTTGGTATAAAATAGTGTATTTGTTTAAAACTAAACTATTCTTACATGTTCTTATATATGGACATCATTAAATAATTTAACAATTATATTAATTTTTTATTCATTAATGATAACATATTCATGAAAACATTGATATTAAAGATATAAAATTGAATTAATTTTCATGTATCTAATCTATTTTAACATTAAAAGTATAATATTAATTATTACTATTTATAAATATATAGGCCCCCTCTTCCTCTATAATAAAATAAAGACTATACTTACACACCTATATATATTATGAGGCTGTTTCAAAAGTATCATTGATCAAAACCATTATACCAATCCTATTTTTCAACTATGGGATAAAAATATATTTATGAAAATAAATAAATAAATATGAATAATAATAAAAATATTTTATGTTTTTCAAATGTGTAAAATAATTATTTGAATTTTAATATTAAAAATAGTTGGATATGTATGAATAATGTCATGAATCATTGTAATGGGATTCATGAATCTGTCTTCATTTATTATGTTATATGCCTTCCTTTTTTTCATTAATATATTATTTATATTTTGTGAATTATTTATTTTATTAAGTTTCATATATTTTATATGGATTATGTATTTTG
This sequence comes from Viscum album, assembly GCA_963277665.1. NCBI lineage: Eukaryota > Viridiplantae > Streptophyta > Magnoliopsida > Santalales > Viscaceae > Viscum > Viscum album. The sequence continues at coordinate 1,569,964,136 of OY728121.1, read as the reverse complement.
TAAAATATTCTACTCCCAACTATATTTTTTATTTATCAATTTTTCATATTTTTTTAGGGATCCCTCTTAATCCTTTGTGATTAATTGTTAAAGTATATATCTCAAATAACTCTCTTTCACATTATTCTGGTATAATAATTTTAATTCCCATTTTATTGTTGATAATAATAAATATGTTGTTTTTTATTTTTATTTTTATAAAAAAACCATTACATTACCCATTAATTTCAAATAATTTAATTTTTATAAAATAACATAAGCGATTTTTAATATGGGTTAAAAATTATATATTATAATCTATATTCATGAATGATTTAAATTAAATCCAATATGTGTTTTAATGACGTAGTGATTCTTTTAAATTGGAGAGGATGATTTTTTGGCTCTAGATATAGCTCAATATTTATTCTAATGTGATTTATTATCTAGGAAAAATATTCTTGATGTTATTAAGTTGGTTTTCCTCATGATTGGGTAATTGAAATATTGCTCCTAAGGGTTATTATGAATATGAATTCCCATGAAACCTTCATGGTTATTATATGTATCAGCTAATGGTTTTACAAATAAATTTAATATAGAATGTAATGCAAACAACAATATGTTTCTGTAAAACAAGGATTTTTATGAATATTTCAAAATGGTATTAATAAAATATTTATTAAACAAAAAATTTCCTCATTAAGGAATTGAATTTTAATAAATAGTTATACATTTTTGTGGTCAGTATGATATTTAGAGCCTGTTAGCATTATCAATATTCTTTTACTGAACAGTAACATGGCACTTTTGAAAATTATTGTTACCCTTAAAAATAGAAATATGACCCTTATTTACTATATGGTGTCCTAATAAACAGTAAAACCACCCCTGAAGGTGTAAATAAAATGCAGTTTCCTGCTAAATAAAAGTATCATGTCATAATATAATAGTATAAGTAAATGAATGTTTTAAAAAAATTTAAATAAAATGTTTCTTATATTGTAACTCAAAAATATTTAATTTCTATTTTATTACTAATAAAATGATTTTATAGAAAGTATATTCATAAATTAATTTTTCCAAGTGTTATTATATTAAAATATATTTTCTGACCATGAATAATTTTTGAATGTGTTAGTAAAACATTTCTATATTTAACATCTTAATTTTTTAAGTAAATGATTGTTTTTATTAAAAAATAAATTTATTGTATTATGAGAATTATTTTCAAAAAAATTATTTAATTTTTAATTCTAAATTTTATATAATGGTTATGTTGATTACATTTAGTGTTTCTAAAAAATTCATTATTTTTTTGAAGAATCAAATACGGTAATTTAATAGAACTGATAAATAAATGATTTTATGAGTCATATGTGGTGTTTATATGATTTAAGTAAATATTATTCTAAATAAAATTATCTTATTTTTGGTATATAGTAAAAATAATAAATACTAATTATTTTCTTGAGAAAAATGATAAAATAATTATTTCTATAATGATAAATCACCCATATCATTTACTATGAATACAACCCACCACAACCCATTATCCTCACACCTTCTCCTCACACCATCAAGGATATTAACCTTGTTAAATTTCTACCCAATACTCTTCCCAAGACCTTGATCCTTGTTCATGATCCCTTGGTCTAATAAAAATACCAAAACCAATCCCCTTTAAGAAGTTCACAAGGAGCGGTATTTAAGTTGTAAAATCATCTTCTTTTTACCATTTAGTTTGTTGTCATGTTATTTCATTTTAATTTTATCTCCTCATATCCTCTATAAAAATGTTCATGATAAATCCAATATCATCTATATATGGTAATGATATAATTTTAATGGAATATCCATACTCAAACTCCATCCCCCTTCTTTTATTTTAAAAAAATGAAATTATCATCCTAGATGTGCCAATTTACAACCTTTCTGGATTAAATTGTTGTCTTCTTCATTTCCAAAAGAGATTATACCGAAAAAAATTTATGATTAAAAAATAATATAATATATTTATTACATCCATTATAAAGTTCATTATGTTTCTTATTTTCATAATATTAAAAAATGTGTTCGTTATGATCTGTAACTGTCGTAATAATGAAACTGATTATCACAAATTGTCTTATCTAATAATTCAACCACATTAAACAAAGTAAAATGTTATATTTAACTATTAAATCTTATTTATGTCCATTAATATCATATAAATTAAATTCGGGATAATTATACCCTTTCCTCATGAGAATCCAAACTCGTATTCAAGTATACTGATTGTGAAAACAAAGGAAATAAACGCTATTGAATGATAAAATTATATCTTATATCTCATTAAAAAACCTAACAAATAAAAATAATAAAAGTATACCAAATATATTTAATCTATAAAATGAAATGAAATAAATAATTAATTGATTCAATTTGATTATCGCTTAAATTAATGCTAATTCCAGAACAGAATCCAATATAAAGTAAGGGTTCGGTCTTCTCACTTCCATTTTTGTGAGATATTCATTATTAAAATATATTATATGTGTCTGGTGTATTTATAGTACCCATTTATGTATCATTTCATTAATCTATTTATTTTCATTTTATTAATTGAATCATTTTATGACTATTAATTTTTTTGGGAAAATGATTCTATTGATTACAAACCTGTAAGGGATTCAACCAAAACCCCATTTTTTCCTTCAGGTTAAACATTCAAACTTTTACTCAAAATTACGCCACATTATTTTTTTTTATTTTTTAAACATTTACTGGATATGTTCCAAAATATAATATCATTATTAGGTTAACCTTAGTTGATGAAAATATACATGTTTTAAAATGGATCCCCACTAAATTCTTCCCGATGAACAAGCACGTAACAAGATACCTTCTCCAATTCATACATATTTTCATTTGTACAAAATAAGATATATTAATACATCATTACTTTTATAATGTAATAAATTTTATTATTAAATAATAGTTTAGTTAATTTTTTATTTTAGGTAAACAATCATTCATTTCCACTTTAAAATTGGATTATTATTTTTGTTCATATTGCACCCAAGCGTTTTATTTCTAGAGTTTCTTAAAACAATTTTTACAGTATTTAAATACAGTTGGAAACAATATCTGACCAAAATATTTTGTCAATATTCTAACCTTTTTGTTTTTGGGATATACATGATTGAAATATGATTTGATGGAAATATAAATGTTTTTCCAAAATAACTCTTCTTACCAATGTAAAAAAGTAGTTTTCTTGGCTTGATTTTACATAAAAGAGATATAATATTTGTTCACCACTTATTCCTTTTATGAGTGGTGTACATATTGATATTTTATATATAATACCATGATTTCCCTTATTCTCATGATATTCTAGGGTATTATGATTTGACTGTTTCAATGTGGTATGAGATAATTTTTGAATTATAAAAGATTAATTTCCCTTTGTATCTATATCAATGTCAACATACATTGATGGATCTTGGGAATCATTTTGGTTTACCTATTATTATAAAATATTTCATATGCTTTTATAGGGTCGCTATTTTGTTTCACTGTGGACGTGCTAATTAATTCCATTCATAGATTATGGTTGAAATCATCCCATTTATTAAACAATTGTTTCAAAAAAAATGTATATTTTTATTGTGTTTAAATGTTTTCAAATAAGGAATTAGTTTGACTATGTGATTGTCAGTTGGAGACCATTATATCCCCTTGGTGAATCATAAGGTCTTATGAAACAAACTAGTTTCGTTTTTTACCCATTATTTTTATGGTATTGGAATGAGTCCTCGAAAGTATGTTTATTATGTTTGGTATTAAAAATTCCATCAATATGAAACTAGTAATATATAGTCAATTTTACAATTATTAAATTTCATAGACTTACTCGGTTCATTATGTTGTAACAATCATGTGTTTGGGGTGTTCTATGAGGAATTAGTTTCACATATGTAGTGTTTTCCAAAATTCCAATTTTTCCAATGGTAGGATAGGACAATTAATCGAAATAAGTAGATCAATGAATTGGTGAGTCCGGGTGGTGGTATGTCAAGGCGTTAGTGAGTTAGGGCACTAGTGGGTCAGAGCATCATTTAGTCTGGGAATCAGTAGGTCAATGCATCAGTTGGTCTGAGCGTTAGTGACATAGGGTGACAGTATGTTGATGTGTCCATATGTCTGGAATGACTTAGTCTAGTTGGAAGCTCAGCATAAGTGGCACATCCATCATTGGATAAACATCAGTTGATCATGCATCAGTGGCTCAGGGATCGTGGCTCACCCATGTCAGTGACTTTCTTTAGTTAGTCACCCATTAGTGTGTCATTTTTAGCGTTATATTTTTTTCTGTATCAACCATTGATGTTTCCATTGACAATAACAGAGTGAAGTTCCATATTTAATGAGTTATTCATCCATTTCAATTCTTATTTATCTCCTAAAAACCTGATACATCTTCTAAATCCTAAACATCACGATAATGAATATGATCCAAATTTTATGAAAATTAAAATAGTTTCCACCATATATTTCGGATTTGGCCTTTCTACAGTTGAAATATTCCCTCCCATTGAACCCTTCTATTTTCCCTTTGTGCACTAAGAAACTTTCTTCCCAAGGAGTTCTGATAATGTGATGTAGTATTTTTCTCAGTTTTCCCCTATAGTCTTTCTTTCTTCTTGTGAGACCTCTTGGTTTAGATAAAGGAGCAATTTTTTGTTGTATATTGTTCCCTATAAGGATCCCATCATCTCCGTTTTATTTTTTTTATCATGAGGGGTTGGTGTAGTGATATCATCATATGGTTATCGTTGAATCCAATTTAATTAAAAACAACACATAATAAATTAGGGGATGTGAACATGGTTATCTATTTGTTTTATTTGATATCCATGATTCATGTTTTCTTTTGTATGTGTTTTATGCCTTCTGAATGTCAGGGTCATTGGGGGTCTTTTTTGTGCACAGATAATTATTTAAACATGTTATGTATCCCGTATTGAACTATGGAATTATGAAATTATATAACCATGTATTTTTTTTAAATAAATGTATTCATCAAGATTGAATTTTTTCATGATAATCCCTATTTTATAATGTGTAATAAAGGAATGATTATTTCTAAATATGAATATATGTAGCCTTGATGGGGTGGTTGCGAGTGTGGATGTGAGTATGGGTTGTATGTGTGTTGTAATAAAATATCAGGCCAATATATTGATTTATTGTGGAATATAAAGACAATAATTCATTGGTAATATATCTAGGAAGTGGTTGTGGTTGGGTAGCGGGGCTGCATGTTCGGACTGTGTAATGTTTAGGTTACATGGATTGGTGTTGTTAATTAGTGGGGATGCTGAGTGGGTTTGAGATGTGCTGTGTTGTGGTGTTTACCTATTGGGAGGAATGAAATATTGGCATGACATTGTAGAATGATTGTGGAAATGGTTGAATGTATTTTCATGAGAGGGGAGTGTGCAATGGGAATTCAAGCTGGGTGTGTTATGTTTTACTGACAGAAGTTAATTTCTTAATGCGGGGCTATCATGGATGGTTTTGGTGGGATGGTATTGAGGAAATATGGTGTTACCATGTGTGTTCATTTTTCTTGGAGGGTCCTGAGACTATTATTTTATGAATCGTAATTAGAATGGATTCCATTATGTGGCCCTTTATTCATTGTTCAAATTTGATAGTGGTTTGTATCGTTACATCGCATTTTAAAATTTATTGTGTCATGACCCGTCCCTCGGGGCCCGTGCTGTGACTACCTCAATCCCTCCTTCCATGGGCAAGGGGATGGAAACTAGCACCAAAAGCGTAAATCTCCAATACATGTAAGGAATTTCCATTATGTAGAGTAACGTATCAGAACATAGTAAGAGATGAAAGAAACACACTAAGTAAAGCTATATACAAATTAGTGCTGAAAAATTAATGGGGGTAGGAAATATAAGCACAACAGGAAAGTACAAGTACAACTAAAAACCATGCACAATTGATGAAAAGTAAAGCATCCACAGGGTCATCCTCTGAGGATCCTACCTGAAGGGTAGGTACAAATGGCCTCCTCAGCACTCCCAGTCCTTCAATCTCCTCCGTGCACCGACTTGTCGTATGGTCCAACTCTGGGAACAATCCAGTCCTGCTACTCAGCCTCTGTCAGTGTTGTCCTTCATCTGCATCCAACACAACGTGGTGTGGGCATAGCCCATGCAGCGGTGAGTATAACAATATTCAGTAGGGACCCCGAGACCCTCATTGTCTCTCAAAATCTAACAAGGATAAACCACAAAGTATGAAATCAACAGATTAACCCACATAGTTAAATCCCCATACATATACCTATGTTATCAAGTAATCCATCATAATCACGAGGAAACACAAGAGTTACTGACTCAGCTCACACAGGTAGACAACTTATGTAGAGAGATAGAGATGATTAGATATAGCAATTGAATCATCAGATCTGTCAGACCAACACATGATCCAGGACAAGTTATTCTATCAGACGAACACATGATCTAGGAACAGAAGTTAGAACTGTTTGACCAACAAATGATCCCGGAATAGTCGTTAGTGTGTAGCCAGCCACAGGGTTTCCAAAAAGCACACTTGATTCCGGGAGGGTCCACTCCTCATGCCAAGTGTCGACATGTCAACTACCACCATGTCCCATGAAGATGTATATTAAAGGCCCCTCTCGTCATAGGGGTCATAACACAATAGACGACGCATCAATCGAAGGCCCGGTCTGTGAGTTATTAGGTTTTTAGTCCCGAGGCCTTGTTGGATTCATGTACGATCCAACCAGACTATATCTCAACATTACCCCAAACTCTAGTGGGGTATACTCGAAAGGACCATCGTGCTGCAAAAAAACCAGCACCGCTGATGGATCGTCAAATGCTCGTACGGTGCCAAATATATGCAAAAGGAAGTAACAGGGTCTGTATTTGGCCGGGGCATGGTCCGACCTGGTCTGGGTCAACCCTATCAGACCCACTAGGTCTCACTCAGCCTGCTGGGCAGGTTAGACTGCTAGGTTCAGTCCAGTCCGCTGGGCTTGGACCAACAGACTGCAGGGGTGGTTTGGCATGTAGGTTGCGGCGTAGGCGGCTCGTCCAGGAGGCTGGGGCCAGTTCGGCCAGAACCATGTGGGCGTGTCTTGGGTGGCTTGGCCCAGAATGCTAAGTCGGTTCAGCCAACATCGCAATGAAGGATGTTGCAGGCCAGCTCGGGTGGTCGGCGCAGCTCTGCCGGTTCGGCAGGGTGTGGGGGAAGGGCATGGCATGCGGAGTGCCGGGACTGGCGCGGGCCGGCCGCGCCAGGGGAGGGTAGGCCGACAGGGAAATGGGCAGGGCACGGGCAGACCGTGTGGGTAGGCCGGTGTGGTGCATGTGTCACAACCCGTCCTCGGGGCTCGTGCCGTGCCTACCCCAAGCTCGCGTTCCATAGGCTAGGGGCTGACAACTAGCACCAAAGGCGTAAATCCCAATAACTGGGAAGGAATTACATTTATTAAATATAAACACATCCAACCAGAGATCAAGCGGAAATAATACACTAAGTACAAAATAATGTGCTGAAATGTTAATGGGCTAGAATACAAACCCAATGGAAAAGTATCGCCACTACTGAATGAGAGTACAACAGAAAAGTCAAGCAGATGGAAGATAGAAGCAGCTCATGGGTCATCCACCTCGGATTCTTCCTAAAAGGTAGGTATATATAGCCTCCTCAATTCTCTCACCCGCAAACCTCCTCTGTGTACTGTCTCGTCGTGAAATCCACCTCCTGGTACTGACTCGCCATGAGGTCCCCCTCCGGGCATCATCCAGTCCTCGTACGCTCGCTTTCTGTCAGCGTTTTCTGTCATCTACATCCAACAAAATGAGGTGCGGGCATAGCCCATGCTGGGGTGAGTATTACGGTACTCAGTAGGGACCCGAAGACCCTCAAGGTCTCACTAAATCCAACATGGATAACCACAAAGAAGGAACTCAACAGATAACCCTTACTTAGGTATAAACCCATAATTATAGCTATTTTATCATGTAACCCATCTCAATAATGAGTAAACATAATGGTTATGAAATTAATGGATAACCACTACTTAGGTATATGCCCATACATATTCCTTAGTTATCAAGTGACCCATCTCAATCATGAGGAAAACAAAATGGTCATTAACTCAGATCAAACCATGATTTCCATTAAAGATATCGAAACCACAACAGCTAAAGAGCTCCTCATATGACGAGTATGGTGATCCTGTCACGACTCTGAGGCGCTTCTCACTAACCTTAGACTGCTGAGGTACTCCTCTTGTCGAGCACCGTGGGTCTTCCACCCAAACACAGTAGTGCTCCCCGCCATGGGTTTGCCACCTCACAAAGTAGTTCTCCCCCTCATTGCCTATAGAGGTACTCCTTCTTTCGAGTACAGTTGGTCTGCCACCCAAACACAGTATTTTTCCCCGATGTGGTTCTGCCACCCAAACACAGTAGTGCTCCCCACTGGGCTATACAAGTCACTCCAACTCGAATCGGACAAGCAATCATCAGGTCTCAACCAGCTATAAGGTCTCCTTACTCCATACACTCATCTCTGGGAGGGTCCACTCCACGAGAAACTGGTCGATACTTCAATGTGTCACATAAAATCACGTGGAAGTATCTCGAAGGACCGCCTCGTCATAAGGGTCTCAACGCAACAGACGGAGCGTCAAACGGATGCCCAGTCTGTGAGTTATTAGACATTTAGTCCCAGGGGCCCGGTTGGTTTCGTGTATGAACCAACCCAGCCATATCTCAACTGTACACCGAATTCACATGGGGTATACTAAAAAGAACCGTTTCTCAATGTGATAACAAATGTCGCTGACGGTTCATCAAACGAACGTCTGGTATGAGAGTTTTTGGCTTTTCTGTTGTAGGGGCCCAGTTAGATTTCGGGTACAATCCAACCCGGACATAATCCAACTTCATCCAAACCTCTGGTGAAATATTCAAAAATAACTGTCTCATCAAAAGGAATCTATCAAAGCCGACGGAACATCAATCGGACGACCAAAGCTCAAGTTATAATTGTTTCCGTTTAGAGGGCCCGGTTGGTTTTGTGTTCGAACAAACCCGAACATACCCATACATTGCTGAAACCATGATCATAATATACCGAAATGACCGTCTCAATCCACAGAATTCTACGCAATTGACGGTGCGTCGATCAGGGGTCCAAAACTCTTGTTATGGGAATTTAACTGAAGATGGTCTGAAAATAGGGGGTCTGGGCCCGGTCTGACCCGGCCCATCACCCCCTAGGTCGGCCCGACTCAGGTCGACCTGAACCAAGTCCGGATCTGGCCCAGTAGGGCGCGGCTCAACCCGACCGGCACGGTCCGGTCCGACCAGCGTGGCCCTGCCCACGTGCCCCCCCTCGGCCCGGCCGGGGAAGCTGGCTTGGCCAGCTTGGCCGAGCGTAACACACAGATCGGGGGGGGGGGTGCTGCCCCCTGTTGATTGGAACAGGCGCTGCATAATGAAGTGCCACTCAAATATGGAATGGAAATGTCGTTCGGGTTCAATTTTTGCCACCACGGCTCGACCGCTGCGGTCTTCTGCGGCGGTGTGCCGCCTCCGCTTTCCGTGGAACACCGGACGCGCTCCAGTGGTCCGTGTCACCCGCCGTCTACGCCTAAGGTCACCATGGGGCCCGACCTTCACTACAGAGGCTTCAAATCACCATTTAGGTACCATTTGTTATCGCCCATTAATCTGTGCACAACAAACTACCAACAGAGGATCCGGGCTTGTTATTTAGCTCGTTCCCTCCGCGTTAGAGGATCATACCATTGTTCAAAAAATAATAACATCCAACATAGAAGGTATAATTCACATAATTAGAATTATACAAAAACAACCCCTAAAACGAGTATTATCCGCGTTATCCAAACATTGTGGATGACAGTGTCAAGAAAGGGCAGACGTCGTCTTGTTGACATCGTCGCAAGGTAAGAGATGATGGTGACAACGGTCGTTGGCATTCGTCACTTCCGTAAAGTACCTTTGATCCGGGCTCGAGCTTCATTCATTGGATCTGATACAGGAAAGATGTCAATGTCAACATAGTTTGTTGCACCCGCACCACGCTACCAATCATATCTCATTCGTCGGTGTCTCGACGGAGAAGATGAAACCTCGGTGGTGGTGCAATAATGGAGGAAGTAGAGGGAGGAAAGGAAGGAGAGAATGTTTTTTCAGTGGATCCCCCTCCCATCAAAAGGCTCCACCATTAATAAAATATTAGAATGGATAATATTTTTATTAACACATCTATTTCAAATTCAAACACCACATTAATTAAATTGGAGAATTCAATTATTAAATAAGAAGCTGTCATGAATTAATGGGATAAGAGAATCGGAAGAGGTCCCATATATGTGGTGAGTTATGAAAATTTAACAATGGAGATTTAAAAGGGGGTTTATGAGAGTAATGGGGTAGGTGATGAGTTAGGGTCTCATGTGGGCCCCACAACACTAAACCCTCCCATTGGGGTTAGGTGGGTGTGGGCCCCACTTATAACTCCCCTTTTGTAGGATAATAACCACCCTCCACAAATAAAAATATAAAAACATATTTTTATTAACTCCTCAAAAAGAAACCGAAAATTAACATCTTCTCCCATCAAAACCCAACTACAGTAAAGGTCTCCATAAGAAATTTCTGGCACTACGAGTTCATTGGTGCCCTCAGATTTCAATTTCGATCACCGGTTCAAAAGATATAAAAACCCGCTCGTTCGTTCACTGAACGTACCCATGCAAAACATCATAATTGATTCTGGCACACCGGGCCTCAGAATCAAATGTCATCAGAATCCACATACTTGTAAAATTCAAATGAAATTATGAGAAAATTTTCCTTGAAATTTCTGAGTCTTTATAGTGTGAGCAGCACACTGCTAGGCCGCGGGGCACCGGGAAGGGCGCGGATAGGCCGGTGAGGCAGGGGCAGCGCGTGGGCAGGCCGCAGGATGCGCGGGAAGCGCGCGATAAGCCGGTGGGGTGTGGGGAGCGCTTGGGCAGTCTTGCGGGGCACGTGGGCAGGGCGCGGGGAGGTCGCGGAGCACGCGGGCAACACGGGGTTGGCGAGCAGGGTGCCAGGAAGCGCGCGGGAGGGCCGCGGGCAGGCTGGCCAGTGGCAGGGGAGGCCGGTTCGGCGCGACATGGGCTGGCGCAAGCCTGCAGTGTTCGGCCGGGAAAACCGGTGCACCGCGGGGGTGACACAGTTCATGGAAGTCATGGGTAGCGCAACCTTTGTCGTTTGCGCCTTCGTCACCTCTTTGCCTCTTTGTCGCCATGCCGAAATAATTTTCACAAAGAGATCGGCGGAGAGAGTGGTACCATGTTAGTTTGGCCCGCACACTCTGCGTTTAGGGATGATAACAATTGGTTCAACAAAGAGGAAGAATTTTGAACATGAATTGTTTACAATAAATGACATTAATTCCATTCAAACACATATGAGAAGAAGGAAATGAATAATACTCAAGGTAAACCCCCTACCATTTATTGTTGATCGGCGATGAAGTCATGAGAAAAAGACTATATTGTTGTCGTTCTTCGCGTCTGCCACACAATTCCAAACCATGATCGTGAATCGGTTTGTTGATGATGATGATTAGGGAAGATCGGTCAAAGAAGTCTCGTATCTAAGGGGGTTCTGACGAAGAAATTCTAGGGAGATAGTTCTTCATTTTCAAAGGTTTTCTTCATTGGGAGCCTTCTCCCAATATTTCCCCCAAGTTCCTCCTTTCTCTCCACTCCACCCAAAATGATATCAAAGCCAAATAACATATTAAACACTATTATGTTCATTGGCATAAATTACTATTTAGTGATTTAATTAAATTAGTTGACTCATTTAATTAATGGGGTGGAGTTGGCATACAAATTCAAATTGGATGTTTAAAGTAAGTGGCTCCACCTAATTAATACTTGAGAGGTGGCACAATTTAAATTAATGGGGAGTTAGCTCCATCATGGAGGAGAAGGTCAAGGGGTTTTCTCCCCATTTAATTTGGATTTGAGGAGGTTTTACACTCCTCCAAAAATAGGGGTTATTCCACTTGTGGTCCCCACATCATAACCTCTAATGGGAGGTTATGCTCAGGTCAGCCCCACTATCCTATCCTCCCAAAGGAGTTTATGGTGTGTTGGTCACAACTCCAACTCACTTTAGGATGTTTTAACCACCCAACCACTACATGGATTTTATAACTAAAATAATGTGAGATTACTTTATTTTATTACTTCTCACAAAAACCCAAAAAATAAATTTTATCCTTCACTCACTACCATCGAAGTGAAAGTCTTCTTAAGCGAATATCGGCTATCTGAGTTCAACGGTGCTCTCAGATTTCAATTTAGAGAACCAGTTCAAATTTTATGAAAACCCGCATGTACGTTTACTAAACGTACCTGAAAAAAACTTCAGAAAATGATTCTGGGAACACCGAACCTTAGAATCAAGCGCCGTCAGTTTTTGAGGACTTGTAAAATTCCCATTGATTAAAAAAAATTCATCGGATTTATGGGTATTTACATTATAACCCGCCTCTGAGTAAGTCGGTTCTGTGCCGCAAAGGCACCCTTCTTACTAGTGAAGGTGAACCTAGTCCCATCCATACGAACACACCACACTATGTACCTAACATAGTCAATATGTTCTTGGACTGTAGATAACCATTCCATTCCCTTAATAACGTCATAAGGCCTCGACGCCGCAACATGGAGATCACAGCTGAATCTATCGCCTCCTATAGTAACTCACACTGCCAGCACCAGTGTGTAATCATCGAGTCAACTTCCGTAAAAGTCTCTAGCCGTAAAAATTGAGCCAACGGCTCTGTCAGAATCTCTGAGATCTGAAAGAGGGTAGTGGAAATTAAACAGTGACTGGAACGTATGTCTATAAGAACATCAGCTAAGGTGGACTATACACATATCGAACCTCGAATCTTTTTCATAGTGCCATTTTCATATGCCTCAGCTTCCCGAAGCTGAGCTCTCCCTTGACCACTAGCTTCCTATGGCTGGGGTGGACCTCCTGGTGGTGGTGGCGGTAGCACCTCGAATGATCATCCACCACCAGCTGCATAACCATCTCCTCAACCACGTCTGCCTGCTCCCTGTGGTCCACCTCGATCGAACCTCTGCCTCTACCTGAGACGTCCCACAACTGTCATCTGATCTCTCATCAGTTGGAATGCCTTACCCTTAGAGTTGTTGATGTGGAGAGTCCAAATAATCATGTAGTGGTGGACCAGTACATAGATGATTTCCCTGACGATGTTCCAAGACAACCTCCTCACAGAGAGGTGGACATCTACATTGACCTGTACCCCGGGACGACACTGATTTCTACACCAGCTTATCGGATGGCTCCTTTTGAGCTTTACGAGCTGAGGGTACAGCTAGAGGACTTGCAGGGGAAGGGATTCATTCGGACCAGTGGTTCTCCCTGGGCAGCCCCATTTCGGTTCTCCAAGAAGGAAGACGGGAACATGAGGATTTGTGATTACTACCATCACCAGAATCAGGTGACCATGAAGAACATGTACCCACTCCTGAGGATAGACGATTTCTTTGATTAGATGAGGGGAGCACGATGGTTCTTGAAGATAGACCTCTGATCAGGCTATCACTAGATCAGTGTTCGAGAGGAGGATATGCATAAGATGACCTTCAGGTGTCAGTATGGCCACTAAGAGTTCATGGTTATTCCCTTCGGCATAACCAACACTCCAGCAGTGTTCATGGGACACATGAAAAGGATCTTACAGCCATACCTCTATCACTTTATTGTCACCTTCATCGATGAAATATTGATCTACTTGACTATTGGGGAGGATCATGCCGACCATTTACGTGTGTTATTGGTCCCACTCCTAGAACACAATCTCTATGGTAAGCCTTCAAAGTTCTAGTTTTGGATTCTAAAGGTTCACTTCTTGGTACATGTCATCTCAGAGGATGGATTTGCAGTGTATCCAGAAAATATTGAAGCAGTGCATGATTGGGAGCCATAGAGGAGTGTGACGGAGGTATAGAGTTTCCTACGTTTGGCTAGATACTACTGAGGGTTCGTGCCTGACTTTTCCAGATTTGTTGCACCTATATCAGCCTTGACGAAAAAGGGGAAAGCCTTCGTGTGGCCAGAGGATTGCCAGCAGAGCTTCCATGAGCTGAGGAAGAGGCTGACTAGTGCCCACCTCTTGAGGCTTCTAGAGGAAGACGTAGGTTATGTAGTTTACTGCGACACATCAGGGACCGGACTTGGGTTTGTCCAGATGCAGGATCGAGTAGTGATCGCGTATGGTTCATGGCAGTTGAGATTTCACGAGAAGAAATACGCTATCCATGACATGAAGTTAGTAGGTGTGGTCTTCTCCTAGAATATGTGGCGATACTATTTGATGGGGGAATGTTTTACCTTGTACTATGATCACTAGAGTCGCAAAAATATCTTCTCTATGAAGGACCTGAATGTGAGACAGCGCCGATAGCTTGAGTTCCTCCAAGACTATGTCTCCGAGATAGTCTATAGTCCTGGGAAGTGGAATTTTTTTGCAGATGCACTCAGTAGGAGGTCTGGTATACAGCTGCTAGGAGAGGTGACAGAGCAGCTTGATTCTTTGCCGATATTCATTGTGGATAGAGACGGAAAAAATTCCTACATTCTCTTGCTCTCAATCCCCCACTCCTTCTGTGAGTCAGGGAAACACAAAATGGGGACGCTGACTGCGAGACACGACGTGCTCATATATCCACATGGTAGGCACCTGATTGATTTTCTGAAGGTGGGGATCACATCAACCTCTTTAGAGGACGTACTATGGTACCATTTTATCTAATGGAGTAAGTGTTGACGGATTTACACATATCTCCTCTATCTGTACATCCAGGTGTGGAGAAGATGTATCATGACCTCATACGATAGCAATGGTGTCCATGTATGAAGAAGGCGGTAGCAGAGTTTACCTCATCATGCCTCACTTTTCAGCAAGTGAAGGTGGAGCACCATGTACTAGAATGATTTTTTCATCCTTTAGAGGTCCCAAAGAGGAAGTGGGATGGGATTTCCATGAACTTCGTGATGGGTCTTCCACGTACATCCAGGGGTCCCAACTCGATTTGGGTGATCTTCGACCAACTCACTAAGTCAGCGCACTTTATACCGATCAAAGACAAGGGTTCACTAGAGAGATTGGGATGCCTCTATGTGACAGAGATTGTGCATTTTGATGGTATACCATCAAATATTGTCTGCAAGTGAGATGAACAGTTTACTTCCTGGCTATGGAAGGGGTTTCAGGAGGCTTTTGAGACACATATTCATCTGAGAACCACCATCCAACCTTAGACAGATGGTTAGAATGAGAGGACCATTCAGAACCTCAAGGACATACTACGTTCTTGTATCCATGACTTCGGTCTCAGCTGAGAGGACAACATACCTTTGGTAGAGTTTTCATATAACAACAGATATCACTCTACCATAGGGATGGAAACTTTTGTGTCATTGTATGGGAAACCTTGCCGATCACACTTGTAATGGAATGACCTAGGGGAGTCAGCACATGTCGGACTAGAGATGGTATGATCTAACACGGAGAAGGTACAGATCATCCAGGAGCAGATGAAGAATGAATATAGCAGGCAGAAATCATATGCCGATAGGAGACGGAGACCGTTGGAGTTTGAGGATGGATACCACGTCTTTCTATGGGTCTCACCTCGACAAGGTCTATGAAATAATGGTTGAGGAGGTAAGTTATGTCTGAGATTCATCATATCATTCTAGGCCATCAGCAGAGTAGGCGAGGTTGATTACCACTTGTCTCTTCCTCCTCAGTTTCTCTGGGTGCATGGCGTCTTCCACATATCCCAACTAAGGGGATGCGTGCCAGACTCTTCTCAAATCATCGACCATGGAGAGATAGACATCGATGATTGTGAGACTTTCAAAGAGGTTCCAGGTGATATTGAGGATCGACATGAGTCAGTTCTACATGGATGGTCGATACCTCTGGTGTGAGTTTGATGGCATCACGGGAACAGCCATGAGAGAACATGGGAGTGGGAGGCTCATATGCGGCCTCAATACCCCCAATTTTACCCTTAGTTCGAGTTATAGATTACGGGGACGTAAAGACCAGGGGTGGGGAGAATGTGAATACCCAATAATCCTGTTATTTTTTTAATACATTGGATTTTTATGAGTCTGTGAAAACTGACAGTACTTGATTTCTAGGCTCGGGGTGCTCGAAATAAATTTATGATGTTTTGTTCGAGTACTTTTAGTAAACGTACGAGCGGGTTTTACTAACTATTGAACCGGTGCTCGGAATTGAAATCTAAGAGCACCGTCGAAATCACAACACCTATATTATCTAAAGAAGACTTTCAAATCGATGACAGTGAGTCGAGGATAAAAGTTATTTTTAGGTTTATCGTGTGATGAAATAAAATAATTTAAGATCACTTTTTTTAACCGCCAAATGGAGGTTGGGTGGTTAAACCCTCCTCATGGGAGTTAGAGGTGGGACCACCACACCGAAATCTCCATTGGGAGGTTATGGTGGTGAGGCCCAGCTGATCATAACCTCCAATGATAGATTATGATGTGGGGACCACACGAGGATTAACCCCATATTAATGGAGGAGGGTAAAACCTCCTCAACGCCCTATTAAATGTGGAGAAACTCCTTGACCTTCTCCACCATAATTGGTTCAACTCCACTTTAATTTAATTTGTGCCTTCTCTCAAGAATTAATTTGGTGGAGCCACTTAATTTAAATCTCCAATTTGAATTGTTATGAAAACTCCACCCCATTAATTAAATGATTCAACTCATTTAATTAAATCACTCAATTTGAATTTATTCCAATGAACATAATAGATCCTAATATATTATATGTCTATGATTTAATTTTTGGTGTAGTGGAGTGAAAGAAGGAACCTGGTAGAAATATTTGGAGAAGGCTCCAAATGAAAAACACCTTCGAAAACGATGAATTATATTCCTTCACATTCTTCCTCGGAACCCCCTTTGATGCGGGACGTCTTCGACCGATCTTCCCTCCTCATCGTTCTCAAAAAACTGACGCACGAGCATGGATTGGAAGTGCATGGCATACACAATGAACTATGACAACATCACCTTTTTCCTGCAACTTCATCGTCGAGAAACAATCAAAGGTAGGGGTCTTGCCTTGAGTATTATTCATTTCCTTCTTCTCATATTCGTTTAAAAGGAATCTATGTGATGTGTTGTAAATAAAATTTGTTCAAATTTCGTCCTAATTGTTGAAACAATTATTATCATCCCTAAATATAGAGGGTGCATGCCAAACTAACATGGACCGACTCCCTCCGCCAATCTCTTTGTGATGTTTCTTTCGGCTTGGTGATGAAGTGGCAACGAGGGGACGAATGTGCCAATGATAGAGACCGTGCTACCTGAGGCCTCTGTGAATTGTGCCACCCCTATGGCTCACCTGTATTCTTGGTCGAACACCGTCGTCCCATGCCAGCCCAATCTGTGCCGAACCAGTCTGGCCGGCCACCGCTGGCTGCCGTCCCACATGCCCGCAACCATCTGGCGTGTTTCCCAGCACCCGGCCAGACAACCCGCGTGATGCTTGAATGCCCTGCGCCCTAACCGCGCCCTGCCCGTGCACCCCACTGGTCTATTCAGGAACTGTCGCACCCCTGCAGCCTACAGTATGTTTTCCGCGTTCCGCGTGTCATGCTCACGCGATACCTGCGCCCCTCGTGATCTGCTCGCCAACTGACCACGCTCCTCGCTGTCCTGTCGGTGCGCTCCACGCACCGTGTCGGCCTAACCGCGCCCTGCACGCCACCCCACGGCCTGCCTGGGCACTGCCCGTGCGCCCCGCAGGCATGCCCATGTGCTTCTCGTGCCCCCCACGGTCTGCCCACGCATCGTCTCCCGGCTGAATCAGCCGCGTCACGCAGGCCACTCGAGCCGGCCCGCGACATCCTTCGTTGTGAACCTAGACAAAACTGCTCAGCATTCCAGGCCAAGCCACATGAGTAGCTCCCCATGTGGTGCTGGCCAAATAGGCCCCGACCTCTTGGACGAACCGCCTACACATTGACCTTCAGGCTGAACCGCACCTATCGTCTGCTGGGCCAGGCCCAGCGGACCGGGCCGAACCTAGCGTGCTGACTTGCCCAACGGACCTGGTCAGACCCAGTGAGTCTGACCGGGTCAACCCATACCTGGTCGGCCCAGTCTAGGTAGGGCCGAGTCAGTCCTACCGGGTCGGACCGGGCCCAAGCCCATTACCGATCATGTTACTTCATTTGGTCGTATCTTTGGCATCAAACGTCCGTTTGACGAACTATCATTGGTGGTGGTTTTCCTAGAGCACAACGGTCACATGAGTATACACAACTGGAGTTCAGGGTAGTTTTGAGATATGGTCAGGATGGATCGTACACGAATCAAATCGGGCCTCCGGGACTAAAAATATAAAAACTCACAGACATGGCGTCCGATAGACACGCCGTCTATTGCATTGAGACCCCTATGACAAGACTGACCTTTGAGATACTTTTTCGTGGGACTTTGTGGCAGTTGATGTGTCAAAACATGGCTTGATAAGTGGACCCTCCCGGAATCAAGAGTGGTTTTTGGAAACCTTGTGGTTGTTTGTGCAATGAAGACGGTTCTTGGATCATGTGTTGGTCCTACAGTTCTGACTTCAATTCCTGGTTCATGATTTGGTCTGACAAAATAGTTTTTCATGGATCAATTGTTGGTCTGATAGCTCTGACGACTGTTCCTAGATCATGTGTTAGTCCGACAGTTCTGACTTCTATTCCTAGATCATATGTTGATCTGACAGAATAGTTGGTCCTCGATCATGTGTTGGTCCGATAGCTCTGATGATTCAGTGTCTATATATGATCATCTCTATCTCTGTACATATGTTGTATACCTGTGTGATCTGAGTCAGTAACTCTTGTGTTTCCTTGTGATTGAGATGAACTACTTAATAACATAGGTATATGTATGGGCATATAGCTAAGTGGGGTAATCTGTAGATTTCATACATTTTGGATTATCCTTGTTGAATTTAGTGAGACCATGAGGGTCTCAGGGTCCCTACTAAGAATTTCAATACTCACCCCTAAACATGCTATGCTTGGACCACGTTGTGTTAGATGTAGATGATGAATATCACTGACTGAAGCAGAGTAGCAGGACTAGACGGTACCCGGAGGTGGTCCTTACGAAGAGTCAGTGCACGTAGGAGACTGATGGACATGGAGTTCTGAGGATGCCATCTGTACCTACCCATCTTGTAGGAACCTCGTCGAAAGACCCTATGGATTATTTACTTTTCTTCTATAGTACTTTCTTTTCAATTCTACTTGTACTTTCTTATTTGGATTGTATTTCTGTCCCCCATTACTTTTTCATCACTCTTTTGTATATAGATTTACATAGTGTTTTTCTTTCAACTCATACTCTATTGTGAGAGGTTACTCTACATTAAGTCCATGACTTCCCAATTTTAGAGATTTAGGCCTTTGGTTCTCGTTTCCAGCCCCTGGCCTATGGAAGGCGGGCTGGGGGTAGTCACGGCACAAGCCCCGGGGGACGGTTCGTGACATTGTGTTTGGTATTTTTCATGGTAGGGATGTATTAAATAATAAAATTAATTGAAAATTCAAAATGATAACAAGTTAACAGAATAGGATGGCTGTATGTTTTGAGTTTTAGCATGTGGTGAAGTGGTGTCCATTTAATGACTTAGATAAGTGGTCTTTGTTTGTGGTGTTATGGTCATGTAAGCTTGGATACAAGGGTAGTTTTGGTGTGTTATGTTGGTTTTTAAGAATACCCATTGTTTTGTATGATTGTTTGGTACACATATATATATGTTTGTGTGTGTGTGTGTGTGTGTGTTCATGTAGTTCCTTGTCATTCTTATATGCACCCCTTGTTGAGCACTACATGTTGAACAACCCCATTTCTATGGTGGAGGGTTTACATACCCAAAAACCTGTTGGGTGGACGGATGGATGGTTAATGGCTCTTTTTTAATCCCTAATCTAGTCATTGGTATCCAAATAAATGTTGGCTTGGTTTTGTACAATAGTGAGACCCAGGTGTCTGCGGGCAAGGTGTGCATCCTAGGTGTCTTCATGATGAGATATGTTGTAATTTCCCCTGTTACATTGGGATGGGGGTGTTGTTTTGTGGGACATGTGTCTACATGGGGGGAATTTCTATGCTTAGAGCCCACATATTTGTGGGAGGGATGTGGTCTGTGGACCATGTGTCTGCAGGTTGTTTGTGAGAGTGGGTCTTGTGGATGAGCGTGGTTTCATTAGTATGTTCACCAGAAGCGATGAGATGTTAAACAGTGGGAGGTGGTGTGGATTACCCAAATATCATGGTTAATAGTATATTACGCATCATGACATATGTTATTTGGTATGCATGCCTTAGTGATGTTGGGGTGTATAGTATTACATGTTCGGTGATTTTAAGTTTCTATTTTTTTCTCATAGGGGCATTAGTATGCTTCTCCAACTTGTGCATGAGTGAAAATAGATTTTGTACTCAGTATATTTGTATTCTAAACTTTAGTTTATAAAAATGTTTCCAGGTTTCTTGTGAGATTGTATGGACAGTGTTGTATCCTACTAGCATGGAATTTTGGGATAGTTAAGGTGTCTCAACGTAGTTTTATTTTTTGTACTTTTAGAGAATTTTTCATTATATTTAAAACAGTTTCCCTTTATACATGTATATGGGATGGATTTTGGTCAAATTTATATATATATCTTGGAGTGGTTTTTAGGTGGATACATATTATCTCCAGATAAAGGTTATTATAAAATGGGGAATTCCTTCCATGTTTGGTAGACTATTTACAAGGATCTGGTCACCACCCTTAGGCCAATTAAATGCGGGATTCCGGGTTATTATCTCTACTTTATCATGAGGAATGATGGTCAGATATATTTAATATCCCTGCTCTCATCTTAAGGATGGTCATTATTGAATGAGTGGTATCAGAGGAATATTTTTGAGAGAATGTATGGAATTTGGAGATAAGAATATTGGGGATTTCATGGGTTGGTACGGAAATAGTGTCATGCAATCTTAGGGAATGACATAGGCAAGGTATGAATGGATAGGACACATGAATATAGGGGGGACAATGATCTCATTTATGGAATCTGATGTTATCGAATGACCATGTGGGGTTACACAGATTATGGGTTAGAGACCATTGGAATGGTACATGCATCATGATTACTTGTGTTCTGGTTATTTATTAGAGTTTTGTGAAAATTTAATAATCATTGAGTTAAAATAAATCCTAAATAAATTCCATACTACTCAGGCTTAAGAATTCCATGTTAACCATTTAGGTCTAGTTCATGGTCACCATCCACTAGTGGATTAGGTAATTGTGGCTCATCTGGCCAATCCAGTTGATTGGAGGTTGGTTGATCTAGAGGTGGAGGACAATTAGTGGATGCAGATTCTTTGTGTTTTTCAATGAATTCATTTTGGAATGTACAACACCAGTGTTTCAGATATGGAGATAGAGAGTTAGCCTATAGAGTTGGTGATCACATTCAACATGATTTGGGATCTAATAAGGTACTGGGTTCCCCTAGTTGTGTTCTAGATGGGTGGAGTTGTGTGTTAGTGGTTGAATAATTACCTCAAGGAGATGGAGGTTAATGATGTTCTAGGGTTTGAATTTGTGAAAGAGTTTGGTGTGGAATTCCTTTCCTCGATGATGGAGGCTGAAAACTGACATGATATACACATCTTTTGGCAATGGAGTAATTCGGTACAAGATATGAGGATCATGTTCAATGATCTCCTTTTCATTCCTCTGTACGTCTTTTTAGATGAGGAGTCTCGAGCAGGATATTATGTGGAGGAACTCCATACTTCAATTCAATATGTAGTTACTCCCTTCACTATACCAATATAATTTGAGGTTTAGAATAAGGATGAGGTATTATAAATGATTTACTCACGAGGATGTTTACCGTGATAGGGTATCCAATCGATATCTTCAAAGGGGGAGGCTATTAGAAGTAGGTCTCTTGCATTTGGACAATATAGGTTTCATCCAATGGGGAACCGAACCAATAAATTTCATTTCTGAAATTCTGTTCCGTCTCCTTTTCTTGTAGGCTTGGGACTAAGGTGTTCCTCCTATGGGGACCATTGAAAAATCCTAGTTGGTTCCCATTTCTAGCACAATATAGTGGAGATGGGTAGGATCAGGGCCTATCTCAGCATTAGTAGCTCACTAGGACATTTATGTAGTTGGTAAAATGAACTCATACTCTACCAAGGATATACAGAGAAGGTGGATGCCAACCTCAGGGTGTTCCTCTGGGAACTCCACCCTGGCGTGGTCGTGTATGTGGTCGAAAGTAAAGGAATAGAGGTTTTGGGAATGGACAATTTCACACCACAGAGGTTGTAGATCCTAGAAGATCCGGGCACAACATAAGCGTGGTTGGTGAAACACCCAATTTTGATTATTACAATGATCAATGATTATTCAAGGATCAATATGATGATGAACGCCATTCACAATAGAATAAATTCAACGATATAGATAAAGAATAAAGTGTCATGAATCCTTTAGAGAAAATCTTTCACAACATTTTTATAATTAATTTATTTAATTTCTTTAAGAAAAATAATACCTAGATCATTGGTTTTTTTATTCATGGATGATGTTGATCATCCAAAAGGACCCTTCCAGATTATCTTGTTGCACATGTCTGTATCCAAACTAGAATCACTCTACCTGTGATCCAATGGTGCTTGGATGGACTCTTATCGACATCGCTCGTTCTCGGGGAGCTAGCACAACGAAGTCTGTGTCTTGTGTCAGTAATTGTCGATCGCTTGCTCATCAGCATTGATGAATGTCTCTCATTTTTTGAAACAAGAGATAATATGATTCGAGAGATAAATTTTTTGGATCAACAATTATCAGTTCACCAAGAGTGTTGTGTGTTATAGGGAACAATAGGCCTCCTTGTCTATTTATATACATGGAATTTCTGTAACAATATTTAATTGAATATAAAAAGATAAATACATTCCTGATCTTTGAGAAAACCCAAGCTCATAATAACAATATTGCGTCATAATTCATGATGTTCCATCTTGTGCAAAACAAAATTATGAAATAAAATTCTATGTTTCAAAATTATTGCAGTGCCATTATTATTTTAAAATGTACTAACTAGTTAAATAATTATTTACCATAATGAAAATAACTATTTTTCTACTGGACCGACATTGGTTTGCTGGAATTCCATGTCCATTTATTGAACACCCAAATAAATAGGTAAATAATTTATTCTATTAAATATCTATTTTACTTATAAAATAATAAAAAAATATTATTTAATTGTTAAATATTATAAGAAAATATTTTTTCATTAATTTATGTGATCATTTTAACTTGAATAAAATTGTTCTATGGTCTTGAGAATAATATTTATTTCATTAATTTAATTAAAATATAATTTAACCAAAAAAACATAGTGTGTGGCCCTCTTGGGTTCTCTCCCATTAGAATTAGACGGGTTTGCCTAAAGTCCAAGAGTACAGTCTAGAAACGGTTCATGGAACACAATAGAATGAATGTACAGTCACAATAATGACATCCACATATGAACGATCACTGTGTAATATAATATGTTTGTCACAATATCTCATCAATTAGGTATCATGATTGAGTCATAAACTTTTGTGCATGATACATCATTATTTGAATACCTGAAATAAACTCATCGTTAAACCATAGCCTGGTAATTTCGCTCCACGGTTGCATTTCTATCTAAGGTCTGAGATATCAATTTCCCTAAAAGGAAGGGACTGATCCTTCATTGACTTATCCACTAATAACATGCCACTCGTGATGCCCCCAAAATACACTACATCCCGCCAACTGTCTGTGTGACAGTTTTCATCAGTAAATCAAAGTGCGATAGTTGTGACACATTTAAATGATAATCTAAAAGTCTAATGATCATTAAACATGTTCGTAGATTGAAATATCAGATGACACTAAAACATGAAAAATTCCTACTAGCAAGTCTATTATCATAATCTCCTATCATGGAGATTACCAAGTGTACACATCTTTAGAGGAAGTATCATCTTATTATGAGTACACTCACCTAACGGTCTGCATGATATGTGTCCCATAATATTATTTCATCCAACCATAGAACTATATTTAAGAAAATTGTTATAGAATTTCAAGGTTCTTATCGTATCAGGGAACTACCATGACCTTATCAATGAAAAAATACTCTAGGACATTATTACATCATAGTCATGTCGAAAAATGATCAATATGTCCTAATACATTAAATATCCATGTAATAAAAGTAAAACCAGTTTGTTCCAGGACACCAACTCTTACAGTTCTTATTTGGCCACATATCATTCATGGTACGATCATCCTTTTTAGTACTCATGGTTGCGCCTTGATTGATTCATGATCTTCACCATCCATTATTTCAACCACTCTTTGTATGTGCTCTGGGATAGGACATAGAATGACTTTCCATGCCCATGGTGTTGAGTAAAATGGTAGAAGGTCATACTTGTGTGTTTGATGTTTTTCAGTGACCTAGAAAAATGTTGGTGCCGCATCATTATATATTAGACCTATTTCTACAAGAGATTATGTCATTCAGTGTTACCCTTGGCCTCAAATAGTTTTACACTATACATGATGTTATCAACTATTTCTAGAGAAGAGTAATGTTTCAATCACGGATGGACAACATGTGAATTTCATTGGTGACTGGAGTTGTCTAATGTGAAGTAAACATGTGGATCCTTTTCTCTCATTGTTGGTGGAATTCGTGGTGTCAACGATGGGTTCATGTTTGTTGGGGGTTCCTTGTGTTGATGAAGAGTTCTTAGATGTTTTTCCATAGGAGGTTGTGACTCCACCACCTTGATGTGATGTTGAGTTCTAGATAGTCTAAAAAACAGTGATAGTCTAATTTTTATGGATCCTTATTATTTGGAGACTTCTATGTTGTGGTTTTTTTCAACTCTTGGTTGAAAATATAATGAACAAGGGAATTATCTAGACCAGTGTGTCACCGTGGGGTGCTCTTTTCATGTTTACAAAGAAGGAGGTTGGTGGTCTGAAGCTGTGTACAGACTACTGAAGATTGAATTGGTTAACAGTCAATAATCTTTAACCTAACTCATGTATAGATTGTCCTTATGAATAGATGAGGGACCGAGTTGGGTTTTTATGATCGATTTCTAGTCTGGGTATCTCTAGTTGAGGGGGAGAGGGGGTGAAATTCAATAGACTACATCCAGCTACAGGTTTGTGCACATCAAATTTGAGTTTATGTATTTCAATGTTACAAACGCACCAGACATGTTCATGGGGATTATGAACTCCATATTTTGGGATGTCTTAATCATTTTCATCATCATATTCATTAATGACATCTAGTTCTCCTCGTTGTGGGAGGATGAGTATAACGAGCATATCATGACACTCAAAATTATCCTTCGACACCACCATCTCTACGAAATGCTATCTATGTGAATTATTTGGACATCATAGGTCCACATTATTGTTCATGTGGTGTCTTAGTAGGGTGTATTGTTGGACCCATTGATGGTCGAGGCAGTTGTTTCTTTGGAGGAACCCAAGAATGTCGAAGGGGTTTATATTCATTTTATTCTAGAAGTCTACTACTAGATATTCATACCATATTTTCTTTATTAGTGCCTCCATTGATATATCTGACTAGAAAAGAACAAGATATTTTGTAATGGATCAGTACTGGGTAGCCATGAGCTATCAGAAATCGAAGAAATTCAATGAACCAGTTTTTTAGGTTTCTAAAGGAAGGTGTGGTGTTCGAGGTGTTCTGGGATGTTTCACATCTGTACATGGGGTGTGTGATGAGTTTGCAATGGGGTGTAATATTTAATGGTTTAATGAAGCATGAACCATAAGAACATAACTATGTCGACCATGATATGGACCCTATAGTGGGTGTGTTTTCCAATATGTGGTGGTTACATTAGCTCATTGGAGAAAACATTGTTTTCATAACAGAACACAAGATCATGGGGTATCTCTTTTCCCATAGAGATTTATTCTTGGGGAAGTGATGGTGGATGGAGTTTCTTGAGGAATATGACATTGATATCTCTTACACCTAAGGAAATTGGATAATTATAGAAGATTATTTGAGTAGTATGTCACATAGAGAGGTTGATTTATAATATTTGGATTCATAGAAGGCGATATATGAGTTGGAAGCTTTGCACTTCGATGCAGGTATTGATGGTGGAAATGGTTGTCTATATTAGATGATAGTCCAATCATTTATATGAAAAAAGGTTGAGGAGTGTTATTTGGGTGACTCATAGGTAAAGGTAATGTGAGGTCACTTTAACTGGGGTGATCCTCTATAGGGATGGTCAAAGGATGGCCAGATTCAGACGTTGTTCCCCGAGATTCTGTATGTACTAGTTGCGATGAGCAATGGAGTTTTTATTTAGTTTCATAGATCACCCTTAGTAGTATACCCGGTAGATTCCATGATGTATTGGGGAATGGGGATGTATTTATGGTGACCCATGATAAAGTGGGTTGTAATGGAGTTTATGATGATGTGCTTGGTGTGCCAATGGGTGAAGGCTATAGACAATGTTACTGGTTTTTTGTTTCAGCCCTTAAATGTTGTTAGGTCGAAGTGTAGAGAAATTTATCTCTATTTCATCATAGGGCTATCCATGGATCATGGAGGCTGTGACACAATATGGGTAGTAGTCGATCAGCTAAAAAAATTAGTACACTTCTTAGCGATTAATGAGTCTATCACAACTGATGCCTTGAAAAAAAGGTATACGGATATGGTGGTGTGGATACATAGGATTCCAAGATCCATTTTCATGGATCGACATATTAATTATATCTCACAAGGCTGGATGGGATTGTAACATGGTTTTTGAACTCATTTACGCCTTATCACTTCATTCCACCCTTTAAAAGATTGGAATACTGAGAGGACCACACATATGTTGGAGGAAATGTTTCAGGCTTGCGTTCCAAACTTTGGAACATCATTGGTATGACACCTTCTCTAAGAATAATTTTTTTACAATTATAGATTTTACTCTTACATTGTTGTGGCTCCATTTTATACTTTATATAAAATACCATGTCATTCAAATTTGTGCTGGAAACATATTGGGGAGCTATTTGTTCCTCATCCAGATGAGGGGAATAGTACAAACATGAAGGTCAAGTAGATCTCGGAGGTGATAAAGTTATAAAAATACTGGAAAAGTTAATATGCTGATTACAGGAGAAGGGCCTTGGTGTTCGAGATGGGAACCACATGTTCTTGAAGCTTTCCCCTTCACCGGGGATGAAAAGGTTCAGTAGAGGGAGTAAGATTTCTCTGTGGTTCAACATACCATATTAGGTATTGGGATGAGTTTTGTGGTGGAATAATAGTTTGAATTGAAACTGTAGTTGTGGAGGATCCATGAAAAATTTCACATGATCGAGCGTTGTCGGTATTGTCACAATGAAACCCATGTCATTGACTAGGGGGATAGATATTGAGGATAAAGAAAAATTCATATTATAGAAAGTGGGGATCCAATATCCTCCGTAGAAGGTGATGTGTGAAGGGACCCTTCACTTGGTATGTATGTTGTACATGCATGGTGTCTTAAAGGAGAGTACATGGGTGTGGGATATGCATAATGGTTCCCAGTACCACAGTTGTTTTGAGTTTTTCATCTGTGTTTTTCTTTGTAATGATTTCATTGAGAGGTTTTTTCGATGAGTTGCTCTGTGTACTTTTTTTGTAACTTATGATTCATTCATAGCCTGTGAAAATGGTGTGGGACCAGATTCATAATTAAGACATATTAATTGAGATACGATTAAAACCATGTAGGTGAGTCGGTGTTTCCCAGAGTGGACATTATCATAACTTGTATGAAGAAATTCCATGATTCATTTTTCCAGAAGTATGGTTCTTATTTGGGGTATCTTTTGGATGTTTGGGATGGATTATCAGGGAGGATTCAATCTTGAATGTGGAGGTTATAGTCTAACGTTCAAACAAAAAAGGTGTTTTATCCATAAGAGGAATCATATAGGGTGGTTGATCAGACCCCACTTTATTTTTGGTTTTGTATTTAATTAAAGATAAAGAGAATAGTGTGAGAGGTATCATGTGTAATGGAATGAAACTCCATGTTTAATTATATTGTCAAAATCTATTGTTTTTAGTTTTTCTAGTAGGCATCAATAGATCATTTAGAGAGTTTTAAAAAATTAATATTTTTCTAATAGTATGATGCATCTGGGAAGTGATGTTGGTAGGTCAATGAATTGGTGAATTAGTGCATTGGTAGGTTGGGGAATCAGTGAGTAATGGAATCTTTAGGTCGAGGCATAAATAAGTCCGATCTTTGGTGAGTTAGTATGTTGGTAGTTTGAGGAATCAGTAGGTCGGGCATCAGTGAGTCATGCATTAGTGAGTCACATTACTGACTCAATCTCAGTGAGTCTCTTCATTGGCCCAACATTAGTGAATCATCCGTTGGTGGCTCAGCATCAGTGGCTCATCATCAGTGGCTCACTTGTGTTAGTGAGTCATGACTTTGACTCACATAGGTGAATCACCCATAAGTGAGTCACTTCCAAGTTTCCCAGTTTCTCTAGTTTTCCCCCATTGATGTTTCCTTCGACGTAAAATGAGTTTAATGACATATTTTATGAGTTTATGGGCCATTTAAAATTTTATCGAACTAAAAAATCTTGAATATTCAATTTACTCATAAACCACATGGTCTTGATCATGATCATTCTATATTGGCCTTTTAAATAGATTCCCTCATAGATTAAACATAATGTCATTCTAAATTTGAAATCTTATCTTCCATTAAACCATTCTATTTTCTCTTGTTCTGGCAAGAAACATTCATTCCCCATGATTAATGCCCCTATATTGTAGCAGTGTGTTCGGTTTTCCCCTGGAGTCTTTCCGACTACTCGTGTGACCCACTATTTTGGCATAAGGAGTAATTGTTGATCATTTGTAGTTCTATGTTGGAATTCATTTGTCTATCTTTTATTTTGGTATCATATGGGGTTGGTGTATTGAAAACTTCCAGTAGTAATGGATGAAAACAATTTAACAATGATAATAAGAAGTAATAAATGAGGGTCTAGGAAGATGATGGTATAATTGATTTATATGATATCCTTGATCCATATATCATTTTGTAAGGGTTTCTTGATTTCTAAAAATCCTAGACATTGGGGTTCTTTTTTTCCTCATTAGTGATGCATTACAATTGTTATGTATCCTAAGTTGAACTCTATAATTATAATTATGGATAATCATGTATATTAAAATATATTAATGGATTCCCATGGATTGAGAATGTTCTATGACAATCCATGTTTTATTATGTTTAATTACAGAATTACTATGTCAAAATCTGAATAAACTATACCTTATTAGTGTTGAGGGGAGTTTGGTTGTGAGAATTGGGTGGTATGAGAAGTGTAATGAAATATCATGATAAGAGAATGATTTAATGTGGAATGGAATAACTGTTTTTAGTGGGAAAACATCTAGGTAGTGACTATAGATGGGAAGTGGGGGATGCAGGCTCAGGTTGTGTTATGTTTATGTTACTGGTTATGGTGTGTACTTGTTGAGAAGAAGGATACGTCGTCATGACTTTGAGGAATGATAGTGGATGTGGTTGAAGAAGTCTTCAAGTGGTAGGAGAGTGTAGTGGTACAGTAATCTCAGTTAATTTTTTCCTTTCTAAGGTGATTGTTTTTGCAGCATGGCCTCAATGTATGGTTTAGGAGGGATGATTTTTTGAAGAATGGTGTTACCTTGTGTGGGACTTTCTCAAAGAGTTTCTAGAGACATTTATTCTAGGAATGAGAATTAAAATGGATTATTTTTCCTTGTCCACTCTTTCATTTTTTTCTTTGGTGATGGATGGTATGGTTTCTTTTCCATACAATGTTTGTAGTTTTTGGTATTTTCCCCGGTTGGGATGGAATTAACAAATGAATAAATTAAAAATGTAGAATGAAAACTTGTTAACTGAAGTAGTTTGTGGTATGTTTTGGGCTGCGACATGTTGTGATGTGGCATTCATTTATTGAATTATGGATTTGACCATCATTCGTGGAGGCATACACAGATAGGGATAGCCATAAGGGAACTTTTGGTGTGGGTTGGTTGTTGTTTTGCAAACCCATAGGTTTGGATGAGTGTTTGATACCAAAATAATTATATACATGTTGTTCCTTTTTATTTTTATACACATGCCACCCATGTTGAGAACTACGTCTGAACTCCCCCATTATTATGGTGGAGGGTGTCCTATCCCAATATCCTTGGGTGAGGATGGTTGGCTAGTTTTTAGATATTCTCTAATCCCTATTCTATATTGTGGTATCCCATGACTCATTAGGAATGATTTGTGTTGTTTGGAGGCACATGTGTCTTGGTGTGTGTGGGAATATAGCATCCTGACCATTTCATACATTATTATTACATCTTTTCAAAGATAAAAAACTTAATAGAATTACCCATAAGTGATCCAATGTTTTAATGTCTTGGGAAAACTAGGACCGTACAAAATAATTAAAACATCATGCATAAACATTTATTTAATTCATTCTTCTCTAGATTCTTATTGGAACTTGTCCTCTCCTTAGTAAATGTAGCCACTTGAGGATATACATCAAAATAGGTGATCTAGATAACCAGTATGAGGATTTATACGAACAATATAGCATGGGGTGAGCATAATCATAACATAGGCAAATGATCATGAACATGAGAGGAGCATAAATAAAAGACAAGAAATGTGGAAATGTATAAAAATGAAACATCATGTCTTAGTGGCTAACTACCACACATACTTGTGAACGATGCATCCATCTTTATCACACAGAATTTCACATTTAATCATGAGATTCCTCACTTTACCCAATGCATTTGAGCGCTATATTATTTCGGGATCACACTTCACATTCAAAAATTCAAACTGCGCAATATAATTCTGGGGGCACCCGTCGAATCATAAAATTATCATTAACATGCATGACACATAGAAAAGATATCAATAATGAACATAACTAACCCTTGGTATGTAATGCGTTTCATCTCATATGAATACATTCATAAGATTTGGGTTCCCAAAAGAAAGAGGAAACAACATACTTGATACACGAACCGTCCACTTTGACTGAGAAGTAAAAGCGGTGTTCTTAAAAGAATATTTATTTTAGAAAAAAATTTGTTGGACATAAAAACCAGTGAAAAACATGTATATCCCAAAAAAGTAAAGACAATTATTAACACATAATTTTAAGGGGTAACCATATCAAAAATGGAATGAAAGCGGGAGAACCCGAACAAAGAAAATTGGGTTCGAGATTTCCTCTTACCTTGTATCCAAATGATTCCTTTTGTTTAATGTCTTATATAATGACATTATATTCATTAATTAGAAATTACAGAACCTTTTATACATTAATATTATTCATTATGGTTTCATTATGTCAATTTATGTTCCTTTAGATGACTAATAGAGTTTAAATACATTGTTCGGTGAGGTTCATTTTTATTGTTTTTCTTGGGTGGTTCACTTGTATTCATAAATTGAAGTTCAGGCAGAACATGGGTAAACATCCATAAATGAAATCACATGTCACTAAATATATTACTAGAGTTTGAATGATCTTATAATAAATTATATTATATTCATGTGGATGAATCATTAGATAATAATTAAATGATTGTTATTTGGGTCAATTTGGGCGGTTTTTCGATCTCGACGAACTTGTTTTACCTTATCAATTAGTAATATGGCCATATATTATTTCCAGAACATTAAATAGGACATAATACATATAATATATTCTGGTTCAATCATAAAAATGGTTTCATGACCATATCTGATGGTAGAAATTGAAGAAGAAAGCATGCCATTCTTGAAGGTGATAAATTAACCCTTCACGAACAACGTTTTCATTAATAAAATAAAAAGGAAGAGGGTAAGGGGGTTGTATGATATAATATACAATTATAATAATAAATTTACATTATATGTATAATACTGGAGTTAAAATACCATTTGGATGAAGATAGGTGTGGAGAGATCAAGAAATGATCTTGAACTTGAAGGGAAATTAAAGGAGAAGAGGGAGAGAAATTACCTCTTGAATCTTTCTCTTGAGAACCACCTTAAGGGCCTAGGCGTGGTATTTTGATGATACCAGAAAATCATGGACGTGGTTAAGGGGATAGGAATGTTGTTTGGGAATAGTTTAGATAAGTCTTGGAGCTTGAGAGGTGTGAGAAAATGAGGTTGTGAAGGGTGTATTTTATAGTGAAGGAGAGAGGGGTTACCTTAATATAAAATTCATTAGTTTATTAATTTCCCCTAAGTCATGGAATAGTGAGTATATAAAGACAAATATAGTGATTTTATCATGTGATCATGAAACAAGTGGGATTCCATTAGCAGAGCATCATATATGACTCAATTAATCCATTATTTAAAATTTATTGTAAATTATCAGATTCTTCTATTCATAAAAAATTCAAGTATCTCAGAAAAATCCCAAAAATTTACCCCAACCAATTTTTTTACATGTAGAATCGAAAATTGAAGTATATTTTTCAAAAATAGTTTTCTAAATATTATTAATTAAATATTTAATTAAAATCATTATTTACATAAAAAACAGTTTTTATGATTAAAACAGCTTTTATAGTGCTTTCAAAAATAAAGCAGGGTCTTATAAAATTATCTAAAAACTATACTAAATTGATTAAATAATTTATGAAAACATTTTAGGGATATAAATTTTCATTTAAATTAATTAATTTATTATAATTAATTATTTATGACTTACAAAATACCAAAATGTTTACTAAGGTCAAATTGTCACTTTCTAAGATGTCTAAATTTTATTTAATTATTTATAGGGAATGTTACTCTTATTATGGATGATTTACAATTCATAAGGGTAATATTACTATTCATATGTGTATGTTACTATTCATAATGGTAGGTCACTATTCACCAAAAATTATTTTTGTTTCACTAGACTCCAAAAATCATCTTGAACACAACTGTGTATATCGAATTTTTGAAATTCCAATCAGAGAAGTGAAAAAATTATGTTTAAAGGTCACTTATCACATAGTAGGTCATTATGTTGTGTTATCATGTTATTTTATGACATAATTTAATGAAGTGAATTTTCATTGAAAAACTTTGGATCATTACATTCTTCCCCCTTATGAAATTTATCCCTTGAAATTTCACTTTACCCAAACAGGTGAGGGTACATCTCCTTCATTGCCTCTTCTAGTTTCCACGTTGCTTCCTCAAACTTACGGTTCCTCCACAACAATTTGACAAGATGGGTTGTCATGTTGCGTAGAACCTTACCTCTTTGATTCAGAATCTTTACTGCCTACTTCTCATAGGAGAGATCATCTTCCAGCTGCACCACATCTGAGTTTAGTACATGTGAGGGGTCTGGTATGTACTTTCTATGTAGTGATACATGAAACACATCATGAACTTGAACCATATTCAGTAGAATTTCAAGACGATAGGCCACAGCTCCTATGCAGTCAAGGATCTTAGAGGGGCCAATATACCTTGGGCATAGCTTCCCTCTCTTCCCGAATCGCATGACGCTCGTCCATGGACATATTCAATGGAAGACATTATCTCCAACGTCGAACTCCACGTCCCTTAGAGTGTGGTCAGCAAAGCTCTTTTTCCAACATTGAGCAGCATTGATGTGTTTTTAGATGACTTGAACTGTCTCTGTCATCTCTTGAACAGGATTGGGTCCAATTAGCTTTCTTTCTCCAACTTCATCCCAACAGGTTGTATTTCTACATCGCTTTCCATACAGAGCTCCATATGGAGCCATCTGAATACTCAAATGGAAGTTATTATTGTATGTGAACTCAACCAATGGGAGATGCTGATCACAACCACCCTTCAATTCTTAAGAGAAGGCCCTAATAATATATTCAAGTGTTTGGTTATTACCTTCAGATTGGAAATCAGTTTGGGGGTGATAGGCCATGGTAAAATTTAATTCAGTACTCAAAGAATGTTAAAGGCACCTCCAGAATATAGACGTGAACCTTGGATCATGATCAAGGACAATTGAGAGTGGAACACCATGTAGTCTCACCACATCCTTCACATATATCTTTGCATGTTTTTCAAGAGAGTGGTCTTCCCAAATTTAGATAAAATGGGAAGTATTAGTGAGTCGGTAAAACACATCCCATATCGCATTATTTCCCTTTGACGTCTTCAGGAGACCCGTGGAAAATTCCATAGTAACATTTTCCCATTTCTACATGGGTATAGGAAATGGCTGCATCATTTCTTTGGAATTTTGTCGCTTAGCTTTAACATTCTGATATACCAAGCATCTCCATATATATTCCGCAATCCGTTTCTTCATGTTATCCCACTAGAAGTGTTCGCAGAGATAATGGTACATCTTGGTACTCCCATGATGGATAGAGAAAGTTGAGCTATGTGCATTATCCAAAAGCTCCTTCTTTATCCTGGGTGATGAAGGCACACAAAGCCATGTTCCAAAAAAATCACACCATCATCATCGATAGAGAACTCTTGCAGCTTCCCTTCCTTTACTACATTCACCCTCTATTGTATATCCACATCATCCTTTTGTCCTTCCTTAATATTCTCTTGGATGGATGGTTGAGAAATCATTTAGGAAAGCTAGGATGTATCCCCAACCCTTATGATTTCAAAATCCATCCTTTCCATGTCTAAAAAGATAGGGTATGTCTCAATCCATAACACGGATTGAGTAGCGGGTTCTTTTCTGCATAGAGCATCAGCTACCTTGTTTTCCTTTACAGGATGATAGTGGATAGAGAAATCTTAATCCTTGATTAGATATAACCATATCCGTTCATGCATGTTGAGCTCCTTTTGTGTGAATATATACATTAAGCTCTTATAGTCGGTGTATATGTTACACTTCTCACCATAAAGGTAGTGCCGCTAGATTTTCAAGGAAAACAACACAGTTACAAGCTCTAGATCATGCGTCGGGTTGTTCTTCTCATGGATCTTTCACTGTTGTGTGGCATAGGCTATCATATTGTCATTTTGTATGAGTACACAACCCATGCATGTCTTTGAAGAATCACAATATATCACAAAACATTCTCCACTTTTTGGTTATGTGAGTATAGGTGCAGTGATCAGCCTTCTCTTTAGCTCCTTGAAGCCTCCCTCACATTCTTCTGTCCAAACATACATTACCCTATTCCTTGTTAACTTAGTTAACGGGACTGAAAATCATGAAAATTTTCTCAAAAAACATCAGTAGTACCCAGCTAATCAATGAATAGTATGGATTTCTGTGACCCTAGAGGGCCTGGGCCATTCCTCATTTTCCTTTGTCTTTGATGGATCCACAGAAATTCCCTCACTTGTGACCAAATGTCCCAAGAACGTGACTTGTTTCATCCAAAAGTCACCCTTACTGAACATGGCGTACAACATCTCCTTTCTCAATGTCTCCAACAGAAGTCTTAGATGTTCTTCATGTTCCTCATTTCTCTTGGAGTATATGATAATATCATTAAAAAACACTACCAACAATTTATCGAGGTAATGTCTAAAGACTCTATTCATAAAATCCGTGAAGATTTCAGGGGCATTAGTATGTTCGAAGGGCATCACAAAAAATATGAAATGACCATATC
Organism: Viscum album; assembly: GCA_963277665.1. NCBI lineage: Eukaryota > Viridiplantae > Streptophyta > Magnoliopsida > Santalales > Viscaceae > Viscum > Viscum album. The sequence continues at coordinate 1,569,928,197 of OY728121.1, read as the reverse complement.
TTGTACGGAAGGCAGTATTATGAATATCTTCCTTCTCCACCTTAACCTGGTGATATCAAGAACGAAGATCCACCTTTGAGAAGTATTGAGCTCCTAATAACTGGTCGAACAAGTCATAAATCCATGGGAGATGATACTTGTTATTTATGGCGATCTTTATGAGTTCATGATAATCGATACACAGATGCATTGTTCCATCCTTCTTATTCACAAATAGCACTGTCACACCCCAAGGTGCTGAACTAGGGTGTATGAACCCTTTGTCCAGACTCTCTTACAGCTGCTTCCTTAACTCCTCCAGTTCGATAGGGGCCATCCTATAAGGACACTTCGAGATAGGAGTAACTCCAGGTATGAGTTCAATTGAAAACTAAACCTCATGACCCGAGGTAATTCCAGGTAACTCTTTAGGAAATACATCGTTGTATTCCCTCATGATGGGAATTTTGTCAAGTTTGGCACTTTTTTTCAACTCAACCATTTGGGCGAGGTATGCTTCTTCATAGGGAATCAACACCCACACCATTGAATGATTTTTCAAAGGATATTCATGATCTTCCTTGCATTTTTAGAGGATCATGGGATATTTCTGAATATGAAAATATATTTCCATTTCCTGAAAGTTGATTTGTGCTCTATATAATGAGATCCAATCCATTCCCATTATAGCGTCAAATTCCACTATGGGAATTATTACAAGACTTTCCAGAAGAATCTTACCACATACGCCATCATGAGAAGAGTAAAACACTTAGGTTTTAATGATTGCTTCACATGTTGTCTTTACATATATCTATACTTCATGGTTTCGAGGCTTCAATTCTATTGTTCTAGAAATCTTGCAAGATATAAAGGCGTGCGTAGAACCACAATCAAGTAATAATTTTTCCATTATTGAGTGAATAGGAAGTAAACCTTGTACGACTTCATTATCATGATCCTCCTCCGCAGTAGTGATGGCATAAGCCTTCTCTTGTTCCTTTGGATTTGGTGGTTGCTGACATTGATTACCCTCGAGAACTCGAGGTTTAGATCACTGTTTTTCATAGTTCCCTAGTTCCTTACAGTTGTATCATTGAACCATGAATGGTTCTCTCCTTTCATCGGCTACATTCTCCTTCCTTTTCGTGTTTTTTTTGATACTCTTGAGCATGGGGTCCATCTTTCCCGCACTTAAATCACTTCCCCATCCCTTTGAGGTGGTTCCCATGGTGCAACTTCCCACATTTTTTGCATGTGGGTCGTTGATTTTTCTTCCCACCATTTCCATTTGATCCACCAGCTTGAAACTCCATATTTCTTTTCTTATTACCATATCCGGGGGACCATTCTCCAAACTCCATCTCTACATTGAGAGAACACCGAATAACTTTTTCATAACTCCCAAAGTCTCAAATTGTTAGAGCCTTTGGAAGATGTGGTTTTAATCCACTATAGGATCTATCAATTTTCCTATCATTGTTGATAACAAATCCCAAAGCATACCTTGCAAGCCTTTTGAAATTCGCTTAATAGGTTATGAATGATTCTACTTATTTTTTCTTGAGCTCTAAGAATTCTCTCTCCATTTTCGTGCGAAGATTTCATGAGAAATAGTTATTAAGAAACAATATCTTAAATTCTTCCCATTCCATCTCATCAATTTCCTCCCTTGGCATGGTGTTCTTAATAAAATCCCACCATTTATTGGATTCTCCATCTATAAGATAAATGGATAGAGTCACCCTCTCCAACTCAGAACAGTGATGCACAGAAAAGATCATCTCCAGGGATTTGACCCACTGTTCCGCAACTAGTGGATCAGAATATCCACAAAACATCGGTGGTTGTTGCAGAACAAAACATTCGATAGCCAGTTTCACCCTCTTTGGTGAAGGAGGAAGTTCCCCATTATTATGGTTATTGTTTATAACCTAAGATAACTGGGTTAGCATCGCCAGGAAGTTTTGAAATCCACCTCCCAAATCATTTGTGATGTTGTTCGGGCAATCATTGCATTGACCCTCGCATGTGTAGTTGGCCTCATTTTGTTCTGGTTCCAACCATTTTCCAAAATAGAAAAGGATAGAACATAACCTAAGAAAAAATTCATGAATAACGTATTTATTTAAACAATTTATAACAAAAAAATAACATATGGGATCCCTATGTAAATATTATTTTTTGCATATTTATTACTTCGTCTCGTGTTTGTTGTTTTCAATAGGGTTCCCTAATCATAATTTCAAAATTAACTAAACCATTCCTCTGATACCAACTATAGCATCCCATCCCCTTATTACATTACTATTACATAATTTCAAAGATAATCATCATAATAGTATAGCACATATAGGATCCAATGGATTAGTGTCATGGGAAAACTAGGACCGTACAAAACAATTACAACATCAAGATTACAAATTTATTTAAATTATTCTTCTCTAGCTTATTATTGGAACTTACCCTCTCCTTAGTACATATAGATACCTGAGGATATACATCAAAAGGGGTGAGATAGAAGCCCAGTAATAGGATATAGAAGAACTATATACCATGTGGTGAGCATAATCATAACATAGGAAAAAGATAATGAATATGAGAGGCGAATAAATAAAAGACTTGAAATGTGGCAATGCATAAAAATGAAACATCATATCTTAGTGGTTCACTACAACACATACTTGTGAACAAATCTAGTGTCTTGTTAACACATAAATTCACATTTACTCATGAGATTCATCACTTTACCCAATGCATTGGAGCGCTGTATATTTCCAGGCACACCAATCACATTCAAACATTCATATTTCACTATATAATTCTGGGTGCACCCGTCACATCATAAAATTATCTTTAACATGCATGCCACATAAATCATATATCAATAATGAACATAACTAACCCATGGTAAGGAATGGGTTTCGTCTCATATGATTACATTCATAAGCTTTGGGTTCCCAAAAGAAAGTGGGAGCAACATAATTGATACAAGAACCGTCCACATTTAGTGAGAAGTAAAAGGGGTGTTCTTAAAAGAAGCGTTCTTTTGGAAAACACTTTGTTGGACATAAAAACTATTGAAAAACATTTATATCCCAGAAAATTGAAGAAAATGATGAAAAAATGATCTTTAAGGAGTAAACATATAAATAAGGGACTGAAAGAGGGAGAACCTGAAGGAAGAAAATTGGGTTTGAGATTTCTCCATTCCTTGTATCAGAATGATTCCTTCTCATTATTGTCCTGTATAGTGATATAATATTCATTAATTAGAAATTATTGATTCTTTAATACATTAATAGGGTTTATAATGGTTTCATTATGTCATTTTATGTTCCTTTGGTTGACCTATAGAATTTAAAATCATTGTTCAGGGATGTCCGTTTTTATGGTTTTTCTTGGGTGTTCACTTGTATTCATAAATTAATGTTCGGGTAGAACATGGGTAAACATCCAAAAATGATATCACATATCACTAATGATTTTAGAGGAGTTTGAATAATCTTATAATTAATTGTATTAGATCCATGTTGATGAATCATTAAATAATAATTAAATGGTGGTTATTTGGGTCAATTTGGGCTGTTTTTCGATCACAACGAACTTGTTTTAACTTATCACATATTAATATGGCCATAGATTATTTAAAGAACATTAAATAGGATATAATATGTATAAAACATTCTGGTTCAAACATAAAAATGGTTTTAGGACCAGATCTGAAGGTAGAAATGGAAGAAGAAATCATGTCGTTCTTGAAGGTGATAAATTAAAACTTCAGGAACAATGTTCTCTTTAATAAACAAAAGGAAGAGGTAAACGGGTTTGGATGATATAATATCCCATTATAATCATAAAACTAAATTATATGTATAATAATGGAGTTACAATACCATTTGGACGAATATAGGTGGGGAGAGATCAAGAAATGAACTTGAACTTGAAAGGAAATTAAAGGAGAAGAGGGAGATAAATTACCTCTTGAATCATTATCTTGAGAACCACCTTAATGGCCTAAGAATGGACTTTTGATGAGACCAGAAGCTGTTGGATGTGGGGATGGGGCTAGGTAAGGTTTTTGCGCATATTTTAGAGAAGTCTTGGAGCTTGAGTGGTGTGTGTAAATGAGGGTGTGAAGGGATGCTTTTATAGTGGAGGGGATAAGTGTTTCCTTAATATAAAATTCATTAGTTTATTAATTTCCCCTAATACAAGGAATAGTGAGTCATGAATGACCATGAATAGTGATTTTATCAAGTGATCTTGAACCAAGTGGGATTACATCAGTAGAGCATCATCGATGACTCAATTAATCTATTATTTAGCGTTTATTGTAAATTATCAGAATCTACTATTCATCAAAAATTCATGTATCTCAGAACAATTCCAAAAATTTAACCCAAACATTTTTCAACGTGTAGAATCCAAAAATGATGTTCATTTTTCAAATATAGTTTTCTATATATTATTAATTTAATATATAATTAAAATCATAATTAACTTCAAAAACATTTTTTAAGATTAAAACTGATTTATAGTGCTTTAAAAAATTATGTAGGGTCTTATAAAATAATCTAAAAACTATAGGACATTGATTCAATAATTTATGAATAAATTTTACGGAAATAAATTTTAATTTAAATTAATTAATTAATTATAATTATTTATTTATGATTTACAATATACCAAAACATTTACCAAGGTCATATAGTCACATTCTAAGATGTCTAAATTTTATTTAATTATTCATAGGTAATGTTACTCATATGATGGATGATATACTATTCAATAGGGTAATTATGCTTTTCATAAGGTTATGTTACTACTTTTAAGGGTAGGTCACTATTCACCAAATATTATTTTTGTTTCATTAGACTCCAAAATTTATCTTGAACACAACCATGTGTGTCAGATTTTTGAAATTCCAAACACGTAAGTGAAAAACTTATGTTTAAAGGTAACTTATCACTTATTAGTTCATTATGTTGTGTTTTCATGTTATTTGTTGACATAATTTTAAGAAGGTAATTTTCATTGAAAAACTTCTGATCAATACAGGGAAGGTTGTGACTGTGAGGCTTGTGGAAGAGTGTGGCATCATGAGGACATTTTCCATTAGGTATTATATGTTAACCAGTGTGAAGTCATGTATGGTACAAAAACATTGATGTGATTATTATTTTTCTAGACATGACGAGGGTTATTTGGTGATGATTCCTTAGTGAGGTTGTGTCGATAATATTATTGGTTAGGTGCTTTTGGGTTAATGTATTTTTTCACATAGGTGAATTAGTATGGTCCCCCCACATGTACATGAGTGCCTGTAATTTTCCTTCATAGTATACTAGTATGCTCAACCTATTTATATAAAACAAAATTCAGGTTTACAAGGATATTATAGAATCTGTGATGGACTTTACTAGCTTGGACCTTTGGGATAGTCACTATGTCACTGCATAGTTTTATTTTTGTAATTATTTTTTATTTTCATTGTATTTTGGGTAGTTCTCTGTTAAAAAAGAATTTTGGATGGATTTTTTATTCTTTTATGTATATGACTATGTGTTTTATGGAGATGAATAATTCTTATCTCTTTATCGTGGATAATATAAAAAGGGTAATTTTTTCCATGTTTTTGAGATGATGTACCCTTGGTGTTGTTCACCTCCTCAGGGCCTATTGGAGGTGGGAACTGGGTAGTAATTATCCACCCTTCATTTTGAGGAAGAAAGGTCGTGGCACTTTTCTATCCATCACATCATTTTTATTATGGAGTGTTGCGACAATTTTAATTTTATAACATCCATGGTTATGTTTTATTATGGTATTATTTACTCATTATTCATTCATGACATGTTATTTTCATGTTTATTTTTTAAGGAAAGGTTTTTTTTAATAATGCCTAATTTCAGTGATTATAATTATTTTTGTTGTATTAAAAACCTTACTATGAATATTATCTCATTAATTTGTTATGTTTAATTTTTATGAAGCTTACGAAGATATATATTCTAAATGAATTTTAGGGATAATATATGAGTTATGGATGTTTCTAATTTAATATCTCAATTGTGATTCCTTTATAATATATAATTTATGACATAAATTTTTCAAATAGATTATAAAAAACTACTAAAATATTTGTTCCATTAGGATATGAAATCCCTATAATCATAATAATCTAATTCTTTAAGCCACTAGAAATAGCTACTAGGGTCCAGGAATTTACATTATATTTATATTTCGTTTTCATATGACATTTTATGGGATTAATCAAGAAAAGTTTCATCTTTTGGGATTAGTAATCAAATTTGGAGTATAATGATAATTATTTAATGATGAATCATTTTAAAGGCTTTTAAAAAATTCAATAACCTAATGGGTTTACCTTCAATATATTTACCTTACAATTATTTAAATTAAAATCCCTTGTTTTCTATATATTTATTAATGTTATGGAGGATTATTAATAGTAATAATGTAAAATATCTTGTCATGAATATTTTTATTAAATGATTAATTAAATTATTTTCACTATTATGAAACACCGTCTATGTAATTTCTGTATAATGATACAAAAAAGTTATTTTTAATGTCTATATTTTTTATTTTATATGATTAGAAAGAATACAACCAAAAAGAAATAACGTATATATCATTATTTTATAATTTTTAATAAATTAATACTGTTGATAACATATAAATAAGCTATAATATTTATAAAATATAAATGTCAATGTTTTTATGTTAATGTAATTTAATAAAAATAAAATGATAAAAAATTGTTGTTTCAGACATTAATAGTAATTCTTCATTTATTTCCTTATGATTTTACTTAAGTTATTCAATACCAGAATGTGAAATTAAAAATATAATTACATATTATTGATTAGATATGTTCAAAATATCTATATCTGATGTAGCTAGTAGGGACGCTTGAATTGAAAAGTTCACCACAATAATTACTAAATGAATTTTTCATTTGTTAAATTCAACCACATTGATGTGATAATATTTTATTTAACATGAATATAATACTAAATAATGTTTTATAATAGTTATAGTGTAGTCAATAAATATATTTTTTAAAATATTAATCCTTTTAATCATTTTTATAACTAAAATTTTTAGCTATTTGGATCATAATAAATTTCAATAAATTTCATTTTTAATATATCATCAGTTGATCATAATTTAAGAAGGTATTTCAATAATTTAATTTCATATAATTTATTTCCCTTATTAGTTTATGGTTATTCCATTTCGATTAATTAATGTAACTATTCATTTTATGAATATAAATAATAATGTTCTTATTTGATATATTAAAATATTTGTGGTCCTACATACTGATGACATTTAGGACGATTCGAAAATATTTTTGTATCATTAGATAACTATGATGTCTATTCTTCAAACCATAAGTGAAAATAATTTATATAGGATGTCTAGAAAATGTATATTCTTTTTTACATTCATAATAATTATTAAAATAGGAAAACCACATTTTTGGTATTAATTTTTTCCCATTAAATTTAAATTAAATTTTTTTTGAAAATAAATCATACCCATACACAAGGTACATGGGATTTGTAATGGTAATTCCATCATTTCAGGGGTTTTTTTAGAATCAAAGGGATTTTATCTTAGTTTCATAGTGGTAAATCACATTGAATATTCCGTTGAATGTATACTAGAGATATTGTGTTTGTGTAAATGCATTTTTTTGGTAGATATGTAAGGATAAATCCATGATTATAGTAACTACATATGGGTTCTTCTGTGCTATGTAATACTAATCCAGGACATTGTATATCAGAACCATCTTCCATAACTAACTCTCGTAAGAGTATCAGATCACGTATGGGACATATTTAAGGGTAAAACCTAGTATTAGTATCTTTTGTATGGGTTAATTTTTATTAAAATGATTATTTATTAGTTACATGTATGAGAATAAGTTTATGTAACTGTACAACAAAAAAATGATCGTTTTTCCTATGGATGTGTAATGGTTGTCGGGAGTTGGTTAATGGAACATTTGGGTTTCCTATGGAAGCATCATGGTAAAAATAGTGTGATTTAAATGTATTTTGGATTTAAGATAATATCTATGGTTATAATCCTTACACATTCATGGCACATATGGTTTATGTAAGGGTAAACCACATTTCCCATAAGTAGTTATCTTTTTTGAATAATATATAAATAAAATATGATATTAGATTCTACTTTATCCATCAAGTCCTAAATTAAATTCATTATGGTTTTGAATTTAGGAATTATGTAAATTGATTATTAACCCATATTAGTGTTTGTATCTTAAATTTTAAATTTGTTAAATAAAATTTAATTTAATATTACCATAAAATAGAAATGAACATTATTTTTTGATTATGGGGTTTTATGATTCAATGCATAGAATTTTCCCTCTATTAGATGAAAATTTACCACAAATATTTTTGTATTATGATTAAAATAATTTTATATATGTACAACTAATATGGGGATAATCCAATTCCATTGGTTCTAATAAATTTTCACATTATTTTTATCATCATATTGATGCAAATCCCCCCCCCCATATTTTTGAGTTTGTAGAATATCCATGTATTTATTTTCATGAATTTTCTTCATAATATAACTCATTGTTCATTATGAAATCAAAAATACTCATTTCATATTTTATAAAACTATTATATGTATTATTACCACAAAATTACAATCAATTGTATCATTTATCATATCACTTATGAACTGAATGAGGCATTAATAGAATTTTTTATGATTTGGTTTTTAATTTTTGTTACTATATTTCCTCTTAGTGTTAAAAAACTAATGAATTCCATTTTGTTTAATTATTTTATCAATGTGTGTTTTATGAATGTCTAAATTAAATAAAATTATTTTTACATATGTCAATTTACGACGTAAAATTCATTTATTTATATGAAATGGGTTTACTTAAGAATTTTTTTCTATAGGTGTTCAAATGTATTGATATATAAAATGACCATTTTAATTATTTGAATAATTATTATCATTATATTAAAAATATATTTCTCTTTTAAAATATTTAATAAAATATTTGTTCATGTTTATGAAGGTTTTTGACCCATGTCTAAAATTTTATCATAATTTTATATTTTGAAAACATAAATTGAATGAGAAATGCATAATTTTTAATGAAATTATTTTTTAGAGGATTGTTATGAATATTTATATTGAAATACAAAAGGGATTAGTTACAATTACTATATTGAATAATTACATTAAAATTTAGGATTCATTTGGAACATCTAAGTAACGATATATCGATTGGCACTTTGGGATTATTCTCTAATGTGATAAATTTTAATGTTATTTAATTTATTTTATTAATTCACATTTGGGTGTGTTCATAAAGGAATTATTTACCTTTATGGTGTTTTAGGGTCATGGTGAGATTTGAAATATGAATGATGTTGAATTTTGATGGAACATATTTTTAAAAATGAGCATCACCATTTTGATACATGGTACATGATTATCTATGTCACCTTCATGGACTACACATGTGATCCTAGATAAGATTGTGATATGATGCATATATAATATTTTCTTTGGGACTCCCAACACATCTAGAGAATACATGAAGAACGTCAAAATGATTGGGCTATAAATTTCATTCTAAAAATGGTGAGGCTCATAGACATTGATTTCATGATAACCAATGAGACGTGATATAATACTTACGAGAGACCATGAATTATTGAAAACAGTATATACGATTGAATTAGAAGTGTATTTATCTTATAAAAATTTCATAATTATACAAGATATATGATATAAGAAATTACTTACAATAACAAGAAGGTATTGGAGTTTCCTTTCTTTGGTAATTATCATCCTTGATTTATCTACATATTGTTATGCTTCTTGTAAAAGCTATTGTGTATATTCATTGAATACAGGTTAATATCTATGAAAATGTTTTACCTATTATTTATTTATCAAGATATATCATTTGAAATGTGCTTCAATAAAATTCTAAAAAGTTTTTTTATGCGGATATGGCTTGATTCATTCATTTTTCACAAATAATTCAAAAATATATCAATTTATAGTTACATTATTAGTTTATATACCCTGTTTATGATGGATTTATTTTTATTATTATAAAATGTATTGTTATGTACTATCTGTATTTTACACCAATATTATCATATTTTTATAACCTTCAAAAAACTACATAGATTCTATGCTGAAATCCTTATGGTCTATATATATAACACAATGATTAAACAATTTGTTATTTACACTGTTAATTATCATACATCATGTTATCATTTTTTTCTTCATCCATTGTAGGTTGGTAATTAGATATAAAATGTATGGTAAATATGTTAAAGGATGGTGGTTGGGGACCACTAGAACATGTGTGTTTTGTATTTTGATCTTCTATGTGTTTTACATCATATAATAGTACATTGATGTGTTTTTATTAATTTACATTTTTTATAATAACTTTTTTAATTTTCATTTAAAAAATTATCTTATATTTTTGGGAGTATCATTCACAAAAGATATTTTTATTTTCTCAATTTATTTTTGTAAACATGTGGGTAATAGAAAACACATCAAGTCTTTGGAGATTCATTTCAGATATCAGTTATGATTTACCATTTGGATATTCCCTAATAAATTAAATCAAAATATATATTTCAGTAGATGATTTTAATTTTCTTTGGAATATATTATATAATATTGGTGGAGTCATGGTAAAAATTTTATCAATAATGTTTCATAAATCAATAGGCATTCTAAGATAATTTTCATCATCATCATTTCATCATGATAAGACTTGAGTTATTTGGGAACGTGTTGTATTTATTAATCCAGATATTTATTTATTTTACGATGATAAGTGGGGTTTATTTTCCCAAGATTAAAATTTTTTATTTTCGGAATCATTTATGATATTTTGTTTACTATATGATGAAACCGAGTGATTAATGGTTCTATTATAATTCTTATATTTATGTCATATCCATTTATTTACACGTGACATAATTTTTGTGACTTTGGATTTGGATAGGTATGGGTATGGATTAATTCATGTTGTTGTTTTATCTTTAATTAATTTGATTATGATTTTATATATGATGAAAAAAATACATGTATTATATTATTTTTCTTAATGTAAATGTATAACCACATTTTAGAATATTTTTTAGAAATCCTGGTTCACAATATATTCATTAAAAAAACTTATGTGATATGATAAATGAATTACTTATAATTAATCAAGTGTTTTTAAGGAATACTAATTGAAATGGTTTTGTAATTAAGAATAGGGAATAATTATTGGAATCCATGGATGATTATACCTGGGATGGTAATTTATTATTATTATGTAAGGATTTGTATCATGATTTCAAATTTTATGGGAATGCGTTATTTTATAAATGTGTAAAATCATGTGTTCCTTGAAATAATTTTTTTTTAAAAAGATGTGTTTTTAAATATAATAATGAATGTTAAAAACTCATTTAATTTTTTTGTACTATTTTTATTTTGAATTTTTTTGAGATATTCATAAATTTATCCATAAAATGACATAAATAATGACAAAAAAGATTTCTCAGTTTAGTAATTTAGGAATCGATTTTTATATTTTTGAACTGGAATTCTTATTTGATGACTCATCCCTGAAAAAATATTTCATAGTGAATCCAATTAATATTAATATATGGAGCACATACATTTTTTATTAGATTTTCATCAACCTTATTATATAAGATTGTGGGGATCCAATTAAATAATGATGTGGATTGATGAAGTTGAGGAGTACATTGAAATTCTAAAGACTAAAAGTTCTTTTAAGGTAGATTATAACATATCCTAGTTTAAGGGAACATGATTATAGTTTATGCACTTAATTATTTCATCCTAATTGTATGACAAAATTTCATGGGAACACTACAAGTGAGTCTTTATTTAGTATAAGTTTCTTGATGAAGTGAATAAGGATTGGGTGTCATTATTATGGTTCAATCATTGTGATCCATCTATTATGGATTGTTCCATGAAATTCAGATTATTATCATATTTCTAACCTTATCATGTTTGTGATGACTTCCATAAAGAAATAATTTTTTTAAATTTCTTTCTCCCACACCACGGGACCACCATCATGGTAATTTTACCAACCATATATACATAAGTTATTTAATGTTCCTTTTCAGTTGATGAGTAAAAATAAAAAATAAAATAAGTTTTTATATCCTCTATTGATCAATTGTTCAGGGAATATGTCTCTTTTAATTGATTATAGAAATTATTTTGGAAGGAAATGTATTCATGGGGGAATAAGAAAAATATCATGTTTTTCTAGTGTGGAACACTTGTTCATGAAAATAATTATTTTTTTTAAATCTATGGGAAAATGTAACTGATTTGTCTATTTTGGTCCCCTTAAGAGTTTATATATGTTGGGATATGGAATGGGTATGTTTTATTTTTGTATCACCTAATCCAGACAATGAGGTAGTATATGATTCAAGATAATAGTTTATAAAGAACTCGAATTTTTACTCATTAATGGATCCTTTAAATTTATGTCTAATTCATTATCATGGACCTTTTTTTGATTACTAATGTTTTAGAAAATATTTCATTTGTTTCCTAATAATTTTTTAATCCCGAGACCCATCTGTTTGTGAGAAGTGGCTGTGTCACATGGTTGGTGTATGGTTGGCACACAATTTTCCTTGCCATGTAGATGGTGTTTTCTCGGAAAATTCCACCTCATAGGTTGGGGAATGACCATTTGGACTAAAATTGAATGTACTTTTTTTTTTCAGGTAACCGTTCATTTTTTGCACATGGTTTTTAAAACGGTGCACATGCCATTTTTTCAGGAATAATTTCGAATTTGACCGTAATGATCTTATTAATCCACCTCTTCTTCAATAATCCACAATAAAAATGATATTATAATAAATTTCTATCATTTTGGATCATTTTAAAGTCCCTCAGTAGGGATTCAAATATATCATTTTATAGAGATCTATTTTTTCTTCCATTTTTCATGTTGGATGGGTAACGATAATTACTCATGTCTGTTTCAGCCTTTACTCTTCTCCTTTGCTCTAGAACTTTTTATCTGTGTATGAGAATTGTTTCTCTTTTCCTTATATCTACTCTGATACAAGAAAAATCCATGGCAAATAATGTAGGGGAATAATCATAGAAACCATTGGTGGGTAGTCAAAAACTCATGCCACATGTTTGTTTATTTAGTAAATGTCGTGTGGGGCTAACTGATTTCATTGGGTTTCATTAATATAATTTATCATCCATGATTTTAATTTTTAGAACCATATGAATATGTACTTTCAACATAAGTGATTAATTATTACTGGTTACTACCACAGAAAACTTCATCAAATGTAGGATGTTATTCCAAAATTGGGTATTTAGTATTTGACATGTTTGATCAACCAATCGGGTGTGACATTTCTTCAACGTTCAAATGGTAAATTTTATTATATTAAATGGCTTGATTGATTTTGGGGAATTCATAGTATAATATAAGATCTGTTACCATTATTTTTTTAATAAATATTAATTATAAAAACATTGACATAATAAAACTGATAATCTAGAGGGGTCTATTTACATTGGGGATTAGGATCATTACATAACAAAATAAAACATGAAATGAACAACATGACTGAAAAAATATTTTTTATTACCCCAACATTTTATAGTTCTTAGAATTTTATGGGTTAACCTAAGGAAATAGATAAGAAAATGGTGAGTTGTAAATCCCAATAAAAGTTTAAATAATTCATAACATGATGAATAAAATACATGTTATGAAATAGGCATAAAAATGGATCATAAGAGAAATATGAACAAAAAAATTGATATAGAATAATATTATTCACATGGAAATGTGGATACAACAGTCAACATGATATTATATTATACCATGGATCATTGAACCTAGATTAGCATGAGTAAACCCTCCTTGAACATGAATTTACATGATCATATAATCATTGAACATTAATTGGAATGATAAAACTATCATTCCACATGATATATCCGAAAACAAAACATTACCCAATTCATTAAAGTGCCATCATGTAAGACCCTTCATAGTCTTCTTATTTTCATGTATATGTGTGACACATATATCATACAACATGTATTCATTAAAAATAATAATTTAATACATGAGAAAATAATGTGGAATACATACATGTAATTACCCAAGCAATACGTACATAATTATAAATGTGAATACCCAGTATAGATAAATGGGAATGGAATTCAATAATGATGATTTTGGCATGGAAGATCAAGGTGAAATTTCTAAAGCATAATAAAGTCACATTGAAAGTAATAAATTGGGTTAATCGGATTGAAATGGGTCTATCATAATTTACACATGAAATGGAAAGTATTGGTATCATGGAACATAATATCCAAACATATGATGTTGAATTTAGATGCATAATATAAAACAAATCTTTAATTGATATGAAAAGAGGGAAATCTGTTATAGAATTTTGGAATGGTAACAAGTGTAAACATGATGGATTAATGAGAGAAAATGGGGTATATCTTCATTAAAACATAATAAGGGAATTATGGGGAAATTGAAAAAACAAAAACCTTCATTTTTAACTGAAAATATATGTATGAAAAAATAAAGGAATGTTGGAAAATTTGAGAATGGATGGAACACTTATGGAATTTCAGAAATGTAATGGCTTAGGTAAGGGTCCATATGGGGCAGGATAAATGATACCTCATAAAAATAACATCAACTGGAATGTGGGGACACAATTATATTAGAATGTAAAAATATTAAATTGAAATTACAATGTGTAATTTCAAACAAGGTTGTTGAACTGAAAGAAATGGAGAAAAGTAAGGATCCTTTACCTGGGTGTGAAAAACCAAAGGATTGTGGGTGGCTTCATGGAAGTTTTGGGGAAACTTGGATGACTATAGGGAATAAGGGGTGGATGATAGTTGATCGTAAATGATATAGAGTGATGAAAAATGGGTTCCTATTTATGTTTATATATGAAAGGTGGGGAAATTCATTATTTTTTTTGTGGAACTCTACAAATTAAAATTTTCAAAACCAGAAACCGTCTCATGGTTTGTGAAAATGGTTTCATGAAAAGTGTTTTGGAATACATGATTTTATAAGGATAAGGGACTAAGATATAAAAATATTTTATTGGCATATGATGTGGTTTGTTACACATTCGAGGAAATGATTTTAAAATCCTAAATTTTTTTATATGTCATTGAGGATTAACAATGAATTTATAAAATAAATAAATTAAATAAAAAATTAAATCATTATAAATGAAAATCATATATTTTTGGAGAAGATAAATTTTATAGTAAATTATTACATCACTATTTTTTCATAATTAAGTCATAAAACACAATTTTTATTTCAAAGTTATTTATGTTTTAACCAAAAATTGGACCATCTAAGAAAATTATGAAAAATTCACTATTAGATAATTTTGACATCCTTAATCAAAAAATAATATTAATTTTATGTAAATTTTTTTCTCAATATAAAAATTTTTCCATTTCAAATAAAATGGGACATTAATTGGAAAAATTATAGGTTTTAAAAACCCAATTTTCATAACATAATAAAAATTACACATGATTTCATATAAATTATATGATCATTTAAATTTCATAAAATTAGTTTAATAATAAATTTTTATTAAAATAATATATAATTCAAAAATCCCTTAATTGATCAAATTAATTTTTTTACTTTATTTTCAATATAAAAAAAATAATATATTTTTTTTAAAAAAAAACAAACAAACAATAATAAAATGAAACATTACTCATTATTATACACAAAATAATGAAAATAATAAATATGATATAGTCTTTTAACATATCCTTTTATTCCACCCTCATACACCCAGATAGTATGATATGGGATGGTCAGACTTTTTTGGGGTTGTTCAGTGAACATGGTTTGGGTTGTGATCTCCATGAGCCTGAAATAAACCCGTAAATCAGTTTTCAAAATCATATGTATTTGGATCATGACTTGGGAATGGTCTATGACAAACCATGAAAATTTTACCTCCTACGGAACGCTTATAAATGGGCTTTATAGGTTAGGATCCTACTACTTGAGGCTGTCACATCCTTTGTTTGTGCCAAAAGGATTTGTTAAATCCCTATATTTAAACTAGTCATGTGATCATTTTTCAATGGATAAACTATAAATGGTAATGATACATAATGATAATTTTAATATAAGTGGTTATAAGCCACCAAAATGAATTCATGTGTTTTCAATATCAGCAATACACTTAAAAGAATAGGAATTTTATTCCAAAACCTTTGGTTCGTTATAACCTTCCACCTTAATAAATTTAGCCCTCTAAATTTCCAATTCTCGAAACTAAAACATATGAGAGAATCTCTAAATATTCACTTCATACGGTTCACACATTGCATTGTCAATCTTTTGGATTGTCCACAACACTTGGACTAGGGGAATTGTCTTATTTCATATAACTTCTTCTCAACGATCTAAGATCATCATCAGATTATCATCGAATGAGGGGTCATTGACCAATGGTACCACATCTGGATTGGGTACATGATATTGGTATGGTATGTAATTCATTAAGAGTGATACATAAAATACATCATGGACTTGAGAAATGTAATGTGGGTGTGTTATTAGGTAGACCACTTCTCAGATGTGATCATGGATCTCAAATGTGTCAATGTACAGTGGACTAAGATTTCCATTACCCACAAATCTCATAAATCTATTCCACGGAGATATTACGAGGAATACCATTTATCCAACATCAAACTTTAGGTCTTATTGAAAATTGTCAGCATAGAACTTTTAATAACTCTGGGCAGCTGTGATGTGATGTTGGAAGTTCTTAACATTCTCCACCCATTCA
Source organism: Viscum album (assembly GCA_963277665.1). Classification (NCBI taxonomy): domain Eukaryota; kingdom Viridiplantae; phylum Streptophyta; class Magnoliopsida; order Santalales; family Viscaceae; genus Viscum; species Viscum album. The sequence goes on along the minus strand of OY728121.1, from coordinate 1,569,911,239 downwards.
TCAACCTATTATAGACCTATAAGTTTTCATTCCACAACATTATCCCGAAATATTTGTGTTCATTACCACTACATATAAAGGGAATCACACAGATCCATTTGGATGCATGACTGGAAATAATATTTGTAAGATAACTCTACCAAAAAACGATGTTGATAACATCTTCCTTTGAAGTCCATTTTTCATGCTCTCATCATGCCCTAAAATTTCTAGATAGTGTACTCATATTGGAATTCAATTTGAGGATGATAGGAAAATATGAAGTTCAACCTAGATATCTTATAATGTTGCAGACTCTTCCAGAACCTAGAGATGAATATTGGATCTTGATCCAAAATAATTGATAGTGGTACATAATGTAGCCTTACCACTTCAATGAAGTATATCCATTCCTGTTTATCCAAAGAGAAATCCTCTGATAATGTAATGTTTTCTGGAAACATTGTAGGATGATCTAGAAAAACCAAGATTGTATTGTTTCCTATAGATTCCTTCAGATGACTGGTGAAAAATAACTTGGTGATGTTATTTAATTTCCATGTTGTTATGGGAAATTGTTGTATCATCCACTTATACTTCTATCCTTCATCCTTCTCTTGCTGACATACCAGGAAAATTCATGTATATTTGTTGATCACATTCTTCATGTTATCCCACCAATAGTGCTACTAAATATCTTGATCCATATTCAAGTTTCTTAGGTTAATGGAGAAATTCAAACTATGTGCATCAACCAATTTTTATATATTTAAATATATATTTGATAGAGCACATTTTCCTGACACAAATCTCAAAATTATATTTTCATTAACAATAAAATTTTAGGATTTCAATTTTATGGTAGTTTCCACATTCTCTAGAATTCTCACATCAATTTTTTTTGCATCCCTTAACCTTTAAAAAATTGATGGTTAGGAAATTATTTGTGAAATTATTGTTGATGTACCAATATTTATGATTATTATATCTATCTTCATAAAATATATGAATAAGTAATTATTTTCAATTTTCATAAAAGGTAGGATTTTGGGATCCTTTCATAATAGAGTATCCACCACCTTGTCTGTTTTCCCCGGGGGTAATTGATTGAGTAGTCATAATCCTTGAATAGCTCTACCCATCATCCATGGCACTTAACTCTTTCTGTGTGAATTTATATTTAAAACATTTGTGATCTGTATATATGTCACATTTCTCCTACAATAGCTAATGCTAACATAATTTCAACACAATTATCATAGCTTCCAACCCCAGATCATCCATGAAATTGTTTTCTCATGAATTATCAACTACCTTGCGTTATAGGCAATGAATTTTCCATTCTGCATCGCCACACAACCCAATCCCTTCTTTAATACATCTGTAATGATTATGAAGACCTCCCCACATGTGGGTAGTGTATGGATACATGTATTTACAAGACACTTATTCATCTCAATGAAGCATTCATCACATTCATAATTCCATGAAAATGTGACTCCCATGTGGGTTAGCATTGTAAGAGGGTTTCATAACCATGATAAATTTCTCACAAATCATCAATAATATCAAGCTAACCCTAAGAATCTATGGATAACTACACCACATGATATCCTTGGCCATCCATAAATATCCTTTTTTGATGGATCTAGAACTATCCCATTTCATGTGTTGATAGACCCCAATAATGATACTTCCTTCATCTAGAACACACACTTTCTGTACTTTTAATAGAGCTAATCCTTTTGCAACGTCTCTAGTACATTCAATAGATTCTCCCAAAGATCCATAGAGGTTTTGGAGTATATTATAATATCATATAAAATGACTTCCACAAATTTTTCAATGTAATATATAAAGAAATATTTCATCTTGTCCTACATGATTGTTGGGGAATTAGTGAGTCTGCAAGGAATTATTATGAATTCATAGTGGATGTACCTTTTATGGAAATAAACCTTGGGGATATCATTTTTTTTACCATAACATGGTAATATATCATCCTAAGATCCACCTTTGAGAAGTATTGTTCTACACATATCCAATCAAACAAGTAATCAATTAATGCAAAATGACACTCGTTCATTATCATGTTTTTTAGATCATGATAATAAATGAAAAGGTGCATTTTCATAGCCATCTTCATGGAGAAGGGGACTAGTTAACCCCATTATGAAGCACATTTTTGTATAAACCCATTATACAGATTCTTCTATAGTTATTTTTTTAGATCCTCTAGCTCCACAATACACATTCTATAGGTATTTTTGGATATTTTCAATGCCTTGGGTATAAAATAAAATTAAAATTCATCATCTCTACTATGATTAATTCTATAAAATTACTCAAGAAACACATAAGGGAATTACTTCAAAGAAGACATGTCTTCGAGGATTTTTCATTACATAGACTCATTCATCTTAGAAAGATACACTTTCTCATAGGGTAGTAATATCCATGCTTGAGATGATGGCCCCAATGAAGATTCATCATCCTCTTGGAACACATATATAATCGGGGGTCAAATCACCAAATAGAGTGTGGTTTCCCTCTCGTGGAAATTTATAGTTGATCTATATAGGTAAATCCAATCCATGACATGAATTACATAAAATTATAATTGAGTGAGTGTTATTAGGTTCATCATGATGTCTAATCCGGGAATTTTACTAGGTGACGTGTTCTATACAGGAGATAAAACAATATCCCCATTTTCCATTTTCACCAATATATCTACATAAATTCATTGTGGTGGTGTTTATATTGTTGAAATAAACTTTAGAGATGTAAAAATTCTTGTAGAAGAAGAATAAGAAATTATTTTCTCATTTCATGATTGTATAACTATTATACCTATCATCTCTTCCTCATCCAGATTCACATTGGCGGTAGTGATTGTAGAAAAACTCCTTTCTATCCTTATAGGATGTTGGTTACCTCCAATTACCCTTGCCTTAGGGTACTGGTTTTCAATGTAAATGGGTTTCTTGTAGTTGTATTAATCATAAACACAACGATGGTTGACCGAATAATTCATTTCGTTTTTTCACATTGATGGGGTTCTCTTGATGGAAATTATTGTCCATGTGCCCTTCTATTTCACTCTTATAGAATTCAATTGATCCCATTATGCAATTTTTGGAGTTCTTCTTTGCTCACATTTTACTAGAGAGGTGATGAAATTTATTATCATCGTTGGATTTATCCATCTATACACCATAACTAATATCCATTTTTCTCTTCTAAACCACAAGACACCCATGATAATCACTTATATCCATCTAGACATTATGTTTACATCCAGTAATTTACTCACAGCAATAAATTTCATAGATTTCCATGGATTTTTGTAGAGTAGTCATAATCTCACAAATGAATAAGTTAACTTTTCATTCAGGGGTGTTGAAAAAACTGAAGGTGTACCAAGATTTTATTGTGAAATTTTCCTCATATGCTTTGATGGATTCATCAACTTTGGCTTGAGGTAAAAGAATTCACCTTCCTTCAGATTTCATAGGGTTCAAGGTAAATATTTATCAAAAAACATTATCCATAAATCAATCTATTCGATCGCCTCAATATTGTACTTAGGATTCATTTTTTATCAATTTTTACCATTGAACAACATTTCCCTCCTTACGATAAGGATCTTGGAGAACCCTCTCTTGTTTAGAGAATTAAATGATGGAGAATATCTTCTTAATTGAGTTGATCCATTGATCAGGGATTGAGGGATATGATGTTCCATTTTATATAGGATGACTTTGTGTCATGAATCTCTCGATTGCAACATGGGGGTGGGTGGTTAGAAGTTTCTCAGGTCCAACCTTTTTTTAAAAAAACATAAGATAACTTAGATGGAATCATTATAACAATTATTATTCTCTCTACCATCATATTGGTTATCTCGTTAGGGAAGTATTCATATTTATCTTTTCATCGGTTGTTAGTTTGATTTCTCGTATTACAAACCATTTGGTAGAATAAAAAGAAAACCAGTGATGTGTATCTTAGATAGTGAATAACATAAATTGGAATCTAATTTCATTAAATTGAGAACATATAAATTACATTTATCTCCTTATATTTTGAATTACCAGGATTATATTTATTTTATACATGATCTATCTCCTAATGTATATTGTTATGTGAATTTTTTGATCAATTAATAATGGTTTATACTACGAATATGAATTTACTAATGTATATCGCATGATAATATTTAACCAAAAGTGCATCAAGGACATTTTTAGTGCACTAATACCTGTTTGAGTTTAGCTAAATGTGGTTTTTTTGGTTTTTACCCCTTCATACGTTAGTGTCTTAGACACCACTACATGTTTGTATCAAGACATTGATTTTTTCCCTAATAAACCACTTACTCTATTCTCAGAAAAATGATTGTATTATTTTATTGTAATTCATCTTATCCCTATGCTTTTTAATATATTTCTATAATCTTAATCACAAAAATAACTAAACAAATCATCTAAAACAAACTATAACAACCCTTCTCCTTATATCATATTTGAACATGATTTATTACATAAACATGCACTTAATAAAACACAGAAGATATAGAGTTAAAATGTATTTTGGGATTTAGAACATTAAATTACAACATAAAATATGAAATACAAATCATTATTGAAAATTACTTTTAGATGTCCCCAATATTCCATAATACATTTCATTTCATGTGATAATCTAAGGACATACATAGGAAAAAGGTGAGTTATAAAAACTAGTAAAGGAGTAAACATGAAATAACCTGAATAATAAATAACATTTTAGGAAATAGAAATATCATTGGAGAATAAAAGAAACAGTAACATAAAGGAATCATAAAACAAGATATTAATAAAATAGAAATGTGGAAACAACATACATCATGATATAAGATTGAAGCTAGTCTCATTCAACATGGATTACCATGATTAAATCATAATTTTACATGAATTATCTTGATTAAAACTTCATTACACAAGAATTATCATGAGTAAACCGTCATTGCACATGGACTATCAAGATACTATACATTACCCTATACAATTGTGTGCTTTCAAGGTGCACCCTTCATAGTCATCTCCTTTTTATGTATAAGTATACCATATAGATCATACAATATGGATACATTAAACATCATAATTTATTACATGACCATGGAATGTGGAATACATAAATGTATTTCCTCAATAGATAAGTGCATTATCATAAAGGATAATACCCATGATAGAGAAATGGTTATGTTATTCACTACACAATGATTTTTCCATGGATAATCGTGGTGCCATTTCGTCAGTATAACGACGTCAAATAGATATTCATAAAATGGGTTGATGAGAGTGAAATGGGTCTATAATCATTTATATATGAAATGGATAGTAATTTTTATATGGAATATAATATCCCAATATATGAAAAAGAAATTAGATTCAAAATATAAAATAAATTTTCAAATGCAAATAAAAAGAGGGAAATCCTTTACGAAATTTTGACATGGTAACTTCTGTACATAGGAGGGATTAATTGGAGAGAAGAGGATCTCTAATAATTAGGAAATTCTTATAGAATTATGGGTTATTTGATAAAAATAACACATTATTTTTAATTGAATATATTATTATGTAACAAAACAATGAAACTTGGAAAAAAACTGAGGTAGGAGGGAACCCATATGAAATTTGGGCTTAGTAACCACATATGTAAGTGAGAAAATGGGGGAGAATAATTGATAACTAATTGAAATAAAATAAAATATAGAGTATGGAAAGTATTGTAAAATAATGAAAATATAACCAACTGAAATTAAAAAGACAAGTTTCAAAGAAGGTTCTTGAATTGAAACAAATAGAGGAAGGTGAGGATCCCTTAATTGGATGTGGGACCCCAAAGGATTGAGGGATTCTTGGGAAATTTGGGGCACCTAGGGAGGACTAAAGGTATTTGGGGATGATTTTTATTGTTCTATAAAGAGGGTTATGGATGTGAAATTGGTTTTTGTGTGGTTCTATAGAGGAAAGGTGTGATAGTTATTTATTATTATTGTTTGGGACAATACACTGTAAAATATTCAAACCCACAAAACATCCATTGGTTTTTTTCCCATGGTTTCTAGAAAATAATAGTGGTATACATAAATTATTCTGTCTTTGGGGAGAATAAATTAATATATTTTCCGTGATTATGTGAAGGTGAGATACACATTTAAGGAAATTATTTTAAAATCATTAAATATTTCATTTGTCTTGGAGGATTCACAAAGGATTTATAAAATCAATATAATAATCATAATATTAAATTATTTTAATGAAAAATATATATATAGCGGAAGATACAATTTATTGTATTTTATTACCTAATTATTGGGTCATTATGATGTAATAAAACACATTATATATTTATAGAGTATTTAATTTTTATCAAAAAAATTGACTGCCATAGAAAATTATGAAAACATAACTATTGGATAATGTATACATAGTTATTATAAAAATATATTCATTTTATCAGAATAACATTCTAAATATTTGTTTTTTCACTTTTAAAAAAATCAGACATTTATTGAAAATTTAATAGTTTTGATAAAACTAGTTTGAATCCTAAATATAAATTACATTTGAATTCAAAAAAACTATATATTCATTTATAATTAATCAATTTACATTAATAAAAATATTTAATTAAAATATTATATAATTTATAAATCCATTAATTTAGAAAAATATATATCTAAATTCAATTTGAATATTATCCAATAATATTATTTGTTCATTTAAAATCATTTCTAATGTGACACCAATATAATGAAAGTATCATGATTATTCAAAAAAAATGCACATAATCATAATGGAATTGTATTATTACATTTCCACTTATTACAAAAACATGCACCATAATTTTAAGATGTGTGATGGTGGGGCTTTCTTGGGTACTTTTAGTTGTCTTTAATTTTGACGTGTTCTTGATGAGCTTGAACTTCTCTAGAAAATGGTTTCTATCATTCTAATTTTATGGGATCTCGGCATGGGTTTCATCATGGGAAAATCACAAAAATTCCATTTATCTAAGAATGTCCATTAAATTAGCTTTATAGGGTATGATCCTACTAGTTCAGTCCATCACATCATTTTTCTTTGCCAATAGGATTTGTGAAAACATTATATTTTTACATGTCATGAGATCATTTATCAACAACTACATTATCAATGGTAATGATATTTAAAATTCATTTAATTCCAATTGGAAATAACAAAAAAAAATTAATGTATGTGTTTTCAATATCCATAAGATATTGAAATGATAGGGAATTTTATTCATGATTTTTTGGGTCGTTAAATGGAATGAAACGTGTATACTCACAACTTATCTCGTCTAATGTAAGTTTTTCAATATGTTACTAAAATGTGAAATATAAAATTTTCTACTATACTATGTATATGAATTTACTATATTAAATTTAAATGATTAATGGGATTCATATATTTATCACCCCTTACCACATTAACAAATGATAGTGGAATGAACCGGGAAAATTAAATTTTACTCAAATGGATTAAATTAATGGTTCCTTACTATATTGCCTTGAAACACTAGCGAAAGGTAAGGAATGAACCAAAATAATTTAATAAAATGATTTATGATACATGAAATTATCACAATAATGAGTGTAATGTCTTGAACCAAATGAAAAATTTCATTACTTCTTACATAAATAAGAATTTCATTTCTCGATCCAAACAAGGATTTTTATGAGAGGATGCCATGAGCACTTGGGAACACCATTCTGATTCAAGGATAATGATTTCATTTGATGATACCCACATATATCTTTGTCCTTTTCTATTATTTTGATTCCTAATTTGAAACCATTGGATACCTTCAATATCATTATAAGATGACATGGATACACTTCTTTGATCCAACATTGACAAGTAGGTTCCTTGGTTACAACCCATAGGGACCCATCTATAATTTTCCCCATTATAACTTGAATGGATACCTTGGATTCATTAGGAATCATATTTTTGAATGCCATGGACTATGATCCTTGGATCACACTACTATCTGTAGTCATGAAACTATAAGTAATATGTTGTCAACCCTTGAGGTATTTGTTTCCTTGGTTGTTACCTTGGAACATAATTATTAATTCCCATTACAAGCATCCAATTCACAAAATGGATCCTTTACTAATTTTATCATGTGACTTAATTATAAAATTGTAACAATAAATTAAAAGTATATTTATGTTAAAACACCAGTTGAGGGTGGAAGTATGTACTTTGGTATATAGTTACATTGTACTTCTTTACTATATATTTATATATACATGCTTGCACAATGTTAAATTTAAATTACATGGGATGGTTATTATAAACAATATTTGGGGAATCCCATTGAGATGTATCTCACACCCTCTCCATATTGCCGTTTGGTTCCCAGAGTAGAGTAAATTATTGCAGGTGTTGAAAAGGGGAAGCATACGGCTCTGAACCCATGTTTTCTTATGGGTTATTATGGAATTTGATAGCACAGGTCAGAGTTGGAAATAATGTTTCTTTTGATAGTCTATTTATTTCCAATATCATTTTTCAACAGAAGTCATATATTCGGTATTATATCCATTTTATCTAGTGTTTTAGTGACACTACATATCATCATCAGTTGTAGTATGCTTGGATGTTATTCCATCTATTTCAGTTATTGATATTGTTGTCTATATTTTCATTTGTTCCTTCTATTAACATATATTTATTATACTATTTACCCTTATATACATTCAATCGTCGTTCTCAAATATGGTAAGGGTGTAATTATCACCCCATTGACACACCATAGTCCCACACTCATAGTCAGAATCCTATGGCATTCAATAATATGTTATTGAGGTCATGTGGCCCATGGGGCTCGAGGCACACATTAAGTGGGATCTAGGTCTCAGGTGTCACAAAGTGGAATCAGAGAATGGTTTATTTCAGAACTACTATTTAGTGAAAACATATTGGAGAGTGAGAACACTTGGTACTTGTTCAGAAGTTGTGCTTTAATGTTTTGAAAAAGAATTTAGTGTAAATACCATGTTGCCTAAATTATAATTTTTTTATAGTATTTCCTATTTCAGTTAATATTATATCAATGTTTGGTGATGTACATTCTATGTAGTGTTAATTATTAAAAATGTTTTTGATTATTTACATTAATCCATGTCAAGTCGATATGAGGGAAGAAGAATTATTAAATTCATCTTTATAGGAATATATAATTTTCATGCCATGTAAATTTCCATACCATATAAGGGAATTTCACATTACTTCACTACTCAATATGGCTATGACTGTTGAGTGATTTTGTGATATTTAACTTATACTAGTATTACTCTTGGTTTTGATTGAGTGATTTCTTGTCTCAATTTGTGAGTCATGTGGGTGATCATAGGTTGGGATGAGTAAATTACCGAGTTGAGCTATTATGATATAAATAAATTGTTGTCATATTTAGTGATAAGTGTATGGGATGTGATCCTTCAAAAAGGATATCAATTAACAAGTGATGCATGGCATTTAAAATAAAATTCTTTCACATTATTATCCTGCCATATCATGATTATGAATGTTAATGGATTGAACATTATAATTAAATAAATAAAGAAATGAATCTTATACGTGAGACCATACATATACTAGGTCATCTATGTCAGTTGTTTTGGTAGTATGCCATTGATTGTGAGATTTCTTAAGTTCATATTCCCCAAGTGATACTATCGTTTTGATTAATCTTGTTTTAAGGTGTGTTTTTAGAAATTGTAGTGAAATGACTCCATGAATTCCTCATATCATACCCCTTTAGGGTGGTAATGACAATGCTTTAGGTGTGGTGGGCACTAATATCACACTATTACCACCAATATTTCCACTGGAGGAACTACATGTTGTTCATAAAATGGAAACAGATTCCCATGTTCATGAATTGATTTTACATATGATGTTTTCCATGAATGGTGCTCCATGTCATGCACCTATGATGGTTGATCTAACTCACCTGATTTAGTCTCTAATTAATGAGCATAAACTAGGCGATGATAATTATACTAGGAATAGAGGAAGAGTGCAACATCGGTTTAATAGTTCTACTAATGTATGGAAAAGATCCCTATAGGTTTCTCTTTATGGTAATGACAACCATAGATCCTTTTTATATAGCATTAATATGTGTCATCAGTGTAGAAGACGAGGGAATTCTAATCCTCCATGAGATAGAGACCCACTGGAGACTTGGTCTTGCAGCTATATGTGGAATATTCATAGTTTCTGCATGACCTTTTCACTAGATTCATGTGTAAAACGATCTACACAAGCTCCACCTTTAGGAGTGGGTTACTGTATTTCTTGTTAGGAAGAGAGTTTGAATAACAATAGAAGGTCTAGCCGAGGGGGATGTCATGGTTGTGGAAACAAGGCCTCAAATCCCCAATAGTTCCATCCATGCAGTTGTGATCATGGTATTCCATATGTTGAATATAGCCACAGATCAGGCTAGATGCATGCACTACAACCAATACTCATGGATCAGGCTTTGAGACCATCTATTGTATGATTTAGTGTTCTAGTGGAATCTACCATTGTATCTTAATTAATTGATATATGGGATTCAAATTATTTAATATCTGTATCAACCAAGGAATCTCTACAAGTGGATATATTGTATTAAAATGATGTAATGACCCTGTATATTCTATAAGCGGTATGAATACAGGGTATACTCTATTTTAGGGACTATCCCCTTGTGTTAGGAATTAACCCTTTCACATGGAACATCTTCATTCTCGAGATGACAGGCTATAGTGACTTGATTGTGATGGATTGGTTGGATGACAATAATGATTTTGTAGACTTATATCAACATATGTTATCATTTACTTCACTATATGGAAGAAATTATCTACATAAGGATGAGTGGAATATTTATGATTGTAAATCGAGGACAGAACATCATATGCTAGGTGGATAGACTGTCGATATTACAAATTTCATCATGGGGGATTTGGTTTGAAGAAAAGTTGATTTCCATCCAGTAGTCAATCATTTAAGTGATGTATTTCTTGAAAATTTGCCATTACTGCCTCTAGATAGAAATGATAATGGAAATGTTTACAATTGAGTTTCTTCCAGGAGCATCCATACTGTTCATTACTCAATAAATTATGGAACCTATATAAATTCAAGTGCTCATGCAGCAATTAGATGATTTAGAAGAAAAATCTATATATGGCCCAGTACTTCATCATGGGGTTCGACTGTGCTTTTTTCCATGATGATGGATGGACCCCTACATCAATGTATGTATTACTGATGATTGCACCAGATTTAATTCATGAAATGATATCCTCTTCCTTGAATATATGATCTCACTGACCATATATGAGGATAAAAGGTCTTCTCTATGATCAACATAAGATCAGGTTGTCATATAGTATGTGTTAGACCATCAGCCATACCTCACATAGCCATCTATAGCAGTTATGGTCAATATTAATTTCTTTTTATGTCATTCGGTCTTACAAACGCACTTACCATTTTCATGGATCTAATAAATAGACTGTTCCACCCCTATTTGGATTTTTCTATCATAGACTTTGCAGATGGAACATTGAGTATTCTCACACATATATTGACAATTCCAAACATCTTTTGAACAATCTGAGTACAATATGGTAGCATCATCGTTATTCTATGATTTCTATCTACCACTTCCAGTTTGACACAATCAACTTCATGGGACATATTATCTCAGAATCAGGTGAATCTATTGACCCATAAATTGTTACTAATGTAGTTTGAGGGGAAAATCCCAGGAACATGTTTGAAATAAAAATTTACTTGGGGATGGATGGATATTACGGAACATTAATACAAGACTTCTAAAATTTTAATTAACATATTACTGGTCTTACAAATTAGGGTGTCATGTTATTTTTGTGAAAAGTATGTGAGAAAAAAATTCTAGATCTGAAAGTGAGACTTGTATCATTACATATTCTGACTCTTCAAGAGCCATATCTAGGTTATACCATCATACGTGATGAGTCAAGAATTTTCAAAGGAGTAATTTAGATGCATTAAGAAATTTTTTTTGCATATGGATCTCATTAGTTGAGGCTTCATGATTGAATTACAGGACTCCTGAACTAAAACTAGTAGTTGGTGTCCTGACTAACATTGCAGGAGTCACTATATTTTTTGTGAGCACTTTGCGATGGACACATAGCACAAGAGCATCAAATATAAAATTTCTCAACATGAAATGAACCTCAAACTATGACTACATGTTGAATATCTACAATTCATGGATTTTAAAATTACCAATTATCTATGAATGAGAAATGTGGTTGTAGATGCACTGAGTTTGAAAACTCAAACACATTATGTATGAGAATCCAATGATGAATGGATGTTAATGTACCACTTTTCTATGCTCAATGTGGAGTTTCATGACAGTCATGATTAGTCATACCTCTCATCCATGACAGTTACATTTTCACCCCATGATATAGTGAAGGGTAGAAATTTTTCAAATCCTAAAGGTATGGTTCTCCATGATTTTTTATTAAGAGATAACCTACCTCAAAATTTTTTAGTGGATTGGGACAACATCCTTAGACTATGCGGACATATATAGGTTCTGATTGATATGAAGGAGAATTTGATTCTGGATTACCATGTATCTCAACAGGCTGTTCAACCTGGAATCTCAATGATTTCTCGACACATGTGATGCTTGTATAGGTTATCGGGGATGAATCATGATATAGAATGGTTTATCTATAAGTGTTACACCTATCAGAAGGTTACGGAATAGAATTAGTAACCACATGCTATCTACAATCACTTCCAATCCTAATATGTAAATTGGTAGATGTTTCCATGGATTTGGATGTCGGTATACCTAGGTTACCATGGGGTATATATGTTTTATGGGTAATCAATGACAGATTAATAAAATCATCCCACTTCGTACCTGTATGGGAGACCCTTAGAATTTATATGTTGGGAAGACATTATGTCTTTGAAATATTTCACATCCATGAGGTCCCTCATACAATCATTTCATTTAGGGATTATCGTTTCATATAATGTTTATGGAAGGGGTTTATTACTACTATGGTAACACATGTACATCAATGCATTATTTTCACCCTCATACCAATAGACAATCAGAACATGTAATACTAGTTCTAGAGGATATGATCAAAGCATATATCCTTGATTTTGGTGGTTCTTGGGTGAAGAATATCCCTCTCACTGAGTGCACCTATATTAAAATATTCAGGAAAAAATTTCATATGGCACATTTTTTAGGACATTTATGATAGGAAATGTTGTTCAAACCTATTTTGGCAATAGGTTAGTGAGGTATCCCTTATAGGTCCCTGTCTTGATCAGGAGGCTTTAGAGTATTTTTAGCTAATTAAAAAGAATATGAATATTGCTCGGTCTAGAGAGAAATTTGATGGTGATCACCATTGATGAAATCTACAGTTCGTGGTCGGTGATTGTGTTTTACTTTAGGTATCACCCACATAAGGACATAGACAATTATGAAAGGCCAGAAATTTTTCACCTCGTGAAGTAGATCCTTTAGAGGGTATAGATAATATCATGTAGGAAGCCCACTGTTACAGCCTCTATATAGGTGCCTTGTTGTGGACGACATCATCAACTTCTCACATCTTGTCTTGTATCATGTGACTTATCTCAAACTTTTGAACCCAAAGAGTTTAGTTAGATTAGGATTCTATATATGTGGAGTATCTAGAACACATCATCAATAAGAGATCAATGTTTATATGTGGTATGTTTGTCCCAATAGTATGGGTCATATGGAATCTTGTCTGCGTAAAGGATTAGACATGGGAGGGAGAAGCTTACGTACATACCCAATGGGAAAATTTCTTCTCATACATTTTTCCAACATTATTGGAAGGTGAACTCGGGTAAATGTTTTAAGATAGTAGTAACTATATGTTGAATAAGGATAATAGTTTAATACAAGGGTCATATTCCAAGGCATTCCACAGAAAGATACCTATCTAATCCAAGGTGATCACCCATGGTAAAACAAGGCTATGTTTAGATAGGGCACTCTAGGATGCAACCATGGAACCTAATAAATAATTTTGAAAAAATGTATGAATAAATAAATTATATATGTATTTATAATATTCTAATATATATAGATTTTAAAAATGAAATGCACTTTTCATGGAGAAAGTAAGTCGTACGTACGGAGGAACACGACTTTCATTTCTATTTCATATTTAATGAAAATAATACTTAATTATAAATAGGTATATTATAATTAATTTATAATATAATTCTATATATAGGTTACATATGTTCATTATTTCCATCCTTTATATGCTCCATGTATAGAATGAATGAGTCATATAACATTGAGGGGGAAGATGTCCGCACTACTTCAAATGAAATTATCATATTTATACAATTTTAAAAGAATAAAACTATGTTATAAATGAGAATTATAGAATAATATATATATAATAAATATTATATATATCATATATAATTATTGTTCCATCATAATGGACACCATAATATGTGGCAGGAGATGATTTAATAATCATCATTTTTGAGGTATTAGTTTTTCTTCCACATAAAGAATATGTTATATACACATTAGATGTCGATGAGTTTAAGTGTATTTCGAATTATTATCATAAACAATACTAGTATATTTAATATACTATTTTTTTTGTAAACGAAAGGAATAATCAGTGTTTAGGGGGACGGAGAAGGAAATTAAATGGAAGAATGTTGGGAGAAGTCAATACATAAAATCAGGTAACTCTTTTTGATTTAAGAGAAATGAAATTATTGAATTAATTTATGATCAATATAAGGAATATAGGAGGAATATAGGTATGTTGGGAGCATATTTGGATGATTTTGGTCGAGCCATGTTGTAACACCCCAGGTAAATAAAAATATGACATTTTTATATTTATCCATATTTGTGAATAAAATATTAATATTACATTAAAGGGAACTCTATGATTGATGGCATACCCAATACGCAACAATTAGTTCCTTTTAAATCTTACGTTGCACTCTAATAATATAATTATTTTATTTTAAATTGTAGTTAACACCTAGCCATTGTAATGATGGGAATAAACAGAACTAACTACAAAATGATTATATATGTTTGTCAAATATTTTTACTTTTTACAATAAATGTTAGAGGATTAAAAATTCAAATGAATCCAATTTTAAGCATAAATCTTCTAATATTCATTAAAAGATCGATTAACTGCCTTTTGATGGAAAACCCTTTTTAAATATAATTTTGGAAATTTTAGATGATTTATTTGACAAAATAAAATTCTTATTTAGAATCAGGACATCAAAATTTACTTTGTGTAAATTTTTGGTATTTTTCTGATAAAGTTCATTTTTAATGAATAGTGAAAAATGTTGTATTTTAATTCAAATCCTCTTTTTAATCTAATTAATTTATATGATTATATTATCTTTTGAAATGGTTTTAATGTAAAATTAGAATATATTTTTACCATTTAATCCAATGGTTGTCATTGAAATTAATATCACTTTGATATTGGACATAATTGAGTGTCAATCTTTTTATAGATATTGTTTCTTAAAAACACGCTATTTGATTTGACAGCGGGATTTAATTATAAAATTAATTAATGAAACTTCTATGTTATGAATTTGGTAAAATAGAAATCAGTTTTGGATTCAGAATATCAAATATATCTTTGGGTGAATTTTTGGTATTTTTCCGAAAAACCTTAATTTTTGATGAATAGTGAAACCACAAAGTGGTAGTTACAAAAAGTGATTTTTCTTTTAAATGGAACTTTACGACTTCTGTGATTTGAATTTCAAAAATCACATTTAAATGATTTTTATTATATTGTTAAATGTGGTTCAATGAGATGAAAATAATTTTTGATGAAAAGTAACCTTTATGTTTTATTAATCGCGATTAAAGGTAATCAGTGTGATTTAAGGTAAAAATGATATTATAATAAAATGAAAATATCTTGAAACTTGTCCTAACACTATTGTATGAGTCATGGCCGACCCAGAAAACCCATCGGTCGATTTTTGGGACCCCATGGAGCCACTTGGGTAAGACAATGACATTAATGCCTTTTATTTAAAGTGAAAGTAAAAATGACACAAACATGTATTGTTTTAATAACAAAAATTACATGAAATTATACAAGTCATAAAATTGACTATAAATATTCATTGGAAAGATAATAATATTTCCTACATCATAGTATTTGTTTTTATTTTTAATCATTAAATAAATTAAAGTATTTATAACATCATGATGATGCAGCGATTACCTCATTATTTAAGGATTTAAATAAATAGAATATATAATGTATAATATAAGACCTAAACATGTCAAGAACCTATTGGATGGGTGGATTTCGAACCCTTATCACCTTATACGAAAAATATATCAATGTGGTACCTTTAAAATCCGAAACTCATTTGAAAATAATGTAACATTTCTTGACTTTCCAAGAGTTCCCCTCCTCTCCTCTTATAAAAGGCCCCCACATCTCTCAAGCCTTTGTCTCGGCCAATATCTGATCATTTTGTCTCTCCATGTCCCTATCCTCATCCTAGAAGCCTTACCTTAGGATGTAAGCTCTTCAAGAACCCATTTTGGTTCAAACCAAAGGGAGTTACCCGATTTTAAGGTAATGTCTTCACTTGTGCTCTTTTTTTTATTTTTCTTGTCCAACCCCCAAAACTCTTTTTATTCGTTTCTTTTGTATCAATACCAGTATATTACCTATAATATGATGTTTTTATAAGAATTATTCGAGCTACACTTACACACACCTACATATAATGGTGAAAGAACATATTGGTTCTGTGGATGGTGAATTTCTGCCTCACATAACTATAATTGTTCAATATTCTTTTAACACCTTCAATGGTGGCCATTAAGATGTCACTATAATTATATATGATTTATAATATTTTTATGTTTTACTTAAGTTTATTTATTTTTCATTTATGGCATACCTTTATGGTTTCCATTATGGGTAAACACGATATCTTCATTTTAGAAAGTGCAGACTACCGCCCCCTCAAAGTGATTTGATTCGTTAATACCATATGTGGTATGTATAAAGGATATATTTAATGATATTATATATGATACCAAACTGGAATTATAATACTATTATGCATAATTATGTTTTGATTCCATTAAATATGAAATAGAAGTGGAAGTAGCATTCATGCGTACGTACGGCTTACCGTCTCCATGAACGGTGGATTTGATTTCATACCTCTAAATGTTATGTAATATTATAAATTCATGTATATAAAGAATATATATTATATATATGATATCTACATAATGAATATAATTCTGCATATAATGGATATTTTACCCCATGAACAAACTTGTAATTATAAATAGTTTATTTTTGACTCAAGTATCATTGATCGTTAAAACGACCGTTATTAACTTATATAATTACATAGTGTTCATGACATGGTAATAAGTGATATAAAAGGAATAATGAACATGAAAAAGGTTCTTATGAAAGTAGAAATTAACTCAAGTTTATTATTCAGGATATTAAATAACGATCGAGTCAAGTCGGATACGAGGTAAGGGATCCTACCACTCTCTTTCTTTTTAAGCACTCTCTTTTGAGTCATTTCCTTTAAGCTCGTATTTATTATGTTTGGGGATGTTATTTTATATTACTCTAACTATAATTTTTATGTTCATATGATTAGATACCCTATTTTATCTCATAAAACCATTTTTGGATGTTTTAAGTGGCGTCGTTAGGCTGCTGAGTTTTTGTAAGGGATTTTTCATCTCACTTTTATTCCCTTGACATTTATGCTAGGATTTCCACCATTTCCTTTTAGTTGTGTATTTACTTCCCATTACTCTACTCCTTGTGTAATTTACTTTCGTCTATGGGTATTTACATATTCAATGTATGACCCTTCTTCAATGGGGTGTACGTTTCGAAAGTTACCCAAGTCGGTAAGGGAACCTTTCACCCTCCTCTTTCTAAAATACTTCTTTTGTTATGTGTTTTAATTAAAAAACTATAATGTTGGGATATGTTATCCTATATCCTTATTGATATAAATTTCATTTCCAAGTGATGAGATACCATTTTTATCTCTCATCAACTCATTTTCTGAATTTTCTAGTGACACCGTTAGGTTGTCAAATTTTTGCAAGGGAACTTCTTAACCCAATTTTGATTCTTTGGGGTAAACTTGTAATCCTTGAATATTTCATTCTATGAATATGTGTGAATGAACTCTGATTGTTTTACACTTAATATCCACTTATATTTGGTGAATTCTTTTCTCACACATAATTATGTAATTGATTTATCCTTAATCAAAGGATACCGTCCTTGTAAGGGACTTCGTCTCAATCTCTTTTCATTAAGGCATATTTTGTTTATACACAACTTTCTTTATACAGTGTATAAACCCCTTTGAATTTTACATTTATTCAAAAGGAATATTTTTTATATGAATAATTTTACTAAACAACAAAAATTATGTTTCTTTTAACGTAGGCGGTGACAATGACCTTTCCACCGCCGCGAGTATTATTTGATCTTTGGCTTCCTCAATAAGCCGTAATATTTTTTCAAAAGTAAATAAATACCATATATTCTTTTATGTATTTTAGTATTGAAAATGTTTTTTATAATGGATTTGTTAAGTCAATATATTTAAGTGATATATTGTGATTGAAATATGGAAATGTTTTTTTTCATTTATAATTGTTTTATGTATTATGATTTTGTAATGTTACTTGGACATTTTTCGGGTGGTTACGTGATAAACCATATGACGGGTGGTGTCGTAAATAACAGAATGGGTGGTTATGTTATAACCTCCAATTCATTGGGAATGGAAGTCGGCCGTATGGATATTAAATTAATTGATATGTGTAGAAGTAGACCATATAGTTATTACATTTAAGTATGTTTATGTCCCAAGATACCTTTATATGTTATGTGTTCTTTATATGAGTTTTATGGTAATATTTTGGTTACAAATGGTTATGTAATGATATTTTATTCAGTGAAGAGTTTTTACTACTTCATAAAGGTGAAAAGTATTACTTTGATAAAGTATACATGGTTTACTTGTGGTTATGTAAAAACTAAAAGTTTTTATTCCTTGTGTATCCCTTACTGAGCTTTTTATACTCACCCCAAGTTTTTTTGAAATGTTTTTCACAGGACTTAATGTGGAGTAGGGTCAAGGATGGGATCAATGGAAAGTCATTCTATATAAAATGTGGAACTAGACATGTTTCTTTTTACGAGTTTTTATTTATAAGGAAAATTAGTAGAAGTGTATACTTTTTAATCTTTTGAGATGTAGTATTTATGACCTAATTCTCTAAAACATTAAACCAGAAAAGATCCTCAATGGGAATTATTCATTTAATTATATATTAAGTAATGTTTATGGCCGATGCCTTATAGGTGGTATCAGAGGTCTCTTTAGATAACTTTAGAGGTTAGGGTATTCTCTAAGCATAAGTGACATTACCATAATGGTTTGGATTTCAGAAAGAGTCCAAGTTTTAGATAAAGTTAATGAGTATGTATATATTAGTGTCCATCTTCCTCATTAGTAAATGATTGTTTTGTTGATATACTCACACTGACCATTTTGGTTTTAGTAAATGGCTGGATCTAGTAGGCACCAATGTAATAATGGATGTGAAGGAAACTGTGACATTTTTCTGAGATAGAAACTGAATGATATGGGAGCTACAATGATAACTCTTGTGTTTATCCTCAACCAACTATCTAGAGTCAGGATTGACCACCTAAACCTTGGTGAATTCTATAAGGCATCATATATGCGAGAAACAAATCCCTACAGAACTATAGTTAATAATCATAAAGGTATGTTTGTTAAAAAACCTCTGTGTCAAACATGTTGAAAGAAACACCTCGGAAAATGATTCAAAGGGACAAAAATATGCTATAGATGTGGAAATGATGGTCATAAAGCAAGAACATTTAATGGAAAAAGGAAGCCTCTAGTTGACTAGAGGAAAGGGAAAGAAGTTCTTTCTAAGGGATCAATTGAATGTTTTAAATGTGGTGTGCATGGTCATTATGAAAACACATGTATTATGAAGAAGTTTCGGGAATGGGATCACCAAGATCATACAAATATTCGTTTACCAATACCTAATGCCATTCTGATTGAGGATGAAGAAACTGACAATGACCAATCAAAGGAATGGATTATTTCTTAACTTTCGTTTTCCTATTTTGGAATATTAGGATATGATTAATGATTTTTTTGTAGGAAAGAAGTATTTCAGAATTAGTTGGAAAGGAATGGTTAATGGACCATGAGGAATGTTTAATGAGTAAGAAGTTAACATATAAGGTCTTCAAGAGTTATTTTGAAATTCATAAGAGTATTAAGTCTCTTTTGATGATGGGGTTACATTAAAAGACTTTTTTTATAGTATGTGTAACCCTGATGTTTGATATATGAAAATTTTATTCAAGGAATAGTTATCTATTCTTTTGTGGACATAGTTATAAAGAACCAGTTGGGTTTATATGATCCTTACTTTTGAGGTAATTATGGGTTACTATATGTTATGATGGAAAGTGAAAGGCATGATATAAAATTGAGGTTAAATTATGTTATGGTTATTTTTGATTATTTTATCTATTTTTTGGGAATGATTTGACAATTATATAGTTCCGAAAAAGGACAACACACAGACCGTGTGGCAACCCATCGCGTTGGAAAAAAAACTGTGGGAATCGAACCCACAACTAAATTGCGATAGGTATTTATCACCTACCACTAGACTACGTGAAGTCCCTGGTTAGTTTGAAAAGTTCTTTTTATTTATATGATTTTATTAATTAAGAGTAACTTTATTTTGGGTTATCTATGGAAATTATTAACCTATCATGAAAGATATGTGATTAGGATAATTACTTTTCAATATGAGACTTTAAGAGAAACTGATGTTGTTTAGAGATAAATGTTACGATTTAACTTGGAAGACTATGTGATTAAATCCTTCAGATATTTGAGTTTCAATCTTAGTTTGGTTTACTTTTGGTCTTCGTTGAACTTTGGGTCTTTTTGGACAAATTCTGGAGACTAAGAATAGATTTCCTTTTTATAAAGGATTATACATTTTGGGTATTATCTGATCTCATACTAACCTTTTTGGTTTTAGTTTTGGTTAAGGTCTAAAGACATGGGATGTATACAGTTCTATTTTTTTGATTAGGTGATTCTCTAGAAGTTGATTATATCTCTCTTAATGTAAACAAGTCATCCTAAATACTCATCTTTTGTAGAAAATATGAGTTTGTGTAAGAAATCTAGTAAAAGTTAAATGTCAACATGACATGTAAGTATGTTTCCTTATGTTTTAGTTAAGCTCAAAAAATAAATTCCTCAATAAAAAGTAACTAAAAAAATGTTGTCCATTAACTTTTCCTACTGGTGAATCAAATACCGTTTAACCCATCACATGTTTGTGATTTTCTGGTGATTAACTTTCTCCTAAACATGTTATCTATCACACTCCCTCCGAACAGGAACCACTGTTTTTTCTTCTATATCCATGTTTTCATACATGGAATCCTAGTATGGGTTAACTCGGGTGACCTTTTTACTTCCCTTTATTTGTTTTAAAGTGATAGTTTAATTTACTCATATTCCGATGTGGGGCTTTCAATGAAGTTTCCGAGCCCAATTGTAAAATTGCGAGGACGCAATTCCCAAAAGGGGGGAAGGATGTAACACCCCCGGTAAATAAAGAATATTAAATTTTTATATTTATCCATATTTGTGAATAAATTATTAATATTACTTTAAAGGTAATGCTATGCTCAATGGCTTACCCAATACGCAACTACGAGTTCCTTTGAAATCTTAAGTTGCACTCTAATAAAAAAATAATTTTATTTTAAATGGTAGTAAACCCCTAGCTGCTGTAATGATGGGAATGAACATAAATAACTAAAAAATTATTATATATGTTTGTCAAATATTTTTACTTCTTACAATATATGTTAGAGGATTAAAAATTCAAATGAATCCAATTTTAAACATAAAACATCTAATATTCTTTAAAAGGTCGATTAACCACCTTTTGATGGAAAACCCTTTTTAAATATACTTATGAAAATTTTATATGTTGTATCTGACAAAATAAAATTCTAATTTAGAATCGGGACATCAAAATTTACTTTTTGTAAATTTTTGGTATTTTTCCTATAATGTTCATTTTTAATTAATAGTGAAAAATGTTGTATTTTAATTCAAAACCTATTTTTAATATAATTTATTTATATGATTAGATTATCTTTTGAATTTATTTTAAAGTGAAATTAGAATATATTTTTACCATTTAATCAAATTGTGGTCATTGAAATTAATATCACTTTGAGATTGGACATAAACGAGTGTCAATCTTTTGATAGATATTGTTTCATAAAAACACGATATTTGATTTGACAGCGGGATTTAATTATAAAATTAATTAATTCAAATTATATGTTATGAATTTGGTAAAATAGACATCATTTTTGAATTCGGAATATCAAATATAGCTTCGGGTGAATTTTTGGTATTTTTCTGAAAAACCTTAATTTTTGATGAATAGTTAAACCACAAAGTGGTAGTTACAAAAACTGATTTTTCGTTTAAATGGAACATTACCAGTTCTGTGATTTGAATTTAAAAAATTCAATTTAAATGAATTTTATTATTAAGTAAAATGTGGTTCAATGGGATGAAAATAATTTTTGATGAATAGTAACTTTTATGTTTTATTATTCGCGATTAAAGGTAATCAGTGTGATTTAAGGGAAAATTGATATTATAATAAAATGAAAATATCTTAACACTTGTCCAAACCCCATTTTATGAGATATGGACGACCAAGACAACCCATGGGTCTATTTTTTGGACACCATGGAGCCACTTGGGTAAGATAATGACAATAATGCCTTTTATTTAAAGTAAAAGTAAAAATGACACAAACATGTATTGTTTTAATAAAACAATTTTTACATGGGGTTATACAAGTCATATTATTGACTATAAATATTAATTGGAAAGATAAAAATATTTCCTACATCATAGTAGTTTTTTTATAATTTTTATTCATTATATAAATGAAATTATTTATGACATCATGATGATGCAACGATTACCTCATTATTTAACGATTTAAATAAAATGAAATGATAATTTAAACTCTAAGACCTACACATGTCAAAAACCTATTGTATGGGTATATATAGAACCCTTATCAACTTATACTCGAAATATATCAATGTGGGACCTTTAAAATCCGAAACTTATTTGAAAATAATGTAACATTTCTTGACTTTCCAAGAGTGTCCCTCCTCTGCTCTTATAAAAGGTCCCCACCTCTACCACCTTACCCACACCTCTCAAGCCTTTGGCTCGGCCAAGCTCTGATCATTTTGTCTCTACAAATCTCACTCCGCATCCTATAGGCCTTACCATAGGCAGGAAGCTCTTCAAGAAACCCTATTGGTTCAAACCAAAGGGAGTTACACGATTTTAAGGTAACGTCTTCACTTGTGCTCTTTTGTATTATTTTGCTTCTCCAACCCCCTAAACTCTTTTTATTCGTTTCTTTTGTAACAACACCAGTATATTCCATATACTAGGATGGTTTTATAAGAATTATTCGAGCTACACTTACACACACCTACATCTAATGGTTAATGAACATACTATTTTTTTGGATGTTAAATTTCTGTCTCACGAAACGATGATTGTTAAATATTCTTTTAACACCTTCAATGGTGGCCATTAAGATGACACTATATTTATATATGATATATAATATGTTTATGTTTTATTTAAGCTTATTTATTTTTCATTTATGGCATACCTTTATGGGTTCCATTATGGGTAAACACGATATCTTTATTTTAGGAAGTGCGGACTCCCGCCCCCTCAAAGTGATTTGATTCGTTAATACCATATGTGGTACGTATAAAAAATATATTTAATGAAATTATATATTTTAACATACTATAATTTTAATAATATTATGTATCACTATGTTTTAATTCCATTAAATATGAAATAGAAATGGAAGTAGCGTTCATGCGTACGTACGGCTTACCGTCTCCATGAACAGTGTATTTCATTTCTTACTTCTAAATGTTATGTAATATTATAAATTCATGTATATAATGTATATATATTATATATATTATATATAAATAATGAATATAATTATGGATATAATGGATATTTTTCCACATGAACAAACTTGTAATTATAAAGTGTTTATTTTTGACTCAAGTAGCAATGATCATTCAAACGACTGTTATTTACTTAAATAATTACATAGTGTTCATTAAATGGTAATAAGTGACATAAAAGGAATAATGAACATGAAAAAGGTTCTTAAACAGGTATAAATTAACTCAAGTTTATTATTCAAGAGATTAAAGAACGATCGAGTCAAGTTGGATACGAGGTAAGGGATCCTGCCTCTCTCTTTCTTTTTAAGCACTCTCTTTTATGCCACTTCCTTTAAGATCATGTTTATTATGTTTGGGGATGTTATTTTATATTCCTCATACTCTAATTTTTATGTTAATATGATTATATAACCTATTTGATCTCATCAAACAATTTTTGGATGTTTTACGTGGCGTCGTTCGGCTGCCGAGTTTTTGTAAGGGAATTTTCATCCCACTTTTACTCACGTGACATTTATTCTACGTTTGCCACCATTTCCTTTGAGTGGTGTATGTACTGACCATTATTCTACTCTTTGTCTAATATAATTTCTCTTATGGGTATTTACATCTTCATTGTATGACCCTTCTTCCATGGGGTGTACATTTCGAAAATTACCCAAGTGGTAAGGGAACCTTTCACTCTCCTCTTTTTAAAAGACTTCTTTTATTATGTATTTTAATTCACATACTATTATGTTGGGATATGTTCTTCTATATCCTTATTAATATAAATTTTATGTCAAAGTTATTAGATACCATTTTTAACTCTCATCAACTCATTTTCTGAATTTTGAAGTGACGCCGTTAGGCCGCCGAATTTTTGCAAGGGAACTTCATAACCCAATTTTGATTCTTTGGGATAAACTTTTACTCATCGAATATGTTATTATATGAATATGTGCGAATGAAATCTGATTGTTTTACACTTAATATCCACTTATATTCGGTGAATTCTTTTGTCACACATAATTTTTTAATCGATTTATCCTTAATCAAGGGATACCATCTTTGTAAGGGACTTTGTCTCAAACTCATTTCATTGAGGCATATTTTGTTTATAGAAAACATTCTTTATACAGTGTGTAAACCACTTTGACATTTACTTTTATTCAAAAGGAATCTTTTTTATACGAATCATTTTTCTAAATGACAAAAAGTATGTTTCTTTTAACTTACGCAGTGACAAAGACCTTTCCGCCGTCGTGAGTATTATTTGGTCTTTGGCTTCCTTAACAAGCCGTAATATTTTTTTTAAAAGTAAATAAATACCATATACTCTTTTATATATTTTGGTATTGAAAATATAAGGCCTCAGCCTTAAACCATACTTAATATTGAGTTATTACAAGATTACACATTGAGGATCTTTTCAGGTTTAGAGTTTTAGAGAATTAGATAATGAAACATGCATTACATTCCACATTTAAACAAAGTGGTTACATAACAGACAGTATTCATTCTTCCCATCAATAGAAACATATGTAAAATAAAACACGGATTCTTTCTTGACACATCCTTGACACTATCATCACATCATGTACCTTTCCCTTGACCTGTGAAAAACATTTCAAAAACATGGGATGAGCATAAAAAGCTCAGTAAGGGTTATAAAAATATGGAAAGAAACATGAGTTCATATATACATAAGAATGAAATCATACTTTACCCATAAAGCATAGGCACTTTAACATACCTCATAAAATCATGAATAAATCATAGAAATCATAAGACATAAAGGTAACATGAGGCATTCATAACATTCTTATGTAGGGAGTAACCCTCTTGGTTACGTTTGGAATACCCATCACAGTATATTCCCTAAATATCTTTTGATAAACCTTAACATTTCACTCCTTCTCGTTACCCAACGCATTGGAGAGCTATGTCGGGCTCACCCGCCCTTAGTTTATCACGGAACCAAAAATATTCATAACAATGCCCAAGAACCATATCATAAACGTATCACATAAAACATGCATAAAGGAAACATAACATTTCAACATTTCAATCAGAATATAACATTTTAGGAAATTGAAATAATGAATCCATTCAAAAAGAAACCATTTCCAAAACCATTTAAAACATTTAATAAAGAGATTTTTGAATCAAAGTGTCCCATACCACCTTGAAGCTTTAAAAAAATTTAAACCATTAATATCCATATAAATAAATCCTTAAAACAATTTTGAAAACATGGATATTAATAAGAACAAATCATTAAAACATTTAAAGCAATATTTTGTTTAAAGGGGTTTTACAAAAATTAGAGACACTTGAATACAATAATTGAGGAATAACATTTAGTCAGAACATTATAATATCATGAGAATAAATGTATTCAAGATATAATATTCCAAAGGACAGTATATACACCACATAAGAGTGAATTGGTGGATAACAACAAAGAAGTCTTAATTGAAATGTCAAATGTGATGAATTCCCTTATAAAGAAGGTATCCTTAAATTTAGGATAATTCAATCTCAAAATTATATGTGAAAAATATAAATACACCCAGTATAAGTGGATATTAAGTGTAAAACAATAAAATGTCATTAAAATATATTAAAAAGATGATATATTCAATAACTACATGTTGAACCCAAAGAAATCGAAATTGGGTTAAAAAGTTCCCTTGGTAGAATTCGACAGCCTAACGGCATCACTTCAAAATTCAGAACATGAGTTGATGAGAGATAAAAAGGGAATATCATCACTTGTACATAAAATTTACATCAATATGGGTATAAAATAACATATCCCAACATAATAGTATGTGAATTAAAATACATAACAAAAGAAGTCTTTTGAAAAGAGGAGGGTGAAAGGTCCACTTACCGAGTTGGGTAACTTTCGAAACATACACCCCATGGAAGAAGGGTCATAAAATGAAGATGCGAATACCCATAAATGAAATTATACTACACAAGGTGTATAATAATGGGCAGTACATACACCAATCAATGGAAATTGTGGCAAATGTAGCATAAATCTCACGGGAATAAAAGTGAGATGAAAAACCCCTTAGGAAAACTCGGCAGCCTAACGGCGCCACTTAAAACATCCAAAATGGATTGATGAGAGGAAATAGGGTCTCTTATAATATGAACATTAAAATTACAGTAAGAGTAATATAAAATGACATCCCAATCACAAGAAATATGAGCTTAAAAATAATGACATAAAAGGGTGTACTTAAAAAGAAAGAGAGGAGTAGGATCCCTTACCTCGGGTCCGACTTGACTCGATCGTTCTTTAACGTCTTGAGAAATAAACTTGAGTTAATTTCTACTTGCTTAAGAAACTTTTTCAAGTTCATTATTCCTTTTATATCAATTATTGACATGTTATAAACATTAGGTAATCATTTATGTTAATAATGTTTGTTTTGTCGATATTTGGTTCTTAAGTCAAAAGTGGACTTCTTACAATTACATGTTGTTCGTGTGGTCAACGGTTCATTATATCCAGAATGATATTCATGATTTGGATATCATATATATCATATATATCCTGAATATACATGTATTTATAATATTATATAATCATTTAGAGGTAAGAAATGAAACGCACCATTCATGGAGACGGTAAGCCGTACGTACGCATGAACGCTACTTTCATTTCTTTGTCGTATTAATGGAATTAAAACTAAATGAGAGGTATGTATATATTTATTCCAGAATTATATTAATCATTTATATGTAACATACCTTATATTTATCAATTATAAATATGTACTTATAATAGTACATTACATTTGGGGATAAGAAATGAAATGCACCGTTCATGGAGACGGTAAGCCGTACGTATGCATGAACGCTACTTCCATTTCTATTTCATATTTAATGGAATTAAAACATAATGATACATAATAGTATTTTAATTCCAGTATGGTATCATATATAATATAATTAAATATATCCTTTATACGTACCACATATGGTATTAACGAATCAAATCACTTTGAGGGGGCGGTAGTCCGCACTTCCTTAAATGAAGATATCGCGTTTAACCATAATGGAAACCATAAAGGTATGCCCAAAATGAATAATACATAATCTTAAAGAAATCATAAACATATTATATATCATATGTAAATATAGTGTCATCTTAATGGCCACCTTTGAAGGTGTTAAAATAATGTTGAACAATCATCGTTTCGGGAGGCTGAAATTCTCCATCCACAGAAACAGTATGTTCCTTAACCATTAGATGTAGGTGTGAGAAAGTTTATCTCTAATACTACTTATAACAACATCCTAGTATATTTATGAAACTGGATTTTTTACAAATTAAATGAATAAAAAGAGTTTAGGGGGTTGGAGAAGAAAAATAAAACAAAAGTACTCAAGTGAAGATATTACCTTAAAATCGGGTAACTCCCTTTGGTTTGAGCTCAAAGACTTCCTTGTGAAGAGTTATGCCCAAAGTGAGGCTTCAATGAGTAAGAGAGGGAACTGGAGAGACAAAATGGGCAGAGTTTGGCCGAGCCAAAGGCTTTGGGAGTGTGGGTAAGGAGGTAGGGGTGGGGGCCTTTTATAAGAGGAGAGGAGGGGCACTCTTGTAAAGTTACAAAATGTTACTTTATTTTCAAAAGAGTTTCGGATTTTAAAGGTCCCACATTGATGTAGTTCGAGGATAAGGTGATAAGGGTTCGAAATCCACTCATAAAATAGGTTTTGGACATGCGTAGGGCTTAGATATTACATTATCTTTCCATTTTATTTAAATCATTAAATAATGAGGTCATCGCTGTATCATCATGATGTCATAAATAATTTAATTTATTTAATGTCTAAAAATTATGAAAAAAATACAATGATGTAGGAAATCTTTTAATAATTCCAATGAATATTTATAGTCAAAAATCTTATTTGTATATCCCCTTTTAAAAAGTGTTTTAGTAAAACATTTCATGTTTGTCTCATTTTTACATTAACATTAAATAAAAAGATATTAATGTCATTTTCCAACCAAAGTGGTTTCACGGGGTCCCCAAGTTGACCCATGGGTTTTCTTGGTCGGCCATGACACATAAAATGAGTTTAGGACATGTTTCAAGTTCATTTCATATTATTAAAACATTATTCTTACCTTAAACTACACTAATTACCTCTAATCGCGATTAAAAACTTAATAAGTTACTATTCACCAAAAAATTATTTTTATCCCATTGAACCACATTTTATTTCTTAATGAAAACCATTTATGTCAGATTTTTGAAATTAAAAACACAAATATGGCAAAATTTCATTTAAACGGAAAAATCAGATTTTATAAGTACCACTTAGTGGTTTCACTATTCATCAAAAATTGAAGTTTTTCAAAAAAATCCCAAAAATTCACCCTAAGCTATATTTGATATTCTGAATTCAAAAATGAAGTCTATTTTAAAAAATTCAAAACATATAAGTCACATTAATTAATTAAATAATTAATTCCCGCAGTCAGAGCAAATAGCGTGTTTTTATGAAACAATAAGTATCAAAATATTGACACTAGTTTATGTCTGATTTAAAAGTGAAATTAATTCCAACGACCTCAATTATATTTAGTGGTAGAAATATATTCTAATTTCACTTTAAAACCAATTCAAAATATAATTTAATAGTATAAATAAATTAGATTAAAAAGATGTTTTGAATTAAAATACAACATTTTACACTATTCATTAAAAAAATGAACTTTATCGGAAAGATACCAAAAATTGACACAAAGTAAATTTTGATGTCCCAATTCTTAAGAAGAGTTTTATTTGGTCCAAAAGGATGTATAAGAGTGAACATAAATATATTTAATGATGGTTCTCCATCAAAAGGTTATAAGTGAACCTTTAGTTAAAACTAGGGCATATACGCCTAAAATCGAATTATTTCCATATTTTATGCCTTTATCATTTATTGGATAAATGTAAAAACAATAAAAAACATATATAATAATATTTTATTTATTTCTATCCATTCCTGCCAATACAACGACTACATGTTAACTACCATTTAAAATAATATTATTTTATTATTAGAGTGCAACGTAAGATTCCCAATAAACTCGTTGTTGCGTGTTGGGTACGCCATCGAGCATAGAATCCCCTTTAAAGTCAGATTAATATTTTATTCACAAATATGGATAAATATGAAAATGAAATATTCTTTATTTACCTAGGGTGTTACATCCTTCCCCCCTTTTGGGAATTGCATCCTCGCAATTTTAAAATTGCGCTTGGAAACATCTTTGAAAGTCCCACATCGGAACAAGAGTCGGTAAAACAATCACTTTAAAATAAAGAAAGATAAGTACAGAGGTCACCCGAGTTAACCCATACTAGGATTCCATGTAGAAAAATATGGACATGGAGGAGAAAACATAGGGTCATGTTCTGATGGAGAGTGATAGAAAACATGTTTAGGAGAAAGTTAACAATAAGAAAATCACAAACATGCGTTGGGTTAAACGGTGTTGGGTTCCTTAGTAGGAAAAGTTAATAGAAAACATTTTTTCTTTAAGTTACTTTTTATTGAGGAATTTATTTTGTAGCTTAAATAAAACATAAGGAAACATATATACTTTTCATGTTGACTTCCAACTTTTACTAGATTCCTTAATCAAAATCATATTTTTTTCCAAAAGACGAGTATTTAGGGAGACTTGTTCGCATTAAGAGTACTATAATCAACTTCTAGAGAACCACCTAATCCACCATAGATAACTATATACATACCATGTCTTTAGGCTTTAACCAAAACCAAAACTAGAAAGGTTAATACAAGGTCAGATAATCCAAAAAAGGATAACCCTTTATAAAAAGAAAATCTATTCTTAATCTCAAAATTTGTCCAAAAAAAACCCAAAGTTCAACGAGGACCATCCGATAAAAAATTTGTCCATAAAATTCTTCAATATAAACCAATATAAGATTGAAACCCAAATATTTGAAGGATTTAGTCACATAGTCTTCCAAGTTAAATCGTAACATTTATCTCCAAACAATATCAGTTTCTCCTAAAGTCTCGTATTGAAAAGTAATTAACCTAATCACATATCCTCCATGATAGGTTAATCATTTTCATAAATAAACCAAAATAAACTTACTATTAATTCATAAAATCATCTAACTAAAAAGAATCGGTCAAACTAACCAGGGACTTCATGTAGTCCAGTAGTATGCGATAAATACCAGTCGCACTTTGGTTGTGGGTTCGATTCCCGCAGCTTTGTCTGACACGACGGGTTGTCACATGGTCTGCGTGTTGTCCATTTTCCAAAGCTATATAATTCTTAAATCATTCCCCAAAAAGAGGTAAAATCATCAAAAATGATCATAACATATTTTAACTTCAAGTTTATGTCATGCCTTTAATTTTACAGCATATCATATAATAACCCATAATTACCTCAAAAGTAAGGATCATATAAACTCTAATGGATACCTTTATAATTATTGCCTAAACTTCCACATGGATTTGTCATCTCATACATGATTCATTAAAGATCATACCAAGGTTCAAGTGGTTGATCATGACTCCTTGATAGTTGGTTTAAAACAACCACGAGTTTCCTCATTGAATCCCCAATTTTATCTAGTATCATAATCATAGAACCACCACAGTTTCCTTCAAACCTGTTGTCTCTTTGGTGCCTTCTAGATCCATCCACTCACTAAAAACAGAAATTTCAGTGTGAGTATATCAAACAAAACCATCATGTACTAATGAGGAAGGTTAACACTGAGATACACTTACTCATTCAGTTTATCTAAAACTAGGACACTTTCTGAAATCCTAACCATTATGGTAATGTCACTTATGCTTAAAGAATACCCTAACCTCTAAAGTTATCTAAACTGACCTTTGATACCAACTATAAGGCCCCAGCCTTAAACCTTACTTAATCTTGAGTTATTACAAAATTACACATTGAGGATCTTTTCAGGTTTAGAGTTTTAGAGAATTAGATCATGAAACATGCATTACATTCCACATTTAAACAAAGTGGTTACATAAAAGACAGTATTCATTCTTCCCATCAACGGAAACATATGTAAAATAAAACACGGATTATTTCTTGACAAATCCTTGACACTATCATCACATCATGTACCTTTCCCTTGACCAGTGAAAAACATTTCAAAAACTTGGGATGAGCATAAAAAGATCAGTAAGGGTTATAAAAATATGGAATGGAAACATGAGTTCATATATACATAAGAAGGAAATCATACTTTACCCATAAAGCATAGGCACTTTAACATACCTCATAAAATCATGAATAAATCATAGAAATCATAAGACAAAAAGGTAACTTGATGCATTCATAACATTCTTACGTAGGGAGTAACCCTCTTGGTTACGTTTGGAATACCCATCATAGTAAATTCCCTAAATATCTTTTGAGAAACCTTAACATTCCACTCCTTCCCGTTACCCAATGCATTGGAGAGCTATGTCGGGTTCACCCGCCCTTAGTTTATCACAGAACCACCCATTTTCATAACAATGCCCAAGAACCATAACATAAACGTATCACATAAAACATGCATAATGGAAACATAACATTTCCACATTTCAATCAGAATATAACATTTTAGGAAATTGAAATAATGAATACATTCAAAAAGAAACCGTTTCCAAAACCATTTAAAACATTTAATAAAGAGATTTTGGAATAAAAGTGTCCCATACCACCTTGAAGCTTTAAAAAAATTTAAACCATTAATATCCATATAAATAAATCCTTAAAAACATTTTGAAAACATGGATATTAATAAGAACAAATCATTAAAACATTTAAAGTGATATTTGTTTTAAAGGGGTTTTACCAAAATTAGAGACACTTGAATACAATAATTGAGGAATAACATTTAGTCAGAACATTATAATATCATGAGAATAAATTTATTCATGATATAAAATTCCAAAGGATAATATATACACCACATAAGAGTGAATTTGTGCATAACAACAAAGAAGTTTTAATAGAAATGTCAAATGTCATGAATTCCCTTATAAAGAAGGTATCCTTCAATTAAGGATAATTCAATCTCAAAATTATGTGTGACAAATATAAATACACCCAGTATAAGTGGATATTAAGTGTAAAACAATAAAAGGTCATTCACACATATTCATAAGATGACATATTCAATAACTACATGTTGAACCAAAAGAAAACGAAATTGGGTTAAAAAGTTCCCTTGGTAGAATTCGACAGCCTAACGACATCACTTCAAAATTTAGAAAATGAGTTGATGAGAGATAAAAAGGTCATCTCATCACTTGGAAATAAAATTTAAATCAATAATGATATTAAATAACCTATCCCGACATAATAGTATGTGAATTAAAAGATATAACAAAAGAAGTCTTTTCAAAAGAGGAGGGTGAAAGGTCCCCTTACCGAGTTGGGTAACTTTCGAAACGTACACCCCATGGAAGAAGGGTCATAAAATGAAGATGAAAATAACCATAAATGAGATTATACTACACAAGGTGTATAATAATGGGCAGTACATACACCAATCAAAGGAAATTGTGGCAAATGTAGCATAAATCTCACGGGAATAAAAGTGAGATGAAAAACCCCTTACGAAAGCTAGACAGCCTAACGACGCCACTTAAAACATCCAAAATGGATTGATGAGAGGAAATAGGGTCTCTAATCATATGAACATTAAAAATACAGTAAGATTAATATAAAAGAACATCCCAATCACAATAAATATGAGCTTAATAGGAATGACATAAAAGGGTGTACTTAAAAAGAAAGAGAGGAGTAGGATCCCTAACCTCGGGTCCGACTTGACTCGATCGTTCATTAATGTCCTGAGTAATAAACTTGAGTTAATTTCTACTTGCTTAAGAAACTTTTTCAAGTTCATTAATCCTTTTATATCAATTATTGACATGTTATAGACATTATGTAATCATTTAAGTTAATAATGTTTGTTTTGTCGATATTTGGTTCTTAAGTCAAAAGTGGACTTCTTAAAATTACATGTTGTTCGTGTGGTCAATGGTTCATTATATCCAGAATGATATTCATGATTTGGATATCATATATATCATATATATCCAGCATATACATGTATTTATAATATTATATAATCATTTGGAGGTAATAAATGAAACGCACCATTCATGGAGACGGTAAGCCGTACGTACGCATGAACGCTACTTTCATTTCTTTGTCATATTAATGGAATTAAAACTAAATGAGAGGTATGTATATTTTAATTACAGAATTATATTCATCATTTATATGTAAAATACCTTATTTATATCCATTATAAATATGTACTTATAATAGTACATTACATTTGGGGATAAGAAATGAAATGCACCGTTCATGGAGACGGTAAGCCGTACGTACGCATGAATGCTACTTCCATTTATATTTCATATTTAATTGAATTAAAACATAATGATACATAATAGTATTTTAATTCCAGTATGGTATCATATATAATATCATTAAATATATCCTTTATACGTACCACATATGGTATTAACGAATCAAATCACTTTGAGGGGGCGGTAGTCCGCACTTCCTTAAATGAAGATATCGCGTTTACCCATAATGGAAACCATAAAGGTATGCCCAAAATGAAAAATACAGAAGCTTAAGGAAATCATAAAAATATTATATATCATATATAAATATAGTTTCATCTTAATGGCCACCTTTGAAGGTGTTAAAAGAATGATGAACAATCATCGTTTTGGGAGGCCGAAGTTCACCATCCACGGAAACAGTATGTTATTTAACCATTAGATGTAGGTGTGTGAAAGTGTAGCTCGAATACTTCTTATAAAAACTTCCTAGTATATTTATGATACTGGATTTGTTACAAAAGAAATGAATAAAAAGAGTTTAGGGGGTTGGAGAAGCAAAATAAAACAAAAGTACTCAAGTGAAGACATTATCTTAAAATCGGGTAACTCCTTTTGGTTTGAGCACAAAGACCACCTTGGGAACAGTTATGCCCAAATTGAGGCTTCAAGGAGTATGAGAGGGAACTGGAGAGACAAAATGGGCAGAGTTTTTCCGATCCAAAGGCTTTGGGAGTGTGGGTAAGGAGGTAGGGGTGGGGGCATTTTATAAGAAGAGAGGAGGGGAACTCTTGTAAGGTTACAAAATGTTACTTTATTTTCAAAAGAGTTTCGGATTTTAAAGGCCCCACATTGATTTATTTAAAGGATAAGGTGATAAGGGTTCTAAATCCACTCATACAATAGGTTTTGGACATGTGTAGGTCTTAGATATTACATTATCTTTCCATTTTGTTTAAATCGTTAAATAATGAGGTCATCGCTGCATCATCATGATGTCATATATAATTTAATTTATTTAATGTTTAAAAATTAAAAAACAAATACTATGATGTAGGAAATCTTTTTATATTTTAAATTAATATTTATAGTCAAAAATCTGATTTGTATAAACCAATGTAAAAATTTTTTTAGTAAAACATTTCATGTTTGTCTCATTTTTACTTTAACTTTAAATAAAAAGATATTAATGTCATTTTCCAACCAAAGTGGTTTCATGGGGACCCCAAGTTGACCCATGGGTTTTCTTGGTCGGCCATGACACATCCAATGAGAATAGGACATGTGAAAAGTTCATTTCATGTTATTAAAACATTATTTTTACCTTAAACTCCACTAATTACCTCTAATCGCGATTAAAAACTTAATAAGTTACTATTCACCAAAAAATTATTTTTATCCCATTGAACCACATTTTACTTCTTAATTACATAAATGTATGTCATATTTTTTAAATTAAAAACACAAAGATGGCAAAATTTCATTTAAACGGAAAAATCAGATTTTATAAGTACCACTTAGTGGTTTCACTATTCATCAAAAATTGATGTTTTTCAGAAAAATCCCAAAAATTCACCCTAAGATATATTTGATATTCCGAATTAAAAAATGAATTCCATATTAAAAAATTAAAAACATATAAGTCACATTAATTAATTTAATAAATAATTCCCACTGTCAGAGCAAATAGCGTGTTTTTATGAAACAATAAGTATCAAAATATTGACACTAGTTTAAGTCTGATTTATAAGTGAAATTAATTCCAACGACCACTATTAGATTTAATGGTAAAAATATATTCTAATTTAAATTTAAAACCAATCCCAAAGATAATCTAATCATATAAATAAATTAGATTAAAAAGATGTTTTGAATTAAAATACAACATTTTACACTATTCATTAAAAAAATGAACTTTATCGGAAAGATACCAAAAATTTACACAAAGTAAATTTTTATGTCCCAATTCTTAAGAAGAGTTTTATTTGGTCTAAAATTATGTATAAGAGTGAAAAAAACTATATTTAATGATGGTTCTCCATCAAAAGGTGATAAGTGAACCTTTAGTGAAAACTAGGGCATATACTCCTAAAATCGAATTATTTCCATATTTTATGCCTTTATCTTTTATTGGATAAATGTAAAAACATTAAAAAACATATATAATCGTATTTTAGTTATTTCTATCCATTCCTGCCAATACAACGACTACATGTTAACTACCATTTAAAATAATATTATTTTATTATTAGAGTGCAACGTAAGATTCCCATGAAACTCGTTGTTGCGTGTTGGGAACGCCATCGAGCATAGCATGCCCTTTAAAGTCATATTAATATTTTATTCACAGATATGGATAATTATGAAAATGACATATTCTTTATTTACCTGGGGTGTTACATAAAATGGTTTTGATAATGGATTCGTTAAGTCAATATATTTAGGTGATATATTCTGATTGAAATATGGAAATTTTTTCTTTCATTTATAATTGTTTTATGTATTATGATTTTGTAATGGTACTTGGACAGTTTTCAGGTGGTTATGTGATAAACCATATGATGGGTGGTGTCATAAATACTAGGACGGGTGGTTACGTTATAACCTCCAATGCATTGGGTATGGAAGTCGGCCGTATGGCTATTCCATTATGTCGTATGTGTGGAAGTCGACCGTATGGTTATTCAATTTAAGTATTTTAATGCCCCAAGATACCTTTAAATGTTATGTGTTCATTATATGGGTTTTATGGTAATCTATTGGTTAAAAAGGGTATGTAATGATCTTTTATTCAGTGAAGAGTCTTTACTACTTCATAAAGGTGAAAAGTATTACTTTGATAAAGTATACATGGTTTACTTGTGGTTTTGAAAAAACTAACAGTTTTCATTCCTTGTGTATCCCTTACTACGATTTTTATGCTCACCCCAAGTTTTTTTGAAATGTTTTTCACATGACATAATGTGTAGTAGGGTCAAGGATGAGATCAAAGGAAAGTCATGCTATATAAAACGTGGAACTAGACATGTTTTTTTAAGAGTATTTATTTTTATGGAAACATAGTAGAAGTGTCTACTTTGTAATCTTTTTAGATGTAATAGTTATGACCTAATTCTCTAAAACTATAAATCTGAAAAGATCCTAAATGGGAATTATTCATTTAATTCAATATTAAGTAATGTTTAAGGCTGGGGCCTTATACATGTTCCTTGGGAGGTCTGAGTATGGGGTTAGAGATGTTACCCTTTTATAAGAGGGTGGAGTGTCACTTTAAAAATGTCTTGAATGATTATTTTTTTATAAAATGAATTTCGATTTTAAAAAGTTCCACATGTAATTTAATTTGAATATAAGATGATGATTGATATAAATCCTACAAACCAATATGTTTTAGAAATGTTTTAGTTTCTAATTTAACCTTATCATTTAGCTTTAACTGTCAGTAAACTAATTTGACTCTTACCATGTCTTCTTGTGTATTCATACTATATGGTTAATATAGCATCCATAAAATGAAAATAGATCCTAAATAGGTTTATTAATGTCATGTAAAACATTATATAAGTCAGTTGGCTGAATCATAGATTTTACGGACAATTAATTCATTAAATAAAATATTTTTTTTAAAACTCATTAAGGGGAAAATATATAATATTCATATCATGGCTTTTAAAAAAACCCATTAAAAGTTGATTATATCAAATGACCATCATTAATAAAAAATAATAATTAATAAAAATCAATAAAATTAGTGTTTAGAATAAAATTTTAAAAAATATTTTATTTTAATATTTATACTCTCATTTATCTAAAGCATTCATTAATAAGTTAATCAATACATCATCATGGTGTCATTAATATATTTATATATATGATTTCTAAAAATTATAAATAAAATACCATAAGGTAGAAAATATTTTTTTATTTCTAATTAATATTTATAGTGGAATGTATAACTTATATAACAACATTTAAAAATTGTTTCCCTAAAAAATGCATGTTTATGTTATATTTTCATTAACTTTAAAGTAAATGTAATTAATTGTCGTTTTTACACCCAAGTGGATTCATGGGGACCTAAAATAGACACATGGATTCAAATAGTATGAAATAACTCATATAATATGATTTATACATGTTTTAGGGTAATTTAATATAATTATAATATTAATGATTACCCTTATTTACCATATTTTCCCTTTAACCATGTTAAATAAAATATTTACTAAATTTACTAATCATAATGTATAAAAATAAAAGGCACCTATTCAGACAAATTTTACCTCCTGATTCCAAATACTGAATAAATTTTCATAAATTATATAAATACAATTTTTATATATTAATTTAATATTTATTCCTGTTGAAAAAACTAGAAAGCGTGTTTTTAAGAAGTAAAAACAACCAAAAGTTTGACATGTGTTTATGGAGAATTTCAATGTGAAATTACATACAATGACCAATTTTATATCAAATTCTAAAAATATAATCTATTAAAACTTTATAACCTATTAAAAGTAAAATATATCTATGTAAATAAAATACATTAAAAGGAATTTATGAATTAAAATGCAGTATTTTTCACTATTCATTAAAATTTTCATTTTAGAAGACAAATACGAAAATTTCAACCAAATAAATAGTTGATGTTACACTTCTAAATAAGAAGTTTATTTTTCATTTAAAACATATTTTGGTGTCAACAACTACATTTAAGAATGATTATCCATTAAAAGGGGTTAATACTGCATTTTTAGAAAAATATTCATTTTATTCGAAAAAAATGAATTTATTATTATGTCATATCTAAAAAACAAATAATAAGAATTTAATACAATAAATAAAATACATATAATATATTTTTAGTTAAATAGAAATCCATAAAAGATGATATGAAAACCCACTTATTCTCATTAAAATAGGTTATTATAAAAACAAATCCACTATATTCATTTGATTTTTATTTCCTTTTCTAACAAATTTGGTAACCAATTAATCATCATTTACACATTTTTAAACCATTTTAAAAAAAGTATTATATGCTATTAATTCCCACCATTTCAATTTCTAGGCGTTAACTCCCATTTAAAATAATAATATTAATATTGTATTATTTTTTCAGTATAACATAATTTTATGTACAAATAAGATTTCGGAGAAGCCAACTATTGTGTGTCGAGTACGCCATTAGAAGAAGAATCCATTTAAAATAAAATTAATATATTATAATAGAAATAAAAATGTATTATTATATAAATACTTGGGTGGTTACATCCTTCCCCCCTTTTAGAAATTGCGTCCTCACAATTTTAAAATTGGGCTCAGAATCTTTATTGGAAGTCCCACATCAAGAAAAAGAGTCAATAAAAATATAACTACAAAAAATAAATAAAAAAATTTAATGGTCACCTGAGATAAAAGATACTAGGATCCCATGAATATATCGATATGGAATAGGAAACTAACCATTATGTATTTATTGAGTGTAATAGAAAACATGATCCATAGAATGAAAACAACAAGAAAATCATAAACTTGTGATAGGTTAAAGATTCCATGATTCCCCAGAACGAAAATTAAATTAACATCAATTTTTTTATGATATCATTCAGAATTTTGGAGAATTTATTTAGGATATTTTATAAAATCATTAGGACATATTATTAATTTTCATGTAGAGTTTCATCATTTAATATGTTTCTACGAAAAAACTCTTCTTTTAATCAAATGATGAGAATTCAAGATGACTTGGTCACACATGAAGAACTAGAATCAACTTCTAGAGAATCACATAATCATCTAATGATGAACTATATATATTTCCCCTATATTAATATATTAACCAAAAACCAAAATGTTTATTACAAGAACAGATAATCCCCAAAAAGATCTAGCGTCTTCCAAAATAGCTTATATCACTAAATCACTAAATCATTTTCCTAAACTAATGATATCCATTTGACAAAACATAATATCCCAAATCATCAAATTCATGATACATAATATCATATTACTAAATTAATAGTTCATAATAATGATTTAATTACCGTAGTCCAGTAGTATGAGATTCACCCTTATTTCCATTCAATTGCTAGTTCAATTCCCTTTTCCATGTTAGACACGTCCACGTCTCACCGATCCCATAGATTGATATTTTTATAAAACCATGTTCAACTAAAATAATTCGCAAAAATAATATAATTTCCTCAAAAATAACCACAACATATTTCTTCATCAAATGTTATCTAATATCATTCATTTTTAATCCCACAATGTAATAACCTTTTTTACCTAAAAAAGATTGTATGAAACACTATGGTAATCCATTTTTTCCACCCAAGAAAAGATAATTCATTCTTGAATAAGATTTTAAAATATCAAACATCAGGGCTATACATTATATAGAAAGTATTCCAATGTAATAACATCCTCAAAAGATCCTCAATACATTTATGTATTTCATCATCCTAAAATCAACCATAACTCTTTAATTTTTTATATATAGACAACATACACATTCAATGTTATTCATGATCCATTAACCATTACTTTCTAAATTATTCCCTAATACTTTTTTCCTACAAATAAACTCATGAATCATGTCATGAGAATCAATCAGGTCAAAAAATTAGAAAAGAAATAATCCATACCATTCATTTTTCATTATAATTTTCACCATTCATTATTGGAATATAATTAGGTATTGATAAATAGATATTTGAACATTACTACTGAAATTAATCCAGAACCATCTTCGTATGACATTTATTTATTTAATTACTATCCAAAACACATTTAAAAAATTAAATTTATCCCACAGAAACAATATTTATACCTTTTCTAGAGTTAACAAGATGATTGTTTTTTCCATGGTAGGTTCATGCATTATGACCTTGATTACCACATCTATAGAATCTTCCCATTCCATTGAATAATTTTCCTAGATGTTCCTTTCCACATATATGACAAAATGGTTTTTTGAATATACATACCTTTATGATTATTACCATAACTTCGGTAGGGATTTTTTTCTCGCATATATGATGCATTATTAAAATCCCCATGGTTCAGGTTTTCATTCATGACTCCAGATAGTCAGTTGATAAGAACCACATGAGTTCTCATTGTTTCTCACATTCCATTCGAGTGATTATTTAGAAAACCATCAGTGTTTTCTTCACATCAATTGTTAATTTGGTGACTACTAGATCCTGTCATTTACTAAAACAAAAAAAGTCAACTTGAGTATATCGGTTATGTCATCATATAATATAT
Organism: Viscum album; assembly: GCA_963277665.1. Taxonomy (NCBI): domain Eukaryota; kingdom Viridiplantae; phylum Streptophyta; class Magnoliopsida; order Santalales; family Viscaceae; genus Viscum; species Viscum album. Next base: position 1,569,869,295 of record OY728121.1, on the reverse strand, counting down.
TATGAGGATGGTAAATACTAAGATAAACAGATTCTTGTTATCTTAAACACATTCAGTTTATCTAAAATATCTATCCCTGTTTCAAATATGATATCCATTATTGTTATGTCACTTCTTCTTAAATTACACACAAACCACCAAATATATCTACACTAACCTCTAATACCAACTGTAAGGCCCTAGTAATAAATATTGCCTAAAATAGAATTTGGTTATTAATTCACAATGAGGATGTTTTTAGATTTAGTGATTTCTAGAATTAGGGCATACCTTATACATAATAACTTCAATAATAAAAATAGAAACTTATACTCACTATCCATTTTTTCCTGAAACCCAAAGTATTAAAAAAAGAAACATGTCTACTTCCATGTTTTAGACAACATGACTTTTATGTGATCCCGTCATTGGAAATATTCATATTTATGTTTTGTGAAAACCATTTCAAAACATGGAGTGAGAAAAAAAAAGTTTAGAATGGGATATAAAAAAATGAAAACTATTAATTTTTCAAAACAAAATGTAAACCAAGAATACATTATAATAAATTAATAATTATCAACATAATGAAGTTGAAAAAACACTTCATTGAATATAAGTTCATTACATTCCATTTTGGTAACCAAAAGAATACAATAATTCCCACATAGAACAATATATTCAATATAATGGTAACTAGGGACATAAAATTATTTAAATTTAATAATCATTAGGTCGACTACAACACAAATCACTAAATGGAATAGCCATAAGGCTAACTTACATACCCAATTAATTGGAAGATATAACGTAACCACATTTCCATTGTTTATCATGGATCAACCTGCCATATTTTTTATCATGTAAACTCCCGTCAAATTTACATATACCATTATAAAATCATTACACATGAAATATTGCAAATATTAATATTTCACTTATAACATTTCATTTTCAAATGCAAGATATAATTTCATGATTATGAAATATTAAATCCACTCCAATAACCATTTTCAATTCCCAAACACCCAATTGGAAAATTGAATTTATTTTCCTTTTAAAAATATTAAGGATTACGGAGGAAGCCAAATTACGATTACAGTGGTACAGAGCTAATTATCACTGCATATGATAAAATCCTTCATTTTTTCATTTACTAAAACTTTTCGTAGACAAAATATTTATTTTTAATGAATGTAGAATTACAACCGGTTTATTAATCAAGATATAAAATAAAGAGGTGGGTATTAAAATAATCCTCAATTAATAGAGAATTAGACAAATCCCCTTAAAATATCATTTTTTAATCAATATAGATTGATTATTCGTATAAAATATGTGTACACATAAATAATGTATAAATAAAATATAGGATGTCAAAATTTATTTCATAAATAATCATAGCATGCCAGAATAACAAAGTAGAAGATTAACCAAATGAATATAAATTGGGTTATGAAGTTCCCTTACCTTGTGTATGTCTTGACTCGTTCATTCTTTAATGGCGTGACTAAAAAAATAACAGAATGTATACTTGATTCGGAACTTATTTCATGATTTTTATTCCTTTATGTCCCTTATTAACACATTATAATAATTACATAATTATTTATGATCATATCGTATGTTTGGTTGATATTCTGTACACGAGTCAAAATGAACTTCTTATAATTAGAAATTCTCCATGCGGCAAAAATTCAATTATCTCCCCAGTGGTATTCATGATTCTAATATCATATAAACCATATAAATGAATTATATATTTATTTATAATAGTCCATAATAATTAGATATAAGAAATGAAATGCACTATTCATGGAGACTGTAAGCCGTATGTACAAAAACATGCTACTTTCAATTCTATTTCATATTTAATTGAATAAAAATATAATGATACATAGGTATATTATAATTCCATTATAATATCGTTTTTTATATATTTTACATAATATAATTAATTTAATCCCTTATAAATTCCATATATAGCATGAACGAGACATATATCACATTAAGGGGATATTAGTCCCCACATCCACAAATGAAATTATCATATTTATACAACAAGAAAATCTTGATCGTATGTTATAAATGATAATTTATGAAGTATAGAGACAAAATAAATATCATACATATCATATATAATTATTGTCCAATAATATTTTCCCCATAATTGGAGTCATGAAAAGGTTGACAATCATCTTTTCGTAAGACCGGAGTTCACCATACACAAAAAAAAGTATGTTCTTTACCCATTAGACGGAGGTGTGTTTAAGTGTAGTTTAGAATAATTATCATTAAAAAATAATATAATATTGAATATACTGGTTCTTTTTATAATACAATGAAATAATGATAGTTTAAGGGGTTGTAGATGGAAAATAAATGGAAGAAGATTGCGAGAAGACATTACCTCAAATAGGTTAACTCCTTTTGATTTAAGCTAAAGGGCCTTATTAATATTCCTTCTACCCATTTTACGGCTTCTAGGAGGATGAGAGGGAAGTTGGGAGATTTTTTGAGTAGATTTTTCTATTGTCCATTTGTCTTGAGAGGGGTTAATAATGGGTTAGAGATGATGCCCATTCATAAGAGGGTGGAGGGGTAATTTAGCGGAGTGTTGAATAATTATATTATTAAAAACTAGATTTCAATATTATAAAGGTTCAAAAATCATTTAATTCTAAGATAATATGATTATAGGTCAAAGTTCTGTCAAAATATAGGTTTTAGACATTTTTTGCTTTCAAATTTAACCCTATGATTTAGCTTTAACCCTTAGTTAACTAATTTGACATGTGTACATGTCCAATTTTAAAATGAAATTTTGTCAAATGCCCAAAATTGGATTAAATGATAAACATATAATTCCATTATAATTTAAAACCAATTAATATAACAATATAACTACATAAATAAATTATATTAAATAGATGTTCTGAGGTAAAATGCATTATTTTTCAGTATTCATTAAAAAATGAATTATATTAGAAAAATACTAAAAATTCATCTAATTAAAAATTTCGATGTTCATATTCTAATTAAAAAATATATTTTGTCAAATAAAACATATGAAGGTGTCATAAAATATATTTAAAAAGTGCATCCATTGTAAAACTGAATTTTTAGAAAAATAATTATTTTATTGGAAAAAATGAATATATTCTTATATCAGATCTAAAAAACTTATTATATGCATTTCAATAATTACATTTAATTTATATCATATATTTTACATTAAATAAAAATCCCTAAAGTGTGATATGAAAACACAATTACTCTCTCTTAAATAGGTTTTCATAAAAACAAATCCATTATATTCAATTGGTTTTTATTTCCATTTCTTTCAAATTTGATAACAATTGAATCATAACATAAACATGTGTATATCATATTTCAAAATTAATTTTATTATATTAATTACATTCACTCCAAATTTAAGCATTAACAATCATTTAAAATAATAATAATAATATATTATTTTTTTAGTATAACTCAATGTTTTTTTGAAATGTAAGATTTTGGAGAATCATATTTTGGTGTGTTGAATACACTATCATAAAACTTGTACCATTTAATATAAAATTAATATTATATAATATATATATAAAATAATTATTATATAATTACCTGGGTCATTACATCCTTTCCCCCTTTTTTAAATTTCATCATCGAAATTTCAAAATTGTGCTCGGAAACATCATTGAAAGTCCCCCATCAGAAAAATAGTCATTATAAGAATCACTATAAAATAAATTAAGACAAGTTTATAGTCCACCTAACATATAATATAATATGATTCCATGGAAACATGGATATGGAAGAGAAAACTAACCACCACATTTGGATCAATAGTGATTGAAAACATGATCAGGACAAATTTATCCACTAGAAAACTAAAAAAATGTGACAGGTTAAACAATCTTTGATTCCTCAAAAGGAAAATTAAATGGACAAAATTTTTCTTTTTAGGTTCCATTTCAAAATTATGGAGAATTTATTTATGATATTAACTATTAATGTAAGTAAATATACTTACTTTTCAAGTAGTGTTTAATCATTTAATATGCTTCTACCAAAAATTAATATTTTCTCCTAACAATGAGTATTCAAGAAGAATTGGTCACACATGAAGCACAAAAATAAACATCTAGAGAATCACATAATCCACAAAAGATGAACTATATATAGTTCCCTTAGCTTTAGACATTAACAAAAACCAAAATGGTTAGTAAAAGATCTGATAATCACCAAATAATATTATCTTTCATTAAAAAATTACTACTCTTAATCTCTTAAATTGACCAAAAAATACCCCAAGCTCAACAAATACCATTCAATACACAAAATACCTAAAAATTATTCAATATTATCTAAACTAATACGGAAACCCAAAACTCAGAATAATTTGATCATAGAGTCTTCTTTGATTAATCGTAACATTTATCCTCAAATAACATAGATTATTAATAAAGACTTATACTGAAAATTAATTAAACAAATCCCATATTTTACAATATAGGTTAATCATTTCTATAAGTAACCTAAATAATTATAATTCCACAATAAAATCCAAGATTCTTCCAAAATAAAATTCTACCATTAATCCTAAATTGAAATCCCGAAGTTTTCTACTGTACTATGTCATATAGTCTTCCCAAAAAATGGTTTGTAGAATAAACTCATTCAGTTAATCATAAAATATATTTTCTATAATAAGGACATCCATTTGATAAAACAAAACATCCAATACAATCATATTCTTTACCAATAAAATTATTTAACTAATAGAATAAGTCATACTGATCAGGGGGATCATATAGGCCAATGGTAGCTAATGCGCCATTGTCTCCATTCGGTAGTGGGTTCGAATCCCAGGGCTTTTCCGGACACGATGGGTTTTAAACCAACCTTATGGTTGAACATTTTCTAAATTCGTTTTTAAATCATAACATTATCAAAAATTTGATATTTTCTCCAAAAATTACCATAACAAATTTTATCCTGAATGGTTATCTAATACCATCATATTTTTCATCCCAAAATTTAATAACCATTTATCACCTAAATAAAAAAAATCATATGAACCCCTATGGTTATCCATTATGTCTAGAAAAGAAAGGATAATTCATTCATGAATAAAATTTCCACATATCCAACTTCAGGGATACACATACTATAAATATTCTTCTATTATAATCCCATCATCAATAGAGACTTAATACTTTTAAGCACTTATTCATCCTAAAATATAAAATAACACTTAAATCCCATATATTTAGACATCTTACTCATTCAAATTTCTTCATGATCCGGTAAAAATTCGTTTACATCTTATTTTGTAATAATTCATTCCTACAAACAAAATAAAGAATCAGATCCTAAGATTCTATAATGTCAAATCATCTTCTATGAAATAATTCATTCCTTTCATTGGTCATTGTCAGTTTCATCATCATCAATTAGAATGACATTATGTATTGGTGAACATATATTTGTATGGTCCTACTGATTAGATTTAATAACCTTATTCACATGACATCTATTTGTATAATGACCATGCACACAACATTTAAAACATTCAATTGATCCCTCTAAAATAACTTCTATCCATTTCCTATTTTCAAAAGGTGGATTCTTTTTTCTATGGTTTGTTATTTATTTATGACCTTCATTACTACATCTATATCATCTTCCATTTCCATTGATCATTATCCTAGGTGTTTCTTTTCATATCCTTGACACATATGTTTTTCAATATACATATCATTATGATTATTACTGGAACATCCGTAGGTATTTGTTTCTCACATATATGATGCCTTCTAAAAATCTCTATGGTTCTGGTGGTTAGTAATGACTACACATAGTTGGTTTTGAATAACCACAAGATTTCTCATTGCATATTCTATTTCATTTGTTTTTTATTTATAAAACCATCGCTGTTTTCTTCACATCCATTGTTACATTGGTGTATGCTAGATCTAGCCATTTACAAAATGTAAAAAGGTCTGTGTGTGTATATTAGTAAAATCATCATATAATAGCTTTTAGTTAGGGTAAATACTATGATATATTATTTCATGTTATCATAAACAGATTCAATTAATCTAAAATAATTTTGATTATTTATAATATGATAACCATTATGGTTATGTCACTTATGCTTAAATAACACACTAACCTCTAAAGATATGTAAACTGACATCTGATACCAACTGTAAGGCCTCATCCATAAACATTACTTGATCTTGAACTAATAAAACAATTCACATTTTGGATCATTTGTGGTTTAGAGAATTAAATAATTAGGTTATAACATATACATAAAAACATGAATAATCCATCTAGACTCTTCTACACAATATAATTTTCTTAATAAAATAAAAACTCTAAATAAATATACATCTCCAGTTCCAGGTTTTTGACAGCATGACTATTCGTTGATCCCATCCTTGACACTATTCATCATTCTGTATTACGGAAAACAATTCAAAACATGGGATATGAAAAAAAAATTTTTGTTAGGGATACATAAAGAAAAAAACTATATGTTTTTCAAAACAACATGTAAACCATGAATATTTATCATAATGTAAAAAATTTTCACCATAATGATGTTGAAAAAAAAACCCAGAATGTAAGCTCATTGCTTACCATTTTGGTAACAAAAAGGTTACCATTAATCCCATAGAAAAAAATGTATAACATATAAATGTAACACAGGAAGTAAAAATACATAAATGAAATAACCCAATGGTCGATGTCCACAAATATCATGAAAAGGAATAGCCATATGGATGACTTCCATAAACAATGCATTAGAGGTTATAACTTAACCAGCCATCCTTGGATTATCATAGAACTACCCATCATTTGGATAATCACGTAACCGCCCATCAAATGTTCAAGTACCACTATAAAATCATAACACAAAAAATATTGAAAATATCAATATTAAAGTAATAAAATTTAATTTTAAAAAAATATATCATTTCAATATATTGAAATAATCAATCATTAACAAAAACCAATTTGAATACCAAAACACCCAAAATGAAATAAGGTGATTATTTTCCTCATTATAACATTAAGTCTTACAGAGAATGACAAATGACGTCTACCACTGATGATATGTCATTATCGCCGCATACGCCAAAAACATTACATTTCTCATTTAGTAATACTATTCGTATACAAAATATTCCCTTTGAAAGAAAGTAAAAGAAAAATGGATTTATTATACACGATATAAAAGAATGAGTTGTGTATTATAATATACATCAATTATAAGAGATTTAGATGATGTCCCTTACAAAGATAATTTTGTAAATAAAATAGATCAATATTGTTTATTCAATATCAGTACATATAAATCAAGTATAAGTACAAGATTTAACATCATATTTTATTTGTTAAATAATCTTATCACGACATAATAAAAAGTATAATATTAACCAAATGAATTAAAATTGAGCTAAAAAGATCCCTTACCTCATGTCCTACTTCATTCATTAGTTCATTAATTTCCTAAATAAAAAAAAAGTTAATATCTACATGATTCATAAAAATTTTCATGTTTATTATTTAATTAATATCAATTATTATAGCTTTATAAAAATTTCATAATTATTTATGTTCATATCGGGTGTTTTGTAGATATTTGGTACCTTAATCAAATATAAACATTCTATAATTAAAAAATTCCCATGTGGTCAAATTTACATTATCTATAGAATGATATTAATGATATTGATATCATTTATATCATATAAATCTTGTATATATGTATATATTATAGTGAATAATATTGGGAGATAATAAATGAAATGCACTGTTCATAGAGAGGGTTAGCTGTACGTACGCATGAATGCTACAATCACTTCTATTTCATGTTTAATTTATTGAAAATATAATGATAAATAGTTATATTATAAATCCAATATAAAATAATTTTTTATATGTTTCATAATTTCATTAATTTATTCCTTTTATATGTTCCATGTATAGAATGAACGAGTCATATAAATTTGAGGGGCCGTAGTCCGCAATTCCTCCAATGAAATTATCATATTTAGAAAACATTAAAATCCTAAATGAATGTTATAAAAAATAATTAAAAATCAAATAGATAAATTAAATATCATATATATCATATATATTTATAGTTCCATCATAATGGTCACATTAATAGAAGGTAGGATAAGATTGGTCAATCATCATTTTGTGAGGTAGTAGTTCGTTGTTCACAGAAACTATATGTTGTATACCCATTAGAATAAAGAGTGTGTATGTTCAGTACATATAAATCTCATAATAACATACTAGTATAATGAATATAATGGTTTTGTTATAAAATAATTTAATAAATATAGTATAGGGGGTTAGAGAGGGAAAATAAATGGAAGAAGTTTGAAAAAATACTTTACCTTAAATCAGGTAACTCCCTTTGATTTATGCTAAAACGACTTCATGAGTTTCATTATTCCCATGGTATTTATCCTATTAAATAGAGAGGGATGTTGGGATATTCTTTTTGTAGAGGTTGGCAATGCCAAGGGGATTGAGATGTATGAGTATAGGGTTAGAGATGAGCCCATTTTATAAGATGGAGGAGGCGAAAATTATAATTGATTTGAAGGATTAAATTATCATATAAAGAATTTCGATTTTAAAAAGGTCCAGAACACATTTATTAAGAATATAATATGTTTATTGTTTAAAATCCTTTAACAAACTATTTTAGATAATATTTGGACATAATAATGAAGGTCTTCATGTAGTCTAGTGGTTGGAGATGCACCCTTGTCGTCCTTCAGTTGCGGGTTCAATTCCCATGTCCATGTCGGACGTGACCTGGTTTCACCCATCCCACAGATTGTTATATTTCAAAACCTTGGTTATTTTTATAACATTATCAAAAATAATATAATTTCCTAAAAAATAACCATAACATATTTTATCCTAAAATTTTATCTAAAACATATCATTTTACATCCAAAAATGTAATAACCATGTATCACCCCAAAAAAAGATCATATGAAACACTAAGGTTATCCATTGGGTCCACCCAAGAAAAGATAATTCATTATTTAATAACATTTTCTGATATCAAACATCATCGATATACATTCTTGAGATAGTCTTCCAACGTAATCCCATACTCAATAGATCCTTAAGAATTTTTAGTATTTAATCATCCTAAAATCTACCGTCACTCTCTAATCCCTTATATGTATAATTATTACTCATTCAACATAATTCTGGATACATTAACTATAAGGCCCCAGCCTTAAACCTTAATTAATATTGAATTAAATGAATAATTCACGTAGATCATCTTTTCAGGTTTAGAGTTTTAGATAATTAGAACATAACCATTACATCTCAAAAGGATACAAAGTATACACTTCTACTAAGTTTTCATAAATAAAAAAACTATTAAAAAGAAAAATCTCTAGTTCCATGTTTTAGATAGAATGTCTTTCCTTGATCCCATCCTTGACCCTATTCATCTTTAAGTCCTGTGTAAAACATTTCAAAAACAAGGGATGTGCATAAAAAGCCCAGTAAAGGATAAAAAAAGAAGGAAAACTGTTAGTTTTTCAAAACAACAAGTAAACAATGAATACTCTATCAAAGTAATACTTTTCACCTTTATGGTGTATTAAATAAACCTCACCGAATAAAATATCATTACTTACCCTTTGTTAACAAAAATATTACCATAAAACCCATATAAAGAACACATAACATATAAAGGTAACTTGGGAGATACACATACTTAAATGGAATAACCATACGGTCGACTTCCACACATGTCACATAATGGAATAGCCATACGGACAACTTCCATACCCAATGCATTGGAGGTTATAATGTACCCACCCATCCTGGTTTCCACGGAACCACCCATCATATGGTTTATCACGTAACCATCCATCAAATGTCCAAGTACCATTATAAAATCATAACACATAAAAAAATTATGAATGAAAGAAAACATTTCCACATATCAAGCACAATATATCACCTAAATATATTGACATAACAAATCCATTATCAAAACCTTTTTCAATACCAAAAAGATTATATGGTATTTATTTACTTTTAGAAATATTACAGCTTGTTGAGGAATCCAAAGATCAAATAATACTCGCGGCGGTGGAAAGGTCATTGTCAACCCTTACGTTAAAAAGAAACATACGTTTTTCCATTTAGTAAAAATCTTATTATAGAAAAGATTCCTTTCGAATAAAAGTATAAGTCAAAGGGGTTTATACACCTTATAAAAGAAAGTTGTGTATAAAACAAAATATGCCTCAATGAAAGGATATTGAGACGAAGTCCCTTACAAAGATGGTATCCTTAGATTAAGTATAAATCAATTAAATGATTATTTCTGATAAATATGAATAAACAAAATATAAGTGGATATTAAGTGTAAAAAAATTAGAGGACATTCACACATAATCTTGGAAAAACAAAACCAATGACATATATATTTAACTCAATGAAATGAGACTGAGTTATGATTTCCCATACAAGTTCTTCTAAATGACGTAAGAATTTATCAATGAGAAGATTATGTGTAGAAATAGAATATCCACAAAAAGTTTTGTGTAAATTACAACATAGGGATCCCACACATAATCTTGGAATAATAAAATCAAAATGTTTAACCCAAATTATTGAAAGTGGGTTAAGAAGTTCTCTTACAGAAATCTGACAGCCTAAATATGTCACTTTAGAATTCATAAAATGATTTGATGAGAGAGAAAATGGTATCTCATCACTTGGACATAAAATTTACATCAATAAGGATATATAATAACTAATCCCAAAATAATTTTTTGTGAATTAAAAGACATAACAAAAGAAGTCTTTTAAAAAGAGGAGGGTGAAAGGTTCCATTACCGACATGGATAACTTTTGAAACGTACACCCCATGGAAGAAGGGTCATACAATGAAGATGAAAATACCCATAATTGAAATTATACTACACAAATAGTATAATAATGGGCATTACATACAATAATAAATGGAAATGGTGGCAAACGTAGAATAAATGTCACGGGAATAAAAGTGAGATGAAAAATCCCTTACGAAAACATGACAGCCAAACGACGCCACTTAAAACATCCAAAAATGGATTTATGAGATTAAATAGGGTATCTAATAATTTCAACATAAAAATTACAGAATATGGAATATAAAATAACATCCCCAAACATAAGAAATATGATATTAAAAGAAATGACTTAAAGTAGAGTACTTAAAAGTAAATATAGAGGTAGGATCCCTTACGAAAATTCGGCAGCCTAACAACGCCACTCAAAACTGCCAAAATGGATTGATGAAAGAAAATAGGGTCTCTCATCATATGAACATAAAAAGTACCATAAGATTAATATAAAATAACATCCCAATCATAATAAATATGAGCTTAAAAGTAATGACATAAAAGAGAGTACTTAAAAATAAATAGAGGGGTAGGATCCCTTATCTCAAGTACGACTTTCCTTGTTCATTTCTTTATATTCCTAAATAATAAACATTGGTAAATTTATAATATCATAAGGAACTCCTTTAAATATTATTATTCAGTTCATATCACATATTATAGTATTATAATAATTTGTTAATAATGTTAGTTCATATCAAACGTTTTTGTCGATCTTCGGTACATGAGTTAAAATTGAACTTGTTGGAAAAGAATTTTCCATGTAGTTAAAAGTAAATCATCTCCAAAATAGTATTAATGATTTAAATATCATATATATCCAGTATATATTCATTTTATAATATTAAATAACATTTTTTGATAATAAAAATGAAATTCACCGTTCATGGAGACGGTAGGCCGTACGTACGGATAAACGCTACTTTCATTTTTTGTCATATTAATGGAATTAAAACTAAATGAGAGATATATATTATAATTACCGAATGATATGAATAATTTAGATATAATATATGAAATATATATCCATTATATATATGTACATATAATATTACATAAAATTTGGAGATAAGAAAGGAAATGTACCGTTCATGGAGATGGTAAGCCATACTTACGCATGAACGCTACTTTCATTTCTATTTCGTATTTAATATATTTAAATCATAATTATATAAGGGTATATTATAATTCAAGTATAACATAATATATAATAACATTAAAACCATCCTTTATACATCCCACATATGACATTAATGAATCAAATCACTTTGAGGGGGTGGTAGTCCGCACTTCCTAAAATGAAATTATCGTGTTTACCCACAATGGAAACCATAAAGGTATGTCACAAATGAAAAATACAGAAGCATAAAGAAAACATAAACATAAAATATATCATATATAAATATAGTGTCATCTTAATGGCCACCATGAATGGTGTTAAATGAAGATTGAACAATCATCGTTTCGTGAGGCAGAAAATCGCCAACCACAGAAACCGTAAGTTCTTTAACCATTAGACGAAGGTTTGTGTTGGTGTATCTCTAATACATAACATAACAACATCATAGTATATTGAAGATGCTATTTTTATTACAAAAAAAGGAATAAAAATAGTTTAGCGGGTTGGAGAAGCAAAATAAAACATAAGAACACAAGAGAAGACACTACCTTTAAATCGGGTAAAGCTTTTTGATTTGAGCTCAATGGATTCCTTGGAAGGACTTATTCCCAAAGTGAGGCCTCTAGGAGTAAGATAGGGATGTTTAGAGACCAAATGGGCAGGGTTTGGAAGATCCAAAGGCTTGAGAAGTGTGGGTAAGGTGGCAGAGGTGGGGGACTTTTATAAGAGGAGAGGAGGGGCACTCTTGGAAAGTTATAAAAGGTTACTTTATTATAAAATGACTTCCGGATTTTAAATGTCCAAAAATTATATATTTCAAGGATAAGGTGATAATAGTTCTAATTAAATCCATAAAATTGGTTTTTTACATGTTTAGGTCTTAGATTTTACATTATCTTTTTATTTTATTTAAATCATTAAATAATTAGGTAATCACTGCATCATCATGGTTTCATAAATAATTTAATTTATTTAATGTCTAACAATTATAAAAAATATATCATGATTTAGGAAATCTTTTTCGCTTTCTAATGAATATTTATAGTCAAAATTTTGACTTTTATAACACCATTTAAAAATTGTTTTAGTAAAACAACACATGTTTGTGACATTTTTATTTTAACATTAAATAAAAAGTTACTAATGACATTTTCCTACCAAAGTGGCTCCATGGGGTCCCCAAGTTGACCCATGGAATTTCTTGGTAGGCCATGACACATCCAATAAGGGTAGTACATGTGTCAAGGTCATTTAATATTATTAAAACATTATTTTTACCTTAAATTAAACTAATTACCTCTAATCGCGATTAAAAACATAAAAGTGACTATTCACCAAAAAATTATTTGAATCCCTTTGAACCAAATTTTACTTCCTAATGACCAAATTTTATTTCATATTTTTGAAATTAAAAACATAGAGGTGGTAAAATTTCATTAAAACGAAAAATCAGTTTCTTAAGTACCACTAAGTGGTTTCACTATTCATCAAAAATTGAAGTTTTTCAGACAAATACCAAAACTTCACCCTAAGCTATATTTTATATTACAAATTAAAAAATGATTCCTATTTTAAAAAATTCAAAACATATAAGTTACATTAATTAATTTAATAATTAATTCTCGTTGTCAGAACAAATATCATGTTTTTATGAAACAATATATATCAAAAGATTGACACTAGATTAAGTCCAATTTCAAATTGAAATTAATTCCAACAACCACTATTGGATTAAATGGTAAAAATATGTTCTAATTTAAATTTAAAACAAATTCTAAATATAATCTAATCATATAAACAAATTAGATTAAAAAGTGGTTTTGAATGAAAATACAACATTTTTCACTATTCATTAAACATGTACTTTATCGGAAAAATACCAAAAATTTACACATAGTAAAATTTGATGTCCCGATTCTAAAGAAGAATTTTATATTGTCAAATAAAACATATAAAATTTTCAAAAGTATATTTAAAATGTGTTCTCCATCAATAGAATGTTAATCGACCTTTTAAAGAATATTAGAAGATTTATGCTTAAAATTGGATTCATTTTCAATTTACGCCTCTAACATTTATTGGATAAAAGAAAAAATATTTGAAAAACATATATAATCATTTTTTAGTTAGATCTGTTCATTCCTGCCATTACAACGGCTATGTTTTAACTACAATTTAAAATAATATTATTTTGTTATTAAATTGCAACGTAAGATTCCCAAGAAACTCGTTGTTGCGTATTGGATACGCCATCGAGCATAGCATCCCCTTTAAAGTAATATTAATATTTTATTCACAAATATCGATAAATATGAAAATATCATATTCTTTATTTACCTGGGTTGTTACATCTTTCCCACTTTTGAAAATTGCGTCCTCGCAATTTTAAAATTGGTCTTGGAAACTTCAGTGAAAATCCCACATCGGAACAAGAGTCAGTAAAACTATCACTTTAAAATAAAGAAAGAGAAGTACAAAGGTCACCTAAGTTAACCCATACTAGGATTCCACGTAGGAAAACATGGACATGGAGGAAAAAGAAAAGGGTCATGTTTTGAGGGAGAGTGATAGAAAACATGTTTAGGAGAAAGTTAACCACAATAAAATCACAAACTTGTGGTGGGTTATACGGTATTCGATTCCCCAGTAGGAAAAGTTAATAGAAAACATTTTTGTTTGAGGTTACTTTTCATTTAGTGATTTATTTTTTATCTTAAGGAAACATTACTTACTTGTCATGTTGACTTTCACATTTACTAGATTTCATACACAAACTCACACTTTCCCTAAATGATGAGTATTTAGGAAGACATGTTTACATTAAGATAGTTAGATTCAACTTATAGAGAATCGCCTAATCCAAAAAAAACTATATACTTTCCATGTTATTTGACTTTAACCCAAACCAAAACCAAAAAGGTTAGTACAAGATCAGATAATCCAGAAAAGGATAACCCTTTATAAAAAGAAAATCAATTCTTAATCTCCAAAATTTGTCTATCAAAACCAAAAGTTCAACGAAGACCATTTGATAAACAATGTATCCATAAAATTATTCAATGTAAACCAAACTAATATTGAAACCCAAATATTTGAAGGATTTAATCACATGGTCTTCCAAGGTACAAATTAACACTTATCTCCAAATAACATCAGTTGCTCTTAAAGTCTCATATTGAAAAGTAATTAACCTAATCACATATCCTCGATGATAGGTTAATAATTTCCATAGATAACCCAAAATATACTTACTCTTAATTAATAAAATCATCAAACTAAAAAGAATTAGTCAATCTAACTAGGGACTTCACATAGTCCAGTGGTAGGCGATAAATACCAGTCTCACTTTGGTTGTGGGTTCGATTCCCACAGCTCTTTCCGACGCAATGGGTTGTCACATGGTTTGCGTGTTGTCCTTTTTCCAAAACTATATAATTCTTAAAACATTCCCCAAAATAATATAAAATCTTCAAAAATAATCATAACATATTTTAACCTCAAGTTTATGTCATGCCTTTCATTTTCCATCATAACATATAGTAACCCATAATTATCTCAAAAGTAAGGATCATATAAACCCTAATGGTTACCTTTATAATTATTACATGAACTTCCACATCGATTGTTCATCTCATACATGATGCATTATAGAACTTACAAATGTTCAAGATATTGATCATAGCTCCTTGATAGTTTGTTTAGAACAACCACGAGTTTCCTCATTGAATCCCCCATTTCATCCAGTCTCTTAATCATAGAACCACCACAGTTTTCTTCAAACCCATTGTCACTTTGGTGCATGCTAGATCCATCCATTTACTAAAACCAGATATGTCAGTGTGAGTATATCAACAAAATTATCATGTACTAATGAGGATGATAAATACTAAGATATACTTACTCATTCACTTTATCTAAAAACAATGGCTCTTTATGAAATCATAGCCATTATGGTAATGTCACTTATACATAGAGAATACCCTAACCTCTAATGTTATCTAAACTGACCTTTGATACCAACTATATGGCCCCGACCTTAAACCTTAATTACTATTGAATTAAATGAATAATTCACATAAAAGATCTTTTCAAGTTTAGAGTTTTAGAGAATTAGAACATAACTATTACATCTCAAAAGATTACAAAGTATACACTTCTACTAAGTTTCCATAAATAAAAAAACTCTTAAAAAGAAACATGTCTAGTTCCATGTTTTAGATTGAATTTCATTCCTTGATCCCATCCTTGACCCTATTCATCTTTCAGTCTCGTGTAAAACATTTCAAAAACATGGGATGTGCGTAAAAAGCCCAGTAAAGGTTACACAAAGAAGGAAAACTATTAGTTTTTCAAAACAACAAGTAAACAATAAATACTCTATCAAAGTAATACTTTTCACCTTTATGGAGTATTAAATACTCCTCACTGAATAAAATATCATTACTTACCCTTTTTTAACCAAAATATTACCATAAAACCCATATAAATAACACATAACATATAAAGGTAACTTGGGAGATAAACATAATTAAATGGAATAACCATACGGTCGACTTCCACACATATCACTTAATGGAATAACGATACGACCAACTTCCATACCCAATGCATTGGAGGTTATAACGTAACCACCTGTCCTGGTTTCCACGGCACCACCCATCATATGGTTTATCATGTAACCATCCATCAAATGTCCAAGTACCATTATAAAATCATAACACATAAAACAATTATAAAGGAAAGAAACCATTTCCACATTTCAAGCACAATATATCACATAAATATATTGATATAACAAATCAATTATCAAAACCATTTTCAATACCAAAAAGAGTATATGGTATTTATTTACTTTTAAAAATATAAGGTCTTGTTGAGGAATCCAAAGATCAAATAATACTCGCGGCGGCAGAAAGGTCATTGTCACCGCGTATGTTAAAAAGAAACATACTTTTTGTCATTTAGTAAAAAGATTCATATAGAAAAGATTTCTTTCGAATAAAAGTAGAAGTAAAAGGGGTTTATACACCATATAAAATAAAGTTATGTATAAAACAAAATATTCCTCAATGAAAGGAGATTGAGATGATGTCCCTTACAAAGTCAGTATCCTTAGATTAAGGATAAATAAATTTCATGATTATTTGTGACAAATATAAATACACCAAATATAAGTGGATATTAAGTGTAAAACAATCATAGGACATTCACACATAATCTTGGAAAAACAAACCCAATGACATATATATTTAACTCAATAAAATGAGATTGAGTTATGATTTCTCATACAAGTTCTTCTAAATGATGTAAGAATTTATCAATTAGAAGATTATGTGTAGAAATAGTATATCTGCACAATGGATTGTGTATATTAAAACATAGAGATCCCACACATAATCTTGTAATAATAAAATCAAGATGTTTTACCCAAATAATTGAATGTGGATTAATAAGTTCCCTTACAGAAATCCGACAGCCTAACGACGTCACTTTAGAATTCATAAAATAAGATGATGAGAGGGAAAATTGTATCTCATCACTTGGACATAAACTTTACATCAATAAGGATATAGAATAACTTATCCCAAAATAATACTATGTGAATTAAAAGACATAACAGAAGAATACTTTTAAAAAGAGGAGGTTGAAAGGTTCCCTTACCGACATGGATAACTTCCGAAATGTACACCCCATGGAAGAAGGGTCATACAATGAAGATGTAAATACCAATAATTGAAATTATACGACACAAATAGTATAATAATGGGAATTACATACACCAATCAAAGGAAATTGTGGAAAACGTAGCATAAATGTCACGGGAATAAAAGTGAGATGAAAAATCCCTTACGAAAACGCGACAACCTAACGACGCCACTTAAAACATCCAAAAATGGATTTATGTGATTAAATAGGGTATCTGATAATAATGAACATAAAAAATACAGAATGAGGAATATAAAATAGCATCCCCAAACATATGAAATATGATCTCAAAAGAAAGGACATAAAGTAGAGTACTTAAAAAGAAAGAGAGATGCAGGATCCCTTACAAAAATTCAGCAGCCTAACGGCACCACTCAAAACAGCCAAAATGGATTGATGGGATAAAATAGGTTCTCTCATCATATGAACATAAAAAGTACCATAAGATTAATATAAAATAACATCCCAATCATAAGAAATATGAGCTAAAAAGGAATGACATAAAAGAGAGTACTTAAAAAGAAATAGAGGGGTAGGATCCCTTACCTCAAGTCTGACTGGCCTTGTCCGTTTCTTTATATTCATGAATAATATACATTGATAAATTTATAATTTATTTAGGACCTCATTTAAATATTATGATTTTTCATATCACATATTATAGTGTTATAATAATTGGTTAATAATGTGAGTTCATATCAAACATTTTTGTCGATCTTCGGTACATGAGTAAAAATTCAACTTCATGGAAAAGAATTTTCCATGTAGTTATAAGTACATCATCTCCATAATATTATGAATGATTTAAATATCATATATATCTAGTATATATTCATTTTATAGTATTACATAACATTTGGACATAATAAAAATGAAATGCACCGTTCATGGAGACGGTAGGCCGTACGTACACATGGACACAACTTTCATTTTTTTTGTCATATTAGTGGAATTAAAACTAAATGATATATATATATATATATATATATATATATTATAATTCCAGAATGATATCAATAATTTAGATATAATATATGAAATATATATCCATTATATATATGTACTTATAATAGTAAATAACATTTGGAGATAAGAAATGAAATGTACCGTTCATGGAGACGGTAAGCCATAGGTACGGATGAACGCTACTTTCATTTTCATTTCGTATTTAATAGAATGAAATCATAATTATATAAGGGTATATTATAATTCAAGTATAACATAATATATAATAAAATTTACTCCATCCTTTATACATCCCACATATGGCATTAACGATTCAAATCACTTTGAAGGGGCGGTAGTCCGCACATCCAAAAATGAAATTATTGTGTTTACCCACAATGGAAACCATAAAGGTTTTCCACAAATGAAAAATACAGAAGCATAAAGAAAACATAAAAATAATATATATAATATATAAATACATTGACATCCTAATGGCCACCATGAAAGGTGTTAAAATAATATTGAACAATCATCATTTCGTGAGGCAGAAAATCCCCAACCACAGAAACCGTATGTTCTTTAACCAGTAGATCAAGGTGTGTGTTGGTGTAGCTCTAATACTTCTCATAAAAACATCCTAGTATATTTAAGATAATTTTTTTTGTGACAAAATAAAGGAATAAAAAGAGTTTATGGGGTTGGAAAAGAAAAATAAAACATAAGAACACAAGAGAAGACACTTCCTTTAAATTGGGTAACTCATTTTGATTTGAGCTCAAAGGCTTCCTTGGAAAGACTTCTGCCCAAAGACAGGTTTGTAGGAGTAATAGAGGGATGTGGAGAGACAAAATGGGCAGGGTTTGGCCGAGCCAAAGGCTTGAGATGTGTGGGTAAGGTGGTAGAGGTGGGGGCCTTTTATAAGAGGAGAGGAGGGGCACTCTTGGATTGTTATAAAAGGTTACTTTATTATAAAATGTTTTTCGGATTATAAAGGTCCCAAAATTTTATATTTCAAGGATAAGGTGAATATAGTTCTAATTACACACATAAAATAGGTTTTTGACAAGTGTAGGTCTTATATTGTACATTATCATTTCATTTCATTTAAATCGTTAAATAATGAGGTAATCGCTGCATCATCATGGTGTCATAAATAATTTACTTTATTTAATGTCTAAAAATTATAAAAAAATATATCATGATTTAGGAAATATTTTTATCTTAATAATGTATATTTATAGCCAAAACTATGACTTGTATAACACCATTTAAATTTTTTTTTAGTAAAACAACACATGTTTTTGACATTTTTATTTTAACATTAAATAAAAAGTTATTAATGACATTTTCCTACCAAAGTGGCTCCATGGGGTCCCCAAGTTTACCCATGGATTTTCTTGGTCTTAAATGACAAATCCAATAAGGTTAGGACATGTTTCGAGGTCATTTAATATTATTAAAACATTATTTTTACCTTACATTACACTAATTACCTCTAATCGCGATTAAAAACTTTAAAGTGACTATTCACCAAAAAATTATTTTAATCTCATTGAACCACCTTTTACTTCTTAAATAAAACCACATATGTAGGATTTTTTAAATTCAAAACACAGAGGTGGTAAAATTTAATTTAAATGAAAAATCAGTTTTTTAATTACCACTTAGTGGTGTCACTATTCATCAAAAATTGAAGTTTTTCAGAAAAATAACAAAACATCACCCTAAGATATATTTCATATTCCAAATTCAAAAATGATGTCTATTTTAAAAAATTAATTACATAAAAGTTAAATTAATTAATTTAATAATTATTTCCCACTGTCATAACAAATAGCGTGTTTTTATGAAACAATATATATCAAAAGATTGACACTAGTTTAAGTCCAATTTCAAAGTGAAATTAATTCCAACGAAAACTGTTGGATTAAATGGTAAAAATATATTCTAATTTAACTTCAAAACCATTTAAAAATATAATATAATAATATAAATAAATTATATTATAAAGAGGTTTTGAATTAAAATACAACATTTTTCACTATTCATTAAAAAATGAACATTATCGGAAAAATACCAAAAATTTACCCAAAGTAAATTTTGATGTCCCGATTCTAAAGAAGAATTATATTTTGTCAAATACAATATATAAAATTTTCAAAATTATATTAAAAAAGGGTTCTCCATCAAAAGGCGGTTAAAAGACCTTTTAAATAATATTAGAAGATTTATGCTTAAAATTGGATTCGTTTTCATTTTATGCCTCTAGCATTTATTGTATAAAAGTAAAAATATTTGAAAAACATATATAATAATTTTTTAGTTAGATATGTTCATTCCCTCCATTACAACGGCTATGCATTAACTACCATTTAAAATAATATTATTTTATTATTAGAGTGCAACGTAAGATTCCCAAGAAACTCGTTGTTGCATATTGGGTACGCCATTGAGCATAGCGTCTCCTTTAAAGTAATATTAATATTTTATTCACAAATATGGATAAATATGAAAATGTCATATTCTTTATTTACCTGGGGTGTTACATTAACAATTATTTTCCAACTTATTCCTTAATGCTTATTTACTATAAACAAAATCAAGAATCACGTCCTTAGACTCAATAATGTCAAAACATCAACTACGAAATAATCCATACCATTAATTTGTAATTTTAATTTTCCTAACTCTCAATTGTAATGGAATTAGGTATTGGTAGACATATATAGGTATATTACTAATGAAATCATTCCATATTCTTAATCACAAGAAATCTATTTGTATAATTACCATCCACAGAAAATTTAAAAAAATCAATTGATCCATATGAAAGAACATATATCCCTTTCCTAGAGTCTAATAGATGATTCTTTTATCATGGTAAGTTCATGTTTTAGGACCTTGATTACCACATCTATTGAATCTTATTATGCCATTGAAGAATTTTCCAAGCTATTCCTTTCAACATCCGTGATACATAAGTTTTTTAATATACTTACCTTTATTATTATTACCTGAACTTCTGTAGGGATTTTATACCGCATATACTATGCATTGTAAAAGTTACAAAGGTTTAGGTGGTCAATCATGACTCTAGATAGTCGTTTGAGAAGAACAAAAAGAGTTCTAATTTTAGCTCACATATCATTCAAGGGATTATTCCAAAAACCTCATGGGTTTTATTCACATCCATTGTTACTTTGGTGCCTCCTATATTTAGGCATTTAAAAAAACAAAAATGGTCAATATGAGTCTATCAGTAATTCCATCATATAATATTAAATGTGTTGGGTAAATAGAAATATAGAAAAATCATATTATCTTAACATCATTAAATTTATCTAAAATAACTATGAATCATTCAAATATGTTATCCAATATGGTTATCTAAACCGACCTCTAATACCAACTGTAAGGCCCCAGTCATAAGCATTAAATAATCTTTTAATTATGTTAATAATTCACATTTAAGATCTTTTTAAATTTAGAGATTTAGATAATTAGGCCATACATTATACATAATAAAATGAATAATAAAAGTATACACCTATACAAACTTTCATGTTTTTTCAGAAAACAAAAACAATTAAAAAACGGAAACATGTCTAGTTCCATGTTTTAGATAGCATGACTTTTCCTTGATCCCATCCATGGCCCTATTAATATTTACGTTATATATAATCCATTTCAATACATTGGATGAGTATTAAAAGCACAGTAATGGATAAAATAGGAAGGAAAACTGTTACTTTTTCAAAACAACTTTTAAACCATGAATACGTTATCATAAATTAATACATATCAACATTATGAAGTAGAAAAAACACTTCATTGAATATATGTTCATTGAATACACTTTTTGTAACAAAAAGATTACCAATAATCCCATAGAAAACAATGTTTAAATTATAATGGTAACAACGTACATAATCATATTTAAATGGAATAATCATATGGTCGACTACCATACATATCACTAAATGGAATATCCATAAGGCTGACATCCATAACCAATTCATTTGAAGTTATAACGTAACCTCCCATCCTTGGTTTATCATGGATCCACCTATCATATTGTTTATCATGAATCCTCCCATAAAATTTCCTTGTACCATTACAAAATCATAACACATGAAATATTGTAAATATCAATATTTCACTTATAACATTTCATTTTAAAATGCAAGAAATTATTCCATGATTTTGTAATAATAAATCCACTCCAAAAACCATTTTCAATACCCAAAAATCCAAAGGGTAAAAATGTATTTATTTTCCTCTTAAACCCATTAAGACTTATAGAGGAAGCTAAATTACGATTACATCACCAGAGAGGTCATTATCTCCGCATAAGAAAAAAACATTCATTTTATCATTTAGTAAAACTCCACTTAGACCAAATATTTCCTTTTAATGAAAGTAAAAGTTTAACGGGTTTATTATAAATTATATAAAATAAATGGGTGTGTATTATCATATTCCTTAATGAGAGGAGATTGAGACAAATCCCATTAAAAGATAATTTTCTAAACAATATGGATTGTTTATGTGTATTAACTATATGTACACACAAATAATGTATAAATACAAGAAAGGACATAAAAGTTTATGTCATATATAATCATTTCATGACATAATCTAAAAGTATATAATTAACCCAATGAATGTAAATTGAGATAAGATGTTCCCTTACCTCATGTATGTCTTGACCCATTCGTTCTTCAATTTCATGAATAATAAACATCAGTTAAATTATACCTGATTGAGAACCTTTTTCAATTTTATTATTCCCTTTTTGTCAGTTATTAACATATTATTAAAAATATATAATTATTTACGTTCATATCAGTTTTTTTGTTGATATTAGACACATGAGTTGAAATAAACATGTTTTGATTACAAATTGTCCAGGTAGCCAAAATTCTATTATCTCCAAAATTGTATTCATGATTTTGATATCATATATACCATATAAATATATTGTATATTTATTTATACTATTACATAATATTTCAATATAATAAATGAAATTCACCCCTCATGGAGACGGTAAGCTTTATGTACACATAAATGCTACATTCAATTCTATTTAATATGTAAAGAAATAAAAACATAATGATACATAGGCATATTATAATTCCTGTGTAATATAAATTTTTACAAATTATATATATCTTAATTAATTTAATCCTTTATACATTTCATATATAGTATGAACGAGTCATATCACATTGAAGGCATAATTGTCCCAAAATCATCAAATGAAATTATCTTATTTATATAACAAGAAAAGCATGATTGTATGTTATAATGGTTATTTACTGAAGCATAGAGGTAAAATAAATATCATATATATCATATAAAATTATTGTTCCATCATAATTTCCCCATAATAGGGGGTAGGATTAGACTTAACAATCATCTTTTCGTAAGGCATTAGTTCACCGCCCAAAATAAAGTATGTTCTTTACCCATTAGACATAAGTGTGTGTAAATTTATTTTAGAATAATCCTCATAAAAACATCATACAAAAAAATATATATTGGGGTTTTTATAAAACAATTAAATAATGAGAGTTTAAGTGGATGAAGAAGGAAAATAAATGTAAGAAGATTGGGAGAAGACATTACCTCAAATCAGTTAACTCCTTTTAATTTAAACTAAACGACCTTATTAAATTTACTTTTACACATGTTAAGGCTTATAGAAGGAAGAGAATGATATTGGGAGATTTTTTGAGTAGATTTTGGATGATCCGTGTCTCTTGAGAGGAGTTATTAAGGGGTTAGAGATTATTCCCTTTTATAAGAGGGAGTCTAAGCAATTTTGCTATTTGTTGAATGATTATATTATTATAAACTACATTTATATATTAAAAAGGTTCAAAACTAATTTAATTCTATGATAATATGAGTATTGGTCCAAATACTCTCAAAAATTACGGTTTAGAAATTTTTTGGTTTCAAATATAACCCTATGATTTAGTTTTAACCCTTAGTTAATTAATTAGACACGTGTTTATGCAAAAATTTAAAAAGAAATTTTTTCCAATGACCAAAATTGGAAAAATTGATAAAAATGATATTTAATTATACTTTAAAACCAATATAAATTAAAATTTAAATATATAAATTAATTAAATTAAATAGATGTTTTGATGTAAAATTCATTATTTTTCATTATTTATTAAGAAATGAACTATTGCAGAAAAAAACATTTCATTTAATGTAAATTTTGATTTTATTATTCCAATAAGGAAGTGTATTTTTTCATATATAAAAAATTAAGGTTTAATAAACAATATTTAAAAAGTGTAATCCTTTAAATGGTAGTAAAAATGATTTTTTAGAAAAATATATCTTTTATCAGAAAAAATGAATATATTCTTATATCATATCTAGAAAACATATTAGATGAATTTGAAATATAACATTTAATTTATATCATATATTTTACATTAAATAAAAAACAGAAAAGTGTGATATAAAAACACAATTTTTCACTTTTAAATAAGTTTTCATAAAAACAAATCTACTAATTTCATTTGCGTTTTATTTCCATTTATAATAAATTTAGTAACAATTGAATCAACAAATAAACTTATGTAAATCATAAATCAAAATTAAGTTGATTCTATTAATTACATCTATTCTAATGTCTATGAATTAACTACCTTTTAAAATAATAATAATTTTATGGAATTTTTTTTTGAGTATAACTCTATGTTTTGTGAAATGTGTGATTTTATAGAATCCCATTGTTGTGGGTCGAATACACTATAATAAAAAGTATCCCCTTTAAGATAAAATTTATATCTTATAATATAAATCAAAATGTATTATTATATAATTACCAAGGTTATTTAATCCTTCCCCGCCTTTGTATATCGCAAGAAATCTATTTGTTTAATGGCCATCCACAGAAAATTTAAAAAAATCAATTGATCCCAATGAAAGAACATATATCCCTTTCTTAGAGTCTAATAGATGATTCTTTTTTTCATGGTAAGTTCATGCTTTAGGACCTTGATTACCAAATCTATTGAATCTTATTGTTCCATTGAAGAATTTTCCAAGCTATTCCTTTCCATATCCATGATACATAAGTTTTTTAATATACATACATTTATTATTATTACCTGAACTTCTGTAGGGATTTTATACCGCATATACTATGCATTATAATAATTACAAAGGTTTAGGTGGTCAATCATGACTCTAGATAGTCGGTTGAGAAGAATAAAAAGAATTCTAATTTTATCTCACATATCATTCAAGGTATTATTCCAAAAACCTCATGGGTTTTCTTCAAATCCATTACCTTGGTGCCCCCTATATCTAGCCATTTACATAAACAAAAAATGTCAATGTGAGTGTATCAGTAATGCCATCATATAATATTATATGAGTTGGGTAAATACAAAGATAAAAAATAATTTTATCTTAAACTCATTAAATTTATCTAAAATAACTATGAATAATTCAAATATGTTATCCAATATGGTTATGTCACTTCATCTTAAATAACACCCAACCTGTTAATGTTATCTAAACCGACCTCTAATACCAACTGTAAGGCCCCAGTCATAAAAATTACATAAACTTGAATTAAGATAATAATTCACATGTAAGATCTTTTTAAATTTAGAGATTTAGATAATTAGGCCATACCTTATACATAACAACATGAATAATACAAGTATACACCTATAGTAACTTTTCTGTTTTTTCAGAAAACAAAAACTATTAAAAAAATGAAACATGTCTAGTTCCATGTTTTAGACAGCATGACTTTTCCATTATCCCAACCATGGCCCTATTAATATTTATGTTATATAGAAACCATTTCAATACATTGGATGAGCATAAAAAGCACATTAATGGATAAAATAGGAAGGAAAACTGTTACTTTTTCAAAACAACTTTTAAACCATGAATATGTTATCATAAATTAAAACATATCAACATTATGAAGTAGAAAAAACACTTCATTGAATATAAGTTCATTGAGTACACTTTTTTTAACAAAAATTTTACCAATAATCCCATAGAAAACAATGTATAAAATATAATGGTAACAATGTACAAAATCATATTTGAATGGAATAATCATATGGTCGACTACCACACATATCACTAAATGGAATATCCATAAGGCTGACATCCATACCCAATTCATTTGATGTTATAACATAACCTCCCATCCTTGGTTTATCATGGATCCACCTATCATATTGTTTATCTTGAATCCTCCCATAAAATTTCCATGTACTATTACAAAATCATAACACATGAAATATTGTAAATATCAATATTTCACTTATAACATTTCATTTTCAAATGCAAGAAATCATTCCATGATTTTGTAATAATCAATCCACTCCAAAAACCATTTTCAATACCCATACATCCAAAGGGTAAAAATGTATTTATTTTTATCTTAAAACAATTAAGACTTATAGAGGAAGCTAAATTATGATTACATCACCCGATAGGTCATTAACGCCGCATACGAAAAAAACATTCATTTTATCATTTAGTAAAACTCCACTTAGAAAAAATATTTACTTTTAATGAAAGTAAAAGTTTAATAGGTTTATTATAAATTATATAAAATAAATTGGTGTGTATTATAATATACCTTAATGAGAGGAGATCGAGACAAATCCCATTAAAAGTTATGTTTCTAAACAATATGGATTGTTTATGTGTATTAACTATATGTACACATAAATAATGTATAAATACAAGAAAGGACATAAAATGTCATTTCATATATAATCATATCAAGACAAAATAAAAAAGTATATGATTAACCCAATAAATGTAAATTGAGATAAGATGTTCCCTTACCTCGTGTAAGTCTTGACCTGTTCATTATTCAATTTCCTGAATAATAAACATCAGTTAAATTATACTTGATTGAGAACATTTTTCAATTTTATTATTCCTTTTATGTCACTTATTACCATATTATTAAAAATATATAATTATTTACATTCATATCAGTTTTTTTTGTTGATATTCGATACATGAGTCGAAATAAACATGTTTTGATTACAAATTGTCCATGTAGCCAAAATTCTATTATCTCAAAAATTGTATTCATGATTTTGATATAATATATACCATATAAATATATTGTACATTTATTTATAATATTCCATAATATTTCAATATAATAAATGAAATTCACCGCTCATGGAGACGGTAAGCCGTATGTACACATAAATGCTACTTTCAATTCTATTTCATATGTAAAAGAATAATAACATAATGATACATAGGAATATTATAATTCCTGTGTAATATAAATTTTTACCTATTATATATATTATCATTAATTTAATCCTTTATACATTTCATATATATCATGAACGAGTCATATCACATTGAGGGCATAATTCTCCCCAAATCATCAAATGAAAATATCTTATTTATATAACACGAAAAGCATGATTGTATGTTATAATGGTTATTTACTGAAGCATAGTGATAAAATAAATATCATATATATCATATAAAATTATTTTTCCATCATAATTTCCCCATAATAGGGGGTAGGAGTAGACTTAACAATCATCTTTTCATAAGGCATTAGTTCACCGCCCAAAAAAAAGTATGTTCTTTACCCATTAGACAGAGGTGTGTGTAAATTTATTTTAGAATAATCCTCATAAAACATCATATAAAAATAAATATATTGGGGTTTTTATAAAACAATTGAATAATGAGAGTTTAAGTGGATTAAGAAGGAAAATAAATGGACGAAGATTGGGAGAAGACATTACCTCAAATCAGTTAACTCCTTTTAATTTAAACTAAAGGGCCTTATTAAATTTACTTCTACCCATTTTAAGGCTTCTAGAACGAAGATAATGATATTGAAATATTTTTTGAGTAGATGTTGGATGATCCATGTCTCTTGTGTGGAGTTATTAAGGGGTTAGAGATGATTCCCTTTTATAAGAGGGAGTCTGAGCAATTTTGCTATTTGTTGAATTATTATATTATTTTAAACTACATTTATATATTAAAAAGGTTCAAAACTAATTTAATTCTATGATAATATAAGTATTGGTCCAAATACTCTCAAAAATAGGGTTTATAAAAGTTTTGGATTCAAATTTAACCCTATGATTTAGTTTTAACCCTTAGTTAATTAATTAGACACTTGTTTATGCAAAAATTTAAAATGAAATTTTTTCCAATGACCAAAATTTGAAAAATTGATAAAAATTATATTCAATTATACTTTAAAACCAATATAAATTAGAATTTAACTATATAAATTAATTAAATTAAATATATGTTTTGATGTAAAATTCATAATTTTTCATTATTTATTAAGAAATGAACTATTGTAGAAAAAAACATTTCATATAATGTAAATTTTGATTTTATTATTCCAATTATGAAGTGTATTTTGTCATATATAAAAAATTAAGGTTTAATAAACAATATTTAAAAAGTGTAATCCATTAAATGGCATAAAACTGAATTTTTAGAAAAATACTTCTTTTATCGGAAAAATGAATATATTCTTATATCATATCTAGAAAACATATTAGATGAATTTGAAACATAACATTTAATTTATATCATATATTTTATATTAAATAAAAAACAGAAAATTGTTATATAAAAACACACTTTTTCACTTTTAAATAAGTTTTCATAAAAACAAATCTACTAAATTCTATTGGGTTTTATTTCCATTTCTAATAAATTTAGTAACAATTGAATCAACAAATAAACTTCTGTAAATCATAAATCAAAATTAAGTTGATTCTATTAATTACATCCATTATAATGTCTATGAATTAACTACCTTTTAAAATAATAATAAATTTATTGAATTACTTTTTGAGTATAACTCTATGTTTTGTGCAATGTATGATTTTTGAGAATCCCATTGTTGTGTGTCGAATACACTATAATAAAAAGTATCCCGTTTAAGATAAAATTTATATCATATAATATAATTTGAAAAGTATTAATATATAATTACCAAGGTCATTTAATCCTTCCCCCATTTTGTATATTGCATCCTGAAAATTTTAAAATTTTTCTCAGAGACATCATTGAAAGTCCCACATAAGAAAAAGAGTCAATAAATGTATCACTATAAGAGAAATAAAGACAAGTATATAGGCCACCTAAGATAACACATGAAAGGATTCCATATAAGCGTGGATATGGAAGTGAAAACTAACAATCATGTTCTGATCGAGAGTGATAGAAAACATGATCAGGAGAAAGGTATGAACAAGAAAACCACAAAAACCTGATAGGTTAAACATTCATTGATACCTCAATAGGATAAGTAAATGGTCATTATTTTTCTTTTAAGGTTTTTTTTCATAAAGCTGGAGAATTTATTTACGATAATGACTATTAATGTAAGTAAATATACTTTATTTTCAAGATTATTTTCACCCATTAATATGTTTCTACCAAAAAAATCATCTATTATCCAAAAAATGAGTATTCAAGAAGACATGGTCAGACATGAAGCACTAGGATCATCTTCTAGGGAATCACAAAATCCAAAAAAGAAGAACTATAAAAAATTACCTTATCTTTAGACATTATCCAAAACCAAAATGGTTAGTACAAGATCTGATAATCCTCTAATAAGATAATATTTTATAAAAAGAAATACAACTCTTAATCTCCAAAATTGACCAAACAATACCCCAATCTCAATAATGACCATTAAATACAAAATTGACCTAAAAATTGTTCAATATTATCCAAACTAATACTAAAAACCAAAACTCATAATAATTAGATCATATACTCTTCTTCAATAAATCATTACATTTTTCATCATATAACATATACTTTTCTTTATGACTCATAATGGAAAGTAATTAACCTAATCACATATTATACAAGATAGGTTAATCATTTCCACAAATAACATGAATCAAAGTAAGTCCCCAATAAAATCCAAGATTCTGCGAAAATAAAATTCCACTATTACTGCTCAATTAAAATCCCAAAGTATTCTACTTTCCTTCCGCATATAGTCTTCCCAATAGAAATAATGTCTTCCAAACAAACATTTATCACTTAATCATAAATTGTTTTCCTATACTAAGGAAAGCCATTTGATAAAAAAATATTCAAAATCAATTTATTCTTGATCAATAAAATCATTTAACTAAAACAATAAGTTATACTAACCATGGGGTTCAGGTAGGCATGTAGTAGGCAACGCGCCCTTGTCGTCCTTCGGTTGTGGATTCGATTCACATGGCCTTGTTGGAAACGATGGGTTTTAACCCATCCATATGGTTTAACGCTTTATAAAACCAATTTTCTCTAATAACAATATCAGAAATAAGATATTTTCTTCAAAAATAACTATATCCTATTTTATCTACATTGGTTATCTAATCCCTTTATATTTTGCATCCCAAAATGTAATAACCATTTATCACCTAAATAAAAAAATATCATATGATCCCCTATGGTTATACATTATGTACAGACAATAGAAGATAATCCATTATTGAATAACATTTTCAGAAATCCAACATTAGGGATACACATACTAGAAAAAATCGTCAAATGTAATCTGGTCGTCAACGTAGCCTTAATAATTTTCAGCATTTATCCATCCTAAAATCTAAAATAACTCTTGAATCCCATATATGTAGACTTTTCACTCATTCAACGTTCTTCATGATCTATTAAACAATCTTTTTTAAATTATTTTTTAATAATTCATTCATAAAAACAAAATCATG
Source organism: Viscum album (assembly GCA_963277665.1). Taxonomy (NCBI): domain Eukaryota; kingdom Viridiplantae; phylum Streptophyta; class Magnoliopsida; order Santalales; family Viscaceae; genus Viscum; species Viscum album. The sequence continues at coordinate 1,569,837,823 of OY728121.1, read as the reverse complement.
AATCATATCCTATGATTCAATAATGTCAAAACATCCGGTGAGAAAAACTTCATAACTTTCATTGGACAATGTATATTTCATTATCCTCAATTGGATTGACAATAGGTTTTGGTGTACATATATTTTTATGGTCATACTGATCCCATTTCATAAATTAATTCATAGAACATTTATTTTTATAATGACCATGCAAACCACATTTAAATCATTGAATTGATCTCTTGGAAAGAAAATCATTACCTTTCCTAGAGTCAAATGGAGGCTTATTTTTTCAATGGTAGGTTTTTTATCTATGAAATTAATTAGCACATCTATAGAATCATCCCTTCCTGTTGATCATTATTCAATCTGATTCGTTCCACATCCATTAAATGTATGTTTTTTGAATATACAAATCATTATGATTATTACTGGAACATCCATAGAGATTTGTTTCTCGCATATACGATTCCTTATAAAAATATCTATGGTTCGAGGGGTTAATATTGACTACAGATAGTTGGCTGATAATAACCATAATTGTTCTCATTATAGATCATATTTATTTTTGTTTATTATTTAGAAAACCATCATTGTTTTCTTCACATCCAATTTTACTTTTATTCCTGCTAGATCCATCCACTTACCAAATCCAAAATGGTAAGTGTGTGTATATTAGTAAAATCATCGTATAATATATTCGGGTTAGGGTAAATACTAAGATATATTTTTTCACATTTTCATAAACACGTAAAATTTATCTAAAATAATTATGACTATTTATAATATAATATCCATTATGGTTATTTCTCTTATTCATAAATAACACACTAACCTCTCAAGATATCTAAACCGGCATCTGATACCAACTGTAAGGCCCCACCCATAAACATTACATGATCTTGAATTAAGATAATAATTAACATTTAGTATCATTTTGTGTTTAGAGAAATAAATAATTAGGTCATAACATATACATAAAAACTTCAATAATCCATGTAGACACTTCAACTCACTATCATTTTTTTCATATAACAAAGACTCTTAAAAAAGAGACATGTCTACCTCCATGTTTTAGACAGAAAGATTATTCCATGATCCCATCCTTGACCATATTCATATTTATTTCCTATGAAAACATTTCAAAACTTTGTATAAGCATATAATCCTATGTAAGGGATACATAATTAAGGAAAACTATTAGGTTTTCAAAACAACATATAAACCATGAATAAATTATAATAGAGTAATAATTTTCACTTTAAAGTAGTAGAAAAAACATATCATTGACTGTAATGTGATTTCTTAACATTTTTGTAACCAAATTATTTCCATAAATCCCATATAAAACAATTTATAACATAAAAAGTAACATGGTAAATAATGATATATAAATGAAATATCCCTATGGTCGACATCCGCACATATCACTAAGTAGAATAGCCATATGGCCAACTTCCATAACCAATGCATTAGAGGTTATAACGTAACCACCTGTCCGTTTTTTATCAGAGAACCACCCATTACATGGTTTATCACGTAACCACCCATCAAATTTTCAAGTACGATTATAAAATTATAACACATAAATTAATAGAAATATCAATATTCCATTAATAAAATTTCATTTGAAAACAAAAGATATCATTTCAAGATATTCAAATAATAAATCCATTCGAAAAATCAATTTCAATACCAAAACACCCAAAAGGTAACAAGTGATTTATCTTCCTTATTTAAAAATCAAGGCATGTAGATAATTCCAAATAATTATTTTCATGGAATAGAGGTCATTGTTGCCGAAAATGATAAAACAATTACATTTTTCATTTATTAAAACTATTCATATAAATAATATTCCCTTCAAATGAATGTAAAATTCCAATGGTATTATTATACATGATATAAAATAAGGATGTGTATATTATAATATACATCATTGAAAGGATATTGAGATGAATTCCCTTACAAAGATCATTTTTAAAATAAAATAGATTGATTATGGGTATTCAATATTAGTACATATAAATCATGTATGAATACATGAATTTACATCAAATGTTATTTGATAAATAATAGTAGAATGACATAATAAAAAATTTATGATTAACCCAAAGAGTTGATTTTGAGCTATGAAGTTCCCGTACCTCATGTCCTACTTCATTCATTCGTTCATTAATTTTCTGAATAAAAAACATAAGTTAGTATCTACATGATTCATAAAATTTTTCAAGTTTATTATTTATTTTATATCACTTATTTCCACTTTATAAAAATATCAAAATTATTTATGTTCATATCAGGTGTTTTGTCGATATTCGTAACCTTATAAAAAATATGAACTTGTAATAATTAAAAAAAATTCATGTGGTCAAGATTACATTATATCCATAATGATATTGATGATATTTATATCATATATATCATATAGTTTAAATATATATGTGTTTATAACAGTCTATATTATTGGGATATAGTAAATGAAATCCACCATAAATGGAGAGGGTAAGCAGTTGGCACACATGAACGCTACTTTCATTTATATTTCACATTTAATGGAATGAAAATACAATGATACATAAGTAAATTATAATTTAATTATAAAATAGTTTTTTATATAGGTTTCATAATTTCATTAATTCCATCTATTATATGTTCCTTTTATATCATAAACTAGTCATATCACATTGAGGGGGTGGTAGTCTGCACTTCCTCCAAATAAAATTATCATATATAGAAAAAATGAAAAGAATAATGGTATGTTAAAAAAAATTAAATTAGAATGTATATAATATAAATATCATATATATCATATATAATTATAGTTCAATCATAATGGCCACCATAATAGGTGGTAGGAGAAGATTGATCCTTCATCGTTTCGTGAGGCAGTAGTATGTTGTCCACCGAAACAACATTTTCTATACCCATTAGACTAATGTTCATGTATTTTTAGTACATATAAATCTCAGTAAAACATACTATTAAATGGAATATACTGGTTTTGTTATAAAATAATTCAATAAATATAATTTAGGTGGTTGTAGAGGGAAAGTAAATGGAAGAATCTTGAAAGAATACATTACCTCAAATCAGGTTACTCTTTTTTATTTAATATAAAAAAACTTCAGGAGTTTCATTATTCCTTTGGTATGGATTCTAGTAAAAATAGAAGGATGTTCTATGATAATTTGTGTAGTGGTTGGTTGAGACATGAGGTATGAGAGCTGTGAGTAAGGGGTTAGCGATGATGACATTTTATAAGAGGGAGGAGGGGCACGTTATGATGGTTTTTGAATGATTAATTTATTATATTTTGAATTTATATTTTAAAATGATCAAAAACTCATTTATTCAAAAGATAATATGATTATTTTTAAGAATACAATAAAAAAAGTTTTTATATATGTTTTGGTTTCAAATTTAGCCTTATAATTTACCTTAAACCATTTGTTAACTAATTATACTCTTAAAATATCTTCTTGGGTATTCATTATATTTGGTAAATATAGTTAACATAAAAAAAATTATAAAATAAAGGTGTTCATAAATGAAATTTTATCCATTATCTATGTAATTTGTCAAATATAATATTATTAGGACTGTTATATCATTTTATCATTTTTTTTTAAAAAAAACTCGTTGATGAAAATTTAAATACTATTCATCTCATGACTTTTAAGAAATCCATAAAAAATTATTCTTCCTAAATAAATTCCTTAATTAAAAGTAAAAAATCAATAAACATCCCATTAATTTATTTGATCCCATAAAAAGTTTTAAAATAATTTTTTTTAATAATTATATTCTCATTTATCTAAATCATTCATTAATAATTCAATTACTACGTCATCATTGTGACATAAATATGTTTATTTTTTTGTTTAAAAAATATACATAAAATACAATGATGTAGAAAATATTTTTATATTACTAATAAATATTTATAGTCAAAATTATATCTTATATAACACCATATAAAAATAGTTTTACTATAAGATATATCTTAATGTTATATTTTCCTTAACATTAAATTAAATGTAATTAATTGTCATTTTCACTCACAAGTGGATTTTGTGGACCTAAAATCGATACATAGATGAACATGGTCGTATATATCTCATACAATATGTTTAGTACATGTTTTAGGGTAATTTAAAATTATTAAAATATTTTTGATTACCATTATTTTTCGGATATAACCTTTATCCATGTTTAATAAAATATTTACGGAGGTCAGTATTCATAATGTCTAAATATAAAAGTTAAATATTTACCAAATTTGGACCACTTTATTCCAATTATGGAATCATGTAATCTAAATTAAAAAAATAGAAGTGGCATAAATTAATTTAATATTAGTACCCATGGTTAAAACAAAAAATTGAGTTTTTAAGAAGTAAAAGTAAACCAATGATGGGCATGTTTTTATTAAAAATTCAATGTTAAATTATATAAAATTTTCAAAACATTATTAAATGAAAAAAATTAACAAATTTCATTTTACATCCAATAAAAATTACAATCTAAAAATATAAATAAATCATATTAATTGGCATTTTTGAATTAAAATGTAGAATTTTTCAATATTCATTATTACATGTACATTAGCAGCAAAATACCAAAAATTAATCCAATGTAAATAATTAGGTTCCTCTTCTACGTAAGAAGATTAATATTTCATATATAATATATTCATGTGTCAAAAACTAGATTTTAAATGGGTTCTCCATAAAAAGGTGATAAAACTGCATTGTTTTTAAAAATACTACGTTTATCCGATAAAATTGAATTTATTAGTATATAATATCTAGAAAACACATAATATATATTTAATACCACACAGTGAATATATATCATATATTTTCCTTTAAATAAAAATCCATAATGAGTTATATTAAAACACAATTATTCTATTTTAAATAGGTTTTCCTAAAAATAAATCCATTATATTCAATTGGTTTTTAATTCAATTTCTAATAAATTTTGTAACCAATTAATCATCATTTAAAAATGTTTATAACATATTTCAGAAGTCAGTTTATTCTATTAATTCCCATCATTCCAATGGCTAGACATTTACTACAATTTAAATTAATTATAATTTAGTTGTATTAATTTTTTTAGGTAAACTCATTGTTGTGTGAAATGTATGATTTTGGAGAAGCCCATTGTTGTGTGTCGAGTACCATAATAGAAAAAAGCATCCCCTTTATCATAAAATTAATATCATATAATAGAAATCAAAATGTATTACTCAATAAATACTTGGGATGTTAAATTGAAGATTGGAAAACATTTCAGTATTCAATGTTATTGTTCACATGTTATTATGTCTATCCTATTTATTTGGATCTCTGGTGTGTTTATTTACACCCCTTATAGGTTTATTCTTTGAAAAAATAGATATTATGACAATAATTATTACATTTTTCTAATATTTATGTAGTTTTTTCTCGATGATGAGAAAAATCTAATGGTTATCCTTAATCCTTATTATTTTTGAACATTATGTTTTTTACATAGATATAGATTGTAGTCTATTTTCATGAAGGTTTTAATGAGTTAGATTTTTATCTTTTGATATCCCTATTGTTATTTCCTTCAATGGGTGTCTATATATGGTCAGTATTGGATACCATTTGGGTTGCTTTCTGTTCATTATAATCCATTTTTTTACATTGGTGGTCAAAGATCGATCAATATAACATGAACAATCTCGATTAAGAGAGTTTAGGTCAATATTATATAAATGACGATATTGTTTCAAGATCCTTATAATTAGAAATAGATAAAAATAAGGATCATACTCAAATAAGTAGTATTTTTTGGATTTTGGATGGACCATGAACATAGTGGTGATGATGGATGATTTGATTAACCAATAGAGGGTTGATGCAATATTTTGAGAATTGTGGGTTATCACAAATTACATTCTGTGGGTATAAATCCTTATCATTTATATTCCCTACCTAATGATAGTTAAAATCATTGATGGGTCTAGAGTGTATTGACAATTTATGGGGTTCGTTGACATGTTTGGGATATTCTATTCCTTCATATTTCATTTTTGGCTCTAGGATTTTCCCTATATAATGTATTATAAAATCTTCATTTAGAAGAATAGATCCATTTTAATAAATTATTTACATGTGTTAAAAATGTTGAATGATTAATTTGTGAGGAGGTCTAGTCCTCATTTATTTTTGGTTCTTTAGAAGTTGATAGGTCTTTCTTATGGATATTCATTGAAAATGGGTTTTATTTGATTAAATATTTTGTGTTATTTCTCATTCTATTTGGTTGTTCATCGAACTTCACGATTAGGTATGGTAAATTTTTAATGTTTTTTTTACTATATTTTTATACAAGATTCATTATGTGGTAAAATGACATATACTACAGAGAAGATTATAATCAAAAAATTTAATGTAATTGACAAACCATTTTGGTTTTAATATTTATTGTTCATTTACATTAAAATTAATATTTTATAATTTATCTTTACATCGTATAGATTGTATATGAGCTATATAAGGGGAAGGACCCAATTTCAATTGTTGGGTACTGGTGAATGGGTGTTTAGATTAATTTTGTATTGGTTTAACTCTTTAAACACTCACTATGAAGTGTCACTCTAGCCATTACATAATGGGATGAGAGTTTTTCTATGAATATGTAACTATAATCCTCTAATTATGGGTTTTATGTATGGGTAATCCTATATTGTGTAGGTGTAATTAATACAGTTGTGTATGGGTATCATGTAGCATAAGTGACTCGGGTAAGGGTACTATATCACAAAATGAGATTTCATAAGTACAATGACACACGTAAGTATATCACATAAGGGTAGAAAAACACATAAAATTTTCTTACAATGGTTTTCAATATTTTATAATGGTTATTAAAGGGTATCATGTCATGTGAATGTTCAGGTAAAGGTACCACATATTTATATACTTATTTTTGTAATTATTTCATATGGGTATTCTATAATTATGTATATTTAATTTAGTGTTTTCATGTGTTGTGTAAGGGTATGATTAATGTTTTTTTGGGGTAAGGGGATGATCAATTTTTTTGTACAGGTAATTACCTTACCCTCAAACACAAAATATGGGTCTTATAAGGGTGAACCATGTTACCATTTCATATCAATCAATTTAGGTAAAATAAAAAAAAATCTTTTTTAATTTTTCTTACTCCAAATCAACCTGGACAATATTCATTATTATTTTTATTGATAGAACTATAGAAATAGATTATTTATAATAATTTATTATTTTTACTCCAATTTTAATTTGTCTAAATCATATATATATGAAATTTCCTTATATTTAAATTATATTAGAATGTTTGACATGGTGGATATATGTAACTCCATTGGGTTTTTATTTATAATATTAGAATCTTGTAAACCGAATTATTATTTTTTGTTCTCATGGGATATATTCTAGTGTTCAATAATGACTAGTAAGAAGATACATCTTCATTGGTATAATTAATTTTCTATATGTTGTTATTCTATATCCCGAAGACGTTTACTTATATGATTTTGAGAATCTATAATTTTAAATTAAGTGTTTATATTTTTTAACATAAGATTATAATTAATTATTTTGGTATAATTCATATCCATGTGTTTTGAATTTGGTAACACATATTATCTAAATGAGTATACCTATACTCCCTGAAAATATTTTTTTTCAGCATTGAATTGAATATGATATAAAAATAATTTATTATGATAAATATGTCATCACATTATTATAAAATATGATTAATTATATTTTTCATAATTCTCTATTTAATGTTCTTTACAATAATATTTTGATGATATAATGGAATTTGGCCGAATTTTGATTTTCATAGTGAAATGAAATGTTATATTTTAAATGGGATGCATTATTAAATATTTCCTTAGCAATAATTTTATTAATAATTGAGATGTCCCAGAACCCTCCTTGAATAATTATTCTCCTCACATAAAAAATCAATGGTTTGGGCTACTTTTTGTAAAAGTACATGTTGATGTGAAATATGGGTGTTGACTGATGGTTGAAACAATTCAATCCTTTTCAACTTGAATAATTATCATTAAATTACATATAGATAATTTTGAAGTAAATTCAGTATTTAAATGATTTAATTCCCTCTGGATAATAAATTGTGAACTCAACAACATACAATTACCATAATAAACGTTATCTTGGAAATGTACTATTTATTTGGAATTTATAATGGTTGACAAACCATATGGCCATTTATAGTGATTCTCTTTCCTATAAACACATGATATTATTTATTCTTTTTTTATATTCTAATTATTTGTGTTGATAAAGGGTTGATTCACTATTATGGAGTTTTGGGACAATGGTGATATGTGAAGATGGATTGATATAGAATTTTAATGTCACATGTTATTGAAAAGGAGGATCCATATTATGATCCACAATACATGACTACCTATCTAACAATAATGGAATCATCTGGTAAACTGGACATTTATAAGATATGAAAGAGACAAAGGATTTCACAGTGGATCCATTCACATAATAGTGTTTCAATAGGGAACATGATAGTTTTAGGGTGTTGACATGTATCTGTCAAATTATTTTTCAGGGACTTTTTTTTCATTAAAACCCATGAGACTACATGTAATCTATGCGTTCAGTATTTATTTGATAATTTTATTAATAGTTATGGACTAACTATCATATCATTATTATACCAATGACATAATTTTACATGATATTCGATAAAGGATAGTGTTCAATGTGACAACATGGAAATGTATTTTTCTCTCTCTATTGTTTATCGCCTTCGATTGATCTAAATATTAAGATCCCAATGCCTAAATGTATTATTTCAACATTGGTATAACATGTTGATATTGGGTGACTTTTTTTACATATTAAATATTTATCTATCAATATCCTGGGAAATTTATTTAATGTATTATGATGATTTTTTAGTGATGAAATGCCATGCTTCAATCTATGGTTTCATAATTTTTTTTAAAAAATGCATAATCATCATTTTTATATATGTAATTATTGTAAACTATTTGAAATGGATTAATTTTGTTTATTATAAATTATAAATCAACATAATATCATTATATTACAATTTTTTAAGATTTGTATAACATTAAGATGATGAAGAATTTTCAACATGGTGAAATCCGTCAAGGATTTATATCTCAAACAAAAATTTTATAAAATTTATTTTTATACTTTTTGGCCTTGGAGATGGTTTAAAAATTTTCAATATTACCCGTTATAGGTTTATAAATTTTTGATATAGTTAGGTCACATGAGTCATGGTGGTGTCCATAGACCATGTTGATATAGATTTTTGGTAGTTTGTTCTTCTATAATTTTTTTACTGTCGCCTTATATAATAATGTGGTAGTATTATTTTAAATATGTTAGTAAATTTAATTGGAGTAAACTAACATTATTATCATATGTTGTGGGTTTATGTTTCCAAATAAAACATTATAGATGACCGGGAACATTATCTTATCATGTGGGGACTAAGAATGCTTTTCCGATTATTGGAAAACTAGTTCCAAAACTATTTTATATGGTACTCCTGGCCAGTTGGATAAAAATTATTACAAAAAATTTCAATCCATAGGATATTAAAAATAATTATTGTATAATAGTTGATACTTATAAAACTATTTTTGGTGGAAGATTTTCCAATGGTAACTAAACTCATTTATACTTATTGTATTAATTGACTAGTAGTTATAACTGATGGTTTTTGGAGACGTACCTCATTAGGAAATTTGACATCAATGCCTACTTGAAATGTTGTTATAACCAATTGAATACTGTAATTTTAGGAATGGTTTTTGGAGTTAATAATAGGATCATATAATTATCCAAGATTATAAATATCATCATAAAATGGGTAATTTTATGTTTATAGTGAATCATTATCAAAGTGTCCAAGTTTTTATTGCATAAAATGATCGGTTACAAGAAGATTAATTGTGATAATTGAAACCAAAAGACAAAAATTATCTACATAATGATCATGATAATGAAAATATTAATTGTCACATTAAAATTTTATTTATGTAATTTATATCTAAGAAATGGAAACATATATTCAAATCATTATATTTCCTAATAAACATTCATTCAAAATAATCATATTTGAGAAAAAATTGTTTGTTTATTTTAAATGTTGAATATGATTGTGTGGTTAATTATCATATAGTAAAAATAAGAAAGGTATAAAACTCAATTTTTAAAAAGTATAATTTATAATTAAAATATTATGTTTGGATCACAATCCAATCAACGTCACTTTTTTTATATAAAGTATCAAAGTGATAAATTATTATTTGAAGAACACATCACCCTGTAGTCAATCCATTTAAGCTGTAACATTAAGTATCTATATAATTAGGAATATAGTTGTGGGATGAAATGAAGAAGTAAATTATATATTTTACATTCAAATAGATTGTTTTTCAACAATAATAAGCTAAAAAACCAAAACCATATCATATATTTCATTATTTTTCATGTAATGAATTGAAATGAAAACATTTATATACTTATTTAAACATTTTATTTCCAAATTCATATCATGGAATTTTTTCTACATTGGTTTCTATCGACTTAATGACTAAATAAAAATATACTTCAATATTAATTATTAATAGTCTTTAAACAATATTAATCATATATAATTTAATTTTAATGCAATGTTTGGGGCAGTTTCTCTTTCTATTAGGAATGGTCATGATACATATTTGAAATCTAATATTTGTAAAGGGCCTCCAAAATAATTTGGAACTGAATAATTATTTATTACAACTTATCAACCTAAAATTGATGGAGAAAATAGATATTTTAACCCAATAATTTGATTATATTATTATGGATTGTTCATTTTATTATCATGGACGATCAGATAAGCTTCATTATTTAATAAATTTTTTAATAATAATATTATATATTCATATATACAGATTGATCCTTTTTATTCATTATATATTATGAGGTATTTATATTCTTCTTATTATGAAAATATATTGTAATGGAATTCATGTTTCCTATCTTTGTTGAATTAGATGGATTATATGAAAAATTAATTCGATGTTATATTAAATGAATCTCAATGAAGAAAAATGTGTTCTTTATATACTAAAATGAATGACCTTTCAATTGAGATCGAAAATCATGATTTCCATAAAATATCACCATTGAATGGGGTAATGTTACTTTTTATGAAATTGACAACTAATAATATTATATATTGGCCAATAAAAAATGATTTAGAATGTTGGATAATGAGATTATTAAATAAAAAATCCTCGAAGTCTATATATGCTACAAAATGTGTCTCAAATAAAATTATTAAGAAAAAATATGTGAAATAAATCTCATATGTCATTCAATATAATAGAGAAAATACATATCATTTTTTATAAAAATAATAGAAATTAATGATTCCTTATCATAGAGGGAAGAGATTGTGAAATAAGAATGGTTTTCTGCCATATATGTGGGGGAAAATTCAAATTTCTAGGGAATAAAAATTAAATCTAAACTATTATATTGACGAAAAGTTCCCTAGTTAATTTATAATTATTACAAATAATGGGGATTCAGATTTTTTGAGGAAGATCATTTAGTATCCATATATAATATAATTTTATTTTCAGGAGTTTTATCATATATTATAGTGTTATAATTTCATAATTATTCTTAATGTCTAATTATTTCATTAAATAAGTTTGATTTATTTATATGATCAATAATGATTCTTATGATATTTAATTTTTTAATAGGTGATTTATAAAGGGATTTTATTATTTATTTTATATATTTATAATCATATATAATATTTTTCATATTGCATTATATAATATTTCATGATATTAAATTAGGATGTGATTATTTTATTCAAAATGATTTTTTAATTTACGTAATTTTTTGAAAATAGTTTCATTATTTTTGTATTTTAATATATAATTTTCATGCTATGAATGGATTAAAATAAAATTCAAAATATATTATTTAATATAATAAAAATAATATATTTTATTTATATTGTTATTATTTTTATAAAAAAATTGGTGGAAAGTAAGAAATAAGTCCATTGTATATAAATAATTTTTATTAAAAATAATTATAAAATATTATTAATGATACATTTACTTAAAAAATCGTTTTATAATGTTTTATAGAATTTATTTTCTAAATTAATGTGTTTGTTTTTTGATGTTATGAATATTGAGTAGTACTTTGGAATTTAAATAATTATTTATAAAATATGTATTTTCAATGTTGAATTTCATATATTATTAATTTATTTAAAGGTAAAATTGAATATAAGATTATAGAAACCTGTTTAATTGTTAATAAATATTAGACAACAATTATATCATATATATTTTACTAAATTGATATAAATGATTTTTTATATAATGATAGTTGTGAATATTGATATTATTTTTGAGGTAGTGCTTAGGCGACATTCCAAAAAAATAGTGAACATTAATATAATATTTATGAATGTATAATTCTTTTATCTATGTTAGAGGAAAATATAATAATTTATCAGTTGCAATGATGAGAATTAATGATTTCAAGAATATAATAATGTTATTAATACAATTACATAACAAGTTATTCTGTACAAAATAAAATGTTAAAATTATCACATTAAACATTTATCATGATATGGATAATAAAATAATCATTATTAATGGTTTTAAAATATAATTTTATTTTAAAATATAATATATTATTCTTTTGGAAAAAATAAAATATTACGATATTTACAAATAACATTTACAAAACTTTTAGTCAACCATGTTGAATGTTGGGGAAACTGAAACATTACCATTCCAAAATATTTTACATGATAAGGTTTACATGAATATATTATTTTCATGAATTATGAGGATACGTATTAATTTTATATAATATTAAAAATAAATGAAAATTTATATTATAATTTTATAGTTATTCTAAATGTAAAAATAAAAATAATTAGCATTAAAATCAATAATATGGTATGTATTATAAATGATGTATATAAATGAGGAAAAATATTATATTTCCCTATATTTATACTATTGGGGATGAATAATGGTCATACATATCATACATTTATCATTTACGATGCATATTTCTTTTACAAATTATAAACATCTCCCAAAATTATTGATTATCTGTGAAAATGGCATCTAATATTTCATATAAATTTGGAATAATTAAACTCTATCAATGAAACATTAAAATATGTTTCCAACTCTATTTTATACCCATTTACCTATTTATACGTCCCTCTATACGTTACTAAGGCTCTTTTAAATTCAAAAGTCCCTTCGCTAAAGGATTGAGAGTCAATCCAAATATCTTATTTCAAAGAACAAGAAATCGGATACAATATAAAAAATTCTCTTATAATTTGTGAATTATTTTCCATAAAACTCATTTGAAATATTCTTTATTTTCATAATAGTGATATAATCATATTATAATGAGCCTTTATTTCCATTATTGAGGATATATCATTTATCCAATTTATAAGTACTATTTTTCATATGATTTTATTATGTCTATCTATGTGATTCAAGATCAAGGGATTATATTTTTTATTCTCATCATTCCAATTACAGATCATAAGTAAAAAATAATTATTAATTTTATATACTTAGAAAAATTTTTATAATTTTTTATTAAACATAAGTATTTGTCTCTTTCTATTCTTTTTCTTTATTTTATAAAACAACATTATCCAATGGTGTCTTCATATAACCTAAATAAATTGTTTAGTTGTTAAAATTCATCATATTTTTTTAATTTCAATAACTTGTGAAAAATTATTAATTATTCTAGTAATTATTGAATATTATTTCATTCTGATTTAGGAATGATAATTTAGAAATGATATAAATGTGATTAATAGTAAATAAATAATTTTTTTATGACATCATACATATACAAAAAAAATTATATATATTATAAAAAAATTGATATGGGTATTTCACCATTATAATTATAACATAGATATTTTTTTATTATATAATGTGGAACAAAAAAATGAAAATTACTAGAATATTTATTCCAATTAATAAATAATAGAAGAAAATAATTGGATTAAAATTTATAAATATAACTGTTACATATGCCCTAAATCAATTAAATAATTAATATACTTTTATTATATATGAATTTAAATGATTTATAAAGTAGCTCAGAACTCTTTGATTGTTTAGTTTTGAATCAATTATGTTCTATTGAGTTTTATCACCCCCCTGTGGAATATGATCATCTATTTTTATGTATAATTTACACTTTGTTAGGTTTTTATTTTATTTTTGATTATTTTTTCATTCAATTTTTTTCAAATAATCTCATCCATGATAGAGTTATACTTCACATGTTATGATATTTGAAAATGGTTCACTTTTGAACCAATAAGTTAAAATTTTCAATTTTATTCTACAAATCTCTATAATATTATATATGAATTTTATTAATATCATATTAATTATCATTAATAATAATCATTTTTTAGTTATAATTTACCACTATATAGGGAATTAGAATTATAAAAATTTTAAATTCATTTACTTTTTATTTAATAATATAAATGATTCGTGAATATGGGTTAAAATTATTTTTTTCATGAATTTTATTCATGAAAGAGTTAAAATAAATATCCAATATGATTTATTCATGTTATGGTTTATGGATATTAGAGATGATTAGAGGTTTTTCCACAATATTCCACTAAATTACTTTTGTATAAATTTTATCCCTAAAAAATATGTTAGAAGTAACTAAATGGGTTAATCCATTCAAATAATTACTTAATTGGTGATTATAAGGGTGATTATGAATATGATACCCATAAAATACTATATTAACATTATAGTGCACTTATTATTTCTTATGTGATATATGAATTTATTTTTTATGTAATTTAGTTTATTTAATGAGTGATTATAGATTATTATTAACTTAAGTATTGTTTTTACAGTATATTATTAGTTCATAATATTTTTATAACCCTAATAATACATTATTTTAACACCCATATGTTTGATTTTTTTTTCAAATGAATGAAATATAGAATATCTACATAGTGAAACATATATTTAAGGATATAATAAAAAATTAAATATTAAACCCAAAGTTTACACTTATATGATTTGAATTTCAAAAAATAGACATCTACAGTTGTGATTAGTAAGTTCTTTAAAGTCTAATATAACCTACCTGATTCTTTGTGATTATTTAAAAACCCTTAATAATAGTAGTATAAATAGTAATAAAAAACATATGAATATTAAACCATATTATTATATTATTATGGTTATAATATAATGAGATCTTGAATAATTTTTCAAGGCGATATAAAAATATCAATAGTTTAAAATTTTTTATTATAGGAATAAAATAAGATTTAATTTAAATATTAAAATAATAATATATGGAATATTATTTTCAAAAAATGGACTTTATTTTGTAATTCTACACTACAAAAAATTGTTCGTGTGAATTTTTTGGATTATTATGAGTATCAATATTTTATTATGAATAGTAAAATATTGTAATATAACATTTATATACAGTATAAGTGAAATAAACAATTCATAGCCTCGTGAATGATGTATGCACCCTTGATTAGAAGTCACATAAACCCTTTACTATTTATAGTCACATTACTCAATACCATTCATTGCCCCGTGAAAAATATTAAACTGATGATTCAAATAGTGGAAATCCCTCCTCTTGTCAACTAAAAATACCTCCCTCTCCCCCATTTACTCTCACTCCTCTAATGCATTGAGAATTTACGAAATTTTTCCCAATCCCCTTCCAAAGGATCTTCCCCACAAACATGACCTACTAGTCTCTTCCAATGTCCAAATCCAGATTATTTAAAGAAGATGTCAAAGTGATTAGATCAAGAGGTAAGAATCCTCTATCATTTTATTTTGTTTATTTAAATTCCATTCCTTTTCATATACTCTTATCCCCATCTTTTATCCATGTGTCATGAAATATCATTAATATTATAAATTATGGATGATATCTTGTTTATGAAAAAAAATTATTCATCATTATTCTTCTCCTCATTATCTTATTATTAGAAATAATTTTATTTGAAGTGTCAATTTACCGACATCATGGATGATGTGTCTTAAATTTATATTACTTACATCCAAATAGGTCATAAAACTAATTAAATGGTTGAAATATAATTTAATTTTCATGATATATACTCTTTCATGTTAGGTATTTAGCATAAATACATAATATTACATTATATAATTAAACTGGTTCATGATTATCACCGAACCACCAAAATGATCTAAACATATCTCATTAATGAGTAATATAATGATTATTCTTCATAATATATAAAAACTATTTATTGGATCATTTAATATTCTTGAAACGTATTGATACAATTTTATTTCACTTATGGAGATTCACTTCCATTCAATAGTGAAATCCATTACGAACTGACCTTCAAAATCATATATATAACTCACATGAAACAATGGAAATAATAAAATATTTTAATTTAACGGGTGGAATGTTTTTATAAAATAACCATATAAGGAGTTATGATAAACTAAATATTTTGGTGAATTAATAATAACACACTTTTAACAATTAAACTAGATTGTATAAACATTGTTGAAGTAAGACAAACCCGATGTAAGGGAATTCTCAAACAAATATTCATTCTCTGTGTAATTCTTAAACTTCATCAATTATATGGTACTAAGAATATTTTGTTAATTAATTTTTCATTATATTATGTTTTATTATTTTTATTTTTATTTTATACACACTATCTTCTCATTATATCAATTATCACATAAATTATATGATATTTGTAAGGGAAATTCTTTTTAAAATCATCATTTAAATTTATTAATTAAAAAATCCATAAGAAACGTTTTTATGATATTTTTCATGAATTATAATTATGAACTGGATCATGATAATTTTTTATTATTAATGGTGTGAACTAATCTCCCCCAAATTAATTGTATATGTGTATGGCAGAGTTTGGATGTATGAGTACTATAATTGTAACTCTGATGGTTACAACATAAGGTAGCCATGGAGGTTTCCTTGTAAGGTATCCATGAGGGTTACAAATCATTTTTTAGCCACGAGGGTTACAATATTTTGTATGTAATACCCTACAATAAACTAGTTCTCAATTTATTTTTTCTATTATTTATTTAAATATCATGTTTCACAAATAATGTATATTATTCATTATGGGTGAGGAGTTTGTGTCTGTGAAAATTATTTGATCTGATCCTATGAATTACTGGGATAATTGATTTATTCCTTATTTTAATTAACCAAACTGATATGTTTCTTCTCATTCAATGTTTTATATTCTTTTCACATGTTATAAGGATGTGTATGAGAAAGAGGTAAGTAACGTTAAATGTTATGAATATTTTTCAATGAAATCATTTTGTTGTAATATGATTAAAATATTAAATTTTGGAAAAAATTGATATTAATTTAATTGTAAAAAAGTTTTATGATTTTGGGTTGATATGTATGGGTTATATCCTAACACTCTAAAACTCTAATATGAAATGATATGTGGGAATGTAATGAAGTGAAATATAGTTTACATAACTAGAATATTTAATATTTAAGGTCGGGTCCTTATACTTGATATTAGAGCACAATTTAGATATCATTTATGGTTCAGATGATGTTAATAGAATACCATAAATGGATATATCTTTTTTTATAGTGAAATGATATATTTTTTATCTATTACCAGGTCACTTCATCAAATATATTTATCTTCCTAAGGGTTTTTCACTGAAGAAACTGGGAAGATGAGTTTTGAAGGAACCGAAAAAATGAAGTATTTCGAAATCCACAATCGAAAATTGTGGGACTGGAACTGATTTTTTTGTTATAGTATTGGATTTTTTGAAACAAGATAATTTTTTTGTGGAATCCATGAAATATAAGAAACATTGATTCTACAATGAAACATGATTATAGAGGAAAATTTTATGAGGAAACACCCATATGATTTTAGTGGATCATCTTACATAGAAGAGGCTGAAGGGAAAATTAATTCCATTGAAAATATATTCTGTTTTCTAGGATGTACATATAATCAAATGTTAAGACATTCCATTTATAATATTTAAGCTGATGATAATTAGTGGTGGTCAATGGTCTATAAAATACGGGATGGATAATTGATTCATGCCATAGAGTGGTATAAATTTAAACATATTTTCCTTGAATTATTTTTATCCAATGGTTGTTTTACATTGGATTGAAATCCAGATCCATGAATTGAAGAAGAAAGAGGATGATTTAGTGGTCTTTTATGTAGCGAACATCACCCGGTTAGCAAGGTATGCTCCAAAACATATTCTAGATCGTAATTGAAAAATCCATCATTATTACTCAAGATTGAATCCATTATATCAAAAGTTAATTGCATTATCATGAGTTATAATTGTATGAAAAAACTGTTTATATGTTAGGATAGGATAGAAAAGGAATTTTTTGATAACCCATTTTACTTTGAAAAAAAATAAATGAACTGTTTTTGATGGAAATAGAGGGATAAGAAGCTATCAGTGAAATCTAATGGTAAGAAATTTTAGTTTTTAGTTTTTGATATGTGTGGTTACAATCACCCTGAAAAATGCCTTACCAAAATTATGAAGAGTTTTATATTTGATATGTTTGGACATATAAACATATGTTTTAATGAAAATGGTACTACAAGAAATCCTTATAGGTATATTGTAATGTGATTTTAATGTGGTAAGATGGGTCATTATGAAAATGCATGCCGAATGAAAAAAAAGAGTGATGAAAGAAGATAGAAAATAAGTATAAATGTGTAGTGAGATCCCATGGAACTATGTCAGTATATTTTAGGTTATCCAATTAAGTTTTATTGGGTATATTGTTTGTTTGCTCATATTTTTTTAATGTTTTTTGGATACATGGTCCAAAAATTTAATTATTTTTTTCTAAATTTTCAAGTAAATTTAAGATAACATCTCCCCAAATTAGACCAGAATGTATTTTCTAAAACACTAATGGAAGATATTAAAAAATAGGAATTATATAATATTTCTATTGTGTAGTATGGAATTAATTTACCTGTAATCCATTTTCCCCTTATTATAGTTTTATATCATTCTGGGTCTGGATTGACTTTTAGTTTTTCATGTGAAGATTTATTATAGAGATAAAGAAGTTATTTATTTAAAAATAGATTCATTTTGTATACAAGAATTAACCCATTCAAGTGATGACATTTCAGGATGGTGAGAAACTGTTGAAAGATCAAAATGAATGATATCATGCTCATATTGTCCAAAAATGGAACAGTTCAGATTAAGGATATATCAGTGGTAAATGAATACCATGATGTTATTTATGATGAGTTTCCTATTGTTATACCTAATTAGAATGTTTAAATCACAATTGAATTAGTGCATAATGTTATGCCAATTTTAAATCCCCAATATTTAATTTATCAAATGAATGTTCTTGATTTGAAAAATCTATTCCAGAAGCTTCTTGATAAAGATTTAATTTATCATAGATCATCACCATTGGGATCTATAGTTTTTGTTAGTTAATGATAAATATGGATCAATGATACATTAAATTTATTATATATCCTTTAACAACATCAATTATAAAAAAGATTCATTTTCCTCATATAGACGATTTGATTGATCAGCTACAAGGGGCATAGTATTTTTTGAAGGATGACATGAGGTTAGTTTACTATTAGTATAATGTCAAAAAATTAGACATCCTAAAGACTACGTTTTGTTGTAGATATAGGCATTATGAATTTGTTATAATTCCCTTGGGGTGGAATATTGAACCATTTTTACTCATAGATATTATGAATAGAATCATTCAAGAGTTCATGGATAGTTTTTTGGTTCGTTTTATTGATGAAATTATTATATATTCTAAAATTAAAGAGGATAATGAAAAACATCTAAGGGTGTTTTTTCAATCAATTAAAGAAATTAAACACTTTTAAAATTTTAAAAGTATGAATTTTGGATATAAAATTTATCATTTCTTGGGAATATTTTTAATAAGATAGAATAATAGTTGATCCTACAAAACAGTGGTTGATGTATAGACCACGCATAAAACATTGTTATAGATTCAAATTATTCATAGACTAGAAGGTTATTATTGATAATTTCTTAAAAAATTGCATAGTTTTCAATACCATTAACTAAGATAGAGTAAAATGGTGTTAAACTTTATTGGAAATAATAATTTTATATTTGGTTTTAGGAACTGAAGAAGATATTGGTGAATGCTCTAGTTTTGGCACTATATTACAGAAATGGTTAGTTTTTCAATTACAATGATGCTTCATTAAATGTTCATTGTATTGATATGATGGAGAATGATCAGGTAAATTCATATTCTATAAGAAAATTATAACATCATGAGTTAAATTAACCCATTCATTATTTGGAATTACAATCACTAGTTTTTTCATTAATAATTTTGCAGCATCATTTATATGGATCCAATGATAAATATATACCGACCATAAAATTCTTAAATATGTATTCTCTCAAAATGGATTAAAAATGAGGTATAGAAGAGGTATTTAATTGATAATATATTATGATTTCACAATCAACTACAATACTATAAATGAATACAATGTGCTTGATGCATTTATTGGAAAACATCATGCATCATTAACTATGATACGGCCAATACAAGAACCTTTCATTAATGATTTCATGAATTTTCTCATGGATTTTATTTGTTCTAGAATTCAACTACTTGGTTTCCTGTTTCAGTGTAGTCATCATTGATCGATAGAATTTAGCATCAAATGAAGGATTAATGGGATCTATTGAAAAATATGGAATTCGTTAAAATGGGTATGTTGCTAGAATTTATCATTCCTAAACATTGGTTTTTGAGATTTGGAAACATACTATTTGTTCCTTTTGATACTCATATGAATAAATAGTTATTGTGTGATGCTCATAGTTCATTATTTTTTGTTCATCCTTGAATAAGAAATAATTATATTGAACATTGGGATTACTACTTATTTGATAGAATGAAAAGAAATTTTACAGATTATACTATTTAATGATTGACATGTAAATAGGTTAATGCAGAGTGGTAGTTACTGGAGGGTTTTTAAAAAAAATTCCTAGTTTTGGATTTTAAATGGGGAAATATATCTTTGTACGTCATTGTGGAAATAAAAAATACCTCTATATGTAACAATGTAATCTGGGTTATTACTGATTGGATGACTAAATATTATCATTTCATTCTTATTTAAGATAATTTCTAATTGGAATAGAATTCTCAATAATACCACAATAAAATATTCTGGTCAAATGGATTTCCTATTTATTTTTTATATGACCGTGATCAAATGAAATCTTCAATCATTTGGAAAGTCCTTAAAACGTCATTGGAAATAAAATAAAATTTTTATAAAACGGCCAAAGTCTTGAAAATTCCATAAAACTTTTTATAATTATATGGAATTATTAAAAGACTATGAAATTAGATGACACTTGATTCTAAGGACTTGAGATCCTGTAACCGAATGTTTAACTTATTAAAGGAATGTTTTGTAAACATACGAGTAGTAATTTCTATCTTTTGAATCTGATCTCAGATTAAAAATATTAGGGAACAATTAAACTCACAACAGAGAGATTCACATTGGCAAAGCATAAAATTGACCTAAAAGGGTCTGATGGAATAGTCAATTTTTGAACATTAAAAAAATATAATAAAATAACTATATTTTATTTTATTGTTTTCTTCCACTATTTAGCCATCGGTTTGTGGAACCACAACATAACAAAATGCATTAAATAATGATCAATAATTTTCATATTACTTTGTTCACGTAACTGCAACACTCATGTGAATAATTTGTTAATTAATTATGCTTCATTAATGAAATGAATTAATGAATATATTTTTACGATCTTTAACTCTTTATTTAATAAATTTGTTGGAGGGACAATTTTGAAACAGTGGGGGAAGCTCTGACGAAACTCCGACGACGTCACCATCGAATGGTGAATGGTGATCATAAGACTTCCATGGAGGATTACATCCAGCGGGCGACGAATTATGACAAATTATTATGAACACCAATTTCTTTACTTCGTCCGCAACAGATTCTACCAAATCCGGATAGGTGGTATAATTTATTTTATGTGAATAATTAATCCTCCTTCCCATTCTTGAAATGTACATCGAATGCAATAAAGCGACTAATGTGTTGATTCGAGACACACTCGTTTTTACGGATGATTGTTTTTTTGTCTTTATTTAGGGTTTTAATTAATCTATGTGATGACTATTATCATTCCCCCATGATAAAATGCTATCATGGGGGAGTGGGCCAATACGAAAAAGGCTCAGACTCTCGGCCGATCATGGATGTTGTGTGTTCTTCGTGGAAGACTGCGAAATGTTACGTATGGAAAATCCATGGGGTATGAAGTGAATACGGTGACCTAAGAGGAACATAGGAATAAACATGTATGAAATCAAACCACCAAGGAATCCCTGGTGGCCCATAGAAGCAGCCACAGTTCTGGCACCACCGGCACGACCTTGGACATCCTGTTCCAGCCGCATGGAGAAGCGGCATCTGTAGGTGCCACAACGGGTAAAATATGTGGCACTATTATTCCCCATGGATTAGGAGAAGCCTACTGGGCCACTCGGATGGACATTCAATGGCCATCAGAGCCGACCGATTTGGGAGGGTTGGTGGCGCAACCCTCGTGCCCTCAGCTGCATGAGAAGGACGCATTGAGTCCATTCTAGTGAAACTGGCATGCATGTGGGCCATGTTTTCCATTTGGGATGGACCCTCTGGCCAGACCAGTCATGCCAGCCTGGGTAGACCTATGTGCCCCATGGGATGGCCAGGCCAGACCCCTACTGAACACGGACTCGGACCCCACCAACCCTATTTTACTAAAACTATCGTAACTCACAAACCAAGTGTCCAATTGACTTGTCGTCTACTATGTGAGGACATTAGAGACAAATAGGTCCTATTGAGATACTCCACATTTGTTTTGGAAGATTTCAGAGTGCAAAAATGTTGTATCAGACTCGAATCTAACTAGACCCTATTTACCTTTTAACCTATATTTTACCGGCAGGGCGCCCAATTAACACAACTTCTATCACATTGTAACCCTTATGACAAGACGATCTTTTGTGTTATTTCTTAGTGGGACATTGTGGCTGTTGAGTTACGATCAACTATATGTGGATAATAATATCTAGAACTCATGTGTAGCGAACAGGGGAATCATGTGTCTGATTGTCAAGTGAAGAGTGACCCTATGTGGATCAGCATGATTGTGACCCTCAATGGATCAGTATTAGTGTAACCCTTTGTGGATCAGCAATGGTGCGACACTATGTGGATCGGCATGACAGAAACCCTTAATGAATTCATATGAGTGAAACCATTTGTGGATCTATAGTAGTGTGACCCTATGTGGATCAATAGTATAACAACTCAACAAGGACCATCCATAGAGCAAATTTCGAGGACCAGTGGCAGACCGACACTTTGTGAATTGGAATCAAAGAAACCCTTCTTAGATCAGTATCTAATCCTCCCAATAGAATAAAATGATCTAGATTAATACTGATCATCTTTATTCTTGTTCTATATGTTGTTTATATTGTGTGAGCTATTTTTTACATTATGTTTTTTGATTGAGATCATGCATTACAGTTTTCCATTATGGAATTCCGGGAGACCTTCAGGTGTCTTAGCGTCCCTACTGGGTATTGTTATACTCAACCATGCATAGGATTATTCTACACCTTGTTTTGTATTGTTAATATGACAGAAATAATGACTGTGACATGGGGAGCTAGGTCTATACAGTGCACAATGGTGATTGATTGACGTGGGGAGTTGAATTGATGAGTTATACATGCCCTTTTGGTAGGATCCACGGCTGAAAATCTCAAGAGATTGTTTTTGATTTTTAATTACTTCCTTTTTAATTGGGATTTTATATTGTCCCCTTTTTCATTCATAACTTACTTTAACTCTTAGTGGTTGTTTTTTTGGTGGTTGTACTAATATTTTTCCATTGTGTATTTATTGGGTAAAGTGTTCTATATCTATCTATGACCAAGTTTAAAGGAAATGTATTTAATTTTTTGGATTTTCCATTCCGGTTCTAGTCACTATCCCTTTTCCTATGGATTGCAGTCATTGGGTACTCACAACATAGGCCCTAGGGGATGGGTCATGAAAAAATGGCATCATATAGAGCTAGGTTCTACTAGAACAAAAACGAGTCTATAATTTTCATTCGGGAAATAGTTCTAAGTGTCTGGTGTTCTTCTTTCAGTTTGGGGATTCTAGTGTTGGTACGACGGTCGACATATCCACACAACAAGACACTGTATTCTGATTTCCGACTCGACACACGAAAATATTGTTTTCGTGTGTTTTGGAAATGATTATATTTTTATCTCTCTTGAGATAGCTCACCATGTACAACTTATTAAACATGGAAAATCTGTTTCAATATATAATGAATCCACATATACATCCATCCAGAATTCTAGTGAGATATCACGCTGATGTCCCATCGAGCGATGAGGAGTCGATGTGGGGACCTCTTATAGGGATAACACCTTCAGGTGGGGTACTATAATCACCACCAACCATTGGGAAACAGTTTCCAAAATCTCCCCATCGGATAGTGCATGAAAATTTAGCATGTTGCATGAGTTCCAAAGATAGAGGCCTCCAATGATTTGAGGCGAGATAGATCTGTAGGATGCTAAGGATTTTCTGGAGAGTGTGGCACCAGTTTTACATTTCATTGCGACACCAGCAGATAAGATAGTGATCCTAGATGTTAGCCTCATTCATGGAAAAAACATGGAGATGGTGGAGATTGACGCTCTAGACACATGAGGAGATGACTCTTTCCCAGTTGGACTTCAAGAGAATCTTCCGGAAAGTGTTTGTACCAGTGACACTGTGCTCTGTGCCTATTCAAAAGCTACTAAAATTATAGAAGGGTAGCCTGTAGTGGCCCAGTACTCAGAGAGGTTCACTATCTTCTCCTGCTACTCCACAGACATGGTACGAGACCCTTTCCTCAGGGACCAAACATTTTAGTGTGGAATTTGATGGGATATCAATGCATTGATGATATCACTCAACAGAATGGCATATGCTAGAGATCAAGAGTGAGCACATTTTGTGGAGAGATTACTAGATGACCAGTCACTGATGGTGAGAGAAACCATCAGACAATAAGTAACTTAGTCATTTGAAGTTGGTAGTTGGAAGATGATATATAGGCCCAAGCATGCCATAAAATCCAAAGGACGACCCCATGATATAGGGTCAGAGGTGTGGAGCTCACGTTGAATAGAAAGTTAGTAGAGGAGCAGTCTGTGCTACTCATGTCGTAGGTACGGTCACATGGCTCCCCACTACCAAAACTGTTGAACTGATGATCAGAAAAAAAATCTAGGGACCGCCGAGACATCGATAGAGGTTTGACCGAGGAGGTCCATTGGGCGGAGGATGTGGTAAAGGAGTAGGCCATTTAGCAGGTAGTAGACGCCGGTTTGAGGTACTACCGCCACCTCCTCTAGGTGCTTCACCCTGACCTTATAGACTAGTTGGTCATTGAGGAGTTCAACATAATGTGGTAGAGGCATAGGACCAAGGTTCTCCAGAGGTGATTTGAGGTACGATATGTGTCTACTCCACACTAGATAAATCTCTTATAGACACATGATCCATTCACTATCTCATTGAAAATGATCTTGTTCAGAGCTCAGAGATTACTGTGGAGCCGTTGGCACGATACTTACATATATAGACTCCTATGGTAGATGAATCGATGGTTACAAACTGGTTTGGTCAGTGTGAGCTTACTCTAGATGGAATGATCTTTGTCGGGTATCTTCTGGTACAAACTTCGAGGATATACGATGTCATCTTGGGTATGGACTGGTTATCCACAACCCTTTCTCAGATTTAATATTTTAGGTGCAAGGTGTAGTGTATCAAATATTATTTGATGAGGTTTACCTTCACTATAGATATGGAAACCATTGCAAGACATGATGAAATTTCATGAAGGAGGGTGTACCCGATCACACATTTGTTAGATAGACTTACCCTCGGTGTTGTGGATGAGGAGAATCAAATCAATCATGTAGTGGTGGTCCTGTTGGCCGATGACTTTCCGAAGGATGTTATGGAATTAACTCATCTAATATAGGTATACTACTATATCGAATTGTACCCAGAGATGATAATGATATCCACAATGGCATATTGATTGTCTCCCATGAAAAATCATGAGTTGAGGGTATTTTTGGAGGACTGGAAGAGAAATGGGTTTGTAAGGCCATTTATTTCTCTAGGGGCTACCAAGATACTGTTCTCCAAGAAGGAAAATGGGAGTTTGAGGATTTTTGTGGACTATCGATGCCTCAACTAGGTTACAGTGAATAAAAAGTATCCTCTACTGAGGATTGATGATATCTTCAATCAGTTGAAGAGAGAATGTTGGTTTTCAATGATAGAACTCAGATGATGCAATCATCGGCATCAGGTGCAGGATGAGGATGTACCAAAGACAACCTTCAGATGCTGGTAGGCTCAGTATGAGTTTTTGTTCATGCCCTTCGGCAAGACCTACACCCTATATGTTTTCATGGGACTTAGGAATAAGATCTTCAAGTTTCACATCAATCGATTCACGGCGTTCTTCTTTGACGACCTCTTGGTGTACTTAGTGTTAGAGTAGGAGCACAAACCACATATGAAAATTGTTCTGAATACAATCTGAGAGCGCCAACTTAATGGAAATATCTTGAATTTTTAGTTCTGTATTTTGGAGGCCAACGTTTTGGGACATGGTATCTCAGAGGTTGGAGTCACAGTGGATCCAACAAATATAGAGGCAGTGCTTTGTTTGGAGCCACCCAAGAATGTGACGGAGGTGTGGAGTTTCATGGGATTGGATAGGTACATCCAATGATTTTTACCGAATATTTTTGGGGAAGAAACACCCATATCATTTTTGACAAATAAAGGTTAAACCCTTTCTATAGAAAGAGAGGTGCATGCTGATTTTCTAAGAGCTGAGGTGGAGACTGATGAGTTCCCCCATCTTGAGGAAACTAGAAGAGGGTGTTGAGTATGTAGTCTAATGCAACACATCCGAGACCGGACATGGATATGTCCTGATGTTGGAGTGGTTCCTGATGGCCTACGGCTCACGATAGCTATGGAAATATGAGAATAACTACCTAACCCCTAACCAAGAGTTACAACAGAGGTCTTTGCATTGATGTTTTGGAAGCACTACTATAGGGATGAACAATTTATTGTATAGTCCAATCAAAAGACTCACATGTATATCTTCTCACAGATAGACCTGAACCTGAGACAATGGTGAGGGTTGGAGTTCCTCTAGGACTATAACATTGGAATAGTCTACACTCTTGGGAAAGGAAAGGTAATAGCAGATGCACTCAACATGAGGTCAGTTCTAAAGTTGCTGAGTGAGGTGACTAACCAGCTAGCCATGATGCAGATACCCATAATTGATATTGATGAAAAATTATTCCTCTAGTCTATGACTATAACACCCCCACTCCTTCATCGAGTTTAGTAGGCCCAACATAGTGACGTTGACTGCGAGGCCCGACATGGCCAGTTGTCTTTGGGAAAGGCTCTTGGTGGATTTCTGATAGGTGGGTAGAACATCATCCTTTTTAGAAGACACAACAAGGTACTAGTGGTGTTTTGGGTTGAAGGTTTTGAGGGAGTTATGAACATCCTCTTTGGCGGTACATCATGGAATAACCAAAATCTATCATGACCACTGATGATAGAATTGGTTGTTAGCGAGGAAGAAAGTTGTTGTAGATTTCATTTCATGATGCCTCACTTGACCTCAATTGAAGGATGAGAATTAGGTCACTGTATGATTAGAAAAACAACTAGATGAACCCGAATGGATGTGGGGTGGTATCTCCATGGACATCATTACTGGGTTAACATGCATGTCTAGAGACCACGACGGCATCTGGGTGATCATTGATTGACTCACCATGCTGGTCTATTAACTACCTATCTGAGAGTAGGGATATATACATGGCATGAGACATCTTTATATCCAGGATATAGTAAGTCTTTAAAGGGTACCTTCAATGATCATTTCATAAAGTGACGCTTTTTTACATCCTAGTTATTGAAGGGATTACATGAGGATTTCGGGACTCAGCTTCTCATCAGCACCTCCATTAACCCTCAGACATATAATTAGACGGATTGGACCATACAAACAAATGAGGACATGCTTCATGCACGTATCCTTTATTTTGGCCATATTTTGGTGGACCACCTTCCATTATTGGAGTTTTCATACAAAAACACCTATCATTCCAATATCGAAATGGCACCAAGTGAGGCCTTGTACGAGTGACCATGAAGATCACCTCAATACTAGACAAACCCTACGAAGTCACCATTTATGGTTCTATTGTTGCTATGAGCAACCACTGAGAAGGTGCAGATCATCAAGGAGTAGATGAAGCCTGCACATAGCATGAAGAACTCTTATGTCGGAAGGAGATAGAGACCCTTGGAGTTTAAGGAGTGAGACCATGTTTTACTTCGAGTCTCAAACAGATGAGGATTTGGGAGATTTGGCCAGGGTTTCAGGCTCTCTCTGAGATTTACTGGACCATTCTAGATTCATAACAGACAAGGCTAGGAGGAACAATTTCTTTCTCTTCCCCCACAGAATCATCGGGTGCATGGAATTTTCCACATATCACAACTGAGGAGATACGTGCATGATCCATTTCAAATCATCGACTAGGGAAATCTATGCATTGACAGTGGGGAGACATTTACAGAGTTCCTGATAGAGATAGAGGATCGATAAGAGAATGTTCTTCATGAATGGTTGATCCCTCTTGTGCGAGTATGGAAGCATCAAGGGATCCTCTAGGAGATAATATGAGAGGAGGAGGCTTAGATTTGTGCTCAGTACCCACATTTTTTTCTTAGTCCTTGTTGTGGCTTTCATAGACATATATTTCTATGATGAGAAGAATGAAAAGACCCGAAAATTCTGTATAAATGTTTTATATTATATTGATTTATTAAGAGACGGCAAAATTTTAGGGCTCGTGATTCCAATGCCCGTAGAGCCCAGAAATTAATTTTGAAATTTTTTAAGGTACATTAAGTTATCATGTGAGAGGGAATTTCAATCATTGGAACCAGTGGTCAGATTTAAAATATGAGGACACCATTGACCTCAAAGCATTAGGATTCAAATAGGAGAAGCATAACATTGACCATAAATGGTTGGAAAGAGATAATAATTTTGTACCATCGAATAAAATATATTATAAAATAACCATATGTTATTTTATTCTTTTCTACCACTATTTAAGCATCAGTTAGAGGAACCAAAACATAACTGAATGCATCAAATGAAGATCAATAAATAACCTTTTACATTTTCGGTGTAACTGAAATGCTCATGTCATTAATTGGTTCATTAGTTAAGGTTAATTAATGAAAAAGATTAATGAACATATCATTAATCTATTATACTCTTAATATAATCAATCCGTTGGTGAAAAAATTTGGAAAATTTTTGGAAACCTATGACAAATCACTATCGACAGAACCATCCAACAAATAACGGTGATTGAAAAAATCCGTGGAGTATTCGATCTGGAGGGCGACGAACATTTATGAATGTCAACGAATTCGGAATTCATTCCTTCATCTGTAGAGGACTCCACTAAATCATTGTATGGGATTTAATTAATACTATGTATATAATTATTCCTCATTCCCATTCATGAAAAATACAACAAACACATATCAACTCACTAACGGGTTGATCCAAGACTCATTTGATCTTGCGGTTGGTTGTTACATTGTCTTAATACGGGGTTTTATATAATCTAAATGATGATTTTTATCACTATCCCATGATAAAATTATATTGGGGAGGGAATATTCCAATAAAAAAAAATCCCAGAACTTCCACCAATCATGGATGTTGTGCATTTTTTGTGGGTGACCGAGAAACATGGATTCAAAGAGAATCTAAGGGGATCACAGTGAAGTTGGTAACCCAAGAGGTCTGTAAGCATAGATCATAATGAAAATGTACCATAAAAGGTTCTATGGTTTCCTGAGTACGCACCAACCGGTATGGCACCACCGGTTCATCATTAGTGGCCAGCCCATGTGGGCCTCGTGGAGAATCAAGCCCCACAGGTACCACAGCGGTAGGGTGCCACTGCCGAATGGCCGTGGTGGTGTGGTGTTGTGGCCGAATGGATTAGGTTGCTGGGTGTTATGGTCATACTTTCATATCGGGTGGAAGAGGGGGCAGGTGGAAGAAATTTCTGGTTAACGATGTGGTCGGTGGATGAAGAGGCGTTGGCGCATTGCGTGTCAGCGGAGCAGCCCAGTTGTGTGGCTCGGTTGGACGCGCAACGGACGGATGAGCCAACCGTTTCAGGAGGTGGGTGGCTCCCCAATAGCACTTCCATCTGGTATAACCCGATGCGTGGTGTCTGGTCCAGCCTAACCACCTAGAATGTAGGTAGGACTGAGACCCGACTGACCTCGTTTCACTAAAAGTGATGTAACTCATAAATCAGGTGTCTTGTTGATGCGCCATCTGTGGCATGGGGACCCTTGCGAGGAGGCAGTCCTTTTGAGATACTCAAATTCGGTTTTGGATGAATATGGTGTTCTTTTGGGTTGGATTAGGCTCAATTCCATCAAGCCCCTATTTACCTTTTTAAATATATCATACAGATTGGGCGTTCGAATGACGCGACGTCTATCGCGATGGAACCATTACGTCAAGATGGTCAATCAGGTTACTTATTTGAGGAAATTTAGGGGTGTTTATTTCTAACCAATGGTATGTGGAGCATAATCTCCTGAACTCATGCACACCAATTGTATGAATCATGGGTCTCATTGTCATTAGATGACTGACCCTCTATGGATCACCATGAGAAAGACTCTATGGATAGGAAGTAGTGAGACTCACTATTGTTTGGAAATGGAACGGACCTCCATAGATTATCATTAGAGTTTCCATTCATGTATCAACAACAATGTGACCCTCTATAAATCAGTTGTAGTGCAACCCTCTGTGGATCACCAGTAGCGCGACCCGACATGGACCAGTTGTAGAGAGATCCATCGATGATCTGTGGCAGAGCTACCCTTCGTGGATCAACAGTAGAGAAACCCTTCTCAGATCATTAGATGAGCCACCCAATATAATAAAAGGATATATCTTGAGATTAATAATTTTTATTCATGTTCTCTATAATGTATATCAATTGTGAGCAATCTTTAATTTTATGCATTGTGATTGATATCAGGATTTTTGGTTTTTATGATATGGAATTTAGGGAGTCCTTCATGGGTCTATGGGTCCCAACTAAGTAATTTTAGTCACCCATGCATGAGCTTTTCCCAGACCATATTGTTTCTTGTGCAGATGACTGAAATATTGAATAAGACATGGGGATCCAGGGCTAGATGGTCCCTGATGATGATTGATTGATGTGTTGAGCCGTAGTGATGAGATGTACTTGCCCTTCAAGTAAGAACCTTGGTGTACAATCTCTAGATCGTGTTTTTCCTATTTATTGTGCATCCTTTTCATATCGGCTTGTATATGGAACCTTTTCCTTTCAATACATACAATAACTCTTACTGTTGGTTTTTAGGGGGGGTTTATTTCTCATATTCTATTGTGTGTTGCTTGTGTGAAGTGTTCCAGGTCTTGCCGTTTACAGGATTAAACAAAATGCCTTCTCTTTTGGATTTCACCTTTTTAGAGCTAGTCACCGGCCCCTGGCCTTGGGAATGTGGTCTTGGGGTAGTCATGGCATGAGTTCCGGGGGTTGTGTCGTGACAAAACATTTCATCCTCAATCATATGTGTAGACGTAACATACATTTTACACTTTGTTGGATATTATTATAGTTTATTCAATGGATTAGTAGTGATGTTGGGATTAATAATAATATTTTGATGAATTTCCATATAATAATATTTTTCAATCTAGTATATAGATGAAACCTTTTTAAGAATTTTATTAGAAGTGGTGTCAAACTCCAACATTTTGGGACGATGTCGGGAAAAAGATATTTATGGGACCAGAATTAGTAGAAAAAGTGGGAGAGGAAGTAATGATGATCCAGAAAGACATGTGGCAGCTCTATATAGGAAGAACGATAATACATATATCTAGAGGATCGACATTTATTTCTTCCTAGGTGATCAGGTTATTCATAGAACATCACCCTGAACAAGTGTTAGTCATTTTTGTAATAATGTAAATCTAATTCTATATTTCATTGAACCTTATGAAATAATTTAGAATGTTGGACTAGAAGACTATCGAGTAGCTTTCCCTTTAATTTTATCTTAGGAAGATGACATTTTTAATGTTTACATATTAAGAATGTATGTTCCAGATTTATCCCTTCATTTTAGCCCAGAAGAATTTCAAATGGAAGAGATCCATTATTATAAAGAGAAACTTGTTCGTATTTTTGATCGAATAAAACATATATTGGGAATAAGGTAACCCCCAAGGAAATTATTTTTTTGGGAATCCACATGGATGAATAAAAAACATGAAAAAAACTCAATGAGGGAAACGTACTCTCTCTTGTTTAATATGTAAGTAAAAAAATCGAGGATGAAATTTCAAGATGGTGGGTATAATGTAAAACCCTAAGTCTTTAAAAATAAATTGAGATTCATTAAAAATGAATATCTACATAATGAATTATTTTTTTAGGAGAGTTTTATAAACTAGAGATTAATCATAATTTTAATGATTATATGATTTAAATTTCAAAAAAGAAGACATTTATGGTTCTTATTACTATGTTATTTAGAGTGTGACAGAACTGACCTAATTTTTAGTGAATAGTAACATATCATTATGTATATTAATATTAGTTGTAATATGACCCTTAATAATAGTAAATAATATTATTATTAAATTATGGTTATAACATAATAATATCTTGATTAATTTTTCAACGTGATATAAAATTAGTCATAGTTTAAAATTATTTATTTTGGGAGTAAAATATGATTTTATTTAAAATTTATATATTCATATTTAGAAAATAATTTTCAAAAAATTAAGTTCATTTTTTAAATTCTACATGCCCAAAAATGGTTTGGGTGATTTTTTGGTATTTTATTAAAATTATATAATTTCTGATAAATAGTATAATATTGTATTATAAAATATATATAAATTATTAGTTAAATATAATAATCCTAGAATTATGGATGATGTGAAAACCCATGGATCTAAATCAAATTCTCCCCTACTATTTAAGGTCACATGAATCAATATGATTCATTGTATAGAGAAGGAATATTAAACTAATGATTAAAATAATGGAAAACCCTCCTCTCCTACACTATAAATACGACCCTCACCACCCATCATCCTCTCACACCTCTAAAGAGTTTAGAATTGCCTAAATTATTCCCAATTCCATTCCCAATTCTCTTCACAATTTCCAATACATAATGGTCTCACCAAAAGGCCAAAACCAAAGGCCTGAATGATGATCTCAAGGAAAAACCATGAAGAGGAAAGAATCCTCTTTTTGGGTTTTATTTTCAATTCCTTTTCTATTAATATAATCCCTTCCACTACCCACATTCAAGAGGAATGGATTTTCTAGAACCATATATATTCTAGATTTTATCATGTTTATGAAAAACTATTACCATCATTATTCATCTCATATTCCCCTTATTCTAAAAATGAAAACATTGTCTGTGATTTGTGGATTCAACGACATCATAGACGTTGTGTCTTCAATTTCATTTAAATCTATATAAACATGTTATAAAATATTTTTATTGGTTGAATGAAATATTAAGGTTTATTATATATCTTTTTTCATGTTCTTTAGTTGATATATATACTATATATTATTTTATATACTGACAGTAGTTTGTTCTTATCAAAGAACGCCCAAAATGATCTAAAATGGTATCCCTAATGATTTCTATAATGATTCATCATTATACCATATATCCAAAATGTTTTATGGAATCATATAATATTTTAGAAACATATTTATAATATATCATTCCACTTTTGGAGTTTCTCATCAATTAGACAACATTATCCTTTACATGCTAAACTTATAAATATTAATAAAACTCATTTTAACATTATACTGGAAGGTTTAAACATGTTTCTTGTTTAATAAACTTAATTTAAGAGGATTCATAACCCAATTTCATTTCTTCGGGTTATCATTCAACTTCCTTGATTATATGGTACTAAGAATATATTTGTAATTATTATTTATATATTATGTTTTATTATGTTAATTATAGTTCTCATATGAAATCAAATCATTATATTAAGTATATAATCAATTATATGTTTTTTATGGGTCATTCCTTTAAAATACCACTTTCATTATTATTTTTGGAAAATTCAAATAAAATGTATTTATTGAAATTTTCCTTGAACTGTGAGTATGAACTAGATCATTGTATTTATTTATGATGAAGAGTTGGACATATATCTTCCCCCAATGCCTTTGGTATGTGTATTTTGTAGGATGGCTATATGGTTACCTGAACTGCATCTGTGATTTTTACACCCGTGGTTTTCCATGAGGGTTATATTGTAAGGTATCCATGAGGGTGAATAATCATATGGATGTCGTGAGGGTACGAAATTATTTATGTAATTCATCAATATAATTCTATGATCTATTTATGTTTTCTATGATTTAAAGAAATCACATGTTTCATAAAGTAAGTTTATGATTAATTTTGGGCGATAAGCATGTGATTGTGAAAATGATTTCTTATGTTCCTATGTATTCAAGGTAAAATGGGTTTTTTACATTTTTTATATTGCATACAATGATTTTTATGTTGGCCCCATGTTATTAAATTAGCTTCATAGGTTATAATGATGTGTTATTTAAAAAAGTAATTCATATTAAATTTTATGAAGATTTGTCAAAGAAATCTTGTCTTTGACTTGTTTTTATAATTTTATGTTTTAGAAGAAATGGATAATGTTTTAATGGAACCCAATTTGTAATCTTATGGGGATATATGTAAGATTTATATTATGAAATTTTAAAATAGAAAACAAAAAAATATTATTGTGAATGTGAATGAGTGAAATCAAGTTAATATAACAAGATTATTTAATGTTTAAGGTGTGGTCGTTATAAATATATTCTGATCCCACGATTCAAAATTATTTT
Source organism: Viscum album (assembly GCA_963277665.1). Taxonomy (NCBI): domain Eukaryota; kingdom Viridiplantae; phylum Streptophyta; class Magnoliopsida; order Santalales; family Viscaceae; genus Viscum; species Viscum album. Next base: position 1,569,802,421 of record OY728121.1, on the reverse strand, counting down.
ATATTATTTAAGTATGAGTATGAATAATATTAATTTCAATAATATAGTACATTGATTTTTTGTTGAATAAATAAAATATTTTCATATAAAGAGCATTTTTGTTAGAAAAAGATTCAATCATAGAAGAAATTTATATATTTTTGACATAATGGTTATCCAAATCCAAAAAAAGAGTAAACCAAAATTTCATAATAAATTTAGTTATTAAATTTTATTGTAAAAAATATAATTATTGGTTTTATTTATTCTGTCTATTACATTTTTATTATTGGTTAATGATCTAACACCATTATAAATTACAAGATGTCTGAGTGGTAGCTAAAATATTATGATTGATTTTTTATAAAAAGTGTTTGTTTACAATCATTAATACATATCATTTTAAATGTGTAAAAAAAATAAAATTTTCTTACATGATAATATTTTTGGAAATATTAAATCAATGTTGAAGTATCTTATTATTTATAACAAATGACATTATATTTAATATGTCATTGAGAAAATTTATCATGATTGAAGAATTTTGTTTTACATTATATTGATGATAAATCCTTATCATTATAAGTAATGGACTATTTAACTGGATCATGTGAAAATGGAAATAATGTTCCATTAAAAATTTGAAACAATTCATTTGTAATAGAGATTACTTTTCATCACAATGCTCTCTATGGATGTAATTATATTCTAAATTATTTATAAAGCGCAATTTATTAGATTTAAAACACATTTTTGGAATAATAAATGTTGGAATAAATATATTTTTTATTTAATTATAGCAGGTTAAGAAGGAATATTTTATGAGAAGTTATTAATGATATAGTTCTTTTAATCATTACCCATTGGAATTCTTATAGATATTATTTATAATATATATTATAGTAGTGTATAATTTAACCTTTTCATAATTTAATATATATATTGTTTGTGTCCTTATATGTTCTTAGATATGAAGATTAAATTTTAGTCCAAATTTATTTCCATTAAGTATCAAATCAATTCATTGATTAGAACGTGGTATCACATATATGATTCAAAAAATTAAAATATTTTTAACAAAAGGATTCTCTTATTAATTATATCATTAGGTAAGGAAGGGTAGACCATATAATATTGGAATTTATTTTGGCCATGAATAGTGTAACAATCGTGATTTCATATACAAATAATATTATGATAAACGATCATTGAGGGAAGGTTATTATATCATCACATTAAAAAAATGCCTCATAAAGGATAACTAGACCCATATAATGAATTTAATACTTAATATGTTTTGAAATATTCGTTAATGAAATTTCATATTGAGAGATGTAAATTTATTAATATAGAATTTCCAATTTTAATACATTTGTATATTTTACTGAAAAAAATAGTTTAAATTATTTTAATAGTAAGTTATTTTATATACTCCATAATATTTATTGAATATAATCCATATGATTATTGATATTTAAGAAGTTTAATTTCATATTTAATTTTTACAATGATTATAATATTTATTTATTTGATGAAAATGAATTATATTCATTTATATTGAATTAATTTTATAGTTTTTGGGTTATATTGAAAAAAACTAATATATTTTATATTTTTGATAACAATAATGTTCAGATGGAATTATTTTTCAAAATCATAATCAATGAGTAAATTTTTTAGGTTACCTTGTAAAATGATGGCAACATACTCAGAGGATTGGCATTTTTTCAATATTTAAAAAGATTAGGGAATTAATATAATGTTATTCTCAAATAGAAAATGGTGGGTATCATAATAATATTTAGTTAATGTATTTTATATTATGTTATTGTAATTCATTATAAATAAAAAATTGATGTAAAAAGAGAGTTAATACATTTATGTTTAATTAATTATGTAATCTTGATGGAATATATATATATATGTTGTAAGAATATAAGGAACAAAATTTAGGATTAATCATAAAAAATAATTTTTACTCATTGATGAAAAAGAGTTAAATGAAAATAAAGGAATTAAATATTCATCACCTTCTAATCATATGGAATAAATAATTGATTTATAATTTCTATAGATAGGGGTAAAATAATTCAGAAATAAATGAATAAATTAAAATGTTTTTTGTATAAAATACATGATTAATCTTTTATACTATGAAAATATTTACATTTTCTAATTCTAAAATGTGTTGTGAATGGTAAAATAAATACTAAATAACTCTAACAATTTCAAGAGGTATGAGGGGGTAAATTCTGTAATATCAATAACTTATTAAATATCTCACCTATCAAGTAGAATAATATAAATGATTCTAAAATTACCTATAACCATATACATGGATCCTTTGATAAAAACATCCTCCTTAAAACTCTATTTAACATCCTAAATTATAAAATATATCCGAAAAAATTAATTTAAGTTTAGTTGAATTTATTTTTAGACATCATATATTTCCAAGATCTTTTAAGATTATAATTTAATATAATTAAGAAAACTAATAAATTAAATTGATAGTGATTTATACCCCTAAAATATGTTCTATATTTAGACTAATAATTAAATAAATAAAAATATTTATCTATTCAAGATGATTAATGATAATATATACAATGACTCTATTAATCAATGTAAAAATCCATACTCTCTATGAAAAACATTTTTCATATACAGAATGATATTATAAATTACAATAAAACATATAAAAATATAGTAATGAAATTAGTGAAATAAAAATACAAAAATATATGAGAAAATAAACCTTTTAAAGTTATAATTCATAAAACGTTTCAATAAAATATAACCACACATGATATTTTACATAAATAAACCCATTATAAAAAAATGATAAGAAAATTATTGAATTTATCCGTAGAAATAAGTTTCATCTAATAATTTCACTTATAGTTCTAACATAATGGAATAGAATGATAGGAACAATCACAACAGGGCCCACATGGTTAGTGGTTATTAAAACATGGCACCCCAAGCCCACCTTCAATAGGCAATGGGATAACACTATCCCCGACTTGGCATAAAACCCTCATGAGAGGCTATAAAATAATGTCCCAACAGACATGAACGCATATACAACCATAAATACAATATTGAAATTAAAAATACTAATAACACAAAAAATCATGTTTATATATATACAATATCATATAATAACTAATGTACTAGAAGGAATAAATGGACAAATATAATCAATATAAAAACTATAAAATATTCAATCTTACTAGCATGTAGTGGATCATTATCAAATGAATCTCAAACAACCGAATATATTACATCTATCTAAAATATGATCTTACTTCTCTTGGACAACCAAGGATCCTATAATAATTCTAATCATATGTATAATACACGACATGAGTGAATAAATCCCATACAGCTGTGTGTATAATATACATAGTTAAAAAAAATAACTAACCAAAATGAGTCAAGTATTTAGTCTGCTCATCATTCATATGGTATTTAAATCATAATACAATTAAATAATAATTATAACACATATATAAAAAATATATACCCCAGGACTCTAGGTAATGTAAAATTCATAATGACAATCTAGGATTTAACTCATGCTTTCAAGGTAATGATCAAATTGGAGAACTCAGTATAGGATTCTTGTAATCACTGACAGTGCTTATCATAGGCTCCGTCCACAAAATGAATTTACATGAATAAGTAGTTGATAAATAATAGAAGGCATCAATATAATAGTATGGTTTAACATTTAAGACTTATGGGGGACACTTGACCCTACACCGTTTTGACCCACCAGTATTCAGATTACAAATCTTTTTAATATCACATATCTATCCAAATAGGTTAAAAATATGATATGAACTAATGATAATTTATATTATGAAATTTAAAAATTAATTTCATGATCAAAATATAAATATAATTATTAGTACTTATATAATTACTATAATATCTTATGCATCACTGATGCAATATTTCATTAGTTAATAAAAAAGTTATTTTTTTTAAATATTAAAAAATAGTTGAGTTTAGATGTTCCCAAAAAATTTTAGGTGAATATAAATTATTTATTTTATTTTATACAACTATATTATAATTACAACTCCATCATTATATCCATCATTTCAAATTTATTTAACAGTTTCAATAATGATGATGATGATATTTTAGTAGAAATATATTTTATAAATTAATGTTAAAATAAATAAAATATTAAAAGAGAAAAATGAGAAAATGTTTGGTATAATATTTCTTCCCTTTTCCATCAATTTATCTCTATGAACTGTTTTTCTTTTGTTTCATTGAATTATATTTTGTTATTTTTTAAAATCCCATGAGTTCCCCTCCCTTATCATACAAAAGAGAACCTATAATTTCACCTCATCACTACACATTAACCCATAATGATTAATCATACTCAAAAAAAATTATATTTTTGACATATATTTACACATTCTATAGGTGATGGACTTATAAAAAGACCAACTAAATGTTTAGTAAATGTAGTTCTCAAGGAAATCCATCTTAGATTATGTAATAACAATTACTGATACCATTCCACTATACTATTCCATATATTTGGTCAATCTGTGGGATATATTAAAAAATATTATCATGATTATCCTAAATACTATAAACTATAATTATTATTCAAAAAATACTATTATTTGCCCTCTATTACATTATATGATTATTTAAATTATCATACATGCATATCTAAAACATACCATCACCACGTTGTGATACAATTCTTTTTTTTCATAATTTTTATACAATGGTGTAATGAGGTGTTTATTATTTATATATGATATTTATGAAATTATTTTACCTCTTATATTATAATACCACAAATATATACTTAAATTATAATCCATTTGGAAGTTCTAACGTCGTTCATGCGTACATGTCGACATCCACCTCCATGAAGTGATATAATTATTTTTTTCATTTTCATTTTATAGGGATTATAATGAGGTTATAATTTTATATTATATATTATATATATAATATAATTATTATTATTTAATAGTGATTTATTGTTTACATTTATTTTATTCCATCATCAAATAAATATAAATAGTGTTATTTCTTACGTATGACCTTCCGTCTCAATAAAAAGTGAAAATACAATTTAAATATTTTACATTAATGGATTAAAATAAATATGTGCATAAGCTATATTTATTCAATTTATTACTATATTGTTATTTTGTGGGTTATGTAACGAACCCAAATTTACTAGGATTAGAACTAATAAATTGAAATAATCAGATTAAACAGACAAGTTAACGCATTGGTACAATGACTTTTATAAATAATTACTAATAAAACAAGTGTTGAAATGTTCTAAAATGATATTACCTGAATTTTTAAGAGTAAAATATAATATTTAATAAAATTAAAATAAATCCTATTTTTTATAAAATATTATACATTTCATTCGATGTAGGGTAACCTCTATGTAATTATTTTATATAAAAAACATATCAATGTTAAAGATTATTTAAATTTAAGAATCCATTGGGTGAAATATTTGATCATTATATTTAATATAATTTTTTTCTAAATAATTCATGAATATTTTCACTATTATCCAATGAATGTTAAAATCCATTTTTACCAATTTTTTCATTTTTAAACTGATAAAAATTATTTATTATGCCTGATGAATATTTTGAGTTTATTAAATGAATGATTTTTAACATATATAAAATGAGAATATTACCCCAAAAACATGCATCAATAGTAATTGGATCATATATTAGAATATCATAAGGTTTTTTTTGACAAAAAACTGCATTTTATAATTAATAAGCTAAAAATTGATTTCAAAATTTAACAATTATCATTCCCGATAAATATTCTATGTGATTTTTTTAAATAATTTTCTATAAATACTGGTATCCTTTGTAATTAGTTTACCATAAATATCTTATAATCCAAGGATATATTCCTTATTCATTCTCTGGATGGTTTCTTTTTATAATGAAATGTTGATATTATTTTAACACCTATTTATTTTCCATATGTTATTCTATGATGAAATGTTTATGAAAATGATATATTCTCAAGTGTTATCATATGATGAATGATTGATAATATTATAGAAAAAATATTTATTATTTTCAATATGTGATAGATTGGACCATTATCTCCCTCGAATACATTGGTTAATGTATTAATTTCAATTAAAATTTTATTGGATATTTTTATTTTGATTAATCTGTTATGTGAAACAAGACTAGGATTCTGATCTATTTTGGGATATTCGTCGATGTTTTGAAAATAATATGGGAAATATGTTTTTATGCTTATTATTTTGGAATTTTTTTAACTAATATATAGAGACAATTTTTTAATTATGATTAAGAAACACACATATATGTCATGATATTATGGTTCACGATTGAGCTATGATGACTTCTCATACTAAGGATACATATCTTTTGATATGCTGATGTTTTATTCCATAACACATTATTATGATAAAATTGACATTTATTATGATCAATATATTTTATTGAAAGAATAAGATACCATAATAATGTTCATATAATTTATTATTAAAATTAAATTATATATATTAGAATAATGGGTATTCATAGTTGGGAACACATTTTATTTTATGTTTGTTACCAGTATACATTGTGTTGATAAAAGATTTTTCAAGACATGTTTTGTTATAGTGCATGTTAATTTCTAATAAATCCTCGTGAAAATTTGTAAAATTCAATGGAATAGAGAACATTTTCTGTGACACGGTCTATAGATTCTGGATAGATTTTGTTGTTTAACAATTCGGATTCGTGAAGAACAAGGTGGTATATTATGTGATAAATATACGTTACAATAATGTAATCGATGTTATTGTATGTTACTATGAGATGATTTGTGAAATGAAAATTTTTATAATATTTCATGAAAAAATGAGTGTCTATCATGATATATGTTGACATTGGATAGTCATGGAGAAATATATTCCATAAATAATAGAGTTCTTGAATTACATAGATATCAAAAAATAATTATACCAAAAAATAAATAGTAGTCCCCTCATCAAATGAATTATCAAAAACATGTAGATGGTTGGATGAGTACAATTTTCATATGTTTTTTGATGAATTTAATTATTACATGAATTAGGAACATTATGTAAACACTTGTTTTCAAAAAATAATTGTTTGAAACTTTTTGATGCTAAAAACAAATCCACGACGGAGTTTCAAAAGATATTGGAGTTTTGAGAAAATAATGAGTTTCAAGAAAAGTTAGAATTGTTTTTTATTTAATTTATTTTTTAGAATGTAAATATTTCATTGAAAAAAATGTTTTTTTCTCAAAAATAAGTGATTCGTGAATGATAGAGAAGAAAGAAATCATTATTTTTCGAAATTTTTATATAATTTAATTAAGCAACATAATATTTCCTACATGATGAAAAAAACATGCACTTGATATCAATTTTTGGAGATACCTTCGATTAAATAAACTATTAATGTCTCTGACAAGAGAAGTGAGCATGTAGGAGTGGACAGAAGTGATCTGAGGGTGGATGATTGTTATCCCTAAAATTCATTTCAATGATATTTTGGTAGAACAAAGTGGACTTATATAATCTATTCTAATACATAATATTTCGTGATTCATTTTGGAATCTATTATTAAAAAAATTATCAAGTTATGCTCTATGTAATAGAATATTGACGTAATCCATGTATAGTTTCAATGTTTTGATTTTATATCAACATATGGGTATTTTTCAATTGTTTGATTCAACCCTATAGGACCATGTATTTCCTAAAAATAAGGAAAAATATCTTTATAAATCAATGAAAATGGTATCACCTAGATTCACCCCTCCCCTCCCATGGTGTTATAGGGTATCATGTTATCTCCCATGATCAGGTTTATTGAGAATATTATATCAGGATATTATTATGTTTTCATTCCATAAATTTTGAAGAACATTGTTATGTGGGTATGTCTATGACGAGTAAAATGTGAAAAGATCTCAATGGGGTATATTGTAGATCATTATTAAATTAATAAGATTGTATATCTAGCCACCAATGACTCTAAACATTAAATTTTCATCCTAGAAAATATTTTAATGCATAGTATATTCATCTAGATATATGTATTATTTATATATGAAAAGATTTATTAGTCATTATCATAGAGTATTTGGTCCTTCCTGAGTACGTGGGAATTCCCATATACATTTTCCGTTCTTGCGTACGTAGTGATGTTAATTCATGTATACCAAAATGGTGGATTACAAGCCACTAGTAATGGGAAAACAGGTTTATAGTATTCCAATATGTGGAATGATGATTTATTATGTAAATAACCCCTATCTTTTTAATAATAGTACACAAAACAGTTTTCCTCACAATATACATATCATGCATATCAATATTTTCAAGAACATTATGCTTGATCAGAAAATATTCTCCAACATGACATTGTCATATGATTAATACATTATAAAACCAATGGATCATGGATCATGGGTAGAAGGAACCTAAATCATCACTATTAACTATTTTCTAACCACCGAATTTCTCATGAATCTCTTCTCGTCACACCAAACATATAATCCACAAAAATGTCGATTAAAATCTCTTAGTATCCTTTTAGAATGTAAATCATCATCACCATACCTCAATATTTCATTTGACCATGCTCTTAAACTATAATATAGACCAATGAAAATAATTCACTATGAACAATAGTGAATTTTAAATGATTTAGTTCTAGAAATTATTTAACTGAAAACCAACTTAAATATTGAAGATGATCATATGAATAACATGAGGAGAAATGGATGAATCATCATAGTGAGTACAGAACAACATAAAAAATATGGGATGGATATATTTTTTGATAAGGAAATTGGGGATTTAAATTTATATTTAAAAGTGATGAAAAATCTCTATTTTTATTTATAAGTAGATAAAATATCTTATAGAAATGAATAATTTCCTCATAAATAATTAGATAAATGTATTGAATAAAACTAGATAATGGATAAAAAGGGAAATTTAATAAATATAATTAAAAGTTATACATTTATTTTTTGATCAATAACTAATGAAGAATAGTTCCTTTTCATTGTTATTGGTGATATCTAATAACATTGATTGAAAAGGAATTTCCGTTGAAAATTTTTATTTCCTGTATTATACCTTTTTCATTTATTATTGAATATCCTCCACGAATCCTCTTGAATACCTAGGTTTATATGAATTCACAAATGTTTTAACATAAATGGATTAAATAGGGCAGGAACTAGGTCATGAAAATTAATAAATAAATAAATAATTAATTAAACTATTATTCCACCCTTGAATGTCTTAAACAGAACTCCTAATGATCACAAAGAATGATACAATTCATACAGAAACATATATTCATAAAAAAGTGTTCTATGATTTCCCATTTAAGACACCATTTAGATTATATTATTTCATATTCATAAAACTATTTTAGAGTGATATATAGTATCTATTGAATTTATTATATCAGTACTGTAGATTATCAAGCACCAAAGTCACCCACTAAAATAGGCCCCACACCTGAATATATTCCTTAAAATGTTATATTATTTTAATCATAAAAATATTTTTCCCCTAACAATAATTATTTAATTAAAATCAAAATGACTCAATAGAATATATCATTACATAACGAAATGGAAGGTTATATCCTAAGACCACTCATCATACTCTATAGTGTTCTATAAAATTTAAATTAATAAATAATTATTCTTCTAATTATTTTCAAAACAAAAATTTCAACCCTTAATCAATGGTACATTCAAAATTCCCATTAACTAAAATGAAATAACATTTTTTAAAAAATATCTACAAAAATATCCACTAAAAAGATAACTTAATTTACATTAAAAAAATATAATGTAAAGATTAACCATCATAATAAATAATATTAATTATTGTAGGAAAAGGAGTTCATGTGGTAAAAATTAAAAAATATTCCCTTGAAATATTAAAATATAATGAAAAATTGAATCATATTGTATACATTAATAAATAATATTTTAAACCATTGAATGAATAGATTAGAGTTATAAATTTACATAAACAATATTTTCTGTATAGGTAATATCATTTAACATAAATGTGGTAGAATTTATATGTAGGAGAAATATTTGATTATAAAATATTAAAAATTTGTTTTATAGAAAATTATATAACATTTAGGTCCATCTCACCATTAATGTATTGATTTTTTTTGAATAAAGAAATTATTTTAATTATTATGTTTCATAAAAATACATTTTATATTTGTTTTATTTATTATTTTTTTATAATTAATTTTTTATTTTTGATATACATAAATACTAAATTGGAAAATATTGTGTTATTTTTTTTGAGTCGTTTGTTCCCAAAATTTCTTTAGTGAAAAAAATTGGCCCTTTTATATTATTTCCATGGACTATAGTAGTGAAAATGTATTATTTTCAAGACTTTCTATGAGAAATGGCTTTCAATAATAGATGAATTGGTACCTTTTCCATGAATCAAACTTAATATTATTTTTTAACGGCTGGAAATATTACCTAGAGTTTTAAATTATTTTAACGATCAAGGTATTTGTTACACCAATCTAAAATCATAAAATAAAAATTTATTCAATATTATTTATATATTCTTCAAAAATGTTATTTTATAAAATAAACGTGAAAGTTTTTTTAAGAAAACCATCGTTAATTCAGGTATGGTAAAACCACCATGGTGAGATTTCATATTCAACATTGTTCTCATAGAATGAAACCAACATTGATATTTCATTTATTAGAAAATATATATTATTATAGTAATATAATATTAAGTGATATTGATCAAACCATAGTCATGGGGACCTGATAATTTATTTATATATATATATATAAATGTACATATATATGAAGTAATTATGAAAATATATGTGTTATTGTAATGGTTCTATAAATTATAATTTTATATTAATATGTCAATGGTGTTTTCGAAAATATTTAGTACATAAAAGTCTAAAATATACTTATAAGATGGTAAGTGGATAAAAAAATTATTATTGATGAAATGTTATACCATTTACATGAAAATATATTTTATGATATTATTATTAATATTATATTAATTTAAATATTCCTAAATTACATATCATTAATATGATTTTTAATATAATTCACATAATTTGACATTAATATATATTTATTTACCAACTAATTTTATCAAAAAACATATATCATAAAATATAAAGATCATAATAATATATTAAAAACATTCATCACCATAATTCATCTAAATAATATAAAACATACTGCTGATAAACTAATTTATTTTGACTATACACCTACTTGAACTTATAATATGTTAATACAACTCAATGACATCAGAAAATCACACTGCCATATAGAATCGAAAATAAAAAAATAATAGAAATATATATTATTATAAATTATTATTGTAAAATTTGACCAAAAATGTATATTTGCACATCTTTGAAAGATGAGAATTTGTTTAAAAAGTTGTATTCAGTTTTCTCAACTTGTGAAAGCACTAAAACTATATTTAGATATGTTACTTGTTATAAATAAAACGATAATTAGTATACAAATTAATCATTAATTTTTGACAATATATATCTCATGAAATCAATGAATTTTGAATTATAACATTTTATCCCAACGATACCAAATTGGAGTTCTCCAATGATGCATAATAATTGGACCAGTTTTGATTCTGATTTTCATAATTTCCTTGAAAAAATCATATTAGTTTTTATTTGAATAATTTATATATGATATATAAAATAATAAAATTTTTATTAAATTATAAGATTTATTATTTTGTATTTCATATTTTTTTCTTGATGATATCATAAAATATATCACATGGTTTAAAAGATGACATCAGAAAAATTTAAAAAAAATAATCTTACTCTAAAAATAATAAATAATCCGTTAATAATTTTTATAACATAATTCTAGATTTGACTTATAATTTATAATATTAAAATCATAAAACATTGAAAATTCATTTTTAAATAAAATAATTGGATACCTAGGAGAAAAAAATTATTTAGAATAAAAAAATTTATTTTTTCAAAATATATATCATATTTAGGCATCATACATTTTTGTAAATATTTTTTAGATAAAAATAAATTTAAATATTTAAATTTATAAAGAAATAACAATATATTTATAAAATCATCAATAGTTATACATTTGATAAAAATATAATTATCATTTAAATACAATTCATTTCAATTACAATTTAATAATAATAATGTTAAATTTGTTTTTGAAATCATTTTTATTAAATATATTTTTTTAAAACATTTTATAAACATATATGCTTGAATAAAACATATCCAGAAATTTATAATCACTAATATTAATAAATCCTAAAAATAATTTCTTATTCCAAATATCAGAAATTTCTAATTCATCCCAGTAATGAAATTTTCATGTCATAATTTTTTAATGAGTTCAATGGAAAATGTTTTTTTTTAAATTATCCATAATGAAAAAAATTATAATCTGTTTCAAAGGATAATAACGAATCTCATAAACCAAAATTTTTAATTGAATCCCAAAATTAAAAATTAAAAAATTGTAAGGTAATGATAATAAATATTATTTTTAAGGTAATATAAGTATACCGAACTAGTAAGAACTAATTTCCAAATTATCATATACCACGATATTAAATTTTTATTACTAATACATTTGAATGAGTCCTCTAGGTAAATCCCTGATATGATACTGAAGTTTTCAATATAATACAAGATAATTTTTTTAACATTTTACATTTTTTGAAGTATTTAATTTTCCATTAGAATAATAAATTTGAAAATACATACTTACATATTTCAATTTCATTTCTATGGTCAATTTTATCCATTTTTTATTATTTATGTTATAAATCATTTCATACCCATTTCACATTCCAATGATGAATGAAAAAGACAATCATTACAAGAATTAAAGAAAAACATAAATTTTTATGTATTTTCAAATTATAAAAATGATGTTATTCATCATTTGATGGGTACAATAGATGAATTTTACATCAACATTGTAGTCCTAAAAAAATATAAAATTGTTAGTATGAGTAAATTTAATATCTAATATACACAATCCATCATTTCTAAATGTACTACATTATTCTATTGGAATAAAATGAAAAAATAAATACCATTTCCATTTAAAAATATGAATACAACTAGAACGTTCAATAATCCTACAAAAAATTTAGTCTCATATTCCAAAAGTATTTTTTCACATAATGTTTTAAAATAATAATTAAATTTTTCATAAGACAACATTAATAATTCATGAAGTCATATATTAAAATGAATAGGGCGTATTTATATATTTAAAAAATTTACTAATAATTTTCAAAAAAGTAACTCAATATCCATCATAAAACCAACACAAAATATAATATATGATTGTAAGGGATAAATAAATCATTATTCTTTATATAATATAATTCAATTAGATACGAAATACTATATTAGAAAATAAATTTTAAATCACAATAATCCCTTAATATTCAAAAGTATAATAACTATTTAACCCAATTTGTTATAAACGACCGAGAATAAAATAATTATTTATCATTAATTGTTTTTTATATCATTCATCATATATACCAAGATATGAATTAACATTCATTGTCAAATATCAGTTACATTAAAGCACAAATTAATCCAAGGGGATTCATATACATCTATAAAATATTAACACACAATTAAAATGTCATTATATAATATTAATGACATTAAAATACTTTTACATGTGGAAAAAAGGCTATTTTAACCATTGAATAATTTATCATAATAAAACATATAAATAGTTGAAAAAAATAAAACCCACCATAACTATCAAAACTCTAATTGTAGACATGTAAAAGATTCAATTTCCTATATAATCATTTTCTATGATTTTTCATCATATTTCATTATACATTATTCATTAAAAACATTGAATCATGTCTTATGAGTCATTAATCTTAATCAAATAATCTTTATTATTATATCATTAGAATAATAGTTAAAATAACTCATTTATTTTTTATGATATTATTAGTATATTAATATTTATAAGTACATGATATGAATATTCAAAATAATTTATCATATTAAATATTGACAAATTTTTTTATTTTTAGTTGGTTCGTCAATATTTAATAATTAAAAATTATACACATTTAGAGAATTCAATTTTTAGTGATACTATTACAAAATAAATATTTCCCTCCATTTTGTATACTAAACAAATCGTTTTCCTCAAATTTTTAGGGATTTATTAATTCATTATTTTTTTATAAAATATCATCAAATTATATATATATAATTTCATTGATGATTGTTCATAAATTATTATCAAATTAGTAGTATAATACATACTCCAGTATAATGTCTCTCACAAGGACTTCCAATGAAATTTTTTTATTTAATTAGTGGTATAAGATACTTTTCTAGGATTATTTTGTGTTTTTATATCACACATGATCTAATTTTTATTAAACACAATATGTCTCCCTCTATCCCTTATCCTATTAGATTCATCAATTAGACTACCATCATATTGTCCTTTACATCGATTGTGAACAGAGATCCACCATATTGCTTCAATTTATTAAAAAGAAAATGTTTACTATTTGTATATATAATTAAATCATAATTAATAATCATATTAATTATACTATTTCCTTAATTATTCCACCTAAAATTCATCTATTTAAATTCCGAATTAATTTTCATAATTGAACCTAACATAAAATCATTAATGCTAATTTAATTATTCTAATTTGTAAATATATTAACTACCAATGTTATAAAATACATATATTTATTCAAATTTATAAAATTTATAGCCTATTTTATTATCTTAACTCATTCTATGATACTGAATATAATGGTGTTGAACATATATCATGATCTATTACTAAAATAATATTATTTACATAATAACTTTGATAAAAACTATAACAAAACATACATAAATAATATATAATTATGAGTATAATAGTAAGTTTTTATAACCATATTATAATTATAGAATAATTTATGATAATATATCTAAATAATTATAAAATATATTAAATAAAAATTTAGAAATACCCTCTAATTGAATGTCTTCTATATAAAAATAACTACTTCTGTGTTACTCATGTTTCATCCAAGTAATTATTTTCATCATTCACTAAAATTAAATTTAAAATGGATTTTCCGCATTTTTAATCTATTTATTCATCCCCATGTCTAGTGAGAAATGTATTTAAAATTCCATAAAATCAACAAAAGTGTAGTGATTGATATAAATATAAGGGATTCTTTATGGTATATTTAAAAATATGAAAATCTAGTAGAAAATATAATTATTAAATAATTAAAATTTATCTCATGAATAATTAATATCCACATGTGAAAAAAAAAATATTTCTTAAATGAAATACATAATGATAATTAAAAAATAGGAAGTCCATAATGTAATCAATGTAAATTTAATTCATAACCTCTATAAACATGTATTTCACCTGTTATGGAAAAACTATAAATAGTTATTTCAATGATTCAATTCTATATAAAAATAAAAAAGTGTCCAATGGATTGGAGTTTTATACCACATTACAAAAACAGATAATATATAATAACCAAAAAACTATAAATGACTAAAAGGCATATACTAATGAACTATTCATTATCACAATAAGAAATCCACACTCAAATACACATTCAAACATCTAAAAAAATAGATGAACAAGTTTTTTATTTCCTTAAACTAAAAAATTACAAAAACTATAATAACTAAATTAAAATTATAAATCCCTAAATACATGAATCTATATCATCATTATGAAGAACATTTTTTATTGAGATAAAATTAGTCCATGTAATAAACATTACAAAACATTTTTCCTCAAACTAAATGTAAGATAAAAGTGACCCCTATGGAAAAAATTTAAAATTCTTCCATTTCATATATCCTCTACTAATGTCAATAATATTAAAAAATTATCATTAAAAATTGTAATGTTTTAATAATATTTTCGAAATAAAACTAAATAAAATATATATATAATGGAAATATTTCAATGGAAAACATTTAAATATTTATTTAATGGAATGCGTGATTTCCAAAAATCATATATCCCCAAGTACATGATTTAGTTATATAATAAATAAAACTAAAATAAATTTTCACATTAAAATTAATGTATTTTATATCCTTTAATATTATGCCTTATATTTTAATAAATATGTTGATAAACATAATTATTTAACTAGTATTGTTTATTCTAGGTTTTTTGGGGTTGTTTGGTTTTAAAAAAACATTGATAATTTTAATAGGACCATTTATATTAATTAAATATAACGTATAAGTGTTAATGTATTATCATTATGTTATTTTAGGAAAAAAGGGTCAATATTTTTAGATCCATTTACTTTTCTATAAATCTTCCAAGAAAGTATATTTTTAGTGAATAAAAATATATTTTATATATTACATTTAATTCCAATATAATATATTATATTTATTAATCGTATAATAAAAATTTGAAATTTTTTGATATTATTTTTAAATTCAATAATATAATATGGTTAAAAAACTAAATATTAATGAATATGATAATTAAAACAACAATGTTATCACTGTTACAGTAAAAATTCATCGGTTGTCTAGATATTTCCAAATAGTTTTTGACTAATAATAAAATTCATAAATATAAAAATATTAATAAAAATATTATAATTAAGTATCTATATATGACTATATTAAAAGACAACATTTTTTTCAAATTTTTCATAGGGAAATTAAAATAAAAAGACATGGTTTTGGATAAATTATTATTTTTATTGTGTAATTGTTTCTAAAAAAGTGTTTACTGGGAGGTAAAATGTAGAACCAGATAATTAGTTGATATAATAGAATAAAATTAGAATGTAATATAATCCCCAAAGAAATATAATATAATTTTTTTAAAATGTATTGATAATGAATCATAATTAGGTAGTTTCATGGAGGATTGGAAACCCTAGCCTCAATATTTGAGTTCCCACTTATCAATTATGAAAAATGACACTAGAGAGGACAATATTCATTAAAATGGGGGAATTGGGATATAAAATATTATGTTTATATAGGTATTAAGGTATTTTATTGAGCAATATTATGGCTAATATATTTCATTATAAAGGTAATAATAACTCTATTTTTGATGAATCAAAATTAATTTTATTTTCAAAAATACTTATTATATAAGGGAAAATAATATAATTATTAAATTGAATGTTTTTCAAAATTGAGAGATAAATAAAATTTAATAAAAAGTAATATAGATCTTATCAAATTATGATATTTTATTTATTTTTAATAAATATTAAAATATTTGTTACTTTTTAATATTGTTAATATTTTATTTCAATACAATAACATAATATCAATTTAGTAAAACTCAATATGACTATGTAATTATTATATAAACACTTATATTGGACATTAAAAATTATATAAATATTAGAATTCACGAGATTCCATAAATCATCTCAACTACATATTCTATAATTTTATTAAGTGATATAAAAATTTTCAACTTTTTTCAGATGTTTAATATCAATGTTGTGAATCTATTTTTCTAAATCATACCAACATTTTAAAATTTAAAATAATTTTTAAAAATAAATATAGTTATTTTTCAAAATAATAATCATCAATATTCTTTTATAATGTGTTTTACACCCCTATATATCATAAAAACATATTTAATATTCAGTTTTGACTTTTTTCACATTTTACAGGATGTGAAATTTCATTTTCATATGCTACTTTTTATAAAAAAGTTATATTTTATTATATATATTTAAGTAAATAATGATTAAAAATATTGTTTCTCATTTATATAATATACGTTTCCTATTTGAAAATGTATCTCCATGATTCAGTATATTACTTTTGTAATGTTTTTTAGTA
The DNA here is from genome assembly GCA_963277665.1 of Viscum album. Classification (NCBI taxonomy): domain Eukaryota; kingdom Viridiplantae; phylum Streptophyta; class Magnoliopsida; order Santalales; family Viscaceae; genus Viscum; species Viscum album. The sequence goes on along the minus strand of OY728121.1, from coordinate 1,569,784,462 downwards.
TTGCATCGTCATTGATAATGATTTTCTTATCAGTCATGTCAAAAATTTAAATCTATATTATTTGAATATTTTAGTATGAAATTCTATTTTTTCGAAAAAATAATATTTCATTCCAAATGTATCAAAACCATTAATCAAATATTTTTATCAATATGATATAATATAATAAAAGTTATTATCAACAAAATAGTATATTTAATTATTCACTAATAATCCATCATGCTTCCAAAAATTTTAATGAATAACCCTGTGATAAAGTTTTTATTATGAATATGAAAATGTAACTAAGTAACTGAATTTAAAAACCCAAAATTTATAAATATATCATTTCAATAAATTCATGTAATAATTTTAAAAAATATATAAAAATAAAAATTTTCTTTTTCAAATGAAAATTCATATGTTTCTACATAACATGATCTATTTATTTCCATAATATCAATAAATATAAATATTAATTTATATAATTAACATGAATAACTATTTGATAAATATTTGATAAGAATTTTTTTATGATACTCTTTTTAGCTTTATAAAAAATGACATATATATAATAAATTCAACGTAAAAATTTTTATTGTTTAATTTTTGTCAATACAATACTATAATTTCATATTAAATTTTTTATTAAAATATATACAAGTTCAACATTTATACATAAGTTCATATTCTGGGTTATTAATAATCCATAAAAGTAATATCTTATTAAAAATTTATTGTCCATTAGAGAGTAATTAGTTAATAAAATTAAATATAAATAAATAAAATTATATATTATCATATAAAATTTATTTGGGGATGAAAATTTGAATATTCCAACCCTAAAAGCTAAGATAAATTTTTTTTATATGTAAAATTGTCAATAAATATAAGGAAAAAGTTATTAAATGAAAAAACTGTGTAGTTGTAATAGAAAACAGTAAACATTCATCATATTCAAATTTCATTTGAAAACATAATACACAACATAATATTTTTTTTAATATATTATTTACATTTAATTATCGATATATATCAACCATGATAATCATATGGGAATCCCAAGGAATGTAATTATATTATATTAGTGACCTCATATTCTTAGTAATTGTATAAATACATTTGTAGATACATAGAACTAAAAATTATAGAAAATTAAATGATGCTAAAAAAGTTCCAAACAAATAAATACATGGGAAACCAAATTACCTTTGGATATCGTAACTATTTAAAAAATTAACACTAAAATCAACAACTTCTATCATTTTTATGTAATAAAAAATGTTTTATTTATAATTATTATCATCAAGACATGTTCCACAGATTTATATATAAATGTTTAAGGCCTCTGCCAAATAAAATGTAATGTTTTACCGTAGATCCTACTAATTCATCATTGATAACTATAATTTTAGGCCCCACCCAACACATAAAAAATAGATTTATTTCATTATATTAATAAATAATAATCTTAATTAAATTTCCATAAAATTAAATAATTTTAAATTTTGGACTATCTAGCAAATATAATATAATTTTTTTCCAATTAATATAGATAATAACCATTCAAGAGACATTTAGTTGATATTATCATTATATAATAAGCTTATTATTTCATAGGATTCAATAATTAGTGATTACATGTATGAAAATAATTTCAAATGATCAATGAAAAAATTATTGATGAAAATATGTGTATTAATATTGAAATATGTTAAATAAAATATAAAAAAATTCATAATAATTAGTAAAAAAGATTAATAAAAAATAAACATTTATAATATGAGTGAGATATTTAACTCAATAATTATTTATCACGGTGTGAAATTCAATTCTATCTGTATTAGATTAATGAAACAACACATTAACACATTTAAAATGTGTAAAAAATTACATCATACATAAAATGAAAACTAGATTCCTAGTAACCCATTTTATTAGTAGTAAAACATGTGTCAAAATATCAATAATATGTACTTTTATAATTTAAAAATTATTTTTTTCTAAAATTTATGGAAATATAGTCATATGAAATAATTCTCCTTGATCGATTATATAGTATAGCGTCATTTATTATTAAATAATTTTTTTTAGAAGCATAGTTTCATAATGAAAGTAATTTGAATATTAAAAAATTTATATAATAAAACAAATTCTAATAAAATACTTCATTTTCATTATATAAGGTTAAAATTATTTCCCCAATGGAAATAAAAACACAAAAAAATACTGAATAATGGTGAGAATGTGAAATAAAAAATTACCTCAGATTAATATTCCTACATATGTGAATGATCCTAATGTATGTTAAATATATATTTACTATAATTTGTTTATAATTAATTTAATATTTTACATAAAAAATTATTTATTTATAATCATTTATAACAAGTTTATTTAGTATTTTTTTGTTAAATTCACTCTTCCGGGAAATTATTACATCAATTTTCAATAATGATTTGTTTATGTAGATTCTTCCGTTTAAATTTAGAATGGTTACCTAATTTAAATAATATTAAATTCATATTAAATTCATATTTATTCTTCATCTATCTATTTTTTTTAATCTACAAATTATAGAGACAAAAAAATTGAATTACAACTTTGATGGATACAATTAGTTCAACTTATAGATGAATAATGTTTTCACTTTTTGAAAAATCTAGTGAATGGAAGGAATATAATAATTTTCCATAATATTACTACTATAAAACATTCTATATAATATTTACATATAAATTCTACACTTATTTCCATACTGGAAAATTATAAATGATTTATATTACTTTGTGCAGTAGGTAGACTACACATATGCATGACTGATTTCAATGATTAATATTTGATTGAAATTATTATAGATAAATGTGGATTCATAATAAAAATAAAAATTTAGTATATATAGGACATCTAATTTATTACATTAATATATATATGATATATTTATATAAAATTATGAATATTTAAAAAATGATGTCATCGGTTTATTCGATTATCTCTTCATTGAAATAACTATTTTAATTCACAGCATGAGTACGCAGAGATTGGTTGCATGAGAATCATCAGACCTATAGAATGTTTATAGATATATAAGAAGATAAATTGGTATGGATCTATCTTTATAGGTTACCAAATGTAGTGTAATTAATATTTGGAATGTTTGTATTCTATAAGGGGATAAAATTAGACCAATGGAATTTACAAAAATATTAAAATATAATAAATATATTTCAAGGAAAAATATTTCAAAGTTGATATAACGTTTAAGAATAGTTTTTTATTTTATTGAAATAAAATAAATAAAAAACATTTGGATAAGATTATGTGGTAATTTAAACATTATATTTCATTTTAACACCATAGTTTTCCTATTTGAACCTTATTTTCGATAATAATTTTTTCAATCAAATGTTTTATAAGTTCTGTTATAATGTAATGAATTATTATTAAATGTCATAGGATGAAATTTTAGATCATATATTATACCTCATTCCATATTTCATGAATTTTAATTTGTTTAATTTAATAAAAAAAATTATTTCATTATATATATTTATTTTCTTCTTTTACACAATTCAATTATGTTTTTACTTATAAAATTAATACAAAAAAGGAATTAAAATGTAATTTATTAACAAATAAATAATATGTTATATTTTTCAATAACATTATTTTGAAAGAATAATTAAATAAACTGAAATTATTTTCAATATTTATAAAATTATATATTTCATTATTTTAGTAATTTAATTAATATATTATAGGAATTTCATATGAATTTAATGTTATTAAATATTAATAAATGTAGCTTCCTCACTTCCAAATATGTAACCCCTCATTTTTTCATATTATATATGGACATACTATGGGTTATTTTTAGGAGGGTTTGGAATAATTCTTTTTATATTTAATAAGGGTACATGGTTGGTTCATGGATTATGAAACATGTAAAACACCTAAAAGAAATAGTCCATAATGAGACATGGGTTACGGGAAGGTACCCTGGTAGGTGCAATACTTTTAAAAACTGTATGGTGACCTAGGATATACAATTGAATGTGAAGTAGTAGGATTATTCATGGGTGTCTCAAGGATTGTATGAATGTGTGGACCAGCCATGTGTGGTCCTCCATAATACATATCCTAGTTTATGGTTAGAAAAATGTTTTTCTATATCTGTGATAAAGAATGAATGGATTAAAAACATTATCCACAAAGAGTTCATCTAGGTTAGGATTAGCCTTTAACTACTAATGTTTTCTCCCAACAACCTTTTACTCAATATTTCTCCCTCCTAAAGGCTAGTGAAGCTTTCACCATCAATCTGGAGCATATATGAAGGCATCTAATGGAGCGTTGAATCCATGATCTTATTTTAAATCTTTAATTAAAGTAGTTTGACATGGTTTTTCATATATATTCCCTCCTCCCTCATTTGTAAATGTTCATAGAATTATGGAAATTGGATTTATTTGTGAATGTGAAATCGGTAACATGATCTGAAATTTATGATTTTCAAAACATTATTTGATTTTGATTATTTGAAACATATTTTAAATATAAATTTTTAATTGGATTTTTTGAATTTTTTGCAATAAACATATGTTTTTTAAAATAGATGGAAGGGTTTTTTTGGCATTCATTTTTGTCATAATTGTTCCGTTGGTTCATGTGGATTCTAAGCAGGAAAGGGTCTAAAGTCTCTTGAATCATTAGTGAGATGGATATGGGTCAGAACATTCCCCCCATTAAAATGGTTCACTAGGATACAACATAGTGAATGTGTATCTCACCACACATATGTAAAGGGAGGTCTATGTTCTCATGCCTTGTTGGATGTGTGGATATGTGGAATGAACTTTTTAAGAAAAAATGAAACATGTGTTATGGATTTAATGTGATGTTTGGTTTGATTCAATTTTATAATGAATTTTATTTGAATCCCCTTTTATATGGAAATTATTTTTTATAATATTATAAATTGTCTTAATGTGTTAAAATAAATTTTTTTAATATAAATTTTCTACTATGATATATCTTTTTTGTGTTAGTAGTGATGTAATTTGGGGAATTTTTACTTGGTTTCATTACTAACCCCTTATTAGGAAAATTGGTTATTTGTAGATGTCAAATATCAGGACACATGAAAAGATAATTTTTACCACATCTCGATTGTTAAATAGTGATACATGGGATGTATTGTTGACTGTGGATTAGAGCAAGGATGGAGCTTGGACTTTTTTCTATAAATCTATGATTTTTGGGTTGTGTCTTATGATATATATACATTGATATTGTCTTCTTCAACTATGGTACTCTTTTGTTATTAGTTTTTTATAAATATGGTATTTCATTTAGATTTGATATGATTATCATGTATCATGTATTGTTTACATGGTTATGGAAAGTTCAGTTGAGAATTTATTTTTAATGTGAAAACCACCCCCATAAATTCATGAAGCCCATAGCATTTATAGTGAGACATTTTCATCATTATGGTTGTCATTTCTTGTTGGGTAATGTCCTTCCAACATCACATGAAAATTATTATTTGATGGATGTAGTAAGTGGTATCAGTCTTCATCCTTCCAAATATTATTGTGGATTTTGTGTTATCTGTGTGTTCTATATTTAGCAGACATGGGGTTTTTATTTTTCACTATCATGGAGTTGAAAATAATTCTGGTATATTCCTCATGTTTTGTTGGAATAAAAGAGTAAAATTTGGGGAAAATTAAATATATAGAATAAAAATTAATATATAAAGATTTTATGCTAAATATCATGTTTCAAATGAGATGGGTACATGAGTGTCTTTCAGTCACTTATAGGATTTGAAATCACATTGTCCAAGGTTTGTCCAATGAGAGGGGCATGACATGCATCATATAAATGACTTCCCACTATGAGTGACTATTTTTTGAGTAACGGTAAATGTTTTAATACAAAACTATTAATTTTTTAAAAATGAAAATTATTTTCAAATGTGATATTTCTTGAAAATGAATAAAAATTTTATTTCAAAAATTATGCCATTTTAAAAATTATGGTATAATTTTAAAAATTATTTAATGTGAAAAGGATAAAATTTTGAATTCAATTTTATAATAGTATGACGTCATAGAATTTGAAATTTTTTTCATAATATTGATATGGAGTGATACTAATAGAATTTTTTTATGATGAAATTTGAAATTGGTATGAATCATTGAAACCAAACATATGATGCTACTAAGAATATAGTTTTATCCATTCCCTAGGTGAAACAAAAGTTGGTTCATAGAATATATGAAATTGTTAAGGCTATGGAATGGTGGAATATGAAAGATGATCTGATACTGATGGACTATTCATTCTAATTTCAAAATCAGAATCCACTAATAATATTGGATGATTATATATAAGAGAAGTGGATGTGCAGTTTAATAGAACTAATCGTATCATCAATTTCTATGATACACTAGCAGGGATGAATGTAATGTTGAAAAATATTATGTTGGAATCATACATAATAATGGTACGATTTAGGTATTCATGATAAATTATACCAATCCCTATGATTGGTGAAATTTTAATAACTATTCAACAAATAATTCAATCCACATATATTAATAATTTAAAAAAATAAGGACTACTTAATCATGAAATAGGAAAATATTTTTTCATAAAGGATGTGACTAAATATATGAATCTATCCTGTATTCACCTGATATTTCTACAATTGTGTCCTTGAAGGAAAAAATCATTGAATTGGGCATGATGCGGGAGATATGATTCGTGATTTCATTATCTATAAAAATTATTGTATATAAATGATTAATAGATTGACCCTATTATAATTAGACATCTTAGAAGTAATGGGTTGGGCTCGTGTGTTGACACTTATGGGAAATGATGGGAACACTAATGATTGGAGCACACAGAAGAGGGACACCAATTTAGAAGGTGGGATAATAGATCAAAATAAAATGGTATGATCTGGTAATCTTCCTCCAAAATCATTGATCCAGCTGTGATATTTTAAAAGTGGTATGTTCTACAAAATAATGTGATAGTGTATGTAAAAAAATTAATCATTTCTATGTCGATTATCAAAATACTAAACAAGATATGAAATTGAATAGGAATCCAAATCCCTAAATTCATGGTATGTTCAATCAATTGAGGGGTTCTCTAAAACTTAATTCTAATCATGATGTCAATAATTTTGATAACATGAGTATTATATTATTAAATTAGTATTCAGCATTGTATTTGGCTATTATTTATATGCGGTAATTCCATTAAGCATTAAAAATTCACAAGAAAAATTTATATAATTGTTGAATCATTTTTTCATTGGTATCTAGATTCATTTTTTGGTGTATGTGGATGGCATATTCATGTATTCAAGGACATGGTCAGAGAATGAGGAACATTATGAGGCAATTTATCATCATTTGTTTTCTAAACTACCAATGTGTAATTTTTGAATGCAATGGGTTTTCTTCAATGGTAATTTTATTTCTATGAAAGGGTAGTTCAACAGATCTAGAAAAGATAGAAGTTTTAATCTCTTATCAAGAATAATATAATTTCATTGAGATATATTGTTTCCTATGTCTAATAGTTTATTATCCAGTTTTTGACCATTATTTATCATGAAAACATTCAATATTCATAACTTTGAAAAGGAATAATCTTCTATTACAATAGAACACGAAGACTAAATGTCTTTTCTTTAACATAATGTTGTCCTCACATCGACATCCATAGTTATTTTTCCAGAATTATAACATGTGTATAATGTGTATTGTGATTCTATGGAATGTTGGATGGATTGTGTTGTCATGTAAGGATACCATATTATTTATTATGGAATAATGAATTTTCCATTTCATGAGAAAAACTAAACAATTAAAATATTTGGATTTATTTCCTATAGTCCATCATTTGATCACATGTCTTCATAATCTATTTTGTGATAAATTTAATGTGTTTAAGGATTATATAATATTTAAACATATTTTTTCACAAGATATTTGAACATGATTCAATTAAGGTGGATGTATTATTTCCAAAATGTTTACTTTGACACTCTATATACATCATGTAAATTTAATTCAATTGAATATGCATTAAACATAGATTCATATTCTCTGATGAGAAAAGAAGCATTAGTTGGGGGGTAGTAGATGTCGGTCAAAGTTGAAATGCACAATTATTATAATGAATGAGGTGATGTTGTGTTTTTTATTATAATTTTGGTGGTTAATAATTTTGTGAAAATGTTTAATGAGGCATATATACATGATTATGAATGGTCTTCTCTGATTTAAAAACAAATTGGTATAGAGAATGTAGATGGATGGAAACCATATGGCTGTTAAGTTATTTGTTTTCCAGATTAGATGGTCATGACATTTTCTAAACAGGAATATCAACTTCATTCATTGCATTATATTAAGTGAATTTTTTATCCTAAAATACATTTATTGTATACGGATTTAGAAGATATTTTTTGGGTGATTATGAAAAGGAATATGGTAAAGAAAATTTTGAAACACATTAATTTTTTGAAGGATAAATAAGAGATTCAGTGACTAGAATGAAAGTTGTAGTATTTACCCATTCTAGTTAAGAAATGGGATAAAATATCTATATATTTTATAATAGGACTCCCAATAATGTTTTGAAAACATGATTTCATATGGTTTATAGTTGATCATATCGAAAATATTTCTCAGTTCATCTATAGTTGTGAATATCATATGGAGTAGGTAATGACCAAAATCTATATCCATGTTGTGGTAAAAAGGCATGGAACAAATTTTTTGATTGTGTTAGTCATAGATAAAAGGATTACATCATGATTCATGAAACCCATATATAATATATTTGGGACTATGTTGACAATGCATATGGCGTATCATCCTCAGAGGAATAGGCTATCCCAAAGCACGATACAAATATTGAAGACATGTTACAAGATTGTGTAGTGGAATTTTATGGCTCGTGGGATGATAGAATATTGTTAGTAGAGTTCTCATATAACAAATTTTTTCAACAAGTGAAGTATATGGATCCTTTCGAATCATTGTTTGGAAATCCTTCCCATTATACACATTGTGGGATAGAAAAATGTGAGACTTCACTGGTTTGGCCCAACCCCATCCAAGAAACAACAGATAAAATTATGTTGGACATTAAACTAAGGGACATACATGAGAATTATCATAATTAATTTATTGATAATTGTTGATGTCCATTTTTATTCAAGTTAAATTATCATTTATTCATTAAAATTTCTCTACGAATTGGATGATTTAGTTTTGGGATGAAGGTAATTTTGTCTCCTCAATATGTATACCCACTTGAAATACATGAATGGGTTGGTGTGGTGACATTTAAACTATAATTTCCACCAATGGTTAATTATATGCATAATTTGTTTCATGTGTATTAATATAGAATGTATTAGAATGATAAATAACATGTGATTCGATGGTATCACAATGACAAAGATATGGATTGTTAAATGGTTCACATTCTAGTGTAGATTGTGGATAGGAAAGATAATTTATTTCATATGAAAAACATCATTCTATTCATGGTTTTGTGGAAACATGGAAATATTCATGATGATACATCGGAACAGGAGAAGGAGATGGTCAAAAAATTGCCTAAACTCTTTCGGGATAGAAAATGGTTTTCTACTTTTTAAAATAAGAATTCACAATGGTGGGAAAACTTTATTGCACATGGTTTCATTTAATTAACCAATTATATGTGAATTATAAATTTGAATAGTATATGGTTGATTTTTGTGAGGGATGGAAAGAATGTTTATGTTTTTTAAAGTATTTTAAGGTTGCACTGTTTGTACATTATTAGTGAAATCTGTGATGCTCTATCAGGAAACTATGAAAAATATAATTGGGTACAAAGGGATGGTTCAAGGGTAGGCTAACTGTTAGTCCAACTATGTATCCACCTTAGAGAACCAATTTATAGTAGGGTAGTATGATTTTTCAAAATTAGGGCATGGTTTGTCTGACCATCTGGGTCATCCATGTGAGGTCCTCTTTCAGTCAGATCTTAGAGAATGGTTATCTTTTGGTTTTCCTAATTGAGTGACTAACCATGAATAATAAAAAAGATACAAAATTATGATATATGTTGGTATTATTTTTTTTAAATCGTCATGTTTCTCCAAACAGAATCTAACTCAAGACATATTACTCCCAACGGATAATGTAGCTTCCCGAATAAATTTTCAGCCTATCTAAAGTAGTTTATTGGGGTTTGGAAGCAAGTGAACTTGTGTTAAGTCAATATTAATCGTAGTTTTCTATGTTTATTCAGATATATACATCACTACCTATCTTTTCTTCTCATATACATTTTCATTGAAGATTGATAAAATGTTATTGACGCCATATATGGTTATATATTTCTTTTATGATGATAAATGAATATATATAAGGAATCATTTTGGATATTCAACCCAGTTTCATTAGATTTTTCGTTTTGTTCATCATTATCCCCATAAAACATGTAGAATCTGGTTTCACACCTGACTCTACTTAGTGCATGAAGGATTATTTTCAAATTGAATATCTTAATTTTAATTGGTTGTGATATTTTTTTGAATTTCCATTTGGAATCCTGCTTTGATGCATTGAATAAATTCAATGAACGGATTGTTTTATTAAAACAATTCAATGGTATCCAGTGATATTTTGGTATTATTGAAATGATTTGATGGTTTTTTATCACATTGATTTATTAGTAATGTTTGTGTGTGTTCATGTTCATTTAGTACAATTGATGGTATGAAGTCTCCCCCATTTTTAGTGGGATATATAAGGGTTAAGAAATTCCCTCACCAGAATGTTACATTAATTGATGATTAGTGAATGGATGAATCACCACTCACAAGTACATGGAGGTCCATGTTTTCATGCAAGGGTGGATGTGTGGATTTTTGGAATTTAATGGTTATGAAAAAAATAGATCTTTTAATATGGATTAAAATTGGAGGTTGGTGGAATTCCAGGGAGAAATAGATTTTATAGGAAAATAGTTTTATATGGAAATTGTTTTATATTTTATTATAAAATATTTTAATGTATTTATATATTTTTTTCTATAAATATTCTAAAATTTACTATTATAGTGTTGTTAGTAGGATTGTTTTGGGGGAACACATACTGAGCTTTATTACTCGCCCATGTGTTATCAGATTGGTGGTTTTGATGATATCATTTATGAAGACATTATAGATGATAAAGTGTCAAATATATCTAGAGGATCATAGTGAAAATTGTGATGTAATATGGAGTGGTGCATGGAGCATGTTTTATGCTTGGATTTTTTTCGAAGCCTTTCGGTTTTGTAGGTAATATATTCTTCTCTTTACTATGATATTTTTGAATTCCACTAAGGCATTAGTTTTTTTGTTTGGTTTGGATATATATGGTATTCCCTTGGTTTTTCTATATTATTATCATGAATATTGTAGTGGTTACTTGGTTATGTCATATTTTTTTAGTCATATTATTTTCAATGGGGAAATCAACCCCATCAATTCCTAACGACTGTGGAATTTATTTCTGGCATTTGATGTCTTGGGGATGTCTACTAAGGGAATTTAATCCCCGCACACCATTTCAAGGTAATGTGGAAGGGTGGAATTTTTCAATGAAAAATTATAATTAAATTAATTTCTTGAAAATAATTTAATTATTCTCAAAATAACAATTATTATTATTTATAAATATACATTTTTACATTATGTTAACATATGAGAGTTTTTTAAATGTAGCTAACTTTAATTTTTTATTTATCATTGACTTAAAATATTATTTTAGGAATTTATCATAAAATAATATCATTTAAATAAATATATTTTAAACCTAAGATGATATGTCTATAATTACATTCATCTAAAAAAAGATAACAATTAAAAAATAGGTTACAATAATACTTAGTTGTAACAATGTGTAACATGATCTATAATTTATCAAGGTGGTAGATTTTACTTTGTTTACCACTGATAATGATCAAATATAAAATTATACTATTTAAAAAAATTCATAATTATTAGAAATTAAAAATAAATTAGGGATTCAATTTCCAAAATAGTGGATGAATTTAATTTTAAAATTATTTTGAAAAAAAATAATGAAATAAAATTTTTAGAAAAATATTTACATAATTATAAAATATTATTTATTATCATCCAATGATTATATATATTATTATATGAAATATAATATAATTTAATTAATAATATATATATATATATATTACTTTTCATTCACTCATTAATAGTGATTCATATTGTTTAATAATATAAAAACTCATTTCATGCATGATATTGGATTTTAGGAAAAAAATGATTTATATTAATATTTATTTTGTGTATTTACTTTTCAAATCAATTGAAACCCAATTAATTAATTTTATTTATTTGAAAACTCTAAATTATTAATTAAATATTCACTTACATTAATAACAAGAAATTCTGAAAACATAGTTATAAGTCATATTGAAAAAATATTTTCGCAGTAAATCATTTTTATATTAAGAAAAGAATATTTTTTAAAAAAATTAATAAAATTCATAAATCTCAATTATTGAAAATAAAATATATACTAAATTTTTAGGTTTTTTTAGATAATTATTCGAGTAATATGATGTTCAATATTTAAATATTCTTTCATGTAAATGATTACTGAAATATAAGTGTGAGTACTTGATTGGAATTTGAGAATAAAAGTGATCGTTATAATCATATATAACATAATTATATGGATTATAAAACTCATGAATTTTTATAATTGATAGATTAATTTAATAATTACTGAAAAATATGTTACTGTTAACTCAAAATGGGTTTTTAAAAAAATTTAAAAAAAGATAAAATGCTGTGATATAAAAGAAATATGTTTTTAATGGAATAGAAAAAAAATTATGGATATCTATAATACATGGTAACATGTTTGATACAAAATATGAATAAGTAATAAAATAATGATTTGAAATTATTTGTAATGATTGTAATAAAAAACTACAATAATAGCTTGGATAACAAATAATATATTTTCGAATATTTTCATGTATCACATATGGTTTTTATTTTAAATGGGGAAAAAAATTTATGAAATATTTTATTTAATATAACTTATTTTCCACATTTTATATGTATATATATATATTTTAATAATTTTAATGGAGATACATCCAAATCATATCATATATGATAAGAGATAAATTATATTATTCAACAATTCCTGTGCAGAATCTAATATAAATTAAAATGACATATGTGGATAGTGTGATCAGAAAGGGAAAATATATTAGGTGTTACATTCCATTATAATTAAGAAAATTATGAAAAAATATAATAAATATTTTTATGATGAAAGATAATATAAAATCAAAATCACTTATTTTGTATGAGTGTTTTAATTCACATAAAAAATCCTATATGGATTCTCAAAAATAATTTTTTTCACATATAATGTGATATTAGGAAAATAAAATGATTGAAAATGTGAATTAAAGGATAATTAAAATTTATAAATTTTGGATAAATTTAAAGAAAAAGGGATTTATTGATATAAATTGGAGTTAGTTAGTTTTGTCAAATATTACTCTCTTAGTGTATCATTTAAATAATTATCAACACAGAGTTCCATAATTGTGTGATGAAAAAAAAGAAGCGTCTTTTTCAAAAAAAAAATGATGAAAAGTAAATTTTTATCATATAAGATTTTTTTTTTATTTTTGGTGGAATTCCAGAACAAAATTTGTATCCTACACATTCAATTCACACAAGAATATTATTGGGGAAATTATTGCAGATTCCCTGATTACTATTTTAAAAAATATGATTATGGAATGATAATTGATATATAAAGTGTATATTTACATATATAGTGAATAATTATATAATATTGTGAATAAAATTATTTTTTAAGGGGAATAAAATACAATAAATAAGATTTTATTTCAACAATATTGGTGCATTGTTACTAGTAAAATAGGAATAGATGTTTGGAAACAAATAATTAGAAATTATTTCTAAAGGTTATTCATATTTTTATTTAATTCAATGAAATGGAAAATTTTCATAAATTAAAACAATTTAATCCAAATGGATATATCGTTATGTAAAAACTCAAAGGAGATACAATATTTTCAAATGGATGTTAAAATAACCATACTCAATGGAGAACATGATGAAGTACATTATGTTGAAAATCATTGAGTATAATTTCAGGGATATGATGGATTTTTTAATCAATGTAATATATAAATATTTTAGGGAGTGTTCTCTAGGATCACAATATTTGGTTCATGACTCATATTGGATGTGTCTATAGTTCACAAATAAAATGAGTGAAAAAATTATACATCAAATAATTAAATGATGTAACTATAATTTTTTATCAAAATTAATGATATAATCATAAATTTAATTTAAATATATATTTTTAATATATTATAAAATGAAATTTTTTTTTTGTGATTTCATTATTATGATAGGCTTTTTACTTCTTCGAACATTATATTTCTCATTGGAGAGATTACATTTTTCATTCTTAAGAGATATAAGCATCGTGAATGTTAATAATATTTTAAATAGAGTAAATAAATATGGTTAAATATAATTTTTTTGGGAACTAATATCTTAAATGATGGATATGGTGTGTTTTTTTATGAAAATAATTTGAGAATATTTAGCTATATTTTTCCATATTAAACAACTTCATTAAAAATGTAATTTATATTTTATAAATTTTTGAAGGACGTCAATATTTGGTAAGTGATTACAAGTTAATAGTAGTGAATAAGAATTTTATTATGATTAAAATGCGTTATATTATGAATATTAATATTGCAATAAAAAAATATTTACCTAAAAAATAACATTATTTATATTGTGAGGAAAGAGGTGATTATTGAATGTATGAATATAGTTATATATTCTTCTAAAGATGATGTTGTGTCACATTGTACCCGCTGATTAATAGTTTTGTTAAATATAATAAATTGGATGTTTAATACATTATTTCCATCTCTAGAACATCTAAATTTATATGGATGAGGTTATATCATCATAATATAATAGTAGAGGAGATGTAACCCTTTTTAGTTGGATTTTAGCATCATTATTAAATTAATTAATAATAAAATAAAATTTTATTTTATCAAATAATTAAAATTCATATAAAGTACCATTTTACCAATTAATATGTTTAATAAGTATTTATAATAATAGAGTATGTAGATATATTTGATCAATTCATGGACTGGATTAGAAAACTATTTTTGAAATAATTATTTAAGATACTATGTATAGTTATGATAGTCAAACAACAATATTAAAAATGACAGGATATGTTCATTTCAACCCTTAGTTGAAATATTATTTTGGTTATTATAATTTAGTGTATATTTGTATGAAAAAATATTAATCGGAATATTCATTCTAATGATGGAAAAATCATATATCATATTGGAATATATAATTTTTCTGGTTTTCGAAAGATTAATTTTACTGTGATCATCATACCCTTATAATATGTGTGTTTGTTGATATTATTTGTTATATGTGTATGGGTCCAGAAAAATATTTTCGTTTTTTTCAATTACAATAATAAGAAATCATATATGTAATATATATTGTGGTATTTTTTTGAGAATTTTAGAGAATCGAATATTGAGATATGTGTGGATATGAATGGGAGGTAATCAAATAAAAAAATATACTATTATAATTATTTATTTATTTTTACATATATTATACATTTAAAACTTCTATATTAAAAACGATATATTGTAAAATTATTATATATGTGGATGACTTATAGTTAAATTTTTTTAAACAGATAAATGTTTTGAATTTTCATACAATGAAAATATTTTTGTAGATTTTTTTACCATATGAGATGTCAAATGTGAAAAAAGATATAGATCATTGATAAAGATTATGTGTTATTCCAATAATTTTTGAATGATTATTAATAAAAAAATAATATAATCATATAAATATTTTTTGGTTATTGATAAACAAAATATTTTGATAAGTAAGATCTGTTTGTATTTGGGGACATTATTGAAGATTGGGGTAATATAATGATTGTGTTCATGTACTAAAAATGAAATCATGTCATAGAAAAATGAATTTAGTGATAAAATTTTAATTTTATTTATATTGATGGTGATACAAAAAATAATATTCTAAAATGAATAAAAATTTCACTTTGATTTACTACTGTAGGTGGTGATTTTTATACTATTCTTAATACAATAAATGTAACATTGAGGTGGAGGGTCTATGATTTTCTGGTATTTTTTCATGAAATTATATATTAATAGATGTGTATTTATTTATGTTTTTGTGTTATGGGTGAGATAGTTCTCAAAAAATTATAGTTTATGATTTTTTTAATGTAATGTTACATAGTACTGTAGTTATGATTATGATGAAAAGAAGTAGTGGGATAAAAATACAGTATGTGGTACCTAGTTTGAAATATTTTGCAACGTGACTTGAATGAAAAATAATTTATGTGAGTTTTTTAAATTGAAACATGTATTGAAATGTTTCAATGAATGAAAATTATATATTATACGTAAAATAAAACGATCATACCAATTTAGTTAATATAAGCATAACAATGTAATATATGACAACAATGTTTTATTTAATTTAGTTAATAAATTTGAATCTTATAGTGATTTGTGTTGGTGTATTTTATAAGGAATAATCAATCAATATTATCTACATCATTTCAAAAAATAAAAGAGTAATTTTGATCCAATAGTGATATGAAGGCCAAATGTTTATCTGTAATCGATAAAAGATGGAGAGAGATGATAGATATTGAATATCGAATAAAAAATTTCAAAATGGAGTGAAGAATTTTTTGAATGTTATAATAGAATGTCAAGTGTTATAAATTGAAATATTAGAGATTATGTAAGTGTATTGGAATTCAAACACACTCAATAAATAAGATAAAATATAAAATATTTATCCAATTTTTTTGGTATGTTTCAATAATTAGAAATGAGGATTAAAATATAACATTGACATTTAATAAGCCTATTAAATCTTATGTTATCTTATATTGAGATTTTACTTAGCAATTAGTTATATAATACTCGTTTATATTCAATTATATTTTAGTAGAAAAGGAGATATGATTTTTTGATATCAGTAAGAACTATTAATTTACATAATTTAAAAAATTCCATAATCATCATAATGAATATGTTGTTGTGTTGTATTGATGTAACTTTTTTTAATTTTTATATTATATTAATGGATATACATTTCATTCATAGTTTAATTTTTTTCATGTATATTTGTTAAATGAAATTTATTATTTATGTAAACATTTTTATTCAACACATTTTATTAATACACACTTAGCAATGTAAAAATTTATTATATTAGTGGATCATTTGACAAATAATGATCTTGTATTATTTCAAGGATCTACCAATTTACATTTTATAGAGAACCAAGTACATCATTGAGTTTATTTTGATTGTATTGGAATTTTAATTAATTCGTTCAATTTAATTACTGAAATCAAAAAATTTAACTATTTATGATGAAAGGCTAGAAAACTAATTGTTTATTATTTATATAACTTGTGAAAATGAATGATTTTGGATTTAATTTTAAAATAATCAATTCACAGGGTCACCAACTAATAAAAAGTTACCTTATTTATAGGTGCAAAAAATTAGGGCATTTGACCACTTCATCATTGACATAGTCTGTAGCCACATTCATGACATTAATTACCATGATTGCTATTATGAGAATCTTGTGGCAATTGTCTCACCATAACTGAGGTCATATATTGGAATGAAAAGATTGAATCACTATGGTAATAGATCTATGACGAGGACAATGTACAATGTTCATATATATCTTTGATAAAAAAAATTATATAATAAATTATTTGACATATATTAAAAATTATATATTAAAAAAATTTATATAATAATGATGTTTATTAATTAATTTTAATTTCATATCCTCTTATTTTAATTATTTTTTAAAGTATGAAACAACTATATCTTATGAGATCACCACATTAATACTCTACTGTTTCTCAAGCATGTTTTAATTCATAATCCCCAACCATCAACTAAAAATGAATTATTTTGTAATATAAAATGTTATAGATGTTATTAATTTGATTCTGAAATTATATGACATTATTCTAATATTAGAAAAATGAAACAGTAGATTCCTATTTATAATTAATAATAATATTATTTAATCTGTAGTTCTTTAATATTTAAAATTAATCATTATTAATTACATAATAATAAAGTAAAAAAATTATATTATATGGAATTTATCGGTTTTTTGTATTATTTTTTAATATTATATGGAATTATTATGAGTCCAGGTGTATAGACGGCACAGCATTCCGAGGATCGATGATCCCGGAATGGTGGTTTGAAATTTTTTTAGGTTCTGTGAGTTGGAACTTGTGCGCAGTGGTGGCAGTTTCCAAACGGATGCCCGAATTAAAAATTGGATGCCACCATTGCGTCCGGGATGAAGACTTTACCTAAGAACATGTCTAACCTCAACCGATGCGGGTCGAGGGAAAAAGATAATTTTCAGGCGTTTTTAGTAAAATAAAAATAAAAATAAATTTGCAATGTTTATTTTTATTTTATGGAAACATCCTCTACAGGAAGGCGACGATGAAACTGTTTCTTTAATAAATGTCACGTTATAATGACTCTTAAATGGAAAGCTAGACTCATTAATACCACAACTTATTTTTGAATTCCAAACTCTTTTCCCTTTTTATTAGAATAATCGAATGTTGCTCATTGGCAAGGATTGAGAGGAAATGCTGCAGAAAACCCTCTGCGACGAACGAAGATGGATTGAAGCTGTGAATCACTACACCAACAAAGTTTAAGGATCTCGACGACGATGACAGAACAGCCCTTTTTCAGCAATCGATACCAGTTGAGGTATGAGATTGTTATTTAAATTCTCTTCCCTATTTTTTATTTTAAATGACGAACGCGGACCATCCATGAACATGTTGATCCATGGATTCATATGTTTCTTGAATGACTGTTTTATTTGGGTTGATTTCAGGGAATTGATCCATGTTAAATTGTTATTGTTTGATTCTGATCTGTTTAATCCTACTAACAATATCATATCAGCATAGTGATGAATGACGACGAAGGTTTTTCCCTCGATGCAGTCTTTGGATTTTCCACCCCCTTTTCATTCATGTGTTCTTCGCGTTTATCATGGAGCAACAAACAATGGATCATTTCACATATTTTATGCGATGAAACTATCTAAAATTGAGTAATTAACACCACAACGACCTTGCGAAGTTGTGACGATGATAGCGGATGACGAATCAGACCGCATCGAGAATGGGCATTCTTCGAGTGTTCTTTGGGTATGGGGATCTTTTCATTTTTTCGGTGCCGATCAGAGTCCCAAAAAAATCGGAATCGGAATTTTGTTGTTGGGGAAACCAAAACCTAGGAGTATCGGGATGATTAGACAACCGAATCGATGAACGAGGCATCACGGAAGGCGAGTCGGTGGAGGTTCTCATTTTTGGAAATTTTAAGAATACACAGCGTGTACATTCGAAGAAGATGTTGTGTAGTACTGGAGGAAGCAAATAGGGTTTTTGGGGCAGAGAGGAATCATACGGAATGTGACCCTAGTCACACGGCATGTTGGACTTTCCCTAATGCTCGTCATGTATTTTGGGATGTACAATGACACAGAATAGACTACACTACTTCAGAAAACACTGCGTGTACTCTCTACACGACATGAAAGAAGTGGTTATGTGTGACTCGACGAGTATCTGAGGGGATCCACGGACATGGGATGAAGTACACGACCGAGTAATCCATCACCCATCCAGTCTACGCCAGTAACGCAGGTCACCACGTGTACTGATTACACGGGTTGGAGTACACGGGATGATGACAATGTACAGGCACATGGCCAGCGTACACAGAGCCAACCCCAGTCACTCGGAAATGGCATGTAAACCATTATACACGTCGTGTACTCTCTTTTCTAAACGAGCAGCCTTACGACATGGGTCGTTGTACATTGGCTATACCCGGGTCAGACAACACGGCGTGTAACTTTTCTATACGCTATGTACATTTTGGAAAATGGAATGGTCCACTTGTTTACCGTATCATGGACATGATACGTTTGGGTTAGTTCCCCTTATTCTTGTTCCCATGAAGGCCATGAATCATTTACTTCTACATGATTATTATCCCTTCAGCATGACTTTCATTGATAGAGTCAGCATCCCTCAGAGATTCCCTGAGCGAGATCCCTTATCCATTCCTGAACCTAGTTATATTCAGGCATCGACGTGACCAACTCTACCGTGCATTGACCCTCTACAAAGCTGTTGAATCACCTTGCTGGTGAATTTGGATGAGTAGCGTTATCTGCCATGGCCCTGGTAGTGATCCTCATCTTTTTATCGTGATCTTTCCCACACAGGAGTGTGAATCCCGTAAAGAGTTCTTATATCTATTGTGATCACCCCACTCAAGAGTGTGTCTCCCATAAAGAGTGTAACTACCTCTCTTGATGTTTCCCAATGAATAGTACTTCTCAGGCGGATGTCATCGGAGCTACCAGACATGTGGAGTGTGTTCCCCCAGAATGAGTACTTCATGGAATCTTCATACAAAATCCCTAGTAGGGGCATGCAGTTGTCTGACATGTCTCTAGACTACGGGACTGGGTTATGAGTATATCTGGATTGTGATCTCCTGTTATATGTTCAGTAGTCATATATTGTGCATAGGTGACTATGATTTTACTTTTTGTACAGCTTTGTGTTTTTCTGGGTCTTCTACTGAGTATTGTTGTACTCAACCCTGCACGAGCTCTACCCACATGTGTTGTGTCTTGTGCAGATGAGCTTCCATTCAATAGATTTCAGGGAGTACCAAGGCAGAACCAAGCTTTCTAAGTTCCCTATAGGGTGAGTCATCCCTTCGGCTACGAGAATTAGTCCAGTACCTCTTTGTGTTTGCATGTTCGACATTTCAGTTTTCAGACTCTTGTTTTCTGTGGGCTTGTATTCTGGCCTAGTTAACATTCATTACATTACATTCCATCATACCCTGTTTGTTGTGTTTAATTGTATTCGTGCATTTTTTTTCCTTAGTGGTTTTTTACATTTCAGAATTTTTGGGCTTGGTGATGAGTGCGTGTGTATAGGTTCTTAGTCAATGCATCCCATTTTGTATATGCCTACTCGGTTATAGTCACTAGCCACTAACATATTGGAGGTGGGCTCAAGGAGTCATAGAGCAGGACACAGTGGGATAGGTCGTGACAGAGTAGTATTAGAGGAGGAACCCAGCCTTAAGTGTGGTGCACTTTCTGGGTTGAGTTGTAGGGCCAACAACGAGGACATTATACTTTAATGGGGGGGGGGGTATGTAACACCCCCCCAAATGATAAAGGGTTAAATGACTAAATGATACGACTCATTTCAACATGGTGAACCTTCTTTTTCGCGATCCTACCTGATTAGAACTCCATAGTTAAGTGTGCTAGGTTTGGAGTAGTGATCAGGATGCGTGACCTTCTAGAATGTTTTCAGGGTTTGTGTGAGTGAGGACATTGCATACTGAAAAGGAAATGTGTTGTGATGTGGAGACATTCATTAGTCAGATTACACGTTTGGCCATGTGGTTGGGCCCCAAAGTATGTACCTTGTGTTTGTGAGGCAACTGGTGGTACCTAGCGGGCCACGACATGATGGCCATGTTAAAGTTGCCGAGTTTCGGCTATCAATGGGACCCAGTTGTTACATTTGGTATCAGAGGTGGTGGGTTTGACCTTGGGACCAATAGTCTGTGAGATGAGTTTGAGAAAATAGTGTCAAGTATTTGGAGCTCGGTTTTCAAGCCAGAGACTCTGTTGTTGGTGCGTCGGCCGGCGTATCCATACACCAGGACTCTGATAACCTGATTTTAGACTCGGTAAATGAAAACACTAGTTTGGGGGAAATTGTACATGCATCATATATGAATGGGATGTGTTGTCCATGTCCTCTATGTTAGCTATCCAGATATACTCATTAGACATGGTACATCTTGTTTCCTTACCGGATGACTCTGCGACACGTACCCGCTAGGATGCAGCATCACGATCAATAGGTTGACCCCCTCAGTGACGTGGCTTCAATATAAGGAATAGTTCCCTATGCGTTACCACTAGGTGGTGCACCTGCTATACTACCACCACTAGAGTAGCCTGTGGTACCCGTAGTACCGACCGATGACGAGCGTCGGATGATCATGATCCATGAATTCCAGAGACAGAGACCCCTCATGTTCTGAGGTGATCTCGACCATCAGGCGGCTGAGGACTAGCTTGAGGTGGTTACCAAAGTTTTCTATCTAGTCAGGACACCAGCACATCAGATGGTGATCCAAGGGGAGATCCATCTTCAGGGTACGGTGGGACGATTGTGGAGTTTGACCGCATAGACTCACAATGATGAGACTCTTTCAGGGACAAAGTTTGAGTGACTCTTTAGGGAAGAGTTATCTCCTGTTACGCAGAGAGCTGTGCGCATCTAGGAGCTTCTATAGCTACATAAAGGTAGTTTGACGATAGCTGACTATTCTTCATGGTTCCCCATCCTCACCCGGTACTTGATGGATATGGTCTCAGATTATTACTTCAGAGATCAGACTTTCGAGTGAGGTTCACGATGAGACATCTAAGCTAGTTTCGTGCCTCTGGGAATTTTGAATTATTCTGGAGTGCTCGAGCAAGCCTTGGTGATCGAGAGCTTCTTGGCGGAGCAGAGACAGCCAATGACAGTCAACAGCAGGCAGACAGGTGCGGAGACCTCGACAATCGGGAGCTGATGTCGGACGTAGGGATCAAGATGTGAGAGACATCGAAGGAGGACCCATGATAGTAGATCGATAGTCTAGGACTCTCAGGCTGGATCAAGTCAGCCTATGGGGAAGTAGTTCTATGCATACGACGGTATGGGACATCTCACTGGTGATTTTCCGACCCATCGAGCTGATGACAGGGAAGCGGTGGATGGTCCACCGAGGCACAGAGTGGGGAAGACAGACCTTCCAATCGGTGAACATGGCTGAGGAGTAGGGAGAGCTACAGGTGGTGGCAGACGCTTCGATCTACTTCCACCACCACCCCCAAGTGGTCAGCAACAGGCTCAGGGTGTAGGGGGACAAGGGAGGGGAAAATTGCATGCGGTTGAGACGTACGACCCAGGGACTCTAGGGATGATACAAGGTATGATCTATGTCTTATCTACCTTATATTACATACTTATAGACACAGGTTCCAATCATTCCTTTATCGGCACTTTTCTTGTGCGAAACCTTGAGATTCTGGTAGAACCGTTGTGTTGATCTATTCAATTGGAGACACCTATGGGAAAAGACTCGACATTCACAAACCATTGCAGACAGTGTGATATTTCCCTTAGAGGAGAGATTTTTGGTTGGAACCTCTTGTTGGTAGTGTCAAGGCCTTACGACGTCATTCTAAGCATGGATTGGTTATCTTCTATCAATGACCAGATTGACTGTTTTAGGAGAATAGTGTGGTGTGTCCTCCGTGGTGGAACATAATTTTCCTTTATTGGAAAAAAGGAGACCCATGTATCACAGAATGGGCTCATCATAGGATTGTCCAGCCAATAACTCATTAGATGGATAGCCTTACCCTCAGAGTAGTAGATGTTGTGAGCTCTTAGTTCCCAGCATTAGTGCATAGTACAATGATGTCTTTCGAAATGATGTTCTAGGATTACCTCCCTATCAAGAAATCGAATTTTTTATTGACTTACACACCAAGAACACACTGATTTCCTCACCTGCATATCGGATGGCCCCTATAGAGTTTCGCGAGCTGAGGGTGTAGTTGGAGGATTTGCAAAGAAAGGGTTTCATGAGACCCATCTTTTCTCCCTAGGTGGCCCAGTCGTGTTTTCCAAGAAGGAAGTTGGGAGTCTGAGGTTGTGCGTGTATTACTGGCACATGATCTAGGTGATGGTGTTGAATAAGTATCCACTGACGATAATAGATTTCTTCTTCGATCAGTTGAGAGGGGATGATGGTTCTTGAAGGTTGACCATAGATCAGGTTATCACCTGTTACGTTTACGGGATGAGGATATACATAAGATGGATTTCAAATGCCACTTAGGTCACAATGAATACTTGGTGATGCCTTTTGGAATGATGAACGCCCCTATACTATTCATTGGACTGATGAACCAGATCTTCCAGACGTACATAGACCAGTTTGTAGTGGTCTTCATCAATGACATTCTTGTGTACTCGGCGTCAGAGGAGGAGCATGCAAGACACCTACAGATGGTTCTAGACATACATCGTGAGCACCATATTTATGGTAATCTCGCAATGTGAAAGTTATGGATTCATGAGGTCCACATTCTGGGTCATGTCATGTCAGCAGATGGAGTATTTGTTGACCCAGCCATGGTGGAGGCTATGTTAGCATGGGAGCCAGCTCAGAGCGTGAAGGAGGTGTGTAGATTCCTTGGGTTGGTAGAATATTATTGGAGATTCATCCATGATTTCTACTGAATATAGGCACCGATGAAAACCTTGACCAGGAAGGAGAAACCCTTCGTTTGGAAGGAGAAATGCCATCAAGCTTTCGAGCAGTTGACATAGAGTTTGTAGAGTGCCTGAATCATGCAATTACCATAGTAGGATGTCAAGTTCGTAGTTTTCTACAACCCATATGGGACTTGGCTTGGCTGTGTCCTGATGCAAAGGAAAGCAGTGATTGCTTATGGTTCACAGTAGCTTAGGCCACATGAGCAGAACTATGTGACCCATGATCTCTATATGGTTGTTTTATCCTTCTCATCGAAGATGTCAAGACACTACATTATGGGAGAGTGGTTTATCATCTACTCTGGCCATAAGATCCTCATTTACATCTTATCGCAGAATGATTTTAATTTTAGGTAGAGTCGTTGGCTTGAGTTCTTCCAGGAATTTGATTTCGAGAACATCTACATTCTTGGGAAAGGTAACAAGGTCGCTAATGCTCTTGAAAAAAGGTTGAGCTCACAACTATTGAATGAGGTGACAGAGCAGTTAGTCGTGTTACAGTTATCCTTCATGGAAAGAGAGGATACAACATACCTACAGTCGATGGTTGTATCCCCTCCACTCTTACATTGGGTTAGGGAGGTGCAACTTTGAGATGTCGACTCTGTGGCTTTACAAGCTCAGTTATCCACAGGACATGCTCCTGAAGGATATTCCCAAGGAGGTAAGGACATACTTCTTTTCATAGGATGCACTGTTGTACCAGTGTTGTTGTAGGAGGAGGTCCTAAGGGATTTTCACACATCCCTCTTAGTGGAACATCCTTGTGTGGAAAAGATGTACCTGGATCTTCGATGACAGTTCTGGTGGTCCGGCTTATAGAAGGTAGTAGTAGAGTTCATTTCATGATACCTCAAAAGCCAGCATGTGAAGGATGAGCACTAGGTTGCAGCAGGATTACCTCAACCCCTAGAATTTATACAATGGAAGTGGGATGGAATATCGATGGACTTCATGACAGAATTACCATAGACGACCAAGGGTCATGATACCATCTGGTTGATCATTTACCGACTCACCATGTCGGGCCACTTCCTAGCTATCTGGTAGCAGAGTTTCGTAGAGAGCTTGAGACACCACTATGTGTAGGAAATAGTTCAGCATCATGGTGTCCCTTCAAAAATAGTCTTGGACTGAGACGCTCTCTTTACATCCCAGTTTTTAAAGGGATTGAAAGAGGAATTTGTGAATCTATTACAATTGATCACATCATTTCATCCCCAGAAAGATGGTCAGATGGAGAGGACTATTCAAAATCTAGAGGATATGTTGTGGGCTTGTATCGTGGATTTTGATCTAAGTTTAGAGGAGAACCTAACACTGGTGGAGTTTTCGTATAATAATAGCTACCACTCTAGCATTGGTATGGCACCATTTGAGGCCTTTTATCGAAGACCCTGTAGGCCACCGCTTAGATGGACCTACCCTGGAGAGTCCGCTCTCATGGGTCCAGAGTGGGTGCTAGCTACCACTGAGATGGTGCAGATCATCCGGGAGTGGATGAACACTGCAAAGAGCCAGCTGAAGTCTTATGCAGATAGGTGATAAAGAAAACTATATTTTGAGGAGAGAGGCCATGTCATTCTTCGATTATCACCTCAAAGATGGTTGCAGAGATTTGGTTGGGGTGGAAATCTATCTCTGAGGTTAATCAGACCATTCCAGATAATGTGTAGAGTTGGAGAGGTGGCGTACCTCCTTGCTCTATCGCCACAGTTGCGTCTCTTACATGATGTCTTCCACGTGTCACAGTTGAGGAGGTATGTACAAGACCAATCGCACGTCATCGACTGGGGTGAGATGGAAATTGAGGATGGAGTGACCATTGTTGAGTACCTGGTGGAGATCAAGGATTGGAAAGAGAGGATCCTTTATGGTCCATTTATTCCCTTGGTGCGCATTTGTTGGAAGCACGAGAATCTTCAAGAGAGCACCTGGGAGTGGGAGGCTCAGATTCGTCCCCAATACATGAATCTTTTTGAGTAGTCATGTTTTGGTTTTCAGGGACTCAAAGCCTCAAGGGGGGGAGATTGTAATATCTCAGTTTTTCCGTGTATTATTTTTAAATATTATATGGAATTATTATGTAACCAGGCACAGAGACGAAAAATCATTCCGAGGCCCGGTTATCAGGAAATGATTGTTCGATCTTTTTTTATGTTATGTGAGTCGACACTTGTGCACAGTTGTGGAATTTTCCAAACGGATGCCCGGATAAAAAATATGAGGGTACCGTTGCGTCCGGGATGGCGACATTACCTATGAATAGGTCTAATATCGATTGCCGCGGGTCGAGGGAAAAAGATAATTTTTGGACGTTTTTAGTAAAATAAAAATAAAATTAAATTCAGAATGTTTAATTTTATTTTATGGAATCATCCACTACAACACAATAACGAGGAAGCTGTTTCTTTAATAAATTCCACATCATTATAACTCAGAAATGGAAAGCTGGACTCATTAATACTGATGCATATTAATGAATTCCAAACCCATTTCCCTTTTTATATGGATAAATTAATGTCGCTCATTGGCAAGGATTGAGATGAAACTCTATAGAAATCCCTCAGCAGCAAATGATGATGGATTGATGTTGCGAATAGATGTGCCAACGAAGTTGAAGGATCTTGATGACGATGGAAGTGATGCCCTTCATCATCGATCGATCCTAGGTGAGGTTGGGGTTTGTTATTTAAATTATATTCCCTATTTTTTATTTTAAACGACGAACATGGACCAACCACGAATATGTTGATCCGCAGATTTGTATGTTCTTGCATGATGGTTTTATTTGGGATGCATTAGGGAAATGATCCAGGTTGAATTGTAATTTTTTGATTCTGATCTATTTAATCCAACCAACAGGAGTGGATCCGCACCATGACGAACGACGATGAAGTTTCTTTCCTTGATTCATTCCGTCGATTTTTCCTCCCGCATTTCATTCGCGTGTTCTATGAGTTCTTCGTGGAGCGATGAACAAGGGATCGTTGCGCATCCGTTATGCGATGCGACAATCCCAAATTGAATTATTTAGACCACAACGTCCTTTTGGATGTGTGACGACAATAGCAAATGACATATTAGACCGGATTGGGAAGGGCCGTTCTTTGAGCGTTCTTCGTGCGAGTGGATAGTTTCATGTTTTCGAAGCCTATCAGAGGTCCAAAAACAATGAAATCGGCTTCATGGTGTCGGGGAGACCAAAACCTGTGTGTTTCATGGAGAAAGGATGGCCAGATCGATGAAATGGGCATCACAGATGGCGCGACGGCAGAGGTTCGTGTTTCTTGAAATTTTCAGAATACATGGAATGTACTTCCGAAGGGCATGCTGGGTAGTACTGGTGGCGGCGACTAGGGTTTCAAGGGTAATATAGGAATCACACGGCATGTGACTCTAGTCACATGGCATGTTGGACTTTCCACGATGCTCGGTGTGTATTTTGGGAAGTACACGGACACGGGATGGACTACAGGGCTTCAGAAAACATGGCGTATACTCTCTATGCGGCATGACAGAAGTGGTTACACATGACTCGACATGTATCCCGGGGATACACGGACACGTGATGGAGTATACGACCGTGTAATCCATCACACAGCAATGCGATCCCAGTAACGTAGTTCCCCCCATGTACTGATTACACGGGTTGGAGTACAAGGGTTGATGACCGTGTATGGGCACATATCCAGCGTACACAGAGCCAAACCCAGTCCCTCGGACACAGTGTGTACACCATACTACATGTAGTGTAATAACTATTCTACAGGACCTTCCTTATGACATGGGTCATTGAACACGGGCAGTACTTGGTGTCAGACAACACGATGTGTATCTTTTCTACACGCCGTGTACTTTTTGAAAGATGGCATGGTCCTCTTCTTCATCGTATCTTGGACATATTTCATTTTGGTTAGTGCCCCTTCTTCCCATTCCCCTGAAGGTCAAGAATCATTTCCTTCTACACGTATATAATCCCATCAGCAAGACTTTCTGTGATAGAGTCGACATCCATCCTAGAGGCCTAGAGCGAGATCCTTTACCCATTCCTGACCCTATGTAGAGTCAGGAATCGACGTGACCAACTCTACTGGGCATTGATCCCCTACCTAGCTGGTGAATCACCAATCTAGTGAGTCCATATGATTCTCGGTATCCACCATGGCCCAGTTAATGATCCGCATATGTGTATCATGATCTTTCCCACTCAATAGTGCGCCTCCCGTAATGAGTACTTCTATCTATTGTGATCTTCCCACTCATGAGTGTGTCTCCCGTAATGAGTATAACTACCTCTTGTGACGTTTCCCAATGAATTGTACTTCTCTGATGGACGTCATCAGAGCTACCAGACTCATGGAGTGTGGTCTACTGGAATGAGTATTCATGGACTCTTCAAACTGAATACCTAGTGGGGGTATGCGGTTGTGTGACATGTGTCTAGACTATGGGCCTGGGTTTTGAGTATATCTATATTTTGATCTCATATTCTTTGTTCTGTAGACATATATTGTGTATATATGACTATGCCTTCCCTTTGAGTACTTCTTTGTGCTTTTAGGGGTCCTCTACTGAGTATTGTTATACTCACCCATGAACGGGCTATGCCCGCCCATGTCGTGTCTTATGTAGACGAGTAGCCTTTCGACAAAGTCTAGCATGGACCGGGGCAGGACCGAGCTTTTTGAGATCCCAACAGGTCGAGGTGTCCCTTCGGCTATGAGAAGTAGTCCCAGTACCTCTTCATGTTTACAGGTAGTACTTTTTAGTTTTCATACTCCTGTGTTTGGTGGGCTTGTATTCTGGCCTAGTTTATTTTCAAGACATTACTTTTCATCATAACCTGTTAGTTGATTTTAGTTGTACGGATGCATTTTTGTTCCGTAGTGGTTTTTTACATTTCATCATTTGTGGTTTTGGAGATGTGTGTGTGTATACAGGTTCTTAGGCAATGCCTCCCATGTAGTATATGCCTACACACTGCTAGTCACTAGCCCCTGCCCTATTGGAGGTGGTCTTGGGGAGTCACGGCACGGGCCCCACTAGACGGGTCGTTACATTTACTGACATATAATAAATTAGTAGTTATTAATTTATTAAAATTATTATATAAAAACGAATCACAAATATCAAATACAAAATATTTAATATTTAATTTTAATTAAAAAATAATCGTATTATTATTTAAAGAATTATAATTAGAAACTAATAAAATTTAATAATAATTATTTAAAAAAATTATTGAACATTACAAATCCAAAGTTATAAAAAATGGAAATTAATTGGAAATTCATATATCTTCTTTAAAAATTAAAAATTAAAAATTATTAAATAATAATAATCTAATGATATTTATTGTCAATTAACTATTAATTAGTAAATATTCCTTTTTAAATAATATCTATTAAAGGAAAATAAATACCTCATTATTATAAAGAAATAATAAAAATTTAATTTTTTTAAATTATCAATCAATGTCCAAATATTAATAATGACTAATTTATATAAAATATTCATATAAAAATAATAATGTATAAATAGTATTTTTTTATATTTACTTTCCAATAAATTAATAATAATGTTAATTATTAATTATTAATAAATTATAATTAATTCTTAATAACTATAAATTATTATGTATTGTGTAATAATTAGTCAATAACAATCAATTATAATATATTAATGACAAATGTTGAGTAACAATTAATACATACTAACTATAATGTATTTATTAATTTCTAATTTTTTATTTTTTTTATTCTCTACATATCAAATAATTATTAAACATGTTTTAGAAAAACTAAAACATTTCATGCATCCATTAATAAAAACCATACACAATGAATTATCTGATGTTCATTACTTATTATACAATATTTTAAATTTACTAAAGAATAATTAATAAAAAAAGCTTCATTAATAAAAAATATTAAATATTGTTTATGAAGTAATAGGAATTATTATTTATTAATAATAAAAAATAAATGCTTATAACTAATAATAAAAGAAGAAAAAAATTCTAGTTATTAGTTACTAATTATTTAACATTAATTATTTACTAATATATAAATAATTAGTATTTGATTTATTTTCTTTGATGTATTGATCCCTGAACCTCATTTAATTGTTTAGATATGTGACGCTACTATACCTCAGTTGTGTTTATTCACACAAAAATGGCTATCAACTAGAAACATAAACCATTTTTGATTCCACAAGGAGATTATACGTCCATATTATATAGTTCAATACTAAAGAAAAAATTATAATAAAATAATTGATCATAAATTCAACTATGAAGAAGAAATGTAACATAAGATTATATATAAAATAATTGCATAAGAAAGTAGCCATACATCCTAGAATGATCATGATCTGGTATGATCACATGTACACAAATAAATAAATAAGACAAACGACCTACACTGAGGATCCACTACATACATCATGCATCTCGTAGTCCTAATCTGAAATCCCATATGAGATAACCTGGTCAATGAACAAACAGTGGACCATTTCCCATCCTAAACCATTGAATAATGTGGTCTCCTCATGTACCCATGTTTCACGGTCACCCGATAAAGGGATTGAATGAAATTGAAAAGGAAGAGACTGATGGGGTCCAATAGATGCCCGAAGTTATAAGGTATACACATTTGGTGTTGTTAGAAATATAAATAAAATAAATTTTATGGATATAAAATAATAATTGTTTATCTTTAGTTATTATTGAAAAATTTGATATTGATCGACACCCACATTGGCTAGTGCCTAAGTGTCTCAAAGCATGTCAATAAATTTTTCCCACCAATATTTATACCATGTTCTATTACAATGACCATGTAATAGGAAAAATAGTTGTATGATGCATAGTGTCGGTCCCAATGAGGGCACCCTATGAAAACAATAGTTATCTGAAACCAATTATGATATTGAGTAGGTAATCTGAGGTTTTCCATAAACATATTCCATCATCTCCATTCCAAAGGATGTAATACTTGGTGATCTGTAAGATCCCAGCACTATGTTGAGACCTATGATGAAAATGATAGAGGTCCATAATAATGTAGTTCAACGCTAATTCAATGTAATCTAAGAAAATTGATAATCATATTGAGTAACCACCAGTAACTAAGAAGTAATCATAGATGATCCATAATAACTGGGAATAAAGATGGCCCTTAGGACGTCATACATGGTAATATATACGAATCGGTCTCTAGAAAAATCTACAAGATGTAGTCATTGAAATTCCATACCATTTTTTAGATTACTCATATCCATGTACAACATCTAATAAATCCTATGAATGTGAATACAGCTTTGTGGGCAGTGTCTCTCGCCTCTATCATACAATGTATATTTTCATGATATATTATGACTTTTAGCTAAACTATTACACTATTCATAGGTTGGAATCACAATTTATTGACATCATGTCATCATAATAGTATTACATGTGTCACAACATTTATAATAAAACTATATAGAATCTATAATCATCAATACACATTTCACATACATTCCCTCCCATACTTTATTATTTCACTAGAGTACGCATCTAGATCCCCTTTGTCAGGTCAAAGAACATGCATCCTATAATGGTTCCTCAAATATAAATCTAAAAATATTAGGCCCAAAACATCACCTAGATTAAATAATAATTATATGTATCAATATAATAATTATATAGACATATATGCATCACATGTTATGACTCATCATCACAATTCCATTGAGATGGAATGAATCTTGTCACACATTTGATGGCATGTCCACATCTTTATTCAAACACCCAACCTATCCATTATTCTATATAGGTTCAATCCACTATTTTATTTTTATCTCAATTTATAAGTAACACTAACCCCATATACATATTAGTTGATGCTAATAAATTAATTCACATCTGAAAAATTTAAAGGCTAATTATTGACAATCGCTCCAATTCAAAACTATCCCCTAGTTATAGGACACTAAGGGAACCTGAAACCAATTCAACTATAGCCTATTCTTATCAATTTATTTTTAACTATCATTGGATTTAATATCGAACATGATATAGTTATAGTCAACAAAATTTCCGTAGGACATCATGGAACCAAACCAGTTCATAGGGTTCATTGTGGTCTTAGGATATTTTTTAGCTAATGCATTGAATATCCCTTTTAAATTGCTAATTATGAACATTATAAATCATTATATATGCCATTGTGTGACGTTAATATATCATGTGAGTAAAAAATATCCATCTACCTTAACATGTCAATGTAGGGGAAACCTACCACAACTGAAGAGTTTCAATCCCATTAAGCTGCTTAGACATACTCATGGATGAATAGCTATGTATGTTTGACCATCATCATCCCATACATGTATCATACATGTAAAATGATATATAATGTAACTAATTACAATAGATTTATAATTTATTAATTAATATTAAAATTCTTTTTAAAAATTATATCCATTATCCATAAATACCAAAATTCTCAATGTTAACTCATGTAACACAAAAAATTTACCCAATGGAATGACAAAATTCTAGGGATGCTCCTGAAACCCTAAAGAGAAACTTCCATATAAACATGATCTAATTCAATAATCATGTTAATTATTTTTATGCAAATCAATCAAAGAATTCATACAGTGACATTTTTTTTAGATAGAATATGTGGAATCAAAAAGATATTTTCTATAGAATTCCTATTTCCATGTTATATGAAATAACCATGATAATTGGAAAATTGCATGAAGAACCCATGAAATTTTACATGAATATATTGAATGAAATAAATATAATGGATTCTATATGGCCACATAGTTTAGATGCATGGTTTGACGAATAATACACCAAACCTGCAGGTAAAATTATATTTTTCAGTCCACCTCACTAGGTTTGGCCAAAATAATTAATAAATATTTTCCATAAATTAAAAATATATATACCACATTATAATTGTTGACATTGTTTATTTGTAACTAGGTCTCCATCAATATAAGCCCAATGACGAATAATTATTTCACAAGGATTACCATCTTGGATTTACATTAAGACCAATAATATTAAAAAACTATAATAATAATATATATGTTTATTAAATTATATGTTGATCCTCTTAACACACATGTCAGTTCCTATAAATCATCTTGTCCTCAACACAAGAAGAAAATATTATTTTGATTTAAATTAACACTCATATTCATTATATTAATGTCCATTATCAAATCGAACCTCCCTTATGAATCCCAAAAATTCATATTCCTTGGTAAATTACTAATCATAAAAAGGCTTTTGGTCTAAATAATCCCCACCATACTGATCTCATCCATAATTATCTGTATTGGTTATTCAATAATAAATTTGATCCTATCTCATCAACAAATTCAAGATCGACTAGTCATGTTCTACATCGCAATGTCGAAGGACATACCATTAATAAACTATACAAAATAAATCACACTTTTCCATAAAAACTGATTATATTTTTCAATACCATTACTAAAACACCATGATAGTTCTCTATGGAACATGTATGCCCAAAAACACCATGGTTTCATCTATAAATATATCACACATCAAGTACTTCACCATAATATATGGCCGAACTAACACATGATGATTCCAAGCATGGTGATCCACACCACCATATTCTCTTTTTAAAATTCAAATCACATGGTTGCAATAAACCACTCCATGCAGTTTCTATATCACTACATCAAATTCTATGTAACAGAACTGATGTGATGTTATCTATCCCACCGTTATTGAAAATTATTTTCCTCACCCTTAGACCTGTTATATCAACATATGATCCCGAATCCTTAACACCTTAATGTAATTTATGATCTACAAAGAGGCAACCCAAATAATGGAACATAAAATATTTTATTACTCCATGGTTAATAATCATTCAACTGATTTTTTAGTTGTTATATAAACCTAAGGAATAATTCCCAATCAATCTACAAAACCCTCACATAACATCAATACAAGGTGATCTTGAAGGATATATTTTATAATATCCATGAATGTAGTCATGTGTCTATAACAAAAAACGGACTGACTATAAATTTAGAGATTCAATGCATTGTAAATTAATATTTCATTGTTATATCTAGCTATGTCATTCTAAATATATGATATAAAATAAGTATGTCAATGTTGGAAACTTTTTTTTCTCCTCATTGTTGAAAAAGTAACTCATCTATAGGGGACTTATTATTGTTATTCCTGATAGTGATCATGTTAAGTTCAAAATATTCAACATATTCCATAATTGTAAATAAAAATATGAACACATTCCCACCAAGGTGAATAATATGTATTAATAAATGACAAGTAAATATTCTCCCATTTTTTTATCATCAATACATATAACTCAATCATGGTCCTTATATATGGTTTCATAAAAATAGGTGTATTAATCATAACAATTTATACTAAAAATTCAATATCACAATTTTGAGGATGATGAGGAATATCTTTTAGAAATATATATAAAAAAACTATCAGACAATTTTCATATATTGCACGATTAGTTTCTAGAATCAATATGAGTTAAATACTTAATTAGAATAGAAATAATGTCCAATTTAATGAATGTAATTTATATTGGATGTTTATATTTAACATTTAAGTAATATGTGACCATAAGTTAGTTCTAATTATCAAATATAACATCCCTTTTATAGAAATTGATGTGATATTTTTATAATGAAATCCAATCAGTTCATATGATAACATTAAATTCATTTGGATCGGGAATAAAAATATTTTAGGGATGAATATTGCAAAAACACCAATCATCGACAAATAATAAACATGGGATGTGATCATCATACCATTATTTATATTCAATCATAATTAAACATCTAATCATTGAAGATCAAACTTAACATTACTGGATAAATTCGAAGATATATATGAATTCTTATAATTAATCTCATGTATGGTTAATCAATACTTGAGAAAATATATTAACATAATAACATAATTATTCCCTATCAAGACCACAATAAATAAATATATTTTTTCAATATCAAACAATGTTAATCGCGATGACCATTCATGTAATTATTAATTTAATTCATTGGATATATAAATAATGATTCCTAATTTTATGACTATGAAACCATAGGTTAACCTTATACTATTAGTGGTTATAATCTATATAAATATTTTATAATAGATCATAATGAAATATTTGTTTATCCACGAATATCCCAAGGGATTCTTAAATCTATTGTATTATAAGGGAGTACTCATTATGAAATAGAATGATTTTCAAAATATACATGACCAATTATTTACAAGGTTATTACCAAAATATGGGTCTATTCCAAAAAACTAACTTCTCTTATCAAGACTAGTTGGTTCATCATGGAAGAGAAATCCTTTCATTACTATTACATAGAAAATTATCTTTTATGTTTGACTAAATGAAGTGTTCTCACAGATGATTTATCATTCGAACCTAAAAATAAAAATCAACATTTCATTGATGAAAAATAGTTACCCATACTTTTCAATCATAGATATTAAATATTATTATATTATTTTTTTAATAAATAATATTATATCTCACCCAGAAGTTTTATAGGTATTATGTCTTTTTCAATAATTGATACATAAAAATCATATTCAGAAGAGGTCCACTATATATCCCACATTGTTTTTCATGACCAAAATAATTATAAGAAAAAAATTACATAATATTACTGTTTACAAATTTTTGAAAGGGAACATAAGAAAGATTTATATTATCTTCAATAAAAGGGTAAGAAATGGATATATCAATCATCAATTAAACAGATCAAGGGAATAATGAAATTGGGACATAATATTTATATATATAAATAATAAACTGTTATTCAGTGGTCATAGGCTGGATTCAAGACATAATTAAAGGATGTTCATAATAAAAGAATCATTATGTTTTTAAATAACTTGATCCCAGACATCATAAAATTTCTATTAAATATATGCTTTGGGAACACATAATCCTTGATAATATTTTCCTTAATAAATAAACACTTACAATACTATCAACGTTTATTGGGTTGATCTTCATTCCATCATATCCCAAATTAATGTTCACACCAATGAAAATAAAAGTGGAAAAATTTCCTCATTGAACTCAGCTACATCATAATTAATATACTAATTATCATTCTTCTTATAAAATAACTCATATAAAATAAATGGGAATATTAAATATTAATAAAATCCATTCAAACATAATCCCTAAATGGAAAATAGGTTTAATAAGAATGTCATCATCATAATCATGAACCAAATGTATAAATATTAAGGATGATATAATTTAATTATATTCCAATTAATCTATTCATGAAATCAATCTATGTTAGCTTATATTAAAATTGCATTAAAATAACTCATGGAATATTTAATAATGAAAATATATTCTCACATTGAAATAAAATAACTTAAATATTAAAATTTAAAAAATATAAAGGGAAAAAAATTTAAAGAAAAAATATATATAAGACTAAAATGTAATATTAAAATAACATAGCAAACTTTGTGGTTGAAAATTATATCTATTCTATCAATGTTAAAATGATTATTCATTATCATTTTTTTATAAAAAGTAAATATTACCTCATTTAGAAAATGATTGTATTATTATATTTAATGATTTTTTTAGTAAATTCAATCAAGGAAAAATATATCTTTAAAATTCCATAAGAAAACACAAAAAGAATTGAAAAATTAGTTTTTAAAATATGTATTAGGTTGAATGTGAATTTTCTAACAAATAATGAAATAATGAAGGTTTCCCTAATAATTATTTCAGTTCCATGAGTGAATAATGTGAGTAAAATTAGTGGAAAACACAAAAAATACTAAAACCACTATTGGAGAATAAATTTAAATGTATTATTGTGACATAGGTCATAATATTTCATATTCATAATCATGACGATAAAAAATCATAATACACTATAAGATTATAACATAAATATGTGACCAATTTGATAATTTCAAATAAAACCCAACTAAAATATACAAACATAAATGTATATGTTTAACACCAATATTTTCATTATAAATATAATATAATTTATTCATGTATAATATATACACAACAAAATTAATACTATTCATGGATATAGAATGTATTATAATGAAATGAATTTAGATGAAAATCCATTAAATAATGTTGGAATTTCATAAAAATCACTCAAACCGACATTATAAAAATATATAGTATTTTATAATTGTATATGTAGAACAAATCCATAATTATAATAACATACATTATCAACTGATAAAATTTAATCACCCATTTATTAATAATTGATTTTCAAAATCATCATTTCCAGGTGTTAACTGTTTTGATTTTAATGATTGTTTTGATATACTAGTTATAGAACATGTAAATTTATCATGGTAACATAAGATAAATAATAATAATAGTCATATAAATAAAATATATATTAATTATATATATTTTAATACTACAATGAAATATATAGAAAACATAATTAAACATTTCGATGAGACAGACGGTCATGCATCTGCATGAATGTTGATTTAAATTTGCATACAATGGAATGAATGAATTGATAAAATAGTATCACCATTATAGAATAATTATTATATCATATATATCATATAAATGAATTAAATAAATCCTTTTCATGATCCTTGTAATTCATTGTCTGAAACCAATCGCATCACCTTGTGGATGTGATCACTTACATGTACTCATGAGATATATTAAATTATTTAAACTAATTTGATGATTAGAATATATATATTATATTATAATTCATGATGAATAATTAAACCAAAATATTATATTTTTACATTAATACTATCATAATATACATTTGTATTGTTTGGTGATGGAAAATGAATTATATTACTACATAGAGGTGGTACTCCACACATACACTTGAGCAATATTTTCACATACCATTTGTTGGAATAAATAGAGAATAAGGATTTATACATAATCATAATAATATTTCAATATATTGTTGATATTGAATTTATAATTTTATTGTGAATATAATATATATAGAAGAGGTATAAGAAAAAATAATCATAAAAAAGTCAGGAAAGGCTATTTCCTCTTCGATAGAATTCCTCTATTAGAATTTCACTTATGTACCATTAGATAAAAATTTATAAATAAATATTGTGCATTTGTAATTTTATATAATATTTTACGGGGTTTTGGATGACAAGAATTGATCAATGTGGTGTAATAATGAGAATGGATGGGTGTCATTATATAAGTGTGGGAGGGAAAACATAAACTTTATTAAAAGATTTAAGTATAATAAAGTCATATATAATTGAAATTATTCATATGATTAATTAATATTAATTAATATAATACATAATATAAATGAAATTTTAAAATGAACAATTCAGATATGTCAAAAAAAATAAAATTATCTCTCTAAAATGCAATGAAAATAGGTTTTCCTGAAAAATATTGTTTTTAATGTATAAATCGTTTTTATAGACATTTAGAAAACAAAATTCACCAATTAACTATATTTTTTATTAATATTATTATTTAAATTAAAATATGTTGATGTATATTTTAAAACAAAGTGTGCTTTTGTAATTTCGTTAATCAAAAGTGTAGTTTTCAATAAAAAAATTAATTTTCACTATTAATTTACATATGAAACATTTCATAAAATTCAAAATAATTCACAATAAGATAAAATATTCTAGATGATTTATTAAATAATTATTATTTTTAAATTAAATAATCTACAGTGGCTTAAATTAAATTATAAATTAGTTCAAAATGTAATAAAAATCATTTCAATAAAAAATGGAAATTTTGTGGAATATAAATTCATTAATAAATATTGTGCACTTATTTATCAATATATATTATTTATATAATACCATTATACATTAAATACAGGTTTTCTACAATTCATTATTCCATTATAAGGGTCATTTAACAATGGTATACTATATTTTTAGGGGATATGAAGACATTTCAGTATATTGGATTGTATGTTATTTCACATTAAATATCATATAAGTCATCCCCATTCATTTTTATATACCTTGTGTCCATGTAATGATCTAATTTAATATTATTAAGAATGCATACATGATTATAATCTCTATGGTGAAAAAAATTTGGTTTAGCTAATCAATAATGTTACCCTCACACATAACTGCTTACCATAATCATAATCAGAAACTCATTAATACCCAATTATGCACCTTATAACACATAACTCTCTAGCCTAAAATGTACATCATATCTCATATAATTTACTAATCACGGATTACACATAATTTTTATTATTCAAATACTCATAAGGTAAATAATTTTCAAGAACCCACATTCTAGGGATCAAATCGATCATGAACATATGATGCATCACATGAGAATGCAAATTCCAAAAAGTAAACTAATCATAATAAATAATCCATACAATATATTACACCCTTGGTAATAAAAATTTCATATAACTCGCCATTTTACCAAACAATTCAATGATCTTACCGCCATCAAGGATCGCTATATCATGCAGGAACCTACACATACAAAATTACATTCATCAACTACGATATGTTTTAGTCAAACAACAAGAACTATTTGTATATTATGTATACTTCCAATAATATAATATGTGTGAACTAAAATTACATAATTTTATTGACACATTATATAATCAAAAATATTTCGGTCCCTCAATAATTATTAAAACTACCCTCAATGTGCATGTCACACTTCAATTTAATGACTGTGTCGGTATACTAAATATCACTATAGATCAATTAATTAAGGGACTCTATATATATCAAAATCATAAAGAATCCATATATATATATATATATAATATCAAATTTCATTAAAATAAAGAATCAATTGGTTAGATAAATAGAATTAATACAACAATTTATATGGAAAAACACTATATACATTTTTAATGAAACATTAAACACTTGACCCTCTATTATGCGTGAAACTTGTAAAACATAATCATTAAAATATAATTTTAATCCAACATGCCAAACCTGATGCCAAAAAAAATCAACATCATTCTATTGATATATAGGGCAAACCCCATTAGATAATAAAAAAATATAAATTGTGTCATTATGGTTGAAATAAATCCGTAATTAAAAATAAAACCAAAAAATTTTAAATCCCAATTTTCTAGTATGCATTTCATCATACTCGAAAAGTAGTCAGAAACTCACCAATAAAATATCCAAACAATCTCTAATAAATTCTTATATCACTAATATTCCAACTTCAAATAGTGTAATAAACACCAAAACACTTATAAATCTTGTTATGTTAGTCACATAAAATTTTATGTAGCACATTGTAACATCCCATTCCCATTTAATAACCATAGTTGTTGGGATCTATAATAATACATGACCTCAACATCCAATACCAATACAATAGAGTTTTTCAAAATGAAGTGGGGATTACATAAACATTTTGGGGACACAATACAGCCCTATAATATTTCACTACAATAAAAAAATAACCAACAAATTGTAATAACAATATAAAATACATTAATCCAATATAACATAATATGATATATCCAATAAAACATAGAATCAATATTTAATGCCATCCTAAATGATACAAAATTGGGAAATAACATGTATAAAATAATAGTCGAATTAAAAAATGATAATAAATTTATAATCCAATGTCATTTTGTAACACCACATCATCCTACTCTATAATCCCATCAAGGTTATCCAACTCAATCATGACAAACTATGTTGATGCCAATTTGAAACCAGGATTTGTGAGCTCTTCTATGATACCCAATATCCATTAGCAGTAGAGAAGGAATTGAATTAAAATAAATATAGCCAAACTAACATAGACCCATATTTAACTATAAATTAAATTGAAACACATGTGATATGGTTAGATAAATATATAAAATATGTTATAATTGTAAATAACTAGACTCTTTTGATCATCATTTCCTAACATTAAATATGAGTTTTCTGAAACTGAATTTTTACCAGGGCCAAAATGTTTTTGTGAATATAATATAATCATGAATACTAATATTAGGCCTATGTCTGATTCATATGATAAATTCCACATAATCAAATAAAATTATAGATAATTTAATTCCATATGAGGTAACCCTTCTCATTTAATATTCTATAATTGATATTGTCGATCCATATGAGTTAACCCTTGAAGAACCATAATAATCATGAATCCACTCCAATCCCTTGAAAGTAATCATATATTTTAAATTAGAATAAGGACCCAATGTGGTCACATGGTGTAAATTATAGGTAATTAAAAATATCATTACATCAAATAAATCCCTAAGTGGTAATCCTTCTAAATCTATTATCATCATTCCTCATCCTCAATATGTAAGATTTTACCCAAAAGAGGGACATTATATTAAAACATAAATATAATCCCAAATTGGATATTCTAGGTGACCCATAATAATCGGTCTTGATGTATATCCATGGGTATAAATGAAATGATTTTGATAATCATTTGGTGTAAATGTATAACCCTCTGATGAAATGTCATGAATTAACTTATTTTAGACACAATTTCTAGTTCAATAAACAAAACTCCTTGTAATATGTGTGTATAAAAATACCTAAGTTGTATAATGTACCCAAAAATTCATCCCATACAAGTTATCTTGATTGTTCAACATTTTTCCCAAACCCAATCTACAATCTAAGGTTCATCAATAATTTTCATGACCATTAATAATCATTATAGAAAAATAATATTCACATCATCATACAATCTAAGGTGACACACACACTAATAACAACATAATTACCATACACACCCTCTCAATGATAATTATATTGATGTTCATCCCATGGGGTCCACTACGTCAGATCAAATCATTTCCACCCTTAAATGGTTCCTAAATATCAATTTAAAAATACCATTACATGACCATTATATAAAAAAGGTTATTGTTAATTGTTTTATCATGACTATTATAGCTTCACTATCTTCACTAACAGTTCCTCACTTCCACCATTTAGTATGTAATGATTACCTCACATCCTATATATCCATTAAGTCTATCCACAAGAAAATTTCCTATAATTATTTATACACAATGTCTAACCACCTATAAATCCATATATCAATTTATATGGAATACGTAGTCCATGCTAATATTATCTTTCATGAAGAATATATTGAAAATTAATTTTTTTTTAATTTATACTGGGGAAAATCATTTCAATGTTCTTATCACCACAATCTGATGGAAGGAAAGTGTGACATCCACTATGGTCGCCTCATATGGTGTGTATTATTATAATGTGACTTTTTTGGGACTATAAATCACAATTCATAACTTTATAATTAGTTATTTGATTTTTTGTGGATA
The DNA here is from genome assembly GCA_963277665.1 of Viscum album. NCBI lineage: Eukaryota > Viridiplantae > Streptophyta > Magnoliopsida > Santalales > Viscaceae > Viscum > Viscum album. Next base: position 1,569,741,395 of record OY728121.1, on the reverse strand, counting down.
TGGATTCAATATAATTTCAATTTTCATTCATTGTTGGTGAATTTTATTTCAATTAATAAATATTAACATTATTTTAAAAAATAATTATTATAACTTTGATCACGTTAATCATGCATAGTGGTATGATCACAAATCACATGCATTAAAAAAATTTACCATATAAGTTCATATCTAGTTTCACCTACCTCATACAAGGTGTTACCTTCTTTCAAATTCACTCAACCATCTTCGATAGAGCCTGTCTAAGTCCAATTTTTTTTCATTAGTCCACAATTGGCCTTATGTCAAAACAAGACATCCAAAATAATAGTAATAATACTAAATTTATATTTATTTAAAAAAATTACAATAAATTTACCTAATTAAATACATTAGTAATAATTTGTTAATAGCTCATTTTGTGCTGATGGCACATCCAAACAATAACATACAACAATGAATCATTCTATAAAATGATCCCACAAACATCTGTCGAAGGATATTTTTAAGCCAGAAGAAATTTTATATTAATTTTATTCTATTAAAAAATAAATATATTATAATAAATCACATTGTGTTGTTTATTATGTCAGATGAAGGGAATCGACTTTTAAATGTCATCATGATACACCCTTTATCTATTCTATTTTAAATCCCCTAAATGAATCGATTATTTCTAAACAATTTTGATTTATTATTGATGAAACCATATCTAGAAAATAAATCAATAAAAATTAAAGAAGAATAATGAACTATCAGCATGAAACAGATGAGACCTCACTATGAGTTTTCATCAGAATCAAAAGAAAACACCACATATATCTGTGGGTATTGAAGAAAACTGGTTAGACAGCATCCTTTATTTAAAAATTATGTAAAATATTTTTTGGGTAAAAACCCATTGGGGAATATTGTTTGCATCACCCACATTTATTAATATTTTTATTGAATAAGATTTTTTTGTATTTGTATTTTCAAAACTAGGTTCCAACAATGCTTACAAATATTTTGTGAAAATTACTTATCAAGTAGTTCTATTGAAATGTATATGAAAACATGTTTCGACAATGAAAAATTAATCTATTATCCATATAAAAATGTTGCCATCATTTTAATATTACCATGATGAAACTGTGTTCCACCACCCATTAAATATCTATGTTGATAGGTTTAGACTCCCCATTTTCCCTAATAATGGTATAATAATTCATGTTGATAATTCATTATAAAATTCTTGTCTCGATGATAGAACCTATAAAAAAATAAAATCATATTATATGGAACATCTCAAGACTTATAATTTATATAAGAGCATAAAATTTGAATTCTCCAACTCTTGGATTCTCACTCCAAATCCTGATTCTATAAATGACCCCTACACCAGAATCCAAAAATTTAAATTTCACAATAAAATTCATTACTCATAATTTATAACGTCTCTTCAGAGTTAATAAATATTTCTTAATATATATTTAATAAATTTAATTCATATTTTTTAATAAACAATTAAATATATAAACATTGAAAAATTTTATACAATTAGTAATTAGGAAATGATTAAAATTTCAAATTTAATTATTAATATTTTAAAACTGGTACACAATAAATATATTTTATTAAATAATACAGGGAAATAATAATGAAACAAATAAATGTGGTCATTCATGAATCATCATAGAAATAATTAATTTACTTGGTTAAATATTTATTGAGAGGGTTTGGTTGTTGTTGATTCACATTATAAAGTATTGTTGAACTAGGTCACATTCCATGTTGATTTAGTCTATTCGATGTGTAAAAACATATCTAATGTAATTGATGAATTTTACAATTGTCTTATTTAAATTAATTTTTTATAATAATTTTAACTGAATTTGGTTTTGATAATCATATGACATGTCTAAATAATTTTTTATAATATTAATAATAATTATTTTTTTTTGTTATTCAATTTTTTCCTCGTATTATTATTTTATAAATTTCTATCTACATAAAACTAATGAAAATTATAATAATTAATATATACATATAATAATGGATCAAAATATTTCAATAGTTAAATATTTATATAAAAACTAACATATACTTCTATGACCAGGTTAATAGGGTGACCATAAGTGACGCACAACTAAAAATTTATCTAACCAATGATATATGTAAAATATGGTCACATTTAAAGAATCCAATGGTAATAAACGAGGATTATGTCATTTTTTCATAGTAAAAAACCCCTATTGTTAAGTAATTCTGTTGGGACTACACACTATTTTTTCCACTAAATGATACTCCCAAAAATAATTTACCTCTCTAAACGAAATCATTTATCATAAAACTACCATATGATATTCGAATGTATATAATTTCTCTAAAATTAACATATTCATATGCACAATACTATTAAACATATAATCCTAAAAAAATTTGGATTCCAAAATCATGTAGACACTAATCAATACAATCAATCAAAAAAATATACCTCTAATAGTCATTGTTATAGGTTATCACAAAATAATTTTCTATTCAATGTTACACATACACATTTTCCCATTCCCTTATATTCCATTATTTACCATATGTACTAAATTATCATTTGATCCACATATTTGTAACCAAATATTTTTTCAAACATCAAAGATATATTACACACACACTTACATTTCATTATATTATGTCAAAACTGTGACATTATAATACCATCATTTCTAGAATGATCATCCTTGAGGATCCAAATTTTGTATTCATAAAAGCTCCATAACACCAAGAAACTAAATGGCTGATAACCATCATGAAATTACCATATCATCATCTTACTCACACAAAAAAAATGCATGTTTTAATATTATTTTAAAACCATTTTCAATACCCCATCATGAAGTAAATCGATGAATTGTCCCATAATACTTGATCTTGGACCTGACGGCTTTCGGATTCACTATTCTACTTCTATCCATCATCATAATAAAAATTTCATTATAATATTGATCATCACTATATTAATGTACCTATGAAATATAACATTCAACACAAACATGGGAAAAAATAGAGAATACTTATGATACTATTGAATTTATAAACTAATTCATGTGCTTAACACCTTCATTATAGTATGAAACCTATAATAGTTACCATTAAAAAAATCATGATCAATTGTCTAGTGATATAAAAAATAATATATGAATAAATATAAATATATTATATAATATATATTCTCAATATAGCTTCAACATATTATTAAGTTTCCCCTCAATCTCTATTTTCCACCATCATAAATAAGTCACACTAAAATTGGATGTTCCACTATTGTATTATCGCAAAAATATTTCACAGTTATGCCAAAAAAAATTTCCACAAACTAGAACCTCATATTTATATATCTTAATAAAAACCAAATACTACACATAATATTTTATAGTGTCAAATTATAATATTTTTTTCTATTCCTAGGATAAAAATATTGATGTTGATTGGGATCATGAACTAAGGGATAATAAATTTAAAAAAATAACAACATAACAAATTGGAATCATCAACCCTTTAATGAATAATTCCTATGGAGACGTAAATCCACATGGTTCATTATAAATGTTATTTTAATGGCTTTTTTTCAACATATCATAGGTATTTATGATCTCCTCCATGATTATTTTAATCTCTTTGGGAACATGAGAAAAAAATATTATTTTGGAAATCATTTTTTATGTTGGTATTTAACAGTTTTCATATTTTAGCATTATTTCAAGGATTTATTTCTTATATGTTATTATGTATCCAGTAAAAAATATCATCCCATTGGTACCTATATGGATTTTAGGATCATGTTTGTGGTTTTCTGAATTCATTTATATCTTTTTTCTCCTTTTCTCTTTTTCATTATTCATTGTAATGTTACATCAAACAAATAATGTAGATGGATTCTATCGTATTCCAATTATAATGAATGAATTTCTATTTTCTTGGTTATTAAATAATATTCCCATAGTCCTAAATTCATTATCAATACAAATATACCAACCACAATATGTAAATATGAGAGTATATGGAAGTATTCCTCAAGTAATATAATAAATTAACAAAAATAGCTTCATAAAAATCATCCATTTAAATCAAATTGATTTTATATAAATCATATTTCCAATTCAATACTTAAATAATACATAACAATTAAATAAAATAATCATTTTTAATATACAATGATAAAATTAAATTACTAATTTTATTATTCTGTTTTTAATGTTGGAATATTAACTTATGATTTTAAAATTGTTTGAATATTCATATTGATGATTCGGGAATATAAAAATCAAGAATTTTGGTATTGCAATTTGAAAAATTTTAACTTCATATAAGTAATTTTTAAATTGAAGTATTAAAATGGTAAATTATCAATGTTAATTGCCTTATAATTTTATTTATTTATTCAATTGATCACAGATTGAAATGATTATAGTATGGATATATTTTAATTTGAATTGACCATATTTTAAGTATCAATGTATTTAATAATATAAATAATATATTATTTTAATGGCCACACATTATTTTTTTACTTTTTAATAATAATGTATAATTATCATGTAACATTATTCAATAGAATTTTCTATACAATATCAATAATTAAAAAATTCATTTTTCCATTAATGTGAACTTTTTTATGTATGAAAATTTTAATTTAATTTTCTTTTCATTTTATAAAATAATTATATATTTCACTACTAGATATTTTCTTCATATTTATTTCTGTAAATCCATATTTAAATTTTTTAATTTCATTAGTTTTGAACTAATATGTGAAGGATATTTGTATTTATAATGATTTTTAAATCATGGTATGATTCAGACCTACCCAATGAATATCATAGTGTTTCAATATATCATTAAATATTTATATAACATTTTTATTTTTTCCCATTCCTTTATTCAAACAACCACAACCAAATAAAAAAATTGAAGAAGCAGTTGTGGTCCCCAATTATGTACGATTCTATGAACTCATTTTTCATTTTGGTTAATTTATATAATCATTTATCCATGAATCAATTTGATTAAGATATCCAATTAATTTTTTTTATTTATAATATTAATTAATTTTATTATATAAATCTATCCTTTAGGTAGATTTTAATATTTATGTAACTAATAAATTATCCATGAATGTAGCCAATAAATATTCCTCTATATAAAGGATCCACTATTCTCTTTAAAGAGAACAAAGACATATTTACTTCAATTAAATAGAATATATGGATTACAGACATAATACTAGATGAATGTTATGACGAATTTACATGAATAGGAGAATGCCTCAGTAGAGTTAGCAAGATCTGAGTTAATCAATAAGTTTTCTATAATCAGTGTATTCATGGATGGTTGTAGAAGGGGTGTTCCTATCTAATGGGGGAAACAATATTAAATGTTTTTTCTATACTCTAATGTTCATTTTTTGAAAGTAATTTTAATAATAATTTCAATTTTACTAATACAATTTATATTATAAAGATAGAGAAATTCATTTATATTTTCCATTTTGAACTGTCAATAATTTTTGCCCAGAAATAGTCATTGGGGTTTATCCCATCAAATATAATGAATATGGGTCATCCATTATTAACTTAAATTTCTTTAAAAATCATCTATCCCATATAAACATTATTTCATAAAATAACAATGCAAGAGTGAATCAAATAATTTAAAATATACTGTTAAAATTGCATACTATGCTTTAATTAAATATATAAATGTAGAATATTTTTAGAAACAAAATCATTCTAACGCAAACAAATACCCACAATAAGCCCTCATGTCATATTATAAACATCATTTATGACCACATAAATTTATATAGAATGGGACATAGAAGTTATAATGATTGAATGGTTATAAAATTGATATATATGAGGTATTATACTCAATAATAATTTTAATCGTTATAAGAAACCACTAATCAACATTGTATAATTTGAAATATTGTTAATTGAAAAATTCAACAAATTGAAAAAATAAAACATGTTTTCCAAAAAAATACTAAAATTAAATTACCCCTACTATAGTGACTATAGGAACACTAGATAACTCCACATTATGTGTATTTATTGGGAAACATATTCACTAAATCCATCAATTAAATATATATAAAGTGTAAATAAAATATTTGGATGAGAAAATATATATAATCCATAGAATATTCCTTTTAAACGTGTATAGAAATATCTAAAAAATACATAAATACATTAGTGAGAAAAGAACAAATCAACTCAATACCTATTCAATATCATGCACACTTAATTGTGAGAATATCAACTAAGGATTTTCCTAACAATGAGTTTCATTTTTTTTTACGATAACAATATTGTTGGAAAAGGAATTGAGGAAAATTTATAAAATGAATTTGTGTTGTTTATATCATTCATTGAAGTAAAATAAAACAATGTACATTTTGGTAATGGACATGGCACCAAGTGTTCGATATAGTGGTGTATGAGGCAATGTGTTGTCCTCTAGCTTGATGATTGATATATAGATGTTAAATAGAAGCTAGAGGATACCCAATTAAAATGTATCATATTCCTAATATATTTATTAATTTTATCAATTATAATTTAATTTAAATAATATAAATTATATTTGGTTTATAACTTATAAAATATAGACTGGGAGACCATAATTTTTCCTTGATTCTCAAATCACCTCCTGCAATCCTACTCTCTTATATCTATAGGGAGTTCTCCAAAACTTTCAGGTAATAAAAATTTCATCTATGAAAGGGGGTCTGTTCTAGTAATGTTCTTTTTCTGTGTTGTTTCTTATAAATGTTATTCTCATTATATAAACATTTTTGAAATTTCCAACTATCATTTCAATTTCCTAAATTAATACATTGTTTTAAAATTTTCATATCATTTTTTCAAATAAAACTATGGTATTTTATATTCATTGATATAATATTTAGTTGAAGATTGTTCATATCTATACCCTTTGTTTTTTGAATGTGTATGATCTATTTAACGCGTGACCATTAGTAGGGTTTCATTAGAGAAAAAAGCAAGAAAATTTTTTCTCATTTGAGGAATATATGGTTTTGAATTAGGGTGGTATTTTTTTGTCTCGTATGAATTTAGGATAATATAAATTAATGGGATCTGTTGTGTTTGTTTTCAAAATATTCAATTTCATGGGGATTAACTTTTGAAAGACTTTTGTTATATTTTATAACATATAATTAATGTGATGTATGAATATGGGTGGTAAATGAAATTTCAACCTAATTATTCTGATTTAGATCACCTGTATTGGGGTATTTGAGTTTCTACATATGGTTTTTGATTGTAGTATATTAATGGTAACCACTCATAATGTGTATGAAGTCAATATGTGTCTTGTGCACATTTGATTGGGGCCATATCGTGATTTTGAACACTAATCCTTTTTTGTTTCCTCTTTATTTAATGTATCATGTGGTTGTTTTTAGGGGTCATCATTTTAGATAATAGATATTTTTTATTGAGGATATGATATTCGGGGTTTTTCTTGATTTTATTTTGCTTCAACTAAATAAATTTGTTCCACGTCACTATAGAATTCATCATGACTTGGTCACAATTCATGGATCATGATTAATGGATAATTGTTTTGATATGTTATTACTTATGTAATTTTATTATATTTGTTGAAAAAAACATGAATTCATGATATATGATTTATTATGTAATATTTTATTATATTAGGATATTGTTCTCACAAACAAAATATTGTGAAATTACATTTTTTGTTCAATGGTTATTATTTTTCTATATGCTTTTACTATCCATATTAGGTCACAAATTTCATCTATTACAATTAGTCAATTTATGAAGATGATTTTACGTATGATTTTCTAGAAGGATTTACAACGAGTGGTTTATTTGTGTGAGATGTTGAAATTTTTTTTTAAAATAAGTTGGTTTTGATTCTAATCACTGAATTAACTGAAGATATGTGTTGTGTTGTGTGATTTATCATGATAAATAATGAGTAATCATGTGATATCAGTAAAATGTATATATGAAATGATTGGGATTACATGATTAGTAATAAGGAATGGTTTAATTAAATTTTAGGATTGTGATATGTCGAATATGGTTATTGACGAAATTATTACCTATATTGAACTAAATTTGATGTTGAAAAAAGGTAAAACAAAATTTTTTTTATTTTAATGATTTATTATTTAATAAGTATTAAAAAAAATTTCCATAAAATTTTTTATCCTATCCAATTTTTATTATTCATTCAGCCACTAAAAGTTATGTTTTCATTTACTTTCTGGATTAGGTGGATCCGAGTTAAAAAAAATTCATTGTGTAATTATTATTCCAATATTTAATTTTATAATATTTGGGAGTATTGTAAAATATTATGGTTATGGTCACCCAACAATCTCATTACCTGGATAAAATATAAAATTATTCTCACATTCTATGTACTCCATGGAAGGAACCAATACCCATTGGGTCCCTCTTGTGTAAAAATCGATCATTAATTGTATGGTAATCTAATCCAATAATATCCTATGGGTGGATCAATACAATATATTTTTTCCCTATTCCCTAGTTGTTCAATCATGAAATGGTTTTCTAGATATTTATCATATGTAAGGTGATATGGATAAATAGTAGAAACAAATCAATTATATAATGGAAATGGATCGAATAAACTCAATATAATTTGAGGGTTTTAAAATGGAATTTATTAATAAATATTTCCATTTGATCATGTTGCATTTACCTAGGGAAAAAAATTTATAGTTCTAAATAAAATGATGATATAAAAATTTGTATATATGAATAATTATTCACATGGATTGTAGAGAAAGACTATAGTTAACTTTTTGACCCTAAATTTATGTACAATTGTTTTTTAGTTCACTAAATTAAATTCATCAATGTTCATTTACAAAAATATAATTTGTTTAATGTAATTAAATTGTTCCATATGAACATATAGAGGAATTAGAAATATTATAAACTCATTATTCAATTTAGTTTAGTGAAAATAAATAAAAAATAGAGTTTAATTGACACTCAAATGATAAATCACAACAGAATAGAAAATTATGTTACCCAAATATAAAAAATTTGGGTAGAAACATAAAGTATTTTACATCAATATAACATGAAAATGATTCATAATTTTAACTGTGGGACATGTATCATGTAATTTTTTATGTTTGTGAATAAAAGAATTAATACAATAATGGACAATAGGGTCCCAATTAATGATCCATCCACATGTAAATTATTTTATATTATTAGAGTATGGGATTAAAATAATTATATGTTCTTGTATATTGGCCAATGTGAATAACAATAAAATGAAATGGTTAATACAAAATATACTTATAATAGCCTATTATATCGCAGTTTCAAAATTTGTCCCATATGAAGTGGGGAATGGTGAACATATTATATAATGAATAACATTAAATGTTTTACTTTATTTCTCACCATAATATTCATTCATTACATGTACATTTTCATCAAATATTTGTTATCCACCTCACACACAACATTTTTAATTATCTGTGAAAACTAATGGGGGAAACAATCTTTTAATTTATGTTATATAACTCTTCACAGAACATGTCTTGAAAAATTCACATTTTACAAATCCAATTATTCATCATATTTTTTAATTTTATTTAATATTTTTCATATATATGGTCTTCCTAAAAAGATATCATTTTAATTATTCATAACAGTAGTCTCATTTAACATTCCAAATCACTAAATGATCAAATATAGGTTCATGTTTGACAGGGGACTCCTATTGGGATAAAATTTCATAATATGGGTCTTCGTACCCAACAATGAGAAAAATATTTCTCTTATAATGTTTTTGGGACATAATGGTGATTATGTTCCATTATTAGTGTTCTATATATGTATATTCTATTAATGTAGTTATTAATAATAAAAACATGGGTTGCATATTATAATTGAATTCACCGTGTAATAATTCCATATTGAGGTGCCCTCAATATTTTATTGAATTGAATTTGAATATTTTGATAAGCATCATTTATGTAATTTTAAAATTGGGTTTATACACTATCCAGACTAACCATGAGGTGAACAAATCCATTTTTTATTTATAAGGATTGATCATTGAAGCTTCATTCTTGATAATCCTATACACAAAAATATTGCTTCTGAGAACTTGTCTCATAAACTAAATATTTATGACTTGTTTGATAAAAATTAATTGATATAATATATATATATATATAAGAGATTATATTTCAATCATTATATCATTAATTAAGGGAGACAATGGATGATATATAGGTGAAATATTTCATTATAATATTTTCAAATGATAAACTAACAGTCATACCATTCAGATGTATTAATATATATGTTATCTTCATGTATATTATGAATATTTATATTATATATTATATTCATGAATTCATTTAATTTTAATAGATAATATTATCATATATGGAAAACAAATGTAACGTCATAAATACTATTTTATAAATATGGAAAATATCGTGATAAATCTAATATGGTGTGAGAAATTTTTTAAGTGTCATTTATTTAAAAAATATAATTCTTTATCCAATAATTATAATAAATGTTATATATATACATATAAATTAATAAAAAAATAAATGTTCTTAAGGAATGATATAAAATAAACATTGTAATATATACCTGTAGTTTTTTATGAATTGATATTTAATATTGATGTGTTGGGATAAATTTCATATGACTCTTAAATCTAATATCCATGTAATCTCAGAAGTGAGCCAAAAATCCCTTGTATTTAATAATCTGAAAAAAATGGGACATCTTTAGAATTTTGATCAATGAATCTATACTCACACTATCCTATTATAGGCAAAATATTGTAAAATATAATGATTCATCGATAGATGGGTTGTGATATGTTCAAATGTATAACGACATAGTGGTGGATTATACCTATGGTGAATTTATAATTGATGATAAATGTCACACAATTCATGATTTTGAGTAATCAGCAGTAATTTATTCATTGAAGATATAGATGAATTTTTACTTTTATGAAAAAAAAATTAATATATAATGATCATTAATGATAAAAATATTTATTAACATATAATTTTTAGGACACATTCCAAAGTAGATAGTTATTTTAGATCATATAATATAGACAATTATTATAATAAAACATTGTGAAAGTCAAAACGGGGGATGATTATTTATTCAAGGAGTTTTCTACCTTATCTATAATGACGATTGAATGAGGTTGAATACTCATGAATTTTAAAACAATTAAACCTAAAATTGGAGGAATATAATTATTTTCATTCCCAAAACACTACTAAAACATCCATATATGTAATGATAAAGATAGTAAATAATGATAACATCGAGATTCAAAATAATGAATAAAATATTTTAGATTTTTAAATTTATAATAATAGACATGAATGTTTTGGGAAATCATTATGTGTTCCACTAATAAAATTATTTTGGAAGGATTTTTTGGATGAAACTCAAGGATTAACCTATTATTCCCATTTTTTGATGAAAAATTGTTCACATATTTCTCATTTATTGTTTATTGTGGGACAAGATGTAGTGGGATATTTAATATCATATATTCCAATTCGTGGAATATAGAAAATTTAAAGTTGAATGGAAAATTTTTAAGAGAATGATGAAACCAATAAACATATCATTATTGAATTTAAATAAATTCCCCACAAATCTCATTTTAGGTGTTCCAAGGGCATTTAATGTTTATAATAAAATATGGGTTTAGTTGATCACCTTATAATCATACAACATTTCATTTATATTTTAGAAAAATTTCCCCATATAAACATTTTGAGATATAAATAACTGAGGTGGTAATTATATATAGAGTACAACACTCAATTATATCATATCGTGAATGTATTTTTTCATTGAAATTATAATATAGTATTAAATAATAATTGGATATAGATTTGTGCCTCTGTTTTTGTTATATTCCATTGTCTTAGGATTAATAACAAAATACCATTAGACCAATGAATGATTTTCAATGATTATTTTTATTGAAATCTAATTGTTGTAGGGATAAAAACATCCCCTAATAATGATCCAATAACAAGATTTTTTCATTAATGTAATTAAATGAAACTGTATGATGAAAATTTTAAGAGTAGTTATAGGACTGAAACCTAATTTTATAATCATGAAGTAGATAAACTACTAGGAACTATTCTTTTTCAAGTGTTATTAGTGATGGTTTAAAAATGTTATTAATACGTTAGAACTATAAAGCCTAACAAAAGTGATACATGGAATAATCCAAGAAGATATTGGATTTTAATGCTCGATATATAGTATTCCACTGAATATAATCACAAAAGAGTGTAATGATATTTTCCCAATGTTAATGTTGATATCCATATACATTTCCCATTTTAGAATCCAAAATCGTGTGGATTAGATAATATCCTCTTGCACAAACACTAATCTTTTATCATGTTTATAAACTATTCCATGTATCAATTTTAATAATTATATACGAAATTTTTCTCATATGTTGAGCATAGTTTTGTTCTACTTGAACATGATCTCTTCTTAAGGGATAACTAGTAGAAATCATTGATCATAGGTTATAAGTACTGTTTTAAAAGATATCTCACCATGATAAATTATTATAATGAAATCATAAGTTTGATGAAGAAACATGAGATCCCCATGATTTATGATATAAATGTACACTGATTTTTTTCATAATAGTAATTTAATATTTTGGGAGATATCAATATATGTTTTATTGATTGTAACACTCCATGATTTTACAATTTATTTTCCCATTAATTAAATAATTTTTTTATAAGCTTTATTCACAACAAAAACTAGAATAAAATAAAACATGATACATATAATTATGTAAAACATTAAAATTCAAGGAAAACACTAATAAATTATGAGAATAAAAAAATTAATCATCCCTAAAAAAATTACATGTTGAGTAAAATAACATGTAAATAAAAAATTAATATTTTTTCAGTTGGATATTACACGATAATCATTTCCCTGATTTCAAAAATGGAAAAAAGAAAAAATTAATATAAATATTATATTCATGAAGAAAACTATGTAAATGGATAAAATAATTGATTTTAGAAATTCATAATAGGCTATATATTTGAATTATATTTAACCATGACATATATTTTCATTTGAAAAATGGAAGTTAGTAATATTGAATTTCCAAAATATGATAATTGGTTATGTGATCATTTTTTATTCATAAATGGTAATTTTTTGATTGAATATTATATATTCTTAAAATTATATATTATTCTAGAATGAGATTGGTTAATGATATTTAAATAAAATATTTTATTCTAAAAATATTTTTTCAGGAATTATTTATTTATTATAGTTATTATTATAAAGTAATTATTTGATTCACCTGTAATAATAATATGAATATTTAGAAAACAATGGATTAATCAAATTAAATATTGAAAATATAAAATGTAATTTTAGTAGGATGTGTTTAAAATTATTCATGGGTAAAAAAATTTATTTTCAATAAAATATTTGTATTAATTGTGTATTTATATTAGAAAAAATTATTATATCAGAATGCTTATAAAGATAAGTTTTATTTATTAATAAAAAATATTGACTAAATCAATAGAATTATAAAAACCCACATTTAAAATGAATTGTGTGAAAGCATATATAAGGATAATGGAAACCTTATCTTTACTAAGGACCATAATAAGATCTCACGCCTGATAAACTTTTATTAAAATAACTCTACTGCATAATTTATCTATTAGTATTTTTTTCATCTATATAGTAGTCCTGAAATAAAAATATTAATGTAACACATTTATGTAGATCTATCCTTATAATATTCCACATTCATCACATTTTATTGTCCAAAAAAAACTATAAAATCACTCTCATAACAAAATATCTACCATCATGAATACACGTTATATTCAATAAAATCCATGAAATACCACAACACAACTTCAATTGATATGAAACTATAAAAACAATCATACAAAACCCCACCAAAGTCCTCCTTATAGAGTTAAGTGAACTAAATAAAAAACACAACCACCTGAACCATACATAACCCTATAAAAATTGATCGTAAAAATGTTTGGTATTTTGTATATCCTTATCATGAACATAATTTCTATAGTTTTACTCAATCTACTAATATTTCAAATCAGTTTCAATGTAGAAGGGTCAGAAAAATCATTATTCATACGACCATTAGGATTATTAGCAACATCATCTATATCCCTATGAAACAAAATTATACCATTAATAATGGAATTATTTACTAGGTAAAAAATTTTATAATTACTAATGTTAAATATGATGAATATTATATAAAAATCGTTCTATGAATAAATTCAATATATTCTCATTAAGAGTTTCCTCAAAAACTAATATCTTGAGAGAGTGAAATTTATTTTCCATAGAAATACATATTTGAATATTTCCTTGTACATATCTCATATGATTAAAAAAATATGATTTTATAAACAAATGACATTCTTATTCAAAGGCGCCATTGTAAAAATATTTTATCATGTCCTTCAGTTTTACAAATTTGGAAACTACTCATTGACCAGTTATATTTTAAACTAATATTTTCTGAAGAGAGGTATATTACCATGTAGATATATCAATGATTAATATTAGTATAATATATAGGGTCCTTCAATGATTCATAAAATTTATAACTATTTCAATCTCTAAAGCTGTCACGACCCGTCCCCCAGGGCACATGCCTTGACTACCCCAAACCCGCCTTCTATAGGCTAGGGGCTGGTGACTACCACTGAAGGTGTATTCCGTAAAATTTGGAAGGCATTGCCTTTATAACCTGTAAGAACACACAAAAAATCACACCACATGATATGAACTCATGTAAGATGAATAGAAAACAGAGTGAGTACAGTAAGAAAAAGGGGCCAAAATTCAGGCCCAACTGGAAAGTACAAGAAACTCAATGTTCATGTAATATGTTACAACTCCTGTGAACACCCACCAAGGATACTACCTCAAGGGTTGGTATAACTCTTGATCAGTATTCTTTGTGGTATTCCTTGTCGATGGTCCACCTCCGAGCTAAATTAGGTCTAGGTAATCATGTCCTCAGTCCGCGATGTCTGCCGTTTGCAACAAAAACAATGAGGTGCAGGCATAGCCCATATAGGGGTGTGTATAATAAAACTCAGTAGGGTCCTCGAGACCCTCAAGGTATCACAAAATACACAACGTATAATCCAAAAAGCATGAAATCAACTGAGAACCCTACTTACGAAATAAGCCCATACATATATGTAAGTTATCGTGTATACTCATCTCTATCATGAGGAATCATAGAGTCCAAATCAAAAGACCAATGTCCAACTATTCCACAGAGGAAGGAATACCACGAAGGAATTTACCACAGAGGTACGACACATAGAAGAATACCACCCATGCAGTACCATGTAGGAAAAATACCACAAGGTACAGAATCAGCTCACCCCAGTTATAACTTATGTAAAGTAGTTTGGACGATTATATATAACCATAAAATCAGCTTACTCTGTTAAGAGGCAGTCCCACCCAGGATTGCTCAGTGCTGACCCACAGTGGATCACTCGGTGCTGACCCACACAGGATTGCTCGGTGCTGACCCACCCGGGATCTCTAGGTGCTGACACACAGAGTATTGCCCAGTGTTGACCATCCCCGGATAGGTAGGTGTTGAACCACAAAGGATCTATCGGTGCTTTCCCACACAGGATCCCTATATGCTGACCCAAATAGGATCTATCTTCATTCTTCACGTCACAGACAACTACTGGGTTCCCACACTACGTTCGCTTGTCTTCGAGAGGTTCCGCTACACAAGCCACTAGTTGATACACTAACTACCACTATGTGTCATGAAAAATGTAACCCAAAGTACCGCCATTAAATAGCGGTCTCAATGCAAGAGACAGTGCATCAATCAGATGCACGATCTGAATGTTATTATCCTTTTAGTCCCAAGGGACCAGTTAGATTGATGCTGGATCCAACCCAACCATACTCCATATTCATCCAAATATCTAGTGGGGTATATTCAAATGGACAGTCTCGCTCCAACATTTCAACCACCACAGATGGTTCCTCAAATGGACATCCGGTGTAAAAGATATGGCTGAAAGTGCTTATGGGGGTCGAAATTGGTCCGAGTCCGGTCTGACCAGTCCCGACCCGGCCTCGGCCGACCTGGATTGGGTCACCCCGGCCCGGCCCACACTGGGAAGCCTGGATTGGCAGTGGCACGGGGGCCCCGAAGGGTCGCGGGGGGCGCGCAGGGCGCTGCGGGCGGTGCAGAGGGCCACGGGGCAGTGCGGAGGGCCGCAGGGAGGCGTGGCCATAGTGAAGCGCAGTGGGTTCACAGGGTGTCGCGGCCTTCCCGGGGCCGGCGTGCTGAGAAATTGGTTGGCGGCGGAGTGGGCTACGGGGTGGCGGAGGCCCCAAACAGCGGATGCCACGAGGCGACGGGGGCAGCGATCGGCGGTGGCTAGGGAAGGGGGGAAGCCACAGGGTTGTGTTGGCCGTAGGGAGGCGCTGGTGCGTTGTCGCCTTTGTCACCCAGGCGATGGTGCCGACCTCTATTCACATGTTGTACTGGTGCCCTATGCCAGATCTATTCTTCATCACCATCACGGAGAACACACAAGAACAAGATTAACGGTGGAGGGGTCATTCCATGTTGGTTTGGCCCGCACACTCATCGTTAGGGTTTTAGAAAACGACTCTACAAAAACATGAATCAAGAATGTAAAACTCCACAATCCCCCGTCAATGATTATTCCCAACCAGAAAAAAAATAAAACATTATCTCATTGTTTAGAATGGATTAACATTGGATGTATAATCATTCATATATAACACTTACCTCGTTTGATTTGTCGACGGAGGCTGCGATGAAGGAGACAATGTCATTTGGGATAGACGGATGTTGGTGGTGTCGGTTTCTCCTCGATCAACGGTGGAGATGTTCCTTGTCGGCGATCATTTGACAGAGTTTGGAGATGAATTCATCAAAGGTGAAGTCTTCTTCTTTGGCGTTCATCGTTGGAGAGCTTTTCTCCCAATTTCACTTTACCACGCCATTCCCCAATTCCTTAAAAATGGGGGAATAAACAACTTATTAATTTAAATTATGTAGATTAACAATGTTTTCAAAAATTAAATTAGCATGTTGGATTAATTAATTAGCCCAATTAATTTTACACGTGTTGGATATATTAATATTGGAGGGAGTACGAGATCTTTCTCACACATAGGAGGGGAGTTCAAGGGGTTTTTTGTCATGGGTGGTCCCAACCACCATAACACACTTGGGAGGTTAGGCTCGGGTGGTCCCCACCACCATAACCTCACATGGGAGGTTTAATTCTAGTTGTCCCCACCTCTCTACATACACATTGGAGATCCAAAAAATAAAATAAAATGTATGTTTATTTTATTTTTATATTTCCCCCAAAAACCCAAAAAATATCATCCAACCATGACCAACTGTCATCGAGGTGAAAGTCTCCATAAGAGAATATCTACACTACGAGTTCAAGAGTGCCCTCATATTTCAATTCCGAGCAATGATTCATAAGTTATAAAATCATTATTTCACGTTTATGGAATGTACCCAAAATATTGTTCATAAATTCATTTCGGGCACTTCGGGCCTCGGAATCGCGTGCCATAAATTTTTGCAGCCTCGTAAAATTCATATATATTAAAATGAAGTAACGTGAAATTTCCGGGCTTTTACATTCTCCCCAAATCATGGATTTATGTTCCCATAAGCCACATCACAATCTATGTAAACAAGTGGGGGTACATAGCACGTATCTGAGCCTCCCGCTCCCATTTTCTCTACTGGAGGATTCCAGGCTGCCGACGAACATGCACAAGAGGTATCGACCGTGCACAAAGTACCAGCTAATGTCAAATCTCAATCAGTACTAGAACCTCTATAAAATTCACCCCATCGTCAATGTCTTGCTCGCTGTGGTTGATGATGTGAGAAGAGTCATGCATTTATCTCTTCATCTAGGATACGTGGAACGTGTCATTCCCCTTATTCAACTAAGGTGGAATAGATAGGCAGTAAACCACCACACCTACTCTACTAAGGACCTGAAAAGGTCCGATGACCCTTAGAGATATCTTTCTGCCTCCACCGAAACATTGTAATCCTCTTCGAGGTGAGACTCGTATAATGACATGGTTTCCATCCTCAAACTCGTCCATATCTTTTTGGAATATGACTTATTCCTACTCTATATAGTCATCATCTGCTCTTGGATGATCTGCACCATCTATATGGTAGCATGTACCAACTCTGGTCCCACTAGTGCTGGCTCCCCTTGGTTAGTCCAGAACAAAGGTGATCTGCAAGGTTACATGTACAATGTCTCAAAAGGTGCCATCCCAATGGTGGATTGGTAGTTTTTTTGTATGAAAACTCCACCAAAGGCATGTGATCCTCCCATCTATGACTGAAGTTGAGGACACAAGCACACAACATGTTCTCAGGAGTCTGAATGGTCTGTTTAGTCTGGCCATCCATCTGAGGATGGAAGGTCGTGCTCAAAAGAAGCTACGTCCTAAAAGACTCCTGCATTCCCTTCCAAATCCAAGAAGTAAAACATGTATCAAGATTAGATAAAATATTTGAGGGAACCCCATGTATACACACAATATCATTCACATATAGGTGTCCCATGATAACTACTGAATCCCATTCTCTGATCGGTAGGAAGTGGGTCGACAGGGTTAGTGGGTCGACGATCGCCCAAATTGATTCATGACCCCGGTATGTACATGGAAGACTTGTCACAAATTCCATGGATATCCCATATCACTTCCACTCTGGGATGTTTAAATTCTGAACCAAGCCTACTGGAACCTGATACTCTGCCTTCACTTACTGACATGTGAGGCACCGAGAGACAAACTATGCAACTTTTTTCATCATTCCCGGCCACCAGTGCTGTCGTCGGAGATCCTGGTACATCTTCGCCACTTTTGGATTTACAACTAGCGGGGATTTGTTTATCTCCCTCAAAAATACCTCATAATATGACACTGGTACCATGGTATTCCTCGAAATATAATGAAGTGCTCCACACCTTCTGAAAATCCATCGGGTGCATGTCCTGTGGATATTTGAGCACGTCGCCTCTCGCAGTCAGTGTCCCCACACTGTGCCTCCCTGAATCAGTGACGAAGTGGGGGAGTGACTCTAAGAGACTGAAGAAAAATGACCCATCTCTATCCTCAAATGATATTTACATTGTGGACATCTGCTTCGTCACCTTGCTTACTAGCTGTATACCAGATCTCCTACTGAGTGCATCTTCTACGACATTCCCCTTCTCATGAGTATAGACTATCTCGAAGTCATAGTCATGGAGGAAGTCAAACCAACGTCGATGACTAAGGTTCAGGTTCTTCTAAGATAAGATATACCTAAGACTCTTGTGATCCGAGTAGACTGTAAAGCGCTCGCCCATCATGTAATGTCGCCACATCTTCACGGAAAAGACCATGGCTGCAAACTCCGGGTCATGGGTAGTGTAGTTCTGCTTGTGTCGTCTCATATGTCGAGAAACATATGTGATCAATGCTCGCTCCTGTATATGGACACATCCGAGCCTGGTCCCGGATGGGTTTCAGTAGACTACGTACCCTATTCCCTCATCTGGAAGCCTCAAGATGGGTGCACTAGTCCGCCTCTGCATGAGCACCTGAAAACTTTTTTGGAATCTCTCTAACCACACAAAGGGTTTCCCCTTTTCGTTAATGCTAATATAGGTGCTGCAACTCTAGAGAAATCTAGCACATGCCTCCGGTAGTATCCAGTCAGTCCGAGGAAACTCCGTATCTCTGGAAAACTCCTAGGTGGCTCCCAAGAATGTTCTGCCTCAATCTTCGATTTATCCACTGCATCTCCAGCCTCAGATATGATGTGTACCAGAAACTGAATCTCTCAGATCCAGAACTGGAACATCGAGAGCTTACCATAAAGTTGGTGCTCTTGGAGTGTGGCCAGTACTACCTTAAAATGATATACATGCTCCTCCTCAGTAGCCATGTATATTATAATGTCGTCGTTGAAGTCTACTATAAAACGATCATGGTACAACTAAATGATCATATTCATGAGTCCCTTGAACACTTCAGGAGTGTTGGTCTTTCCGAATTGCATAACCAAGAACTGGTTGTAGTCATACCAATATCTGAAATCCGTCTTCTGTACATCCTCGTCTCATACACTGATCCTGTAATAGCATGGTCTGAGGTCTATCTTCAAAAACAACCGTTTTCATTTCAGCTGATCAAAGAGGTCTTCCATCCTCGGAAGTGGGTACTTGTTATTCACGGTCACCTGGTTCAGGTGTCGATTGTCAACACAATGCCTCAAGCTCCCATCCACCTTCATGGCGTACAAAATCTGGGCTACCCAAGGAGAAACATTGTGCCGAATGAAACCATTCCCAATTAAGTTTTCCAACTGTACCCTCATTTCATGAAGCTCTATAGGAGAAATCTAATAAACTGGTGTAGATATCGGTTCCATCCCACAATACAAGTAAATGTAAAATTCCACCACTCTACATAGAAGTAGACCTAAAACATCATCAGGGAAGACATTCGTGTACTAGTCCACCACTACACGATATCACAGACTCTTCACATCAACTAATCTGAGATTAAGGATAACCAACTAATGAGTGATCGACAACACTCTCCTCCAGGTAAGTCCATGTTGTGATAAAAAGGCTCCCTCCTCACCGATGAAGATATAGGTGGTCCCATCTGTGCAGACACACCGCACATTGCACCTAATATAGAAAATATGAGAATAGATTGTAGATAACCAGTCCATAACCAAGCTGATGATGTATAGCATTGATGCTTCTACTAGGAGATCCCCACTAAATCTCTTTCCCCTACAATAAACACGCACTGCTAGAACCAGTGCATAATTGTTGAATCTGATACTATAGGAGTCTGTAGCCAAGAGGATTGAGAAAACGACTCCATCATAATCTCTGAGCACCGAATAAGGGATGTGGAAATAAATGAATGACAGGAACCTGTGTCTAAAATTATTGCAACTAAGGTGGAGGAGACACATATCGTATCTCTTGTCATCTATGGTGTTCTGTGATCGTAGTACATAGTCACCTAGAGTTGGGATCCCCCCTATCCATATACTCCCTGTGGTCAGGGTGGACCTACTGGTGGTGGTGGAGATAACATCACGAGTCATCACCCACCACCAGTTGCAAAACCAAATCCTATACCATGTCCACCTACTTCCTGTGGACCTCCTCGGTCGAATCTTTGTCTTTTCCTCGGTGGTCCCTCGACCGTCAGCTGATCATCTGTATGGTGGGTCAGACAGTCACGAGCCATCTGACCATGCCCGCTGCATGCATAACACTGCCCCCTCTGGCCATGACTATCTCTACATCATGTGCCCTGCACAACCGACCCTGAATCATATGTTAGTCCACCTAAATGTATGGTCCTTTAGGAACTCAATATCATCTATCTGCAACTAGATGCAGAAGACAACACTATGTGATGACTTTTAGATGGTCTCACTACTGGTGACTATTCAACAAGGAAAATCGCCACTTAAAGGGATCATTCTAACACACCCACCTGTGTTGGGATGCTGTGTGATAACATCGATGCCCTGATCTCTCGTAACAGTCACTGATCAAAGATCTATGCCCTAAATAATGGGTCCCACTACATATCTGTTGATTACCATTGGAGTTCAGTGAACCTCACTAAGTACTGAGACACTATCATGTTGACCTACTGTAGATGACATAGCTCATGTATATGCATTGCACGATGAGTCGATGGGACAAACTCTGCTTGGAATAGGGTCTCGAAGTCTGCCTAGACAAGATTCACCTCGCGATGATTTGGGAGCATCATGCTCCACAATATGCATGTTTTGCCTGTAGAATATTGGAGGCAATGATCACTATGAGATCAATTGGTGTCCCTAAAAGTTGAAAGACACTCACCCCAGCCTCCAGCCAATCCCCAGCCACCTATGGGTCTATCTCTCCCCTGAACCTGGGTGTCCACTGGCACTGGAACTCGTGCAATGCGCTCAAGCAGTGTGCTCCCTCAGATACTGGGGATTGTGGCATCGGTGACCCAATGGGTAATGATACAACTGGTGCCTCCGCTGGTGCCTCTATTAGAAGAGGTCCATGTACTGAGGGATCATCGATCGGTGTACTATCAGTGCAAACTACTCTCGGTACCCTAGTTGGATGTGTGCGTTGTGGAATCTTGAAATGAAACTGGTGTGCTACTGTCAATATGGTATTCCATGTGATCTGACTCTAAGAGTTCACCAAGAAGTCTCTTTAAAACACACACATAGTTAGTGTTTTCGTACATTGAGTATGAAATCGGATGTCAGGGTCCTGTTGTATGGATACGTCGACCGCCGCACTAACAATGGATTCCCTAAACTGATAACCACACACACTACACATAAAAATCATTCTGTTAAAAGGAATGATCAGAGTCATATGTTCTATTGTAGAACCGAGACATGTGAAAACAATTTGTCACGACCCGTACCCCATGGTGCGTGCCGTGACTACCAAAACACCCGCCTTCTATATGCTTGAGTATGTCGACTAGAACCTAAGGCGTATTCCCTAAAACTGGGAAGGCATTTCCCTAATAACCTCTAATCACACGGAACTAACCTCACAAGAAGATATGAACTCATGTAAACTAAACAGAAAACATTGTGAGTACAGTTAGAAAAAGGGTCCAGAATACAAGCCCTAATGGAATGTACATGAAATTGAATGTACAAGAAATCTGGAACACCTCCAGTGAACAGCTTCTAAGGATCCTACCTGAAGGGTAGGTACAACTCTCGATTGGCCATCTCTGTGGTACACCTCAGCTAAGGTCCAACTCTGAGCTACCTCATGTTTTGGTACTCACATCCTCAGTCATCGATGTCTTTCATCGGCACCCAACACAAATAGGTGCGGGCATAGCCCATGCAGGGGTGAGTATAACAATACTCAATAGGGACCTCGATACCCTCAATGTCTCACAAATCCACAAAAGATAATCCAAAATGCATGAGATCAACTGACAACCAAACTTAGGTATATCCCCATAAATATTCCTAATTTATCAATTATACCCATCTCAATAATGAGGAATCATATAGTTATACTCAAAATCCCAGAGCTCAATTATTCCACAAAGGAAGGAATGCCATGAAGGAAAGTACCACATATATACACCACATAGAAGAATAACACCTAGGTATTACCACGAATGAAAAAGACCACATGGTATAGACTCAACTCACACCAGGTATAACATAAGTACGGTAGTAAAGATGATTAGATGTATCCACTGAGTCATCTTTCTCTGTTAAGAGGCAGACCCATACAGGATCGCTCGGTGCTGACCCACACAGGATAACTAGGTGCTGACCCACTCATGATCGTTCAGTGCTGACCCACACAAGATATCTGGGTTCTAAACAACACAGGATCGCTCGGTTCTGACCCACATAGGATCGCTCGGTGCTGACACACATGAGATCGCTCGGTGGTAGCCCACACAAGATTACTAGGTGCTGACACACACATGATTTATCTTCATTATTCAAGTCACTTCCAGCTACTGGGTTCCCGCACTATGATCACCTGTCTCCGGGAGGGTCCTCTCCACAAGCCACTAGTCTATATTCCAACAAAAACAACATATCATGAATAAGTAACCCAAAGGATCTTCACATAATAGGGGTATCAACGCAAAAGACGATGCGTCAATCAGACAGATGGTCTGTAAGTTATTAGTCTTTTTGTCCCTAGGGGCCGATTGGATTCGTGTTCGATCCAACCCGACTATACTGATATGATATACAAATCTCTATTGGGGTTTATTCAAAGGGAAAATCTCACACTATGGTTATGTTGCTGCATTCAGTTCGTCAAACGGACACCCGGTGCCAAAGATATGGTAGAAAGTGTGTATGGGGGTCCATACTTGTCCGGGTCCTACCCGGCCCGCGTAGGGGGGGCCCGACCTACACTGAGTTGCCTGACCTGGAAGTATCACGGTGGTCGTGAGGCCCACGAGGGGACACGGGGGTCTTCGGAGGCCACGAGGGGCGCAGAGGGCCACGGGGCGGTGCAGCTAGGCTGCGGGGCGGCATGGCAGGCCGCGGTATGGCGCGGCATGCCAGCGTGTACTGGCGCAATGAGCTATGGGGTGGCGGAGGCCACATGCAATGATGGCCGCAGATGGTGGAAGTTGTGGGGTGGTGGTGTCCGTTGGGAGGCTTTGTTGCACTATCGCCTTCGTCACGGCCAACGGTGTTGTCTGACGCCGTTCTCGCGTTCCACCAGTGCCAAATGCTGGCACTGGTCATCGTCACTATCTAGAAGAACACACACGAAAATGAAGAACATATGAGGGGTCGGGACATGTTTTATTGGCCCACACCCTCCACGTTATAGCTGTAGAAAACAGCTCAATAAAAACATCAATCAAGAACATCAAACTCCACAATCCCCCGGCAATGATTATTACCAACCCGTAGAAAATGAAAACATCTGTAATTTGTTTAGAAAGGAAAAACATGGGATGTATAATAATTCATCAATAACCCCTACCTCATTTCATTTCTTGACATAGGTCGTGAGGAAGGGGAAAAAGTCATTGGGTATTGACAGATGTTGGTGATGTCGACATCTCCTCAATCGTCGGTGGAGATATTCCTCATTAGAAATCCTTCAACGGAGTTTGGAGAAGAATTCATCGAAGGTGAAGTGCTCTTAATTGGTTTTTTTCGTTGGAGATATTTTCTCCGAATTTCCCTTTGAAACCCCTTTCCCCAATTCCACCAAAATATGGGAAGAACCAACTTATTTATTTAAAATAATTAGATTAATAATGATTGAAAAAAATTAAATTTTCATGTTGGCTTAATTAATTAGCCTAATTAATTTGACAACTTTTTTCAAAGATAATGTTGGAGGGAGTCCTAGATGATTCTCACACTTATGATGGGAGTTCAAGGGGGTTTTGGTCTCATGTGGTCCCTACCACCATAACCCACAAATGAGGATAGGCTTGGGTGGTCCCCACAACCGTAACCTCACATGGGAGGTTTAAATCTAGAGGTACCAACCTCTCAACATCCACATGGGTGATCCAACAAATAAAATAAAAGGTAATATTATTTTATTTTATAATATCCACAAAAAACCCAAAAAATAAATTCCACCCTCGACCAACTAACGTTAATTTGAAACTCTCCATAAGCGAATACTGATGCTGCGAGTTCAACGGTGCCCTCATATTTCAATTCTGAGCACCGGTTCAAATGCTAGAAAACCCCGCCTGTACGTTTGCTAAACTGACCTAAAATAAAGATCATAAATTCATTCCGGGCACTATGGGCCTTGGAATCACGTGCTGTCAATTTTCAAAGACATGTAAAATTCACATAAATTAAAAAAAAAAATTGGGTATTTACAAAAAAAATATTATTCAACATTTTTCCTATATATATTTTATTGTATATATCATCAGATACAATCAACATCATCCAGAATGGAAGTATATTCCACAATAAAATTATTCAAAATATCACAATTTTTTTATTTTTTTTGTGTTATGGGAAAAATAAAGGATCATGTAATTTTCTATCTATCTGTTGTGTACTCCTTATATTCATTTGGAATTCCCTACATACAACCCACATTGAAAAAATATTATATCTGAAAATGAATGCTTTAATGAAGACTGAACTATAAAATAGACAGAAAAGGGGACCACATGTAAATCATATATTAGAATGTGGAACTCAATTAAATAACATTCCTTCTTATAGAGAATAAATAATTTTTTATCTCATATACATCCCATAATGAAATAACATTTAATAAAATTATTCATGGAAGGGATCTTGAGTTTTAGACATTCATAATATGAAAAATAAAAAACAATCATATAAAAATAATATTAAGTATAAAAATTCTCAATTCATGGTACATGCATATAACATTCCATCATTCAAATCATGGAATTGTACATGAATACATATTTTCATGATAATAAGGCTAAATACTTCCCCTAGAAAAGATGTAGTCTGAGATAGATACATGAAAATCTCCCCCGTATTGTAACTATGTTTCCATAAAATATAAATTTAACTTATTTACAAAATTCTTATCATAATCATAATAAATTATTACCCCATCTCTTAAACTATCCAGATACATCATTTTTATTATGAAAATTTCTATAATGTTCTTATGAGTGTCAATATATCCCTCTGTACAAATAATCATGAATCCTATATAAAATAGAATTGATTGAAAAATAATGATTCTGCAAAATCTAATTTTATTATATTGATCAGTTTGGAAAATTATCAAAATAAACCAACATTTGTTATCTTCGATAATAAAAAAGTGAATTCGTATATTGGACCACAATGTGAATCTAATATATATATATATATATATATATATTAACAAAAACCTTATTGGAAA
This sequence comes from Viscum album, assembly GCA_963277665.1. Lineage (NCBI taxonomy): Eukaryota > Viridiplantae > Streptophyta > Magnoliopsida > Santalales > Viscaceae > Viscum > Viscum album. Next base: position 1,569,714,784 of record OY728121.1, on the reverse strand, counting down.
CATTTAGTAAAATGATTAAGTCAACACTTAAAAAAATAAAATATATCTGTTTAAAAATTCATCTTGATAAATCGTTCATTTTTTAATAAATAAAGTGTGTTCTATTTAATATAACTAATTTGATTGGATATTCAGTATTAAAAGACAAATAATATTTTATTTGTTTCCACATGAGTTATTTATGTCATTAAGAAGTTTTTAATAAATAAATGATTGAATATTTATACAACATAAATGAATAATTTATTAGGCGTAATGATTTGAGAAGTGATATTTTTATGCCTTATTCAATGATCATAACTAATGATATTGAACATATTATTACTAATTAATATAATCCTAAATAACATAATTTCTAGATCCTTATTAATCTTTAGAAAAAGTAAAATAATTGAGATTTAATACCAATAGGATTATTGAAAAAATGGATAATTACCTTATAGAATTTTAGATATATCTATGAATAATATACATGTAAAAGAGGCTGATTTTTTGAGAAAATTTGGTCAAAAAATAATATCAACATTAATAGATAAGAATGATGATTATTTCTCTATATCTATTACAGGGATAATAAATTTAATGTAATCCTTCTCTCCTATATAATAATGTGTGATTTCACACAAATTAATCATGATATAATTTATTCAATTCTTGTTATGATTAAAAATGATTTCCATGAAATTTAAAATACCATTACTATGATTAGACTGTATTTCAAAAAATAATCAATCAGTTTTTATGGATTTTTTTATTATATTGGAATTCCATTCAATATTTATTTTTTAAAAATTTTATTTTTTTATCACATGATTTCCACATATGGGAAAAAATTTATATATCTAACCATTCAAATAAGATTTTAAAATACCTCATCTTAGGTTAGAGGGTTAATTCCTCTTATTAATGATGTTCTTTATCATTTTCATTAATTTATAAATAATAAATATCCTACTATATTTTTGTAAAATAATATTTATCATTCATGAAGATCTCTTTATATTTGTTCTTTATATAATTTCAAGGATTCATTGATATCTCATCCAAAATATTAATCCCACCATAGTAGTCTAGGAATATAGAATCAGTTAGAAATTATTTAAAATAAATATATTTGAGGACATATATTATAAAATTTAAAAGGATATATGTAATTCCTAGTACCCCATATCATAACATACAATATCAATGGGATACAATAATAATTTAAACACCAGAGGAGGATATAATATATTTAAATATAGATTCCTATATTAATCATATGCAACAAGGATCTATCAATTTTAGTAGACTGCATTCTATTAACTATGTTCCTAACCTAGGTACGATCCTCAAAATAAAATATAATTTCAACAAAACCATAAAATTAAATAATGTATATAAAATTATGATATTTAATATTGAGAATTAAGTTTATTATATTGGCATTAATATAAAGAAACACTTAAAAATAACTAACAATTTAAAGACGCGTATTTCTTGTGGAATTTTTTTAAAAATAAATTGGAATTTTAGGAGTCCGTAGTTTTTGACGGCACATGATTCGGATGCCTGGAGTGCTCAGAATCAGTTTTAGATGTTATGATCGGGTACGTTCAGTAAACGTGTGAGCGGGATTTTATAACTCTTGAACCGGTGCATGAAATTGAATTTCGAGGGCACCGTTGAACTCGCAGCATCGACGATTGCTTAGTGAGACCTGCACTATAGTTGCGTTCTGGGGAGAATAGATGTTAGTTTTGGAGGTTTTCAAATAAAATAAAAATAAGTTGTTCACCTTATTTTTATTTTGTGGTGGTTAAAACATCCATGTGGAATTTAGTGGTGGGGGACACCCACACATAACCTCCCTTGGGAGGATTTTATTTAGTGGAGCCCACTCATGTTTCTTAACTCATCTAACTCCCCATTAATTTTGGAACACATCTAACCCCCCATTTATGTGGGTTAAACTCTCCACCTTCCCACAATACTTTAATGTGATAACTCTCTCACATTTAATTAATTAAATCCTTGCAATTAATTAATTATCTCTTTCTTGAATTATTTTGTATTCTTACCAACCATTAAAAATAATAGCATGTCTATTATTTATGGTGTTGGCATAATCATTGAGTGGAGATTGAGAGAGGGTTTGGAGAATTGAGAGAACCTCATCCTCTCAATGAAGAACGTGAAGAACACTCCTTCCACCGAAGAATGGTGAGCACCTTCTTCTCCCTCTTCAACCAAAGAAAGTAGAGGAAACACTGCCGCCCACAAAGAACGCGGACATCATCCTATGTTTCTTCGTTCCAGACTTCAACGAAACGATGATACTTTTTCCGGTGAGTTCATCAACGAACCATCCTAAAGCAGGGTAGGGGGATTTGTGTTGGTTTTATTCTTGTTCTCCGATGTTCTATTTATAGAGTAAGTTATGCCATTTGTTATTAACTAAATATGAGGGGGGTGGGTTTGGACCGCACGAACATGGCCAACTCTTCCCCTTTGTTGATCTTGATTGATGATGACGTCAGGGCCAAGAGGCGACGGCGAACAAAGGCCGTACTACCCGCAGCCTCCGCGAACTGCCCCCAGCAATGTGGTGCCAGACCTGATCACCACGTGCTACTTCGCGGCCCTGCCGCCGGCCCGCCTAGCCTCGACGGTGCACTACTCACACCACACCTTTGCCCGGCCCGTGCCCTCAGCGCTCTGCCCGGCCCTGCCTGCGGCCTACCCTCACCCCACTGCTCCATGCCACCATGCCCTGGCACCCCCAAGCACCCTACAGTGCTATGCGGTGTGCCCCACGGTGCCCTGCCATCCTGCCCAACGCCCCCCGTCTCCCAGCCCCGCTGCCCGGAACAACACGCGGCGCCATGGCGTCCTGCCCGGCGCCCTGCCGCGCTGCCCGATGTGCCCCCCCACACTGTCCGGCACCCTGATCGGCACCTCAGCACTGCCCAGTGACCCCGCACGCTGCCCATCGCACCGACATCCTGCCCGACACCCTCGTGGCCTGCCCCACGGCCTGCCGCGCCCTACCTGGTGCAGCCCCGGCCTGCCCGGTGTCCAGCTCACCTGCCCGCACCCTGCGCAGCCTGCCCGCTTGCCACCTGGTTGTTGGCCACCTGAGACAAACCGCGACATCCCCCGCAGTGTCACTGGCCGATCTGGCCCCGCCTTCTAGGCCGAGTCACCGAGCCGCCTACGTGGCGACTACCAGGTCGAACCGCCCTCGCGGTCTGCTGGGTCTGGCCCTGCAGACCAGGTTAAAACATAGCAGCCTAACCTGCCAATTGGGCCGGGTCAGACCCTGAGAGTCTGATCGGGTCGACCCAGACTAGGTCAGCAGGAGATATTCTAATATCCTTGAAAAAATTGAATGATCATGTGGTTTGGATAATTGATAATTGGAATATATTTTTTATATGTGAGATTAGTGGAACACATGTAATTATTCATTCCATTTAAATATTATAAATGCATTCATACAAGTAATTTGGAACATAAAAAATTAAATGAAAATGATAATAAAATGATAATAAAAATACCACATCCAAACATAATAAAAATTCATTTTTAACATTATCACAACGATTTAACCTCAATTAACATGTTATAATCTTTTACTGATGTGAAAATTAAATATCCATAATTACATTGTAAAATAAAAAAAATGAAATTGACAACATTAATTGTTTTGAAAAATATTATTATAAATTTTGAATACCTGTTTTATGAAAAATGATCTATTATAATTTTATTTTTTAATATATGTGAGAAAATAGTAGTGAAAAATCCTATCCTCCAAAGTGAATTTTGAAGCATAAAAATTGTCATATAAACTTTTCTAATAAAATAGTTATTATATTGGAAGTAATTATATTATTATTAATAAATTTTATATTATGTTTTGATAAAATTAAATATAAAAACATTCAGACTTTTGGAATACAATTTTGAAAAAAAATGATCATTGATAAAAATAAACATATTTCACTAATAACTCAAATTCAATATTTCAATAATTTTCCCAAAACCTATAATATTTATAATTATGAAATCATTATTTTAATATTTTATGTTCATTTAGTTAAATATAATATCAAAATGTTATTAAAATTTATTAAAATATATGCATAAAAATAAAATAAAATGCATCCTAAACTTATTTTTGATGCAAACAAAGAATTTATTCTCATTAATTACTAATAGAATATTATTAAATGAATATAAATTATCAGAATGGATATATTATATAGTCATTTATATATTATTAGTTTTTGATAATGATTAATTTAATTTTAATATTTCAAAAAATATATATATTTTATGAAAAAAGTCTAATTTTTATCAAAATATATTATCTTCCCATCAACCAAATTGATTGTTATTTTATAATTTGTAATTAATTTTTTCAATGAAAAAAATTTTAAATCTTTTTAAATAGAATAAATTTATTATTCTTCTATTTTAAATTCATTATATAAATATTTAACACATAATACCTAATAAATAAATTATTTTTTTCTAAAATAATGAGTTGAATTCTACACCATTTATAAATATTTATCCCTCAAAATTCTGTTAAATGGAAATTAACAAATAAGGAGATATATACTTCATCCCCTATAGTTTTCCCACACTATTTTTTATAGAAGATGGTTTTCCCAGAAGACTATTACATGGTGAGTGGTCTTTTAATAAATTTATTTACCTCTTCATTATAGAATTTACAACTGTGTAACCTCATATTAAATATAATGTTCTAAAGATATATTCTATATGTATTCTAAATTGAAATTATCTATTATTTAGAACCCCATAATTAAAAAATAAATATATTGTGACATTAAAATAGGTTTAGTGGAAATGCGTAGTGATAACATATAACCCTTTTAAATATAGAATATCAAAGGGAATAATATATTTGGGGATCAGTTTACCATTCCATCCAAATATCATAACCACCATCTAGTGAAATTTTAAAAAAATACCTTATCTCCAACAAAAATCTATAAATTTCATTAATAATTTTTACCATTAAATTTTTCAACGTGAAGATTACCTAATTATTTCATGAATGGAAATATAATTATTTATAATTTTCTTAGATAGCCTCATGTCAAAATTTCATTTAATCATGAACATAAACCTAATATGTTTTTATTATACACTTCCAATCAATGATTTATTAATAAGGATTATTATTACTTCTTGATTGAATGATATTTATTTATGATAATTCAACCAAATAAACATATGGATCCCAATCATCAACGAAACTAATGGAAAAAAGCGACGATCTTATCTTCTAGGGTTAGAATGGTCCTCTCAGTCTAACTGTATTTATTAAGATTATAAGTTGTGATAATGTTCCACACGAAATTCATTTTTTGTTTAATAAATCACTATAACATTGAGGTAATGTTTGGATCTCAAACTGATAGAATAAAATGTAACACTCTATAATATATTACAAAATCATTTCAATATATTTTTAAAATATGATAATTAAAGAGCCCATATATAAAAGAAATAAATTCAGGTAACATCACATATTGATAAATATAACTTGAATGGTCTAATAATCCTGTAATTTATATATTGAAATTCATGGTGATGTTTCCCCAATTTTATATCTATATGGGTAATAGATATAACATCACGTCAAACATCATAATCTCAAACTTGACTTGATCAAAAACCAAAATATGAGATAGTTAATGTAATTATCGATAAGTATTATATGTCTTTATATCCTCATCACAAATAAAAGAATCACTTTATTTTTGGAATTATTGAATCATATCCCTCTTTCATATTCCAATATAGAAAATGTATTGAGCAGTAATCATCATTAACCAAAATAAACAATATTTTTTTGGAATATAATTATCTCTTTCTATTGGTAAATATATGTTATTATTTTATGACCAATATAATATTAAATATATCACATCATTACATATAAAAATATATATAATAAATATCATCAATAAAAAAATTACCACTATCAACTGTAAATAAGGAGTCACTTAACATTTCTCGTGTAATATTAAATGTTGCGAGGAATTAATGGATTCTATGAAATTAATCATAGGAATATATACCAATTACAACACAAATGTTTCATCAAAATTTCATAACATCAATACCCTATATAGATTGTTTTCCATTTTATATCCCTAATATTGACCCTCCATTATTAATATATATAAAATAATGTAGAAAATTAAAAATTATAGATCACTCAATTTTTTGTCAAACCAATCATCAATGTATGATAGTGGATTAATTTAATTTTAGATTTATCATCATATATTTCTAATAATTAAATCCGAATATTCTCTAACACATATTTAACCTTTATAGAAGAATAAAAACCCCCATTGTCACACACTATGAACTAAGAATACATTTTCAATATTCTCTATGACATTCCACATAATTTCCTATAACTCAATAAGTTTAATTAAATTAATAGTCATTAAATTTTTATTTCTACTAGATTCTATTATATAGGAATAGAAACATTATGTATCTAGGAAAAATTAGTTGACAATTCGGGAAATACAACATCATTTTTCTAAAAAATATGAATATATTCAATGTTGAGTTTCATTCCCACTGTTTGAGATTAGTAACCCCATGAATTAGTGATGTGGCCCTTATAATTAATGTAATTTATAATGGATTTTCATATTCATACTCACATATATAGATTATAATATAATGATTCAAAATATATAATATGGATTTTCATCCTATAAAAATGATATGATCTATATAGAGTGATATAGATAATCCATTCCCAAAATCACACCAAATTCAACTGGAGGTATAAATATATAATTTAAAAGAAGGAAATTAATATAATAATGTATCAATATGGATTTTTAAATATGATATCTAATGAACATATCATCATTAGTGTATTATTGTTAGATCAACATCTCTTAATTGAGGACGTGGACTATCATTATATTGTACATTTCCTGATGTAAAGTAATTAATATGAGTGAAATAAAATAAAATAAATAAAGGTTTGAGTGTGGCTGTCACCATAAAAAAATTACCCATTCTATCATTCATACATTATTTAGATAAACATACTTTCTGTTGGAATCCCAAATAAATATATATAGAGTAATGTCATATTTTAATGAAAATAATTTCTATTATATATTAAATTTTGAAACATTTTACCATGTTTATTTGAATTCTATTACAAATGTTATTAGATACTAATTCTCAATATTTATCAGTTCATATTATCATAGATACTTGCATCTATTTTTTTAATAGAAATATGATTTTTTACTTTCTTAAGGACACTATATTTCCTTAATGAAATGTTTCTTATATTCATATTCTTACATATTATTTTAAACCAAATGTTACTTGTCACAATTTTTGTTATCTAAATAGATTCTTAGTTTTAGTTACAATTAGACGATTAAGAAATCCACATGTCCACATCCCTCCAGAATTTTAGGAAAAATATGACTGTTAGAGGAAAATGTTAGAACCATGGTCTTCTATGCATGATTTGGAGTATGGTTTGTGTTTGTTGTCAATAAGCAGTGGAAGTTCAGAATGTGTACCCGCAAAGAGATCATACAATTCAAGCAGACAACAGTATTGAAGGTGGCGCCGTTTCCCAGTGTTTGCCAAATATTTGGGCCTGAAAATCGACAAATGGAGAAAAGTGTTTTTGGAAAAGAGACTTGCGTGCAGTGTACAGGAAGAAGAGGGAACTTGCGCGCCATATGTTTTTCAAGATCAAAAAATGGGAGAATGACAAAGGGATAAGAGTCGCGCATGTTTTTGGCTGGTCGCGCAAGTGACATGCGCGCCTTGAAGAGACTTGGGCGCCGATTCCTAGGAAGACTGGAAACTTGCGCGCCTATTGTTTTTCAAAATCATAACTTAAAAATATGGTAAAGGAAAGAAGGTCATGAAATTATTTGTGTAGGTCACACAAGTGAGTAACGCGACAGAGGCTAGGGAGATGTGTTGCGCGCCAAGACTTGCGCGCCAAGGAGTGACCTGCCAGCCACTGTGCATGGGATCCAATTTTCCTATAAATAGAGGACCCCCTCCTCATTTGTAACGAATTTAAAGCCATAGAGATTTTTCGAGCTCTCGTCATGCAAGTGGTTGAGTCGCGCAAGTGGTTGTTGGGTTGCTCAAGTAGAGGCTACACGCCAATTGTTGGCTGCGCGACCAAGGACGTTAGGGAGTTAAAGGCACAACGTCGCGCAAGTTTGGTGTTGAAGGAAGAAGTGTCACGCAAGTTGTTTGGTGTCACCTACACGCAAATTTTGTACCGCGAAAGAGAATTGCGCATGGGGATTGTGACTTGCGCGCCGGGCTTTGATAAGGGCGTTGGGGTTGTTAAAGTTCATCTGTCCTTTTTTAAGCTGCACGAAATCTGGAAGATCGCACGGTACCCTCAGCGCAAAGTGGGATTAATCTTTTGGTGAGATTTGTACTTCAATAGAGCATCTACATATGACATAGGATGAATTCTTATGCAATAATGACGATACCTTCACGTCTATAATATGAGTGGGACTTCACCAATGGTAGTGAGCCATGGGGAGTCAACGGGAGTGACCCGAGGGAAGCAGTGAGCTATTCCTGAACCTTTGTAAAGGATGTGAGCCTGGGACAGAGTGATTGTGCCCAAACCTTTGTAATCCACATCTAGTGAAGATTAGTGGAATTTGGTACGACTGAAAACTTGTCGGCATATGCTCCATGGACGAAGCCCTTAGTGGTGAACCAAGTAAGAAGTGTTGTGGCTTATCTGTGTGTGTGAATCTTTGCTTTCTGATCATATTCATCATACAGGTTCAACAAGTTCCTACCAAGGTGGGAACAACATCCATCACATTAAATGAAAAATTTGTCACCTGGATTCACCCCTCCTCTCTCTTGGTGTCCCTGGGTCCTTCAGAAAATTCGACCATTGAATATATCATGTATAAATACCCAGACGTTTGGACAAGTTCATAACCATTGGATTTTGAGACCCACAAGATTTCTGCAAAAATCATTTGTCTGTGAAATGTCTGATGAAATTATGTTGTTAACATCCCGTTGAACATACATAAATCTTCATCATTTCTTTCAACTTTGTGAAATTATGAGTATGGATTATTACGATCAAGGGATCCTGAGGATAAAAAGACAGAGTTTATGATTACCTAATTAATCAAGTTATTTGTAGTTGAAGGAAGATAGATATATCCATCACCTTACAAATCGAGGGCTTGCTTGGATAGCAAGATTGAAACTAAGCTTAGTATTGAGAAATTTTATTGGTCTGGGTATGCTATACTTTTTTAATATTATAAATCAAGGGTTCATTATCCTAGATGTTATAGATACCCTATCACTGGGTTAAATGTTTTTTATTCATTATATGTACTTTAAATTAAATTTAGTTTTTTATAAATAGAATGTGTGAAATTGTTACACATTCTAATTGTTGAGAACTCTAATATAATATACAATAATCATTATTGTATAATATTACATAAGTATACCAGTGTTCTTATTTCTTTATAATAACTTTGTATTCAGACCTTGGAACCTTTTTATCTCTTTATTAATGGTAATAGATGGGTTTGTGAAGAATATTTTTTTTACTTTGTTGACAAATGTTTCCTAAAGATTAAAAATTAGTGTTTTAAACATACAATTCACCCCCTAATTTAATTAGGTTTCTACATAACATATTTCATCCTATAATTGTTATTGTAGGAGGTCTTTGAAATACAAATACACATATTTGTTTTAGCATAGGAGTCAACTATATTTATTGTAGAACCCCGGGACACCTATAGAGGGGAGGGGTGAATCGGCCTGTCAAATGTTTCTTTTAATGTGTTGAATCAAGTTCCAAAATTGGTAAGAATGTGTTAATAATTCATTATTTATATGAACAAAAAATAAACAATCAAATGCAATGAGACCACCCATCACATTTACTTTGTTCACCCAAAAGGGATACATCAAAGTTTCACATAATGACTGTTTTTCGGTCATACCAAAATCCACTAATATTAAATAGTTATGGAGTACAATAGTTCATTCATAGTAACATATTATAGTAAAAATACAAATAAAATAATTAAGGGATAGTTCACTCTGACACTCGGAACAATTATGTCAAATCTCCATTTCTCACTGCCCTTGGTGATGTCTTACTCAATTTATTGACATGAGGGTATACTCAACCAATTTTCATTGAATTATTTATCTCTATAAAGCACATGACACAGCTTCCATCAACATCCTAAATATATAAACATGAATGCATTGATCACAAAAACAAAGTATTCAAAAGCCTCTCAGAAAAATAACACCACACATGTGCAAAATACCTCAACTTGCACACATGATTTGGGAATTGTCGCTAAATATGATATTCATGAAAACCCTACATTATATGAAACACATATATTTTAGGAATATAAGTTGAATCATTCACTTGTTATTTTTAGACTAAACGAACAACATGAGTGCAAGATTAAGAATATTAAATTTTTGTCCGTAGAAGAGCGACAATATTTTCTTTGGAAAAATATTAAATCATTCATGGGTGTAGCCGCCAATTTATTTTCATTGATGAGAATGAATGATTGTTTTGGATAACTATTTGTCAATGAAATTATGTTCATTTATGAGTTAGAAAAACCTCGATGGATGTTTCATTGGGCTGGTACGATTCTACTATGTGACCTCATCTTTCACGCTCTTATAAGACTTGCACACTCTTTTTTAATTTTTCTTATTTTGATGCACTTATCCCAAATCAATCATTTTGTGAAATTTTCAGAATAAAATTCAATATTCTACACAAATCCCTTTTCAAAAATCAATTTTCTCCATTTTCAAATTTTTGGGCCCAAACATTTGGCACACACTGGGAAATGACTCCCCCTTCATTACTATTTCCCTCATGAATTGTATTATCCCTTTATTGGGAAACATCCTGAACATCCAATGAAGAATGTTGAAAAACACAAATAATATTCCATTTCCTACGTAGAATTTTCATGGTTCCAACAATCTCTCCCTTATTGTTTTTTGGAATTATCCAGATAAATTCAATATATCACCGTCCACTATCAAAACCTGAAATACAATAATCAAATCATCCAAAACATCGTGTCTACATAAGAAATGATCATTGTCAAAGAAAGAGGGGATTCTTGAATTAGGTTCCCACGTTTTGTAATTCTTAATGACTCCCAAGATTTTCTCTAACTATGTCATAGAAGAATTACATGTAATGAATTTAATCTTCCTCTTCATAACACAAAATTATCATTATGTCATAGAAGAATTGCATGTCCATTAACACTAAATTATCATCATGCCACAAAATCATTACATGTCCATTACATTTCATGAATGTATTCACTATCCCCCATTGACAATAAACCCAACGAATGTTATTTTTTCACTGATTAACTCAAAACACACCCTACATAGTATCTCCTTAATAAACCAACATCACATTCAGAAACTGTTTATAAATAGTTAACATAACAGGGGAGAGTCAGAAATTCGTAGCATCTTCATGCACTAGATGGAGGCTGAACACTGTGGTTAAACTGATGATTCTCAAAAACAAACGTTGATAATGTCTTGGTCATAATGTCAGCCACTTTATCATCTTTTCCCACATGTTCTTTTCTGATCAAGCCTGATTGTACAATTTATTTGATGAAGTTGTATCTGATTTCAATATGTTTTATAAGAAAATTTTGAGTCGGATTTTTTGTTAGATCAATTGCGCTAATGGTATCACAGAAAATCAACATTGGTTTGATTACCTCATCACCTATGTCAGTCAGTTGTTGTTTCATCCAAATTAACCAAGTGCACTCCTTTTTAGAAGATATGTATTCATCTTCAGTAGTACTAAGAGAAGTACTCTCCTGTTTCTTGCTCACCCATCCCAAGAATTTATATCCAATATAAAATTCCAAACACTTGGGGAATTTTCTTTCCCCTGTATCCGCATCCCAGTTAGCATCCCAAAATGAAGATAACTCATTATCTTTTCCTACAGAAAAAATAATCCATAATTTTGGCTACCTTGATGTACCTCGTAATTCTATTAAAATCCTCCATATGTTCCTCCTTTTGGTTAATTTGAATGTGGCCAACTAAACATGTTGGAAATGAAATATCTGGTTGTGTGGTTGTCTAGTACAGTAAGTTTCCAATGATTCTCCTATACGTTATGGGATCCGTAGACATCCCATCCTCATGCTTTGTATTACACGTTATATCTGAAATTAGAGTTCCAATTAGAGTGGAATAATTTATATTATAATTCAACAATATATTCTTTTCATAATTTTCAATAGAAATGATTTTTAATTCATTCTTATGAATCACCTACATCCCTAAGAGGTATGTGAGTTCTCCACTCATATAAATTTCAAATTATGACATAATTTCATTAGATAAATCATTAACTGATCCATGCCTACTACCGCCAAAGATAATATTATCCACATAAACTACCGCCATTAACTGATCATTTTGAGAAATCATCAAATTAGTATTGTGATATACTCTCACGCTTTTGAATTCCATCTTATTGAGATAAAAATGTAGCTAGTAATACCATGCTCGCATTGCCTTCTTTATACAATAGAGGTCCCTCTATAGTTTGCAATCATTCATTTCATCATTACTACGAAATACCCCCATGGGGTATTCAATGTATACCTCTTATTCGAAAAATACATTTTTGACTATTGTCTTGATGTCTATTTGTTTAAATTTATATTCTCTTTGGCTTTCCACGTTAAGAAACAACATGTTTGACTCCAGTCATGATACTGGATAAAATAACTCCTCAACAACAACACCTTCGATTTTTTAATATCATTTACAAACCAAACAATCTTTTTTTCTAAACACATTTTCATGTTCAACCGTATTTTTTTAAGATCCAATTCGTACAAATCATGTTGTGAACATCAAGTCTCTTGACATGATCCGAAATAGGATTTTTGTCAATCTGATCTAACTATTATTTCATTTAATTCACCCAAGACTCATCCTTTACAAATTCTAAATATACTGATGGTTCCACAATGGATCGAAATGAATACTGATCGATACTCATCATTGTTCTTGACTGGGATGGTGCAATTCTATCCCCAATGATATTGGATTGATCTATTTTACTTTTTTGTGTTGCCTCTGAGGTTCAGATAGAGATTCCTCATGAATTGATTCTTCTTTTGAATCATCATAATTTTTTGAATTATGAATTATTTTCACTCTTTCCTCTAATTAATAATTTATATGTGTACCATGTCCAAAATTTTCATCATCTTCTATCAAATAAGCATTATAATTATTTGATTCATTTCTGGTTTTTTCTTGAATTATCTTTACATTAATACTTTCGACAATTTTTCCATCTCTCATATTGAAGCAATTTTAGGAATTTTTTCATTGAGTATCCATGTAATATCCATTGATCTTCCACATCATTTTACTTCCCATGATTTCCTTATTTTATTTAGATTGTGCATTTACATCTGAAAATTGGAAATACATCAAGGAGGTATTCCTTCCACGACAAAACACATATAATGTCTTGATTTCACGCATACATTTTCATGTTCTATTTGGAATATATAATCCTAATTTAACTACCACTTTGCAATAATAGAGAGGTATATGGCTCAAAATCATCATTATTCCTTTAATATTGTTCACACTGTAATTCCTACGCTCCACAACTCCATTCTCCATCGGGGTTCTCATCTCGGCCACCTCATGTTGTATTCCATGCTTCTCTATGTAATTATAAAACTCGATGGACATTTATTCCCCTCCATTATCAGATCTGAGAACATTAATTTTCCACCAAGTTTCATATTCAGCAATTTAGTGGTATGTCTTCAGGAAATCTAGAACATGTCATTTCCGGTGAATAACTATTACACATTTCGTTCAACAATAATTATCTATAAAAAGGACAATGTACCTTTCTACTAGTCTTCCAGAAAAATTTATTTTGACACATACGTCTGTATTAATGGGGTCAAGAGGATTATATTCTCTTTTCTTCATTGGTCGATATGAAAGGTAGAAGAACTTCCCATGAAAGAACCCTTTACACTTCTTTTCACGTCCATGATTTACGTCAGGAATATCCCTGATATTCATCAATTTTGATAACATTTCCATGTCTTTTAGATTAATTTACCCCAACCTCTAGTGCCACATGTTGTTTTCTTCCTCATCCATCTGATAGAAAATGTTATCATTACAATCACCCTGATATAGTTTTCTATCAGTTCTACAACCCTTCAAGAGATAATTCCATGTTCTTCCATTTATCGTGCATCCCTTTTAATGGAACTTCAATATCTGTTCTAATTCATAGAGTGACTAACACTAAGGATATTGTGATTTATACCATCCACAAAGAGAACTTATATATTTTTTAGTTATACGTTAGATAGTTTAAGACATCCAATGCCTTTGATCTTAAAAGTTGCATAATTACTAAACCTCACTGTTCCATCGACCTTATTCATAATATTATTTAACAATTCTGCATTTCCCATTATATGGGATGAGAATAAACTCTCAAGAATCCATGTATTACAGTTCTTGGTAACCTTGAGAGAAACATTAGTGAGATTGGATTTTTAAATCTTCTTCTTTTCCTTACATGATATTTTTTATTCAGTGAAGGATGAAGATGGATTTTCAAATCTACATTCACTGTTCAAAGGTTCATCATACTCACACCCTACATCTTGATGAGAAAACCTATTTGAAAGTGAAAATCAATCTGGTAGGAGAGTGATGAATTGTCTCTGATCTCGGTAGGAATTTATCATGTCATTAATTTTCCTACAATACATAACATTGTGGACAATGATAGATAAATTAAAACAACATCCACTAACTCATTTCTTCTATACAATGTTGTATATGAATTCATTCTCTGGTAT
This sequence comes from Viscum album, assembly GCA_963277665.1. Lineage (NCBI taxonomy): Eukaryota > Viridiplantae > Streptophyta > Magnoliopsida > Santalales > Viscaceae > Viscum > Viscum album. The sequence continues at coordinate 1,569,699,779 of OY728121.1, read as the reverse complement.
TGACATTATTTCTCTCCCCCATTCAAATAACTCATTTCCATAACATAGTATGACATGATATGGTCGCGATATCCGCATAATTGACATTTCATAAGAAGAAACATCTATTCACTTTGATAATTTTTCATGTGCACTTCCAACAGATAAGATTTTACTACGAATTATTTTTTATATCTTGTAAATATTTTTATGTTCTCCAAATAGTTTGTTTTGGGACATTCTTTATTTGGATTTCACATGGCATTGCAACATGTCCAACTTCCATCTTCCATTTTTTCATATCATCTTATTCACTATATTTGAGGATTCAAATCATAGAAAATTCCATTACTCCCCATGCATGTGGGTATTTTATCTTTCAAAAAAATATCAACTCCATTAGAATCACTATTATCTCTCAATTGTAATTCTGCATTTGAAAATCAACTGAACAATATTTTCTCCTTTGCCTCTTCGGATTTCAAATGACATTGATATTTATCCTAAGTGTAACAACATCTTCATCAAGACCCTTAATAGTCATGGACATATCTTCTAGTTCTGAGGTATGATCACTGATGAAAATGGAATGTTCTTCAATTCCATGTTTTATTTCCACAACATCTTTGGTGATTTCAATTATTAAAGACTATACTTTCACAAATTATTTCATTCATCCAATTATTGATTCAAGATGATCTATATAGTCGGTTGATTATTCCTCAACTACATTCCATTTTTATCATCTGTTGCATTTATTCTGAGGCTTACAAAGAGCATCCCTCTATTAAAGTTTGGGATCGACATCGGTGTTCAAATGATTATCTCTATCCTTGATACTAGATGGTTCTGACTTTTTTTCAGTACCCATCATTTAAGCATGCTTCTCAGATTTAAATTTTGGTTCTTCTTCTTCATAGACATCATTATCACTATCATAATTTTCTTTAAAGAGAAAAAAATTCCCATATTATTCTTTTCTAGACATGATGTTTCCCTTTTGAGAAAACATCTTCTAAAGATTTTGTGAGTTTCCACCATCACATTCCTTATCATCAAATATCATTGAGTACTGAGATGCAATGTGCCCAACTCTACCACAATGAAATCATGCGAAGGGTAGCATCCCTTAAAACCATCCTTTTCCTATCTTGATTTTCTATTTATAGAGATAAAGAAACTCACCATCATCCTTAGCATCATTAATTCAATCTCCTGAAATGTCTTGTTTTTTTATTACTTTAAATTCAATCCCCTTCGTAACACCTAATGTCACATCCCTTAGGTTTACATTCATATCATATTCATCCTAACCGTTTAAATGATCATCCAATGAAATATTGGAAAAATATCATTCTTCGTGGTATTAAAATTTGGGATTTTAGAGTGTTTGCATAAATCTAATTATTTCCATCACAATGTTTATGTCTTTAATTTCATCTCAAAGTCATTGAATTTCTCCAATAACATTAGTTATTCAATTAATGATGGAATCTACATTTTCATATGGTTTAATCTTCATATCATAAAATCAATTTTGCATAACATGTAATATCACCAACATTACTTTTTTGTCCCCTTAATAAATATTCTTTAGCTTTTCCCATATAGACATAGCTAAAATCAGACTCATTGGTTTTAGATAAATTTGATCAAAAAGCTATATAGATAGATAATTGTGTGATTTGGAATCATCATCTAGCATATTTCTATATGTATCTCACATTGAATACCATTTACGATTAGTGACTTTTATCCCTTCCATAGTAAAAAATAAGACATCCATTCCTAGAGATCATAAATGAGATATCATATTTTTTTCATATCTCAATGTTGCTTCCAATGAAGATGGGGAATCCCCTAATGATGAATAAATTCTAAATGAAAATAAAGGACAGATTCTACACTGGAAACCTAGATCTTATAACACTTGTAGAACACTGGGACGCCCTTAGAAGGGAGGGGTGAATCCGAGTATAACTTGCTTCTATTAATGCGACAGATCTTGTTCCCAGGTTGGTAGGAACGTGTTAAACCTATATGATGTATAAGAAAAAAAATAACAATCAATTTCAATGAGACCACCGATCACTTTTAGTTATTTCAACACAAAAGTAAATTTCTAAGGAGATTATACTGATAGAGTGTTGGTCATACCAAAACAAACTAATCTACAATAGTTTTGTAGTATAAGAGTTCAGTCCCAATCACTCTATGCCATGCACACTATCTTTACAATAATTATGGTATTCCTCATTGTGTCCCAAAGAACACATCTATAAGCTCTCCCTTTCTCACTACCCTAGGAGAAGACTTACTCATTTTATTGAATTTAGGGTCTCTTCAACATATTTGTATTTAATTCTTAGTCTTAGTCTAAAATGAGACACTGGTTGCATCAATGTCCGGAATAGATTAACAAGAAATAACTTATAAAACAAAAAAGATATTCAAAACCCTGTTAGAATAATAACACTACACTTGCGTGAAATACCTAAACATGCGTGCATGATTTCAGAAATTTTGTAAAAGACGACTTTACGCAAAGACTACTATCCATGAAACACTTATCTTTCGCACAGCTACACCAAAGGGTAAATCTGGTATTTTCAGTCTAAAGGAACATCTTTCACACAAGATTAACTATCTTATGTTCATTCATGAGGGAGATAAACCATATATTCATTGGAAAAATCTTAAATCTTTCATGGGTGTAGCATTCTATTTATAGGACTCAATGAGCCTATGCACATGTTCTGGAATCGTCTTTGTCGGTGTGCGTATGTTCCTTTCCGAGAGCGCAAAATCCCTTTTGACATCACATTGGTCACATATGATTCATCTGCACAACCTCATATTTCTTATGAATTTAAGACATGTAGACACATTTTACCTTTTTTTATATTGATGCACTGATACAAAATTATACCGTTCATGCATGTTACTAAACAACATTCAATATTATGCCCAACTCCCTTATCCAAAAGAACTTTTCTCAATATTCTAATTTTTGTGCCCAAAAATTTAGCACACCTTGGGAAACGATGACACCTTCAATATTGTTTCCCATATGAATTAAATGGACCCTTTCTACAAAAACATCATGAACATCCAATGGGGATTGACAAAAAAACAAAAACCATACTCCACTTCCTACATAGAACGATCATGGTTCCAAAAATATCCCCATTTGGGATTGTTGTAAATCTCTAGTTAAATTCAATTGAGCACCAACCACTATTTAAACATGAAATGAAATAATCAAACCAGCCTAGACATAATGTCTATGTGAGAAATGATTTGTGTAGAAAAAAGAGGGGAAGCGCGAATTGGGATCCCATGATTTGGAATTCGTAAAGACACGCATGTTATTCTCTTACAGTGTCATGAAAGCATTTCATGTACTAAAATTAATCAATCTCCTCCTAACACTGAATTCTCATCATGTCACAAAAGCATTACATGTCCATGAACACTGAATTTTTATTGGGTCTCCTAAGCCTTACATGAACATTACATATCCTAAATTAATTCATTTTCCCCTTTTATAGTAAACCCAATGATCGGTTTTTTACATTTAACAATTAAAAACACCCATCCATAGTATCTCCCACATAAACATACATCACATCCAAAAACAGGTTAAAATAGTTAACATATATATGAAGGGGGAAATTAGTAGCCTCATCATGCACTAGTAGGCGGATAAACATAGAGGATCAGACGATGTTTCTCAAATACCGCTGCTGACAATGGATTGGTCATAATGCCATCCGCATGCCCATATTTTCCCACATCTTCCATGTTGATCAGTTTTTGTTTAAATTTTTCCTTGATTAAGTGATATATGATTTCAATATCTTTCATACAATAATGATAAACATTATTTTTGGTACGATCAATTACGCACTTGTTATCGTAGTAAATCACTATTGATTGTTTTACCTCAACACCTATGTTTGTTAGTTGCTACTTCATCCAGAGAAACTGAGTGAACACCATTTTAGAAGATATATATTCAACTTCAGCATTACTAAGAGTAGTAATCTCCTTTTTCTTTCACAACCAACCCACAAATTTCTTTCTAATATAAAATTCTCCCCCAATGGTGGATTTTCTGTCCACTAAATCAACAACTCAGAAAACATCCATAAATTAAGAAAAATCATTATATTTTTCTATTGAATAGAATAATCCGTACTTTTGGCAGTCATGAATGTACCTCATGATTTGTTTAACTGGAACCATATGTTCTTCATTTAGGATACATTGAAAGTGGGCTGGTAAGCATCTTGCAAAGACATTATTTGGTAGTGTCGTTGTTATGTATAGTAAGCTTCCAATGATTTTCATATACATTATGTGATCCTTTGAATTCTTATCCTCATTATTTCTCAGATTTTTTTCAACCATAGTCAGAGTACCCATTACTTTGGAGTCTTGTATATAAAATTTATTCAATAAAAATTTTGCCTAATTTTTCTGTTTAATTAATGTATAATCCTTCTTTTGAATCAGCATTAACCCTATGAATTATGCGAGTTCTCAAATAATAAACAGTTCAAATTATGAATTAATATGATTAAAAAATTATTCAACTGATCCTCGCCTGCTACCACCAATCATAATATCATACACATAATCTAGCACCATGAACTGATCTTTTTGTGAATTCTTTACATTGAGATTATGATCTACACATCCTCTTTTGAATTCCAGCTTCCTGATAAAAGAATATAGCCAAGAATACTATGCTTGATGTGCCTACTTTATACCATAGATTTCCTTCTATAGTTTTCAATCATTTATTTCAATATACCAATACTGAACCCCATGGGTTGTCCAATGTATACTTCTTCTTCCAAGACACCATTTAAGAATATTGTCTTGATGTCCATTAGATACAATTTATATTATCATTGGATTTCCATGGAATGAAACAACATGTTTGGATCCAGTGTTACTACTGGATAAAATGTCTCCTTATCTTTTGTAATACCTTTTATTGACAAAACAAGCGTTATTTCTCATTCCATTTTCATGATCATCAATTTTTCTTTAAAATCCACTTCATACCAATCAAATTGAGATCGTTAGATCTCTTGAAATGATCCAAAGCCTTATTCTTGTAAATAAAATCTAACTCTTCATTCATTTCTTTCCCCAAATAATAATCATTTAATTCTTCTTCAAATAAGGATGTTTCTACAGTGGATAAAAATGAAGATTGAGCATTTATCACCATTCTATTTGTTTGTATTGGGGTAGTTATATCTCCAATTATATTCAATTGATCTATTTTAGCTCTTCTATGTATCCTGGGTGGTTCATATAGGGATTTATCAGTCATTGCTTCCTATTTTGATTCTTCTTCAGAAGAAACATCCTTTTGAGACTTTTGAATGTTTTCAATCTTTCATCCACCTCATCATTTTTATCATTACAATTTCCACATATTTCCTCATTTTCAATCACATTACCATAATAATTATTTCTACATTTTTTGTGTTTTCATGAATGATTTTTACGTCAACACTTTCCACCATTTTTTCAAGTCTCTTATTGAATAATTTGAGGGATTTTCATTTCATTTAATATCAATGGAATATTTTTTAATCTTCCGCATCACCATACTTCCCTTAATTTCCTTCTTTGTTTCGCATAAATCATTTAATACTAAAACAAAGTAAATACATCATGGAATGATTCCTTCTATGACACAAATCATATGGTGTATTGGTTTCACAAATATAGATCCCTGTTTGATTTTAATTATATATCCATGCATGGACTACCTCCTTCTAACAATGATGAGGGATATGGATTCAATCATCATTATTCTAGCCATATTTTTCACTTAGAGATTCATACATTCCAAAACATTATTCTGATGTGGTGTTCTCAAATATCCCACCTCATAAGGTATTCCATGCTTCTCATAGAAATTCTCAAACACGATGGACATGTATTACCCAACATTATCATATCACAGAACATTAACTGCCAACCCAGTGTCATTTAAGCAATTCAGCGTTATGTCATCGTGAAATCAAGAATGTGTCATTTCCTGTGTATAACTATTACACATTCCATTCAACTATAATCACCTATGAAGAAGAAAACGTATATTTCTCCTTGTGTTCCAATAACATTTATTGGGCCCCATATGTCTTTATGAATGATGTTAAGAATATTAGATGATATCATATTCATTGATCAATTGGAACATCATACCAACTTCCCACGAATTCACGCATCAAACGTCTTCTCATGTTAATTCTTTAGGTCAAGAATATCAATTTCAATCATTAGTTTTGATATCATTTTCATGTATTTTTTATTTATGTTCCCCAACACCCAATTCCACATGTTGTTTTCTTCTTCCACCATTAGATAGGAAATGTTCTCTTTACTATCAACTTGATATGGGATTCTATCAATTCTACAACCCTTCATGAGATAATTACATATTCTTCCATTTATCATGCATCCCTTTTAATTGAATGTCACTATATGTTCTGATTCATAGTGTTGACTCACACACAATTGACTGTGACATAGACTATCCACATAGATAACTTCCATCTACATTGCCTTCTCATAATCTACTACAGTACATCCAATGAATTTGATCTTCAAGGAACCATAATTACAAAACCTCAATATTCAAACAACCATTTTCATAATATTCATTTACATTCTTTATTTCCAATCTAATGGGATGAACATCCACGGTTAAGAATCCAGGTGCTACTTTTTTGGTGGCCTTGATAGAATCTTCTCTGAGATTGGATTTCCAAATAATTCTATATTCCGTCCATGAAATATTATCATTAGTGAAGGATGATGATGTATTTTTAAATATAATTAAACTATGCATAGGTTCATCATACTCACACTCATCTCCTAGAGGTAAATACCTATTTGAAAGTGAAAAACCATCTAGTTGGCAAGTTTTCAATTGTGTCAGATCTATGTTGGAATTCATCATATCATTACTTTTCCTATAATATAGTACATTGTGGCCAATTATTGAGAAATTAAAATAATATCCATTAAAACCATTTCTTCTATTAGATGTTGGATATGAATTTATTCTCTACTGTTGACATTCTAGCTCTCCTCTGTTCAAATAACTAATTGCCTCTTCCTATTGTGACATAGTATGGCCCATATATCCACAGAATTCAAATTTGATAAGAGGAAACATCTTTTCACTTTGATTCTTTTTCATGTTCCCTTCATTAAGATATGTTTTTTACTACTGATAATTTCTGAAATTGTTTTAATATTTTTTAGTTCTCCATCCATATTTTCATGGGATTTTTTTATTTTGACTTTTGGTGATTTTGAAAAATGTTCAACAACTATCATTACTTTATTTCAGCTCATCTTATTCTCAGTATTTGACGATTCCACATCTGATCCATTTCCACTACTCCCCATGCATGCGGGTCCTTGATATTTCAAAATATTTTTATCTCCATCAGATGCACTCATAACTCTCAATAGTAATTCGGCATCTGAAAATTTTCTGAAATGTATATTCTTCTTGGACACTTTTGAGTTTAATTGACACTCAAGTTCAACACTATGAGTTAAAACTTCTTCTTCAAGACCATCAATATTCATGGAACTCACATTTATTCAAAATGAAATATAATTGAAGAACATGGATTGTTCTTCAATTCCACGCTTTAGTTGCACATCATATTTTGTGCTTTCAATGATTGAAAACTATAAATTAACAAATTTAATTACTCTTTCAATTTCAACTTCATGATGATATATATTGTCTGATGATTCTTCCACAAAAACAATCCTTTTTTGGAATCTATTAAATCAATTCCCATCATTACATCAATAAGCCCTCAATTCACATTTCGGATTGTCAACAGTTTTATACTTCATATCTCTAGCTTTGTTACATGATGTTTACGAATATTATTTGGTATCCATCATGGATGCGTGTTTCTCTTATTTAAATTCTGGTTTATCTTTCTCAAAAAAGTCATTATAAATTTCATCATCATTTTCATAGAGAAATATTTTCCGCAGTAGTTTCCTTCAAAACATGAATTTTATCCTTTTATGAAAACCTCATCATTGTCTTTTGTGAGTTTCCACCTAAAGCAGGATTGTCCTCAAAATTCATTGACAAATGAGAAAAAATGTTCCCAACACTTCCACAACAAAAATATTCCATGGGTGGCTTCCCTTCAAATCTTTATTTTCCTCTCTTGAATTTATTTGGAAAAGAGGGAGATAGAAACTCTACTACATCATCAGCATCATTAATTCAATTTATGGGAATATAATGTTTTTACATGGAATTGAATTCCATATCCTTGCTAACACACCTTGTCATTTCCTATGGTTTTAATATCATTTAATATTCTTTCAAATTTCTAAAATATCATCCAATGAAATCAAAGAAAAATATCTTTCTTAATGGGAAGAAAAATTTGGATTATAGAGTAGTGGAATCCTTATTAAAATTTTCTTCCCAATATCGTTGTCTAAAATTTATTCTCCATGACCTCAAATTTCTCTTACAACTTCAGTAATTCGATTGAATATGGAATCTTCATTTTCATATAGATGCCTCTTCAGATCATCAATCCTATTGTGCAGAACCTGTGTATCCACATCCTTCATTTTAGTGTCCCCTTCTTCAATATTCTCTAGCTTTTCCCCGATATACTTACCTAGAGTACATCTGATCCTTATTAGATAAATTTGATTAGAAAGTGATATAGAATGATTATTTTGTGCTTTAGAATCAACATCAACCATCATTCTATATGTATTTGTCATTGAAATCCCTTTAGGATCTATGACATTTATTCCTTGCATAATATCAAATATGACATATATTACACAAGATCATAGTTGAGGTATGATCATGTATTTCCATATCAGAATGTTTTTTCCATTGATGTGGGGGACTACCATAAGGATGACTAAATTCTCAATGGAAATAAAGGATGGATTCAACACAAATATCATTGATTCGATACCACTAGTAGAGCCCTAGGATGCACTAAGAGGGGAGGGGTGAATCAAGCAGTTACTTTATTTTAATGAGATGGATCATAATCCCATGTCGGTAGGAAAATGTTAGACCTATATGATTGATATGAATAACACAAAAACAATAACATTCAATGAGACCACCAACCACATTTAAAGGATTCACCACAAAGGGTTGCGTCCAAGTAGCATACACTAATAGTGTCATAGTCGTACCAAAATCCACTAATCATCACCAGTTGTGGAGTATAAGATTTAGATTATAGTCACTCTATTCAAGGAACACTACATTTACAATAATTAAAGGATATACCACTGCATCCCTTGATGAATTCTGTCAGCTCTCCCTGCCTCACATCCCTAAAAGAAGTCTTACTCAGATTATTTACTTGAGGGTCTCTTCAACCGTTTTACATTGATGTATTTGTCTCAGTCTAGAATGATACACTTCTTCCATCAATGTCCTGAATATATTCACTTGAATGAACTGATCACACAAACCAGAAATTCAAAAGCCTGTAAGAATCATGACATCACACTAGCGTGCAATACATCAACATGTGCGCAGAATTTCAGAATTTTCGTGAAAGACTAGTTTTACACCATCCCCAATTTCCAAGAAACCAATATCATTCGTGAAACTACACTAAAGGTTTCACCTGTTCTTTTGAGACTAAAGGAATAAGTATCTCACAATAATAACAATCTTTAATTTTATTCATGTGGAAATGTGACCTGATTTTCACATGGAAAATCATAAATCATCTATGGGGGTAGCCACCTATTTATTGGCCATAATGAACCTGGTTGCAAGATTCCAATGCATCGTTGTCGGTGTCTTTAATTTCTTTTCCAAGTAAGAAAAATCCCTTTTGACGTCGCATTGGGCTTGTAAGATTCATTCGTGCAACCCCATATTTCGCACACATTTGTGACATGCGGGCAATTTTTTTCCTTTTCCATATTTTGATGCAATGATCCCAAATTATGGCTTTCCCTCAAGTTTCTAAAAACCATTAAATCCTGTAAACAAATACCTTTTCCACAAAACTATTATCTATATTCCAATTTTCGGCCCTAAAATTTTTCACACACTGGGAAACAACACAACCTTCAATACAGTTACCGACATGAACAGTATGATCCCATTCTCAGAATACATCATCAACAACAAATAATGACAGGGAAAAAAATCAAACAATATTCCATTTCATTAATATAACGGTCATGTTTCCAACAATTATCTTTCTTATTTTATTCATTTCAATGAAAGTACTATTTTTTTATAAATAAATATTCCACTAACATGTGTAGGGTAAATGTTTTTTTTTTGAAATATGGTACCAATGAATGTCGGATACTTAGGTAATATAATCCCAAAAATACCAAAAAGAATTATTGTGAATGATTATGATTATTGGATTGGTAGAATGAAGGAATTTTTTATCAACACTATTGTGGAAAACATTCTTATTCTTAATATAGATTAAATGATCCCAGAAAAAGAAGTCCAAACATTTACCAATCTAGAAAATAAATAATATCATCAAAACTATATGGTACAAATTAATTTTCTTTATTCTATGACCATGAATATATATAAACAAATATCTTCGTGTGATGTAGCTAACAATATTTGGAATAATCATGAAGCTAAACATTTTCATACATAATTTTAATTGAAACTTGGATAGAATTTCCTAGAGATAATTATAATGGTTTTGATTTTCCTTATGGAGAACCAGTAGTTAATGTTCAACTAATATTTCTGACTATTGTAAATAGTCAATGGTTATTGGGAGATAAAACATTAAATGATGATAAAATTGTTGGAATGATTATTTATATCATTCTTAATGTGTGGGAATCAATGAGAATCGATATCTATGAGTCAAGGAATGTTCATCTGTTACTCTTGATGAGCTCTTTTAGACTCTATGGAACCATGAGAACAGATTTAATAGATATGATGAAAATATAAAGAAGAAAAACTGTATTGTTTCTTTTACATTTACATTAAATCATATTAAATCTAGGATCATTTAGAAGGTTTGAAATATAGCAATGTCTTAGAAAGAATTTTTTCAATTAGATTCAATTTATTCTGATCACTCAGAAAGTGATATAGCCAATATTTCTCGAAGGATGAATGAAATTTTTTGAAAAAATTATTTTTAGTAAGAATATAATAAGAAAGATATGAATATTATAATGATTCTGATGATAAGTGTCATTTGTGAAAGAATGTTGGACATATCTGACCAGATTTTCATATGTTTAAAAGAAAGGACCAGAACAACATGCACTCTGAATTGAATCATAGAAGATAATATATGTTTAAGGAAAAAGTTTCCTGAATGAAAATAACAATTGGAGTTCTAGTGGTGGAGACTCATCTAATGATTTATTATATATTGAATCATTCAGAAAAAATAATATTGGTCTTATCTCCAAAATTCTTATTAAAACCCAATGTTTCATAGCTAATCTACACACTGAAAAATCATTAGCGGTTATTTAAGTGTTTATTTTCCTAAAGAACAGAATTCTATATTCTCTTATGAAGAATCTACATCATAGTAACATATTGCATTATATTGTTTGGATGATGTATCTTGGTTTTCCATGTTACATGAGATTGAAAATAGTATGATCATAGAGTTACATGATAAGTAAAATTATAGAATTATTATTTCATAAAAATAAGTACTAAATCATTCGAATGATCTTGGGGAATATATTTTTTAATTGTATTATTTATAAAAATCCTTGAGGAATTCAATTCTGAGAAGGATAAACATTATTATAATTTCAAATATGATATTTCTATGAAATATGTTTTATATATCAATTCTAATTCTATGACTAATAACTATGAGCAAAATAATTTAGTCATTAGAATTAAATATGAAATATTTTTCTTAAGAAACTTGTATCTAAACTTACATGTTGTAAATAACACATTGATAAATGTTTTTAAAAAACTATTCATCTTAAGAAAAGTCATGGATTTGGTTATTCTCAATCAAAATATATTTTGAGTCATAACAATTGTTTCACTCAAAATTAATATTTTTTCACTAAGTGTCAATGTGTGGAACATTGTGAGAAAATTTGTCCTTTAAATAAAACACAATACGTATTTTTTTATAATGCCCACTTTTAATGAAAATATGGATTCCAAATATTTTATTCTATAACATTTCTTGATCAATGAATTTTTGTGTTCAAAAAGTATAACTATTTTTTTCAAGAACATAAAATAATTACCAAATATAATACTAGGTACAAGGATTGTTCTTGTTCTCGACACAAGACTGGTAACAAGAAATTTTTCAAAACAATTATTATGAGGACAGGAGGAAGAGTCACATTCAATGATAATTCACATGGAGTGATTCTTGGTATAGGTAAAATCATTATTCTTAGAGAATCCTTAATTTCAAAATTTTTATTTGTTATAGATCATAAGTACTACATTATAAGCGTAATCCAATTATGTAATGAAGGTTACATTTTTAATTTTTGGAATGATAAATTTTTAAAACACAATTCCAAGTATTTTTTCATTATCTATGACCATCGGTGTGACATTGTGTGACACATAACTTATAAGGTCATTAAATCCAATACATACCTTGCCTTAGTTCAATGGAATACCAATAATGGATAGGGAATAAATGATTAATACACTATAACTTGAGGAAATTATGTAATAAATATAGGAAAATACTTGTTAAGGATATCTTAGATCATATATTTGTTTAGTAAAAAGATTATGACCATTTTCAATATAGAATAAAATTAAAATCACAATCTAGGTCAATTATTGAACACTCAACATCTAATTCATTAAATATAGTAATCATGGAAAATTTTGTTCTGACAAAACTGGATTTATTGGTGGAAAATAATAAGTATTTGTTTTTTGTGAAGATTATGCAAGATTTAAATGGGACTATTTTCCATTAATGAAATATTATACCTTTTCATATTTTTAATATTTTTATTCCAAAGTTAATTAGGAGAAAAAAATTCATTGATAACTATTCGTAGTGATTGTGGTGGAGAATATGAAAATTCCTAATCTTAATTTTTTTTAACAATGATAGGAATTTCTTAGAACTTCTCACCTCCTTGAACTCCCCAGAAAAATGGTGTTGTTTAATGAAGAAATATAATTTTTTCCGAGATAATAATAACCATGTTGTTTGAATACTCAATATCTAATCATTTTTGTTTGTATCTATATGTACTGGTTGTTATAATATAAATAAATTTTTCAGAAGTTCATTTAATAATAAAACTCCCTACAAATTATTGAATTGAAGGAAACCAAATGTTTCATATTTCAGTGTATTTGGATGAAATGTATTCATTTTTATTACAAAATATATCTTACAAAAATTGTCACCATAATCCAATGAATTACTTGTACTTGGAAATTATACTACTTATATTCATATAGACTATTTAATAAAAATTCTATTACTGTTTGGAAATAATACATGCTTAATTTGATGAAACAGATCCTTATTTATACAACACCAACATACATATTTTGATGTGTTTTGAAAAATTTATTTTCAACCATTGATAAAAGATTTTTCTAACAAGGAGAATAGTCAAAAAATTGATTCTGACATTTTTACTATAGAAAAATATCTATAAAATGATGATGAACATGTTTTATAGATCCCAAGTCAGTAGTTTTTGAAGAATCAACATACTGATATAATCATTAGTGATATCAATAAATGTATAAATACTAGAAGTTCCATGATAAATGAATAGGAAGATGATGCATTTAATTCCCAATTAGAACATAAAAATACTGATGAAGAATTAGGTGATGAAGACTATATTAAATCTATGTAAGATGACCAAAAGTATATTGAAGGAACAATGTATGGACCTCAGTTGAAAGTATAAGGACCTAGACATTATACATTACATAATCATGAATTAAACGAATAATTTAAAATGAGTATCTTTTCAGGTCTAGATTTTTAGAGACATAGTACATAACATATACATGAAATCTTGAATATTACATGTAGATACATCTACTTAGTTTCCATATTTTTCACACACAAAAACTCTTGATAAAAATAGACATGTCAAGTTCCATGTTTTAGAAAGCATGACATTTCCTTGATCCCATCCTTGAACATATTCCACTATATGACATGTAAAAAACATATGAAAAATTTCGGACGAGCATAAAAATCATACTAAGGGATACACGAAGTAGGAAAACTGTTATTTTTCAAAAAAAAATAAGTAAACCAATATCAATTTATCATATGTAATACATTTCACCTTTATGAAGTAGTAAATACTCGTCACTGAATAAAAGATCATTTCATACCCTTTTCTAACCCAAATATTACCACAAAACCCATATAATAAACACATAACATATAAAGGAAACATGGGACATAAACATTCTTAAGTGGAATAAACATATGGTTGACTTCCACATATATCAATAAATGGAATAGCCATATGTATAACTTCTATACCCAATGCATTGGAGGTTATAAATTAATCACCCATACTAGTTTATCACGGCACCACATGTCATTTGGTTTATCACGTAACCACCCATCAAATTTCCAAGTACCATTATAAAATTATAACACATACAACAAATATAAAGGAACAAAAACATTTCCACATTTCAATCACAATATATCACTTAAATATATTGACATAAAAAATCAATTATCAAAACTATTTTCAATACCAAATTACATAAAACAATATATGTTATTTATTTTTCTTTTAAAAAATATTACGGCTTGTTAAGGAAGCCAAAGAAAAAATAATACTCTTGATGGCAGAAAGGTTGTTGTCACCCCATACATTAAAAGAATCATTACTTTATGTCATTTAGTAAAATTATTTGTTGAAAAAGATTACCTTTGAGTGAAATGAAATTTCAAAGGGTTTTATACACCATATAAAATAAAGTCATATAGAAATAAAAGGATGTCTTAATGAAATGAGTTTGAGACGAAGTCTGTCACCTCTTGTCCGACTTGACCCATTCATTCTTTAATCTCGTAAATAATAAACTAAAGTTAATTTATACTTTCTTAAGAACCTTTTAAATTTTTATTATTCCTCTTATATCACTTATTACCATGTTATATACATTATGTAATCAATTATGTAAATAATGGTTGTTTTTTCTTTATTTGCTACTTGAGTCACAAATGAACACCATATAATTGCATGTTGTCCATGTGGTCAATAGTCCATTATCTCAAGAATTATATACACGATTTAGATATCATATACATAATATATATCCATTATATATATCTATTTATAATATTACATATCATTTTGGGGGGAAGAAATGAAATTCACTGTTCAGGGAGATGGTAAGACGTACGTACGCATGAATGCTACCTTCAATTATATTTCATATTTTAATAGAATTAAGAATTAATTATACAAGGGTATATTATAATTCCATTATAATATCATATAAAATATCATTAACACTCTCCTTTATACATCCCATATATGGCATTAACGAGTCATATCACCTTAAGGGGGCGGTAGTCCGTACCTCCTCAAATAAAATTATCGTGTTGACCGATTGCGGAAACCATAAATGTAGTATATAAATGTAAAATATAGAAGAATAAAAAAACATAAAAATAATATATATCATATATAAATACAGTTCCATCTTAATGTCCACCATTAGAGGCTGTAGAAGATAATCGAACAATCATCGTTTCGTGAGGCGTTACTCCACCATCCACAGAAACAGCATGGTCATCGCCCATTAGATGGATGTTTGTGTAAGTGTAATTCATATCCTTATCATAAAAAAAATCCTATTATATTTATTATACTGGTGTTGTTATTAAAGAAACTAATAAAAAGTTTTTAGGGGTTGGAGAAGTAAAATAAATGAAAATATGTTTAGAGGAATCAATACCTTTAATTTGGGAAACTCCATTTTTATTGAACCAAAAAGACCTCGGGAAGTTCCTTATGCATAAGGTAAGGATTCTAGGAGGAGGAGAGGTATATATAGAGATTATTTGGACAGGGGTTGGTCAAGCCAAGGGAATTGAGAGGTGTGAGGAATGAGTAAGAAGTGATGGATTTGTTTAGGGGGAGTAGGGGCTCTTTATGAAAGTGTGAAAATATTATTTCATTATATAATGATATTCGGTTTATAAAAGTCAAAAACTAATTAATGTCAAAGACAAATTACTCAATTTTGAAATAAAATCACCCAATAGAAATTGTATAGGTTTGGGATATTTTTTTAATGTTTATAATCTTATTTATTTTAATATATCATTAATGAGATAAATATTACATCATTATTGTGTCATAAATAATTTAATTTATTTGAATTCTAAAAATTATAAAACAAATACCATGATGTAGGAAACTCTTTTAGATTTTCAATGATTATATATAGTAGAAACGATATCTTATATAACCTCATGTAAAAAATTGAAATATGAAAAGATATTGGTTTATGTCATTTTTGTGTTTACTTTATGTTTATTAAAATAATATGTCATTATCACTCCCAGGTAGCTCCATGGGGTCCCACAATTGACCCAAATATGACCATGTTATTATATGAATCAACCAATAAGGATAGGACAAGTGTTTAGGTAATTTTGTATTATTATAGTATTCTTTTTACCTTGAATTACCCAATTTACCATTAACCGCTGTAAATAAAAGTCAAAAGTTACTATTCACCACAAATTATTTTCATCTTACTGAACCAAATATTACTTACTAATAACAACCATGTATGTTGGATTTTTCAAAATTAAATTCAATGAAGTGGTGAAATTTCATTTAAATGAAAAATTTTATTTTTTTACTAAAACATAGTGGTTTCACTATTCATTAAAAATTGATTTTTTTCCGAAAAATACAACAAACCTAGCCAAAGCTATATCATATATTCCATATTAAAAATGATTTAAATTTTTCAAAATTTAAAAAATATATCATTCATTAATTAATTTAAAATTAATTCTTATTATCAAAAAATAGTGTGTTTTTAAGAAATAATAACTATCAAAAGATTGTTACTCGTTTATGTTCAATTCCAAAGTGGAACTAATTCTAATGACCAAAATTGGATTAAATGGTAAAAACATAATATAATTACACATTAAAAACAATTAAACTTATAATATAACAAAATAAATAAAATATATTAAAATGTACTTTTGATTTAAAATACAATATTTTTCACTATTCATTAAAAATGAACATTATCAGAAAAATACAAAAAATTTAGCCAAAGTAAATTTTGTTGTACTAAATTTGAAGAAGAATTTTATTTTGTCAAATATAAAATATTCAAATGACCAACACTAGATTTAATGTGGGTTTTCTATCAAAAGGCGGAAAATAGACCATTAATGAATATTAACGTATTTATGCATAAAATTAGATTCATTAATATTTTAATCCACAAACATTTATTGGATAAATGTAAAAATATTTAACAAACATGTATAGTAATATTGTAGTTATTTTTGTTCATTCCCACCAATATAATGGCTATGAGTTAACTACCATTTAAAATAATATTATTATTTTATTAGTGTGCAACGTTAGACTTCAAAGAAACCAGTTGTTTCTTATTGTGTACGCCATAGAACATAGAAACCCCATTAATGTAAAAATAATATTTAATTCAAAAGATATTAATAAAAAAGAAAACGAATTATTTCATTATTTACCAATGATTTTACATCGCCCCCCCCCCCCTTGAAATTGTTTTCTAGAAATTTTATTCACATATCAAATAAATGGTGTATTTATATGTCATAGAATTTTCAGAATCCCACATTACCTTTTCAACAATATGGTTCCACAAAAAACATTTACCTTGGAAATTACCTTATTCAGCAACACTTGATCTCAACACTGAATAATTTGGACTGGTTGTTCCTCATAAAAAATATTATCTTCCAACTGAACTACCTCTGGACTCCAAACATGAGATGGAATTGGAATAAACATTTTCAAAATTAAAACAAGAAAAACATAGTGTACCATGGATAATCTTTGAGGTAATTCCACTCTTTGCACAACTTATCCAATATTCTATTGGATTTCATAAGGTCCAATGAACCTCAGAATCTACATTCCCTTCTTACCAAAATTCATCACACTTTTTCATGGAGAAACCTCGAGAAATACATGATCATCTACCTCAAAAGAAATATCATTCCTCTGGTTATCCACATAACTTTTCTGTCTGCTCTAATTTGTTCTCATGATCTTCTTAATCAACTGATCATTTTTTGCCATCACTTCTACCAATTCTATTCCCATAATCTTCTTTAACCTACTTTATCTCAACATTTTAGTGTTCGAAAACACTTTCCATATAATGCCACAAATTAAGCCATCATTATTCTGGAATGAAAAATATTATTATCAGAAAATTAAACCAAAGAAATATGTCATTCCCAACTTCCCTGGTAATCTAGTGAACTATAACTTAGCATATCCTCTATGGATTGAATTGTTCGATCTGATTCCCCATATGATTACGGATGAAAAGATGTACTAAAATTTAGTTCATTACCCATTGACTTCTGAAGGCCTTTCCAAAATATAGAAGCAAACATTGATCATGATAAGATACAATGGAGAGGGGAACACCGTGTAACCTTACTATATCTTTAACATACAACCATGAAAGATGATCTAGAGACAAAGTATCTCGAACAGGAAGGAAATGAGCAGATTTAGTCAACTGATGAACATTAACCCAGATATCATTATTTCATAGAGATGTCTTTAGTAATCCCATAATGAAGTCCCAGGATATATTTTCCCATTTCCACTATATCTCCGGTAAAGACTGATGCATACTTGACGGTAGCATCCCCTTTTCTTTAACCTGCTGATAAGTCAAACACTTCACAGTAAAATTAGCTATATCACTTTTCATTCCATCCCACCAGTAATACACTTGATGATCTCTGTACATCTTAGTACTGCCTGGATGAACTCAAAACGGGGAACTATGATTTCACATAACAACTTATTCGTCAACTGTGAATCACATGTCACACATAATCTTTTTACATACCTATAACCAAAATCATTATCAATTTAAAATTAGGATACTTACCCTAATAGAAAAAACTCAACCTTTTTCTGCAACTCACTGCCTTCTTTCTGTGCATGTTTTATTATGTCTGATAGAGATGATTTAACTAACACCAGAAACAAAACAGAATAATTTCCCACACCAAAAACCTCTATTCCAAAGTTCATCAAATCAAAAACCAAAGGATCACGTTCCAAATGTATCATGGTTATATAAGCATTACTTTTCAACTCAAAGCATATGTCACTTTATTTTCCTTTCCTAGATGATAAGGAATCATGAGATCATAATCCTTGATTAATTATAACCATCTCCTCTGTCTCATGTTCAATTCTTTTTGAGTGAATATATAATTCAAAAAAATATGGTCAGAATGTATTTCACAGTTTTCTTCATACAAATGATGCCTCCAAATTTTTAATGCAAAAAAACAGCAGCTAATTACAAATCACATGTAGGGTAATTTAACTCATGAGAATTCAACTGACATGAAGCATAATCAATTACCTGATCATTCTACATAGGGACACAATCAAGTCCTTTCAACAAAGCATCAATGTAAAAAACAAACTCACCATTTCTGAAAGGCAGTTCCAAAACTGGAGCATTCACCAATTTTTTTTCAATTCCTGAAAACAATCATCATATTATGTTGTCCAAAGGAACATAACACCTTTTTTAGTTAAATTAGTCATTGGACTTGATAACCGTGAAAAATTCTCAACATTCATATTGTAATAAGCTTCAAAACAATGAAAACTATGGATCTCGGTTATATTTTTTATGCCTTGGACATTCTTCAAAAACCATTGTTTTAGCATATTCAATAGTTATTCTATTTGTTGAGATAATGTAACCATGGAATGTAATTTTCAGTATCTAAAACTCACACATCTAGAATTTCACAAAAAATTTATTTTATTTTATGGTTTGGAAGACAACCCTTAAATTCCTTTCATGTTCATATTTACATTATTAATAAACTAAAATACCATCAATGAACACAACCACAATATTTTCCAAGAACACACAGAAAATTCTATTCATTATATCCATGAATACTGAAGCTGCATTGGTTAAGCCAGAAGAAATAACTATGAATTCATGCTGGCCATTTCTAGTACAAAATGTGTTCTTCTGAATGTCTGCTTCCTTTACCTACAACTGATGGAAACCTGACCTCAAATAAATCTTCTAAAATTACTAAGATCAATGGAGAAGATCCAAAAAATCATCAATATGAGGAAAAAGATACTTTTTCTTAACAATTATGTTATTCAATGCTCTACAATCAATGCAATGTCACATTGAACCGTATATCTTATTAACTAATAAGAAATGAGCACCCCATTGTGATGTTCCTGGTCGAATGAATATTTTATCTAATAACTCCTGCAATTTCTTCTTTAAATCGAAAAGTTAAATTTGAGTCTTTGGATAAGGTGTTTTTGAAATTGGATTTTCATCATGAACTATTTCAACAATAAATTCAACTTATCGATCTGGTATAATACCATGCAACTCATCAAGAACAAAATCAAGATACTCATTTACCCTAAGCACATAATTTATCTGAATAGTTCCGTTATTTTCAAAAATTTGTGGAAGGTCACATTCCTTTTCATCTTTTAATAGTTTCTCAGCTTCCTGATATGTTATCAAAAGTAAGGGTTCATTCTTGTATTCAAAATGAAAGTCATTTTAAAAAGAAACTACTTTAGCTCTACTGTCAAGAATAGCATGATAAAAATAAACCCAATCCATACCTATTACTACTTTCTCTGATTCCCTAGCATCTCCTGGTGTAGTTGCGAAGGATTTCAACACCCTATTCTACTTGTAGTCTGGTTCCATTCCCTTTATTGAGTTCTTTTCTGGACACTCATTTTCATATTGACCCAATTCGCTGCACTGAAAACATCTTACCTTGGCTTTTCATTGCCTTCTTGATCATCTTCCTTAGAGTTACGAGCAATATGACTGGACTTACAACACCAGAAGCACTTCCCATACTTTGATAAACATTATCCAGGATGATTTTTACCACACTTCTCACAAGATGTATATTTAGTTCTCTTACCTCCATGCTTCTTTGATGAATTCTTTCACATTTCATGCCAACTAGACCTCCTTTTCTGTTGTTTTTCAATGAACAGTTGATCATTGGAAATCATCATTTCTACCTTCTCTGCTAATCGAACAAGTTTTTCATAACTTTTTAACTCAATATAGGAAAATTCTATTCTATCTCACGGCTTCAGTCTTGAGTAAAATTGATTTATCTTACTATCAAGTTCTTAGATGAAATTTGGAGAATACCTCACCAATCGAGTGAACTTTTCTTCATAAACATCCACTGATTCATCCTCCTACCTCAATTCATATAATTAATTTTCCATCCTAAGTCGAACAAATATTGGAAAATATTTTTCAAGGAATATACCATTGAATTTATCACAATCTAGAGCATCAATATCCTAATTATCCCTAATATGTTTCACCATCGACCACCGTTGATCTGCCTCACCATCAAAATGGTAAATGGAAAGACTAACCTTTTGAAGTTTTGAACACCCCATGACATCAAAATTTTTCTCCAGTGCATTAATCAACCCTTTTTCTAGTATAAGGTCAGATGATCTTCTAAATGATCGGGTATGTTGCCTCATGAAATGCTCAACTATGACATGTTCCTCTGTGGTTTATTTCGCTGATCTCATGCATGGATACAACCACCATTTATAGCCTATGTCAGTTGTGCCATTACTGCAACAAACTGTTCCATTATGATTCCAACAATCTCATGTTACTGATTTGGAAGGTTTTCTTCCTCTTAATTTCATCCAAACATAGCTTCCATGTTTCCTCTATTGATAACCATTCTAAACACTTAAATATATTAGCCAAAGATACATGGTAATCTGTAATTTCTATATCGTATCTATCATAACGTAAGCCAAAAATAATTTATGGATATTAATTTAACTATATTATAACAAATAATTTTGTCTAAACCGACCTCTGATACCAACTATAAATACCAAACCCTAAAATAATACATAATATTGAATTAAGCGAATAATTCACATTGAAGATATTTTCAGGTATAGAGTTATAGAGAATTAGTCCATAACATATATATGACGAATTGAATAATACATGGAGACACATGTACTCAGTTTCCATTTTTTCACAAAAAAAACACTTGAAAAAATGTGTCATGTCTAGTTCAATGTTTTAGACAACATGACATTCTCTTGAGCCTATCCTTGACCCTATTCAAAATTATTTCTTATGAAAAAGATTTCAAAAACATGGGATGAGAATAAAAATCTCTATAAGGGAAACAAAAATAAGGAAAACTGTTAGTTTTATAAAAAAAAAGTTAACCATGAATACATTATCATAAGTAATAAATTTCACCTTTATGAAGAGGTAAATACTCTTCTCTGAGTAAAAGATGATTTCTTACCCTTTTGTAACTAAATGATTACCATAAAACCCATATAAAGAACACATAACATATAAAGTTAATTTGGGAAAAAACATTCTAAAATGGAAAAACCATACGATCAACTTCTAAACAGATTACTAAATGGAATATCCAAACGACCAACTTCCATACCCAATGCATTAGATGTTATAACACAACCACACATCCTGGTTTATCATGGAACCACCCGTCATTTGGTTTCTCACGTAACCACCCGTCAAATATCCATATACCATTATAAAATCATAACACATACAACAAATATAAAGGAATGAAACCATTTACTCATTTCAATCACAATATGTCACTTAAATAAATTGACATAACAAATCCATTATCAAAACTAATTTCAATACCAAAATACATAAAAGAGTATATGGTATTTATTTTCCCTTTAATAAACATTACGACTTGTTAAGGTATCCAAAGAGAGAATAATACTCACGGTGGCGGAAAGGTTGTTGTCACCACTTACATTAAAAGAAAAATTACTTTTTTTCATTTAGTAAAAATCTTTATTGAAAAAGCTTCATTTTCAAGGAAATTAAATGTCAATGGGTTTTATACATCATATAAAATAATGTCGCATAGAAATCAAAGGATGCCTCAATGAAAGGAGATTGAGACAAAGTCCCTTACCTCATGTCCGACTTTACCCGATCATTCATTAATCAATTGAATAATAAAATAATGTTATTTTATACTTTCTTAAGAACCTTTTTAATTTATATTCTTCCTTTTATATCACTTTTTGCCATGTTATAATCATTATGTAATCATTTATGTTGATAATGGTTGTTTTGTCGATATTTGGTACTTGAGTTACAAATGAACACAATATAATTACATGTTGTCCATGTGGTCAATAGTCCATTATATCTAGAATGATATTCATGATTTAGATATCATATAAATCATATATATATAGTATATATTTTTATTTATAATAGTATATAACATTCTGGAGATATGAAATGAAATGCACCGTTCATGTTGACAGTAAGTCGTACGTACGAATGAACGCTGCTTTAATTTCTATTTAGTACTTTAATGAAATTAAAACATAATGATTCATAGGTATATAATAATTCCAGTATAATATCATATATAATATCACTAACACTATCTTTAATATGTCCCACATAGGGCATTGACGAGTCATGTCACTTTGTGGGGGCGGTAGTCCACACTTCCTCAAATAAAATTATCATGTTTACCCATTATGGAAACCATAATGGAAGGATATAAATGTAAATTACATAAGCATAAATAAAACATAAACATAACATATATCATATATAAAGATAGTTCCATCTTAATTTCCACCTTGAGAAGTTGTAGGAGATAATCGAACAATCATCATTTCGGGAGGTGTTAGTTCTCCATCCACAGAAACAGTATGTTCTTCACCCATTAGATAGAAGTGTGTGTATGTGTAATTAAAATCCTTCTCATGAAAACTTCCTAGTATAATTAGGATAATGGTTTTGTTATAAAATAAAGCAATAAATGGATTTTGTGGGATGTATAAGTAAAATAAATGAAAACAAGTTAAGAGGAATCTTTACCTTTAATTTGTGTAACTCTCTTTTGTTTGAACCAAAAGAACATCATGAAGTGCGTTCTGCCTAAGGAAAGTATTCTATGAGGAGGATAGGGATGTTGAGAGATTATTTTTTAAGGGTTTGGACGAGCCAAGGGTCTTGAGAGGTGTGAGGAATGAGTATGAAGTGAGGGATTTTTATAAGGGGGAGAGGGGCTCTATAGGAAAGTGTGAAAATATTATTTTAATATATAAAGATATTCAGTTTCTAAAGGTCAAAAACTAATTAATGTCCAAGATAAGATGAATCAAGGTAAAAATAATATAATCCAATAATAATTGGATAGGTTTTGGATATTTTTTTTAATATTTATAATCATATTTATTTAAATCATTTATCAATGAGGTAAATACTACGTCATTATTGTGTGAAAAATAATTGAATTTATTTGATGTCTAAAAATTATAAAAAAATACCAAGATGTAGGAAATAATTTTATATTTTTAATTAATATTTATAGAAAAAATTATAGCTTATATTACCCCATGTAAAATCAATTTACTAAAAGATATTTGTTTATGTCATTTTGCCTTTAATTTTAGATAATTAAAATAAAGTGTCATTATCACTCAAAAGTGGCTCCATGGGGTCCCAAAATCGACCTAAAGATGCACATGGTCGTAAATGACTCGTCCAATAAGGTTAGGAAAAATGTTAATGTAATTTGGTTTT
The DNA here is from genome assembly GCA_963277665.1 of Viscum album. NCBI lineage: Eukaryota > Viridiplantae > Streptophyta > Magnoliopsida > Santalales > Viscaceae > Viscum > Viscum album. Next base: position 1,569,674,863 of record OY728121.1, on the reverse strand, counting down.
ATTATAATAATCATTTTTCCATGAATTACCCATTTAACCTTTAATCACGGTAAATAAAATTCAAAAGATACTATTCACCAATAATTATTTTTATCTTATTGAACCACATTTTACTTACTAATAACAACAGTTTATGTAGTATTTTTTGAATTCAATTCATAGATGTAGTTAAATTTTATATAAATGAAAAATTATGTTTTCTAACTAGGACTTTGTGGTTTCACTATGCATCAAAAATGATATTTTATAGAAAAATACAGGAATTTCAACCCATGCTAAATTTGTTTTTCCAAATTCAGAAATTTGGAAAATTTTAAAAAATTCAAAACATAGAAGTTGCATTAATTTATTTAAAATTAATTCCCATTATCAAAACAATAGATTATTTTTAAGAAACAATAAGTATCAAAAGATTGATACTTATTTATGTCCAATTTCAAAGTGGAATTACTTCCAATAACTACCATTGTAATTAATTGTAAAAACCTAATATAATTACACTTTAAAATAAATTAAAAATATAATCTACCCATATAAATAAATGAGGTTAAAAGGTAATTATTAATTAAAATACAGCATTCTGTCACTATTCATTAAAAATGTACTTTATCAGAAAAATATCAAAAAATTTCGCAAAGTAAATTTTGATGTCCCGAATATAAAAAAGATTTTTATTTTGTCAAACCGAAAATATAAAAATGACCAAAACAATATTTATAGAGGGTTCTCCATCAAAAGGTGGTAAATCGACCTTTTAGTGAACATTAGAGTATTTCTGTTTAAAATTATATTCATTCATATTTTAAACCCCTAACATTTATTGGATAAATGTAAAAACATTTAGAAAACATGTATATTCATATTTTAGTTAGTTTTTTTCATTCACGCCAATACAATGGCTATGAGTTAAATACCATTTAAAATAATAATATTATATTATAAGTGTAAAATGTAATATTTCAAAGAAACCCGTTGTTGCGTATCAGGTATGTCATCAAACATAGAAACCCCTTTGAAGTAAAATTAATATTTAATTAAAAAAATATTAATAAAAAATTGAATTTATTCTTTATTTATTTACCCAAGAGGATATAGAAAGACCGATTGAAACCACTATAATTGAAGTAATGTTTTTATTCATAAATTTATGTGATGAAAAATGGAATCATGTGAAAGAAATAAAGAATGATTAGTTTCTAAAGGATACAATCAATAAAATTGAATTGACTATTCATAATCATATTCTCTAGTAGCTAGAAAATAAATTTTTTGAATTCTGATAGTCATTACAACATTCATTATATTTAATCATTTTAAATAGGATATGATGGGTTATTTCTACAATGGATATGTTCAATAAGATTTTTATATTGAACAGACTCCTTGTTTTTATGAAACAAAACATCTTGAACATGTTTTTTAACTTACCAATGTTGTGTATCATGTTAAGAGATCCCCTATAGCATGGTATAATATACTTGCATCATTTTTGTTAAAATAAATATGTTAAGGGAAATGATGCTCCAAACATATTTATAATTGATGAAAATAAAAGTGTTTTACATGATCAAATTTTTGTCAATGACATTATATTAGGATCAGTTCCGCAATCCTTAACAGATTCATACGTGAATCTTATTAAATATGAGTTTGAAATGAGTATAATGGGTGAGTTATATTTTTTTTTTGTATTTCAAATTTCACAAAAACATCAAGAAACATATATATCTCATCACAAGTATATTAAGTATTTCTTAAAAACTATGTGTATGACAACACTAATTATATAAGTTCTCCAATCGGTACCTCGAATACCATTGATGTTGATGAAGATGGGAAACAAGTATATCAAACATCATTTTGAGGTATGGTAGGAAGGTTACTATACATAACAGCTAGTCATCTTGACATAAGTATTTCAGTATGTTTATGTGAATGATATCCTTATAATCCAAAAAGAGTACCATTTAAGAGAAGGAATAATATTTTTCTTTACATAAAGGAACTGTGGACTTATGTCTTTTATATTCATATGTAAATTATTTTATTTTAAAATGATTTCCAGATTTTGACTTTCCTGGTTGTATAATGGATACAAAAATTATATTAAAATTTTTCATTTCTTAGGATATTAAATAGTTTCATAGTCATGTATGAAAAAACATTTGTTTTACCCTATATTCCTGAAGATAAATATCAATTTGTTTTATGTGGTTATTCTCAAGTGTTGTGGATGCAACACCCAATCATATATTAGGTATTGAGTTTTAAAAAAACTCAGATACTATGTGATAACAATAGTGTCATTTAATTGAGAAAAACCCTTTTACATCACACTCATGAAATGCACATAGATATTAGAAATCACTTTTTTAGGGATCATACACATAAAAGATATATTATTTGCCAATTTTTGATATGATAAGAACAAAATAGTGATATTTTTTTTCAAATCATTAACTTTTGAACGAATTTAATACATTAAATAATAGTTAGGAAAAATAATTTTAAGGTAATAATTCATATCAATTTTTTTTAAACAATCCCCAAACATTATGATACTTCTTTTCATAGGGGGAGTAAAAAAATATTCCTTTATAAAATAACTTTTGAAACCTACTATTTTTTTTCATCCTTCACACAAGTTTTTAGAACATTAATAAATTTTTTAGAACCTATAATATGTTTTTTGAATATAAAGAAAACTTTTCTAGTATATAATATTTCCATGAATATTCTTATAAAACAATAACAAATCAGATAACATCTACAAAAGATTCATTTTCATTCCTATTACTTGTTTGTTTTATTTTTTTGTTGGTATTTCAATATTTCTTTAAAAACCCTCAACAGATTCAACTATCCTTAAATTAGTTTTTACTATATGATCGTAAAAGACTGGAGCCTACAAATGTTCATCAGCTCAATTTCAACCATAAGATCAGATTGGATTAATATCAACCATTAGATCAATCATGGAAGTCGGACTATCATAGTGAATCCCTAATAAATAGGACCCCCTCAATTTCACACATCGCATTAAACAGCGATTCTTGTTGTTGTTATGTTTCCCTTCAAAGCTGTTGTTCTGCTTTCCATATTCGTAATTAATGTTCTGAATGTCCCTTGATATATCTTATCAAAAATCAATGCAAATTCCAAAAGATCTTAATGATTGGTCGATATTCAAAATGAGGTCAGTTGATCATATTTTCTTCCATTACAATGAATAATTGATACAAAATATCATCATGTTCCGTGATTGGGAAAATGTATTCATTACAATGGAATGGAGAGAATGATCTAGTATAAGTATACATGGAAATTGAATTTCTTCTGACTGATGAATTCTTTATCAAAAGTGGTACGGATAACGTTCATTTCAAGTCTTATGGAAAGACTTATTCAATGAAATTTTTGATTTCTACTTACATTCTTGAAATAAATTATTGTGGGGAATGGTATTAGCCTTCAACTAAGTTAATGTTTTTCAAAGGATATTTTGATAGAGTCATGGAAATTTAATCCTAAGGCCATCAAGGTGTTAAGATACAAATGATTTAAAATCGTTTAGCCAACCATAGGATGTTCTCCATGTGGTTACTAGGAATTATAATAACAACGAAATGATTTTAAGATACATTGAAATTAATATACATCTTCATAATGGACTTTCTAGTTAATCTATTTAATATTAACATTGACATGATTATTTTCCTTACAATGAGAAAAATAAAGGACGATTCTATCGTGTCAAAAATATTTTTGTTTCCAGTAATTTTGTCAATGTTTATAATGAAATTATTATACATCAACAATATTCCTTGCAATTCCATCCCTATAATGTTCTATATTATTTTTTAATTTGATCACATGACTATGGGAATAATATATTCTTTCACTGATAAGATGAATGAATATGTTGATATATTGGGAAAAGAAAAAAATTATTGATATTTAAAAGTATGAATAGAAGAAAAGAAATAATCTATAACACGAAAAAACTCAAGAATCTGAACCCATAGTGTCAAATAAATAAGAAAAATACTTTTATTAAGTTTAATCAAGTTAGAAAAAAACTCAATGATAAATGAAAAAAATAGAAACAATTATTGGTTTAGATTCGTCTAAAGAAATGTCATTCAATGTTCATTTTTCTTATGAGATTATGAAGCAACATTGAGTTAAGTTTCAAACTTATTCAAGAATTTTGTTGACTCCATTTCTTACTTCTGCAACATTGAGTTAAGTTTCAAACTTATTCAAGAGTTAGGGGATCAAAAGTCATAATCTGTAAGCCTCGTTATAGAGAAGTTAATATATATAGAATTGAAATTCAAATATTTTTTGGTAAATTGAAATTGTCATATAAATTATGAGATAGAATTAAATAAACTGGTCAAAAAGGATTATAGTTATCATATGGTTTTTGATGACATGTTCAAGAAAATTGAGGGATCCATCAATAAATCATAAGATAGAAGGAAAATTATTTGTTGTAAGGTTTCTAATAAGTGGAAGGGGGAACCCGAACACAAGATATAAGAAGATAAAAAATTTAATATAAACATATTTCTATGGTCTTGGGAATAAAAGTATAAAGAGAAGAATATATTAGTTGGTAGGGAAAATCAGCAGCCAGAAATAAATGTTTCAGTGTCAGGAAGTCAAAATTCAAATCCCATCAAAATATGATTTTGAATAACGAGAAGAAGAATCCTAGGCAATAATTTCTTTTAATGAACTTCTAATACAACAATATGTAGTCAAATAAGCTAAACGCCATTATAATGCAACATGTATCAAAGAAATATTAGTTATATATATAATCTGATCATTTTATGTTTAAAAAAATTCCATATTAAATAACATATAAAATTCATATTTATGAAAATGAGATACTTTTTCTTTAAGAAAATATTTCAATTTTAGAAAGACAAAAATAAGATCCATAAGGGGGATTCAATAACCTATGGGGGAGTTAGTCATATTCACAATAAGTAAAAAACTCATGGAGGGATATGTATTTCTATCAATATCCAATATAATGGTTTTTGATCTATATATTACTTTTCTAATAATCATTTCATGTTATTTAAATAAACGGAGAGATTGTTGAGTGAAATTTATCTTTTTAATATTCACTCTGAAATGTTTTGGAAATCTCATCCATGTTTTTTGCAATGATAATTTTGTTCTTTATGAAACATTATGTCTATTAGAATAATACACAAATATAAATCTTGTTATTTGTTCTAAACATTTGTAATATAGTTTTCATTAAAACTAAATATAATCTTAAAAACATGAAGACCTATTTTCATAAAAATTTTAATCAAATTCAGTATTTCATATAATATGAAACATTATTTGTAACATTAATATTCACTCAGATTTCAGAATATAAATCATCTGTTTGTTAAATTATTATATTCAGAGAATCTTGATTCTGAAACACTACATTTCATGGATTCCAAATTGCTCGAAATTTTGGATCGGTTGTGTTGCATAAATTTAGAAACACTACATTTTATAGATACCGAATCATAAAAAAATTATATCTGAATCACTTTCTCAATTCTGATTTTTCATGTTCCTTATCTTCAAATAATCACATAATTAGGAATATTTTTAATGTTTCTCAAGTCTAATTTACCTTGTTTATTAGAATATGATTCTCTATTTTTTTAAATTCTGATTCTAAATAATTTTCAGATCTGATTATCATTGTTATTTGGATCAATTTTTTTCCATAAGGATCTAATTTTTTATCATTATTAATGTTACTCTCTTTCATTAATATAATGTTTCATAAATTTAGATCCTAAAATATAATTAAAAAGTTAATGTTACTTGTGACACCTTTTATTATCAAAACGGTGTTGTTGTTTTATTTTAAATATTACCATTATGAACACCATCTATCAATGTCCCTCCTAAATTTCTTGAAAAATATTACTGTTAGAGGGAAAATCAGTCATTGGAAATCTCGCATATAAATACCCTATCATTTAGATGATCACATTACTTTTGGAATGTCAAACACGTTATAGCTCAGCCAAAAATCTAATTTGAGAAAAAGTTCTGATGCAATTAGGTGGTGAAAACCTTTTTCAACATAAGTAAGATCATCAACATTAATTGTTCTTCTTAGTGATATTCATATTTTTGTTGATAATGATCGAGGTTTTCTATGGTTATGATGATAGTGGTTCAGATTACATTCTTAATTGAGTGATTCCTAGTTGAAGTAATTTCGAGGTTCCAATAACCATATTGATTGAGGACTTACAGGGATAGAAAGATATATACCAATCATCATATCCAGGGTTTACATTGGAGTGGGTAAGATAGACATTCGTGATATTATAACCCAAGGAATCTTTATCCATGGTGTTTTGGATATGAAACTCTTGAGGTAAAAATAATTTTGTCTATTTACATGTTATTTTATTTCTATGGAATTTTGTTATAAATACAACGTGTAATATTTATACACTTACTCATTTTATGAGACTATGGTATAAGATTTTATAATATTTAATGTAGAATATTATGTAAGTATACATGTGTTCTTATTTCATTATAATATCATTGTATTCAGACATTGGGCCATTCGAATATCATTTTTAATGATATTAGAGGGTTTTATAAATGATATTTGTTGAAAATTGTTTTATAGAGTTTCCTTAAGATTAAAAATGAACGTTTTTAAACTTACTATTCTCCCATCCTTTAAATTGAGTATCTATATCTCATATTTTGATCCTACACCAAATCCATAAATTTCAAAATCATTTGAACATTATCTGATGTCCCATGCAGGAGACTCATTCCCAACAACATTGACCCACCTACCTCCATATAATCTAGAGGTGGAATACATTGCCTATCATAACGTTCTTATTATGGTACCCATTGAATACATTTGTGATAACTGTTTTTATAAGAGATCTCAACAATTACCATGTTCCTCAACTAAGTCGCACTTATGTCTATGATGCATTCCAAAATGAAATCCTCCAAACTCATTATTGTACGTTTTGACTATCCAATTTTTTGTGAGTGGAAATATATACACATAAATGACTATATTCCATGAACCTTTTGTATTAATCAATAGATGTGTGAAGTGGAATGTGTGTACTGCCCTGAATCTAAACTCTACTGAACCCCAAATAAATGAACTATCTAACTAATATGAAAGTCTACTAACTGATGCACTAGGAATGTCTCCTAGATTGACCTCAAATGTGATACTTTCTTTAGTCATTCAACACTCACCAAAATATAATCATTCATCCTTGGAATCCATGGATCTCCTACAGAAAAATCTTGTCTTACTTTGTTTCTCCACCATTCCATAATGGGAAAATACAATCGTAATCCACCAAGGCATTGATTCTCGACATTCACATGTTGATAGGTGTACTAGTGTGTTGTCAACCCAATAATTTCATATTTCTTGCCCAGCCTCCAACATTATTGACATAGGTCATACTAATATTTTTGTCAAAAATGGATTCACCACCCACATTAATCCCTAATATTCACGTATAATCTATTCTTACAAACTCATAGGAATGAAAACCAAATTCCAGAGATAGATGGTCTCATAATCATCTATGGTCCAACATGATGGTTACTCCACAATGTCATAGAATTCTCTCAAGGCCTAATACTTTGGAATATCATATTTTTCCCTTGATTTTTCTCAAATGTGTTGACTATACATAAATTGATTTGAGGGTTATCTCCTCCGGAACCTCCTAAACCAAAACATGGATCTCGTTATGTTTGGTCGTCAACATCCAGTAAACACTAGACTTTTTAACATCACGATTCATTATTTTTCATGTTCAAATTTCAATAAATACATTTTCCTATTCCATGGTGATTTCAATAGACACACTCAAATGATTTCATATAATAAAGACACCCCCTCTTACAAATATTTAAATACCACTACTAAAAGATTTCAATAATACTCTTAATTTCATTATACAATTTATAATGTTTTACCACAAATAATTTCCCAAAAACATAAATGAATAAATTACCACATCTTATATAAATTAATTCATAGGGTAATTTCTTTCATTTTTCTAAAACATCAATCACCCATACACAAAAATAAGATCTCCCCACATCAATACTTTTTCATGTTCAATCCCATATGTCTCACACAACACTTTATTCTCTTCACCCTGCTCTTATAGAATCAAAATTGGTGTAGTTGACAGTAACATATTCGACTCATAGAATAAAAGTTCACTTTATCCTGACCATTTTAAATTACCCCCTTCTTGGTTATTCCTTAATTTGAATCCACATTATCAGTAATTTCCTAGATAATCCTCTGATTATAACAAAACAAATCCATGAATTCTATGGATACCAAAAACATTCTTAGGATGATCGATGGAAACAACATCCTACACCATCTATGAGTCCATTTATATACATTCTTTAACGAAGATTTCACTAACGATATGAACCTAATACATCCATAATTAACACATAAATAACGTTTACTATATTGTATTATCAGTTAGTATACACATGGTGATGTCATTATGTGGGCATGATTGTATTGAGTCTTATAGTACCCCAATATCTCATTCGCAAAATACCTCTAGCTAGTCCAGGTACATGTGGAATATTAACTTCATAATAGCTATAGACATATATAGAGAATTCCCTATACGAAACGACCTCATGAAAAACCCATAATGTCCATAGCTACTTATTAATGATTTATGTAGAATATTAAAAGTTCAAAAATTGAACTGATGATATCTTTATCTCATTCCAATCATGGAAATTTTAATATATGTACTCAAATTGAAATGGATATCAGCGATACATGAAATTGGATTTCTGTTTGTCAAAGTAATAGGGTTCAACATCCAATAATCCACACAAAAGTGTGGGGTTCTGTAGTCCTCTGAAAAAATGAAGGGGGAACCCCATTGAGACGCAGACATATATATAAATACATTAACCCTAAATATCATAGATGATTATTGAGATCATGATATTAGTGAGATTATGTAAATCAGAATTCATATTCTCTCAGTTTTAGGCATGTGATAAAAAGGAAACAAAACATCCATCTAAGGTGACATCCCATAGATGTTTTTCGAAGACGCATCCTAGTACCAGTCCACTATAGGTTGAATGAAACCCATCATCACACCCTAATAATCAAGAAACATATAAACAACCTTGGTGGAGAGCTCCTCCAGTTTCATATGAATTGGAACAACATGTCACTTCATCATATCCCACTCACTGTGATGAACATAACCATTACCCTAATGATTCATAATGGTCACTATCATAAAGTATCAATCATTGTGGGATCTGTAAAGTACTAGCCAGTCATATATAAAAAATCATGTAAAAGGAGAACATATGGGGAATGTAATGATACCATTAAAAAAGATACTCCCCATCCCTGAGATAATACCCATTTCATTAGGAGATGTCTCATGACTATATTCCAACGACGTGTAGTTTTTCATTACCCCTTTAGAAATCTATACATGGAGACTCAAACAAATCAAAATATGTGTAGATATAATGTAATGATAAGAACAACTATCAAATAAGTCACTAGAAAATTTAGTATATACAAAAATAGTAACTCTCACTATTGATGTTTATGCATCTCTATCCACAAGTGTAGGCTGATGTTCATGTAATTATTGTATACATCTTTTGTATGCAGATTTCAGAGCCTCCAGAGCTACACCATGTTATGGGTGCATCTTCTATTTATATTATGTACCTGATCCACTTCTACAATCACCATGGCTAGTGGAATGCCATCTTCCAGACAGATATGGGCTAGAATATACCCTTCTAACACTCTAATTCGTACTAGATCATACATCATTACCTATCCTTCATGGGTTCCTGCAGAAAAATTATAGATTCCCATTCAAATATTAATCTTAGATTTCTATTATTTTTTAGGTTCCCTATCTTCATATTTCACCAAGCCAGCTACACTAGTAGCAGAGCACATTAGTCATTTGTTAATTAACCAAACCATCCCATGGATGCTCTCCATTCCAAAACCCTGGTTAACACAATCATAGAGAAGATTTCTACTACAATTTGATATACCACCTAGTAATATAGTATAAGACACACACATATCACTATATACCTCTTTCAGGTTCCCTTTAGAAATGAGTGCCTCACTCCCCACATCAATTTTTTAGAAGAAATGTAATATCCAAGAAATTAATCACATATCTAAGACCATACCATTTTAATGACTGAACAATGAAGTGAAATTATATAGAGTTTCTTACATAGTCCATCACAGACATACTCCCCTACAATATCCTCACGAACACTACTACACTTTACATCATTAGTGTGTAAGGGTAAATGTTCTTCATGAATATCTCATGTAATTTCTTCCACATAATATTATTCATATGTATATCCCATGTAATGGTATCCCACTAGTGATTCTATTGTGCATGAATCTTAAAATCCCCCTATATTAGTATCTTATCAGCATGAGTCTCTATGTGTTCAATGATCTACTAGGCTGAATCAATCCAGCACAATGCTTTTTCATGTCCACTGTCATTGATAAAAGATAGAAGGTATTGTACTTGGATCTCCAATTTCAAATGATATATTTTCATCACAACCCACCATGGGGATCTTCTCAAGAAAATTATAAACTGAGAAATGTTCTCACAAAACTTCCCTTAAGCTTCCTAACCCAAAACATTCTAAGCATCTAGTTACACTATCAAAGGATCATTTATAGCCCTCTACTCTAGTTATATTATCAAAAATAATCTTCTTTGAGGTTTATTTCCACAATTACAAACACACACCATAAAAAACATTGATTTTTATTTGAATTCCAAAATTCATATTCACATTAATCCAAATAAATGTATCACCACATACCCTTACACTTGATAAAAACTCAAGCATTATCACTGTTGAGACCCAATATTGATGTGCATGGACGTTACATTTCATTTGAGAAATACATAATACATGAAACAAACAGATGACCAAAGACGCTATTAGTTTAGTGTCTTCGTATACTCAGTACATAATCTTAAAATCATGGTGAAGGATCTTTATATTATCTCGTAATGATCTTACCCTTTATTTCCTAACTAAAACATTTATTAATATCATGGGGAAAAAGTAAATGGGTGATCTCAAATTCTATGTTAGTGTAAACATGAAGAACATAAAAAAATTATAAACTTTTAAATATAAAAACATGTACTTATAGTTAAATATAAAAATATTGAGTATTGAAATATTTCTTGGTCATACATAAGGCATGGATCATAAAGGAACATTAAACATAATAGAAGAGAATTCTCATAAAACCTGTAATTGTGAAAAATAAATGAACACCTAATATGATCTACATAGTATCCAAGGCATTGCTTCCAAGACCAATGTATTGGAAAAAGTCCATTACTGGTCTGGATTTCCATGTCGTTCCAGCCATGTATTATTAAACTACATTTAAATTACATTCCATACATGTATATATCAAAAGATATAATTATTTACCCAGTTCATTGGAGGTAGAAATAAGTTCAACCCATCTTATAATGAAATAATTCATACATGTTCCACTAAACATAAATCATTCATTATAGCATAACCCAAGAAATAAAAGGGGTTTATTAAATATAATTCCATCACAACATAAACCATATTAAAACAATCCCACCATTAAAACATTCAAATCACAATAATAATTGGTAAATAAATATAACCCTAATTAATAGAATCATCTTAGATGGATAATAATGTTTTTAAAAAAATGAACTTAATTCTAGAGAAAAATATTCTTTCTTATCCAGAAATGTTTTCTTTTCTCAAAATGTCACACAATTTTAAATGAAAATAATGTAGTTAAAAAATTGAAATAATATAGAGGAAGATATTTTGAAATTGGGATTCATGAATCCTTAAAAATACAATCATGTTGTAGAAGTTAAAAAACACATTCTCCTCATACTTTTTTCGGAAAATTCATAAAGTACATTGTAATATAACGAAAAGTATGATTTTTCAATACCACATAGTAAAAGTCAAAAAGGGGTCAAAATGAGTTTATATATATAATAATACTAAAAATTTTATGAAATTTTATTAGAAAACATTGAAATGGATGAAAATTATATCCCTAGTAAATACATATATAAGTAATTTTGGATAAAAATGAGATTGCAAAATTTTCCCTTACCATATGTCTGATTTCATCATTATGTGTTTTAAACACACATATAGTGTGTTTAAACATATTATTAACATGTAATAGAACCATAATAATATCTATGATATCATAAATGATTCATATACAACATCATATTTCCCATTCATTTGTCATTTAGATGTAAACAAAATGTTTTGGGCATTAATCTTTTTATTTATCATCGGAGTTTTGGATTGTGATTATTGGTATTATTGTGTATATCATGATTTAAATACTTAAAAATTTAATATATTATCTATATATATCATATATATTCAATAGATAAATATATATATTATAATAGATGGATAAATAAAATGGAATACACTGTGTACGGAGACCATAAGCCGTATGTGCGCTTGAACGATATTGTTGTTTTCTTATTTAATTAAGCCGATGAAAGTAAAGGAAATATATATATATAAACATATATAAAATTGAATTATTATTTAATATATTTCTTCATTATGTTTCATATATTATTTATAATCATTCTTTAATTGTTAACATGGACAATGAATCTCATCGCGTCGTTGAGACGGTAACTGTATGTACGCATGAGCGACAATATCGTTCTCATAATTATTAAATGTTATTGAAGTGGATGGTGAATAATATCTCATAATTAGTATTATTTAATAATAATAATTTATTTTTATTTTTTCACCATAATACCCCTCAATGTTAGGTGGTGGTGAATAAAAAATTACACCATGGCATGGAGATGGAAAACCGTACGTAAGAACCCTTAGTAATTTCATTTAAAGTAGAATAATGTAGTGGTAAAATATGGTTTTTTCATTTTTAAAAAAAATATCTACTTATGAGTGATACTAATTTTATTACATTATAATTATAAAAATAATGATGATGAATTAGTAGAAGAAAGAAATTTGAAAGAATCTATATAAGAGATTACTTCTTCATCGATAAGCCTCCATTAATATTCCCTTAGAGTAGATAATTTGATCATTGAGAAGATTAGATCCTATAGAGTGTAACTAGGGATGTATAGAAGAGAAATGGGTAGGTTTATCAGATCATGAAGGATCAAATTTGATTTAAGAGGACAGGGAGGATGTTCCCTATTATATGAGAGGAGAGAGGAAATTGAAGACTATCAAAATATTACTTTATTATAAAATTATTACCAATTTAAAAATTTCCAAAACACTTTTAATTATAATATAAGACATGGATTCCTTTATATACTCTCAATAAATAGAATTTACACTTGTTTAGGTCACATATTTAACCTTATAATTTCTCATTAATCCTTAGATTACTAATTTATCTCTTACTATGTTTTCTGGTATTTCATACCATATGGTTAATATCGTTACTATAAAAATCCTATCAAACCAAAACATGTTCATTAATGAAATTAAAATTGTTAATTATGTCATTGGCTGAAAATTCTATTTTATGACAATTATATAATTTAATAAAATAGTATTATTTTAAAAAACCCATTTATATCAGTGTTATACTTTTCATATCATGACTATATAAAAATCAATAACAAATTGATTCCTTCAAAGAAATATCATTAATTAAATGATAAAAAGTAATATAATCTATAAAATTCATATTTGGTATGAAAAGTTTCAATATAAATTTATTTTTATATTTACGATAACATTTATTTAAATCATTCATTAATATGATAATCATTACATCATCATTGTGTCATAAATTTTTTTATTTATTTCGTGTAAAAAAAATTTAAATAAAATAATATGATGTAGGAAAGATCCTTATTTTTATAATTACTCTATATTGACATATGGAACTATTGTTATAACTTTATATAAATAGTTATTTGTTAAATGATATACGTTTAGGTTATAATTATCTTAACATTAAATTAATTTTTTTGAAATGTCATTTTCACATCCATGTGAATCCATGGGGTCCCAAAATTGACCCCAGGTTGCCAATGGTCAGAAATATATCATCTAATAGGATTAGGACTTTTGTTAGAGTAGTTTAATATTTTTATAATATTATTTTTTTACACTTATTTACCTGATTCACCTTTTAACCAAGGTAAATAAAATAATTACTAAAGTTCATATTCGTAATGTATAAAAATAAAAGTTATCTATTTAAACTATTTTGACCCTCTGATTCTATATATAGAATAATTTTTTTCAAATTCAAAACACAGAATTTTTAGTAAATATTTTAAAATTAATTATCGTTGTCAATACCGAAAAGAGGGTTCTTAATAAGTAATAATTTTCAAAATATTGAGATGTGTTTATGTATATTTAAAAATTTTAATTACACAAAATGAATAAAATTGAATTAAAAAATAAAAAATAATTCAATTAAACATTAAAAAAATTTAAACATATATTCTAACTATATAAATAAATTAGATGAAAATAATTTTTTAAATTAAAATATACCCTTCATAACTATTCATTAAAATTTGATTTATATCATAAAAAAATTTAAAAAAAAATTCTTATTCCCTCATAATAATAATAATAATAGTTTTACAAATATAACTTATAAAAGTTTCATAAACTATATTTAAAATAGTGTTCCATCAAAAGGTGGTAAAATTTCAATTTTTTAAAAATACAACTTCTATATGATAAAATTGTATTTTTTCTCATGCCATTTTCTCGAAAATGTTTAGTTTGAATGATAATTTAATATAAAATTAAAAATGAAGTTAAAAATATTACAAAAGGATTTTTTATATCCCATTATATAATATTATATCATTGTGTGTATCTTGGTATTGGGTATAACCAAGAAATCAAGGATGTTCACTCTTGAATGTAATGCAATACAAGTCAATTTTGCATGTAGTGGAAGCTCCAATTAGAGTTGCGTATGACATTATCCAAACAATTATAATTTATAAATTTTACAATATCTATATTCAGCGTTGCATGAAATGTTTTTTATCAAAATATCATGAAATTTTATGAAAAATAATTCAAGATTAGGGTTGCATAGATTGAAAGCTCTTATAGTGTTGAATATAGTGCATGATAATACTGATTTAGCGTTCTACACTAGTTATAAATGAAATTCAAATAATATATCTTATAAAATCATGTGTTGGTACATTCTATCCCCCTTAAAATTAACTTTCCCGAAAAATTCATCGGGGTTATAAATGGATTACTAAATTAATGTTTCTTTTATAGAAGCCCACAACGTAAAAGGGATAGTAAACCATCATTTTAAAATGAATGTCAGAAACAAAATGGTTAAACAAAGTAACTCATCAATATGTCTATACATAGGAGAACATAAGAGGGATGTGAAAACATGGATATGGGAGAGAAATCTAACCATCATGTTTTGATACATAATGATAGATAATAAGGTTTGGAGAAAGTAAATTACTAGAAAGAAATAAATTTGTGGTGATTTAATGGACTATATGATTCATTGGATAAGAGTGTATTTTGCTAAAATTTTTGGTTTCCAGATGTTTTTCCTAATTTTGATTAATTTTTACATTAGTATTAATACTAATGTGATTTTAGTACAATCTCTTCATTGTTCGTTCGACAAACAATATCCACTTAATCCATTGTTTAATGAAATGATGCTGAATTTTTCATTCATGATTTGTTTGATGATCATGAAATAGAATGATATTTCATTCCATTTGTGTCAAAAAAAGGATAAAACATGTTATCAAATATGAAAAACTCCACCTATAGTGAGATGATACATTAATTTAACAAAATTCAATCAGAATATAACTTATAATATTCATAAATGGAAAATATTTCTATTTTTTAAAAATAATAATAATATAAAACATTATAAGGAGGTGAACTAAATTGACATAACATTTTCCTCCCATATCTCATTCGGTAGTTCTTGGTTTTTGCATTCCAAACATGTGAATACCATAATCATGTGTTCACATTAAACTTGATAATAACATTAATTACAATACACCCTTAGTGAAAACATTAATTATTTGAAAATTAACTCTTTACTCACAAAAATAACATTCTATATACTCAACCCAATATATCACTTTGTCCTTATATCAGTCATGAGCTCATTAACACTATCAAAAATCTCATTATATTATTATTCCTTCATTATGTTCTTAGCAGGTGCATTCCAAAAATATTTCAATTTCTTATCACGGTTACCAGTACCATATAATTACTAAAAACCACAATACAACAATACATATATATTCCAATATTCCATAACATAATAAATTAGATTCAACAACATTTTTTGGAATCCCATTACATTAACACTTATTCATTCCACCACATCATTTTCATACTCAAAATCACTAATAGTGATCACATGTACCTTCCATTTTTATTTTTTTCTTAATAGGTATCTGATATTGAACACCACAAGCCCATGGATTAGGGCATTGGTTAGTAGAATTCTTCATTTCCTTACACTTGTGGCATTGAAGTTTTGGCATTGCATTCTCTATAGACTTTTCATTATTCATGTATTTTGAAAAAAAATATCCCTTTACATTGGAACTAAATTTCTTGTGGTCTTTATTTTCCAAACATGAATCATTTTCTTGCACCTTTTGGGAAATCCCCACCATGGTTCATTCCACACATTGACCATATGGAAACAATTATATTTTTCTCAGCAATGTTTTGAGATTTTCCCTTGATCTCCATCATTTATTTCTTGTAAAAACCCAGAGATATATATATAACACGACATCCATTTCTACCCTGATAAAAAAATACGAAATCTCTTTACAGAAACTGAATTCTATTATAGATAATACCATTTAAAGACATGGTTTTAAGCAACTAAAAAATCGATCAACTTTACTATCTGGTTGGATGATAAAGCCATAAGAATATCTTGAAAGTACTATAACATTGGCCTCATATGTACCAATAGATTAATCATCCTTTTGTTTAATCTCAAGGGACTCATGTTCCTTCATTGTTCAGAAAATATAATAGAAGTACATATTAAACAATAAGTTCATAATCTAATCCCATTTAGTGGATTAAATTTTATTTTGAGGCCATGTATTCTTAATTTGAGTAAACCACTTGTCTGCTTCATCTTCTAAATGAGAGAAAACAAATTTTACATTTAATTTTTTGGAATTGTGATGGATAGAAAAAATAATTTCCATGATACTGTTCCAGTATTTGGAAAAAAGATGATTATAATACCCATTAAAAAATGTAGACCTTTCCCCATTAAGACTCTATAAAAAAAATTCCCTTCACTGTTCATTTTGGAATTACCGAATGACTAATATATTATAAAAGTATAATAATATGATTTTTCATTCCATCTCCCATAACACTGTGTTGTTCAAAATAAAAATCATTACATTTCCCATTTCATTGATCATTAACATGGTTCCTTCATGTTCCATCAAATGTCGAAATTCCAAAAAAGAAACGTGAAAGAGAGAAAAATCATACTAGGAAAACAACATTATCAAGATGGATTACATAAAATATATAACATTCTAGGTTTAATACTAGGTTACTTAGGATCATATTAATAATTCTACGAATGAAATATATAATTATACATATTCTTTGGGGCATACCAAGATATACCTATGAAATATCTCAAGGGATCTCCATAAATTTTTTGTATCATAGTTTCCAAAGGATGACTAAACCTTCACTATGATACCAACTATATAGAACCAAGCTTCATATAAAAGAAAAATTCATTTCATTTTAAAAATACCTATTACATGACACAAACAGATTCCTAAACACCATATTGGTTTAGTGCCTTTGAAACTCGGAACATAATCTTTTAATGATGGTGAATGATCATAAACATATCCCAATAATATATTACGCTTTTTTACTACATAAAACATTTCATTATATACATGGGATAAGAAAAATAAAAAAGGGTGATCTCATATGCTTAGTAAGGATCAAATGGAGAACATAAAACAAACCATAAACATTTGAACATAAAAACATGAACATAATGTTTAAACATCAAAATATTTATTCATGATATAAATCATGGCAGTACGTAAGGCATGGATCATAAAGAAAATTATCCATGATAGAATATCCATTGAATAAAAAAGTAATTGGGGCCAAATAATGATAAAATAATATGATTTCTATAGTATCCAAGGCATTGTTTCCACGACCATTATAGTGGACAAGTCTATTACAGAACTGAGATTAAATTCCATTCTAGCCATGTATTACTGGATGATATTTACTTACCTTTCCATCCATGGATATCCTATGATATAAAAATATTTACCCAATTCATTGTACGGAAATATAGGTCTCACCCAACTAATAATTAAATAGTGCATACGTGTTCTAAAAAATAGAAATCATTTATCATAGAAAAACCAAAGAAATATAATGAATTTAATAAATATCATTATATAACAATATAAAATAAATAAAAGATTATTACATTATTAATTTAGTCAAATCATATAAATAATATGGATAGAAATATAACCCTATTTATGTGAATCCTCTCAGATGAAAAATATTTTTTATAAAATACATTAACTTAGTTCTGGAGGAAAACGACCTTTCTTGTTCAATAACGTTTTATTTTTCTCAAAATATCACAAAATATTAAAAGATAATAATTTAGTTGAAAATAATAAACAAATATTACTTATGAATTATCAAGGATATAATGATTCATTAAACCATAAAAATCCAATCATGTAGAATAATGTAAAAAACATTCTCCACATTCTTTTTTTGAAAAAGTCAAAATGTACCTAGTATGGTATACAAAAGTAATATTCCTTCTATACGAAGTTGTAAAATTTAGAAAGGGGTAAAATGACATCAAATATAGTAGAAAATTAAACATTTTATCATTTTTTATAAAACATGGATATATATGATAAATCAATCCCAAGTAATTACTTACCTACAAACAATCTCAGATAAAAATGAGATTGAAAAATTATCCCCTACCTTAGGTTCAATTTCTTCCATATGTGTTAAAAAATCCTGTAAAGTGGGTTAAAACATATTATTAAATTCTAATATAACCATAATATTATTTATGATGTCATATATGATTCAATTATGACTTTATATTTCTCGTTCATTTGTAAATTCCATATTTAAGCAATGTTTTGGGTAATAATTGTTTTATTTATCATATATGTTTTGAATTTTAATTCATGATATTATTATTTATATCATGATTTACGTACTTAAATAATTTATTAAATTATTTATATAACATATATATTCAGTATATAAATATACATATAATGGATATATAAAATAAATGGAATACACTGTTCATAGAGTTGATAGGTCGTATATACTCATAAAAAATGTTTTTATTTCCTTATTGAATTTAATTGAAGTAAATGAAATATATATATAAATAAATCAAGTTGAATTATTATATCATATATATCATAATTATTTATTAGATATTCTTTATAATAATTCTCAAATTGTTAATGTGGAGAATTAAGCTTATCGTGTTGTGGAGATGGTAAGACATAAGTACGCACGATCGACGATATTGTTCACATAATTTTTGAATGGATTTGTGTTGGATGGTTTATAGTATCTAAAAATTAATATCATGTTATATTAATCACATTTAGTTATTTTTTCCATCATTTTACCATTAAGCGCAACGATTTCCCTTTTCATAGGATGGAGAGAAGGTGAAATAATTTTGTATCATATTTATTTTTATATATAAATATATAATTAATAATAAAGTAATTAATTTATAATGATACTAATAATAATGGGGAAGTAGAAGAAGAATAATAATTGAACAAATCCGTAGAAGAGATTACCTCTTCCTCAACATTACACCTTTATATGTCTGCATATGGGACTGGAGATGGTGTTTTGAGATGACCAGAACCTATAAAAAATAAGTATGGATATTTATAAGAGAAATGGAAATGGTTTGGACGATCTTGAAGGCTCGAAATGGAGTGAAGAGGATAGGGAGGTAGTGGGATTTTATAAGATAGGAGAGGTCCACTTTAAGAGACTCTCAAAATATTAGTTTATTATAAAATTTTCTTCTGTGTAAAAATATAAAAAACTATATAAATTCGAATATAATATGGGTTCTATTAAAAATTCATTCAACCAAAATGTTTTAGACAAGTTTATGTCTCATTATTAACCTTATCTTTTTTGCATTAACCCTTAGATCACTATTTTAACTCTTACCATGTATTCTTGTATATTCATAATATTGGTTAATATTGATACTAAAAAATACCTATTGATCATAAAGTGGATCATGAATTTTAAACATTATTCAAGTCATTTTACAAATCATATATTTTTAGGGAAATTATATCATAAAATAAAATAGTATATTTTTTAAAAACCAATTTACGTCAATTTTTATAAAATCCATATCATGACTTTTTAAAAATCCATAACAACATGGTTATTTCTAAAAAAATATAATTAATTAAAATAAAAAAATTCATAATCATCCATAAAATTATTTGATTTCATAAAATTTCCAAATTTTATTTATTTTACTTTCAATAATGCCATTTATTTAAATCATTCATTAATAAGGTAATCACTACATCATCATTGTGTTATAAATAAATTTATTTATTTGGTGAATTAAAATTAATAAAAATTACCAGGATATAGGAAATATTTTTAGATTTCTAATGACTATATATAAACATATATATCATTTATATAACCCTATATTAAAATTGATTTAGTAAAAGATGTATGTTTCGGTTATAATTATCTTTACATTAAATTAATTCTTAGAAAATTTCATTTTAACATCCATGTGAATCCATGGGGTCACAAATATCGACCCAATGAATTCATTCATAATACATATATCACCCAATAGGATTATTACATGTGTTAGGGTTGTTTAATGTTTTTATTATATTATTATTTTACCCTTATTTACCAAATTTACCCATGAAACAAGGTAAATAAAATAATTACTGAAGCTATTATTCATAATGTCTAAAAAAAGGTTTATATATATAAAATTTTGACTTGTTGATTAAAAATATGAAAACCATTTTCTAAAATTGAAAACACCAAAGTTTTGTAATTAATTTAATATTATCTACCGTTGTCAAAACCTAAAAGTTGGTTTTTAAGAAATAATAACTTAAAAAAAATGAGATGTGTTTATATCAAATTTCAAAAGGGATTTATTTCCAAGGATGAGAATTGGATTAAATGATAAGAAAACTAGTACAATTATAATATAAAAAAATTTAAAAGATTATATAAATATATAAATTAATTAGATGAAATGGCAGTTTTGAATTAAAAATTAGTATTTTTTACTATTCACTAATATTTGAATTTTAACAGAAAAATACTAATAATTCAATATAAGTAAATTTTTATTTCATTCTTCCGAAGAAGAGGTTTATTTTTCCGTGTTTAACTTATAAAAATGTGAAACACTATATTTAAAATGGGTGCTCTGTCAAAAGGATTTATGTATGTATTTAATGAAAAATACTTCTTTTATATGAAAAAAATGATTTTGTTCTAATATAATATCCTATAAAATATGTATCATGAATGCTAATATTATTTAAAATTAAATATTTGGTTAATTATATTTATAAAATCTATTTTATATTGCATTAAATAATTATATTTTAATAATATATCATTTTTTAGTGATCCTTAGTATTACAAACAATGCTAGCTATCGAGAAGGTCTCTCTTGCGTGTAACAAAAGCCAAGTCATTATTGCATGTACTGAATGATTATTTTGGTGTTTTTTATAACATGATCCCTACATTTTTCATTTATATATTTGACCAAATATATATTCAATGTTTCCTGAATTAAATTATATCCAAAAAACTTTAAATAGTGTGTAACACTAGCCAATAATAGTGTTGCATATACTGCAAGGTAATATGGTGTTGTGTATACCTCAAGATAATCGTGGTATATAGTTCAACACAAGCCATAAACAAAATTAAATGAATATATATCATAAAATATTAGGGTGTTACAGTCACAATGCTAAACTATCCATCATCTTGGTCCTTATTTACTATGTTTAAAACACGTAATTTACAAGGATTTTAGTTAGACTCCAATTTAATCAATTTCCTATAAAAAATTTATAATCATTTAGAATTTTCATATTTATATTGGAAAATATTTTAATTTAAATTAATCACGTTGAAAATGAATTATGATTAAAAAAACCCACAGCCGAAATTGTTTTTCCTTGTGTGCCTAACAATATGCATGTTATAATAATTTTTGAGATTCTATAATGGTTAATGTATTCTCAATTTTAGTTCTATAATGATCCATGAATAAGAAATTTAGAAAACAATAATATCACACAATGAGATCATTAATCATGGGGAAATAACATTCAACCATGACGACTATAATCAACAAGAACATTCATACCTTGGGTACTTCTTTCTTCTCCCATACATTGGTTACATAATTCAATGCACAAGCATGTGACTATGACCTAACCCATCATATTCGAAAGTATAAATTTCCAAAATTTTAATATAAAATTAATAAAATAAAACACATTTTATATCAATTTTTAAGATCCATAAGTGGGGGAACATTTCAATTCCCTAATTTAGTCGGTTTAATGACCACGGGTGCTCCTCCCCATTTTCCAAAGGTAATGTACTAGCATTTCGGGTTAAATATATAACATGGGGAAAATATACCCTCTTTATTAAATAAAAAAAGTATAAAAAATCGAAATAAACAAATGATATAACTAATAACCTAAATAATACCAAAAAAATAATGTTTACTATCACATGCTATACCAAAACAAGGAAACAATATCAAACTATACTATTAGATAGGTATTTTTATATTTTATTCATGTGTCAAGATGGAAAACCCAAAATGAAGGGACACTGAAATTACCGTATTGGATCCCAAAATATTCTCTCCTACCAACATACATTAAGAATCCTAACTCTGCCATCATAAATAGGGATCTTGACCATATATTGTCCTATACACTTGATGATTATTTGGGTACTAATCTGGTATTAGGATTAGGGTGTTATTATAACTCAGTTGGCCACTAAAAATGATGAATAAAATATTATATGGTTTATAAGAGTGCATGAAGTTGTTTAATGAAAAATTTATAATAAAGTAATATTTTATAACATTTCATTATTCTTTAATCAACCATATAAATTTACTAGTTCCATAATGAAACATGGTCCATCAATACATGATTTGGGCCATACAAGATTCTAAACCATACCAAAGGGATATCACCTTTAATTATATCATGGGTTTTCTTTAATTAACACATTTTTGCAATAATGACATGAATGAATGGAACCATATTCCAAATCTAATATCAGGGTTTTATAACATAATGTCTAGGACCCTGTAAGTATTTGGATCATTAGTCTCTATCTTACACCACATTTTTATCACATAGGCATATTTGGATTATTAGTCCATATCACATTCTTGTTAAAATATACATTAATTATGTACTAGAACATCATGTTTATAACCTCATGGGTACTTATAACATATAACCCTATCCAACACACAGTTTATCAAATAATCACATTTATCTACCATGTAACATTTATTGAGGTATATCATCATTAACCATCTTATCAATTAATCCCAAAATAGCAAGCCATTTAAATATATCAAATCAAGCACTATTATACACATTAAATATCATGGTACCGTATGAGAAATTCACCATTAAACCCTTTAATAACAATTAATAATATAATCTATTAACAAATCCTAGTTAACCAAATCCAACCTTTAATTTTAAATTACCATTCAATCCCATAATTCCCTTAATTAACCAATTTCAAAATCCAAATTTCCAGCAATTTCATATGCACAATATTTAATTAAAAAATAAATTACTTCATTTCATGATTCAATTAAATATCATGGAAATTGATAATAAACAGTTCAATAAAAATAATTATAGGTAAAGACAATGATAATTGACAAATATAACACCAAACTAAAGGTGGTTGTCCGACGTTTTCCAAATGGAAAATCCCAATTTGAAGTGAAATAATCATGTTAAAAATTGTACCAAGGATCTACAATCCCAAAAATATTATAAATCTCCAACAGAAGAAAACCATCAAAACTGATATCCATTAAGAAATACATAAGAAATAACTATTTTCTATTAATAAGGATTTAGAGATAGGTGATATTGGAATCCAACAGGGATGAGATTACATTTCAGAAAAGGTGACCATCCTTCAATCAGAACATCGATTCATCATGAATAATTATTAATGATCCTTGGAAAACATTATAACCCTTCCAAATTAAGACGAATAGGTTTAAGGTTTGGATAGGTTGTTTTGGGGTTAATATTGTGGGGTTCAATATTTCAATTAAAATTTATCGAGGAATAAAAAAAATGCTAACAATACTTTATAGGCTTGGGTGTACGATATTCAATAATGTGTTCCCTTAATATTCTCTTAATCTAAAGGGTTAATATTTTTTTAAAAAGGAGCATGGTTTGAAAATATTATTCTCAATCATGTGATTCCCCTTTGATTTGGGATGAATATATTTCTGGGGTAGTCCTGTCGTTTGGGAAAATTCTTCCCAATAGTGTATCTCCCAATTTTCACCCAAAACAATCAACAGAATTGTAAAGACCTGTAAAATTCAAGGGAAATTTTTTCTTAATTTTCTTTAGAATATTACAAGAGCGCGATTTCTGAAGGCACCTGATTCTGAGGCCCGGTGTGCCCGGAATTAATTTCCGAAGTTTGGCTCGGGTACGTTCAGTGAACTAACGAGCGGGAATTTCTAACTTTTGAACCGGTGCCCGGAATCGAATTCCGAGGGCACCGATGAACTCGCAACGCCGATATTCGCTTAAGGAGACCTTTTCCGAGGTTGCGTTTTTATGCGGGTCGAGAGTTAGTTTTGGGGGAATTTAAAATGAAGTTAAATAAAATGTGGAAACACATTTTATTTTTATCCATGTTGGTTATATCCTCCCAAAGGGAGTTAGAGGTGGGACCCACATCCACTTACCCTCCCTTGAGAGGATTAAGTTTGGTGGGGCCCACACGAACCCTAAATTTTCAACTCCCCTTAAAACTCCCAAATAACTCCTCTCTTATTAATTTGAAAACTTGAGTTATTAATTGAGATGAGTTGTTTAATTTCAAACCTTTGAAATTCAAAGTGGTTTAGTTGTGTAAATAAAATAAGGCTTAAGCTTATTTTATTTTGGTTAGATTTATCTTGCCACCTTGAGAGAATTTGGGAGCTTTCTTCTTCTTCTTCAACCACGACGAAGAACGCGAAGAACACTTAGGCTCTGACGAAGAACGTTGTCATGTACCGTCTCTTCTCTTCCTCGCAGCCGGTGTGTTCCGAAAATCGACGACGTCGTTTCTTCGATCATCTTCCCGTGTCAACGAAAGGAGACGCCACTTCCTCCTCGGACTTTCTGTATCAGCTTACGAAGCTTCTCCAGCGAAGTACCTCTTCAGACGCACCTCGACGTCAACGAAATCGACGTTCGATTCCCGCGACGCCCGACCTCCACAACGCTTGTCTTCCACGGATTGTTGACGTGCTCCACACTTGAAACCGAGGTAGGGGTTTAATGTTATTTGATTCCGTTCTTGATTCTGGCATGTCGAATTTTGTGGTTTTCAACTTTTTATTATCGAATAATGCGAGGGGGTCGGACCGCAAAAACACAGCCGACCCTCCTTTTTATTTTATAATTGTTTTCATTGTGGTTGGTGCGAAGGAGCGTGGTGCCG
Source organism: Viscum album (assembly GCA_963277665.1). NCBI lineage: Eukaryota > Viridiplantae > Streptophyta > Magnoliopsida > Santalales > Viscaceae > Viscum > Viscum album. The sequence continues at coordinate 1,569,648,835 of OY728121.1, read as the reverse complement.
TCGCACCACGCGGTTCATGCGGAACATACGCGCGGCGCCATCGTGATGCACCGTGGAAAGAGATTCAACAACGCGACGTCGTCGCGCTGCTTCAAAGGAAATTGAAGGCGCCGCGGCCGGAGTGGGGCCGCGGTAGAGGGGCGCGGTGTCGTCGCACCGTGCCGGACGGCATAGGTCGCGGCCGGTTCCGGGCCGCGGCGGAACGAGGTGTCCGGCGGCCAGTCGGGCCGCTTGTGTCGGAAGCCGGAAGGGGACCGGCCTTTGCCGGTCCCGTTGAGAGGGAGCCGACCGGCCATGTCGGGCCGGCCGGAGTGGAGAAAACCGGGGGAATATAATTTCCCCGGCTAGTCGAACGACCCCCCATTAAGAGGGGGGGTCGCGGTTTCACAAAGGGGGGCAGGCGCCCCCCGTTTTTCAATCAGCTCGGCAGAAGCCCGAGCTGGCAGCGCGCCCAGTGCGCTGCCTTGAGCCGGACCGGCACGCCTGCCCGGTCTGCCAGGCCGGGCCGCGCCGGGCCGGGCCGGGCCGACCCTGTCCAGGGCGGGTCGACCCGGTTCGGGCCAGTCGGGTCGGCCCGGGCCCGAAACCCCCGATATCGAACTTCTTAGGTTCAAATGCCCATAACTCGGGCTACAGACCTCCAAACGACGCGCCGTCAGCGACGATGTGATCCTTGGATCGAGACGGTCGTTTCGGTTTATCACACTCAAGGTTTCAGGATACTTGTGTTCGGCCGGGTTGGTTCTTATACGAAACCAACTGGGCCCTCGGAGTAGAAACGCTCATATCATGAGCTACGGACGTCCAATTGACATGTCGTCGACTTTGTTGAGTTCCTCTTAGTGAGACGGATATTTTGGCATACTCTGCCCGAGGTTTGGACGCTAGTGGAGTACGATCGGGTTGGTTTTTCTTTAAAAAACAACCGGTCCCCGGGGACGAAAAAGCCAAAAACTCTCAGACCGGGGGTCCGATTGATGCGTCGTCTGTTGCATTGAGTTCCTGTTGACGATACGGAACTTTTAGATACATCAACTCTGGATTGTGTGACAGTTGATGTATCAGTCTCTCGGCTCGTGGAGCGGACCCTCCCGAACGAGCTTGTTGTGTGCGGGAACCCTAGAGCTGGCTGCGACTGCTACTGTGACTGCGACGACGGTTGTCCAGAGATCCTCAGTGGATTCGATGACGACGACTACAGAACTCAGCGATCCTGTGTGGATCAGTGCTACCGATCCTGTGTGGGTCTGATCCTGTGTGGGTCAGCAATCAGCGGTCCTGTGTGAACCAGCGCCTACAGATCCTGTGTGGGTCCTATCCTATGTGGGTCTTTGCGGGGGTTAGTACCTATCAATCCATTGTGGGTCCGACGACTTAGATGGATCAATGATCATCTCTATCGTCTTTCGAAGAGGTATACCTGTGAGAGCTGAATCTTGTATGCTTTCCTGTGTGGATTGTGTTGTGCTATCCTGTGTGGATTACGTTTTCTTTCCTGTGTGGAATACATATACTTTCCTGTGTGGACTGAGTTGTACTTGGGCTCGGAGGTTGGAGCGTATTGGAATTGATGACTTAGGTATATGTATGGGCATATACCTAAGCAGTGTCGGTTGTTACTTCGTGTTTGTATCTTTCCATTGTGGTTTATCCTTTGTGGATTTTGGGAGACCTTCGGGGGTCTCGGGGACCTTACTGAGTAGCTTATACTCACCCCTGCACGGGCTATGCCCGCACTACATTGTGTTGGTTGCAGACGACGGACATCGTTGGTCGTGGTTGAGGCGTGCAGAGCAGGACAACACCTGGTGGTGGACCACTAGGCGGGACGTACTCGGAGCGGATGGCGAGACCCGAGGAGCAGTGGAGCTATCTGTACCCACCCTTCAGGTGGGATTTCCAGTGGACAGCTCAGCGTAGCGGCTTTTACTTTACAGTTGTTGTTTTCCCTTTTTAGTTTTACTTTACTTTCAGTTTTGGTTTGTATACTGGCCCATTTACTTTTCCGCACTTTCAGTTCTAATCTGTTCTTACTTAGTGTTTACTTTTCCGCTTACTTACTCTATGTTGCTTGTTTACTTTACAAAGGCAATGCCTTCCCTTTTTACCGGGAATTACGCTGTGGTGCTAGTCGCCAGCCCCTGGCCTATGGAAGGCGGGTTTGGGGTAGTCAAGGCACGGGCCCCGAGGACGGGTCGTGACAAATTGGTATCAAAGGAGTTCGGTTTTACCACGAACTCTGATCTTTTCTATGTGATGCTATAATGTTTAGCGTATTGAGTGTGGTTATCAGTCCAGGGAGTCCAGTGTTGGTGCGGCGGCCGACGTATCCGTACACCAGGACTCTGACTTCTGATTTCTGACTTAATGCACGAAAACATATATTGCGTGTGTGTTTAAAGTTTTCTTTGTGATTACTTTGTATCAGCTCACCAGGTATACTGTTATGACCATGGCGCACCTGTTTCCTTTTCAGGATGGCCCCACGACGGCAGCCAGCTAGGGTTCCGAGAGTCGAGTGTGCTGACAGCCCACTGAGCGACGAGGCCTCAGTGTAGGGCCCTTTGTCAGCAGTGGCACTTGCGGTAACACTACCCGCCGAGCCACCGATACTTCCAGCACCAGCAGCTGATGATGCACGTCGCCTCAGCTCACTGCATGAGTTTCAGCGCCAGTGACCGCCCAGGTTTTGTGGGGAGACGGACCCCCAGGCAGCCGAGGACTGGCTGGAGGCAGTGGTACGAGTTTTCAGGCTAGTGAGGACACCATCAGACCTCATAGTGATCCTCGATACAAGCCTACTGCACGCAGCAGCGGGCCTATGGTGGATCTTGATGCTCCAGGTTCACGATGAGGCATCTCTACTTCGGACGGACTTTGAGAGCCTCTTCCGCTCGGAGTTCATCCCAGCCACCCTCCGTGCGGGGCGCATTCAAGAGATTCTTCAGTTGCGGCAGGGCAGCATGACAGTCGCTCAGTACTCGGCGAGATTTACTGATCTCTCGTGCTACTCGACCGACATGTTATGGGACCCATTATTCCGGGCCTGGACCTTTGATCAGGGTTTGAGACATGAGATCAGGGCATCGCTGATCTCCCTCAGCATTCCGAATCAGACGAGAGTACTGGAGCAGGCCCTTTTGATCGAGAGCTTTCTAGCTGAGTCTACACCAGCGCCGAGACCCACTGCAGGGCGGCACGTGGCAGAGTCTTCTGCAGCTGGTAGTCGACGGATGACTCTGGGGTCCAGGCAGACCAGACCTTCAGGCAGACGACCTCAAGACACTGGCTCAACAGTGCGGGGAACACAGTGCGGAGCCAGTCTTTCGAGAGGCAGGCACTGCTACTCGTGCGGCAGGCAGGGCCACATGGCTCGTGACTGCCCGACCCGCCGTGCGGAGGAGCAGAAGATGGTTGAGGGACCACCGAGGCCGAGGAAGAGGGTCGACCGTGGCTGTCCGCAGGGAGGAGGCGGACGAGGTAGAGGAGTTGGTCGAGCAGCAGGTGGTTGGCGACGCTTTGAGGCTCTACCACCACCACCACCAGGAGGTCCACTCCGACCACAGGGAGCTGGCGGGTAGAGATAGGCACAACTCCAGGCAGCGGAGGCCTATGACCACGGCGCGCCAGAGATGATTCGAGGTACCATCAGTGTCTATTCCACCCTTTCTGCAGTTCTTATAGACACAGGAGCGAGTCACTCTTTCATATCCGCTGCCCTTGTTCGGAGCTCGGAGATTCCGACAGCGTCGTTGGCTCGATCCTTACGGCTAGAGACTCCTACGGGAGCAGACTCGACGATTACGCACTAGTGCTGGTAGTGTGATCTTACTCTAGGAGGCGAGATCTTCAGCTGGGATCTTCTTGTAGAAGCGTTGAGGCCTTACGATGTAATCTTGGGCATGGATTGGTTATCGATGGTCCATGCACAGATTGACTGTTTTAGGCGTAAGGTGCGATGTGTATGCACCGACGAGTGCAGGATCACCTTCACCGGCAAGAAGGGAGCCTTAGCAGCACAGGATGGACTTCCGCAGAGGAGTGGATAGCCCATCACTCATCAGTTGGCTAGCCTCATCCTAGGAGCATTTGACGTGCAGAGTCCTGGTTTTCCTGCAGTGGTGGATCAGTTTGCGGACGTTTTCCCATACGACGTTCCAGGGCTACCTCCTCGCAGAGAGGTAGACTTTTATATTGACATGTACCCCAGAACAACCCCGATATCGAATCCAGCATATCGGATGTCCCCCGCTGAGCTTCGAGAGCTACGGGTACAGTTGGAGGACTTGTAGGGCAAGGGGTTCATCCGACCCAGTGTTTCACCCTGGGCTTCCCCGATTTTGTTCGCCAAGAAGGCAGACGGGAGCTTGCGACTGTGTGTCGACTATCGTCGCCTGAACCAGGTGACAGTGAGGAACAAGTATCCGCTTCCGAGGATTGATGACCTCTTTGATCAGCTCAAGGGAGCACGGTGGTTCTCGAAGATAGACCTCAGGTCAGGCTATCATCAGCTCAGAGTTAGAGACGAGGACGTGCAGAAGAAGGCCTTCAGATGTCGTTATGGGCACTATGAGTTCTTGGTTATGCCTTTCGGTGTAACCAATGCTCTAGCAGTGTTCATGGCCCTCGTGAACAGGATCTTTCATCCATACCTCGGTCGATTTGTTGTGGTCTTCATCGACGACATTTTGATTTACTCGACGACTGAGGAGGAGCAATGCCTACCACTTACGGGTTGTACTAGACACACTCCGAGAGCACCAGCTTTATGAAAAGCACTCGAAGTACCAGTTCTGGATACGTGAGGTCCACTTCTTGGGACACATTATCTCTGAGGTGGGAGTTGCAGTGGATCCTGCGAAGATCGAAGCTGTGTTAGCTTGGGAGCCACCCAGGAGCGTGACAGAGGTTCAGTGTTTCTTGGGACTAGCCGGATACTATCGGAGATTCATGTCAGACTTCTCTAGAGTTGCGGCACCACTCACAACATTGAAAAAGAAGGGGAAACCCTTTGTGTGGTCAGACAGATGTCAGCAGAGCTTCCAGGAGCTGAGACAGAGATTGAAGAGTGCACCTATCTTGAGGTTGCCTGAGGAGGGAGTTGGATATGTAGTCTACTGCGATGCATTAGGGACCGGACTCGGATGTGTCCTGATGCAGGAGCGGGCAGTGATCGCCTATGGATCACGTCAGTTGAGACCGCATGAGCAGAACTACGCTACCCATGACCTCGAGTTTGCAGCAGTGGTATTCGCTCCGAAGACATGGCGATACTACCTGATGCGCGAGCGCTTTACAGTCTTTTATGACCATCAAAGTCTCAGGTACATACTCTCGCAGAAGGACCTGAACCTGAGACAGCAGCGATGGCTCGAGTTCCTCTAGGACTATGACTTTGAGATAGTCTATACTCCTGGGAAGCGGTATGTAGTAGCCGATGCCCTCAGCAGGAGGACATGCATTCAGCTTCTTGAGGAGGCGACAGATCAGCTAGCCTCTTTGCAGATATCCTTCATTGATAGAGATGGAGCAGCCTTCCTACAGTCTCTCACAGTCACTCCTCCACTTCTACAGTGGGTCAGAGAGACACAGCATGGGGACGCTGACTGTGAGACGCGGCGTGCACAGATATCCTCAGGACAGGCACCTGATGGTTTCTCCTTTGGAGTAGTGCACGACATCCTTTTCAGAGGACGTACCATGGTACTAGTTGCTTTACGGGAGGAGGTGCTGAGAGAGTTTCACACTTCTCCTTTGGCGGTACATCCTGGAGTGGCAAAGATGTACCAGGACCTCAGACGACAGCACTGGTGTCCGGGCATGAAGAAGGCTGTGGAGGAGTTCGTTTCTCGATGCCTCACCTGCCATCAGGTGAAGGCAGAGCATCAGGTACCAGCATGCTTGGTACAGTCCTTGGAGGTCCCGGAGTGGAAGTGGGACGACATATCTATGGATTTCGTGACTGGAATTCCACGCACTTCCAGAGGTCATGACTCCATCTAGGTGATTGTCGAACGACTCACCAAGTCGGCTCACTTCTTACCTATCAGAGAGCAGGGCTCAGTTGAGAGCTTGGGACGTCTCTACGTTCAGGAGATTGTACGGCTTCACGGTGTGCCATCATCTGTTGTCTCCGATCGAGATGCTCGCTTTACTTCCCGGATTTGGAAGGGATTGCAGGAGGCGTTCGGAACGCAGCTACGTCTGAGCACAGACTTTCACCCTCAGACGGATGGTCAGATGGAGAGGACCATTCAGACTCTCGAGGACATGCTCCGCGCATGTGTCCTCGACTTTGGTCATAGCTAGGAGGACCACCTACCCTTGGTGGAGTTTGATACAACAACAGTTACCACTCCACCATCGGGATGGCACCGTACGAGGCGTTGTACGGCCGACCTTGTAGATCTCCTTTGTGGTGGACAGACCCAGGGGAGTTAGCACTTGTGGGACCGGAGATGGTCCATGCCACGACAAAGAAGGTCCAGGTCATCCAGGAGCGGATGAGGACAGCTCAGAACCGGCAGAAATCATATGCTGATAAGAGGTGGAGGCCACTAGAGTTCGAGGATGATGACCACGTCTTCTTGCGGGTCTCACCTCGACGTGGTATACAAAGATTTGGCCGAGTCGGAAAGTTATCTCTGCGCTTCATCGAACCTTTCCAGGTCCTCAGCAGGATTGGAGAGGTGGATTATCGCCTAGTTCTACCACCTCAGTTGCACCGGGTGCACGACGTCTTCCACATGTCTCACCTGAGGAGATACGTTCATGACCCGACGCACATCATTGACCATGATGAGCTTGACGTTGACGATGGGGTGACTTTTACGGAGGTCCCGGTGGAGATCGATGATCGACATGAGTGGGTCCTACGTGGACGGTCGATTCCTCAAGTGCGCATCAGATTGCAGCACGGGAATCTCTAGGAGAGCACTTGGGAGCGGGAGGCTCAGATGCGTGCTCAGTACCCTCATTTGTTTCCCTAGTTTTGATGTATCTTTACGGGGACGTAAAGCCCTGAGGTGGGATTAATGTAAAGACCCGTAAAATTCAAGGTAAATTTTTTCTTAATTTTCTTTAGAATTTTACAAGTGCGCGGTTTCTGACGGCACCTGATTCCGAGGCCCAGTGTGCCCGGAATTAATTTCCGAAGTTTGGCTCGGGTACGTTCAGTGAACGAACGAGTGGGAATTTCTATCTTTTGAACCGGTGCCCGGAATCGAATTCCGGGGGCACCGATGAACTCGCAGCGCCAATATTCATTTAAGGAGACCTTTTCCGAGGTTGCGTTTTATGCGGGTCGAGAGTTAGTTTTGGGGGAATTTAAAATGATGTTAAATAAAATGTGGAAACACATTTTATTTTTATCCATGTTGGTTATATCCTACCAATGGGAGTTAGAGGTGGGACCCACATCCACTTAACCTCCCTTGAGAGGATTAAGTGTGGTGGGGCCCACACAAACCCTAACTTTTCAACTCCCCTTAAAACTCCCAAATAACTCATCTCTTATTAATTTGACAACATGAGTTATTAATTGAGTTGAGTTATTTAATTTCAAACCTTTGAAATTCAAAGTGGTTTAGTTGTGTAAATAAAATAAGGCTTAAGATTATTTTATTTTGGTTAGATTTCTCCTTCCACCTTGAGATAATTTGGGAGCTTTCTTCTTCTTCTTCAACCACGACGAAGAAAGCGAAGAACACTTAGGCTCCGATGAAGAACATCGTCACGTGTCGTCTCTTCTCTTCCTCACAGCCGGTGTGTTCCGAAGATCGACGACGTCGTTTCTTCGATCTTCTTCCCGTGTCAACGAAAGGAGACGTCGCTTCCCCCTCGGACTTTCTCCGTCAGCTTACGAAGCTTCTCCAGCGACGTACCTCTTCGGACACACCTCGACGTCAACGAAATCGACGTTCGATTCCCACGACGCCCGACCTCCGCGACGCTTGTCTTCCGTGGATTGTTGACGTGCTCTGCACTTGCAACTGAGGTAGGGGTTTAATGTTATTTGATTCCGTTCTTGGTTCTGGCATGTCGAATTTTGTGGTTTTCGACTTTTTATTATCGAATAATGCGAGGGGGTCGGACCGCACAAACACGGCCGACCCTCCTCCTTATTTCATAATTGTTTTCTTTGTGGTTGGTACGAAGGAGCGTGGTGCCGTCGCACCACGCGGTTAATGCGGAACATACGCGCGGCGCCGTCGCGCCGCGCTGTGGAAAGAGATTCAAGAACGCGATGCCGTCGTGCCGCGTCAAAGGAAATTGAAGGCGCCGGGGCGGAACGAGGTGACCGGCGGCCAGCCGGGCCGCCGGTCTCAGAAGCCGGAAGGGGACCGGCCTTTTCCGGTCCCGTTGAGAGGGAGTCGGCCGGCCAAGACGGGCCGGCCGGAGTGGAGAAAACCGGGGGAATTTAATTCCCCAGGCTAGTCGAACGGCCCCCCATTAAGATGGGGGCCACAGTTTCACAAAGGGGGGCAAGCGCCCCCTGTTTTTCAATCAACTCGCCCGAAGGCCAAGCTGGCAGTGCGCCCAGTGCGCTGCCTTGAGCCGGACCGGAGCGCCTGGCCGGTCTGCCAGGCCGGGCCGAGCCCGGCCGGGCCAGGCCGCGCCGTGCCGGGCCGGGCCGTGTCGAGCCGCGCCGGGCCGGGCCGGGCTGTTCCGGGCCGGGCCGACCCTGTACGGGGCGGGTCAACCCGGTTCGGGCCATGCGGGGGGGGGGGGGGGGGGTCTCGGGCCGGGTCGGCCAGGGCCCGAAACCCCCGATATCGAACTGCTTAGGTTCAAATGCCCATAACTCGGGCTACGGACCTCCAAATGATGCTCCGTTAGTGGCGATGTGATCCTTGGATCGTGACGGTCATTTCGGTATATCTCACTCAAGGTTTCGGGATACTTTGAGTTCGGCCGGGTTGGTTCGTACACGAAACCAACCGGGCCCTCGGAGCGGAAACGCTCATATCCTGAGCTACGAACGTCCGATTGACGTGCCGTCGACTTTGTTGAGTTCCTCTTAGCGAGACAGATCTTTTGGAATACTCCGCCCGAGGTTTGGATGCAGGTGGAGTACGGTCGTGTTGGTTTTTCCTTAAAAACCAACCGGGCCCCGGGGACGAAAAGGCCAATAACTCTCAGACCGGGCGTCCGATTGACGCGCCGCCTGTTGCGTTGAGTTCATGTTGACGATACAGAACTTTTGGATACATCAACTCTTGATTGTGTGACAGTTGATATATCAGCCTCTCGGCTCATGGAGCGGACCGTCCCGAACGAGCTTGCTATGTGCGGGAACCCTAGAGCTGGCTACGACTGCTACTGTGACAACAACGACGGCTGTGCAGAGATCCTCATTGGATTCGACGACGACGACTACAGCACTCAGTGATCCTGTGTGGATCAGTGCTACCGATCCTGTGTGGGTCAGATCCTGTGTGGGTCAGCACTCAGCGGTCCTGTGTGAACCAGCGCCTACAGATCCTGTGTGGGTCTGATCCTGTGTCGGTCTTTGCGGGGGTTAGTACCTATCGATCCTTTGTGGGTCCGACGACTTAGATGGATCAGTGATGGTCTCTATCGTCTTTCTAAGAATTATACCTATGTGAGCTGAATCTTGTTTGCTTTCCTGTGTGGATTGTGTTGTGTTATCCTGTGTGGATTACGTTTTCTTTCCTGTGTGGAATACTTATACTTTCCTGTGTGAACTGAGTTGTACTTGGGGTCGGAGGTTGGAGCGTATTGGAATTGATGACTTAGGTATATGTATGGGAATATACCTAAGCAGTGTCGGTTGTTACTTAGTGTTTGTATCTTTCCTTTGTGGTTTATCCTTTGTGGATTTTGGGAGACCTTCAGGGGTCTCGGGGTCCCTACTAAGTAGCTTATACTCACCCCTGCACGGGCTATGCCTGCACTACGTTGTGTTGGTTGCAGACGACGGACAGCGTTGATCGTGGTTGAGGTGTGCAGAGCAGGATAGTACATGGAGGTGGACCACTGGGCGGGACGTACTCGGAGCGGACAGTGGGACCCGAGGAGCAGTGGAGCTATTTGTACCCACCCTTCAGGTGGGATTTCTAGTGGACAGCTCGGCATAGCGGCTTTTACTTTACAGTTGTTGTTTTCCCTTTTTAGTTGTACTTTACTTTCAGTTTGGGTTTGTATACTGGCCCATTTACTTTTCCACACTTTTAGTTGTACTCTGTTCTTACTTAGTGTTTACTTTTCCGCTTACTTACACTGTGGTTCTTGTTTACTTTACAAAGGCAATGCCTTCCCTTTTTACCGGGATTTACGCCTTGGTGCTAGTCGCCAGCCCCTGGCCTATGGAAGGCGGGCTTGGGGTAGTCACGGCACGGGCCCCAAGGATGGGTCGTGACAAGAATTTTAAAATCTCCCAAAATAACACCAATAAATAATTGAACCATGTTTTAATCAAAAAAGGTTAATGGTGTATCTAAATTAAATCAACAGAAGTCCCTAGGAAAGGGAATGATCATAAATGTTAAAAACTAATAATTCCATTATATATTTGAAAAATTTATATTAGATTTTGATGGATATGGGTGTAGGTTACAGTGACATAATATTTCATGAGAGGTTTAATTTACCTTTAAAAATAAAATAACTGATGTATTACATACTAAATTATTATTATTGAAATTATGTTGATAATTAAATCATTTTGAATACAGAAAAATGGATAATCGATACAAGTATTTTAAAATTGAAACTTAAATGGAATATATATATATATATATATATTGATACATTTAATATATACTAATATATAACAAATTTTATGCTTTCAACATCTTTATTAACAATAAAACTCCATCTTTAAGGTGGTTGTGTTATATTATAAAAATATTATTATTTAAATTTGACTGATATAACAATAACATCCAATTGCATGTATGAATATGTGTAACTACATTGTCAAATTTATTTATAGTAGAAATTTTCAATGTAAATATAATTATTATTTCTTTTCGTATAAGATCCCAATTTTTAGATAATATTTTATAATATCAATAAAACATGCATGTATCATATTAGATCATCATATTTTGTCTATTTCCATACATGTCTAGAATAAATTTCAACACAGTGCCATTTATCATTGACTATTACCTTTCTATTAACAATATAATATATTAAAAAAACTATCACTATCATGAATTTAATATCTCAAAAGTATTTTCATAATGATAGAAATAGTTCACGTTTAGTTATAAATTTATTTTTGAGGGATAATTTAATTTATATTCAAATTAATATGTTTTTTATTTTTTTCTATATTACTATCACTCTAAATGATTACATGACATTGAAAAAAATAAATATTTATGTAATTAGACAGTAAATAATGATTTAAAAATATGAAAAATTGTAAAATTGCATCGATTATTCAATATGATGAATTTTGATGACAAATAAAACATATTTGAGATATTTTAATTATTCTTAACCAAAGAAAAAAAAATTATTAATTAATTAATTTTGAAATAATATAATTGTTTAAAAAAATTTCATTAATGTTATTTTATGATGAAATGTTTTTGTTAAATTTTAGGAAATCGTAAATATCTAGAAGTAGTGAAAGGGGAAATATTGTATAGTAAATTTCATCTCTTTGAGGTTTATTAGAAAAATATTACATTATAAGTAAAAATATAACCATTAATACTAAAAAAATTGTTACTACTGTTGTGGAACAAATTTTATAATTAATGTTCCTAACTAAACATAAAATTTCAAATAACATTAAAACCTATGTAGATATCATTTTATAATGTTATTTAGACCATAAATTATTTTATCAATAATTTTTTGATATTTTTATGGATTATTATATAGAAATTCATTAATTTTATTCATATCATTTTAATAATTCGATGTGTGTCATTTCCCTCCTGTATAAAAATAAACCCACTCCCTCTCTTCATAACACCATTATGAGAATCCTAAACAACCTAAACCTACCAACTTATGATTCCAATGTCCATATAAATGTGGTATTTCCTTCCAAAAATATCATTCTATGTTTCCATAAGAAAGGACTTAATCGAGTTTTTATATAGAAGATATAGTCTTCCTTACAAACACATTAAACATCTGTTCTTATTATACATTATCTAATCAAATTTTAATCATAATTATATAATTAAAACAATATAATTAACATACTAAATATTATTATGGTTGTGGTATAACCATATTCCATTTCCCAAGCATCCAACAACACTGGAAATCACCCCAAACTCGAACATCTGAATTATCATCTCCATATATCAATGTAATTCGTTTTTCATCACCATAATAATAGGAAGGATTTAAACATGGAGAAAAAGAATTTATATTAAATTGATAAAATAATTTTTCTGTTAGAATTGTAATGTCATATATAACATTGTACATTTCATTATTTTGGAAAATGATAATGAATCATATTGTTACATATGGATTTAGATCGTAATGAAGTGAAGTGATCTATTTTTCATTTCATAGTTACATGTTTGGTTATAAGGATAGACATATATAATATATATCATATTACTATTAAATTAAAATTCGAAACTTTTATTTAACATTATTTTGTTATATATTTCATGAAGTAGAAATGGCTTGAGTGCGTAATTATAACCTACAATTTCCATGACTGGTGTAATCCATTTTTCAATCACTATGTTTTATAGATTACATTGGATATATATATATATAATAATTATGATATATATAAAATTATTAAAAATTTTGGTATGATGTATCTATAATCAATGTGTATGAATGATAACTTTCAAATAAAAATTCTCATGAAAAAATGACGCAGTTAACAAAAATAAATAAGGATTCTAAAAAATACTATTAAATTATTTAATATATTCTAGAATGGGTTAATGTATGTTATTAAACGATTTTATATGTAACTAGAATAGTATAATAATAATTTTAAATATAATATAATTTATGAGAAAAGACCATATGTAGAATACTATATGTGATGTAATTGTTTTATCATCCCACTATTGCTTCGTTGAGCATAAGGCATATTCAATAATTTTATAAATTTTTTTAATATATTTAACCTTTTATATTTTATATAATTACATCTATTATGTTAATTTTATTTGAAATTTCATTTGAATTTATTTAATTTATGGTTGTTACTATTCCCAACAATCTAATGTGGTAAGGGACTTGTTATACAATTTTATTTATTTTTGAAATTTTGATGTTTTGATTTACATTGGTAAAATTATATTATAATATCCTCTTAAACCCCATATATATTCTTCTCATATTGTTATATTTGGGTTTTATTTGTTAATTTTATAATTTTAATATTATGGGATGAATATTTATAAATTATCTTTCTTTTAAGGGGCTCTAATTTTCATATTTATTTTTGATGATAACAATCCAAATATTTTTATTCCAATATAATTTTTTGTTTCAAATGATTTCTAGGGGTTTTTATTATTTTAGTATTATATTCTAATTTATATTTTTACAATTTTATACAATAAAAAATCATAGGGAATCTCTTTGGTGTACTCTGAACAAGGTACTCTTTAATAAATGTTTTAACATAATTTTTTATATTATAAAAAAAGCATGAATTTCATTCAACAAATTTTTAAATATAATTTTCATTGATTTGACATTAAAATTGTTCATCGTTTCTTTGAAAATATAATTATTCTCATAATATTTACCAAATTATTATTTTTTAAATATTATATCGAAAAATAAATGTTCATTTTCGTAACAAATGTTATTGTGATATTTCAAAATATTATCAACTATAAAAACCCTGATTGATGTTTTCGGGAAAATATCCAAATGATACCATATTTATTATTTCTCTAGATGATTTTTGATAATGATGTATTTAGTTTCCATATAATTTTACTAATATGGATTCATGTTGACTTATATAGAATCTTAATAACATCTTCTATTCATTATTTTAAATTTTAGTAATGAATTAGAAATAAATAAGATGGGTGGGGAATGATTATAGAGATCGACCTTAATCATTAGTAGTAATCATTAGACAAAACATGGAAAAATTATTTATATGTTTATGATGTATTATCATGTAATAATATATTGGTATTTGGTGTATTCATGATCATACAATGATAATGTATTTAATGAGAATCCTTGATTGAATGTGGATATCTTACATGGTAGGTTGTGACAATAATATTCTTGATTTCCTGGTCAAGATGACATGATATTGAATATATAAAACTATAAAATAAAATTATTAATTATTATATATATTCATGTGTTTCTTATGTTGATATTATCTTTAGATTAATAATGAACAACTGTTATTAAATTTATTAAATGTGTATTCACAAACCAATTCTCCATTTTATTTAATAATTATTTACGTTGTATACCCTATTCTCTATATAAAACAAACAAAAAACCTAATATATCCCTTTAGTTATTTTCCTTGTAAAAATATATGGAGAATGACTTAATGAAGGAGGAATAAATGTTTAATAGACTCATTTTTTATTTTTTTAATGTAATATTGGAATCATGAATGAATGTATTTTACCAGGACAACAAAAATATTTTGTTTGTTCAATTGGGATAACAGAAATATATTTCTGATGTAATATTGTAACCATCTACTATGAGATACAATGATTGGGGGTTATACTATTGGAATAATTAATACATTTTTTGAAATTACCAGACCTATATTTTTAATTAATATATCTAATATTTTAATTAAGATAATACATTATAGTAATTGGGAAATTTTACCTTAGTGTGATTTTTAAAATATATATCAATATTTAAAATATAATAATATATTATGTGAGATGATTTTTTAGAGCTAATGATTAATCTAATAAATGGATTCAACACCCATATTCAATATTTGGATTTCCTTGTTGAAAAAATTGATACACTAAGTGTTGAAACTCTGAAAATTATGTCTATATTAGGGTTGTTTAAATAGGTTATGGTGAAAAATATTTCTTTATGAAAAAACCTATTATTCCATAGTTTGATTCCCCAATGATGGATGGATTCATGTGAGAGAAACCTCTTTTATATAATTGAACTAATAATAATTTTTTTATGAACAATTGACTGTTCCCCAAAAGATATATTCATAAATTCTTATAGAAATGAATGTTAAAAGGTAATTCTTGTGGTTTTTAATTTAAATTGAGATACCTATATGTGGTGGTCATTGATCAGAAACAATAAATAGGTTTATGAAAAATGATGAATGATATAGAGAATTTTTAATGTTATACTGTTTATTAAATCCTTTCTTCATTAACCATGTGTTGATACGGTAAGGTAATTTCATTATCTATTATACAATGTAGAGGAAATTTTTAATGATTACTAATCAAAAATTACAAAATTATATTGAAATACTATGGACTATGTGGAACATAAAAATGTAAGCATGTAAATTTCTTTGATGGTCATAAGAAAATCACATGAAGGAAACAACTCTCTCAAATGGTTTCGTCACATGATTCTGAATTATTTTTTAATAATATAACATAATGAAAATTCTCCATGTAACATATTTTCAATTGAAACCAATTGAATAAGCGGATAAATGTGTAACATGAAAAATTAAATGAGTCATAGGACTAGAATGGAAGTATTGAACTAACCAGAAATGATTATTTTGTAATGAAACAACCATGTATTTTCATAATGGGGATACAAGTTTGTTTCATGTGTAGATAGATCATTCACAATGATATTGAATGAATGGAAATGAAAGAATCAACTTTTATACAATTAATTAGCTATATTGAGATGGATAATTACTCAAACTAATTTCAAAAGCATATTTAAATCTTACTACAAAGGAATCCATACTGATATGTACACTCTAATTAAATTACTTTAAATGATATTGTAATCTACTAAATTGAAAAAATATTTATTATTTATCAATATTTAATGCATTACTTATCTACCAAATTTATTAATGTATATCAAAAATTCCCTTGAAACTATATACAAATAATTAAAAAATAAGGAACCTATTATGAATAATTTTATCAATTATTTTATCTTAAGATGAGAAATAATTCCATATATGAACACATGTTTGTCATATTATTTATTGGCTTCAAAATAATCATGATTTGGGGATTTTTTAGTTTTAATTATTAAAAATAACTAACACATGCAATAAATAATATTGGAAAATAATTACGAAATAAATGATTTATTCATTTAACTTCATTCCTATTAAAATTGTCTTCTTTTCACCCCACCGCCCTTTATGGTTTAGTGGTAATTATCATACTCGTGATCATGTTATATATCATTATCAATTAGTCCATGGATATTATTATTCTCATCCATCAATATAACATTACATCCAACCAATAATAATCATACATATGAGATTAGAAACATGAAATATTAGGTGGGGTTTTTGTTTCTCCCTTTTATTCCGAATAATTTATATTATTATCCCCTTATAGAATGTGGCCTTTTTAAAAATGATTATATTTTAATGAGTTGATAAAATTTTTATATTTTAATTTATTTAATGTTGTAAAATTAAAAATAGTGATATTATTAAGATAGTTTTATCTTTATTAAATTTGATGGGATTAATAGCATTCTTGAAAGTCAACATGCATAATTATTGTAATTGTGATATATTATGATAAATTTATTATCATTCAAATACGAATATTTTAACCTATCAATAAAAATTGTGGGTATAAATTTGACTATTATAAAAATGAAATATAATTATATTATACAAACTCAATAAAAAAATTTCAACAATGTTTTAGGATATAAGCACTTAATATTTTATATGGTTGTTTGATGACTAAAAAATGAATACTAGTTAATAATGAATTTTATTGAATTTTTTGAATTGGAATTATAATTAATTTCATCAATTTTTTGATGTATTATTTTTAAAAATCATTTTCAATTTTTAATTTTTCATGATATCTTTATCTTATGCTTATTAATTAAAAAATTCTCTTGAAAAATGATTTTTTGATGAATTGTGAAAAAAAATATTTTGTTCTCGAATTATCATGTTTGGATTAAAAAAATTAGAAATGTCCAATTTATTAAATAGTTTTAAAAGAAAAAATTGTAATATTTTATTATTAAAAAACGAATAGATGGAATTATAAATTATTTATGGTTTTATTTTTGAATAAGATGTTTTTTTAATTCAAAAAACTATTTTTCTAGAAAATTATATTCCTTTTCATTTTTTAGAATTAATTCAAATAAAATTTTGAAACACATATTTATTTAATCAGAAAAAATTTATACCATAATTAAATTCATTTAGTCAATTAAATTTTATATTATTCATTTATTTTTGGTCATTATCAATATATATTCAACCATAAATATTTTTAACAATGGTATGCATAAAATTAAAAAAAATTGCGATAAAACATTTATATAAATATTAAAAATTAGTCTTTCACTTTCATTTGACATAAATAATTTTTTGTGTTCATCTATGTACCTAAATTTCATGAATACAAGGAATTTTTTTCCATTTATGTTTTTAGGATCATTAAATTAATTTTACAAAAGATTAAATACAAAATATCACACTCTTGGAATGTAAATTTGTATACTTTTACCTAATAATTGATATGTAAAATTTCTATAATAAATTATTCTTTTATAGGATAAATAATTAATTTTTAATGTAAATTATTTTGAATTATTAGTTACAGATTAATTACATTAAATTCTTATATGATATTGACATGATATCTTATCATTTCCCGAATAATAAAAATAGTACTTATTAAAAATATTTATCGTAAACTAATTTTGATGATTTAATTATTTACATCAGTTTTATGGATAAATATATCATATTTGGTATTTTTCAAATATTTTAATGACAAGTATATAATTTTTTTGTATTTCATTAAAAATAATTTAATGCATATTTTCAGAATTGATATTAATTATATTATAATAAAATATTACATTTTTAAAACTCATTAAAAATAAATAAAAACCTAATGTAAGATAGGTTGTATGAAATTGTTAAGAATTTCATTTATTAGAGATATAAGATCCAATTTTATCCCTATATTTAAATTTATTACCTAATAATATTAACATATTTGTTACTACAATTAAGTTTAAAAATGGATAACGAATGGTTTATGGAAAAAACA
This sequence comes from Viscum album, assembly GCA_963277665.1. Taxonomy (NCBI): domain Eukaryota; kingdom Viridiplantae; phylum Streptophyta; class Magnoliopsida; order Santalales; family Viscaceae; genus Viscum; species Viscum album. The sequence goes on along the minus strand of OY728121.1, from coordinate 1,569,630,638 downwards.
ATGTTCAAAATGACACAAGGATATATCCAATTTTCAATAGATGATTATAATTATACCATATAATATTTTTAATTTAATTTATTTTAATTTTGAACATTCTTATTTTGGAAATCTATTCATAGTATATTATTCCTTTTCATAATTACACATTTTTCATTTCCATCCCATAAAAATGACACCCTTTCCCTCTCTTTATTACACAACATTGAGAGACCTATGTCGACAAAAAACAGACATATTGTATTAGAACCATCCATAATAAAAAATAGAGGCATTATTATACCCAAAATACCACTCTAATATTCTCTATGAGGGTATCTAATGTAATTATATTGAACTAGCGGTAATCTTATTTACAGAAAGTCTCCAATTTCATTTTTCATATAGCTTCTAAAAAAAAATTTATAATAAATAAATTATTAACTAGTGTATAATTAAAATAATTATATTTTAATATAATTATGTGACAACTATTATCATTCTCTATTACATCCAATGAACTGTTTAAATGTTACTTCCCTTTATGCAAATCTTACCATCTCAATGTAGATGTATAATTAGTTTTTATCACCAAATTACCTGGATGGTTATAAATATGAAAATAATCAATATATATTATATTTATTAAATAATAAAAAATATTAATAATAATATCATATTTACCTAATTACATTCCAATAATTTTTAAATCAATAACATTACACATTTGTATGTATAAACAATCACCTCCACAATGTGATGTAAACTATTTTTCCATTATATAATACATTGATGGGGATATATATAGATTTAAATAATATATATTATTTATTATATAATATATATTATGTAATTATTAATTATTTTTTAGCATTATTCCATTATATCCTTCAAAACGTGAAATCAGTATTCGTGCATATATTTGAAAAAATTTCATCTCAAATAGAATAATTGATGTTTATATGTCTAACATTTATAGAAGAATCTATATATATATATATATATCAATTAAATATATTTGATACTAACATTTTGATAAATATTTTTGGATATTATGGAATCATAATCAATGTATACAATATTGAATGGAAAAACCAACAAATCACCTGAAAAATGAAACATTTTACACCTATAATAAAAAATATCACCAAGGAATGGTTGATAAATTATGATTGATATTTTTTATAATATCATAAATGATAATTCATGTGCATATAAAAATATGGCGTATAATTATGTTAAAATTTTATTTACTGTATTTAAATGTAAATGAACATATCATTAAAATCAGAGTTGATAGATGTTTTCCCTTATCTAACATTTGTTTATCTAAGAATTATTCAACATTAAATAATTATTTTATTCCTGAGGTTTATATATCTTGTCCCTTTTATATTTTATATCAATAAAAACATTATATTTCTGGAATTAAATGTTTCATTTGGTATTCTTATTCCATTGGTGTTCTTGTCTACCTGAAAAAATAATAATATGTTTCTTTTACAATTTCATTATAATTCTAGATTTTTTATGTTAAGATTAACATTGGGAAAATATTAAGATCCTATCCTATTAAACATCGTATATTTTATTCCCCTATATTTTTATTTCAGTATTACCTATTTGTATTTAATATCTTCTATTTTGGGATAGTTAATCAAAACGTAATATACACATACAAAACTCTATTTTAGAAATCATATATGGAAATTTAATACAAACTTTTTTTATTCCTTTAAAATAGTTTAGATAATATATTTTAATAGTTTCTTTAACTATTCTAATATTTTTTATTATGGAAAATTTTACTCATATTTGACATTTATTTATAAGAAATAAATTTAATCATCCGTTATATGTTTTGAATGATACTTTTTAACAAATAGTCAAAAAAATATTTATTTTATCATGAACAACTCAAAAGGAATCCCCACTATAATGACAACTATTTTCATTTAGGATTGCATTTAATGTTTAATTTTATATTTAAAAAATAAAATAAATTTCAAAATATATTAAAAATTATTATATTTTAATATTTTGTTTTCTAAATGAAAAGGTGACTTTACTCAAAAAATATTATGGTGATATTTTAAATGTATATTAATTAATTAAAACACCCATTGATGTTATTTGGAAAAATATACAATGAAAAAATATGCATTCTTTATCATGATGGTTGTTGATGATGATGTATTTGTGTTTGGAATTCTAGATTTAATATTGAGAATATTTTTACAATAATATATTTTTAGAATAAAATTTAATATACATTTTAGATATGAGGAATGGATTAGATGTAGATGCGGTGGGTGAGACGTAATTATATATTGAACCCTGATGTGTTGATAGTTTTCATGAGAATAACTACTAGGAATGATGTCTAATATATGTTTTCAAGATCATGTATCAATAAATGAGTAAAATTTCATGAATTTCCCTGAAATGATAAATTCATGGTTAATATCTCTTCATATAATGGTAGGGTATTAGATGAGAGTCATAGTTGAAAACTTTTTTCATTATATAGTGCCTTTAATTAATAATATCATGATTTTTTATTTTCAATTTTTACAATAACTTTTATGTGTCATTTGATTTTTTGTTTATATTATATTAGTATACTTAATTAAAGAATGTTATTGATTTAATAAACTTTTGTTTATTATTTATACAACCATGTTACTTGTTCCATATTTATGCAAGATTTTTGTAATAGAACATACTAATAATCTTATTTTATCTTTGATTTTTCCAATTTTTGAAGGTTATGAAGAGGTAAAATATAAAGGATTCAAAAATTGTTCATATTATTTGCTTTAATAAAATTACTAATATATTGAAAAAATCATATATATAACACGTTAACTAGGACTACGAACCAATTTAGTCCATTGGGGTGAAATCTCTTATTTCAAGATAAAATATAATAATTTCACCAAATATTTTGGACAAATTGGTTTGGATTTATAAAATATTTTTATTGAAGTTCTAGGATATAAAATTATTAATTATAAATTAAATTATTAATTATAGGACATGATTAGAGTATAATTTCAGTTATTAAAAAAATATAAATATTTAAAGATGAAAATAAATATTATTAATTGAAAATGGTTTTTGAATATTGTTTTATGATGAACATATTCAAATCCATCGGTAATTACATATTCTTTAATTATATTATTTTATTTTAATTAATGGTATCGATGATGGAAATCACAATTTATTATTAATAGGATATATCAAAATTTCAAAAATCAAAATATTATATCATGTTAATGGATATATGTGACAACATAAATATGATGTAATAAATATGATTTTAATATTGTTTCAATGAAAAAGGTGATCATCACCTTAAAAATTTGTAAAAATTGGACAAGATTATTTATAATAAAAAGGATATGATTTATAGAAGCAGTCAGAATTGATAATTTTCTTGATTCATTAAAATTCTTTATAGGAATAACTACGAGAGAATGAGAGTTTTTTAAGGGGAAACATAATTTTAAATTATAAGAACTTGTTTTTAATTCATAAAACATTAGAGAAAGAGATAAATATGGATTCCATTTAGCATTTACGTTGGGGGATTATTGATAGGGTAATTATAAAATCTACCCATGGTTTCTATTTAAAGCCTCTGAATACATTAGAATAATTATATAATCGAATCATGATCAATGAAGTAATAGATGATGATCAAGTTTCATTTTAGACCATAATTTATGACAATTTTACTATCCAATCCGAACACTACCAAGTCCTTGGAACCCGATACCGGGTTATTGTTGGATATGATTTAATTGGTAAAATTTATTATAAACCCACTCAAAAGAATGTGATCTCCCATCATTTGGTGGGTGATGAAATTATTTAAGAGTTATTTTATATATAAAAACCATTCAGTCAGTTCTCCATCACCAACAACCTTTTTTAATTGTCTATCATATGTGGTTCAAGAGTCATGTGATATATTGGCTAGTATCACACATCATCACGATCATGCAACAAGATTATTATATAAATGTAACGCGATATGTAAATCATCATATAAGACATTTTACAGATAAGAGAAATTTACACCTATAGATAAATACTTATATTAGGGAAAAAATAAGTATTGTTCAAGAAAATTTAAATATTCTATTATGTTGTCATCAATGTAATCAAATATCAATGATTAACTCATGAAATTCATAACTACCAGAATAATTTTTAAATTCATCGAAAATAACAAATATTTTTTATAACCACTGAAACACTACTTTTAATGATTAAATAGAATATACCCATTTTTATGAACATGTAAACATGGATAAAATTTTAATATAATTAGAATTTTAAAAAATTATCAGTAAGATATTTATAGAAATATTATAATAAACAAATTAAAACAACATCATTGATACCCCGAAACAAACAAAAAGAAAATAATATCATTTAAAAAAATATGATTTTAATTGCCTTTTCCATAAATTTATCTAAATACCCATGATTTATCACTTATTGATATTATTAATAAATTATTCACATATATGGTGGTAGAAAATAAAAATAATTCAATTTTTATGTAGTATTTTAATAATTAATGATTTCTTGAGATATAAAATATATTTAAAGTATGAAAATAAATTAATGTTTATAAAGATGGATTTTGAATAATTCCTAGGATATAATAAAATAATATTTATATAACACACAAGAGTGATAACAAATATTAACGTGATTTTTAAAAAAGGTTCAATTGTCAAATATATTATTTAAAAAATATTAATAAAAATTCAAAAAATCAATGGTAAAATATAAAATACATTCCATAATTTAGGTTTTGTACATAATATTTTATGTAACCAAATAAAATTCCCCTAATGAATGAAATAATGGGTGTAATAAAAGCCTATTGCACATTCTTATGGTAATGAATAGAATTTGAATTAACCCATACCACTTCAAGTTAATATCCTATAAGTGAATCTATGTGAGAACCACATCCTCTTGTTTATATCATGGAAATAAAAAAAAATTTATATTATGACAATGAACTTCATTTAAAAATAGTAATTAAATTTAAAAATAAATTCATAGACAAAATGTTTTGTTTTTAAAATATAAATAATTATTTTTAAACAAATTTAATATATATTACATTATAATATCATAATGTAAGTATCACAAGATATCCATGACAAACTCACATTTAATAATGTAAACATAGTCCTTGATAGGGATATTATTGTGGATATTGATATATTGAATGTTGATGAAATAAATTCATGTATGATATCACATTTTGAAAATGATCTCTTAGAATATGGTGTCTATGTAAATTTTTTAAAATATGAATGTTTAATATTATTTTTAGAGATATTCATCTTGTTAGTGTTGCTGCACTTGATAGGGACATGTTCATATGTATTCTCAATGTCTAATTGAGTGTGTTTTATACCAATAATTATGAAACAACTCCAAACATCTATGTATTATTAATAGGTTATAGAATTTGAAATAAAAATTTAATTTGTAATACTATATAGGATATAGTATTTTTATATGAGTTAGAAGTACCACTGGTGCTTTCTTATATATTCAATATCCAGTAAAACCTGCATAAATATTAGTATATCAAAAAGGTGTTTCCTTATGATAAAATATTTCAAGATAATATCATAAATATAAATATAAATAAAAATCCAAATATATATTTGAAATTTTAATCCTTTAGATTTTATTGAAAATAAGGAAAAATAAATTCACTAAAAATTACATTTTTCTGTTCATGTTTATGTAAATTATAATTATGGTGATTTGTCTATAAATATTGATTTCAACCAGAGTATTGGCATCATCAAACAATATAAATATTGTTTTACTCATGGTTATTTGAGATAACATAGTATTATCAATTACAGAAAATATAACAAATCAATATTTAAATTAATTTGGTTGTGAAAATTTGGAATTGGAATTTACTAGATTTTAAAACCAAAGAATAACATGAGTTATATAATTAATCTAATTTCAATATTTTTATTCATTATAATTTAAAATTATTTTATATTATATTATTCTATTAAGTTAATGATTACCTCAATATTAATTATTTTTTCAAAAAAACAATTTCTAATAAAATATAAAAAAAATAGTGGAATTATACATTATAATATTAATGAAATTTAATAAATGCAATTTACTTATCTTTTTGTACCAAAATGGAGGTGCTGGTTTTGGACTTTTAATAGGTTCTGTTTACAATGAAAATGTATTTAAAATATTTTTTAAAGAAATTTTTTTGGTTATTCCCCATATTCATTTTTAAATATAATACCACTTCTAAAATAACTATAAAAATCCCAATGAAAATGTTTATATATAAAATATGATGCAACATGAAAATTGATTATAGGGAATTTTAGAAGAGAAAATGGAGAAATAGTTTCACTGAATTCAATTCCCTTTGAATTATTTAGAATATATTAAATTCTTTTATCCTCATTTTGGATGATATGTCCTCATTCTCCTTGTTTGTTTTGAAATTGACAGATAGTTCCAATAATTAGATGATTTTGATAATCTTCCATGAGTGTACAAATCTAGTTCCTCTAAAATTATTTCAACACATCTTGCATGGAATGTATCAAATTCTAATCATTAGTAGAATCATCAATCAATTAAGGATCATGGTTCGAGAGAACACTAGACTTTAAACTATATTTAATATTGACCATATATTATTGGTACAATATTTTATTTCAAACTCAACATTATCTTGTGGATATTAATTAGATTGAACCCATGCACTAGGAAAAGTACATAATGGTGGTTCTTAATGATTATCAAACTGATTAGTTGATTGTGGTTTTGAAATTGTAAAACAATATTGGTAAATATCATCATCAATTTTTGGATAGTGTTTTCATCAATTCATGTAGATTATTATTTTAATTGACAATATTATGGTATTGGTTCTATTATTTAAAACTCAATGGGTATTAATATATTATGAGTACCAAATTAATATACCTTTATTTAATTATTGGTCAATAAGTCTAGTATTGTCTGCGTTGTTATGGATAAATAATTTAAATCTAAAATTAATAAATGTTACAAATTTGGGATTTATTTTTTTTAAATTATCATAATGGTGTTTCGAAATATATATCGGGTTAGAACAAATTTTAGGGTATCAAATTATATATTAACCACTTCATATAAAATTATTAATTTAGTTTAATCTCATCCAAGAGAGTCTATGTAATATTGAGGATATTCTTATTTTATCGTTATTTGGACCATTTTTTGAGGTGTTCTATAAGAATAGAAGGAATGATGAAAATGTTTAGAAGAAAAAAACTCATAAATGATTTTCTAAAAATAGGCAACCATGTTATCTTATGTAGTATAAGAGTTTGTATCCTTTCTCATTTTCAAGATTTAGGGTAATGTTAATAATCAATTTTCATGACCATTTATTATTTTATATATGGATGAACCACTTAAATATAGTATAATCAATTATATCTATAACTTTTTATGCCTTACTACAAATACTAAAATCCTGAGATTTTCCAAAAAGAGTATGGTGAATTAGTTCTATGTATTTTTAGGAGAAAACATCTTCTTTATATTTTAGCATTTATTTTTATTTCATTCCATGTTGTAAGCATTAAAATATATCCTATATTTCAAAAAAGTATAATCAAATATCATACTATACTAATATGATAATACATGAAAATTGATTTAATATAACCATGAACTAGTAACCAAATCTAAATCCATGATTCATTGTCTTTTTCACTTTGACACATATGATTTTGACATATAATAAATATAAAATCTATAATTTAAAAAATATTAATAAGTTTTATTAAATAAAATGTTCCATTATATTTAAAATTATTACAAAAATAAAATTCAATTATAAAATTAAAATATTCTATCATATATTTTACTAGCACATAGTACATTAGGCATCAATAATTTTACAAAAAAACATATATAATTATTTTATAGTTTAAGTAATTTGATCATATCAAAATAAGTAATTTATCTATTTGAATCATCCCTAGATGTAAAATTTCCTCTGTAATAGCTCGGACCTCTCCAGTCCATTACTTGGTGAAAATGTGGTGATGGAGATGTTTTGGGAGGTCAAGGAGACTTGGTGTGCATTTGGGTGGACTTTTAAGGAAATCTAATGGGTTATGGCCTTTACACGGGAGGTGCATGGTTTGTCAAACCGTGCGGCCAAACCATTCGAGGATGGTGTTAGAGGTAGTATCCTTCACACAGGAGGCACATGGTTTGCCTAAACCATGTTGGCTAACTATCCAAGGATGGTTTTGGAGGCATAGGCTAACACATGGTTAGCGCATGATTTTCCAAACCATGCAGACTAACCGTGCGGGCACTTAAAGTCAGATCCTAAAATTTTCGATCTGAACTCTTTTGCCTCTAAATGGTTCGTTTAATCCCCTAAGAGGCCATAACATGGGATTACCCTTCCTTGAATGTAGAAGAACCTCTCCCAAGCGTTTTGGAGGCGATCTGGAGGCTTTCCTTCCCAAATCGAAGCCGGTTTCTTGAGGTATGTGATCATTATTGTTGGTATCATAGATCTACCTAGATCTACTCCTCATTACCTCTTGGGATCTTTGATCAACATCCATTATGGTAATATCTAAGTGTGTGGATGTCATTTATGATGATATTGGTCTTGGTTTTGTAAGGATAAGAGATCTAGGGAGGATCCTTGGTGAATTGGTCTGGTCTTCTTCGGGGTTCTTCGACCATTGTGGTTTCCTTCGAAACTGTTGAGGTAGGGGATTCGTGGATTCTCTAATCGTTTATAAGCAATTGTAGAGTTAGCATGATTTAGCCCATTGGATCACAATGAAATTGACATAATTAAATGCTTGAAACAGATTAAACAAATTGGTTTGATCGCATGTTGTTTCTTTGTACCGTGATGACGGTTCACATATTGATTTTCTAGATAATGTGATATCTATTCCTTTCTTGTCAGCATGTTGTTCTTCATGAAATTGATAAAGAACGTGAAGCCTGAATTAATTGAAAATTAATTAGCAAAAGATAAAGTAGAATGTAATCGAAACCTGTTGTTGTGGTTGTGGTTGATGTTCCAAATTGATGTTAATCTAATTGATGTCGATGTACGTGATTAATTAAGTTGGATGGTAAACCTGAAATCTATTGGTGCTTATTGATTGAAGGCTAGATTCCTTGTTAAAGGGCCAAGATCCCAGTTGATGTGATGTTTGATTATTCCTGCTGCTTGTGTTATGATGTGACCCGGAGGGGTGTTGTGATATCTTGTGCTGTGATGTGACCCTGGCGGGGTGTTGTGATATGTGGAGGCATAACGGCCTTGTGGTTGTGGTAGTGGATGATTCCTAGAGTGGTGAGATGCATCGGTTTATTCATGTTGGTGTCAGGGAGGACACCAGGGATGATGTAATGGGATGGATGTGATTGTCGGATGCTTGTGGATTTCGTTGGATGTTTTCCTACATTACTTTTACCCACTACTAAAGGAAGCTGGTCATGATTACCCTTCTTTCAACAGAGGCGAAGACATGTAGGGTATGACACATTCAATCTGTGTTTAGCCTCTCAAGGGTAAATGGGTCTATTCTCTTGCTATAGGTGGAAATGACTCGACGGGTAGTAGATCTACTCACAGTGTTGAGCCCCCTTGTGTTTAGTAGCATAGGATGCTTTTCTAGAATGCCTAGAAATATGGGAAAGTAATTCTGTAATGAATGATTGAATAAATAATGTTAACCCATGGAGTTGGATTTTGTTGAAACATAATGATGAGGTTGAGAACTTTTGATGGGATAGTGGATTTTGGACGTGATGTTAATGAAATTTAATGTGGAATTGTTCATGGTTAATTAATGTTTGAAAAATTAATTAACGTACAGTGGAATTGATAAAAAGGTAATGAATTAATCTACTAAATCTCTTAAATGGTTGTGTGCTTATAGGATACCAAGTCTTAGAAGTGGCAGAATGGAGTCTGAGAGACGTTAGCTGAAGTTGTATCTAAGACAATGTTATTCCAATAATGTGGTTGTGAGTTATAATATATTCTTTACTTTTTTGTGTTTCTATACGCTACTCCCCCCTCTCAGTATAGGCAACTGACACCCCAGGGATTCTGAGCCATGGGGGGGGGGTGTATTCCCCAACATTCAAGTGAGAGGATGAATGGCTGACTACCCCCTTTGACCCTGCTCTGTTCTCATGGTAGATACTAGTGCCATTACGCACAGTGGTTAGTTTTTCCCATATATGTGTGTTGAGGGATGTAATGACTTGTGGTTATTCACACACACATATTTTAGATATAGTATACTAAGTAATACTATTGGTGTGACGTTTATAGGCTATAATGGATTGAGGATCCTTACTCGGTGTATGGGTTTTAATTGCATGAGGTATAATACCCAACATATGATGCATGTTATGCGAGCTATGGTGGATCTCGGAAACTACCTGGTTACTTTTGGTTGTGAGTATGGTACGGGGAATCCTCCAGGTGTCTACGGGCAAGCCTTTTTGGTGCACGTGGTGCCGATTGTGGAGCATAACCCAGGTGTATAAGGGCAAGTCGTGGGAAGGATATGCACATGACGTTTGTTATTGGGGCAAAGCGGAAACCTAGTGGAGAAGTAGTAGTGGGGTACCCTTGATATTCTTTTCTATAGGATATATTCTTGTATTTGTTACTTGGTGAGAGTATCCTTTGTGAGGTTGGGAACTTAGTATACCTATTTAGGTTACGAGTTAGTTTCACTTGTTGTTCACTGTGCTTTAGCATTATTTCTTTACTTTTGCATGAGAGGCTTCAGGGAGGATCCTACTGAGTATATTGTTATACTCACCCTACGTATGTATAATATTTCTTTCAGGTCACTTGGAGCAGGTTGCAGATCAATCTAGTTTCTACTAGACTGAAGTTGCACGAGTTGTTCGGGCTTGTGGTCGTTGTCGTTTTACATTCATTTGGGTACTTGTAGTCTTCCATTTCAGTTGTAGCACTTTTTCATGGCAATTCATATATATACCTGGGTTTCTATTATATTTCATTTATGAGTTGGATTTGGTTGGGGTCTATCTTATCTCTCTCTTTCGCATGTGTTCTCTTAGAGGGTAATGCCTCCCATTTGTGTGTTTATTATACCCTCAGTGCTAGTCACTAACCCGTGGCCTACTAGAGGCGGGACTCGGGGGGTCATTATCCCCCTTTTCACATTTCCATTCCAGGAGGGGTACACTTTGTGGGGAGGGGGTCGTGATAGAGTGTTTTCAAATGTCTGGTTGAGGGATAAGATGGAGTTTGTAGTTAGACACATGTGAGATTGCATGGGTTGGTAGGGTAACTGTGTCATTCATGTTTAGAAAGTGCGGTAAACACTAGAAACTGGCTGAGAAATAGGCATTTAGGGCCCCCTATGATCTGATGTACAATCCATTAAGTTTATAATGGCTAATAAATAAGGAGATACTGATTGCAGGGTAGAGTCCTAGGAAAGGATCATGCATCATTCTTGTTTTTTCCTATATTTTAATGGGTACACATTGGGATAGGTTAACCTGAAATAAATAAAAGAAAAAAATTAATTAATAAATGTTGAATCTTCCATATTCCAGGTTTAGGATCTCTAGGGGTTTCTTATTTTTCACGTATGGCTCCAGGTCGACATCCTCATCAGGTTTATGTTGAAGATGTCCAGCAGGTTGTTCCAGAAGGTCACCACCGGGTAGAGGTTGACGATGAAGACACATAGAGGAAGACACTCCGAGAGTTTCTGCACCAGAGTCTATAGAAGTATGAGGGCTCTTCTTTAGATGTAGTATCGAAAGTTCGGTTGGAGGCGGTCGAGATATGCTTCGTTTCGATCCGTGCTCGGAATGATCACTGGGTGTCCTTAGCTGTGACGATGCTGCATGAGCATCAAGAAAGTGGTGGTTCTTATTCATCGAGGATCGTGAGGAGTCAGCGATCACATGGGAGGAGTTCTGAGACAAGAACAGAGTCGAGTTCCTTTCCTCGACTGCGAAGGCGTCCAATCGCCATGAGCTTCTTACCCTTTTGATGGGGAGCTCCAGTGTTTGAGAGTATGGGATCTATTTTAGGAACCATTTACGATATGATTCTGACCTGTTACCAGATGAGGAGGCCAGGGCGAGGCATTTAGAGGAGGCTTTTCATCCAGATATCCAACGTCATGTCACCCCATTGATGCGGATGAAAAATCTTGAGGTACTGGCAGGTGAAGATATTGTTGAGAGGACTTCGTCCAAGATTGGATCATCATGAGAGGGGAATCAACATGATTCCTCATGAAGCAGGGCTACGGTCCGGGGTTCCCAGTTTTCAGGGCAGAAGAGTTTCCGTTCAGCGAGGGGTAGGTCCCAGCACTTCACATCTCATTTCTCTGAAGGAAGAAACTCTCATGACTATGTCAAGTGATCAGGAGATTGTTTTTTGGGTGTTCATGGCCATCATCAGCGAGAGTTCCTGACCTTTTAGAGCGGTCATCGTGTACTGGGCGCTACGTTCCAGGTCCCTCCTTTGAGGCAGTTCCAGCCGAGGTAGCAGCATCCAGTTACACTAGCCTTAGATCACCAGAGGGGAGATGGGGCAGGTAGAGGAAATCCCCATGATACTCCTCATCCTTAAAGAGCAGAGCGTGGCCACGGTGGTGGTCGTCATCAGGGTTGGAGAGACCGTGGAGGAGGTCGTGGTCAGCATCATGCTCTAGCATTCCCAGCACCAGACGAGCTCGTTGTCATTTGAGGTTCCCTTTGATTGTTTTATAACATGGTGTATTCCTTGTTTGATTCAGGAGCGACACACTCCGTCATATCACCTACCCTTGTCCATGCTTTGGGACTTGAGGTAGAGAGACGTCTAGTGCCCCTGGCGTTGACTATACCAGTTGGAGGTCGAGCTGACTTGTTTGAAGAATGTAGAGACTGTGAGCTAGTGTTGGGGAAACACCACTCTTACGAATATTTCCAATGTTTATGGATACAACCATATGATGTAATCCTCATCATGGATTGGTTGTATTCGGTACAGGCTATCTTGGAGTTCTTTAGGAAGGAGGTCATTTTCTTTGGTGCAGATAGAGAGTCAGTGGTGTTTGTTGGTGAGCGAGATCCTCGGATGGGTCACAAGTGAGTTACATCCTTATCGTCCATGGCGGATGAGATGATGCTGAGTTCTTCAGAGGTTCATAATTTGGCGTTTCCTAGGGTCGTATAAGAGTACCCTGATGTCTTTCTAGAAGAAGTTGTAGCATTACCCCCTCGATGAGAGATCGATTTTGCGATCGAGCTACAGCCAGGAGCTTCTCCAATATCTATGTCTCCTTATAGGATGGCCCCTTTTGAGTTACGAGAGCTACGTATACAGATTGATGGTCTGTTGCAGTGTGTTTTTCTTTGACCATGTGTGTCCTCATGGGGTGGACCAATTCTGTTCGTAAAGAAGTCTGACGGTAGTTTGCGGTTGTGTGTGGATTGTCGTCACTTAATCAAAGTGACCATAAATAATAGCTATCATGTTCAACATATTGATGATTTATTCGATCAACTGAAGGGTGCAAGTTGGTTATCAAAGATCTACTTGCGGTCAGGAAATCATCAGATGCGTGTGAAGGATGAGGATATCTCGAATACTACTTTCCATTTTCGTCATGGGCATTATGATTTCATTGTAATGTCGTTTTGAGTGACAAATGCTCCAGTTGTGTTCCTAGGATTGATGAATGCTATTTTCCATTAGTTCTTGGACAAGTTTATGTTAGTTTTCATCGATGACATCTTTTTGTACTCCACCTCTGAAGAGGAACATGAGGTGCATCTACGAGCTATTTTGGGAGTTCTTCGCCAACATCATCTGTTCGAGAAGTTGTCGAAGTGTGCGTTTTGGACATGAGATGTCCTTTTCATGGGGCATGTTGTGTACCAATAGGGAGTAGTCATCGATCCTTTGAAGATAGAAGTAGTTGTGTCTTGGGTGGCCCCCAAGACATTGTCAGAGGTGTGAAGTTTCATTGGTCGATCATGCTACTACAGGAGGTTCGTAGCCAATTTCTCACAGGTTGCGACTCCTCTGACATGTTTGACCAGGAAAGACCCGGATTTCATATGGACTAATCCATGTCATCCAGCTTTCGAGTATCTAAATGAGAAGTTAGTAAGTGCTCTAGTCTTATGTCTTCTAGCTGAAGGTGTTCAGTTTGATGTCTTCTGTGATGCTTCACATATGTCGATAGGCTGTATTATTATGCAACATAGGTCAGTCGTTTCTTACGGGTCACGGAAGTTGCATCCCCACGAACATAACTATACCATCCATGATCTTGAGTTGGCAGTCGTGGTGTTTTCTCTGAAGTTGTTGAGACATTACCTCATTGGTGAACTCTTTTTGGTTTTCACTGATAATAAGAGCTTGAGGTATTTTTTTCTCCCAGCGTGACCTGAACGTACGATAACGTCAGTGGATAGAGTTTCTACAGGAATACGACTTCGAAATATCGTATACCCTTGGAATGTGGAGTGTTGTGACTTATGCGCTGAGCCAGAAGTCACGTAGTGATGCTGTGTGTGAATACGGTGATTCCTGGAGAGTAATGGAAGAACTGTTAGCATTACATCTTGATATGAGAGATGTTGGTGGTAGAGGATGTCTTTTTAGGATGACGGTTCAGTCACCCCTAGTGCAGAATGCAGAAGTGTCCCAGTTGGTGGATCTTGAGGTGGAGGTCTGGAGAGACCGAGTTATTTGTGGTGAAGCCCCTAATGGTTGGTCTGAGGATGAAAAACACAAATTTTTGTATCATGGAAGTTTTTTTGTTACCTTGGTGATGTGTGAGATGGTCCTCAGAGAGTTCCATGGTTGTCCTTTAGCGGTGCATCCTGGTGTGACAAATATGCATCGATCCTTGAGGAGTCAGTTTTGGTGGCCCGGGCTGAAGCATGCTGTTGCAATGTTTGTGTCTCGATGTTTAGTCTTCCAGAAGTTGAAGGCCAAACAACGTGTTCCTGGTGGTCTTCTCCAGCCATTAGAGATTCCTCGGTGGAAGTGGGGGGACACCTCAATGGACTTTATTACTGGTTTACCTCGAGCTCTGGGAGGTTATGATGCTATTTGGGTAGTAGTGGATCGTTTTAAGAAATCATCCCACTTTATAGAAATCAAGGGGTCAAGACCAGTGGAAGTTTTGTCGAGGCAGTATCTGGAGGAGGTCTTGATATTTCATGGAGTCCCTATGATGATCATTTCTGATCTAGATCCTCATTTTACCAACAGGGTGTGGATAGGTCTCCAACATGCTTTTGGTTCTCATATATGCCTTATCACTGCTTTTCATTATGAAAACGGATGGTTAGACAGAGCGAACCATCCAGACTCTTGAAGACATGTTGCTCTCTTGTGTTCTTGATTTTGGAGGTTCATGGATGAGGCACATACCCTTGGTGGAGTTTTCCTACAATAATAGATTCCACTCCACCATCAGTATGGCGCTGTTTGATGCCTTGTATGGCCGGCATTGTCATTATCGGTTGGGCTGGACTGGAGTCGGAGAGTCAGTAATTCTTGGACCGAAACTAGTGCAGAATACAATAGATATGGTTCAGGTGATTCGTGCGAGGATGAAGGCAGCGCAAGATCGTCAGAAATCATATGATGATCATAGGAGGAGACCCTTAGAGATTAATATTGGGGATCATGTGTTTCTGAAGGTGACTCCCCGTTGTGTGCAGCGAAGGTTTGTTCATGGTAGAAATATTTCTCTCTTCATTGTTGGGCCTTTCGAGGTGTCAGCTCATGTTGGAGCTGTGGCGTATCGAGTTGCACTTCCCCCCTCAGATGATTCGGATACATGATGTTTTCCATGTATCATAGCTACGTCGTTATCTTTATGACAAATCCCACATCAATGATTGGGGAGAGATCGATGTTGATGATGATGCCACCTTTGAGGAGCGGCCAGTGGAGATCCAATACCGCAAGGAGAAGGTGTTCTGTGGGCATTCCATCCCCTTAGTTCGTGTCTTGTGGAGACACTGTGGCATAGAGGAGAGTACCTGGGAACATGAATCACAAATATGTGCTCAGTACCCAGACTTTTTTGATATTTAAATCATTCCATGTATCGTTTTAGATGATGTGGTTATAATACTTTCATGTTTATAATATTGATACCTTTGTGGCTTTGGTGGCTTTCTCTCTTTTGAGAGATATCTCGGTGGGTGGTTGTTCAGACCCTGTTTCGTTTTCTCCTTAGGTGGGTTTTGGATTCTCGAGGAAGAAAATGTTTTAATAGGTACTTGAAGTAATGGCACAGACCACTACGGTCCATTCTTTTGTGAAAATGTGGTCCTGGAGGTGTTTCGGGAGGTCAAGGAAACTGGGTGTGCGTTTGGGTGGACTTTTAAGGAAATCTAATGGGTTATGGCCTTCATATGGGAGGCTCACTGTTTGTCAAACCGTGTGGCCAAACTGTGCGAGGTTGGTGTTGAAGGTAGTAGACTTCGTATGGGAGGCATAGGGTTTTCCTAAACCGTGTTTCCTAACCGTGCAAGGTTGGTTTTGGTGGTAGAGGCTAACAAATGGTTAGCGCATGATTTTCCAAACCGTGCGGACTAACCATGCGGGCACATAATGTTAGATCCTAAAATTTCTGATCTGAACACTTTTGCCTCTAAATGGTTCTTTTAAGACCCTAAGCAGACATAACTCGGTATTACCCTTCCTTGGAGGTAGAATAACCTCTCTCAAGAATTTTGTAGGCGATTCGGAGGATTCTCTTCATGAATCGAAGCCGGTTTCTCGAGGTCTGTGATCCTTTTTTTGTTTCCTTAGATATACCTAGATCTACTTATCCTCTCCTCTCATGATTCTAGATCTACGTCCATTATGGGTATATCTATGTGTGTGGATGTCTTTTATGATGAGAATTGGTCTTGGTTGTGTAAGAAGAAAAGATCTATATATGAACCTTGGTTAATTGTCCTGGTCTTCTTGGGCGTTCTTCGACCATTGTGGTTTCCGTCATAACCATTGAGGTAGGGGATTCATGTATTATCTAATTGTTTATGTGAAATCGTAGAGTTAGCATGATTTAGCCCTTTGTATCACAATCTAATTGACCTAATTAAATGATTGAACCAGATTAAAACAATTGGTTTGATCCCATGTTGTTGCTTTGTACCGTGATAACGGTTCGCCTCTTGATTTGCTAGATAGTGTGATATCTATGCCTTGCTTGTCAGCATGTTGTTCTTGATGAAATTGATAAAGAACATAAACCCAGAATTATTTGAGAATTAATTGTCTAAAGATAAAGAGGCATGTAAACGAATCCAGTTGTTGTGGTTGTGGTTGATGTTACAAATTGATTTTAATCAAATTGATGTCGATGTAAGTGATTAATACAGTTGGTTGGTAATCCTGAAATTTGTTGGTTCTTGTTCTTTGAAGGAAAGATGCCTTGTTAAAGGGACAAGAGACCATTTGATGTGATGATTTCTTTCCTACAACTTGTGCTGTGAAGTGACCCTAGAGTGGTGTTGTGATATCTTGTGTTGTGATGTGTCCCTGGACGGGTGTTGTGATATGTGGAGGCCTAGAGGCCTTGTGGTTGTGGCAGCGGATGACGCCTAGAGTGGTGATATGCATTGGTTTATGCATGTGGGTGTTGGGGATGACACCGGGAATGATGGAATGGGATGGATGTGATTGTTGGATGCTGGGGGATTTCATTGGTTGTTTATCTGCTTTACTTTTCCCCACTGCTCAAGGAAGCTGGTCTTTATTACCCTTCCTCTGAAGGAGGCGAAGACACGTGGGGTATTCCACGTGGTTTCCGTGTTTATCCTCTGAAGGGAGAATGGGTCTACGCTCTGGCTATAGTTTGAAAAGACTCGAGGGGTAGTACGTCTACTCACTGGGTTGAGACCCCTTGTGTTTAGTATCATATGAATCTTTTCTAGAATTCCTAGGAATATGTAATGTATTTCTGTAATGAATGTATGAATAAATGGTGTTAACCCATGGTGTTGGTGTTTATTGAAACATAATGATGAGGTTGAGAACTTTTGAAGGGACAATGGATTTTAGGATGTGATATTAACGGAATTTAATGTGGAATTGTTAATGGTTAATTAATGTTTGAAGAATTAATTAATGTATAGTGGAATTGATAAAAAGGGAATGATGTAATCAAATATAATCCTTAAATGGTTGTGTGCTTATAGGATTCCTAGACATAGAAGTGGAAGCCCAGAGTCCGAGAGACATTATCTGCAGTTGTGTCTAAGACTAGGTTATGACCATAGTGTGGTTGTGAGTTATTATATATTCTGTACTTTTTTGTGATTTTATATGCTACTCCACCCTGTCAGTAAGGGAAACTAACACCCCAGGGATTATGATCCCCAGGGGGGTGTATTCCCCAACATTCTGGTGGGAGAATGAATGGATGACTACCCCCTTTGACCCTGCTCTCTTCTCTTGGTAGATACAAGTGCCATTAGGCACATCAGTTATTTTTCCCCATATATGTGTGTAGAGGGTTATATTGGCTTGTGGATATTCTCACACATATATTTTGGATATAGTATCCTATGGACTACTATAGGTGTTACATGTATTGGGTGTGATGGATTGAGGATCCTTACTCGTTGTATGGGCTGTAATGGATTGAGGTATAATAATCGATGTATGATACATGTTATGCGAGCTGTGGTGGCTCTCAGAAACAACCTGGTTACTTTTGGTTGTGAGGATGGTGTGGTGCTTCTCCCAGGTGTCTATGGGAAAGCCATTGTGGTGCACATGGTGCAGATTTTGGAGCTTAGCCTAGGTGTATACGGGCAATTTTTTAGAGAGAGATGCGCATGACGTATGTCATTAGGAAAAAGCGGCAACCCAACGGGGAAGTAGTAGAAGTGTACCATTGATATTCTTTTCTGTATGCTACATTCTTTTATGCATTACGTGGTGAGAGTAGACATGGTGAGTTTGGGAATATAGTATATATGTTTAGTTGACGAGTCAGTTTCACTTGTTATTCATTGTGCTTTAGCATGCTTTAATTACTTTTGCACGAGAGGCATCAGGGAGGATCCTACTGATTATACTGTTATACTCACCCTAAATATATATAAAATATTTTTCAGGTCACTTGGAGCATGTTGGAGATCAAGCTGGTTTCTACTAGCTTGAGGTTGCAGGATCTGTTCGGGGTTGTGGTCGCTGCCATTTTACTTTCTTTTGGGTACTAGTAGTTTTCCCTTTCAGTTGTAGTACTTTTTCATGGAATTTCTTATATGTACTTGGGTTTCCTTTATATTTCAATTATGAGTTGGATTTTTTCGGTGTCTATCATATATCTCTCTTCCGTATGTGTTCTCGTAGAGGGTAATGCCTCTCATTTGTGTGTTAATTATACCCTCGGTGCTAGTCGCCAACCCGGGGCCTACTGGAGGCGGGACTCGAGTTTCATTATCTCCCTTTTCACATTGTCGGCCCAGGAGGGGTATACATTGTGGGGAGGGGGTCATGAAAACCTCCTTATAAATTATCAAGATGGTATAATTAAGAATGATAAACCAAAATGTTGCTCAAGTAGTGATTATCTGTATACCTAGTATATTCATGGGGTTTTATCCAAGCCCTTATTATAAAAAATATTAAGAATAAAACATATTGTGTACATATTTAATGCGTCAAATTATGTTATATAATATAAAAATTGGAATCCAAATTTACCTATAAGAAGTTTCCCTATATAAAATAATTTATTATAAATGAATTCGCTTGGTGGAACCCAATATATGAGTTTTTAACATTAATTCATATAAATACTCCAAAATTTTTATTAATTAATAAAACTTTTCTTTTGGGATATCCCATTTAGAAAAGTATAATTTTTATAATTTTTTGGTAACATATATTGTTTTGAAATCCCAATTATATAAATAAATTTATTACCATGTTGATCTACCAAAATCATATATATAAATTGATCAAGATTGGTGAATTTAGAAAGTTTATTTTTTTCAAATAATTTACCTCATATTCTAATACCATGAAAAATTATTTTATATATAATACTAAATAATATTTTATTTTAATAGATTATCTTATTAAAAAAATTATTTTATTTCATTATATGATATTTTAATTTTGAAACATGTTCATAAAAAGAATTTTGGATTTCATCTCTATTTCCAATAAGGCATTAAAAATATATATAATTGGTTCAATAATTATAATAATAAGTTGTGTAAAATTAATATATATCATTATATAATTAGTTGATATCATACATTATTCAACGATCTTTTTTATGACATCATTCATGGGATGATTTTGTTTCCTCATAAGAATTACAAGTTGAAAATTTTAGATATTTCTTAATTTTAATATATTTTTTAGCCTGGATTTTTATCAACTGACACACTATATTAATGTTATGATTCATTTATAAAATATAAAATTTAACAATTATTAGATAAATTTTAAGTATTCATAATTTAGAATATCTTTTATTCTTCATGTACTTATTCAACAACAGAAAAACGTAAAAATTGACCGATTTTATTCTCGATGATTCATTATTTATTTACAAAATATCAATTAATTTTTTTTGTAAGACCACAATTGAGATTTCTATATCCTATATTCTATTAGAAACATCATGTTTGATATGAATTCTAATTATCTTCTCAACCTTTTAGCTATATATGTCATTTTCAACGTATATCAATTTGGGATTGAATTAACAATTTATATATTTAACCCAAAGTATATTCATTATGGAAGTCTCATTAGATAGATTAACACCATGTGTCTTTGAAAAATAAAATTTACAAAAATACATTTCATTAAAATCTATTTAATGATTTCGGAATGAAAATATTATTTAAATAATTCGAAAATCATAGAATATATGAAACCTAAATTAATATAATTAAAGACCAATATGAAACAAAATTTGTATCAAATTATAGTAAAATGGAAGTTTGGGGTGAATATACATTTAAAAACAAATAAAGTAATGTCTTCAAGACTAAACATATATGTAAAAAATCTAGTTTATAATTAAATCCATTTGAATTATTTTAATACAAAAATGGATACATGTTCACAAACAGATAATGGATAATTGAATAATTATATATTATTATAATAATTGAATCATATTTTTATATTTGATTAGTATATTTAATCTATAATTACAAATACCTTTGAATTTATAAGAACAAAATTAATAAAATTAAAATGATAGGATGAATAAAATATGGAAAAATATATCAATATGGTTTTTTATAAAGCTCTTTGATAAAATAATAAATCCCAAAACCATTTTATTAATGTTTTATAGTATTAGTCCCTATTATTTAGTACTACCACATATTCAAAAACTACCATTATTTTTTTTATATCATAACATGAATTTTTAATTCAATCCACTAGTAAATTTTAATAGATATAATTTATAAACACATGAAAATTAATATTTTTTCTCCTTTTATTTTCGGTGTTAAATAGGATTCCATTGTATTAAATGGATGTTTGAACATAAAAAAATAAAAATATTAAAAATATTGGATTTATATAAGACAGGAAATTTATAAAAAAGTCTAGATTCTATCATATCGAATAGTAGGTACACTATAAAAGAATGAGACATATATATATATATATATACGGGAATATAATTAAAAAGGATAAGAAGAATTTTTTAATTCTGATTAATTTAGAGAAAGGGAGTGATTTCAAAATCAAATATTATCATTATTTGAAATTCTTTGCACTGGTAACCATTCATTCCACCAAATGGGTCTATTTATAACAATATAATTATTTGAAAAAAAAATTTAATTGAACCTAGGGGAATGAAAAATGATGGGACTGATTTGATGCATCCTTAACCATAATAAGTGAATACTTTATTAGAAATTATTGCAGAACTAGATAACATGCAGCATTGAGTTTGTAGTTGGTGGACATGTTTTAAATCATTTGATTTTTACAATGCCCATTAAATCAATGGTAAGCTTCTATATAACATCCTAAACTATAACTCTCATAATTAGTGTTACAAAAAAAATATATATTTATGTATATGATAAAAATAAAAGAGTCCCAGTTATAGACATAAAAATATAAAAAAATGAAGAAAAAATATTTCACCACTAACTTACCAAATAATTTTTTTTGTTTAAATGTTTTTAAAATAATGAGAAACTATTACATAAAAATACTTATTATTATATGTACTATTTTCCTCAATATTCCTATATATTCAATTTACATATTATGTCTTCAAAATCTCCCATAAAGACATCACACATGAATCAATTCATGACACTATTAATTCAATAACAACAATCATAATTTGGGCAAATATACAACCATAAAATGGTGAGATCAAATGTTATAGATGGGGATACATAAGAATCAACAATTGAATTTAATAAATGATAATATAATTATAATAATGGTTTGAGAATAAAATATGTTAATTAAAACACATAAAAGAATAGATCACAAAACACGATAAATGGAATAATTCTTTAACATAATACAATACTCATATAATCTAAAATCCATGAATGATATAAAAAAATAATTAACTAATGGATTCATTGAAACATGAAAAATAATAAAAATCATTTTTTTATTCATCATTAGTTTCATATCACTCGTAAAATCACTCATAGAAATAGAATAACCTTCCTAGTAAATTCCAATAATTTCGTAGTATTTAAATATAACTAGTTCACTCCATCAATTCACTAAAGTCATTATAGAGTTATATTAGGTTAACCTATCATCATATGATATATTGGGCTCACTATTCATAATAAAGAAGGTTCATTAACAATAATATAATCTTAAAAAATGGAATACTTCATTATTCAACATTATAATAACCATTATTCTATTATATCTTTATTTACATGAGTAAATGAAGATTATTCCATTAAAAAGTATTTAAAATAATCATAAAAATTTTATAGAGTTATTATTAATCATATATTTATATCATGTCACTAGTAGATCAGAAGTTACATCAAATGTTGTCTTCCCTAATGAATATAAATAATTGTAAAGGATTGTTAAAAATATCCTTTTAAATTATACAGAGTCTACATCAAAAATAAATTTTAAAAATTATAAACACCAATAACATTTGAAATAAAATACATTCATAAATTTCAATGGAAATATTTTACGTAATATTTAAATAATTGAGTGTCTATGATGACTACAAAATGTGCATGTCTTAATAGTTAAAATTAATGATTTGATAACATGTTCAACAAAAATTACACTGTTAAGAAAAAGACAACATAATTATTTGTAGAACATTCTAAAAAACTATAACAATGGTAAAAGGAATTTAAAAAATAATTAAAGAATAATAAAAATATATTTTTATTCTTTTTACAATACATAATAATGAATCAAAAAGTGATTCAGTATACAATATGAAAAATAAGACCACCATTTCAAAAAAAAGATTTCATGGAATCTTTTTGAGTACCAATGATAGGGAAAACAATTAATATTACATAAATTACAATATGGGAATAAAAATGAATGGATATTATTAGATAAGTATCATAAAATTTACTAAATGGATATTCTAGAATAAAAAATAAAAATAATATGATATTGAAAAAAAAATACACTACTCCATTGGTATCATTTGATTTATAATCCCCATGAGTGAATAACATCAAATGAATCATTACATTTCATTATCATAATTAGATTGATGTGATAACTTATAAAAATGGAAGTATATAAACATCATGAATTTTTATTTTTTTATAATGCAACTTTATTTCCTAAATAACTACATTTTTGTGGAAAATAACAATTACAAATTACATTTTAAAAAATTTAGAACAAATTAGTGGCGCAATTCAGAATAAAATTTTGAAATCCAGCGAAAACAATTAGAAATATAAAATAAATTAATTTTAAAGAATAACTTGGAGATTATATTTTCTTTAAATTAGTGATATAAGGAAATAAATTAGAATTGGGTTACAACCACCTTACCACATGGTAAAACTCATTTGAAATCCCCATATATGAAATAATATTATTTAAAATTTAAAAAAAACATGATTTATGAATGATCTATTATATAACATTTAAATGTAATTAAATATATTGTATTGGTAATGTTATAAGCGTTTGAAAACATTACAATGTTTAAAATATTGTAATATGAGTGTTAATAGATGGTTTAGATGTAATTGGAGAAAAAATGACGTTATATCTTAAATATTTAGCTGATGTGCATTATGTGGTATGTATACTTACCAATGCCATGAGAGAGGAAACTACAACATAGAAATGACTGCTATAGTGCAGTGACTTGGGATGTGGTCTTTGGATCCTCTTCATTTTTTTTAATGACTATGATGTGGAGAGTGGTTCTGTTAGAGAGATGATTTTCAGTCATTGGTGCCAACGGTGTAGAGATTTTGGTTTTGGAATTGAGTACAATATAATAAGTTTTCTGGTTATTCCATTTTTGGTATATTTTTGTCACGGTCGAATGTCTATTGTTTGGATTCACATGTGTGACTTTTTTATGTTTGTATATATTTATTTGAAACATCAAAATGGATCTAGACTATGATGTATCCCACATCGTGATTATTATATTAATGAAAAGAAGGTTCCCAAATTATCAATGTCATATTAATATTATATCTATTTTGTGGCATATCCATAGAACAAAATATATAAAATTCCATTAACCAAAATAAATATGTCAAATTATCTTACAATTAATCATTATCTAGTTTTATTAGATACTCTGTTCCCTGGAGGTTAATGTGTCACATTGGGGTTGTGTTTTTACAGGATAGGTTCAAATATATTAAACACCTTACATTTTATTACTTTCAAAATATTTAGATAAATTAATTTAGGGACCCATGTTCATTCATAGAATACCTTTCATCCATGAATCATTGGATTTTGATTATAGCCCTTGGAGATCGATACGTGATGGTTTCTGGTATGTTTCAATATTCTCTATTTTTAGTATTATCCATGTTGTTCATCCATTAGAGGTTTTGGTGGGAGTGTTATTATTTTTTAATTATTATTTCAAAATAAGATATTCTTGTGTGTTGTTTTTATGGTGATCATGGTGTTCTCCTTTATCAATTTGATTGTTGGTTGTCTCCCAATCAATTTAATGCATTGAAAATATTTATGAATATTTTTTTTCAAGTAGGGGATCTTATTCTCTCTTATAAAAATACATATATGATGTATCATTGACTTTTATGTCTTTGGTATTATAGAAAACATTAATATACTAATTATAATTAATGTGTTTAATTGAAAATAACAGTGATGTGTAATGAAATCGCATGTATTACATCATTGGATATAATGATATTGAGAATCTTCATGAGTAATGTATAATTAAATATCATATATATTGGTAAAAATTTATTGTGATGAAAATTTGTTTTTTTATGGAACCCCTATTTTTAAATTGGTTGATATCGCCATGAATGATGGGGTTATCACCAATAATTGTCTAATACTTTTTTCCCATTTAATATCATATATTTTTGATATTTCAAATAAAATGTATCGTGGAATGTGATTGAATCCCCATGAATTATACAAAATAATTTGAGTAGAGGTGTTCTATGTATTTGTGGTTTTGTAGTGATTTATGGTTGGGTTTTCTGTTAGTGATGTGTGGTTTTCTGTGTTGAGACAGTGCCTGGTTTTTTTTAATTGTGGCGATGAATTTTTGTTATGTGTTGGGAGGATGTGACCAAATTTTCAAAAGAATTGTGATGGTTATGATTATGTTGTTTCTATGATGCTGAAAATAGTTTCAGCATGGGGCATATTTTCAAATATAGAATAGTTGATGGGATGTGGTCTGTTTTAATAGTAGACTTGGTAGTAATGGAATTAAATTTAAATGATGAATTGAAATGAAATGTTTTAAAGTGTATAATGAATATTTGACCTAAAATGTGATGTGTTGTGGAATTGGTATGTTATTAACATGAATAAATTGGATAAATTAATTAAATTTCATGGTAATGGAAAGTCTATAAATTTTATTTTAATAAAATGAAAGGCATAATGTTGTTGGTGGCTGGAATATTTCTTGTGTGGTGTATTAATTTATATGTTATTGTCAATGTGGTGAATTTATTGAGGATTGGAGGTAATGATAAAATTGGGATTTCACTATAGTTATGTGCATATTAGAAAGACTATTTTGTTTTTGTGGACATATATGCATGCACATTGAATATTTTGTGTGACATTTATATGCATCCAACCTACTTTTGTAAAGTCCTGGAAATTTTATGGAAATTTTTTTATTAATATTATTTGGAATTTTACAAGAACGCAGTTTCTGAAGGCGCCTGATTCCGAGTCCCGGTGTGCCCGGAATCATTTTCCGATGTTTAGCTCGAGTACATTCAGTGAACGAACGAGCGGGAATTCCTATCTTTTGAACCATTACTCGGAATCGAATTCTGAGGGCACCGATGGAACCGTAGCGCCGGTAATTGCTTAGGAAAACCACTTCCGAAGTTGCGTTTACACGCGGTAAGTTGTTAGAATTTGTGGAAGTTGAAATAAAAATTAAACTACAATTTTTATTTTAACTAAGTGGATTAGGATTTGGTTGGAAGTTGGGATACTACCCAACTTCCCAAGGGAGGTTATGAAGGTGGTGGGACCCACACGAACCCTACCCCTTCACCTTCCCTAACCTCCCATAACTCTTCACATTATTTAACCCCCCTCAACTCACATTTAATATTTGACAACTTAAGTTTAATAACTTATGTTATTAATTAAGTGAGTTAAGTGTGGTTATTTGAATTTTAAACTCTTGAAATTAAAATATTTGTTATGTTAATAAAATAAGAGGTAATCTTAATTTATTTTGGGGTTGGAACCTTTGTTGCTTGAATGGTTTGGGGAGAAAAGCTAAGGAAAGCTAGAGTTCTTCATCTTCTTCGTCGAAGAACATGAAGAACGCGAAGAACGCATCGAACTCCGTCGAAGAACGCCGAGTCCTCGAAGACCGACTATGCGATACCTTTTACCGCAACGGTTCTTCTGTGATGTCTTCTTCCGCGACGTCTTCTTCTGTGACGTCTTCTTCTGCGACGTCTCATTCCGTGACGAATCCTCATTCGACGAACCTCTGTTCAAGCTCACACGAGGTAGGGGATTATTTAATTATTTTCGTCCGTGATTTCTAGTTGTCGTTCTTCGTGGATATACGACTAAATGTTATCGAATAACGAGAGGGGGCCGGACCGCACAAACATGGCCAACCCTCCTCCAATTTTGAATGTTGTTTCAAATATGGTTGGGACGGAATGGCGTGGTGTCGTCACACCTCGCGAGATCGTACGGCAAGGTAAAGCGCCGCGCCGTCGCGTCGCGCCGTGAAGTTGAACAAGGACACGACGTCTTCGCGCCGCGTCGAAGAAAACCGAAGACATCACGGCCGGAGCGGGGCCACGGCGGAAGGGCGCGGTGCCTCGCACCGCGCCGGACGAACCAAGTCGTGGCCGGTTCCGGACCGCGGTGGAGCAGGGTGACCGGCGGCCAGTTCCAGGCCGCCGGTGTCTGCGAAGGTGAAGGACCGGCCGTCGCCGGTCCTTGATGGATGAACCGGCCGGCCGGTGCGGGCCGGACGAACAAAGGCAAACAGGGGGAATTAATTCCCCCGGTCGGCCAGCATAAACGTCCCCCAATTAATTTGGGGGGCCGCGGTTACACCAGGGGGCAGCCCCCCCCCCCTTTCCAATGGCGCGGTCGTCGGCCGAGAGGGCCAGTGTGCTGGGCGCGCTGTTCCCATGCAAGGTCGGGCCGCGCCGGGCCGGGCCGACCCGGACCGGGGGTGGGTCGCCCCGGGTCGGGCCGACCGTGGGGTCTTGGGCCGGGTCAGTCCGGGCCCAAAACCCCTGTTTTCGGACCGTCCTCGGTCTTTTGCCCATAACATGGGCTACAGACATCCGATCGACGCACCGTCAATTGCGATGCGATCCTTGTATCGAGATGGTCATTTCGGTATATCGCACTCAAGGTTTCGGAGAACATTGGGTTCGGACGGGTTGGTTCGTACACGAAACCAATCGGGCCCTCGGAGTGGAAATAGATATATCATGAGCACTGGACGTCAGATTGACGTGTCGTTGACTTTGTTGGAATACTCTTGTTGAGATGAAACTTTTGGAATACCCCGCCCGAGTTTTAGACGCAGTTGGATTATGGACGGGTTGGATTGTACTCGAAATCCAATTGGGCCCCTGGAACGGAAAAGCTGATATCTTTCAGACAGGACGACCGTTTGAAGAACCGTCACTGGCGTTGGTGATCACATTGAGAAATGTTCCCTATGAGTATACCCTATGAGAGTTTGGGGTACATTTGTGATACGGCCAGGTTGGTTCGTACACGAAACCAGCTGGGCCCCTTGGACGAAAAGGCTAATAACTCACAGACTGGGAATCCGATTGACGTGCCGTCTATTGCGTTGAGACCCCTATGACATGAAGTTCCATTGAGATACTTATTCATGGGACTTTGGGATACTTGGAGTATCGACTTGTAGCTCGTGGAGTGGACCCTCCAAGAGACGAGCGTGCGGAGTACGGAGACCGTGTAACCGACTGAGACCTGACGACTGCTTGACCGACTTGACTTGGAGTGATTCGACTAGCCCAGTGGACGGAGCACTACTTTGTGAGTTTCAGACCCATGGCGGACGGAGCACTACCTGTGTGACAGTGCAGACCCGCGGTACTCGTCCAGAGAGTACCTCAGCAGGCTACTAGGGGGTGTGCACTACAGTGTTTGGGTGGCATACCCTGGCGGGAAGCACTACTGTGTTTGGGTGGCTGACCCGCGGTACTCGACAGGAGGAGTACCTCAACCGTCTTAGGTTAGTGAGCAGTACCTCTGAGTCGTGACATGACCACTGTACACTCCTGAGACGGAGCTCTTCAGCAGTTACGGTTTCGATAATGAAAATCCTGGTTTTAGCTGTGACTTTTGACCTTTGTGTCTACCTCATGATTGAGATGGGTCACTTGATAAGTTAGGTATATGTATGGGCATATACCTGGGGAGTGGTTATCCGTTGATTTCATGATCTTGGTGTTTTCCTCATGATTGAGATGGGTTACTTGATAACTTAGGTATATGCATGAGCATATAACTAAGTAGAGGTTATCTATTGAGATCTTATTTTTGGTTAACCTTGTTGGTTTTAGTGAGACCTTGAGGGTCTCGGGATCCCTACTGAGTATCGTTATACTCACCCCTGCACAGGCTATGCCCGCACCTCGTTGTGTTGGTTGCAGATGACTGGCAGTGCTGACGGAGGCCGAGTGTTCGAGGACTGGACGGTACCCGGAGGTGTACTACACGACGAGTCAGTACCCGGAGGTGGACTTCACGGCGAGACGACACTCGGAGGAGGTTGACAGGTGAGAGCGTTGTGGAAGCTATCTGTACCTACCCTTCAGGAAGGATCTGTGGTGGACGATCTAGGAGTTGCGCCATATGTACCTACCCTTCAGGTAGGATCTGAGGAGGACGACCCAGGAGCTGCTTCCTTTCTTCCAGCTGTTTGTCTTTTTCTGTTTTACTTTCGTTCAGTTGTAGCTGTACTATCAGTTGGGTTTGTATTCTGGCCCATTTACTTTTCAGAACGTTCTTTTGTACTTAGTGTTTTACTTCCGCTTGTACTCTGTGGTGTTTTGTTTACTGTTATAAAGGAAATGCCTTCCCAGTTATCGGGATTTACGCCTTTGGTTCTAGTCGCCATCCCCTGGCCTATGGAAGGCAGGCTTGGGGTAGTCACGTCACGGGCCCCGAGGACGGGTCATGGAAAATTGGTATCAGAGGAGTCGGTTCTACCGCAGAACTTATAACTATGATATTTTCTTTCTGTGAAGCAATAGTGTTAAGGGTACCGAGTGTGGTCTTCAGTTCAGGGAGTCCAGTGTTGTTGTGGACGGCCTACGTATCCATACACCAGGACCCTAACAACTGAATTCTGACTTTGTGCACAAAAACACTAATTGCATGTGTGACCCCAGAATTTTTATTTAAATATCAGCTCAAACCAGGTCACCTCACCAAGTATAATCATTTGACCGTGTCACGTTGTTTCTTTCAAGAGGCCTTTTCTCGAACGACCAGCTAGAGCCCAAAGGGATGTGCGTACTAACAGCCTGTCGAGCGACGAGGCTTCGGTACAGGGCCCTCTTGCAGTTGAGGAACCAGCGGTACTACCATACATTGGGCCACCGATGCCACCAGCCCCAGCAGTAGGTGATGCACGCCACTTGAGTGCACTGCACGAGTTCCAGCGCTAGAGGCCAGCCAGGTTCCGGGGAGAGACGGACCCGCAGGAGGCTGAGGTTTGGCTGGAGGTTGTGGTGAGAGTCTTCAGGCTAGTGGGGACACCTGCAGAATTCATGGTGATCTTTGCTGCCAGCCTCCATCAGGCAGCAAGATGCAGGTTGTGGAGCCACTTGTTCCAGTTTTTCGATGGGATGACCTTCACATGGGAAGTCTTCGAGACCTTCTTTAGGGTGGAGTTTGTGCCAGTAGCTCTACACCCTGAGCGTGTTCCGGAGCTCCTGCCTTTTCCGCGTGTTTTTCGATCAGTAGCCAAGTAATCTGTGGGAAGCAGACAGATGATACAGAGGTCTAGGAGGACCAGACCAGTAGTTGGGTGATCTCGGGTTTTAGGATCGGTGGTGCAGGGCACCCAGGGTGGGGACAGAGCTAGGTGTTCCAGAAACAGACAGTGTTACTCATGCGGCAGAAAGGTTCACCTGGGACGTGACTGTCCGACTCCTCGTACAGTTGATCTGCAGGCTTTGGAGGAGCCACTGAGGCAGAAGTAGCGGTAGGTGATTGAGGAACAATCGAGCAGTGGACAAGGCAGTAGAGCTCCGGGAGAAGGTAGACAGGAGCAGAACTAGTGGATACGTCCCTTGTACATCTAGTTCCATGTTGCTGTTGTATTCGTGTCTTTGTACTATGAGCTGCAATAATAAAAATACACTTATTTTTGTTTGCTTTCCTGTCCTTTTGTTTGGTTGATACTGAGTGGCCGTGGTTAAACCAGTTGACTTGACCCTCACTTTCGATATTTCAACTGGAGGAGACCTAGTGACCTCACACTAATGTCAACAGTGTGACTCGACCCTTGGAGGCGAGAGTGACAGTTGGATCTCTTAGTAGCTACGTCGAGGCCTTACGACGTCATCCATGGCGTGAATGCGTCATTCATGTCAGGATTGACAATATTAGGCAATGGGCGTGGTTCATCCAGGGGATGAGACCGAGTTTCCATTTTCGGAAAAGGAGAAATTTTAGAAGCTCCTCCAGATCATCCAGGAGCGGATGGGGACTGCACAGTGTAGTAAGAAATAGGAAATCGACTCCAGTATTAGAGACTCGAGCGTGTTAAATGTTTAAAGAAGAGGAATATTTAAGGAGAGATGAGTCTGCGGAGCAGCAGATGAGGAGGCAGAGCTAGGAGAGCAGCATGAGGTGGTGTACATCTTAACATGCTACAACCACCCGCCTTAGTTATCCCCGCCAGTCTTAGAGAGCTGGAGGGAGGAGGAAGAGTGCAGCTGCATGCGGTCAAGGAGAGTGACCCAATGGCTCTAAAAATGATTCAAGGGACAGTCTGTGCCCACTAATAGCTCCTGTAGTAACATACGTCGATATGAACCATTCCTTGCTTTTGCAAATCTTGTTCCAGACCTAGAGTTTTCCGGAAGCCGTGGACTTGACCCTCGCGTCTGGAGATACCTTGGGAGGAGACTCGATAATCACACTTAAGTCGACGGTGTGGTCAGACCCTCGAGGCGAGAGTTTCGGTTGGAATCTCTTGGTGGCAGCGTCGAGGCCTTACGGCGTTAGTTTGAGTATGGGATGGGAAATAACATTTCATACTCAAATTGACAGTTTTAGGCAAACGTCGGGATGGGTTTTCCTTGGTCAGAGAAAAGTAACCACCAGGAAGCACAGGATAAACTCTTTCACAGGAGGGTGCAACCGATCACTCTTGAGTCAGTCAACCATACCCTCATGGCAGCAGTCGTTTCAGTTTTAGTTCTAACAGGAATTGGAGACCTCTAGAGTTCGAGGATGACGATCACGCCCTTATACGGGTCTCACCTCGACGAGGTTTATGGAGATGTTGCCAGGGCAGAAAGTTATCTCTGAGGTTCAACGGACCTTTCTAGGTCCTTAGCTGGGTAGGCGAGATGGTTTACCGCCTGACCCATCCACCTCAGTTGCACCAGGTGCACGACGTTTTCCAGGTATCTCAACTGAGGAGATACGCGCTCGACCGTTCGCATATCATTAACCATGAGGAGCAGGATGATGGCGATGGGGTTACTTCCACTGAGGTTCTAGTAGGGATCGAGAATCTACAGGAGTGGATCCCATGAGGATGGTCGATTCCTCGGGTGCACATTCTTTGCCAGTACAGAATCTCCAGGTAAGCACATGGGAGCAAAAGGCTCGGGTGCGTGCTCAATACCGCTTTTGTGACCCTAGTTTTTGTTGAAGCTTTAGAGGGACGTAAATCCCTAATATGGGAGTAATGTAAAGACCCGGAAATTTCAAGGGAATTTTTTTATTAATTTTCTTTGGAATTTTACACGAACGCAGTTTCTGAAGGCGCCTGATTCTGAGGACCGGTGTGCCCAGAATCATTTTCCAAAGTTTGGCTCGGGTATATTCAGTGAACGAACGAGCGGGAATTCCTATCTTTTGAACCGGTGCTCGGAATCGAATTCTAATGGCACCGATGGAACCGTAGTGCCGGTAATTGATTAGGAACACCACATCCAAAGTTGCGTTTACACGCGGTAAGTTGTTATAATTTGTGGAAGTTGAAATAAAAATTAAACTACAATTTTTATTTTAACTAAGTGGATTAGGCTTTGGGTGGAAGTTGGGATACTACCCAACTTCCCGAGGGAGGTGATGAAGGTGGTGGGTCCCACACGAACCCTACCCCTTCACCTTCCCTAACCTTCCATAACTCTTCACATTATTTAACCCCCCTCAACTCACATTTAATATTTGACAACTTATGTTTAATAACTCATGTTATTTATTAAGTGAGTTAAGTGTGGTTTTATGAATTTTAAACTCTTGAAATTCAAATATTTGTTATGTTAATAAAATAAGAGGTAAGCTTAATTTATTTTGGGGTTGGAACCTTTGTTGCTTGAATGGTTTGGGGGAAAAGCTAAGGAAATCTAGAGTTCATCATCTTCTTCGTCGAAGAACACGAAGAACGTGAAGAACACATCGAACTCCGTCGAAGAACGCCGACTCCTCGAAGACCGACTACGTGATGCCTTTTACTGCGACGGTTCTTCCGCGATGTCTTCTTCCGCGGCGTCTTATTCCGCGACGTATTCTTTCGTGACGTCTCTTTCCATGATGAATCCTCGTTTGACGAACCTCTGTTCAAGCTTGCACGAGGTTGGGGATTATTTAATTATTTTCGTCCGTGATTTCTAGTTGTCGTTCTTCGTGGATATATGACTAAATGTTATCAAATAACGAGAGGGGGCCGGACCGCACAAACACGGACGACCCTCCTCCAATTTTGAATGTTGTTTCAAATATGGTTGGGATGGAATGGCATGGTGCCATCGCACCACGTGGGATTGTACGGAAAGGTAATGAGACGCGCCGTCGCACCGCGCCGTGAAGTTTAACAAGGACGCGACGCCGTCGCGCTACGTCGATGAAAACTGAAGACATCACTGCCGGAGCGGGGCCGCGGAGGAAGGGCGCGGTGCCATCGCACCTAGCCGGACGAACCAAGCCGCGACCGGTTCCGGGCCACCGGTGTCGGCGAAGGAGAAGGACCGGTCGTCGCCGGTCCTTGATGGCAGAACCGGCTGGCCGATGCAGGTCGGCCGAACAAAGGAAAATTGGGGGAATTAATTCCCCTGGACGTCCAGCATATACGGCCCCGAATTAATTTGGGGTGCCGCAGTTACACCAGGGGTGGCAGCCCCCCCCCCCCTTGCCAACGGCTCGGCCTTTGGCCGAGCGGGCCAGCGCGCTGGGCGCGCTGTGCCCAGGCCGGACCCGGCCACGCCAGGCCGAGCCGGGCCGCGCCGGGCCGCGCCGACCGTGGGGTCTTGGGCCGGGTCGGTCCGGGCCCGAAACCCCCGTTTTTGGACCATCTTCGGTCTTTTTCCCATAACTTGGGCTAAAGTCCTCCGATCTATGCAAAGTCAGTTGCGATGCGATCCTTGTATCGAGACGGTCATTTCGGTATATCGCAATGAAGGTTTCGGTGAACTTTGGGTTCGGCCGGGTTGGTTCGTACACGAAACCAATCGGGCCCTCGGAGCGGAAACAGATATATCTTGAGCACCGGACGTCCGATTGATGTGTCGTCGACTTTGTTGGAATCATCTTGTTGAGATGAAACTTTTGGAATAGTCCACCCGAGTTTTGGACGCAGTTTGAGTATGGCCGGGTTGGATTGTACTCGAAATCCAACCGAGCCCCTGGAACGGAAAAGCTGATATCTTTCAGACAGGACGATCGTTTGAAGATCCGTCAGCGGCGTTGGTGATCACATTGAGAAACAGTCCCTATGAGTATACCCTATGAGTGTTTGGGTACAGTTGACATCCGGACGGGTTGGTTCGTACACGAAACCAATCGGGCCCCTCAGACGAAAAGGCTAATAACTCACAGACCGGGCGTCCAATTGATGCGTCGTCTGTTGCGTTGAGAACCCTATGACAAGGCGGTCCCTTGAGATACTTCTTCATGGGACTTTGAGATACTTGGAGTATCGACCTGTAGCTCGTGGAGTGGACCCTCCCAGAGACGAGCGTGCGGAGTACGGAGACCGTGTAGCCAACTGAGACCTGACGACTGCTTGACCGACTCGACATGGGGTGAGTCGAATAGCCTAGTGGACGGAGAACTACTTTTTGAGATGCATACCCATGGCGGATGGAGCACTACCTGTGTGACAGTGCAGACCCACAATACTCATCCGGAGAGTACCTCAGCAGGCTACTATGGGGTGTGCACTACTGTGTTTGAGTGGCATACCCCGGCGGGAAGCACTACTGTGTTTGGGTGTCTGACCCGCGGTACTCAGCAGGAGGAGTACCTCAGCAGTCTTAGGTTAGTGAGCAATACCTCGGAGTCGTGACAGGACCACTTTACACTCCTGAGACAGAGCTCTTCAGCAGTTACGGTTTCGATAATGAAAATCCTGGTTTGAGCTGAGACTTTTGACTTTTGTGTTTACCTCATGATTGAGATGGGTCACTTGATAACTTAGCTATATGTATGGGCATATAACTGGGTAGTGGTTATCCGTTGATTTCGTGATCATGGTGTTTTCCTCCTGATTGAGATGGGTTACCTGATAACTGAGGTATATGCATGAGCATATACCTAAGTAGAGGTTATCTGTTGAGATCTTCTTTTTGGTTAACCTTGTTGGTTTTAGTGAGACCTTGAGGGTCTCGGGGTCCCTACTGAGTATCGTTATACTCACCCCTGCACGGGCTATGCTCGCACCTCGTTGTGTTGGTTGCAGACGACAGGCAGTGCTGACGGAGGCCGAGTGTTCAAGGACTAGATGGTACCCGGAGGTGGACTACACGACGAGTCAGTACCCGGAGGTGGACTTCACGGTGAGACGACACTCGGAGGAGGTTTACGGGCGAGAGCGTTGTGGGATCTATCTGTACCTACCCTTTAGGTAGGATCCGTGGTGGACAATCTAGGAGCTGCGCCATCTGTACCTCCCTTTCAGGTAGGATCTGAGGAGGTTGACCCAGGAGCTACTTCATTTCTTCCAGCTGTTTTCTTTTTCTGTTGTACTTTCTTTAAGTTGTAGCTGTACTTTCAGTTGGGTTTTTATTCTAGCCCATTTACTTTTCAACACTTTCTTTTGTACTTAGTGTTTTACTTCCGCTTGTACTCTGTGGTGTTTTGTTTGCTTTTATAAAGGCAATGCCTTCCCAGTTATCGGGATTTATGCCTTTGGTGCTAGTCGCCAGCCCCTGGCCTATGGAAGGAGGGATTGGGGTAGTCACGACACGGGCCCCGAGGATGGGTCGTGACAACTTTGAGCACGAAGTGACAAAAACCAATGGTTTTGGGTGTGCTTTTTCCAATATTATACTAGTGAGGATTGATGTATGTCTACCCCAGATTCAATGCTCTATCTTCTATGATATTTTTAAATAGATATGATGTTATCATGTGGTGTCCAATGTGAACTAGTAGTTATTGTGTATGTTATGATAATGTGAATATAGTGGATTTTTTTACTGATAGAAGGAGGTTGTGAGGTATATTTACTTTATTCCCATGATACCCTACTAATATGGTCAGGAATGTGTATGTGATGTGGTGGTCTATCTATATTATATCAATTTTCAATGTGATGTGACATCATATTTTCTTTAGGGAGATATATTTTGTGATGATTTAGAAGAACTATAATTGAGAAAAATGTGGTGTGTTGTAATTTGATAGGCCAAATGTGTTCATGTAGGGTCATTGTACAGATGAGTTTATTATCCTATGACATTCATTGATGGGGTGTTAAAGATGAAAACTAGTGGGAATGAAGTGTGAGGCATCCTTTTATAAATATGCATTTAATTATTTTACGGTACATGGAGGTTTTTTTGTGAATGCGCCTTAGGGAGGATGGGATTGGTTAGTTGAAAGTTATAGTAAATATTAGTTTTGTTGTTTTATTTTTGGTGGATTAGTATTCTTCTTTCACTTGTTAATGAGAGTCAATGAGAATGATCTGATTGTGTATTCTTTCATGCCCACCAAATGAATATGAAAAGATTTTCAATGATTCCATGAGGTCTATGATGACCATGATGGAAATTACAAGCTCAAACCATTATAGATTATATTCCGTACCAACTATAGTTTATTATAATAGGCATTTAATGCTTTATTTCATGTATTTTAATACATAATAATTGCATTTTAGGATGTTTTTTGTTAATTTATTTTATATTATTTAATGGAGGTTCTAGTGTTATAATTTTCAAATATCACAATCCAATGTTATAGATTTCCATGCCAATAATTTATCTAATATTTTTATACTATCAATCCTTTTCACCAACATTGTGAAAAAAGATGGTGGCATTCAATGATCATTGTCTCTTATCCTTCATTAGTGACATATTATGCATATCATTGGAGTAAAGCTATCCTGTGAGTGTTTTATGAAATAATTTTTAGGGTATTAAATTGATATTTCAGTAATGCACAGTGATGATTTAATTGGTTGGTTGAGATACTCTATCAGCTAATTATGGTGTGTGACATAGGATTGAGAAAACATTCTAGTATAATGGATTTTAGGGACCCCAAGGTCCAATATGGTGAATTTGAGTTGACCGAACAACAATGGGAGGTGGCACCACATGTATTTTAGTTACCTAATTGATGTAAAAAATAATCACTACATATGTATTTATTTTAATTGGGTGTTTTTGGGTTGTCAAAATGAATAATGTGAACATTTATAAAATTATATACTTGGATTTGGAAATATTTTCCCATTTTATTTATGGATCATGTTCATCATTTTCAACAAGATTAGGAAGTGTATTTTTGGTATAAAAATATGGTTAATCATTAGAGGATTGACCTTTTATTCGAGGATGGGTCATGGAATATGGACATATGATCAACCTATTTGTAGGGTTTATGGAAGTAGAGAATATAATTTCATAAATATAGATATAATGCATGATTAATGATATCTTGAACACTTTATGTTTGATATGTTAATTATTGGAGTATTGGGTTCCCTTGGCTACTTGACTTATGTGAGGGGTTGTGAAACAATGGTGGATGTTATGTCATTTTGAGTTAAATGAGGATTATATTTATTATGTCAAACATGATAGGGATTATTGATTGGTGATCATATCATTTTCTGTGATTGAATTGAAGATGAGATAATTGTATTTCTTCAGTGGGTTAGTATGAATATGTGGAATCTTGGGATCAAGTTGAAGACATTTTTTTCACACTATATATTTTTCATGAAGTGAATTCCAAACTATATAGTCATAAAGAGGATTTATATCCATCATTAAATGATTTTGTCACTAATTTTTTTTTACAATGTATTTGTAGGTTTAGAATAATGAATAAGTGATTGATTTTTTGGAAATTGTATATATGTTTATTCTATGAGGTAAATTATAAGGGTTTCTCGAGTATAAAATATTTCATTTCTGGGTTTACATCCATGGTACTTCAAGATTTTAATTAATGTTGTGTTTACCTCATTTGATTTCATACTTAAATTCTTGGTTTAGCTGTTATAATTAATTTTTTGTGGGGTGTTAGGCCTGTGTTCATTATGCATTCGGTCTATGGATGTCATCAAAATTAGTTACCCATAGTTAAACAATCATAGTTTATTTAAAGTGGTCTAGATCATCTCTGCCTTAGTCGAAGATTCATGAGGTGATTTTTCAGTATAAAGGGAATATGTATTACAGTCAATCAATATTAGATTGATTAATTAGAGTGTTAAATCAGGATGTTCATCATATTCATGAATCCTTACCCGAGAATGGATGTCCTGGCCCGAGCATGTATGTGGTGGATTGAATTAATTGAGATGAAAATGAGTTGGGCATGGTCTGTTTCATATAGTGGTAGAGGTATCACCATAATGTCCCGAGATCATTAGAGGTATGATTAATTTATAAGCAACCCTTTTTTCCATGATTCATTTATAATATTCACATTTCATTATTACACCTACTTTAGTTTGTGCCCTTGTAATATATTTATAGAAGCTTCTCATGCCCATTTTTTTAATAGAAATCCAAGGCTGTACAATGATTTTTGATATTCGTCAAGTTTTTGGACAAATGACGTCTCCAATGTAGTCCTAGTAGATATTTCATTATATTAGATTCATACATAAAATTTTATTATTTGAATAACCTAGTTTATTCCATGAATACTATTATTTAATTCATCTAGATGAGATACATGTTCTTTCATATGGATGGTAAGAATTATATAATCATTTGAGAATGATGTTACAGATCTTGTATAGAGAATGTGTGTCCTCATAATTATTTTATAGCTGAGTTGTCAAAATAATCAATATATGATGGTATGGTGGAAGATCTTGTTGTATTTGGGGTGTTTCTGGATATTCCTCCTAGGATTTTGATATGCTACCCCATAAAATTGATTTTTATTCCATGATTAATATACTATTTTGTTCTTCTCCAATTTCCATGGATCATTATAATATTGAAACATCAATGTTTTCTTTATTTGAGAATTTTGATAGATGATATGGTTCATAAGGGGTTTATCTAGTGAATTGTTACTTCATTGGGTGATTCATGGAAATTTTCAATTATGGTATAATATATCAAGACAGTATATATATACTACTAGAGGCTTAAACATGTGATGATCAATAATCATGTCACTCATCCAATGATGGATGGAATTTCCTACTAGTGGAGTGGGGGTGTGGCTTTCCAATATATGACTACTATAAAGATATCACTAGTTTACGGAGAATAAAGAGATTTTTCCAAATACATCCTTCAAATATAGGTATGGGAACATCACATTTTTTTCACAAGATTTGGTTTCACTAACATGCTAGCTCTATTCATGTGGATCATGGATTTGATATCCCATGAACTCCATGTTTAATTTTCAGTTAGGTTAATCTATAATATTTTTTATCATCTCTATATCACAGGAGGATCATGCCAATAATCACAAATATTTCTTATAGACCCATCAATAATCCCTTATGTATCGAATGTTATTCAACTATATTTTTTGGGTTTAGGATTTGAATTTCCTTAGGAGGTTATTATCCTTAATGTTTATGTCCATGTAACCATAAAAAATATAATGTGTTACCTTCTGTTTAGCACCCATGTTTTTATCATAGGTTCATAAATTTCATGATCTCACATGATATTAATATTGGCTAATATATAATTTCTCGTGGATTTTTTGACACAATAAATATTTTGACAAGGATGGAAATGGATATAATCTTGACTACATAGTGTCAAAATACATTTTTCATCCTAATGGGTAAATTGATACATCATAAAGTGCTCCAAATTCTAGATGAGTGGGTGATGTTATGGCCTTTTTTGAAGAATTCTATTAGTGTTTTTGTTCTATCAGAAATTTATTATAATGAGATTTCTCTTATGAGTATATGTAGTTACACCAACATGTTTATAAGTTTTATACAGGTGATATTGAGTTAGTAGTGTTTTTATTCACTGAATCTTCATGAACATTTTCTCATTAGGTAATTATTTTTGGTCATTCATGATTACAATATCTTGAAGAATATATTTCTCATTGTGACTTGAATATGTAATAGTGCATGTCAATATAATTTCTCAAATATTTTAGCATCGATATACAATACACCATAAGAATGAAGTAATTTTTAGGGAATTGATATAAGAATGATAGAAATGAGTGATATTGTTTGTGTGTCCAAATATATTTAGAAAGTGATGGAGGCATTGGAATCCATATAAATAAGTACATGGGAAGTAATTTATATGTTTTTTGGTTTGAAATGATATTATAGTGTTATCATATGTAGAAGGGGAATGAGTCTTATTCGAGAGACAAAATGTAATAGGTGTTTTGTGATCGTGTTGGCCATATTGATTCCCAGTATGGAGTTCAGAGTATTTTTGTTAAAAAATTTCTTTTTAATGGAGAATGTATGTTATGGTGCTGATACATGAGGTAGTCCTTCATGATATTTTTTAACACAACATTTGATGAAGAAATATGATTATCTAATTTATACCCTAATTTTAGGATGTGTTTTTTGTGTCTTAAGTTGAAACTGAAATTTGTTGAGTTTTTTCTCGATGTTAGGATTGCATTTAGATAAAGAAAGGGCATCATATTCTTAGAAGTTTCATTCATCAATTTTAATTTCATAAATTTTTGTGGGATCAAATAATAATGTAATTTGTAATATTTCTGCATAAAATTCATTTTTATTGTGATTCTATTTTGGAAATGATTAATTTGATGATTAAATCAACTCACATCTATGCGAGGAAGGAGTTGAGCATTGTTGATGTTTTGGAAAAGAGGTCAATAGAAAAATATAGGAATCTATATAGAGTTATGATATCCATATTATCTGATTGGGATTCTCATTTTACCTCATAATTTTGAAGATAATATCATCATGACATTGGCATATAATAATTCCACATTGTTTTATTATAACCTCGGATGATTGAATAGAAGTACTGGTCTATGTTGATTTGTGGTGATATGTTGTGTTCATTCACCATAGAATTTTTTGGATATTAAGAAAATAGTTTTACGTTGGGTGAGTTTTCATATAATAAATTATATCATTAATTAATCATCATGGTGCTATTATGGCCTTTTTATAGGTGTCTATTTCGTTCATTGTTTTTTGGTCTGCGGTTGGGGTCATTAATTATTATTGCCAATGTGGTGATCAGTGTGAAAGGGAATGCTCCTCTTGTATATGAGATGATGAATGTATCTTGAGTACATTAAAAGTAATGAATCATTTTCAAGATAAAACAGATAGTTTTGTGTAATATATATATATTTTAATGTTTTTCCCTCAATATGCTATGTGAAATTTGTGGAATGGGAGTAATATATCACTTGGTATGTTGGGGATCCCAATGTTTTGGAGAACATTCCTATGATGTATTTTTTGTTCTCCCTCCATCTAATGATTGGATTGATTCATGATTCATTTCTTATATCTATGAATAATTGTTGACTTAATGATTAAACCCGTGCCATTTGCTGGGTCTAGTCAGATATATAGGATGGCACAACATTCATGGAGTGTGAATTTGAGATCTAGGATCTTCAGGAGAGGGTGTATCCAAGTTTAACCATTCTTTTTCATTTTTTCTGGAGGCATGGTATCTTGTAGTAAGGTTCATTAGTGTGTGAGACACATATGTATACTCATTGCCTTGAGTTGTTTTATTTTTTTTTCTTAATATTTTCTTGATTATGATACATTATGATCGTGTTTTTTTATGATATTGGATTCTTCCTTGATGTGATTAGTGTTGTTTATATCAGCAAATTATGTATAAAATAACATATTCATAATCATGATATGTTATGAAATGAAATGTGTTAAAATTATTTTGGAGATTAAGTGCCTCAGGTAGCTAGTAATTTATTGTTATGGAAGAGAGACTTTATTTATTTGTGTACATATTATTTTGTTCTGTGAATTATGTGGGTATATTTTCCATAGGACCTATTGATATAGAGATTTTTCATTTAAGAGTTATGTGAATCGGTACTTACATTTGGATGGATTAATGGTGTGAAACTATGATTTTGAGGGTTATTTTGTGATTGGTTTTTTTAATGTCTTCGGCCCAGGAGCCACCAGTCTGGTTCCCCGAGTGGGGTCATCACAATTCCTCAAGTGCAACTCCCTATATGCTAGAGGATTCCAATTTGTGAAGAGGCTCTAATAGGTCACACAGGGAGACTATAAACTAATTACCAAAGTAATCCACAAAAGAAAATAATTTATGTAGTGGATAAAAAACAAAAAAAATAAACAACCTACATCAATAGATGATTCCCAAAAATGGGTACAACCATATAAAATTGTAAATATTTCCTTCTACGCTACAGTGCCAAGTGAAACACCCCCCCCCCAATATTAAATGAAAACCCCATAAAATTTTCTAGACTCCATGTCTGGAACATCACCCAATCAAGTCCCATGTCCAACTCTACTCCCATGCATAGGGCCATTTCCATTTTACTGACCTACAAGCACGGAATCATTATGGTTCGCCAAAAGAGGCCTGAGTAGGGTGTGGTTACAACTTAGTAGGCCACAAACAATATTTTCTTCAAAATATCTAGAAAAACTATATAGTAGATGAAAGTGATAAATAATGATAAGTAATGATAAATTTTTCATTGGTATAATCTAGACTATGTTCCTTTTTTTGTAATACAACCATTGAGCATGAGATCACTACTTAGGCAATTCGTGATTTAATCAACCCTTTTTCATGGGTAAGATGATTAGGCCTATTCTACATTCTCAAGTATATGGGAATAAATTCATGTCATGTATCACTATTAATAACATTATAACAAACCCATAATTCTCACCTTCGGGCCTCAGTCTGGGTGGAACGCAACCATTATGGTAATATAACTCTGTCCCCAGCCCTATCCCATGCATTTTGGGGAGGAGATAGGACCTCATTCCAACTCAATCCATGGGCATTGAACCTCAAGACGATACCCCACTAAACCTAGCCATGTTCACATGATTATTTATCATTCACCACAATTAACCATATCACAACTATAATAGAAAAAATCATTTAAAACATCAAAATAATATCATTAAATGGGAAATTAATATTATGCTTCAATCCATTAAAACATTCAGTATCCATATTACATAACCCATTTATCCCCATTCCCATTTTCATTGCCTATCTTGCAAAAACATATTCATGTATAAAGCTAATCCACTTGCATTTTACTATTAATCATTTTAACCCTTTTTCCATGCAAACCAATCATCTTGTACCATTACCAAAACTATGTGTATTACTAAATATCAATTACACATCCTTCATGGATATTGAAATATTTATCATGGGATCTATGTTTTCTCACAATGACCTTACACATACTTAGCTTAACCATATGACCTTTGAATATTTAAAATCACCATGGGTGACCCTATTTTGGTTGACTCATCCTCTGAGCATCCCATGGGGATATGGAGGGATTCATTAATCCCATTAGGCACCCACTACATCACATCATTATAATGGTATAATGAACTAAACAAAAGATGTCCTGAATAAAAACCATACAAGAAAATATATACTCTGAAACAAAGGTTTATAACTTGTAGACCACCTACCATGAAATTTTCGATGAATACACCA
This sequence comes from Viscum album, assembly GCA_963277665.1. Classification (NCBI taxonomy): domain Eukaryota; kingdom Viridiplantae; phylum Streptophyta; class Magnoliopsida; order Santalales; family Viscaceae; genus Viscum; species Viscum album. The sequence continues at coordinate 1,569,586,487 of OY728121.1, read as the reverse complement.
TTATCAGGGGCCTTAAATCCCAATTAATCCATCCATGAATCATGACCTAAATCTCATTAACTAAGTAGGGTCTGATATCTTTGGAGGGATATGGGGAAGAAATAGAAACCCTAAACAGAAAGGAAAATCTAGAAGGAGATTAGCCTTATTCGGATCTTCCATACACAAGAAACGACACTCACAATAGCCCTGAGATAAGGGATATTGATACATTGAAGACTTGGGAGCTTTTGGGGCACCACTGGGGCAGGAGGAGGATGAAACGAGGTAAATGCCATGTGCAATAAGAAATCCCTTATTGTCATATTATTAATTTTTTAGATGATTCCATGAAACAAGGTTTACCCACTCAGTTTTCCAAACTGTGCGCAAACTGTGTGGAGTCTTATGCTTGCAGACCCACTCTCTAGCACTATTTTCCAGATCGTGCACAAACTGTGCAAATTGATACTTCCCACACTGTCTTCCCTAGAATTGGTTTTAAAAACGTATGCAAACATTGTGGAATTCCCCGTATCCCCTTTTCCCCCTTTTTCCTATCCTGAACCTCTGGAACACCCCCACGCCATTAAAAAGACATGGGAAAAAACATAATTAACCACAAAAGGGGACTAAAACTGAAAAAAAAAACAAGAACATAACTTACGGAGGAATCAGAGATCGTATAACCTCCCAAACTTATAAATTCTCGTCCACAAGCCTCTCTTCCTAATCATCATTGATTTCCCAATGAAAATAGATCAGGACATCGAGCACACCTATCTGAGTCTCTTTCCCATGTTTCTTCTTGAAAATTTCCTTGCTTTAATAGAACATGAACTAATGGTACATCCTTTCCCTATAAAAACATATCCACTATGATCCACAATGGTAACCGGGTGCTCCTCAGAGGTTCATCGGCCTCATGTTAGACATCCACAAAATTTATAGCATGAGGGAGATAAGTTTGATACTACCAGAATTTTGAAGCATGGAAAACATCATGAATACCACTATAAAATAGTTTAATATCCCATTAGTAAAACACTAGTATGATCTTATCCACAATATCAAATGTACCCACATATATTGGCACCAACATTCCCTTCTTCCGAATTCAATGGTGACCCAACCTCGGTGACACATGAAGAAACTCATTATCACTCACCATGAACTCAATAGGTCTAAAATTCTGATATGCAGATGACATATTCCAACTATGAGATGTTGTCATGAAATTTCGAATCCAAAAATGCTACTCTGATGTCTCCTCCTGCAGACTCAGTCCCCGCTACTCAGACCCCTCGGCCCCTAACAATCATAACAGATATTTGAACAGTCTTCCAAAACGATCCTATAAATGTGACATCTAAAATGTATCATGAAAGTTGTTGTTTTAATGAAACTCATCAATCGACATGTCTCTCTCTCTCTCTCTCGATCATAAATAATCTAGAACACATTCTTTAAAAATATATTATAACACCTGAACCCTATGCTCTCACTGCCCATCAGTTTGTGGGTGGTAAGTCATTCTAAATAGTACCTGGGTACCAAGTGTCTTCTATAGACCCTTTTAGAATCATGTTGTGAAACCTTGATCAGGATTTGAATCTATGGTTCTCAAAACACCATGCTAACATACTATTTCTTTAACACAACATTCCCCCAACAATTAAACTTTATAGGTATCTTATATCGACAACACATGCGCCACTTTTTTCATCCAATCTACCACCGAAAAAATAGCATTATTTTTCGAAGGCATTATGGAAGCCCCACTATGATGTCCAACGTGATGTCATTCCACATTAACTCTAGAATATGAAATGACTGCAACATACCACTTGTACGCTGGTGCTTAGCCTTAACCTGATGACATGTAAGGAATCACACCACAAAACAAGCAACTTCTTTCCTCATTTTTGGCCATCATAACTAGCTAGAAATATCATGGTACATCGTAGTCATGTGTGGATGGACTACCCACTTAGATGCCTGGAACTTGGACCACAACACCTCTCGTACATATGTGGGCGCCACAACACATCAATGAACATAAGACACTCAATCATCACAAAATTCCAACTATAAGGTGACTCCCAACCATAAATACATTCCTTTATATCCATACACTATTGGTCTACCATATAACTATATTTAAATTGGATCAATGTGTGGACTCAACTGTAATAGATGTAATGGAAATATTTATGTTCCCATCGTGTACCTCGAAATGCATCTTCGCAAACAATTCCACTATCACTCACTCTAAACATGATTCATGAACTACTTAATTCTGAGTATTCTGGGTCTGAGAATCGGTGACTCTATACACATTACATGGTGTGTACACAAAATTGAAATAAATTTCTATAGGTACTCAACCCACCTTCACTAGTGATGATTGAAATTTCTTTGAGAGAAGATGTTTTTGTGACTTTTTTAGTGGTAGAAAATCATGAAATTATATCCCAAAAAGTAGTACCTCCATCACCTCTACGAATGATCCACACTATCTAGATCATAGTCATGCGTAGGATAATTCCATTAATGTGGTCTCAACAGTCTCGACCCATAAGCCACAACCAGATCATTCTGCATCAAAACATCCCCATGTCCAACAACTGATATGTCCCAAAACATGTTACTATTCTTACCTAGTTCTGGCTTGATCAAGATCGATGTTGTAGTCAACATCTTTTTCATCTCCTAGAAATAATTCTCACAAGCCTATGACAAATCGAACATTACCCCCTTCTTTCTTAGTCCTATGAGCGATGCTACCAAATGAGAGAAATATCTAATAAATTTTTTTTCATCACCAGCCACATCCGTAAAACTCAAAATATCTAAGATGTTCATGGGATGCTCCCATGACAGGAAAGCCTGCAAATTTTCCATATCCACGACACACCTGACTCAGAAATGATGTGTCCTCAAATGTACACCTCATCAATAGATAATTTACATTTTGATAGACCGATGTAACACCTATCCTTTATTAGTGTACTGAAGATAATGTTATGATGTTTAACATGATCATAATGAGTTCTATAGTACAGCAAAATGTAATTAATTAATAAAACACCAAAATGATCTAGATGTGTGTGGAGTATCAAATTCATCAAGGCCGCGAACACCGATGGAGCAATGGTTAAACCAATTGACTTAACCAGAAATTCATAAAACTAATACATTATTAGGAATGTTGTCCAGCATATGTTATAAGATTTCACATTCACCTGAGGATGTACTGATCTAAAATCAATATTCGAAAACATTGAGTCACCTCTGATCTGGTAAAACATGAAATCTATTCTAGGAACAGGGTATCAATCCATAACTGTCATCTGGTTTGGATTCTTATAATTGACATAGAGCCTCATGGATCCATCATATTTATTTACAAAAATACCAAATATCGCAAAGGTGATGTACATGGAAATATAATCCCCTTATGCTCCATTTACTCTTATCAAACCTTCATTTAATGTTTCCCTCCTAGAGCCATTCAATATGGTGGAATAGAGACAGGTTCTACTCCTATCAACAATTTTATCATAAACTCAACATCTCTCTCGGGTGGTAACCAAGATAAGTCATCCAAAAAAACATCTAGAATCGGGTCCAGAACACAATGGTAGATTGGATGCTCATTCTCCCCATCATCTAACATAAGTCATTCCACTTGGTCTATGAGTTCTCTCAACTGTTGGCATAGGGGCCATGCCTGACCCGCTCGAGAATCCCACTCACCATGAAGGAAATTAGTGCACCAATAGAGAGATTTTAACACTACCTGATGTTGGTAAAAGTTAATATGATATTTATATAATACCAACCAATCCATCCTCAGGATTTGGTCAAAACCTTATATCTCTAGGATGAAAAAATTCCATAGGAAACGACACCCACTAGCCACTATAACACAACCCTTACACTGCTTGATGTCATCAACGCGTACCCTTACAGATTATACGACGACATTACCCCACATATATTATACATTTTTATGCCCAACACAATTAGAAACCCATCAGAAATAATGTAATTTCTAGAAACTTTATCAAATAAAGCACTAGCAATCGTTGATGATATAAGAATCGTACCACAGCCAATAGAGGGTTTGACCTCACCACCTTCAGTTGCAGCTTGAACTACATTGAGATGAGTAGCCCATATTCCTTGGGTTTTAGCCTAATAACTCTGCACTACACTACTCTGTTGGTATGGTTGATCTCTCCCTAGAGTTCCATGTCTACCGTCCATATAAGAACAACCATTAGAGCCCCAACATCCTTCCTGATGAGTGGTAACCAACCCCCTTCCCACACTCGGCACCTACCTCTGACAGTAATCATTCCATAACAATTGTAGGTTCTTGAAGAACTTCTTCACATGACCTAACCATCCACATGCTTTACACTCAACCGGTGGGTAGGGAATTATGTCATTCTTCTACCCTGACTTTTCACAATAATAACTGAAGACCTAGTCCCCACACTGAGAGGATGACCCCGCTTATGACATCATGGTATGATCACACCTAGTCAACACACTCAACCGGGTCTGGGTCGGCTGGCCCGGACCCGGACCCTGGTCGGGTCGACTCGGGTTGGGCCGACCCAGGGGGTATTGGGCCGGGTCGGCCCGGGCCCAAACCCCCTGTTTTCGGACAGATCTGTTCAAATTCCCATAACATGGGCTACGAACCTCCGATCGACACACTGTCAGTAGAGATGAGATCATTGGATCGAGAAGGTAGTTTTGGTATATTACACTCAAGGTTTCGGTGGACTATGGGTATGGTCAGGTTTGTTTGAACCTGAAACAAACCGGACCCTCGGAGAGGAAATGCTTATAACTTGAGCTCCGGAAATCCAATTGATGTGTCGTCAACTTTGTTTGATTCCTATTGATGAGACAGAACTTTTGGAATACTTCACCTGAGGTTTGGACGCAGTTGGAGTGAGGTCAGGTTGGATTGTACCAGAAATCCAACCGGGCCCCTAGAAAGGAAAGACTGATAACTTTCAGACCGGACGTCTGTTTGACGAACCGTCAGCGGCGTTGGTAATCACGTTGAGAAATGGTCCCTATGAGTGTTTTGGCTATAGTTGTTCATATGGTCAGGTTGGTTCGTACATGAATCCAACTGGGCCCCCGTAACGAAAAGTCTAATTACACATAGACCGGGCATCCGATGGACGCGCTGTCTACTGTGTTGAGTTTCCTATGACATAGAAGACCTTTGGGGTACTTCTTCATGTAACCTTGTTATACATGGAGTATCGACCAGTATCTCGTGGAGAGGCCCCTCCCGGTGACGAGCTAGCAGAGTGTAGAGACCTAGTAGCTGGCTGAGACTTGAAGACTGCTGATCGATCGAATCAGAGAGATTCGGATAGCCCAGTGGGGTGCGCTTGGTTGTAGCAGAAGACCCACGGTGGAGGAGCGCTTGGTTGTAGCGGTAGAACCGTGATACCCGACAAGAAAGAGTATCTATGTAGGCAATGAGGGGGTTCACTTGGTTGTAGTGGCAGACCCATAGTGGGAAGCACATGGTTGTAGCAGCAGGCCCACAATACTCGACAGGTGGAGTACTTCAGCAGTCTAAGGTTAGTGAGAAGCACCTCGGAGTTGTGACAGGATCATTGTACTCGTCAGAGGAGGAGTTTTTCCGCAGTTGTGGTTTCAGTATCATTAATGAAAATCATGTTTTGAGCAGAGTCAATGACTTTTGTGTTTTCCTCATGATTGAGATGGGTTACTTGATAACATAGAGATATGTATGGGAATATACCTAAGTAATGGTTTTCTGTTGAGAAATTTCTTTGTGGTTTTTCTTTTCTAGATTTAGTGACACCTTGATGGTCTTCGGGACCCTACTGAGTATCATTATATTCACCCCTACACGGGCTATGCCCGCACCTCATTCTGTTGGATGCAGATGATGGACAACACTGATGGAGGCCGAGTGTATGAGGAATGGACGACACCTGGAGGTGGACCTCACAATGATTCGGTACCCGGAAGAGGTTGAAAGACGAGGGCACTGAGGAGGCTATCTGCACCTACCCTTTAGGTAGGATCTGTGGTGGATGATCTAGGAGCTGTGCTATCTGTACCAACCCTTCAGGTAGGATCCGTGGTGGACGATCCAGGAGCTGATTGTCACCTTCATGATGTTTTTTCCCTTACCTTCTACTTTACAGTTAGGTTTGTATTTCCAGCCCCTTACTTTCAGCACTTTTGTTATACAGTTTACTTAGAGTTTTCTTCCGCTTATACTCTGGTTGTGTGTGTTTACGTTTCATAATGGCATTGCCTTCCCTTTTTATCGGGATTTACGCTTTTGGTACTAGTCGCCAGCCCCTGGCCTATAGAAGGAGGGGTTGGTGTAGTCACGACATGGGCCCCGAGGACGGGTCGTGACAAATAGAAATCAAAGGAGTTGGTTCTACTGCAAAACTCAGGACTCTGATCATTATTTTTTTGTGAAGCAATAGTGTTTAGGGTACCTAGTGTGGTCATCAGTTCAGGGAGTCCAGTGTTGGTGCGACGGTCGACGTATTCATTCACAAGGACCCTAACAACTGATTTCCAACTTAGTGAACGAAAACACTAATTGAATGTGTGTTTCAAAAAAATTTAATGTCTACTCAAACCAAGTCATCTCACCAGGTATAGTCTTTTACCATGTCGCATCTATTTCTTTCCAGATTCCTCCCCGAGGACGACCAACTAGAGCCCCGAGAGTTCTATGTACTGACAGCCCACCGAGTGACGAGGACTCAGTATAAGACCCTCTTCCAGTTGAGACACCAGTGGAGGCACCATTAGTACTACCACCCGTTGGGCCACCGATGCCACCAGCCCCAGTAGTATAGAGTGCACGCCGCTTGAACGCACTGCCCGAGTTCAAGCGCCAAAGGCCACCCAGGTTCAGGGGAGAGACGGACCCGTAGGAGGCTGAGGATTGGATGGAGGCTGTGGTGAGAGTTTTCAGGCTAGTAGGGGCGTCATCAGACTTCATAGTGATCCTTTCTGCTAGCCTCCTTCAGGCTTCAGAAGGCAGATGGTGGAACCCGATGCTTTAGATGCATGATGAGGCGACACCTCTGTGGGCAGACATTGAGAGCATGTTCTGGGAAGAGTTTGTACCAGCCACCCTTCGATTGGTGCGTATTCAGGAGCTACTGCATCTATAGAAGGGTAGCATGATGGTGGCGCAGTACTCAATGAGGTTCACAGACCTCTCGCGCTACTCCACAGACATGGTACGAGACCCGTTCTTCAGGGCCCAGACCTTTGAGCAGCGGCTCAGGTGAGAGATTAGAGCTTCAGTTGTCTCCCACAGCATCCCGACGTAGACGGGGGTTGATGGAGAGATCCCTCTTAGTGGAGTGTTTCCTTGCTGAGAAGTCACCAGTAGTGGAACCCACCACTAGCCAGCATGCAGCAGAGTCTTCTATAGCTGGCAGTAGACAGATGACGTAGAGGTCCAAGAGGACCAGACCCAAAGGTGGTTGACCGCATGACTCAGGATCATGCGTGCGAGGATCCCGGGTTGGAGAACGACTTACCAGGAGCAGATAGTGTTATTCTTGCAGAGGGCTTGGTAACATAGCACGTGACTGTCCGACCCTCCATACAGATGACCTGCAAATAGACGATGGACATACCAGGAAGATACAGAGGTTCGATCGTGGAAGACCGCAAGGAGTAGGAAACCGAGGAGGAGGAGCTGGTCGTGCAGCTATAGGTGGACGACGTTTCAAGGTGTTTCCACCACCACCACCAGGAGGTCCACCCTGACCACATGGAATGGGTGGACATGAGAGAGAACATCATCAGGCAGCTGAAGCATATGAATATGGAGCTCCGGAAGCAGGAGGATAGGAGCGGGACAAGTTTCAGGCATGGAGTACTTGGTTATTGGTGCTTCTAGCTTTCGTTTTGTTGTTGTTCTGGTTGTATGTGTCTTTGTACTTTGATCTACAGTAATAAAAGACACCTTTCATTGGGGCGTTTACTTTCCTGTCCTCTCTTTATTTTTGTTACTAAGAGGTTCCGGTTCAAACCCATTGACATGTCCCTCACATTCAATATACCTACCGGAGGAGACCCAATGACCACAAACTGATGCTGACAGTGTGACTCAACCCTTGGAGGAGAGAGTAATGATTGGATCTCTTGGTAGTAGAATCGAGTCCTTACAACGTCATCCATGTAATTGATTAGTATCATGCATGTCCGGATTGACTCTATTAGGCAAAGAACGTGGTGCATCCAAGGGATGAGACCGGATTTCTCTTATCAGCAAACGAAAAATCTTAACAGATCTTGTATGACTAGAGATGGTTTAGTCTACGTCGGAGAAAGCGCAGATCATCCAGGATCGGATAAAGACTGCACAGAACAGATAGAAGTCCTATGATGATAAGAGACAGGGACCACTAGAGTTCGAGGATGGAGACCACGTTTTCTTACGGTTCTCACCTCGATGAGGTCTAAGGAGATTTTTCCGAGGAGGAAAGTTATCTCCTCACTTCATCGGACAATTCCTGGTTCACAAAAGGATTGGCGAGGTGGATTATCGCCTGGCTCTTCCACCTCAATTACACCGGGTGCACGACGTCTTTCACGTATCTCAGCTGATGAGAGACGTGCATGACCCGAAGAATATCATCGACCACGGAGAGCTGGACGTTGATGATAGGGAGACTTTTTCGGAGGTCCCAGTGGAGACCGAGGATTGATAGGTGCGGGTCCTACATGGGTGATCGATTCCTCTAGTGTGCATCGGGTGGCAGGATGGGAAGCTCCAGGAGAGCACTTGGGAGAAGAAGGCTCAGATGCATGCACGGTACCCTCATTTGATTCCCTAGTTAGTGATGTATCTTTACGAGAAAATAATTCCTTGAGGTGGGAGTAATTTAACGTCCCGTAAATTTCAATGGAAATTTTTTCTTAATTTCATTTGGATTTTACGAGTACGAAGTTTCTGACGGAACCTGATTCTGAGGCCCGGTGTGCCAGGAATCAATTTCCCAAGTTTAGCTCAGGTACGTTCAGTGAGCGAATGAGCGGGTTTTTCAAACATTTGAACTGGTGCTCGAAATCGAAATCTGAGGGCACAGATGAAACCGCAACGCCGATAATTTCTTAAGAAGACTTTTTATGGAGTTGTGTTTACTCGGGAAGAGTTGTTTAAAATAAATGTGGATTAAGTGTGAAGTTAAATAAAAATTGTGTTACAAATTTTATTTCTCTTATAAGTGGTTTAATCCCATGTGTGGGAGTTGTGGTGGGACCCACTTGGTCCTAAAATCCTCTTGATAGGATATTATTGAGGTGGGGCCCACACGAGACTCACCCCTTCAAATTCCCTAACTCCTATAAATCTCCCTTGTTTTAAATGTTGTGGGTTCTCCACTTCCACATTAATGTTTCCAACTTAACACACCATTAATTTTGACAGCTCAAGATTAATTAAGTGAATTCAACTTTTGACATTTTGAATATCTTGCCATGTGTTAATAAAACCAGGAAGGCCTTCTTTTATTTGGGGTTGTATAGTTGTGTGGGGATTTTTGGAGAGAATTTTCTAAGTCATGGAGATTTCCATCATCTTCGTTGAATAACGTCAAGACCTCGATGAAGAACACCATTACCGCAAGGAGTGATCAATGTGCCTTTCTTCTCCTCTCTACAGCTGGTGTGAGACGTCATTCCCTTCATGGATGCACGCCGACCCCGTCAACTGCGACGCCGGCTTCTGTCATCATTGTTGTGTTAGGGGTTGTATCATTGTTCAAGTATTATTTTGACATTCATTATTTTTATTGGATGCTTGTTATCAATATAACGGAAGGAGTTCGGACTGCACAAACATGACCAACCCACCTCCGCTTTTGTTGTTGATCTTCATTGAGGTTTGGAATGGAGGCGACGTGGTGTCGTTGCACTGCGTGGGAACAAGAGAACCGCAGCCAGAGCGGGCCGCGGCGAAGGCGCGTGGTGCCGTCGCACCACGCTGGTGAAGCCGAATGAAGCTGCGACCAAGAGCAGGTCGCGGCGGAGGGGTGGGGTGCCGTCATGCCGTGCCAAACGGGCAAGAGCCGCAGCCCTTTTTCCGCGGTGGTTCAGCAAGGGGGCAGCCAAACTCCGCCGACCGGCAGCGCATCAGGAGGCGGGACCCGCGGGGGTCCCACACCAGCTCACCGGCTGGCCAAAACGGATGTCCGTTACCAAGAAGATAGGGGTTTTGAAACCCCTAGCGGTCAGCTAGGGTGGACCCCACAGGGGTCCGCTGTTTCAGAAATTAGGGGGGCGGCGCTTCCCCCCCCCCCCTTCCGCGTCCGCTCAGCGCACGGACTGCCCGTGTCGGGCCGAGCTGTCCGCACCGGGTCGGGCCACCCGCACCGGGCTGGTCCGCCCGTGCCGGGGAGAACCCTCGTGCCGGGTCGGGCCGCCCCATGGGTATTGGTCCGGGTCGGACCGGGACCAAACCCCCTGTTTTCGGACAGATACGTTCAAACGCCAATAACTTGGGCTACGAACCACCAATCGACGAACCGTCAGTTGAGATGGGATCCACGGATTGATATGGTCGTTTAAGTTTATTACACTAATGTTTTAGGTGGACTATGGTTTTGGCTGGGTTGGTTTGAACCCAAAACCAACCGGGCCCTCAGAGTGGAAACGCTTATAACATGAGTTCTGGACGTCTGATTGACGTTTCATCGACATTTTTTTATTCCTTTTGATGAGATGAATCTTTTGGAATAATACAACTGAGGTTTGGACGCAGTTGGAGTAAGGCTGGGTTGGATTGTACCCGAAATCCAACTGGGCCCCTAGAACAGAATGGTCGATAACTTTCAGACCGGACGTCCATTTGACGAACCGTCAGCGGCGTTGGTAATCACGTTGAAAAACAGTCCCTATGAGTATACCCTATGAGAGTTCGGGGTATAGTTGTGATACGGTTTGGTTGGTTCGTACATGAAACCAACTGGGCCCCCGGAACGAAAACGCTAATAACACACAGACCAGGCGTCTGATTGATGTGTCGTATGTTGTGTTGAGTTTCCTATGACGTGGAAGAACTTTGGGGTACTTCTTCATGGAACCTTGTGATACTTAGAGTATCGAACAGTAGCTCGTGGAGTGGACCCTCCCGGTGACGAGCAAGCAGAGTGAAGAGACCTAGTAGCTGGCTGAGACCTGACAATTGCAGATTGATCGACTCTGAGTGATTCGGATAGCCTAGTGGGGTGCGCTAGGTTGCAGCAGTAGACCCACGGCATATGAGTGCTTGGTTGTAGTGGCAGACCCGCATTACTCAATAGAAAGAGTATCTCTATAGGCTATGTTTTGGTCCTCTTGGTTGTAGCGGTAGACCCACAGTGGGAAGCGCTTGGTTGTAGCAGCAGGCCCACAGTACTCGACAGGTGGAGTACTTCAGCTGTCTAAGGATAGTGAGCAGCGCCTCGGAGTTGTGACAGGATCACTGTACTCACCAGAGGAGGATCTTTTCAGCAGTTGTGGATTCAGTATCATTAATTAAAATCTTGGTTTGAGCTGAGTCAATGACTTTTGTGTTTTCCTCATGATTGAGATGGGTTACATGATAACATAAGTATTTGTATGGGAATATACCAATGTAAAGGTTATCAGTTGAGATCATTCTTTTTGGTTTATCCTTGTTGGATTTAGTGAGACCTTGATGGTCTCGGGGTCCTTACTGAGTCTTATTATACTCACCCTTGCACGTGATATGCATGTACCTCGTTGTATTGGATGCAGACGACGGACAATGCTGATGGAGGCCGAGTGTACAAGGACTGGACGACACCGGGTGGTGGGCCTCATGACGGGTCGGTACCCGGAGGGGGACCTCATGACGAGTCGGAACCCGGAGGAGGTTGACAGATGAGGGTGCTGAGGATGCTATATATACCTACCCTTCTGGTAGGATCTATGGTCGATGATCTAGGAGTTGTGCTATCTATACCTACCCTTCAGGTAGGAACCGTGGTGGACGATCCAAGAACTGCTTGTCACCTTCCAGCTGTCTTCTATTTTACCTTTTAATTTATAGTTGGGCTTGTATTTCCGGCCCCTTACTTTTAGCACTTTTGTTATACTGCTTACTTAGTGTTTGCTTCCGCTTATACTCTGGTTGTGTGTGTTTACGTTTCATAAAGGAAATGCCTTCCTTTTTTATCGAGATATACGCCTTTGGTGCAAGTCGCCAGACCCTGGCCTATGGAATGTGGGTTTGGGGTAGTTACGGAATGGGCCCTGAGGATGGGTCATGACATTTAAGGGGTTTTAGAATGAATTAAAACTAAAATGTTTGTTGATAAACCTTACCTATTCTTTGGGTATCTCCTTCTGTTTTATATAAAATTCAATATTGGGATAGATTTATACACAAATTTTGGAACATATCTTGAGATTAGGGACGTGGATAAGTGACTTGTGCAATTATATCTCAATATTATGGGATTAGAATGTTTGAAGAGAGGGGGATTGGTGTGGCCTTTTATAATTGGGTTTAGTGGAAAACAAGTACTGATTTGAAAGGGAGAAATCCACCCACATTTTTCATATTGAAAAAGTGTGAAAATAGGTTAAAATAAAACATTATAATTTATATTATCTAAATCCAGACATAAAATGGTTTTTAGGCAAGTTATAGGTTATTTTTACACATTGAATTCTTAGATTAACCACTATGTAAATTTGTTATTACCTTATTCATTGTAAATAATTTTAATTGTTTTCACTAATAAATTTGGTAAAATGTATTTGAAATTTTAATATATTATTATTAATTAATATTCTAGATATGTAATCTATTTTTTAGATTAAAACCATTAAAGTTGAAAATTTTATATTAAAATCTATACCATATACATGACGATAAAACAGGGTTTTAAAGAATAATTGTTGAATGTTTACATTGTTTTTGTATTATATATTAGTATTAAATTAATAAATATGAACTAAATTGTATTAATATAATAATTGAGAGAATTTACTTTAAAAAAATAAAATCATAGTATGAATTTATAACTAAATTAATCGAAATGGTAGTTTTCAATTAAAATTCATTTATTAATTATTCTTCAAAAATTAAAACATTTCTCAAAAGTCAAAAAAAGAAATATATGTGTGATATATTTATTTCAAAATTATGATTTTTTTATGAAATAAATTTAAATATCTGTTAATATTAAAATATTTGTTCCATAATAATTAGACAATACTACTTTATTACAAAATTACAGTTTTTATGACTAAAAGTGGATATATTATAATATCATATATAAAATCCATATAACATTAATGTTATAAATATAATTGAGTATGTAATATAAAAAATTTAATTTAAATTATTATCCAATTGTAATTTGGTTAATATATTTACATAATATACACTTGTGCGCATATAAATATTTTTTCATAGAAAAGATTTCCATTTATTTTCATAAGTATTTATTTTCATTTGACTTTTTTTTCACCAAAATTGTGCATAAACATTTGTAAAAAATTATTCTATAATTTAGATAATCATATTCATTCCCTTCTTTCCAATTTCAATTTTTTCACTATCGACATAAATAATAATATGTTAATAGTATGTTATGTTTAGTTAAAACATAGTTTTACATGTAACAATAACTAAATTATTAATTGTGATTAAAAAATCCAACCATTATTTTGTGTGTAAAAAATTTTAATATAGCAATTTAATTTAGAAAAAAATATAAAATGATTTAATAGAGATGAAAAATTAAATTCACCAAATAATAGGGCGTTAAATTTTACCACCATTAAAATTAATTTCTTCCTCCAAATTCATCAATGTATTTAAGGTATTTACATTTGAAAATTACTTAATTGAAACACACATTGTAAAAAATGAATAAGAATTTAATATTTTAAAAAAATATATTCGTTACCACAATCAGAACATAACTAGGTTTTCACATAAGAGATCATGGTTTGGAATTGATGATTTTAAGATGGAATAAATTAATAAATACTTATATATATATATATATATCATGGATCACATGAAATTGTGTGATCTAGATAATTCTATTGACCATAATAACAAATAAAAAATATGATTGAAAATTTTATTGATTTTATAAAAATGAGGATAACTGCATGACATCATATTTTTTGTAACCTTTTCATAAATATGAATAACTTTCACAAGAATATTTACAAACTTCATTTCATTCCATTTTCAATACACATAATCACCATTAGGTAGCACAATGAAATGTTTACAAATCACTTCTACCTCAAAAAATTAAGGCTCAATTTGTTTGTTGATGCCACATAGGAAATAATGATCCATTAATAGAATAATTATTCCTTCCTTTTATCATCGGTTTTCATAAAAAATATATTTTAGATCACGTAATCCATTGTCTTGAAATAATAATATTGATAAAAGATACATTAATATCTAAAACCGCATTCAAATTACATTATTAAATATCTGATAAATGGATACCCCATTTAACCATTGTAAATGATGAAAATATGATAATTTAGAAAAGGTCAATAAATTTATCCAAATTATATTAACATTGATCACCCAAATATGATAATTTTTCTTTTTATTGGTACATACAAAACATGTCAATAACATCATCATGTTCAAGAATCTTGGTAATAACCTGAAATAACATCAAACAATATTAAAAACCTACAAACATAATCCTTCCATACATAGATGATATAATATATGATATATTCCATAAATCCAATAATTTATAAAATTTATTTACTATTTAGTAAACCATTTTTCTTGTAAATCATTAATTTGATCCAATGTAATGAGTACTATCTAATTTAAATTATTCTTATCCAACATCTCTTTATAAAAAATAGATACAATTCTCTTATCATATATAATATATTAATTATTACCATTAATTAATAATGGGGTTTTAGTAAAATATAACTTCAACAATAAATCAATTTTAATTTTCATGAACATCATTCAACATATTCATTTAAAATAATTAATGAATCAATTATACTGATCAATCCTTCTATATTTCATAAATCCCGGATACCAGTAAAAAATAATTCAACTAAACAACTACATTCTCAAACTGTCATCTTATATTCATGATCTCATTCCTTTATTAATCCTTTATTTCATATTTTATTTATATTATTTTCATTTTCATCTAAAATTTTAATACTCATTCAACCTTTTTGATTCTCTAAATGATATTTTCCATTAGGAAATTGATTCTCAATATAACCAAACTACTTAAAATTTAAACATGTCGTTATAGGTGGTTAATTAGTTTATATTGTCATCACCTATATTTCATTAACTACAGAATGAATAATAATTTGACTCACATGAGATTTATGTCATCACTTTCCCCAATTAACAGACCTCCCAATTACATTATATAAATTTCTTTTATATTTAATTTTGTATTTCAGGAAAAAGGGAAAAGAATTTACATGTCCCCATGGTCTCTGTAACCTAAAATCTAATTGAAATATACACTTATATAATTTAGTTTGTCTGAAAGGTTTTTATAACGATCATGATGTTAATTTTTACTATGATGATTGATTCTGAACAATGTGCTTCACATAAGTAATCATAACATTTTTTTCTCATCATGAAATTATTCATCAAATTAATCCTTAATGTAGATTCATATAGTTCACAACATTTAATAAAACCAGAAATAATAATTTGATAAATAAATCGTAGTGGAAAACCACATAGTCAAAAAAATCACAATTATAATATCAAAATCATAAGAACTCTTTTTTAGAATATTACACCATGTATTATCCAATGTTATTCATAGTCACCATTAATTTAAATACTTAATAATGATTTTTATATTTTTTTATTTCCAATTTACTATCCCTTGAGAGAGACAAAATAATTCTATAATAGGTCTTATTGTATTTCACCTGTTCACAATTGAGTCTATTTGAATATGATGTTTTTTTATTTGTTACCCCTATGTTAATATATTAGTGACCACCGTCAAATTTTTGTATATAGATAGGGATGTAATTTCTGGGAATCCAGTATCTCAATACCTTAAAAAATTATAATACATTTTACTAATCATTAACTCCTGATTAGACTTTTCCATGTTGATATCTCTAGACATATCCATTTATATATACCTATGTACCTCCCAAATTTTTTCTAATCCTAGTTTCTAATGGTTTAATACACCTTTACATTAGTACCAACCACAATGTAAATGTCATTTCATTGGTTTATATTTCATATTTTATGATTTAACTTAAATACCTTACAAAATTACATGTCGGAATACCAAAATTGTATTGTTACTTTGTAGACTAGGTACATAATCTTCTAACAAGGTTAAATATCATAAAAATCATGATAAAGTCCAACCCCTTTAAAATTCATCAAAAAAACAAACTAAAAACCATAAATCTTGATTGGGGAAATGATACATAAGGTTTAGTGATCTCAAATGCTTAGTAAGGGTAATCAAGGATGATTCATAAGCTTAACATGAGCATTAGGGATTACGAACATGCGAATGAAATTATAAAAATACAAAATAAATATTAATGATTAATAAAATTAATCATGGATTAATGATTGGTAGTTCATAAGATGAGAATCTTTGGTAAATCAAATAAAATGAGCCCAATGAGCATAAAAATGGTATCAAACATAAAATTTTGTCATACAAACAAGCATAAAATAGATTATCAAGGCTACCAGCTAGGTAATTAATAACAGTTTGGGATGATTATGACCCCACATACACCTACATTGGACATGGGATGACCATATATGGAATCTATCTTATAGGAATTGGCTTACCACCAATATACCCTTTGATATTGTAGAGCATTTATCATTACCCAATGAATTCGAGTGGGATATATGTCCAACCTGTGATATAATGGAAACCATAATTGCGATTTATAAAATATCCCAAAAAGTCATCATATGAACACACAATAAATTTAATAGTTGTCATAAAAATTTCATCAAATCATGGCCTATGAAAATGATATAGGTTTCAAAAGCAATTCATTATAGAATAACCTATTAAATTAATCATAGTTCATAAATATTTTATAATTTTATAGATTGTGGAATAGAAAGTAGTTTCATAAACACAATGGTATCAAATCATAACCCATTGAATGAAATAATATCAATTGTGTCATTTTATCATATCCCTAGTAATGAATACAATTATTTAAAAGGATGGAATCATATTTGGAGAAGGATTTTGCATGATCACAATGAAAAAATCATTATATAAAACCCAATATTGAAATTGAAATTCATAAAACATTGTCATACATCATTTATTTTAAAATAACATCGCAAAAGTATAATTAAAAATTTCAAAATTAATTTAATATATTCCCTGAGAAAAATATCCATTCCCGTGGGAAAGAATATTTTTATAGCATAATACCTTTAAGAAACATTTTTACAAGAAATTAAAAAGATAAATTATAATCGAATATTTACAAATAATATAAAAAATAATTAAAAATATAATGATCTTTTTATAAAATTTCACTTTAAAATGACCATAATTTATCATTTTGAAAAATTTTGAAAAAAGTTCTCAAATATATTTTTTAAAAGAAACTACATATCCGAATGAAGAGGGAAACAAACATGGATTTTTTATGATGTATTTTTATATTATATTATATACCAATGAGTGTAAAAATATCACCATTACATTTTTATATCATGAATCATCATATTATTTGATAAATAATTATAATTATTGATAGGTATACCATGAGACATCATTATTATATAATTAATCATAAATGATTTCATACTGCTTATATAACTATTTGACACTAAAACCTTTGAAATAGTGATCATAAAATGGAAAATATATTTTCAAATAATTCAATTAATACAAATAATAAATTACATTAATTTAAATTATACACAATACATTATTGAAATAGTTGGTAAAATGGATTTTGTCTCTCGTAAAATAAGATGAGAAAGAAATTTACTTAATACATGAGTAAATTTTGAATATTGAAATTCATGAAATAATAGAATGAATTGATACATTAATTATAATTATATAAATTAAATTCGTGATATAGTATGTAATATTACCATATATATACCACACAAAATAAATGGATGGAGAATATAGAAAATGTTTCATATAAATAATAGTGAGACTAGAAATCCACTTAATATAATTATTTACATTGGTCCTATAAATTTAAAATTAATTTATAACAAATTAATGTTTTTTATATGTAATTTTCAGAACTATATTCATGTGTATCATAAAATATATGATTTTTTACCACAATATTGATGACATTTATTAAGACATCCATGATAAAGTTATATTTTGGGTAATAACAACTTCTTATCAAATAAATGATTTTAGTTATTATATTTAGTAATCCTACAGAGATAAATAATAAAAATTATAAATAATTGAAAAAATTATATAAATATCATATATAGTATTTATATACCTATTAGACATAATCCATAATGTTTTGTTATAGCAAATTAAATGCATCATTCAAGCAGTCTCTAGTTCTTACGTAAGCATGAACGATGATATTAAAATTCTTATATGTTCAAAAAAATTAATGTAAATGATATATTATTGTTATATAATAGTTTTCATTATATATAGATAACATATTTTTATTTAACCCATCATTAATATATTCATTGAAAAGTGTGAAAAAATAAAATCTCTTTATCGGGCCATAGTATGTCGTACACACGAAGGATGTTATCATATTCACCAAAAAATGAAATCATGAAGTTATGTAAGATATTAAATTGGAAGAATAATAATAAATAACTAATATCATAACTATCATATATAAAAAATATTTACATTATTATTCAATACATTTAGTGGTAATAAGGGAAATTGGAATGACATTAGTTCGAAATATTGTTTTTTACCAAACACATGTACAATGATTTTATAAACCATTTGATGGTATTGTGTGTTTTTTAGGTCATAACATTAAAAAACCAAAATATAATTATACTGAAGATACTTATTTTGTAACATAATCAACACATATAAATAATTTTAGTGGTTTTATGATGAAATAAAACAAAAAAAATCACTGAATAAAGCTTCATATTCGTTGGGTATCACTATTCATTATGACATAAAATCCTTAATTTGTTGGATTTATTCTGAAATTAATTTTTAACTAGTTAAATTATTTATTTGGATAAATGATTCAGTTTGGGAATAGAACACAAATAGTTTTTTATACAGTGATTGTAAGGGAGAGGTGTGATCTTTTATAACAGGGGTAAGTAGAAATCTTATATATTTTTGAATTTAATAATTCCTCCATTATTTCTCTTATATGGAATGTTACTGAAATTAATATAATTATAACCTCAGACATTATAATTTCCAAATATTTCAAAAAAAATGGTTTTTGTAAACATTTCGGGTCATTTTTATTCCTTATATACTACATTTAACCACCATGTAATGTTTTTTCCTTAATCACTGTAATTATGTTTAATTTATTAAAGAATATCATTAGAATTAAAATATTTTTTCCATTATTATATATTATAAGTTATTCTAATTAAAAATATGGTATCTATTTTTATAATTTCTAAAAATTATTTAGAAAAAATAATTTATAATTATGACTGGAGACTTAATAAAAACAATTTTTTTAGAGGGGAAATTTTCGAAAGTTTATATTGTTTTTATATTCAACTTCAATATGATTTATTTACATAATGAAAAATTATTAATTAATATATCTATTATTTAACACATTTTATTTAAAAAATTACTTAAAATAGTGTTTAAATTTATAAATATATTAATAGAAATGGAAGTTGTCAGTTAAATTTCATTATTATTTATTTTTAAAAAAATTGAACCATTTATAAACAAATCATATAAATTAAACCAAATATAATTGGGATAATTAGTTTTAAAATTAGATTTATTTTTAATATATATTATAAAAGGTCAAAAATTTGATTTAAATTTATGGAACCAAAAAATGGAGAAAAAATTGATTCATGCAATAATATATTTTTTAACAGTAAAATTAGATTTATTATTATATATTTTATATAAAAAAATATTAATAATGATAAAATTTTAGATTAATATAGAATATATAAATTTAATTAATATAATTATCCAAAATTTATTTTCTGAATTTATTAATATAAAATTTATTTTTTATAATATAAATTATTTTTCATGAAATAAATGTCATATTATTCTCTAAAGGGTTTAATATTATTTTTAAATTAGTTTATCACAAAATAATTATATAATGAAGATAAACCATTCATGAATAATTGATTTAAATACTATTCATACCTAGAATTCCAGTGTTTATATGATAACTATGTTATTATATAATAATATGTAAATATCATGTTATATTTCATTTAAGAATTGTGTGGTGTGTGAAAAACGCTAAATATCATGTTATATTTGGTTTAAGAATTGTCGTTGAATGGTAACGTGTACGCGGGGAAGGACCTGATGGATTGTAGAACTGGGCACACAGCGTGCACCCATCGTTTCACACAGCGAGGACACGGCCTGCAACACGGGTTATACCCGGAAAGGGGGGTACATGGCGTTTACTCAAACTACATGGCATGTAGATTCAAAATTCTAGAAAGTGTGGGAAAATTCCATTTTACCCTCCATAACACTTCGTGGCCTTCTTTTTTACAAAGGAATGGGCCGGAGTGGTCCAGGCCATTACATCATATTCCTCTTAAAACATTATCGTCCGCGAGAATTCAAAACCAACCCAGAGGAAACCCAAAAAGATACCTCTTAGGGTTCTCATTTTAATAGGAACCCAACCAACAACCCTAATCATATGTGTTAGGAATTACTTATCCTATGTCGATATATTATCCGCTTTAGGCGGCACTGACTCACCTGCACGGGTTTAATCGCATCCTCATTAATGTGTCTCAATTAAGAATTGGGACTTCACACTTTCATACATTATGATTTTCAACTCACACTACCCCCAGCACCACACAACCAACACACCACCCGAACATGTGGTTTTGGGAAATTCCTTCTCCTATGTCGATATTTTATCCTTTTTAGGCAGAACTGACTCGCCCGCATGGGTTCAATCACATCCACATTAATGCGTCTCAATTAAGGATCAGGTTTTTCCCTTTCCCCACACATCCGGACATGTTACACCTTACTAGGGAACAAGGAAACAAAAGTTCTCACAACCGACAAGCCAAGCATTCCATATATCAATGGTACAGTGTACAACATCAACACAAAGCTCAGAAGAACAGGGGGAAACACAAGTCAAAACAACTCTATGTATTGAGCGTGCATCTAGGTCTCCCGCTCCCAAGTGCTCTCCTCGAGGTCGCCATGCCTCCACAACACACAAACCAACGGAATAGTTCATCCATAGAGCACCTTCTCTTTAGGATCCTTGATCTTGACTGGTCGTTCCTCGAAGGCTGCGTCGTCTCCCACATCTAACTCTCCCCAGTGGATAACGTGAGAGTCGTCGTGTAAGTACCGACGAAGCTGGGAGACGTGGAAGACGTCATGAACCTTCTCCAACTAAGGTGGTAGGGCCAGCTGATATGCCACCTCACCGACTCGCCACAACACCTCAAAAGGTTTGATGAACCTAGCTGAGATCTTTCTCCCTTTCCCAAACCTCCACTGCCCCCGTCAAGGGGAAACCATCAAGAACACATGATCTCCCACCTTGAACTCCAAGGGCCTCCTATGACGATCAACATAAGACTTCTGGTGGTCCTGAGACGCTTTCATCCACTCACGTACAAGCTAGACTTTCTCTGTGGTGCTCTGCACTACCTCTGGCCCAAGAGCACCTGTCTCACCAACCTCTTCCTAGCAAATGGGTGAACGAAATTCCCTTCCATACAATGCCTCAAAAGGTCCCATGCCAATAGTAGAGTGGAAGATGTTTTTGTAGGAAAACTCTACTAAAGGCATGTTTCGTACCCATGATCCTCTGAAATCCAGAACGCATGCTCGCAGCATGTCCTCCATCATCTGGATAGTCCGCTCCGTCTACCCATCGGTCTGGGGGTGGAAAGAAGAGCTAAGGTGTAGCTGGGTGCCAAAAGTATGATGTAACCCCCTCCAGACTCGTGAGGTAAACCGAGTATCCCGATATGAGATGATAGTCTTTGGAAATCTATGCAAACTTACCACCTTGTCTACATACCTTTGTGATAAGGTACTCACCGGGCCTGACTCATTAATTGCTAAGAAGTGGGATGATTTTGTCAGCCGGTCCCCCACCACCCAGATAGCATCATAACCACCCTGAGCTCTGGGTAGTCCTGTGACGAAGTCCATTGAGATGTCATCCTGCTTCCACTCAGGGACATCTAACGGGTGCAACAAACCACTGGTAACATGGTGTTCAGCCTTCACTTGCTGACACACTAGGCATTTAGCCACAAACTCCACCACTTCCCGTTTCACCCCGGGCCATCAGAACTGTTCCCTCATGCCTCGGTACATTTTTGAAACTCCTGGATGTACTGCCAAGGCTGAGTTATGGAACTCATGGAGAACTCCCTCACGCATTGCCTCCGGAACAAACAACCTTCCATGGAAAAGCATCCGATGTTGGATGTCCTCTGGCCATCCCTTTGGAGAGTTCCCCTGATCGACACGATCCCGCATCACTTCTACCTTGGAGTCCCCCCACATGGACTCTTCCACCTACTGCAACAAAGAGGGTTGCACCGTCATCTGAAACAAACATCCTCTAACACCTTCTACCCCAGCATCCAAGTGCAAGGAAGCCAAATCTCCCACCGCCTTCCAAGCATCAGTGGATTCCTGAACCACTTCCTGATGTGACTTCCTGCTCATGGAATCAGCCATAACGTTTCCCTTACCATCAGTGTAAGAGATCTCAAAGTCATATTCTTGGAGAAACTCGACCCATATCCACTGTTGTAAGTTTAGGTCACGCTGGGAGAAGATATTACACAGGCTCTTGTGATCTGAGAAGACCACGAAGCGCTCCCCAAAGAGGTAATTTCACCACAACATTAGTGCGAACACTACTGCTGCAAGTTCTAGGTCATGGGTGGAATAGTTATGCTCATGAGGGCGTAACTGCCTAGACCCATAACAAATCACTCCCTTCTTATGCATCAGCACACACCCCAGACCAAGGACAAAAGAATCAAAAAACACCTCATACAACAACCCTTCCTCGGAAATCCTGAGTACGAGAGTACTAACCAACTTCTCCTTCAGGTAGTCAAAAGATCTCTGGCACTGCTCGCTCCATAGGAAGACCTGGTTCTTCCTCGTCAAAGCTGTCAATGGAGCAACAACTCAAGAGAAGTCTGAAAAAAACCTCTGATAGTAACCTGCTAACCCCAGGAAACTACAAACTTCTTCCACACTCTTGGGTGCTTCCCAAGAAACAACTGCCTCCACCTTCGATGGGACCACTGACACTCCATGCTGATACACCACGTGCCCAAGGAATTTTACTTCTTACATCAAGAACATACACTTTGAAAATTTCCCGTAAATCTAGTGGTGTCGATGGACTCCCAAGACTGACCGAAGATTCTCAATGTGCTCCTCCTATGACCTTGAGTAGATCAGGATGTCATTGATAAACACAACGACGAACCGGTCCAAAAACTCCCGGAAGACAAAGTTCATAAGTCCCATGAACACATCTAGTGCATTCATAACTCCAAACGTCGTCACCACAAACTCAAAGTGCCCATACCTAGACCTGAAAGCCATCTTCACGATGTAACTGTCTTTTACCCTCAGCTGATGATATCCAGATCGTAGATCAATCTTGGAAAACCAACCTGCTCCCCTCAGTTGGTCGAAGAGATCATCTATCCTTGGGAGGGGATAGCGGTTCTTGACCGTTACCTGGTTCAACCTTCAGTAGTCTATGCATAGCCTGAGACCACCATCTTCCTTCTTCACGAAAAAAACTGGAGCACCCTATGGCAATACGATGGGTCGAACAAAACCCTTCTCCATCAGATCGTCAATCTGAATCTGCATCTCCCGCAACTCCGAAGGTTCCATCCTATAAGGGTCCATCGAAATCAGACGGGCACCAGGCTGTAAGTCTATCCCAAACTAAATGTCATGTCATGGGGGTAGCGTCACAACCTCCTCAAGAAAAACATCAAGGAACTCCCCAACAACCTCCTGGACATCCATCATCTCTATATCAGCTATAACCACTGATAGCCCACCAAACAAGGAAAGGAGAAGCTCCACATGCCTTCTTCCCACCTGATAGCTCCTCTCGCCAACAAATGCTACATGCTGCCCGTCCATGTCGGAGAACATGACTCTTCTCCAGAAGCAGTCGATAACATCACTAATAGAAAACAACCAGTCAATGCCTATGATGATATCGTATGGCTGCATCTATAACAGAAGAATGTCCCCACTAGATCGATGTGGTCCCAATGTCAGCCCACATCCCCGGCAAACACAAGATACGCTGGTCTGGCCTCCAGCTGGTGTACTCAGCACCAGGGGTATGGAAAGTCTCTCTACGTCTAATCCCAAAGCATGGTCTAGACTAGGTGCAACGAAGGATTTTGATGCCCCCAAATTGAACAAAGTAGAAACAAGAGTGCTGAACAAACAAATCCTACCTCGCACCACCTCTGGTCTTACTGGAGCTGTCAACTCTACTGCGTGAAACTATCCATGCCCAGCTCTTCTGCCTCACTGATACCGTCCACCTCCCTAACGACGCCCTGGTCGAGGTCTGTGAGGAGCACCCTAAGGTCGGCCTCCTCCTGCAAAGTCTTCCCTCGGAGGAGCGTAGTCCTGCTACTGCTTGAAGGGCCTCGCAGGCAACTAGTGCTGCTGAGGTGGGCGCTGAACCTACCCACCTCCATCGTACTGAGATTGGGTCGGGCACCAACTCTGAACGTGCCTGAAACCACCACAAAAAAAGCACTTCGGTACTGGGCTCATGAAAAAGGGACGAGGACCCGATGATCTGAACAAAAACTGCTGGGGCCTGCTCCCCACTGGCCTGAACTTGTAAGGTCCCATCGCAGGAGACATGCTGCTGACTTCCTTCCCCTTCGACGAGCCTAGATGGATCCCCTCTCGGGGTGCCCCTCCCAGTGAGTGCATCCTCTCTACAACCGCTTCCTTCTTCTGTACTGCCAAGTACATCGGATCGGTGAAGGAGGTGACATCATACTGGAGCGAAGGATGAAGCGCCTCCTCCAAACATCTTGCCCGAGACTCCTCGTCAGGAAAGAGATCCGGAGCAAAGCACAGGAGATCCTTGAACTTGATCCCCAGCTCTTGTACTGACATACTCCCCTGCTGAAGTGAGAGTAACTCTTGCCGCTTCTCCACCTTGATCATGGAAGAAAGGAATTCCTCTCAGAATTCCTTCTCAAAGTAAGCCCATGGAACCTCTGCCTCTAACCTCTCTCCGAGGTAGAGTGTCCACCACTGTCACGCTGCACCTCTCAGCTGACTGACTTCTAGGGGAACCCAGTACTCCCTCATAGCATGGATCAAGGTAAAGGAGATCCCTATCTCCTCATTCCACCCCTCCATCTCCGTATCCGAAGTACTACCCTCGTACTTCTTGAGGGTCTGCCGCTGGAAAGAATAGAGAGTCTTCTACCACTGGCTATCTTCCTCCTATCGGTCAATCCTCAACTGGTAGAACACCTGAATCTGCTTGGCCTCATCCGTCTGAGTCACCCAGGGACGACATCCAGGTTCCATTGTTGTATGGTAAACAAGGATCACCTATGCCCAAGTAGTATGGAAAACCAAGGTTTTTTTTCATTTTATTTCAATTTTTTTCCCAAAACACCCAAATTAAGTAAAACACAATCATGATGATGCATGTCCCTTCCCTAGAGTCTCTACCCTGCAATAAATGTATTCTCACATGATCATTCGGTAGGCTCAGATTCCTTGCATCGGATCAGGGGGGCCCTAAAATACCGTGTCCTAACCGGTCTTCCCTGGCCTATGTCATGCACCAAGATTGAATAACATTGTCACCCTACCATCCCATGAAATCCTCATTATGCCTAAATCATGACTCCATCCTATCTCTCAACCATCACCTCTGATACCATTCTGTCATGACCCCCTCCCACCAAAGATGCCCCTCCAGAGCTAGAAATGGTGAAAGGGAGATAATGACCCCCGAGTCCCGCCTCCAGTAGGCCCCAGGATTGCGACTAGCACCAAGGGTATGAGTTTTCACAAATATGGGAGGCATTAACCTTTTTGTTATTTAGGATCGGTAAATAGGACAAGTCAACCACCAAATAGGAAAAGAACATGTGTGTATAAATAAACCCAAACCAAGCCCACATGCTTGTTTAAATAATTTTATAACAAGGTACAAGTACAAGAAAGTTCAAAGTACAATACCAAAAGAAAAAAAGAGAACAAAAACTGCAACAACTCCAACAGTCCGACTAGTTGGGTCCCGCACGGCCCAGGTAGTCCTCCTGGAAACCTGAAAGTAAACGTAGGGTGAGCATACAAGTATACTCAGTAGGGAAACCTAAAGCTCTCGTGCACAAGAGGGGAGACATCCTAGTGTCCCGTGAGAAAAAAAAGAAACACAGCAAGGAATTCTATCCACCCAACCTCACCAGCCACACTAACCAAAACACAAGCACAACAGGTAGTAGTATATAAGAAACAAGAGTATTGGGTACCCCACACCATTTCCCTTTAATTAGCTACTCTTCCTAACGGAAAACGTCCTGAAGCTGCCACACTCTCCCCGCCCGCACACACCTGGGCCTCACAACCACGTATCCCGCCCGCACACACCTGGGTGTCACAACCACGTATCCCGCCCGCACACACATGGGCCTCACAACCACGTATCCCGCCCGCACACACCTGGGCCACTTTCTGAAGATTCTTGGGAAATAGTAGAACCTGCCCGAAGAGTCTTGGGCTAAAGACACCTCAATAGAAACCTACCTGAAGTGTCTTAGGTGTAAGGTCACCTCAAGCCATCACAGCCTAGGGGAGAATGAGCAGGAAGGAGCTAGTAACTAAGGGGAAAACACCCTCTCCCATGAAATGGGAGTGTTCTGCACTATGTGCTCAACATGGGTGGGGTGCGATAAAACAAAAAAGATACAGATATATATATACCAACCACACAGCCCAACCTATGGCTTCTAAACAGAGTAACTGACCACGTGCCTCGGCACTGCTACTACGAAGCATGCATACAACAAACAACCCCAACCCCATTTAGGTTGTCACGTTTCAGGAGAATTAGTTTATTAGTTCCTTAACTACTGTGAAACTATCTACAACCAACCACATCGATTGTTCCTAAGACATATCCCTGCCATCCACAAATCATGATAGGAAAACACAAGAAACACAACCGAGTCCCACTTATCAACCAACCAACCCATTGATTATTAATTCTGTTCCATTAACACGCCCCACCATTCATTAACTCTTCCACTTTTATTTTTTTATTCACAACCCAAAGTCCGTTCAAATTCAACCCAACCCTGCAGCCCCGCTTCCAACTGCCATAACAACAATCGCACCGCAACCCGTACATTATTATCCCTTTAATACCATTTATCGCAGCCCCACTGCCCATTACCTATATAGAATTCACACCAACCCACAACCAAGTCAACCGCAGTCCCGCTACTCACCCTATCCATAACAACCCACAAAACACCCCCATGACATGCCACGAAAACCAAGAGAACACTCACATGTTCATTATTTCGTTTTTGTTTAACTGGGGTGATCACACAAGGGTTCCAAATTTTAAACAGCCAACATTACGTGATTAACCAATTTCCACATTCCACAAAGCTCCATCCATAAAAATGGTATAGAAAGATAGGGTAACATTTAATTGTGCATGTAAAGGCCCCCAACGACCGTGATTTTCAGTAGGCATAAGTCTATTCAATTCACAACATAATATCACAGGATATAATGTAACAGAAAACACAAACTTCCCAACCCCATTCTTTAACCAGCTATTATCTTTATTTAATGGTTCAATTGCTTCTCATGAAAACAAGATGATACCCACCCCACATGATGCACAAATTAGAGAGACGATGGTAAGATCCCTACCTCGACTGGTTCTAGTCACAATGCTCCCCTGGATCAGCCTTAGAAGACGTCTGTCGGCGACCATCACCTCTGCCGGGTCCCGTCAGAACCTCCTAGGGTGGAAGTCGAAAAGGAAAGGCTGAAGGAAAGACAACGGATCCGAGCTCGGATGTTCCGCCTCGTTGATACGATCCCGTGGCCACTAACGGATCATAAATCAGAGCTCGAATGAAGATGTTATGGGAGAATGAGCCTTCGAGTCTCATGGGAGAACTCTGCTCAGAGGAGAGGGGAGGAGAGGGGGTGAGTTGAAAGGAGGAGGGGACCCCTCCTTTTATAGGCGAGAAAAGGAAAAGTACACGACAAGTACTTTATGGTACACGGTGTGTACTTGGTTATTTCACACGGTCTCCACGCGGCTTCCAACACGGCTCCGCGGCCATTGACTTGTCAACACACGATTTGAGGGTAATGCATACGCGGGGAAGGACTACATGGCATGTAGTTTAGACACACAACATGTACTCATTTATTTCACATGTCAAGTACACGGCTTCAACATGGTACATGGCTGTTGACTTATAACGCGTACACGGGGAAGGACTTCACGACATGTAGAACTGGGCACACGGCGTGCACCAATTGTTTCACACAATGAGGACACGGCCTGCAACACAGGGTATACCCAGAAAGGGGGGGTACATGGCGTGTACTCAAACTACATGGCTTGTAGTTTCAAAATTCTGGAATGTGTGGTAAAATTCCATTTTACCCTCCAGAACACTTCGTGACCTTCTTTTTGACAAAGGAATGGGCCAGAGAGGTCCGGGCCATTACATTTCCAAACTCTAGAGAATAAAATGAATGAGGACTCTTCTCCCTCCATGAATGTGACATCATATAAATTTTCAATTGGTATGGGGTCTTTGGCATGTTAAATTTTTAGAGTTTCAAGTTAAATTAATATAACCCTTGTTATGATGATACTACATAAGGCATAGGCCAAATGAACAAGGCCCATACCCTCTGACACATTGATTATTGTTTTGTTCTTCATGGTATATTTAGAAAAAATAGTGGTAAGAAGAACCCGATAGCCACATGAAATTGGAAGCATCCAAAAAGCCCCATAGGCACTTTCGGAAGAGATAACGGACAACCGATGTTCACCCGGTCAACCGCGGAAGTCCCGCGGGAGGTGCCAGATTATGGCCAGCCGTGTTGATGAAAGGGAAACATTCCATTGTGCACTACAAGTTGGGGGCTACATATTCAATGATGCGGCAGAGGGGGACCCACACACTGTGGGTCTCATGGACAGTGAGTCGGTGCCATGTGGGGCTGCCAGATGCAGAGTCAAACGGCTCTTGAGCTATTAGGGAATGAGGGGATGCTAGACCTCTCATGAGGGTCGTGCCCAGCCTGCGAGCCAAGACGGTCTACTTCCTAGTAGGCAGAGCCCTCTGAGGACCCACCAACCTGGTTCCGGCTGGGCCAGTCTGTGGCCCAGCCAGTTCGGGCCTTGCCAAGTCTGCCCGACCAGGACGGAGTGGTCTCGTGCCATTTATGGCCCATATTTTCCAAAAAGACTATATCATACAAACCAGACGTATGTTTTGACTATCCATCAGGGACGTTGGAATATTTTTCATGAGACGGTCCATTTTAGATACCCCACCTGAATTTTGTAGAATGTTGGAGTATGGTCGGGTTGGATCGTTCCTGAATCCATCCAGGCCCTCGCAACTGAAATGCCTATATCTCTTAGAATGGGCATCTGATTGATGAACATTATATTGCATTGCAACACTTATGACATGAAAGTTCATTGCATTACTTATTTTTGGTACTTCATGCCCGTTGATGTATGACTGACTGCATGAAGAGAAGATCCTCCCCTAATGAAGATTATTATGTATGGGAATTTTGTGCCTGCTGAGTCATAAAGATTGAATAGTGATACTGGGTGGATCAGCACCTAGCGATCCCGTGTGGATTAGCACCTAGTGATCCTGTGTGGATCAGCTCTTATCGATCCTCTGTGGATCAGCACCTAGAGACTCTATGTGGATCAACACCTAGCGATCGTGTATGGATCTGCACTTAGAGATCCTATGTGGATCAGCACCTAGAAATCCTCTGTGGACCAACACTGAGTGATCCTGCATGGATCAGTAGCAGAACCCTTGACATAAAAAGATGATATTTAGGAATAATATCTTGTACTTATTAACATATGTTATACTAGGTTTGATATCAAACCTCCTCTTTGTTCTTCGTGATTGAGATCATGTTTTTTGGTTTTCCTTATTGTAATTCTAAGAGACCTACAAGGGTCTCGGGGTCCCTACTAGGTATTGTTATAGTCACCCATGAATGGGTTTCACCTGCACATTATTGTGACTTTTCCAGAAGATGAGCAGATCAGCTAAGTCTATAGGAGACATGATTTTGTTGTACATGGACATGACTGGTTGATGTGGAGAGTTGTGGAGATGACGTGAACCAACCCTTAAGTTTGGATCCATGGTGGTTGATCTTAGGAGATGTTTTTTATTTTCTGATCTAGTTGTATTTTTTCAGTTTGGCCTTTATTCCGACCGCTTTGCATTCAGTACATCCTATTACTCATAGTTTTGGTTACTATTTGTGGTTGCACCTTACTCTTTCATTCTGTTTTAATTTTTTGTAGACTACCCTTCTTGTGTGTGTCCGGGTTGGAGGAAATGCCTTCCCAATTTGGGGGAATGCCTTTTTGTTGCATGTTACTAACCCCTGTCCTATGGTGGGCAGGCTTTGGGTAGTCACGACAAGAGACTTGGGGAATGGTTCATGAAAATGTTGTACCAAAGGAGTTGGGACTACAGAAGACCTAAGACTCTGAGTGTTCCAATGGTACAATAATTTTATGTTTTTTCAGCGTGGTTTTCAGTTCAGTGGGTTGAATGTTGGTGCTGCAATTGACGTATCCAAACACTAGAACCATGAATTCAGATTTTTGACATAGTGATTGAAAACACTGAATGCATGTGTTTTGGAAATTTTTTACAATTTATCTCTTTTGAGACAACTCACCATGTTTAAATTTTTTTACTATGGAACACTTGTTTCATTTATGGTTTCCTCTGCTTAGACAACATTCCAGGATTCTAGATAGAGTACAAAATAATGGCCCACTGATAGATGATGCTTCAGTGCCTGACCCACATACTTTTTTAGTACCTTCAGGTTGTTTACTAGCAGAACCCCCACTATGAGTTGAGTACTTTTTGGAGGCTCGAGCATGACTTTTTTTCATAGTTGATACGCCATCAGATCAGAGGGTGATCCTAGATTCTATCCGCTTCTAGGGAACAATAGGGGGATGGTGGATTCTGACGATATATATGCATGAGGAGGTGACACTCTCTTGGTTGGACTTGGAGACTCTCTTTAGAGCATAGTTCGTACCAGCGACTTTAAAATCAGTACATATCCAAGAGCTGATATACACAGAGTAGGGTATCCTATCTGTGGCCCAGTACTCGGAATGATTCACTGACATCTCATACTACTTCACCAACATGGTGTGATACCCAATCTTCAGGGACTAAAGCGTTGAATAGGGACTCCCATAAGAGATAAGAGCGTCAATGGTGTGACCAAATATACTGATGCAAGGTGGAGTGCTCAAGAGAACATTATTTACTGAGAGATTCTTAGCATATGTGGCACCGACAGTGATAACTACCACCAGATGAGGTAACTGAGTCATCTACAGCTGGAAGTAGGTGGATGAAACTGAGGTCCAATCTGGCTAGACATTCCGGTGGATGATCCTAGGATTCACGGTTGGAGGTACAAAGCTTGTGAGGTAGAGGTTGTCATATGATGTCTAAATAATGTTTCTCTTGTGCTGGATGTGGAAACAAGTCTTGTGATTGTCTGACTCTCCGCATAGATGATCTGCAGATGATGGAGGGATCACAAAGTCAGTGGAAAAGGATTGAGCAAGGGATTCCATAGGTAGGTAGACGTGGTAGAGGAGCGGGTCTTGAAAAATGTGGTTTACGATATTTTGAGGTTCTACCTCCACCACCCATAGGTGGTCCACCCAGACCGTTGGGAGTAGGTTGATAGGGATTAGCTGAGAATCAGTTGGCTTAGGCCTTTGCCCTGGTGCTTCAGAGATGATTAGAGGTATGATATTTTTCCATTCCACCATTGTAGAAGTTGTTATATTCCTAATTTCAAGTAGCTATTTTATTTACATGAAACTCGTTCAGATATCATGGGCTATGATTGAGTTTTTGGCTCGATCCTTACGACTAGAGACTCCCACGGGATAAGAATCGATGATTACCCACTGGTAAAAATAATGTGATCTCACTCCAGGAGGCATGAGATTCAGCTGGGATCTCCTAGTAGCAACATCAAGGACTTACGATGTAATCTTGGGTAAGAAATGTATATCTATAGTCCATGCATTGATTGACTATTTTAGGAGCAATGTGAGGGGTGTCCACTATGATGGGATCTGATTTTCCATCACCGATGAGAAGGAAACCTTTGAATCGTAGGTTGGACTCTCTCAAGGGAGGGTGCAGCTAATCACTCATCAGTTGTTTAGCCTTACACTCAGAGCTGTAGATGTTAGGAATCTAATTTATCATGTAGTTGTGGACCAATATGCTGATGTATTTCCATATGTGTTTCCTGGACTAGCTATTCGCAAAGAGGTTGACATCTTTATCAGCATATACCATGGGGAAACACCAATATCTACTCCGGTGTATCATATGTCCCCATGCAGAGCATCATGAGTTATGGGAATAGTTGAACCAGATGTAGAGGAAGTGGTTCATACGACCATGTTTTTCTCCATGGGAATCCCCAATTTGTTTCTCTAAGAATGGAGTTGGGAGTCTGATTCATTGTGTGGATTATCGGCTCTATAACTAGTTTACCTTGAATAATAAGTATCCACTCACACAGATTGATGGTCTCTTCGACTAGATGAAGGGAGGTAAATGGTTTTCGTAGATAGACCTCATATCAGGCTATCATAAACTAAGAGTAAGATATGGGGATATAGCAAAGACGACCATCAGATGTTGGTATGGCTATTATGTGTTCTTTGTAATTATCTTTAGTGTGACCAACACTCTAGAATTGTTCATGGGGATCATGAAAAGGATCCTGAAGCCATACCTCGATCGCTTCATGGTGGTCTTCATTGATGAAATTTTGATATACTCAGTGTCAGATGAGGAGAACTCTAAGCACCTACATATAGTTCTGGATGCACACCATGAGAACTAGCTTTATGGAAGGCTCTCGAAGTACAAGTTCAGGATACAAGAAGTCAACATCCTGGGGAACGTTGTCATGGAGGTTGGATTTGTAGTCGATCCAACGAAGATAGATTCAGTTCTCTCTTGTGAGCCACCTAGGAGTGTGACCGAGGTGTGGAGTTTCTTAGGATTTACATTTTACAACCGGAGATTTTTACCTTAATTTTTCATAGTTGAGACGACCTTGTAATATTTGAAAAATAAGAGATAGAACTTTCTATGGATGTAGAGATTCCAGCAGAGATTTCAAGAGCTGAGGAAGAGGCTATCGACTGCCCCAATCACGAGGCTACCAGAATACTGTATTGGGTATGTAGTCTATTGTGATACATTAGGGACATGATTAGGTTGTGTCCTGAAGTAGGAGCGAGCAGTGATCACCTATAACTCATGAAATTGGAGATCACATGAGCAGAACTATGTTACCCATGACCTTGAGTTAGAAGCAGTTGTCAATTCGTGGAAGATATGGTGGTACTACTGTATGGGTGAACATATTACTATTAACTCTGATCACAGTAGACTTAGGAATAACTTCTCACAGATGGTACCGATCTGGAAATAATGTAAATAGATGGAGTTCCTCTAGGAATATAACTTTGAGATAGTCTACACTCTTAGGAAGGGTAATGTTGTAGCATACACACTTAGTAAGAGGTCCGATCAATTGTTTCTGAGTGAGGTGACAAAGCTGCTATCCATGATGCAGATATCATTTGTGGACAGTGATAAAACAACTTACCTCCAGTCTATGACTATCACTCACCAAATGATTCAGCTTGTTCGGGAGGATCATCTTGTGGATGTTAAGTATGATCCCCAACATGCTATGATTTCTTCAGGACGGTCTCCTAAAATATTTTATGATGTTATGGAGCACATAAATATATACAGAGGATGCACCATGGTACCAGTGATACTTTGAGAGGAGGTGTTGAGGGGGTTCCACACATCCCCTTAGGAGGTACATCATTGAATGACGAAGATGTACCATGAACTACAACGTCAGTATTAGTGGATAGGGATGGCGAAATTAGTGGAAGAGTTTGTATACTGATGCCTTGATTGTCAGCAAATGAATGATGATAATCAGGTTAGAGCAGGCTCTGTGTAGCCACATGAGGTGTCATATTGGTAGTGGGATAGTATATCCATGTACATAGTGACAAGGATACCATGTTCATCTAGGTTCCAAGACTACATCTAGGTGATCATTGACTGATTCATCGAGTCTTCCCACTTCCTGCCCATCTTTGAGATGGGGTCGATATAGGTCTTGGGGTGCCTCTACATGTAAGTGATTGTATGGCTTCATAGGGTTCCATCAACGATCCTCTCAGATCTAGATGAACGTTATACATCCATCATGTTGAAGGGGTTGAAAGAGGTGTTTGGGACTCAACTATGCATGATCACCTCCTTTCACCCACAAAAAAATGGAATGACGGAGCAGACCATACAAACACTTAAGGACATGCTACTTGCTTGTGTCCTCGATTTTGGCCACAATTGGAGGACCACCTACCACTGGTGGTGTTTCCATAAAAATAGTTATCACTCTACCATTAGCATTGATCTGTTTGAGGCCCTTTATGGGTGTCATGTTATATAACCTATATGCTAGACTGTCCAAGTGGAGTCGGCACTTATGAGTCTAGTGTTGGTACATGAAACCACATTGAAGGTGTAGATCATCCTGGAGTGGAAGAAGACAACACAGAGCCACATAACTCTTATGAAAATAGGAGGAATAGAATCTTATAGTTTGATGAGAGAGACCATGTCTTTCTATGGTTCTCACCCCAACAAGGATTATGAATGTTTTTCCTGGGTGATAATCTATTTATGAGGTTCCTAGGACCATTCAATATCATCAGCAGATTAGGTGAGGTGGTATACCATCTAGATCTTCCCCCATAGATGCATTGGGTGAATAATGTTATCCATGTTTCACAATTGAAGAAGTACGAGAGTGATCCATCACACTTTAACAACAAGGGGGAGCTGGACATCTATGAAGGAGTGGTGTTTGCGCAGTTCATGGTGGAGATAGAGGATCGATAGGAGGGGGTCATTTGTGGGAGCTCGATTACTCAGGTGCGAGTTTCTTGGCAGTATGAGAATATCCAGCAGAGAACATAGAAGTAGGAGGCATAGATTCATTCTCACTACCCCCATTTGTTTTCATAGATTTTTTGCAGAATTATGGGAAGAAATTATCTGAGGGGAGAATGTAAAGGCATGGAAATTCCATATTCTTTTATTTTTTTGTATTATTTCGTGTTTGAAAAAATTTAAAACATGTGACTCAATGGTTTGGAGAGAAAATAACAGAATTTTTGAATATTTTTATGTTATGTTTAGTAAACGTGTAGGAGAAATTTTCTAAATTTTGAACCACTGCTCAGAATAGAAATCTAAGGGCACCGTAGAACTTGTTGTGCTAGGAATATCTGATGGGATGATTAACATATATTAGAAAATGTTAGATGAAAATGTTAATATTTTATCATTACTGAAAAAATTTAATAATAAACTCAACATGTAATTTTAAATACTATTTTTTTAACCGTTGAGCGACGTGGTGGGACCATAGAGATAGAAATGGTCATTCAAGGGCATGACCCATGGGTCGTGTAATGTCGATGTAAGACCATTAAATGTTGTTCATAAATGATGTGAATTAATGTTACGCAACATGGTTGCTTCCCACATCTATTTAAATGGAGCTCAGGAAAGGTTTTTGACATAGATGTGAGGAACCTATGACGATGTACCGCGATTCCATCCACCAATGAATAACAGAGGCTTGAACGACATTGTTGTGGGATACTATCTGGGATCAACTAACACCAGTGACTTCAATGAAGTTGGATTCTTCTACCTGCATGACCGCAACGTCATCCTACGTTTCATGATTTAGGGGGTTTTGTCTTGATTAATTCTAAGAGTATGAAGTTGAATTAATATCAACCTTGTTATGATGCTAACATGTAGGGTGCGGACCAAACAAGCATGTCTCAGACCGTCTTCCCCATTGATCTTTGTTTTGAGTATGGATTGTACTATTTTCCACTATTAACTTAAAAAACCAAAAGGAAATACATTTACTAATAAGGATAAAAATTAAAAAATATAATCATTAGATGAATAAAATTGAAATTATATATATATTCTAAGAGATGAGTATCTCTGAATCAATCTATGGTTTCAATATAAATTTCAAAATTCGATTTTGTACCCTATTATTTTTTCAATGAATTCATAGTATTTTAAAAATAGTTTGTAAATTTCCATTGAATATATCTAAGAAGTCTCAGAAAAACGTTTGTGTGAAATCATTTTTAAAATGTCTAGGTAAAGGATGAGACATTTACAAATAATCACTTTTTAGTGTTATTACCTCAATGTACAACTATTCCATTGACACATCCACATATAATATTTAAATAGGGATGTATGTTATTGGAAACCAATCCATATATTAAATAAAAAACTAATAATTATTTCTAGAAATAATTCCCAAAAATAATTACATCATATTTCATTAAATTTATAAATAAAAAATACATTTTATGTATATTATTACAAGATTTTTAACTTAAATATAAATTAATATAAAATATTAAGTAAATAGGCATAGTGTCATTGGGGGGTAGATGATAAAATTTAAAAATAATTTTAATGTGTATTTATTTTAATCAAAATAAGTGACACTAATTCCCTTTGAGATATTAATAAAGTGTTGGATTGTATTGGGAATAAAGTGACATAATGGGAGATCTTAGAATACATGAATGTGAGTAATCATAATTAGGAGACATAACGTTTTACTCAAACATATAACATGAAATCATAAAACAGATCAAAAATGAGTAAAAAATAGTACATAAAATTAATAGAATGTTTTCACAATATCATGGAAAACATTTAATGTATATGTAATTAAATATAATACATTATATTCTTTATAGTCTAGAAATAGTGAAGATATTTCATTTTTAAAAGAGTCCCATAGTGGATAAGATTAAATACATAATCTTTTACTTAATGTCCCACAAGATAAAATATTTACTGAATTAATTTTACAAATACCTTGGAACACTCAACTGTCTATTTACTAATATTCTTTCAACAAAAAGAAAATATATCATAATTAATGGAAATTATAATTCCCTATGGAATGAAATTATTTTCATAATCTTTTCTCATATTATATTTAAAATACATTTAATAATGGTTAAATTTTAGAGGTCATCATAGTGAAAGGATTATAAATAATTGGAATATGAAATTTGATAGGTATACATGTGATAAAAATACGTATATAATTTATATGATTTCTATTAAATTTATGAGGGTGATTGAGTTAGAGAGAAAATTATCATCACCCAATGAAAAAGCCTGATTTAGAGATATCACATACCACGAGACTGAATCATAATTATGTTCCTTATCATCCAAAATGATAAACTAATAAAATATATTAAATTTTATAAGTACCATTTTAAATTTTATTATTCATTTTATTTTATTAATTAAATAATCATTTTCAAATTCTTAAACAATAACTCTCACATCGGGAATTTGGATGATATTCAACTAATATTTCCAAAATCACATTAGTAGGTTAACAATAGTTAAGGTTGGAATTATTCATTCTTCTAAAGAATATTAATAATGAAATAATTTTAATTTTAATAAATATCTTCAAACATTCATATTAATCAATAACTATGTCAGAGAAGAATGAATTTTGTTTCAATCATGAAGATTGTAGGTTATACGAGTGCATGATTAATGTTTCCATTTTTCAAAGGTCATGATATATTAAAGGTAAGTATAATTTTACTATTATATAATGATAATTATATCATAAATATCATATTATTTATTTTAATGTACTTATATATACCTTCTTTGTGATGCAGTAATAAAAACCCAATCACATCACATTGTGGAAGTGGTAATCCACACCATTTCCTGAATGTCGTAACCAATTTTTTATGAATGTTATGATTACAAAATTCTTCTTGTATCTTTCTAAAATCATTATTTAATGAATGTAAATGACAATTTTATGAAATTGGTATTTTCCACTATTCATAGAAAATTAATCTTTTCATAATAATTAAAAAATTTCATGATGAGATAATTTTGATATTATAATTTCAAGATAATAAATAATATTTATAAAATTATTTTTCTAAATTTTTAATAAATTATTTATATTATTTAACATTTAATATAAATACAAATATTATGAAGGAAACATATTTACATGGAATAAATTTCATTACATAAAATGGATTGATTATTAAATTGAATTTAATAGTACATTTTTGTGTTATATTAAAATTATATATATTTAATAATTTTGTAAATATTAATCATTCATTAAAATTTAATAGTATTGATATTTTTATAATAATTTAAAAGTAACATATTATTGATTGTTCGGGTTAAATATTTTATGTTGTATATGCTATAATAAATAATTTTCTTTTTAAAAGCTCTAAGTGTGAAATATATTTGGAATCCAAGTAGTTTAATTATCACACAGGAATAAAAATAAGTATGTGAGCTATAGGATGACTTATATGGATTCATAAAGTACTCATGAGCATGGTATTCGATAATGTATTTCTTTTTGTATAATTTTATCTTCAATAAAGGAAATGTGAAAAAATACTATATAATATAATATAAAGAGGTTTCTCTCACTATAATTATTTATTTGGATGAAAACATTTCTTAGGGGTAAAATAAAAAGATTATTAAATTTTTTCCAGATAGAGGGAGATATTTTGAGTATTCAATGTTCTGGGAAATGTAAAAATATCTCAACAAAAAAAATTATGAGACTTATCAAATTATTCTTTAAAAAGAAATATGTGAATGTTCAACTTAAAATAATTGTTATCGATTATTCAATATACATTTCAAATATTATGATTTTCTAAAAATTATTTTTAAGGACGATGTTTGAGAGATATTGATCCAATTAAATGGATAAAATGGATTGGAAAATAAATTTATTTGACTTTATCATGACCGGAACTTGTGTTTATTGTTACCCCTTTTTCTGAATGACAAATGGAACAAAAGTTTTATTATTTTTAACAAGAAATTAACGATTATGTATATTAATTTAATGTTATATTATGGAATAAATTATGATATAAAAGGTAGGATATATCTATATGGTTTTACAGATCAAAACAATGAAGGGTGTGTTGATGGAAGAAGATCCACATTTTTTGGTGTCTCATTTTTGGGATAATTATTTGTGTGATCAAATTTAAGGATGAAATATTCATTATCATTAATAACTATAAATTACAAATATCTAGATCCCACTCAATATATGACTCATTTTATAAGGACATGACCTTAAACCTTACTTAATCATTAATTAAATTGAATAATTCACATTGATGATCTTTTCAGTTTTAGAGTTTTAGAGAATTTGGACATAGCTATTACATCTCAATGATTACAGAGTAGAAAAATCTACTCAGTTTCCATTTTTCGACAAAATAAAAACACTTGAACAAAAGAGTCATGTCTAGTTCCTTGTTTTAGACTGCCTGAAATTTCCATGATCCCATCCTTGACCCTATTCAACTTTATGTCCTTTAAAAACATTTCAAAATCATGGGATGAGCATAAAAAGCTCAGTAAGGGTTATAACAGTACAAAATGAAAACATCAGTTCATGTATACATAAGAATCAATGAAATCATACTTTACTCATAAAACATAAGAAATTTAACAAACCTCATGAAATCATAAGATTTGTGCATAACTCAACAGAAATCAAATGGCATAAAGGTAACATAAGGCATTCATAACACTCTTACGTAGGGAGTAACCCTCATGGTTATATTTGGAATACCCATCACAGTATATTTACTAAATCACTTCGGGTAAACCATAGCGTTTAACTCCTTCGTGATACCTAATGAATTAGAGAGCTATATCGGGCTCACCCGCCCTTAGTTTATCACAAAACCACCCATCTTCATAAACAATGACAATGAACCGTAACATAATCATAGTACATAACTTAATCATAAAGGAAAGATAACATTCCCACACTACAATAACAATATAACATTTTAAGATATTGAAATAATGAATCCATTCTAAGAATAATTTTCAAAACCATTTAAAACATTTAAAAAAGATATTTTTGAATCAATGGGACACATACCCCTTTGAATATTTTAACATTTTAAACCATTAATATCCATATAAATAAATCCATAATACCATTTTGAAAACATGGATATTAAAGAGAAATATTTTTAAGAATAAATCATTAAAACATTTAAAAATATATTTTAGTTAACGGGTTTTTAACAAAATGGGAGACACATGAATACAATAATTGAGGAATAACATTTAACCAGAACTTTATAATATCATTAGAATAAAGGGATTCATGATATAATATTACAAAGGACAGTATATACACCATATAAGAGTGAAATGGTGCATAAAAACAATGAAGCCTAAATAGAAATGTAAAATGAGATGAAATCCCTTATAATGAAGGTATCCTTAAATTAAGGATAAATAAATATCATAATTACGTTTTTCAAATATAAATACACCCAATATAAGTGGATATTAAGTGTAAAACAGCCAGAGGCCATTCACACATATTCATAGGATGACATATTCAATAACTACAAGTTGAACCCAATGAAATCGAAATTGTGTTAAGAAGTTCCTTTGGTAGAATTCGACAGCCTAATGGCGTCACCTTAAAAATTAATAAAATTAGTTGATGAGAGAGAAAATGGTATCTCATCACTTGTAAATAAAATTTACAACAATAAGGATATTGAAGAACATATCCCAACATGAAAATATGTAAATTAAAAGACATAACTAAATAAGTCTTTTAAAAAGAGGAGTCTGATAGTTTCCCTTACTGATTTTGGAAACTTTCGAAACATACACCCCATGAATGAAGGGTCATAAAATGAATATTTAAACACCCATAAATGAGATTATATTATACAAATATTAATATAAGGTGCAGTACATACACCACACAAAAGAAAATAGTGGCCAATGTAGCATGAATATCACAGGAATAAAAAGTGAGATGAAAATCCCCTTATGAAAATTCAGCAGCCTAACAACACCACATAAAACATCCAAAAATGGATTGATGAGATAAAATAGGGTCTCTCATCATATTAACATAAAACATACAGCAATAT
Organism: Viscum album; assembly: GCA_963277665.1. NCBI lineage: Eukaryota > Viridiplantae > Streptophyta > Magnoliopsida > Santalales > Viscaceae > Viscum > Viscum album. The sequence goes on along the minus strand of OY728121.1, from coordinate 1,569,544,745 downwards.
GAATACATAAGAACATCCCCCAACATAATAAAGTGGATCTTAAAAGAAGGTACGTAAAAGAGAGTACTTTAAAAGAATGAGAGAGGATGGATCCCTTACCTCAAGTCTGACTTGTCTTGTTCGTTTCTTTATATTCCTGTATAATAAACATTGGTCAATTTATAATTGATTAATTACCTTATTTAATGATTATTATTCAGTTTATATCATATATTATAATGTTATAATAATTGGTTAATAATGTGAGTTCATATCAGAGGTTTTTGTCAATGTTTGGTACATGAGTTAAAAATGAACTTGTTTGAAAAGAATCGTCCATGTAGTTATAAGTACATAATATCCAGAATATAATTAATGATTAAAATTTAATATATATCCAGTAAATATTCATTTTATACTATTCCATAACATTTGTAGATAAAAAATAAATTAAATGCACCATTCATGGAGACGGTAGGCCGTACGTACACATGAACGCTACTTCCATTTCTTTGTCATATTAATGGAATTAAAAATAATTGAGAGATATATATATTATAATTACAGTATAATATAAATGTTATATAGGTCACAAAATTTCATTAATTTCATTCTTTATACATTCCATGTACTGCATTAACGAGTCACATCACTTGAGGGGGCGGTAGTCCGCATTTCCTCATATGAAATTATCGCTTTTGCACAACATGAAAAGAATAAAGGTATGTTTTAAATATAAAATAAAAAACATATATAAAACATAAATACCATATATATCATATATAAAATACAGTGACATCATAATGGCCCTTGTTGAAGATGTTAAAAGAATATTTAACAATCATCGTGTCGTGAGGCAATAATTCGGCATCCACAGAAATAGTATGTTATTTAACCATTAAATGGATGTGTGTGTAATTTAAGCTAAAATACTACTTATAAAAACATCCAAGTATATTGAATATACTGGTGTTGTTAAAAAATAGTGGAATAAAAAGAGTTTAGGTGGATGGAGAAGCAAAATAAAACAAAAGAAAATAAGAGAAGACATTACGTTTAAATCGGGTAACTCCCTTTGATTTGAACCAAAAGGGTTTCTTGAAGAGATTTATGCCAATGTTGAGGCTTCAATGATGAATATAGGGATGTGGAGAGTTTAAATGGGTAGGGTTTGTCCGAGCCAAAGGATTTAGAGGTGTGGTAAGGAGGTAGAGGTGGGGGCCTTTTATAAGAGGAGAGGTGGGGAACTCATGGAATGTCAAGAAATGTTATATTATTTTAATTGTATTTTCGGATTTTAAAGGCCCTAAAATAATTTATTTCTAGAATAAGGTGATAAGGGTTAGAAATATAATCATCTAATATGTTTTTTCCAAGTGTATGTCTTAAATTTTACATTATCTTTTCATTTTATTTAAATTGTTTCATTAATGAGGTGATCGTTGCGTCATCATGATGTCCCAAATAAATTAATTTATATAATGTCTAAAAATTATAAAAAATACTATGATGTAAGAAATCGTTTTATCTTTCCTATTAATATTTATAGTCTTAGATATCATTTACATAGAAAATCCTAAATTGTTTTACTTGGGTGATACATACTTTTGTTATATTTTCCTTTCTTTAAAAATAAAATGATAAAGTATCACTATGACACAAATGTGATTCCTTTGGGTCCCAAAGTTTGGAACAAGGCATACCATGGTCATCAATGACACAAAAAGTATCATTAGGATACATTTTGGTGTCATTTTTTATTATTATGATATTATTTTATTATCTTTAACTACCCGATTACTAATTAATCACGATAATTAAAGATAATTACCATCGTTACGATTCATAATGTCCAAAAAACAAAGAGTCTTAATTACAGAATTTGGACCTTCTGATTACAAATATGGAATAAATTTTACCAAATTATAAACACATAAATTTCAATAATTATTTTAAAAATATTTCCCATTGTAAAAACAAATAGAAGGTTTTTTGAAGCAATATGTATAAAACGATTGACACTTGTTTATGTCCATTTTCAAAGTGGAATTAATTATAATGATCACTATTGAATTAAAAGCTAAAAATATATTCTAATTAAACTTTAAATCCAATTAAAAATATAATCTATCCATATATTTAAATTAGATGAAAAAGTAGTTTTGATGTAAAATGCAGTATTTTTTCACTATTCATTAAAAAATGAACAATGTCAGAAACATACCAAATATTTAACCAAAGTAAATTTCAATGTCCCAATCATAAAAATATGTTTATTTTGAAAAATACAGCTTATAAAATTATCAAAATTTAGTTTTATAAAAGGGTCACCATCAAAAGGCGGTAAAAGAATCTTTTAAAAATATTAGAGTATTTATTCATAAAATTGGATTCATTTGTATTTTAAGCCTCTAACATTTATTTGATAAATGTAAAAATATTTATCAAACATATGTAATCATTTTGTAGTTATTTCTGTTCATTCTTTCCATTACAACAGCTAGGAAATAACTATTATAATATTATTATATTATTAGTGTGCAACGTAAGATTTCAAAGAAACTTGTTGTGGTGTATTGTGTATGCCATCAAGCATAGAATTATCTTTAAAGTAATATTAAAATTTTAATCACAAATATTGATAAAACATAGAATGTAATATTATTTATTTAATGGCGATGTTACATCCTTCCCCCCTTTTGGGAATTTCCACCCCGCAATTTCGAAATTGGGCTTGGAAACTTCATTGAATGTCCCACATCGGAAGAAGAGTCAGTAAAACTATAACATTAAAATGAAGGGATAGAAGTACAAAGGTCACCCAACTTAACGCATAATAGGATTCAAAGTAGGAAAATATGGATATGGAGGAGAAAACAAAGGTTCATGTTCTGATGGAGAGTGATATTAATCATGTCTAGGAGAAAGTTAACCACAACAAAACCACAAACATGTGATGGGTTAAACGGTATTTGATTCCCCAGTAGGAAAAGTAAAAAGACAACATTTTTTTAAGTTACATTTCATTGATGAATTTATTTTTGATCTTTACAAAATCATAATGAAACATAATTACTTGTTATAGAGACTTTCATCTTTTACTAGATTCCTTAATCAAACTCAGATTTTCTCCAAAAGATGAGTATTTAGGAAGACTTGTTCGCATTAAGAGTACTAGAATCAACTTCTTGAGAATCCCCTAATCCACAAAAGAGAACTATATATTTCCCATGTCCTTAGATATCAACCAAAACCAAACCAAAAAGTTTAGTACGAGATCAGATAATACCCAAAAGGGATATTTTTTTACAAAAATATAATCTACTCATAATCTCCAAAATTTGTCAAACAAAACCCAAAGTTCAACAAAGACCATTCAGTAAACATCTATCCATAAAATTATTCAAAGTAAACAAAACTAAGACTGAAAGCCAAATCTCTGAAGTATTTAATCACATAGTCTCCTAAAATAAATCTTAAAAGTTTTCTTCGAAATAACATTAGTTACTCTTCCAGTCTCATACTGAAAAGTAATTATCATAATCACATATCCTCCATGATAGGCTAATCATTTCCACTGATAACCCAAAATCAACTTAATCAAAATTCATAAAATCATATAACTAAAAATAATCATTCAAACTAACCAGGGACATCACGTAGTCCAATGGTATGTGATAAATACCACTTGAAATTTGCTTGTGGGTACGATTCCCACAACTTCGTCCGATGTGACGGGTTGTCACACGGTCTGCGTGTTGTCCTTTTACCAAAACTATATAATTCATAAAACATCCCCCAAAAAGAGATAAATCTTCAAAAATAACCATAACATATTTTAACCACAACGGTTATCTAATAACTTCCATTTTACAATCCTAAATGTGTTTACCAGTAATTGCCTCAAATTCAAGGATCAGACAAACACAAATGGTTCTTTATAACTATATCCACAAAAGAAAGTATATTTATTCATTGAATAAAATTTTTGTATATCAAACATCGGGGTTACATATACTATAAAATGTCTTTTAATGTAACCCCATCATCAAAAGAGACTTAATACATCTAAGAATTTCACCATCCTAAAATCTACCATAACTCTTGAATCCCTTATATGTTTACTTCTTACTCATTCAACATTCATCATGATCCATTAACCATTCCTTTTCAACTTTTTCTAAAATACTTGTTTCCTACAAACCAAATCATGAATCATATCCTAAGATTCCAATAATAGGAAAACTTATGTTAAGAAATAATCCATACCATTCATTGGTCATTGTAAGTGTCTTCATCCTCAATCAGAATGGCATTAGGTATTGGTAAATGAATATTTGTACGATCTTGGTGACCCCATTCCCGAAACATCTTCGTAGGACATGTGTTTTCATAATGACCATACACACCACAATTAAAACATTCAATTGATCCTTCAGAAATAACTTCTTTCCCATTCATAGAGTCAACTATATGATTCTTTTTTTCATGGTAGGTTCTTGCTTTATGACCTTAATTTCCACATCTATAGCATCTTTTTGTCCCATTGAAACATTTTTCTATGTGTTTCATTCCACATCTTTTAGACATAGGTTTTTGAACATACTTACCATTATGATTATTATCTGAACATCTGTAGGGATTTGTTTCTCGCATATATGATGCCTTATAAAAATCACTAAGGTTCAGGTGGTCAATCATGACTCTAGATAGTTGGTTGAGGATAACCACAAGAGTTCTCATTGCAGCTCTCATTTCATTCAGTTGATCTTTCATAAAACCATTATAGTTTTCTTCAAATCCACTATTACTTTGGTGCCTGATAGATCCATCCATTTACTAAAACAAAAAAGGTTTGTGTGAGTATATCAGTAAAATCATCATATAATAAAGAAGAAGATAAACACCAATATATAATTATCCAATTTATCTCAAACTCATTCTAAATTTAAAAAAACGGTGACTCCATCTAATATACTAACCATTGTGGTTACACACAACTTGTCATTTTTTATTAAACAACACTCTAACCTCTAATGTTATCTAAACCGACCTTTGATACCAACTATAAGGACCCGACCTTAAGCCTTACTTAATCTTGAATTAAATTGAATAATTCACATTGAGGATGTTTTCAGGTTTAGAGTTTTAGAGAATTAGGACATTCTAATTAAATCTCAAAGATTAAAAAGTAGAAAAATCTACTCAGTTGCCATTTTTTTCCTCAAAATAAAAACTCTTGAACAAAATAGTCATGTCTAGTTCCATGTTTTAGACATCTTGACATCTCTTTGATCCCATCCTTGACCCTATTCAACTTTATGTCGTGTGAAAACATTTCTAAAACTTGGGATGAGCATAAAAATATCAGTAAGGGTTATAACAATACAGAAAGAAAACATCAGTCCATGTATACATAATAATCAATGATATCATACTTTAATTATAAAACATAAGCAATTTAACATACCTCATTAAATCATAAGATTTATGCATAACTCAATAGAAATAATAAGGCATAAAGGTAACATGAGGCATTCATAACACTCTTACGTAGGGAATAACCCTCATAGTTACATTTGGAATACCCATCACAATGTATTTCCTAAATCTCTTTGGAGAAACCGTAGCGTTTAACTCCTTCGCATTACACAATGCATTGGAGAGCTATATCGGGCTCACCCACCCTTAGTTTATCACGGAACCACCCTTCTTCATAAACAATTCCCAAGAACCATAAAATAATCATAGCACATAACTTATGCATAAAGTAAAGATAGCATTCCCACACAGAAATAACAATATAACATTTTAAGATATTGAAATAATGAATCCATTTAAAAAACCATTTTGAAACCCATTTGAAACAATTAATTAAGAGTTTTTTGAATCAATGTGTCCCATACCACTTTGAATCTTTTAACATTTTAAACCATTAATATCCATATAAATAAATCCTTAAAACCATTTTGAAAAATGGATATTAATGAGAAATATTTATAAGAATAAATCATTATAACATTTAAAACGATATTTTATTTAAAGGGTTTTTATCAAAATGAGAGACACTTGAAGACAATAATTGAGGAATAACATTCAATCAGAACATTATAATATCATCAGAATAATGGGATTCATGATATAATATTACAAAGGACAGTATATACACCATATAAGAGTGATTTGGTGCATAAAAAAATGAAGTATCAATAAAAATGTAAAATGAGATTAAATCCCTTATAGAGAAGGTATCCTTAAATTAAGGATAAATAAATCTCAAAATTATGTGTGACAAATATAAATACACCCAATATAAATGGATATTAAGTGTAAAACAACCAGAGGAAATTCACACATATTCATAGAATGACATATTCAATGATACAAGTTGAACCAAAAGAAATCTAAATTCGGTTAAGAAGTTCCTTTGGTAAAATTCGACAGCCTAACGACGTTACCTTAAAAAATCATAAAATTAGTTGTCGAGAGAAAAAATGGTATCTCATCACTTCGAAATAAAATTTAAATCAATAAGGATATAGAAGAACATATACCAACATAAAAATATGTAAATTAAAGGACATAACTAAATAAGTCTTTTAAAAAGAGGAGTGTGAAAGGTTCCCTTACCGATTTGGGCAACTTTCGAAATGTACACCCCATGAAAGAAGGGTCATAAAATGAAGATGTAAATACCCATAAATGAGATTATATTATAAAAATAGTAAAATAATGGGAATTAAATAAACCACACCAAAGGAAATAGTGGCCAATGTAGCATGAATTTCACGAGAATAAAAAGTGAGATGAAAATCCCCTTATGAAAATCCGGCAGCCTAACGACGCCACATAAAACATCCAAAAATGGATTGATGAGATCAAATAGGGTCTCTCATAATATTAACATAAAATTTACAGCATGGGGAATATAAAATAACATCCCCCAACATACGAAAGAGGAGCTTAAAATAATTTACATAAAATAGAGTACATTAAAAGAAAGAGAGAGGTTGGACCCCATACCTCAAGTCCGACTTGTATTGTTCGTTTCTTTTTATTCCTGAATAATAAACTTTGGTCAATTTTTAATTTCTTAATAAAATTTATTAAATATTATTATTCAGTTCATATAACATATTATAATGTTATAATAATTGGTTAATAATGTGAGTTCATATCATACATTTTTGTGGATGTTCAGTACATGAGTCAAAAATGAACTTGTTTGAAAGGAATCGTCCATGTTGTTATAAGTACATCATCTCAAGAATATTATTAATGATTTAAATATCATATATATCCAGTACATATTTATTTTATACTATTCCATAACATTTGGAGATAAAATGAAATCAAATTCACCGTTCATGGGGATGGTAGGCCGTACGTACGCATGAACACTACTTTCATTTCTTTGTCATATTAATGGAATTAAAAATAGATGAGAGATATATATATATTATAATTCCAGTATAATATACATTTTATATAGGTCACATAAGTTCATTAATTTCATTCTTAATACATTCCATGTATTGCTTGAACGAGTCACATCATTTGAGGGGGCGGTAGTCCGCACTTCCTCATATGAAATTATTGCATTTGCACAACATGAAAAGAATAAAGGTTTGTTTTAAATATAAAATAAATAATCATATATAAAATATAAATACCATATATATCATATATAAAATACAGTGACATCATAAATTCCACCTTTAAAGGTGTTAAAAGAATATTGAACAATCATCGTTTCGTGAAGCAGTAATTCGCCATCCACAGAAACAGTATGTTCATTAACCATTAGAAGGATGTGTGTATAATTTTAGCTCGAATAACTATTACAAAAATATCATAGTATATTGAAGATACTTTTTTTATTACAAAAGAAAGGAATAAATATAGTTTAGGGGGTTGGAAAATCAAAAAACAAAAGAACATAAGAGAAGACATTAACATTAAATCGGGTAACTCCCTTTGGTTTGAACCAAAAGGTCTTCTTGAAGATATTTCTGCCTAATGTGAGGCTTCAATGATGAATAGAGGGATGTTTAGAGATGAAATGGGAAGGGGTTGGCCAAGCCAAATTCTTGAGAGGTGTGGGTAAGGAGATAGAGGTGGGGGCCTTTTATAAAAGGAGAGGAGGGGCACTCATGGAATGTCAAGAAATGTTACTTTATTTAAAAAATAGTTTCAGATTTAAAATGTCCCGCATTTAAATATTTAAATGATAAGGTGATACGGGTTCTAAATATACTCATCTAATAGGTTTTTTCCAAATCTATGTCTTATATTTTACATTATCTTTTCATTTTATTTAAATCTTTCAATAATGAGTTAATCCCTGGATCATCATGATGTCATAGATACTTTAATTTATTTAATGTCTAAAAATTATAAAAATACGATGAGGTAGGAAATATTTTTATCTTTATAATGAATATTTATAGTCTTAGATATCATTTACATAGACAAAACTAAATTTTTTTTACTTGGGTGATACATAATTTTGTTATATTTTCCTTTCTTTAAAAATAAAATGATAAAGTGTCACTATCACACAAAAGTGATTCCATGGGGTCCCAAAGTTTGGAACAAGGAATACCATGGTCGGAAATGACACAACCAGTAGCATTAGGACACTTGTTGGTGTCATTTTTTATTATTATGATATTATTTTATTATCCTTAACTACCCGATTACTAATTAATCACGATAATTAATGATAATTACCATCATTACTATTCATAATGTCCAAAAACAAAAGAGTATTAATTACAGAATTTGGGCCTTCTGATTCCAAATATGGAATCCATTTTACCAAATTCCAAACACATAAATTTCAATAATTAATTTAAAAATATTTCCCGTTTTCAAAAAAAATAGCGGGTTTTTTAAAGCAATATCTTTGAAAAGTTTGGCACTTGTTTATGTCCATTTTCAATGTGAAATTAATTCTAATGACCACCATTGAATTAAATGGTAAAACTATATTCTAATTACACTTGAAAGCCAATTAAAAATATAATCTAACCATATATTTAAATTATATGAAAAAGTAGTTTTTATGTAAAATGCAGTATTTTTTTCATATTAATTAAAAAAATGAACAATGTCAGAAACATTCCAAAAATTTAAGCAAAATAAATTTCAATTCCTCAATCATAATTAATATGTTTATTTTGAAAACTAGATCTTATAAAATTGGGAAAAGTTATATTTAAAAAAGGATCTCCATCAAAAGGCGGTAAAACAATCTTTTAAAAATATTATAGAAATTATTCTTAAAATTGGATTAATTTGGATTTTAAGCCTCTAAAATTTATTGGATAAATGTAAAAATATTTAGCAAACATATTTAATCATTTTTTAGTTATTTCTGTTCATTCCCTCCATTATAACGGCTAGGTGTTAACTATTATAATATTATTACATTATTATTTTGCAACGTAAGATTTCAAAGAAACTCATTATTGCGTATTGGGTACGCCATCGAGCATAACATTCCGTTTAAATAAATATTAAAATTTTATTCACAAATATTGATAAACCATAGAATGTAATATTATGTATTTACCTGGGATGTTACACATTTTATTTTGACTATTTCATAATTGGGATATTTTTTGATGTGATACTATCTCTTCTCATTTCTCGTGATAACTCGTGATTTTTTAAAACGATGCGGTTGATGCCTCGTTTATTATTAAAGTAATTTAATGACCACTTTAACTGGGTCAAGGGATACCCATTACGCTCCCTGGAGACCCAATTGGAATTTACCTGTTACATGGCTCGTTGGCTAAAATATTTGGCCCAAGGCCCATTCTGTGAACAGTACTACTATAGTAACCACCTGCTACAATAGCACATAGTACCCACCACTGCTATAGTGCCAAGTCACAGCTATAATTCATTTCGTCGCTATAGTGCTCATTGTTGCTATAGTTTCACCGCTACAGTCATACACCCAATGGGTTTTAAAACCCAATTTTTCATGTAGGATTACAGGGTGCTTACCACTAATCCAAATCCCAACTACATTAATGATAAAACATTTTATATTAATAATACAATGAATCACATGAAAGATTCACAATCATGGATTATTGTAATTAAATTCCCCTTAATTTTGTATTATCTATAATGAATATAACTAAATATAGTTTATATTCACACATAGTATGTTTTCCAATATTTTCACTAAATCCTTGTCTTGGTATACTTTTCTGATGCAAAGGTTCATTATGGGTATTTAACCACACACTCATTAAGCCTAAGGTATGTATTTTCATCCCCTATATCATCTTTTAATTGAGTATTTTTTATAAATGGGTAGAAATTTTAAAACATAAATATATAAATTATAATTTTCTATATCTTTTTTGGGATAGATTATATTTAGGGAATGTTTTTTTAAAAAAGAAATCTGTAATCTCTATTTGAGAGATACATTTTTTATGACCGAAGAACCATTTATTAATTAAAGAAACATTAGTTTACATGAGTCGAATGGATGGGATTTTATTACAATCTCTTTCAAAGTGGTGAAGTAAATCAGCTGGCAGCGCATCCAGCCAAATCATGCTCTGGTGGACAAATTTGTTGGAAAGGGCATCAGCAACAACATTCTCTTCACAGAAGACATGTGTGGCAATGTAGTCAGTCTCCTGGAGCGAATTCAGGAAATTCATACAACGCGTAGTGAGCGGCCAGGCGAGATGAATAACTCCGTTCCAAATGGCTTGAACAATGGTGGTAGAATCACATTCAATCCATAGTTTTCACCATCCTCTTTAGAGAGACAAATCACCAGCATGGATGACTCATATCTTCTCCGCTTCAATGGATGAGGCAATCCCAGACCCACTATAAAAGCAACCTAGGCAATGGTCAGCAGAATCTCTAAAATTGGCCCCACAGCTGGCAGGTCCAGGATTGCCTTTTGAGGCACCGTCGACATTCTCTTTAATCCAACCCGGCATCGGAGGTTTCCAGAATACTTCAAAGGGGTTCTTGGTCTTCGGGAAAATACCTGGGACACAGATACATATGAGGATCTCGATGTCTCCAATATAATTGCTGCAACAATATTTTTGAATTGAGGCTGCTTCATGTATCGTAATGAGAATTCGATCTTTCCCTGCATTGAGACTGAATGAGTGATTATTATGGATAAGATAGTTTATTACATACCATATTTCATGTATTAGTTCTTCCACTGCCGCAAGAAACAAATTTTTGACTTGTTGAGAGGTTTCATGTTTAGTAAATTTCATCAAAAGTAATCAAATCGGGTCAGATAAGGACCATGAACAATTAAAAATATCAAATATGTAGTTCCATAGAGCCGAGGCCATAGCACAAGACAATAAAAGATGATCAGATTCCTCCCTGTGCTGATTACATAAATGACATTTTGAGCAAAGTTGAATGCCAAAGGCTTGAAGTCGAGTTTCAATGTAACGCCCCGACCCCAGTTACCCAGAGTCGGTGCATTATTACATAACATTGGCATGATCACAAGAAAGATCAAATCTCGAAAGACCGATTGGTTTAGTAGCCTTGGAAACACTAGATATATTCATAAAGTTTTACATTACATCATAAAGTGAAAAACTACTACAACAACATAGTCTCCATATTCCACACTCATATTCCCACATAAAATCCCTGCAGGTCATTCATAACTTACTTCTTCGCATCCTGGTAAAAATAAAACATAGAAAAGGGGTGAGCTCAAATGCCCAGTAAGGATAACAATATAGCGGAAACATTCAAAAATAATCATAAACATTTAAGGCTATGTATAACCAAAACAAAAGCCTTTTAAACTTGAGCATCAACATATTATGGAAAAAGTAAAATGAAATAATGACATTTACTTATTTACATGGATATTATACTAATTGAATAATCACATGCAATATCAATAACCACTTTCATAATGATGGAATGCATAATGCTGAACTTTAATTTCTTTGTCAAGGCCTCATCCCAATACCTAGGGGCTAACTGTAACCGGAACCAAACCCGGAGTGCCTCTAATAACCGGACACCAACCCGGAGTGCCTCTAATAACCGGAGACCAAACCGGAGTTCCTTTAATAACCGGAGACCAAACTGGAGGGCTTACTTTTACCGGTCCCCAACCCGGAACATACTTGTTTAACACATTCATCTGAATGAAAGGTTGAAATATAACATAATCATTCGGATTACAAATAATGTATGAAATGTCAATAATTTAAACAAAAACCATGAGTGACATAATAATAACTTATCCACAGTCAAAAATATCACAAAACCTTCAATAAAATATGGATGTTTTGTATCATAATAAATCAACTTCAAATAAGCTTAAAATCCATCAAAGGATGTTGACATAGATGAAATCACGACTATTTTAGAAAAATATCTCTTTCTATTTTGAAATCATTTAAGAGTCTTATATTTATGAAATAAAACATTTTTTTGAAAATATTCTTGTTATCTTGTAAGTGAAGCTTCGACGATTTTATAATGGCGGAAAATAACCGCACCCGCCGTATAAGTTAAAAAAACATTCTTACCTTAATGTTGTCGAAAAGGATAAAAAGCACCTTGTTTGGAAAACGACAGAAAGATTCCATTATAAACCTCTTATAAAAAGACAAAAAGGGTATAAATGACTTTAACCCATATTCTAGTAAATACTAAAAATGTTTTGAAATACATTTTTAAGAAACAATGGATGTGGATGATAAAGGGATCCCAGTAGATTATTACGTATAAACAACCTCGGATAATGAAGAGATTGTGAAATAACCCTTACCAATTTGGTAACTTATGAAACATACAACCAATAAAAGATGTATCATATAATGAATATGTAAATACACATAAATTAGAGTGTATTACACATATAATATAATTATGGGCAGTACATACACCACACAAAAGGTAATGGTGGCAATATGGCATGAATCTCACGGGAATAAGGAGTGAGATGAAAACCCCTTACCTTGTACTTTTCCTTGGTTGGGGTAGGTTAAACTCCTGTATAATAGTGAAATAATTGTTATTAAATTATACAAGAATCAAATATATTAATATGATATCATATATGATCTTTTAACTTCACTTTGTTAATAATATCTTAGTATTATCGTTGTTTCGGGTGTTAACTTACTCGTTTTCTTTTATATTTTTTGTTACATAAGACATGTTTGTAATGGATATGATGTATATTATTCATATCCATAATGATATCAAGTCCTTAAACATCATTTTTAAATCATCAAATGATAATTATACTTGAATGAATACGATGTAGAATGAATCTTATCGCGTTCGTGGAGACGGTAGTCCGTACGTACGCACGAGCGACATTAACATTCATTTGATATTAAAATAATATATAAATGGATGGTATATCATATATACAGAATAATTAAAATGTTATATTTATTATTTACATGAGTTACACATCATTATTATACCCATCCAAATAATAATATATTGAATAACAATTACACCACGACGTGGAGACGGTAAGCCGTACGCACGCACGTATGGTGACATGTTATTCAAAGGGTGGATAGAATACTGAATATGGTTGTACCATATTTATAATAACATCACAGTATATATATGATACTGGAGTTATTATTTTAGAATGGTAACAACAAAGGAAGAAGAAGTGGAAGAAGAAAGGAACTTGGAAAAGGGTGGTGAAATCATTACCTCTTCTTTAGGTTCTTCCTTTTGATTTGATCAAAAGGGCTCCATAGGTTGTCTTTATGATCAAAATAAGGCCTCTAGGTTGTAGTAAGGGAAGTTTAGAGAGTTTTTGGGAAGGGGTTGGCCGAACCAAAAGGCTTTGAAGGTGTGAAGCAATGAGAAGGAAGAGTGCCATTTTATAAGAGGGGTGAGGGGCACCTTTGGAAAAGCTAGAAATATTAATTTATAATAAATTAATTTTCGATTTCTAATGGATCCAAAATTGGTTATTTAAATTTTAAGGTGGGGATAGGTCGAAAAAAACTCAACCAATAGAATTTAGACAGGTTTGGGTACTTATATTAACCTTATCATTAAGTATTAACTCTAAATTAATTTGTTTCACTTTTACAATGTCTCTTTGTATTTTTATATAATATGGTTAATAAACTTACAATATGCATCCAAGAGACCCCCAAGTGGTCCATTAATGATGAACCTATCATGATATAAGTCTCTTGGCCGAGCATTAGATTTTTAGGAATTTAATATCAATTAATAATATAATATTTTGTTTAAGAACTCTTTTATGTCAATTTTGACACTATTAAATAGTTGATTTTTGTGAAACTCATAACAGATTGATTACTTCTAAAAAAGTAAATTATATCAATACTAATATATCATAGTATCCTATAAAATTATTTTAATTCATTAAAAGTTTCATATTATATTTATTTGGGTATTTATAATATCAATTATTTTGATTTTTCACTATTATAGTAATTACAGCATCATCTATGTGTCATAAATAAATTAAATTATATAATGTCTAAAAATTATAAATAAAATATCATTATGAAGGAAATAGTTTTATATTTCTATTGAATATTTATAATATAAAATCCAACATATATAACCCTATGTACAAATTGTTTTTCTAAAAGTTATATGCTTGTGTCATTTTTGTATTCATTTTAACTTAATTAAAATAAAGTGTCCCTATCACCTACAAGTGGCACCATGGGGTCCTGAAATCGACCCAAATATGCCTATGTCCGAACATGTATCAACTAATAAGTCTAGGACACGTTTTAGGGTAATTTAGTATTTTTATAATATTATTTTTTAACCCTTCTTTACCGGATTTACCCTTAACCATGGTAAATAAAATATTTACCGCAGTAATTATTCAAAATGTCTAAAAATAAAAGTTACCTATTTACACAATTCGAACATCCTGATTCCAAATATGGAATCCATTTTTCTAAATTCAAAACACATAAGTGGCAGAAATTAATTTAAAATTAATTCCCCCTGTCAAAAAAAAGCGTGTTTTCAAGAGATAATAACTATCAAAAGATTGACACTTCTTTATGTTTGGTTTAATTGTAAAATTATGCCCAATGACCAAAATTATATTAAACGGTAAAAATATATTCTAAATATACTTTAAAACCACTCAAATTCATAATTTATCACTATTAATTATTTTGATTAAAAGAGTAGTTTTTAATTAAAATTTAGTAATTTTCACTATTCGTCAAAATATTAAAGTTATCCGAAAAGTACCAATATTTCACCTTAGGCTAAATTCGATACTCCGAATCCAAAAATTAAGTCCATTTTGAAATATAATATATATATAATTTCAAAAATTAGGTATTACTATTCATAACGGCTAGTTTGATTGGTTGTGGTGTGTGTTAAAACTCAAAGTTGCGTACAACACACACTACTGTATTGTTCAAAGAAAGCGTACCGTGGAAGATTGGGATGTTTCATTTTAAATTTTTTAAGTCCCCATTTATTCATAAAGATTAAAATATTTTATTTAAAAAGGGTTCACTATTAAAAGTTGGTAAAAGTGCAATACTGAAAATGAATTGTTTCTTACATTATGTCTAAGAAACTCATAATATGGATTCTAAAATTATAAGGATTATATAAAGTTTAAAATTTAGTTAATACTATTCATAACCTCTTTTGAACGGCTTGTTTGGTAAGTTATGGTGTTCTTGAACTCGGTGTTGCGTGTAGTGCAAGTTATTGTATTATTTTGAAGAAATAACACACTATGAAATCTTGGGGTGTTACATTCTCCCCTCCTTCAATAAATTGCGTCCTCGCAATGTGAAATTGTTCATCGAAAATAAAAGGTTGAAAATAGAAAATATATTTGTGGGAAAACCCACATTGGAAATTGGGTTACTAAAATTTAGTCTTAATATGAGGAAAAGAGAAATGAAAGGGTCACCACCAAATTATGATCTCGATTAGGAGAACATTGGTGGCAATTAGAGACATATAATTGGAGGAAAAATGTAAATATTTATAGGTAGTGATTGAGGTCATCAATCACAAACAAGTATAAAATTGAGGTCCTTAAACTAATCAATATATGATGATTTGAAATACCATCGGTTCAACAAAAAATAGGGTATTAGGATAACACATTTTTGACGTTTCAAAATATCTTAGTTGAAATCCCATATCGAAAAATGAATTAATGAGGCCTCTATTTAAAATAAAGAGTGGAAAGTATGAAGATTACCGAAAATAACACATACTAGGGTTCCATGTAGGAAAATATGTATATGGAAGAAAAATCTAACCATCAATTATCTGATGGAGAGTGGTAGAAAACATGGCTATGAATAGGCCAACAATCCCAAAGCCATAAATTAGTGATGATATAAGGTACCATCTAGGACAACATTTTTGTTCTAAGTTCCTTTTCTTAATGTTGAGGAATTTATTTATGAGATTTGATAAGATCATAAGGAGATATACTTACTTTATAATTAGAGTTTTATCCATTAATAAATTTCTACCACAAACTCATCTTTCACTCTAAAAGATAATAAAACGTAAAAAATTCTATTTACACTATTCGTATAGGGTTCCAAAATAAACGAATTTATAATTCATCTACAAGATATTTTAATAAAAACTACATTATTTAATCCAGGACATCTCGTGGGCTAGTGGTAGGTGATACACCCTTGTCGCCTTTCGGTTGCGGGTTCAAGTCTCGCAGCCTTGCCGGACGCGACGGGTTGCCGCCCGACCTCCGGGTTGTCCTTTTATGGCCATCCAAAATAATCCAAACTGGAACTATCCAAAATACTTCTGTCCAAACTCACAGTCCAACATTTATAAGGAAGGTAAACATAATGTAGATCCTTTTTACCCCGTAATTGCATATGAATACCTTCATCATGTATTCTTTTAATACACTGAAACATCCTGAATTACCATATTCTTTATTGATTACATTCATGCTCCCTTATTCCATATAGAATGCTGGATATACTTCATCAATCCAAAAATGTTTTAAACCCCAACAATGATGGAATATACAAATCATTAATGAATTCCAAGGTAGTCAAGAATATCCAATATAATTTATCCAAAATAATCATGTATTATTCCATAATCACTACCTTGGTATCAGAACTATATTATGGTTTATCATTCTCTCAACCATATATTTTCCAAAAATTTATCCCGCTATTGAGTAACTTTTCATTATTCCACACAATCTCAAGTCCTTAATGAAATAGTACTGTAGTACAATCCTTATATACTCCATAATTATTATAACAAGTACATTGTTGATACAACACTCAATTGACATAATCAACATAAGAACTCTAATCATTCCTCTTCATCTGTGGGAGTATCATAACTTGATTATTATCCAATAGCATCATTTGCGGCATAGTCTTATGACTGGGACATAGGTTCGCGAAGTGTCCAAACTCCTTGCAAATGATGCATTGTACATTTGAAACCATTTTCTTACCCTTGCAGTCACGTACTTTGTTCCCTTTTCCTCCACACTTATAACAAACTCCGATTCCTTTCAGGCAAGTTCCAGGGTGTTTCTTTCCACAGTTATCACATATGGGAAAATTCTTATTTTCCCTATTCCCTTTATCCATCTTTCTCTCTTCCATCCTTTTCTTCTCTTGCTTCCCTTCAAAGCCATAGGACTCAGTAAACTCTTTACTTATGTTATCAACACATGATATTATTTCTTCATATGATGATAATACATGCGAGAATATTTCTCTTGTAAATTCTGGCTTAAGACCATAAAATATATGATCATTATTTCTCTTTGTATCATGTGCATTGCTAGAGTTCTCATTCCTTCTACTGAGCGCCATTTCTAAACAATGGCATACATTAGATTAGTTTATGGATAACAATACCTAATCCCAAACTTGTAAAACACATAACATAAATTAAATAGTTTATGGATATAATCCATAATCATAAAAATGTCTCCTTTGAGGAAGTATATACTCATAAACCCTTCATAATGATTTGTAAATAAAATGAGAGTTATCCTATGCATATCCCCCGGGAGTGTCGTAACCATGAGTGCAGCAAGGCCCGTTGTCGTGCACCAGTTCCCGTTCGAGTCTAGCTCAAAGAAGTGTTTTCGGGTTTTACCCCTAGGTACATCTGTGCCAGATCCGCCTCTACCTGCTCGTATCCAGAAAGGGATGTATTGCTTGGAAAACTCACAAAATCTCTACAATACCAAAATTCTAGGAAGTTATTCTATACTAATCCTAAAAGTTCATCTTAGGTCTACGTGCTCTAATCAAAGTTTATCTAAATCTAGCTTCCAAGGTTTGTACTAAACTTCCTCTGATACCAACTGTAACGCCCCGACCCCAGTTACCCAGAGTCGGTGCATTATTACATAACATTGTCATGATCACAAGAAAGATCAAATCTCGAAAGACCGATTGGTTTAGTAGCCTTGGAAACACAAGATATATTCATAAAGTTTTACATTACATCATAAAGTGAAAAACTACTACAACAACATAGTCTCCATATTCCACACTCATATTCCCACATCAAATCCCTGAAGATCATTCATAACTTACTTCTTCACGTCCTGGGAAAAATAAAACATAGAAAAGGGGTGAGCTCAAATGCCAAGTAAGGATAACAATATAGCGGAAACAGTAAAAAATAAGCATAATCATTTAAGGCAATGTATAACCAAAACAAAAGCCTTTTAAACTTGAGCATCAACATATTATGGCTAAAGTAAAATGAAATAATGACATTTACTTATTCACATGGATATTCTACTAATTGAATAATCACATGAAATATCAATAACTACTTTCATAATGATGGAATGCATAATGATGAACTTTAATTTCATTGTCAAGTCCTCGTCCCAAGACCTAGGGGCTAACTGTAACCGGAACCCAACCCGGAGTGCCTCTAATAACCGGACACCAACCTGGAGTGCCTCTAATAACCGGAGACCAAATCGGAGTTCCTAAAATAACCGGAGACCAAACCGGAGGGCTTACTTTTACCGGTCCCCAACCCGAAACATACTTGTCTAACACATTCATCTGAATGAAAGGTTGAAATATAACATAATCATTCGGATTACAAATAACTTATGAAATGTCAATACTTTAAACAAAAACCATGAGTGACATAAGAATAACTTATCCACAGTCAAAAATATCACAAAACCATCAATAAAACATGGATGTTTTGTATCATAATAAATCAACTTCAAATAAGCTTAAAATCCATCAAAGGATGTTTACATAGATGAAATCAAGACTATTTTAGAAAAATATCTCTTTCTATTTTGAAATAATTTAAGAGTATTATATTTATTAAATAAATTTTTTTTTTGAAAATATTATTATTATCTTGTAAGGGAATCTTCGACGATTTTATAACGGCGGAAAATAACCGCACCTACCGTATAAGTTAAAAAAAACATTCTTACCTTAATTTTGTCGAAAAGGTTAAAAAGAACCTTGTCTAGAAAACGACGGAAAGATTCCTTTATAAACCTCTTATAAAAAGTCAAAAAAGGGTATAAATGACTTTAACCAATATTCTAGTAAATAGTAAAAATGTTTTGAAATACATTTTTAAGAAACATGTATGTGGATGATAAAGGGATCCCAGTAGATTATTACGTATAAACAACCTCGGATAATGAAGAGATTTTTAAATAACCCTTACCAATTTGGTAACTTATGAAACATACAACCCATAAAATAGGTATCATATAATGAATATGTAAATACACATAAATTAGAGTGTATTACACAAATAATATAATTATGGGCAGTACATACACCACACAAAAGGTAATGGTGGCAATATGGCATGAATCTCACAGGAATAAGGAGTGAGATGAAAACCCCTTACCTTGTACTTTTCCTTGGTTGGGGTAGGTTAAACACCTGTATAATAGTGAAATAATTTTTATTAAATTATACAAGAATCATATATATTAATATGATATCATATGTGATCTTTTAACTTCACTTTGTTAATAATATCTTAGTATTATCGTTGTTTCAGGTCTTAACTTACTCATTTTATATTATATTTTTTGTTACATAAGACATGTTTGTAATGGATATGTTGTATATAATTCATATCCAGAATGATATCAAGTCCTTAAACATCATTTTTAAATCATCAAATGGTAATTATACTTGAATGGATACGATGTAGAATGAATCTTATCGCGTTCATGGAGACGGTAGTCCGTACGTACGCACGAGCGACAATATCATTCTTTTGATATTAAAATAATATATAAATGGATGGTATATCATATATACAGAATAATTAACATGTTATATTTATTATTTACATGAGTTACACATCATTATTATACCCATCCAAATAATAATATATTCAATAACAATTACACCACGACGTGGAGACGGTAAGCCGTAGGTAGGCGCGTATGGTGACATGTTATTCAAAGGGTGGATAGAATACTGAATATGGTTTTACCATATTTATAATAACATCACATTATCTATATGATACTGGAGTTATTATTTTAGAATGGTAACAACAAAGGAAGAAGAAGTGGAAGAAGAAAGGAACTTGGAAGGTGAAATCATTACCTCTTCTTCGGGTTCTTCCTTTTGATTTGATCAAAAGGGATCCTTAGGTTGTCTTTCTGATCAAAATAAGGCCTCTAGGTTGTAGTGAGGGAAGTTTAGAGAGTAGTTGGGCAGGGGTTGGCCGATCCAAAAGGCTTTGAAGGTGTGAAGAAATGAGAAGGAGGAGTGCCCTTTATAAGAGGGGTGAGGGGCACCTTTTGAAAAGCTAGAAATATTAATTTATAATAAATTAATATTCTGTTTCTAATGGCTCAAAAGTTTATTATTTAAATTTTAAGGTGGGGATAGGTCGAAAACAACTCATCCAATAGAATTTATACAGGTTTGGGTACTTATATTAACCTTATCATTAAGTATTAACTCTAAATTAATTAGTTTCACTTTTACAATGTCTCTTTGTATTTTTATATAATATGGTTAATAAACTTACAATATACATACAAGAGACCCCCAAGTGGTCCATTAATGATGAACTTATCATGATATAAGTCTCTCGGTCGAACCGTAGATTTTTAGGAATTTAATATCAATTAATAATATAATATTTTTTTAAGAACTCTTTTATGTCAATTTTGACACTATTCAATAGTTGATTTTTGTGAAACTCATAACAGATTGATTACTTCAAAAAAAGACAATTATATCAATCATAATATATCATATTATCCTATAAAATTATTTTAATTCATTAAAAGTTTCATATTATATTTATTTGGGTATTTATAATATCAATTATTTTTATTTTTCACTATTATAGTAATTACTGCATCATCTTTGTGTCATAAATAAATTAAATTATATAATGTCTAAAAATTATAAATAAAATATAATTATGTAGGAAATCGTTTTATCTTTCTAATGAATATTTATAATATAAAATCCAACATATATAACCCTATGTACAAATTGTTTTTCTAAATGATATATGCTTGTGTCATTTTTGTATTAATTTTAACTTAATTCAAATAAAGTGTCCCTATCACCTACAAGTGGCACCATGGGGTCCCCAAATCGACCCAAATATGCCTATGTCCGAACATGTATCAACCAATAAGTATAGGACACGTTTTAGGGTAATTTAATATTTTTATAATATTATTTTTTAACCCTTATTTACCGGATTTACCCTTAACCATGGTAAATAAAATATTTACCGCAGTAATTATTCAAAATGTCTAAAAATAAAAGTTACCTATTTACACAATTTGAAAATCATGATTCCAAATATGGAATCCATTTTTCTAAATTCAAAACACATAAGTGGCAGAAATTAATTTAAAATTAATTCCCGCTGTCAAAAAAAAGCGTGTTTTTAAGAGATAATAACCATCAAAAGATTGACACTTGTTTATGTTTGGTTTAATTGTAAAATTATGTCCAATGACCAACATTATATTAAATAGTAAAAATATATTCTAAATATACTTTAAAACCACTAAAATTCATGATTTATCACTATTAATTATTTTGATTAAAAAAGTTGTTTTTAATTAAAATTTAGTAATTTTCACTATTCATCAAAATATTAATGTTATCTGAAAAGTACCAATATTTTACCTTAGGAAAAATTCGATAATCCGAATCCAAAAATGAAGTCCATTTTGAAATATAATATATATATAATTTCAAAAAGTAGGTATTACTATTCATAACTGCTAGTTTGATTGGTTGTTGTGTGTGTTAAAACTAAAAGTTGCGTACAACACACGCTACTGTATTATTCAAAGAAAGAATACCGTGGAAGCTTGGGATGTTTCATTTTAAATTTTTGATGTCCCCATTTAGTCAAAAAGTTTAAAATATTGTATTTAAAAAGGGTTCACTATAAAAAGTTGGTAAAAGTGCAATACTGAAAATGAATTGTTTCATACAATATGTCTAAGAAACTCATAATATGGATTCTAAAATTATAAGGATTATATAAAGTTTAAAATTTAGTTAATACTATTCATAACCTCTTTTGAACAGCTTTTTTGGTAAGTCATGGTGTGCTTGGACTCGGTGTTGCGTGTAGTGCAAGTTATTGTATTATTTTGAAGAAATAACACCCTATGAAATCTTGGGGCGTTACATTCAATGGGTAATCTATTGTGAGAAATATGCCAAATAAGGGTGAACCTAGAGGGTTTGATCCAAGTATTATTGAAGGTGCTCACCCATTTATAATTAGTTTCATTTCCAGAGAAGTTGTGCATGTAGAAATTTTTCGAGTCAAGTATGCCATTGGGAGCAGGTTCCCAAACAAGGAAGTCCCCAGAAATGGAAAAGGTATAATTTTCAATGATTTGAGCAAAGTTGTTGGGGAGATCATGCCTATTAATCTAAATAACATCTTTAATAGTACGGTTGTTGTCTATAGGAGTGTTATTAGGAGGAAACATAGAAATTGAAGGATTACCCATCCAGTTGTCACACCAGAATTTAATGTTGGAGTCTGCGTTGACCATCCATCTAGAGTTATCCATAATCTTCTGATAAGAGTTTCTAATAGAGGCCCAGATCTAGGAGTTAATGAAATTAATATTTCCTTTTAAAATATTATTTAGGAATCTATGATTTAAAAATTCAGAAGCATTAGAGTTGCTATTAATGACACGCCAATTGAATCTCTCTTGCAGGGCATCATTAAACAATTTTATGTTTTTGATGCCAATGCCTCCATTATCAAGAGGTTTACAAAAGGTCTTCCATGGGACGGTGACGAGTCTCCTTTCAAAGATACTTCCCATCCAAATGAAATTTTTTATATAGGTATTCATTTTATTGAAAGTACCAATGGGCCATTTATAAATCATGAGCGAGTAAAACAACTAAGATACAATGGTTGATTTGACAAGAGAAATCCGACCAGCCATGGAAAGTGATTTCCCCTTCAATGTAGATAGTTGATTTATGATTTGAGAGATACTTGATAAATAATTTAACATATTTTTTAGTGTAGGTCAAGGATATATTTCCAAAATTTAATAGTCATTATAAATTGCTATAATGTCATGATGAATTATTATATAATGAAATAGTTATTCCTTTATTCCTTATCAAAACATTACGTATATCATTGTCATGAACCGTCACACAGGTCACATTCTGTTACTACCCTAATCCCACCTTTCATAGCCCAGGGGCTAGCGACTAGCACCGTAAGGTGTATTTCATAAAATGGGAAGGCATTTCCATTAAACCATTACAAACCAACAGTGCAAGAAAAAAACAAGAAGAAACATTTATGTAAATTGCTATTGTAAAAGAATGCTGAAAGAAAAAGGGGGCAGGAATACAAGCTCAACTATAAATTTACAAGTACCACTGAAAGGAAAAATAAGACTAAAAAAGGAGAACAACTAATAGGTCATCCTCCGATGATCCTACCTGAAGGGTAGGTATAGTTCACATCCTCATCACTCCACGTACGCCAGGGACTTCCATGTACCGCCTTGTCCTCACTCCCTCAATCCTCATCCCAGTTATTATCGTCGGCACAAGACACAAAATGGTGCAGGCAAATCCCATGCAATGGTGAGTATAACAATACCCAGTAGGGGCCCCGAGACCCCCGAAGGTCTATCAGAATTCCACAATGGAAAACCACAAATCATGATCTAAATTAGAAATCACAATTCAATAGAGACAACTCAAAAAGGGTCTCAGCTCAAACCAGGTATTCAATAAAGTATAGAATTACAGATGATAAGTCAGGAAACTAGACCATATTTTTCTATCAAGAGGCTCTACTACTGATCATACAATGTTTGACCCACAGGGAATAAATATATAACAAACCCCCACAATGAGCCACACTGGATCTGATCCTCCCAATATCTATTGGTAACTAAACCACACAAAGACCCACACCGAATCTGATCCGCCAAGGATTGGTATATCGTTGAACCACGATGGGTAGCTCTATGGCTGGTTCTCAATGGGTCACGAGATATTGATCCACAAGGATACTAGGTGATGATCCACATAGGACCGCTAGGTGGTGATCCACACAGGACCTCTAGGTGCTGAGCTACACAGGACCACTAGGTGCTGACCCATTCAAGATCTCTCTATATTAACCTCTGTATGATCTATCTCCAACCACTGCCTCACTGCTAGCCACTGGATTACTCACACCCTATGTTCTCAAGTTCCTTAGAGTCTTCCACTCGAGATATTGGTTATACATCATCTGCCACTATGCTACACAATGTAGTAACCCAAAGTACCTCAATGTTATAAGGGTTCCAACGCGAGACACGACACGTCAATCAGACGCTTGGTCTGTGTGTTATATGCATTTTAGAATTAGGGGCCCAGTTGATTTGAGATCGATCCCACCCAGCCATACTCAAACATTTTACAAAACTCATTTTGAGTACCAAAAAAATGATCAACTTGATCCATCTTTCCTAGAGTCGTAGACGGTTCGTCAAACAAAATCCCCGGTTTTTAATTTATTGCCCTTTAAATATTTCTATGCCAGTTTGGGCCCAGGTCTGGTCCGACCAGGTCAGTTTGACCTGACCTGACCTGATCTGGGCCGGGCCGCAGAGTACTCATCCCACTGGACCGAGGCCAGGCTCGGCCTGCAAGGGGGTGGCCCGCAAGGGAGGCCCAACCTGTACAGGATGACCAGCATGGGTGCGGCAGCCCCATAGGGCGATGACTTGATTGGGCGAGGGATCAGTAAGACGGTGGCCCACTCCATGGGGGGTTGTGACCTTGCATGAGGAGGGAATGGTCCGGTTCGTGTGGGAGAGTGGGCTGGCCAGAGGGGGTGGGGGTCCGGTCTGAGGGGTAGTGCGGCACGCTATTGGGTCCTACCGAGCCGGTGTCGTGGGTGTGACACCCCAGAATCCTAAACACTTGAAAGGCCAAGGGGATATTTTGATATCGAAGCAGCATCACCACATCTCACATTTTGGTCACCAGAGAACATACTATAGGTGCGGGTTCAACCTCCGTCGTGGATTCTATTCGCTGGAGGTGTGTTGTTCGCGTCGCCACCTACTCGCCAGCGGCTCAGTGGTCATGTAGCCTCCTTTTCCACTACTAGTTGTCATGCTGGCCACCTCCACCATTAGCCGCAGCTAGCAAGCCGAGTCCATTTTCTCACCATCGGCATGCAACGGTGTGCCGCACCACCTCTGCAGCTGGCCAGTGCTGGCCGCTACAATGACCATTGGGCTCTATGCTGCAGCCTCCTCTTGCAGTGTGTGTTGGTGCACGACATCCTTTGTACCCGGTTGGTGCCACCACTCTAGCAGTCTTCCATGGGGGCGTAATATTAAAAATGAGGCAGAGGGTTTGGGACTTATTCATTAGGAATGTTCCCTCTGCGATTGTTCATTAACAAGGGGGAGTATAAGGGGGGATAAATAAATTCATATGAATTCAAAATAAGAAATCCAAACCACAACCTAAAAAACTCATTGGAGAACGTATGCGCTTTAAGGCGCAACAGTGATCTTCATTCCAGCAACAGGATTCCGACAACAATGCTTTCATGTCATCCCTTAGTTCTGGGTTTCTGGGTCGCTTGACACCGTTTTCTGGAACAGGCTCCATCCTAGACGGTTTTGGCATCCCGACACTTTTTTAGCACATTGTGTCTTGGTGATGTAGTGGCAGTACCTCCCCCCAGGCTCCAAATATATAGGAGTGGGTGGGGGTAAGTAATGACTTTGGGAATTAATGGATCTCATTAATTATGAAGCTTCCTAATTTCTAGAATGTTGTTGTTACTTAGAGTGGATGGTCAAGCCATTTAATGGCTTGACACACCGTTGGCCCCACACACCACTTGTTCGTTGGAGGTCATTTAAGAACGGTAAAATAATAAAATTATTTCATTTCATTTATTTAAAAATGTCACAAAACATAAATTTTTCTCCTGGCCTACTATGGTCAAATTAATGTCTCACATAAATGAATCCTGGTGTTACGGATTCAAAGGTTCCCTCTAGTTTTTTAATACAAGCAACAGTTCAGAAGTTAGAAAACTCTACACACACATTTAATAATTGTGCCATAAAAAATGGTCAGAAATTAATTATGGGGACTCCGGGCCTCAAAATCACATGCCATCAATTTTCGTAGATTTATAATAATACCATATAATTAAAAAATTAACTTCAGAATATGGGTCTTTAAATTCTCCCCACCTTCATGATTTTCTTCCCCGAATTCCACAACATAACCTATGAGAAATAATGGGGATACTGAGCATGATCCTAGGCCTCCCGCTCATAAGTTCTCTCATGGAGGATCTATTCTTCCAGCGAATGCACACTAGAGGTATCGAGCACCCATGAAGGACTCGCTCATATCGAACCTCAATCACTACTAGAACCTCCATAAACATCACCCTATCATCATATACAAGCTCACTGTGATTTATGATGTGATATGGGTCATGCACGTATCTCCTCAGCAGTAATACATGGAAGACGTCGTGCACCCTCTCAAACATCAGTGGATGTGCCAAGTATTATTCCACCAATCCTATCCTATATTGTATCAGAAAAGGGCTGATAAACCTCTGTGATAACTTGTTGCCTTAGCTAAATTTATGTAGTCCCCATCGTGGAGAGACTCCCAAGAATACATGGTCCCCCTCCATGGACTCCAAAGGTCTCTGACTACTGTTAGCGTAGGAATTATGTCTTCTATGTGTAGTCATCGTCGGCCCCTAGATGATCTCGACCACATCCGTGGTAGCCCGTACCAACTCTGGACCCATAATTGATGACTCCCATGGGTTAGTCCAGCAAAGAGGTGATCTTCAAGGTCGAACGTATAGGGCCTTGAATGGTGTCATACCTATGGTTGAGTGATATCTAATGTTGTATGCGAACATCATCAAGGGAAAGTGATAATCCCAAATACCACAAAAATCTAGGATGCATACACAAATCTTGTACGACAACATCTGAATAGTCCACTCCATCTAACCATCTGTCTGAGGATGAAAGAAAATTCTCAAATAGATCTTAGTCTCGTATGAAACATGTAATACCTTCCAAAAATGAGATGTAAAACATGCTTCACCTTTAGAAACCATCGTTAATGGGCCCCATAAAATCCCAAAATCTACAGTATGTAGTGGGATCTAGAGCCCCCTAATGATCCTTACATTCGGATGGGTGGGAAATGTGCCGATATGGTGAGTCAATTAATTATCACCCATATTGACTCATGTCCACTGGATGTACATGGAAGCCCTGTTACAATGTCCATGGATATCCCATCCCACTTCCAATCCGGAACCTCTATTGGATGAGCTAAGCCTGCTGGAACCTGATTCTCGGTGTTCACTGGATGACAAGAGAGGCATCGAAAAACAAACATTGAAATTTCTTATTTCATCCCAGGCCCCCAGTGCTGACGTCGGTGGTCCTAGTACATCTTCCCCACAGTAGGATGTACCTCCTGATGGGATGTGTGGAACTCCCTTATCACCATCTCCCATAGTGACAGGGGTACCATTGTATATCATCTGAAGAGAATGGCATGCTCCCAACCATTATAAAATCTATCAGGTGCCTACCCTAGGGATATTTGAGCACATCGAGTCTCACAGTAAGTTTCACCAAGATGTGCTACCTTAACTCACTGATGGAGTGGGGAGTTACTATCATAGACTGGAGGAAAGCTGTTACATCTCTATCCACAAATTTTGTCTGTAATGCGGCTAGTTGCTCTGTCGCCTCATTCAGTAACTGCAAACCAGACCTCCTATTGAGTTCATCTGCTACCATGTTCCCCTTCCATGGTGTATAGACTATCTCAAAGTCATAGTCGTGGAATAACTCTATCCATCTCCAATGTCTCAGATTCAGGTCCTTTTGAGAGAAGATTCACATGAGACTCTTGTGATTAGAATATACTATAAAATGTTCTCCCATCATCTAATATTGGAACACCATCAAGGAGAAGACCACTAATGCTATCTCTAGGTCATTGGTAGCACAGTTCTTCTCATGTTTCCTCAGATGTCATGATCCATAGGCAGTCACTGCTCGCTCCTGCATTTGGACACACCCAAGTCTGGTCCCTGATGCGTCGTAGTAGACTACACACCCAACACCCTCTTCTGGTTGCCTCAAGTTTAGGGAACTCGTTACTCTCGACCTCAGCTCCTGGAAACTCCGATGGCATATATCTGTCAACACGACGTATGGTCTATTATTTGAAAATGATGACAAGGGTGCTAAAACTATAGAAAATTCAGTGATGAATCTCTTGTAGTAAGCTATTAACCCTAAGAAACTACACACCTCAGTCATAATCTAGGGTGCATCCCAAGAAAGTACAACCTCTATCATCATTGGATCAATTACAACACCAGCATCCAAGACAAAGTGTTCCGGAATGGTTACCAATAGTATCTAGAACCGACACTTAATGAGTTTAAAATAAAGCTGGTGCTGTAGGAGTGTCTCTAGAAATATCTGCAGTTGATAGAAAAGCTCCCCATTATCACTGAGTATATCAATATTTCATCGATGATCACCACAAAAAAGCGATGGAGGTATGGCTAAAAGATCATGTTCATGAGTCTCATGAACACTGTTGGGGTGTTGGTCATGCTAAAAAATCATAACCAAGAACTCATAATGGCCATTATGACATCTGAAAGTCATCTTCTACACATCTTAATCTCATATCATGAGCTAATGAAAGGCTGATCTGAGGTCTATCTTCGAAAACCAACAATCTCCCTTCAACATACTGAAAATATCATCAATCCTCAGAAGAGAATACATGTTTTTAACAGTCACCTGGTTCAGGTGCAAATTGTACACACAGAGTCTCAAACTACAATCTGCCTTCTTGGCTAACAGAATTGGGGTTGATCATAGAGAAACATTTTTCCTTATTAACCCCTTTCCCTACAAGTCCTCCAATTGTACTTGTAACTCACAAATCTTAGCAGGTTCCATCTAATATGCTAAGATAGATATCTGTGTTGTCTAGGGGTACTGGTCGATGAAAATGTGGACCTATCTCAGAGAAGGTAGTCCCAAAATGTCATCAGGAAAGAAAATGGGGTACTGGTCCACCATTACAGGATAGATATGACTCTCAACATCAATTTCCATGATTGTATGGAAATCTAACTGATGAGTGATTGGGTTCACCATACTCTAGGCAAATCTATCCAATGATTCAATGGTTCCCTTCTAACCGGTGAAGGGATACCTACTCCTATCTGTGCGGACAAACTCGATTTTGTGCCTAATAAAATCAATATGATCCTGGACTAGGGATAACACGTCCATAACCAAGATGACACCATAAGGCCTTGATGCTACTACTAGAATATCCATGTCGAAGAACTATCCTTCTAGAGAAAGCTCACATAGCTGAAATAGTGTTTAATAGTATAACCTTCTCCCGTAGGAGTCTCTAGCCATAAGGATAAAGCCAACTTCTCCACCGAAAAATCTGATCTCCGAATAAGGGATTGGGAAATAAAAATATGATTGGAACCCGTTTCTATAAGTACTACAGCTAGGGTTTTGTAGACACAGATCTTAACTCTAATAATATTTGGAGCGCTGTGGTCATAGGCCTCAACTGCCTAGTGCTGGGCTCATCCCTAACCACATGCTACTAGTGGCCAGTGTGGGACACCTTGTGGTGGTGGTGGTAGGACCTTGAATCACGCCCACCGCCTGTTGCACGGGCAGCTCCGCCACCATGCCTGCCACACTGCGGACCTCCTCACATGAACAATGAACACTTTCTCGGTATTCCCTCGGTCATCATCTGGTCGACTGTACGGTGGGTCGAGTAGTTGCAAGCCATGTGGCCATACCTACCGCACGCGTAACACTACATGTTTATCACCTGAAATTGTCAACGTCGGGAGCCCCACACCTCTAACCCTGCATCTAGAGGTCATCCATCGGAAGGTATGGTCTACATAGTCATCTATTTCATATGCATGATACCTAATGTAGATGAATCTGCTACATAATGTTCGTTGGTGGCTCTTGTTGTCTGTGTTTGCTTAGCTAGGAAGCTCTCCACCAAGATTTCTCACTCTATCACCCAATACTGAGTCGGTATGCTGAGCGATACCATCATTGCTCTGTTCTCTCATTGAAGACCATTCTCAAAGGTCTGAACCCTATATAATGGGTACTGTACCATGTTAGTGGAGTAGCAGGAGATATAAGTGAACCTCAACGAGTACTATGCCATTGTAATGCTACCTAGATGTAAGTTTAGCAGCTCTAGTATATGCATAGAGCATAAGGTCTCTAGGAGGAACACTTCCCAAAAAGTCGCTCGAAGTCTGCCAAGATGAGGTTTGCCTCATCGTGTATCTAGAGCAACATGCTCCACCATCACCCAGCTGCTGTGAGAAAGAGACTGGCTGCTAGGTTCCACATAGGGTCGGATGGTGACCCAACTAGGATGAAAACTCTTCATATGGCCTCCGACAAGTCCTCAACTTCCTGCAGTTATATCTCACCTCAGAACCTTGGAGGCCTCTTCCTCTAAAACGCATGCAACACACTCAGTCATTGTGCACCTTCTGCTGGTGGGCATGGTTGAAACGACTGTCCAATGGGTAGTGGTGTTGCTGGTAAACAACCCAAAGATGCTAACACCATAAGAGGGCCCTGCAAAGAGCCATCATCGCTCAGTGGGCCATCATCACATACTCTCTCAGGAATCCTTGATAGATATCTGTGTAGATAAATCATCAACGAAGATAAGTGTGGAACAGTAAAAATGTTATACCTGGTGAGCTTACTCCAAAAGAAATAAAAAAAATCTTTCAAAAAACAAATGTAATCAGTGTATTCGTGCACTGAGTCAGAAATCAGAATTCAGGGTCCTAGTGTATTGATATGTCATCCTCTACCCCAACAATGGACTCCCATAACTGAAAACCACACTCATTACACTTAACACTATTGCTATATTGAAAAGATCAGATTCCTAGTTCTTCGGTAGAACCGAATCCTCTGATACTACTTTTTCATGATCCATCCCCTAGGGCTCATGATGTGACTACCCCAAACCCACCATCCATAGGCCAAGGGCTGGCGACTTGCACCAAAAGGCGTATTCCCTAAAACGTGAAGACATTTCCTTTAAAACTATAAAAATACATGGCCAGAGAACAGAACATGAAGAAACTCTAATGTAAACTACTATTGTAAAATAGTGTTGAATGAAAAAGGGGGACAAAATACAACTTCAACTATAAATGTACAATTAGAACAAAAAATAAACAGCATGAATGAATAATAGATAAAAACTATTGGGTCATCCAACTAGAAACCTACCTGATGGGTAGGTACAGATTGCCTCATCATCACTCCATGTCCTCCACTGTCCTCCACATGCCGCCTAGTCCTATCTCTCTCAAACCTCAACCCAGCTGCTGGTCATCTGCAAAAGACACCACAAGGTGTGTGTGAAGCCTGTGAAGGGGTGAGTATAACAATATCCATAAGGGACCCCGAGACCCCTGAAGGTCTATCATAATTCCTCAATGGAAAACCAAAAAGTATGAACTCAATCCCCAAGCACAAAGCAATAGACATGGCTCAAAAATAATATCAGCTGAAACCAAAATTTCGGTGAAGAAAATAATTAGATATGATTAGTCACAGGATAAAACATCTTATTCTATCAAGAGGCACTACTACTAACCATATTGAGTCTGACCCACACATGATCGATATGTAACTAACACTATAAATGATCCACACAGGATCTGATCCTCCCAGGATTGATAGGTAAATAACACCCACAGTGACCCACCACAGATTTGATCCACCTAGGATCAGTATATCACTGATCCACGATGGGATGATCCAAAGACGGTGCTCTTCAGGTCGCAAGATGATGCTCTACAAAGGACCGCTATGTGCTGATCCACACAAGACTGCTAGGATCTCATCCACAGTAGACTTCTAGGATTAGAAATATATAGGACCTCCAGATGCAGACCCACATAGGACCGCTCGGTACTATCATCCGTATGATCTGTCTCCACCCTATGCCACATTTCCATCCGCTAGGTGCTAATCCACACAAGACTGCTAGGTTCTCATCCACACTAGACCGCTAGGATTAGAACTACATAGGACCTCTAGATGCTGAACCACAAAGGACCGCTCGGTACTATCATACATATGATCTGTCTCCACCCTCTGCCACATTGTAATCCACTAGATACCTCGCACCCGGTGCACTCAAGTTCCATAGAGTATGTGACATGAGATATCCGTCATACCTCAACCATGTCTATGATCCACAATGATGTAACCCAAAGAACAGCCATGTCATAAGGGTTCCAATGCGACATACAAAGCGTCAATCGGACTCCCGTTCTGTGAGTTATATGCATTTTATCATTTGGGGGCTAATTCGATTTGGTTTTGTTCCCACCCATCTGTACTCCAACTTCCTCTAAAACTCAAGAGGAGTATACAAAAAAGGATCACATCGATCCAAGGGTCCCAAAGCCACAGAAGGTTTGTGAAATAGATGCTCAGTTCCTGTGTTCTAACCCGTTAAATGTTTCTGGGTCTGGTTGGGCTCGAGTCTAGTCCGAACCAGTCAGAAAGACCCGGCCTGACCTGGTCTAGGCTTGGCCATGGCTGACTCGGCCTGCTGGAACTATATCATGAGTGGCCTTAAAAGGGTCTCCCTCAAGGGCGACCTCGACCATATAGGATGGACCGCATGGGCGTCAGCCTTCTAGGGCGGTAGCCTGTTAGGGCGGGGGCTCAGAAACGGGGCAGCTCGATTGGACGACGGTCTGCAAGGGCGGCGGCCTAGTAGGGAAGCAGCCCAGTCAAAGGGGGAGTGTGGCCCAACCTAAGGAGTGTGT
The DNA here is from genome assembly GCA_963277665.1 of Viscum album. Lineage (NCBI taxonomy): Eukaryota > Viridiplantae > Streptophyta > Magnoliopsida > Santalales > Viscaceae > Viscum > Viscum album. Next base: position 1,569,511,280 of record OY728121.1, on the reverse strand, counting down.
GGTCTTATACAAGGGGGAGAGCATCTCAGCCTAAAGGGGGCGTGGTCTGGTGTGAGGGGGAGCATGGCATGTTGTGGGTTCATCCATAGTATGCGCGGTGGGGGGGGGGGGTGACCCCCAGTCTCCCAAAATTCCAAACAGCCTGAATTTTGTTCGATTTGCGAAGTGTTGGAACTACGTAGGCTCTGCTCGGTCTCCACGGAACCCACTGGAGGCACGGGTTCGACTTCTGTCAAGGCTTCAGATGTGGCTTCCCATCACTGGTGGTGTGCTGGTCGCGCCACCTCCCACTCGCCAGCGGTGCGGTGGTCACACCACCAACTTTTCCACAACCAACCATCATGTCGGCTGACACCTTCAATCCATGAGGATGAAAAGCATCAGCCCTTTGCTCACGGGAAGCACACGATGGCATTCCGCACCCACTCCATGGTCAGCTGGTGTTGGCCGCTCTGATGACCATCGTGGCTCAGTGCTGCAGCCTCCTCTTGCAGATGTGTCGGCTTATGACCTCCTTCGTAGCTGGTCGGTGCCTCTGCACTGACAGTCTTCCTTAGAGGGTGTATGATTAGAAATGTGGTTGAGGGTTCATGCCATGTTTGTTAGGCCAACACCCTCCACATTAGCTCATAAAAAAGGGTGAGGATAATGGTGTTCAATAAATTCACTCGATTTCCAAACAATAAATCAAAACCCCTACCTCAAAAATCCATTAGAGGAGGTCTGCGCTTGAAGGTGGAACGATGATCTTTGTTCCCACCACATTCTATCAATGACACTGCTTGCATGTCGTCCTTCGGTTTGGGGATTTTGGGACACTTGTCACTACTAGCCAGAACGTGCTCCGTCCTCCAAGGGTTTTGTGTATTGGCACACTTTCAGCACTTTGTTGTTTGGAGAATCGGTTCCGGTACCTCCCCCCAAACTCCATATATATAGGATAGGGGGAGGATATGTACCAACATTGGGAATTAATGGGGCTCATTAATTATGTAGATTCATAATTTCCCCAATGTTTTTGTTACAAAGATAGAAGGGTCAAGAAAATTAATGATGCATCACCACACTAGCACCACACACCGCAAGTCCATTTGAGGTTATGAAAAAATATAAAATATTAAAATTATTTTATTTTATTTATATAAAAATTTCACAAAACATAACTTCTTCTCCAGGCCTACTTCGGTCAAATGTGAAGTCTACCTTAAGAGAATCTCAGTGTTTTTCATTAAATTTCACCCTATGATTTTTAATCCTAGAAATGGTTCAAATGTTAGAAAATTCCGCACACGTGTTTACAGAATGTACCGTAAAAATTTTCAGAAATTCATTCCATGCACTTCGGGCGTCAGAATCGCGCACCATAAATTTTCGCAGACTCGTAATAATATTATATAATAAAAAAAACTAAATGTAAAATATGGAAAATTACAATCAGAGTAATATTGTTTAATGATTCTTGTTCCTCACAATGATCTTGCTCACGAAGTATTAGATTATCTGGAGGGGGGTCCTTGTCATTATTTTCAATGATTTATTCATTTAATATTTCATTTTTGTCAAAAAAATATGGGGATATTTTTGAGATAAATTGTATTCATGTTTTTAATATATTGGTGAAGATGCCGTTGACTATGATGTTGGAAAGATTATGGAGTTTTATTTTTTCTTCAACAAATAAATCAATATTTTCTTAAAGGATGTGTTTTAATTTATGAATTTATTGAAATATATTTTTCAAAACATTTTCCCATATTTTATATTTATGATTATTTATAGAAAATGATTATTTGTTCATTATTACACAAGAGACTACATGATGTGTCATGTAAATAAATTTTACATTAATCTATAATTATATAATAATTGTCTGAATAATGTAATAAAAAAAGCCTCATAAAATAATGAAAGATGAAAAAATGATGGAATACGATGTTACCAAATGATGAAATGTGATATCAAAAGAATGAAGGAATAATAAGTGATATACATTTAACTATTAATTTAAAACATAATTGAATATGAAATAATTGTGTGATGGAATGAAAATATGAATTAATAGGAAATAAAATATGAAGTCATAACAGAATGTGATCTGACCACATGAAGGAATGACATGATACTGCATGACAAAATTATATCCTATAGAAATATGGTATGTGGAATGATCACATAATGGAATGCGAATGGAAGTTATTAAGAAAATATAACCAAACACGTGATGGAATGTAAAAAATATCACATAATGAAACAATATTATACTACATGATGTAATTTGAACCCAACACATAAAGGATTATATATCTAAAACACGTTTTATTGAGAGATTGTCAAACAAAATGTTATGTTAAAGTAATCCATGATAAAACTCACAAAAATAATCTGATAATCATGTTAAATAATAAATTCATTTTAAAAATATATTGATATTGTGAATCATATCAGGTTTTTAATGGAATATTTATTCCAACATAAAAAAATATGGTGATGTTGTGAAGGATTTTGATCAACTACAATATTGTATAAAGAGATAAATTCTTCATGATAATAATACATTATGAGTATAAATAATTATGAGGGTATCATAAATGTTTGTACAATGTCTCTAAGGTGGTTAAATGATTAATTTAAGATCGTATGAATTCATGAATTTAAGACATCATTGAAGAAATGGAAATTATAAAGGAATGAGTGAATGACATTTAAATTGAATTTTACATCTATTTATTCATTCAAGGACTAGTGATTTTGATTTGTGTAGATGATAGATGAAACATGAGTTGTGTGTTTGAATTCATGAAATCCATGTCCAAAATATTTTTATGTAGATATTGGTAGTGAGATATAATTTTAGTAGTTGTTTTAGAGTGTTTATTTCATGGTTTTTCCATATATAACGGAATGAAAAACCATGAATGAAAAATGGATTAATAGTGAAATTGTTTTGGATTTTAATAACTCTTAAATTGTAATTGTGGATTTTTTTAAATGGAATGTGTTTAGAAAAATATTTCATTATATTTTCATTACAATAATCATGGTAATTCAGAAATGAGTTATCCATTATTTATTTACAATAGTGAATGATATAAGAAGAGAAATGTAACATATTATACCCAGTTTATACCGATATTTGATTGGTATGCTAATTGTTCTATGATATTATAAATTGATAAAACTAGAATTTTTCATTTCTTCCTCAATACTATTTATGTTATAGTTTAATAAAAAGGATATAATTATAGATGAAAATGTTTCATGAATCCATGCAGCATAATGAATATGCGTCTAATCCTAACTGTGAATACATATTTTCTATTACGAAATTTGTTATTATTTCTATAATGATAGATGTAAATTATCATTCACATGAATATGAAAAGATAATAGTCAGTTAAATAAAATTATTAAATCAAATCCATGAAAGAAACATTTGGTAAATAAAATAAAAATATATCTTTCAAGACAATATAAATTCTCAATGTCTATTGGACTATGACCCTCTACTATATTCTATTTACTATTAAAAATTCATAAAAGTATTCTATGAGTATAGTAGATCATATAATATATAGGAATCTCACATATTTTCTCTAAATACGATTATAATTAGAATGAAATAATCAACAAAATTATAGATAAATTCGATTTTCAAATATAAATCACTAAAACCATAATAATAATTTAGGTTATGCTCCTTAGACACACCTAAGCATATCTCACAAAAAAACTAATTATAAATATCAAATTGATAAACTATGTAACTCAAATTCCAAAAAATCCCATTTTCAAATCACTAGGTGACATTTCTCAACCTATAAAACAAGAGATAATTCTAATATGTCATTTAAATGCTCATTTATTCACTAAACATAAAGGACCCATCATTTGAACATGAATCCACCATTATTTGGTGAAATAAATATACTGCTCGTAAATAGTTTATAAAAAATTATTAGAAACAAATGTTGATTAAAAATATGTGATAAATTATAAATTGTTTATATAAATGTTTCAAAAAATAAATACCAAATTCCAATGAAATAAGAAAAGGAAATTGGTGAAAATTGAGTTCCATTTGGGGAAACCATCCCCTCATTAAGTAATATATCATAAACAATAATTAACATGGGGTTAAAATAATGAGACATAAAATAAAAAAAACCTCACTGGAATAATATGGATTCATACTACATGATAGTTGATGGGACTCAATTAGTCACTAGGTACCACAATAAATTGAATGTTGAGTTTCTCGAGGTACATTATGGCATAAATTGTGGGAAATATCTATTAGGTTTACCACATGGTAGACAAAGGTAATCTATAGGGCACCCTGTGGCTACAAATATCCACCTCAAAATTCATTTAATTTATAAATAACTACAATCATGTTCAAAAAATTTATACCGGACATTAAACATTCAAAATAGCAATTATTAACTACTAAATATTTCCCAAACATATATTTTATTTCATAATTATAGAAATGGGTTTTTAATCTTCCATGAATAATATTATTACTATATTATTCATATATATCATATTATAGGGAAATATTATCATTATTATATGATATGTATATACTAATAATGTTCCTAACTTCTCCTAACAAAGAAAATTCATGAAAAATAAATAATTCTGATGAAATCATTTCACATTTTTCTACCTTCTGTGCCGATAAAAATTGATATCAATAACACAAATAAAAAAAAAATTAGATTATATCATATTAAATATTTAGTAGATTTTATGTATTCTTTTCCTTTTTTAAATCTATGAATATTTAAATGGGAATATATATTTAAATAAAGTTATATTGGGGACTGATTCCATAAATATAATTACATATTAAGTATATTCATATAGTTTTCTCTTTTATAACTATAGAAATAACATAGAGTCTCAATATATAAATAATTTTTCAAATATCCATTGAAAAATATGGACATTAAATTATTTTATAATCTTGTTTTCATCTTTTATAGAGAAAAAAAGAATGAATCTAATTGTTACATATATAGAGTCATATTTGGTGGGCATCAATTTCTCATAATTTTGGAGTACTATTATAAAAAAACATAATATTTACTGATCCATTCATTTAATTTGGATTTCAAGGAGATTCTGAAATCATATAATAAATATTTACCATATAGATAAACATATTATCAATTCAATCTTGAATAAAAATAGTGATCCATAATTATAGTGTGAATATTCTTTTTCATCAAGTTATAGATGTTGATATTTTATTATCTAAAACCTATTGATTTAGTAACCAAAAAAAATTTTGTGCAATTCACCAACATACATATAAATGACTTTTGAGAATTATCAAAGATATGAATAAATCATTTAAAAAACAGTTTATTCCTAATTACAATAGTTAGGAAGGCCTTATTATCATCATGTTTCATAGATTACATCATATACCTCTGAAGACATGTGAATTCAAAATATTTATTTATATTCCTCCTCATTCAAACTAGATTGAAGTAAATGTGGATGGATATTTTTTATAAATAAATATAATATATGAAGAAATGTTTTTTAGAGAATGTAAATATATAAAATGGTAAATATTATAATATTAATATCTACTCCAATATCCTAAAGAAGAATAACGTGTAGTCTTTTATTTGTGAAATATTCCAAGAATGACGAGTTGACAATCATTTGTATTGATGGTGATTTATTTATGACTATCAAAAGTTTCATAAAAAATTATGAAATATTTTTTATAAAATGTATACTGAATAGTTAGACTGTGTTCATTGCCATATTTAATTTAATTTTAAAATCATACACATCTATAGGGAGGTAAATATGTTATTGAGTGGCCCTCCAAAGCATGTTTGGAATGAGTGAGTTTTATATTCTCAACCACAAAAATCATTGATGTAATTCATATTTATAGGTATATTATTAGATTTAACAATTATATATTTCTCTTTAACTCCCACATGTAAAATATCTCATATTCTATTAATAATTTTTTTAATGAGTGTTTAAACTATTGCTTTAACCATTATTACTTATTAAAATTATTTTAATTTTTAATCCATAGAATATAGATTTTTCATAGTTATTTTATATTCATAAATAAATAATAAAAATAAATTACATTACTTATTATAATAATGTTTTAGGGTGTTTTTGTTCATCTTAGTAATTATTTGGGAATTTATATTTTGTAAGGTGGTGCTTATTGGCGTCTCAAACAAGAAATATTATGACTACACTAATATAACCATTTAAATGAGTAGAATATTTTATATCTCTTATTAATTTCATTCAATGATCCCCTATCAGTTAAAACTTGAAATTGTGATTTTTTATGTAAATACCATTATTTAAAATCATTTAATAATATTAATTATCAATTAAGAGTGATTATTTTCAATGAAACCTAAAAATATGTTAATGGATATGAGTATCATTTATCTTCAATAATATTACATGGTGTGTTGTGTAGATAATTTTATAAATTTTAAAGCAACCACATCATCCTTGATCATTATTAGTGAGTGGTGGAATGTGAAAACTAATATTCATTGATGAGTTAAAAGGATATTTTATGGACCTATATATAGTTATGATGCAATTATAGTCAAAAATATTACACCCATATTTTTCATCAATTAAATTTTATTCCAAAAAATTAATGTGTTACGGGTTTTAATCCCATTGGTTTTTCATGATGATGATAATCACTGTTAATACTCAATAGCAATGATATAATGATTATTTAATAATTAATAAAATAATAACCTAGTAAATAATATTTTTCTAACTATATGATGATAGGATAAATACCTGATGGGGTCAAAGTGATGATTGGGATTATTATATCATGATTTATAATGTTGATGATAATCTTCATTATTTGTGTTACATTTATAATTTTATGTTTTGATGATTCAATGGATTATTATTCATTTTCTGACATGTGATGATGATATTGGATTATTCTTCTTAATATATATTCTTTGGATATGTTTCATATATATATTACCACTATATGGATATCCTAGGTGAAGGGTAATGTTACTACCTTTAGAAACACATTGAATTAGATTACGTGTATTTACACCAACTAATCACTATCATGGAAGGGAATTCATTATTTTTTATTAAAGTATCACAAAATATACTAGTGGTAATACATATGAGAGTCTAATAATTCAGTTAATATATAAACATTATTTTTTCCCATGATATAGGTGTGGAAAATATAACTCCAGTGGGAGTACCCCCAATGATTAAAAATAATATGAATTTCCATGTAATGTTCTGACCCGAGTTCCACTCATCGGTGACCCGATTCAGTTATCTACATGACCTCAGGTTCACCACCCAAAACTGTAATGATTGGAAACAAGAATCGAGGGTCTAATATCAATTATGTAGTGATTAAACCCTCTTAAATAACGCATCACAACAAAAATAATTAATGAAAAACCTGAAAATTATTTTACCACAAATATTATAATACCAATATCACAATATTAAAAAAATAGTTAATACAATATAATAAATAATCACTAGATATTCCATGACATAGTACATGTCAAGTTTAAATAGAAAATCCCCACTGACAAATAAAGACACTAAAAATCTAAAGCAGGATTTGAAACATTATTGGGGCCTATATAAAATTCGTCATCCCAAATCATACATCTAACATAAGTTCTTCTCACTTATACTATCCTACAAACATGAATTCCATTCAAGCATCGATCTGTAAGCCTAATTAGGATGTTGCTACAACTCAGTAGGCCACCAACAATGGTGTCTGAAACAATATCCATTTAATAAATGTGTATGATATTGAATAATTAATGAATTAAAATTCATAATTAAATAGTTATCACATTTTCAATATTCATTTTTTGAACACAAAAACCCAAGGGATTCCAAGGATTCTCAAACTCGTCAATAAATTCATCATCTAGTATTAGTGTTTGGACTATATAACATATTCAATTCACAATGAATTATAGAACATGGGATTTATCTATTCATTTCCTATTAATTCATAGTATATGTAATTGGAACCATGGACCAATGGAAACAATTTGGGGTCCATATCTCCATGTCTAGCACTGCATGGGAATTTGAAATAGCAGTCCGTGACACACAGCTAAATTATCAAACAATCACAAAGGATGTATTTTATAAAAGAATTCTATGACCCACAATCATTTATCACGATCGGATTTTATTACTGCATTCTATGCACAACACTAAATTATTAATTTATCACAATAGGATTTTAATGAAACATACCATGTCCCACAGACATATATCACATGACAACAAGTAACATAATATCATTTGTATTACTTTATCACATCTTCCACAATATCACACAAATAAAAACCTTAAATAAATTTATTATCAAATTTTTTAATAAAAATTACGATTTATATAATCACAACATTTCATTTTTTAATTTATTTATTAATTATTTGAATTAAATAGTCACAATATTTCATCCATTAATTAATTCACCAATTAACTAATCCAATTCAAAAATACCAACATTCTTTCAATACATTAGTACACTAATTAATTAATCCAATCCAAAAAACACATGATTACATCCAATATGTAATTCTCCAATTAATTAATTCAATTCCAAAATAAAAACACTTAATTCATTATTTAATTCATCAATTAATTAATCCTACTCATAATCCAAATATTCCATTATTAAATTGACTAATTAATTTGTCAAACACAAAAATCCCAATATTCCATCATTCCAAAAATCCAAATAATTTATTAATTATTTACCAAATTTATTAATCCAAATTAATTAAACAATAACATAATACTTTAATTGTCTAATTCCTTTAATCCATTAACCAAAGAATTCAAAAATCCCTTATTTAATTAAATAATTAAACTAGTTTATTATTTTTTAAAATATCAGTTGATAAACATCTAATATAAATTCTATAATTACAAACATGTAATTGAAATTCATATATATGGGATTAGAATTTTGACTATATACTTAAATATTGATGAAAAACCCTCACCATTTGAAATCCAAAAATAAATTGAATTTTGATGAACATGAAGAGAAACATGATCTATATGAAAAACATAGATCAACGATAAAAGGAATCTAGATAAATTAACACCATATCTAAACCATTCCAAATATAAGATATGTAATTACACTTTTATATTAAAAGAGAATTGAGAGAGAGTGAAATATAATCATAATGTAACCACATACTCTCAGTGGTTCATATTTTCATTCTAGACAAAAACTCATCATGATCGAATGATGGAAGTTTCTGGAATCTATCTGGGAGCATCATAAAATTATATAAATCATTTATGTCTGAGTATAGGCCAATTTAAGGTGATTTATAACAGTTTTGGTATTATTAATTTAATACTTACGAGTTTAAAATCTCACACAGATGACTAACTATTAGGGGTGAAAGGTTTCCCATAATTGTGAAACTCATACTGGGGTGTCTATTGGTAACTCGTAATGGGGAACATGTTTTGAAAAAATATGTACTATTTGGTAGAATCCTCTTTACAGGGGTTTTCACAATTTGTTGTGTTTGGTGAATAGTTTTGGAAGACCTATGATCCATCGGTGCATTGCATATATTCCTTAACACATTCACAAATTTTCACCTAAAGTCACATATGATAAAACCTCAAAAAAATTAGTCACAAAAAGTAATAATTATAGCAGCAAACCATCCCAATACAGATAAAGAAATGTACATGATCTTATGATATCCCTAGATTATTACCACTCATTCTCAATATGTACTGCTTAGAATAACTAGGATTCTGATAATAAAATTAAATGGACACTAAGCCTACATATCATCTTCTTCCTCCAACGTTTCCACCTTCACACACCCATGTTTCCACAATAGAAATACAATTAACATTGTCACTCCCTCAAAATCCTTCTCAATGTGATATGAGTCACATATATGACTCCCCTAAATAGACGTATCAATATTAAGCTCAAATTCATCCACATCCATAACATGAGATGGATTGGGGTGATACCGAAAAATATGTGGCACATGAAAAATGACATTCATAGCATTGTGCCTCAATTTAAGAGCCAATCGGCATGACACCACCTCCATTCTCTCTACAACCTCAAATGGTCTAACAATCCTTGATGAAAACATAACTTATCTCTATATATCGTTGTGAACCAATATTGGCGACACTTGATGGAATACACGATAACCCTCTTAAATCAATAGTTATCATAAACATCAATCACCATTTGACTCCTATCTACTATGATTTATTTCCACACACTTCTGAATCAACTGAACCAACTCTAATGTATCCTACACAAGACTCAGTACCAACATCTCTGACTCACTTACCTTCAACCAACATATAGGTGATCATCATAGCATACCATAAAGCACCCCATATGGCTCCATCTATATTGTTTCCTGATAACAACTTTTATAAATGAACTAATGATTCCTATGTGATTTTTCCAAGACACAACGATTTCATGGATAGTTTCTCACAATATATCCTAAAGAAACTATTTAGTAAATTCCGACTTCCCGTATTGTTTTGGTGGAATTTCGTACATAGTAATTTATATATTCCAAGTGGCCTCTACAAACCCTACCAAAAGCACAAAGTGAAGTGTGATTCCCAGTTAGAAACAATGCTCCATGGAAACTCATGAAAATAGACTACCCAATTAACTTACAAGTATCCCAACTACATTACTTTGAAAGTATCCCATATTGGAATGAAATGCACTAATTTCACAATTCTATACACAAGAACCCAAATACAGCCATTCATTTTATGATTCCATCGGAGACCAACAAATAATTTCATAGTGACATCATCCTTAATTCAATCTACAATGGTGAATGAATTTAATAATACTCTGGTACATTGATACATGCCCTTCACCTATAGGAATGTGTACTATCTATTTCTGAACCACACAATCTTCATTTCATTCTTGGCCACCAATACTGTCATCTTAGTTCATGATACAATCTGGTTATACCTAGATGAACCACCCACATCAGGGCATAAAATTCATGCATTATATTCTCCCGCATACATGTATTCACAATAACCCGACTCTTGAAAAAAATTATATAATCGTCATCTATACACCAATTTAAAGGAGACTTCTAAACATGAAGGAAATTACCTAAGGAAATTTTTTTTGATCCTTATACTCCATATCTCAAATACTTCTAAAATGTTTAATATGCACTAAAATTGATATGAGATTAATCTTCTCCTGGCACTCTTAAACCAAAACATCCATCTCATCTCAAAAATCCATCATCTTCCTCACATTAGTATACTCCTAAACTACATGAGTATGATTATTCTTTATTATAGAATTCAAAACGTTTTCCCTCACTAGGCATAAATACATGTTCAAAATAATATTCATTCATATACTCAACCTATCTCCACTGAATGATATTCAATTATAATTTTTAAATTGTGTATATTAATCTATTTAGACTAGTAAATTCTTTAATCATTTCTCCCAATAGATAATGTTTCCATCAAATCAATGAATAAAAAACTATCACTATCTTTAGGTTGTGTATAGTATAGTTTTTTCATGTGGCCTCAAAAACTTAGACCCAATGGACGCAAATGTTTCTCTCTAAATCAAAAATAATCCATGACTAATTCCATAAACATATCTAAACCCAATATACCCCTCAACTGGATGAGGGTAATACCAAGAGTCCTTATGTTGTCAGAATCTTCTTCAGCCCCTAGAAATAAGTATCAAATGCTTTAGAACATCCATCTTTTTTTTCATTTTTTGTTAATATAGAACGATGTTATTATAAATGTGATATTTAATGATTGAACCATTGATAATATCCCACTAATCTGAGAAATAAATGGATATCAATGTAATTAGATGGAAGCTCTAAATAAACAACATCTCGAACATTATATGGGTCTACTAACACATATTATTCTATGATGATGTGACCCACAAAGCATATCAGATGAATAAAAATATGGAACATGCATATCTTTTGGTATAAATGATTAAATCTACATTTTATAATGAAAATTTATGAAACTGGGAATGATGGTCATGTGTTTTGTAGCACACTAATATGTCACCCACAAACACTTCCACAAACTGATCTAGGTATAGTTGGATGAATCAGTTCAACAAGGACATAAAACTATCAAAGTGTTTGTAAACTGTAATGAAATTATAAGGAACTCATAATGAATATATCTACTTCTAATCATAGTCTGGTATATATATAATGTGTTTGATCACTCAACTGATGATACCCTCATCGTAAGTCCATATTGGAAAAAACAATGCTCCCATTAACTCATCAAGTAGATCATCAATAAATGGATGTGGATACCGATTCTTGAAATAAATTTGATTCAGTTTATGATAATCCATACACAAGAACATGGTCATATAATCCATAAATTAAAACAAACGTGGATAACCAAAAGATAATTTACCCTAATAGAAAATCCATTATACTCAATGACTTAAAATTGAGGCTATTGTTCTTGGAGATTTTTTGTATTCATTCTATATGGAGTAATTTAAATGAGCTAATCCCATTGAAAGATAATAGTGTTAAATTACCCATCAATATCAAGTGGAAATATTGAGAATTCCTTAGGGAACTCATCCTAGAATCCTTATATTTTTAGTGGAATGACCACCTTTTTTAAAACTATTTCATCCTATAATTGTATAGAACATAGGCAATGAGCTCCCCTGGTTATAGGTGAACTGGACCAGCACATCCCACCTGTATATTGCATGCTCCTTGGTGAATATAATTTTTTCCTTGTGATGAGTAAAACTCTCTCTCTAGTGGTAGAAATCGATGTGGTAACATAATTCTATTAATAGTACCATACCTAAAATTGTGTCGATGGCTAAAATGTCTGTGATGTAAAAATAACATTGAAAATGATACCTCCCAAACTCAAGACAACAATCCCTTCACAACCATATATCCCTCGGCTCTACCCCCAATGGTGTATCGATCATCATCACCCAACAAACAATATAATGTTTTAGACTGATCTCTTTTACAAGATGAATTGTAATAAAATAATTAGATGTACAATTATCAAATCAGACATTAGATATTGTATAATCTACAGGAATATTAACTCTGAATATCAATAGTACATCCTTACATTGAAATAGTTTAGGATGATTAACAAGAAAATATCATGACCATATTCAATATAATGTAGTCTGAGTCCCCTAATATGCACCACAATGTTTTTATGGGTGAGTTTTCATAAAAGAACAATGTACACTAACTTTTCCACCATTGATAGTGGAAATCAAACTACAAAAATGATTTTATATGGAAGATACACTTACCTAAATCTAATTATTCATAACATCTCCATCACTACGAAATATTCATGGTTTCTTATAGGAAATATCTAGATTACTCATCCTTATATAGGAACACCACTCTACCAAAGATTAGTGAAAATATCTATGTAAGTGTTCCTACCTACCACACAACTATCATATAATCTGAGTAAGGTCCTATGTGGCTGACCCTTCTCCACAAATTCTCTACATTCTATCATCCACAGAAACATTTTCATAATGATGCATCCTACTATTGGATGTTGTACCTCTAGAAAGTCTTATGGGAACCACCTTTCATCCAATGGAAACTATCTTTAGTTTCCCCTACGAAATGAGAACATGGTTTACCGTATCTGATAACGTTTTCATCAAAAATATATTCACCATGGAATTATTTTCACACATAATCCCATCATGAAACTACTTTTCCACAATATCCTAATATCATAATAATTGTAGAACAAATCAGGGAAAATTTATACAATGAATAGCATATTCCATAACAGACAACATCCACTTTTTTTATTCATAAATTTATCATCTCTCTTTTGTCTAACCATCTAAGGTTAAATGTACCACATATAATCATGTTATATATCTTGATTGTGGATTCCCCACTAACTCTTTTCATGACCACATAGAATATAAGAATCCAATTTGAATCTCTTCTATTAAGGGTTATATATATGGCCATGTCTAGTCTAGATAGACTCAATCCATAACATAGATATCTCATGTCCACCTTAGAATGTAAATTTCATAGGGCGATGTTACTATAACTATTGTTTCAGATCAGAAAAACAGTTCACATCCTTGCCTTGGTCTCCTTACATATACTACATGAAGTTATAAAATTTCAATAAAACATCCCTCTCACTTCCTCACCCCCACTAATGGTGATTTCAGTTCCACAAATGGAGGTTCACATCTAGGAAAATAATATTCTCCACCTCTAATCAAGAATTTTTATTGACTCAGATCCCTAAAAATTGAAACACCTTTATTAGTAAATGTTTCAAAACATTTTATCATTTATCGGGATTCACATTAATCCATAAAAAATATTGTCTTCCATTTCACCACCACATGTTCAACCCCGAGGCACACCCACATACATTAACCATCATACATTGTGGTCATGGTTAACAAATGTTAAGCCCATTCTCCTTCCCTGTATCTCATTAGATAACTTTTTTAAAAAAAATCATTATGAATCTCTTTAAATTCTACAAAATTATTTTATTTGAATTCTATTACTTAAAAATGTAAAATCATATCATGGTCAACAACTAATTCAAAATCTCATTTACAATGAATTCATAATAATGATGCATATAACATATTTATAAAACATTCATAGAATATTGATTGCACACTTAACTATCATGACATTCCATGAAACATGTGAATTCTAAAAAAATAGTGGAAACAATAATCAACACACACAACATATATATCAATCAAGGTGAAAGAACATTCAACATTAATTTCACTCATCAATATTGTCAATTTCCACCCTGGGTAATTTTATTTTACCCTTGCACAAGGGTTAAACACTCCCATGAATAAGCTCCTAATTAAGGCATGACCCATATTATTCTCCTATATACCTTCCAAAAATATTATTTCTTATGAATGTAAAACAATCCTCCTTTGATATCCCATTGTTACATCCCAACCCAGTTTCTATACACTATTTCACAAACCCAGTTCCCTATGTGACATTAGGAGAAACTCACTGTATTCCATATTCTTTCATATAGAAGAGAGAGTATAATATAAAAAATAGGGAGACAATAATATCATTATCAATGTATCATGATTAGGGAAAATGAATATACAAAAACAAAATTATGTAAACACCATCAAAATAATACAAATATCGCACGAGGAGGAAAACATGATATAAAATGTGAAATTAAATTTCAATATTCTATATAGAAAACCCTGAAAAAAATTACTACATAGTAAAAACTCAGGAGAGTCTGAAATCATGTGTAGATCCCTAATCAATGCTCTATCCCAACTCATACATCTAACCTGGAGCCTCATCCATTTTCATGTCCGACAAATATGCTATTTATTTAGGTGATTATCTGGAATCCCAAATATGGTGTCTGTATAACTTAGTTGGAAAAAAATAAAACAATTCTATATCAATATGATGTAAATAATAATGTATGATGTTTTATAACGCATAAATGAAAATTCATTAGTTAACAGTTATCACATTCTTATTGTTTATAAATAAACTACATAAAACCCAGGGTTCCTAAGGACAATAGAACAAATAAAATCATACATACGTTCACTTTGGAGTTTAAACCATTTAAAATTTTCAATTCACAATTATTTATGACACATGGTATTTAATTATCCATTTTAATTTATTTATTATTTTGGATAGTTGGATCCATTTTCCAATGAAAACAATTTTTGATCTCGATCGCCTTGTCTTGTGCCCCATGGTTTTTTGATGTATTAGTCTATGAACCAAAACCCATTTATAAAAAAATTATTCTTGTTGTATTATGAAGAGGCATTTCATGTCCCACGGTCAATCATTACTATGGGATTTTAATTCACCAGACCATGTCCAATACATATTTATTTTTTTATGACTACCATATTTTGAGGCAGCAGACCATGTCCTACCATCATATATCATGTAATCTCACATATAATAATGTCACATGTATCAAAATATAACATGTATGACAATATTAATTTTATCTCAAAATTATATTAATTAGTTATCCAATTAATTATTCAAATTCAACAATTTCAAAATCACTCCATTCCATTAAATAATTAAAAATAAATTAATCAAAATCCACAATCCCAACATTCCATCAATTCCCCATGGACAAAAAAATAAAAAAACTGTTACCCAATTAATTATTAAAAATTAATTGACCAATTAAAAATCCATTAATTTAACAGTCAAACTGTCCATAATTTGACCAAATCAATAACCCCATTTACTAAACATTTCCACAATCTATAAATTATTAATTAAACAATTTATTTAAACATGTTTTAGAATCTTAATCTTTAATATTTAATCACAAATTATACAATTATATAAATGTGGTTGAACATAGATACTATGAGATTCGAATTTAGAGTACCAACCATTGGATTCAGGTCAAATGATCACCTAAGTAAATCCCCAACAACGAAAAACAATCAAGAACAAGAAATAGAATGTGATATAGATCCAACACATAGATCCAATATATAATGAATTAATATCCATTAATCTATGATCTAAACCCTTTCAAAGAATGGATATAAAATCCATCCATTATCTTAAAATTTCCAAGAGTGATAAATTGAGAGAGAAATAAAATTGGGAATAAACCACATGTCTATATAAGTTATGATCCTTAATATGTGCTTTTATTTGTCAATAGTAGAGTTTATAATGGCTTGTAATCCATCTGGGAACCTCAATAATGAGGGAAATCATTTAGGCCTATGTTAGGATCATTTTAGGGTGATTTCACGGTAAATGTATTTTAAATCTAATTTTCAGTGGTTTTAAATACCACCTGAATGGTATCCTATATAGGGTGAACAGTTCCCCCCTAAAAATGCACTGTAATAGTTTTCCTCACCTTGGGGTGTCACATAGTAACTAAAAACAGGGTGAAGAGTTTGGAAAATCATGCACTAACCATATGAATCACCAAATTTTTCGGATTTCACTATTTATTGGTTTCAACATAAAATTTGGGAATACCATGTGCAAACCGTGAAAAAACTCTATTATATCCATTACTCTAATATTTCCTGAAAGAACCCAGTTTTTGCTATAAAAGGCTTTGGAATATTCTTGATGTTATTCCAGAGTAGCGCCTTCTGACAGTGTGCGATTCTGAGCCCTAGTGTGGCCGGAATTAAACTTTCTGTGCGTTCACACTGGGCACATGAAATAAATGTATTAACTCTTAAATGGTTGCTCAGAAGTGAAAACCGAGGGCACATTTTAGTCCAGATAATTCCGATTAACATTGGAGGGGTGTAATTTTCGCGGGCACAACACTTCTATGGAAATATCCTCAGGGGTGTTTTTGTAATTTAGTGGCCTCGGGCATTATGTTTTATAACATTTGAACCGGGACTCTGATTAAAATTACAAAACCGAGGTTTTTCTCGGGAGGAGGTGTTTACCCTAGGGGAGGCTTAACCTCGACCCCAATGATATTTTTGGATGCAGGTCAATATGGGGGTGTTTTAATTAATAAAACTTTTTTAATAAGTTTCCATACTTAAGCATAACTCACCTCTCTTTCCTCCCATTTGTTCTCTAGTGGAAGGAGATTTCAAGGGAACCTCAATACCTCTCCACTCTCCTCAATCCCTCCTCTCCATGGTGGTTGAATATCTGGTGGATCTCTCTCAAAGCCTCGGGCTATGCCTGCGAGCTAGCATCATGTGTTTACATTTTTAATTCCCGAACCTACTTTGATCTCAATTTGTAGCATTGTATTTTTGTTTTATTTTAGAGTGATGACCATAAATGAGTATTATACATTCTGAGCTTTCCAACGCATGTTTCGGATTTACATTTCTAGTCCCGAGGTGTCCGCAGCTGCATGTTGAAAATCAGGGTGTGTTGGGTGTTTTCCTGTGAGAATACGGCCTTCCAGGTGGTCCGGCTGTCTTCCCGGGTGGCGGGGGCGGTTCCATCTAGCGGAAGCAGTGGGCTGGCTTGACAGCACGGTGGTTGGCCGGGTGGACTTCACCATCTCGGCAGTAGGGTGGTCGGGCAAGGCTGTGTCGACGCGAGAGGGGAGCTGCATGCGGCCATGGGTGGCGGTCGGGCGAGGGCAAGCAGCGGTCGATAGAGGTGAGCGATCAGCTGGGTCGTCGTGCCCGCCAGTTGGGGTGTACGACTCGGGAACCGGCCACTAGGTTGGTTGACACGAGGGGAGACCGGGGTCTTCTGTCCCCTGTTGCAGACAAGGACCCGTGGTACGCGGTTCCTGTGGAAGTGGAATTGGACCAGCCCCAACTGGTGTGGGCGAGGCAGCCGCCCCGCGCGAACCGCGGTCCGGTTCAGGCGGGTCAGGCCGGCCGATCCGGCCCGACCCACCTATTTTCGTCCATTAAAAATTAAAACGCTCCAAAATATCAAACCATGGGTTGGATTCACGCGTCGTCTGCAGAAACGCATTCCTTGGATCGAGATGAACGTTCTGAGATGGTCTTAGAGATTTTTAATTCCCGAGAAGAGGGGCTTGGTGGCGCGACATGTACATTAAGTGGTTTGGAAATATTCCGGGGGTTCTTGTTTGGGGTGGCACAAACATATCCAGAGTCTATTTTGAGTGTCGTCAGTGGTGTTGCGACCCTGGAGTTGAGGCGGATATTTCCAGTATGGTTTTAGGGGTTGAAGAAGGAGTTGAGGAATGGGCCCATTGGGTTGTCTTTTAAGCTGCGAGAAGCATTTAACAACTTTTTCATCGGACATCCATTAGGGGTGTGTGAGCAGTTGTTTTTTGGGTTGTTTTTCCGAAGCCATTGCAATGGCACAATCCACCCACTTTAATTCTGCATGATGGCGTGGGCCCCAATATGGTTGTTTTGGGAGTTGGTGGTGATTTCCATCTTTATCATAGGATGTCCATTTTGGACAAGTGATTAGCCAATCCTGTGTATGTTTCCAAGAGGATCACAAATGTGCGATCTGTTTGTTGCATTTCAGGACCGTGATGCGGGTCCCATGTAGCACCTCTCATGTGCAGTGAGACGAAATTCATCTTCTTCTCCGCACATCCGTTCCATGCATGTAAGCAGTCAATTTGACGTGTTTTCCAGAGAGCATCGCAGTGGTGTGATTTTTTCAACTGTTTTCGGGACAGAGGCTCGGGACCACAGGATGTCGTTCGGGTGTGAAGCGTTGATGGATGAAATTTTTGTTGGATGTTCGTTTGAGGTGAGTAAGTGTTCTATCCCACGTGTTTTTCCTCAAGGATTACAATGGCATGATCTGTTTGGATTTATGGAGCCACATTCTAGATATAATTAAATGTAGAATCATGTAAGGTGCTCTTGTGGAGGTTCTTCTTGTTGTGTTTGGAAGCGATCCCTTGGCATGTGATCGTGTTCACTCCCATGTGAGTGAAGTTGATGTTTGAAGAGATATGGATGGTCATGCTAGGGCCATGGAGGGAGTGGGTTGGAAAAATTAGGTTTTATCCCATCGCGTTGATGTTGGGTGTCGTGTGCATGATATCCTTTGGTCTAGAGATGTGGTATACTATGGGAGTATATGGGGATGCTTGGAGGTACAGTATATACTTGTACCCAATAATGTTTGTGTACTTTTGTGGGAGATTACATAGTTTCACATATCGTTTGGTCCCCTTGTGTGTGTCGTGTTCTAATTTACATACATTTTATCTCTCCTGACATAGAGGGTCCCTCTGTTCACGATGGTTTAAACTAGCAGTGTTGAGTGGTTTCCCCTATTTCTGTTCTCGACGGTGCGATCGGCGGAGTTTTTTGGGTTCCACTTTTCCCTTCAGCAATGTGGGCTTTCAGTATCACATCCCTTCATGTTCCATGTTAATGTTATTGTGGATCCGGTTTGACCAATACTTTACATGTGCACCGATCCTCTACCCATGACGTTTTTTCTAGTAGGGTATCGAACCCCAGTGAGCCTGGGCGTAGATTCCCAAGCCGAGTATCGAGATGATATCCTCCTAAAATGATCTACCGTGACGTGTTTCCCTATTAAGAGATCGAGGTATCGTAATGACCCTCACTACATGGGAGCTGAACCTCTATAAGGTGAATTGTTTTGGAGTTGGGTGGTTGCGTGATACCCACTCCATGTTCTGTTGGATAGTGTTGTACCATCCAACAGGGATGGCCAGAGCAATTCTGTTTTTACCCTCCAACGGGGCTGGGCAGTGGGTTGCACATCGACTTCTTCGGGTTTAACGTCTTGTGGGGCTAGGTAGTGGGTTTCTCAGTGACCTCTCAGTCATTACCCTCCAACAGAGACTGGGCCTTGGGTTACCCGACGAACTCTTAAGGTTTTCCCTCCATCAGAGAATGGAATGTGGGTTACCTGACGACTTCTTAGGGTTTACCCTCCAGCAGAGACAAGGAAGTGGGTTACCCGATGACTTCTCTCAGAATCAGTCCTTTATACTAGGCTAGTCTGTGGCTTTGCTTTATGACTACCAAAGGGGGACCCTTGGTTGTACGGGTCAATGATGTGACAACTTTGACATTGAGGACCACTCGACTGTGTGATAGTATGAGGTGTGGATTGTCTTTCCCCAGAACTCTAAATAACTTGGGGCACTTTCCCCCACTGAGACGCGTCCTTGTGACGCGACCTAAAACTGTGTGGGGGATTTAGTGCCACCCAAAGAGGGTAGTGTTGAGGTTTGGTGATTTGAGCAACATGACATGTAATTCGGGGTAGACGTACAAGATAATGGGCATTGATGGTGTTTACTTTTGGGACTATTGGCTACCCTTTTTCTTAGACTGAGCTATGAGATTGAGATCCTCTTACGATCTTTTTAGGGTTTCTTATTGAGAATATGGATACTTATATATCTTGTTCCAATAACCACTTCATGGGTTTTGGTTACTCTCCATCCAGGAGAGGTGAAGACGCGCTGGGTATGCCATGTGCTTTTTGTGTCTAGCTTATTGTGGTTGGACAAGTCTACTCTCCCGCTATAGGTAGCGAAGTCTCGATGGGAACATCATCTTCTCACCATTTCTAGCTTCTTTTGTTAGGACGAGTCTACTTCCTTCCTATTGTTGGGTTGAGCTGTACTTTTTACTGCACTCTCTATTGTACTCCTTTAATATTCCTGTTCAATCTACTCTACACTCTTTGGTACCTTCTTTGATGCTCCCTCGAGCCTTATGAATATCCTACTGATTATTTTTATACTCACCCCTTCTTGTGCTTTTCCCGCACTTGGTGTCCCCGAGATGACGACGAACATGTTTCACATGATTACATATGTGCTTAGGAGTTCGGGAGTGTGGACCGTGTGCGGTGGTCATAGTCAGGTTCCAGGCGTGGGACTCTCCCAGCTATTTTACTATTGTTTACTTGTTGTCGGGTTGTGGCAATTTTCTGGTTGGGCGCATGTTTTGTCCTTTTCTTTTCAGTTTACCTTCAGAACTATCTTTGTACTATTTATAGGTCAATCCCCCTTGTTGTTTTGTTTATAGTAGTTGGTACGTCACTTTTCCTTTTACTTTTCACTTCTTTATTGAGTTGGCTGCGTGTGTGTGTATAGATACATAGGCAAATCCCTCCCCGAGTTGTTTAGACTTCGGCACTTGTTGCCAAACCCTGGCATATGGAGGCGGGATTAGGGTAGTTGCGGCTCGATCCAAGTAGTTTTGGGTCATGAAAAAGTGGTATTATAGGTGCTTCGTTCCATGGGACATTGTTCAGACATCCCTAAAAAGGAATTGGTTGGGATTTCCGGCAACGATGTCAACAAATATTGAGAGAGGCTCTCAGTCCAGGGAGTCCTGTGATGGTATGTCGGCTGACGTATCCATTCACCAGGACCCTAATAACCCTCTTGTCGACTCGAGTGGGCCGGTAGTAGCACCCCCACCCGGTGAGAATTAGACAGCTCTAGTAGAGCAGACGGAGCAAGAGCGTAGGATGAGCATGCACCATGAGTTTCAGCGACAGAGACTGCAGAGGATCAGTGGTGAGGCAGACCCTCAGGCAGCACAGGTCTGGCTAGAGATGGTGGTTTTCCTCTTCAGGCTTACGCATACACTGACAGATCTAATGGTGGCTTTGGTCGCCAGCTTTTTCCATGGATCAACTGGGAGTTCGTTGAGTCTGGTTACTCAGTTAATCGATGAGTCGACACTTTTGTGGGATGAAATTCAACAACTATTTAATGAGGAGTTTTACCCCTCCTTATTAAGCTCCATTCGGATCCAGGAGCTCTTGCTATTTCAACAGGAAGAATGTTGGTGACTGAGTACGCGACTAGGTTCGCGGACCGTGCACATTTTTACCCAGAATTGGTCCATGACGACAACTTCTGAGTGCGGAAGTAATAGAAAGGTCTCCACCTAGATATTCATGCTATCATAGTACCTTTGGGCATTCCCACATATGCCGAGGTTCTAGAGAAGGTGCCAGTGATATAGAGATTCCTATCACGTTTTATAGTTAGAGGTGGAAGTAGGCGTGATAGAGCTGAGACGTCTGCCGCAGCTGGCAGACGTCGGCAGACAGAACCTCGACACATGTGGCCTTCCCATCGCTGGTTTCAGAGATACGGTCGTACACCATGAAGGCATCAGAGGGAACCAGGGAATCCCGGAGAGCATCGATGCAATGCTTGCAACATGCAAGGTCACCTAGCGCGAGACTACCTAACTAAGCATGCTTAGAATATCAGGCAGGAAACATGTGCATCACCACGGCAGAGGTAGCGTCATGATCGGAGTAGAGCCTAGAGAGGTGGTGCGAGCGGAGGAGCTAGGGGAGCAGGAAGTTGGGGATGACTTTACGAGGTCTTCCCATCTCCACTAGGCGGTCCACGTCAGGCTCTGGAAGCTGACATTTTAGACAACGGACAACCGCGAGCATTGGATGTCTATGATCCTGCATAGCAAGGGGTGATAAGAGGTACGCTTTACAACACTTCTTCATTTTGCAGTAGAAATGTTCAACTCTATATGTGAAATTATTTTCACCCTGCTCCTTGTTTGAGGTGTTACCAGGGTGATGCGGGGAGTCAATGTAAACCTGTGTCAGTTGAGTACAAGGAATATAACCTTTTTCCGTTAGTCGATGGTGTCGACTCCACTACTTTCCCAGTGTGTATAAGAGTCTTGTTTGCGAGACATAGATTATGAAACCTTGTGTGACCAGATATCCTTGGGTGTTACACCATATGGATATCCTGAAGGATGGAATCATTGAGCTTTGTCCCACGCCCAAATGGTTATTTCTGTCATGGTGTGTGACATGAGGGTTCGACCGGGGAGGTGAGCTACCCCCAAGGCCCTTCGGGCCGTTTGAGACCATGAGAATGGATGGCGAGGTTGTCTACCGCCTTACCCTTACCCCCCAATGTCTTGAGTGGATGCAAGAAGCTTCCCACGTGACATATCATTGGAGATGTGTTCATGCTCCTATGAAATTCATCGATGAGGGTATACCTCATGTGAATGGATCAAATCCTTTGTGTGTAGTGATGCAGAACTGTGCAAGAGTTTTTCTGGGTACGGGAGAGCCAGGTGTGGACTTAGTACCATGAGTTGTTTCCCTAGTTATTCATTTCAGGGATGAAAAGTTTGAAGGAGGTAATTATGTAAAAACCTGGTTATTTCTATAAGAGACTTTGGAATATTCTTGATGTTATTCCAGAGTAGTGCCTTCAGACGACGTGCGATTTCGAGCCCTGGTGTGGCTGGAATTAAATTTTCAGTGCATTCACAATAGGCATGCGAAATAAATGGAATAACTCTTAAACGGTATCTCGGACAGGAACATTGAGGACACCGTTGAGTCTAGAGCGTGTCTTTTACCCTAGGAAGGATGTAATTTTCACAGGTGCGGCCCTTCTGTGGAAAATGGCCCCAGGTGCATTTTCGTAATTTAGCAGCCTCAGGCATTATGTTTTATAACTTTTCAACGGGGCCATAGATTAAAATTCTGAAACCGCTGTTGTGATCGGCAGGAGGTGTTTACCCTAGGGGAGGCTTAACCTCAACCCCGTCAAGAGTTTTGGATACAGGTCATTAAGGGGGTGTTTTAATTAATTAAACTTTTTAAATAATTTTTCTTACATAAGAATAACTCACCTCTCTTTCCCCCCATTTGTTCTCTGGCGGAAGGAGATCTCAAGGGAAACTCATGACCTCTACCCTCTCCTTAATCCCTCATATCAAAGGTGGTTGATGATCCGGAAGATCCCTCGCAAAGCGTTGGGCTGCGGCTAAGAGGTAGGATCACGCGTTTACATTTTTGATTCCTGCATCTACTTTGATATCAATTTTTAGTGTCGTATTGTTGTTTGATCTTCAAGAGAATCCCATAAATGAGTAGTATACATTCTAAGCATTCCGACGCATGTTTCATATTTAATATTGGAGTCCAAAGGAATCTGTAGCTGCAATTAGAAGATCGGGGTGTGTTGGGTGTTTTATGACGAGAGTCCGGCCTTCCAGGTGGCTCGACGGTCTTCCCAGGTGGCGGCGGCGGTTCCACCCAGCAGAAGCAGCGGGCTGGCTCCGCGATACGGTGGATGGCCATGTGGTCTTCTGCGGCTCAGCCATAGGGTGGCCAGGTGATACGGCATCAGCGAGAGTAGTGAGTTGCATGAGGAGGCAGGTGTCTTCCGGGTGAGGGCGAGTGGTGGCCGGCGGAGGCGAGCGGTCAGCGGGTTCGTCGGTGGTGTCAGCTAGGGAGTGCTACCCGGGAATCAGCCACTCGTCCGGTGGATGCGAGGGGATACCATGGTCTCAGACCCTAGATGGCAGACACAGACCCATGGTATGCGGGTCCTGTAGATGTGGAACCGGACCGGTCCCAGCCGGTCCGGTCAAGGCAGCCGGCCTGCGCGAACCGCAGGCCGGTATTGGCATGGTGGGCCGGCTGAATTGGCCCTGCCCACCTATTTTCATCCTTTAAAAATTTAAACGCTCCTAAAAATCAAACCAGATGTCATATTCAGGTGCCTTCTGTGGAAAAACGATCCATGTATTGTGATTAAAATTTTGAGATGGCCTCTAGGATTTTTAATTCCCGAGACGAGGGTCTCGGTGGCGCGACACATATGTTAAGTGGTTTGGTGTTTTTTCGGAGGTTCTTGTTTTGGGAGGTGCGAACACATCCGGAGTCCGTTTTGAGCACCGTCAGCGGCGTTGCAACCCTGGCGTCAGGGAGGATACATACACTACTGTTTTGAGCATTGAAGCCGGAGTTAAGGCATGGACCCCACGATCCGTCTTTTAATCTGTGAGCATCATTTAACAAATTTTTCATCTATCATCCGTTCAGGGCATGCATGCAGTCATTTTTTGGGTGATTTACCATGGTCACTGCAATGGCGCAATCCATCCACTTTAATTCCACATGATGGTGCGGGCCACACGAGGGTTGTTTGGGGAGTTGGTTGTGATTTCAATATTTATCAACGTGTGTCTGTTTTGGACAAGTGACTAGTCAATCTTGTGTACTATTCTAAGAGGATCGCAACAGTGCGATCCATTTGTTGTGTTTAGGGACCGTGACGCGGGTCCCACATAGCACCGCTCATGTGAGGTGCGGAAAAATGCAATTTCTTCTCTGAAAATCCATTCCATGCAAGTAACCAGTTAATTTGACGTGTTTTCCCAAGGGCATCACAGTGGTACGATTTTACCGACTGTTTTTGGGACCTAGGCTCGGGACCACAAGACATCGTTCGGGTGTAAAGTGGTGTTGGATGACTTTTTCGTTGGATGATTGTTTGAGGTGAGTAAGAGGTTTTCTTGCGTGTTTTTCCGCGAGGATTACAATGGCACGCTCCATTTGGATGTGCAGAGACTCATTCAAAATCTCATTAAATGTGGAAGCATGGAAGGTGCTCTGGTGGCGGTTCTTCTTGTTGTGTTTGGAAGCAAACCCTTTGTGTGAGATCGTGTTCACTCCAGTGTGAGTGAAGTTGATGTTTGAAGAGATATGTATGGTCGTGCTAGGGCCATGGAGGGATCTGGTTTGCAAAATTATGTTTTCACCCTTCGTGCTGACATTGTGTGTCGTGCATACGATAGCCTTTGGGCTAGAGATGTGGTATACTCTGGGAGTATACGGGGATGCATGGAGGTACATGTTGTAGTTATAACCTATAATATTTTTGTTCTTGGGTTGGAATTTATATTGGGCCACATGTCGTGTGGGCCCCTTTTGCGTGTCGTGTTCAACATTTATACCTTTGATCTCTCACGACATAGAGGGTACCTCTATT
Source organism: Viscum album (assembly GCA_963277665.1). Lineage (NCBI taxonomy): Eukaryota > Viridiplantae > Streptophyta > Magnoliopsida > Santalales > Viscaceae > Viscum > Viscum album. The sequence goes on along the minus strand of OY728121.1, from coordinate 1,569,484,889 downwards.
CAGGATGGTTTAAACCAGCTGGGTTGAGTGGTTTCCCCTGGTTCTGTTCTTTATGGTGTGATCAGCAGAGTGGTTTGCGTTCCCCTTTTTCCTTTAGTGGTGTGGGAATTCAGTATCATATCCCTTCGTGTTCCCTGGTATAGTTTTTTGGATTCGGTGTGACAAATACATTACGCTGGCACCAATCCTCTACCCATGAGGTTTCTTCCAGTAGGGTACTGAGCCCCAGTGATCCTGGGTGCAGATTCCCTAGCCAGGTGTCGAGATCATGTCCCCATTCCACAATCTACCATGATGTGTTTCCCTAATCGGATCTCCAGGTATCAGCATGACCCACAATACATGGGCACTGAACCTATAATAGGTGAATTGTTCTGGAGTTGGGTGGTTACGCATTACCCACTCTGTGTTCTATTGTACAGTGTTGCACCATTCATTAGTGATGGAAAAAATAGTTTCGGGTTTACCCTCCTACAGGGCTAGGCAGTGGGTAGCTCATAGACTTCTTTGGGTTTATCCTCTAGTGGGGTTGGGTAGTGGGTTTCTCATCGACCGCTTTGGTTATACCCTCTAGAAAATTCCAGACAGTGGGTTACCCAATGACCTATTAGGGTTTACCCTCTAGTTGAGACCAGGAAGTGGGTTACCCGATGACCTCTTAGGGTTTACCCTCGATGAGAGACTCGGCATTGGGTTACCCAACGACCTCTTAGGGTTTACCCTCCAAGAGAGACTGGGCAGTGGGTTACCCGATGACCTCTTAGGGTTTACCCTCTAGAAGATATTGGGCAGTGGGTTACCCGACGACCTCTTTGGATTTACCCTCTAGTAGAGACTAGGTAGTGGGTTACCCAATGACTTCTCTCAGACTCAGTCCTTTCTACTAGGCTAGTTTGTGGCTTTTCTCTATGACTACCGAAGCAGGACCCTTGGTTGTACGGGTCAGTGATGTGACAACTTTGACTTTGAGGTCCTCTTGACTGTGTGACAATGACGAGTTGTGGTTTGACTTTCCCCAGAACTCTCAAGAATGAGGTGTGATTTCCCCACAGAGACGCGTCCTTGTGACACGACCTAAAACTGTGCGGGCGAGTAAGAGCCACCCAAAGCGGATGGTGTCGAGGTCCAGTGATTTGATCCCCTTGACTTTCAATTTAGGGTAGACGTACGGGATATTGGGCATCAATGGTGTTTACCTCTGGGGTTGTTGGATACTCTTTTTCTTGGTCTGAGATATGATATGGAGATCCTCTTATGATATTTTTCAGGTTTCTTGTTGATCATATGGATATGTATATACATTTTTCCAGTACCCACATCTTGTATTTTGGTTACTCTCCTTCTATGAGGGGCGAAGACACGTGGAGTATGCCCCGTGCTTTCTATGTCTAGATTCTCGTGGTTGGATGAGACTAATCTCCTGCTATAGGGAGAAAATGCTCGATATGAAGTTCATCTTCTCACTATTACTAGCTCCTTGTGTTAGGACGAGTCTACTTCATTCCCCTTGTTTGGTTGAGTTGTACTCTTTACTTCACTCTATTTTGTACTCCTTTATTATTCAATGTTCGATCTACTTCTCACTCTTCGGTACCTCTTTTGTTTCTCCCATGAGCCTTTGAGGTATCCAACTGAGTATTTTTATACTCACCCATTTTTGGGATTTTCCTGCACTTGGTGTGCCCTTGCAGATGATAGATAGTTTTCTCGTGACTACAGAAGAGCGTAGGATTTCAGGAGCATGGACCGTGTGCGGTGGTCATAGTCGGGATCCAGGTGTGGGACTCTCCCCACTTTTGTACTTTTGTTTACCTGTTGCCGGGTTGTGACACTTTTTTGGTTGGTCATGGGGTTTTCCCTTTTTTTTAGTTTACCTTTTCCACACACTTTGTTCTTTTTAATGGTCGATTCACCTTGTTGGTTTGTTTATAGCAGTTGGTACTTCACTTTTACTTTTACTCTGCACATCTGCATTGAGTGGGTTGCATGTTTCTGTACAGGTACTAAGGAAAAGGCCTCCCCGATTTGTTTTGCCTCCGTCTCTTGTCGCCAGCCCCTAGCCTATGGTGGCGGGCTTGGGGTAGTTGTGGCTCGAGTCGGGTAGGGTCAGGTCGTGACATTTCTAAACAAATGTAGAGTAGATAAATACAAAAAAATATCACATAAAAGAAAAATGACCACCTCTTCTAGATCTTGAAAAATCAGCATAAAAAGTTGGAAATTGACATTCTACTTATCCGAGATTCTATGATGGTGGGGTACCATATGTCTGGCATCCCAACCCAGGTGACACTAAACATTGCCACGAGCCAGTTGACCTCATGATCTCAAGCGCCCATCCTCGTATGCCAGAGGTTGTTGTCTAGAAGTGAGGTTCGGGTAAGCTAGTCGTGGTGGTACTATACCATGTTTTATCATAATAAGACACCTATGTATGCCAACATCGATAACCATGTTCAGTAGTATATAAATAACCAGAACAAGACCATGTCATATGATATTCAAAAAAAGAAAATACAATACTCAAATGACCGGTAAAACATTCTATGGAAATCTGAATTTTATGTGTCGTCAATGCAAATAATGTAAAGACATAACGAATCCCATGTGGGTCCAGATCCACATCTAGTTCCCTCTCCCATTCTCTATACCTAAATAACATAATATCCATGTGCATTTCACTTGAACTATCCTGCAACAACAATGTCTACTCGGGTGCTGATCAGGCGGCCAGATTAGGGAGTCAACACGACTCAGTATGCCACCACCATTAGTGTCTAAAAAATCTAGTCAAAAGATAGTGTATTATGTTTTTTGAACAAAAAAAATACTCAATTAAATATTTATCACATTTTATTTTAATATTTAATCATCACATTAGGCATAGCTTCAATTCATTTTTTCCAATTGAATCATTTTTCACTATTATCATTCATTTGGTGTTGAATACCATGTTAAGAATCCCAATCTCATTTTGTGTTGGTCCCCTTGACTACCACTCAATATCTCATTTGGTGTAGGTTTCCATGCCTAGAACCCATTAATATCAAGATTGGATAACTATTTGGGAGGAACTTCATGTCCAGGTCCCAACTTCTAATTTTTCTAGAATGCCATTTATAGGACTAGAATAATATCATCCATTTAATAATTCGTTAATTCCCAAGAATATGCCACATTATTTCATTACCAATAAAACGATTAGTTAAAAATTTAAAAGGAAATTAGTTATCTCATCAATTAACTAAAAATATAATCCATTCATTAATTCATCAATTAATTAATCAATCAACACAATTCTGATTCCATAATTAATTCAACATAATTAATTATACTTACGAAATGTCAAATTGTCGTAATTTTTTCTCACAATTATTTATCTTGATCAACATCATTGCACTTAATTAATTATCACAATTAATTAAATTTGATGAATATAATGAACATAAATAATTATCACAAATAATTATCTTTGATCAATATCATGGCACATAATAAATTCTCACAATTTATTATCCTTCAAAGCCAACATAATTTCATAATTAATTCCCCCAAATTAATTAAATTTACAAAATCAATTCAATAACTAAATTAAAATATCTAAACCCATAAATAATCTCCAATACAACTATCCATTTGGTAAAACCCCTTCGTTTGTTTCGTGATTAAATTAGCAATCAATCAGTAAGGAAAATCACAAGTCAATTCCACAATCCAAATTTGTCTAATTTAGGAATTAAATTATCAATGGAAGCTAGAAAATTCATAAAATCACATTAACATATCAAATCCATGACTATCAGTGATTGATATAGAAAACCAACCTATATTTATTTACGGATGTTAGGCTAATGGAAATCCCCAAACTCGGAGTGTAAAAACTTCCTCACATGAGATCCAGATCTAAATCCATAAACAAAAATTAAGATCCAATATATCAATATATTGATAATATATATGTATTCTTACAATCCAAGATCTCTATTTCATCTCAATGTCTTAGATCAATGAAAACAATGGAGATTTTCAATGAAAAGATCAAGTAATGATAGAGGAATCAATGTGATATGCAACAAGATAAAATCCAATTATTGGGAATAGGGTGGATCATCAATCTGGGATATCGATATTAAAGAATGATGTTATCATTACCTTGGAATCTCTCCAGATGTCTATATGATCAACTAGAATTTTTAATCCCAAGAAAATGTAGAAATATGAGTGTCTCGTGGGGCTTCAGTAGTTTTAAAATGGATTTTAGATAATTAATCCCTTGTGCCCAGTTTCCTCGAAAGGACCGCATGGCTTGGGAAAACTGGGTGCCAACCATGGGGACCACTATGTTCAGGTTTCCCATTTTTCATGGCTTGGTTGCACTATTTTTCAAATCGTGCACAAACTGTGAGGACCTCTCTCTTCAGATTCACACACATGGCACATTTTGGATGAACGGTTTGACAAACCATGTTCAAACCGTGCATAGCACAATGTCTTTTAGTTTTTCTTTAAAATTCATCAAAATGCACCCCATGAGTATAATCCTAAACCAAGGCAATTAAAGACATACCATGTACCTAAAAAACGCCTGAGACGACTCCTGGAAAGGATGGGATCATAAAATTAATCTACCTCATAATAGCTCTTCCTCAAGCTCCACTCCCAAAATTCTATATGATTACATGCCAAAATGATTGGCCCATTGAGACCTCATGTCTACTTCCCAGTCCAATGATTCCCCTTGAACACTTTCAAGATTAAATTGACACATTAACTAATAGAACAACATTTATTTGTAAGAAATTCTCACTGTGACCCACCACAAGTATCAGATTCTCTTCATTGGACACATCTATCTCGAGGTCAACCTCCTCCACATCAATCAAATGATAAGGGTTGATTTGATACAACCATTGTAGTGACACAAAGATAAATTCATGCATAGAGCTGAATTTTTATGAAAGGGAAAATCCGTATGACATTGGGTCGATTATATCAATGATGTGAAACAGTCACTCAGAACTGGGCGCCAACATACCATGTTTCAATATCATATTGTTACCCAATCGAGGAAACACAAAAAACAATACATGATCACCATATATAAACACTATGGGTCATATCTATCTACCATCAAATTACATATGCCTACTCTGAGCCGTAGCCATATGTTTCGGAGTCAACTACACCTACTGTGATGTCTCATGAATGAGATTCGGTCAAATCATCTCTAAATCAACCACCTTTAATCAAGATTGATGTGATCTACAAGGTCTTCAATAAAGTGCCTCATATGGTTCCATCTGTAAGGTTTCATAATAAATGTTATTATAGTAAAACTGCTCTAAATCCATGTGCTTTTCCCAAGAACCACCATAGTCTAGAACCCATGCTCAGAGAATATCCTCTAACACTAATATTTTATGCTCTGACTTCCCATCATTATATTGGTGGAATGCTGTAATTAACAGATGTTTTGTACCAATTGCCTTCTATAATCCCTAGCAGAAGCATGATGCAATGAGTGAATCACGGTATAAAACTATACTCGGTGTCCCCCCCTGAAAACAAACTACCTCTCACTTGTATAGTTCTCCTAACTTATCTACTATATAGGTTCATTGATAGGAAAGAAGCGTGCTACCTTCACTAGTCAATCCATAATTACCCAAATTACAACATTCTTCATCAGAGTCTTTTGGTTATCCTACCACAATAACTATATTCATTCTATCCCAATTCCATTCCTGAATATGTAACAATTGTAATAGTCCTCCAACTCATTGATTCTTAACCTTCACCTCCTTGACAGTAAACAAATTTTTAAAAACCCTTCTGTCTCCATTTTCATTCATGGACAACAAAAGGGACTTCATAGACTGTGGTACATTTTTTAACCCTAGGATGTACCACCAAATTTTATTTATTAAATTAATTCCAGAGTTCCTCTCACATACTTGTATGCACAACAACCTGATTTTTCACATAGATGATCTCATCCTCATATATTATTCAGTCTGAAGGTGTCTCCCCACCATCAAGGATTTACCTTAAGTAAAAACACTTTGGATCCTCATATTTCCTTTCCCAAATCTGTCTCAAGAGTGTAGAATCCACTTCTACAGAAACCAAATACATTATCTCCTAACTCTCCTTAACCACTACAAGTACTTCCACAAGAAAAGTAATCATCTTCTACTCTACACTCAACTCATCTACCAATTGAGTCTTTGTGTCCCTGCACAAGGAATCAACCACACTATTCCCCATTCTGGGTGAATATTCTATTTCAAAATAAATGGACTAAAAATACTACACACATCATTTCTGCTGAAGATTCATGTCTCAATGTGAAAATATATACTTCATTATTTTTTGATCCGTAAGGATTGTAAAATTTTCAACCCAATGATAGTGTAGAAAAAACCTATGGGAATCAAACACCCCTTCCAACTCACTGTTATGTATATGGAAATTTCATTCATGTAGCCTCAACTACCGAGACCTATAAGAAATTTCATGATCCACTAGGACTAAAATATCTTCAAGTCTGATCCCAGAATAATCACAATAAACCTTCTACTCCTCACGAAATACAAGTAATACCAAAATTGGTGATGATGTCATGTTATTTTTCAACTCCTTGAAAGAATTAATGCATGCTTCAATATAATCAGTCATTACCCCTTTGTTATATAAAACTAAAATTTGTGGTACAATATAGGATTATTCATGGTAGAACCACTTTTAATAACCAGATAATCTCAAAAATCATCAGATATCAATAACATTATTGGGAAGCTCCCATAAAATCACTACATGGTCTTTTTCTGGGACCAGTACTAATCCTTCTTCCAAGATGATATACCACAAAAATGTGTTCCTTTTCAATCCAAAAATTACATTTAGCTAGATTGGAATATAGCTTATGATCTCCCCTTATACCCAGGATGACGTCATGATGTTGGGAATGATCACCATCAGTATTTCATTACATCAGGACATCATCCTCAACACCATAATAAATTGATCTAGGTATGGATGAATAATCCTTTTCATTATGGAAATAAATAATGTTGGCGCATTTTTTAACCCAAATGTTATTACAATAAACACAAACAGGACATACCTACATCTGAATGTAGTTCATTGAATATCAGAGTTATGAATTTTATCCTGATGATACCCTGATCTCATGTTGATCATTGAGAAACCATAAGCCCCCTTCATCAGGATGAAAATATCATAGATACATAGAGATGATATTGGTGCATTACAATCATTTTATTTTACTTTTGGTAATCAACACGGAATGGTAAACATTCGTCGACCATATTTACAAACAAAATAGATGATCCTAAATGCGACATACTTGGATGGATAAATCCATTGTCCCCCAACTCCTCAAACATATTTCTGTGACCATGATGCTCAGTCGAAGCCATTATATATGTTGGAATAGATAACAGATCACCCAGGAGGGTTTCATGTTCTAGACCTATATGGTGTAGAAGAAACCATTCCCACACTATGACTCTCTGCAACTACTCCTTCAGTACCAGCATTCCACTGCTTCCTGTAGAACTTACCTAGGTGCCCATTCTTGGCCCAAAACTGGCACTCCACTGGTGGTCAAGGAATATGTGTACGAATGTGTCCCTACAAAATGAATTGGGGAAAAGCACCTGAGTAATATATGGTGTAACAATTCTTCTTGACTGTACATTTGTTTACCCTAACATGATTAAGCTTCTTGTGATGGTGGTTCATGTTCTCAGATGGCTCACTCAATGCTCGTCTAGTGAAAGCTACATGTATAGTACTAGAAACCTCCTTTTGGTTCCCCTATGAAATGGGATCCTGATTAACGACTTATGTTAATTTATATAGCCTAAATATATTTACCTAAGACATAATTTCTCACTAATGTCTGTCTTGAAATATTTTTACCGGAGAAGCCTCATATGCCAACGAGGGTAGAAGAAAACTCTATAAATCTATGAAACGTTCAGCATAATCCATTATGGGAATTCCTTTGAAGGTCAGATGCATAAACTATGAAGTCATTGATTGTCTCATCATATATAGATAGAAGTGTTCCTATAACATCACTATAAATTCATTCCATAACTTATCATCAACTTGTCCTGATCGAACATCAATTTACCCCAGGGGATTCGATGAACCTCGTTATATATAAGAAGTTAAAATGACCCTCCTACTAGATGGTGTCTCCAAATGGTCAAATATTGACTTTATGGATTCAATACACAATTAATCTCCCTCATGTACACCATCTATAGTAAAAGTTTTAAGGTGATGTTGTTGAAACTCCATTGTCATCTCTGACACCCCTTTCTGAAGCCACCATGATTCTATCTCTGTGAACTTCAAGAAATGAGTAAATTTATCTTAGAACTATTCCCATTCCTCCTCATCATTCACCAATAGTTCCTCATTTTCCCTATTTGGAAGTTCATTCCAGGTCATACCCCTCAGTCTCTCTCCCAACAAGAATCATGGAGGCATATCACTACAAAGACAAACACACATCTTAGGTCTTATAAAGCAACCTTTAATCATTTATGTATGAGGAGAAACAAAAAAAAACAATATTCAAGAGGACATTTCCCCCTTTTTCTCACCACATAGTCGACACTGAGTCCATATCCTAAAAAATAACCATCCTACCCTAAGGTATTTTTTAACCAAGGTATAAACATTCTTATTGATTAATTCAATCATTAATTAATCAAATTATCTCAAATTAATCAATTCAATAGTTAATTAATTAATCATGAACATTTAACAAATAACGGATCTCATTAGAAATCCATTTATTCCCATTTGGAAACATTATTTCAATCTCACACCAAAGAGTAACATTTCATGTTCAACATTATACCCATAACTCATTTTCCTGTCAGGGCTTAAAATGATTCTTGTCAGAATAGTGCAGAGTTCATAGATTGATGCATGCTGATTAAAGTATCACCCCTCTTCAGATGAAGAATTAAAAATCAACAACTATCAAAAAAATATCACATCACTCCTTATGTCCATCAACCAAGGTGAAATAATAACCAAATATATCAACAAATATAAATCACAACAATCCCACCCTAAGTACTCGGATTTCTCTCATACATGGGTTTGCAACTCCCATGCATGATTTCAATACCATGCATCGATAGTTCATAGTCTGCATTCTACTTTTCACTAAATTGTAATATGGAAAAAGAAGAATGAAAAGAAAAAAAATTCGATACCACTTTGTGTTGTCCCGACCCGTGTGCCACTAAATATTTCCCCAAGCCGAATGGACACGTTAGCTAAAGCATTCCTCCCCATAATCCAGAGAGTACTGATTTGAAGAAAGTGTCTGGTAATTCATTCATGGGGATACTATACCCAATTTTATATGAATAAAACACCAATTGAAGAAAAAATCAATAGAAAACTTTGAAAGAATACAAATAACTAGAACATGACCATGTTATATGATATTAAAAACAAGAAAATACAATGCCCAACTGATAAGTAAAACATTATATGACAATGTTAATGTAATGTGTCTATAATACAACTAAATTTAAAACAAAACATCTCCCATGTGGGTCCTGAACCACATATGGTTCCCTCCCCGATGCCCCAATCCCAATCATCGACCATTCCCTAGGTCTTTCCCTTATCCTATACTACTACAAAAATGCCTACTCTAGTGTAGATTAGGCATCCCAAATTTGGTGTGAGTAAGAGTCAGTAGACCACCACCAATAATCTATAAAACATTTCATGTCAAAAGATAGTGTATTCAGTATTATTAAGAAATAAAAACATTCCATAAAAAAATTATAAAATATTATTTTATAGTTAATCATCTTATTATGCCTAGTTTCAATTTATATTTTCCATTTTAATCATCATTAATTATTATCATTCTTTGGTGTTGAACATCGTGTCATGAACTCCAATCTCATCTATTGTAGGTCACCCTGCCAAGCACTCCATATCTGATTCGGTGTAGGTCGTTAGGCCTAGAACTCTATAATCTCAGGTGTGGATATCTATAAGAGAGGAAAGCCATGTACATGTACAAACTTCTAATTGGTATAGAACATGATGTCTAGAACCACATAAATCTCATCCATTTAATCAATCATCCATTCACATGAATTTACCACATTTTCAAATTACCAATCGAATGATTAGTTAAACATTTCAATGGCCATTTATTAACTCAACAATTAACATGGTACTTAAACCATTAATTAATAAATAAATTATTTAATCAATAAAATCATTTATCATTCCATAAATAATTATTCACAATTAATTACCCATATCAAATCTCTTTTTTTCATAATTTATTATCTCAACTAATTATCATGATCAAAATCATGGAACATAATTAATTATCACAATTAATTAGCATTGATCAACTTCATTCCACATAATTAATTTTCAGTATTAATTATCATTGATCAACATCAACATAGATAATTAATTGTCACAATTAATTATTTTTCATATAAAAAATGATTTCATAATTAATTTCCCTCCAATTAAATATCTTAACACAATCATCTCAACACCTTAATAGAAATTTCCCAACCCATTACCAATATCCAAATAAATAAATATTTGGGTAACCATATTATTTTTTATGTGATTAAATTATCAATTAATCACCATGGAGGATCACAAGTCAATTCCAAAATCCAAATTACTCCAATTTAGTAATTAAATTTTCAATGGAATCTAGAATATTAAAAAAACACATTCACATATCAAATACACAACTATGGGAGTTTGACATAGACCACCTTCCTTGATTTATTTATAAAAGTTAGCCTAATGTATATCCCAAAAAATCTGAGTGGCATGACATTGTCGATCATGTTATGGATCTAAATAACAAAAAAATTTGATCAAGGACTTGAAGATCATTAAAATATAGATCTAGATCGAAAATATTATAACGTGATAAAAACTCATTTGTTTAGATCCATGAAAATGGTCGATATCTTCCATGAAATGATCAAAGAATGACAAAGGAAAAAATATGAGAAGAAATGGGAAAAATTACATTCCAAGAAGAGAGAGGATCTTCAATCCGGGCTATTAATCTCATATAATGATGTTCGTATCACCATGGAATCTTTATGGATTCCTCTGGGATCACCTTTAATTTGTCATGATCGAGCCAAGATTGGGATATGGGAGTTTCGGGGGTTGAAGTATTTTTGAAAAGGATTCATGGATAATTAATCTCACAAGCCCTGTATCTTGCGCAGGGGTACATGGTAAGGGAAAACAACGCAGTAACCGTGCAGACATCTCTATCAATGTTTTGATGGTTAGGATGGTTTGGTCACTCTGTTGGTCAAACTGTGCATGAAATGTGTGGATGTCTCTGCCATGTTTCTCATGATTGGAATAGTTTTGGTGCATGGTTTTTCAATCCATACGCAAACCGTCCATAGGTTACTATCCATTATTATTCTTTAAAAATACACCAAAATTCCCTCCAATTCACTACTCCAAAACAATGGTACATGAAAACATAAAAAATATCCTACAAACACCCCGTAGATGACTCCATAAAACGGTGGGATCTTACATCATGTGACACAATATAGAGTACCACAGATGCTAAATATTTTTTATGAAAGAAAATATAGGACAATTTACTTATATTTCATATTATTTCTTGTTATGGGACAACAATTAAAATCCCATCAAAACCCTAGGAACATTTTCTAAATTATTCCATAACAACTGTTGAACGAGTGAGTTCATGTGACAACCATCCTATAGATCTATACTCATTTTTCACTATTGAATTTTTCTGGGAGTTCCACATAAATATTCATTGTGTTAACTTGCCTAATGTGATATCATGATATTGGAGTATGGCACACTATTATCTTCTTAGTGATATATATTTTTAATATTTTTTTCATTATGAGGCATCCATGTTGATGATATTGTAAAGATATGGAATGAACAATGTGGATATCCATTATTATGTGATATTCATTTATATGGTAACCAGGACAGTGATAGTGTTTCTAGTATCATGTAGTATTATTTAAAAATGGTTTTTAAATACATATTTGTATTAATAATATACTATTATATAGTTTGAATGATGGTGAAAAGTAAAAATATTCCTGTTTGTTGACTACTGGTTTATTTATGAACATATATGATGATTTAGATGAAACATGAATTATAATAATAGTGACGTGAGATCAAAAAAGAACATGACCATTTTATTATATTTCATTATTGTATATACAAAATACATCCTATGTCATTGTTTATTTTTTGGATGGACTACTACATAATACGATATATTATTACAATCTCATATAGTGGTTTTAGAATTTCTAGATGTTTTTTCTGTATTTTTGATATTATCATTAGGGTTGATAGATGGATCATTGCATTTGGGGATTCTTTTATATACCATAGAGGTATGTATGTTGTATGGATTTATTATATTTTTGGATTTATAAATTTAATTATATATTTCATTCATTGATTTAGATTATAATAAATTGTATTCATGAGATGTATTATTTTAACGTTAGATGCTTAAAGATATCATGTTATTCCTAGTTTAGTTGTTTGTATGTAACTATATAATATGTTGTGGTACTCTGTTGATTATAATGACTCCCATATAGGAGTGTTATAAAATTTTTATGAGGCCCTAAACATTAGAATATTTGATGATGGCTTCTATGGTAAGAAATGGTTTTGTTGAAGTCTTGGGTGGGGTTCTATAGAAATCATGTTACAATATAGGGGCATTATAGTAATTTTAAGAGATAGGATGGAATTTAGAATAGCCAAATGTGGTAATTTGTTTATCAGTGTGATGGAAGAATATATATACACAAATTGTTATAAACATTACATAATCTTTATTTTCAGTCACGAATGAAATTTATTTACGATTGATGATCTAGTGGGCCTCCTTGTTTTAATGAACACCATATCCATATTATTGTGATATTTTATGTGTTTCATATTTTATTTTAGCTTTTTATAATATGAGACGGAATTGTGATTGTTTTTTTAATTACGAGACACAATTACAAATGTATCACCACTAACAATGAGACACTATCACAAAATTCATACCACCATGTTTGAGACACAATTACATGGATGCATCATTTTGGAAGTAATTCCTCATGAATGCAATTTTGAAAATTTATAGAAATACTCAGCAATATTAAAGACAGTGCCATGATAAGAAACTACCAGGATGACATAACACTATGAATGTTTCAGCATTCCTAATGAAACAATACCAATGTAGATGAAATTTTTATCAAGACGCTATTACAATATCACATAGTAGGACTTTAATTAACCTCAAGACATAGAAACCACTAGTATTAACATTAAAAGAGTCATCACATCTATTTCAATTTATTTTGAATAAAATATTTATATGGGTAAGTATATTGAATTTAATATTGATGGGTTTTTATTTATTGTTTCTTCATTTCTTGATAAAATTCATGGATGTATTTGTAAGAAATGTAATATGCAGATAGAGAAAATTTGGATGATTCTATTTAAAGATGATAATATTATTGTTAAGAAAGAATGTATTCTACCTCTAGATAAAGAACTCAATAACATGGAAATAAAGTTACATAGTTTCACACATCATGTGAGATGGACATTATAACATGAACTTGAAGAGAATACCTTGTTTATCCACTTTACAATCAGCTGAGGAAGCATAAGAACATATTCGAACAATGACTTTCTAATGTAATGAAAAAATATTTTACAAAACTCTATTTTGTGAATCCTTTGAAATAAGACTCATTCTTTAGTTCATATCACTTGTAAGGAATCACATTATATAGAGAATGTCGTTATGAGCAACATGGAATTTCTACATTCATAGACTCACTTTTTTATTTATCTTTTCAATACGAGAAATGTGTATTACTATATTGTCTACAATCAATGTCACCTGATTTGAACTATAATATATTTTTATATCGTCTTGACAGATTTTACATATACTTGCAACTTGTTGTGGTAGAGGTCCTGTAGTGGCTTGTTTATTTGTACTCCCATCAAAGCTATTGAAAAGTCCATATCCAGATTATTAATTTAGTATATTGTTTTATACAAATATATGTAGAAGATAAAATGTTCATTTAATATAAAATTCTTTGTACCATGTTTTTTAGAAGTGTAGTGGAAAATGGAACATCTGGAGACTGAACCTCTAGTTATAAAATTCCACTATGTGTTTTTTTTTTCTTGTTTGTATTTATTTTTCTATATATTAAAACAAAAAAGATTTTAACACCCAATAAAAACCTGTAATTTGATAGTTTACATTAATTTGTGTTTTTAAAATATTTTTATTATGTAAATTGAATTAAAAAAATAGAATAATATTGGTTATTTTTTTACCTGAGTCCTAATAAATTATTTTGGAAACCATCAAAAACATTAAAAATTATATCAAATGGTTACGTTTGTAAACTGGCATGTATGATTTAAATAAGGGAATTTTTATAAAATCTATTTTTATAGAAGTTTTCATTGGGTACACAATTAACTATCTCTTGAAATACATACTATATCTATCATTTTATATTATATTATTGAGCATTAGGATCAATGTTTTGAAAAAAAAATATCATTTATTTTAGTTGTTTTTAATGATATTAAATTCATGGTAGTAATAAATTTATTCCATTAAATGGATAATATAAAATTAGGTCCTTCTAGCAACATAAATGATTTTTTCAATGTAAATAACTATGATCAGAGGAAGTTAAAATGAACACTTTCATTTAGATTATGGTTTTTGAACGGTGGACACTTATAGGGGATAAATATGTACTCCATATAGCTACTAGAGTTATATGGGATGTGGATATTACACTATATATAATATATATTTTATTATTATTAATTCACTATAATGTGAATTAGGAGATACGTGATTCAGAAGAATCTCCACTTTTAATTTTTTTTATTTGATATTTGGAATTAAAAATCCTTTGATCTTGAAGGATCGACTAATATTAATGAAATCAGATTGAATATATACAGTAATATGTATGTTGCCATTCGGATGAATCCTATGTAATTAGTTAATGATAGGTATCTTAGGTTTAATGAAATTTTGAACATCATGGGCTCACTAATAAATCAATTGTCTAAATAATATTATATTATGATATTGTTATGATGCATTATATAAAGAATTATCAGAACATGTCTTTTAAATATAGTGTCTTGTGACATTTGAAAACTGTTAGTCAAGGATTTGATTGGTTAACTAATGATGTTTGAAGAAAAAATTCACGTAAAATGAGAAGAGTATAATTATCCAAAATGAAATTCAGTACCTATCAAGTCTACTAAATCAAAAAATTAAGAAAAATAAATGTAAACTACACCATGTGAATGTTCGACTCATAATGAATCATCTTTGGACAAAGATGAAGAAATGATCTTTATGGCCTAAGATTTGATATGTTCTATAGAAAAAGATTTTTTTTAAATCCAAACAATAAAGGAAACAATCATGCTAATGGAAACTAAAATAAGACTTCGAATAATGATGATAACAACTATGAAATTTCCTGTAATAAATATAAAATAATAGGACTTGTCAATGCATACTTTACCATGTGAAAATTAAAAAAGAAATAATATGATATGGAACAATGGTAAAATTAATTAATTAAAACCACATGGAGTTCTTATGAGGATAGATCCATTGATTTCGATTCATCACATTAACAAAAGTATAACATAGCCTATGTATTCTTCATGAATAGTGTCACTGAGGTACTTGCTACTTCTAATGATTTAATTGTGATTATTTCAAATAATTCATAGAATGAAAATAGTGATGAATAAATGTCTCATGTTTATATGTTTTAATTTTGAAAAATAATGAGAGATAATTTAAATGAACATACGTTTAAATATGATATACTAAAAAGAAAACAATATCTATCATCCAATATTATATCTGACTTATCTCTAGAATACTAGAAAAATATTCAGTTATTAATTGAGATTAATATACATCAATTATCTAATGAAAAATCAAATAATGACTTATAATGGTTTAATAATGGTATATATACACATTAAAATATTCTAGGAAAGTAAGTTACCCAAAAATTAGTTATTGGTATAGGAAAACAAAATTGAAAACGAAGAATAGTTAAATATACATTTGAACCAATATCCAGATGTTCAACTTCCAGTTATTTCTACAGAAAATTAAATCAATTATTTAAAAATTATTACAATATGTTCATGACAAAAATATTTGAAAAATTGGTCTCCTAAATCCACAATTTATAAAAATTAAAGACCAAATAAAATCTATGTACCAAAATAATTTATTGTTAAATATTTTTTTGTTTGAAAACTTCTTAATTTACTCCAATAAAATTATATGGTAATTATATAATGAATTTTTCAGTAACATGATAGTATTATATTCATGTTTAATGAACCTAATAAAGGATGATGGTGGTTATCCAACCATTGGTGATAATTAGAAAAGGAAATTCATCTGTCTTGGAGAAATCGATACCCCAAATTCTATTTAAATTTCCAAATTAATATTATATGATGGTGGGAAGTATAAAATTCATAAAATCAAAAAAAAAATATGACTATTCTATTAATGTTATTTTTAAAAAAAATGCATGAAATGATTTTCAATCTAAATATGTTGTAGTTTTTACTGATTTAAGGAATGAAAATTTTTATACGGTTGATCTTAATTTGTTAGTTTCCACAAATTTACCCATCATTAGTTATTTTTAAATACAATCCTATATTTGGAATAGGTGACTAGAAAAAAACTGTTTTGACTCAAATATTAAGCTTATTAGAAATGATTTAGTCATAGATATACCAGAAATAGATTTCCCAAACGAAAAATCCTCTTGCCCCTGTCAAAAAAGGCAATAACACAATATATCTTTATAATTAAATAATGATGTTTCAAAATAGAATCCTCTAGAGTTGGTTCATATGGATTTATTTTGGGCCATCATGAGAATATACTATTAATTGGACAAACATTGTATATATACAAATATATGACATATTGAGGTATACATGGTTGTTATTTATATCTCTCATATTTAATTTTTTTCATTTTTCACCATGTATTCTAGATCAGTAGAAAAATTATATTGACATAGGATTAAGGTCATAAGAGTTTACCATATACATGTGTTTGAGAATCCAAAATTTGAATAATTTTTCTCACCAAATGAGTTAGTCCTAACTTTTCATATATAAGGACCACTTCGAAGAATGGATTTTTAAAAATAAGCAGTATAACACTTTATGAAATTTATCAGACTTTGTAAATGAATATTAACTACCTATCAACATTTAGGGAGATGATGTGAATATATACTATTACATAACAAAAAAATATTTATATAGACCTATTTGGAGGAAATCCCCGTATATGACGTGGGAAAATAGGATTTATCTGGTTAATTATGTTTAGGTTTTTTAATGTAATGTAATTTTTCTTTTCACTAGTGATAATAATAAATAATTTTCATCCAATAATTATTATGGAATTATGATTGGTTATTCAACCTCTATTAAATAATATAGTGTTTTCAATAAAATGACAATGATTGTGGGAGAATAATTTTATATCAAATTTGATGAGATTGATCCACATGATCCAAACAACTCTTTATAAAACCATGATGATGATATATCAACCCTAAAAATAAATTCAAAAACTATCTAATCATCTATAAAATAGTTATAAAATCATATAGTTATAAATAATATCCAGAATATCCATTACTCGAATATATAGAAGAACCTGTAGTGAGAATCCCTACTTTTTCTAGATATTGTATGACCCTTATATGTCATCCTTTAGATATTGTCGTTGGAGACCTTGAAAGAGGTACAAAAAAAATTGATTCTCTCAAATATCCAGATAAACATCATGGTTTATTTTCATAGCTAGAAAAAATTACATCAATGATGCAATTGATAGTGAATTATTGGTAATGGAAAGAAAAGAAGAGTTAGATTAGTTTAAGAGAATCATAGTATGAGAAAAAGTAGATAGATTCGAAGAGACCTTGATTCTGTACACAAAATAGGTGTTTAGAAACATGGAATATTTATTTGGAACAATACTAAGAAAAAAGGCTAGGATAATTGGACTGCGATATAGTAAATTTGAATGAATAGACTTTGATTATAACTTTTCACTAGTTTCCAGTATTGAATCCATTAGAATACTCCATGCATATGCCACTTATCTTGACTTAAAAAATTATCAGATTGTTGAAAATAGTGGATTTTTAATGGGTATTGAGTTTAAGATGTTTTTTAGAAAAAACCCATTTAATTCAAAATTCATTGGTGAAAAATAGTGATTTAAAAATAAGTAATGTTTTATATGGATTGAAACAAAATCATATATCATCGAATGATAGGATTTTTGCCTTTTGTATATAAAAATGTTTGTCGAATGTAATATATTTTCAATAACTTTTTATAAAATGAATACAAAATGATTTTGAGTTGTATATATATATGTAGATGATATTATTTTTTGAACTTCAATAAATTCACAATATAATAGTATTTTCAAAAAGAGGAAAAATTAATTCAAAATGATTTTAATGCAGTATACAAATGTAATTATTAGTTTCCATATTTTTCAAAATAATGAAGTATTCAAATTAAATAACTCTAAATATACAATGAATATTTTTAAATAATTTATCATTTATAGAACTAATGTTGTGATTCTAATGTGACTAACACCTACAAATTGGATATTGTTAAAATTGGGAATCCATCTGATCAAACAAGTCATAGATGTTTTATTTGACATCATCTCTCCCTTACTGTTATTTAACTTTTAATAATGTATATTGTGTGTATGTGTTCATGTTTTCATAAATTCTTGATAGAGTAACATCATAGAGTTATAAAAATAATGTTCAATCACCTAAAATATAATATTATTTTTGGATTGTTTTACCGAATATGAAAATAATTTTATTCAGTATGTAATTTTGATGCGTATTATGGTGGATGTATGTTAGAAAAAAAGAAAATCACAAATATATTACTTTTTATAAATGTATATAGTTTCATACTATATTATGAAGAAAAACTATTTTTCATTTTCTACTAAAAAAGCATAACACAATGTTTCAGTTGGCTGATGTGCATAAATTTTATCGATGAAATTAATATTACATGACATTTTATATCGATTCGAACATGTATCGATAGACTCTTATACTACATTTGATATAAATATTTCAAAGAATCATATATCACATTCTATGAAAATATATTAATTTAAGACATAAATTGTTGGGATAAATTATTAAAAAAGGTTGTATCAATCTTGAATAAATTTTTACATAACATTAGCTTGTGGATATATTCAATATGCATATGAATTATCTGAGAATTAATTACATAAAACATGAATTAGGATTCATTATTTTTCATTATGTTGAATTGTCTTGTACTCAATGATGTGAATTTATCACAATTACGAATGTCTCACCATTGTAAATGTAACATCATTGTGAATGTCTTTCCATTGTGAATGTATCACCATATTTAATGTATCACTGTTGGACATTTCATCATTGGAATTCTCACTATTTAACTTCTCAATATTATACATATCACAGTTGGACTTCTCCCCATTGTATTTATCACTATATTAATTTGCCACACTATTGTACTGATTTATGATGCAGTCTTATTTTCAATTATGAATTTTGAACAACCATTTTAGTTTTTTTGTTCATTTTTTCATATTTGTTCAAAATTGATGTTTTATTTCATGTATTGGTATTAATGTATTATGTTGATTTAAAATTTTATCATAATTAGTGAAATTGAATTTTTTTAGATTCATAAAAATCTAAAATGATAAATGAAAAAAAATTAGTTTCAATGAACACTAATTCTTTCTAATTTTTTCTTTCTTGAGCCCTATTGCATGATTTTATCTCTCTAGACCATTGACCTTTATTATTTCTTCTTCACTTTTGTTCATTGAACTGATCTACATGGGTAAAAGTAATTATCCCTCTAAATCATCTCTAAACAAGTCACATCCTGAAATGAAATAGATATGAGATTTTAGTCTTCCGTATATAGTGGAACCCATGAATCATATGTTACAAAAAATTGTTGTATAACCTTAAATGGATGTTGATGAAGAAAGGATTCTTTAGATCATATTGTTAGTGGAAAAATATTGACTAAACAAAAGATGAATGGATTTTTGTTATTCAAAGAAGAAAAATATTTAACCATGTCTTGTGTTTGAGTTCTATAGGTATGTCATGTTTGGTTTTTATCTAGAAGAAGAGTACTGGGTAAGAAGAAGAGTTAAAGGTCATATAATTTTGGTTTCTTCAAGGAAGTGGGAAATATGATTAAAAGCCTCACATCGAGGTGTATTTAATAATTATACAAATAAAAATAATAGGTTATGCTACTATTTTATTCTATGAGTATTCCCTTTATTGGTTAACAAAAAATGTAAAAGTTATAATACCAATTGATTCTAAGTTAGATGGGGAGTGTAGACTACTCATTACATTCATCCAGTATTTTATCTACCCATGAAAGTGTGGACTTTCTACAATAAGGTATCTAGGCATGTGGTTTAATTTTATATGATATCATTACAAAAGATAAATCATTGTACATATATTCTGCTTCATCTTTTAGAAATTATAAAAAATTACCTTATATGGAATTATATAATTTATATAATGATGATTTATGTTATTTATAAAACAAAAGGTATTTTTGTAGAAGATAGAGATACAGTTGAGACATGTAGTGGATTATATACCAATGAGAAAATTTGTAAAAGGATGATGATTCATTTAAAACCATTTAAAAATTAATTTATATTTTATAATGAAACTAAATACGAAGAATTAAATACAATTTAACACCCATCTAAAATGATAGACTATATTGTCCATGATCTATAAACTAATGAAATGGTTTGAATAATCTAGTGAAAAATTAGAAGCTATTATTGGTGAAATGAAGAATAGGAATATATAGTTTATGGGGGAAGTGAATATTACATCTATCCTAGTTGTCATTATACAACTTATGGTGCTTCAAATATTCATAGTAATCTCCCCAATAGAAATATGTTAGTAAAATGTGTTGAGGAAGAGACATAAGTCACAAGAGTAGAAGAGTTAAAAATTAGTTTTAAATGTAATTATTTGAATGCTAGTTTTGATGAAAAAGATGGAGAAGAAATTTGAAATGATGTTAAGGATGATGTGGAAGAATCATATCCTAATGGTTACGATATGGATATTTTATGATTATGTTGAAATTCCTCAGCATCGTCTTACTTAAACATGATGTTTAGTTTCGAGATCATAAGAGGGCACTGGTTCTGTTGATGAGTTTGACGTTTCAACTATAAAAGAGGGATAAAAATCTATTGAGGGGGGAAATCCCATCTTCACATAATTCATAATGTTTATGGTGGTGCTATAGATAGAAACCCTATTTATTTTGCTAATTTTTAAACATGTCAAATTAATTTTTTGTTGAGAAAATGAGATTTATTACTGCTGCTGAGAACCATGTGACTACAAATATTTAAGTAAATCATTTATAGAAGGTTTATTATGTGAATATATCATTCATGAAAATTTTATTTCAATTTATGATATGTTATTATTTTTTTTATTCCTTATATTAATAAGAAAATAGAGAGTGATCCTTTTATTGAGAAGAGAGTAGTTGAGAAATTTGATAGTCTACCTACTGTAGTAGTATCTATAACATTTATTTCTTCTGTGGTTGAGAAAAATTGAAATACTTTTGATAAATAAAATGATATCATGCTAGAGAAAAATTGAAATACTTTATGATAAATAAAATGATAAATAATTTTGCCAACATCCAGTTTTGATGTTGTATTTGAGTGATTTTAAATTCATTCCCCATTGTATAATAATTCTACAACTCATTCAACTCCTATTTATTATGTTTATTTTCTCCATTTCATTGCCAGAAAATTTATTTGGTATTCCTCAAGTAGTTAATTAATGGATTCTATTACCCAGCCCAAGGAAACCTTAAACAGAATAAGGTATAATAGGGATCATGTTATCATAATGATTATAGAATATGCTATGAACCTGATGTTTGATCAAGTGACTAAATCCAAGTCCTTCAAGAATTATTTCTCTAGTTTATATACTACTCAATAGTTAAACTCTCACATAATGTTTTTTGAAATAATTTGATGATTCCTACTATGAACTATTCATTTATGTAAGAAGTTATTCATTTTAAGGTCTTAGGTCTTTTGTTGATGCTATTTAGGTAAGAAAGGTTTGAATTATTTATTGACAAAAATATACGTCGAGATATTATAATAGAATTAATCCACATTTTAACCATGTTTCATCATGCAAATTGGACTATAGTGTTGGATTAAAAATCCATACTAGTGAATTTCCACCTAACAACTCTAATAGCATACCTATAGTACATCCTGTATGGGGTGGTCAATGATCAAATTGTACCATTTCCATCTATGATTAATCTATTTCCTCTTACTCCTAGATAGGTTATACAACACCTTCGTTGATCCTCATTCAATATCCTCAGCCTCCTTCGGCTAATTCTGAGATCTATCAGTTATCTATTCAGTACCCTCAATCATTTATATATTTACTTCCGGTCATGCTTCTAAACCATATACTAATAAAATGGATATAGGATAGGATCATGTGTTTCAAACAAGAAAACATTAGTTGTATTTATCTTTATGAAATATTTATTTTATTATATTGTATTTTATTTAACTTTTGATAGAAAAATGTTGTGTTGTATTATATTTCTATGTACTTTCTTATTTGATATTCTACTAATAATTCTCTTGAATTTTCTATGTTATTCTCATTCAATTTTCTATTTTACAAGGATATTTTTGATAATAAAAAAGTGTAGATAAGATCTATGGAATTTAAATTTTAATTATTATACATGAAAATATGATTCTATATTCTTTTGATTTTATATGATATCATGCCTTACTTATTTTCATGTGACATATTACTAAATTACGAATCC
Organism: Viscum album; assembly: GCA_963277665.1. Lineage (NCBI taxonomy): Eukaryota > Viridiplantae > Streptophyta > Magnoliopsida > Santalales > Viscaceae > Viscum > Viscum album. Next base: position 1,569,461,711 of record OY728121.1, on the reverse strand, counting down.
CCATTATTTCATTCATACAATTTTGCCTAATATCATATAAATAAAATATCATGATTTTATTTTGATGAAATTAATATAAAATTATATGAATTTTTAACATAATGAATTCATATAATGTCGGTCGTATTAATTCAATGATCATCATGTCCCAATTATTTTGATATTTAATGAGTTCCATGATTTCCATTAGCAATTTATAATATGAGACATATTGGTGAATTATTCCTATGTTTGCGACACCATAACCATAATCTCACCTCCATGTATTTGAAATCATCACCATTGAATGATAACCATGTATGGTAAAATTTCACTTGGATAAACCATCGATGAAGTTATACCACTAGAATGCAATTTTGGAAAAAGTATGGAATGATTCACCATCAGAAGAGACAACTCATGCACGAGACATTTCCATCATGACGTACTTCAGTGGGTGTTTCCTCATTACAAGGAAACATCAACAATGTATCCTAATTCCCATTTAATACACCATTCAAAAATCATTGAATTTTTTATTATTTAATCACAATACACAGACACCACAAGTTTCATCATTCAATGTGTCACCACCGCTATTTAAATTTACTTTGAATTAAATGTTTTTAATAGATAACTTATCAAATATAATGATGTTGATTTTATAACGATTTTTCTATCATTTCTTGATTGATTACATTGATGTATGTGTCAGACATGCAATATGAGGATGTAGGGGATCTGGTTGATTCTCTTGGTTGTTGATGTTGATTCTGAAAAAATAGAAACACGAATCCCTCATGAAAATGAACTCAATAATGTGTAATTATAGTTAGAGTGTTAAAAACATGAAGTGAGCTACATATTCTTGAAAAAACGATAATATAATACATATTTCACCATATATACACTTGAAAAGGGAATCTTAATCACAAATATAATCCTCTTACTACCTATTGTAAATGAAAAGGATTCTATGAAACTCTATTTTTATGCAACATCTGAAACTCAACCCAGGACTCAATTCAAATCATTTTCATAGAGTAAAGAGATACACAACATATCAAACAATGAATGTTGATTATGAAATATTCTTTATTTTTCTATTTTTCTTTTTTATAATTACAATATGAGTAGTGTATGTCAATATGTTTTCTAAAAAATATTTATCCTTATTTAAACTAGAGGATACTTATATATCTTCTCAATGAATTTTACTTATATTTTTCACATTTTGGGGAATAAGACTGGTAGTTCCATGATTATTCTTAATCCTCATATTTTGGAAGAGACCCTCTATGGTCTGGAGAGTTTCTATACTATGGTATAACCTGATCAAATTTATGGATTAAATATTTATTTAATATAAAATTCCACGAAAATATGTGATTTCGATGTGGATAGGACTATGTATAATGATGAGTCAAAGAATTTTTATCAAATACTTAATTGTGTTTTATGTGCCATTCTTATTATAAATTTCCATATTCTAAAACCAAATCTATTTCACAAACAGGGAAAACCACGAATTTTATTTTTTATCTTAATTAGTGTTTTTGTATGTTTTTTATTAATTAAATTTAAACCAATGTATATATTAATATTATATATTGTTATAACCGTGAACTATTCAATACTTTGATAAATCATCTAAGAGGTTAAAAAATATATCAAAATAATATTTTTTTATCCTTGGATATTTAATTTATATATTTTAAGTTTTGATTAAATCTATTTTTACCAAAAATTTTATAAGGTACTCAATTCACCTCCACAATAGATACTCACTCCAACCAACATATCATCATAGGTTTATAGTTTTAGTGAATTAAGCTATGATTTAATCATAACCTAAAACATTCATAAAATTGGATACAAAAAAATAAAACACATTTTTACAGTATTATAATTCTTTTAAAAGAAAACACGATTAATTTTTAATGAAAAATGATCATACAATTAAACTTGACTATCTCATTTCTATTACCAATCCTGATAACATGAGAATAATATTAAAACTTAGTTTGAGCACAATATTCATATAAGGGGATATAAAAATAATGAATAAAACCATTATTCAATGAATACATATAATCCCAAGAAAAATGTTTCACAAAATGTTTCTTTTCACCCATAAAACATAATCTCTTTAGTTGACCTCATGAAATCATAAATTTATTTTAAGAATCAATAAAATTATAAATAATAAGTGTAAATTTTTGGACTTAATTCCATATCAATAATATATTTTTTTGTATCTCTCATTATTACGTTGGGAGTAACCTTCACGGTGACATTTGGAATACCCACTGTTTTATATTTCAATAATCACTTTAGATAAACAATATTTGTTAACTCTATCTCACTACCTACTGAATTACTCAACTCCAGTAGGATCACACACCCTCATTTTATCATTAAACCACCCAAACTGATAAAAAATCTAAATAATCATAACATTAAAATAATTCATGAATTAGGCATAAAATAAAAATAACAATTCCATGTTGAAATCACATTTCATTTTTTTATAATGTCTCAAACTCATAAATGAAAAAAAATTATTTGAAAAATAATTGTAAACAAGTAATGAATGAATCAAAATATTAATTCTATATGAAATAATAAAATTCTACTCATACCTTTTATGAAGAATAACTATTCTTTTTTTTATTTAAATATAGTTGAAATAGTAACATTACAAGTGGATTTGAAAAGAATATCCATTACAATGACTCTGAATCATCATGTACAATATTTATAGTCCATAATAAACAATATAGATTAAATATTTTATTTCATTAGAAGCCATTTAATTTTTATTAATATATAAAATTCATGGATGACATTAATTATTTCCAATAATGCATGTTTTATTTTTATTATTATTATTTATTTGATATTTCTATTAATTAATCATTTACGTCGTTATCATTGTATAATCCTTTAAGGTAATAATTTATTTCATCAAATTTTAAAATAAATATACATGATAATGAAAAATATTTTACCTTTTGAAATACTACTTATATTCTATTCTCTATTATAAATAACCACAAAAATGATAGAGTTATTAAATCATAAGTATTAAATTCTGTCTTTTCATTAAAATTAAATTCTAAAAATAGGTTAATGTCATCCAAGTGGATATAAGAAGCCATTTAATCATATCAATGATGACTTTTTTTAATAATAAATTTTCAAATAAATTTATTATCGGTGGTTGAAAAAATATCCAATATTGAAAATTGTATTTTTCTCCTTAATAATCGGAATTAATCTTAACCATGGTAAAAAAAATTACAAAAGGTACTATTCATAATATCCAAAAATAAAAGAATAAAATTTACAAATTTTTTAAATTATTATTCCAAATATGGAATCCATTTTACCAAATTCAGATAAAAAATATCATGAAATAAAAAAAATTATAATCTTCTTTTTGGTGTGAGAAAATAAGTTATTAAAATGAAATGATTCAAAATGTAGAAATTTTTTTTTATCATAATTAAATATAAAAATAATTCAAGCTGACTATATTAGATTATATAATGAATAATTTAACTGATTATAAATTATAAATAATTAATAATATAATTTATAACAATTAATTATATAGACAAATATATTAATTTTTAATTAAAATTCAATATCTTTCATTATTCATGGAAACATGAAGCTTATTAGAAAAATTCAAAAAAGGAATAATGTAATTTTTAACATTAATCGATCAATTAAGTCATTTTATGTAAAAATATAATTTATAAAAGTGTAAAAAACTATATTTTGAATAGATGGACCATCAAAAGGTGGAAAACTGTAAATTTAGGAAAACTTATCTTTTAAAATTAAAATTTAGTTTATTATTATATGATTTCTAGAAAAATAAAAAGTTTAATGATAAAAAATATATTCTATATATTATCTCTTGAGTTAATAAAATCTAAAATTATTGATTTCTTATTAATTGGTATAAAAAAACACGTGCACATTTAAATTTTTTTTATGAAATAAATTTCATTTTCTTTTAAAAATGTTTTCATATTCATTTATAATTATTTTTTCGAAAAAAATTATATAAAAATTAGTGAAACATATTTTCATTATATAGTTAATCATGTTAAAATCGACAATTTTAAAGGAAATGTAATAACATTAACTTTTAAATAATAATAAATTTTTATCATTTAAGAATGATGTGGTGTATCAGGTAAGAAACATATCATAGTGTTTACTTCATAAAATCATGGGATATTAAATTACTCCCCATTAATAATTTATTTGAATCTTTTTACTCCTGATAGAAAACATAGTGTTTTAAATTAAAAAAACTACATTATTGAAATCCCGCATAAAATAAAAAAGGATTACTAAAACATCCACTTTGAATGAAGGATATATAAGTATGAAGTCCATTTCGGTTAACCCATACTGGTGTTTTATTTTGGAAACCATGGACATGGAGGAGAAAACTAACTACTATATTCTAAGAGAGGGTGATAGGGAACCTCGTAATGAGAATACTAATTTTCACCAAAACATTAATCTGTGATAGGTTAAGACATCATTGATTACATATTAAGAATAGTAAATGGATAAAATTTATATTTCTATATTAATTTCATATTGTTTAATAATTATATTACAACATTGATTAAGAACATATGAAAATATTGCAACATTAAAATAATGGTTTCAGATTTTAAAATATTATAACAAAAAATTATTCTTTTCATTATGAAAATGAGTATTCCAGATGAAATTTTCATGATTCAAGAACTGCAAATATCTTCAAGAAAATCAAATAGTCTAAATGTGATTAATTATCTATTTCCCCAAGATTAAAATATTTTTTTAAATGGTTAGGATATTATATCAGGATTCCCAAAAAATAATAAACAATTATATGAAAAAATGATAATAATATCAAAATTTATACAATAATACCAAAAGTTTCACACATTCCATTTGATAAATTACATTCCTTATAAATTCTAGAAATAATCAAAACTATGATTCAAACAAAAAAATACAATATTATTTATTAACATATAATTCTATAAAAATCATACGAATTATCTCTAAATAACACTAATTACTCATGATGTCTTGAAACATAAAATAATTTCCCTAATAATCTTCAACACACACTTTCAATTTCCCAAAAAAAGTGTTTCCCCATAAATCAAATATAATGTCAAATATGATTCCAAGTATTTAATGAAACATTTATTAGTAAAATAAAATCCCATGGAAATATATTTCACTCGATCATGAAAGTATTCATAAAATATCAAACATCATTTGAAATAAAATTAATAACCTAATAACCTAATAATTTTAATATTTCAAGGATACATATTTAATAAAACATAGTTTCTTAAAATTAGCATCTTCATCATCCGTCAAATATTTTAACTATAAGGAAAATATTATACTAACTAGTGCATAACTATTGTTAGTTGTAGGCGATTCATTCTTACCATGCATAATATTTGCGTAAAATTTAGGTTTCATTACCGTACATGATGTGTTTTCTCAAATCATTTAGGTTTTCCTTTTTCAAAAACTTTATAATTATTATAAAAATATTAAAATATGGTGAAATCCTCAAAAAAATTACCATAACTTTTTGAATCCTAAAATGTAATCTTATTCAACTAATTTATCATCAATAAATGTAATATACCTTAATTTTTTCAAAATAAAATATCTTATATTCACTAATTATGAGGAATAAATTTATAGTTAGGTCTAATAAAGAAAATAGAAATCTTCCACAAAAAAAATTATAATATAAAAAAATTTATGGTTAAATGTTGGAAAAACTAAAAAAGTCTTCAATATTAATCCCATTATAAAAATAATAACAATTCATATAAAACATTTATCATCATTAGATCTAAAATATCTATTAGATGTATACTTATGAATCATTCAATATTATTCATAATCCCATAACAATAATTTTCCATCATATTCCATAAATAGAAATTTTCTAAAATCTAAAATATGAATATTATCTTATGATTTATTCATCATAAAAGAGGATCCAAGAAATAATTTATACCTTTCATTTCGCATTTTTAGTTTCTTCATATTCTACAGTAATTGATTTATGTATTCCTAAATTTATTTCTATAAGGTTATGGTGATAGTATTCATGACCCTTCTTCATAAAAAATATATTTTCATAATGGCCATACTACCCACATTTATAACATTAAATTGATATCTCAGGATGAAATCCTTTCCCTTCTATGGATTGAAATCAACTCTTCCTATTTTATTTTCATATTATTGATTTATTACCTCCTTTTCAACATTTAAAACATCTTACCATAAAATTAATACATTTTTATAGGTGTTTCATACTACATAATTAACACATATGTGAATGAACATATATACCATTGTTTCACAAACATCCGATGGGGTTTATTTCTATCAAATATTATGAATTAGGAAACTCACCAAGGATCATGTGGTTAATAAGAAATAATTATAGCAGGGTTTGAATAACCAAAAGAGTCATGATTTCATGTCCAATTTCATTCAGTTTATTGTTTAGTGAACCCCCACATTTTCCTTCAAATCAATTTTTATTTTTGTTCTTACCAGATCGATCCATAACCTAAAATTACAATTTTTATTATGGGTAATTAAATCATATTATATATTCTTATGATAATGATATAAACAAATGTATCTTTATTAATGTTATCTAAAAAAAATTCAATGTATCAAAACATAACTATAAATAATACTAAAATGATATAACTTTTTTATATGACTTTTAATATATGATTGAATAACAACCAATCCAGTAAATTTATATAAACTATCATTTGATACTAAATATATGTTCATGAACTTAAAAATTATGAAATATTGGGATTTATTCATGATTTTTTTTAATTTTTAAGATCTTTTGTGGTTTCCTGTTTTATAGATTTTGGCCATCAGTCATACATAACAACCCACACTAATAAAATGTTGAAAGTACTAAAATAGTATCCATATTTTCTAAAATAGAAAACATTTAAAATATAATATGATTATTATTTGTAAATTATTCACAATATTTTTCCTAACATCCTCCTTTCTCACAAAATTCCCTATACCCTAGGAATAAAATTCTAAAAAATTTAGCGAAAAAAATATCATCAGGGAAGTAAAAAAGAAAGAGATAGAAAATATTTTATGAATTCCAATAAACTGATGAATTCATTTTCACAATGTTTTACAATTCTCCTGTAAAACCTAATTTCTTTAGTTAACCTCATGAAAAAAATATCCCAATAAAACTCCATAGAAAACATAATTCAAAAATGAAAATTTTGGCATTAATTCCACATAACTATAACATTTTATGTACCTCTCATAGAAACATAGGGATTAACCTTCATGGGTATATTTGTAATACCCACTGCAATATATTTCAATAATATCTCAAGAGAAAGCATATGATTTAACACTATATCAATAAATAATACATTGCAGAGCTATAACAGGATCACCCTGTCATATTTTTAAAAAAACTATATGTAATAATAAAAACTTACAAATACCCATTACATTAGAGTAGCTTATAAATAATGTTTGGAAAATTTATTTTTTCCCTATTGATATCATGTTGCATTTTTTATAGATCCAGACACTACTAAATGAGAACACATTATTAGAAATTTAAAATTTTAACTTCTAAAAATAATATAAAAATACAAAATCACGATGATAGTGGGAACATACATAATTTTGGCATAATAAAAAATTTATGATCGAGTAAATTTAATGTATTTTCTTATAATAATTCCTCATACATTAAGTCTAACACATCACGTATAATCATTGTAATCCTAAAAAATAAGTATAGATTTATTATTTATGTTTTTAGTGTATTAATAATGGTTATTATTTATTTTACTCGACTTATTATCAAGTTAATAAAATTATTTAATTGTTTATGTTTGTGATAGATGTATTGATGATATTTTCTTCTCTATTCTAAAATGAATTTTGTTCCTTGTCAGTACTCAAGGTGGATGTTTTCAAACATATCATGGTTAATATTAATGTCATAATAGTTACTTTTATGCATACATTATTTTTTAGTATTCCCTCCATTAAACATGGATATGAAAAATAAATTAGGTTACAATAAATGTGATGATTATCCATATATATGCATGACTACCGTTTCAATTATTTAGTGAAATTTATGGAATGAAGTTGAGATCCAATTTATCATTCTATACTGGTAATAATATCACCAATATCATATTACTCATTTAAATAGACTAATATATATCATCCAAGTTATGTGGTGTGGAATAATTATTCCCATCGCTTCTGGGATGTGATAGTTCGCATGTACGCACGTCTACAGATATCAATTGTATGTGCACAAAACCTATGAACATAAATGAAATATTATTACATAAAAATGAGAAATATTTCTTGGATATAATTTAAAAAAATATTTCATGTTTATAACCATTTTAGTGGGATGGAGATGAAATCTGGATTATAAATCTTTGTGATGTGGTGGTCAACTGTATACCCGAACGATTAATTCATTTATCATTTTATGAAAGTGGTGATGGAATTTGAAGATTAAATAAAAATAGAAAGATAATATTATATTTTGGATTCTAGAGATAATATTGTATCCTGGTTTTCTATGATTTAATGCAAGTGGAAGAATGAATAAGATAAAACTACTAGATTAAAACAATACCTCTTCTTCGGACAATATATTTTTCATAACACATTCAGAGGACTAAGGATTCAGTTTTTTCTAAACTTTGATATATAGAATGTTGGGAGGGATTATAGGTAAATATTGGGGTAGATATTGTATAAAATTAATTGGATTTATTGTGTATGGAAAAGAGAGTATGTTCATATTTTATTAGAGGTAATGGGTACAATTGAGATATTAAAATATTATAAATAAAATTTTTATTAATAATATATCCAAAGTGATTTATATCATTTATTGGATGGTTGTGGGTCAAAAAAAATTAAAAAAAATTAAAATATTACATGTTTTGTATTTATTATTCCTTATTATTTTTTCCAACTCTTATATAACCCCTTTAAAACATATTGATATATCATTTAATCTATACGTACAGAATTAATATATTTACAACAAAATGAAAATCACACCAAATGTGTAATATTAATGAAATTTAAAACCAAATACAGTTTTTTAAATAAATTTAGTTGTCTAGAAATTTTATATAATTTAATAAAAATATATATATTTTAATTATCATTAATTTCAATTTTTTCAAAATAGAATATAGAAATTTTAAAAATATCATAAATACATGAAAATTTCAAACCAATTCTTCTAAAAAATAATTAAATTGAAAAAATAATAAATAATGTTTATATATGTAATAAATATCTCAAATTTTATTTTTTTATTATTTTTTATATAATTTATTTGATATTTTCATTAATTAAAAAATTACTACATCATCATTTTAAATCCATTATGGAAATTTTTTATTACAAAAAATTTAGAATATGTTTCCATGATGAAGATAATTGTTTTATACATCAATATACTATTTTTAGATTAATATATCTTCTATTTAACCCAAAAAAATATTTTTTTGTTATTAGAACAAATGTAAGACATCTTTGAATTTCATTAAAATAAAATATTATAAAATTGTTAAATTCATTCATGTCTCACCAAGATTTCATGAAATCATTCCAATGTTATTGTATTCCAAAAATAACTCATATAATAATATAAATACAATAGTTTTGGTAATTTAATAATATTTATAATATTATTTTTATCCTTAATTATAAGATTTACCCATAACCGTTGTAATAAAAATTAATATTGTTATAATTCATAATGAAAAAAATAAAAGGAACCTACTAAATAAATTGGGAAAAAATTATATTATATATATGGAATAAATTTCTCCAAATTAAATTCATTTTATTTTTAGAAATTAATTTAAAATAAATCCAATTGATGTGGTGATAAAATTGTTTTTATAGTGAAGACGATCAAAATATTGACAAGTTTTTAAACGAAAAATCAACGTGAAACTGATACCAATGCCCTATATTGGAGTAAATGATATCGAATTTATCTATTTATACATTAAATTTTATTAAAAATATAATTTTAAAATATATATTATTTACAAAAAACTATTTTTCATTAATATCGTGTATTTTTCTTTATTCATCAAAACCTAAAATATATATGAAAAATTCCCAAAATAAAAAAACAAATTAAATTTTGATATTATTAATTGAAATTATAATTTTACCCTATCTAATAGAATTTATAAATTTTTCAAAAACTCTATATAATATTATGTTCGTCATCGAATGGTGGGAAAATATCATTTTAAGAATTATTAATATTTTATGTGTAAAATTTGATTTGTTCTTATATCATATATTGAAAATTCAAAATATTAATGGTAAATAATAAATTTAAAATACTGTAAATTTAATTATTATATTATAATAGTGGTAATTTTATTATTTATTTTTATGAAATATGAAACTTCTGATTTACATTGTTTTTCATGAAATCAGTTCTTATTATTTTAAAAAGGGTTTTTATTTTAATATGTAAGTAATTGGTAAAATAATTAATTATATAAACATGTATAAACTATATTTTCATTATTTAGTTAATCCTTTCCATAACCACCATCATAACATATAGGTTATAATTCTAACATTTTTATAATAATGTTATGTATGATTTATCTTGATGTGGTGTATCATGTACATTATCGATTATCGTGTATCTTTTATTAAATCATGGGATGTTATAATATATTATAATTGGATGGTCAGTAAGATAGGGAAATTAGATATAGATTCATGTGGTTTCCATATTACTATATAAACAGAAAAGTTATTTCATGAATATTATTAAGGGTCGTGGGTGCTTTATTTCTATTAAATTCCTCATTATTGTATTATACTTTATATAATAACATCAATGCCATTATTTTTTATATATATTGCTGAATTTTGGTTTACAAGTTGTGGATAATGGTGCTAGTTTTCATGTTTTTAGTTATCCCAATATCTTAAATCTTTTCCAAGTTAATATTCTCTTTGTTTAACTCTCTATATTATATAAATACAGAGAAATGAATCAGAGGAATTCATATCATATTCGAGCTAAATCTAACAGAAGATACATATTGATGTTTTTTAATTCATTAGAAAGTTATACCATATTCATCCTGAAATTATGGATTGATATAATATTGATCTCAGTAATCAGTTATAATATATTCTTATATTACTAGTGTTAATAAGGCATGATATAATATTAATTACATGATTCTACATGTGTGATGGGATACATAAAATTATTTTTTGATTAATTTAGATGGATGATATTGAGGTTGAATTTTTCTTATTGATGGAAATTTTTCCTCAAATACATCATTTGGTGATGATGATATTTTTATATTTTTTGGATTGTTATTGATGTTAATAATTACACTAATGGCATGTGTAACTATTTTTGGAGAATGATTTTTATACAATTTTAGATATGTTATCTTCTTGATTATGAGGATCTATAGAATTACTGAGACATATAGTTTCCGAAAAATACATTTATAGGTGCTGTATAAAATTCCATATACTGTTGATTATGTTTCATGAGGGGTATAGTGACAACTATTTGAGGACTCATCGGTGTCAGAACACGATAAATCATTTGTTTATGTGATTATATTACTTATTAAATACATCTAATGTGTTAATTTTATAAAATATAAGAGATATAATTTCAATAATTCATTTATTTACGTTAAAATTCTATATATATTACTTAAGAATATATTGATTATGTGTCATAAATATCTCCAACAATAGACATTGGTTAATAGATTTCATTTGAAATATCAGAAAATTATAACATACCATTGGGTGGTGGGATTTATATTTATTCCTTAACATTGTTATGGGTGGTATGAATGTATTATTTTGTTATGGGATTAATCCATCATGATGTCCTTATGAGTTATTGATGAAGTTGATGAAGTTTTACAAATATCCTTTAGAATTTATGGGAGAATGTTTTTCATTATAATAAACCTGAATGTGCTAATATTCAGTGAAATTTTTTTAGGGTCATAATTCATTATAACAAAATTTCTCGAATAGACCAATATATTTCAATGATTTGATGAAGATATATTGTAACACTCTTTGGTTTTATGAATTATTTTTCTCAATTTAATTTAATCGTTCAATATTTTCATTTCACCAATCACTGAAATTAGTATATATTATATAAAAGAATGATGATTTTATTGTGTAATAAGAAACACATATGTTAATTCTGAACTACAAAAAAACATATTCTATCTATCTCTATAATGAACATTTATCATAGATTTCTACTTGTCATATGGAACAATTAACAACTACTTGGCATACATTGCATGAAACACAACGTTTCTACAAAATGTATTTTTATTATGATGAATATTTAATTAATATAATTATAATATAGACACTAAGAATAATAATATTAATAGTGAAAACTAATTTTAAAATATTTGTTTACAAAAAATTAAAAATATTTCTAATTAAGGACATAATTTTTTGAAAAGTCCTTAAATTAATAGAAATATTATTTTGCCAAATAAGCTATGTTTCATTCCCTTATATGAAAAAATAAAACATCTTTTAGAGAGATTTAAAAATTTAATTTGATAAAATAAACATTGATTTTTAATTTTTAATTTCAACATTATAGTAGAGATAATGTTTTGAATTTTTCTAAAAAACATCATTTTTTATCAATAGATAAAATAACATATTTTATTTCAATGTTTTTTCATATAACATATTTATATTGTTAACCTATATTATGAATTTATTTTATGGTTTAATTGGATTATATTTTTATCAATCGATATAATTCTGTTCATTATGATCAATTTGTCAAACAACATCTTCATAGAAACATATCAAACATTTGAAAGTTTGTACTTTAAAAACCTGCATTATCGACCCGACTATGACATTAATTTTAAATTAATTTTTACCAAATTTTTTTTTATAACATGGAAAAATAGATTCCTTATTTCTGAAAATTATAATTTATTATTTCTATTTATTTAAATTTTGTTTTTTAGAAAAATTATTATATGGAATAATTATAATTAATTACAATGGGTAAGAGAAATATTATGTTAATAAAGTACAAAATCATAAATTTAATAACCAAAATGAACTATAAAAATTTCCAACACCCAATTTCCTGAAATTATTAGTCTAAAGAAATCATTTATTTAGTTTTTTGTATTAATTTGTTTAGGTAAAAACGTGTGTACAAAACACTTTTTTCTAAAATGTCAAGTGATTCGTCTCCATTCGGTATAAAAGGCCACAATCTCTCTCTCTTTTCACAGCTCTCAAACCAAACCGTTCTAGCTAAGATATTTCTAACAGTCTTTCCTAAATCCCTTATTTATCCAATAATCCTCACCTTGGGAATTAATAAATCCTTGGATTACATTTGGTACAAACTAAAAGGTATTCCATAATTAAGAGGTAATGTCTTCTTTCATACTACATTCATTTATTTTCATTCTCTTCCACACCACATTCTTTATTCCATGATACTAAATCAAAAACAATAATAAATATTATATTATAAATTTATGATAAGGGTACGACCTATGCTTACACAAACCTCAATATAATTCGTAATGATCAAACTGTTTATTGGTGTAGTGAACTACTTCCTCACATAAAGATGTTTTTTCATTTATTACATTACCACCTCTAATAGTGGAAATTTTGACAGAAAATAAATTTATAAATTTAATATATTAAATTTTTTATTTATTTATAATTCTATATTTCATTTTACAATAGTTTTCTTTTTTAATTTCCATTTGTTGAAAATACGATAATTTTATTTGAATAGTATAGACTATCACCCCCTCAATGTGATGTGATTCCTTCACACCCTACATTTATCATACTATGAATGGTTTTAGTGAAAATATATGATATATATGATATATTAATAGTACTTTAATAATTATATATATTATTATATACGTATAATTTACTTTCTTCTATCTTTAAATATCACTTTTTGAACATAAACTATATTCATGCGTACGTACGACATACCGTATCCATGGATGGTGTATTGGATTTTTACATTGTATATTACATATTTTTCTACAACAAACATAAAATAACTATAATTGATAATTATATCAAGGTAAATATTCTTGAAATTATGATATAATTATAAGGATCAATGATAAAAAAAAATAATACACATGCAAAGAATATATTACCTAATGTGAAACCATAACATTAAATTATTAACAATAGGGTAATATAAGGTTCTAATTAAACCAGGTAAATAACTAGATATAAGAATATTATAATGTATAATATTTATAATAAAAATACATTCATTATACTAGAATTTGTATGACTACGAAATGTGTCATGACAAAATGTAAACAGACTTCATTTCACTTTTTATTTATATGGGATACATGATTTATTCATCACCCTGTCTGTTTATCTATTGTGTATAAATCAAAGGGATTTATTTTATTATTATTAATAAAACAAGTTGTTATTTAAATATCAATGTTATTATATTTCTCTTATGTTAATTCAATTTCATGTGTTACCAAATCAGTAATGTAATTTCGTAAAAAATTGCATTCCATGAGATACAGGCCATGATTGCAACTTATATATTTTTTGGAGGTGTATATACTTCCTTTTAAATGATAAATCATGAATCCAATTATTTTTATTATATTTTAATATTCATTTAGTAAAATTTTATTAATTGGGGTCAATTTTATAATGTTTCCAAGAGGTAACATTTTTCTGAAGCAATCACATGAATTTTTGAGATTTTTTATGATTAAGCTTCATTTGATGAACGTTTATGATCTGTATCTCAAGAAAACTATTGATATTTATTATCTTATATATATTTATGATATATTAAATTATTGGTCACATTTTTATAATATTTGGATCATAATATAGCTAAGAATGTTTTATTAAGATTGACTGTTTTTACCATAAGTTCGGTTGGAAATAAATATTCTTTCAAGACATAGTTTTTTAAAATTTGTTCCCAGGAATATTCTAATATTCTGAAAAAAATAATTAAAATAATTTTTTGCTATTTTTATGTTACTAATATTTTCAAAGTAATAATATTTTCTCTTATTCAAAAATTATTTTATATATAATTTTTACATTGGATACAGAATGTTAATTTTACCTCGTAAGACATGTACAGACTTACCCACCGTAAATTATAAGATGATTTATTTTCATAAAAAAATGGGAAATCTTTTAGATATCATTATTAAAATGTATATTCAAGGAAATGGTTTCCAAAATGTTTTCATTCTTCTTTAATATTTATTTATGGAAAATACATTTCAAAATATTTTATGTTTTAGTGATCCCTTAAAAATGAATAAAGGATATTTACCACAAAAAATGTCTTCAAAATATCCTTCCGTGGGGTTTTAAATATAAGATGACAACTATGAATGTTTCTAATGCACATATAGGGAATGATCTGAAGGATCCCTTAAAATTAATTCTTGGTTTGTTTATTTAATTGGATAAGATATGATTATAAGTTAATGATACCAAATTCATTTCATGGGTTATTATTTTCTGTGTATATATCCAATGTTTTTTATAGATCAATATATAAGATTTATTATCATATGGAACATGTATTTATGAGTTATTATCTGATGGGTGAGACCTCTATATCCCTCCAATTCCTAGGTTAATGATGATTTGTATATGTGCCTAAAAGGTACATGGGTTGTAGCGCAAGCCTAAAAACTAGAAGATACATGGGTTGTAGCCCAAGAATAAATGTTAAAAGGTAACTGGATTTTACCCAATGACCAAAAAATATAAGGTACATATATTTAATCCCAATCCTAAAATAAATAAGGTACATTGATTATATTCCAATTGAGTAAATGAGAAGGTACATAGGTTGAAGATGAAACCTAAAAGTTAGAGGGAACACTGGTTGTTAACTCAATCCTTATGAAGGTACACAGGTATAGAACATGCCTAACTTGATATATAGGTCTATTATTGTGTCATTGACATAATTTTTTTTGTTCATATATGTATGCCACAAATCCAAAGTCATATTCCTTATTAACGATTTCATGGAGCTAGATGTTTACTTACTTATTATTAATGTATTTTTAACATAAAATATTTATTATGACCTAAAATATGTAGAGTGAGACCTTCAAATGTTATCCTCATGTTCCATACTATTTTCTTCATGTTTTTCTTAATAATTTTCTTTATATTCCCATACTGAGCATATGTGCTCACCCAATTCATACGTTTTTATTCCCAGGGATATGATGAAATGTTTTAGGTTGACGTACTAAAGGTGGAGATCTATATGGGAGTTTTTAATGATCTTCCACCCGGATAAAATATTTGTGTTATGTTTCAACAGAAAATAAACAATTAATATCCCTGATCATGTACTTTTGGAATGTTGTGAATATACATATAAAATGATATAAATTCCATGAATGCTAAGCCTCTGTAGATATTGTTGGTATGAAAGAAATATTTTAGTCAACCATTATTAATTTGAATTATAAAACTATAGTGGAATACCTCAGAATATTTCTAAGGATATGTCTAGGGATGTCTCTAAGGATATGTATAAGGATTAGTTAACATTTAGTAAAATGTAATGTAAATTTCATAAGGGATAGAATGATTGTTCTCTTAGAAATTTATATTAATCTAGAAAATACAAGTGGATGTTACTATGGAATATATAACCCTAGGTTTAACAATTTGAAAAGATGTTTTGGGCATCACTAGGTGTATTTGGGTTCATGAAAATGGGCCTTGCTGCATACCTAGTTTAAAAATCCCATGTGATATGCTTCAGAAATTCAAAAACACTCAATAAAAAAATATGAATGATTTTAATAGAATATGAAATTAATGAACCTAGTATAAATCTAAATATTATTCTATTAAAGTTTATGATTCATGATATATAATGAAGATATAAATTATTTCATTATTATGGGTATTTCTTATATGAGACGAGTGGCTCACTGAGTGCTTTCTGGTTTTTTTCAATGGATAGTACCACATGGAATATGGTTAAAATTAAATTTTCATTATTTTAAATATATTATCATTATGAAAATTAATTTATCATGTGTGAATCTAAAAAATAGAATCTAGAAGTTGGTATGAGTATTGGTTATACATCTAAAGATAAATAGATTAAAAAACATGTGAATATTATGTGATGTTCTTCTTGTATTTTTTACATTCATCATAAGAATCAATATTAGATTAATGTTTAGAATACTCAAGGATATATTTAAATTTTATATTCTAAGAAAGGTATATTATGGAATAATTTTATGATTACAGAGTTATGGTTTAGGAATAATGTTGGTGGAATGATGTACGCCTTTTTTGGAATTCAATGATTAGGTTATACGAATCAAAATAAATATAATTTTTTTTGTTTAATATATCATTATAGATTAAAAGGGATAGGTTTAATGGTCATTAATACATAGAATTTTATATTTTTATCAAAGGAAGGAAACCACTAATGTGGTCATGATGTTGCGAACATTGGTGTTCTCTTAGATAATGATATCACTGACTTAGAAAAAGTAAATTGGATTCCAATGATTACACTGTATTTGGTAATTTATTATTATGAAAAGGATGAAGATTTCATCATGTTTATTGTTCAAAACATCCTGGATATGATGAATAAATATGGTAACATTTTGAATAACAAACCATCCATCATTTTCTAAAGTATTTATTTTAATGCATGTGATTAGCATGTTTCAAGAGAATATATAATAACATTATTCACATTTTGGGAATGTGACAACCAAAAGATATGTTGTGATATATAGGGGATAAATGTAACTTCAGATTTTGTGACTTATTATTAATATTTTTGTAATTCATCTTATGGAATGGCTATAAGGGAAACCACATATAGAATGATTAAGTAAATCATTTGATGGAGTTTGTGAGACTAAAGTATTATCATAGCATATGAGGATTTAACAATATTATCAAACCAACTATATCTATTTTTTATTTATGATAACTGAAAACAAATGGTATATAAAATCATGGATCTAATGATCTGGCTATATTTGGGAATAAAAAATTAATGTTTATTTTTGGAGAAACAGGTGAAGTGGATCAAAGAACATTAAAGGGAGAGGTTGTCCACAAATCTGGTATGTATATATTTTCACGATAATTTAATAAATTTACATAAATGGTAATGAAACAAATGATATCCTAATACCACTATTTTTTTTGAATCAAATGATTTGTTAGTTCATTGTAGATTTATTGTGTTCTGATTGTTAACTTTCTCTTATCATTTTTCACTGTCACTCTCCACCAGAACATGAAGGTTAGATTCCTCTTCTATATCCATGTTTTCATTTTCCACATATTTTCTCCCATGTGGAAATGTAGTTATTTGTTACATTGGACAATCATTATTGTTCAACATTTCCCTTTTTAATGGATGTTTTAATATCTGTTTTTATGATGCCAGTTCCGATGAATGAATATTTCATCCATTAAATAGTTGATAAAATAGAAAAATTTCTATGAAGAAAGTCAATTTAATGGGGTATAATGTTACACACAAATATTTTTTTGTTGTTTTTTTTCAAATTAATTTAATCTTTTGTTATTTTTAATTCCATAAAACATTTAATATAATTTATTTTATATTAATACATGTTGATTAGATTTCATTATAAACACCACCAAGTTAATAATGAACTACAGACATTATAAATGTTATCTTGACCTATAAGGATAAATTATGTTTTCTTTTGACTTATCATACACAACACATGACACCAACATGTCGTACATTACAGCCAACACTGAGTTTCTATGAAATGTCATTTTACATTCAAAATTATTTAAGTGATATAATCCCAACCTATCAATTAATATTAGTAATATAAATAGTTATAACTAACTTTCAAATATTTTTTTATATAAATAAAATATATTTATAATTAAAATCATATTTTTTTAGCAAAGTCCAAATATTTTTTAAAATAATATTATTTTAAAATAAATAACATTTCATGTACATCTATGTGAAACAATGAAATTAATTTATGAAAAATTTATAAATTTAATTTTTTAATGTAATCATCATTTTTTAATTTAGAATGTTGATTTTATTATATGGATAATTTTTGGCATTTTTTGGAGATTCTTCTTTCTGGATGAATAGTAAAAAATACCTTGTTTAAATTCAATTTTTTCTATATAACTTATTTTTACGTTTAAATTATATTTTAAATTATGATAAAATATTATTTATATAATATTATTATGAATTAATAAAATATAGGTCACGGTGATCAATTTTTATTTAAATTTGGTATTAAAACATAACAAACATTTATATATTATTAGTTTTGAAAACCACATTGTCCACCCGATTTTGGGGGTTTTTTAATTAATTTCTACAAATTCTATGATTATAATTTTCCAAAATAGATTTGATATTTTTAATTAGTATAATTTATAATTTTTAATATGTTCAACATTTTGTTTCACCAAAAAAATTAGTGAATGTTACTAAAATTAATTACAATGGTTAAGATACAAATTAGGTTAATATAATACTAAACATAAAAATTAATGAGAAAATATAGCTACAAAATTTCCCAACAACTATTGGCTGGAATGTTGTCAAAAAATCACCATCCATTTTTTATTTTTTGGGATTGACATGCCTTTTGATATGTAAATATGTTGAACACCAAACATATATTCAAAAATTCCATGTGTATCCATTCACTTCGATATAAATGGCCACCAACTCTCCATCATCATCAATACACTCAAACCACATAGCTTCAGCCATTTTCTACCCAATACAATTAACAAAATACCTCCCCTAATCATAGAATAATCTCTTTGGGAATAATGAAATCCAAGGAACCCATTTGCTGCAATCTAAAAGGAGTAATCTAATTAAAAGGTAACAACTCTTTTCAGGCTCTTTTCTTTTTTGTCTACACCCATCTAATATATTTATTCCTTGATTTAATAACCAAACTGGTATATTCAATATAATTGGTTGTTTTTATGATATAGTTATTACCTACACATACACACAACATCAACTAATGGGTAATGAACATACTATTTATATGTTCACGGATCTAACTCCACACTGAATGATTACTGTTCATTTTTCATTTCCCACCACTAATGGAGGACATATTGATAGAAACTATGTTTTTATTATTTATTTAATATTTATTATCCCTTTACCAAAACATATCATTTTAACATTCCATTTCGTGTAAATATGATAATTTAGTTTCTAGAATTGCAGACTATCACCCTCTCAAGGCGATGTTATTCATTCACTCACTATATGAAATGTATAATGATTTTGTTTAGTAAAATTGAAGGATATAATAATGTTCTTGTAATTTTTATATATATACATATATAGATCTATTTTATTTTCTTTATTTAAATATGACAAAAAAATAGATAAAACGTTCATGTGTATGTACAACTTACTGTCTCCATGAATGGTGTATTTCATTTTATAAATGTATATTATGTAGATTATTATAATACAAACATAATGAATATTTAAGATATTTATATCATGTTTTACATTATTTAAATAATGATATAATTATAAGTATCAACGATTGAACGAATTACAACACATGTAAAGCGGATATTAGCAGAAGTTCAACCCTAAAAAAGAATAGTTAACTAGAGGGTAATTTAAGTTCATAAGAAAACCATCTATAAAAATTCATATAAAAACATTATTGTATAAAATATTTATAATAAACATAATTTTATTGAATTCTAATAATGTAATAATACAATGTGATTAATGTTATAAGGTAATAGAATTTCATATTACTTTTTATTTTTGTGTGATACATGATTTATTCACCACACATTCCTTTTTTTTGTAATTATACATAACCATGTAAGTATTATAATATCATTAAATTCTAATTGATAGGTATTTACATGTCTATATTATTATATTTCTCTCATTGGGTTTATATTTCAAATGATACGAATTAGGCAATGTAATTTTCTCCCAAATTTCTTTTTTTGGGACTCATGCCATTTTATGAACCTATATTTCTTCATGAGGTTTATACAATTCCATTGAAATTATATATCCTGAATATTATTCTTTTAATGATATTATTAGCTTCATTTAATTTCATTTTATGAAATTCTATTTATTATTCTAAGATACCTTGTGTTATCATTTCTCTGATACAATTCCATCACATTCCAATATTGTTTGTGTTTATGAATCCTTTGAAATAATCATATGATACATATGAAAATAATAATCATGAAATTTATTTTAGTTTGTTTATTCATGATATACTCATCGGTTGGTACCATTTTTTCCAATCATTGGCCTGAAATATTTTTTGAATATTTTATTATGAAATCATGTCTTTAACAACCCTTCGGTCAGAATTTTGTGTTCATTCAAGAAAATGTTTTCAAAAAAGGGATCATGTCATTATTCTGCAATTCTAAAAATATATTTAAACAAATTTATTACACTTTTTTCATTTAACAATTCTATTAATAGAAAATTGTTTTCACTTTTTGAATGAGGATTTTTTCTAACAATGTTACCATTAAAAATGAATGTTATTATTACCTATTACACCATGTACAATCATAACTATAATCAATTATTTAATTATTTTATTTCATATGTAATAGTTTATTTTATATGAAATTTTTTTCATAAATTAATTTTTTTTGAAATTATTTTCAAAAAAATTACATTATAATTTTATATTTTTTAATGAAAATTGGATTTAAAGGGTTTATTTTTTAAAGAGAATTTTTCCAATATGAACTGATATTTAAGTAAAAAAAAAATTTCAGAGTCTCCTTATATGTAACATTCAATCTATGATATAATCCATTGATGATACTCATTTCTATATAGGAAAATATCCACAGGTTCTATTCATATTATTTTGTTAATGGATTATGTTTTTATTAAATTATGCTTGTGACACTCATTTCAATTCAACAGGATTTAATTTTTTGAAAACTGATACCTTAAATAGTATATTATTTCATGATGTTACTATGAAATATATATTTTTTCCATAGGTTTTGTTGTGTTGAAATTTTATTGATTCAAATTACTTTTCATGGGTTATGATTTTATATCTATATATCCCATCTTTTTAATGGGTCATTATATATGATTTATTATCTTATGGAACTTATTAATATGAGTAATTATGTTATGGGTGTGACCTATAT
Organism: Viscum album; assembly: GCA_963277665.1. NCBI lineage: Eukaryota > Viridiplantae > Streptophyta > Magnoliopsida > Santalales > Viscaceae > Viscum > Viscum album. The sequence goes on along the minus strand of OY728121.1, from coordinate 1,569,439,307 downwards.
CTCCCTCCAATGCATGGAGAAATAATAATTTTTATATGAGTTCACAGGTTACAAGGGTTGTATACCGGTCCAAAAAATAAGGAACATGGGTTGTTACCCAAGCCTAAAAGTAAGAAGGTACATGGGTTGTAACCCATGGAAGAAAAAAAATAAGGTACATGGGTAGTAACCCATGTCTAAATTAAACAAGGTACACAATTTGGACCCCAAGAACGAATAAAAGTAGTTACATTTTTGTGGCCAAAGAATAATATCAAGAGGGTTCATGGGTTGTTTACCTTTGTTCGATGTAGGTAAACAAGTTTAATACCATTCATAACATGTTATAATGGCCATTTTAGGTACATGATATAAAAGTTTCTATTCATATATATATATAATCCAAAAATCTGTTGCGTTATTACTTAGATATGATTTAATGGATCATGATGTTTATTTCATTATGAATCATATGTTATAACATTCGATCATTATTATTATCTATAATAAGAAGGGTATTGTCATGAAATGTTATTCTAAATCATCATACTAATTTTTCATGATATGATAATACATTTCTTTATTTAAACATACTCAGCTTATGACATCTCCCCTTTTTATGTTTCCATTCCATGGGTTATAATGAATGGTATTAAGTAAAATTAATAATGGTGGATATCTTTATGGGATTTTGGGAAAATATTTCCCTATGATTGAAGATTTTGTCCCCTTGCTTCCAAAGGTACTAAACTATTGTGGTGCTTGGGCACATAATTTTGTAATGTACTGAATATTCCTATAAAATGATTTAATATCCACGTATGGTAATATGGGGTCTCTATATATATTGTTTATATTGGAGAAACAATGTCCATTTTCATTTTTATTATTTATTTTTGTGATCAAAATCAGTTACATTGTTAAATTAATTTAGAACATTTGTGTAGTGTTATAGTAATCTATCTATTTACTGGGTATTAATGTTTTATATGACACCACCTATGCGTGATGAATGAAATGATTTTACAATTACTTTTTAGTGAATCTTATCTATAATGTAATTATTATTGTTACAAATGTAATGTTATATATCTGGGGTGGATTGTAAGATAGAAGATGATGGAATTGTAATTGATCATATAGTTATTATAGACTAATTACTACTTTAAAAAGGTGTGGTGGATTTATGAATTTAGTATCATGGAAGTGAAATTTATTTTATCATGAATGAATATCTATATTGGGTTACCTTTTGAATGAAATTCATAATTGAGGACTCCCAATAGTGAAAAAATATAATTCCTTGATGTATCCTTTTATAGTAAAATTGTAAAATGTAATTTAAGAACCCAATGGATGATGATGAGTTTTTTTACTTATTATAAATTGTTTTTTTAATTTTGAAGAATAAAATAGGTCATTATAGATTAAAATATTTGTTAAAAATATTTTATAATATTATATAAAATGAGAATATGGATCAGTTTAACGATGTTCATGATTTTTGTAGTCCATGTGTTAACATCATGGATGACATGAATTGTTTTGAACTAAATAAAAAAATAGATTGTCACATTTTCCTAAAGTATTATTTGGATTATTTTAATAATTAGTGATGTTAAGAATAAATATCTATTAATTTTTATTTTGAACATCCTTTTGAATCCTTTACATGTGAGGAAGTATTGTAAGGCTACTGGTCAATACTCATTGATGTATTTTTTATGATACATCCATATAAGTAACCATTTATGGATTTTATAATACTTATATGTTAGTCTGTATCAGTATATGTTTCACAAAAATAATATATTCTAAATTAACTATCATTTCATATTGTCCTATGGGGGATTAAAGTTAAAATGCATCATGTGGACATAATCATTGATATATAATGATGATCAACCTGAAGATTATTAGTATGCAGTCTGTGTTATTATAGACGATGTGTTGATGATATAACTTGATTCTTGAATAATATGATAAGTTTACGATGGCATTGAAAAAGGAAATAATATTTCATATAGTGTAAAATATTTTATTACATTTTTCTTGTGTTTCCCATAGAAAATTGAATATTTGAAAATATATTAATCAATAAATAATGATAAAAATATTAAACATAAAATTATTTCATAAGGAAAATAAGAAATTTAATGTGGATCACTAGAGTACAATGTAGTATAAATTTCATTCATTAATGATATTAATATGTCATGTAAGCTTCTAAGTGTTTCCCACAATTGAAGCACTGATGTTTTTCAATAAAACGATCCTTAAGATACGATATATTATGTTTAATATTTATTTTAATAGAATAAAACCATTTTGAATAATTTTAACCATGATTCAAACTGAGTAATATTTGTAAAGTAAAATGAATATAAAATAATTTTTTCTAGAGAATAACATGTTTAACTTATATTGAAGCTGATGTAGAAATGTATGAAGTTTTTTTATAGATTAGAAGATGCTGATAATGTTTTAAAACCTGTAATGTTTCTTAAATAATATATCTATGATATACATTGTATTATAATTAAAAAATTGATCAATATCAGAAAATTTATTTGGTCCAATATAAATGTAAAATGATAATATTTTGGATGATATATCTCGTGAGATTTAAAAATATTATGTTATTTAATGATGAAATCGAAGGTAAAGATTCAATAATTGTATCACATAGTAAATTGTTGGTTGGAGTTGGGGGAGGGAATTTGGTAATTCATGTTTATAAATAGGTTCCAGAGTAACATTGAGTTCATATGGACTCACTAAAACTAATTTTGAATATTATAAAATAATAACTCTCATATGATATACTATTTTATGAAAATATACGGTGATTATTGACTATATAATACATAAAGATAAATTTTATAGATGTATGGACTATTGAATAAGTTCAAATTCAATTACTATTTGATGGATTAAAAGAAAAATAATAAAATATATGTCAAAATAAATTTGATCTAATTTGAATCTGGATGAAATGATGATATTTCACTCTCTATAATCTAATGGAAGTATTGTAGAATTGGTTGATGAAGATTGTCTGAATATTATCTATTTTTGATATCATTCTAATAATCACAATCAGTAGAGATAAAAGAAAATCCATTTGTTTTTTGAAATATAGAAAAATATTTAAACTAGAAGATATTGAAATATTTAATATACAATTTGTAGGATATTAGTTTAATAGTGAGGATGTTGAGATTTAGATTGGTGATAAAAATATAATTTGTCACAATCTATGACTCAAATTGAGATTTGAGGAAGTGGATATTAATTTTTATAGTTGTATTATATTTAACAAAAGTCAATGTATATATAGATATATATAATCTAAGAATATGATAATGATTATGTAAAAAATATCTTTGATGTATTAGTGTTTTGTAAAGTTATAAATTTGGAAAATATGATTAAGATATATATAATAAAAACTATATAGTAAAGTATTTAGTATAGAGAGATATTAAATAACCTCATGAGATGAGGTAGTTTTTCTACATGGAAGTGGGAAAATAATCAGGTACAATTTTTTATGGATATGAATTTATATGATCTAAAGAACTATTATGAGGATTGTAGAAGAGAAGAGAATATAATAGGATGTTATAATTGTAATTATTATAAAAGGTAGAGATCATGGTTGAAAAGCATATATATTATAGTAAATTGTTTATTAATATTTTAATACATTTTTTGTGGAATACAATCTTGTAATTGATGTAGATATATCCCATATCATTATGAATATCTTATTAGGAATTTTTATAATAATATATATTGAATAATTGAAGCTAAAAATATATTTAATTCCCATCATATTATGAAATTATAATGACTATTTTATAGATATCCTGTACACATACAAAATATTTTTGATATATTGGAATGGAAGAAAAATTAGTATTCTCTTAAAATTATAACTAAAGTGTTGTAATCCCAAAAAAATTAATAGTGATATAATTGTGTCATAGTGGTATCTGAACATATAAATGAAGATGTGTACACATGGGAAAACCCCTTGTAAAAATGTAATGTTATTTTTCCCACTCAATTAATATCATTTCATATATTATTAATATGTTGGAATGAAATGATTAGATATAATTATGAATCATAATTGAGATAATGGATTGAATAAAAAAATTATTGAAAATTTTATTTTTGAATACTTCAGTAATATTTTCCTATAATAATTCATCCCACAACCCCACATAGTGTTATTTCACTATCAATTGACTGCATTAATTGTAAAAAAATAAAATTACTAAGAATAAGATATACTAAATACAATTTTACTTTAATTTTAATTCATGAAATGTATAACTTTTTGAATTTATAGGGATATCATGGTTAAGAAAAATTTAAATCACTCATAATAGTTTCACAATTTATTTACATAGAATATTATTTATTACAAATAATTTTAATGAGTCTATGATGTTGGGGAATTTATCTTCTCAAATATAACATAAGCAGCATACACCATAATTTAGAGGTAGTAAAAGTGGATTTTTTTTAGTTAAGTCTATTTATAATGATCCACTGTAAGAATATATAATGAGAAATGAATATTATTAATAATGTAATAGAATTAAAACCTTATGATGATATTTACTCAAAATTCATGTATTAAATAAATAAATTACAGTTATAAGTTATCATATTTATATTTTCTTTCATCTTAAATTTATATTGTTATAGAAAACAACAATATCATGTATATGATTAGATAAATAATGCATTGGAAAACAATTTACAATTGTGTAAAACTCTCAATAATATAATGAAATATTACAATTAATTAACATAATATTTCAATGAAATGTATTACTTCGATAATGTTGAAAAATAAATTCTAATAATTATAAAATAATAATTATGAGATTTCATAATGATATTATTTATCCAATGTAATAAAAATAAAGATAATATATTGATGAAGAAAATATATGACCTATAAATTAAGTGTTAAATAATGAAAGTGAATGGAAAATAATTATTTGATATTTCTATCATTATTGTTGATAAAATTGGAAAAAAATATACGGGAGTTGGAATGGATAACTTGTCTCATTGATTATAGGAAATATAAACTAAATAAGAAATGTTTTAGAAATTATGTTAAATTTGGATATATGAATGCAGATAAACCAAAAACATAAAATCATGGTAGAAATATTTCTCTAATGAATGTCTACAAAAAATTCATACATCACATAATACCCAGTCATGTGACATGAGGATCATGAAGGAATCATTATTTGACCCTAATTAACGATGCTAAAATGAGGTAATTCCATTCATTGTAAACTCTTTGATTACTAATTATGATTTATTGAATAATAATTATTACAATTTACCTTTTGGAATAACATGAGTGAATTAAAATAAGGATAAACCCACCTCATTATCATTGTTGGCATAGAGAATGGATATGATAAGTACTTCTCCTTGAGATTTCTAATTTGAATAATATTCTACCCATAAATAGAAATGTAATGGAATTATCCAAATTACAACATAGTCAGAAATCAATTTTTTTAGATGATTTTAATTATTCATGAATTTAAAATACGTGGATATATATTTTTTGGTATATAAATACAATTACTGAATAAAAATTATTACATTTGTTAAAGACAATAAAAATATATGTGGATAGAAATCCAGATATCATCAATAAACCCACAAATCAGAAGGTAATGTTTTTTACTTACAAAATATTTTCATACCTGAATAATATTTAATCCAGTAAAACTTAAAGTGTTAATTATTATTATTTGTGATCGTATACTTTTATAAATCACTATTTACTTTTCACACATAGAATAAGTTCGAAATTTTTGAAAAATACCCATGGAACAGAAAAACTATGTTGTTATTGAGGTTGAAATGACATAATTTATAAAATATAACACTAATGAGACGAACACAATGGATGATGTTACACTAAATAAATCATTCATATTATTTAGGAAAACCAATTCCATGTGAATGTGTATGTGATCTATTAATGATAATGCTTCCTATGAAAATATGTAATAAACAAACTCTATAAATCAAAGAAATAAACATGTTGATCGTTTTCTAGGAAGAAAAATATATTCTAGTAATTTGGTATCATAATTGTTTTAAAAATAAGTGTAACATAAATGAGGTTGAAAAAATTTCTGGATCATGTAATAAGGCTGGTCAAAATTTATAATATATCATGAATATTCAATGATAATGGGTTTTTCTAGTGAATGAATTAATGTAATCATAAACATACTAATGTAATATAGAAATGGTTGTAAAGAAAGAAACAATGAATGAGGTGAAATTGAATGTTTTCATATAATTTTAACACAATTAAGAATGCACATTTAGAATAAGCATGGATGTTAGAAAATAATAATAATAAATCATGGGGATTTCCAAATAATTGAAAAATAATATTTGGAAAAAACAAAAAGTTCCTTTTAATAGATAGTGGTTCACCCAACCCATGGATGTTCAACCATATGAGATATAAAAGGATATATTCTGATGATATATCTTATAATTAGATATAATTTAAAATTTATATCTATATTTATGAACATCTCTATGAAAATACTCTAAATTAGGATAAATGTAAATTCTCATTAATCATACATTTTTTCTATTGATATTAAGTATTTATAAATTTAATGGTAATGAAATTTATTCGGAGATGATGGAAAAATAAAATAATTATAATGATTATTATTCTATTCATATATAGAAATTATGGAGTAATTCATTTCAATATCAGATATAGACCACCAATACCACACTTTATTTCGTATCAACCTCAATCTTTTAGTTTGCACGATCCACGTTTTGGAATTTGAATGGTGGTTACCTATTTAAGGGTATTTCATATGAACAACACCTATTATCATATTTTTCATTAAAAAATATTATGTATGGGAATGTGATAAATATTTTGGTTTTAGTGTCATATTTTACATCAGTTAAACATTATAAATTTTAAAAAATAAAAATTTAAATTGACCAAAAAATGTTCTATATTTTTTATATTCTAAATAAACTTTTATTATAATAGTGGGATATCTGATAGTGTGATTCTAGAAGGAAAATATTCTATCATTTTTTATATTGGGAATACAATATTTTCAATGAAAAAAATCTATACCAATGCAGATAATGTTTTTTAAATGAAAAATATAAAAATATATATATGGGAATAAATGATATTGTGTTTGTCATTATTTTAAACCTATTTTTTGATATTGATATTTTTGATTTTTTGAATGAAAATTCTTGAACAATCCATTGATGGTGATCCATAATGTTGTGTCACCAGATTAATCAATTAAGGAATGATTTATTCTCTAGGTTTGTTAATAATTGTTATAACACCATTCATCAATCACATAGACATTGAGATTATTAATATAGATCACATTTAATTAATAAATGTGATTTAATCCTTCAATCATGAAATAATTTGTTAACGTCATAGAAAAATAATCAAATTTGTAGAATATTAATTAATATGGAGTTTTAACTCACTATGAAGTCTTTCTATAAATAATACCTTTGAATTCATTATCCATTAACTATTGGAAAACATTATTTTGAATATTGACATATAATTTTCATTCATTTTGTTGGAAAGTTTATGTATCCAAAAAACAAATGGGGGGATTGATGTAACTAATAAATTATTTTTACTTTTCATTATATTTTTAATGTTTTTAAATAGTTATATAACAAAATTAATGGTTATAAGTTAAATTTTGGTAAAATTCATTACTCTAAAAATATATATGGAAGGGGAAAAATATATACTAATATGGGTTTCGAAATAGAGTAGTTTGGAAATTCATATATATAAATACATAAATAGTTTTTACAAAATACTAAAAGGAACACACTAATGATGTTGGTCATAAATATTTTATGCGTTTTAGTATAAATGAAATTATATTAGATGAAAAGTGTCCATGGTTTGGAATATAACCTTCTATAAAATATGGATAATGTTTATGATTAGCTATATTTTTGGTAGAATTATTCATAAGTTATAATAATCAAATGTTTTAGTGGATTTATTCTAAAAAATACCATTATCTATTGTAAAAAAAGTATTATATGGAGTTGGAGTTGGTGTGAAATTGAAGTCCATGTAGTAGACACACCACTATATGTTACACAAATAAAATTAGAGAAACTTTTTTGTTAAATTGTTTTAAACAAGGATTTTGTATTTTTAGACAACTAAAATTCATTGTTGATGGAAGTTTTTCTTATTACTAAATTGGACTATGTAGATTGATATGATGTTATATTCCAAACACATGATTCAGGATCTCAGTTTTCATATGGAGCTACACTGGACACAAAAGAACTCATTAATATTAATTTGATGATCAGACACATTTTCCTAATCAGGTCATTTTAGATGACATTGAATATCATCATATTCAAAATAATTGGAGGATAATTATTTTTGCTGGTATGATGTCTTGTTCATAATCAAAGAATGAATTAATTTGGTGGTATTTAAGGAATGAAGTTGTTCAAATAAAATATTATTGGTAATGAAGTAATATTATTTATGGAGTGTTTTTAAAGAAGAATGTGAATATAGAAGTTATAATGATTTCATATATTCAGAAACCAAATCATAAGATGATTTTATAATCTAGAAGCTCTCACAAATCATAGAGAATCTAATGATAAAATATATTGATGAAATGATGGAGGTGTTGGAAGAATTTTTGTGTTGAAAAATTAGATTTTCATATTAATTGGATTTCCATAATATTGGGAGTTACATTGTACTGATCTAAGATGAAAAATAATATAGCTGAGCTGGAGGAATAAATAAATCCTATAGGGAGTTTCATACTAGTATTATCCTAATGAAAATTTTGTATTAGTACATTCATCATGTGATTTTTTACACTTGGATTTTTTTATTTGGTGTGTCATATTTAGACATTCACACTTTTAATTTTATACTTTGAATTACATGCACTAATATTTTTATATTGATTTGTATTATTCAGTAAATGAAATTAATTTTATAATAATGTATAATTCATACTCAGAATCAATCACAAAATAAACAAACGAGAATGAAATATATTCCAATGAGATGATAATGAAATAATTAATTGATGAAGTAATACATTATATTCATGTTTTTCATAAATCTAAAAAAAAAATATTGAGAAGTTAATAGGAAAATTATAATGTTTAAATGTGGTATATTTTTGGAGTTTCAAAATTTGAAGAAGTGTGGAATGTTTTCAATTTTCCCACTATGTTTTTCTATTTAACATATAAATACATTCTCAAATTCTTTGTTCATCTAAAACATAATAAAAATTGAAAAAGTAGGTGTAATGGAGAATTCAAAGTGAATTTCTCCATCTGATTGAAGAATATGTGTATTATAAATTTTGGGAGAGTTTGATTTTTACAGATTTAAGAATGGGTTCAACATATTGATCCCATATTTTATTGAGAGAATCTGATCCAGAATTATCATATCATGAGAATTTTAACATTCATAATTATTGATAGAAAATTGGATCTAGTAGTATCATTTTTAGAATACCAAAAATGACATCATTGTATTAATAAAATATGATATATACTTACCATATTGAGAAAATGGTTGTATCCAAATCATACTGAGAAATTGTGGAATATTTTTAAGAATTTATTTATTGTATTATTGGGATAAATTGTTTTATAAGAAATCCTTATAAACAGATGGGAGTCATTGTAATCATTCTTATTGGAAGAAATGATTTTCATAACTGGAGGTGGAACATGTAGTATTCACTTCATTATAAAAGTGAATTTCCAAAAAACATTAGAGGGTTTCTATGGAAAGAATGTAGGTCATCAAAGTAAGTCTGAACTTCAGAAATATTATATGATTTAATTTCATTCCCACATTTTCATGTAGGATTTTTTAGTTAATGTTTACAATGAAATAAATAGTAATAGGTTTCATGGGATATTTATTGAAAACAATTGAAACGTATAAAAATATTACAACTAATTTAATCCTGCAATTAGTTCATGTTCATGACTTTTGACCATTAATTTATTTAATTGTGAGGTAACCTTGTTAAATCCTTATCATGGATAATATTATATCCATCAAATGTAGAGGAATTCATACATTTGATGGAAAAAATAATTATGGCTGAAAAAATAGGATGATTCCTTCTCTTCTATCTCTTATCCTGTATGTTGTTGAATCTTCTACTACAGGTTTAACACATATTGAGAAAGATTCCCCAATGATATTTGAATTTAAAATTAATTAAATTTTAGATAGAAATGATATAAATGGTATTATCATGCATTTATTAGATAATGTTTATAAAATGAGTCTGTGGAAATAGTTGGAAAGTGTTTTTTAAGGGAATAATAAAATTAAGGAAGCAATGATACAAAATTTGAAGTAGTAATTATAAATTTATCAAGATGAGAAATGGAGAAACAATTTAAGAAAAATTCACCATATTAAATGAATTTTTTTGCAACAACAAAGGATACTGAGATGTTTAGGACGGTTATACAGCTGAGAAGAAGCATTAGTGAATCTTAGCAAACATGTATGGTTATAAGATTACTTATTTGGATGATATTGATGATCTAGATTTTTATGAATACTATAACATTAATATTACTTATGAAATGAGAAAATCAATAATGTTTCAATAGAGACTAATGAAAAACTTTTTTTAGCTTTGGGAATGATGAAAGTTGAAGATGTTGATAATGTTGACATTTGTGAGTGTGAATATAAATAGGATGATAAATCAGATGATTATTTTATATTTCTTATCTTGAAAAAATATCAAATTTGAAGAGTAAATTATAGAGGTAAAGTTCCCTTCATATTTTTAGAGTGTGGTAGTATCATAAAATTTTCTAGGAATTTCCCCAGGAAGAGTGTTGGAGAATTTCGGGATGATTCTAATGATAATCCTAGATGGAAGAAGTGGAACAAAAATGAAAAATGAGGCAAGTCTGGAAATAAATAAAAGAAGATGTTTAATGGAAACAAAATATGAATGTCGATTAATAATTTTGATTCATACTCAACTGAAAATAATTCTTTAAAAGGTGATAATTCATAAAAATTATAATCCTTCATTGAAAAAGTTGAGAAAACAAAACATTCCTCTGTGGGTGAAGAATTTGGCAAAGTATCATATATAATATGTCATCCTAGAATAAAACATCATTCATTTGTGAGAAATAACACATTGGAAAAAAATTATAGATATAAAGAATGATTGTGATGAAGTAATTCATGGATGAATTGATGATATCAAACAAGATGATGAATACATCGAGTAGATTTTAAGGTACACACATAGAATTGAATAATAAGGAAATATGATTGAAAAGCCTAGTAAACAACATGAATACAAGAAACAATAGTTTGGAAAATTTTAATAAAAAAAATTATTAGTTAAATTTACATTGATAAAATGAATGAAAACATCGAAAAATCATTAGATGTAAAATATGAGACTTATAAAGTTGGTGAAAATGGTCAATACGAGAGTCATGTCAAATTTTATCTTTCCAAAAATATCATTTCAACAAATTGTTTTACCAATTCATGTTACATAAATGTTTTTGGAAGGAATGGGTGTAGAAAGAATGTTATTAACCTTTTAAATATACAACAGTATATATATTATTCTACAAAATATATGGTCCTTGACTTGAGTATTTTATAATTTAATAATGTTAGGAAAAAAAATCAATAGAGAATCATCATGTTTAAAAATTAAATTTAGATTTTGTTTTCATAATTTTTGTTTTTTAATATATTTTAAAAATGATTTTAATTTTTACACAACATAACTTTACCTTGAAGAAGGTTTGATCCATGTTGATGAAAGAGTGAATGAATAATGAGAAACAATTATAATTTACAAATAGTTATAAAATTTTGTTATCATGATTTTAGAAATAATCCAATGAGAAATATATTTCATTATCTGGGGAATAGTTTTTGGATAGTATTATCACATAGGTAATACGGATAAAAATTGTATGACACTCCTTCCAGAACATTTTTCTTATAATTGAAATGAAAAAAACCTGAAAATTAAAATGTTGAAGAAAAAGGTTTTCTTATTGAAACTACGTTGAAAGAAAGGAAACTAAGAAAACCATGGATACATGAGAGTATATTTTCATTACTTATGAAATGTGATATAAAAATATTGAATCATATTTAATGTCATCATATATGTGTTTTTTCCTTGGGTAATGACAGTTCCATAAAAATAAGTGCAATCTAAACGCCTCAAAATAAAACCGAAATGTTGAAATATAATGAAGTTTTATTTTTTGATTGGATAAATTATATCCTACTTAGGGTGAGTAATTTTTTTTATAATATAAAATAAGTTATTTTTAGAAATTATTTTTGTCTCATAAATAGTGTGATATATTGAAAATTACTTACAAAATGATAATGAACAAGTGGGAATGAATTCTAAATAGGATTATTCAATAACTATTAAAATTTTAGTGTGGGGGAGGAAACCAAATTGGGTCACCGACGACTTAGGAACCTTTAATAAAAAATTATGAACCAAATTTATAAGTTTGATTACATTCTAAACAAGACAAAATTGTAAATAAGAGATGAATATGTTTCCCTAACTTGTAAAAAATTGAATATGAATCATAAAATTCGTAGATGAGATGTTATTTAATCTACCAAGACACATGATATTATTCATTATGATTTGTGTGGTCAGATGATACATTAATCAACTAATGAAGTATTGATAAAAATTAATTTTATTGATCATAATATTTAGTTAAAAATCATTTTTTTAACGAATAAGTTTGTGGCTATTAAAATTTTGCAATTATTCAGAATGTTTCTTGAGAACGAAATAAGAGATTCTATAATAAAAATGATAACAGATAATGGTAAATTATTCAAAAAAAATCTTTTGAAACATATTTAAGAAATAATGGTTTTGAATATATGTATAGTACTCTCAATACTACACAACAAAATGGAGTGGAAGTAATAAATAATAGAATCATTGTGGAAATGTAAAGAGGTAAGTAAGATGAATAACTTTTTTTGAAATTTTGTTAGAGATATTATGTTAATACTATTACATATGTTAAAAATAGATTAATATTGAGTCTGGAAGCTAAAATTATTTGTTATGATATGTGGTATAATAAGAAATCTACATTGAAATAATTCATTGTTTCCTGATTTCATTGATTTTGAAAAATAAAAAATAAAAAATTTTGAATGTTTATTGAGAATACTGAGGAGTGAACTATTAAGGGTTATTCCAAATATAAAAGAAGTTAAAAATTTGGAACAAATGATTACACAAATTGTTAGATTATATGATTTTAGGTAAATTTAATATCAAAATTCCTTAACAAACAGCATTGAGAATGTTGGTGAGGATAAACTGTAGACCTCCAAAAATAGTAAAAATTGATGAAAATTTCATTGTTAATATTCAGAAGTATCACGTTATGATTAAATTTCAGCTAGGGATGAATCATTGAAAATTCACATCTTATAAAAAATGTTGAATCTGAAGAAATTATTGGGAACCAGAAATCTCTAGTTCTAACCAGATGAAAGTTGATATTAGACAATCAGACATCACATACCTCAATGTTTAATACCAAATCATTTTTAAAATATATTCATCACAAAAAATGCATGTTTTAAATGAATGGAGAATTGGATCTGATTGAAATGAATGAAACATGGAAAATAGTATGATTCCAAAAAACATAAATTTCATCACAACCATGTGTGTTTACAGAAAAAATTTATATGAACATTAATATGTTTCATGAAACAAATCCATGATTTTTGTAATGGCTATTCATAGGTTGAAGCTGTGGATTTTGAAGATTCATTTTCCCCTGTTCAAAGATGAGAAAATATTATAATGTTTCTATCAATGGAATCACATTGAAATTACAATGTTTATCATACGGATATAATGTATCCATTCCTAGATGGTGTTATTGAGGAAGAATTTTACATTGTACAAACTTAAGAGTTTCTATATGATGAGGAGGAAAAAAATGTCTGTAAATTGAAGATGGCTATATATGGGATAAAATAGTATCCATGTTCTTAGTATTCTAAACATAAAAAATGTTTGAGAATGATGAAATTTTCAAAAGGATATGTTTATTGAAACATATATGTCATATATGTTGACTATATAGAAGTAATTGTAATTTTTTATTTGTTTGCGAAAACATTTTTTGCAGATGGAGATGTTGTTTGAAAACCATTTTCATTGAAATGATGGTGTTTTTTTAATTTCTAAGTTAGGAGAATTAATATTCATCCTTGGCTTACCCGTTAAACAAAAGGAAAAGTTCATAATCATATCTATATAAATGTATGTCTAGGAAATTTTTAAATATGTTTCAGGTGAAATAATATAATGATGTTTCAACTCTAATTTCAGTGAACAAAATGTTTAGTAATTATGAATCTTGAATTACATGGCATCAGAAAGATATTCAGAAGTTGATAGAAATACATCTTCACCTAACAGTATCATGACCTAATATTGCATTTGATGTGGTTTTTTGTAAAATGAATCAATGTATTACATAACAATTAGATAAGTTGGATATAAAAAATAATTAATAGATTTTTCGATGGAACAACATCACATGGGTTGTTATACTAAGGAAATAGTGATATAATGTTTCATTTTTATACTAATGCAGATTGGGCTAGAGATTTTAATGATGGTAAATAAACCATAGTGGGAAACGTATTCATGGGTAATTGTTGTGTGAGTTGGCATAGTAAGAATTTGAGTTCTGTAAAATAGATAATTGATGAATCATAATACATTATTGATACACAATATTGTACTCAAATGGTGTGGATAAATGTTCAATAGAATTATATTAATGTAGACTTTTCTAAACCATTTATGAAACAATGTGGAAATAAAAATTTAATTGATCTTCCAATTATTTGTGTCTAATATTCAAAATCAAAAAACATAGAAATATTGTTTCACATTTTAAAAGTGATAGTTTCTTATTGAAAATTTTTGTTCGAATACTTTTCTACAATGTATAAACTTGATTATTTATTTATAAAATAATTTATTAATGAAAGGTTTTAGTAATTGAGGCTGCACCATCAAGTTCATACTCCTCTAATGTATTCCCACAACTTTAATGGAAGACCACAACCATTATATGGATAATGTTGACAAAGTGGGATAGAAAGTAACAACTCTATCATTATAAGAATTTTTGACATGTCTTCATAAATGAATCGTATGTAGTGGTTATCATAAAATATGGGTGTGAAAAATAAAAGTAATAGGAAATGAAAAAATTTAGGGTGATTTTGTAGTTATATGGAAACACTATTGGTTTTCTATGAGGGATGGAATTCCTTTAATAACGTTAATTTATCATGGATTGTGGTGTCAAGACAAAATCATTTGTGATAGGTTTTAATTTCATTTATTTAAAAAATGAATTTCTTTTAAAAGAAGAGATCTTAAAAAAAATTATGGAATTTTATAAACAAGGATTGTAAAAAAATCCAAATAGGGATATTGATGAACCATTGTAGTTATATTTTTGTAACCAAAATCTTTTATTTGATGACCAAATAACCTTTTGTTGATGACTGTTTTCTTATTATGGAATTAAAACATGTCTATCATAATGAGGTGGTTCTATGGGAATATTATTTTGACCACGGAGATCGTATTGAGATTTACCCATCATTTATGAATCCAAAAATATGATGTTATTGGTCGGTTATTTTTTGTATTTAAGACCATTGGAATGATATTTATAAACATTGGATTCAAAATAATTACAAGAAGAAATTATTATTTTTTTGTTGTTTTTATTTATCATAATTAAATAAATAATAAAATTTATATATTTGAAGGAACTAATTTTCTGAGATAGAATTTGTTGGATGAATAATTCATAATGTTTCTGAAGAGTTTTGAAAGAATAATGTGAATTCAATACTACTAATGCATTGAAACATTATAAAAACAAATCATATGAAGTATCATTGATCATGTTGTTCTATCAAATAATTAAATCTTTCATGGTAAAATGTTTTTATGAAATGGATAAGAGTTTTGATGAATTTCATAGTTGAAAATTTAGATTTCTAATGTTATGGGATTCCCATTGTAATAGGAATTATTTTGTAATAGGATGAGAATGAAGAAAATAAAGATGATCCTAAGGAAGAAATAATTCATTCTGGGTGTTTCATATTGGGATTATCGTAATGCTATTTTTATATTGGGGGTTTCATTACTAGATTTTTGTACTAGGGTTTTCATACGTGTTAAATTGTAATGATATTTTCATACTCAGATTATCGTAAAATTATTTTCATATTTGGAAACTCATAATGAGATTTATATACATAGATTTTTATACTGAGTAAATCACAATTAAATTTTCACAATTATAAATAATTATTTAATATTGTTTTGAGAAAGAATCATATTGTAATGATCTGAGAAAGATATAAAGTGTTTATAAATTAAATCATGAAATTAAATGTTTCATAAATAATAGGGAAACCTATATAAAATATAATAAATCAAAGATAATTTTTAAATGAAATATATATGATATGTTTTGAAATTTCAGGATGCATGGAATGTTTTAATGTTTCCCATTTTTTCAAGTTTCCTATAAATACCGTCTCTGATCACTTGTTTGATTTTAATTTTCACACATTTGAGAAAAGACTGAGCACTATGTATTTCATGTAAATTTTCCTATCATATTGTAGAATAATTATATAAATCATTCTTTCCTATTTTGGGTCTTCCATTTTGAAGAATGATTTCATCATATTAAGTGCATCATTATTGTGAGTGGACCAGTTCTAGTATTAACATATTCATAAAATATCATTCAACATTATTGTTTTTCTAAATCATATCATGTATAATAATTTGAAGAAAATTGGATCAAGAATCATTGTATAGACATAATTGCATAGAACATTATCATATTCACAAAATTGGATACACCCAAATCTATAACGACCCATGCTTTACATACATTGTTAATACTTCAAAATTGAAGCACACTTATTACAACATATGACAAAACCAAAAAGGACCGTATAGGTATAGTGTCTTTAGAAACTGGGAAACATAAACAACTGGTTCATAAATCTTCTACAGTGTCTCCCATTTATTTCATCATATCTAGTGTCCCTTTTAGCATATTCTACTTAATATCCATCTTCCTGACCTGGGGAAAAGAAAACATAAAAGGGTGAGCTCAAATGCTCAGCAAGGGCAAATAAAGGAAATAAAAATCATATCATATCTTTTTGAAAATCATAACCTACAAAAGAGATCATAATATCTTAACATGGAATAAATCATAGAAGTGAAAATGAGATCCCCATAATCATAACATAAAACTTGAAACCTTGTGGAATGTACACATAATCATGGAAAATCATTTCTTGTTAGTCATGACTCATTTCCAAGACTATCTTAGCGGACAAAGTCCATTTCTGAACCGAGTTCACTCCTCGTTTTAGTCCTGTATCACTGAACCGAAATAACCTTCCATTCCATCCATGTCTATCTCATGAGATATAAATCTTTACCCAATGCATTGGAGGGAGATATAGGTCCCACCCATCTTATAATGAATCCTTTCTTATGTTTTCCACATAATCATAAATCATACATCATCGCATAACACATGTAACAAAAATGGGATTCTTGAAACAACATGACATCATAAAACAAATCATATAAGGTAAATGACTACATAAAAATAATTCCCTCAAAACATAATCAAATCATTGTAATAATAGGGATAAAAACAGAACCCTATATTATCTTAGATGGAAAATAATTTTTATAAAACATTTGAACTCCATTCTTGAGGAAAATATCCTTTCTTCTTCAAAAACACTTTTCTTTTCTTAACATGTCATACAATTATAAAATAAAAGAATTTGATTAAAAATAAACATGAAAACTTATAAAGGATGATTCTTGGAAATAATGTTTTAAAAATCCATTCTTTCCGTATAAGTTAAAAAAACATTCTTCTTACTTTTTTCGGAATAGTCAAAAAGTACCTCGTACGAAAAACGACAAAATATTCCTTTCATATTCATTACTAAAAACTCACCGAAGGGTAAAATTGGATTTAAACTATTGTAAGTGGATGGAAACAATATTACATATTAAGGGAACATGGATGTGGATGATAAAATACACCCCAGTAAATACCAAAGTATAAACAATCTCGGATAAAAATGAGATTGTGGTATTTCCCTTACCTTAGATTCGATTTGCTTTGTACGTGTCCAAATCTCCTGTATAATGGTTTAAATAATGTTATTGACTTATTCCAGAATCATACATATTTATATGATATCATATATGGTCATATTCTTAGCTTCTTGTTAGTAATATTTCATTGTTACTTGTTACTCGGGTCTTTATTGCCTTTTGTTCTTATGCGTGTTTTGCCGAATAAATTCTTATTCTTCTTTTATGGTTATAGATACCTTATATCCAGAATGGTATTAGTGTAACATATATCATATTTATTCATTAAATTCATTTATATAATTACTATGTAATGATGATCATGTAGAACGAGTCGCATCACATCGTGGAGACGGTATTCCGTGCGTAAACACGAGTGATGATATCGTTCCTATGATCTTGGAATTGTATTGGGGTATATATATATTATTTCAGTATCAATATTACTTTATAATAATGATAAATAGTTACTCATTACACCATTATACCCATCCTTGTAAGGTGATGGTGGAAAATAGATTACACCACAGCGTGGAGACGGTATTCTGTAGTACGCACGCGCGGTGATTTCATTTTGCCGTAGGATGGATAGAAGGTGAATTAGGGTTGTTTCATATTTATAATAACATATCAGTATGTAATTAATACTGATGTTATTAATTTATCATGAAACAACTCAAGAATAAGAAGTTGAAGAAGAAAGAAATTGAAAAGATCGGTAATGGATATTACCTCTTCTTTGGAACGCTTCTTTGAATCCTCCACTTAGGGAACTAAGATTGGTCTTTGAAGAAGACCAGGACCTCTAGGATTATTCTAGGGAAGTGGAGAGGAGAAAATGGAAGGGGTTGGCCGAGCTTGACCGCTCAAATTGGTGTGAGGAGGAGGGGGAGGAGGTACCTTTTTATAAGGGAGGAGAGGGGCACCTTAGGAATATCTCAAAATATTATTTTATATTAAAGTCAAAATAAGTTTATAATGGTTCCATAGGGTCTTATTTCGAAGCTAAAGTGGGGATGGGTCTAAATCCTATCAACCAATAGGATTTAGACAAGTTTAGGGTATTATTTTAACCTTATCAATTAGATTTAACTCTAAGTTAAATAATTTAACTTTTACCGTGTCTTTTTGTTTTCTTTCACTATATGGTTAATACAATTACAATAACATGACAAAAGAACCCCAAATTGTTTATTATTAATATATATATCCTTATCTAAGTCATTTGGCCGAGCCTTAGATTTTTAAGAATAAAATAACAATTAATAATATAATATTTGATTTAAAAACTATTTTGTGTCAATTTTGACACTATTTGATATATGATTTTTGTGAAAGTCATAACAGAATTATATATTATAACCAAGTTTATTAAATAAGAACTAACATATCATAGTAACCTACAAAATTATTGGAATTCATAAAAAGTCTCAAATTACATTTATTTTGGTGTTTATAACATCAATTATGTCAATATTTCATTAATAAGATAATTACTGCATCATTATTGTGTCATAAATAAATTAAATTATTTAATGTCTAAAAATTATAAATAAAATACCATTATGTAGGAAATCGTTTTGGCTTTCTGATGAATATTTATAGTCGAATTTATCTTATGTATAACCCCATATTAAAAATTATTTACTTATTAAACATTGATTTTAACTATTTTATCCCTTCTTTAAATAAATTAATAATAAATGTCCTAATCTAATCCACGTGGGCCTAAATGGTCATATTTTATTCCTAAGTTTGTTTTTGGTCGAATTAAACTTATCCAATAGAATTAGGACATGTTTTAGGGTAATAGTAATATCATATTTACCCTTAGTTACCCTATTTACTATTAACCGCGGTAAAAAAAAGTAAAAAGTTTCTATTCACCAAAAAATTGTTTTTATCTTATTGAACCACATTTTACTTACTGATATCAACCGTGTCTGTCGGATTTTCGAAATTCTATTCACAGAAGCGGAAAAATTATGTTTTATGCAAAATTCAGTTTTTAACCTACCACTTAGTGGTTTCACTATTCATCGAAAATTGAATGTTTTCAGAAAAATACCAAAATTTCACCCTAGGCTAATTTCGGTATTCCGAATCCAAAAATGAAGTCCATTTTGAAAGATAAAATTTATAAAATTTCAAAAAGTGGTTATTACTATTCATAACGGCTAGTTTTAATAATATTTTAATAGCATATCGTTGTTTAGTGAAACTCAGTATTGCGTACGATGAAAGCTATCGAGGAAGGTCGCGATTGCATGTAAAGTAAGCCAAGATAGTATGTAGTGAATGATTCCTTTGATGATATATAAAAACAAAATATTACTCATAAAAATCTCAGGTGTTACATTCTACCCCCCTTAAAAAGAATTTCCCCATCGAAATTCATCACTTTATAACAAACAGATGAGGATACTTCTCCCTCATCATATCCTCAAGCTCTCATGTAGCTTCTTCTAATTGGTGGTTCCTCCATAAAACTTTCACCAATCGAGTGGTCTTGTTTCGTAGGAATTTTTTGCTACGATCCAGAATCTCTATCGGTTGTTCTTCATAAGAAAGATCTTTCTCCAGTGGTACAACTTCTGAGCTGAGTACATGTGAAGGATCATGTATGTACTTTCTTAGGAGAGATACATGGAACACATCGTGAACTTGAGAGAGATTCGGTGGAAGCGCCAATCGGTAAGCTACCTTTCCAACACGATTCAGTATTTCGAAAGGACCGATATATCTACGGCTCAACTTCCCCTTCTTTCCAAATCTCATAACCCTCTTCCAGGGAGATATTCGTAAGAACACTTTATCACCCACTTCAAACTCTAGGTCTTTTCTTCGGTTGTCGGCATAACTTTTCTGTCGACTCTGAGCTACTCTTATGTGTTGTTGAATAGATCTGACCTTTTCTGCCATTTCATCAACGTGATCAGGTACTAATAGCTTTCTTTCCCTAACTTCACCCCAGCAAGTTGGAGTCCTGCATTTCTTTCCATAGAGAGCTTCATAAGGAGCCATATGAATACTGGAGTGAAATCTATTATTATAAGAAAATTCCACCAAAGGTAGGTGTTGATCCCAACCTCCTTTGAAATCCATAGAGCAAGCTCTCAACATATCTTCTAGGGTTTGAATTGTTCTCTCAGACTGACCATCTATCTGGGGATGATAAGCAGTGCTGAAACTCAACTCTATATCCAGAGTATGCTGAAGACTTCGCCAGAACTTCGAGGTAACTCTCGGATCCCGATCAGATATAATAGAAAGTGGTACTTCATGCAATCTTACTACTTCCTTTACATATATCCTGGAAAGCTTATCTATAGGGAAATCCTCTCTAATAGCAATGAAGTGTGCAGACTTTGTAAGACGATCAACTATGACCCAAATAGCATTATTGCCTTTGGATGTTTTAGGAAGTCCTGTGACAATGTCCATAGTGATGTTTTCCCATTTCCATTCGGGTATGGGTAATGGTTGTAACATCCCCTTAGAATTTTGTCTCTCAGCTTTAACTTATTGACAAACCAAGCATCGAGAGACATATTTAGCAACATCTGTTTTCATGCCATCCCACCAGAAGTACTCTTTCAGGTCCCTATACATCTTCGTGCTTCCAGGATGAATAGAAAATGAAGAACCATGAGCCTCATCCAGCAGCTCCTTCTTTAATTCGGGGATGGGAGGAACACAAACCTGATTCCTGAACTTTATTATCCCATCACAATCAAGGTTGAATTCAGGAACATTTCTCACCTTCTTTTGTAACTCGACATCTTCTTTTTGTGCCTCTTTAATCTTCACATGTATAGATGGTTGAACATTCATTTGAGAAAGATAAGATTTTTCCCCTTCCATAATAATTCCACGATCCATCCTTTGTAAATCCATAAATATTGGATCTTTTGTGATCCTCATCATGGATAAACTAGCATGGTCTTGTCGACTTAATGCATCTTCCACCTTGTTTGCATTCCCAGGGTGGTAATGGATTGAGCAGTCATAATCCTTAATCAGATCCAACCATCTTCTTTGACACATATTCAGCTCCTTTTGTGTGAAAATATACTTTAAACTTTTATGATCAGTATAAATATCACACCTTTCACCATAATGGTAATACCTCCAAATCTTTAATGCAAAGATTACTGCAGCTAACTCCAAATCATGTGTTGGGTAATTTTTCTCATGGATTTTCAACTATCGTGAGACATAAGCTATCACCATATCATTTTGCATAAGAACACACCCCAATCCCTTCTTGGATGCATCACTGTAGATCACAAAACTTTCTCCACTACAAGGCAGTGTGAGCACAGGTGCACTGGATAACCTTCTTTTCAACTCCTTGAAATTCTCTTCACATTCCTCTGTCCAAACAAACTTAACTCCTTTCCAAGTCAACTTGGTGAGTGGATTAGATAATCGTGAAAAATCTTTTACTAAACGTCGATAATATCCAGCCAAACCAAGAAAACATCGGATCTCAGTTACTGTTGTTGGTCTCGACCATCTTTCGATAACCTCTGTTTTTGCTGGATCCACATATATCCCCTCTCTTGAGATTATGTGACCCAAAAATGCAACTTTTTGAAGCCAAAATTCACACTTGGTAAATTTCTCATAAATCTTCTCGTTTCTCAGGGTCTTCAATATAATTCTCAAGTGATCTTCATTCTCTTCCTTGCTCTTTGAATAGACAAGAATATCGTCTATAAAGACTACCAAAAATTGATCAAGATAGTCTCTAAAGACTCTATTAATTAGATCCATGAAGATAGCAGGGTCATTAGAAAGACCAAATGGCATCACTATAAATTCATAGTGTCCATACCTTGTACGGAACGCCGTCTTTGGAATATCCTCCCTTTTGACCCTTAATTGATGATACCCTGAACGAAGATCAATCTTGGAAAATTATTGAGCTCCGCGTAGTTGGTCAAATAAGTCATCAATGCGTGGGAGAGGATATTTGTTCTTGATAGTGATATTGTTAAGTTCTCGATAATCAATGCAGATTCTCATTGATCCATCTTTCTTCTTAAAAAATAGAACAGGTGCTCCCCAAGGTGACGCACTAGGGCGTATGAATCCCTTATCAAGATTCTCTTGGAGTTGCTTCTTCAATTCCTGCAACTCAATTGGGTTCAATCTATAAGGTGTCTTTGAAATAGGCAAAGCACCCGGTACGAGTTCTATTGAAAACTCAACTTCAAGACTTGGTGGAAGACCCGGTAATTCATCCGGAAAGACATCATCAAACTCCCGTACGATGGGCATATTCTTAATCGTATGTTTCTCACCAACCATTTGAGATAAATAACCATCATTTAGTGGAATCAAGACCCATAAGATGGAATGAATTTCCACTGGAAGGTTATATTCATCCTTGCATCGATAGAAGATCATAGATTGATCTGGAATATGAAATGTGACTTCCCTTCATTGGCAATTGATATGAGCTCTATGTAGAGAAATCCAATCCATGCCAATAATCACATCAAATTCCACTAAAGGAAGGATCACAAGATTTGCAGGAAGCACTTTCCCACAAACTTCGATCGGAGAAGAATTATAAACTTTTGATGCGACTATTGTGCCATTAGGTGTTGTCACAGCTAACTCAACATCTAATTGTTGAGGTAATACGGTGATACCCTTAGAAATTTTTTCAGAAATAAAAGAGTGGGTGGATCCAGAATCAAATAAAACATTTTCTACTTTAGAGTGGATGGTAAGTGTACCTTTCACCACTTCGTTATCGTACTCCACATCGCTGATAGAAATTTCATGTGACTTTCCTTTGTCTTTAGCCTTATGTTTTTGTTGACGTCGACCATCATCATCAACCCTTGGATTTGTGCATTGATTGGCATAATGCCCCATCTCCTTGAACTTGAAACATTGAAGTGTAGTAGGTTCATTCTGTGTATCCCTTCCTTTGTTTGCATCATTAGACATCTTCTTCCCATTATCGCAGCATTCAAATGCCCGATGACCTTCCTTTCCACATTTGAAACATTTACTTGTCCCTTTAAGACAACTCCCTCCATGTTTCTTTCCACACTTTGAGCATAAGGGAAAGCTCATCTTCTTTTCAGTGTGCTCTTTAGATTTTCCTTTGAATTCCATCTTCCTCTTCTTATCAAACCCATGTGACTGATGGGTTACTCCAATCTCCATTTCGACTTTGAGAGCACATCGAACGATTTCCTCGTAGCTATTGAAGTCCCTTATGGCTAACGCCCTTCGAAGACTTAGTTTTAAGCCACTAAAGAATCGATCGATCTTACTCTCAGGTTGGATAATAATACCAGAAGCGTACCTTGAAAGTCTTGTAAAATTTGCTTCATATGTACCAATAGATTCATCATCCCTTTGCTTCAGTTCAAGAAAATCTTTCTCCATATTTTTTCGGAGAATACGAGGGAAGTACTTATTGAAAAATAAGTTATTGAACTCGTCCCATTCCATAGACTCAATTTCATCCCTTTGCCTCGTATTCTTAATAAGATTCCACCATTGATCAGCATCTCCTTCCAAACGATACACTACTAGGATGACTTTATCATGTTCAGAACATTGATGAACTGAAAATATCTTTTCAGTAGTACTAATCCATTGTTCAGCAACTAATGGATCAGTTGACCCGCAGAAAGAAGGTGGATGCTGCCTCATGAAGGATTCAACAGAATGTTGCTCCTTCCTTTGCTCGTTTGGAAGTCCTGCATGATTCATATCTTGAGAATGTTGTGTGAGCATGGCTACAAGATTTTGCATTCCAGATCCCATATCGTTTGGTTGCTCAGGGGGACAATCATTGCATTGCCCATCTCATTCCGCATTAACACGGTTCCTTCGGGTTCCATTCATTGACTAAAACCAAGAAGAATAGTGTGAGAAACACTAATTATAATAGGAAAACCACATAATCAAGGATAAAATTTCACACTTAAGGTCTTATCCTAGGGTATTCATGGCCATTTATAAAACACTAAGATTGTGTTGTATGCTTAGACTTATCCTTAGGGTTCTTAATAAGACTTTCACATCCTAGTTTCCAAAGGTTGACTATACCTTTCCTCTGATACCAACTATAACGACCCATACTTTACATACATTGTTAATACTTCAAAATTGAAGCACACTTATTACAACATATGACAAAACCACAAAGGACCGTATAGGTATAGTGTCTTTAGAAACTGGGAAACATAAACAACTGGTTCATAAATCTTCTACAGTGTCTCCCATTTATTTCATCATATCTAGTGTCCCTTTTAGCATATTCTACTTAATATCCATCTTCCTGACCTGGGGAAAATAAAACATAAAAGGGTGAGCTCAAATGCTCAGCAAGGGAAAATAAAGGAAATAAAAATCATATCATATCTTTTTGAAAATCATAACCTGCAAAAGAGATCATAATATCTTAATATGGAATAAATCATAGAAGTGAAAATTAGATCCACATAATCATAACATAAAACTTGAAACCTTGTGTCATGTACACATAATCATGGAAAATCATTTCTTGTTAGTCATGACTCATTGCCAAGACTATCTTAGCGGACAAAGTCCATTTCTGAACCGAGTTCACTCCTCATTTCAGTCCTGTATCACTGAACCGAAATAACCTTCCGTTCCAGCCATGTCTATCTCATGAGATATAAATCATTACCCAATGCATTGGAGGCAGATATAGGTCCCACCCATCTTATAATGAATCCTTTCTTATGTGTGCCACATAATCATAAATCATACATCATCACATAACTCATGTAACAAAAATGGGATTCTTGAAACATCATGACATCATAAAACAAATCATATAAGGTAAATGACTTCATAAAAATAATTCCCTCAAAACATAATCAAATCATTTTAATAATAGGGATAAAAACAGACCCTATATTATCTTAGATGGAAAATAATTTTGATAAAACATTTGACCTCCATTCTTGAGGAAAATATCCTTTCTTCTTCAAAAGCACTTTTCTTTTCTTAACATGTCATACAATTATAAACTAAAAGATGTTGATTAAAAGTAAACTTGAAAAATTATAAAGGAAGATTCTTGGAAATAATGTTTTAAAAATCCATTCTTTCCGTATAAGTTAAAAAAAACATTCTTCGTACTTTTTTCGGAATAGTCAAAAAGTACCTCATACGAAAAACGACAAAAGATTCCTTTAATATTCTTTACTAAAAACTCACCGAAGGGTAAAATTGGATTTAAACTATTGTAAGTAGATGGAAACAATATTAAATATTGAGGTAACATGGATGTGGATGATAAAATACACCCCAGTAAATACCAAAGTATAAACAATCTCGGATAAAAATGAGATTGTGATATTTCCCTTAACTTAGATTCGATTAGCTTTGTACGTGTCCGAAGCTCCTGTATAATGGTTTAAATAATGTTATTTACTTATTCCAGAATCATACATATTGATATGATATCATATATGGTCATATTCTTAGCTTCTTGTTAGTAATATTTCATTGTTACTTGTTACTCGGGTCTTTATTGCCTTTTGTTCTTATGCGTGTTTTGCCGAATAAATTCTTATTCATCTTTTAAGGTTATAGGTAACTTATATCCAGAATTGTATTAGTGTAACATATATCATATTTATTCATTCAATTCATTTATATAATTACTATGTAATGATGATCATGTAGAACGAGTCGCATCACATCGTGGAGACGGTATTCCGTACGTACGCACGAGTGATGATATCGTTCCTATGATCGTGGAATTGTATTGGAGTATATATATATTATTTCAGTATTGATATTACTTTATAATAATTATAAATAGTTACTCATTACACCATTATACCGATCCTTGTAAGGTGATGGTGGAAAATAGATTACACCACGGCGTGGAGACGGTATTCCATACGTACGCACGCGCGGTGATTTCATTTTTCCGTAGGATGGATAGAAGGTGAATTAGGGTTGTTTCATATTTATAATAACATATCTGTATGTAAGTAATACTGATGTTATTACTTTATCATGAAACAACTAAATAAGAAGAAGTTCAAGAAGAAAGAAATTGAAAAGATCGGTAATGGATATTACCTCTTCTTTGGAACGCTTCTTTGAATCCTCCACTTAGGGAACTAAGATTGGTCTTTGAAGAAGACCAGGACCTCTAAGATTATTCTAGGGAAGTGGAGAGGAGAAAATGGTAGGGTTTGGCCGAGCTTGAGTGCTCAAATTGGTGTGAGGAGGAGGGGGAGGAGGTGCCCTTTTATAAGGGAGGAGAGGGGCACCTTAGGAATATCTCAAAATATTATTTTATATTAAAGTAAAATTCGGTTTATAATGGTTCCAAAGGGTCTTATTTCGAAGCTAAAGTGGGGATGGGTCTAAATCCTATCAACCAATAGGATTTAGACAAGTTTATTGTATTATTTTAACCTTATCAATTAGATTTAATTCTAAGTTAAATAATTTAACTTTTACCGTGTCTTTTTGTTTTCTTTCACTGTATGGTTAATAAACTTACTATAACATTCCAAACGAACCCCAAATTTTTTATTATTAATATATATATCCTTATCTAAGTCATTGGGCCTAACCTTATATTTTAGGAATTAAATTACAATTAATAATATAATATTTGATTTAAAAACTATTTTGTGTCAATTTTGACACTATTTGATATATGATTTTTGTGAAAGTCATAACAGAATTATATGTTCTAACCAAGTTTATTAAATAAACACTAATATATCATAGTAACCTATAAAATTAGTGGAATTCATAAAAAGTCACAAATTACAATTATTTTTGTGTTTATAACATCAATTATGTCAATATTTCATTAATAAGATAATTACTGCATCATCATTGTGTCATAAATAAATTAAATTATTTAAAGTCTAAAAATTATAAATAAAATACCATTCTGTAGGAAATCGTTTTAGCTTTCTGATGAATATTTATAGTAGAATTTATCTTATGTATAACCCCATATTAAAAATGATTTACTTATTAAACATTGATTTTAACTATTTTAACCCTTCTTTAAATAAATTAATAATAAATGTCCTAATCTAATCCATATGGGCCTAAATGGTAATATTTTATTCCTAAGTTTGTTTTTGGTCGAATTAAACTTATCCAATAGAATTACGACATGTTTTAGGGTAATAGTAATATCATATTTACCCTTAGTTACCCTATTTACTATTAACCGCGATAAAAAAAGTAAAAAGTTACTATTCACCAAAAAATTATTTTTATCTTATTGAACCAAATTTTACTTACTGATATCAACCGTGTCTGTCGTATTTTCGAAATTCCATTCACAGAAGCTGTAAAATTAAGTTTTCTGCAAAATTCAGTTTTTAACCTACCACTTAGTGGTTTCACTATTCATCAAAAATTGAATGTTTTCAGAAAAATACCAAAACATCACCCTAGGCTAATTTCGGTATTCCGAATCCAAAAATGAATTCTATTTTGAAAGACAAAATTTATAAAATTTCAAAAAGTGGTTATTACTATTCATAACGGCTAGTTTTAATAATATTTTAATAGCATATCGTTGTTTAGTGAAACTCAGTATTGCGTACGACGCAAGCTATCGAGGAAGGTCGTGATTGTGTGTTAAGTAAGCCAAGCATGTATGTAGTGAAAGATTACTTTGATGATATATAAAAACAAAATATTACTCATAAAAATCTCGGGTGTTACAAAATCAGACTGAGGATTTAGACTGAGAAATTTTGGAGCATCTTTTACAATGTAATTATTCCTTTTTATTGGATAATTTATTTATACCAAAACAATAATACCTGATTAGAGTTACTATAATCCTTCCTAACTAGATATTTAAGGTTAATAATGGTATTTGTAACAAGTTTTATTCACTTATTCATAATATATAATTTCGATAGATCGATGGGATTTGGAATGGTATGTATGTTTTTTCTCACACAATGGTATAAGCTTGTAAATCATTTTTTATTTTCATTCTATCCTACTTTTTAGGGATGAATATTTAATAAAAAGTAACTAATGTAACAAATCATAATATGTAACATGGATTTTTTTCCAAAATTAAATTAAATATATCAAAAGATGACAACTGATTGAACCCCCCAGTTTTTATTAAATTCAATATAACATCAAACATCCATAATAAAATTATATTATATTATTAAATCATTTATAAGAAATATTCTAGATGATTTTTCATAATATTAAAGATATTGAGAACACTATTATATAATTCAAAAATTGAATACTATTTTTATTTTTGTATATATTTGTTTACATGGAAACAAATTTTGACATAAAAAATAGATTATTTTAAAAATGAAAAATATTTATGATCGAAAAAATATTTATTATATAAAATGAAATTTTTATTGGAAAAGGTACAGTTACAAAACTCATATAGGATTATTAGAAGGCCTATTTTTTAAATATATATAAAATTAATGATTCAAAATATTCTATATGTCTGATGGGTTTGATAAGATGATGTTTTTATTGAAAATATTAAAATATATATGATTGTTTCCAGAATTTTGTTCATTCAATATAATAAAATCATGGTGATATATATCAATAGTGAATATTGAAATGATATGCATGTTGTGGCTTGAGAATATTCATATATTATTTATTTGAGATGACATGTCAACAAGTTTAGATGTTGATGCTAAACAAATATTACCATAAGTGAGGAAGATGATATATTCAAATATTTAGAGACGTAGAAATAATCCATGATAATTATCCGGATATTAAATTTTTTTAATGATAAATAAATTTATCTTCATGATATGTTTGAGTTTAATAAAATATAAAAAAGTTGATAAAATAAAAATACCAACCATATGACATTATGGAATGTGAATCGATTTGGAGAAGAATCCAGAGAAAAGGGTACACCATGAGAATCACACTCTTGAAGGATGACTATAAAATAAGATGAGCATATGTTTATGATGAAACACAAGATGTTTAGAAGAAGGATTGTTACCAAATTGAATAATATAATTTAATATAATAACTCAAAAATTAAGAGTCATTGATGACTAAATTTGGGTATTGATAACAAGGAAATTCGATATGATTGAAGACAAAAATTTCAGATGATTGGAATATATCTAATTCAATCATTGTCAATTGATTGTATTCATTGAATGATTGGATGTTTAAGCCTATATGTTTTTTTTATCCGATGTTATTCCAATCTTATGATGGAATGAAAGAGGCGATGTTTTTTTTGCAAATGCAGTGACTAAATTTTGAATAAATTAAATGTAAACTTCAAAATATTGGGAATTTCTCCAGGAATGGATATTAGAAAAAAAATTTAAATAGTGACAAAGAAATAAATGGAGGATGATTGAATTATATGTATGTTTTAAAACAACATGTTTATATGGGATTTCATATATCATTACATCATTTTACATATCTTGATGGTGATTTTTATATACACTTTTAGGATAAAAATATATAATGTAGAATACTATTATTTACATTTTTATTTGGGGAACTGGTGGTGATGCCAAATGAGTGACAAAAAATTGTATTCCTAGTCAAAACATATCATTAGGATGGGATTCCATGAGATTATGTATGATAAAAATATCCTAGATGATTCAATATTCCTTCATTAAAGAAATATAAGATATTAAATAATTATATAGAATAATATATATAATATAAGTGAATTTAGAAGAGATATAGTGTATACAATAGAATATAAGTGGTTGTCAGTAAGTAAATGAAAATTTTTAATATGGATAAATTATTGAGGATATTGAATTGTATGTTATTTTTTTAAATGTATTAGATTTTTAGAAGATATGAAAAATTGATTAGAATATATAAAATATAATTTTTGGAATATATATTAGAAGGATGATGTAAAATAAGATTGAATAATATAGTTTTTTTTAAATAAAAGACAATTATTGAGGAAAAAATATTATAGATGATAGATATATAAAAAAAGTTCAATGATTGTATCATTCAAGAGTACATTGAGATGACCCCTTAGTGACTCTAGGCTACTATAATAATCCATACATGGTCTATCTAGAGATAAATAAGACATATTTCGATATTGATTCATCACATCGTTAATATCATGATGTTTTTTATAAGGATAAAAACTACCCAAGTTTTTAGGGTAATACGAATATCATAGTACTTTTTTTAAATGGTTGGTGCCGAAGCCTCAATTTACTATTTAAAGCAAAGACCTCTTTATACTGGGTAGAGGGAGACCCATTACATAGCCTTAGTGCCCAAGGCCACGTGGCCTGAAGACTAGGATTGAAAGCCCATTTTTTGGCTCAAAGAGCCCCTCGATGAATAGTAATGCTACAATACCCCGGCTGCTATAGTGCATGCTACAGTACCTCCACCTCTACAGTTCCTGCTATAGTTCCTATGTCGTTACAGTGTCGTCGTTGCTACAGTTTTGCCGCTGCTACAGTACTACTACAATCCCATGCTACAGTGTCACTATGGTACCCAGAAATTAGTCCCTGCTCGGATTTGATCCTAGGTCTTTTGGATGCCAAGCAGGAGCCTGTACCACTAGGGTACAGGCTAGTTGGCACTATTTCATTGTACTCACAGATTATAAAATAGAGAACTGTTTGTGTTAGTATGAAAAAATACATCAATGTGTAAATAACAACAAAATTACTGAACCTTATAAAAATATTCCTTGATGGACTCACGTTATATAATATCATTACATGTGGTGTGAAAAATGTTCAAGTCAGAATAATTTAGTAAAATTGGGATTCCCATATTAATCCCCACAAACTAAATTAGACTCCATTATCCACTAGGCAATTATACTAGAGCTTGTCTAAGAAAGCAGGTTGAACATCAAGCTTTTCTTTCACAGTTAGAACCTAAAAATATCAGTGATGCTATCAATGATTTATTTTGGGTAATGGCTATGCAAGAAGAACTAAATCAATTTGAATTAAATAAAGTCTTGGATTTAGTAGAAAGACCAAAATAAACTTTAACCATAGGCATAAAGTGGTTTTTTAGAAAAAAATTTATGAATCTGGAAACATCATTAGAAACAAAGCTAGACTAGTTGCACAAGGTTACAATCAAGAAGAAGGAATTGACTAAGAGGAATCCTTTTTTACATGTAGATATATTAGAGGCAATTAAGATCTTACTTGCCTTTGCATCACATCCGAAATTCACATTATATCAAATGGATGTGAAAAGTGCTTTTCTAAATGGTTTTATTTTTGACGATGTTTTTGTAGAACAAACACCTGGTTTATCAAATCCTCACTTTCAAAATCATGTTTTTAGACTTTCTAAAGCATTATATGGTTTAAAACAAGCTCCTAGAGCTTGGTATGAAAGACTTACAAATTTTCTTATTTCAAAAGGATTTACAAAAGGAATTGCGGATCCCACACTTTTATAAAAAGAATTTAAAAAGTTGTTTTAATAGTACAGATATATATTGATGATATTATTTTTGGATCTTCTAAAAATTCTCTATGTACTGAATTTTCATAGGTTATACAAAATGATATTGAAATGTGCTTAATGGGAGAGCTTATGTACTTTCTTGTATTTCAAATATTTCAAACTAAAGATAGTATTATTTTAAATCAAAGTAAATATACTAAGGATTTATTAAAATGTTTTGGTTTGGATAGTATTAAGGGGACTTATACACCTATGAGTACCACCTATAAATTAGATATCGATGAAACTGGGAAACCAGTAGATCAAACTAATTATAGAGGTATGATTTGTAGTTTACATTATCTTACTACTAGTCAACCTAATATTATGTTTACTGTATGTATGTGTGCAAGATTTCAAGCTAACCCTAAAGAGTCACACATACTTGCTGTTAAATGGATTTTCAAATATCTTAAATATACTGCTAATTTGGGACTGTTTTACCCAAAAGGACAATCATTTGATTTAATAAGTTATTCAGATGCTGACTATGCTGGATGCATGTTAGATAAAAAGAGAACATCTGGAACATGTCATTTACTTGGAAAGTCCCTAGTATCATAGTGTTGTAAGAAACAGATCTCGGTTGCATTATCTACTGCTGAAGCATAGTATATAGCTGCTGGTAGTTGTTGTGCACAGATTCTGTGGATGAAACACACTTTATTGGACTATGGATTTTATTTTAAACATGTTTCAATTAACTATGATAACACTAGTGCGATCAACATCTCAAAGAACCCAATGTATCACTCTAGAACCAAACACAATGATGTTAGAAACCACTTTCTAAGAGATCGTTATCAAAGAGGTGATATAACTCTTGAATTTATAGGCACTGAACTCTAATTAGATGATATTTTCACTAATCCATTAAGTTCAGAAAGATTATGTTTCATTACAGACTAATTATAAATGATAAATTACTCTTAAAACCATTAGATAAACCTCAGCGTTAGATAAACCTAACCTTTAGGATAAACCTCACCGTTAGGATAAACCTCACCGTTAGATAAACCTCACCATTAGGATAGACCTCACCATTTATGGATAC
Source organism: Viscum album (assembly GCA_963277665.1). Classification (NCBI taxonomy): domain Eukaryota; kingdom Viridiplantae; phylum Streptophyta; class Magnoliopsida; order Santalales; family Viscaceae; genus Viscum; species Viscum album. The sequence goes on along the minus strand of OY728121.1, from coordinate 1,569,405,389 downwards.
CTCACCGGTACATCTCTTGCGCTATTTTTAAAATTTTTGTATTAAGGCTGAGACTTCGAACGGTTTTTAATATGAGATTTATTTTATATCTGAATCCTAAATGATATTAAACTCGACTCTAGACATCACTCAATCACCGCGAACCCGTCTGTTCGAATCCCTCCTACCTAAACCTCTCAAGCTCGCAAAACCCTAAGCCTCGGAATCTAAAATGCCCCGTGTGAAGCGACCCTTAGTGGATGAAGGGAGTGACGCACCGCAAGCTAAGAAGCATAAAGTAACCAATTCTTGTGATAGTGGATGCAGTAGAGGTATTGTTCAAAGGAATCCTGTGAATCCGCATTTATCGAAGAGAGAAATTGTCGTGGAAAAAGAGTTATGTGTGAAATGGATGTTGGAAAGTAAGTCCTTGATTCTGAAGATTTTTTAAGAACAAGGATGGATTGAATGCTTCATGAACAATAATGGACCGTATTATCTAGTACTGGTAAAGGAGTTCGATGTGTTTGTCTGTTTTGAGACATCATAAGAGGAGAATAGAATGATTTCCTTTGTGAATGGTCAAAATATTTCGTTTTCATCTGTTGAATGGGATGAGAACCTTAGAGTTCCCCATATAGGTGATTACAGATTTTATTCAAAATCCATACCTACTTATAGTGACTTTTTCAATTATGAGGATGCCTTTTTAGAATTAACAGGAAATGGAAATCCTAAAAAGATCATTGCTGCAGAGATGGCAGGGGAGGATAAACTAATTTTTATGTCCATTCAGCATGTGATTTGTCCAAGGAGAGGAGATTTTTCTACCCTCAGATTTCAGTATATTTGTTTGGTGTATCTGTTAAATCATGGAGTAAAGGTGAATTTTTGCAGATTGCTAATTATTCAGATTGAGGTTATGACTAGACCAAATTCTAAGTCCAATGCACTATTCTTTTCTAAGTTGATTTGTATTCTGTTGAAGGAAAAGGATGTAGCTGGACCTCAGGATGAAACAGTTGTGGTTAAGGATAATTTTTGCATCACTAGGACTGTTTCTAAGTATAAGAAAGTTTGCTGGAACCCTTGGAAGAAATCATGGGTTAATGATGAAGGTAATGTCTATGACAACTACACTCTTGTGAACCATCCTTCTAGACCAAAGGATGTGAGGGATCTTGGTCTTGGACCAGATGAGCCAGAACCGGTCTACAGTGATAATGAGGCTGGAACTGAGGAGGAAGAGACGTCAGTTGAGGAAGGAGGAGACATAGATTTACCTCCTAGTCCTGTGCATCAAAAAATTTCCTATGGAGCAGATAGCCCTCCAAAAGAACTACCAAGGATAGAAACTGTTCTGAAGCACAGTGATATTGAGTCCACTGAAGAAGAAGAAGAAGAAGAATCATATCAGAATGTTGTCAAGGACACCACTGAAGAGGATGAGGCCACCGAATCTGATTATTTTGATCATGGAGAAAAGGAGTCTTCTACTGAAGTAGATGGTGAGGAAAATGAAGAAGAAGAGCTCAGTTTATGCCCTATGATTGATAATACACACAATATTGTGCATGTTCAGGCAGTGGAAGTGGCATCTACTTCCATTGATGAGAGAGTCATTGATGAATTAGAAAAGGATAGGACTAACCCTACTGTTGACCTATCAGAGAAAAGGGTTTTTGCATCTTGTGATGTTTCAGAGGAGGTTGTAGAGTTACCTCGAGAAGAACAGTTGGAGGAGATTCCTTAGGAGAAATCTCTATGTGAGGGGGAATATCTTGGTTTAGTTTCTGTGATGTATGACATCTAAGGTTGGTCATCAGATCTAGGATATATGGTACTTGGACTCAATTATATAGATTCTAATGAGGAAGACCATCCCCAAAGGGATTCATTTATCCTACCTGTTGTGTATGAAAATTTGGAAACCAAGGAGGACCTTTAGTCCTTAAAGGCTGAAATGAAAGAAGCACTGAGAGAATTAGTGGTAGATTTGAAGAAAAGCCTGGTTGATGAAATGAGGGGTGTGGAAAAATCCCTGGAGCTATCTATGGGATGTGTTGTGTCTAGTCTAGTGAAGGAAATGATGGAAGAAGTTAAAGTATGTTATACTCAAATTGAGAGTTGGACAGGAGCTGTGGTTGCTCTAAGACAATCAATTGCTTCATTGACTGCCATGAACAGTTCTCATAACCAAGTGAATACTGATATAAGATATATCAAATATGTAGTCAAGCATTTTGTGGAAGTATTTGAGGCTTTTAAGACATCAGTTAAAAAACATTTGAACAGTCAAGATGCACTTGTTCAGAAGGTAGTTAGTAATTTGACAGTCTTTCAAAGAGACAATAGTTTTCTAGATAAAACCCCTTCCCTCATCTAGCTCCACTGTGAACATTGACCAGATTAGATCTGTGATCCCGGAAGAGTTGGTTAAGGCCAGCACCAGTGGAACCTCGGATACTCACATCCTTGCTACCACTTCGGAAGTTTTCAGTTTTGTTCCTGATCACCTACGCGAAGCTACTGCATCTCAAGAAGCCATTAAGAATTAGGTGGATGCTTACTTTGAGAAGGTCTATACCAAGCATCAAATGACAAACCATTTCAAGCTCTTGATAGAGAATATGAAGCTGCCTCTAATGACTCAAGCTTTCAGAGAACGAGTTAGTAAGCTCTGGGAGCTTAATCCTGCCTCGGATAAATTCATTGAAAATCAAGATGCTTTTATGTCAGCAATGGAGAGAGGAGGTAGTATTATTATGGATTTTAGGAACCTGTTGCTACCATTCTTGCATGTGGATGCCAGACCTGTGATTGTACCTCCTGCTCTTCCTGCCTCTGCCTCTGGGAGTACACCTCAATTGACTCCAGTTCAGGAAATTCGAAGCATGAAACCTATGATCCCATAGAGGAGAAAAGATTTCAGATCTATTACAATTTTAGTGGCTAACTCTCAAGTTGTTCTTTCAGCTATTCCCAATTCATCTACTCAATCTGAACCTACACCCTCTTCTGGTCCTAAGGGAAAGACTCATGTTCAAGAGGAAGATTGAGTGATTCTGTATTTTTATGATAGTATTCAATTATATTTTTCTAATACTGACTTTATCAGTATGTACCTTTTTTGATTTCATGGAAATTTACTCTTATATTGTCCACATTACTATGTTTATGTTTCTTTGTAATATGTTCTCTTTTAGTCTCTACATTTCTCTGATTCTACCCATCTTTTTCTTAATCACGAAGGGGGAGAAAATGAAACTAATGAGAACTGGGAGTGCATTTTAATGGGGGAGAAAAATGAGAACATTTTTTAATGTTTTTTAAGGAAATATTTCCTCTGAAAGCACTACTAGAAATCATACTTTTCTCAATGATTCTATACTAACGGTTTGTAAAAACTGTTGGTACAGGTCCCCTTTCCCAACGGTTTGGCCAAACCGTTGGGAAAGACCACTTTGAGGCCACCTTTCCCAACAGTTTTCCAAAACCGTTTGGAAAGGGTATGTCATTCCAAACGGTTTGGCTAAACCATTGGGAAATGTCCACTTTGTGGCAACCTTTCCCAACGGTTTTGGAAAATCGTTCGGATAGGTATACCCTTTCCCAACGGTTTGGACAAACCGTTGGGAAAGGTGTCCACAAAGTGGACTTTTCCCAACAGTTTGGAAAAACCGTTGGGAAAGGGTATACCTATCCCAACGGTTTTCCAAAACTCTTGGAAAAGGTCCCCTAGAAATCATCTTCCAACCCAGAATGAATTCCAGAATGAAGAACTATACCAACGGCTGTCGAAAATGTTGGTATAGACCTATACTAACGGTTTTGACAACCGTTGGTAAAGGTCCTTTGAATTTTTATCAGATCTTCTTACCGAGAAGATTATATATATCAAAATTTAAAATAATTATGAAAATACATATATATATTTATGTAATTATATACACAAAAGTCATGTTAGGTTAGTGGTTAATTCGTTCAATGATAAACGAGGGGTCCTGGGATCAAATCCCAGCGAATGTTTTTTTTGAAATACATATACCAACGGTTCCATAATCGTTGGTATAGATTTTCATATTACTTATACCAACGGTTTCCAAAACTGTTGGTATAGACCTATCCTAATGTCTTACTTGGAAACGGTTCTCCAAACCGTTGGTATAGGTTAGTTTTCCTATAGTGAACCATTTTATTTTTCTCAATACTTTGGCATAAGTTGTGATTATCAAAAAGGGGGAGATTGTTGAACCCTCTAGGAGAATTTGTTGAACACCTATTTTGATAATCCCAATTATGCTCAATTATAGTTTGATAATCCCTATATTGATTAATAATTAATTACTTATTTCAGTATATCTGTACACCATGCACATATTCATATATTATAATTTTTACATTATCTTCAGAGAATTCGGTTACTGGATGGATATATATTCTAACATAACCCATTCTTCCAACAGAATTCTTAAACAGACAAGTGGTCACCATTACAGAACAAAGCTACTGATTTGTAAATCCACAGTTATGTATAAGGTCACGGATACATCAAGTCAACTAGTAAAAACAAGTCTATCGTTGCGTGAAGGTCACCGATATAGACAAGTCAACGTTATTCAAGTCCACCGGTACAACAAGTCTACCGTTACGTGAAGGTCACCGATACAGACAAGTCACTATTATGCAAGCCTACTGTTACAGACAAGTTACCGAAGGAAGTCTACCGATACACCAAGGAAGCTACCTGTACTTGAAGGCTACCGTTACACTAAAGGTTATCGGTACATTTATTCTACCGCTATCGATCAATCCTACCGACATACATGAAGTCTATCTATAGAAAGGCCACCACTACACAAGAGGTTACCGATACAATAGGTTACAGATACAAAGTCCTACCGTGACACAAGGCTACCGATATCCAAAGCTACCGTTCCAGAGAATCCGACGCTGCCTTAATTTCTTTATCTTTGTTTAATCTATCCAATGCTCATATTAGGAATATTTTAATGCTCTGTCATTTATTTAATGAAGGTTGTTGGATATCAGAGAACCGTACCTCGTACCTGCAATATGAAATCATTTCTTTTGCCAGAGCTCGTGCCATAAATATAAGAAGTCCCTGTTGTTGCAAGACACGGAAGCAAAATACATAAGTGATCTACAATTGACATACAAAAGAAGATCTCATACAGATATACATGCACAACCAAGAAGACATAGAACCTCATACACAATCACGCTTACTCAAGAAGAGATCTGTAAATTCACGAGGATTTTGAAGAACTTTATCGACTACATTTTCACTATCTCTGAATCTGGATGTCATGCAGACAACACTCTATTTTCTAGAAAGAAACCAGAAGAGGGATCAGAATCATTTCGGATCAATCCGAAGGAGTCCAGAGCTACAATGCAATCACTAGAGCCATTATAAACTCTATATCTTTCTTAGTGATTAATTATTTACATTACGAGCAGTGGGTTTCATCAGTTTTAATTTACACACAAACTATCTCCTGAACCTTCACTGGAGGATCTGTAAATATTCATTAAAACTCCTTACATATTCTATTTCTGACTGTGGATAGTGGTAGAGGTCATGTGTGACCTAGACAGCTGTATTTACGGTTGTTTTTCTTTCCCACGTAGAACTGTGGTAATGGTCTTTGTCCTGGACAGTTGTATACTATTGTGAACCCCAATCCAGGTTGTGCATCAAGTTTATATAAATTGTTGAGAGTACTAAGTCTCAGCTTGAGACTGAACCTCTTGGTTATATCTGTTGTGTTTTGTTTAGTTTTATCTAAAAACTTTTTATTTCGCTGCTAAGTGCTTTAAAATTTAAACTATTTTTCAATGTTACTCTGATAATTGAATTATCAAGTGTTTGAATTATTTGTAAATAATTATGTTATTTTTAAAATATAATATGATCTTCTAATTAGATTAACTGGGAATTAATCAATCCCTTGAGAACCTAACTGAATGTTTTCTATACTTGAAATTCAGTACAATTCAATTAGTATGTTAAATTGGGGGATTTTAGTAATGGATTTTAAACAGAAATTTTAATTGGAACTCAATTCACACCCCCCCCTGTTGAGTGTCCACTCCAACCAACACCATCTTTTCAATATCCTTGTACATCGGTTCGTTATCAATCCTCATTTTTTTATAACTCCGTGATCATTTCTAGTCAATGTAGTAGATAAATTATTCTCCTCCCCAATGTGGATGGGTATTGAAAATTAATCACCCTTTGTAGTTCAAGACATCTCATTTTCCTCAAGTGGAATTCTTTCTATGATAATATATATTTAAAACTCCTAGGATCTGTATATATCTCACATATTTCACCATAGAGATAGTGTCTCATTGTCATCAAAACAATTATTACAACCACAGAATCCACATCATGAGATGGATATTTTTGTTCGTGAATTGGTAACTGAATTGATACATAAGAAAAAACTATATAATTCCACATTTCTAAAAAAATGGAGTTCTTTTTTATGCATCACTATGTAGCCGAAATCCACAATTTTTTAATGGTAGAGTCAAGATCATATAATTCACTAATATCCACTTCAATTCTTCAAAAAATAATTCAGATTATTTTTTTCATATGAACATAACCAAATTATAATTATTATTGGATAACAGGTTTTCTAATCATGTGAGGTTCTGAATGAAACTCTGATAATAACCTACTAACCCTGTGAAACATTTTTGCATGGTTATTTTCACTGGTGAAGTCCATTCTTGAACAACCTTTTTCATTGATGAATCAACTGAAATTCCATCCTTCGAGAAAATATGGCTAGAGAAAAAGTTGATTGAAGACAATATTCATACTCCCAATACATATCATATAATTCATTTCTTCTAAGTGAAATAAAAAAAGTCAATATATGATTATCATGATCTTCATAGATTTCAGTTTATACCACGATGACATAAATAAATATCACATCAAAGTCAAAATGATATTCCATGAAAGATATAACAATTAGAGTCAAGAAAACATATGGGTCCTTAGTTGGTAAATTTTTTTACTAAAAACCAATAATTATAATACCTAGATTGAAATTTAGTGTTTGGAATATCTTCCTTCTTCACATGCAATTGATGATATCTAGATTGAAGATCATATTTTGAAAAATATCAACGTCCATCATATAGGTCGAATAAATCATCAATAAAAGGCATGTGATACTTTTTTATTATTTTATTAGCACTGATTCCAAAATAGTCAATGAACAACCCCATGGATCCTTTATAATTCATGAAAAAGTGAATAGGGGATCACAATAGAGAAATAGTCATACAAATAACTCATTTATCACATGATTCCTCTTGTTTTTTCTTCAGTTTTACTAATTCTACCATGGGTATTCTATAGGGAGTATTTGATATAGGTCTTTAACAAGGAACTATGTCAACGGAGAACTCAAAATCCTTCTCAAAAGAATGTTCAGGTAAATCTTCTGGATATACAGCTACATATTCTTGAATAATAGGTACGTCATAAATTTGAATATATAATCCCTCTCGGATAGATATTGAGATCTATTACTCTATAATAATTCAATCTAGTTGATCTAATAGGGTGGATATAGAACAGAATCATATGTTGAATTTCATGATGTAAAAATAAGGGATTCTAAAACTTCCACAAAAATTGTAATATCCTTCTTCATAAAATAGTTTTTTTACATAAAATTTTGAAATCCAATGCCTAAAAATGATTGTGTAGAAGTTGAACATAGGTATGATGTCAAAAATCAGAAGATAAGTCTTGATTTTAATCTCTAATGGGAACTCCCTAACACAAATTTGTTGAAATAAGACTTCCCTAAGAGGTTTTGACTGATATCACCCTTGCAATGGAAAATTGTAAACATTTAAATAATAATGGAAACATAGAATATATAAAGTAATGTGATTATCAATAATAAAATAATGCATTAGATATATTTGAGTGGATTAATAATGTACCTAAAACCATATCATTATCAATTTCAAGCCCAACTGTTGTTATCCCATATGTTTTTCCTTGATCCCTAGAATTTTTATGATAAATTATCCCTTGATTCATTATTCAATCATTTTCATTTTATCCAATATACCTACAATTGAAGAATTTATCAAATAGAGCCATGTTTCATTCCCTTGAAATATTGGTATTTTTGTTCTTTTTTCTTCCCACATGTACCAAACTCATTTTCTGTTTAAGCAAGCACTAAGGTGTTTCCTTACATAAGTATCACATGTCAGAAAACAATCATTTTTATTAATACATTTATACATTCCTTACTCTACCACAATCTCATTCCCATTCATTCCCATAAATTCACATGTCATTGGGATTCATTTCACTGTATAGATGGCACAAGATACAATATCATCATATGATTATAATTCATTAGATACCCATTCCCGTCGGTGGAATGGTTATAATCCATCAATAAATAGATCAATCATAATACTTATATTACATATGTAGACCACTCCATGGAATTATAGCATTGTAATGATTTCTTCATGCATGGGATCATTATCATCCATCTTTTTCATCAGATTGATTAATTACTATTCCATATCCACACATTTTTCATGAGTAAAATATTTTTCTAGGAATGTTTTATTAAAATTTCAAAATTATATTTTTTTAATTTCATCACCCTCCTTTGTGTTTTGGAATAATGACCCCCATTGATAAAAATCTCTCAATATATGATAATATACAATGAAAAACATATATTTCTTATAGTTCTTATAGATAGAAATATCTTTTATATAAAACTTATCACCTACAACATTATAAATTTGATTTGTGTCCCATTTAATGATGGAATTTGATGTCATATAATGTGTTCTGACATTGCTCCTTGATGTTTTTGATTAGGATGATCCAAATGGGTAATGTTATTATTCACATCTTGAGTTAGTTGTCCCAGTATTGTCATTTTTTACTCAACACCAATCACAACTCCAATTAAGTCATCATTATCATGAATATGAGTAAAAATGACATTGGATACGTTATTTGATACATTTTACGTTGCTTACACAATTCTCTATTTCTAAATAATTGCATACACTATATTTGGTTATGATTAACAATTTATAATCTCATATTATGAAAACATATAACATAATTTGATATTTTATTCATATATAGTCTCATAATCAAATACATAGTTTCATTATGTAAAAAATTACATTTAAATCCTTCATAGTGGATTGTAATGAAAATATAAATTACCCAAACTATATGTTCCAGGAATGTCAATCTATGTTTGTATTTAGGAATGTTTTTGGTGTAACAGGTTACTGTGAGTCATGCTTGGGACACCTTGTCCAATCCGTTACTCTTAGGTATATTTGTTCCATAACCACATCGACTTGTTATATCTATATAGTGATGTATTTGTAGGAAGATCCACATAATGTCTACCATACCAAATTTTTTTGATATTTATTTTATTTTATCTTAAACTTATATCATAGGGATATATTCTCTAATATATGTTTTCAATGTCTAATTTCAATAGTTTCTAATAAACATCATTTAATAACAATTATAATGTCCCTAACCATAATTTCTCGTAGATTACACCTTATATTAATACATCGATATGTTTACTATGAAATCACATCCCAATGGACTAAATAGATTAGTATCACGGTTAGACTATATGCACACATAATTGTTACATTACCATATGAAATGATATAAAAATTATCAAATTCATTTGAATGGCATATAAAATACTAGATTATCCTTGTATGTCATTAATAATACATTACTTCATATCTTGTGGAAAAATAAAACATAAGAAAGGGGTCTACTCAAATTCCATGTTAGTGTAAGTAAACACAGTGGATGTTATCATAATCACAAAATTTATGCAATTAGAATTACAAAAACATGTGCCTTCCTAAATTATCATGAGTAGAGTATGGAATGAATGTAATTTGAGTATTTAATTCCATATAACGGGTCATATGAGAATAAAAGATAGTCATGTATACTATACTTGTTAAATATAACATGGTATATCATTTCTAAGATCAAAATGAGGGAATTCATAATTTCAGAAATCTAAAAAATATCATCAAGGCCACATCCAATATGTCTAAAAATACTATTGTTAGTCCTGGTCCAAAACCCAATTTATTAGGATCCTTGTGAACTACAAATGCATTGTTTGGATATAGCAGGACCCACCCATCAAATTGTATGTCCAATTAATTACACATATTAATTGGGATAGTATAAATTACATGAACATATCAAATGTAAATAACATTCACTAATTTATAATCATAATCACAATCCAATATTTGTAGTGTGGTGAATGATATCATGATATCACATCAATAGTCAAACCAGTCATAAAACGTTTAATATCATATGGTTGATGAAAATAATAAGATATAAATCATGATAAAGAATAATATTCAATATATGTGTGAACATTTAAGACAATACTATAATAAAATAATCGATAAATTCATTACATAAATACTTATTTTACATTATAATGAGTTGTTCATTTTCAAAAATCAAACTTATTTGTAATATTTTTTATTGTACAAAATAGAAATCAAAAAATATAGACATTGAATAAAAAATTATTTTGATTTTAGAATAATTATTGTGTCTTAAATTATATTATGGATGGTACTAGAAATTTTTTAAGAAGTTTTAGACGTTCCCTTTAATTTGGATTCTTTATTGGAATGAATTGAGAAGTGGACTTGTAAAACATTTATTTTAAACAAAAGAAAGGATGTATAATCCAAATTCAGTATCTTGTATGAGATAAATAGAATTTATAATAATTATAAATAAAATTAATAATTAAATTTGTGTAATTATAAAGATATAAAAACTCGAATTAATGGAGGTTCTGGAATAAAAGCACTTACCTTATGTATGAATGTGTTCCACAATAGACCATAACATCTATGATAATCAAATTAAATTCATTAATTAATAAACTCAGAACCTTATCTAGATGAATTTTTATTAATATTAGTTTATTAAGTATATTTATGGCATTTTTTATGAGTTATAAGATAAATTTTATTTTCATGGGTGCATTTGTTTCCTTGGGTTTCATTATCGATATACTTGTATATGAGTGAAAATGTTTTTCTAGAATGGATATAATTTTCATGAATTGAATTTATTTGATATTAATAATCATAAATAATTATAAATGGTTATATATTTCATTTTATTATATCATATGAGGATGAATCATTAGGTAATACATTTAGTGACAATCCTTAACATTATTACGGTTGTTATTGATCATAATAACCTACTTTGGATTGATCATTTTGTATTATGTAAATATGTTACTTCTAGAACATAAGAACTGTTTTAATAAATATAAAATTGTATATTTTTACAATAAAAATGGTTTCATTACTAGCTATGTAGGAGAAATTGATGAATAAAAAAATTTTGTCCATGAATTATGTAAATCAGCACCTCTTGGGTGATGCTTTCATTATTAATATAAAAGATTGGGAGATGGGAGTTTGAGTAAGGATATTTCATTTACATTATATCATTATTGTATATTGATTGTCCTAGATTTATCATGATCTTTTGGATATAGGATATGAGGAGAGAATAAAAAAAGAAAATAACCAGAAATAGACTAAATGTCGAAGAAAGAGGCTTTCACTTCCAGAATACTCTTCCTTGAGAAGCTCCATAAGGGAACTTGGTTTAGTATTTTTATGATACTAGGATCTCTTTGACATGGAGAAGAGAATATAAATAAATATTTCGTTAGAATTTTAAAAATCATCAAGTCTTAGTGTTGTGAGGATAAGTGGGAGTGAGGGTAGTGTTTATAGTTGATGAGAGAGGTGATTTCTAATTATTTTATTATGTATATTATTATTTAGAAGAATATAGGAAATATTATTGATTATTTTAACTAAATAAATTAATAAATTCATGTTAGTTCGATCCAAGGGTTCTTATATAATCTAGTCATAAATTATTATTCAATATATCTTGTATATATAATTTATCATTATTTATCATATTTTACTATTCACTAAAAAATCATGAATTTTAGAAAAATAAAAAAAAATATACCCTATCCATTTTTTGACATTTCATATTAAAAAAATTAACTTCTTTTAATGAATAACATATTATAAATATGAATAATTTCATTTCCAATTAGAATCATCATTTACTCACAGAACTTTGTTTCTGAAATAATAAATGGTTTAATAACAGTTTGAAAAGATAACTAATTTATTAATAAATTATCCTCAAATCAAAATCGAAGAAAATATTGATTAATAAATACACTTTATAAAAATTTATAATCATTTAAATTTTTTTATTAACTATATCATTGTAATTAAATACTTATAACTTACAAAAATACCTTCACTAATTTAATAAATTTTATAATAATCTCATACATATACTATGGTACAATTATATCCTAATTTCATTTAAAGGATTCCAAAATATTATGTATTAAAACATTGATTGGGTTAATATTCAATATGCTGATTTACTACTCATAAGGTTCATATTATTATTCCTAAATGAAAATTTCGATTTAACTAGTATAAGATCCTTAACACCTATAAATAACAACTATTTGATTCATTCTTCATTTATAATGTTTGTTTTTTTATTTGTATACTATATGATATAAACATAAGAGGGTAAATTTCAACATTGTCTTCCATGTAATTATAGAATTAATTGATTCTTATTCATGAAATCTATTATAGTTCCTTGGAGAGTATTCTATCAGAGGAACCAATCTAGTGGTATTGGAAAAAATATCCTCAAGTGTTTCATTATGGTCTTTATGGTGGTTTTTTGTGGATGTTTCCAAGTGATTAAACAATTAGGTTTCTAGGTTTATGAAAACAACATAGACTGGGGATCAATCAATGATAACATTTTACTATGAATTTCCCCATGAAATTAACATCTATAAGGAATAAATGTTCCAATAATTGTCACAAATTTTTTCAAAATTTACTCATATGAAAATATTGGATTTTATTTTTTATGAAACAATATTTAGAAGGTACACACACAACGTTGATGACTATTCACTTCACAAGGTTACTCATTTCTGTATAATAAAAACCACTCCGAAATATAATGAATATAACATAGAAAAATCTCATCACAACCATTCTATTTCAAAATAAGAAATTTTACTTGTTCATAGTATATATAATTTATTTTTATACATATGAGAAACAATACATGAAACATTTCAATAAATCACATAGAAAGTTTTTGAGAAATTCTAAATCTCGTGTACACTTATTTTAGTGAGCCACAATCTATATATGGTTGGAATCTATATGGTCTGACTCAAACTCTATTAAATTAAATGAAATTACATACAAAAATTCAACTCCAACTGGTTCCCTTGTTGATGATTCTCTATCGATTTCACATGTGTCCATCATAACACTCTATTGATCCTTTTCAGCAAAATAGTGATTCCAAATTTAGATACTAGTATAAATACTCTAAAGAAAACATAATAATGTCATCCAACTCTAATGAATATTATATATTTATTTCAATTTTTCCTGAAACTCATTATATATGAACACTTCCTCTAAAAATAAAATAGAATTCATGGGATCCAAAAATATGAAATTTTAATATTCCCACTCAAATTGCATTCTTTTGAATTTATTTATGATTTTTAGAAATTCTGAGAAGTATTCTGCTAACAAGGAAAGAATTATTTTCAAAAAAATTCATAAAATCATTGATCTATTATTTAATTCATTAAGAATATATAATCATCATCATGGTTACGAACAATATTAATTATATATAATTCATCTCATAAGTGAATTTATATATGATTTCTTCATAAGAACGCTTTATTTTTGTACTATTCTATCCAAAAATCCAAAACCCAATCAAATTCATTTGATTTCCTCTGTCAGGTGCAGTGATCCTTTATCTATATTATTCCCCTTCAACAAAAACTCTATATTATTTACTTCACATATGATCAATTGACATCCTGCTGTAGATTAGTTGAAAATCCTTAATGAATCCATCTTGCATTGTAATAAACATTACTAATGGAATTGAACACAACACTCATATTGGTAGATCAACATAAACAAATTCATAAAATTTCATCATATTACTTTTTTTCAGGAATTTTACACAATAGCTTCAACAAAAACCAATCTAGTCATTCTCCCAAATGGGTCATCCAATTGAAATTTATCACATTATCTGGTATAACACCATATGATTATCTATCTGATCACCTTCATATAATTTAATTCATCATCTTTTATTGGTGGCCCTTATAATCTTATTTACATTTTACATTTATATATCTCTATCATAAGATTCATGGTAATTGTCTATCGGGTCACCCAAAGAATTTTCTTTTTTTACTCATGTAACAACATCTTTTTGTGATCATCCTTTGTCTAATTAAAATTGTAATGATCAATATTCCTTCATATTGATATTAATGAGAATATGTAATTTAACTTTATTCATATTAAAACATTTTTTCAACACTGAATTTCATAAAAATTATCTATCCTGGCGGATTTTCAGTCAATATTTAACAGGATTGTTCTTTCAACATTTATAGTGACATGTTTGATCATTATAGACCAAATCGTGGTAACAAATACTAAAACTTATATAGAAACAAATAAACTATAATTTACGAAACCATTATATATACCTCTATAAATAGTATCATTAATACTAGCCTATAATCATGATTATCATCGTGATATTGGAAATAATGAGGATCATCATAGAATCATCTGACATATTATGGAATCAATCATAAATGCCTACAAATACTAAAAATTTATGTTTTTTAAAAAACTGTATAAAATCATTATTACCTGAAACCAAAAATCATTAACAAACAATATGTTGGAAAGAAATAAAATATTGTGTACAAGAATATCCCAAATGATCTACAGTCTTCTAATTTTTATTTTCATTAAAACAACCTCCTCATTATATTCTCATACATTTTTAAAACATAGAACTTTTCATAATGATTTTCAAGACACCCCATTGCCAGATTTATAACTATTAGTGATGAAATACCTTCTGTTTGTGAAAATCAATATTGTGTCCATTATATGATAAAAAAAACTAATACCTTATCTACCCATTTGTTTGATAACACCGAATTCATATTCATAAAAAATATTCTATTACATAGGGTATACATATTTTAACAATAATATACTAATATACTCTATTTGATAATAAAATCCCTTGGATCCTAGGGTTGATTCATTGTTATTATTCCTATGTCAATGTAGGGAGAAAGATATTTAGTTAAAATAACAATTTAAAAGTTATTCCCAGGACATAGCTTCTGTGAAATCCATAAATATATTATAATTTATTGAAATATATTCAATAAAAGTATCTATTTTAGAAAAAATATTCTTATGGAATCTATATTTAATATCAATTTTCATTGATATGGGATTTTTTATACTATTTTTCTAAAGGATAAATGAAAAATTGATTATAACAAGTAATCAATAAATCATTATCTATATTCACTATCAAATATTATAGATTAAAATTCATCACGAACATTGTTGTACATGGTTGTTTAATGGAAATATATTCTACATACGATATATTCAATGTAGAAGAACGTTTTTTCCTATACTTCTTATATACTAAACACTCTATCAAAAATATTAATCATCTTATTGTTAGTTTTAATACAATAAAATTTAAATCCCAATCAGCAATAGTTAATGTAGGAATGATATATGATTATTTATTCTATTAATTATTCTATAATTTGATGTTATTTTAATAGAACATATAATTATTTCTGATGCCTACATATTTGACCCTTTAGGTCACAAATCTTTCATTAACACCACGATAGAGCATATTCATTGTATGATATTAATTTGTTGTGATATTATAAACACCTAATAATCTTCTTGAATTCTTCTTGATTCACCACTTTCACATCCTCAACATTACTCACATTTAGGGAAATAAATTTTTTTTGTAAATATTTATTTGGTATCATCCATTCCAGGTTGGTATAAAATGTTTTTAACAGTATATTATATTTATAAAATGTTGTATATTCAATTATTATTAACACTTAAACCAATAAAATATAAAATATCCATGAATTCAAATATACAAGATTATTTTCAGTTCTAATTTATATACATCACACGTTTTATATACCACATAAATAATTATATACACTTTATTTTTCTCTTATCATCCACATATAAGTTTATATATATAATTCCTTTAGAAAAATTAATATTCATTAGAAATGTTTCAAGTTTTGAATATGATGAATGATGGGAATGTTTCAACCCATTCAATGCAATCTTAAACATGAACACCGTGATTCCATATTAATCATGTATGATCCCATAAGATTATAACGTATTAAATACTTCTTCAATTTCACAATTAATGAAAATGACATAACATACATCTAAAATAATTTCTAATTTTGTTGATTTAAAATGTCCACAAACAATCGTACTGTGCCTAATCACTCAGTAGGGGAAAATGTGTTTTCAATATCAACACATTACACCTATAAGTAAATATTGAATAAAGAATTGATTTATTTTATTAAATTTCAACATGTTTATTGAGATAATTTATGAACATCAATTTTTTTCTTATAAACATGTTTTCTTTCCATCGGTGTGCAGGATCTCGAGCTTAAATTTCATCAGTTTGTTCAACTTAATTAATTTTACTATTTTTTTCAATGTGTAAAATTTATGGTTATGTGTTAACTATAAAATTAACAAACCAAAAATAGGGGTAATGAAATCCCAAATTGATGCATGAAATAGAAGGCCAGGCAGGATCCCCACCCAGGACACAAATCACTGAAACGAAAAACAATGAGCCAAATGTCCAAGAAACCATTATTTTCGCCACCCATTATAGAATCCACATCACACAACCATCACCTCCCTCCACTCCAACAACGTCAAACAATAGAATTGGACACCCGTTAATAAATCTCATCAAAACCCTGTATAGACATCACCTCTCATACCATCACTAAACCATTAATAGTCACTCCTCGACTAGTGACCCCAACACACTCTTGCACGCCATCTCTGCACAAGACCATTAGTGTCCATGGACAAGGCCACAATAAAAATCACTTAAAAGTAAACCTTGTACAATGTGATGAATTATATCATTTATAAAATTGGATATAATAACAAAAAATAGATTATTGTAATGGGTTAAAATGAAAACAACAACCTCTATGATTGTAACCGCCATCATAAAAACTCGTATCACCATCCCAATATTCAAAAAAGAACCATTAAACCTGAACAATGTGGGTTAGTTGGTGGAGAATAAAGGAAAAAAACATATGAGGATAATCCAATATAGGTACCAGAACATGAATGATAAAACATGAACCCCATCGGGAAAGATTTTTCCAAATTAGGGGTGCATGAAAACTGGAGAGTAGACCCCACTATGAAGAACCATCAATTGAGATACACGATGAAATGTTAATTTTCACGAGGGCTTTGAATGTAAAATCAGGGGCTCACAAACTGGGATGATGAGATGCTCTTATTCCCTCATCTAACCTTAGGGAAGCAAAAAACCCTCAATGAATAACCAAACAATGCCACATGGATTGAGGGGAGAACAGGAAAGGGTTCTCCTCTACTTCTGATTCTATGAATTCTTTGGGCTTCCACCATGGGCCACATTGTCATATTCCATATCATTATCTTCAATGAAATTAATCCTTATATCTTTTAAAAAATACTATAAAACATAATAAATGTATTTTCCATTGTACAATTGTTTTCAATAACATTAAAATAAATGAAAACAACCACCATATATATTCAATTATTTTAGATGATGTAGCTTCTATTGCAGAATAGATATCCCAAGTAAACCTTCTCATACAAATTTTTCATCAAATATTCCTAAAAAAAATATTTGATCATTATTAATAGGGGAAATACAATACCCATAATATATAACCTACATGATATATCATAGACCACATCTAATTGGGAGTTATTTACTATTCTTTTAAAAATATTCATTTATTTTGATCATTCATATATATTATTCGAGCTTCACTCCTGATGATCATAATATTTTCTTATTCATCACGAATGATTCTTCCAATATTCACTAAACATATAATTTTTTTACCTTTTCAATCGTCATTTTTATGTATTTTTTAATCAAATTTTATTGGTGTTTAATTCCATGTTTTAAAAAAATTTAATAGATACATTTACTTGTGTAATTCTAACAATTTTTTGTCCTTAACATCAATGTATATACACCCATTTCATTCTCAATAGCACTTCTAACCTTTTAGATCATCTATACAAGCTATGATATATATTTTCTTAATGTCCTAGAGAGTACATGTAATGTTTTTAATTAGGTAAAATATTTAAAGACAAGGCACTATGAAGAGGTGGGATTCCGAGGACCAGAATTCCTAGAATGACCTGTCAAAAAATTTTACGATTTATATAACGCATGTGAGAAGTTTTTCTGAAAACATGGAATAACTCCTAAATGGGTGCCTGGATTATAAATCTAGGGGCACTGTTTTATTGAGGATGTCGTGATTACCCATGGAATGACTTATGTTTATTGAGTGCATTACTCCATAAGGAAAAGTCAAAAATTTCATAAACATAAAAAAATAATGAAATAAAATTATTTTATTTTTCAATTGATAATATATCATTAATGGTGTCATATATAGAAATTCAAGACCAAGGTTATCCTCATGGGGGTATGATTTTCTTAGTAAGAGCCTATTTTTGGCCAACATGGTCCAATAATGTATGTTAGTTTTTGGCCATAAATATAATTACTAAGTAACAATTTTTTTATTTTCAAATCCATATAACTCCAAAAAGGTAACTCATAATAGAAATCAAAGAGTACTGTTGAGATAGTGTATGTGTTTCACCCTTAAGTTGAGCTTAACATTGACTGTCACTAGTTGAGTATGAATGATTGTTTTGGAACATTTTTTATGAAAATTAAAATGGTGCACGTGTGGGGTTTTGGAATCATCTAAATAAGTTCCTCGATTGAAAATATGAGGGAACCATTGAGTTCAGAATGAAGAAATCATATAATAATGGTTATATCATCTTCTGGCGAATGACGAGGGAATAAATAAATTTTCATACACTTTTGGAGAAAAATTAAAATTATATAAAAAGATATTTTATTTTATTTTACTCACTCTTGAGTGATGGCACACCAGCACTGTTCTGTGACGATGTGGAAGTGAAAAACCCCGTTAATATGGATGTTAAATTAAAAGTGTTACAACTCATTATTTGAAGTGTAAAAGATACAATATTTCACTAATGAAATGTTCTAACGACGCAATGATCAACATAATATAAATGATGCTACGTGTGTCTCTTTGAATGGTATAATAGTTCGGAAATTCATAGAATGAATTTCATTGATGAACGATGAAGGATGTTTTATCCAACGAAGTACCCCAAAAGATAGAAAATAGTACAAAATGCCATTGAAGAAGGATTTGAGACTGGAAATCGAAGAATGATAAAATATTTGAATGTACTGAAACCAATTATGACCATTCTCTAGTTAGGCGTTTAATTTTATTGATGTCTAAATTCAATGTTCATAATTATTAAATAACAAACACGGATCAAACCAAGAACATATAGATTCACAGATCGCATCTTCTTGTGGGATGTTGTTTTTCTTGGGGTATTTCGTTGGGATAAATTTTTATATAACTTAAATCATAATATCCATGTTTTAAAACCTCTAAAACGGAGGGAGATGGCGGACACGAACAAGGCCACAAACCCACCGCCTTGTGCATTCTTGTGCATTCTTAAGGGCTGAACCACCATGATGATAGAAAAGAGTTTTCGATGCATTAGTCAGGATTGTGGAACATCATGAATGTTAGAGGATCCAACATCATGGAGAACTGACCAACCAAGAGGACCAAGTGGTCCATTAAAGGTTCCTCCAATGGTGGCCTGTGGTGGTAGCTACGGGAAAGTGTCGGCACACCACGACGGTGCACTGAGGAAGCCTGCTGCTAGTTCAGTCTACTGCACAGCCATAGGATCTACTGTTGGTTGATCCAACTACTGTTGAATTTATATGTGGCCACATAGCCACGTTGGTGGAGCGTCCCACACTACATGGACCGCAGATCTTTTTGGTCTCGTAGTCCAGATATTTTATGCAAGACAGCCAGGATAGACAAATTCTAGCACCCCCGACATGCAGGAACCTGATGACTTCAGGCATCCATGCAGAAAGGGACCTGTCCTGGTTGCATGGCAGACTAGGGTTCCCAAACTAGGCCATGATGCGGCCCATACTGGTTTAAGATAGGATGCTCTATAGGTCCAGACTAGTGTGGTAGAACCGGGCCACTATGCATCTCGGGTATGGATCAACCAGCCCGCCTATTGCATGATGTGTTGTAAAAGTCCAATTCATTAGGTGACATGGGGGTTGGACCCACATTCGGACTGGGCCGAGTTCAAAAAATCCCTATGGGCCTTGCCTGATGGAAAGGGAAACCTAGACCAGAACTGGGATGGCCCATATAACAACCCATACATTACATACATTTTTAGTAATTCAAAATTGAAGTAAACTTATTACAATATATAACAAAACCATGAAAGGGCTGTATAGGTATAGTGTCTTTAGAAACTGGGAAACCTAAACAACTGATTAATAAAGCGTCTACACTATCTCCCATTTATTTCATCATATCTATAGTCTCATTTGGCATATCTTACGTAATAACCTTCTTCCTGACCTGGGGAAAGAAAACATACAAAAGGGTGAGCTCAAATGCTTAGTAAGGGTAAGGAAAAGAAATATCAATCACATCATATTCAAAAGAACATAACATTTTTCAAATCTTTCCCGACAAAAGAGATCAAAATTTCATATCATGGGATAAATCATGACAGTGAAATGTAATCACAAAAATCATAACATAAAAAATGGAACTTTGTGGCATACAAACATAATCATAGAGAATCATTTCTTAGTAGTCAAGACTCATTTCCAAGACTATCTTAGTGGACAAAGTCCATTTCGGAACCGAGTTCACTCCTTGTTTCAGTCCTGTTTCACTGAACCAGTTTAAACTTCCATTCCAGCCATGTCTATCTCATGAGATATAAAATATTTACCCAATGCATTGGAGGGATATATAGGTCCCACCCATCTCATAATGATACCATTCTTATGTGTGCCACAAAATCATAAACCATACATCATAGCATAACCCATGTAATAAAAATGGGATTCTTAAACATCGTTGCATCATAAAACAATTCATATAAGATAACAAAATTTATAAAAATAATTCCATCACAACATAATCAAATCAATGTAATAATATGGAGAGAAATATAACCCTTTATTATCTTATACGGAAAATAATTTTGATAAAACACATGAACTCCATTCTTGAGGAAAATATCCTTTCTACTTCAGAAACACTTTTCCTTTCTTAACATGTCATACAATTCTAAACTAAAAGAATTTGATTAAAAATAAACTTGAAAACCTGTAAAGGAAGCTTCTTGGAATTAATTTTTTAAAAATCCATTCATTCTGTCTAAGTTAAGAAAACATTCTTCCCCAACTTTTGTCGGAAAAGTCAAAAAGTACCTCGTACGAAAAATGACAAAAGATTCCTTTCTTATTTTTTACTAAAAACTCACTGAAGGGTAAAATTGGATTTAAACAATTGTAGGTGGATGGAAATACCATTACATATTGAGGAAACATGGATGTGGATGATAAAATACACCCCAGTAAATTCCAAAGTATAAACAATATCGGATAAAAATGAGATTGTGATATTTCCCTTACCTTAGGTCCGATTTGCTTTGTAAGTGTCTGATCCTCCTGTATAATAATTTAAATAATTTCATTTACTTATTCCAGAATCATACTCATTGTTATGATATCATATATGGTCATATTTTTAGCTTATTATTAGTAATATTTCATTGTTACTTGTTATTTGGATGTTTATTACTTTTTGTTCTTATGCGTGTTTTGTCGAATAAACTTTTATTCTTCTCTTTAGGTTATAGATACCTCATTTCCAGAATGGTATTAGTGTAATATATATCATATTCATTCATTCAATTCATTTATATAATCATTATGCAATGAAGATCATGTATAACGAGTTGCATCACATTGTGGAGACGATATTCCGTACGTACGCACGAGCGATGATATCATTCCCATGATCGTGGAATTGTATTGGAGTGTATGTATACTATTTCAGAATCAATATCACTTTACAATAATCATATATATTCATTCTTTACACCATCATACCCATCGAAGTAAGGTGGTGGTGGAAAATAGATTACACCACGTCGTGGAGACAGTATTCTGTATGTATGCACGCACGGTGATTTCGTTTTCCGTAGGATGGATAGATGGTGAAATAGGGTTGTTTCATACTTATAATAACATATTAGTATATGAGTGATACAGATACTATTAATTAATAATTAAAAAACTAAATAAGAAGAAGTGGAATAAGAAATAAAGTTGAAAGAATCGGTAATGGGCATTACCTCTTCTTTGAACAGCCTCTTTGAGTCCTCCTTTTAGGGCACTAAAATTGTTCTTTGAAAAAGACCAGGACCTCTAGGTTGTTTCTAGGGAATTGGAGAAGAGATATTGTCAGGTTTTGGCCGAGCTTGAAGGCTCAAAGTGGTGAGAGTAAGAGAGGGAGGATGTGCCCTTTTATAAGGGAGGAGAGGGGCACCTTTGGAAAAACCAAAAATATTATTTTATTATAAAGCCATATTCCGTTTTAAATAGCTCCAAATTGATTTATTTAGAATCTAATGTGGGGATGGGTAGAAATACTCTCAGAAAATATAATTTGGACAAGTTTAGTTTACTATTTTAACCTTATCATTTAGATTTAACTTTAAGTTAGATAATTTTACTTTTAACGTGTCTTTTTGTATTCTTACACTATAAGGTTAATAAACTTACCATAACAAGACAAAAGAAACCCAAGTAGTTTATTATTAATATATATACCCTTATATAAATCATTTGGCCGAACCTTAGATTTTTAAGAATAAAATATCAATTAATAATATAATATTTGTTTTAAAATCTATTTCATGTCAATTTTGACACTATTTGGTAATTGATTTTTGTGAAAATCATTACAGAATTATTAGTTCGAAAAAAGTTTATTAAATCAATACTAACATGTAATATTAACATATAAAATTATTGGAATTCATAAAAAGTCTCAAATTACATTTATTTGGGTATTTATAACATCAATTATGTCAATATTTCATTTATAGGATAATTACTGCTTCATCATTGTCTCATAAATAAATTAAATTATTTAAAGTCTAAAAATTATAAATAAAATATAATTATGTAGGAAATATTTTTAGATTTCTAATGAATATTTATATCCAAATTTATCTTTTGTATGACCCTATATTAAAAATTATTTACTTATTAAACATTGATTTTAACTATTTTAACCCTTCTTTAAATAAATTAATAATAAATGTCCTCATCTAATCCATGTGGGCCTAAATGGTCATATATTATTCCTAAGGTTTTTTTTGATCTAATTATACATATAAAATAGAATTAGGACATGTTTTAGGAAAATAATAATATCATTTTTACACTTAGTTACCCTATTTACTTTTAACCGTGGTAAAAAAAAGTAAAAAGTTACTATTCACCAAAAATTATTTTCATCTCATTGAAACACATTTTAGTCATTGATTTTAACCATGTCTCTCTGATTTTCGAAATTCCACTCATAGAAGCGGTAAAATTATGTTTTATGTAAATTTGCAAATTCTCCTAGGAGGTGGGAAAAAGACGGTCAAAAGTTCAATAAAATTTTTATATATCTAAAATTATTATAAAATGACTCCAATGAATTACATTGAACTTATAAAGGTATTATGTATCAATTTTGACCTAAGATAAATTTATATAAAATAAATAATTATTTAAATAAAATGTCGGTTTTTAAATAGTAACCCAGTGTTTTCACTATTCATCAAAAATTTAATGTTTTCAGAAAAATACCAAAATTTCACCCGAGGCTTATTTCGATATTCTGAATCCAAAAATGAAGTCCATTTTGAGAAATAAAATTTAAAAAATTTCAAAAAGTGGGTATTACTATTCATAACGTTTAGTTTTAATAATATTTTAATAGCATATCGTTGCTTAGTGAAACTCGGTATTGCGTACGACGCAAGCTATCGAGGAAGGTCGCAATTGTGTGTAAAGAATTCCAAGCTAGTGTTGTATGTAGTGAAAGATTCCATTGATGATTTATATAACATAAAAACAAAATATTTCTTATAAAAGTCTCTGTTGTTATATTCTACCCCCTTAAAATGAATTTTACCCTCAAAATTCATCACTTGTAACAAACAGATGAGGATACCTCTCCCTCGTCATATCCTCAAGCTCCCGTGTAGCTTCTTCTAATTGGTGGTTCCTACATAAAACTTTCACCAAGCGAGTGGTCTTGTTCCGTAGCACTTTTCACTACGATCGAGAATCTCTCTCGGTTTTTCTTCATAAGAATGATCTTGTACCAGCGGTACAACTTCTGAGCTGAGTACATGTGATGGATCAGGTATGTAATTTATCAAGAGAGATACATGGAACACATCGTGAAATTGAGAGATATTTGGTGGAAGCGCCAATTGGTAAGCAACCATCCCAACACGATCCAGTATTTCGAAAGGCCCGATATATCTAGGGCTCAACGTTCCCTTCTTTCCAAATCTCATGACCCTCTTCCATGGAGATATTCGTAAGAACACTTTATCACCCACTTGAAACTCAAGGTCTTTTCTTCGTTTGTCGGCATAACCTTTTTGTCGACTCTGAGCTGCTCTTATGTGTTGTTGAATAGATCTGTCCTTTTCTGCCATCTCATCAACAAGATCAGGTCCTAATAGCTTTCTTTCCCCAAATTCATCCCAACAAGGTGGAGTCCTGCATTTCTTTCCATAGAGAGCTTCATAAGGAGCCATATGAATATTGGAGTGAAATCTATTATTATAAGAAAATTCCACTATAGGTTGTTGTTGATCCCAATCACCTTTGAAATCCATAGAGAAAACTCTTAATATAATTTCCAGAGTTTGATTTGTCCTCTCAGACTGACCGTCAGTCTGAGGATGATAAACTGTACTGAAACTCAACTCTGTATCCAGAGTATGCTGAAGACTTTGCCAGAACTTCAAGGTAAATCTCGGATCCCAATCAGATATAATTTAAAGTGGTACTCCATGCAATCTTACTACTTCCTTTACATAGATCCTTGATAGCTGATCTAGAGAGAAATCTTCTCTAATAGCAATGAAGTGTGCAGACTTTGTAAGACGATCAACTATGACCCAGATAGCATTATTGCCTTTGGATGTTTTAGAATGTCCGGTGACAAAGTCCATAGTGATGTTTTCCTATTTCCATTCGAGTATGGGTAATGGTTGTAACATCCCCTTAGACTTCTTTCTCTTTGCTTAAACTTGCTGACAAACCAAGCATCGAGAGACAAATTCATGAACATCTCTTTTCATGCCATCCCACCAGAAGTACTCTTTCAGGTCCCTATATATCTTCGTACTTCCAGGATGAATAGAGAATTAAGAACTATGAGCCTCATCCAGCAGCTTCTTCTTTAATTCTGGGATGGGAGGAACACAAACCCGATTCCTGAACTTTATTTTCACATCACAATCAAGGTTGAATTCAGGAATATTTCTCACCTTCTTTTGTAACTCTACATCTTCTTTCTGTGCCTCTTTAATCTTCACATGTATAGATGGTTGAACATTCATTTGAGAAAGATACAATTTTTCCCTTTCCATTATAATTCCAAGATCCATGATTTGTAAATCCATAAATATTGGAACTTTTGTGATTCTAATCATGGATAAGGTAGCATGGTCTTGTCGACTTAATGCATATGCCCCCTTGTTTTCTTTCCCAGGGTGGTAATGAATTTAGCAGTAATAATCCTTAATCAGCTCCAACCATCTTCTTTGGTGCATATTCAGCTCCTTTTGTGTGAAAATATACTTAGGCTTTTATGATTAGTATAAATATCACACCATTCTCCATAAATAAATTGCCTCCCAATCTTTAATGCAAATATTACCGCAGCTAACTCCAAATCATGAGTTGGGTAATTTTGCTCATGGATTTTCAGCTGTCATGAGGCATAAGCTATCACCATATCATTCTTCATAAGAACACACCCCAGCCCCTTCTTGGATGCATCACTCTAGATCACAAACCTTTTTCCACTACAAGTAAGTGTGAGTACAGGTGCGCTAGATAACCTTCTTTCCAACTCCTTGAAATTCTCTTCACATTCCTCTATCCAAACAAACTTAACTGCTTTCCGAGTCAACTTGGTGAGTGGATTAGATAATCGTGCAAAATATTTCAAAAAACATCGACAATATCCCGCCAAACCAAGAAAACATTGGATCTCGGTCACTATTGTTTGTCTTGACCATTTTTCGATAACCTATGTTTTTTCTAGATCCACATATATCCCCTCTTTTGAGATTATGTGACCCAAAAATGCTAATTTTTGAAGCCAAAATTCACACTTGTTAAATTTTTCATAAAGCTTCTCCTTTCTAAGGGTCTTCAATATAATTCTCAAGTGATCTTCATGTTCTTCCTTAATCTTTTAATATACAAGAATATCATCTATAAAGACTACCTCCAAATGATCAAGATAGTCTCCAATGACTCTATTACTCAAATCCATGAAGATAGCAGGGGAATTAGTAAGACCAAATGGCATCACTATAAAATCATAGTGTATATATCTTGTACGGAAAGACATCTTTGGTATATCCTCCCTTTTTACCCTTAATTGATGATACCCTGAATGAAGATCAATCTAGGAAAAGTATTGAGCTCCGCGTAGTTGGTCAAATAAGTCATCAATGTGCCGGAGAGGATATTTGTTCTTGATAGTGATCTTGGTAAGTTCTCAATAATCAATGAAGAGTCTCATTGATCCATATTTTTTCTTAACAAACAGAACAGGTGGTCCCCATGGTGATGCACTAGGGCGTATGAATCCCTTATCAAGATTCTCTTGGAGTTTCTTCTTCAATTCCTGCAACTCAATTGGGTCCATTCTATAAGGTGTCTTTGAAATAGGCAAATCACCAGGTGTGAGTTCTATTGAAAACACAACTTCACGATTTGGAGGAAGACCCGGAAATTCCTCCGGAAAGACATCATCAAACTCCCGCACAATGGGAATATTCTTAATCGCGAGTTTCTCACCAACTATTTGACATAAATAACCTTCATTTAGTGGAATCAAGACCCATAAGATGGAAGAAATTTCCACTGGAAGGTTATGTTCATCCTTGCATCGATAGATGATCAAATATTGATCTGGAATATGAAATGTGACTTCCCTTCATTGGCAATTGATATGAGCTCCATATAGAGAAAGCCAATCCATTCCAACAATCACATCAAATTCCACTATAGGGAGGATCACAAGATTTGCAATAAGAACATTCCCAAAAACATCAATCAGAGAAGAATTATAAACTTTTGATGCGACTGTTGTGCCATTAGGGGTTGTCATAGCTAACTCAACATCTAATTGGTGAGGTAATACAGTGATAACCTTAGAAAATTATTCAGAAATAAAAGAGTTGGTGGATCCAGAATAAAATAAAACATTTGCAACTTTAGAGTGGATGGTAAGTGTACCTTTCACCACTTCGTTATCATACTCCACATCACTGATAGAAATTGCATGTGACTTTCCTTTTTCTTTATCAGGAAGATTTTGTTGATGTCGATCATCATCAACAACCCTTGGATTAGGGCATTTATTGGCATAATGCCCCATCTCCTTTCACATGAAACATTGATGTGTAGTAGGTTCATTCTGTGTTTCCCTTCATTTGTTTGCATCATTAGACATCTTCTTCCCATCATTGCGGCATTCAAATGCCTGATGACCTTCCTTTCCACATTTGAAACATTTACTTGTCCCTTTAAGAAAAATCCCTCCATATCTCTTTCCACACTTTGAGCATAAAGGAAAGATCATCTTATTTTCAGTGTGCTCTTTAGATTTTCATTTGAATTCTATTTTCCTCTACTTATCAAACCCATATGACTGATGGGTAACTCCTATCTAAATCTTAACTTTGACAGCACATCTAACTTTTTTCTTATAGCTATTGAAGTCCATTATGGCTAAAGCCCTTCGAAGACTTGGTTTTAATCCTCTAAAGAATCGATCGATCTTACTCTCAGGTTGGATAATAATACCAGAAGTATACCTTGTAAGTCTTGAAAAATTTACTTCATAGGTAGCCACAGATTCATCATCCTTTTTCTTTAGTTCAAGAAACTCCTTCTTCATCTTTGTTCAGAGAATACGAGGGAAGTACTTATTGAAAAATAAGTTCTTGAACTCGTCCCATTCCATGGACTCAATTTCATCTCTTGGCCTCGTATTCTTGATAAGATTCCACCATTTATCAGCATCACTTTCCAAACAATACACTGCTAAGATGAATTTAGCATGTTCAGAGCATTGAAAAACTGAAAATATCTTTTCAGTAGTACTGATCCATTATTCAGCAACTAATGGATCTGTAGACCCATTGAATGAAGGTGGACATTGTCTCATGAAGAATTCAACAGAATGTTGCTCCTTTCATTACTCGTTTGGAAGTCCTACATGATTCATCACTTGAGAAATTTGTGTGTGCATGGCTATATGATTTTTCATTCCATCTCCCATAACGTTTGGTTGCTCTGGGCGACAAACATTGCATTGCCCATCGCATTCCGCATTAACACGGTTCCTTAAGGTTCCAACCATTGACTAAAACCAAGAAAAATAGTGTGAGAAACACTAATTATAATAGGAAAAACACATAATCAAGAATAAAATTTCACACTTAAGGTCTTATCATAGGTTTTTCATGGCCATTTTTAAAACACTAAGATCATGCTCTATGCTTAGACTTATAATTAGTGTTCTTACTAAGACTTTCACATCCTAGTTTCCAAAGGTTGACTATACCTTTCTTCTGGTACAACTATAACGACCCATACATTACATACATTTTTATTACTTCAAAATTGAAGTACACTTATTACAACATACAACAAAACCATGAAGGGATCGTATAGGTATAGTGTCATTAAAAATTGGGAAACATAAACAACTGGTTAATAAAGCATCTACACTATCTCCCATTTATTTCATCATATCAATAGTCCCTTTTGGCATATCTTACTTAATAACCTTCTTCCTGACCTGGGGAATGAAAACACACCAAAGGGTGATCTCAAATTCTCATTAAGGGTAAACAAAAGAAATATCAATCACATCATATTCATAAGAACATAACATTTTGGAAATCTTACCCTGCAAAAGAGATCAAAATTTCATATCATGGGATAAATCATTGAAGTGAAATGTAATCAAACTAATCATAACATAAAACATGGAACTTTTTGGCATACAAACATAATCATAGAGAATCATTTCTTAGTAGTCAAGACTCATTTACAAGACTATCTTAGTGGACAAAGTCCATTTCTGAACAGAGTTCACTCCTTGTTTCAGTCTTGTTTCACTGAACCGGTTTAACCTTTCATTCCAGCCATATCTATCTCATGAGATATAAAATATTTACCCAATGAATTGGAGGGAGATATAGGTCCCACCCATCTCATAATGATACCATTCTTATGTGTGCCACAAAATCATAAACCATACATCATAGCATAACCCATGTAATAAAAATGGGATTCCTTAACATCGTGACATCATAAAACAATTCATATATGATAAAGGAATTCATAAAACTAATTCCATCACAACATAATCAAATCAATGTAATTATAGTGACAGAAACAGAACCCTTTATTTTCTTAGATGGAAAATAATTTTGATAAAACACTTGAACTCCATTCTTGAGGAAAAATATCCATTCTACTTCAAAAACACTTTTCCTTTCATAACATGTCATACAATTATAAAATAAAAGAAGTTGATTAAAAATAAACATGAAAACCTGTAAAGGAATCTTCTTGGAAATAATGTTATAAAAATCCATTCATGTCGTATAAGTTAAAAAAAGATTCTTCTCGTACTTTTGTCGGAAAAGTCAAAAAGTACCTCGTACGAAAAACGACAAAAGATTCCTTTCATATCTTTTACTAAAAACTCACTGAAGGGTAAAATTGGATTTAAAAAATTGTAGGTGGATGGAAAAAACATTACATATTGAGGAAACATGGATGTGGATGATAAAATAGACCCCAGTAAATTCCTAAGAATAAACAATCTCGGATAAAAATGAGATTGTGATATTTCCCTTACCTTAGGTCCGATTTGCTTAATAAGTGTCCGAACCTCCTGTATAATGATTTAAATAATGTCATTGACTTATTCAAGAATCATACTCATTGTTATGATATCATATATGGTCATATTCTTAGCTTATTACTAGTAATATTTCATTGCTACTTGTTATTCGGGTGTTTATTACTTTTTGTTCTTATGCGTGTTTTGTGGAATAAATTCTTATTCTTCTCTTTAGGTTATAGATACCTCATTTCCAGAATGGTATTAGTGTAATATATATCATATTCATTCATTCAATTCATTTATATAATCATTATGCAATGAAGATCATGTATAACGAGTCGAATCACATAGTAGAGATGGTATTCCGTACGTACGCACGAGCGATGATATCGTTCACATGATCATGGAATTTTATTGGAGTGTATGTATACTATTTAAAAATCAATATCACATTACAATAATCAAATATATTCATTCTTTACACCATTATACCCATCCAAGTAATGTGGTGGTGGAAAATAGATTACACCACAGCGTGGAGATAGTATTCTTTACGTACGCACGCGCGGTGATTTCATTTTCCGTAGGATGGATAGATGGTGAAATAGGGTTTTTTCATAATTATAATAACATATCAGTATATGAGTGATACTGATGTTATTAATTCATAAAGAAAAAACTAAGGAAGAAGAAGTGGAAGAAGAAATAATGTTGAAAGAATCGGTAACGGGCATTACCTCTTCTTTGAAGCGCCTCATTGAGACCTCCTTTCAGGGCACTAAAATTGGTCTTTGAAAAATACCAGGACCTCTATGATGTTTATAGGGAAGTGGATAGTAGATATTGGCAGGGGTTGGCTGATCTTGAAGGCCCAATGTGGTGTGAGGAAGAGAGGGAGGAGGTTCCCTTTTATAAGGGAGGAGAGGGGCACCTTTGGAAAAACTAAAAATATTATTTTATTATAAAGCCATATTCGGTTTTAAATAGCTCAAAATTTATTTATTTCGAAGCTAAGGTGGGGATAGTTCGATATCCTCTCATCCAATAGAATTAGTACAAGTTTATTTTACTATTATAACCTTATCATTTAGATTTAACATTAAGTTAGATAATTTTACGTTTACCGTGTCTTTTTGTGTTCTTACACTATAAGGTTACTAAACATACCATAGCAAGACACAATAACCACAAGTTGTTTATTATTAATATATATAACCTTCTCTATGTCATTTTGCCGAACCTTAGAATTTTATGAATCAAATATCAATTAATAATATAATATTTTTTTTAAAAACTATTTTATGTCAATTTTGACACTATTTGGTAATTGATATTTGTGAAAATCATAACAGAATGATTATTTCGAAAAAAGTTAATTAAATCAATACTAACATGTCATATTATCATGGAAAATTATTTTAATTAATAAAAATTCTCAAATTAGATTTATTTGGGTATTTTTATGATAAATTATGTCAATATTTCATTAATAAGATAATTACTGCATCATCATTGTGTCATAAATAAATTAAATTATTTAATGTATAAAAATTATAAAAAAAATATATTTAGGTAGGATATAATGTTATCTTTCTATTTAATATTTATAGTAGAATTTATCTTCTTTATAACCTTATATTAAAAATCATTTACTTATTAAACTTTGATTTTAATTATTTTAACCCTTCTTTAAATAAATTAATAATAAATGTCCAAATCTAATCCATGTGGGCCTAAATGGTCATATATTATTCCTAAGGTTGCTTTTGGTCAAATTATTCTTATCTAATAGAATTAGTACATGTTTTAGGGTAATAATAATATCATTTTTACCCTTAGTTACCCTATTTACTTTTAACCGTGGTTAAAAAAAGTAAAAAGTTACTATTCACCAAAAATTATTTTCATCTCATTGAACCACATTTTAGTCCTTGATATTAACCATGTCTCTCAGATTTTTGAAATTTCACTCATAGAAGCGGTAAAATTATGTTTTATGTAAATTTTCAAATTCTCATATGAGGTGGGTAAAAGACGGTCAAAAGTTCAATAAACTTTTTATATATCTAAAATTATTATAAAATGACTCCAATGAATTATTTTGAACTTATAAAGGTATTGTGTATCAATTTTTTCCTAAGATAACTTTAAATAAAATAAATAATTATTTAAATAAAAAGTCGGTTTTTAAATAGTAACCCAGTGTTTTCACTATTCATCAAAAATTGAAAGTTTTCAGAAAAATACAAAAATTTCACCCTAGGCTAATTTCGATATTCCGAATCCAAAAATGAATTCCAATTTGAAAAATAAAATTTATAAAATTTCAAAAAGTGTGTATTACTATTCATAACGGCTAGTTTTAATAATATTTAAATTGCATATCATTTCTTAGTGAAACTCGGTATTGCGCACAATGCAAGCTATCGAGGAAGGTCTCAATTGCGTGTAAAGAAAGACAAGATAGTGTTGTGTGTAGTGAAAGATTCCATTGATGATTTATATAACATAAAAAAATATTTCTCATAAAAGTCTCGGGTGTTACAGCCCAGGTCTGACGAACAGGTCCGAGGCATGTGGGTCCCTAGGGCCGAGTTGGTCTAGACGATCCAACCGGGTTAGAATTGGTCGGGACGCAACCAACCCCTATTTAATAAATGAACAATAACATCCAAATTGGGAATCTCATTGATGATATTTGTGAAATGTTGTAACCCACGTGATGAGGAGTTTGTTTTGGCATACTATAAGGAGATTTTCGGTGCTGTTGAAATGTGACAGATGGATTGAAGATCAGTTTCCCATGGAATCAATAACACTTCATGTGGGAAGCCCACATCAGACTGAGACCTGAATTCTACAATCAAGCTACCCTATGTGGATCGACTATGATGGCCTAGTGGAAAGAATCATGGTTTGATCAGGCATGCCCAAGTTGGAGAGCCGCGCTATATTACCTAGCAGACCAACAATACACATTAGGGATGAGTATATCAGTGCGATGGAAAATGTGGGAAGTTACTCTAGGTGACCCAGAAAAATCACTATGGGGAGATTCACTTTGTGACCCAGCATACCCATAGTACTAATCTGGGATGACAGCCATAACATTCCAAGGCTAGTGAGATGCCGGTCTGTGTGACCTAGTAGACCCTTGTCGTGTTTTTGTTGTTTGACCTAGCATACCCATGGTACTCATCCGGGATGAGTACTACAACAGCCCAAGGTATTCAGTGTTTCAACTGTGTTTCATTCATTAAATTCCCTATATTATTCTTATGTGAGCATACTCAGGGTTTTACTTAGTGTACTTTTTGTACACTCCTCAGTGGTGTACTTATTGTAATTGTCATACTCTACATAGTGGTGTACTTAGTGTACTTGGCGTACTCTCTTTAGTGGTGTACATAATGTACTTGGTGTACTCTCCTCAGTGGTCTATAGACATTACTTTGAGAATATCTTTATTTGTGGTCAGTCCCTTATATTTCAGGGTCCCTATATTGTATTTTTGTACTAACCCCTTCCCTTGATTCACCTGTGTGTGATGTGCCCCATATAGGTGATCGATGCTTTGATAGAGACATTGGTGGTCTGGGACCTAGTAGTGCTCTGTGATATGGGATGGAGGGATGCTTCGAAGGAGTCCTTTGGGGTCCGGAACCAGGTGGCACCCAGTGAGATATGACGAACAAATGTACTTATATGGATATAGGTAACTACCCATTGCATACACATTAGGTAGGGTTTCATAAGAGGGATCTTAGAAGCAATACATTACATTGTGGTTTTGGGCATGTATTCTGGACCATTTTTACTTTTTAGATTGAACAACACTTTCTATTATTGTCCCAGTGAATGTTATGGTTTACTGATTGTTTACGACTCCAATGTTTGTTTTTTGTGTGTGTGTAAAAAATTAATGTAAATTCCTTCCATTTTGGTATAAACCTTCACATTTCTAGTCGCCCAGTTCGAACCTATGAAAGGCAGGATTGGGGTAGTCATTACACAATCCATTAGAGATGGGTCATGAAAAAGTGTTATCAGATGAGATCTATTATACCAGAATAAGTAAGAGTCTATAAATTTTGATGGGGAAACAATGTTAAGTGCTTAATGTTTGGCTATCAGGCCAGGGAGTCCAGTGTTGGCACATTGGCCAACGTATCCATACATCGGGACCCTTAATTTTGTTTTTGACCCAGTACATGAAATCATTGGTTTCATGAGACTTTGAGTTTTTTCCCATGATCATTTTGAGTAAGTGTCAGCTCACCAGTTATAATAAATTGATCATCATTTATCTTGATTTTCTTTCACGATTCCTCCACGCAGATAGCCATCCAGGAATCAAATGTGTTACCTTGAGGATGGACCATAGATTCATGAGGCTTCAGGTCTAGGTTCATTACCTGAGATGGCACCTTTGGGTGGTATCCTAGAGATACCTCTACTCGTTGGTCATCGGTTGATGTAGGCACTATAGGTAGAGGACATAAGTATGCTCGATTCCTTAAATGAGTTCCATCAATTAGGACCACCCAGGTTTAGGGGAGAGATATATCCTTAGGTCTCTGAGGATTGGATGGAGGTGGTGACGAGAGTCTTCTGCTTTGCGAGGATGCCACATGACCTGATCGAGGTTCTAGATGTGAGCCTTCCGTAGGGTTGAAGAACTGGGAGAAGAGATGGGAGTGTAGAAATTGGTGGTATACATATCTAAATTTTACAACCATCAACCCAATTAAGTCCACACCAGTCTTAGGGAGCTAAAAAATAGGGGAAGGGGTAGCAAAAAGAGACCATCCATACCCGTGTAGCAGCATATTTTTTGAGGTGCCAGTTACATACATAGGTGGATGAGTACAAGGATTTCATTCTAAAGGTTGTTTTAGGACTACCTACACCTAGTTGGGTAGTCTTGTTTATTGATCTATACCCCAAGACAGCACTGACATCAACAACTGAATATCAAATGATTCCTGTAGAGCTCCACGGGTTAAGGGTATAGTTGGTGGGCTTATAGAGGAAGGGGTTTGTAAGGCCCAGGTTTTCAACCTAAGTAGACCGAGTGTTTTTTCCATGAAAGAAGATAGAAACATGAGGTTATACCCATAATTCAAGAACAGGAACTATATAATTGTGAAGAACACGTATACTCTACCAATGATTGATGACCCCTTTGATCAGTTGAAGGGAGATAGATGGTTTTCGGAAATAGAACGAGGATTAATATATGACCATCTTTGAGTAAGCTATAAGTAAATCTCAATGAGTGTGTTCTAGATACGAATTATCCATTTCTTTGGTCATGTCATCATATATGATAGATTTGTAGTGGATCCAGCAATGGTTGGTGATGTTCTTTATTGGGAACTACCCAAGAGATTTACTGAGGTGAAAACATTCCTTTGGTTTTCTAGGTACTATCACCAGTTTTTAACTGACTTCTAAAGGTTTTAATAACTCATGATGGGATTGAAAATGAATGGAAAAACCATCTCATGGAAAAAATTATTCCAATAGAGCATTCATCAGCTATGGAAGTGTTTCAACTGTTCTCCTACCAAGAGGATTCTAGAAGATGGAGATGACTACGTAGTGTACTGTGACGCATCAGGAAAAGGACTTTTTTCAATATTGGTTCAAGTTAAAGAAGTTATTATTTATGTCCCGGGACATTTTAGACTGCATGAGAAGAACTATGTGATTCATAACCTTCAGTCTGCACTGATAGTCTTTTCACAAAATATTTTTTGACACTACTTCAATGTAATAGAATTTATCATCTCATCAGTCCACAAGTGTCTCAATTATAACTTTTCATAGAAGGATATTAATATGATAGAATTAAATTGGTTATATTTTCTCTTTGACTATGACATCGATATATTCTATACTCATTTGAAGGGGAACTTGGTGGAAGATTGTAACATCCCGGATCTGGGTGCCACTCAATGGGTGACCCGAACCCGGTTGGTCACATGACCTCAAGCGCATTTCCCAAAATTCCAGAGGCTGCAGACTAGTAGAGAGGGCCCAGGTCTGATAGTGGGGAAACTATTCCCTTATTTGTCAAAGTGTAGCACATCATAATATAAGATAATACATACAACAACAGCGGAAGAAATAAAACATACATAACTAAAATGAACAGCTGCAGTAAAAGAGAACCAATAGTTATATAGAAAATGATGCAACATGTCTCTAGTTCTAAGAAAACAACCTGAACATGTTACATAACAGTACAATATAATAGAAAGTATAAGTACATCGAACAAAGAAAGACAGTGAAACAAGGACATAGCAGCATCACATTCCTAAGCTCAGTCCCACACTATCCTACTCCTCGGCAACAATCAAGTACTTTAATGGGGACCCTTGCCCTTTTCCACACCTGAAGTACTATAGACTGTTTGGGCCATAGACATGACCCAAATTGGGTGTGAGAAATGAATCCCGGTAGGCACCCACCAATGGTCTGTTCCCAACTGTCAGTGTAAATGTGCAACAACATTTTGCGGTAGTAAATGCAATAAAATAAGAAGTACTCAAAAGTAACTACATGTACCATTTATATTTTCATTTTTTATATTCGTTTAATCATTCAATATAAGGAAATCACCACATTTATTTTCTAAGTAAACAGTCAGTGTCCTTAGGCACTCAAATCCTTACCCTCATGTAAAGAGAATCCAAACCCACAGGATTCTGCCAACAGGAACATCGAATAATTCCCACAGGCGTAGGAGGTGTCACCCAAAAGCACAAAATCTACTACCCAGTGGCACAAAATAAGTTTCCCTCGGGCTAAACAGAGCACTGCCCACAGGCTAATCACAACACTGCCATCTGACTAAATAAGTATCTGGTCCATGCCCAACATATAAAAAATCAATTTATATACAATTCCACTCAAGTTAATTTTAAGACATGCTAAAATTTACGGTATACCCTTGGGTAACCTGGCCAAATGGCTAAACAGAGGAACACACCTTAGGGGTGGTCCTGGATCCAAGCAGTGATCCCAAAAAAGAGTTTTACAATTTCATAAAATTACATATTCAATTATAGGTATTTTAAACATCCAAGGCCTCAGCCACACGACACCCCAACATGGGTACGTTGCACATTAGTACACAAAAACGTACAACAATTGGAATTTAAACACCCAACCACCCACCTCGATCGCCCCAAATCGCTATATTTAAACGACACACCTCGAATCTTCAAAGAACAATGTAGATCTGAGTTAAAGAATTCCCGTTCAAATGTAAATAACTTCCCCTCGGAAAATAATTGGTATGAACAGATCAAGGAGAGGGGAGGGATTACCCGTACGGTTCCAACGAGATTGACGGAGGCGGAATCAAATTCCAGGTACTCGATTGGGTGATCACCAAATCTCCAGCCATCCTCCTAAGCACTACTCTGGTTCTAATCCTTCTCTTTGAACAGAGGAGTCTAATGCCCATTTTATGTGAAAAAACAAACTACAAGGCGTGTACTACTGAGTACACGTTGTAAACTTTTCATTTTTTTAATTGTTCCCTCAACGGCTTCTTTCCACTATAGTATTGTTCATATGTCGACCTGAGTACACGACGTGTATTCATAATTACATGGCGTGTACAGTCGCTTAGCTCCCACCGCCATACTGTTTTCCTACCCACTAACTACACGGCATGTAAATACCCACTACACAACATGTAGTCGGTTTTTATATCCATCATCATCGACCAGCCTACACGCCCTATGTACTCATTCCACACGGCCAAAGTACCTGGTGTGTGGATGAGTACACTGTCTGTAGTCACAAAATTTTGGATTCTATCCCATTTTATTTATTTCCTCAATAAAATATAAGGAAAATAGAAAATAAGAAACTCATACATCAAGAATAAGAACTGGGTTCTTAAAAACACCCCCTTAAAGCAATTCATCCCCGAATTGACCTTACAAGGGTGGTGAAGATAAAGCTCATAACAAATCTGGCCACTGAGCACGTATGTCTGTCTTCCATTCCCTAGTTTTTTCCTTCACTTAGCCGTGCTGCCATAGCTCCCGTACGGGAGGAACTGACCGGCCTCGGAGAACCTTCGTGTTCCGATCCACGATACGAATATGATGATCCTCAAAGGATGCATCTATCTGAAGCTCAACCTCCTCCGGCTAAAATATGTGAGAGAGGTCTAAATGATAGCGGATCAACTGAGATACTTGGAAAATATCGTGGATGGCATGGTACCTCTATGGGAACTGCAACTTATAGGAAACCAGCCTGACTCTCTCCAGAATCTAAAATGGCCCAACATACCATGACGAAAGTTTAACCTGTCTCCTGATCTTCCTGTGGCCCATCCTCAGTGAAACATGCAAGAAAACCTGATCCCTGACCATGAACTCCAAGGGTCATCTATGGTGATCATCATAAGATTTTTTGATGAGACTACTCAGAAGCCATCCGCTTCAAAATCAACTCGACATGCTCAGATGTGTTCTTCACGAGATGTTGTCCCAGTAATGCCACCTCACCTTCCTCCAACGAGCACAAAGGTGATCAGCATGGCCTACCATATAAAGACTCTTAAGGTGACATATCAATAGATTTTTGAAACTATTATTATAGGAAAAATCCACTTGGGGTATATGATTCTCCCAGGAGCCCCCAAAGTCTATGAAGCATGAAAACAGCATGTCCTCTAGCACCTATATCGTACGCTCTGACTGACCATCGGTCTGAGGGTGGAAAGTTGTGCTCAGAAGCACCTGCGTACCCAGTGCCCTTTGAAAACTCTTCCAGAAACAAGATGTAAAATGGGCATCCTTGTCTTAAATGATAGAACAGGTGACTCCATGAGGATGTACAACCTCTCGGATATACAACTTCTTGAGATCGTCAAATCCAAAGGTCTCCTTGATCGGAAAAAAGTGAGCTACTTTTGTGAGTCTGTCCATAACAACCCACACAGATTCATTTCCTCAAGGTGACCTCAGCAACCCAGTCACAAAGTCCATCATGACATCATCCCATTTCCACTCAAGAATGGGTAACTGCTGTAACAGTCTGGATGGCCTCCGATGCTCCCCCATCACCTGCTGACAGGTGGAACATCTCATAACAAAACCAGCTACTTCTATCTTCATACTTGACCACTAGAGCTGACATCTCAAGTCATGGTACATCTTGGTAAGTCCGAGATGAACTGCCTGAGATAAAGAATGAAACTCCCACATCAACTCCTCGTGTATATCCCCTGGAACCCACACTCGTCCATCGCAACACAGTACCTCATCATCGCCTATCATTAACCCATGGGGAGGTTCCTCATTGGCCACCGACTCCCGTAGAACAAGGCCTTCGGAATAAGATAGATGTATCATCCTCACTGTATCCAGGATGGTAGAATTCACAACTAAAGATGGAAGATAGTTTTTCCCCGGACTGTCATGCACCTCCAAATGAATCTCATAGAACAAAGTCATAAGTTGTCATTCACCACTGGCCTCCTAAACTGCCTATATTTGAGTCTTCCTGCTCAGTGTATCAAAAACATCATTAACCTTACCAGGTGTATAGGCAAGGTTAAAATCCAAGGACTCAAGGTATTCGACCACCTTCGCTACCTCAGATTCAAGCCACGCTGAGTAAAGATATTATTGAGACTTTTGTGGTCGGTGAAACCACAAAATTTTCTCCAAAGAGATAATGTCTCCAACATCGTAACTCATAAAAAACTGCAGCCAACTCGAGGTCATGCATCAGGTAATTACTCTCATGTGTCCTCAACTGCCGAGACTCGTACGCAACTACTCGAACACCCTACATCAGCACATCTCCCATCCCAATACCAGATGCATCACAGTAAACATTAAAGATCTTTCCCTGCTATGGAAGTTTCTGCATTGGTGTTGATGTCAACCATCCCTTCAGCTCTTGGACGGCTATCTCACAAGATTCTGTCCAATCGAACTTTACACCCTTCTTATTCAAACCCATCAACGGTGCTGCTATACGGGGGAAGTCATGTATAAAACTCCTGTAGTAACCAGCCATCCCTAAGAAACTTCGTATCTCAAACACGTTATTAGGTTTCTCCCAGGAAACTACTTCTCTCGCCTTCTCTGGGTCTACTTCAACTCCTTCCCCGGAGATGATCAGACCCAGTAATTGAATCTGGTCCATCCAAAAGTGGAAATTTGAGATCATAACACATAGTGTATGTTCTCTCAGTCTACACAGCATGATCTCATGATCGGTGGAATGATCGTGTCGAGTGTGAGAGTAAACCAAGATATCTTCCGCAAATAATACCACAAAAGACTCCAGATAAGGATGGAACACAAGACTCATCAGAGCCATGAAAACTTAGGGTGCGTTCGTGAGTCCGAACGGCATAACCATGTACTCATATAGATCATACCTACTCCTTAAGGCTGCGAGCATTATATCAGATGATCTAATGCACAATTTATGATATCTGGATCTCAAGTTAATAATCGAGAACACTCGTGCACCTCTATGTTGATAAAAAATATCGTCAATCCTTGGTAAGGGATATCAGTTCATGACCGTCAACTAGTTCATCATCCGATAATCCACACAGAGTCTGATGGTACCATCTGCCTTCTTTGCAAAAAAAAACCCGGAGAACCCCAATGAGAAGTACTGGGTCGGATAATACCCTTTGACTTTAACTCCTATAATTGCCTCTTGAGCTCATGTATGTCTGGTGTAGGAATCCTATAAGGAGGAATGGATACCGGTGCCCCTCCTGACATAATATCTATAGAGAATTCCACCTCACGCTCTGGAGGTAGACCGGAAAATTCATCCGAAAAGACATCCCGAAAACGATCAACCACTAGAGGGAATTCCTTCTGACAAGTCCCCTGATCATCCAGATATAAACAAGAAATATGGACTGTGACCCCACCTAACCCACGATGCTCTAGTCCAGCTCTACTCACCTGAACATCTCACTCGCCTTTGTATAGATACTCTCCGCCCCCAAGTGACGTGAAACACACCCTATGACGATAGCAGTCTACAAAGCCTCGAAAGTTTACCAACTAGTCCATCCCAAGAATGACATCATAGCTCATCATATCCAACACATAGAGGTCCAAAAGAAAGTGACACCCACCAAACTCATGGGGGCACTTCTGACACTAACGCACACCAGTCGTTCTAGTCCCCAAAGTAGTTTATAGCGTCATAACATCAGATGAAGAAGAAACATAGAGACCAAGGATATCCACAACAGGCACAGATACAAATATATTTGTAGAACCTGTATCGAAAAGTACTAAAGATAAGATAGAAGATACTAGAATAGTACATCTGATAGTAGAGGGTCCAAGATCATAATCTTTTTGGATCTGTTGCACTGTATATGCCTGCCCAGTGCCACGAACCTGTGACACAGCCTGACAACCCTGAGCTGTCCCACCCTATTGCCTCTGAGATCATGGTGTCTGGCTACCATGGACACAACCACCATCTCTGCCTTCACGCCCTGATGTATTCCAGTTTCCCGACTGGAATGAAGCTACTGCTCCTTCTATAGTACACTGAGTCTACACAGAACCCCTATCACTATCCAATGGTGGAAATTCCATGCAAAAGCGTTGTAGATGCTCCATCCTGTTGCAAGCATGTCATTCCACTAGGTCATGTGGACAATGTGGTCTCTTGTGCCCCTCATTACCACACTGTTAACACATGACCTGGCCTCCTGAAACATTCTTCTGGCTGGTACTGCCACCATGAGGGTAGTATATATGTCTCTTTCTCCTATCAGTTGAAATAGTACCAGAAACTGATGTCGAACTGCCCTGGCCCACACCACTAGATTCCCACTGATTCTGCTAGGTAATCAGGGCCTGGTTCACAATAGCATGTACAGTAGGCAACATGAAATCATTCACTAGTCCTCGAATGTCATATTGAATAAAATCCTCAATGCCTCTATCCCCCAACGTCTCGTCACCCAACAGAACAGGTTCAAAACATAGAAGCTTTGTGAAATGAGCAGAATAATCCATCACCCACATAGCACCCTGCTGTAGATTCATTAACTCTCGAGATCTATCTACTCTCGTCGTATCTTGGAAGAAGAAGTGATAGAATGCTATCTGAAAATCTTCCCACACCATGTCTATGTGATTCTCTGTATGAGTGGTAACATCTCACCACCTTTTGGTGGAATAACGCATCATATATGTCACGATCATGACTCTCCACCCTGTAGGCGTCTCAAGATGCTTGAAAATAGTCTGTAATGAATCCATCCAAGAATCTACAGCCTGT
The DNA here is from genome assembly GCA_963277665.1 of Viscum album. NCBI lineage: Eukaryota > Viridiplantae > Streptophyta > Magnoliopsida > Santalales > Viscaceae > Viscum > Viscum album. Next base: position 1,569,362,570 of record OY728121.1, on the reverse strand, counting down.
GGTACACCATACCTTTAAAACGTTGGCGAATGCTGCTACTGGAAGATATATGTCAGCTCAACCATAGATGTGGCAGTCGGCGATGCTCCCTAAAAGGTCTTCATGAACTGCATGAAGCCTTCACAGAACTACACATCTGCGCCTATGTCCAGTATAATGGTTGGTGTCGCATCTGGCTTTTCTAGTGGATCCACTGGTAGCCCATGGCCTACCATCTCTAGAGTATAATCGTTGCCTCTCTCTTGGTGAACAACGTGTGGTCGTCTCGACGGGATTATTCTACAAGTTCAACCACACACCTTAGATCATGATTATAAAAGACTGAAAACAAGGAGATGGAGAAAGAATGTTTTCAAAATTTACAAAACTTGACTAAATGGCGTGTATAAATAATACATGGCGTGTTCTCACAACCATTCTCATGGTCGTGTACTGTAGCTTAAATTATCCGTGTAACACCCCAAACACATGGTGTGTCTTCAAAATACACGGCATGTACTTGAATCCTCTTTCCCTGCATGAGTCCTCCTACACGGCTAAGCCATGCGGCTTACTTGGAACAAGCCTACACGGCGTGTAACTCATCTTCAAAGAGTGTATGGTTTTATTTACAACTTCCTGTGTCGTTCGTGACATGGATGACTACTTGGCTAACACCACACGACCTGTTACACCCGCACACGGTGTGTAGACCACCCCATTTCCGCAGACACATGGCTAAGTCCACACGGTCTCCCACTGGTAAGGACTACACGACATGTCCCTCAGGTACACGGTTTTTCCAAGAAGAGGTAACACTGACCCGTGTTTGTTAGCTACATGGCCCGGTCCCCAGGTCAGACTACACGGCACGTTCCAAGGTGGAAACTGCGGGTATGTCTCAAGGTCTCCTTTGTCCGTGTTGTTAGTTACACGGGAGACCTCCATGTCAACACTACACAGAGTGTACATCCGGTACACATCGTGCTTTTCCCAAGCCATTCCCTACCCTGTGTCTCCGCCAACATGGTTTTTGACACATGAATAGACAACATGGTGTGTACTGAGGGTACATGGCATGTACTCAAACAGTTTTCATTTCTTCCAGAACAGAAGAACACACGGCGTGTGTCCGAGGAACTACACGGCACGTATCCTGGGCATTTCAGAGAGTAAGCCTCTGAAACTACTCCCTAACCTAGTAAGTACTAAAAAACAACACCTATTTACCAAATTCGGATCCGTGAGGGCCCATAATCCCCACAAATCAATGTTTGGAATCATATACATGTAATACACAAGTAAACAAGTCAATGATCCACCAAATTACGGTAATTGAGGGCCCATACTCCCAAAAAACCAATGTTGGGCTTCCATACATTCAACAGGCTCACACACAAAAACCCTATCACATAGTAGGTATTTATCCAACCAGCTATCACAACAGCATGCTTTTCTAGCACAAAAACTATTACAACAACATGGAATTTATAATGCGCCTACAAGGCCTGGAACTATGCATGGCATGTGATTTCTAGCAGGTGCCTAAATGATGCATGAGATGGAATACCCTCATATCATTGGGTTGCAACTAAATAGAACCCATGAAAAACATATAAAAAACACAATTACAAGTGCGTCACCCAACAGTGAAAATCAAATCAACAGTAAAATTTGCAAAATCAGAATAATTGCAAAAATACGAGGTAGACTAGCTTTTACCTATACACAGGTTAGCTACTCCTGAGAAAATCTTATTACCAACTAACATTTTCACCCTATCCCTGACTAATACTCTAAATAGTAAGTCAATGAAAAGAAAACCCTCCTTTGATTCCACTTGGTAACGTCTCGAATCCAAGTTCCACTCCATGGGTGCCCTGAACTCGGTTGGTTACATGGCATCAAGCGCATTTTCCCAAACTCCAAAGGCTGCTGACTAGAAGTAAGGGCCCAGGTTCGATAGTGGGGAAACTATGCCCTCATTTTTCAAAGTGTAGAATACCAGAATACAAGATAAAACATACAACAACAGCGGATGAAATAAAACAAACATAATTGAAATGAACAACTACAGTAAAAGAGAACCAACTGTTATATAGATAATGAAGCCAAATATCTCTAGTTCTATGAAATTAGACAGAACATGTTAAATACAGTACAATACAATGGAATGTACGGGTAAAATAAACAATGAAAAATAGTGCAATAGGGACTCAGTAGAATCACAAGCCAAACCTCAGTCCCATGCTCTCCTACTCATCTGAAACAATCAAGTACCTGTATAGGTACCCCTTCCCTTATCCATAACATCAGCAATATAGTCTGTTCAGGTCGAATACCTGACCCAAGCAGGGTGTGAGAAATGAATCTGAGTAGGCACCCACTAAAGGTATGTGCCCAACTATCAGTGTAAATTTGCAACAGTAGTGTGCAGTAGTAAATGCAATAAAATAATCAATACTCAAAAGTTACTACTTGTACCAGTTATATTGCCAATTTTTTTATTTGTTTAATCATTCAATATAATGAAATCACCACGGTGAATTTCTATGTAAAAAGTCTGTGTCTTTTGGCACACAAACCCTTACCCTTAGGTAAAGAGAATCCAAACCCACAGGAATCTACCCAGAGGTACATCGAATAATTCCCACAGGTGTACGTGGTGTCACCCATAGGCATAGAATCTCCTTCCCACAGGAACGAAATAATATTCCCTCAGGCTAAACATAGCACTGCCCACAGGCTAGTCACAACATTTCCCTTAGGCTAAAAAAGTAACCGGGCCATGCCCAACATATAAACAAGCAATTTATATAAAATTCCTCTCAACCTATTTTTAAGACATGTTAAAATTTATGGTATACCCTCGGGTAACCTGGCCAAATGGCTAAATAGAGGAACCCACCCCAGGGGTGGTCTTGGATCCAAGCAGTGATCCCAAATAGCAGTTTTACCATTTCATTAAATTACATATTCAATTCTTGGTATTTTAAACAGCCAAGGCCTCGGCCACACAACACCCCAACATGGGTTTGTTGCACATTGGTACACCAAAATGTGTAGCAGTTGGAATTTAAACACCATACCACCTACCTCGATCACCCCTGATTGCTATACGTGAACGACGTTCCTTGAATCGCCCAAGAACAACGTAGATCTGAGGTAAAAATATTTCTTGTTCAAAAGTAAAGAACATCCCCTAAAAAAGAATTGGTAAGAAAGGCTCAAGGATAGCGGAGGGCTTACCCGTACAGTTCCAACGAGATTGAAAGAGGTGGAATCGGATTCCCGATACTCGATCGGGTGATCTCCAAAGCTCTGGTCATCCTCCCGAGCTCCCCTCCGGTTCTAATCATTCTCTATAAACATATGAGGCTACTGCCCATTTTAAGCGAAAAAAGAAAACAACACGGCATGTACTACTGAGTACATGACGTGTAATTTTCATTTTTTTAACTGTTCTCTCAGCGGATTCTTTCCACCATGGCACAGTTCATCTATCGACATGAGTACACGACGTTTATTTCTGATTTCTGGGTGTGTACTTTCTCTCAACTCCCACTGCCTTACTGTTTTCCTTCCGACTGACTACAAAGCATGTAAATTCCCACTACATGTCATGTAGTAGGTTTTTACACCCATCATCATCGATCGGCCTACACGCCCTGTGTACTCATTCCACAGGTCCAAAGTAAATGACATGTGGAAAAGTACACGGCGTGTAGTCACAAAATTTAGGATTTTCTCCCACTTTCCTTATTTCCTAAAAAACACTTAAAGAAAAGTGAAAAGAAGACACCCGTACCTCAAGAATAAGAACCATGTTCTTAAATAGATTCCCTTAGCCGTAGATTAAATTCATAACTACCGAATGAGGCCTTAGATATAATAGAATCACATTAAATATCTATTATTGATAGAGATGATGGATCTTATATTTAGTTGGTGGAAGTTACACCTCCACTCTAACATCCATTCCGAGAGGCGTGACTCAGATATTCCATCGGTGAGACTACACATTCCCAGATGTCCACAGTGCATGTTTATGAAGGATATTCAAAAGGTGGGGAGGATTCCATCGTTTTCGGAGAACGCATCACTATACCAGTAGTCTTACTAGAGTATATGTTGATGCGGTTCCATATATCCACCATGGAAGTATTTCCAAGTGGGGAGATGATGGACCAGGTCCTCTGATGTGAGTACTGGTGGCCGAGGATGAAAAAGTAAATGGAATATTTTTTCTTTAGATGCCTCACTTTTCAGTAAATGAAGGTTGAGCATCAGGTTCCAACAGGTTTGACACTACCTCTTGAGGCACCCAAGAGTAAGTGTGAGGTAATATCGATGTACGTCACGATAGATATACCACATAAATTTAGGGGGCACGATTCCATATGGGTGATAGTAAATTGCAATGCCATGTCAGCCCACTTCCTACCCATTTGAGAGAAGAGTTTAGTATAGAGCATGTGACCCCTCTATGTGAAATGGAAAGATCAAATCAATGGAGTCCCATCTACAATAGCCGTTTATCATGATAGATGCATAACATCCTGGTTATGGAAGGGATTTCAGGAGTCGTTTTGGACTCATCTGTGCTTGAGCCTAGCCTTTCACCCACGAACTAATTGTCAGACAATGTGGATCATACAGACCATAGAGGACATGTTTTGTGCTTGCATTATTTATTTTAGTCACTATTAGGAAGGCCACTGACCAGTAGTGGATTTTTCATAAAACAATAGCTAACACTCCACAATCAGTATGACATTCTTTGATGCACTATCCAGGCAACCATGTATGTCACCGATATATGAGATTGACCTTGGGGAGTTCACACTCATGGGTCATGATATGGGAAGATATTTGCAATGTTCCTGGGGGAGTTAGATAATCTAAAGGAGTGGGCACTTCATGGATGGTCGATTTCAATGTTACCCATTCAGTGGGAGAATATTGATCTCTTGTAGAGAACATGGGTACGGGAGGCTCAGATTGGTTCTCAGTACCCCTATTTATTTGTTTATCATTATTTTGGCATATAGGGACTTGAATCCCAAGGGGGGGATATAATTTACCTAAAATTCAATGTCGTTTTTTTAATTATATGGAATTATTATCATCATTATCGTTATAGCTTATTTTAATAGACAATACTTATGTAACATGATTTACAAGGATACATAATATTGAATATTTTTAAACTATTTATTTATCCATTTTTGGAAAACATTCCATATTTCAAACAAAATACGATACATGAATTTTTCATAATGATAACTTTCTTACCATATTTAAATTTTTTTCTATCAGTCTATTTTTTTTTATCCCCCAACAAAAGGAAAATTATTTGCACCAGTTTCTGATATTTAATATCATCGATTCCAATTCCTTTATTTTTTCATGATACATAAATTATAACAGTATCTTATACACCTATTTCATTAATATATCTTATGATTTTCTTATCACCTATCATATTTGAGGAATACCAACTGTTAAAAAACCATTTTTTATTCATCATATATTTTTTACAAAATAATAAACAAAAATACACCTATCTTGAATAATCCATATTTTATATTTTTATTAATTATTAATACATGTATTTTATCCCAAATTGGATTTACATATTCATTTGAATTTTGACTTGGTTGGTAACACATACCAAAATCTTCCTCCATGTAGATAAATCAATTTTTCTATATAATTGTACATTTTTCTATAGATTTTTTCCCATTATTCATAATACATAAGAATGTTAATCTATTTTCTTCAACTATTGGAACCACTCATTTTTTCATATTACCAATTGAAGAATAGTTTATTAAAAAAACAAATCACCTAATCCAATATATTCCATAAAACAGAAAATAATTATGGAACAAAAAACATCAAGAGAATTTTTTACAATGTGATTTGTTTTTAACGTTTAAACAAATCTTTTGACATCTAATTTCTCGCGGTATAGAAAAAAAATATTCTAAATTTTAATCTTATAATCTATTTATTTTTGTTGTTTTCGGCATTCTTTTCCATCCCAAGTATTCGCAATATTTTATATAACACCAATATTGTGTGTAAAAATAAATGAACATAATTTTTAGTTCAAGTATATTTCACCTAATTATTGTTTTGAGTTATTTTTTTGTATGAAGATATGTTCAGGCCTTTAACTTAGAGTATTTATTAAATTAACTATTCATTATAATATAATATATTTCAACATCAATACAACATTATTATGATTTAAAAATCTCTTCTCGTAAAGTATTAATAAGTTTATAAACACCATTAACCAGCTTACATTATTCCATATCTTTAAGATTGAGGTTTTTAATATTCTAAATATACTTGTATTCTTCCTTAATGAATAATTACTTTCATTATAATTCTATTCAATATCCATGTTCTATATTTTGGCCTCATTATTTGTTTTCACACATCAGGCCTCAAATTAAAATCAATTACAATATTACATTTATGATTCATCACATTCATTTAAATCAATGTTTTATGTTTCATTCATTAATTTATAATTCTCAAATAATGGTAAACAATTCACTGGATTTCCATATTCTAGTGATTTCTTTCATTACTGTCATATACAATATTCATAAATTATATTCATATTTTATTTTTTTTGTGAAAATTTTCATTAATCTATTGATTTAACTATCATCATTGGTAGTATCTATAAAATTAATTCAATAATAATTTTTAACTAATTCATTATGATATTATCCATTTTTTTTTTGGAAAATTCATTGACAAATTATCAATCCCTCTGTAGTACAGAACAGTATGTTGGGTTTTATTATTTAACATTAATCTATATATGAAAAAAAATTATCATATGAGTGACTTAATGATATCCTACCCAATATAATCATCTTTTATATCTTATGATAAATTGATTACATTACGTCATGTTCAAATTCATGAATTATCAGTGTCCTGATATCTTCAAAATCTATTTCGTAATTAATTTATGTGTGAATGAAGAGATATTCATCATTTCATACATGATAAAAATGTAATACAATTCCTAAAGATATAACCTATCATTATAATCGTATGTTTATATTTTACATTAAAACATATATATAATGTTACATACAATTAATTTTTTTGCAGTTATCATAACATCTTATAAAACATTGAATCCATTTATGTTGATGTTAATTTTCGTAAATTTCTAATTTATTCATCAATAGTTTCATATCATGCTATTTGGATATCTTCTAACATGATCCCCATGATATTAATCATCTTTTTCAAATTTTTAATACTTCCCTTCATGAATATTTTTAGTTTTTCCAATGTTCCCATTATCTAATTCAGACACATTACCTTCAAATAATCCTTTTCGGAATATTTGATAAATATATAATTGTGATGATTACCATAAATATCAAAATAATATTCATATTAAAATATAATGGAGGAAAAATTCTCATTGGATGATTACCCAACTATAGGATCATTGATCACCTCTGAACATAGAGAAAAAATATATGTCATCATTTATCTTTTACAGTAATGAATTTTTTTCAATCGAAGATAAAAATACCTTCTCTATTAACCATGTTTATATTATTCATGGTTTTAATAAAAGAATCTTATAGTGTGAAAAAAATTCTACTTTAACATTATTTTTATGGGTATATCAGAAAAACTGATAAGGGATAGGGGCTTAATCAATGATAATCATTATAATTTATATTATCTTGAAATTAATAGAAGAATAAAATTATATTTTCTATCTTTTTAAAAATTATATCACTATATCAAAAATAATAATTTATAGTAATATAATGGTTAAAACACAATATATATATGGTTCTCTCTTTCTATGTGTGAACATATCCTTATCATAGAGACTCCAATCTATTTAAGGAAATTCACTATGATGTGATGGTAATATAATTTATCCAAATCATATAATGTTACATCTATATCATGAAATGTAATTATTCATTTTTCCAATCGTTAAATTGTTTTCTTATTGTTCTAAAACAATAACTGAAAAGTAATTTTTCAAAATAACAAACAAAACAATGCCTTTAAATTATCTATCTAGCATAGTCTCAGTTTGATATGACAACATAGGGTTTTCCAATTTATTTATGAGATATTACTGAATTATTTACACATTAAAATATTATCACTTTTTGATACACAATAATTATAATAGAATGCTAAAAGCTTCCTCTTTCAAATGGCCTGATTTCAATTGCACCCATGTCTTAAACACCCCTCTCTAGTGCCTCTCCTTTATTCAAGAGTTCCATTGGATAGAATATAATTACTCTTTTCTAAAAACATCATCTACTAGGATATCTATCATAAATAGATAAATTTTATTTACACTTTTTATTCACCAATTTCTAGTGGAAAATTCCAATGAAAATTTAGGAGAACGCCTGGTCTACCAAAAATTGAACATTGAATTTTCATGCTCTATAAAACTTGCATTGAACACCATGATACATTCTTGAATTTTTTGGATGATTTTTTATAAATAATTATATTAAATGGATTAGATTATATAATTTTGAAAACATAGTTCATAACCATCTAGTTTATGAACATTACAATGTTTATATAATGCTTCTTAGAACTCGATTTAGTGATTTTTTCCTCTTCCATTTTAATAAAAAAAATTCTACACTATTCTGATTGACTTGATTTTACTATGTATGCAACATCCAATTTACATAGTATGAAACCCACATAATTTATCTTAATGGAGATCATCACATGTTTCATATATATTATGGGCATATCATTAGTTTTTATGATGCCCTCAATTAGATGATTTGATATGTACCAAATCATCATTCATGAGTCCTTTTAAACTCCATGGAGGGAATGGAATGAAAAAATCATCCAAGTATATCAATATATAATCACTAATACAATGAAATAATATTTCATCATACGATTCTTAATAGTCTATTATTACCTATGAAACATGTTAAGTCAATCTTTTACAAATAATTATTGGATAAATATGGATAATAAAATTAGGTACAAATCATATTCTTTCTCTATATTATACCATTGATATTAATCCATAAAAATATCTATGTAATATAAATTGTAAATGTATGTCCATTATAGAATCATAAATAACAATTTTATATAACATTATAAAATTATATCCAAACACCATTAGCATTTACTTATTATGTAGGATTTATAATGCCTCTATGATATTCCTTTACCATATGAAAATTTCATATATTAGAATTCATTCTATAAGAACATCATTAATTCATTTCATAGACTATTGATCGTATTATGAAATTAAAATCTAAAATTGAACATTATATAAATTTTTTTTGAAAAATATTGATCCTATGTTTGGTAATATATTTCCATTGACCATCATATTGACCAGTCATATCATTAACTATAACATCATGAAACTAAATATTGAACATTTTATAACACAATTTTCACATTTTATACTGAATATTTTCTTCCACCATTCATAAAAATCTTAGAATAACTATTTTAAATTCATGAGTGTCTCTATGATAATAGAAATAATGATAATCATTAAAGAATAGTTTAAAATTGTATGGAAACTTTAAAACCATTTTATTCTATGGAATATTTATTAAAAATAAAATTAATTTCATTCATTTCTTCAGTTGTATGTGATTCTAGTTTTTAAAAAAACCACGATATAATAAAAAATGATCTTTTAATGTTACCTTTATATGATTTATTTTAAACCAGTTCATATGAAAATGATTTATTTATTAGGATATATTTAATTTATTGATAATTTATTAGTAAATAATTATAAATTTTTAGTAAAATATGTTTATTCATCAAAAATATTTTTTCTTCAAATAATATTATTAATTCATATACGAGAAAGCATTGTGATTAATTTATATATATTTTATAAAATTATTAAATTGATATCCTTATTGAAATCAATATATTAAAATTACCTTTGTTTTAATATATAAAATTATCTAAAAATAATTATTTTCTATTGAATATTGAAAAAAAAATATTTATTCAAAATGTTATTTGTTGTTTCAGGCTTCTAAAAAGTTTCTATTTTATTTTAATGTTGTTTTGAAGTAAAACTTGTTCTCATATATTTCAACATATCAAACTATTTTCAGTAAAATAATTTTTTTTAATTTAGTATTAAAATATTTGTATAAGTAAATTTTAAGTTTCCTAAAAAAATATAATGAATAGAATGTGTTATTATGGTAATAGATTATGTTGATCAGTATAGGTATATTATTTTAATTAATTTTATATACCATATAGAAAATGATTTTTTTATACTTTCAACTAATTTTTTTCTACTCATTGGTATGTAATAAATACTATTTTATGAAAATTTGTTTTCTAAGGTATATTTTCATCATATTTTGTGAACTTATATTAAAAATAATTATTTTCATTCAAGTTATAGGAGTATAATTTGATAAAAATTGTTACATACATTTATTCATGGTATTCATCATTTTTAAATATAAAAATTTAAATTTTTTCTATATAAATTGTAACACTTATAAAATATATCACCTTAGTAAAGGATAAATTAGGTTAATCATGAGTAAAACTCTGGGATAATGCATTAATGATTCATACTAATTCTTATTGGAAAAATTTAAATCACCCATAATCGACATATTCTAAAAATAAATAATGGAAACATGTCCATTAAAATTACCTACACAATATTTAAGGAAAAAAAGTTACAAATTATAACACTCTTATTTTTAAATATATATTATAGGTCCACATTTTGGAAAATCAGGATATGGTTAAATATAACATTATATTTTAATAAAAATAAAATTAATTTCATCATTTAAATATATTTCTACTTTTTAAAAATTATTTAACTACATTATATACAAGTGAAATGCTAATATAATATTTATTCAATTAATTGAAATATAAAATAAATAATTTTTTAATATTAAAATTGATATAATTTGAAGGAGTTAATATGTGTACATAATTTTATAGATCTATATGGCACATTATGAATGATTTAATGTATTATTTTTAAATACAGAATTTTCATGTTTCAAATAATTTTAAATTAATTTAATTGTGATATAATTATATTATATATATTCTATTCAAAATTATATTTTTTTAAAATGATATAAAATTCATAAAAATCATATAATTTGACATATAAATTATAGAAGGCTTAAAAATAGCATGGTCTATATATGGATTTTTATCAATTTATTGTAAAATTATTAATCATTAATGGTTATAAAACATTTATATTATAGTAATGGCCAGAAATGAAAATGAAGTGTAAAAATATATTATTGTAGATTTTTGTTCCAAGACTATCCAAATATTAATTTATCAGATGATCTTGGTTTATACTAATCATTTCCTATAATCTTATCAATTAAAATTCATTTAGAGATTTAAATTAATTTATATTAGTTTAATATTTTATGAAATTCCAAGATTTTCCCCCGAACACTACTATTATAAAAGGGATCCCCTTATTTAAATTCAAAAACAATAATTAAGAACTATATATCATCAAAACACTAAAAAAATATCTTATCATACCCCCTAGAAAATTTATATTTGTAATCGTATTCCCTAATGAACAAACTTAATTCCATTAAAATGATAATTTAAGGAGTTATTTAAAAGAAGATATAATTTCCTTACCTGACCAGCTTTATTTTAATTATTATTTTTTGATTAAATAAATATATTATAATTTTTATATTATAAAAACTAAAAGTACCTAAATATTCTTGAAGGTTATTATTATTATTAAAACATTTTTATTTTCCCTCCATCAATCAGAATGAAAGTGAAAAATAACTCTCTTGCATATGTATAGATTATAAAATACACCTTGATATAAAAATTCATTTCTCATCATTATATTTTATGTATTGGTATTATGATAGGGTCAATCATGTGTATTTGTGGACTACAACCTACATTAAGCGATGAAATTTTTTTCCTTTGATTTTACAACGATTTTAATAAGATTATATTTAATGTCTATAAATTATTTAATTGATATAATAATGATTTTATAATGGTTTTTTAATATCTATGTTTTTTAATTCCATCCGTGAAAAATGGGAATAACAATCATGCATACAGATGGGTTACCATCTCTAGGAGATGTGTAATTAATTTTTCTATCTATATAATTAATGAATGACTCTAAACAAGTATAAAACGAATATATATTTTATTTATATCATTATTAAATATTTTTTTATGAGTAAAAATTATCAAAATAAAATGACAAAAACAATAGAACCATAATGCAATGAAAAATGAGGCAGATATCACCCTGATCATTAATTATAATAACAATGTATTGAAAAACTGTTGAAAAAAGGTTATATTAACCTCAAATATGGTATTATATGTATGAATTATATTATATTATATTATGAAAATGAATATATATTTATAATATTGTAGGATCTAATTAAAATAAAGGATTTCAGAGCTATTGTAAGAGATTTTCCCCAAACATTTTTATTTGTTTGGAGACATGAACTTTTTATCTCTTATTTCATTTTTTAATACATATAATAGAAAAAAAATTGATTTTATTATAAATTTTATGAATTTAATAATGATTTTTGTATCCATATAATGATTTTTCTATCATGGGGCTTATCATTCAAATGTTACCAAATCATTAACTATTTTATGTTATAATTTTAAACATTATTAATGTTTTTTAAGTTTATATTTACAATGTTGAAATAATATGATTTATATCTCGATAAATATAATAATTTTTCAATCCTATGGTTGTTTCATTAGAATACATGTTATCATTTCAATGTCCACAACATAATTTTTCAAGAGATAAGGAATATGTTTTGAAGTGAAATTGATTTTATTTATCACTTATGTTGAAATAACAATTTTCAACATTATTGATATTTTATAAAAATTTAATAAATATTATTTTAACCATTATATTAAAAAGGTATTTATCAATTTTGACATATTATTTATTTTTTTGAAAAATTTGAAATGGAATCTTCTTTTCAATTTATGAATGATGTACTACTAAAAGTATTTTTTTTTCTATTTACATATATTTAATGAATGGAAATTACCACCTATTAGAAAACATGCTACGTTAAATTTTGCATTAAAAATTTTCATGGTTATATATAATTAGTTTTTTCACTAATATTTTTGATTTTTTATATTTTAAAACAGTAATTTCAAAATGCAATTTATATATTTATCTCAAATGTTTTAATAATTTTTTTTATAGTATTTCTATTTATCAATGAATACAAAATTATTTTTCACAGATGTTTTGCATGGGATATGATTCATTGAAAAAATATATATACATTCTCGAGATGGTTTATTTTTATGATAAGATGATTATGGATCCTATTAATTTTTAATGTGTAAAGTCATAGTGAAATGTTTTTTAAGCCAATATCATTTCAATGGTTTTATTATGATGTTAATTTTATCATATATTAAAATACATATGTATGATTTCTTATATGAGATTGTGGTTATATTATAACCTAGTACGGTTCATATACTATAAAAATTAACTAGGGTCTAATTATAAAAATGGATTTTGGTCATATTATAAAAAGTGATGGATGTTATGTTATGACCAATGATGGTTTACACCTATATCTCCCACAAATTTGTTGGTTAATGATTAAAATCTCATTCCATGAATATAATGTGTAGTGAACCTACATTATTAAGGGAATATACCAACTATGATTTTTATTGGAGTTAATATTCACTTCAATTGTAGATTTTTTCAAGAACCCATTCAACTATTAAATAAATGGAATTGGGACTTTAGTAAAATAGAAATTACATTATATTTATATGTATGAAAAATAAACATATGTCTTATTCTAGTTTTATGATGTCTATGATCATTTTTCATTATGACTTTATGATTCATTTATTAGAAACTACACAATTTATGCAATGAATAAATATTATGAACAATGATATAAAGAGTATGATTTTTTAATGTTATGTTCAAGTTCACATTACCCTATGATCAGGATACAATAATGTGATCTTTGATATAATAATTATATATTATTACTAATAATATTATCTCTCCATCTATTGAGTCTTCCTTTCAATATATGATGAATATAAGTATTATGTATGATATTTGTAAGAGGTGTTGGCTATGAAGAACGTTGTGGGAAACAATATAAATGATTTATGAACAAGTTTTTTTCTTTTCAATTTCTTCAATTTCATTGGACCATTACAATCATAACATTAATAATTATTTTTTATATTTAATTTCCATCTAAAAAAATTGATATCCTTGTATGAAATCAATGTATAATTATAGTTAGTATAAAATAAAGAATTATATTTCCTTTGGAAACTAGGATGAGAAATCCTTTGATGAAACTCATGTAATAAGTATATCTATAGGATTACATTATAATTTCCAAGTAGTGATCAAAGATATATTTGGTAAAATCTATTGGGACAAATATTAAAAATGATGTTATGCGATTTAGATATCCAATAAATCATTTTTCATGATACATTATTATGAATATTGTTTCACATACTCTGATTTATGGTCTTGGTAAATTTATTTATCTACAAATCTTCATATTAACAATAATGGAAAAGAGAAATATTGTCCACATGAGTAACACAATAAAATGGTTTTTGGAATTCTAAACATTGTGATCATACCAAATCAGTTATCACATTATATGATTATAAACAGGCAACATAACCAACAATAAGACCCAGAAAAGATCTTATGTTTATATTTTTCTATGAGTATGGGTGGTGGGTACTATAATTGAGATATGAATCACCATTATATATATTGATAATAAGGGAATAATTACTCTTGTGAATGTATCAGAGGAACAACTAGATTTATTATATATTGAAATGATTATAATATATTATGTATTTTTTCTGAAAATTTAATAGGTTCATGGTGGGAAATTAATATCATCATAATTTAGTATTTATAGTTCAATGTTTTATATCTAGGAATATAGAAATTATATGTGATAATAACCTATTTCCATGGTTTACTCTAAGAATCATAAAATACCTTTTATGTGAAATGATATAATTTTTGATGAATTATCATTCAAGAAATATATTTTTGAATAGTTATATTAATGATATTTTTGATATATATTTCTTGAAATATCTAATAATTTTTTCAATATATATTTTTCAAATACATGTTTAGTTGAAAAAAAATAAATGAAAAACACTTGTATGATATTATTAATGACATTGATATAGATTAGTTAATTAAATGTGATTTAGGTCATCGATTATTTTAATCAATTCATTTTTGGATTTATATAATATGTTTAACCGTTTCAAAAATTAATTTTGAGATAAATAATTAGGCTTAATTTTTGATTAACATACATTTCATTCGTGATAGGTTAACATAAATTTTTTTGATACAATTATTTGTTTATAAGATTATAGTTGATCAAAAGATAAAATTTAATCAACATCACTTTGGATGCTTTATATTTTGGGGTTTTGATGATATTTGAACCTTTTTAAGAATAAAAATATTTTGAAGTTTAAATAACATTTTGGGTACATATATGATTGTTTTTAGAGTAATTATGGTCTACACGATAGTTGGATAAAGATAATTTCAATAAATGAGAATTATTTTAATGGGAATTTTTTCAGATATATTTATACTCATGATAAAGATTAATTAGGATGCTAGTATCTAAATTTTATTTTCTATCATTTTGGTAATGTTGTAATATTATAAGATTATATAGTAAATTATCATAATGATTAATATAAATTTGGGAGATATAAATAATGATGAGGTTTAACAAGTTACTTAACCACAATGACCAATTGGGATGAATGTAAATATATCATATATATATATATATAATATGTTGAAGCATGTGATAATATATTTTGGATAAAAAATTCATTACTATTGATTATATTGAGGAAATATTTAATTTTGGATTATTTATTTCGTAAAAACATATATTATGTAATCATGGATTCAGATATTATTGTTTTATTTATTTATAATAAGTGCTTTACATTATTCTAATTATCCTACATTAAGAAAACCAATTTTTGTTTTTGTAATTTCACAAATTCATGAGAATTTTTTTTGGAAAAAAAATATTTGACTTACTATAATTTTATATTACTACTGTATTCATTTAAAATACATCTAGAATATTAAAAATTTTGGATTAATGGATTATATTATTGTAAAATATTATTAAATTATTTTAAACACTTGAAATTTCCTTGTAATTTTTTTAAAAAATAAATGTGAATTTTACGAGTCCACGAAAATTGACGACGCATGATTATATGGCTAGGTGTGCCTAAAATACATTTCTTTAGTGTTGTTTGTGTATGTTTAGTGGAAGTTCAAGTGGGTTTTTATAACATTTGAATGGGTGCTTAAAATTGAAATCTGAGGACACCATTGAACTCACATCATCGATATTCGTTTAAAAAGACATTATCCTCGATGGGAGTTGCTCGAGGGTGGAAGTTAGTTTTTGGGTTTTTTCATGGAAATAATAAAATAAAATAAGCTCATGTTTTATTTTATTTTATCTATTGTAACCACTCATTTGGAAGTTGGATGTGAGGAACACAACACTTTAACCTCTCATGATAGGTTATGGTGGTGGGGACCATCAGAGGCCTAAAACCTCCCATGAGATATAGAAGTGGGGACCACCTGAGGTTTATCCAACATAATGGGGGTGAGGAAAACTCTCAACCCCCTCCTTAACGTGGGGGAGCCTTTTCGGCTTCCACCACATTGATTCTTCCAACACACCAATTAAATGTGCCATCTCCTCCAACTTTAAATTTTCAAACATAACCATTTTGAAATTTGTTATAACAATTAAATGATAGAAAACATAATCTGTTATCTTGTCTGGTAATTATCATTATGGTGTAACTTGGGAGAAACATTGGGAGCTGAGAGATCTTGGGAGAAATAATGTTCTCCAATGAAGAACACTCTCCGGATGAAGAATGCTCCATCGACGAAGAATGACCTCGACTTCAACTTTCTTCCACGGATCCTCCTTCGACGTAGGACGTGTTCGTCTAAAATGAAACAACATCCACCATCTCACACCAACATCGACGAACAATGAACTAAGTTGGGGATTTTTGGAATTGATTTTATATTTCCATGATTTATTTCTTTTAAAACCAAGAACGCGGTTCAACATAATATCAAGTTGATCCGCAGATGTTTTCCTTGTGTGTTGGGAATTTTATTTGCGGGAATATTTGTGGTGATTGATTGAATTTATACTCTCTTATATTGGTGATAATTCATTGAAATTAGATATGGAATTGAACTGTCGTGCCACTCATGGCCTCTACGAACCGCACCACCCCAGCGACGCTCCAATGCCCCGACCGAACTATCTCTGCCACCCTAGGGCGAACCACGCTGCCCGCTGGCCCCTCGCTGCCGCCGGCCGAACCGGCCCCACCCGGACCACCACGACCCCAGGCCGCGCCGCCTCAGCAGTGTCGGCCTGCCAGCCTCCTGAGCCCCAGCCGAACCCACACCCTCACGGCACCCCGGTCGAACTGGACCATGGTGCCACAGGAAAACCGACCCCTCGTGGTGCCCTCCGGGTTGTGTCGCGCTCGCAGCTACCTCCTGGCCGAGCAACCCTCGCGCTGACCCGCGGCCGGTCCACGCCTTCAGTACCGGTCCACGCCCTCGCAGCCCTTCGCGATCCCTTATGGCCAACTGGGATGGGACGGACCCAACGAGGCAGGTCAGGTCGACCCAAATAGGGTCGGGCTGGGTCGGTCAGACCGGGTCAGACCTGAACCGGGCCCACTATGACCCTTTACTTTCTTTTAGCCATATCATTGGCACTGGATATTTGTTTGATGAACTATCAGTGGCCCTTGTAATTTTGAAGAATGAAGGTCCCTTTTAGTGTAACCTACTTGAGTTTGTGGTATAGTTAAGATACATTCTGGTTGGATCGTGCACGAATCCAACCGGGCCCCCGGGAGTAGAAGGCTAATAACTCACTGACCGGGCATCTGATTGATGTGCTGTCTGTTACGATGAGACCCATATGACGTGGCAGACCATTGAGATACTTCTTCATTGGAATTCGTGATAGTTGGAGTATCAACTAGTAGCTCATGGTGTGGATCCATCTAGTGACGAGCGAGTAGAGTGCGGAGACCTAGTAGCCTGCTGAGACCTAATGACGGCTGACCGTTTGACTCAGAGTGATTCTACAATCCCAGTGGGGAGCACCTGGTTGTGGTGGCAGACACATGGTGGAGGAGCGCGCTTGGTGACATGGCAGACCCACGGTACACGACAGGAGGAGTACCTCAGCAGACAACGAGGGGGAGAGCCTGGGTGTGGCGGGAAACCCGTAGTGGGGAGTGCCTTTGTGTGACGCAGTAGACCCACGGTATTCTATAGTAGGAGTACCTCATCAGTCCATGGTTAGTGGGAAGTGCATCCGTGTGATGTGGAAGGCACTCTGTACTCGATAGTCGAGGAGTTCTCCAAAAGTCGAGGTTTCGATAATGTGTTGGGGATGTTACATGATACTACCCCTAAAATAAAATCATAGTTGATTTGAGTCAGTAATATTGTGTTTTCCTCATGATTGTGATGGATTAATTAATAACATTGGTATATGTATGTGCATATACCTATGTAGAGTTGTTCGTTTATTTCATACATTCTGGTTTATCCTTGTTGGATTTTGGGAGACCTTGAGGGTCTCAGGGTCCATACTGAGTATCGTTATACTCAACCCTACACGAGTGTTTCCCGCACCTTGTTGTGTTGGATGCAGACGATGGACAGTGCTGACTGAGGCTAAGTGTACATGGATAGGACGGTACCCAAAGGTGGACCATAGTGCATGTCGGTACATGGAGGAGACGGACGGACGTAAAGTGCTGTGGAGATGTTCTCTACCTACCATTCAGGCAGGAACCTCGGAGGACGGTCCAGTAGATGTCGCTCCTTTTTCATCAATTGTAATGCATTTCAGTTGTATTTATATATTACAGTTGGGCTTGAATTTTTGGCACCTCTTACATTTCAGAATTCCTTTGTTATACAGTTCACAAAGTGTTTTTGTATCCAGATGTGTGCTCTATTTTGTGCGTTCGAATTTTATAAAGGCAATATCTTCCAAGTTGTATGGAATTACGCCTTTGGTGGTAGTCGCTATCCCCTGGCCTATGGAAGGCGTGCTTGGGGTAGTCACGTCACGTCCCCCAGGGGTTAGATCATGACAATTTGGTATCAGAGGAGTCGGTTCTACTATAGAACTTATGACTCTGATCTTTTCTATGAAGCAATTGTGTTAAGTGTAGTGAGTCTGGTTTTTAGTTTAGGAAGTCTCGTTTTGGTGTGGCAACAGACGTATCCATACACCAGGATCCTGACATCTGATTTCCGACTCAGTGCATGAAAACACCTATTGTGTGTGTGTTTTCAAAAGTTTCCTTCATGTCAGCTCAGCCAAGTCAGCTCACCATGAATACCATTTAACAGTAGTGCACCTATTTATTTTCAAGATGCCTCCATGAAGATAGCTGACAAGTGTTCCGAGAGTCATACACACTGATAGCCTAATGAGAATCAAAGCCTCGGTGCAGGGCCCTTTTCCAATGGAGGTACCAGAAGTACCACTCCACGTTGGGCCACCAATGCCACCATCCCCAATAGAAGACATTACACCCCACATGATCAAGTTACATGAGTTCTAGCTCTAGAGGCCACCCAGTTTCAGGGGAGATACAGACCCACAGGTGGCTGACGATTCGCTGGAGGCTGTGGTGAGGGTCTTCCGACTTGTAGGGACACTAGCCGACCTCATGGTGATATTTGATGCCATCCTTCTTCAGGAATCAGTGGGAAAATGGTGGAGCTTGATTCTCCAGGACCACAACAAGGTGAAACTTCTCTGGGAAAACTTCAAGATCATGTTTCTGGTAGAGATTGTCCCAATGACCCTTCACATAGTGTGCATTCAGAAGCTACTTCATCTACATCAGGGCATCATAACTATCACTCTATAATCAAATATGTTAACAGAACTCTCATGATACTCCACTGATATGGTACGGGACCCATTCATTCGGGCCCAGACATTCTAGCAGGGACTCAGGTGGGAGATCAGGGCTTCAGTGATCTTACTCATTATCCTGACGTATGAGGGGTTGTTAGAGAGAGACCTCCTAGTGGAGAGATTCCAGGATGAGCTGTCTCTTGTAATGAGATCCACCACCATTTTATACATATCAGATTCCTATGTAGCTGGTAGTGGATAGATGTCGCTGAGGTCCAAGAGGACCAAACCCACAAGTGGAAGACCACATGACTCAGGATCGGTTGTGGGGGGAACCAGAAGCAGAGAGAGACATGTCAGTAGTGGGTAGTGTTATGCATGTAGCGGGAAGGGTCACATGGCTCGTGACTGTCTAACACACCATTCGGATGGTCAGCAGACGGTCGAAGGACTACCGAGGCAGAGAGAGAGATTTGATCGAGACAGTCTGCCGGGAGGAGGCGGACGGGGCAGAGGAGCTGACCGTGCAACTAGAAGTGGATGATGATTTGAGGTGTTACTGCCACCACCACCCAGATGTACACCCCGACCACAGGGAGATGATGGACATGGGAGAGCTCAACTACAGGCAGCTAAGGCATACGATCATGGTGCTCAGGACATGATTCATGGTATGATCTATGTCTACTCCACCATAACTTCCGTACTTATAGACATATGTTCCATTCACTTTTTCATTTCCACTGCCCTCGTTCGGAGCTTGGATATTCCTACAGATCTGTTTGGTCAATCCTTAAGTATATAGACTCCTACGAGAGAGGATTCGATGATTATGCACTGGTGCTGATAGTGTGATCATACTCTTGGAGGTGAGAGATTCTGGTGGGATCTACTAGTATTGGCGTTGAGGCCTTATGACGTCATCTTAGGTATGGACTAGTTATCTATAGTCCATTCGTAGATTGACTGTATTAGGTGAAATGTGTGGTGTGTCCACACGGATGAGACTAGTTTTACCTTCATTGGTGAGAAGGGATCCTTGGCAGCACAAGATGGACTTACTCATAGGAGAGTGCAGCCGATCACTCATCAGTTGGATAGCCTTACACTCAGAACAGTTGATGTGGGGTGTCTGCGCTATCCTGTAGTGGTGGAGCAGTGCATGGTTGTATTCTCTAATGATTTTCATGGTCTACCCTCTCCCCAAGAGGTTGAATTTTACATTGACTTGTACCCCGGGATGACACCGATATCTAAACCAGCATATCATATGGCACCCATGGAGCTTCACGGTCTGTAGGTATAGCTAGAGGACTTGCAGGGGAGAGGATTCAATTGGCCTATTTTTTCTTCTTGGGCAGCCCCAATTAAATACTCTATGTAGGCGGATGGGAGAATGAGGATTTTTGTTGACTATCACCGCGTAGACTAGGTTACTCTGAGGAACAAGTTCCAACTCTTGATGATGGGTGACCTCTTTGATCAGTTGAAAGGAGCAAAGTGGTTCTCGATGATAGTCCTCAGATCAGGGTATCACCATCTCAGAGTTCAAGATGTGGATGTGACGAAGAAGACCTTTAGATGTCGGTACGGCCACTGCGTGTTCTTCATTACACCATTAGGTGTAACCAATGCTCTAGAAGTGTTCATGGGACTATAGAAAAATATCTTTTAGTCATACCTCGATCGCTTTGTCGTAGTCTTCCTTGATGATATTCTGATCTACTTGACTACTGAGGAGTAGCATTCCTATCATTTTTGGGTAGTACTGGACAAACTCTGAGAGAACTAGCTTTATAGTAAGCTCTCGAAGTGCCAGTTCTAGATCTGAGAGGTTCAATTTCTTGAACATGTCATCTTGGAGGCTGGAGTTGATATGGATCCAGCAAATACTGAGGTGGTACATGCTTGGGAGCCACCAAAGAGTGTGACAGAGTTACGAAGTTTCTTGTGTTTGTCTGGTTATTACCGTAGGTTTGTACCAGAATTCTCCAGAGTTGTAGCACCACTATCAGAATTGATGAAGAAGGGGAAACCCATCGTGTGGTTGGAGAGATGCCAGCAGAGATTTCAGGAGCTGAGGTAGAGGTTGACTAGTTCCCCCATCTTGAGGCTTCTAGAGTATGGCATAGGTTACGTAGTCTACTACGATGCATTAGGGAATGGTCTCAAATCTGTCTTGATGTAGGAGTGAGAAGTGATCACATATGGTTCATGTTATCTAAGACAACATGAGAAGAACTACACTACCCATGACCTGGTGTTAGCAGCAGTATTCTTCACCTTAAATATGTGTCGCCACTATCTGATGGGTGTGTGTTTTACTATGTTCTCTGATCAGAAGAGTCTCATCTATATCTTATCTCAAAAGGACAAGAACGTGAGACAACGATGTTGGATTGAGTTCATATAGGACTATGACTTCGAGATAATATATACTCATGGGAAGGGAATCATTGTTGCATATGCACTCAGTAGGAGATCAGGTCTATAGCTACTAGGCAAGGCAACAGAGTAGCTGTCCGCATTCCAGATATACTTTGTTGATAGAGATGGAAAAACTTTTCTTCAATCTCTTTCAGTCACTCCACTACATATTCATTGAGTCAGGGAGGCGTAGCGTGGGGATAATGACTATGAGATGCGACATGATTAGATTTCCACAGGACAATCCCATGATGGATTTTATGAAGGTGGGGAGAAATTCATCCTATTCAGAGGATGTACTATGGTACCAGTGTCACAACAGGAGGGTTTTTCAAGAGAGTTCCACACATCTCCTCTAATGGTTCATCCAGGAGTGGTGAAGGTGTAACAAGATCTCTGACGACAGCACCGGTGGCCCTGAATGACGAATGAAGTTTCAGAGTTTGTCTCTATTTTCCTAACTTGTCAGTATGTGAATACAGATCCTTAGGTACTAGAAGGATTGGATCAGCCTTTTTAGGTCATAGAGTGGAAGTGGGATGGGATATCTATGTACTTCGTAATAGTACTTCCACATACATCCAGGGCACAAAACTCTATTTGGGTGATCGTTTACCGACTCACCATGTTGGCCCACTTCACATTGATCAGGGAGCAGGTTTCAGTAGAGTGCTTGGGATGCCTTTATGTGCAGAAGATAATCCGGCTACATGGAGTACCTTCGACGATTTTCTCTAATCGTGACCCACATTTTACTTCCCAACTATGGAAGGGGTTTTGGGAGGCATTCGGGATGCAGCTTCATTTAAGCACTACCTTCCATCCTCAGAAAGATGGTTAGATAGAGCGGTCTATTCAGGCTCTCGAGGACAGGCTGTGTGCCTATGTCCTCGACTACAGTCACAGCTCCGGGGATCACTTTCATATTTTGGAGTTTGTGTACAACAAAAACTATCACTCCACCGTTGGGATGTCACCTTTTGAGGCGTTATATGAGTGACATTTCCGACCACCTTTATGTTGTACTGATGCAGGTGAGTCAGCACTAGTGGGACCAGAGATGGTACGGGCTACCACATAAAAGGTTCAGATCATCCAGGAGCAGATGAAGACTGCACAGAGTAGGCAGAAGTCGTATGCTGATAGGAGAAAGAGACCTCTCGAGTTCAAGGATGGTGACCATGTCATTCTACGGGTCTCACCCCTATGAGGTCTACAGATATTTGGCGAAGGAGGCCAGTTATCTTTGAGATTCATCGGACCTTTTCTGGTCCTCAGCGGAGTTGGTGAGGTGGCTTACCACTTAGCTCTTCCACCGATGTTGCACCGGGAGCATGACATCTTCCACATATCCAATCTGAGGAGATAATTTCATGACCCTTCTAACATCATCGACCAGGGTGAGTTGGATTTCGACAATGGGGTATCTTTTACAGAGGTTACAGTAGAGATTGTGGATCAACATTGGTGAGTACTTCGTGGAATATTGATAACTCTGGTTCACATTTGGTGGCAGCACGAGAACCTCCGAGAGAGAACATGGTAGCGGGAGGCTCAGATTCATGCTCAGTACCCTCACTTGTTACCTTAGTATGAGTTGTAGCTTATGGGAACGTAAAGCCTCAAGGTGGGGAGAATGTAAAGACCCGGAATTTCCCGGTAATTTTTTTAAATAAATGAGAATTTTATGGGTCTGAAAAAATTGACTGCGCATGATTCTGAGGCCCGGTGTGCCTGGAATAAATTTTTTAAGATTTTTTCGGGTACGTTCAGTGAAGGTTTGAGTGGGTTTTTATAACTTTTTAACCAGTGCTCAGAATTCAAATGTGAATACAATGTTGAACTTGCAGTGTCGGTATTCACTTAAAAATACTTTCACCTCTTCAAAAGTTGGTTGAGGGTGGAAGTTAGTTTTTTTGTTTTTTCAAGGAAATAATAAAATAAAATAAGCTCATGTTCTGTTTAATTTTTTCTATTGTAACCACCCATGTAGAATTTGGAAGTGGGGACCACCACACAATAACCTCCCATGAGAGGTTATGGGGGTGGGGACTTCCCAAGGCATAAAACCTCCCATGAGTTATGCTGGTGGGGACCACCCAAGGTTTATCCCTTATAATATGTGGAGAGGAAACCTCTAAACCCCCTCCTTAATCTGGAAGAGCCTCTTGGGCTTCATCCACATTGATTCTTCCAATGCACCAATTAAATTTTCCAACTCCTCTGACTTTATATTTTCCAACATAACCATTTTGAAAGTTGTGTCAACAATTAAATGATTGAAAACATAAACTATTATCTTGTATTGGAAATTTCATTTTTGTGGAACTTTGTAGAAATATTGGGAGAGGAGAGACCTTTGGAAAAAACAATGTTCTCCCATGATGAATGCTCTACCAACGAAGAACGCTCCACAGAAGAAGAATGACCTCGACTTTGAAATTCTTCCTCCAAACCTCCTTCAACATAGGATGTGTTTATCTACAAAAAAACAACGTATGCCTTCTCACACCTAATTTGACGAACAATGATCAAGGTAGAGGATTTTTATGATTGATTTTATATTCATGTGATTCGTTCATTTTAATACAAACAACGCAGATCAAATTATTATCAAGTTGATCCACAGATGTTTTCCTTTCAGGTTGGGAATTTTATTTAAGGGAAGATGTGGGGTGATTGATTGAATTTATACACTATTATATTCTTGATAATTCATTTAAATTCCAGAGGGAATTGAACCACTTTCTACAACCCTAAACGCGGAGGGTTTAGGAAAAACCACCATGGCCCAACCCCTCCACCATTCATCATTGATTAGATGTGTTTTTTGACATGGAGGAAGGTGGCTATGGTGACAAAGGTGACGAAGGCAATGAACATTCCACCCGCGGCCTCCGTGACCCGTACCACCCCCGTGATGCTCTGACGCCCCTACCGAACTGGCTTTTCCACCCCCGGACGAACCGCGTCGCCCGCCGGCCGCGCTAGCCCGGCGGCCTCCTGATCCCCGGCTAAACCCACACCATCTATGTGCCTCGGCCGAAATGGCAGGCACCCTCACAGTGCCCCGGTGAAACAGTCCCCTCTCGATGCCCTCCGGGCTCAGCTGCCCTCGTGGCGCCCTCCGGGCCGAGCTGCCCTCTCGCCGAGCCGTGGACGGTCCGTGACCTTGCGGCAGGTCTGCGACCCATCACGACCTACTAGGATGGTCCCATCGGTCTGAGCTAGACCCTATGGGGTAGGCCTGGTTGAACCAAACCGGGTCAGCTTTGACTGGGGCCCACTACAACCCTTTACTTTCTTTTGGCCATATCATTGTCAAAAGATTTTCGTTTGACGAACTGTCACTGACCATAGTAATCATGGATCATTACGGTCCATTGGAGTTTACCCCACTGGAGTTTGGTGTATAGTTGAGATATTGTCATGTTGGATCGTGCAGAAACCCAACCGGACACCCATGACTAAAAGTCTAATAAATCACAGATCGGACATCTATTTGGTGTGTCGTATGTTGTGTTGAGACCCCTATGTCATGGTGGACCTTTGAAATACTTCTTTATGGGACTTCTTGACAGTTTTCGTATCGACCAGTAGATCGTGGAGTGGATGCTTCCAGTGAAGAGCGAGCAGAGTGTGGAGACCTAGTAGATGGATGAGAACTAAAGACCGCTGACCGTATGACTCAAAATGATTCTACTAGACCAGTGGGGAGAGCTTGGTTCTGGCCGCAGACCCATAGTGGAGGAGTGCACTTAGTGACGTGGAAGACCCATGGTACATGACATGAGTAGTACCTTAGAAGGCTATGAGGGGGAGCGCTTGAGTGTGGTGGCAGACACAGGGTGGGGAGTGCCTCTGTGTGATGCAGAAGACCCACGGTATTCGAGAGGAAGAGTACCACAACAGTCCATGATTGTGGTAAGCGCCTCTGTGTGACGTGGCGGGCCCACATTACTCGATAGAGGAGAAGTTCTCTAGTAGATGGGGTTTCGATAATATGTTGGAGAAGTTATTTGATACAACCAAAAAAATTAAATCCTGGTTTAGGTCAATCATTAATTTTGTGTTTTCCTCATGAATGATATGGATTACATAAAAACGTAGGTATATTTATGGGAATATACCACTATAGGGTTATCTGTTGATTTCATACATTGTGTTTTATAACTGGTGGATTTTGTGAGTCCATGAGGGTCTCGGGGTCCTTAATGTGTATCGTTATACACATCCCTAAATGGGCTATGCTCGCACATTGTTGTGTTGGATGTAGATAACGGACAACACTAACTGAGGCTGAGAGTACCAGGACTAGACGGTTCCTGGAGGTGGACCATATGGCGTGTCGGTACACAGAGGAGACAGATAGACGTGGAGTGCTATAGAGATGTTTTATACCTACCCTTCAGTTAGGAACCTCAGAGGACAATCTAGTAGCTATATTTTCTTTTTCTTCAATTGTATTTAATTTCATTTGTACTTGTAATTTACAGTTGGTCTTGTATTTCCGGCTCCTATTACTTTTCAGAACTCTTTTTGTATACATTTTACTTAGGTTTTTTTTATCTATTTTTGTTCTCTCTTGTGTAAATTTATAGGTTATAATGGCAATGCCTTCCCAATTTTAGGAAATTATTCCTTTGGTGCTAATCTCCATCCCCTGGCCTATAGAAGGCGGGTTTGGGATAATCACAGCATGGGCCCCGGGGGACAGGTTGTAGCAATTATGGAATCATACTTTTCTATTATTAATATTTAAAATGATATTAGTATTGATATAAGACTTATTCATCAAATCCAACAAACAGATCGCAAAATAATATTATTCCATAAATATTAATTTTTAATAATCTAGTTTATTACCACATATCATAGATTTATGGTTTTTTGTTTTTTTACCTTCTAATGACCATATTCTCAATTACACTATGTTATTATTTAGGTGTTACTTATCTCTTCAATTTAAATGTATTCACTTCTATGAAACATTTCAAATTCCGACACTGCTGTTTTTGATAGTCCATTTGACCTTCATATTTTTCATTATCTCTCATCAATATGAAATTTTTCGAACCCTTTTTTCATGTCTGTATTTAGCAATGAAAAACTAAAATATCAATCCAATGATTGATGATCATGATTGTTATATTATTGGGTTAATATTTATTAAATATGGGAGGGTTTATAACACAACAATATTTTAAGAAATAATTATATCCAATTAATTTATTTCTTTTATTTCACGTATTACATGCAACAAATAGTTTAAATGAACATGGATATAATATAAAAATAATTTTATATTTGATAGTCATAACGTTTGAATTAAAATATCAGTATTGATTATTTGTAACTACATAATGAAATTTATATAAATATATTGATAAAATATTATTAAAATACACCTCAACTTTTAGTAATGTTATTTTCAATCCATACCAAATTCCTGAAAAATTAATTTTATTGATTTTGTGAAAAAAAATTAATAATTATTTTCTAAAGCATTTCAAAAAAATTAAAATAATTATAATTCATTTAGACAATTATATTTTATATTATTCTGATTAATTTGAATTAATTTTATAAAACTATTAATTCGTTATTTGATATTTGAAAATAAATATTTTATTAAAAAATTGTATTATAGTTTTATACATATATAATGTTAGAGTTTATATTATAATAGATTAAATTTAAACGTAGTTCTCTAATATTTTGAAAAATTAAATTTTTTTCATTATAATTTTTTTTTTAAATAAATAGAAAAACATTTGTATGCTTGGAAACACATTTTTCAAAAGAAACTTTTTATGCACGAAATTTTTGGTCATATTAATAAATTAAATTTATAACTGTTAGAGAATTATTTTTAGGAAAATTTTATTTAATTTACACAATCTATATTGGTCACATTCTTAAAGTATTTTCCCTAGCATGAGAGAAAATTATATTCATTTTTTATTAAAAAAGAATTTTGGTAAAAGAAGTTTTCATCAGGATGTTTGAACATAAATGTTGTAGTTATTGAATTTGATAAAATGGATTTCATAGTCGAAATAATTTGGATAAAATTTATTTAAAATTAACCATTTATATTTTTTCATTCTGATTAGTAACCGTGGTATCATTAATCTCCTTAGTCAAGTGTAAATCAAGTTATTATTTGTTAAACCTAAATGATTAGGAAACAATTTATCTTCCAAATTCTAATTATATTAATGTAATTCTATGATTATCAAAATTATCTTAGAATTTCAATTTTAATGGAAAACACTCAATTAATATTAACTATATTATATTTAATGGAATGAATATTTCACAATGTCACTCTCATAGTTCAAAATAACTCTTATATGTCAATAAAGGACAAAAATATGGTTATAGATGAAAACAATTATATATTAAAATTAATTATATTATTATTATTTTATAACATTATCTAAAATTTTTAGAAATAATATATTTGTCATAAAATCTTGTTCACCAATAATAAAATATTATCTAATTAAAATGGAAATAAAATAAATGCTTTTAAAAATATTTAATGTGATATTATTTGAATGATTTAATTAGTATAAAAAATTAAAATATATATATGAGGTATTTGAGATGTTTTAATGATTTATTGTCAAAAAACCATTGTATTATTATATTTAAAATCAAATAAATTTATTTATGTTAAAAATGAAACTAATGATATCTTAAAAGAAATAAATATTAATTAATATATGTAAAATTCATCAATGCATTCAATTCTTCCAAAATAAGTTTTTGTGGCTTTTAAAATGAGCCATGTGCAATTTAGTTTCTTTTTGTAAATTTATAATAAAAATATTAACCCTTAATGGACAAAGATAGTAAAATTGTAGTAATTGTCAAAAACATTATTGAAATGAAAAAATAAAAAGGTAAGGATAAAATTTGTTATAAACAAACCCAAAATATATCAGATTATAGAATTTAGACACATACTCCATTTATAATTGAATATTATAAATTTATAGTGGGTTTTAAATGGAACTTAGTTTACATAAATTTAATATTTTATGAATTTTCAATATTTCCCATCCCACTAATTATAAATGGGAACACCTCCTATCACATATTTACATAACTTTGAGACTTATATCTCTACCAAATACAACCTTATTTTCATCTAAACTAATAATAACCGTTGGTGACGTTTTTATTCAAAAACGATGAACCTAAAGGCCCTTACAAAGAGATGGTAAGGAGTTATTACGATGAAGTGGTATTCACTTCAGGAGATAACATTATTTTTAATTATTTCTCTATATCATATAAATGTATTATATCCAACATTAAATAATAAATAAATCCTCCCAATGCACATTATTGTTATTATGAAAATTTAAAATTGTTTATTAACTCCCATTCAGGAAAATGGGAATTGAATAGAGTAGGCATTTATATGTTTGCCTTACTATCTCAATATAGAAATATAACTCATTTATAATAACCATGTTCTATGTATAGATTTTAATTTGGTTTTAATATTTAAATATGAAAAATATTATAAAAAATTTTCATCTAAAATGAAAATATCAAATCATCCTTATAAACTTCCAAACTATTGGAAAATTATAATATCAACTAGGCATACATGTGGACTACCTCCACCTTGAAGAATTGTGATTAGTTTATTAAATAATATATATTATAAATAAATTATACATTTTATTATATAAATAATTATGATTATATAGTTGATATATAATTTGTATATATTTAATATAGAGGTGTATAACAAGAGTATGAATGAATTCACACCTATGGTGAGGGATTTTCATCTCATATTTTTATTTACGAGGCACATGGTGTATTAATGAATTATTTTTTATGTGGTGTATATAGTAAAAATTAATTCCATTTATGGAGATTCTTGTCAATATTATAGGGATTAAAAATCCAAATATTTTTTTATTTCATTTGGATTACTATTAAAATGTTTTCAAATCGCTATGGGTTTTATATAAACATATCAATGTTTAATGGTATTATTTATTATTATGATTCCAATGAAGAAATAATTTTATTTACCTAAACATAAATATATGAATTTTCAAATATTGTATATTTATTTTTAAATACATTTTTTCGTTTAATTTATTTCACCATATGATCTCAATATACTAAAAATATGTTTCTTGGAAAATCATCATTATTTCTATCTTTGATCAAAATTATAATTTCCTCCATGTGATTTTTTATAATATTTGTTAGAGAAGGTTTTTAAATTTTTCATATGATTTTATATGGGAATATTTACTCTTTATTAAGTATTAATTTTTTTTAAAAGACCAATCATTTTTGGAACATGTTTCATTTTTAATATTTTACAAATTAATTGAATTTTATTTATTTTGAATTATATGGAATGACTAGAAATAAATGACATCATAACAACTTAATTATTTAATAACTATATTTAATGTTTATATATATATATATATATATATATTAAAAAAGAAATTATTTTCTATAATAATTTATAAATTATGAGATTTTAGAAAAATGATTTCATAGTTGATGGTATATATTCCTGAAAAATGTTTTCCAAAAATTTTAAGGTTATTTTCATTCCTCATACATTTCACCCATGATTTTAATTATGATTAAATTGGTAATTGATACAATTATACCATCCTAATTCATTTTCACGATGGTTAATGATTATAATTATATTTTTAGGAATCTCATTCCTTATTCAAGGATTAATATATAATTAAATGTTTATGATATATATTCTTAATGGGTTATTGTATTATGAAAATTTAATTATATTTTTGAATTAATATGTATGTGATAAATTATTCTATAGTTGTTAATCTATAACCTAGGATGGTTGTCACCCTATCACAAATGATGAAATTTTTTTATAACCAAGGATGGTGGTTATGTTATATCCAAGTATAACAGTACAATTATAACCAATGATGGGTGAGATCTATATCTCCTCTAATGAATTTGGTAAATTTTTATATATCATGAGCTAAAAATGAAATTAATTAGCTATGAAAAATTATTTTTAATGTAATTTTTCAAAATTAATAGTCATGAGAGTGGACCAAAACTATAACAACGGTTTGGGGAGTAAATTAATTCCACTATAATAGTCTTGTAAAATATTCTTTACTATAGAAGAATTTTTTTACTTAATATTATTAGAAATGTATATTTTATACACCATTTTATTATCTTAGGGATAATTTTACTCGATTCCATTGTTGTTAAATATTTAGTGATATACTATGGATTAGTACACAAATCATCATTATGATCTTTGATATGTAAGGTATGATTTCAAAATTTTATGATCTTTTTTACATACCCTAATGTTATTGTTATGATCTTTTGATCATTGTTATATATTTTTTAACAACACTAAACATCTATGATCACTATTTCTTATGTTTCCTCTCATTGGTTAATGAAGAAAAATACAATTTATTATATTTATATGAAAATTCATTGTTATGATTATCCTAGTGGGAGTGAATATAGTTCTTATATTAAACAATTTTTATATTTCCATGTTTCAAAAGGCATTGTATCAACAAAATTATGTTGTGGATCGTAATGTTATTTAATGATTATTCTTCTATATAGATTTGATATGTATTTAATAAAAGTTAATGTACTCAAAGAATATATATTAAAATCCATTATAATCTAATATGGAATAATTCTTACAAAACTACAACTACTCATTCTTACTAGAAAGTCCAAAAGAATCATAAGTATGATGATAATAAAAAATTCAGAAAAAATTAAACGAACAAACCAATGGATTATTAGAGTGGGTATAATTTTTTTGAATGGAGGGATCATTATGAGAATGAAAATTTGAAAAATGAATCATCAAAATTACTCATATTTTCCTTCTTGATGGAAATATTCATTATCGATAATTAATAATAATATATTGATGGATTCACTAATTTTTTATCATATGGTTTTGGTTGATATTTATTAATTTTTTCTTCGATATTAAAAGCTGTAGGAATTAAATACAATCATTGATACAAATATTTGTATCATTGATAATGTTTCAAATTAAATAATTGACTATCCAAATTATATTTTACGTATATTTTAAATTTATGTTTTCATCATATATAGTATTTTAGGATATTGAATATGAATGAACTCTTACCTATAAATAAATTAAATATAATTTTAATAATATTAAAAATAATTCATTGATTTTTCGTGGTTTTAATTTCATTTCATAGATACCACTTTCTTTGAATTTTTCATTTATTATAATATTCTTGTGGGTATCACTTAGTGGGCTTTTGGAATGATATAATTGGATTCTATATAGTATATATTAATCATTTAAGAATTTATAGTAATTAAAGTGTAGAAACACTATAAATATACATCACGTACAATAGAGAACTATAGATATAATTGTTTGAAATATTTGATATTAACGTATCACCTATTAATTTTGATATATATATTGTTATCCAATTATTAATATAATTTGTATTTATTAAAATTCAGAAAATATTTTTTCTACACTGGAAAAACTACATTACCTGATATCATTCCATCTAAAAATTCCACAATAATTCATTTGAGTGAAATTTTAGTTTTATATATATTATATAACATATAGAATGAAATATAGTATTTAAAATCTATTTAATATTGAAGGAAATCACCTATGGGTGAATACATATTTATTAACAATGGTGGAATTAATAAA
Organism: Viscum album; assembly: GCA_963277665.1. Classification (NCBI taxonomy): domain Eukaryota; kingdom Viridiplantae; phylum Streptophyta; class Magnoliopsida; order Santalales; family Viscaceae; genus Viscum; species Viscum album. The sequence continues at coordinate 1,569,329,303 of OY728121.1, read as the reverse complement.
TGAGTTATAGGGGATACAAGTTATATGGGTGTATCATAGAATCATTAAAGACTATAATGGGATTATTCTATGATTCTAGTGATTAATTAACTACTACTTGAAGGGATATGTCTGTAGTGGTTAGTGGGTTACTTCTAGTGAGAATAAAGATGTTGAATTAGTTATGGATATAGTGTGAATCATTTTCACTAGTAAAATAATTCAGAGCTATAGTTATTTCATTCCAATGGATACTAATTAAATATTCTAGAGAAGAATGATATTTCCCCAATAATGTTGATTATTTTTTATGATTTTTTTTGGAATCAAACACTTTAGCAGATTCCTCTACAAATATTTTTGTTACATATATTTTATGAGTTTGGTGAGACAATAACCCTTTAGTTTTGGATTAATTATAGAATTGGATAAAGATGAAACTATTATGATTTATCTTATTATATTATTATCTTAGTATATCCATGTGTCTATAGAGAATAATTTATCCTCGTGGTTTCAATTTATTATTATTCTCATCATTATAAACAACAAAAACATCAACATCAACATCATCATCATCATCTTCATGATCTAGTGTTAGTAAGAATGCTATGGAATAGGTTCTATTTTCCTATTTGAAAATTGTACAACCACCTAATAGTCTTGGTATAAAATATAATCATATAAAAATAAATGTTTTTCAGGCCATTTAATATTATAATAAAATTCCATAGATAATTTTATTTTGAAACATGTATGGGGAGAATTTATTTTCATGGCCTAGAAGCATGGTTCTTTTAATATTTTCAAACCATTTTAATTGGGCATGTATTTTTATTGTTATTATTATTATTATTATTATTCAATATTATATATATATATTTCCATAACAAACTTATCATGGAAAAATAATAGTGTACATTACAAAAATTTACTTGTGGACTAGAATTATAATATCATATAGGGATTTTTGGATTATTTGAAGGGAGTTTTGAGAATTTAAAATATTAGGAGTGATGGGGAGATGGTGTGCCCATATAAATAATTTAAATGGTAACTAGTCATAATCTTATAACGAGAATAAAATGACTGATATTTTTGTTCATATATCCAAATCTACATATTTATTGAAAATGAATATTATTATTTTAGTTGTAATAGAATGTTTTTGTGATCTAGAAATGATATATATAGTTATTATACATGTATAGTTCCTATGAGACCCATAAATGTTTAATGGAAGATGAATATCATTTAATATGAATAATAAAATATAGTTCGATGTTTAAAATCTTTTTAAAATTAACTCACACTGAATTCATTCTCTCTTTGTGATTTGAGATATTGTGAGTTTGAAATAGTATTTGAGGATTCATGGGAATGATATTTTCTTGTTATTTCATAAGAATCATGGTAATAATATATTCAATTTTGATACATATATATATATAATTTATCAAGGGACAACACCAAATGATAGTTGACTCATATTTTAAATATATGCACTCGTGTTGATAATGAGGAGGAGTTTTTGAGTCATTATATATGATAGAGAATTATATACAATTATTTACATAATTTTTACCTGATAATGAATATAATTATAAAATTATGTTTAAATGATATTGAACCGATGAGCATTGTGATGAGGCTTACATTTTTCATGCATAGATTGAGGACAAATATGATGTTAATTGTAAGGAATATAAGTATGATTCAATGATGGGATTTGTTTAGAGGATGATGACATGTTATAAGATATGTGATGATTATATTGAAATAATCATTTTGATATCTATTCATAGGATATTATGAATATAAAACATACCCAAAGATTGTTTTCAGAAGTCCATTTTAGTTTCTATACATAGGGACTCCCTTTAAATATTTTTACAATATTGTTGTCTTAAAACTGATATTGTGTGTAAAAGATGGTTATTATTGTATTGATGATTGATCACCAATTAAATCATGATACTATAATGGGATTATTACCCTTATTTAATTCTATGATGGTGGTGTACACCATGTGATACCAATGGGAGTACAATTGAGTTTTATTAATTCTAGTATAATTCTAATTATCATAGAATAATGATTCTTAATTACCAAAGTAAATTTTATAAAAATTAATAAAAATAATTTATATTTTCTTTATGGTGCAATATAATAAAAAATGCCTTTATTTATAATTATTTTATGAAAAGGGTTGTACTGAACACTAAAGAATCGATACATGTGGGACCGTTTATGTGTAAAACCAAAACTAAAAAAATTATATAATAAACATGAGTTTGAAAATATATAGTCATAGTTTATTTGATCTAAATTTCATTTTTTAGGAGTTATAGAGAAAATTCCATTGTATACAAGGACCACACATGAAGTCATGATATAATTACATCATTTATTTTTCTAATGGGATCCTAATTAATGTTTAATTCTAATTAATTTATGATTTTCCAATGATTCATATTTAGCCCTGAGTAAGAGGGGATGTGGTCATTATGATTTTCAAATAATGTTTATGTGGATATGGTGAATACATTAGATGTATTCATCTATATTTTCCTTAATTTTATTTTTTTATTGCTATAACATATATAAATACATATATATTAATAATATATTTTTATAGAATTTGAATACTATTGATATTGTAATTGTCAGTAAATTTTTTCATCTATATGTTAATTTAATTCATTTTAATATGACTTATATAATCTATGTGATTGAATTATAGTATGGCCTGATAAAAAGGATTCATTATTTGTTCTTTCTATTTTTTCAATATTATTCACAGAAAAAAAAATTATCAGTTTGTTGTTCCTCATTTGGATGGAAAACTAAGTATATAGATACACATACATTTAATCATTTATATTGCCTTATATAATTTGATTTTACGTTTAGTGGCTATGTTATGAAAATTATTAGGGTTGATCTTTCTATATCATTGTTTGGGGATAATGTCATCTATCATGGATTTTTAACTTTTATTTGTTTTTGTTACATTAGTATAGTTTAGTGAATGTTGTATAGACATATTCATTATCAAAAAATAATATTATATTGAATTAAATTCAAATAATACACACTATTATGATATCAATTGATTAAGGACATCATCTTATCCTTGATTTTTCATTTTATATTTTACTTTATAGTCTTCTTGTGTGTTCTATATAGGTTATTGAATTTCAATTATGAAATCTTTGTAACACCAAACCAAAACCACTCAGTCTTAGTCAGAGTTCTACATTACATCATGACCTCCCCCACATGAAATATGTATCGAAAACTGAGTGAGGTTTTGAGTACTAATGTTGTGAGAGTATACCCTCAATAAAAATATATTGAAATTAGAAAAATATTGATTATTAAATAATAGCATGGATTAACTTGTATAACCAAATAATTATTGTTCGATAGAAAAATAAAAATCAAATATCATATAGTTAATCCAATTTAATAATGAAAAATACTTAATGTAGTATAAAAAACATGAGTATAAGTATGAAATATGAAAATAAAAACAGATATTATAGTATCACACTATTGTTTTTCCTAGTACCACAAATTAAAAACTATATTCTTATCATCAACATCCTATTATTTTGACCCTTAAATTTATCATATAACACTTCATGAATTATATATTTGAATAAATATTAAAATGATGTGTGTGAGAATATATGTTGTAGGACCCCAAAATTTCATCTTTAAAACATGCTGACATGTATAAGAGGTGTATTGAATGTACGTTAGAAAATTTTCTAAGAAATTCATTTAATTCATATGTTTAATGGTGTTGTGATAATAACGATTCTAGTAATCAGGGTTAAAAATATCTGACTCTATGATATAAGAATAATCATTTTGGATTTCATCATCATGGGTCATTTATAATGCCACACTATATCTCTAATCAATCACATGGGTAACAAGGCTTGTTTTATGGTCGATGTTCATTGAACCCCATCTATCTCATGGGTCATGTAGAAGTCCATCATACACTGTCTCATGAACAGGTAAGTTCTAAAGTACACCATACCTATCCATAACAATTTTTTGGGATTTAAGGCTTTCGTTTCCCATTAACGCTTCATGTCATTAAATGAAACCATTGTTCTTGTGTATATAGTTCTACCCCCTCGTGAACTGAATTAATTAATACAACATCACCACAAATCATTCAATGTTATACTTATGTATTTATTTTATTCACAATTAATTATTTATAAAATATTTTTCATTTTGGAATGATAATATATCATATTATTTTTGAATTTCCATTGAAATCTACAATTTTCGTTTATTGTTTTGTGTAAATTAACACCTCCATGAAGAGATGTTATTTTTTATGAAAAATGAAAAAATATATTATATATAAGTGTATATAATGAAATAAAGTGATATTTATGAAATGTTAATAATTTTAGAAAGAAAAATTGATATAGTAATTCTCTCTATCATTCTATGTAAAAATAAAATTTCTACTCAATACTACATATGGACGAACATATCCATGATTTTAATGTAACTTTTCTAATTAACCAACATTAAGGGTTGTTTCAAAAACTAAAATTATTATATTTAAATTATAATTATTTCAGGATTATTATTTGGAATAGGATGTAATAATTACTTTTTTGATCCAAGTAAAGGTTCCTAAGTTATTTTCAACTTATTATCTGAATATCATCAAAAAACCTACAAGAACATTATATTTCCTGTAATTATATATAACATGTTAATAAATATAATTTATAGAATAGTAGAAAAAATTTCTCTTCAAAATGTCATTGAAATATATAATTTTATTATTCAGGATCATAAAGAAAATATGAGATGATGTCAAAATATTGGTAATAGACACATAACTACAAAAATGATATTATAAACGTTTTGACAGTTTATTTTATAAAAAATTTCATTAAAATTATCCAGTTTTAAAATAATTTTATGGATTTTTTTCTATAAAAATAAATTAATTTTAAAGGATGATTTAGGATATTTTTTATATTCATTCAATTGACATGAAAATAGAATATTTTTATGTATTTTATACGGATCATTTTGATGAAGTGTAAAAAACGAAAGGGACCATTTTAATATATAAACAATAAACGATTATTTTTTCCAATATAAACATTATTTAATTTCATTCTTCTATTATAATCCTCGATGATTACATTAATTAAAACCCTAATTTCTATTGTGATGGGTATTTTCATATATGATTATAAATAGAATAGATATTTCAATATCAGTTATTTTATTCTTATGAGTGATATGAATAATTTTGTATATATTATAATTGTAATAAATTATATCATGTAATATTACTATTTGATAATTAATGGTAAATTTTAATTTTGATGATTGATTTGGATATAACGAATTGTGGTGGGTGTTCCAGATATAGCTCTCCAATGCCTTTGGTATAGGGACCAAGATAATAGGATATATTTTTACAATGAAAATAATAAAATATATCTTTTCGGACACAAAAATTTTAAGATATAATTTATGAGTTTTTTTAAAATGGTTTCCCAATTAATCTACATTTTTATTATTTCCACACTATGATTTTTCATCCCAATATTAATATATAAAAAGTAATACTAATGTTCATAAGCTTAAAGTGATATTTTTGATAATTGTAAAGGATGAAATGTATATATTTTATATTTACTTTCGAGACTGATAATACACCTTTTTCTATTTTTTTCATTAAGAATTATAATAAAGTATTTTATATAAATATTTTGTGGTAAAATTTGATATCTTATATAAAAAAATATTTATTTTGAACTGATTTTTTTTCAAATTGTATAATTTCTAAAAGTACTCATTGACTTAATATTATATATCATTCATTTTTTATAACCCTTATATATTTTTTAGGTCACCCAAAATTTATAAAATATTATAATATAAATTTAAAGACAACTACGTACAAGATTTAGATAATCCTGAAAATTTGGAATATATGACATGGGTATAAAACTTATTTTAATTCAGATGTAATTTATTATTTTAAAAATATATAACAATTATAAGTTTCATGTTTTAAATATTGGTTTGTTACTCCTGAGAAATATCCTAATTATATAGTACTCCAAATGTAAAATATAACTTTTCAGGACAAAATGTTTTATTTTTTATAAAAGAAAAAGATTATGTAATGTTTAATTCTATGTCCTTATAAATTCCAATAATGTATAGGTTTAGAAAATCATTGTTGTTATGAAAATGTAAGAAAATTACTTTAAGATATTCCAAAATATGGTTATCATGATATATCATTTTAGTATTTATATATTTAATCCATTAAGAATGTTTTTTTAAGAATGGTTTTCTATAGAAAAAATAGGGAAGATAATTAAGCAGGCGGGATGAGGAAAATATCCTTCCAAATCAACAAATGGAAATGTTGGAATATGAATTGAGGAGATTTTTAATATGATATATCATTTGAAAAATAATGTAAATAGATTTTGTATTTATTCTAATGATAATCTTGATCCACCAAATAGAAATATTTTGGCAATAGAGAAATTTATAAGATAGTACCATATAGTTTTCCATGGAACACAGACTTTTTGATAGATGAGGGATGGATTAAATATCTAGAATAAATATTCAGTGTCTTTGGTTACATAAATCATTAATTGATTGTATTTTATATTTTTTATTCTAATTGTTAGTCCCCTCAATAATGGTCAATGGTCATTAATACTTGATAATTAGAAGATATTGTTTCCCAGGAATGAGATATATCTGAAAATATTTCCTTTAAGATGTATTTTCCAATGATTATTCTACATAGGAAAAAAATAAATTCATGGAAATGATGAAAAATAACGAATATTTAGTTTTTATGTATGATGAAAACATCACCAAATTGAAATTTTTAATATATATTTTCTTCAGAATCATGATGTTAATGTTATACTGTTTTTCAAGATACTAATTTGTGATTCTGAATAGTTTTTACCTCATGATTTTAAAATTTTTGACAAACCTGTTCACTTTTGATTAGAATTTACTATTGAAGTTTTCAAAGGACAAAGTATTTCATGAAAAACTAATAATAATTGATCTAAGTGGAAATAAATTGAGTAGAGTACATCAAACATAATTTGAATGAAATAAAATACTATTTTTAGTTCGTAGTAGGTGTGGTAAAAAGATACTTATAAAAAACATTAAGAAATCAAAAAAGTACATCAATTGAGTTATGTTTAGGAATATGGATCATGATTTCAATTAAAAAAAATTCAGTAACAGAATTACCAATTCTTATAAGTATGTGTTTTGATGTTTTAAATTTAATGTGGTTTTCCATTATGCATAGGTTGGTACAAAGAATATGATAATGGTTGGGAAGTAGGAAGACTATTTGAAAAATGGTGTGGGGAAACCCTTTGCGACTATATGGAATTATGTTGGTCCCATTAATTAACCGGTAACATGTACATTAATATTTTATTCAGATTATGGTATTGAATTACATGATTTTCGGAATCGACAATCATTTATTTCTAAATCTTTTGTTGATAAAATTATAATTTCACCTCAAGAAAAGAACTACAATATTTTGGAAAAAACACATTGGGGTAGTATTATGGAAGAAAATTTTATGTATCACAATTTTATCATCATTGTAATATTTTCAATATATTCCTTATTTTCATGAACATTATTGTATTTGATATTATTCATGTAATTTATTAGATTTAAACATATAATGCTACGATAGAATAAAAATATAATGATGTTATTTTCAGAATCAATTTACCATTTTCGTAAACGATTCAATACAAACCCTGGAAAACATATTAGGAATATATGATACTATTAATAAATAATAAATAAATATACCATTCTCATATTCTGGAAAATAATAGAACGGTTCGGATTATGGAAGTATATGTTGTAACTGAATATTTATATTTTTTTCATGATGTGATATCTTGTATTATACCAAATCGTGAAATTTATTATATTTTTCACTTATTTCATAATTATAATATAACATAAAAACACACTTACCAAATGACTCAAGTGGATCATTGGAGTTAAAAATAATGTTATAAGAGTTTCTTGATAAAGATTTATTTCATAACAGTAGATCACCATAGAGTGATTATATTTTTTTAATATTAAAATAGATTCATGTGGATTTTTGTTTATTATTGATCCTTTTTTATCATTACTCATATAAATATGTATATGTTCCCTCATATAAATGACTTTTTATGTTAGCATTAGATATATCTAAATTTTTTATTGGAGATATTACATTGGATTACAAATATAAGAAGTATTAGGGGTATTTTATTCATATTGTATAATTTTTAACTTGTATTGACATTTTTAGTTTGTGGTTGTGAACATTTCTCTAACGGATTATACATTTATATTAATTAACCATCTGAATAGATTCATCCACAATAATTTGGATGATTTTGTTATTGTATTTTTCACTAATATTTTGTATTATCATAAAACATATGAGTATCCTTAATAAGCATCACATTATTGTACTAAAATAATTGATTTATAGTATTTTATATGGTAAATTTTAAAAAAAAATCCTTTCTAATGTTTCATATTAATGTATAATTGTTAATTTTTTTTATTCATATAATTTTTTTATTAGTAGGATATTACATGTTTCTTCCATAAATCATGTCTACATTATATATAGTAATAAATAATATAAAATGAAATTTTTATAGGTTCAACATCACAAAAATAAATTTATGAATATTTATTTGAAGTGAAATTATGATTAGTAAATTCTACATTTTTTCATAACATCCATCAATAGTGAAATAATTTTATATATTGTTTATTTATTAAATGGATTGGGTAATTTAAAAGTTGAATGATCATGTAATTTCATATTCACTAAATGGATTAAAAAATCATGAGAAAATTTATCTTACAAATGTACATGAATTAGAGGTTGTAGTGTTTTCATCAATTTTTTTGAGGCATCATTTTTATGGAGTAAAGTGTGGAATATATATTAATCACAAAATAATGAAGTATGTATTCCCTAATAATGTGTAAAAAATTGTTTTGAGGTGGTGATTATAATTTTTAATTGATTACAATGACACAATTGATTACCATATATATAAAAAAACTTATTGGATGTTTCAATGAGTCAAATTGTTAATGATATATTAATTATGATACATCTAAAACATGATCCATGTGTTGATAAATTCATGAATGTAGGATTAGTAATTGTGTATAATGGAAAGATAAATTTTTTTCTTCTTATTATAAAATCTTCTTTGTTAGGATAGATGATGAAATCCTAAAATGAATAAAATGGTATACATAAAATAATGTAGTTGATTAATAATGGTGTGTTTGATAAATATTAATATTGATAATGAATTATTTTTTGATTCATTAAAATTTTATGTGTATAATGTAATAAAAAATTTAATAATGATATATTATTTTTCTGTATAGATCTTCATTTTAGATTCATGATGGTATTAAAAAATGTATAGATTCCTTAATGACGAATTAAACTCTGATGAAATTAAGGATTTTATAATGATTTAGTATGAAATGTTTTAATTTGAAACTTGATAAGCTGAATTGACATTACAAATGGGGATGCATTATCCATTTCCAAAACAATAATTGAAATATGTGTATAAATACATGGATTTAAGTGTCTCATTAACAAATAAATTTCTATTTAATATTTTTATAACAGTTATTGTTGATTGCTAACAAAATATATTTATTATATTCACATTGGATAAAAATTTTCATTTGGTCAAAATTAATGAATATATGATAAAGGGATAATTATATTACATAGATCAAGTCTTAAAAATTTATCATTCCATGACCATTGGATTACATATAAATTTTTGGATATTTCATTAAAGGTTAGTATTTATTGAATTAAATTTTATTAAAACCATTAATCATAAATATTTTTGATAATTGCTGTTACTGATTAAAAAATTGTCAGAAATACATATATCTCGTTGAATGTATTATATAGTATTTTAGAAACAACATTTTATTTTGTTTGTTTTTTCTTCTAATAACATATCTATTCTCAGTATACAGATGTACCCTTTTGAGACATTATATTGTAAGTAGTGTCAAAAAAATATTATCTAGATGATGTATAGGAAAAAAATTTATAGCATTGGTAGAATGAATGATTGATAAGGGGAATATTATTTATCATCAATTTTCGAAGTAACAAAATAGGAAGAAAATTAGTTCATAAAAATAGAGGAATGCTCATTCATACTAGGTAGGTGATCATGTTTTTTAATGTTCCTCTATGGAAATATATTATGGGTATTGGTAATAATTTGATGATAATTCTTTATTTAATTACAACATATTAAATTGTTGTAGTGGATGGTTCATTTCCATATCTTGTTTACATGGCTCTTGTTTTATCTTTTGAAGATGAATTATATCATTTTTCATTCCTAACATATATTTTACACATGGGTATCATGTTTTGATCCCTGAATTTGTTCATTTGGAAGGAAATAATTATTATCACAGAACATCTATTATATACTCTATAATAATAATAAAAAAATAATGTGATTTTAGATGTTTTGATTGTATTAAAACCCATTTGAATGAAGAATGAAAATATGATTCAGATAAATCAATACAGGAACAATGTTTCCATATTTTTTTGTGACAAAAAATATTGTGAAGGTAGGATTTAAAAATAGGGGGATAATTTTTAAAACTAGAAAATGTTTTGATAAAAATTATGTATTAAAATTTGGTAATTATATTTAATATAGTAACAATGTCTATAATAATATGAAGCAATTTTCCCCACAAAATTTAAAAAAAATTCAATTTTTTGTGTTTCCTAAAATTATATTGTTTTATTTCAAATGTATATTATATAATTATAGAATTTATATTTGAATAATGTAAACTAAAAATTAAAATTATTATTTCATAACTATATTATGTTGAATTTTATATATTTTCTGAAAAGTTTGGTATTTTTATTAATAGTAAAAATGATGATTTTTTTCAAAAAGATATATTCATTTATTGAAATTACAATGATAAATATTATTTTAAAATGGTTTAAATAAATCATTTTTTCAATAATACACATAATAATACAATTATAAACATTTTAGTGATTCGTATACTATAATTTTTTATAAATCCATTTTTAACATTAAAAAATAGGTGAAAACATGTTTTCAATGTGTTTTTTAGTTTAACAATAAAATTATTTATTCCGATTTTTTAATGATTATCCTAAAATGTTGTAAATATTTTAAATAATCATAATAAAAATTATTTAATATGTAAATAAAATATTCACTCATAATGAATAGAAAATACACTGAAACATTATTACCCTAGATAATGTTCAAATAGTTTTTCCATTTGTTAAACTGAAGTGATACAAGTTAAAATTACATGAAATCCAATATAAATTTTATTATATTATATTATTATGAACATATCTCTCCTAATATTAATAAAATTAAATTCTTGGATCTATTTTCTCAAGTGATATATTGTTAATTTTAATTATTTTAAATATTTTTTATTAATATTATCTCTACCAATTTTAAAAGGACACCTCTCTCATCTCATCTAACTTCATCTGAAGCATATTGGATTGTCCAATACCTACCATAATTTCATCATTACATCCCTTAGAATTTTAGTTAGCCTTATTTTTTTATAATAAAATAACGTAGGAGTTCTTTAGGTATAAACTGAAAGAGGAGATCCAAAATATAGATATAGATCTTTAACAAATATTTTTAATTTTTTCATCATCTACATTCATATAAAATAATTCAATTAAGTATTAAATATAGTAACATTAATATACTGAGGAGTATCTATTTTAATTTCATAACCTATATAATTATCTTAAATCAATAAAATGTGAATCAAAACTATCATTCTTGTGTATGTTTGAGTACTCCCTCACGAACATATGTAATTAATTTATCATCACTTCTTTAACTAAATATTATAATTATGGCTTTAATGTATATATCTAATATTAATGGAATATTAAGAAAATTTTATATATATTATATATTCACCGTCAATTCCATTCAATCCATTGAAAAATTATAATGTTATTTGTGTGATTGTGGGGTTTACATCTCAATGAAGCGAAGTCATTTGTTTTCATGACCACAATAAATATAAATTATAATAATGTGTAGGTAAATAAATAATAAGATATTTATGATCTTATAATCATTATTTAATGAAAAATAATTTTATCTTCTGTTCTCTTGGAGTATTTAAAAATTTATGAATTACACATTTGGACATACAGTAAACTGAATCCCGGATTGTTACATAATAATATTTTCAAAACATAATTATATATAGGTTTCGAATAATAATTAATTTATAAAAATGAATGTTATTTAATTATTTTTTTTCTATAGATGATGGAATAATATCCTCTATGACCATTCTTAAATTATCAATGTAATTTTAAACATTTTATATGAATATCATTAAAACATATGATGTGAACATAATTGATTATGTAATATTATATAAAAGGATGATAAATATAATAATTATAAAAAATTATTAAAATTCGTGATAATTAAGATACCCAATGAATACATACATAATGTTAGGGACACTATATAACATGTTGTTCATTTTATAATATTTAATTTCTTATTCTTTATACTATTTTCTTCCTTGTACACATTCATAAAATAATTTTATAGATGTATTTATATAGAAATAAGTGAATTAAAATTTTATACTATATATAATTTCGATATCATTGAAATAATTCAATAATGTATATTTTTACTTAACTTATGTTCAGTTTTTTGATGAAAATGAAACAGGATTGATGAATTTTAACATGTATGATATCCACAGTACATCCATTTTGTTGTAATAACTATTTGATGTACCTATTAAATTACAATATTAATTATTTTATTAAAATAAAAAAATTATAAAAAATTCTATTTATTTTCAAAAACCATTTTTAATGGAATTCATAATTAAATATCTAAATATCATTTATTCTTTGTGAAAAATAAATTATGACAAAATTTAGGAAAATTAAATAATTAATGTTTTATGATTATGTTATATTTCATATGTTTTTATTTTGTTTAAAATTGGAAAAAATATATCCTGATGGTGGGTGAGAATGATAGATCTCTCTAATTGATTTGTTATGGGTGTACATTAACTGGTTCATCATCTGGTTATAGATAAATAAACTATACTGAGCTGGTTATTCCATTTGTAAGAGTGATATGAAAATGATTTCCCATGTTTCTTATATGAGATATCTAGGAATTTTATGTGTTCACATTAAAATCAATGGATTTCAGAGGATATACTGATGAGATATTATTTAGAGGAATGATTATGCTACTTCATAAGGGTGAAATGAATCACCTTTCATGAGGAATGTTGATTAAAAAAACATTTATTTTGATTATTTTAAAATTAATATTTATTATGAAAATCTTTTCAATAATTTTAAGTGGTGGAGTTGATTTCATTTGTATAGAAATGTTTATTTTGGTTGAAAATAGAATATTCAAAAAAAGTAATTTTTATGAGTATTGATTGACTAGTTTTTATATCAATTGATTTAAAATGTCATTTATTGTTTTTTATGTGATCTCCACTCATTTTAAAATATTTTTCACATAGTTTTATGTATGAATTAAGAAATATATAATGTAAAGATGAAAATTGGGAAGTAATTAAATGAAAATTATATACCTATAAATTTGTGTGTGTGTGTGTGTGTCTATATGAATTAATGAAAATTAATGTGTGATAAAAGGATACTGAGATGAAGTTTAACCTTTTTGTTATGAGTATGTTATAAAAGAGTTATGTCTATGTTATATAGAACTCTATAAGTAACTGATATTTCATAATGATGTATATTAAATTATAGTCTATTGTCACAAGATTCTATATGGTTTAAGGATTTTTCCTTGAATATTATGTCATCAATGGAATTCGTAAAACACAATCTAATATGATCTAATGAAATAACTGAAAATAAAGACAACATATGAGTCAAATACACTAGAAATTGTATATAATGATCTACACCAAATAATAATAACTCAACTCTCTAAAAAGGGACAAAATAAGATATTGTCCCATACCCATTAACCTATAATTGTTGGAATACAACTCATGTGTAAGGAACCACACATTATTTCTACACTATGTTCGATGAACTCCAATAGCCCTTCCTAGAATCCTATAGATCTTAATAAGATGAAAGATAAATGTGTTAAATTTTATAGAAAAGGGTTAAATGTGTTATTAATATATTAATTATCTATACATAATGATTAAAATTGTTTTCATGATGTTTCGAAACATTCTTATGAGTGACTGGTGATGAAATCGGTCATTTAAATTTATGAAACAACAATCATTGTGGAGTGGTGATTAATAGCATGGTTTTTTTGGAATTGATCTTACTAATACTAGGAAACATGAAATGGTGACCTCCTATGGTTTTCTGTTAATATATTAAAATATTTGGACTCATTACACCTTCCAATATGGAGTGATGATTTTTTCACTCCAAGTATCAATGAAGGACTTTGAGAACTACACTTTTTATAAAATTCCCTACAGTGAGCATGTTAGTACTGCCTTTGTTGCACATCAATATTCTATGAATAAAATTGAATACACCAAAACATGTTTCTATTGTTGTTACTCCTAAATTTAACAATTCGTATAATAATATAAAATGAAAAAAATTAAAACATGAGAAATCCATAGAAAAACATCACAAGACTCATACATATATTCCTTTAAGATTAGTTAAAATCAAAAATATAAAATAATAATGAAATAACATCCTAGTGTAGTATTTTTCGAGGTAGGTTCAGGAAAACTCTTCCATTAATCTTGTGCATCATACTCACATACTCATGACTCTAGTTATACATGACAATGATTCCATAAAAACATAAATAGTGCTAATATCTTCCCCCATTGAAAATTATTTATCTGGTCCATAGTCTACAATGGGTGCATTAAAAATCATAATTTTCATCCAACTCAACACCTTCATGGTCAATCTCATGTGATCGGTCATGCTCGTTCCTCTAAAAATGATATACATGTTACAAAGTATGCTTACCCTGATATCATGGTAGAATTTTAGTTAATTAAAATATTCAATAATATTATTGACGATCTTAGGCAGTTCCACAAGCCATGATTCTATCATTATATATCTGAAAAAATATGGTATCCATGGTTGTGTTGACCCCAAAAATATTTCCTAATCACCAATATAAAACTATAAATATTATCTCATATAGTCTAAATATGAACACTTATATCCATAAGATATATAAAAAAATATCATGATTTATTTTACTCTCTTTATGATCTCCAACATAATACTCATCTCAGTAGCGGCTACATCACCTGCCTCATTCGAACACAGTAATAAGTGACACTAATGACTATTAAGAGCATCAAAATGAAAAATCCAAATCAATTCTAAAATGAAATTATTATACATTTTATAAATCTTGGATATATGGTTGTAAAATGATCCAATAATTTCCTTGAAACATTCAAAAATAATATCCTCTTATATTGGCTTTTTATTCTATAATTATATAATATTTTGTTTTTACTAGGTACCCAAATCCATCTATATGAATTACCCAAAAAATAAAGGTAAATTGAACATTCCAATCTAATATAATTATTTAATTTAGTCCATGGATTCATAAATTATACAACTCATAATGCATTCCTAACTAAATTATTCAGTGACTTCTATAGATTTGTATAATATTTTTCACAATAATCATACATTCTACAATCACTCAAAAAACTTCTTCACTTCATGGATTACTATTAAAAAATTTCACAAGGGTTGTCTTTAGATTTTTCCACCTCTAAATTGGCACTTTTTCTGTCGTATGTAACCCATAGACCATGATATTTTACATTGATACTCATGAAGGTCATGTATCTTGAGAGTATGTTTTGATTCTTTCACATTATTCCCTTAAACATTAATATCACCTAATATCTTGACAAATATTAGAAAATAAAAATTTAACTTTTCCCTCATAAAATTATGCACCACTAATCTCTCATGAGGATAGATTATTTTATAACTATGCATTTATTATCCTAAAACTAGGCAACTTGTTTCCATTGATTTTTACATCACTAAGAATCCAGGATCAGAATCCGTGAAGTCCATTAATCAATCGTCACTCATCAAAAATATAACTAGTTTATAAAAATTCAGAATCTCGAAATACACATAAGAATCCATCGACCATTCATCTAAAAATCCAATGAATTACCACTCATCCTCTAATGGTCACTCAGCTTGCATCTATATTTTATTTCTTTTAGTATCCATAGTGACATTACATTTTATTATAGAATAATACAAATTAAAATAATATTCCATTAGTTAGTCACCCCAATGCATCTTTTAAGTATAAATTGAAGCTGAGATAAAATATAATATTTGATCTTGTGGTCTGTATACACGGATAATCTCTAAAAAATTAGATAAAAGGGAAATTGATATAGATCATAGACCATTGGTTCTATCTCCATGTTTTGTGTATGATAGTTACACTCAGGGGTTTTTATGTTTAGAATCAATAAGACAATACCTAACCCTTATATAGGATACCATCACCGCAAAAAAAATTGTTATAGATATAAACATATCAAATCATGCATTCTAGTATTTCGAATATATGATTTTTCATTAATCTACGCTAAATATATATGTATAATTCATCACATAGATTTTTACACTCAATCATCGATCCATTTTTAGAATTTCATTTCCTAGAATCTTCAAATTAAGGGAATTTATAAATAACACTTGGTATCATTCCTCCAAAATATAGAAACACAATATATCAAAAACATTTATAGGGGTTCTTGAATACATCATCACCTCAACATTATCTGGGTCCCCATAAATTTCCACCTCATAGATTACATAAAAAAGAAAATATACCTCAAAGATCTACTAGTTAGATTTTGATATATCAGTATAGCGACCATTTACACTATATACTAATGCAATATTTTTTTCCCATGTTATTGTCTTCAGGGTATTTATGTACATAAGGATAAAATCATAAAAACAACACAATGAAATAGTTTCAAATTTTTTTGATGATCATATTCATGATATCAATGAAAATCGTTAGTAAATTTCCCAAAACTAAATCAAATGAATGGATGATAATATATTCTGAATCTACTCATGAGTTTTTTCATAGGAATATCATCCTCTTTGAGAAAAAATATATCGGTATCCAGATTTTATGCAATAGTTATATAACCATATAGATACTTCAAATGGATTTAATAATTCATTCATATATTTAAATAGGATTTTATTCTTAAGGTCCCATGGTTAAACATCATGCATTCAACAAACAAACAAAATATTATTATATACATCTTTTTCAAACAACATTGGGGGAAACTATGGAGATGTTCCATGTCTAATTAGACTATAACAGTCTAAATGGAATAGTTACTACTTCAACTCAATCATCACTATGTGGGGTAACATATGATATGTAAGAATAAATATAGGCAATTCCCTTGGAATGACATCGACCTCATACTTACTCCCTCATTCATGAGCATTTCTGTAGAATTTATTGGAATGATATAAGAATATTGGAATGAAATATGATGAAAATTGTATGGTATTCTTTTATATCTTCTCCAAAATCCACTCCCCCATCCTCTATGTTAATTACTCCAAACCCCCTATTCTTACTCCAATATTCATTGCATCAACAAAAATTATATTCTCTCACTTAGTTTTAAATAATGGTACTAATCTCCTATAATTAAATATGTTTCCAAAGACAAGTAAACAGGTCCCTAGTCATAATCGAATTGAAACATTACAACTTAATAATAAATAAATCACAATGATTATTGTAGTAAGAAACTACTATTAATAACTCTAAACATCCCTGGATATTATCTAAAATCATACACATAGATGTATAATGATCTAAAACTCAAATTATATCAAAAAATCAATTTATATTTTATAAATATATTGATTAGATATAACATAATATAAATATAATTTTTTAAGAAATAATATGTTATAGTATCTTTAATCAAGGACATACCTCGATCATTTGGTGGTCCCATCCCAATTTCATCTGGTACATGTCAAATTGAATATATAACACCAATATTATGTCCATATAATTTTCCAAGTCTTTTGAGGATCACATGAATCATAAATTTATGAGGGATATGTATCCTCCACAAATTTATGCCACACCCATTTTGTCTTAACCTAACAGAACACATATTATAAGACATTAAAATATTATATTGGATATGGAACATCTAAACACATCAATGATAATCTATATCTGTATACAAAAAAATCATTTTGAGGATCCATTTCTTCTCACCATTGATGAACCAAATAGTTATTATACAATGGGAGATAAATGAGTTTCTCTCTTCATCGTCTGCGTACTACCACCCTGGTGGGACTCCTTTGGAATCCTCTTCCAGTTAAGTAATGAAAAACCCATATCATTACTATGGGGTCCATTTAGAAAACCAAAATTTCTACATAAAAGTATAGCACGTTATTATATTAATATTAAATATATTAAATTCTGACCATGATTGAATTGTGTAGGTTTATTGTCTTTGTAAACATAGATAAATTAATATCTAGATTGTCACAAATGTATAATATATCCCAATATGTTCAACAAAGTAAGAAAAATTAACTGAAATATATACTTGAAAGCTTTATTCATAACATATGTAATAGAAATATTGAAATTTCTGATCTCCAATGATTATTAAGTGTAATAATGAGATATCATTAATCACATAAACAAGAAAATATAATATGGGTATACTAAATGTAGAATAATATTTTAATACCATACCTTATATATCAAAGATCAAAATAACAATTATAGGTATATACTATGGTATTTAATTAGAAATGAATCAAAATGTAATCATGGAACACAATCCATGAATGAATAACATTGGAACAAGACAAATTTTTATTCCATATACATATACAATGAAAAATAATTTCCTATGTCAATTATCACATTAAATACAATTATTGGTGATATGTTTCATTCCCCATTCAATCATTTCATTAGTCACGGTTGACTGCCAATATTTTAAATGTAGAAAAAAACACGTAATGAATGGTGTTGACTCCATATTCAATTTTGTATTATATCATTTTATATACATCATTATAAATTCATTAGTGTTCATTATAATAATTGTCCCACATGTGACATAATCATAATGCATTCATATTTTTCCCCAAAATAATATGTCATTCTATATATATCATAAATAGTGTAATGTAAATGGATTTTATAAACATTTCCAATTTTCACCATAGTATATAGTATATAAAATAAAAAAAATCATATAAATATCACCTTCATAATCATAAAGCATATAGGGAAATAATAAAGATAATATCCCTATATCATAACCCTTATGATTCTTATTGCAATGTAACTGATTTTATCATAAAAATCATTTAAATTATAATTAGATAATTTAATATAGAAAATTCCATTTGAATATTGAAATTAAGTATTTAAAACTTAAAAAATTACAAAATAATATATAAAAAATTATATTAAATATTGAAACATGTAATGTTATTTTCAAATAAATGAGTTTTAGTTATTTTTTGGAATTTGATTATTATAGTTTATACTAATTAATTGATTCCATTTACATATTTTGGTAAAAAAATTAAAATAACCTCATTAAAATAATTATTAGTTGATTAATTTTAAATGGTTACATTAAAATTGAATAATTGGTAATAATGAAAAAAAATTAAAATTTTATAGATATTATTTAAAAAAGTTTTATATAGCATGTAGAGCAATAAAAATGGATTTTTGACTAAGAAGTGGTGTAATGTAATTTTTATATTAAAGAAATCATTTTGTATATGGAGATCATAAAAAGATGAAAATGAATAAATCATATTTAATATCATTATATAATTATTTTATAAAAAATTAATAAAATTATATAGTGATTGGCCATAATATTTTTTCATCATATCATTAATCACATAAATTTATGATAAACAATATGATTGTAACATTATTCACATAACACCTTCAGAACATCTGAATGAAAACCACATGAAGAACAATATGTAGAAATCCAAATACATAAATTTTTTATTAGAGTTGTAAAAAAATGATGTGTAATATATATCCACAAAAATGAATCATGGGGTTAATATGTTGTCTTTATCACTGAAATGAAAGTGATTTGGAAATACAATACCTCATGATTGATTTCCATCAAATGATTTATATCTACTTGTACAATATAATTAAAATTAATATATTTTTATAACTGAATCAATTGAATTCTTGTAATATAATATATGAAGCACTTGTAATATTTTAATGACTATTTTTTAAAAAACAATTCTTAATTAAAATCATCATTTACATTTATTAAATACTACATTTTGCTTGAGAATTTTGTTTTGTTATTGTTTTAATTTTACATAGATAATTTTTAAGTCATATCCATAATTTTATTTATCATATAAAAATACAATATTTTATATATTTATATATATTTAGTTTCATCTATAAATTTTATGGATAAAATAATGTCATATAATTTCTAGGGAAATGGTATTATATATTTACGCTTGAATAATATTTTCACTTTTTGAGGAGTTGAATGAAATAAATGAAAATAAAAACGGAACCATAAAAAATATTTATAAAATTAATCATATCATATATATTTAAAAAATATTACCTTATTAACATACATGAAAATAAAAATTGAAAAATTAATCACCAAGATTCGTGGATGGGGTAGTCCAAAACTATGCACGAAAGACATTATTGTTTTATAATAAACTGGATGGAATGAAAAAGAATATGATATTATAGATATTGAAGAATAATTATTCAATAAGTATCCAGTATAAAAAATAAACCCAACAGAAAACTCATCCATGGAAATTTTGGTTGACAATGAATTTTATTATAGTGAGGAAGTGGTAGTCCATAGGTACACATGATCAATAATTTTACATAAGATTTAATCGAATTGTGGTTGGATATTGGGGGTTCATATAAAATAATAACACTTAAGCATATTTTTGATACATAAATTAATATTTAATTATTCATACTACATATATATGGTTAAAAAATGAAATAAATTGAAAGAATTCGAGTAATATGACGACATATTATTTGGTAGTCCTCATTTGAATACTTTCTAAAGGACCCATAGAATGCTATATTTAGAGAACTGTAACCTCTAATCCATTTATATAAAATATGAGTTCTTAATTTAGTATACATAATATGGTCTAGATTCTTTAAATTTTGTGTGCATTAGACAATTTCAGGGTTTCCATTAATTAGTGGACGAGAGTATAAAATATTAATTTCATAAAAGAATAATTTATAATAAATTAATTTTATAAAATAATGAACAGGAATTGATAGATATTGAATTTTGGGAAAGGAAAAGGTTTATACACTGGGGTAAAAATAAAAACAGACGTTTAAAATTTTGAAAACACACCCTTATCTGCTGGATTTACCCATATGAAATCATATTTTTTCCATAATTACGGTAATAAAATGTTACTATCTTGAATATTGATTTAAAAAAATTATTTTAAAAAAATTATGTAATATTGATTATATTGATTAAAATTATAGAATATTATTTTTATCAAATTCAATTCAAATAGTTTATTTTGTATTTAAATTATAAAATCATTCCAAAGTCAATGAAAAGTGAGTTTCTATGAATTTTTCTCTTTTGTATATAATGTTTCATGATAAGAAACATACATAGAATTTATTTTAATGAAATTGATTTGACTATTAAAATTATAATTGAAAAAAATTTAATTTAAAATCCATTTGAAAATATATTATAACTTTTTAAAATAATCAAACAAAAATATTTTTATCAATAAAAATCAGTATGTTCACAATTTAAATAAAATTCATCCATTTATGAAAATATATAGAAAATTAATATATGATATTTTTTCAGGTTTATTTAAAAAATGATCTTATTATTTTAATTATATTTTATAAATTATGAAGAATATAGTTATATTATTTTCTAATAGAATGGAATAAAGTAAAATTTTGAGTAAAATTTTAATTTTTAAACAAAGAAGTACATGAAAAAAATAAAGAACTTAGTAATCAATATATTCCATTTATCTAAAACAATTATATAAAATTTTAAAAAATATTTTATTAATAAACATTTCACTAATTTTTCAACTTTGTTATAGTGGTGTAATTATTTATGGGTCTTCTAGACTTGGGATTGCATGTTTAACCAGCTATGGAATGAATTTAATTTATTTGTAGAGAATTATAGTATAAAATATTACATTGGTACCTCCTACACCTCATAAAATTATTTTTATCATTTAAAATATTTAATTTTGATTAAAAAAATATAAATATCTATATTTCCACAAATCTATAGATTTCAATGCCGCTCTTCAAATTTCAAATTAACCCAAATTACATTAACTAGGTTTGTATTATTTTTTGTACATCATTATCGCAATGATACATGGATTAACCTGTTTTACATCAGATGAAAGATCATGATCTAGTCGTAAGACCTTAATGATCTGTACATGTGATGGATTAGGTTTGTACATTCTTTTGAAAGAAAGGTGGAACACAACATGATGATGATAAAGGTATGATGGAAAATCCTTGAGAAGATTTATCATCCCGACCTGATCCTGAATATAAAATGTGAATATACAAAATTTTGATAAAA
Organism: Viscum album; assembly: GCA_963277665.1. Taxonomy (NCBI): domain Eukaryota; kingdom Viridiplantae; phylum Streptophyta; class Magnoliopsida; order Santalales; family Viscaceae; genus Viscum; species Viscum album. The sequence goes on along the minus strand of OY728121.1, from coordinate 1,569,306,410 downwards.
GTTTCAATATTTAAGAATATAATAACATCATTACATGGAGAAATTAAATAAATACATTCACACCAACATGAAATTCATGATTTCCTTGATTATTGTAAGACGATATTTTCTGTTAACATGGATCTTCATTAATGTGTTGCATGATGGATTTCAATTTCTATGCCATGTACTCAGTTAACTTATGTCCTTGCACATTTTTTCTCTAACCACATCCCATCTCATTAGGGATATACATGTCATTCAATAAATTTATTAATTAAGAGGAATGTAAATACTCACAAAAAATATATTATTATAAGAAAACTCATGATTATGAACGTATCAATCTCAACAACCATAGAAATACATATAAAAAATTATTCCATATATTCTAGTGTTTGAATGGTTTTATCATACTATATATTTGTTTTAGGAATATAATAATTTATAAAATACAACTATGAATTAATATCTTCCTGAAGAAATAACCAAAGTAACAAGTTAAACCACAGATAATGATCAAATATAATTCATTGTGGATGTCTATGAAAAATTATTTCATTCATTATAGATATTATATAAATTTAACCAATAGATTAATGTTATTTTATAGAAATAATGTTTTTTAACTTCATAATACAAATGACTAAAACCCAACTACCATTATGTCTTCTATATTGTTTGGGGATTCTAATGACCAAATATATGGTGAGGTTTTCAAACATCCATTTGCGTGTGGGTAAGGATTCTAACAAACCCTTATAATGAGTCAATCATCCATAACAATATGACATTCCTAGAATTGAAATACAATCTCTGTGATGTCTATGTATATTTTTTCAAATATAAATACATTATCATATCACTATAAAATTTCATAATTTCATGTTGATTAGTTACTAATGAACTATGAGATTAATCATATAAATGCTTATTCAAATTTGGTATGTATGGGAACACATACATGGATATTTAACATTATATTTCCATCACAATAATATTTTAACATATTAACATTTCACAACTCATTTTGTAACTCTATATCTTTATTTTGCCATTTTCTAATATTTACATTTTCATATTTGAAAATATAATATTAGGAAAGATAATATTTTCCCCTTCCATCTATAATTTAATTCACATGATTTGATAATTAATAAATATTTGAAATTTGATTACCCCCATCATAGATATGAAATCATAAAATTTTAACTCAAAGAATCTTCCACAACATTCAATTTCACAAGGTGGTGATATATTGAGCATTTATAACCATCAATGAACTACAAACATCATCTATGGTGAATATTATATTATATTTGATTTTATATTTTTATTTATATATTTATATTGGTATATTTTTATAAGAATTTCTCATATAGATGAGTCCTACATAAAATTAATGAAAAAACATCATAGCTAACACAAAAGCAGGAGTTGGTAAATTTTTCTCATAAACAATTAATATTAACGAGTTATATATTATATCTATATCATTTCTAATAATGAATCATATCAGTCACATCATATATGTATCAATGTTGATAAACAACCACTCCCTTGTAAAGGATAGATCAACCATATATGTTCTAACAATCCCACTCTTTCGTTCTTTTTATTTTTACTCGTATTTATATTTCCAAAATAACATTTAACCATTTTTATTTTTCCTTCATGTCTACTATAAAACCATGATAAATTACATACAATGAATTGTGAATATTAACACAATGAATGTAATATAGATACATAACCCACAATGGATGGTCTGGTCCAACATTCAATAAAATTATTCATTATTGGATAATATGTTATAACATTAACAGATATTATATAACCCAAAAATGGAAACATTTTGTTACAAAAAAATAAGACATGGTAAATTTTTTATGCAGCTACTTATTCCATAGGATCTTCAGTAAATTAGATAATGATCTATATGCTATTCCATGATCACTCAATATATACGAATATCATCTACAAAAAAAATAATCTAATCATTTTAATGTGTAAATAGATGATTATTTAAAAACATGAAATTAGTTACACATTTTTTAGAAAATAGATTCACCCTAAACATATATTGTAGAAAAAAAATATGGAATGTGATCATGGATTTTATTCACTTTTTACCCTTAATTTATAGTACCTAGATCATATATCAATATTTGAGAAATATTCAAATCCTATTTATTTATCAAAAAAGCCTCAATAAATCATATTGGATATAAATTATCTATTTTTCTCTCATTCCCTTCATTATAATAAATAATTCTTCTAATGGATCTAAAACATTTCTTAATAAAATAATAGCTGATCACTAAATTCATGCAGATCAAAAATCAAATCCAACGTAATTATTCTCAATGTGTTTATTGGTCAATCCTAGAAACACAATAGTGGCCATTCTATATGAATTCATTGAAATTAGTTTATCACTAGGTAAGAGTTTAATGGAAAATTAAACCAAATGATTTGTAGGGTGATTATGAATCTTATATAGAAAACATTAAATAAATTCCTTATAATAATAAAATAATGGATGTTGTTTTTTTACAACCATCTAGGATAAAAACCCCTTTTCTGTTTATATCGGTGACTATACAATTTATGTAATTTCCTTGGAATTTTAGTATTTATCATCAAATTGAATGATCATCATAGATTTGTTCAGAATATATAATGTGACTTCCATTCCATAAATACAAATGAATCATTTTTTAACAAAATCTCATCCTTGCATAATATAACATTAAATTAAACTATAGGGGAATAACATGGTTAATTGGAAGCACATTACCAAAAACATCAATTATATAAGAATCATTTATATTATATGATACCATATTTGAATGCGTTGGGGGGGTAAAATTCTTACATCACATTAGAAAATATAGAGTGGAGAATATTTTTACAATTCAACACGTCTTTATTTTACCCAACATTTGTTATAGTGATCACACAATATTTCCATTTTTATGATAATTATGAGGAATATGATGTTGATTATCATAATAAAACATCATATTTGATCATCATTACGCATAATACAAATAATAATTTAATTTGGAACACTAGATTTTGGCTAGTATATTCATTGATACATACTCTCCTTGATTAGCTATTAGGTTGTTACCATCTGTTCATCATACGATTACTAGATGAACTTCATTTACCCATATAAAAAATTTTATAGTTCCCTTATAAAACTGTGAACCATATTTTCTTCCACATATTGATCAAAAATGAATTATAATTTTTTTCTCTCCAATATCTCTATTATTGAAGTATACATTGAATTATATAATTCATTCCTTATCAATACCATGTGTTTTATGGTTATTTATAATCCCATTCATCATCATAATATGTCATAGAATGATGTATTCGTAGAAAATCAATACATTTATATTCAATTCTATAATGATGCAAATTTCCATGTGCAATTCCTTAGTGAAAAATACATTTTCTTATTGGCATCTCATTTTGATCAGTCAGTGTCGGCATGTCATTTTGAACTATCAGCGTCGACATGTCATTAGGATGACATGTTGATGTCAATGAGTATAGGGACTCATTGTGGGTGAATCGAAGGAATTATTATCACTTATTTGAGGGTGTCTGTGTGGGTGAGTCAGGGTGGTGGTGTATGGGCGTCTTTGTCGGGTAATTAGTGAGTTGTGGCATTAGTGATTCATTGTGTTAGTAGCTCAACTTTAGTGGCTCAATGTTAGTAGGTAATGTCGGTATCTCACCCATAATTATATTAGTGTCGGAGAATCACCCTTTGGTGACTCATTTCTTTTTTTTTCCAGTTTTTCCCAATTTTCATGTATTCCCCCTCTTATGTATTATTTGATGTAATTTGAGATTAAAGATGTGTTTGATCATTTTAAAGGTGTTTAAAATCATTTCTCGTTCCGTTGATATAGGATATGGCTCTTCAATGACGCATTCTTCCCCACCCATAGGGTTTCACATTCCCTCTTGGTGTTCCTGAAGCATTCTATCTAGAAGCATAGTGCACCAATTAAATATCCCCCTACCACTCTGTTTTCATGGATTTTTAATCTTCTCCCATGATCCCATTTTTTGGAGAAAAGATGATTTTTTGTCATCTATTGTTTCATGTAGGGATTTCGTCACCATCTCTTTAATTGTGCATAATGCGGGGTGGGTGAAATATAGATTCGATATGAAGAACTGGTGAATAAATTTCATAAATTGATTAATAAATTAGAAGGTAATATGATCAAAATATAATATGGGTTAATAAAATAATTTTATGTAAGCAGTTTGATGTTGATCACACATTATATATGATTCCTTTATGGTTTGTTGGGGGTTGTATTCATTCTAAAAATAATTGTCGTTGGTGGACTATTCTAGTTCATAGGTAATGTCATGTTTTTGTCATTGTTCTTGATAAATTATTGTATCATGAAATATACATAGTCCTGTATACATGGATAATTGGAATGGATTCCCCTTGATCAAACATGTTGTGTGGTCACCTCAGTTATTTTAAAGTTGAATTAAACAACAACTCTTGATGAACGAGAATATGCTTGGCGTAATGTTGTGGATACGTGATTTTTTAGTTGGTTCTATGAGTTTTTTTTATTTTTTTGTAGTGGGGATGAGGTTTTAGTGGTGTTTGTAATGGGTTTTTTATATGGGGTGGTAAAAGGGGCGTGTTGGTATCCCAGTTGGAGAGAGTTATTTATTGTTGAATGGATGGACTTGTTTGTAACACCCGAGTCTTTTATGAGAAATATTTTTCTTTTATGTTATATAAAACATAAAATAATATTTCACTACACACAACACTAGCTTGGCTTGCATTACACTCTATCGCGTACGTCCTCGATAGCTTGCGTCGTACACAATATTGAGTTTCACTAAGCAACGATATGCTATTAAAATATTATTAAAACTAGCCATTATGAATAGTAATACCCATTTTTTGAAATTTTGTAAATTTTATTTTCTTAAATGGACTTTTTTTAGATTCGGAATATCGAAATTAGCCTAGGGTAGAATTTTGGTATTTTTCTAAAAACATTCAATTTTTGATGAATAGTGAAAAAACTGGGTTACTATTTAAAAACCGACTTTTTATTTAAATAATTATGTATTTTATTTAAATTTATCTTAGTTCAAAATTGATACATAATACCTTTATAAGTTCAAATTAATTCATCGGAGTCATTTTATAATAATTTTAGATATATAAAACTTTTATTGAACTTTTGACCGTCTTTTACCCACCTCCTAGGAGAATTTGCAAATTTACATAAAACATAACTTTACCACTCCTATGAGTTTAATTTCGAAAATTCGAGGGACATGGTTAATATCAAGTACTAAAATGTGGTTCAATGAGATGAAAATAATTTTTCGTGAATAGTAAATTTTTTACATTTTTTACCACGGTTAAAAGTAATTAAGGTAACTAAGGGTACAAATGATTTTATTATTACCCTAAAACATGTCTTAATTCTATTAGATAAGTATAATTCGACCAAAAACAACCTTAGGAATAATATATGACCATTTAGGCCCACATGGATTAGATTAGAACATTTATTATTAATTTATATAAAGAAGGGTTAAAATAGTTAAAATCAAAGTTTAATAAGTAAATAATTTTTAATATAGGGTTATACATAAGATAAATTCGACTAAAAATACTCATTAGAAAGATAAAAAAATTTATTAGATAATTATATTTTATTTATAATTTTTAGACTTTAAATAATTTAATTTTTTTATGACACAATGATGATGCAGTAATTATCTTATATATGAAATATTGACATTATAAATACCCAAATAAATGTAATTTGAGACTTTTTATGAATTAAAATAATTTTATATGCTAATATGACATGTTGGTATTGATTTAATTAACTTTTTTCGAACTAATCATTCTGTTATAATTTTCACAAAAATCAATTACCAAATAGTGTCAAAATTGACATAAAATAGTTATTAAAACAAATATTATATTATGAATTGATATTTTATTCCTAAAAATCTATGTTTCGGCCAAATGACATAGATATGGTTATATATATTAATAATAAACAACATGGGGTTAGTTTGGCTTCTTATGGTATGTTTATCAACCTTATAGTGTAAGAATACAAAAAGACACAGTAAAAGTAAAATTATCTAACTTAAAGTTAAATCTAAATGATAATATTAAAATAGTCAACTAAACTTGTCCAAATTCTATTGGATGAGAGAATGTTGACCCATACCCACCTTATCTTCAAAATAAATCAATTTGGAGCTATTTAATACTGAATATGGATTTATAATAATATAATATTTTTAGTTTCTCCAAAGGTGTGCCTCTCATCCCTTTTAAAAGGGAACCTACTCCCTCTCTTCCTCACACCACATTGAGCCTTCAAGCTCGGCCAACCCCTGACAATATCTCCTCTCCACTTCCCTATAAACATCCTAGAGGTCCATGTCTTATTCAAATACCAATTTTAGTTCCCTAAAAGGAGGTCTCAAAGAGGCGCTTCAAAGAAGAGGTAATGTTCGTTACCGATTCATTCAACTTTATTTCTTCTTCCACATCTTCTTATTTAGTTTTTTCATTATGAATTAATAACATCAGTATCACTAATATAATGATATGTTATTATAAGTATGAAACAACCCAATTCCACCATCTATCCATCCTACGGAAAATGAAATCACCGCTCGTGCGTACGTACGGAATACCGTCTCCACACCGTGGTGTAATCTATTTTCCACCACCACCTTACTTGGATGTGTATAATGGTGTAAAGAATGAATATATATGATTATTTTAAAGTTATATTGATTCTGAAATAGTATACATACACTCCAATACAATTCCACAGTCATGGGAATGATATCATCCCTCGTGCCTACGTACGGAATACCGTCTCCACGATGTGATGCGACTCGTTATACATGATATTCATTGCATAATGATTATATAAATGAATTTAATGAATTAATATGATATATATTACACTAATAAAATTATGGAAATGAGGTATCTATAACCTAAAGATAATAATAAGAATTTATTCGGCAAAACACGCATAAGAACAAAAAGTAATAAACACCCGAATAACAAGTAGCAATGAAATATTACTAATAATAAGCTAAGAATATGACCATATATGATATCATAACAATGATTATGATTCTGGAATAATTCAATTACATTATTTAAATCATTATACAGGAGGTTCAGACACTTACGAAGCAAATCAGACCTAAGGTAAGGGAAATATCACAATCTCATTTTTATCCGAGATTGTTTATACATTGGAATTTACTGGGGATTATTTTATCATCCAAATTCATGTTTCCTCAATATGTAATGTTTTTTCCATCCACCTACAATTTTTTAAATCCAATTTTACCCTTCGGTGAGTTTTTATTAAAAGACATGAAATGAATCTTTTGAAGTTTTTCGTACGAGGTACTTTTTGACTTTTCCGACAAAAGTACGAGAAGAATGTTTTTTTAACTTATATGGGATGAATGGATTTTTAAAACACTAATTCCAAGAAGATTCCATTACAATTTTTCATGTTTATTTTTAATTAACTTCTTTTAGTTTATAATTTTATGACATGTTAAGAAAGGAAAAGTGTTTTTGAAGTATAAAGGATATTTTCCTCAAGAATGGAGTTCAAGTGTTTTATCAAAATTATTTTCCATCTAAGATAATAAAGGGTTCTATTTCTATCCATATTATTAAATTTATTTTATTATGATGTGATGGAATTATTTTTATGAATTCCTTTATCTTATACGAATTGTTTTATGATGTCACGATGTTTAAGAATCCCATTTTTATTACATGGGTTATGCTATGATGTATGGTTTATGATTTTGTGGAACACATAAGAATGGTATCATTATGAGATGGGTGGGACCTATATCTACCTCCAATGCATTGGGTAAAAATTTTATATCTCATGAGATAGACATGGCTGGAACGGCAGGTTAAACCGGTTCAGTGAAACAGGACTAAAACAAGGAATGAACTCGGTTCAGAAATGGACATTGTCCACTAAGATAGTCTTGGCAATGAGTCTTGACTAATAAGAAAAGATTCTCTATTATTATGTGTGTATGCACAAAGATTCATGTTTATGTTATGATTATTGTGATTACATTTCACTGCCATGATTTATCCCACGTTATGAAAGTTTGATCTCTTTTGCAGGGTAAGATTTCCAAAATGTTAAGTTCTTATGAATATGATGTGATTGATATTTCTTTTGTTTACCCTTACTGAGAATTTGAGCTCACCCTTTTGTATTTTTTCGTTCCCCAGGTCAGGAAGAAGGTTATTAATTAAGATATTCCAAGAGGGACTATAGATATGTTGAAATAAATGGGAGACAGTGTAGACGACTTACCAACCAGTTGTTTATATTTCCCAGTTTCTAAATACATTATACCTATACGGTCCTTTCATGGTTTTGTTATATGTTGTAATAAGTGTACGTCAATTTTCAAGTACTAAAAATGTATATAAAGTATGGGTCCTTAGAGTTGGTATCAGAGGAATGGTATAGTCAACCTTTGGAAACTAGGATGTGAAATCCTTAGTAAGAACCCTAAGGATAAGTCTAAGCATAGAAAACGATCTTAGTGTTTTAAAAATGGCCATGAACAACCTATTATAAGACATTAAGTGTGAAATTTTATACTTGATTATGTGTTTTTTCCTATTATAATTAGTGTTGCTCACACTATTCTTCTTGGTTTTAGTCAATAGATGGAACTGGAAGGAACCGTGTTAATACGTTTGCGACGGGCAATGAAATGATTCTCCCCCTGAGCAACCAAATGTTATGGGATCTGGAATGAAAAATCTTGTAGCCATGATCACAAAACTTTCTCAAGCTATGAATCATGTAGGACTTCCAAACGAGAAAAGGAAAGAGAAACATTATGTTGAATCCTTCATGATACAGCGTCTACCTTCATTCAGCAGGTCTACTGATCCATTAGTTGGTGAACAATGGATTAGTACTACTAAAAAGATATTTTCAGTTCTTCAATGTTCTGAACATGATAAAGTCATCTTAGCAGTGTATCGTTTGGAAGGTGATGCTGATCAATGGTAGAATCTTATCAAGAATACAAGGACAAGATATGAAATTCAGTCCATGGAATGGGACGAGTTCAACAGATTATTTTTCAATAAGTAATTCCCCCGTATTATCCAAAAAAAGACGGAGAAGGAGTTTCTTGAACTAAAACAAAAGGATGATGAATCTGTTGCTACCTATGAAGAAAATTTTACAAGACTTGCAAGGTATGCTTCTGGTATTATTATCCAACCAGAGAGTAAAATCGATCGATTCTTTAGTGGCTTAAAACCAAGTCTTTGAAGGGCGTTAGCCATAAGGGACTTCAATAGCTACGAGGAAATCGTTCGATGTGCTCTCAATGTTGAGATGGAGATTGGAGTAACCCATCAGTCATATGGGTTTGATAAGAAGTGGAAAATGGAATTTAAAGGAAAATCTAAAGAGCACACTGAAAATAAGATGAGATTTCCTTTATGCTCAAAGTGTTGAAAGAAACATGGAGGGAGTTGTCTTAAAGTGACATGTAAATGTTTCAAATGTGGAAAGGAAGGTCATCGGGCATTTGAATGCCGCAATGATGGGAATAAGATGTCTAATGATGCAAACAAAGGAAGGGACACACTGAATGAACCTACTACACATCAATGTTTCAAGTGCAAGGAGATGTTGAATTATTCTAATAATTCTCTAATCCAAGGGTTGTTGATGATAATCGACATCAACAAAATCTTAAGGCTAATGACAAAGTAAAGTCACATGCAATTTCTATCAGTGATGTGGAGTACGATAACGAAGTGGTGAAAGGTACACTTACCATCCACTCTAAAGTAGCAAATGTTTTATTTGATTCTGGATCCACCCACTCTTTTATTTCTGAAACATTTTTTAAGGGTATCACTGTATTACCTCAACAATTAGATGTTGAGTTAGCTGTGACAACCTCTAATGGCACAACAGTCGCATCAAAAGTTTATAATTCTTCTCCAATTGATGTTTGTGGGTAAGTGCTTCCTACAAATCATGTGATCCTCCCTATAGTGGAATTTGATGTGATTCTTGGCATGGATTGGCTTTCTCTATATGGAGCTCATATCAATTTCCAAAGAAGGGAAGTCACATTTAATATTCCAGATCAATCTTTGATCGTCTATCGATGCAAGGATGAACATATCCTTCCAGTGGAAATTTCTTCCATATTATGGGTCTTGATTCCACTAAATGAAGGTTATTTATCTCAAACGGTTGGTGAGAAACTCACGATTAAGAATATTCCCATTGTACGGGAGTTTTATGGTGTCTTTCCGGAGGAATTGCTGGGTCTTCCACCAAATCGTGAAGTTGAGTTTTCAATAGAACTCGTACCAGGTGCTTTTACTATTTCAAAGACACCTTATAGAATGGCCCCAATTGAGTTGCAGGAATTGAAGAAGAAACTCCAAGAAAATCTTGATAAGGGATTCATACTCCCTAGTGCATCACCTTGGGGAGCACCTGTTATGTTTGTTAAGAAAAAAGAAGGATCAGTGAGACTCTGCATTGATTATCATGAACTTAACAAGATCACTATCAAGAACAAATATCCTCTCCCACGCATTGATGACTTATTTGACCAACTACACAGAGCTCAATAATTTTCCAAGATTGATCTTCGTTCAGGGATCATCAATTAAGGGTCAAAAGGGAGGATATAACAAAGACGGCTTTCTGTACAAGGTATGGACACTACGAATCTATAGTGATGCCATTTGGTCTTACTAATGCCCCTGCTATATTCATGGATCTGATGAATAGAGTATTTAGAGACTATCTTGATCAGTTTGTGGTAGTCTTTATAGACGATATTCTTGTATATTCAAAGAGAAAGGAATAACATGAAGATCACTTGAGAATTATATTGAAGACCCTGAGAAAGGAGAATCTTTATGCCAAATTTACCGAGTGTGAATTTTGGCTTCAAAAAGATTCATTTTTGGGTCACATAATCTCAAAATAGGGGATACCTATGGATCCAGCAAAAACAGAGGTTATCGAAAAATGGTCAAGACCAACAACAGTAACCGAGATCCGAAGTTTTCTTGGTTTGGCTGGATATTATTGACGGTTTGTGAAATATTTTTCATGATTATCTAATCCACTCACCATGTTGACTCGGAAAGGAGTTAAGTTTGTTTGGACAGAGGAATGTGAAGTGAATTTAAAGGAGTTGAAAAGAAGGTTATCCAGTGCACCTGTACTCACACTAACTTATAGTGGAGAAAGGTTTATGATATACAGTGATGCATCCAAGAAGGGGCTGGGGTGTGTTCTTATGCAGAATGATATGGTGATAGCTTATGCCTCACGATAGTTGAAAATCCATGAGAAAAACTACCCAACTCATGATTTGGAGTTAGCTACGGTAATCTTTGCATTAAAGATTTGGAGGCATTATCATTATGGGGAAAGGTGTGATATTTATACTGATCACAGAATTTTAAAGTATATTTTCACACAAAAGGAGCTGAATATGCGCCAAAGAAGATGGTTTGAGATGATTATGGATTATGACTGCTCAATTCATTACCACCCTACGAAAGCAAAAAAGGTGGAAGTTGCATTAAGTTGACAAGACCATGCTACCTTATACATGATGAGGATCACAAAAGATCCAATATTTATGGATTTACAATGGATGGATCTTGGAATTATAATGGAAGGGGGGAAATCATATCTTTCTCAAATGAATTTTCAACCATCTATACATGTGACGATTAAAGAGGCACAGAAAGAAGATGTAGAGTTACAAAAGAAGGTGAGAAATATTCCTGAATTCAACCTTGATTGGGATGGGATAATAAAGTTCAGGAATCTGGTTTGTGTTCTTCCCATCCCAGAATTAAAGAAGGAGCTGCTGGATGAGGCTCATAGTTCTTAATTCTCTATTCATCTTGGAATCACGAATATGTATAGGGACTTGAAAGAGTACTTCTGGTGGGATTGCATGAAAAGAGATGTTGTTGAATATGTCTCTCGATGCTTGGTTTGTCAGCAAGTTAAAGCAGAGAGACAGAAGTCTAAGGGGATGTTACAACCATTACCCATACCCGAATGGAAATGGGAAAACATCACTATGGACTTTTTCACAGGACTTCCTAAAACATCCAAAGGCAATAATGATATATAGGTCATAGTTGACCGTCTTACAAAGTCTGCACACTTCATTGCTATTAGAGAGGATTTCCCTCCAGATCAGCTTTCCAGGATATATCTAAAGGAAGTAGTAAGATTGCATGGAGTACCACTTTCTATTATATCTGATCGAGATCCGAGATTTACCACGAAGTTTTGGCGATGAATTCAGAATACACTGGATATAGAGTTGAGTTTCAACACTACTTATCATCCTCAGACAGACGGTCAGTCTGAGAGGACAATTCAAACTCTCGAAGATATGTTAAGAGCTTTCTCTATGGATTTCAAAGGTGGTTGGGATCAACACCTACCTTTGGTGGAATTTTCATATAATAATAGCTTTCACTCCAGTATTCAGATGGATCCTTATGAAGCTCTCTATGGAACAAAATGCAGGACTCCAACTTGCTGGGATGAAGTTGGGGAAAGAAAGCTATTAGGAACTGATCTTGTTGATGAGATGGCAGAAAAGGTCAGATCTATTCAACAACACATAAGAGAAGCTCAGAGTCGACAAAAAAGTTATGCCGATGACCGAAGAAAAGACCTAGAGTTTGAAGTGGGTGATAAAGTGTTCTTACGAATATCTCCCTGGAAGAGGGTCATGAGATTTGGAAAGAAGGGGAAGTTGAGCCCTAGAGATATCCGTCCTTTTGAAATACTGGATTGTGTTGGAAAGGTAGTTTACCGATTGGCTCTTCCACCGAATCTCTCTCAGGTTCACGATGTGTTCCATGTATCTCTCCTGAGAAAGTACATACTTGATCCATCACATGTACTCATCTTAGAAGTTGTACCACTGGAACAAGATCTTTCTTATGAAGAACAGCCGATAGAGATTCTCGATCGTACTAAAAAAGTCCTACAGAACAAGACCACTAGCTTGGTGAAAGTTTTATGGAGGAACCACCAATTATAAGAAGCTACATGGGAGCTTGAGGATATGATGAGGGAGAGGTATCCTCATCTGTTTGTTACAAGTGACGAATTTTGAGGGAGAAATTCATTTTAAGGGGGGTAGAATGTAACACCTGGGAATTTTATGAGAAATATTTTTTTATGTCATATAAATCATCAAAGTAATCTTTCACTACACACAACACTAGCTTGGCTTGCTTTACATGCAACTGCGGCCTTCCTCGATAGCTTGCGTCGTGCACAATACCGAGTTTCACTAAGCAATGATATGCTATTAAAATATTATTAAAATTAGTCGTTATGAATATTAATACCCACTTTTTGAAATTTTTTAAATATTATTTTTTAAAATGGTCTTCATTTTTTGATTCGGAATATCGAAATTAGCCTAGGATGAAATTTTGGTATTTTTCTGAAAACATTCAATTTTTGATGAATAGTGAAAACACTGGGTTACTATTTAAAAACCGACCTTTTATTTAAATAATTATTTATTTTATTTAAATTTATCTTAGGTAAAAATTGATACATAATACCTTTATAAGTTCAAAGTAATTCATTGGAGTCATTTTATAATAATTTTAGATATATAAAAATTTTATTGAACTTTGGACCGTCTTTTACCCACCTCCTAGGAGAATTTGAAAATTTACATAAAACATAATTTTACCGCTTCTATGAGTGGAATTTCAAAAATCCGAGAGACACGGTTAATATCAAGGACTAAAATGTGGTTCAATGAGATGAAAATAATTTTTGGTGAATAGTAACATTTTACTTTTTTTACCGCGGTTAAAAGTAAATAGGGTGACTAAGGGTAAAAATGATATTATTATTATTACCCTAACACATGTCCAAATTCTGTTGGTTAAGAATAATTCGACCAAAAACAACCTTAGTAATAATATATGACCATTTAGGCCCACATGGATTAGATTAGGACATTTATTATTAATTTATTTAATGAACGGTTAAAATAGTTAAAATCGATGTTTAATAAGTAAATAATTTTTAATATAGGGTTATACATAAGATAAATTCGACAATAAATATTCATTACAAAGATAAAAAGATTTCCAACATAATGATATTTTATTTATAATTTTTATACTTTAAATAATTTAATTTATTTATGACACAATGATGATGGAGTAATTATGTTATTAATGAATTATTGACATTATAAATAACCAAATAAATGTAATTTGAGACTTTTTATGAATTAAAATAATTATATATGTTAATATGACATGTTAGTATTGATTTAATTAACTTTTTCGAACAAATAATTCTATTATTATTTTCACAAAAATCAATTACCAAATAGTTCAAAATTGACATAAAATAGTTTTTAAAACAAATATTATATTATTAATTGATATTTTATTCCTAAAAATCTAAGGTTCGTCCAAATGACTTAGATAAGGTTATATATTAATAATAAACAACATTGGGTTCGTTTGGCTTGTTATGGTAAGTTTATTAACCTTATAGTGTAAGAACACAAAAAGACACGGTAAAAGTAAAATTATCTAACTTAAAGATAAATATAAATGATAAGGTTAAAATAGTAAACTAAACGTGTCCAAATTCTATTGGATGAGAGTATTTCTACCCATCCCCACCTTATCTTCAAAATAAATCAATTTGAAGCTATTTAAAACCGAATATGGCTTTATAATAAAATAATATTTTTAGTTTTTCCAAAGGTGCCCCTCTCCTCCCTTATAAAAGGTCACCTCCTCCCTCTCTTCCTCACACCACTTTGAGCCTTCAATCTCGGCCAACCCCTGCCAATATCTCTTCTCCACTTCCCTAGAAACATCCTAGAGGTCCTGGTCTTCTTCAAAGACCAATTTTAGTGCCCTAAAAGGAGTTCTCAAAGAGGCACTACAAAGAAGAGGTAATGTCTGTTACCGATTCTTTCAACTTTATTTCTTCTTCCACTTATTATTAATTAGTTGTTTCATTATGAATTAATTACATCAGTATCAATAATATACTTATATTTTATTATAAGTATTAAACAACCCTATTTCACCATCTATCCATCCTACGGAAAACGAAATCACCGCGCGTGCGTACGTACAGAATACCGTCTCCACGTCGTGGTGTAATCTATTTTCCACCACCACCATAGTTGGATGGGTATAATGGTGTAAATATTGAATATATATGATTAGTGTAAAGTGATATTGATTCTGATATAGTATACATATACTCCAATACAATTCCACGATCATGGGAATGATATCATCGCTCGTGCGTACGTACGGAATACCGTCTCCACGATGTGATACGACTCGTTATACATGATCTTATTTGGATAATTATTATATAAATGAATTTAATGAATGAATAAAATATATATTACACTAATACCATTCTGGAAATGAGTTATCTATAACCTAAATAGAAGAATAAGAATTTATTCGACAAAACACGCATAAGAACAAAAAGTAATAAACACCCGAATAACAAGTAGTAATGAAATATTACTAATAATAAGCTAATAATATAACCATATATGATATCATATCAATGAGTATGACTCTTGAATAATTCAATGAAATTATTTAAATCATTATACAGGAGGTTTGGAAACTTACGAAGCAAATCAGACCTAAGGAAAGGGAAATATCACAATCTCATTTTTATCCGAGATTGTTTATACATTGGAATTTACTGGGGTGTATTTTATCATCTACATCTATGTTTTCTAAATATTTAATGTTATTTCCATCCACCTATAATTTTTTAAATTCAATTTTACCCTTCGGTGACTTTTTAGTAAAAGATATGAAAGGAATCTTTTGTCATTTTTCGTACGAGGTACTTTTTGAATTTTATGACAAAAGTATGAGAAGAATGTTTTTTAACTTATACGGGATGAATGGATTTTTAAAACATTATTTCCAAGAATATTACATTACAATTTTTCAAGTTTATTTTTAATCAACTTCTCTTAGTTAAGAATTGTAAGACATGTTAAGAATGGAAAAGTGATTTTGAAGTAGAAAAGATATTTTCCTCAAGAATGGAGTTCAAGTGTTTTATCAAAATTATTTTCCATCTAAGATAATAAAGGGTTCTGTTTCTATCCCTATTATTTAATTGATTTTATTATGTTGTGATGGAATTATTTTTATGAATTCCTTTATCTTATATGAATTTTTTTATGATGTCACGATGTTTAAGAATCCCATTTTTTTACATGGGTTATGCTATGATGTATGGTTTATGATTTTGTGGCACACATAAGAATGGTATCATTATGAGATGGGTGGGACCTATATCTCCCTCCAATGAATTGGGTAAAGATTTTATATCTCATGAGATAGACGTGGCCGGAACGACAGGTTAAACTGGTTCAGTGAAACAGGACTGAAACGGGGAATTAACTCGGTTCATAAATGGACTTTTTCCACTAAGATAGTCATGGCAATGAGACTTGACTAATAAGAAATTATTCTTAATGATTATGTGTGTATTTCTCAAAGATTCATGTTTTATGTTATGATTATTTTGATTATATTTCACTGCCATGCTTTATCCCATGTTATGAAATTTTGATCTCTTTTGCAGGGTATGATTTCCAAAATGTTATGTTCTTATGAATATGATGTAATTGATAATTATTTTGTTTACCCTTACTGAGCATTTGAGCTCACCCTTTTGTATGTTTTCTTTCCCCAGGTCAGGAAGAAGGTTATTATGTACGATATGACAAAAGGGACTATAGATATGATGATATAAATGGGAGACAGTGTAGATGCTTTATGAACCAGTTGTTTATGTTTCCCAGTTTCTTAAGACACTATACCTATACGGTCATTTCATGGTTTTGTTATATGTTGTAATAAGTGTACTCCAATTTTGAAGTACTAAAAATGTATGTAATGTATGGGTCATTATAATGTTTGTAGTGGGGAAGCCATTGATTATGTAGTTAACGTAGAGAGATGTAGAGCAGTTGGTCTATGTGTTGGTTTTTCTCTATGGTTTTTAGTAAATGCTTGTTAAAATGTAAATTCATTACCTTGGTCATTCTTTCCTTATTCAATGTTGGAAGTATTGAAGAACTAATTGTGTTGGTTTTTTTTGTTTAGTTAATCAATCTCTTCAACTTCTTAGATGGTCGCTGATTTTTGGTCGATAGTTTCCCCATGTAGTGCTGGAGTAAATAAATTGAACCCAATTATTAATAAATGGAAAGTGGTTAAATGTAAAATAGGTTGTGTTGTAATAATTTAGTTTATATATGTGAGGTTTTTCATATAGATGTAGTTGAAAATATTAAACTAGTGGGAAGGTTTTTTGTTTTGGGACTCGTAGGTTGGGTGATGTGTTTGTTTATGTATAGTTATAATTTTCAGTTCCTTCGTATTTCTATACACACCACACCCAAATTTAGAACCTTGTTTTGAACACCCCCATTTAATTATGAGTCCAATATGCCTTGGAGAAATAGGTTTTCTTTTGGCCTAGGTGTGTGCGGGAGGGTTCTCTATGTGGCTTAAGGCTCAAGTGTGAATGAGAATGTTTTGGTAGTGGGACTCATATTGGAAAAGTGGTAGCTTCATGATGTTGGCAATAAGGAATGGGAAAATAACTACTAGGAATGTAGTGTGTGGTACCAAAATGTATAATTGATTATAGAAGTAATTTACTTAATGTGTGTTATTTGGTGATCGTGCCTTGGTGAAGCTTGGCTGGTTAGTACTCCTTGGAATGTTCTTTGATGATATTTTTTTTGGTCATTGGGGTATATGTAAACACTTTTTCTGGGGTATATTTAGGGTTCCATTTTGTGTGAGATTCATATACCCTTGTTTCTAGTCACCACTATGGGGACTACAAAAGGCCGGTTTTGGGGGTCAATATATTTACATCATCATGAAAAAGGAAGGGAATGGTACTTTTATGCTCCATCAATAATCTTGAATAAGGTGGGTCATGAAATAATGGTATTAGAGGAAGAGGATGAGAGACAGGATGGGGTTCAAATATAGACATATTGAGAATTAAATGGGATGATAGGGGAAAATATAAATGGAATTTTGGTGCATGAGATAGTCCAAGGAATACAGGCTATGTTACTGGATTTTCTCCCCCCCACACCCCATGTGATCTGATGTAAGGACTCTAAGCCTACCGATTGTCCAAGTCAGTCTGCAATTATTATAGGGTAGAGTCCCAAGGAAAGGTACATGAATCATTATTACCTGTGTTCTTTTGTGTCTTTGGTGTTTTTGGAATTCAAAATAATTGAAGAGTTAATTTTTTTAAAAATAAAATTTCTAAACTGCCCATGAATTGGAGTTCATTGATTACCCTTTTTAGTTATCGCACCTGAACGTATCTTACTTTTGATGGATGCATTTTTTTCCTAGAAATATTACATGGTTGATTGGTGGAGGGATAATCGGGAGGTGGAAGACGTATGCGAAGAAAATACCCTTTCTGGTTTCCTGCAAAAGTCCATGGGAATGTATAAAGGTTGCGTTTCATACACAATGATAGAGGGATGGAATGTGGAGTGGACTATCACCATCACGTAGATCTATTCTATGTGGTAGAATTGGGTTCCTCTGTGAGTGAGCTAGATAAATGGATCAATGTACCAGTGGTGGATGCTTTACCTTGGGGAGAGGAAAGAGACTGATGTCTCATGTGATGAATTTGTGAAAGAGTTTTGGGCAAAGATTGTTTCTTCTATGATGAAGGCTGAGAAGAGGAAGGATCAGAGCTCCCTATATCATGGGAGTATGTCAGTGGGGGATATGTGGATCTTGTTAATGGATTTCCTACTCTTTTTTCTACATATATTTCTGGATGAGGAGTTGCGGGTCCGATGCATGGAGGAGGCAGTACAACCTTCAATTTAGTATGTTGTCACTCCCTTTACCATACCTACATACGTAGGAGTTCTGAAAAAGGCCAAAGTACGCGAGAGGATGAAATCATAGGTGGTGTACCATGAGTGTGGTGGGAAATGAGTTCGTCTATGTGGAAAGAGGAAAACATTATTTCCCTAGTGTTAGGGATTTCTAGGATTATGACATCATGAATTAGGCCTCAACAGTTCAAGTTATGATCTCTTGGTACTCACCATTTCCACATGGTCCTAGTACCATGGGGATCTATCAATGGAAGTCATTGTCATATTCAAATCTAATTAATAATTTCAGACTTTTACACTGGGTATGGAAAGGTTCACTGCCCACCAAATCAGAAGTAGTGTCTAGTCAGACCTTTCCAGCCACAGGGGCAGTGGGATCCAACTCCGTTGAGGGTAGATGGTGCTAGAGGAGGCCAATCATTGGGTGCTCCTCTAGGATCTCGAAAATTGCATGGTAAAGGAGGTGGTTGATATTATTAGGGTTGATGAGCTGGGTGTTGGAATTTTCATGCCAATGAGGCAATAGTTCATGTAGGGCTAGAGGTTTTTTTACTATTTTTTTTAATACTCTTTAACGTGATTTTTCTGGGCCACGAGATTAAAACTCTTGTGTTGCACCCAGTAGAGCCCATTCATTGGGACTAGAAATTGAGATAATTTCTATGATCCTAGTTTTTAGCATGCCAGATGGATGTAAGACTAGTATTATTATGGTTTTTTGGGGATTTAGACTGATGTTGGGGCCGCATCTGTCCATTGTAGATCTAATCCCTCTATAGATACATCAATACGATTTAATATAGGGCATCGACCAATTTATTTTTATTCATTCCATTATCGATTTCATCCATATAGGATTTTTTTATTTGGGTATGGATGGAAAGTGTGTAGTTTTAATTTGTTAGTGGGGATTTTAGGTGGGCAGTCGGTGTGCAGAGCCTCTTCTCTCCCTGTCGGCCGAGCTTTCTGTGGGATAAGTAGATGTAGATATGGTGGAGGTTTCATGGTTTAGATAGTGTTCCTAGATTTATTCATAGAAGAGGTTGTAAATATACACCATATACATTATATATAGTTTGGAATAGAATTGATTCATTATGGCAGTATGATTTCAATTGATCCCTATCGGTTGATGCCTTTTGAGGTGTGGGGGTAGCAGATTCTGATTGACGACCTGAGGAAGAAGGGCTTCATACAGCTGAGCAAGTCAATATTGGGTGCTATATTCTTTTTCAATATTAAGGTATATGGTGGTATAATAATGTGTATAGACTAAAAAATATTGAATTAGTTGACAATCCTGAACTATTATCCCTACACGAGGATCGATGATCCTTTTGACCAATTAAAGGGAGAATTTTTGTCCTCTATGATCGATATATTGTATAGATATCACATGTTGAGGGTGAAGGTGGTTGATATCCTAAAGACTGCAGTTAGGTTCTGGAATATGTACATCTATTTCATGAATATACCCATCAATGTTACTGATTAACTAGTCATGTTCATGGGGCTCATGAACTTTTCCTTCCAAAAGATCCTGGACAGATTCATCATAGTGTTCATCAAATTTATCATAATCTAATCTTGGTCATAGGAGGAGACTGTTGAGTATCTGAGGATTATCTAGGAGGTCATCCATCACCACCATATATATGTGAAGTTGTCCATGTGCATGCTCTAGATGCAAGAGGTTCACTTCCTAGAAATAATGGTGTCTCAGCAAAGGATTCTAGTGGACCCATCAAACGTATAAGATGTTGTATATTGGGAATCACTAATGAATTTGGGGGATGTCGGTAGAATCATGGGTCTAGTGGGATATTACTGAAGGTTCATAGCTAAATTATCACAATTTTTAGCTCTGTTGATAGCCTTGATCAGGAAAGAACATTCCTTTGTGTGGATCGATTAATGTAGTTCATCTCATGGCTACCTTAATGGGAAGCTAGATAATTCTCCAGTGATCAGGTTTCTAGAGGAAAGGGTGATGTTTGAGGTGTTCTGTGATGCCTCCATCATATAAATGTGGTGTGGGCTAATGTAGTAGCTATGAGTGATCCCTAATTTTTCATTGTAGTTACGTCCCCATGAACGGAATATGACAACCATGATCTAGAGCTTGTAGTGGTCAGATTCACCGGGAATTTGTTGAATCATTACCACATTGGAGATTCATTAGTGGTCTTCATAGATCACGAGATTTTGAGGTATATCATATCCCATAGAGACATGAACATGTGGTATCAAAGGTGGATGGAGATTCACTAAAAATATGTCGTTGACATATCATACACCTTAGTAAAAAAGGAATCTGTTGGTTGATGTATTAATAATGAAGTCAAAGAAAGTGGTCGTTAGGGAATCCACAGATGGTTGGAAGACGATGTTGTAGTTGTAAGCTTGTGTCCAGATGCAAGACTGGATGGTGGTAGTGGCTGTCTACTTCAGAAGACAGTTCAGTAATCCTTGGACTGGTTGGTGGAGGAGTCTCATTTGGGAGACACAAATATTGGATTTGTGAGTTATCGCACTGACCATGGTGATGCTCCGGAAGGATGGTCAGAGGATGGTAAGAATCAAAAGTTGATTCATGGGATATATTTGTTCCCATTGAATTTTTTTTGAGCAATTTCCTTGTGAGTTTTGTAGCTCACCTATGGTGGTTCAACCAAGAGTTTCTAAAATGTACCAAGGATTGAGGGAACATTTTTGGTGGCCCATGGTGATGAAGGATGTGTTGGAGTTTATGGAAAGTTGTGTAGTATGTTATTAGGTTAATACTGAGAACCTAATTTCTAGTAGTATTTTGTAGACCATAGACATTCCTGAGTGGAATTGGAATGAAATTTTGATGGATTTTTTCATAGGATTACCCAATATTCTTGGAGGATTTAATTCACTTTGGGTAGTAGTGGATTGGTTGATGATGTCAGATAACTTTTCTTCCAATTAAGGAGTTGATCATAATGGATTCCTTAGAATAACTGTAAGTTGATTAGGTTATGTAGATGCATGGAGTTCCAAAATCCATTGTGATTGATGTGGATACACATATTACATCATCATTCTAGAGAATATTTTAGCATTCCTTTGGAACTCAGTTACATATCAACACATTTTTCAACTATTAAATGGATGGAAAGATAGAGAGCACTATCTGGACTTTGGAGGAAATGTTTCAGGCATGTTTTTTTGACATTAGGTGGTACTGGGTATGAAATTTTTTTCTAGTATAGTTTTCATAAAATAATATCTATCACATTATGTTTTCCATTGAACAATTCAAGGATTTGAATGGAAGTTCATGTCATTGTCCCCTGTGATAGACAAATAATGTTAATGGAACTCTTCATGGACCAGAGGTACTACAGAGCATGATAGAGAAGTTTAAATGTGTATTTGATAGAATGATGGCTCCTCATGACAGGAATAAATCGAATTATGATCATATGTGGATGTCATTATAGATTGAGGTTGTGTACCACATATTCTTGAATGCTTCCCCTCGACGAGGTCAGTAGAGGTTTGGTAATAGAATCAAGCTTTCTCCCAATTTAATAAATCCCATCAATGTTTTGGGAAAATTTTTTGAAGTAGAATATAAACCATCGTTCCCACAGTAGTAGGAGAGGGTACACAATGTGTTTCTTGTCTCTCTGCTCCCTATTTATCTACATGATTACTCTGAGATCATTGATTGGAAAGAGTTGGATATATAGGATGGTGTTATATCCATGGAGTGACCATTATTAATTGAATATAATGAGGAGAAGGTGATTAGTGGATGTTCCATTCCTTTGGTTCATGTGTTATGGAGTAATTGTTGCCTCATGGTGAGTACATGGGAATGATAGGCATAGATGCGTGCCTAGCTCCACATGCTATTCTCTGTTTGATTTTTGTGTTTGACTTATATGATTCATTTTATGATGGAATTATTAACCTCATTAATTATGTGGATCTTTCCCCTTTTTATCAATTTGGTTTGAGTAAAATTAGGATTTTGTGGAGGGGATGACCTGATAACTAATCAAGATGCTTTAATTTGGATGATATTGAACCAATGGAGGTAAGTTAATGCCACAAAATGCGGATAGTTTCTAGACATGGAGGAATGTTTTACCTAATCCATGTGTCTAGATAATATAACATTTAGTGTTTGTTTGGATCTCTGGTGAAGTGGGGCCTTAATGTTTGTAATGTTGATTAGGGGATAGATGTTAAGGAGGTGGTCAGGGATGATAGGTTTGCCACTCCACTCTTTAGAAAACACAAGGTGATTTATCCTTGAGAGGCATCATATGGGGAGGTTTTTCGGACCCCTCTTTCTTCTGGGATAGTTTTGTATTATAGAGTATGCGAATAGTTTGAGAGGTATTTGATGTAATGAATTGGATTTCCTAGATCCATTCCATTGTGAAAAATTATTTTTTATTGTTTTTCTGTCATTTTGAACTATCGGTGTCAGCATGTTAGTTTGAATGGTCAACATTGGTAGGTCATTGGATTAACATGTCAGCATTGGTAAGTCAATGGCATCAGTGCTAGGGCATCAGAGCCAGGGCATTAGTGAGTCATGGAATCTGTGAGTTGTTGCTTCAGTATCTCTAGATCGATGGATCAACGTCGGTTTCACAACATCATTATGTCATGGTGGTACCTCACTCTTCTATGGCTCAGCGTTAGTGAATCATTTTCATTTTTTCTAGTTTTTCCTAGTTATCCAATTACACCCCAATAATGATTAAATATAATAAAATTTCATTTAAAGGAATGTTTTCTAATTTTAATGGTGTTATAAAGGATATTTATTATATCACTAAAATTCTAACACTCACTAAACATTGAAATTGTTAAGCTGCAAAAATCCTAACCAAAATCTAACATTAATGAACCCTGAAACTATTTCCAAATCCCTTGATATAGGATTTGTATCTTCAAATCCATGATCCTCAGCTCCATGCTTGTTTTTGGTTCCATTTTGGTGCACAAATATACATGTTTCTAGTTATGTCATCTTATTGGAAAATAGGCCCATTATACTCTATTTTCTTGGAGTTTCATATTAATTGTGTGATCCTATATTTTGGCACAAATAGGATATGTGGTCTCTTGTTGTTTCAAGGAGGGATATTCTTCTTCCAATGATTCATTGCACATCATACAGGGTGTGTGTAATAATGGTTACATGTGATGAATAGGTAAATAGTTTTCTTAATTGTGAGTAATAAATAAAAATTTATTATGATCAATAGATAATAATGGTTAATAAAATAATGGTCTTGGAGTTGTTTTATGCTGATAAACTATTTTATTTTATTAATTTATGGTATGTTGTGGTTGTATACCTTCTAAAAATAAATTCCGTTGGTGTTTTTTGCTTCAACACTTATGATGTCTTGTTTTTTTGTGATGCATGATAAATGGATGTAACATGTAATATTCATAATCATGTATACATAGAAAATTGAAATGTATTTCCAAGGATCAATCTTGTTTTGTGATCACCCTAATTATTTTAATGTGGAATTAAGGGACCCCTCTTACTAAACCTGAATATGCTTGGATTAATAGGGTGGTTATGTGCTGTTTTTAGTTGGTTTTATGAGTTGGTTTGTTATGTTTGTACAACACGGTAGAGATTTTAGTGTTGGTTGTAGGGGGAATTGTGTATGCAGTGGCACATGGGGCATGTTGGTATCCCAGTTTTAGATACTGATCGATTGTTGATTGGATGGACTTAATGGAAGTGGGACTACATTTTCTTGTGTTTTGGGTGTGGAATGAATTTGTGCAGTGGTACTGAGGGATGGTTTTTCCCTATTATTTATATTATTTTTTGTGAAAATGGAAATTATTTACCTTGGTCACTCTTCCCTTGTTTAATGCTGGCAGTACCGAAGAATGAAGTTGGTAGGTAGTGGTGTGTTTAGTTAATCACACCCTTCACCATTTGAGATGAATGTTAATGTTTTTGCTCAATATTTTCCCTATGTAGTCCCGGAATAAACCAATTTTAAGCCCTTAATTTATAATGGAATGTGGTAAAAAGGAAAATGTGTTGGGTTTTTCTTTGGCGGTGGTAGTTTGTGTGGTTGTGCATATATGGGCAGCAGAAAAAAGTTTTTTTGGTGGGATGGTTGATTGTTTTAGGGACCTGTAGGTTGGGATGTGTGCTTTTTTACTTATATATATTATAGTTATTTTTTATTTCTATTTTAACCCCGCCTTTTTTGATAACCATGTTCTGAACACCCCTGTTTCTTGATGGATGGTGTATTTCCCAACATCAAAGTGGGAGGATGGATGCCAGGGTACTAAATTCCTTCATCAAACCCTATTTTGGGTTCTTATTGCTCATGAATATCTAGGAAGGTTGATTGGATTTAGGATTACTATATCCAAAGGCCCATTGGGAATGTTTTTGTTTGGGAAAAAGGCCTAGCTGTTTTCGGGACAGGTTTGTTTTCTCATGTTTCATCAGGATTAGAACCATGTGTCTTCACGCGAGAGGCATGGTAGTGGCCCAGCTGTCTGCGCGCAGGTATTGTGTGTGGAATGTGGCCGAGGAGTGAGTATGTAGGTTGTGGTAGGGGGACTATGTTTTTGAATAGTGGATTAATCAATAAGTCATCCACTAGGAATGAGCAGTTTACTAGTGGTGATGTTGTGCGAGGTACCCAAATGTCAATTTTCATATATTACATCTTTACAATAAGTGTGTTGTTTCTTTGAGTGAACCTTGGTGATGTTGGGCCGGTTAATACTCCACGGCCGGTGCATTGTGGTTTTATGGTCCTCTCATAGGGGAATCAATATGTTTCCCCCAGATGTGCCTGTGTAGCTCTAATTTTCCAACTGGGTAGACTCATATACTCACCCTCTGATATAATACTATTATCAGGTTTCCACGAGGAATTTGAGGACTATGATAGAAATTACTATCTTGGGCTTTAGGATAGTTGATGTGATGCTGCATAGTCTCTTTCTTTTGGTGCTTGTTTGGGTTATTTGGTTCTATTTTTTTCTGATTTTATGTTTATATCATGCATCGTGGTGATTTGGGTTACATTTTTGTAAATCATTTCTATTATTTTGGAGTTTACCGGGTGGTCTCATGATCTTGTTTTCATTAAAAATGGTAATTAATTCTAATACGAGTGGATTCTTATACCCTTTGTGCTAGTTTCCACTCTAGGGACAACTAAAGGCGGTTGTTAGGGGTCACTATCTATCCATTATAAGGTTGAAGGATGGTCGTGGAACTTTTCTGATCCTTCCTCATCATAAAGAAGGTATCTCATGATTAATTCCATTAAATTAATTGGTATGATTCCACTAATGAATATGTCAACAATACATTCAGGTTTGATAATATTATGATATGTGTACCTCATTGTCCTATGAAATTTTCATCATATGTAATAAACAATTCATCATATATCATATTTAGCTTAAGAAGTAATTTAACTATTTTCAAAAATTGAATACATGGATTATAAAATATTAATCATAATCTGCATAGGTCATCTGAATCAATGGTGTTAATTTCTTCCCAATACATTATGTTTTTCTAAATTGTCCACTATTGATTTATTTTCCATTATAATTATAGACAACTAAAAAATAAATAAATTTTAAAAGTACTAGATATTGGAAAAAATATATTCAGGGGAAAATATCCATTTAACAAACACAAGTTGATTAATATACCCACTAAAAGATGGTTGTTGATACCTTAAAAGGATTAAAATGAATGTCTTTTCTTCCATTTCTTATTTAGAAGATCGCCATTATTAATTTATTGATATTGTTTTGTCATAATTTAAATAATAGATTTCATTACAACCCCCATTACATTTTTTATCATGATTAAAATCACTTCATTATCATTCAACATTCTCATTAACACGATTCATTCATATTTTATCCAAGGTCTAAAACTAAAAAACATAGTGTGGGAAACAATATTAATAGTGGGATGCCACGTAATTAGAAAAATTCATTTATATGATATCTAAATAATGATTCCTTATTTTCATTATATGAAAAACAATTCTCTAAGTTAATTATTATTCAATATCATTTTTTATCCTTCACAATATTTCATAAAAAAATTTGGGTAATCATAATAAAATCCCTCGGGATTGTCAAACAATATGCGCAATAAGGGAAAATTTTCCAGGAAATAGATTTATGGTCAAGATGTACTCTACCTACTCATTTCTGAGTTTTTACCCCTATATCAATAGATTACATCAGGATATCCACTTATATAATCTAGACACCAATCATTTATAGGAAAAAATCATTTTTCACAATACATTGGATTAACACCTAAAAATTGTATTTTCCTAAGGGTACTAAAATTATTTTTGTAAACTATGTTACCAAAGAAAATAAATAATTTCAATAATAAAATTTATTATTAGACATACTCTTCATTCATAAATATAAAATTAAAATATTTTTATTAAATATATAACATTGCGACCAACCAAAAAAATCGGTTGCATTAGTTTCATTAGAAAATTTTATATGTAATATAGTTCTTCATAAGAAATCAAAAATATCTCACACCATGTTCATTTAATATTGAAACCTTTATAGACATATCATACATAAAACCATTCTTCATGGACTACTGAAAAGAAAAAAATATGAAATGATAAGTTCATATTAATAATAAGGGTAAAAAGGTATATATAAATGATCATATAAACATAAAGTCAAAATAAATAAATGAGAAAAATATAATAACACATAAATACCATAAAACATATATCATATATCATAATATTGACTCATGGAATAAATTTTGGGTATTCATAATATATGAATCATATATTAATCAAAGAACATGATCCATTAGAGAAAATAATTGGCATAAGGAAAAATATTTAAGAATATGCACAATCATGTAATGTAAAATTCTTATTTAAGGGTCACTTCTAGGAATACCATAGTGAAATGGGTTTACTGCCCATTTCATTATATCATTAGTCATGGTTCCCCCACAATAATATTAGACTTGATACTTTCCCTTATAAAAGTTGGTTCACTTATCTTTATAGTCCTTATTATATCATTACATATCCAATATTAACCAATATATTATTGTGAAATTTATTTTTTTCACATCATTTAGCATAATTATAATCCATTTATATGGGCTCTAAATGATCATAAATTATTAATCATATACAATATATATGTAAATTAAATTATTTGATAAAACATTTCAATATTTCAAAATAGAATAACAAATAGAAAATTAATGGTGTTCTTTAATATCTCGTAGTCATAAAAATAAACCATATAGTGATAAAATAAGGATGACAATATTGGATTCAAACATGTGTAAATAATAATATAGATAAAGTGATGTTGTCATAAATGAAAAATTACTTCATATTATCAAAGGAACATTTCTTGATTAAAATATCATTTTCCCATTAAAATCATTTAAATAAAATATAACATTAAAAAAATATTAAAATAAACATATTAATTGATGTGAAAAATAGAATCTTTTAATAGAGTTTTCAAATAATTTATAAATCATTACAACAGGAAATTATATACATTCCATGTACGTTAAAATAATGTCTACTACAATTTTATTGTAAAACTCAAAATTAACTCAGATGAAAAAATAAATGAAGATTAATTTTCATCCATTTATAAACATTAATTAATTTTTGTTAATTTATATATAAAATTAAAAGATAATATTAAAATTATTGTTGAAATGATTTTAAGATAACATTAATATGGAATAAAATCATTTTTATTGAATAAATAAGTATTGTAGGCTTCCTCATAAATGTTATTTCAGTATCTTGAGTTCATAATGAGAAAAAATTTATATAATACATGTAATATCATGAAATAATAATTGGATTATAAAATTCATTTGATTATAGAGACAATTTTCATAAGATATAATAATTTGTAACATAAAAATAAACAGTATCAATAACTAATGAGACAATAACATAACTCTCTATACACAATGGTATATTGGGAATCAAAACCACGTCATAGAGAGAACATTATAAGGATATGTTAATCACTATTATTTTAATGATAATAATAATAAATTTAATTAATTGTTATTATATAATCTACATAATATTAAAAATTCCTAAATATTCAATTCATATCATTGAAATAAAAGTGACAATAAAATTTCATTCTTCTTTTTCTACTTGGTCGAATGTGATCATTAATCATATATAATAAATTTTAATTAATGTTAACACTATAAAAATATAATTTTTCTTAATATAATATCACATATGATAAAATAAAAACATTTCAACGCATATTAATTAATACTTCTTTATTAAAATTATAATTTATGGTTGTTGATAGTTTTGTTTTTCATGAGAAATTTAGTTCGGCAATTCTGATCATTGTACATTTATGATGGTTCCATTATCTCCAGAATCATGATCATGTTATAAATATGATATTTACTCCTTATATAAATATATTTATAGTCATCCATATTTTTAATATACATAATAATTAATTACATCATTATTATAGATGGTAGGTCATATGTATGCATTAATGTAATTTTCACTTTTTAACCGATAGAGGTAAATAACGCTAAAATCAAAATTTATAGAATAATTTTTATGGAATATATAATTCACCCACACCCACATATATATATATATATATATATTCATTATAAGCATCCTTATTACAATATATATAATGAGTTATTGAAAACCCAATCAAAATTCGTTGGTATGGTGGTAGTACCCACCCATACAAGTACGACATAATCGGTTTCCGTCATATAAGGATGTAGGATAGAAGTTACTAAATTATAATTCCAAAAAAATAATTATGTCATAAATATGATATATATTCCCTATCAAAATCATAATACACATCAATGACTTTTTTGTGGAAATTTCACTGTATTACTATGTGGAGGTGGTTGTCTATATATACACTTACCTTATAATTTCAACATAATTTGATTAAATACTTGTTTTTTATTTGTTGTTCCCATATCATAATATTATTTCAATATATTTAGGATATATATTTTATTATTTTATTATCAATACTAATAAATTATTGTAGGTAATGGAATTAATAAATTTTAATATGTTCGGTATGACGATTACAAGTACTTTGGTAGGCCTTACTTAGATCCTTTATAATGTCCTTTTGTAGTTCAATTTAATAATTCTATTAGCTCCAATTAATGGATATGGATATTACTATGTTAATTTACATGGTTTTTTTGATGTATGGTTCATTGTTATAGAAATAAGTGAATTGGGTGTGTCTTATTATAAGAAGGGGAGAGGATACACTAGAAATTTCATGAAATTGAAAAATAATAATTATCATACTATCCAGATAAATGCTTTAAATTGGCTAGATATTATAATTTTGGAGATGATAAGTATTTAATATTTCTTTATAACATGATTTATAATTTATTATTTGGAAAAAATATCCTTATATGTTTGTTTAACCCCAAGTTAAACCAATTTAAACTTTTACAATGATAAGGAATTTTAAATATATTTACTATAAATTATGACCAAAAAATAATTATATTACTATTAAGTGTAGTTTTTTTTGGATTAAAATTTTATATTTAATTTTATCAAATTTTATTCCTAGAGTTTGAATAACTAAATTTATAATTCAACATCTAAATCAAAAATAATGGTGATTTTCTAAAAAATATGTATTCTTAAGAAACAATGATTATATTGAAATACCAAAAAACAATGATTAAAAAACAATAACTGTCTTATTCCTAATATAGTTAAACATATAAAACATATAAATCAATTACAAAATTTTCTTAGAGGAGTTATGTAAAGAATGATTTAAATTTTTCTGGAAATAAATATTTTACTATATTTATCAATAAATTAAACATTCCATAAAACTTTCATAAATTCACCATTAGATAAATTTTACATGTTTATAATAAAAATTAAATAAAATTTTTAACCTAAACATTTTAATATTGCATGATGTTAATTTTATTATTTTATTGTAAATAGAAATTAGAACCATTTTTTCGGAAAATATATTTTCAAAATTGGTTTGTAATTTACCAAAAACATACTTTATATTTATAAAAATACTTCTATAACCTATAATATTTCTATATAATTTAGAAAATTTGGTTTTCTCAATAAATAAAGAAATTTACTTCCAGATTTGTAAAATTGTATTATATATTGGGTCATATAAACACGAGTTTGTTTATACTGATATCTATTAGATAAAATATGCATTCATTGTAAAATACACCAAAAAATATCATGTTGATATATTATAACCCTCTTAAATTATTTTTCACCACCAAATGTTGTCACCACGAAAAAGACAAATGGGTATATCTCTTTTTAATAACATCATCAGGTTCCCATGAATCTTGTTTATATTTATGAGTCTTAATGATGAGTATAACTATTTTGGTAGTTTGGTAAAATAAAAATTTATCTCTATATTAAATTAATTCTACTAGTTGATCGTCAAATGATATGTAATTATTCATTAGTGAAAAAATTAGTTTATATCAACTGATAGATCAGGAATAATATTTAACAAGAGTGAATCATGGATAAAATATTGATCATGAGAGATATTTCTCGGAAACTTCAACCATTAAGACACAAAACCAACACGATCATGAATATTGAAGGGTAAAACATTCCTTTTGAAAAATATTATCTTCTTTCAAAATTTATTTTCCTTATTACATAGATAAATTAATGGGAATAACTTCTTACTAACTTCAAACTATACAGTTCGCATATGATTGTATCAAAAATTTTCTATCGACTCCGAGTTTTAATGTAGTCATTATGAATATCTCTGGTTTTTTAGACAATTTCATCATCTAGATCAAGTAAAAATAACATATTTTGTCCAATATCATCCCATAGGGATGTAAATATTATCTACATTCTATATATGGATATATGTATATATATCCACAAGTATTCTTTAGTAAATTTAGTATTTGTAATTATATATGATTAGATGAAGGTGTTGATCTCAATAACCATTTAGATTCATATAAATAGATCATATCATATAATCAAGGGCATAAATAGTTATATTATACTATAAATATATACAAGGATGATATTATCTTCCAAAACACAAATCTAAATACATAGAATATCGAATACATTACAATAACATCCGGGGAAACCTTATATCACAATTAGATACTATAGAACATGGTACTCTATACAACCTTATATATTAATTAATGAATATTTTATCATTTTTTTCAAGAGGGAGATATTAAATAATAGTATTGATGATTTTTTTATCTTTTATATTTTCAAATAAATCCAAAATATAATTATATCCTATATAAATTATGTGGAGTCTGTTGAAAAAAAAATCATGTTGATGTTATCATATTTCCATTGAAGAATGGATAATATTTATAACAACACCATAGAAATATTCCTCTCAAACATAACCTTATGAAAAAACATGAACTAAGATATATAATTTTCAATACCACTATTCATATTCAACCATGAAAAATACTCAGTTAGATCCCAATATATCTTTATACATCCATGATTAATAGTTTATAATTAAATATGTGATTCACCCAACACATCCTTCAAATAATATATGGATAACACAAAACATGGTTCCCAAATCTAATAATTCCATCAAAATCATGGTTGAACTCATGAATATTTGTCACACTATTTTTAAACTATACATATTCCTTTTACAACTATTTCATATTAACATGGGTAAATGGATGAATAATGATTTTAGAATGTTAGGATTTAACTCTCTTCTTCAGTATTTCAATGTATATATTTTGAAAATATATTACTGTTGGATCTTTTTTGATCCTTATCAAATATAATATATCAGTTTCCTTACAAATCATATAATCAGTCACCATTATTTCTATAAAATGTTGGTGATGTATTTATAATTCATATTCATTAATAATAATTAACCAAATTTTATAAAATGTGGTTAGGTATTTTTGAGTGAATATATCCATTATACTTTTTTGATCAGTATACATGCCCTTTCATTCACTAAAAAATAATATCAACATATCATTAATGAAAACATTACTATTGTTGAGTCCAAATCATGAGATGGGATAAATTTTTTCAAAATAATTAATTATCAGGATGCATAATATATATACATATAATTCTTCATTAGGATACATCCCATTGACTTTTTAATTGAATCACTGTTGATCATAATCTATTTCACACAATATGATAGTTAATTATTACTTCTACTGACTTATAGTCTATTTTGTTTCATGAAATTATCATTTCATCGATCACTATGAAGGATATTGGAAACCTTCTAAAACAACCTGATATGTTGATTAGATATCAATGAGAAATTATCCACTTAGAATCAATTATATATGGGAAATCCTTGAAAAATATTTTTTATTAATCAACATTTCTTTTCATATAAAAAATTAAATAACAACCATATTTTGAGGGATCCATTGATATACTATGGAATTAGATTAATATACCAAAAATGAATATTTTTTAAAAAGAATTTAATATGGTCATTTTTAATATTGATTATCCTTGTATTGTTTATTCACTATAATCCTCAATTGATCGTCATCCTATTACATGAAATTTTAATATTTAATCATATCATTAATAAATATAACCCAAAAATTATTATATTAAGGTATAAAAAATATATTTACTAAATCAATAAAGATATTCAGGGAATCTTGTTGGTCAAATGATTTCAAAATAAATTCGTTTTAACAATACCTCATTCAGAAGGTTATATTGGTTATTGTCCAAACATTTAAACAATAGATTATTATTCCCATATTTATTACCATTAACATAAAAATAATTTATCAATCCCCATTGATAATAAAAATAGTGAAAATAACGGATAAAATACTAATTCTTGATTATAAATTTAATGTGTTTATCGATTATAGATTCAGAGTAACATTGATCATTCATTATTAAAAAAAGAACAAATGAAACATATGACGATTCAGTTGGATTAATTAATCTCATGTCAACATTATATTAGATTTTATTCATAAATCATTGCAATTAGATAGTTCTAATGCTAAATTAAATCATTAGATTAGTTTTTCCATAAGGTAAGGGTTATAATTAAAATAAAACATATGAATTTAGTAAAATTCTAGGAAACACTTATAGAAAAAATTCAAAAAAATATCATATAATAATAATATCATTAGTGATATATATATATTGGACCAATTGAGATTAAAAACCCTTTTGAATTGGAATAACTACATATACAATGGATGTAATTTTAATTGGATGTTCATATTTATCATCACCATGATAGATAATTTATGAGTGATAAGGAATATAAAACATTACTTCCATTAAATATAAATTAATGTGGTATTTATGTGATGAAATAAAATCCATGCATACTGTAACATAAAATTTAATTACAGGTGAGTAAAAATATTTTAGTTACCTTATTCCCCAAAAAAGAAATAGAAGAATAATTATATATAAGAAATTATATCATCTTTCCATTACCGGATTCCATAAATATTTGATCATCTGATCGGTGATGTGTTAGAAAAAATATTTTATAAAATACTTGAAATATATAATAATAGGTATATTTAGTATTAAATATTAAATAATAATTTCAAGGGTGTATGGTAGGTATAAATTTTACCACATCCATAATTAACTGTACATTAGTAATAAAAATCACATTATATTTCCCATTGTATCTATGATTTTTATTTTTACATTTTCAATCATTTTCATTAACCAAATTTTTTTATCGTTGGATAGAATTCATAACATCGTAGTATTGTTTTTAATATTAGATTGTGGATGGTTCATTAGATACTAAATTGTATACATCATTAGAAACATATGTTTTCCATCACATTGGAATTTTATTTATTGATTACCATCCTTTACATACATAAATCATTTAAGAATTTCAATAAGATATTCTCATCCTTGTTTCTTTCCACATAGTGAGAGAAAATGAAACCACATCTTCATATCTATAGGATTTTTTTATTAGAGTATACTTTAAATTATATCATTATTTTCTTATAAAAATGATATTTATTGGTAACTCCAATATAGTTCTCCAATATGATATAAAATATAATGATATATTTTTAGCTACTAAAATTCCATATGGATGACACAATTTATATAGTTGGATTTAAAACCATTTTGAATAAATAAAACATATTATCATGTCAGATGATAATTTAAAAATTATACCTCGCATGTCTTCTGTAATTTGAATATTAGGTACTAATAAATTCACTATATTTCTTATTTATCATAAGGAATTACGTCAACATTTCCAAAAAAAAAGAATAATAGTATAGTAAATATTTAAAAATAACCTATTAAACTCATCTCACTCCATGGAATCTGTTTCTAATTTTTTTTTCAATATCTTAATTAGATCCCACCATTTTATCATATAGCCTTAAAAATATAAATAGAAGAATATTTTTTATGCAGAGAACACTACATAATATACGATAACATCTCAAGGATATTGATCCTTTTCTAAGACACATGTGGACTGTATACCCACTAGAATAAGGTTGATGATTCCTGAAGAAGTATATAATATAATTATGTTCCCTATTTTTAAATTTTATTTTCCATCCTAATTTATAGCATGATAAAATTTCATAAGAACTAAAATTATTTTGGTTATATCATTTCACATAATATATTGTTTCTCTGTTGAGAAATCATTGAATTTTTTATCATAATTATCAAAACATTTTTCATTCTTGATCCATCCATTGATGAAAAAATAATTATGTGAGGAAAAATAATCATATATGATGGAACATATCATCGAAAATAATTTATAAAAACATTAATGATAAACAACCTCTTTTAAATAAATTGTACTATTGGTTTAACCTAAATCACTTTAGTTCATGATTTCATGAAATCGTACATAATATTTATTAAATAAAATGTCTGTTTTTTCATGCATATCCCTCAGGAGAGTGAAATGAATTTTTCAGTAAGGGAAAACTCACCATGAACAAGAATGATAGTCGAGATAAATAAATACCTCTATTATTAGGGTTATTAAACCTGAATTCATATATTTCAAAAAAAATATCCACATGTTTTATCTAGAGAGTTATGGATTTCTATGAATACAACACCATTTTCATTACTATAACATATGATGTTGTCTTATACATAGGATTACCCAAATGGTTCTCACTATATTGTTCTCAACCCAGTTTTCTATTGTAGTTAATCATTCACTGATACCAACTATATCAATAGAATCTTTTTATACATAAATATTACAATTTATTATGTGAATATTCAATTTATATCATTATGTTCCACAATAGAATTTTATAGTTTTTATTTCCTAGAATACATGCATACATAAACAAAATGTTATCAAGATATATAAATTATCAACCACTTGGTTATTTATAACTATAAAACATTTAATTCACATCACATATAAAACTATACTTCATAACATGGGAAATGGAAGTATAATAAAGGGGGAGCATTGAGACTCAATATTGTTAAAAGGAGAAGATATTAATGATCACATGAATATGAAATGATAATAATGGTATAAAAACATGATATTATCATTTGAATAAAATACCTGCTACGCCATAGAGAATAATGTAGCCTCTAAGATAATGTTGGGTAGTTTAAAAGTCTAGATGTAAATATGAAACAAATAAAATTATTAACGACATAATAACATTGGAATAAGACATATATTATTTTTATACACATAATCATAAAAAATCATTCCTTGGTCATGAATTAGTTAAATTATTACAAGTCTGTATTGTGCTCAGTCCTTATTACATCATATCATTATATTAGGTTCACATGAAAACTCTCATTGTAGAAAAAGTCACTTAATTATTTGGGTTCACTCCCCATTCCCACCCTTAATATCTTATGAGATATACATCATTGGATAATTCATTAAAAGCCTATATTATTTTAGGACCACCATAAAAATAAACATAATTCATTCATATCTAATCTACAATATCATATATAATTCATTACATATCATAAAAAAGTGAATGTAATTAGGTTTCTTAATAATTTCAAAATTTCACTAAAGAATAATTCATTAAAAGAATGTCAGCCAAAAATATCCCATATGGATAAATATATAAAATATAGTTACTGAATCATTATAGTATGCATGGATCATAATCTTATTAGATTTTATCTAAAACTAAACTTTGTAATCAAATATTAAAAAACCCGTTATAATATCAATATAATATTTCTTGTAGGAAATAACCATATCACATTGAAATGAAATCATTAAAATCTAAAAATATCCCATATATTAATGGATACATTTTCATTGAAAATATACATGGAATTTTGTTATGAAAGCTTCCAACATGTAATATTTCCTAATGCATAGTGATGTTATTAAGGTAGTGTATGTTAAAACATGGTTTTCATTCCCTTTTTCTGTAAAAAGTAAAATGATTCTATCCAATAAAATAATATGAATATTTCTATAAATATCATTTTATATTTTATAATTGGGTAAAATGAATTTATGTAATCATATGATAATATTGAAAAAATTCATGAAATCATTTTTTGATGATATATATATGGTTGAAAATGATTTTCTACTGAAGGCTGTAGTAAATTTTTTTTCCATAAAAATTCATTAACAATATTGTGTTATTAATGAAATGGAAATGAAAAAAACATTTAATTTAAAAAAAATGTCTACTTAATTACAATTTCATGGAATTATTAAGATACAACTGATAAAATTTATTCATCAGAATCATAATCGATAGAAATCCTAACAAACATTGATATTACATCTCATATCCCTTACAAAATTTATAACATTTCACTAGAAACAATATGAAATGGGTAATAATATGTGGATATGTAAATCCCTATAAAATTATTTGAATCATAATAAAATAAATTTATCGGTTATATATATACCACATAAAATAAATAATTAGGGACTATGATATATATCTCATCGGTATAAATGTGAGATGAAAATCCCATACCTCATGATCTATATGATTCAAAAGCATTCTCTAAAATAGTATAATAATTTAATTTTTTATAACTCAATAAAATAATATAGTTAAAACATATAATATCATATATTAAACACTTATAACATTTCAACACAGATTTATTAATAATTATTTATTAAATTATTCATTAACTAGTATTGACTATTATTTATGATATTTTCAGTTCGATAGTTCAATTAAATTTACACTAATCACGGTTCCATAATGTAAAAAATGATAATAATGAAATAAATTTCTTATATATTAATTATTAATATGTTTATATTCATCCATAAAATGTATAGATATATAAATTATATATTAATCATGGATAATATTGTCTATACATATGCATGAACACTGTTTTCACTTTTCAATGGAAGGAACAAAATAATAGAAAATAATAATTCACCATTATAATGTAATAATTATATCATATATATCATATAGATTTATTATATAATCCATATTATCACCAATTTAATGAATAATTGAAAAATGAAACACATTTCTTTGTGGATGTGGTAGTCCAAATGTATATGTGAGAAACATCATCATTTTCCAAACGGATGGTAATGTATAAAGGTGTATACGATTTTATAACACTAGTAGAATTTTTTTTATAAATTTAATATTTAATAAATAAACCCATTAAAACACCAATCTATGAATTATAGTGATGGAAAATGAATTGTATCTCTTCATGGAGTTATTAATCCACATGTATAAACTAGTGATACATTGACACCACATATGATGATGTTCAGGGTGGATATTTGTTGTCCCATTATCATAATAAATTTTTCTTATATTTTTATATTGATTTAATTATTTATTTATGAATACCATATATTTATAGGAGGTAGTGGACGAATTGTTTTTAATCAAGTCATGTAAGATAAATACCTCTCATTTGGTGGGAATCTTTTAGAACCTAACATATAGACCCATGAAATGATATAATTATAATAAAAGAACAATAAAAATTATGGATGTTTAAACGATGTTTTAGAGGGTTTTCCAAATATATGTATAATTGTGTTCTAAAAACTAGAATATTGGCGAGTCCTTTTATTATTGGGGGTGAGGACACAATTTGAATTTCGTAATAGAATAAAACATGAAAATGAAATTCTTGATTCAAATTCTTCCAAATGGATAAAGACTCAAAGATTGTATGATATAAATTATAAAAATGTTCATAGAATTTGATTAATTCAATTTTAATTTTTACATCATTCAATTATCTTTTAAATTTCAATTAAACCTATTAAATGTGACCAAAAGATGTATTCCCTAAAAATAATTTGTTGAAGTGAATAAATGGTTTTATACCAAAATCAAACATAAAATTTATTGAATTATCATTGAATTTATAATACAAATAGTTTACAAATAAATAATTAAAATACATTTAAAAAATGAGTCTTATAAATTCTCTGATTGAAACATTATTTTTGAATAAAAATCACTATTTTCATTATTCATTGAGTAAATAAATATTTTAATAAAATCCACAAAAAAATTAACTCTGACCTATTTTTTACATGATTTTTTCAAAAATGATTTAAATTTTTTATAATATATTATGTTTATGTGGCATAAATTAATTTCATTTTTTTGAGTATGTATATATATAAATTTTTGGAAAAAAGTATTCTCAAAAAATATAATGACTTTACAATAAATTTAGTAATTATATATCAATATATTTACATTAAATAAAACCATTATAAATATTTTTTAATATTACTTTATTCCTATCCATTTTTGCAATTTAATTGCTATATTATGAATGTATATTATATTATGGGACATTTATATTCTGGTTTTTTGTATGAGAATCAATATATCTAATTTCATTAATTATAAGTGAGATGTATCATAAAAAAATTGGGTGTTGTAGTCCACTAATTATTCCAATAAAAATTAATTAAACCCAAAACATTTCATCACATTCGACCATGTTGATGTTTTGGGACATACCGAGAACTTATTAGTACAAATTTATTTCAAATCCTAGGCCCTTTCACCAAATTCATGGTCGAAGGAAATTATCAAAGATATTTTTGTCAATCAATTTTTCTTGGAGATGGTTGAATTGAATAAACTATATGAATGGATCATAGATATTATACACTAACATTGTTCTTTTTGGAATAACTACAAACCCTATATCATGATCTAACATCATCATATCTAGGAATAACTCCTCAATGAAGAACCCATTTTAGGTATTCAATGATACTGTGTCAACGGATCTGGAATATTCCATTAGACCATTCAATCTCATGGTATGCCCATGATTCATTAAAGTGGGATACATTATCTATTATTCATCTGGTGTCTTAACCTTTTCCAATATCACCCAATGATGTTGATACAATTATCAACATCTTAAGGACCTCCAATTTAATGGAATTCTGGATTATTATAAAGATGAATTCCCCATAAAAATTTTACAATTATCTTATGTTCATATCCACCATGAACTATAATTTAATTGAATAACATGGGGTATGCGATTCATAATTCATAAACTATTCTACTAGTTACCAGAGCAAGGGAGGGAGAATCATGAGTTGAATCCTCATGATAAACTTGTTATGGAAAATTTGTGTCCTCAATATTGGGGGTTTCAACTAGTAATGTATTAAGACTATAACAGTAGTACAATAATTTATCCCTCAAAATAATATTAGGTAAGAAATAGAAAAATAAATGGTAATAAAGGTACTAAATAATTAAAATTCTATAACATATATAATTTCTTGAATCCAAAAAGTCACATAATTACCTAATTAAGAATCCCCATTGTGGAATGTCAAACTACAATATTGGAATTACATAATAAGAAAAAAATGAAAGACTGGAATCACTCAACTACTCTTCTTGTTATGGCCTTTAAAAACCAATCTCTCTCTCTTCATCTCACTTACACAAGGCCCTTTCCCTTATCTATATCTCAATTCATTAATCATGTATTCTATTCAAGAATCACACTTAGGGTATGTTTATATACAAATTTTAAACCCAAAAATTTAATATTAACACATTTGAACATTATTAAAAGGATTTTGCCATGAAATATGCAAATTTGAATGAACTAATCAACCAATCATGTGTCAATTTGTCTTGAACTACAAAAATATTATAAAACTCGGACATCCATGATTAAGATCCATTGTAAATTCTAGTCATAACCATAGTTTTGATCATGGTTTATTTGTAGGGAAACCTTATATATATATAAAAATGCATCGATAACATGTCTTTGGTTAAATGTTAAGGTAATCGAACAGGGAAACTCTAATAGGTATTTAAAAATTTCATTATACTTATTCTATAACAAATGTCTACAATCATTTCCATATCGCTGCATCACTACCACACTTTTGGGAATCAATTCCATCCTATAGTATATCATCCCTCGGTTAGAGAACAATGTCTAAAAATCCTTCATCATCTGTGATCCAATTGTCATAATATTCCCACACAATTCTTATTTCATGTTCTATCATCTTCATCGTCATATGTTGCACATGTTTCCCATAAATTAAAAGATAATGAAGTGATGGGACACATATCAGTTAACTGTATAATAAAATCCTCCATATTTGGAACATTAAAACACAATATGAATATCACTTATAGGCCCAAACATATCATAACAATAACGAATCTTGTCATATACACATGTTGATATATTTTTTCATTTTC
This sequence comes from Viscum album, assembly GCA_963277665.1. Taxonomy (NCBI): domain Eukaryota; kingdom Viridiplantae; phylum Streptophyta; class Magnoliopsida; order Santalales; family Viscaceae; genus Viscum; species Viscum album. The sequence continues at coordinate 1,569,264,502 of OY728121.1, read as the reverse complement.
ATGCATGTTCAAATGGGATACACTCCCATATGATGTTAAAATAAATCATGGTAATCATATCCTACAAATTCAAAACCATGTGAACATTATTAATGAAAAAAATATAACTGGGATCGATGTGATATAAAACTACTTACAACAATCATATTAATGCCAATGGTAGGGATTTTTTATTTCATCAAATTACTCATGGATGTGTCACAATCAAATAATTACTACAATAAATATATACCTTGAGAAAATTATAATCTTGTATTGAAGGTATTATTTATAATTAATAAATAGGGTTATGTTGATAGGGATTGGAATAAATTAATATTTCCAAAAAATAACCACCATTAATAGAAGATGATCTACTAGTCTTGGTATTAAAACCATGTGTCACTCAATAGCAATGACTAGGGAAGATATGTATATATCACTATGATCATAGACCATAAATAACATTTTTATTAATGAAGGAATCACATGGGGATGTCGAATATTGAAATATTAACATCTAGATCCTCCCGTGGAATAATTTGGACTATAAGTACTAATAAGAGGATAATAATGGACCAATAAATCCATAGATAACCATGTTAATAGAAAATTAAAAATCCCTTATTAATGTTATCTTTTGTATCCATCTTTATTCATAACTCCCCTAAAATTTTTTCGTGAAATTTGGGAAATATATTTCTAAAAAAATCAACTTGTTATGGTGATTCCCACTAAGGTTGTGGTGACATAAATCACACAAAGACCAACATTTATGATATATAATAACTCTATGACATGGTGACCAATCACACCATGTTTTTAGCTAATCCATCATCCCACAACAATGTTATTATAGTATTATGTTCGTGGATCCTATGTGGAATCATAGCTCTACACCCTTATTATCACATCCCAAAAAGGGCATATTTGTCACTTCATTGGGTTCCAAATATAAAACAACCTACAGAGCAGTGTGTTTCTTACATCATCACACCTAAAAACATATATAACCCTATATAATCCACCATTAAACCAGAAAGGCATCATAATAAATTATATAAACGTCAAAATGCTCTAAAAACATAACATATGTAATTTTGGATGTTACAATCTATCCCTTTTGGACTAGTCACTAATCGGGACCTACATGGGGTAATGTAATGACATAATCATAATCACAAAATAGTTACATTTTTTAAAATCATAAAATTACATTCATACAACCATTTAGTTTTATAGTTTAAGAGAATCTAGAAAAAACATTCTTATCAAACAAATACATTTTCATCAAATATAAATTATATCTACTAATACAAAATATATAAATGATACAATTTCATTGTGAAAGGATAAAACCAAATAATTGGATCTATAAATAATAATTATTTATACACCTCTTTAGGAATAAAATTTTTTAAAAAATAGAATGATATTATATGTCACGGTAAGTTGTAGAATTAGGTGGAAGCTAAAATTTATTAAAACAGTCTTGAATATCAACGAAATAATAAATTATAATCAAGTAATTCCATTTAAATATAATCAAAATAATGAAATATATATATCGATAAAATAAATATCTATGAAATAACATAGACAATATAAAATAAATTTAATGTTGTTAAATTCATTCATTTATACATCTAAATCAAAATATAATGTTCTTGAGAATGATATTATTTAAATTTAGGTATTGTTTCCCCAAATACCCAAATAATATTTTCTTAGGATTCCTCTCAATATATTTAGGGGATATACAATTTCAATCCCCTCAATTAAAAAATATGTGTAAAGGATACATTATATGAATTACATATATAAAAAATATAATAATTAATTTACTTTCCCCAGTAATCATTACTTTTCCATATTGAAAAGATTATGTGGATTACCAGTATTTCAATGCGGGTGGGCTGAACATTATTTTTAATAAAGGGGAAAATTCCAAAAAATCAACTCAAGGGTCCTAAAGGTGGCCTGAAATGATGAATAAGTAGGGAATCTCTTTTGGATATCATCGTACACTCCTTCATAAGAAATTCTAGAGTATCAAAATCAATAATGGCATCCTCCTGGTTTCATTCTCAAGCAAGAGAGTCTACCATGAAATTTAATTCCCCCCACATGTGGTGAATAAATTGGCCTCTCTTGGATTCCTTAGCACATCTTCTGATGATATATTTCAACTCCCATAGTAGTAAGTGGAGACCATCTACTACTCTAAACAAAATATCTAAATCTGACTCCACCTCCACCACACGTAGTCCGCGACACCTACAAACCAACAAGCTTGAGAGAAGTGAACTTTCCTCAGCACCCAAGTAGTTCCCCGGGCCATAATAATCACAAATACATTGTTGCACCAAGATAATTTTGTCCCTAAGAACCCTGACTCCCCTCATAACCTCATTCTTGAAGGATCCATCGACATTGATCTTCATTCCACTAATCGGGGGATCCCATCTGACCCAAAATCCATTCTTGCACCTCAGACATCATGGCTTGCTAAGAATCATACACATCGCCTCAAGATCCTAGAACACATTTGAAATAAATGTATGTTTGGAAAGGAGAATTCGTAACCGAATCTGTAAATAGAGAAGAGACCAGCTGGTTCCATGCCTGGCCTGGTTACAGGTGTCACAAATAATCCAGAAGATGGCCACTGGAATAACTTCTCGAACATTCTTCTCTACAACTTTATAATCAGAGCAATCAATCCTAGAACTCAAAAATCCATTTAATGGGAAGTCCTCCACATCGATTCATGGGTAATGCATGATGAGGGACCAGAGAAATTGCACAAATTCACTTTCAAAAAAGAGGTGTTTAGAGGACACCAGATGTGGGTACTCAATGCAGAAACATATAGAGGCTAAAGGAATCCCCTTCTTCTAGAGGTAATCATCATTAAAAAGATCATTGTTCCAAATTATCCGCACCAGGAAGCTCATTTTAGTATGTATTTCATTACACCAATGCGTGTGTGCCTATAAATCAGAATTACCATTGATGTGGATGAACCTCTAGAAATCCTGACAAGAAAATCTTCTCGAAATCGACATAATGAAGCTACATTTGTCTTTGTCATCACTGGTAACTATTTCTTGGAACTCCTTCATCTGATCATGCGACAGTGGCACTTGAATGAGGTCTTAGTTAACTACCACTTATCTAAAATAAATATTTTTAAAATGACATCCTGGGTAAATAAGTTGTTCTCCAACCCAATTGGATATCCAAAAATTAATTCTCTCTTCACCAATAATCCATCTATTTGCATCACGTAAGAGTGTCAGGTGATGAAACATGCAGTGCACAAGGCTGGTATGTTTACCAGAATTAGAGCCATGGCTTGACCATAAATCACCATAACGACACCAGATGAAATATTCCCACAATGATGTTCCATCCAGAATATCACATGCTAACCTACCATACATGCTTTCAATGGGTGACTTGAGATCCCTTTGCCTGACTACTCCCTTAGAAACCGGTTTGGGTAGATAGGTCTAAGAGGCCCACTGAGCAGGACATATCTGGGTTACATCCCAATGAAACGATGTTATAATTATCTCCATCATTCCAACATCACCTATAGGTGGATTTATTATAAAAAACATTCATTGGAATAGAGGAGAGAAAACTGATGATCGATGTGACAAAACCTCAAAATGAAAGAATGTTTTTCATCCAATTAAAAGTCCTTCCCAATAAACGGTTAGTAATAAACTCAAATATTGTCTTTTTAATGTGACCAAATGAAACTGGAACCCCATGGTAAAGGATTAGAAATTGGCTCTGTTGGCAGCCAAGGGTGTTCAGAATATCCCTACAACGTCTCCTTGACAACTTATTTGAGATGAAAATCAATATTTTTATTGTATTGAATCTCTGTACACTGAAATGTCCATAGGATGTCATTATGTTTATTAGTTTGGAATTTGGAATTATACTTATGTGGGAAAAAATATCTTCTATGAACATAAGATGAGAAACAGCTTTCCATCCCCACCGGAAAGTATAAGGAAACACCCTGCCTTCCTCCATGCCATTAGGTAAAATCATGGAAGGTGTATCATGGGAAAAAATAAATAGATTATGGGATAAAATATCACCTTGTCGAGCACCATGATTATATATCAATAATCCAATTATTTTCCCCATGATGGATACAATGAGATAAGCAGAATAATGATATCTGAAGTAGAGATCCCAAAACCAATTATGGATGCTAAACTACTTCATCCCGCTAAGGATGAAACTCCACTCAATTTTATTGTTTTCCTTGACAATGTCAACCAGGAAAATTCCATTGTAACCTAATGATTGTCTATATATTTCCGCCACCATTTCGCAAGTGATTCCCACTGCCCCCTTGAATACTGCTCCACATAACAAATGCATGTTGTTCTTTGGAAACCAACGTAGGGTTGACCCCATTCAGCCTCCTAGATAGAATAGATGATAGGATCTTGTAGGAAAAAGTACATAGACATATGGTCTGGTACTGACTAATACACTATGGGTCCTTCTTTTTTGGTATAAGGACCACTTTTGATACACAAGACCCCATTTTCATCCCCAAGCCCAAAGGAAATCTTGTACTGCTTCTACCACTTGCGTTACAACCACCCCCTATATTTCAACATAGAACGAAGTAGGAAACCCATCCGATACAGGCGAACTGTTGGGAGATATTCTCAAATCTGAATCATTAATATCGTCCACTAAGTGTATAGCTGAGATAGTGATATTGTCAGTGGTCCCAACCATATGAGGAACCAATATGAGGAACTCATCAATTTCTTCATTAGGAGAGTGTTGAATGATTCCCTCCTTCCCCCATCTAGAATATGTTCAATGTTATCCAGGGTCAATTTTCTATTCAAATCAATGTCTGAGGTGAACTCCCCATTTTGGAGGATCATGTTATCATTTTTGATTTACCCCTCTTTCAAACATGCATGAAAAATGGTTTTATTTAAATCACTATTTTTTATCTATCTCACTCGGGGTCTCTTTTTATAGAGGTTTTCTATTTCCAACAGTTTTTCTATGAGAAACATTATATTATCGAAATTCAAGATTAAAGTATTCTCATCCCAATCAGATATAATAGTTTCATCCATTCAACCATTCTCATATTGTAAAATTCTCACCCTATTAACCTTATTCAGTATGTTTTCAAACCTAACCATAATGACCCCCTTGAGTCAAGTGGTATGAATCATAAGACCCTGCCAAGACCCTCCAACCACCACTTGTAACCACGATCACTGAACCAAATGCATGAAGGTTTCCTTCTGATGCCATATTCTAGAACAAACAAAGTCTTGAGAGGCAGAAATATCTGGTCTGAGAATCACAAGGAGAGAATAGTGATCTGAGAGAGTATGAGGGAGGTTTGTTATTGATGCTTGAGAGACATAGTCCAGCCCCTGTAGATTTTCACAAAACATATCTAACCAGCTCCAGATGTGCTTGATTCCTCTTCAGTTATGACACTCGGTGTATTTAGAACCATTGATACCATGGTCCACCAAACTCATTACAACCACAGCATTCCGAATGTCCAGAGAACCACCAATATTGGTGGTCCATCCACCTCTTTTCTCTAAAGGGTCAATGATGGAATTTAAATGGCCACTGATAAACCATGGTAGATTCTCCACATCAATACACTCAAGATTATTCCAAATCTATTTCCTCTTGATAGTTTTAGTGCTACTATACACAATAGAGAAGGGAACCTCCAAACCATTTCATGTGATGTTGGTGTTAATGCACAGAGACGTGATACTCATCACCTTGATGGACAAGGGACTCTTACAATACATCCATATATGATCATTATTTGTGGAACCATGAAAAGTGATTGGAAATCCCATTCCCCTAACCATGGAAGAAATGTTAGAAGGATTCTTCTTTCGTTCGACAATAACAAATAAGGAAGAATGGTGTTTTCTTCTTTCGGATGAGATGAAGGCACGTTTTTCATGGGCTCCCAAGCCCTGTGTGTTCCTGATAATCAAGGATAACATTAGTAATGGAAATTCCAGACCTATTTCCCCAATGATATAGAATGAACTGGTCGAGCCAGAGACCCATACTCTTTCGCACTGGAGCGCGTTATTGGCCCCATCTTCTTGCCCACTAATGAGCTCCGTTTAGGGGATAGAATCCTCTTCTTGAATTCCGATTTTGGTTCATCCATCCGGGACTAAATTATATATGGTTTTTTTTATGCAGACAAATCATCATGTAGTAATGAGAGAAGCTGAAGCGGGGGACGACAAAGCCACCTAACCATAGTCTTCATCCCAATTTTCTCGTATATCTATGGATACTTGACCGACCTGGCTGGTGATGCAAGACAGATAACTTAGGAATGATGCAGATACTCCATTGATATCTGAGTCGAGATACTCTGCGTTGATAAATGCAGAGCCATTGTCTAGGCTTGGGGATCGGGACGGTATCATGACCTCCAGGGGAAGAACATGGATAAAATAAAATAAGATCATCCTGTTAAGAAATCAAAGCTGACTGGTAGACCATTTCATCAGAAGGAATGATCAAGCTAGAAATTATAGGAGTGTCCAACAACAACACGAAATTTGAATTTTTAAATTCTTCTCTAATGGTAACTGGATCTGTACCCTTTGTCGTTGAGTCTGTGGCGCCCCCTGACCATTCTGATTGAGAACTAGTGATAGAAAACCTATCCTCTTGGGATTACTGATTTAAAATTTAAATAATGAAGAGAGATAAAATTATTAATGGTGGGATTATCACAACATGAATTGAGGATTTTCTCCCAAAATTAATGAAGAGTAATTTCAAAAATTTATTGATTCAATAAAGATGTAATAGTGAATGTTGACCATATTTATTGTAGATATGGGATGGGTGTCTATATAAGAAGATGCAATAGCATTTTTTGGAATGGGGGCTGGAAAAATTTAGTTTCCATGTGAGAAATGAGGAAGGGGTTGCCGCGTTTTCGGTAACCGGTGCAAAGAGAAGATGGTGAGAATGAAGTCGAGGTCATGATGCCGATGCTAATGGATTGTCCACGACTTCTAATAAAATCATTTGCATGATGTTAATGGCATGCGAAGATGGAAGAGAATTATCGACGATTGCGTGCAATGAGATTCATGAAGGTTCCATGTATCAAATGTCCACTTGGTTGCAGAGATCATGTGGCGTGTCCCGACTATGATTATCAGTGATTCAACAAAATGGTATGTTCATGGTGTCAGTGTTGCGTCATAAAAATGACATTGGGTGTGTTGTTAAAAATCTACCTTCTGGTGTGTGTTTAAAAATCATTTGGGTGTGGTGTTAAAAATAATTCAGGTGATGTGGAAAATGACTTCAGGTGATTATAGGACTTTTGGTGAAATATTCATTCTCTTGTCACTGGCTGAGCGTCTCAGCACAGTAGTTCGCTCGTGCGGCACCCTAACCCCCTCTAAGGTGGGCGGTGTTCAGTCGTCTGGAAATTCATATGTGAGGTTCACTGGTTTCTTCCTCCCATTAATTCATTAGGAGAGTGGCCCCAACTCCCAAAGAGTGGGGTCATGGTTGACATGAACCATCTTCCTCTTTGTCGGGGCGACTCCCATCTCATAGATAGGGACAAACCTGATAAACGATAGCTTTTATTTTCTTGCTGGTGTGGGACATGACCCCCATGATTTATTGTTTCATGACATTCTCCCACCACCATTCCATGCATACCCTTGTGCATGCAGGATCATGGCCTTATGTGTGTCTATTAAATGGTGCTTCCAACTAACCAGCTACCAAGCACGACATCAGGGGAGGAACCTTCCTTGTCGTTGGCATCAATGGACCACCCACTCTCTGGGTTGAAAAACACTGTGGTCAACCCTCTCAATCAGGATAGAAAACCACCTCCACAAGACCCACCCATCATATTGGTATCTTTGACTTTTACTTCACTCAAGCATGACCTTATCTGTCGTGTCACCTCTGTATGACACCCCAGAACATCGGTCCCACCATCGAGGTCCATCCAGTAGCATTGTGCAACACCATGAGGAATATTCACTTCGATACCAATTGTCATGGGTTGAGCGTCTCAGCACAGCAGTTCACCCGTGCGGCACCTCAACCCCTTCCAAGGAGAGCGAGGTTCAACCATCCACCTCTTCATATGTGAGGTTCACTGGTTTTTTCCTGCCATAGACACATCAAGAGAGTGGCCAAAACTCCCTATCGGTGGTGTCTAGGATGACAGGCACCATCCTCCTCTTTGATGGGGTGACTCCCATCTCTTAGATAGGGACAAACCAGATAAACCACAGCTTGGATGTTCGTGATGGTGTGGGATAGGAACCCCATGATTGGGTCGTGACATGACATTTGAATGCTTTTTCTGGCAGACTGATTCTGGGTGACCATGAATCCCGTAAAACCCACAAAAACTATATGGATACTGATAGAAAACCATTTACCACCAAAGAAAACTGTTGCTCGCCCCCAAAAATCCTTGGTGAGGATGTTTGTCCAACAAGTTAATTTCCACACACATACTTGGATTTAAAGTGGCCTAAAGATATTCTGTATTCTTATCCAAGCAAAGGGAGAAGCCTAGATAGTTCCATATTTCTTTCAGAATCGACGGGTTGTCAAAATGGAGAGGAAGACCTGCTAAACATAACCAAACCACATCTTGGGGAGACTCCTTGCTGTAGTGGTAGTCCCAATACCAACTAAAAAGGGAGAACCTCTATGATCCGCATGTTCTGTCTTCATGATCCCATGCATCCACAAAATCATCCATATAAAACTATTGAATGTATAAATCACTCCGAGATAGATTCGACACCGCCATCGTAAGATGAAGTCCCCATGCGTCCACGATGGTCTCAAAGTACCACAGATAAGGCATGATTATCCTAAAACTAGCAACCAGTGTCAGATCGTGTAATAATGTGGCCTATAGATGTTCCTATTTCTAATGGTCCACTATACTAACTCCTTCTATTACCCATAGAGCCCTGTATTCCAATGAAATCGAAGGAATACATTGAGGTCGCCAAAGACAAGAAGACACCTTTTCCCCCGTTGGGCTCTGATAAAGGGGAACCATAGAGGATATCCATAAAAGAGACCTTTTGGTTTGATGAACTGCTATCCACGATCCGCAAAATCATGCCATCGCCAGACGGAGGATGGCCTAGCGTAGAGGGGGATGAGATAATTAATGAAGAGTTCATCCCTTGTTCCCAACAAGGATACTGTGGTATTTCCATGACTGTAAATGGACTAAAACTCTCATTTAATTCCCATCAATCATGATTAAGGGATATAAATTTTTTCAATCTATATAGTGTAAAGGGTGGAGATATTTTGGGTTATTTTTATAGTTTTCATTTTATTTTATCTCCAACATCATGTTTCTTTATGTTTTTATTATATTAATATAAGGGTTTTCATCTCAAAAGACCTGTGAGTTCATTATCATATGAATTTATATGAACCTTTGTTTATGATCAATGTCACTAATATCAAGATTAATATGGATCTCATTGGTGGATATTATATTTTTAGATAGATAGAGTTTCTCCAATATACACGTTATAAAATATTTAAGTAGAAAACTATAAAATGTTCGATGTATGATGAAATTTCAGACATAGATGTATAAATTCAACTAAATTCATTGAGTTATTATGGTCAATAATTTTGATTTGTAAATATGGATTTACAATTGAAAATTTTGTGATCAGTGATGTGGTGATGAATCTACTTGTGGTAAAAAATATATGAATGAAAGAAATATATTGATCTATTAGATACCGGGTACCTCCAATAGAAGAATTGTACATTAGTGTATCATATATTGGAAAGCTTACGCTTTTTTGAAATAATGAAATATATTTCAATCAGATAATGTTATATTAATGATAAAACTAACAAGGTTTTGTGGTATCATCAAAATAATGAGTATGAGATATAAAAATGTTATTTTATCACACAGAAAACCAGTAATGTTATACCTGATTGGGAAATATATCGATATCAAAAAAATGTTCCATCAGAATGAGAACCAAAATATATTTAGATACGAAATTCAGGAGAACATAAAACAAACGTATCATATAAAAAATGTATATAGAAGTCGTTTATGTTTCTTATATTGTGGAAAAGATATAATAATAAATGATAAAAAAATACTATAAATTTATATACCTGAAAAAGAATTGAAAAAAATCCAAAAACTATGATGTGATATATTTTGATGAACCTGATATGTTCATTAAACAAACATAAAATCAAATACACATTTATATTGGTTTTGAATATTTCTTTGATTAAAATATTTGGGAATGTCTGAGTGAAGAATTTTGACACTAATCATTTAGAGGATTTGGTGTTTATCAACTAAAGTTGTGTTGAGGGTGATATGAAATATAAGATCCTTTACTTCCTATGGAAGTATAATTGATAAGAATAATATGTTTCTAGAGAGTATATGTGATAATATTTTAATTGCATGATTAGTGGGAAAAGAAATAAATTTTTTAAAGAAGTGATGATGTGAATAGAAGTTTACTAGACATTGGTAAAATTGATAGAGAATATTTAGATAGAATTACTAGATAATGTAATAGTAAATTGTGGGGAACTAGATAAATCATACATAATTGATACTATGGTGAAACAAATCGATGTTTACCATATCAAGTGCTACTGGATATACATTTTATATTCATTTTTCTTATTGATCATCATTCATGAGATGTGATTAATTTGGAACCAACATATAATCAATATTTTATCATGGAGGAGCTATTAAAATTATATACATATATATATAAACAAAATAACAACATTTAGATCAATTCTATTCACTTTATTAAATAATCCATATAGGTTGATAAAAAATAGTAGATTCACCTAGAAAAAGGTCACCACATTAGGAAAAATCATTGAAACAAAATTTATTTCAGGAGATTTTTATTTATATTTTCATAATTTTTGGTTGATAAATGATGTTTAAAGGAATAATAATTTCTAAATAATCATGGATTTATTTCAAGTGAAATTAATTTTTTATAGATTGATTAACCAGATCCCCACATATAGTGGTCTACAAATTCATTTAACATTAATTGGTCTGATAGAATCCATTTTTCATCAGAAATATCTAAAAAAATCCATATCCGGGATAATCTCAACTCATTAATATTATTTTTATTCTTACCATCAAAAAAATAATTCGTTGGGCCAAAAAATTTGAATGATATCATATCCATTAACTATTGGAATATTATTAAATTATATCTATTTTTTGGACTTCATCCAACGGTTAATGATAACCTTTTGACATTGTATTACAAAATAAATCAATAGGTACGTGGAAATTCATGTAAAAATATTTTTATTTACATAAAATGAAGATATTATAAATATAATTTGGTTCAAAAATATCATAAGAAAAAATCAAACAAACATATAAGCATCTTAGAGTTATTTATAGGAATTATGTATGTGTCGTATGTATGGAGTCATGTTAAAATAAATAAGAATAATGGTTATTTATAAAATTAATAACTACCTCCCCACCAGATTAAATGAAATACATTGTAGCATTAGTGGATTAATGAATTTCTTGGATGATACAACAATCATTAAAAAATTTTGAGGAAAATTCATAATCTATTTGATATAATTGTATCTAATTTTGATAATAAATTTTATTTATCCCAATACCCACTTCTGAATATAAAAATATGAATGATCCATAATTCCATTAAATTTTGATTAAGGAAGATATATTATTAAGGATATAAATAATAAAGAAAATAAAAAAATCTAATCGTGAGGAAATGAGGATTAATGATTAAGAATATAAGGAGGATGAGGTAGAAATAGATTATATAATTTTTCTTTTTAACTCTAAAAATTACAATAATGGAGATTTCTTGTAAAAAATAAACCATGTTGTTATATGTTTTTTTTGGAGAATGAATTTTTTTTGAATAAATTTTTAATAATGAAATATGTTGAATAATATTATGATTCTAAATAAATGGATCCGAATGAAAACTATGCTAAGACATAAAAAAAGTTATGAAATCATTAGGGGAATGAAATTTTTCGTTAGAAGATATAAAACAAGAATTCTCTGTAAAATGGAAGTGTATTAATCTATTATTAGTATTTTAGCTAACGATGAAAATCTATGGAAGATCAAAAAAAATCATGTATCAAATAAACTAAAAGGAATATATTTCAATACTGGAAGAAATAGAATGTGAATAAATTTGTTGGTAATATATACTAAAATCATAACATGTGTCGTTATTTGTACTAAAGAAATGAAGAATTATGCTAGAATATGAAACAAAAATAGAGAGAATATCAATTTCGGAAAAAGATAATTTCTCATAAATTAAGATGCATAAATAAAAGAAATTGAAAACTTCACCACGTAATTTGAGAAAAAATGGAAAATAATGATAGAAAATGATGCGAAACATATTACTGAGGAATAAGAAGTTTTTAAGACACAATCAAGAGGAATTGTTGATGAAAATACCTAAGAGAAAAATAACGATAGTTCAAAAAATTCTTCTGAGGTAATGGTCAAAACTACTTAATATGGTTTCAGAACAAATCCCATGAATTAATATAAATTTAAACCCACTAATAATAAATTTTTATCTTAAAATAAAAGATAATTAGATTTTGGAATCTAAATTATAATTTTTTTTGTTTAGAATATAATTTAAAAATAATTCACATTAATGGGAATTAAAAATACATATTTAGAGAATGATTCTCTACACCAATTGATATCAAATTATATAGCGTATGATAAATATGAAAATGAATTTCTAATGGAATATAAATACTAATACATAACATGGGGATTCAATGTATAAAATATTTGTATAATATATAAGACGTAGGTTTATGTTTACTAGAACAATGTTCCCCTACTAATGGGTAGCAAGAATAGTGGTTGTTCAATAGTGGGAGAAAATGAGGTAAAAATATAAAGATATAAGAATAAAAAGAAATAATATTTTTATAATTGAATATACTAAAATTTAATAACTAATATGAATAATTAGAGGAATTTTGAGATAGGGGTTTCCAATAATGTGATTATGCACATGATAGTATGACACCAGGTCAAGGAAAAATTACTTAAACCACAAAATAAAAGGAATCCGATAATAGGAAAATTAAAAACTATGATTTTTTTCAAAACAATCTAAATGTAAAAAATTGATATTAATTTGAAATATTACTCTTTAAATATTTTTTATCAATAAATATATTACGTAACACACCTTAAAAATACTAAAGGAACTCTTTAAAATTATTAAAATATAATGTAGTTATAATAAACTATCAATTAGACTGGTCTATATGAATACTAATACCTAAATTAAGATAAATATATTTTTAAAAAATTATAAAATTATATCATTTTTATGGAATATTTTTAATTTAAAAGAAATATTATTTTAAAATTATAGTCATGTTTTTTCTTAAAAAAATTCATGATGCAGGAATTATATTTTTTTAATTAATAAATTAAATTAATCATTATTGGTGAGTTATTTTAAATAAATATTTATATTATTTACTAATTTTTTAACATTCCTTAAATATGTTTTTGATAAAATAATAGAAATAAATCCAGTTTAATGCTTCAATTTTAATTTTTTCCAAAATAATAATATTTTTGTATATTTTTCACACTTACAAACAAACTAGTTTCTTCCATTTATAGGTAACTATTTTGATCATTAAAATCAAGATGATAGTTTTTTAAAAAGTTACCATTTATTTTTTGACAATACAAATAGTAACCATGGGAAATATTATCACATATGTATATGGTTAATTAGGTTAATCTTTATTAAAATAACAGATAATTCTTAATTTTTGATCCAATGTTTTTTTAAATGATTATAATTTGAAATTTATAACCTTAATTATTAATTTTATTACATTAATGGAGTTTTTTCGTCAAAATGAATTATATATTAAATATATCAATAAATGAAACAAAAAATTACTCTATTTTAATCCAATAACACATACATTTTTAGTTTGGTATAAAAATTAGTCATGAAGGTATATAAGTGCCAATATTGTGATGAATAAAATTATTTTCATTATATAAAATTATTTTCAAAATACTGTTAGTATATGGTGAACCTAATAACTTTTTAAACAATAATGTACTGTTTGTAAAGTAAATAAAAAATAATAAATATCACTCAAAGAGTGAAAATAAATATTAAATGAGTGAGATTATATGTGAAAAGATTTTTATATATTAATATAACATATTAGTGTTTTTTATATGATCATATTGAAACTAAAAAATTTCATTTATTTATATTATTTCTAATTAGTTGATAAGAATAAAAATTATAGTAGTGATTGTTTTCGATAATATGATTATATTAAATCACAAAAAAAAAATTAAAAATTAAAAATAGTATATGATACGTTAGAAATTTTTATCCATTTTCATATTTTAAGTCCTTAGTAACCATTTGTATTAATATTGATCTAATTATATTTAAATCATTATAGTGATTCCATGAATTCCCATCCCCTCCCTTATAAACGAATCCTCTCATTTAAATTCTAAAAATACCACCGAGCCTTCTAGATTTACCAACCAATACTAAATTATCTTCTCTGCATCCCTATACACATACTAAGGGTTATGGTATTAAGAAATTACCAGCTCTATGGTCCTTAAATGGAGATTTGTAAGAGTTATTTTCCTAACGTGGTAATTCGATTAACTGATAAATTTTTTATATTGTTCTTTATATACACTAAATCTTTGATTTCTATCATCAAATAATTACCATTCCATAATAGATAATATGATGTATTATTAGGAATATGAAACACCATTATAAACTATCTTTCCTATTGAATGAGATGAGATAGTATCCCTCATCCATACATTCATATTACTATTTCCACCTAGAGATACAATTTATTCTTAATAAACATATTTCATGGATGGGTATTGTGTTGTGTTTTTTATAAAAAATATTTATGAAAGATTTCAACATGAATTTTTTTAAATCAAATTAAACTAATAATTGTCAAATACATGGGGAATTTATAACATTGTTAATGTTTATGTGTGGACTAGCGCCTCTATAATGAAATGTGATTTTTATAATATTTATATTTTACCATGATCATAAAAAGGATGAATATGATGCATATTATATATGTATTTACATATGATATAATAATGATCCCATTATCATTCCAGCCTTAGATGAGGCCTGTAGAGAAACAATGACTCCTGTAAGAACCAGAATAATCAGGTGATTATTTATCTGGCATGGTTTATTATTCAACATACATCAACACTACATATATATTTACACAATATAGATTACATATTTACAAAATTGGTGGAGTAAAACTTCGATTGTATATCACACACTAATTGGGACACCTTTTGTACCTGAGTCGATTATTATTCCGAATTTATATTTTTTTGGTAAACACCATATATTAAATTCTCGATATTCTGTATAATTAGGGCATGCAGGCATATGACACTATATATGCTGATATTCCAGCAGAGTATGATTTTGTTATTTTTTAATAGAATTTTCTATATTCCATAATCATATATCCCTTTTTGAATTTAATCATTCCATGACATCATATATATTAATAATCCTTTTGGATTTTGATAATTATTCTAGTTTCTAGTTATTTCTTCTTATGATCCTTATTCAGTAGATCTTTTATCTTCTTCTTTCTACTACCATGGGTTACAGGTCATATAGTAAAATATTCTGATATATACTTCATTATTTATTTTACCAATTTTTCAACTGTGATATTATATTATAGTATCCTCACATTAACAGAATTACAACTTCATTAAAATTCGGTAGCCACTAGAATACATGGTGGTTTTATTGAGACCATGGGACTCAATGGCTTGGGGAACTAGTTATGGGGATCCTAGGACAACATGTTAAATATAGGACTACTATTAATTCAATTATTTAATTTAACATTATGTGTCAATATTTTAATAAATTGGTATTGTTCATTAATTTCATTTTGAAGTCCTTCATTTAATAATCATTAAATCATTATAGGTATTGTTTTATCGGTAAATGGATAATATCCAATGATGTTATAAGATCATGATTTTTCATGTAATTGTTTTAATATCATTCCATGATCAAGGGAGTTCTATTGGTTAGAAAATTGTCACCATAAATATATTATTCCTTGAAAATCATGTTTTCTATTTTTATAAATGTCAATTTTTGTTTTCTTATAGTTTCATAATTATCATTGATAATATTTTAATCCATAAACCAAATATAAAATTAAATATATTGTAATTTTTGAATCAATAATGAAATCCATTTTAAATTATTTATCAGAAATATATATGATATTGAAAACATTATACTTCTCAATGGAATCATAAAGTCACATCTATAAGGCAGATACATTGAAAAACATCTAAAAATGATTAAGTGACAGAAAATTGGTAATATATTATTAATAGGACACAAATATAATGATAAAAACATGATTAATTTAATCATGTATATTTTAGAAAAAGAAGTATAATGGATTTTAAATTTAAGGATTCCTTTTTATGATATAAAAAGGGAGGACTAATGGAATTTTCATTTTATATATTAATAGGATATTAAAAATTGATATGTGACAGTTAATGTTTGATATCTCATAAAAAATTTAAAAAAACATTAGATCAACAAAATAATGGGATTATTTATATAAAATTATCTTTCTTATAGAAAATATCTAATGAAATAATCACAAATATGGAAGGAAAATAGGGCCTGGAAACCCATACCATACTCATTAAATTTTATCTTCACTATTATGACATAATCCATTAAAGATAGATCATTTTGATTGAGAAGAGACTTCATGACAAGTCAATATATGTTTACAGGTTTATTTTGTCATAGTATATAAATAAAAATAAAATATTGATATGTTTTCAAATTCTTTTTAAGAGTCTTCTTTTATAGAATAAATATATTAGCATTCTCATTAATATATTTTTTACATTCAAGGAATCTAATTTTAAAATTGATCATGGGTCATACGTATTAAATATATGATATTATCAACTATTTACCATCCTCAATTGTGTACTGTTATTATTTTATAATATTTTATTAATTAATAAATAATTATTAAAATTAAATAAACAATAATGTTTGTAACAAGGATAATCTTGTAACCTAACAATTGAAATTTACCTAAAAATATTCAATTCATGTTTAGATATTTACATATTTATTTACAAATAATTTTTATTTTATAAAAAAATAGATACAACATTATATATCACTACATTATTAATTTATAATTTTTAGAACCGCCATATTTGAAATATATCTAATTTTCAATGAATTTCAATGATATTGCGTAGTAATATTAATTAATTATCGGATATGTTTGGCTTTAAAATAAATTAATAATATATATATAAATATTTTTGATATATTTTATCATCAAAATGAAAAATTAATTTTTCATATATTATATAACAGTAATAATTTTATGATATGAATTTGTACTTCTATTGTCTTACGCAAGCACTTAGTTTATTTTTTTATAATTAATTTTGTCTATAATTTATAAATTTTAAAAAATTCATAATAATATTTTTATTATTAAAAAAATTACTCCTTAAATTTTATATTCCCCTTATCCATTCGTATTTTTTTAATACACCCATTAATTTTGACTTTTTATTTTCTACTCAAGCATGACATCATTGTAAATAAATGTTTTCATATATATATCTATAAAAAAGATAAATAATTTTATATTAATAATTAATTAAGATATTTATATTATATTATAATTTTCAAAAAAAATTATTTATATCAATATTTTTTATATCATTATAGATAAAAATATAATAAAATGAAGATGGAATCTACATGAGTTTAAAAATAATATTTTAAATTTAACATAAATTCAAATGTATCACAAAAATAATTTCCATATAATATACTGGGGATTAGTTTAAAAATAAACACATTAAATACGTTAAAAAAATTTATTTAATTATGAAACAAATTCATAATATTTTTAAAAAATCATTAATAAATTATATTGATTATATATTACATAAAATATTTTCTACCATATATTTTGTTATATATAATATTACAAAATACTTCCCACTGATTTTAATATAACATTGAAATTATATTATTTATTTTATAAAAATCCATATTAATTTATTAATTCATATTATTTGAAATAAAAAATAATTATATATCAAAATAACATATTCTCTAAAATAAAAAATTATTTCATCTTAAAGAAAGAAATATATTCATATGCAATGCATTGATAATGAATTTTATAATAATATCATATTAATATATATCAATGTGAATTCATATGATTAACATATATACCCACTAATGAAATATATAATAATTATATATTTCTATAAATAGATAAAAATAAGATACAATATTATGAAAATATATATTTCACCAAATTCAATCATTTTTTATGACATGACATAAAAATAATAATATTAATTATATAATATTAATATAATTTGTTTTATTATATCATTTGTGAAATAATATAACCATGATTGAAATAAAAAAATCTGAGACAAATTTAAATTCATAACATGATTACTAATTAAAACCTAAAACTGATATTTTATATGAAATACATTGGTGGCCATAGGTAGAATATATAGTTCAAAAATGTTTTCCTGATAGGCATATATAGAGTTTTGGTAAAATAAGATCCTAAAAGAATTTTTTTTTGTTTTAATGAAGTTATAATTTTCCATTTACAGATTATGATGTATTTTGAAATGTTTAGGAGTGCCAATTTGGTGTTTAATATAAAAAAATATGTTTTAAAGGCTAGATGTGACAATATACTATATGGGATAGTGTTATCTGTTACATAGGATTCTTTCGACCATTGGATAAAAACATAATGGGGATCACACCACTTTTTCTTTTTTGCTTCCTCTGATTTCATATTCTTGATATATAGATCGTTGGTAAATTTTGTACACTAGTTTTATATATACTACTCATATTATTATTCTTTTCTTCATCCACTCCCAACTATTATTTATCAATTATGTTATATGTGGGATATAATTTTCCATTAAACCATAATTATATACATTTAAGAAGAATTATATTTGATGCATCAAATCTAGAGGACAGTGGGGAAGGTTAATAACACTCTTTAAATTTTTATTCTAAGGATCATTTATATATATATATAACAGATTATTTATTTCCATTGACTAATGTTAAATTTTTTCATTGATTCAACATTATAAATTTATTATATAAAATTTTTGTGGTGAGAGAGGTGTGCGATGAGTTATCTATGAGTGATCGGTAATAATATTGGGGTAATCCCAATATCATAGAATAAAACCTCGTAACCTATAAATATTACATACTTAATATATAATCTGTGAAACATTACTTAATCTATGACAAAAAAACGATTTTCCTAGTTTATTAATTGTAATCTTTGATTCTAATCCTTCATAATGGTTCATGAGGAGGTTCTGAATATCAAATGTATATCCCCTTGGACTGTCAAACCAGGTGTATAGTACGGCCCATTTTCATGTATGAGATTACCCAAGGTCATGCTCGAAAAAACATTTTATAGATTCTACTCTGAGTTACATCTATGTTAGAGCCACATCCACATATAGATTCCAAGTAGGGACTAATTTTTTTAATTTAACTTCTCTATCAATTAACAAAATTCCCAAACATTTTCCAATAATTTTCCATATCCTTATACATATCTTTAAAGACATCTATGTACATATTCCAAGATATACCTATAGTGATCTCTAAATGGTTTTAGAATACTAGTTTACAAATGATGATTTAACGACTCCCCTAATAAAAAATATTGAAACCCAAGACTATAATACATGAAAATAATATCATTTTCGAATAATGTAAATTACATTATAGAAATAAATACTCGAGGACTATAATAGTTTTGTGTATTTAGATTCATGGAAACAAAACAATCTGTCATGTTGAAATATTTCCAAATATCCCATACATATCTCCAACATTTTAAATTAAACCAAAAATAATTCTACATATCCTGGTGAAATGAAACATAAGTAGAGGTGATATCAAAATTTTGGTAAGAGTAAATAATTGATATTTGTATGTATAACATTAAATATGTTATCAAACAAGTGCGTAACATTTTATGATCATACATTATATACTAGTGATCATTATAATGATTGGAAATTTATAATACATTGATCCTAATAAAATTAAGAGAACTAGTTATGAAATCATAACATATGAATAAATCCTAGAATTATGGAATACATTTACGAATATAATATGATTTCCGTAGTATAGTTTGTTCAAAAGAAATCAAAATAAACAATTTCATTAGAAACCTTACCTTAAAAGCGGGAAACTCATTTTAGTTTAAAACCAAGCGCTCCCTTGGAAGGATTTCATCCGAAATTGATAAAACTAGAAAAATAGGGTTTCAAGGGATTCAATTTGAGAGTATCATATCCTATCCAATTTTTATTGAGATGTGTGAGGAGGTGGTACATGTGGTGGCCTTCAATAGTTGTGGAGTAGTGACAATATTGTAATATTTTCACAATGGAATTCTATACAATTTTCACATAGAATGTGGATACAATAATGGACCAAACTATATTTTTTTGATGATAAAATATATATAATCAATCAATAAAGATATTGTAAAAGGGTATACATCATTTTTGAAAATAAGGATATGATTAATCAATTATTATTCTTAATTTAACTTTAATCTTCGCAATTAATTTCAATCAATTTCTGTAATCATTTTGGTAAAAAAATGCAAGTGTTATAAGAAATTATATATTATAATTATTCATAATATATAATACATTTTTCAAATTCAAATCATATAAGTGGAAGAAATTAATTTAAAATTTATCCTTTATGCAGAATGGCAATGTGGGTTTTTCATGTAATAATAATTGATATTTTTCTATGATATTATTTTCAATTTCAAATTATAAATAATTTCAATGACCTAAATTTGATTTTATGAGGAGAATATGATATAATTAATCTTTTAAAAAATCTAAAACATTATTTATCATTCTAAATAAATTAGAGTAATAATATTTTTTGAACTAAAATTCAGTATTTTCCACAATTCGTTAGGAAATGAATCTTCATAAAAATATTGGAAATATTCTCCAAAATATAATTTTAATGTTTATATTACAAATCTGAATTTTATTGTAATATATTATATTAATAAATGGGTCAAAATTTTCAGTTTAATGTTGGATATCCATTTAATTGTCGTGAATTTTGCATTATAAAAATATTAGTTTTTTTCCAATTTGGTTTTATTATCTTATTCCTATCCAAACTAATGGATTAATATCAAAAATATATTTTTTAAAATATAAGATATATATTTAATTAAAATAACTCATTAATTTTGATTAATTTATTTTATCTAGACTACCCCAATTTGAATGAATGAAAATTATAAAAATATTTTTTATTCATTTGGTACTTAGTTTCAGTTTTAATTAAATGCTAACCAATGAATTAATTTTATATTAATATAAAAAATAAATTTTTATAAGATAGATAATAATATTCATATATACTTGATTAATAGTTATTTTATATCTTATTATGTTAAAAAAATTAATACAATATTTCATTTCATTGTAATATTCAGTAATGAATGTTGTGTATGTTATCGATGAAAGAATATCATGTATCTAATGTAAGATAACTGGGTTAAGATTGAATTAAAATCCCTGGAATTCATTATATTTATTTAATCAAGTTAATATATTGTAATGTATCAATTTATTTTATTTTATTTTACACATGGTGTTGTGTGGAATAGATGCCAAGTCAGTGTTGTGTGTACTGAAAGACAATTTGGAATAGTGTAGTGCATTCTCGATTGGTGTCGTGTGGAAGGACTATTTAACATAGTTCAATTCAGTTCCCCCATGATAAATAATTTTTTATGAAAATATTATTTCCGAAAAACAATGTGGTGTTTTAGTTAACAACAGTTAGTGCCTTGACCTTGACATTGTCGTTTTTTATGAGTGGTTAGTAGTGAACGATTTCATTTCATATTGGCCTTTGGATTGACATTGAGTTATTCTGGTTCATGTAATGATGATAGTAACATCATCCATCATAAATGAGAATATTTAAAACTGTTTGGTTTCAAAAGTGGGTTGTGTGCATTAAATCTAAAAAGATGTTTCATTATATCAAACTGTAGTTATATTGGCACATTTTGAAGAGATACATAATATGTGTTTCCCCATATTTCCTGATTTTTCTGAGGCTAACATGTGACATTTTTATTCTTAGAGTATTACATTAATGACTTCCTTATTTCAATGAGGATGTGTGATGAGGTGACGATATGTTTCTTTAAAATGATTCCTAGAACCCTATGAGATTGAGACATTGTATTGGTGGTAGAGGATTTTTTCACCCAGGTGGCTCAATTAGTAAACATCTAAGAGAAAAAATAAATGGATGATCAAAGAAATATCTATGTTAAATATATCATATAGAATATTGGTGTTCTACTGAGTATTATATCTTCGAGAGACACATGTTTCACCACATCGTTTTAGAAGGGAATAAAAAAGTTGATGTGACTTAGTTGAATATGTGTTAAAATTTTCATTCTCTAGAAGAAAATAATATAGGGTGGAAAATACAAACATAATGAGGACATCGTTAATGAAAGAATTCAGGATTTCAAAAGAGTTTTAGTTTGTTACCATTTTATGGTGGATTTATCCTATAATAAAAATGCTATACCATCAACTTAGATGGCTCTATTTTTGGATATTTAGGGTAAATTTTATCTTTCACTGATATGATATCATGATGTAGGTGAGCCTTATGATTTTTAGTAGATTATATTATCAAAAACATTGAAGTGGTTCTCGTATAGAATGAATATGTTTTGAAAAAAGTGACTCATTAGTTATAGAATTTTAATTTTATGGGGTAATGAATTTTAAAATAATGGTAAAATCATCTGTTTGAGATCATAAAATTCCATCGGATGGTGAAATATCAATATAATCATTTTATATGGTAAAAAATTATGTATAATTTTTTTCACTTGACTCTGCCAAATTTGTATGATATCTTTCTTATTAACATTCTTGAAATAAAGGATGTTGATTTAGTAAAAGATGAATCTTTTTTCGATAGGAATATTTAGATATTTGATCAATTTGATAAGGTATAGAGAGAAAATATCATTCTTATTATTTAGATTTAATGGTAGTAAAAATATTTTTATTAAGTGAAGTGGGATTTGAAAATACATTTTTAGGAATACAACCCCAATTATATAAACCAGACAACTGTGAATACATCTCAAGGATGATAAGTCATAAAAGGGATAGAATTATGTAACATAAACATTTATTTATTCCCTTATTCAAATTTTTGGTATTTTTGTCATGTTTTAATGTGTTAAGTATTTTCATAGAGTTTTTTTGTGTGGTAAAATAGTGATAAGGTTTGGAATTTTGAAATTTTGGGTAATTTTATGATATAAAATTCCCACTAAACATTTCGAGATGTTACATGGAAATTATTATTACACATAGAAACCACTGACCTGCTGGTAGAGATAACCATCCCTCCGGTGGGTCTCCTAGGAATAACTAGATATTCCCATTGACCACCGAATAGATTGTGTCGTTAGTTAACACTGTTTGAAAATTTTGATAATATATATTTTTTCCCATACCAAAAAATATCATACCTTTTATCATTCATCAAGTTCAATCGTGGGGCCTAGTGACCGAGGAACCCACTTTGGAGATTTTGGGACATTCTCCTCCCAAATACCCCATTTTATGCCTAAATAAGGGTTGAATAATATGTTAATAATCATGTGACATATTTATTAATCATTATATCATAAAATAATTTATCCATGGTTATTCCAAACTACATTGTATATTTCTTGATCAAATATGCAGGGATTTTCATGGTATAATAACAGATTCATTGATAGTTATTATAATAAAAACACATAATCAATGTCTACTAATCTACACATCGATCATAAATTATACATTGTTTGGTGAGAATATTCTTAGGTATATCTAATATTGAAAAATGATTTGGGTGTGGTTTATCCCAATACATTACTCTAATATTCATAAACATTTTTATTTTGGATTAGTTCAAGCATTTAATGGTGATACTGGACTCAGATGATGACCCTTTGCAAATATTGTTATTTTAAATTATGTTTGGAATCCCTAAACATCAGTTCATGATTTACTTGGTTTCTAGGAATGATTATTGGAATGCTTGTGAATCCCAATGAGTCTAGGTAAATGTTAAGATCACCAAAGGTAGACATGTGTATCCAAAATAATTGTAATTGTTTTTCATGCATGTGGGATCATATGATTATGATACATTCCTGATTTAATGTGATGTTGAGGTGAAATTGATTTCCATGGAAATATGTGATATTATTCTATTTTTTAGGGTTGATCAAGTTGGTTGACACTATTTGATCTTTTCTCAGTGTGATGGGGACTGAGGGATATGTTTTTTCATTATA
The DNA here is from genome assembly GCA_963277665.1 of Viscum album. Classification (NCBI taxonomy): domain Eukaryota; kingdom Viridiplantae; phylum Streptophyta; class Magnoliopsida; order Santalales; family Viscaceae; genus Viscum; species Viscum album. The sequence goes on along the minus strand of OY728121.1, from coordinate 1,569,239,806 downwards.
ATATCCCAATTATGGGGTTGTTCCCTACATATATGGGTCCATCCCATAATGTTAAATAATTCCTGGGATACTTGATTTTGCAAATAAAATTGAACCGGATAAGGTAGAGTTAGTCTGTTAGTACCAGACATATATATTTTTATTTCATAATATACTTTCCTGTTATATCTGTTCAATTTATATTCCTAGAATTCAATATTATTTCTTAGAAACTTATTTTAGTGGGTGTTTGTGGTTTCCAATTAATTTTTATAGTCACATCGAACTCAAAATTTTCAGTTTTCTTATTGATTTAATTAACAGGGAGCTAGTAAAAGAAAAATTCTTATAAAGAAATATGGAGTTGATTTACTCTGGGGATATATGTATATATGGATGTACATCATGATAGTTTTATAAATAATTTTTCATTTTTTTCATTACTTCATATGTAGAATAATTTATTTTTGAATTTATTTATGTATCTAACATTTAATACATATAAATAATTGAATGGTATTTTTTCATACTATCATTTTTATTATTGAATTCTCAGTTTAATGATTATTTTTATCTCTTCACTTATTTTACTTCTATATTACATGGTAATTTTGGGAATAGACTCCCCAGGATGAAAACATAGATCTTTCCACTAGTACGTATTGTTATTCATTTTGGGGGAAACACATGAGTTTATTTGGTGATTCATAATGGATTCTATTGTTCGGGACAAGTTGTTACAAAACCAAATTCTATTGTATGGGTATTTGGGAAATTCAAAAAAATATAGTATAACATGTTATATTTTTTATATAGGTTACTAATTATTGTGTATTTCATCTATGATGTGTTTTAATATTATATTTTTTAGTGTTTATGTCTTTTATTATTACCCAATTAGTCTACTATTCTATAAGACCTCATAACGATTATACATTTCTATTCATAATAAAAATATTTTGTCATTTGTGATTTTTCTTCTTCTCATTTCCATTGGTTTCTTCTTGAGGATTACTGGTTATAATGGTTGTTTCAATTTGAACTTTTCTTTTGATTTATATTCATATAAGGAATTTTATGTATGGGGGTTACATTTGTGACCTTCATTGTCTAAGGGTTTCTTTATGAGTTACTAGTAGTGATGTATTGGTTGTTATTATAGTGTTGTGAGAAATTCAATGACTATGAATGTTTATGTCTTCTGGATATATCATTTATTATTCATTGGATTTTGTGAGGTCAATATTATATTTTTTCATATAAAATTGATTAAGGATTTTGAAATTGGAAAGGTGAAACGTAAATGGTTTAATTTTCTTATCCTATGACACACATGATGTGAAATTTGGTTATTCTAATCTAGTAATTATTATATTAATTTTATAGTTTACTATAATTATTTTAGTTGCCAAAAATTATATGATAGAAATGTAATGTAATAATTAATAATTGTTTATACATATATTAATATTTATTTGTACTATTTTTCTATCGTGTGATAAATTCGTTTCATTTTAAACGTCTATTTATGTGTATGATTATGTTCTTTCCACTAAAAGAGGAAACTAAAAACATATTACATGTGTTTATGTGGATATATTAATAACTATATATATATATACATGATTATATTCATTCCTATGAGAATATAGTAATTCTATGTGAGGGTAGATATGTGAATTTCTATGTGTGTGGTCATTTTCACTATTTATAGGATGTCCAGATCTAGTAAAATTTGATTCCATGGTTGGTCGTAATATTTGTGTGGATAATCCTAGTGGAATATGAGGAATCGAGCATTATTTTAAGAATTTTTCTTTGGGTGATCATATTTTTAGTGTATTCAAATTAAATTATTTTAACTAACATATTTTTATATATGAAAATTTCAAAGATTCCTTCATAGGGATACCCCTGATTGTTCACAAGTGAGAGTTGGGGTATTATAGTAAAAACTACATGGTTGTTTAGTCTCACCATAAAAATGAATCTCAGTGGATACATGTTTTAACATGTTATATTCAAATGAAAAATAAATTACATAAATTAATAAATGAATGGATGATAGATTTTTTGGGATAAGGGTTTGAATGAACGTACCCTACTAGGTTATAGAGTGATAGGGATTAGCTTTAGAAAATTACAATGTTTCCATGTCAAAATGTATTTTCAATTTAGTTAATTTTTTGTACGTATTTTCTGCACCATGGGTATATGGATTTAAATTAAAATATATATATATATATATTATGTAGAGACTAAAAGTACTACATTCCAAACAGATTATTGATTTTTATAAAATCTAATATATGGATCAGTTATTAATGATCAATGTATAATCCAACATTGGACCATGCTGACTATAAAAAGGATAAAAAGTTCACAAAAATTAAATCAAACCCATTAAACTAGATGGTATACAATTATTTTTAATGAACCTAGATTACATGAAATTAATATCATTGAATTTTTAAAATAGTTACTTTATTCCTTAATGTAAAGAATACACAAAACCGAGAATAATCCAACCCTAAAATAATATTATTTACATACGATCATTATGACCAAGTTGTTAAATTTGAGGTTAATAATAAGAATAAATATTTTTTAAAATATATGAAAATGTATCAAATTAATATAAATTTGTTTATTATTTATTATTAAAATATAAGAGTTTATTTGTAAATTTATTTTTTTCTTCATTGAAAAGCTATCTTAAAATATATTTATTTATTGAGAAAATAATTTAATTTATATTTTGTAATATTAGATAATTTATTTGATGACATAAATATAAATAATAAATTATTTGAACTCATTTTATATTGGGGGGTGATTTGATATTTTTTTGAATAGATTTTGTTTTCAAAAAATAGTGAAAAAATAAATTTCATTGAAAAAAGTTTTTTTCATTTAAATTATTTTAAAAAATTGATTATTTGAATAAATTTTTAAATTTTATTAGTTATTATTGATTATAATTCTTCCATATCATATTTTTATGTAATTTAATAATTTAATTTGGTTTCAAAAAATTTACTTTTAAACATAATTATTTTAGAAACTATTTATGTTGGGGTTTTCCAGAATGATTGAAATTTAAGTGAAAATTATTTTTTCCAATTTTAAATAATGGACTCCATATTTGAAATCATGAATTAAAATATTATTTAAAATTTCTAGTTTATTTTTAGTCATTATGAATATTAACCAAATTAATTTATTTTATTTTTAATTGAAAAATATAGTAATTAATTTTTATGATAATATCATAAATTTTATAAAATGACCCAACATTTTGTCTTAAATTTATTTAATTCATAAAATTAATAAATATTTAGAAAAATTCAATTATATATCTTTTTTCTATTTTGTTTTTATTATGTCCTATATAATATCCCATATTGTGAAAAGTAAAAAATTACACACTAAAATTTAGTAACTATAATATTTTAAACAGGGTGAAATGAGAGATGTTTGTTTATTAATTTTGATATAAAATATAAAATATTTATAATCATCATGATAATTATGTTTTTCTTATTAGTGAATAAATGTGTACCTTAAATTATTTTACAAAGTTGCTGTAGTAATTAAGAAATTGATAGAAAAATAAAATAAATGATATTATAAATATTATATGTAATATAAATCTAAGATAATTAATTTCATCCATGAATTTCAAAGATAAAAATAAATAGTTACGTATTTATAAATTATTTGGTTAAAATTTCATTTTATTCAAGATGTTATTAAAGTCAATGTAATGAATGGTTCTGAAATTTTTCATCATTGATATTCTAAAAAAAATATTTGTTAAATAATATAAATTTACAAAAAAAATATATTCAAATAATTTATTATTATATGGTTTATAATATCATCCACGTACTATTTATAGCCTATTTTTCTATTTGTAGTATCAATATTAACCCTCAATGATTAAATATCCATGTTTTCCCTTTAATTATGGAAGGTGGTAACAGAGGGTTAAAAACAATATATAATTAAAAAAATGTAAAAAAATTTCTATTTTTATGATTTGTGATTATTTATATCTATAAAAATCATATCCTAAAAATAAATTATTTATGATTAATATGGAAATGAAATTTAATTTATATAAACTTAATATTTTTTGAAATTTCAATAGTTCCCATCCAATCTCTAATAAAGAGGAATATACTTTTATAATTACTTATCTATTATAAAGAAAATATATTAATAAAATATCTATACTGGTGCATAATTTAAATCCCTCCACCTGTTATATATTATTTTTTCAATGACAAATAAAAACATTAGTAGTCATCATGGGTTAATAAAATGAGGTTCTCTAATGAAGAGGTATCATTCTTAACAAAATATTTCTATTTTGTTTTTATTAATCCCCCATAAAACCATCCATAATCAGAAATATATAATAACATAAGAATTTTATTTATAAATATGTTTTATTATAATTATTCCAAAACCTGTATTCATATCTATCCTACATCTAATGGGAATGGAATTCATTGTTCTTTGTATCAATGACTACTACGTCACAGACTGATATAATTCAATTACCATAACCACATATCAAAAATTGAAATAATTATGGAATTAATATTTATATATGATCTTCATGAAATATTTATCAATTTTAAAATATAATATATAAATTAATTTCTTTAATTTATACTCAATGAAAAATTACCATAATAGTTGCGTGTATCTGTAGACTACTACCTCTATGAAGTGATGTGATTTATTTTTCATCTGGAAATCACATATAGGATATATATATATAAATAAATTTAAATATTTAATATTATATTTTGTATATAATAATAATTCCTTTAACATTATTTGATATATACATTCATTCTATATTTATCAATAAAAAATGTAATAATTGCTCATCCATAGGTACGAACATTTGACATCATGATTTAAAAAAATTATCACTGTTCATAATCATCCATAATGAATTGTTTGAAAAGATTTATTTTTATATAATAATTACAAATATTTTATTATTTTTATTCTGGACAATATGGGCTATTGATCTCTATAATTATGTGAAACATACAAAATCCAATTTCAAATTATAGATTGAACATCCTCATAAAACACAATGTTCAATTAAATGATTATGAAATTAAATATTTCGTTATAATAAATTAATAAAATGTATTAATGATATGGGAATAATCCATGATATTATTTTTAATAAATTAAAAAATTATGTTTCTATTATATTGGTTTTAATGTGAACATATACCAAGTGTTGAATTGTTATAAAAGACTTCATCTCAATTTATTATCATTATGGATTATTTTATTGGTGTTCACCTAATTTATTTTATTTTTAGTTTATATTTCCCCATTTAATTGTTACATCTTGAATCATTCATTATTCATGCTTTTTAATATTTGAATTTCAATTAATTTATCAAATCAAATTTTTCATGGAAGCAAACATGTTGTATGTTTTATCCTAACATAATTTATTTTCATTGGGTTATAACTCTTTTTCATTCACCCTATTTGGAAAATATTTATTTTCAATTAATATTTAGATTTTTTTATTTAAAATATACACATAGAATAATTGATTTACAATTTTTACAAATTATATCTCAATTTATTAATCCTCAATTCAATGATATGATTTTGATAAGGTTTATTCATCTCAAATTCACAATCATTGAGACGTATGTTGATGTTAATAAATTAAAATCATTTATAAGATAAATATACTATTAGTTCAACCTCATAAAAAATAATATCATCATGTTCATGATTTTTAATTTTTATTATTTTTTATTTCATGTTCATATGATTAAAGTGTTACTAAGGTGGAAGAGGCTTTGTGATCCAATATGTTTTCATCTAGGAATTGTTTATGATATAGATTTTATTTAGGGAAATAATAATTTCTATTTTTAATAGACCAAATATAATTTAATCTTATTATATTGTTTTTTGTATTAGTTTTTTAATTTCCATTTTTTCCATTATTCTTTAAATAAATTGCTTAAAATGAATTTTTTTGTGAAGGTTATCATATATCATTTTTAAATTTGGAATATGTCTCTTCCAAGTATATAATTTCCAAATTATTTTCAAATATCATCCTATCAAAAAATAAATTATATCATAACGATATATTACATTATCTATATACTTTTTTAAATTGTATTTCAAAAGTAAATGAAATTATGTTTTACAAAATTTATCTTTTTTGACCGATTTTACAAAATGATTCAAAATAATTTATTTTTCCCTTTGAAAAAATGATCATATTTTTCCACCATAATTATTATTAATTTCAATGAGGATTGCGTGATTTGAATCAATGGATATTCTGAAATAAATTTTTTCCCAATATTTGGAATTTTTTTAATGAAAAATTGAATGTGAAAATGATATTATACTAAAGAATGTATTTATTTTTATTTTGATGGAATTTTCATTCCTCAATGAAAAAATTCATAATATTACTGAAGATTGACTTTAGATATTTTCTTATTATACAATCCTAATTCCATCAATCGACGGATTATAATTGTATAAAATTTATTTTCATGGAATCTACATCAATTCTTTGTTTAGTAAATTCATGAATTGAATTCCATATTTTATCATATCTGGTGATAATGATAATTTGTTCTCCTATAATCATTATTTTATATTTGGATTAATAATTACGGATAAAAAAATTCTTTAGAAAACACCTCATACTCATATTATGAATGATTAATGCTTTTAAAATGTTTTTTTAATATAAATTGGTATTATTATAATTGAAAGTGTTTTTCAAAAGGGGATTAATTTTATTCCATGTTTTATTCATAACATGGTACATGAAAATTGGTTATGAAGGGTTGATACCTATTATAGATAAATTTTGAGCCTCATTCACTTTATTCAATTGAATTATCCACTTTATTATTCATAGGTTAGAAGTATATATCATATATTATGGGTGAACTAAGATATCATTATAATGCATTCAGTAATGATTATGTTCGCAATAAACTTATATTATAAGTTGTTCATATAGTTTTTCTAATTTAAGTGTTTTTGATGGTTTATAAGTAAATTTTTTAAAATGGAACCGTCATGTTTTTTCACGTAATGTGTTATCAGTGATTCTTTTGATCATGTTTAACATCACAATTCTCATAATTATTAACTATTTTGAATATTATCCTTCGATAATGATTTATGAATTTATTCATTATTGATTATATAGGTATAGATTTTTATAAATTCCCTTATAATAATATCACTCAATTTAATTATTTCACTGAAAATTTTTTAACAATTTCCATCCCTTATAACACTCACTTGTTAGTTCTTATCTTTCCCCATAATTGTAAAGACCCGTAAAATTCAAGGAAAATTTTTTCTTAATTTTCTTTAGAATTTTACAAGAGCGCGGTTTCAGACGGCACCTGATTCCGAGGCCCGGAGTGCCCAGAATTAATTTCCGAAGTTTGGCTCGGGTACGTTCAGTGAACGAACGAGCGGGAATTCCTAACTTTTGATCCGGTGCTCGGAATTGAAATCTGAGGGCACCGATGAACTCGCAGCGCCGATATTCGCTTAAAGAGACCTTTCCGGGAGTTGCGTTTGTTGCGGGTTGAAAGTTAATTTTTGAGGGTTTTAGTTGAGTTAAATAAAATTTGTGTAGAACAAATTTTATTATAACTTCTTAAAACCTCTCAAAGGAGGTTGGAAGTGGGACCCACACCCACTTAACCTCCCTTGGGAGGATTAAGAGTGGTGGGGCCCACACGAACCCCCACCTTTTCAACTCCCCACTCTCCCTCTTAATGGCTTGATAACTTAACTTCTTTTAATTATACAACTCATGTATATTAAATAAGCGAGTTAATTTTGGAGTTAGCCATTTTGAATTTCAAACATTTGAAATTCTTTTGAGTTGTGTGTTAATAAAATAAGATGTAATCTTATTTGTTTTTGGGTTGTTAGTTTTTCCCTTGAGAGATTTTGAGATCTCCTCTTCATCTTCAAGCTCTGACGAAGAACGAAGAACGCTCAAACTCCGACGAAGAACGACGCACCTCTTCTTCGTCCTCGGTGTCAACAAGAGGGAACGCCGCACCCTCCTCGGACCTTCTTCGTCGGCAAACGAAGATCCGCCAACGACGTGTCTCTTCGGGCATAACTCTTCGTCAACGGATTTGACGAACGACGACCGCGACGCCCGACCTCCGCGACATCGTCTTCCGCGGAACGTAGAACGATCTTCGAACCTTATACCAAGGTAGGGGTTGTTGTTTATTTCTTTATTTATTCCATTTCTTGAACATGGATCTCGCATGTCTAACATGAGACTTTGAATGTTTAAGTTGAGTTATTTGCTTAACGTGAGGGGGCCGGACCGCATGAACACGACCGAACCCCCCTCCAACGTTCATGTTTATTCATGCGGGTGGAAGCAAGTAGCGTGGTGCCGTCGCACCACGCGGATGATCGTACAATTAATTTACGCGGCGCCGTCGCGCCACGCCGAGGAAAAATCTTCAAGAACGTGACGCCGTCGCGCCGCGTTGAAAAGAATCAAAGCACGGCAAGGGGCGCGGTGCCGTCGCACCGCGCCGGATGACGAACGCCGCGGCCGGTTCCGGGCCGCGGCGGGACGAGAAGACCGCGGCCGGTTCCGAGCCGCGGCGGGACGAGGAGACCGCGGCCGGTTCCGGGCCGCGGCGGAAGAGGAGACCGGCGGCCGGGCCGCCGGCGTCGGAAGCCGAGGAGGGGACCGGAATATCCGGTCCCGTTGGAGAAAACCGGCCGGCCAGCTGGCCGGCCGGACGTCTTAAAACCGGGGGAAATAATTCCCCCGGCCAGCTCATAAAACCCCCCTCTTTAAGAGGGGGGGAGGTTCCATGAAAGGGGGGCAGCAGCCCCCCGGTTTGTCCCTCCAAAACCGGCCCCCACGTGGGGCGGTTTTTGTTACCCAGGCGCGGCACAAAGGCCGCGCCACTTAAAGCAAAGCGGGGGCCTTGCCCCCCGCGTGACCACCCACGTGCGGCGCCAAGCGCCGCCGCCGCGGCCCGCCGCCGCCGCCACCGCGGCCCGCCGCCGCGCCACCGCGCTGCCGCCCGCCGCCGCCGCCCGCCGCCGCCGGCCACCGCGCCGCCCAGGGGGGGGGGGGGGGGTCGGGCCGGGTCGGCCCGGACCCGGACCCCCCGTTTCGAACCAGTTTTGGTTTTCGGCTCATAACTTGAGCCTCGGACCTCCGAACGACGAACCGTCTGCGGCAACGCGATCCTTGGATCGAGACGGTCGTTTCGGTATATCGCACTCAAGGTTTCGGGTTACTTTGAGTTCGGTCGGGTTGGTTCGTTCACGAAACCAACCGGACCTTCGGAGCGGAAACGCTCATATCTTGAGCCACGAACGTCCGATTGACGCGCCGTCAGTCGCGTTGCGTTCCTCTTAATGAGACGGATCTTTTGGCATACTCCGCCCGAGGTTTGGACGCAGGTGGAGTACGGTCGGGTTGGTTTTGCTTTAAAAACCAACCGGGCCCCGGAGACGAAAATGCCAATAACTCACAGACCGGGCGTCCGATTGACGCGCCGTCTGTTTCGTTGACTTCCTCTTGATGAGACGGATCTTTTGACATACTCCGCCCGAGTTTTGGATACAGTCGGAGTATGGCCGGGTTGGATTGTACTCGAAATCCAAACGGGCCCCTGGAACGGGAAAGCTAATACCTTTCAGACAGGACGTCCGCTTGACGAACCGTCAGCGGCGTTGGTGGTTACGTTGAGTAACGGTCCCTTTGAGTATACCCTATGGGAGTTCGGGGTACAGTTGAGATACGGCCGGGATTGGTTTCGCTCACGAAACCAACCGGGCCCCTGGGACGAATAGGCTATTAACTCACAGACCGGGCGTCCGATCGACGCGCCGTCTGTTGCGTTGAGACCCCTGTGACGAGACAGACCTTTGAGACACTTCTTCGTGGGACTTTGAGATACTTGGAGTATCGACCAGTAGCTCGTGGAGTGGACCCTTCCGGAGACGAGCGGGCGGGGGAGCGCTTGGGTGTAGCGGCGGATCCGTGGTACTTGACAGTGGTGGTGCGCTTGGTTGCAGCAGCAGACCCTTGGCGGTGGAGCGCTTGGGTGTAGCGGCGGATCCGTGGTACTTGACAGTGGTGGTGCGCTTGGATGCAGCAGCAGACCCTTGGCGGTGGAGCGCTTGGTTGTAGCGGCGGAACCGCGACACTCTACGGAGTGTGTGCGTTTGGTTGTAGCGACAGACCCGCGACAGTGGAGACGTGCGTACAGAGTACGGAGACCGTGTAGCCGGCTGAGACCTGACGACTGCTTGACCGACTCGACTTGGAGTGAGTCGACTAGCCCAGTGGACGGAGCGCCCGGTATTTGGCGGCAGACCCACGGCGGACGGAGCGCCTGGTAGTTGGCAGCAAACCTGCGGTACTCGACAGGAGGAGTACCTCAGTAGGCTATTAGGGCGAGCGCCCGGTATTTGGCGACAGACCCTCAGCGGACGGAGCGCCAGGTAGTTGGCCGCAAACCCGCAGTACTCGACAGGAGGAGTACCTCAGCAGTCTTAGGTTAGTGAGCAGTACCTCGGAGTCGTGACAGGACTACTGTACACTCTAGAGACGGAGCTCTTCAGCAGTTACGGTTTCGATAATGAAAATCCTGGTTTGAGATGAGACTTTTGACCTTTGTGTTTCCTCATGATTGAGATGGGTTACTTGATAACTTAGGTATATGTATGAGCATATACCTGGGTAGTGGTTATCCGTTGATCTCATGATCCTTGTGTTTCCTCATGACTGAGATGAGTTACTTGATAACTTAGGTATATGTATGGGCATATACCTAAGTAGAGTTTATCTGTTGTGATCTTCTCGTGGTTATCCTTGTTGGTTTTAGTGAGACCTTGAGGGTCTCGGGGTCCCTACTGAGTATCGTTATACTCACCCCTGCACGGGCTATGCCCGCACCTCGTTGTGTTGGTTGCAGACGACGGACAGTGCTGACAGAAGCCGAAGGTTCGAGGACTGGAAGGTACCTGGTGGTGGACTATACGACGAGGCGGTACCCGGAGGTGGACCACTAGGCGGGACATACTCGGAGCGGTTGGCGGGACCCGAGGAGCAGAGGAGCTATCTGTACCCACCCTTCAGGTGGGATTTCCAGTGGACATCTCGGCGTAGCAGCTTTACTTTTCAGTCGCTGTTTTCCCTTTCGAGTTGTACTTTACAGTTGGGCTTGTATTTCCGGCCCCTTTTACTTTTCAACTCTTCTTTTGTACTTAGTGTTTTACTTCCGCTTGTACTCTGTGGTTCTTGTTTTCTTTATAAAGGCAATGCCTTCCCAGTTATCGGGATTTTACGCCTTTGGTGCTAGTCGCCAGCCCCTGGCCTATGGAAGGCGGGCTTGGGGTAGTCACGGCACGGGCCCCGAGGACGGGTCGTGACAAATTGGTATCAGAGGAGTTCGGTTCTACCGCAGAACTTATAACTCTGATGTTTCTTTCTGTGAAGCAATAGTGTTGAGAGTACCGAGTGTGGTTTTCAGTTCAGGGAGTCCAGCGTTGGTGCGGGCGGCCGACGTATCCATACACCAGGACCCTGACAACTGATTTCCGACTTTGTGCACGAAAACACTGATTGCGTGTGTGTTTTCAAAGGTTTTTCCCCTTAAAACAGCTCAAACTAGGTCAGCTCACCAGTTATAATCGTTTGATCGTGTTACGTTGTTTCTTTCAGGATGTCTTTTCTCAGACGACCAGCTAGAGCCCGGAGGGATGAGCGTGCTGATAGTCTGTCGAGCGACGAGGCTTCGGTACAGGGCCCTCTTGCAGTTGAGGCACCAGCGGAGGCACCAGCGGTACTACCATACGTTGGGCCACCGATGCCACCAGCCCCAGCAGTAGGCGATGCACGACACTTGAGCGCGCTGCACGAGTTCCAGCGCCAGAGGCCACCCAGGTTCCGGGGAGAGATGGACCCGCAGGCGGCTGAGGTTTGGCTGGAGGCTGTGGTGAGAGTCTTCAGGCTAGTGGGGACGCCGGCAGACCTCATGGTGATCCTCGCTGCGAGCCTACTACACGCAGCAGCAGGTAGGTGGTGGAGCCACTTGTTTCAGTTTTGCGATGAGATGAACTTCGCATGGGAAGACTTCGAGACCTTCTTCAGGGTGGAGTTTGTGCCAGTATCTCTACACCTCGAGCGTGTACAGGAGATTCTGCCTTTGCCGCGTGTTTTTCGATCAGAAGCCGAGTCATCTGTGGGCAGTAGACAGATGATGCAGAGGTCCAGGAGGACCAGACCATCAGTTGGGCGATCTTGGGTTTTAGGACCGGTGGTGCAGGGCACCCGGAGTGGGAACAGAGCTAGCCGTGCAAGGAGCAGGTTGTGTTACTCATGCCGCGGAAAGGGTCACCTGGCACGTGACTGTCCGACTCCTCGATCCGCAGGCTTGGAGGGAGCCACCGAGGTTGAGGCAGCGTCAAATGCTGAAGCTCTGGGAGCAGGTGGACAGGGGAGGAACTAGTGGATACGTCTTTTGTACTTCTAGTTCCATGTTGATGTTGCTTTTGTGTAGCGTCTTGTATTATGAGCTGCAATAATAAAAGACGCATCCTTTGTGATGTTTTCATTCCTGTCCTCTTTTGTGATGTTACTAAGAGGTTTCAGTTGACTGTTGACTTGACCCTCACTTGTGAGACATCTACTGGAGGAGACCCAGTTACCACACACTGATGCCGACAGTGTGACTCAACCCTTGGAGGCGAGAGTAACAGTTGGATCTCTTAGTAGTAGCGTCGAGGCCTTACGACGTCATCCTTGGTATGGATTAGTATCATCCATGTTAGGATTGACTGTTTTAGGCAAAGAATGTGGTTCATCCAGGGGATGAGACCTGGTTTCTCTTATCGGCAAAGAAGAAATCTTGCAGCTCATGTGGGACCAGAGATGGTCCGGGCCACGTCAAAGGAGGTCCATGTCATCCAGGAGCGGATGAGGACAGCTCAGAGCCGGCAGAAGTTATACGCTGACAGGAGGCGGAGGCCACTAGAGTTCGAGGATGGTGACCACGTCTTCTTGCGGGTCTCACCTCGACGTAGTATTCGGAGATTTGGCCGAGGCGACAAGTTATCTCCGCGCTTCATCGGACCCTTCCAGGTCCTCAACAGGGTTGGTGAGGTGGCTTATCGTCTGGCTCTACCACCTCAGTTGCACCGGGTGCACGACGTCTTCCACGTGTCTCAGCTGAGGAGATACGTGCACGACCCGACGCACATCCTTGACGATGGGGCGACTTTTACGGAGGTCCCGGTGGAGATAGAGGATCGACAGGAGCAGGTCCTACATGAGCGATCGATTCCTCTTGTGCGCAACAGATGGCGGCACGGGAATCTCCAGGAGAGCACATGGGAGCGGGAGGCTCAGATGCGTGCTCAGTACCCTCTTTTGTTTCCCTAGTTTTTGATGTAGCTTTACGGGGACGTAAAGCCCTGAGGTGGGAGTAATGTAAAGACCCGTAAAATTCAAGGAAAATTTTTTCTTAATTTTCTTTAGAATTTTACAAGAACGCGGTTTCAGACGGCACCTGATTCCGAGGCCCGGAGTGCCCAGAATTAATTTCCGAAGTTTGGCTCGGGTACGTTCAGTGAACGAACGAGCGGGAATTCCTAACATTTGATCTGGTGCTCGGAATTGAAATCCTAGGGCACCGATGAACTCGCAACGCCGATATTCGCTTAAAGAGACCTTTCCGGGAGTTGCGTTTGTTGCGGGTTGAAAGTTAATTTTTGAGGGTTTTAGTTGAGTTAAATAAAATTTGTGTAGAACAAATTTTATTATAACTTCTTAAAACCTCTCAAAGGAGGTTGGAAGTGGGACCCACACCCACTTAACCTCCCTTGGGAGGATTAAGAGTGGTGGGGCCCACACGAACCCCCACCTTTTCAACTCCCCACTCTCCCTCTTAATGGCTTGATAACTTAACTTCTTTTAATTATACAACTCATGTATATTAAATAAGCGAGTTAATTTTGGAGTTAGCCATTTTGAATTTCAAACATTTGAAATTCTTTTGAGTTGTGTGTTAATAAAATAAGATGTAATCTTATTTGTTTTTGGGTTGTTAGTTTTTCCCTTGAGAGCTTTTGAGAGCTCCTCTTCATCTTCAAGCTCTGACGAAGAACGAAGAACGCTCAAACTCCGACGAAGAACGACGCACCTCTTCTTCGTCCTCGGTGTCAACAAGAGGGAACGCCGCACCCTCCTCGGACCTTCTTCGTCGGCAAACGAAGATCCGCCAACGACGTGTCTCTTCGGGCATAACTCTTCGTCAACGGATTTGACGAACGACGACCGCGACGCCCGACCTCCGCGACATCGTCTTCCGCGGAACGTAGAACGATCTTCGAACCTTATACCAAGGTAGGGGTTGTTGTTTATTTCTTTATTTATTCCATTTCTTGAACATGGATCTCGCATGTCTAACATGAGACTTTGAATGTTTAAGTTGAGTTATTTGCTTAACGTGAGGGGGCCGGACCGCATGAACACGACCGAACCCCCCTCCAACGTTCATGTTTATTCATGCGGGTGGAAGCAAGTAGCGTGGTGCCGTCGCACCACGCGGATGATCGTACAATTAATTTACGCGGCGCCGTCGCGCCACGCCGAGGAAAAATCTTCAAGAACGCGACGCCGTCGCGCCGCGTTGAAAAGAATCAAAGCACGGCAAGGGGCGCGGTGCCGTCGCACCGCGCCGGATGACGAACGCCGCGGCCGGTTCCGGGCCGCGGCGGGACGAGAAGACCGCGGCCGGTTCCGGGCCGCGGCGGGACGAGGAGACCGCGGCCGGTTCCGGGCCGCGGCGGAAGAGGAGACCGGCGGCCGGGCCGCCGGCGTCGGAAGCCGAGGAGGGGACCGGAATATCCGGTCCCGTTGGAGAAAACCGGCCGGCCAGCTGGCCGGCCGGACGTCTTAAAACCGGGGGAAATAATTCCCCCGGCCAGCTCATAAAACCCCCCTCTTTAAGAGGGGGGGCGGTTCCATGAAAGGGGGGCAGCAGCCCCCCGGTTTGTCCCTCCAAAACCGGCCCCCACGTGGGGCGGTTTTTGTTACCCAGGCGCGGCACAAAGGCCGCGCCACTTAAAGCAAAGCGGGGGCCTTGCCCCCCGCGTGACCACCCACGTGCGGCGCCATGCGCCGCCGCCGCGGCCCGCCGCCGCCGCCCCCGCGGCCCGCCGCCGCCGCCACCGCGGCCCGCCGCCGCCGCCACCGCGGCCCGCCGCCGCGCCGCCGCGCCGCCGCCCGCCGCCGCCGGCCGCCGCCGCCGGCCACCGCGCCGCCCAGGGGGGGGGGGGGGGGGGGTCGGGCCGGGTCGGCCCGGACCCGGACCCCCCGTTTCGAACCAGTTTTGGTTTTCGGCTCATAACTTGAGCCTCGGACCTCCGAACGACGAACCGTCTGCGGCAACGCGATCCTTGGATCGAGACGGTCGTTTCGGTATATCGCACTCAAGGTTTCGGGTTACTTTGAGTTCGGTCGGGTAGGTTCGTTCACGAAACCAACCGGACCTTCGGAGCGGAAACGCTCATATCTTGAGCCACGAACGTCCGATTGACGCGCCGTCAGTCGCGTTGCGTTCCTCTTAATGAGACGGATCTTTTGGCATACTCCGCCCGAGGTTTGGACGCAGGTGGAGTACAGTCGGGTTGGTTTTGCTTTAAAAACCAACCGGGCCCCGGAGACGAAAATGCCAATAACTCACAGACCGGGCGTCCGATTGACGCGCCGTCTGTTTCGTTGACTTCCTCTTGATGAGACGGATCTTTTGACATACTCCGCCCGAGTTTTGGATACAGTCGGAGTATGGCCGGGTTGGATTGTACTCGAAATCCAACCGGGCCCCTGGAACGGGAAAGCTAATACCTTTCAGACAGGACGTCCGCTTGACGAACCGTCAGCGGCGTTGGTGGTTACGTTGAGTAACGGTCCCTTTGAGTATACCCTATGGGAGTTCGGGGTACAGTTGAGATACGGCCGGGATTGGTTTCGCTCACGAAACCAACCGGGCCCCTGGGACGAATAGGCTAATAACTCACAGACCGGGCGTCCGATCGACGCGCCGTCTGTTGCGTTGAGACCCCTGTGACGAGACAGACCTTTGAGACACTTCTTCGTGGGACTTTGAGATACTTGGAGTATCGACCAGTAGCTCGTGGAGTGGACCCTTCCGGAGACGAGCGGGCGGGGGAGCGCTTGGGTGTAGCGGCGGATCCGTGGTACTTGACAGTGGTGGTGCGCTTGGATGCAGCAGCAGACCCTTGGCGGTGGAGCGCTTGGGTGTAGCGGCGGATCCGTGGTACTTGACAGTGGTGGTGCGCTTGGATGCAGCAGCAGACCCTTGGCGGTGGAGCGCTTGGTTGTAGCGGCGGAATCGCGACACTCTACGGAGTGTGTGCGTTTGGTTGTAGCGACAGACCCGCGACAGTGGAGACGTGCGTGCGGAGTACGGAGACCGTGTATCCGGCTGAGACCTGACGACTGCTTGACCGACTCGACTTGGAGTGAGTCGACTAGCCCAGTGGACGGAGCGCCCGGTATTTGGCGGCAGACCCACGGCGGACGGAGCGCCTGGTAGTTGGCAGCAAACCCGCGGTACTCGACAGGAGGAGTACCTCAGTAGGCTATTAGGGCGAGCGCCCGGTATTTGGCGACAGACCCTCAGCGGACGGAGCGCCAGGTAGTTGGCCGCAAACCCGCAGTACTCGACAGGAGGAGTACCTCAGCAGTCTTAGGTTAGTGAGCAGTACCTCGGAGTCGTGACAGGACTACTGTACACTCTAGAGACGGAGCTCTTCAGCAGTTACGGTTTCGATAAGGAAAATCCTGGTTTGAGCTGAGACTTTTGACCTTTGTGTTTCCTCATGATTGAGATGGGTTACTTGATATCTTAGGTATATGTATGAGCATATACCTGGGTAGTGGTTATCCGTTGATCTCATGATCCTTGTGTTTCCTCATGACTGAGATGAGTTACTTGATAACTTAGGTATATGTATGGGCATATACCTAAGTAGAGTTTATCTGTTGTGATCTTCTCGTGGTTATCCTTGTTGGTTTTAGTGAGACCTTGAGGGTCTCGGGGTCCCTACTGAGTATCGTTATACTCACCCCTGCACGGGCTATGCCCGCACCTCGTTGTGTTGGTTGCAGACGACGGACAGTGCTGACAGAAGCCGAAGGTTCGAGGACTGGACGGTACCTGGTGGTGGACTATACGACGAGGCGGTACCCGGAGGTGGACCACTGGGCGGGACATACTCGGAGCGGTTGGCGGGACCCGAGGAGCAGAGGAGCTATCTGTACCCACCCTTCAGGTGGGATTTCCAGTGGACATCTCGGCGTAGCAGCTTTACTTTTCAGTCGCTATTTTCCCTTTCGAGTTGTACTTTACAGTTGGGCTTGTATTTCCGGCCCCTTTTACTTTTCAGCTCTTCTTTTGTACTTAGTGTTTTACTTCCGCTTGTACTCTGTGGTTCTTGTTTTCTTTATAAAGGCAATGCCTTCCCAGTTATCGGGATTTTACGCCTTTGGTGCTAGTCGCCAGCCCCTGGCCTATGGAAGGCGGGCTTGGGGTAGTCACGGCACGGGCCCCGAGGACGGGTCGTGACAATAATGATCATTTTAGATTACACTCTATAGGTTTTCCTTTCCCCATGTTATAAATAATGATTCAAAATGATTTTTATTAGTTATTAATATGTGAATAGTTTTAAGTAAAATATTTTATACATAACATGGAATATGAAAAGTTAGGTATAGTATGAGAGGATGTTCATAATTATGAACAAGTTGTTTATGAACCCATTTTGTTATGAGTTTCAATTAATTATGTCAAATTAGATATCTAAAACATCATTTGGTATGATAGTGATGCAATATTACCTTTTTTGGTGAATGTTTTGGATGTAAAAAATTCTATCACATTTATCTCTATCTAATTCATAATTCAAGAGTTTATTTTTCTATAATCAGATTTTGTAGTTTAGGATCATGTCTATTAATGTTGGTAATATAGTATATTTCTCATAAATATAGTGATTCAGATGTTTCATGACAGACTTTTTTAATATTTATAGATACAATCATGGTATTATAAGAATTTATTTGATCATAATTTCAATGTATTGGACTTAATTTTTGAGTTTTTATGTAATGTAATTTTATAGTGACTACTGATATTTTGGGAGACATTTTAATAGTTTGAGGTAAAATGAACACATAGAATTAATAGGAATTGTTATCTTAGGATTCATGATTAAATTAACTTTTGAACGAATATATCATCCTTATGTGGGATGATAGTGATGGTAAAAATATAAGGAAATTAATATCATATATGGAAGATTATATTCTTAGATTATATACTTTTTAATGTTTTTGAATTTTTGTTGATTAAATTCATTTTGAAATAAAAGTGAAATTTTTCTCGGCAGAATGGGTTGTCAAATACTTCTAATTATCAAGAATCAATCATGTTTAGTAATATGTTAAAAAAAATTATGAATGTTGGTTGTGGAATAATATAGATTTAACATCAGTTATTAGTATTTAATATTAGAGATTAATATATTATTTCCTCAAATAAATGTTCATATGTTTTTGGAGATTATAATATATGGAACTAAATATTTTGGTTTTGGTCATTTTCTAATTATAAGATGATAAGTTTTTTATTATATTCTGGATTATGTGAAACAGTATAAGTTGATTTTTAATTGTAAATAAATCTTATTGAATAATCATCTATTGATTAAAAAGATGATATTAATTTTGAAATTCCCACTAGGAAGAATGTTTTATGTTATTTATGAATATTTCCACATGTTCTGAGTTTATAAATTAAATTCATTACAAAAATCCAGGAAAATTATCTTCAAACAAATATGTTATACAATTAAAATAATTTATAATGAATCTATGGTCTTTCTACACAATAATAATTTATTGTTTTGTGGTAACTGACAGTCTAGTTATCATTCACTTTAACCTGCGAAATTATATCAATCAATATCCACTATTATTTAGATATTTTTATATTCATATAATTAAATATATTCTCCTCCTAGTAATGTGTTATTTTATAGAAAACTAGTATGGGTTGTCATATATGACCATTAAACTCCACTTTATCTTTTCTGAAGATGATTCTTTATTAATTCCTTTAACAATTAAATATTTGAAAGAATGTATTTTATAATTTCAGCCATTGATTATTTTGAAAGAGAATAAAATTGGGTGAATTAAATTTCTTAAATGGGTAAATAGTTATATCACAAAATTCAAAAAAAATAATTCCAATGTGTGATAGCATATAAAATATGTAACATAGTGCATAAACAAATAATGAAACATTATAAGTTACATTGGATAATTATAACATAGTTTTATATTTATGGTAATGAGTATGTTTATATAGGGTTATTCATATATATATGGTAAAATCACTAATTGTTTTAAAAATAATTTAAAAAAAAGTTAGTCAAATTTTAGTATTTTATATTTTTCATCAAATTTAATTTTTAATCAAATTATGGTTTTAATAAAAAAATTATTTTATAGGACATTAAAAATATTAATATAATGAAAAAAATATCAATTTTCAAATATGAATATATTATTTATATTTTACTGACATTTTGGTAGTTATCTGTAAATTTTATTTTTCAATGAATATATAAAAATATTTATTTTTATTGAAAATTATATTTTCTATTAAAGAGGTTATGAAAAAAAATTCTATTTCTAATTACATTTGAATAATTATTAGTTAATTTAAATTTAAAATTTTCCAAATGTAGTATTTTAATAGTAATTGATACATTATTTTAGTGTAAAACAATTTATAATTTAAATTAAATTTTAAAAAAATCCATTTTGTCATGTTTTTCTAGTTTGATGAAAAAATAAATTCTTCCAATTTTGTGATTTTAATATTTTAAAATGGATTCCATATTTTTATTTATGTGGTTAACATTTGGTTAGTCGGTTTAATTTATTTTGGTCAATATGAATAGTAAGAATAGTAATTTGTTTTACTATAGTGAATCATTAATTAGGATATTATAGTTTAAAATGTTGTGGTAAATAATAAAAAATTGTTGTAAAAGAAGGATTAGTCTTCTTTTACTAATATATTAAATCAATTATATTCCATGAATTTTTTATATATAATTATTAGATATTACGATTTTATTATGACCTTTATAATTTTTTATTTTAAAAAAGTTTAAAAATTCACATGTGTTTTTAATAAAAACTGTATTTTTAACATTTTCATAAAATGGAGATATTATTGTTTATTTAAATTTTTTCAAAAAAATGATTTATAATCATCATGATAATTTTTTATTTTAATGTAACTACATAATCACATAAATTTTTTACACAAGACTCATGCATAAATTATTGAATTCATGAATAAATCCTATAAATAATATTAAATATAAAAACATTTAAATAATTTATGACAATTATTTTGATCTATGGATTTTATAGAACAATATTATATTATAGGGTTTTAAGAAAATAAATTTTTCTAATTTCATTTGATGGATTTATGTTATAAACGTCGATAAGATTATTAATTCTAAAAATTTATATTAATGATATTTTACATTAGAAAATATTTTATTAAATGATATAAAATAATAATAAAACTTATATTAATCCATGTGATTAGGATATGGTTGAAAATATCTAGCATGATCCATTAATTGGTTGTTATAGGGACTACTATGACCTCTAAACAGTAAAAATCATTTTTTCAGGATAATTGTGAATAAGGATAATGAGGGGTCAATAAAAGATATGGGTAAATGCATTTTAGAAAACTATTTTAATTTTATTATACTATAACATTATTACCCATCCACATAATATCTTAAAAAAGAAATTTTGATCTATTTTGAGTTAAAAATTACAATATATTAATTTAATATTTTTAGAAATTCAAATAATTCCCCTCCTCTCTCATATAGAAGGAAATTTATTATTATTTTTTACTTAACATTTTTTAAACTATATGAAACATACAGGATTAACCAAATTCATTCGAAAAATCCTTCCCCATGTTCTAAAAGCCTGTTTTGTGGTAGAAAACCAACCTATGTTGTCTTATACTTATAAGAATATGAGATTGTTAGAAAAAAGAGGTGTCATTCTTAATCTAGAATTTTTTTTTGACAGCATTTTAATCATATGATACATTGATTATATAATAAAATTTCTATATACCATATAATGATATGTTATTTTGTTAATGGAATACCATATATACATCTCAAACCTCCATAAAATGTAAAAGGAATTAATCATTCATGTGTATGATAGACTACTACCCCCAGAATAATTTAAATCATTTCCCATAACCACATCTAATGGATTGTTATAATTATCTTATTATTGAATATATATATATATATAATATTTAGGACAATTTTTTTATTCTAGAACGTGATTATAGAATTTTATTTAATACCTTTATATTCATAGCAAAACTACATTGTCACTTCTGGGTATGTGTAGACCACCACCTCCATGAAGTGATGTGGTTCCTTTTTCAGAACCAGTTATCATTGATAAAGGTGACCCTTTTATTAATTATGAATATAAAATATATTATTGTTGGTTTGGTGAGTTAGGTACTCTATGGCACAAGGTAAAAGTCTTGGTAAGACCAAAATTTATTTTAAAATAATATTAAATTTATTAATATCATGTTCCAATAGTTTTCTATAAAATGTAGAATAACTTTATATTGGTGCCTTATCATAGAAATCCTAGATAATGGTTGATTCTAGGATGTATATTTTACCTTAGGAACATCCTAATATTGGTTGGTAGTAGATATCATGTTTAGACATCCATTATATGGTGTGTTTATTTAAAATAAATAAACAAATTGTTTGTTTTTTTATTATCTGAACTATTTAAAATCCCTTATAAATACCCACTTATGTGGATTTTACAACTTTTAACCACATAACCCATGCGATATCTAAGAGGAGGTTCAGATATATATTCATTAACAAATAAAAATTGGACGACAAATGGAGACTGGATCAAGTTAGATCGAGATGCATCAGGCGCAACTGGTCATTTCCTTAATTAGAAAATTTGAATTTTTCCAAAGAACAATCAAGAAATTAGGTAGAGCTCTTAAATTGTATATTTCAAATTTTTTAATAAATTTTAATCATTGTTATTATATTTTCTTTAGATATTAATTTTTTCACCCTCTCTATGAACCCGTTAAAATTTTTTATGTCAGTTATTCATAATATTTTATTCTTCTCATCCTTGATATACACATATATGAATATTTTAAAATAACATTTTCATAATTAAATTATCACATTGGTTGTTGTGATTCTCCCCTCTACTTTCATCACCTTCTTCACCATTGTTCTATGGAGCCTCTATTTTACATAGTTGAGTTGTATTGAGATAAATATGTCATTGAGATTCATTTTAGTTGTAGAAATTATATGTGGATCATTGGTTTATGGATGTACTAATTAATGGAGTGGTATGTGGTTGATACTCATGGGATCTAGGATCCGAACAAGTTTAGTGTTGACAATGAGGAGTATTATAAACTTTTCGAGCTCTGTATAGATCGCTTGGTTCCAATATCTGATCATAGGATGACCATAAAGGATAATTAGAGGATGTTTTCTCTTATTTTTGAGTGGTTTTTATGTTCAATTTTTAGGAAAATATTATGGATTGAGAATCCAAGTGTAATATCATAACGTTTTAGGTAAATGAGACTACAAGTTGCGTAGTCTAGTTGAACACACAACATGTTCATCGGATTTTGTGTTGGATAAGGTTACAACAGATGTTAAAAATCACACACCATGTTAATAAGAGAACATGTTGTGTGAATATCCCTTGGTGTCCATTTTTTGTGCTAGCTGCACACACCCAAGGCCTCGGGTTGAAGACAACCCATGTTCCACAATAAATTGGCATGAGTAGGAATACCTGAAACAAGATGACATACATGAAAAGGAACCCATGTGGGTATACACATCATGTATCCTGAATAATGAACCTTATGTAGAGACATCACATCCCAAGCCATGTCATAGGAGAACTAGCTAGGTAGAAGAGTATGGCCACATGACACATTGACCCTATAAACATCATGAATCTCGAAGGAAAAAACCACATATAGAGACATAAATTCCCATGTCATGTCCCAAGAGAAAATAATTAGTAGAGGAGTGGGGCTGCATGTTGCACAGACCCCATTCACATTGTGCACTAGAATATGAATCTTCAAAATCTCATATCTCCTTGTTTAGAACACATATCTTGGACTATGAGTGGCATATGATATGTGATTTTCCATGTAGAACAAGATTCTTGAATTCATAGTGCAATTTTAGGTTCTTTATGGTTTTGTTTGGTAGGAAATATAATTTAGAGTCAATCAATGACAGTATCTATTGGGATATATCTTTAGAGACATCCTAGAAAGATAAACTACTCCCCAATTAAAGGATTGGTTCTTCAATATATACAGATGATACTCCCCTGTTTCACAAAGGATCTGGTCCCTATACTCTTTAGTCTCGTAGATAGAAGGAACCCAATATCTTTATTCATAAAGAGACAGTACTCCCCAATACAAGGAATATTTCATGTATCAATGGGGATGGTAGTCACATGTCTCACTATGTCAGGGGACCCTCATATTCATTAGTTAGGTAAAGATGGTAATCCCGTATTACAAGTACGTGTTCTCTATCTATAGAGATTTTTCTCCCCTGTTTCTCCCAAGCACAGGTTCGATATACTAGTTAGTCAAGTAGATCTGGTACTTACTAATTCATGATGTGGGTCCTCAACCAACTGAGATTGAACTCTTGTGTCACACAAGGTATATGGTCGCCCATAATCTATATTTTAATAGATATTGTACTCCCCTATTATGGTCATGGGTGCTAAATCTGCAAAGGGGCACACCCTAACATCATGTGTCAAAGGGGTTCATGACCTCCACAATTCAGGAGTCATTCCTCTATGGAGCATTGTGGTGTGGAGTTGGCCCATCCACACATATTCTTGATATGTTGTTTGTGATTCTTGGGATAGAAGATATTGTAATGGATATATAGTATTGCTCGTAATCTTTGTCTATGATTTGATACGAATATCATCCTTCACTATTTTATATAATTATTATTATCATATATCTAAATAGTTTACTTTTCCCAATTAATTGGGGTTAAGCTGAATATTTTGTTTCTCTTTGTCACTCCCTTTTTTATTTTTATGGCCTTTTTACTAGGTATGAAAATTCTCAACACTAAATTGTATTTTTACCATACATGTGTTTCTTATTCTGACGACGAACATGTCATTTGTTATTATAGAAGAGCATAGTAAAACACTGGTGGATTGAGTATGTATAGTGTTTGACCATGAAGTTTTTCAGTCAGGCTCTCTCAACATTATTTCATTCAATTTTTTGTCAGAATGATACATCTTTTTTTTGGCTATGTATTTTTACATTTTTATTCGTTATGGAACAAACATTATCTTTTTTATTATTATATATGTCATTAAATTCATGTGTTTTCGATAGATGTTAAATTTTTTACTTTATATTTCTCTAAAATAATTCATTGACTAGGTTGGGTGTGTGTTTATAGGTCTATTAGGAAATTAAATTCAATTATAGTTATTTTATAGAAACGTGTAACTATCCCCTGGACTATTGGGGGAATCCTTGGGGTTGTGATGGCTTGGTCTTACATAGGCCTAGTGATCACTACTTGTTAAGATCATGATATATTGGTATTATTGGTGGTTCTTCCTCAAGATTTTTTTATAGATTTTTACACATAAAATGATTGTACAGGAACTTAGGTAAATAGTATCATTGTTTCTTGAGTGAGAATTTAACTCCATATAAACTATTTTTTGTGGCAGTTGATGTTTCCATACACCATATTTCCTTCTACCTATAACAAAACAACGTATTCCAATAAATTGATTTTACAGAATAGTGGTACATGAATCAATTAAAAATGAGTGTATTGAATTTATTTCATGAGTATATTCCCCATATATATATATATATTCTCAATCGATCATGGTACATAATGATTAAATTAAAGATGCATATACGAAGAGAAACATCGAGGTTTCCAAGTATGGATCAATATGATGAACTAAATTGAGATAAGGCCTCAATTAAGGGTCTGTATCATAATATATTTTCCCCCAATGTGTTTATAGTAGCAGCCAAACCTATTTGTTAGTATTTAGTGATGGTATTTAAGGATGATGATGCATGCATTCTTATCACCCTCTACATGTTCTAGTATCATTGGCTACAGAGGTTCTACATTCAGTTAGATCACGAAGATGTTAATGATTTTCTTGAGTTGTTGATCAGATCTTTAAAGATCATTTAGAACAGGAATGATTAGATGGTTATGTGGGAATCCAATCATTTATAAAATGCAGCAGGATGTTGGTAGAGGATAATCCTATAGATGCATGTTGAGTTGACACTCTCATGGTGCAAATTCAAATATCTACATCATGAAGAGTACTACACATATTGATTCCACATATTTCATATATATGAGAATCTTAAACCATATTATGTGGAATTTAAGTGGTAGATTAGTTTTTAAGGATAGCTAACCATACATGATACTCCCTCATCATTGTGCAAGATGGATTCTTTTTGGAAATGGGGAATGATTAGTGTCTTTTTAAAGATATCTAGTCCTTGATGGTATACTTATTTCTCTATACATATGTGGTAGTATTAGAGTAATATATAGTTATAGATATAATAAAAGAATTATAAAATTGGGAGGCTAGTTCTAGTACATCTCATCCCATTGTTGGGTCACATGTAGTGGCTAGAAGGTGGTCGATGTGATGGTATCGGAAAATGATACATAACCATGCCTTGAATTAGTAAAATTTTCATGTAATGTGAGGATTGGAATAAGGATCATTTTGGCATATATAAGGGATATGTAATTCATGGGATTTGAATGATCACATGGAACATGAAATCCCATCCTATCGAATAAAGGTAGCATGTCGGGCATCAGATGTACCCCCACAATAAAGATAGCACAATGATCGGGTTTCACTAAGGCATAGCCCGGGTAGCCACGATGTTGGATGATTTGGAAGTGGAGAAGGTGGGTCTCCAAGAGGAGATACATTTATATCATGATGTTATGTGACTCTTCTACAAAACCATTAAGAGTTATGCGCTTTTCTCATAGTGATAGTGTCTGGGGCCTTGGGAAGCAATATTTCATATAGGCTAATAACCAGGTAGCTTACGAGATAATGTGAGTAAAATATAGGATTATTATTAAAATTATCTTGCTCATGTATAAACCATTTTGATTCATACCGTATTTTTCATAACATTATTTTAGATATATAACCCAATTTTGAGACCATATAACATCATCTATTTCAATAGGTTCAAATTGGATATTATTACTTGATTTTATTGATCTTACAGTAGTGGTAGATATCATTTTTCTAAGAGAGTTTCACAAGGTACCTCTTGGTTTTCATGATAAAACCATACTAAATCCTTTAGGGTATGGAATATAATTAGAATTTTCAATCATAGATTTGATTTCATAAATGGTGGGTCATATTACTTTATATAGATGGGGTGATATTCCCTATTATAGGTGAGAGAAAAATCATGGTTGTGTTTGTGGGCCTTGAAATTCGAAGACTGTATCACATAACCAAATATTTGGAATGATTATCCCTTGTAATAGTAATCTATTCATGTAAATAGATTCCATTATTATTGGATGATTATAATGATTTCATAATGGGGGTCATTTTGGGACAAAAAAATGGGGCATTTGATGGAAATATACATCGGCATTCATATTAAGAACATTTTGATATCTTTTTAGGAGTATCTTATGGCCTCTATAGTAATATGAGATATGAGGCTGTTGTTAGAGTACATTATATACATAGGTTTTGTCAAACCCATTGTTCCCCATTTGATTCTATAATATTGGTTGTGCAAATGATGAAAAGGGTAATAAGGCATTAGGTTTATTATTATCACATGAACCATTTAATTATATAAAACATATTCAATTTTCTAAATATTTATGTGCAAATTGATATGTTTTGATTCAGGATTATTTTCTCAATGATTAATCTGAAGTCCCACGATAACTAGTTGAGGATTAATGATGTTGATATTCCAATGATGGAATTATCATTTCCCGATGGACACTATTAGTCCATCATGATTCATTTGGGTTTGAAGAATTACTCTCTATGCTTGTGAATTTAATTAACCAGATAATCCATTCATACATTAATTAATTTATCATTGTCTTCATTTGTGGCATACACATATAATCTACATTGGAAGGAGAACATGTTGAGAACATAATGATAAACATATACTAACACTGAGAACCCTTGTTTTATGTTAATCTACATAATTTAATTTTATGGATCCACAAGATTCACTTAAATGTTCTTAAATTATCAATTCATGATTTGTTTCTGACCAGATGAAGACCGATGCATATACTTCTTGGGTAACACCCTTAACTATGCTGGAGGTTCCATGTTGTTATGGCATGATGGGATACTATAAGAGATTCATGGTATCCATATCCCTGATTTAATCCTAATTAATTGCCTTCCTTGTATATGGCTTCTATTTTCCTAGATCAAACATTATTAGAGATACTTAAAGTAGTTTAGTCTAATATAGACTAGTTCTCCTTTATTGATACTACTAGTGGAGGTTTTTGTGTACATAGATTATCAAGATTCCAATGGAGTATTCCTATGGTACATATTGATATAGTGTTTGGTAGTGATCAAATATAGGTCAATCTAATTGAGATGAAATGGACAGATCTCTATCACACACAACATTGATTTGGCATCGATAATGTTTTTTAATGATGTTGAGGAACTATATTCTATAAGATGTCTTTTTTCTTGTATATAAGATCAAGAGATTTGGTATATATTCATGTAGAGTGATTTGAACATAATATAAAGGCATCAGATGGAGTTACTATAGGTCTATGAATTATGATAATATATAATCAAGGGATGTGAAACATGGAGGATGATACTATTAATAAGAAGTCCCATATTCATTTGGTGGAGGTCGATTTTGATCATTTTTCATCTTTACAAATATCCTTGGTTATAGAGGGGGTGCATATTATAAATAGATAACTATATTGACTCATACGATTCACCATCATGTGGTGGAGGATTAGACCGAATATATTTACTATGATTATATTTGAAAACAATTAAATATATAACATTCAACAAATGTATTTTATTATGTAGGGGATACATCATCATTTTCAAAGGGTAGGCGGTGGTTCCAGTCACAATGCTTGATGAGTATACAATGTATTTCCTAAAATATATTTTTTATGTTTATGTTGATATTGGTAAAATGTATAGGGAAATTCAGTGATAGTTTTCATGGACTATAGTGAGGGGGATTTATTTCAAGTTCATCTCTTGATGTCTCACATGTAAATGGGTGAAAGGGAGGAAACTTGTTTTGGTAGGTTTGGAATAACCTATTGAAATCATAGAGTGGAAGAGGGGTGATATGTCCATGGATATTTTTATAGGAATTCTATGGATAATTAGAGGACGTGATGCAATCATTGTGATAATTGAAGGACTTATGATTTCTCAACGCTGCATTTATATTATAGATTTGAGTTTTGTGGAAATTTTTTTGACAGTTTTACA
The DNA here is from genome assembly GCA_963277665.1 of Viscum album. Lineage (NCBI taxonomy): Eukaryota > Viridiplantae > Streptophyta > Magnoliopsida > Santalales > Viscaceae > Viscum > Viscum album. The sequence continues at coordinate 1,569,210,954 of OY728121.1, read as the reverse complement.
TGCATGATATCATTCATATCAATGGGTTATCCTCCACTAATGTCTCTAACTGAGATTGAATGTTTGTGTAACAGTTTTATATATTCCTTCATGATGCATTCTGGATCCACATATGGATGAGTTTGATGTCCCCCCAATTGATTGATCGGTGGACCGAGCACACTATCTTGGTATTTGAGCATATTCATAGATATTTGGTAACTGACTTAAATTATAGCATGTAGGAATAGTTTTTATTGTAATATATAGATTATAATAAAAAAATCATTCTATGATTGACATGGAACAATTTTAGGCCTTATACAGGAGACACATGGGTTCACCATTATCCGAGTATGCGTTTTGAGACAATCATTTTATCAAACTAGATATGACGTCAGTGAAAAAATATAATATATGGGTTATCCTTAAGAAAATGGGGACATACTAGAGTATCCATCATGTTTATTCATATTTCATTGTAACTCATTGGAGTTTGAGTGTATATACGATGTTTTATTAAGTGTTTCTCCACTGTAGAGGATCAGTATCCAATAGTTTTTTTTGTGGAATAACATAATTGGGTTGGACATCTCCTTTGAAAAGAATATCCATTTGAAGACATAGTATCCAAACCTTTTTCTTTATCATTTTCTTTTTTGGGCTAAAACAACTTCATGTGGTTTAATAATTTAGTGATCATTTTTATTTATTGTATTTCATTGAAATATATTAATTAATGTTTTAAAATATATGCTTTGAGAGATCATGTGATTAAAAGGCCTAGTGAGAACAATAGTGAAACCAGAAAATATTAAATATACTAATATCATTCACAAATATTTTTCCAAAAAAATTGAAATGACAACATAATAGGCCATCATATTAGAGATAATAAAACATGGTTTATTTAAGAAAGATAAGTTTTACCTTGGCGTGATATATGATGTCTTGGTGGTAGATGCCTAGTTGAGGCCTCTAGGGGCATGTTCGTTTAACTAATATAAAAAGAATAATTTTTTTAAAAATGGAATAATTAAAATCCTATATAAATAACATATAATGATGATTTTACAATGTTTATATTCATAAAACATGATAGATATAAGTGTTGGCTCATAGTGTTCCGAGATGGTGAATCAGAGTCATATGATGAGTGTTGGTAAGATTGAGGGGTTTAAGAGGTAGCAGATGAACTATATCATCTCCATCATAGGAGAATACACTATTCACCAAGGATCATTCCATAATTAGTGAAGGGTTTGTAAATTATGGATTTATTCATTATCATTAATATATTATACAAGAATATTATTTCATTTTTATCATTTTAGTTACATTTGAATGATCATGTACAAATTTTTTATATCAGGTATTCAAAATATATTAGGCTCCTTATCCTACATATCCATGATATTTATTAATTGGAAATATTTATTTGATTCTAGGACAATTAAAAAGTTCATGTTCTACCCCCCCTTAATTCACCATGTTTCTCACTATTGGCCAATAGGTTCATGGTTTGACATTTTCTAGTATGTTTAACTGTGATCAAACCCCTGGATTTATTGTTGTAGTACAAACAAAACATGTATCGATGGTTTTATAAAAATTCATGGAATTTCATTGGATTTTAGTGAAACTTCATGGATTATAAATCCATATAGGGGCATGATAAATAATTTTGTGTAGAAGCTAAATAATATTATTTTTTAAATATCACTATATATTGATTTCTATCCACATGAGGTCCATAAATGACAGACAGAGGGGATTTCCTCGGGTTTTGAGTGTCTATTTGGATGAAATATGATTCAATGATGATGGATTTAGAATTTACGTTGAGATTTGGATTTTATTTAGAGAATGTGACTATAGGTTATGAAGTGATAATGAACATATAATGTTTTCATTGAATTTATGGATTGTTCGGGTTTCAACAGAAGTTTACAGATCACACCATATATGGTTGGGCCCATTGAATATGTGACCATATCTTGGATTATATTCCATACGCTTTATACAAACTATATGAGACCCTTATGCACACATTTTCCAAATTCTTGAGTAAAATAGAACGTGATGAAATACATGCAATAAGATAAAATGTGTGTTCATGAATCATTGTGGAAATACACACCATGAATTCCATATGACACTATGTGAAATGTGACAGCTCTTATCAAGCCCTATTTATGTAGAAAATGGACAAGATGCAATTTAGGAACACAAAACATGTTTTCCCAATACACCCCACTAAAACCAATGTATATTTTATAAAATTCATAACCCATTCTTTAGTCTGTGGGTATGGCCAATGTTGAGCATATCATGAGTTTTTTAAAACAGTAAACATGATAGTGGTCTTAATTTTGGATATTGATGTATGGTGTGAGATGTTAAAAGATATAATATTACATAGGCAATGCTCAATGATGGGAGTGATCAGATATGATCTTTATAGAGATGCTATGAAAAGATGGTACTCCCATTTTTAGTTTTTGAATCATCTATTTTATGGGTCAATACTCCCCTATCCCACCAGGTCATATATACACCATAATATTTATTTTGGGATATATAGTACTCCCCAATTATGATAATGGGTCGATTATCAATGGGGATGATCCTCCCCATTTTCACTAGGGTGTAGGTCCATCAAACGCTTTACTCAGGTATAGATAAGCCTTCTCTATAACTGGAAGAAGTCCTCTACCAATGGGGATAGTTGTCCAACAACACAAAAAGGTGTATATCCCACATAATATTTAGTCAAGTAAATATGGTACTCCTATATTTAGAGTCATGTACCCAATCTAAAGGGATGGTACATCCCCTTCACAATAGGGTGTGGTTCAACCATAGTCTTTAGTCAGGAAGATATGGTACTCCCCAGTTGATAAAAAATGTCCTCTATATATGGGAATGATACTCCCATATTGAACTTGTGTGTGGGCCCCAAGTAACTCCCCATTTTTTAAATATTTAAATATAAATATATTTAATATTTTATATAATTTTAAATAAATATAGAACAGAGTTAACTTGTGATACATGCAATTTTGAGTTTAAAAAATACTTGTCAAATAATAAAAATAATATTATTTTATACTAATCACTTAGCTCGTAAAATTGTGGTTATAAATGGATTAATGAAATCATGAAAATATATTGTTTTCACATGTATATAAAGAGGATTATTTTGTGAAAATTTAATTAAATTGAAGACAAAAAATTATATGAAAATAATTGAAATCATTTTTAGAAAAAAATATTTTAATGAAATGAATCATTTTAATAATAAAATGTATTTGGGTGAATTATTTTAATTAAATTAATAAATTATATAATAAAATTAAAAATTAAAAATCCGTCTTATTTTATATATAAATTTGATAAAATAATAAACATTATATAACACTTAAAATATTATTTTTTCTAAAATGTTGTTTTGTTGACTTTTGAACATATATTTCCCAAAGAAACACACTACATTATTATATAATTTAATTGAAATAATAAATTTTATTTTTCAATAAGTACTCCAAAATTATCATATTGTTTAATTTTTTAATTTACTAAAAATAATAATTCACTGAATAATAGTAAAAATACAAAATTGTAATGAAAACTCTTTTTTTATAATATTATTAACAAATAAAATTTATAATTAAAATTTATTATAAATTAAAAATAGTTCAATTATTTATAAATTTATCCAATTTAAGATATCATAATAATTTTTATATTTAATTTTTATATAAAAACATTTGAATATTTTTAACATTTTCTCTTCGAATCTGTGTTATCTCATCAGGTTTGTAAGAAGAGTTACAACATTAAATATCCAAATTATATTAGAGGAAATTTTAAAAACTAATTACATATTTTGGATCAGGAAAATTTTTACATTCAAATATGTTTAGAATTATTTTTTACTATAATTAATACTAACAATAATAGAAATTAATTATCGATTTTAATGTGAAAATTTGCTTACTTGTGGGTTAAACTAAAATGTTAATGGTTAAATTTACAAACAAAACAAGTTTAAAATAAATATTCAGGAAATATTAATTCCCAATAATATATAAGTCTCTATAAATCTCCATTTTTTAACCTTAATAAGTAAAACAAATGTTACAACACATTTTTCATTTTAAATATTTTCAAGTGTCAGAACTCACCTCAATTATAACTGGCCATTGTTCTCCTCTCATCCTAACACATTAAAACTCTTTTGATTCATCCATGACCTCCCAAAATCAATTTAAAACATATATTATCTCATCCTAATAGACTTATTATTCAAATAATTCAATATTAATAAGTTATTATTTTAAACCTAAAGTTGTATCTTGAAGATTAGGTGACATTATTCAACAAGTGTTTTAATTTTATTCCATCATCCACTTGTTTAAATTATTATTAAACCCAATTGATGTAAAAATATCATTAAAAGCCATATAATGAATAGTTATTTTTTATTTTAATGAAATGAAACTATACATAATTTAATTATATTGGTTTAAAAATCACTATTTTTGTGTATGACATAGTACCTCCTCATGAATCGATGTCATTCATTTTTCCATTAAAAACTATCACATTTTATTTATGAAAATGGATATTAATTATGTATATGATATTTATAAAATAATTATTGTTATTTATTAGTTATATAATATATTCCACTTATCATCCATTCCATAGGGTATTTGATAATATCACTCATGTCTAAGGTGGAAACCCACCTTGCAAGGTGATGTGTTTCGTTATTCAATGATGCTTTAGATGGATTATTATAGTGATAAATTTAATGAATAAATGTGATATAAATAAAAAATTAATATTTTAGTGAAATAAATATAATTATTAAAATATAATAACTCTGTTCTTTGTCTTACAATTTTACTCATAGTAAAATGATAACGGCCTTCGTGTACGTGTAGAATACCTCCTTCATGAAGTGATGTGACTCCATATTTTCTACTCTAAACCACGTAGATGATATTTATAAATATATTTAAAAGATCAATAGGGTATTTATGATATTAATATAAATATTTAAAAATAATATATTAATTATTTTACTAATTTTGGTCATAGAAAAAAGGAATATTTACGCCCCAATATGTAAGACCTTCAATCTCCATGATCATTTCATACTTAATTTATCAAAATAATCATTAATGATTGGTATTAAAAAAATATTTTATGATTAAAATGTTATACTTTTTTCATGATTATTATTCTATTGATTATGTAATCTTGTTGATGGTTTAAGTACTAAAAATTCTAATTCAAAATATATGTGAAAAAATAGATTATTATCGAAAATATTATTTTTAACAAAACATTTTAATAAAAAGGAAATTAATGGAAATAGTTAAATCATATATGGTATAATATATAAATATGGATATATAATAATGTTTAATAAACTTATATTTATTATATAAGTGTTTTCAAAGTGTATGAAGCAATTTGAGACTCACAGTAAGTGATTTTTAGTCTCTCTTCTATTTCTTGCAGACATGCAAAATTTAACCCCAAATTTCATTTATGGGTTGTATATAAATAAATAATGTCATTTTATATCATGAATATCCACCAATTAATGATATTTAAATTTTTATTTGATTTTATTATCTATTTCGACTTATGAATTAAATTGATTGATTATGCCGGAAAGGATTTCTTATCACTCTTCTAATTATGGGAGATATATTCAAGTTCACTAGTGATTTTATATTTTGAGATTATTCTATGACATTGAAATGTTATGTATTTAATATCCAACATGACATGAAATTTAAATTTTCAATTTATGTTATTTTTTATTGGATCATTTGATTCATGATATTTCTAATGTGTTATGTGATTCCCAGTCTCTCTTCTATTTTTGCGAAGACATATTCTTGTTCACAAGAAATTTATTTTCTGTGTGGAATATAATAATACTTATATATTTATAAACATTAATATAATTTTATCCATTATATTTATTGTTTACTTTTTATTTTATTGGGGATTACAATTCATCACATTACCCATGTGGTAAATGATATTTATCTCACTTCTTTCTTCTAGTGAGACACATTCCATATTCAACACCATTTTATTTTATCTTGTGAATATGAAATACATGAATTTTTTAATGGTTATTATTTTGAGATTTATTTATATTTACATATACATGTGAGGTTCTATCATTCATAGGGTTTACATTCCAATAGTTAACAAATTCGTATGGAAATTTTGACTAAAATTGTGTTCCATGAGATATATATTATGTTATAATCTGATATAATTTCATGACTTGTTTATATATATATATATATCAAATTTTACACATATTATAAGTAATGTATATATTATCATGATATGTTATGATTCATTTATCTTTTTCCTTCCCATGTATTACAATTTAACGGTAGAAATGTGGTCATGATTTTTCGTCACACTCTCATTGTTTATCTAGATTTTTTGTGATTATGTTTTTTATAATGAAACACTATGATAAATTTATCAAAAACAAATTAACATTATTATCTTATTTTTATGCCTTTATAATAAATTATTTCCCATAATTTTCATCTATTTCTGTTCAGAAATGTTAAAAATAACTTTTTTCAGGAAAACTCGTGTCTATTTCTATCATCGGAAAAAATACTTCTTCATCCAAAAAAATGTATTCCAAATATATATTTAAAAATGATTGTAAAATTATTCAAAAGATTAATTAATGAAATTTTTACCCATATTTTGGTAATAATTTTTTTCAAAAAGTGATATTAATGTCATATCTTATCAATTCTAATTTTCATTATAATAAATATAAGAAATGAATCGTTTTTTGAACATGTACTACATGAATGGAATTTACTACCCTAATTAATATTATTTTCTCTGAACATTATATTTTATTTTTAAATGTTTATTTTTTAATAAAAGGAATTTAATTTTTTTTTGTTTTTAATAGTGTTATTTCATAGAGGAATGGCTTTTTCATCAAGAAATAGAAAATGAATTATTTATAACAAAATTATTTTTTATCTGAGATTAAATATATGGAGGTAACATATGATTCACTAGGGATATGATCGAAGGATAAAATTATAAATCTTTTTAATAGTGTTTTGTTTTTTCAATTAAAATATTTTTATGAATCCGGATTACATCCCATTAGTAATAAAATGTTAAAATTATTATGAAAAATAATTCATTTTAATTATATTTTCTAGGATTAAATGATTAAATTGTTATGAAACCAGACTCTTTTCAATAGATTTTTATATAGTAAAATGTTTTATGTAAAAAAATTCATTTCATTTGTTATTGTATGATCAATGTTTTATGATAATGTGAAACACATATGTATTATTTTCATCATGTGAGTAGTGGAAAAAATATCTCCCTATAATGCATTGGATAATGATTTATATCTAAAGATACAAACAAGATTGTAATGGATGTGAACTCTATGCAATAATGGAATTTCTCTACTCTCACGGTCATAGGAGTTAACCATGAATTCTATGATAGTTTTTGGGATGACACCATTCCATCATAATTGATTTCGATGTGAGCCTTGAATATTATGGAAATTATATCATATACTTTTGTTTATTCCATAATTATCTATCTTACTCAAATGTTATTCTCTCATTAATCGTGTTATTTGAATCCCTTGTTGATTAATGTGTTATGAACAACCAATCAGGATGACATGAATCAATATTACGATCTTTAATATGTGGGGTATGATATATAAATTTTCATCTCATGTTCTCATATATTTCAATTTAGGTTATGGTTCTCTATATTGCATGTTTAACTTACTAAACATCTGATCTCACAATATTTTATTTTTCATATCCAGTAGAAATAAAGAAATGATATTTTTATTGTATGATTGTGAAAAATCATAATGGGGGAGATCATTATGGGATATTTTGGATATAATTCACCCAAATAGGATATTTTATACCTAGTATCCATGGATAGTAAACTATTATGCTTAAATGAATTTGTTTGTGTAATTTATTGAATATTAGTCTAAATGATTGAATATTTATGTATGAAAATACCATTAATAAATTGTTATAATTAGATTAATTTTTTATTAAAACATTGGATTCTAGGATGATAAAACCTTATTGAGATCCCTAGGGTTATTACAGAAGATATTGCTTGGGTGTATTTATGGATAAGTCTGTGGATGAGTCATTGTTTAGAAAAATGTCCTCATATTTTGGTAACGGATAGAGGACATATTATCCAAGAAATTACATCCATTTATGTATACTATATGTTTATGTGGATCTAATAAAGTGGTACCTGGGGGTATTACCTCTAAAACGGGTGAATTGTGATGGACATGATCATCACCTAGTGCATGGAAGAAATCCCTTTTTCACACCAACTTTGACACTCCCAGTGGATTTTATTTTGTATTTCCAGAACTCATTACAATACATTATGAATAATTTAAATACATTATTAATATGAATGAACAAAGATAATTTGGTGGTTTTATATATTAAGAATAATTTTTCATTATATAGACACCCTAGATGTTATTTTACATGATTACTTTGCTATTAAATATGATAATTTTTTCTCACACTATAATTTCTTCTTTTACTAAATGGATAGATCAACAATTAATCATGTTAACATTGAATATGAAAAAAAATTAGGGACTATGAGCAATCTAATTGAATAATTATTATATAGAATGATATTTTTATTATTCCAAATCATCTATCATGAAATATGATAAAAAATTGTCAATATATGTGAGATTACAAAAAACATATAATATTTGTAATAATGATATTTTTGGAATGTTCATGTTGTATTGAATAGTGGGGAATTATTATTTCTCCTCCAATATTTCAAGAATGTGGGAAGAATTTATTTTCAGTATATATCATTAAAGGGAATGATGTTATCTATCTCAAAAAATTTATAGTGTGATAAATTATATGAGGTTAAATTTCTTATGTTTTGGGAATGTGTGGCCTATCCAACACAAATATCTAATCCCAAAATTAACTTCTAGAACATTGAATTTCATATTATAGGAAATTATAGTAGAATTATTTATTTATTTATTTATTTGGATTCATGAATTTTAATGTAGAAGTATTTTACCAATATTATTTAATCCATATGAATCCTAAATCATCTATTTATTTTGATTTTTTTGGATGAATATATGTATCCAAGTAAGATTAACATAACTATGATGGATTATGTCATGATATTATGATTTTATAGTTGATCATATTACAAAATTTATAGAGACCACTTTTGAGATTAAATATCCGGGGATTTTATCAATATTGAGGATATATTGAGATACATTTCTGGTAATGCAACCCATTATTTTTTGAGGAGGAATGCATTTTTTGGATAGATTATGAATGGAATTTATTATAAATAGTGTTAAACATATCATTAATGATAATTTAATTATGTTTTATTAATATTTTGAAACATTTTTATTAATTTTTTTTGAAGAATCTTTACATGGAATTTGAGCAACCAAACGTTTCATTTGGCATGGTCAGGGGCATTAACTCATATTCATAGGTTGAAAATGGTATGACCACTACCAATGGAGTATATGAAAAATTACTTATTATTGGAAAATATTAACATATATATTTATTTGTGTGTATATCAGTTCCAAATATTTAAAACATTAGATAATGAGGGACAAATGATAAATGGAATCTATTACTGTTATCCACCACAGAAATGAATTTTGAATACAACACTACGAGGTTTTTCATCACACCCCCCTAAAAATATAAATGGAATAATGATAAATGGTTTATATTCGATTTCATTTATTTAATCATAGTTTATCAATAGAAAATATGTTTTATCATTGGATAAGATTTACATGACATATATTATTGATGTGTTAATGATTAAATGGAGTACGCCATTTTATTTTATCTAAATAAGAGAATATGATTATATTTTAATTTTTTTTAAGTTCTCCATCATGATATTGATGAAGACATGAGTTTCAACAAAATGAGTAATCCATATAATGGTGTTTAGTATGATAGAATAATCCAAATCATGGAGGACATTGTAGTTTCCAGTTGTATTGATTTCAATGGTGACTGGGATCAACCACATCAACAAGATGAGTTTTATTACAATAATATATCTCATATAAAAATTTATATTTATCCTTAAGAATCCCATTATATAAATAATATTATAACTCCACTTTAATAGCAAGAATTTGTAGATTGAATACTATTAAGAAAAAATAATAGTAATGAAATAGAAGAGAAGGTTATATCCATTAGGTAAACTATATGGGAATATATGAAAAAAATTATATATGTAGTCAATGATGTGATCTAGAATTTAAGGTTTTCGACAAGTTAATTTTATGAATTTCTAAATGAAATTATTTTTTAAAAACTAGGCTATAGGTATATAGTTCCCATTGAAATTTTTGATCATATTGGGATTTTATCTTATCACGTGGTTCATCCACCAAAACACATTTAGGTTAATGATGTTTTCCATGTATCTCCCTAGATGATGTAAATACCTAATCCATCTCATGTAATTAATTTATAGTTCATCCCCCATGAGCATGATATTTTATATAGGGAATAATTGGTTTAGATGATGGACCAAATATGGAAAGAGTTATGAAACAGCACCACTAACTTGGTCAATATTTTTGGGTGAAACCATAAATATTAATATACTAAATGGAAACAGGAGGATGTGATGAAGCAAGGTAATCCTTAGTTGTGATTACAAAAGGATCAAATATTAGGTGTTTAATTAATTTTTTGTGGTGTGAAATACTAATCACCAATATTTTGTGATGTTTTTATTTTTATGTAACCTTAATCATTTCAATATTTAATGATACACATAGAATTCAGTTTATCTAACATTACGAACAACCATAAGTTTAAATAAATCCTTTCATATTAATATCATTTTATTATATGAAAATTATCACATATATATAGTAATAGTGGGTATGAATAAAAGTATCTAAATATTTAAAATACATCGATTAGACATTTATATAAATTTTTTTGTATAAAAAACTTATTAAATATGAATATAGAAAACATTTTAAAAATAAAAGAATTCTATTTTTGAAATAATACTATCATGTAAACAAATATTTTTTTCATTCACACCAATTAGGGTGAATGATTTAAATGATCTCTATACAAATATATTCAATCAAATATTTAATATTATCTTGTGTTCTTTCAATGAATTATATTATAATACATTAAATTACATGATTAAATACTATATTAACTTTATAAAAAGAAATTTTGTAAATAGTTGTGAAAATATTTATAAAATTAAATTAAAAAAATAGAAAAATTATTTTTAATTTTTTTCTTTTTATAATCATATTTTAAAAATAAATTAAGAATCTTTTTGTGAATTTTTTTTACTTTTATTTTTTTGATAAAAGGTAAAATATACTGAATTTTTATTACCAATCACTATTTCCATTAAATTATTTATTATGTTATATTATATTTTAAAGTGTATTTAAATAAAATGTTTTCAACTCTTTCCAGATATTAATCTAATTTAGTTCATTTTAAAACAATTTACTGTTAATTTCAATAAAAAAACATTGGAAAATTTTGATCATTTTCTCCAGGAAATCGCTATTTATCATCATGTCTATAAGATTAGTTTCAAATTAAAAATTTTCCAATTATATGAGATAAAATTATCAAAATGTATTCAATAAATAGAATAAGAATAATTTTTATTATATCTTGATGAAAAATTATTTTTCTACTATATTTAAAACTAATAAATATAAAAAATATTTTTGACAGTAAAGAAACAAATTGGATTATAGAGTTGTTAAAATAAAAGGACAAAGTCAATATTATTTTCAAAACATCACTGAATTATATTTTTAGGAACATTTATTACCCTATAATGTCTATGATAAAATAAAGACACATTTTGGATCCTTTTAGTATGTGCAAAACGTTAATAGACCATTTTTATTTTGCAAATATTAAAAGTGACCCACTCACCTCACTTATAAAAGGGAAACCACTCTTCTATCCTCTCCAAACCATCAAGTCATTTTCGGTCACCCAATACCTTCCCAAATAACATACAGACAACACTAATATAATAGATGATTCTTTTTTATCATAAATAAATCTTTAGAATGGTTTTTGTGAAAACCTATGTAGGTTGCCGAAGAAGTGGTAATGTTTTTCAATGAGTGTTTTTATTTTATTTCTACCAACACATACATAAATAGTTAATAAAATAAGTTGACATAATAACATAATTATCTTCTATATAATGAAATTTCTTATTTCTAGTAAATTACATAAAACAATCCCCACCTTCTTCTATTAGGTTATAAAATCATCATTCATGTATATATCAGACTATTGTCTCACAACCCGATGTAATTCGTTCTTATGTTACAATCATTATAGGCTTAGTATGATGACATATATAAAGTATTTATATGATATTTATAAAATAGTTATAAATTAGGTGAATATATATCATTTACCCTTTTTACTTTCAATTATACAGTGGATACGATTACATTGCACATGGGTATGGAAGACTACTGCATTTTGAAATGATATGACTAGTTTTTCACTAAAAATTTTAATGGAATATTATAAGTATAAAATTAATAAATATACAATATATAAATGAAATACTTATTATATGTAATAAATATTTATAATTATTAAATGATAATTTATCAATTTTATTTTTTACTTTTTCACACATAAAAAATTTAGAATGTTGTTCATATTTCTATTGATTACCGCCTTCATAAAGATAAGTGACTCTCTATTTTCATAACCACACCCCAATAATGAAATGTATAAGTATATTTAATGAAAAATAATAAATTTATTATATTTTTATCACTCATTAAATGTAAAAAATTACTTACCTTCATAACATAATGATCATACAAAAATGGAAATTTTACTCATGTGTATTTATAGTCTACAGTCATTATTTTCATAACATGATTCATATAATCCATATAAAATTAATGGTTTTTATTACTAGTATAATAGATGTATAAATATTATTATTAGGTTGTTGTTGTATATATGGTGATGAATTAACCATGATCAATTTACGATGAATGAAAATAACAAATCAAAATATATATAAAAAAGTGGTTATTTAGATAATGATAATTTTATGAAAACATTAAAAATTATATGGTAATGAATTGTCATAAATAAATCATTTATGGTATAATATATCATTATTGATCTATAATATAATTATAGTAAAAATATATTTACTATATTGGCTGTTTTAACATGTACAAAGTATGTCAAACTTAAGGGAAGGCATTTCAATCCTCTATTCTATTTCATGGAGAGAGAAAAATTCGACGCCTATTTTCATTCTGTTGGGGTATATAATATTTCATTTAAATGTTCTATATTTTATAACATATATTAAATTATAGATATTTTTATTTTATTATTTATTGTGGAAAATCATCATATATATAACTAAAGTGGTAAGGGGTTTATAGTATTTATCTTCTATTTAGAAGAGACTTGTACATGTTCAACATATGTATATTTTTTGTGGGTATATACTACATAAATTTAATTTTAAATCAATAATTCCCTCCATTATATTATATTTAATTATTAATCTATTTTTATTCTCTATTGGCACATATAATTCAAATGATTTCTAATTCGGTATGGGAATCCATGTCTCTATTCTATTTCTCGTAGACATATGTGAGTTCACCACTCATTTATATTGTGTTATCTGTAAACAACCCATTAGAGATGTTATATTAGTAATATACTACTTTCAATTTGAATTTTTTACTTTCATTCGATTTTATTATCAATTGACTATTACAATTAAAATGATTAGTAAATCTGTAATGGGTTTCCATAAAAAATTGAACTTCTATGGGAACATTCCATATTCAAAACCTATTTCATTTAAGTGTCTCTATATATAAAATTATTTTTAATAATATTTTTATACATTTAAATATATATATTTACCTTTTTATATTTTTATATATCTTTGATTGTATTTTTCAACCAAATGATGCCATCTCAGTAAGGGATTATGTATCAAATTGCATTCCTTGAGACATATGTTATGTTATACACCTATCATCATTTTTAATATGTATAAACAACACATTTTATATTTAATATATATATATATATATATTTCTATGATATTTTATAATTCATTTAATGTTATTACTTCATGATTTATACAATTCAATGTTTGCAAGTGGTAATGTTTTTTATTACAATCGCATTGTTCATCAGGATTGTTTTCGATTATGTTTCAAATGATAAAATTTTAAGATAAACTTGTAATGAAAATACACAACATTTATAACACTATAGTTATTTCATGATAACTTATTTTTTATGATCATTTTTATTTTTTAATATACACAATTCATCAAAATATTGTATGAAAACCCATCAATTTTTCTCTTTATTCGAAAACCCATTTCATTTAAAATTGATGATTTATAAAAGAAAATATAAAAGTATTAATACTAATAAAAGTATTAATAAAATGAATTTGTCACTAATTTTTTATTTTTATGTAATTTCTTTTATTTAATATTCATGTCATAATCCTAAAATTCCTATTTTAATTTAACCAACAAAGTCAAAGGAATGTTTTCTGTATCAAGTTCCACATGAACAATATATCCTTATATAATTACCATTATTTTCTTAGAATTATCTATTATATATTTTCATGTTAATATTCAGTGAATAGATTTTTCAAAATATTCTATTTTTTAAAATGTTTTTTATGGGGAATGATTATATTCCTCAAGAAACAATTGATTTTATTTATCATTCAAAACAATTATTCTGATAATATGAAATACACTGATGGTACATTTGATTTACATGAGATATGATCCTAATAAACCTTTCTTCTGAATTTTAATTATTCATTAGGATTCTGTTTACAATAGTTTTTTAAAAACACCATAAAATTACATGGGTTATACCATGATAAACATCCTATAAATCATTCTTTTTATTACAAGTTTTTCATTTTGATAAAATGATGAAATTATTATGAAAAAATTATTTTTCAACTTTTAATGATATGATTAAAAGTTTTCTGAAACCAATTTCATTCCTTATATGATACTATGATGACTATTTTATGATCATTTGACTCATATTTTATTTAATTTAAATATTTTATTGGTGGATCCTATATCTCCCTCCAATGAATTGGGTAATGAATTATATTTCAAGAGAAATATAGGACAAGAATGTAGTGTTAATCTTGTTCATTAAGGGTAAATTTCTGTAATGATAATATTCTGAAAGAACCATGAATACTATTGTGGTTTTGGGAGTGAACCAATTCCACTATGAGATATGTGACAATGATCAATGACTATTATTAAAATCATATTATATGTGTATCATTATTCCACAATTTTTTGCCTATTGACAATCTTTTTCTCCAAGAGATCATTATATTTGATTCCATTATGATTAATATCTTATAAACTACCAACCATTATTCTATTAATGAATAATCTAATAATTTAATTTCATTTAATTGTATTCAAATATTATGTTATTTTTTCCATTAGTATATGTTCACGTTATGCTTATGTAAGTCTATTGTATACCATACCAAGAATTTCATATCCACCATTCTTATATTTAAGTTCCCTATGTTATAATTTACGATTTCAAATATTTTATTTTTCCTAATAGTACTTAAGGGGATGATGATTTTGGGAGATATTGAAGAACACTAACAAAACTATTATATTATAAACCTAACCTTGAAAAAAACAAAAATATTTTTGTTATCTGGAATGTGCTTTCATACTAAATTGAATATTTCTAAAAATGATATTATAACTATGTATAATAATCCCATGTCTCTATACCCCTATACACTTTAGTGAGGTTGAGAGTATAATACCATGTTAAGAGAATGGGTTCCCTAGGTAATTAGTGGTACTCCACCTTCTTCATGCTTTGACAATATTTAGGTTCTCTAGATATTATGGATACCTCGACTATGGAGTGTAGATGAGGGGATAGGTCCCTTGAACACATATTATGAGGATGTCATATTTCATTATGTACACTGGTGAAATAATACCAGAGTAGGGGGCATATTCATCGACAATGGATGAGCTCTGAAATGGATATCCACTTTCTGTCTAATTTATTATTATTTATTAGTATATATATATGTATATTTTTTTATGTGTTTCTGTTTGTCTATGAATTAAATTTTGTTTCCTTATTTCATTGTGTATATATGAATATTTTGGATCGATATATCACTCCATTTGCTATTTTGGGATGTCTTAATAGGGGCGTAGATACTCACCCATGTGTGGTCTTTTTCCCTATGTGTCATGTCTTATGAAGATGACAGAGAGGTCAATAGTAATTATAGTGGTGCATCGGGATTCAAATGTACGTTGAACTTGTATAGTGGTCTGTGATTAAGATCATAATTTAGGAACTCTTAAATTTATTTCCTTCCAATTAATATTAGGTCGGGAGAACATTTCTGGTTGGGTGTGTATTATTCCCCTTTATATTTTAAATTAAACTACTGATCACTTTTTAATTTTTCATGATGTCATTATGTAACATCCCGGGTAAATAAATAATAAGACATCTTTCCTATTTATTAATATTTGTGAATTAAATATTGATTTTACTTTAAAGGATTTTCTATGTTCGATGGCGTACCCGATACGCAACAACGGGTTTCTTTGAAATCATATGTCGCTCACTAATAATATAAAATTATTATTTTAAATGGTAGTTAACTCCTAGCCATTATATTGGGGGGAATGAAAAAAACAAACTACAATATGATTATACCTGTCTGTTAAATGTTTTTACATTTATCCAATAAAATTTAGATGCTTAAATTTTGAATGAATCTAATTTTAATCATAATTTACATTAAAAGGCCGATTTACCGCCTTTTAATGGAGAACCCTCATTAAATATAGTTTTTGTCATTTTATATTTTCTAATTGACCAAATAAAATTATAATTTATAATGGGGACATCAAAATTTAATTGGCGAAAATTTTTGGAATTTTTCCTCTAAAGTTCATTTTTAATGAATAGTGAAAAATATTATATTTTAATTCAAAACTGCATTTGAATCTAATTTATTTATATTGATATATTATCTTTTTAATTGTTTTTAAAGTGTAATTAAAATATATTTTTACCATTTAATCCAATTTTGGTCATTGGAATTAATTTCACATTGAGAGTGGACATAAATAAGTGTCTATCTTTTGATAGTTATTGTTTCTTAAAAACAAGCTATTTGTTTTAACAACGAGAATTAATTGTGAATTTATTAATTCCATTTATGTGTTTGGAATTTAGAAAAATAGACATCAATTTTGAATTCTTTATAGAAAATAATTCTTAGACTGAATTTTTTATATTGGATGATTTTATTTCGACCATGAGTCATCTTATCTTCATCTCAAATGATTTTTGGACCTTTTGGAACCAAATAGTATTATATAATAAAAAAATATTTTCACACATTCCTAAACAGCCCCTCCTACCCCTTATAAATGGAGACCACTTCTAACCAATTACTCACACCTCTCAAACCTTTATTATTGTCCAAAAGCTTCCCAATTAAGCTCCCTACATCTATCCCCTCCTCCTAGAAGCCATACCTTAGGCATAAGGCACTTAAAGAAGTCGATTGGTTCAAACCAATGGGAGTTACCCATATTAAAGATAACATTTTATCTTGAATTGTTTTCTTTTATTTTAATTCTCCTACACCTAAACTCTTTATATTACTTTCTTTTGTAACAACACCAGTATCCTCAATATACTAGGATATTTTTATGAGAAGGATTATAACTACAATGACACACACCTCCATATAAGGGATGAGGAACATAATGCTTCTTTGGATGACAAACTAACGCCTCACGAAATGATGATTGTTCAAATATTTCCAACTACCTATCATGGTGGAAATTATAATGGAATTGTATTTATATATGATATATATTATATTATGTTTCCTTTAAGCTACTGTAATTTCTATTTATACCATACCTTTAGGGTTACCATTATGGGTAAACGCGATAATTTCATTTGAGGAAGTGCGGACTACTGCCCCCTCAATGTGGTATGAATCATTCATACCATATGTGGTACATATAAAGGATACTTTTAATGATATTATATGTGATAAAATACTGGACTTATAATACTACTATGTATCATAATGTCTTAATTCCAGTAAATATTAAATAGAAATGGAAGTAGTGTTAACGTGTACGTACGGCTTACCCTCTCCATGAATGGTGTGTTCCATTTCATACACCTAAATGTTATGTAATATTAATAATACATGTATATGCTGGATATATATGATATATATGATATCCAAAACATGAATATCATTCTGGATATAATGAACCTTTGAATGCATGAACAACATATAATGATAAGAAGTCCATTTTTGTCTCAAATACCAAATATCGACAAAACAAACAATATTAACATAAATGATTACATAATGTTTATAAAATGGTAATATGTGATATAAAAAAAGAATAATAAAATTGAAAATGGTTTTAAGCAATTTTAAATTAACTTTAGTTTATTATTCAAGAGATGAATAAACGGTCGAGTCAAGTCGGATGTGAGGTAAGGGACTTCATCTCAATCTCCTTTCGTTGAGGCAAATTTTTTTTAATACGCGACTTTATTTTATACGCTGTATAAACACCGTTGAATTTTCAATTGGGATATATTTCTAGGAAGAATTTTACTAAACGACAAAAAGGAATGTTTCTTTTAACGTAAGTGGTGACAATGACATTTTCTTCCGTTGCGAGTATTATTTGATATTTGGCTTCCTCAACAAGTCATAATGTTTTTGAAAAGAAAATAAATACCATATAATCTTTTATATATTTTGGTATTGAAAATGGTTTTGATAATGTATTTTTTATGTCAATATATTTAAGTGATATATTGTGATTGAAATGTGGAGATTCCTTCTTTCCTTTAAAATTGTTTTATGTGTTATGATTTTATAATGGTAATTGGACATTTGACGGGTGGTTACGCGATAAACCAAATGACCGGTGGTGCCGTGAATACAAGGATGGGTGGTTACATTATAACCTCCAATGCATTGGGTATGGAATTCAGCCATATGGATATTTCATTTAGTGATATGTGTGGAATCAGACCTTATGATTATTCCATTTTAGTATGTTTATATCCCAAGTTACATATATATGTTATGTGTTCTTTATATGGGATTTATTGTAATATTTTGGTTAAAAAGGGTAAGTAATGATCCTTTATTCATTGAAGAGTATTTAATACTTCATAAAGGTAAAAACTATTACTTAAGATAATGTTTTCATTGTTTACCAGTTGTTTTGAAAAAAACTAATTGTTTTCCTTCTTTGTGAATCCCTTACTGAGCTTTTTATGCTCATCCTACGTTTTTGAAATGTTTTTCATAGGACATAATATAGAATAGGGTCATGGATGGGATCAAATAAAATCCATGTTTTCTAAAACATGGAACTAGACATGACTCTTTTTTTCAAGAGTTCATGTTTTGAAAAAAAAATGGAAACCATGTTGAAGTGTCTTCTTTTTAATCTTTTGAGATGTAATAGTTATGTCCTAATTATCTAAAACTCTAAACCTAAAAAGATCCTCAATGTGAATTATTCATATAATTCAATATTATGTAAGGATTATGTTCGGGTCATTATAGCTGGTATTAGAGGTCGGTTTAGAGAACTTTAGGAGTTAGGGTATTGTTAAATAAATGAACATAATGTAATTTATGATAATATTGAAATCATATAGGATTTACAGATTACCATATCTCTTATCCTAAGATATTTATGTGTTCAGAATGGTTTTCCGCATAGGAAATAGGGCAGTTATGTTGGGACGACATTAAAAAGTAGATAACCTTCCAAATCATCAACCTAAGATGGTTAGAATCAAAACTGTATAGTTTGTTACAGTGAATGATCAGTTGACTCATGAAATAAATGGTGGTGGTATCCTTGCACGAGATAAGCCATATCAACCCCATAAGAACATGTCAGTAGTAGATCGTTTCATTAGGCAACATCCCCCATCATTCCGAGGATCACCTGACCCTCTGCTAGCTGAATAGTGTATTAAAGCACTATAGGAGATTTTAGATGTATTGGGGTGTTTATAACATCAAAAGGTTAGTCTTGTTGTTTACCATTTTGAAGTTGAAGCTGATCAGTGGTGTTTGATGGTGAAAAATATAAGGGATAGTGAGGAGATTGATGCTCTTGATTGGGATGGTTTCAAAGTTATGTTTCTTGAATAATATTTCCCTATGGAGGTTATTCTTTGGATGGAAACAAAATTCCTAGAATTAAGGTAGGAGGATGACTCAGTGGATACTTATGAAGAAAATTTCACTTGACTGGCGAGGTAGCCACCAAATTTCATCTAAGATCTTGATAGTAAGATAAATCGATTTTACTCAGGACTGAAGCCAAGATATCGAAAAGAGTTATCCTCTCGTTATTTCAAATGATATGAAAAACATGTTCTATGTGCGGAGAAGGTGGAAATGGAGTTTGCTGATGATCAATAGATCATTGACAAACAACAGAATAAGAGGTCCAGTTGGATGGAAAAGGGGAATAATTCATCATAGAATCCTGCAGGTAAGAAAATTAAATATGAAACATGTGAGTAGTGTGGTAAAATTCATCCTGGAGAATGTTTATCAAATTCTGGAAAGTGCTTATATTGTGGTAAGTCTGGTCATATTACTCGTTAATGAAAGGAAGATGAACAAGAAGATAGTGAAAAGCCATCAGTAAGATGTTTTAAGTTTAACAAATTTTGTCATTATGCAAATGAGTGTCCATCGAAGAACTCAACTGAGTGAAAGTAGCCGGACTACAAGCAGAAAGGGGAGGTGAAATCTTTTTCAACTACTTCAGTAGATGTTCGGTCGTCGAATGAAGTAGTATCAGGTACATTGTTTGATTGTTTAGATTCTATCAATGTGTTGTTTTATTCAGGGTCTATACATACATTCATTTCTGAGAAGTTTTATATTAAATAGGGAATTCAATCTCATGATATGAATATGGAACTTATGGTAAAAACACCTGTAGGAAATGTTTTGACAAAAAGAAATTATAATAACCTTCCCGTCCTTATGTGCGGAAAGAATCAACCTACATACCTTTTTTTCTGCGAGTAGATTTTGATGTTATTTTTGGCATGGATTGGTTTTCTGTTTATCATGCTAATATTGATTAAAGATCTAAAGAGGTTTCTTTCATAAAGATTTAAAGTTTTCGTACATGAATGAACCCTTTCTTTTGATAACATATCATGAAGCTAAGAAACTTGTAAAAGATGGAAAATAATGTTACCTTGAATATATTGTTGAAAATAAAGGAACTGTTTAGATTAATGATGTGCCAGTGGTAAATGAGTACCTTGATGTTTTTCCTATGAGTTTCCTAGTATAATACATGATCGGGAAGTCGAATTTAATGTTGACTAAGTTCATGATGGAAATCCAATTTCAAAACCCCCTTGTCGAATGGATCAAATTGAACTTTTAGAGTTAAGAAGCAATTACATGAGTTATTAGATAAAGTTTTCATTCGACCTAGCACATCACCTTGGGGTGCTCCTTTATTGTTTGTTAAAAAAAGATGGCTCAATGAGACATTGCATTTATTATAGAGCATTGAATAACATCACTGTTAAGAATAAGTATCCTTTATCTCATATCGATGATTTGTTTGATCATCTCTAGGGAGATCAGTCTTTTTCGAAGATTGATTTGAGGTCGGGGTACCCTCAGTTAAAGGTAAAGGAATCAAACGTTCCTAATACCACGTTTCATACTAGATATGGCCATTATGAATTTTTATTTATGCCTTTTTGGTTAAACAATGCACCTACTGTATTCATGGATCTTTTGAATAGAATTTTCCGTGAGTTCTTGGATAAGTTTTTGGTTGTGTTCATTGATGATATTTTGGTTTATTAGAATATTAAGGAGGAACATGAAATTCATTTAAGGTTCGTAATTCAAACCTTAAAAGAAAAGAAACTATTTTGGAAATTCAGCAAGTGTGAGTTTTTGTTAAAACAAATATCTTTCCTTGGTCACATTTTTTCAAAAAATGGCATAACTATTGATCCTAAAAAACAAAAGTTGTTGAAGAATGGCCAAGACACACAAATATAACCGAAATTCATAGTTTTCTTGGTTTTTCAGGTTATTACCGGAGGTTTGTTGAAATATTTTCGCATTTATCTAGTCCAATGACTGTGTTAACTCAAAAAGGTGTTAAGTTCATTTGGAAAAAAGAATGTGATGATTGTTTTCAGGAATTGAAAAGAAGATTGGTGAATGCTCCAGTTTTGGAACCGCCATCAATAAATGGTGAGTTTCTTATCTACAGTGATGCATGTTGAAAGGACTGGGTTGTTTCCTAATGCATAATGATCCGGTAATTGCTTATGCATCACATCGGTTGAAACCTAATGAGTTAAATTACCCTACATATGATTTGGAATTAGCTTCTGTTGTTTTTTCTTTAAAAATGTGGAGGCATCATTTGTATAGAGTAAATGTGAAATATATACTGATCACAAAAATTTGAAGTATATATTCAATCAAAAAGAATTGAACATGAGACAGAGGAGATGGTTGGATTTAATCATAGATTATTATTGCGCGATCCATTACCATCTGGGAAAAGCAAATAAAGTTGTTGATGCTTTGAGTTGAAAAAAGTAATGTTTCATTAACTATGATATGTTTGGAACAAGATCCTTTGGGTTTTTATTTGATAAACTTTGGCATAGATGTTGTTGGTGCAGGAAATTATTCTGTTTTGTATTAGGTGTCAGTGAGATCATCTCTATCAAACAGAATAATGAAAGTGCGGAAATTAGACAGTGAGTTAAAGAAAAATGTAGAGTTGGTTTAGAAGGGTATGTTTCTTGAATTTAACATTGATAATGATTGTGTTTGGGGTTTTCAAAGAGATTATGTGTTCTTTGTGATTCACAGTTGAAGAATGAGTTGTTATTAGAAGCTCATAGTTCCCCGTTTTCAGTTCATCCTGGAAGTACTATGATGTACAGAGATCTTTGTGTGTATTACTAGTGGGATGAAATGAAAAGAGATATTGCTGATTTTACTTTAAAGTGTTTGACTTGTCAGCATGTTAAATCAGAGCAACAGTTGACGAATGGTATGCTTCATTCTTTACCGGTTCCAGAGTGGAAATGGGAAAATATATATGTGGACTATGTTGTGGGATTATCAAAGACATCTCAAGGTAATAATGCAATCGGGGTTATTGTTGGTCAGTTGACTAAATCTGCTAATTTCTTTCCTATTTGATATGCTTTATCTCTTGATCAACTATCTCGGTTGTATGTTAACGATATAGTCAGGTTTAATGGAGTTCCCATGTCCATTGTATCTGATCGTGATCCCAAGTTTACTTCTAACTTTTGTAAAGGCCTTCCAAAATCATTGGGAAATGAATTAAATTTTAGTACATCTTTTCATCCTCAATCAGATGGGCAGTCAGAACGAACAATTCTGACCATGGAGGATATGCTACATGCTAATTCACTGGATTATCAGGGAAGTTGGGACCAAAATCTTTCTTTGGATGAATTTTCATATAATAATACTTTTCATTCCGGTATACAGATGGCTCCATTTGAGGCATTATATGGAAAGCATTGTCGAAATCCATCTTTTATGGATGAAGTAGGTGAAAGGAAGATGATGGGACCAGAATTGGTAAAAGAGATGGTAGAGAAAGTTCAGTTGATTCAGAAGCACATGAGAACAGCCCAAAGCAGACAGAAAAGTTATTCAGATAATCAGAGGAAGGATCTTTCTTTTGATGTAGGTGATCATTTATTTCTCAAAGTTTCTCTATGGAAAAGTTTGATGTGTTTTCGTAAGATGGAAAAGTTGAGAATGCGGATCGTTGGACCTTATGAAATTTAGGATAATGTTGGATCAGTTGCGTACAGAGTGGCTTTACCTCCATTGATATCCCTAGAACACAATGTTTTTCATGTTTCTATGTAGAGAGTGTATATCCCAGATCCATCTCATGTTTTGAGCCTAGAGGTAGTTCAGTTGGAAGAGAATCTCTCTTATGAAGAATAATCAGTCCAGATTCTTGACCATAGAGAGAATGTTTTGCAGAATAAGGTAATTCACCAGGTAATGGTTTTGTGTAAAACCCATATGGGTGAAGAGTAAATGTGGGAATCTTAAAATTCTATGAGGGTTAAATACCCCCACTTATTTGATAAGTGAATAAAATTGCAAGTACGCTTTTTCCAAAAGGGGGGAGGGATGTAACATCCCGGGTAAATAAAGAAGAAGGTATTTTTCATATTTATTAATATTTGTGAATTAAATATTAATTTTACTTTAAATCGGTTTCTATGTTCGATAGCGTACTCGATACGCAACAACGGGTTTTTTTTAAATCTTACGTTGCACACAAATAATATAATATTATTATTTTAAATGGTACTTAAATCCTAGCCATTATATTGGTTTGAATTAACAAAACTAACTACAATATGATTATACATGTTTGTTAAATGTTTTTACATTTATCCATTAAAAGTTACATGCTTAAATTGTGAATGAATCTAATTTTATGTATATTTTACATTAAAAGGTCGATTTACCACCTTTTAAGGTAGAACAGTCATTAAATATAGTTTTGGTCATTTTTATATGTTCTAATTTACCATATAAAATCCTTCTTTAGAATGGGGACATCAAAATTTACTATTTGAAATTTTTTGTAATTTTTACGATAATGAACATTTTTTAATGAATAGTGAAAAATATTGTATTGTAATTCAAAATTGTGGTTGAATCTAATTTATTTATATGGATAGGTTATATTTTTAATTTTTTTTAAGTTTAATTAGAATATATTTTTACCATTTAATCCAATGTTGGTTATTGTAATTAATTTCACTTTGATAGTGGACATAAACAAGTGTCAATCTTTTGATAGTTATTGTTTCATAAAAACACGCTATTTGTTTTAACAATGGGAAATAATTTTAAATTAATTAATGCCACTTATAAGTTGTGAATTTATAAAAATAGTCATCATTTTTGAATTCTTTATATCAAATAATTCTTAGGCTGCATTTTCTGTATTTTTCTGAAAACATCTAATTTTGATGAATAGTGAAACCACTTCATAGTACTTAAAAAATTGACTTTTTCATTTAAATGAAATTTTACCACTTTTGTGAATTGAATTTTGAAAGTCTGACATATATGTTTTTTATAAAAAATTAATGTCTGGTTCAATATGATAAAAATAATTTTTGGTGAATATTAACTTTTAACTTTTATTTACAGCGATTAAAGGTAAATAGGGTAATTCAAGGTAAAAAGAGTATTATAATAATTCAAAATTACCTTAACACTTATCCAAACCATATTGGTTGAGTCATTAACGACCATGGGAATCTTGGGGATGATTTTGGGACCCCATTGAGCCACATGGGAGTGATAATGACAATTTAGATTAATAAACATAATGTAAAGGAAAAAATAACAAAAGAAAATATCTTTTAGTAAATTAATTTTTACAAGGGGTAAGATAAATTATCTTTTCGACTATAAATATTCATTGGAAAGATAAGAATATATCCTACATCATGGTAGTTTTTTTATAAATTTTAGACCTCAAATAAATTAAATTATTTATGACACAATAATGATGCAGTATTTACATCATTAATAAAATATTTAAATAAATAAGATTATAAATATTATAATAACATCCCAAACCTGTGGAATTATTTTTGGCTGATTTTATTTCGACCATGAGTCATATTATCTTCAACTATAATTATATTTGGACCTTTTGGAACCGAATATCATTATATAATAAAAATATATATTCACACATTCCTATTGAGCCCCTCCTCCCCCTAATAAAAGGAGATCACTTCTAACCAATTACTCACACCTCTAAAACCTATAGGCTCGTCCAAAACCTACCCTATTAGTCTCTATACATCCCTCCCCTCCTCCTAGAAGCCATACCTTAGGCAGAAGGCACTTCAAGAAGTCCTTTGGTTCAAACAAATGGGAGTTACCCAAATTAAAGATAACAGTTTCTCTTAAATTGTTTTCTTTTATTTTACTTCTCCAACCCCTAAACTATTTTTATTCAATTAATTTGTAACAAAACAAGTATCCTCAATATTCTATTATGTTTTTATGAAAATTATTCTAACTACACTTACACACACCTCCATATAATTGATGAAGAACATAATGTTTCTGTGGATGACAAACTAACGCCTCACGAAATGATGATTGTTCAAATATCTCCAACTGCCTATCATGGGAGCCATTATGATAGGACTGTATTTATATATGATATATATTATTTTATGTTTTCTTTATGCTACTGTGATTTCCATTTATATCATACCTTTATGGTTACCATTATTGGTAAATGCGATAATTTCATTTGAGGAAGTGCGGACTACCGCCCCCTCAAAGTGATATGACTCGTTCATACCAGATGTGGTACATATAAAGGATATATTTAATGATATTATATATGATAAAATATTAGAATTATAATACTACTATGTATTGTTATGTTTTAATTCAATTAAATATTAAATAGAAATGGAAGTAGCGTTAATGCATATGTATAGCTTACCCTCTCCGTGAATGGTGCATTTCATTTCTTACCTCTATATGTTATGTACTATTATAAATATATGAATATTCTATATATATATGATATATATGATATACAAATAATGAATATCAATCCGGATATAATGAATCTTTGAATTCTTAAACAACATGTAATTATAAGAAGTCCATTTTTGACTCAAGTGCCAAATATCAACAAAACGAACATTACTAACATAAATGATTACATAATGTTTATAACATGGTAATAAGTGATATAAAAATAAGTAATAATAAACTTGAAAAGGGGATATTGTGAAATTATAATTAAATTTAGTTTATTATACAAGAGATTAAAGAACGGTCGAGTCATGTCGGACATGAGGTAAGGGACTTCGTCTCAATCTCCTTTCATTGAGGCATTTTTTGTTTTAATACACTAATTTATTTTATACTATGTATAAACATCCTTCACATTTCAAAGGGAATCTTTTTCTACGAAGAATTTTACTAAATGAAAAAAAAAAGTTTGTTTCTTTTTACATATGCGGTGAGAATGACCTTTTTTTCCGCTGTGAGTATTATTTGATCTTTGGCTTCCTCAGCAAGCTATAATTTTTTTTAAAGAAAATAAATACCATATAATTTTTATTTGTTTTAGTATTGAAAATGGTTTTGATAATAGATTTGTTATGTCTATATATTTAAGTGATATATTGTGATTGAAATGTGGAAATGTCTTCTTTCCTTTACAATTGTTTTATGTGTTATGATTTTATATGGTACTTGGACATTTTAAGGGTGGTTATGTGATAAACCAAATAACAGGTGGTGCTGTGAATACCAGTATGGGTGGTTATGTTATAACCTCCAATGCATTGGGTATGGAAGTCAGCCGTAGGGCTATTCCATTTAGTGATATTTGTGGATGTCGACCATGTGGTTATTCCATTTAAGTATGTTTATGTCCCAAGTTACCTTTATATGTTATGTGTTCTTTATATGGGTTTTTTGATAATATTTTGGTTAAAAAAGGGTATGTAATGATATTTTATTTAGTGAAGAGTATTTACTAAATCATAAAGGTGAAAAGTATTACTTATGATAATGTATTCAAGGTTTACCAGTTGTTTTGAAAAAAAAATATCATTTTTCCTTCATTGTTGTAATGACCCGTAAAATTCAAGGAAATTTGATTCTTAATTTTCTTTGGGATTTTACAAGAACGCATTTTCTGACAGCACTTGATTCTGAGGCCCGGTGTGCCTGGAATTTCTATCTGAAGTTTAGCTCAGGTATGTTCAGTGAACGAACAAGCTGGAATTTCTAACTTTTGAACCGGTGCACGGAATAGAATTCTGAGGGCACCGATGAAACCACAGCGCCAGTAATTTCTTAGAAACACCTTTTCTGGAGTTGCGTTTTCACGAGAGAGGTTGATAAAAATTGTGGAGGTTAAAATAAAAATTTAACTACAATTTTTATTTTCTCTAAGTGGATTTAAGCTTTGGGTGGATGTTGGGTAACTACCCAACTTCCCATGGAAGGTTATGAAGGTGGTGGGGCCCACACGAACCCCACCCCTTCACATTCCTTAACTCCCTCAACTCACAATTAAATTTGATATCTTAAGTTTTAATAACTTATGATATTAATGATGTGAGTTTAATGTGAGTGTTTGAATTTCAAACTCATGTCAAGTTAATAAAATAAGTGTGGGCTTATTCTATTAAGGGTTGGAATCATGTTGTGGAGTCTTTGGGAGAAAAGGCTAAGGAACATGGGGAACTTCTTCGTCTACGACGAAGAACGCGAAGAACACATCGATCTCCGACGAAGAACGTCGAGTCCTCAGAAACCGACTACGCGACGCCGTATACCGAGACGCCGACGATGTCTTCTTCTGCGACGTCTCTTTCCACGACAGATATTCCGTGACGAATCCTTGTTTGATGAACCTCCGTTTAAGCTATGCTCGAGGTAGGGGTTATTTTAATTTTTTTCTTGATTTCTACCTTGACGTTCTTTGTAAATTTTGACCATTTGATATCGATTAACGATAGGGGGCCGGACCGCACGAAAATGGCCGACCCTCCTCCCTTATCTATGTTGTTGTTTCTATTGTGGATTGAAACGGGAATGGCGCGGTGCTGTCACACCGCGCGGGATCATGCGGCATGGAAAGTGCGGCGCCGTCGCGCCGCGCCGTGAAATCGAACAAGGCCGCGACGCCGTCGCGCCGCGTTGGAGAAACCCGAAGACACCGCGGTCGGAGTGGGGCCGCGGCGGAGGGGCGTGGCGCCGTCGCGCCGCGCTGGATGAACCAAGGCCGCGGCCGGTTCCGGGCTGCGGCAGAGTAGGGTGACCAGCGGCCGGTTCCGGGCCGCCGGCGTCGGAGCTGGGAGGACCGACCGTCGCCGGTCCGTGGTGGCAGAATCCGACCGGCCAGAGTAGGCCGGCCGGACAAGGGAAGGTCGGGGGTTAAGAACCCCTGACGGCTAGCTCAGCAGCCCCCCTTAATGGGGGCCGCGGTTACAAAAACCAGGGGGGAAGGCGCCCCACCCCCCATTCGCACGCTTGGCCGTTTGGCCGAGCGCTAGGCCAGTGCGCCGTGCGCGCCGCGCCCAGGCCGGGCTGGCTGCCTGGCCGGTCCACCAGGTCGGGCCGCGCCCATGCCGGGCCGGGCCGCACCCAAGCAGGCCGGACCCGGACCCTGGGGGTATCGGGCCGGGTCGGACCGTGCCCGATCCCCTTCATACTGAATCTCTTCTGGTCGGACGCCCATAACATGTCCTATGAGCCTCCGATCGATGCACCGTCAGTTGAGATGCGATCCTTGGATCGAGACGGTCGTTTCGGTATATTGCACTCAATGTTTCAGAATACTTTGAGTTCAGACGGGTTGGTTCGTATACGAAACCAACCGGGCCCTCGAAGCGGAAACACTCATATCTTAAGCTCCGGACGTCTGATTGACGTGTCGTCGACTTTGTTGGATTCCTCTTGGTGAGAAGGATCTTTTGGCTTACTCTGCCCAAGGATTGGATGCAGGTGGAGTACGGTCGGGTTGGTTTTGACTTAAAAACCAACCGGGCCCCTGGGACGAAAAAGCCAATAACTTCCAGATCGGGCGTCTGATTGACGCGCCATCTGTGACGCTGAGTTCCTGTTGACGATACAGAACTTTTGGATACATCAACTCTGGACTTTGTGTCAGTTGATGTATCAGCCTCTCATCTCGTGGAGCAGACCCTCCTGAATGAGCGTGCTGTGTGCGGGAACCCTAGAGCTTGCTACGTTTGCGACTATGACGACGATGACGATGACTGTGCAGAGATCCTCAGTGGACTCGACGGAGCCGACTACAGCACTTAGCGATCCTACGTGGATCAGTGCCACTGATCCTGTGTGGGTCTGATCCTATGTGGGTCAGCGCTCGGTGGTTCTGTGTGAGCCAGCGCCTACAGATCATGTGTGGGTCTGATCCTGTGTGGGCCATTGCGGGGGTTAGGTACCTATCGATCTGTTGTGGGTCAGATCCTTTGTGGGTCATTGCGGGGGTTAGCTACCTATCGATCCTTTGTGGGTCAGATCCTTTGTGGGTTATTGCAGGGGTTAGTACCTATCGATCCATTGTGGGTCCGACAGCTTGGATGAATCAGTGACAATATCTGATCATCTCTATCATCTTATGAAGAAGTATACCTGTGTGAGATGAATCATGTTTTGCATTCATATGTGGATTTTGTTGTGCTATCCTGTGTGGATTTACATTTTTCTTTGCTGTGTGGACTGGGTTGTACTTGGTCTCGGAGGTTGGAGTGAGCTTGAATTGATGACTTAGATATATGTATGGGCATATACCTAAGTAGTGTCGGATGTTACTTCGTGATTGCATCTTTCCTTTGTGGTTTATCTTTTTTGTATTCTGGGAGACCTTCGGGGGTCTCGGGTTCCCTACTGAGTAGCTTATATTCACCCATGCACGGGCTATGCCCGCACTACATTGTGTTGGTTGCAGACGACGGACAGCGCTGATCGTGGTTGAGGCTTGCGGAGCAGGATGGTACCTGGAGGTGGACCACTGGGCGGGACGTACTCGGTGCGGTCGGATGGACCCGAGGAGCAGTGGAGGCTATCTGTACCCACCCTTATGGTGGGACTTCTAGTGGACGACTCGACGTTGTGGCTCTACTTTACAGTTGATGTTTTCTGTTTCCAGTGGTACATTACTTTCAGTTTGGGTTTGTATACTGGCCCACTTACTTTTCCGCACTTACTGTTGTACCCAGCTTTTCGTAGTGTTTACTTCTTCTACTTGCTTGCTCTGTGGTGTTTGTTTACTTACAAAGGAAATTCCTTCCCTTTTTAGCGGGATTTACGCCTTGGTGCTAGTCGCCAGCCCCTGGCCTATGCAAGGCGGGCTTGGGGTAGTCACGGCACGGGCCCCGAGGACGGGTCGCGACAAATTGTTATCAGAGGAGTTCGGTTCTACCATAGAACTTTCTACTCTGATTATTTTCAACGTGAAGCAATATTGTTAAGAATATTTGGTGTGGTTATCAGTCCAGGGAGTCCAGTGTTGGTGCAGCGGACGACGTATCCGTACACCAGGACCTTGACTTCTGATTTCCGACTTAATGCACGAAAACATTAATTGCATGTGTGATTCAAGTTTTCTTTGTGATTACATTGTGTGAGATCACCAGGTATACTGTTCTGACCATGGCACACCTGTTCCCTTTTCAGGATGGCCCCATGACGGCAGCCAGCTAGGGTTACGAGAGTTGAGCGTGACGACAGCCCACCGAGAGACGAGGCCTCGGTATAGGGCCCTTTGACAGATGAGGCACTGGCGGTACCTTTACCCGCCGAGCCACCGATGCTACCAGCCCCAGCCGCTGACGATGCATGTTGCCTTAGTGCACTGCATGAGTTCCAGTGCCAGCGACCGCCCAGGTTCCGTGGGGAGACGGACCCCCAGGAAGCTGAGGACTAGCTGGAGGTAGTGGAGAGAGTTTTCAGGTTAGTGAGGACACCAGCTGACCTAATGGTGATCCTCGCAGCGAGCCTACTGCACGCGACAGCAGGCACATGGTGGAGCTTGATGCTCTAGGTGCAGGATGATGCATCTCTCCTCTAGATGGACTTTGAGAGCCTCTTCCGCTTGGAGTTCGTCCAAGCCACGCTCTGTGCGGTGCGCATCCAGGAGCTTCTACAGCTGCGGCAGGGTAGCTTGATGGTCTCCCAGTACTCGACGAGATTTACCGATCTCTCGCGCTACTCGACAGACATGGTACGAGACCCATTCTTCTAGGCCTGGACCTTTGAACAGGGATTGAGGCACGATATCAGGGCATCACTGATCTCTCTCATCATTCCGACTCAGGCCGGAGTACTGGAGAGAGCTTTTCTCATCGAGAGCTTTCTTGCTGATTCTACAACAGCGGTGAGACCTACTGCAGGGCGACACGTGGAGGAGTCTTCTGCAGCCGGCAGTAGACAGATGTTGCAGAGGTTCAAGCGGGCCAGGCCATCGGGCAGACGACCACAGGATACTGGCTCGGAGGTGCGGGGCACACGCAGCAGAACCGGTCTTACGAGTGGAAGACAGTGCTATGCATGCGGCGGGCAGGGCCACATGGCTCGTGACTGCCCGACCCTCCATGCAGAGGAGCAGTAGACGGTTGAGGAACCACCTAGGCAGAGGCATAGGTTCGACCGTGGAGGTCCGTAGGGAGAAGGCGGATGAGGAAGAGGAGCTGGACGAGCAGCAGGTGGTGGGAGACGCTTTGAGGCTCTACCACCACCACCACCAGGATGTCCACCACGACCTTAGGGGAGGGCACAACTTCAGGAAGTTGAAGCTTACAATCATGGAGATCCGGAAGCAGGTGGACAAATGCGGGTCTAGCTCCAGGCATAGAGGCCTTTTCCCATTATACCTCTATCTTTGTTGTTTGTGTTTCCTTGTGTCCTTGTACATTGAGTTGATGTAATAAAAGACACTTGCAATAGTGACATTTTCTTTCTTGTCTTTTGTTTGTTAATACGAAGTGGTGCCGGTTAAAAACTGTTGACATGACCCTCACTTGGGAGATTCTTACTGGAGGAGACCCAGTGACAACACAATGATGCTGATAGTGTG
Organism: Viscum album; assembly: GCA_963277665.1. NCBI lineage: Eukaryota > Viridiplantae > Streptophyta > Magnoliopsida > Santalales > Viscaceae > Viscum > Viscum album. The sequence goes on along the minus strand of OY728121.1, from coordinate 1,569,177,989 downwards.
ACTCAACCCTTGGAGGCGAGAGTAACGGTTGGATCTCTTTGTAGCAGCGTCGTGGTCTTACGACGTCATCCATGCCATGAATTAACTAATCTTGACGGGATTGACTGTATTAGGCATGGAAGGTGGTTCATCCAGGGTATGAGACCGGATTTTCCTTTTCGGCAATGGAGAAATCTTTGAAGCTTCGCAGAACGTTAAGGAGGAAGGGGCAACCCTTCGTGTGGTCAGACAGATGTCAATAGAGATTCCAGGAGCTGAGACAGAGATTGACCAGCGCGCCTATCTTGAGGTTGCCGGAGGAGGGAGTAGGGTACGTAGTCTGCTGCGATGCATCAGGGATCGGACTCGGATGTGTCCTGATGCAAGAGCGGGCAGTGATCACCTATGGATCACGTCAGTTGAGTCCGCATGAGCAGAACTACGATACCCATGACCAGGAGTTAGAAGGAGTGGTCTTCGCTCTGAAGACATTGCGACACTACCTGATGGGTGAGCGCTTTACAGTCCTTTCGAACCATCAGAGTTTCAGGTACATCTTCTCTCAGAAGGACCTGAACCTGAGATAGTGGCGATGGCTCGAGTTCCTCCAGGACTATGAATTTGAGATAGTCTATACTCTTGGGAAGGGGAACATAGTAGCTGATGCTCTCTACAGGAGGACATGCATTCAGCTACTTGAGGAGGCGACAGAGCAGCTAGCTGCTTTGCAGATATCCTTCATGGATAGAGATGGATCAGCCTTCCATTAGTCTCTCATAGTCACCCCTCCACTACTGCAGTGGGTCAGAGAGGCATAGCATGGGGACGCTGACTGTGAGACGCGACGTGCGCAGATATCCTCAGAGAAGGCACCTGATGGTTTCTCCTTTGGAGTAGAGCACGATGTCCTTTTCAAAGGACTTACCTTGGTACCAGTTACATTACGGGAGGAGGTGATGAGATATTTTCACACTTCTCCCTTGACGGTACATCCTGGAGTGGCGAAGATGTACCAGGATCTCAGATGATAGCACTGGTGGCTAGGCACGAAGAAGGTTGTGGCGGAGTTCGTTTCTCGATGCCTCACCTGCCAGTAGGTGAAGGAAGAACACCAGGTACCAGCGGGCTTGGTAGAGCCCTTGGAGGTCCCGGAGTGGATGTGGGTCAAGATATATATGGACTTCGTGACTGGACTTCAACGCACATCCAAAGGTCACGACTCCATTTGGGTGATTGTCGACCGACTCACCAAGTCTGCTCAATTCTTACCCATCAGAGAGCATGTCTCAGTGGAGAACATGGGGCTTCTCTACGTTCAAGAGATTGTATGGCTTCACGGTGTGCCATCATCTATCGTCTCCAGTCGGGAGGCTCACTTTACTTCCCAGCTTTGGAAGGGGTTTCATGAGGTGTTCGAGACGCAGCTACATTTGAGCACCGCCTTTCACCCTCAGATAGATGGTCAGACGGAGAGGACCATATAGACTCTCGAGGACATGCTCCGCGCATGTGTTCTCGACATTGGTCGCAGCTGGGAGGACCACCTACCCTTGGTGGAGTTTGCCTACAACAACAGCTACCACTCTACCATCGGGATGGCACCATACGAGACATTGTACGGCCAACCTTGCAGATCTCCTTTGTGCTTGATAGACCCTGGGGAGTCAGCACTTGTGGGACCGGAGATGGTCCAAGCCACGACAGAGAAGGTCCAGGTCATCCAGGAGCGGATGAGGACAGCTCAGAGCCGGCAAAAGTCTTATGCTGACAGGAGGTGGAGACCACTAGGGTTTAAGGATGGAGACCACGTCTTCTTACGTATCTCACCTCGACGTGGATTACGTAGATTTGGCCGAGGTGGAAAGTTGTCTCCACACTTCATCGGAACATTCCAGGTCCTCAGCAGGATTGGCGAGGTAGCTTATCGCCTGTCTCTACCACCTCAGTTGCACCGGGTACACGACGTCTTCCACGTATCACAGCTGAGGAGATACGTACATGACCCGACGCATATCATTGACCATGGAGAGCTGGATGTTGATGATGGGGAGACTTTTTCGGAGGTCCCACTGGAGATTGAGGATTGACAGGAGCGGGTCCTACATATATGGCTGATTCCTCTAGTGCGCATCAGATGGCAGCACGGGAATCTCCAGGAGAGCACTTGGGAGCGGGAGGCTTAGATGCGTGCTCAGTACCCACTTCTGTGTCCCTAGTTATGATGTATCATTATATGGACGTAAAGCCCTGAGGTGGGAGTAATGTAAAGACCCGTAAAATACAAGGAAAATATTTTCATAATTTTCTTTGGGATTTTACAAGAACGCAGTTTCTGACGGCACTTGATTCCGAGGCCCGGTGTGCCCGAAATTTCTATCTGAAGTTTAGCTCGGGTACGTTCAGTGAACGAACAAGCAGGAATTTCTAAATTTTGAACCAGTTCTCGGAATCAAATTCTGAGGGCACCGATTAAACCGCAGCGCCGGTATTTCCTTAGAAACACCTTTTCCGGAGTTGTGTTTTCACAAGAGAGGATGATAAAAATTGTGGAAGTTAAAATAAAAATTTAACTACAACTTTTATTTTCTCTAAGTGGATTTAAGATTTGGGAGGAAGTTGGGTAACTACCCAACTTCCCATGGAAGGTTATGAGGGTGGTGGGGCCCACACGAACCCCACCCCTTCACATTCCTTAACTCCCTCAACTCACAATTAAATTTGATAACTTAAGTTTTAATAACTTATGATATTAATGAAGTGAGTTTAATGTGAGTGTTTGAATTTCAAACTCATGTCAAGTTAATAAAATAAGTGTGGGCTTATTCTATTAAGGGTTGGAATCTTGTTGTGAAGACTTTGGGAGAAAAGGATAAGGAACATGGGGAACTTCTTCATCTTTGACGAAGAACGCGAAGAACACATCGATCTCCAATGAAGAACACCGAGTCCTCGGAAACAGACTATGCGACGCCGTATACCGTGACACCGACGACGTCTTCTTCCGCGATGTCTCTTTCCATGACGAATCCTCGTTCGATGAACCTTCGTTCAAGCTACGATCGAGGTAGGGGTTATTTAATTTTTTTTCATGATTTCTACCTTGACGTTCTTCGTAAATTTTGACCATTTGCTATCGATTAACGAGAGGGGTCCGAACCGCACGAACACTGCTGACCCTCCTCCCTTATCTATGTTGTTGTTTCTATTGTGGATTGAAACGGGAATGGCGTGGTGTCGTCACACTGCACGGGATTGTGCGGCAAGGAAAGCGCGGCGCCGTCGCATCGCGCCGTGAAATCGAACAAGGACGCGACGCCGTCGCGCCGCTTTGGAGAAACTCAAAGACACCGCGGCCGAAGTGCGGCCGCCGCGGAGGGGCGCGGTGCTATCGCGCCATGCCAGACGAACCAAGGCCATGGCCAGTTCCGGCCCGCGGTGGAGAACGGTGACTGGCGGCCGGTTCCGGGTCCCCGGCTACGGAGCTGGGAGGACCGGTCATCTCCTATCCGTGGCGGCAGAAGCCGGCCGACCAGAGGAGGCCGGACGGACAAGGTAAGGTCGGGGGTTATGAACCCACGGTGGCCAGCTCAGCGTCCCCCCTTAATGGGGGCCGTGATTACAAAAACCAGTGGGTAGCCCCCCCCCCCCCCCTTCGCACGCCCGGCCGTTGGGCCGAGTGCCTGGCCAGAGCGCCCAAGCCGGGCCGGCTGCCTGGCCGGTCCGCCAGGCCGGGCCGCACCCAGGCTAGGCGGGGCCGTGCCACGCCCAAGCGGGTCGGACCCGTACCTTGTTCGGGTCGACCCGGTTCGGGCCGACCCTGGGGGTAGCGGGTCGGGTCGGACCGAGCCCGAACCCCTTCATACCGAATCTCTTCTGGTCGGACGCCCATAACTTGTGATACGGGCCTTCAATCAACGCACTGTCAGTTGCGATGCAATCCTTGGATCGAAACTGTCGTATCGGTATATCGCACTCAAGGTTTCAAAATACTTTGGGTTCGGCCGGGTTGGTTCGTATACGAATCCAACCAGGCCCTCGGAGCGGAAACACTCATATCTTAAGCTCCAGGCGTCTGATTGACGTGCTGTCGACTTTGTTGGATTCCTCTTAGTGAGACGGATCTTTTGGCTTACTCCTCCAGAGGTTTGGACGCAGGTGGAGTATGATCGGGTTGGTTTCGACTTAAAAACCAACCGGGCCCCTGGGACAAAAAAGCCAATAACTTCCAGACCGGGCATCCGATTGACGCGCTGTCTGAGACGCTGAGTTCCTGTTGACGATACAGACCTTTTGGATACATCAACTCCAGACATTGTTCCAGTTGATATATCAGCCTCTCAGCTCATGGAGCGGACCCTCCCGAATGAGCTTTCTCTGTGCAGGAACCCTAGAGCTGGCTGCGTTTGCGACATTGATGACGACGACAACGACTGTGCAGAGATCCTCAGTGGATTCAACGGCGACGACAACATCACTCAGCGATCCTACGTGGATCAGTGCTACCGATCTTGTGTGGTTCCGATCCTGTGTGGGTCAGCGCTGAGCGGTTCTGTGTGATCCAGCGCCTACAGATCCTGTGTGGGTCCAATACTGTGTGGGTCTTTGCGTGGTTTAGTTACCTATCGATCCTCTGTGGGTCATATCCTTTATGGGACATTGCAGGGGTTAGTTACCTATCGATCCTTTCTGGGTCAGATCCTTTGTGGGTCATTGCGAGGGTTAGTACCTATCGATCTTTTGTGGGTCTGATGGCTTGGATGAATCAGTGACAATATCTGATCATCTATATTGTCTTACGAAGAAGTATACCTGTATGAGCTGAATCCTGTTTTTCTTTCCTATGTGCATTGTGTTGTGCTATCCTATGCGGATTTACGGTTTTCTTTCTTGTGTGGACTGGGTTGTACTTGGGCTCGGAGGTTGGAGAGAGCTGGAATTGATGACTTAGGTATATGTATGGGCATATACCTAAGCAGTGTCGGATGTTACTTCGTGATTTCATCATTCCTTTGTGGTTTATTTTTGTGGATTCTGGGAGACCTTCGGGGATCTCGGGGTCCCTACTGAGTATCTTATACTCACCCCTGCACGGGCTATGCCCGCAATACATTGTGTTGGTTGCAGACGAAGGACAACGCTGATCGTGGTTGAGGATTGCGGAGCAGGATGGTACGTGGAGGTGGACCACTGGGCGGGACGTACTCGGTGCGGTCTGCTGGACCCGAGGAGCAGTGGAGGCTATCGGTACCCACCCATCAGGTGGGACTTCCAATGGACGACTTGATGCTGTGGCTCTACTTTACTGTTGTTGTTTTCAATTTCTAGTATTACTTTACTTTCAGTTTGGGTTTGTATACTGGCCCACTTACTTTTCCGCACTTAATGTTGTTCCCAGCTTTGCTTAGTGTTTACTTCTTCTGCTTGCTTGATCTGTGGTGTTTGTTTACATACAAAGGCAATACCTTCCCTTTTTAGCGGTATTTACTCCTTGGTGCTAGTCGCCAGCCCCTGGCCTATGGAAGGTGGGCTTGGGGTAGTCACGACACGGGCCCCGAGGACGGGTCGTGACAATTGTGTATCACTTACTGATATTTTTATGCTCATCCCAAGTTTTTGAAATGTTTTTCATAGGAAATAATGTGGAATAGGGTCATGGATGGGATAAAAGAAAATTCATGTTGTCATAAACATGTAACTAGATATGACTCTTTTTTTCAAGAGTTCATGTTTTGTAAAAAAATGGAAACTGTGTAGATATGTCTACTTTTTAATCTTTTGAGATGTAATAGTTATGTCCTACTTCTATAAAACTCTAAACATGAAAAGATCATCAATGTAAATTATTCATTTAATTAAATATTATGTAAGGGTTAAGTTCGGGTCCTTATATATTACGTGAATGGTTTATCTATAGACATTACAATAATTTATTTATTTTTTTCTACAATATTTCATGGAGATGGTTGGAAGTATGTATATAGGATCATTATGAAAAAACCTATCATCATAGTTATTCCATCTTGACTCATATCTTTATCCTCTATCATTTTGAGGCTGGTTGAAAATTATAATGGTTCAGCCGTCTGCAAGCCAAGCGGGCCCTATTGGGTTGGTTTGTACATAGAATATATATATGTATATTTATAGAATTGATATGATATTTTTTATATAATTATTCTTATAAAAATTTGAATATGAATTATTTATAATATATTTTTGATAAATAGAAACATTGCTCTTGCATACATATGACCTACTCTCTCCCTGATTGTAATATTGATCGATTTTAACAACCTATATTAATTATAAGTTTTAATTTTATAATTTCTGTATTGAAATAATAATTATTACAGTTTTATAATTCAGAAGAATATATAATACTTAAACGTTTGACTATAGTGAACATACATAATCTATTTTGAAATTATTGAATGGTATTATCAAACCACCCCATGAGGAATTAACTGAATAAGGAATTTAAAATGTGAATTAAATGAAGGAGACAATTTTTTTTAGGATGATTTTATTGTTGAAGAAACTTTTCTTAATAAAAAAATCATTTCTATGATTCTATTATATTTTTGTTGAAGGGTATGTGTTAAAAGTCTATATATGAGGTAAGGATTTTTAGTTAACTTTAATTAAAATTCAGAATATATTATTATTATACACATCATTTATTTTATATGGTTTATATGCAGACCTTATTACATTTTATGTAATTAACTCTACATGCATCATTTGATTGTATGATAAAATTTTATTGATTTTATCCAAGGGTTTTTTACTCGAAAGATACCGAATGGAAAAAGGTTTTTAAAATAAATTTCATTTCATGGAATTATAAATCTTTCATTTAATTTTTTATTCATTTATAATGATTTAATAGATGGGAAAATTTTCTTTCCAGTTGATTTTTTTTTTATTTCAAAATATTAAAAATAATATATCATTTGACATATTTTCATTTAAATGATCTTATTTTTTGGAAGGGTAATTCATATCGAATTATCTTTTTTTTAATATATGTTGATGATAAAAAATAAAATCTTTCATAAGGTGCATATACTACCCATTTGACTTGATATATCATAAATATCGTTATTTTATGGACATTTAATGTCACATTTGATGTTACTATTTAATTGTCTTATTAATTATGTTTTACACAATTGGAAAATGTTTAATGTTGAAATCTATTTTCTATTTATGATTTTCTATGTTCACGGTTCCTTGGGAAGAATTCATTAATTATTCTTTCATGAATAATTTATATTTCTTATACAAAATTTAGGAATGCGTTTTATAAGCTTAATTTCAAATTCATCCATTATTTTTAATATAGTCTTCAAGAAATGCATTGGTAAGTGATGTTGATATAGTATCATCTTTTAGATTTGGAATCCATCTCTTTAATAGCTATGTTTTAAAATATCATTATAGTAATATTGTATTGGAAAACTATATTATATTTTTAAAATAATTTCCATATATTCATCACTTCTTTTAAATATATTTAAAAAATAAATTTGAATTCTTTTTCTAAATGGATCATTTTTAACTCATTTTAAAAATTATTCGAAAAGAAAATTTAATTTTAACATCTACAACATGAATGGATTTTACCTCCTTCATTAAAATTATTTTCATTGATTCTTATTTTATATGTTTCTATATATATTTTAAAATAAATTTATTATCATGATTTTTTTGTTATTTTTATGTTTTAAAAATTCATTTTCAATTTGAAAACTGTATTTTCCATGAGAATTTTTTTAATGATCCTTTAATCTATTTTTCATTCAATAATTATAATAATCAGTTATTTTACTTATTATTCACTGGGTATATTTTTCAATCATACCATCGAATAATTTTTCATGATAGAATATTATTTTTTAAAAGTAATTTACATAGAAAAAAAATATATTACATGGGTAATTCAAGTAAAAAATGAATTCCCTATTTTAATAAATATGGTAACAATGTATTTTCCATCAACATAAAAATTATTTTATTTATATTTCATTCACATATAATTGTTTATATTTTAAATATATTGAAACACTCTTTCACTCAATTTGGGAGATTTATGTTATGAAAATTGGTTTTAATAGAAAAATGTATATTAATATCTAAATATTATATCACACTATTTTAAAGGTGTTTTTAAAGTTTTTGTACCAGATATGGTACATTGAAATTTATTTTGATGTGTTAATCCTATTTATGGCTCACGGGTGACCCCAATACTGCTTATATCATTGGTTGAGTCCCAATATAGCTCATGGTTGAGACCAAAATAGCCTATACAATGGTTACCCCTTGATTGTACTCCAATGTATTGGTCAATGAATATGTCCATAAAATAATTATATGAGAAGTAAAATATTATGTTTTAAAATTTTAAGGGTTCTATAGGGTTCTATATTACTGATTTGTAAAGGTAACAAAAAAAAATTTGTATGCATTTAGAGGGTTATAAATTTTTCATTTGATAATATTTAGCATCACATTTCTAATGATTATTAACTCTATTGACTCTTTTAAAATATTAAATCTATTTTTCAGGTTTCATTATTAATTATAGTGTTATTTATTGGTAAAAACTCTCTTATGACATGCCCATGCATATTTATTTTTTTCTCATACCATAGGGATCATCATACTCTTAATAAGAACATTAAATTTTTACTAATTGTGTTTTCCCATACTGAGATTTTATGATGAACATTATTATTTATATTTTTACCCATTATATTGATAATGATTTTAAATCATTCGTGTTTATAATTTATTCATATATGAAGTATTTTATGGAATATTTTTAATAATTAACATTTAAAATGAAAATTTTTGTTTATTTGGAAGTGATGTTGACCATTATAAACTAGAGGTTTATGTGGAAATGTTGATAATTTTATTACTATTTCTATAGAAATATAAAACTAAATAGTCATATGTTATGTGTATGATTTGATATTTCATTTTTATTTTATTACTTGTGAATATAAAAATTAGTCACAATTATTGGCTTAAATGAAACAAAAATGTATAATTTACATATTAATAATTTGGTTCACAAGTTTAGATTAGTGGTATCCCAAATAGAGGTATTGTTCTTGTTGAGAAATGATCTAGTCTAATGAATTATGATCATTATATACAAGATTCATTTATACAATATCTTATTACCACCACAATTCATATGTATTAGTCACCCTAATTAATAAGAATGTCTTTACAGTATCTTCACTATAATGTCTCACTCCAAATGTATTTAGATTTTTAGAACTATATACTTTACAAACCATCTAAAAATTTAATATTTAAATGAAAATAAGGATTATTGTAACATTCTAAATAGAAATTCATACTATTTTTTATACCTATTACAATGGCTCTGTATAAATAGTTCATCTTCCATTTATATGGAAAATTAAAAGTTTCAAAATGACACAAAATATATAATCATCATGTATACCTCAACCATCAGATTGACCCATAATCCATTTCCTCCTCATATATAATGAATCACTAAATACAAAAAATGTAGAAATTCAATCCATTACAATTATTGTTTTTAATCAAATATATTTACATCTAGGCACGCACCCCCAATACAATATATAATCACATTGGATTTATGATATAATCATCTATATCCTAATGTTGCAAAAACTCCCTTCAATAATCAATAAGGTATAGAAAACTACTAATCATTCCTTTTGAAATCATCAACCACCTCACTCAGTGAAATATTTTTACATACATTAATATATATCAATAAATAATTGACAAACATACTATAACTTATATTGAGTTCTCATCCACACTTTTGTAATCTAATCCCAACAGTAACTGGAAAATGGTTATATTCTTCATCCATGTTATTTATTCATATAAAAACCAACTATTAGCATATCATTGTACCAAATATATATTTCTATACCATAATCCATAATTAAAAAAACACTAGATAACCATCATTTTTTTGTTTTGGAAAATTCATACAACCCTCATAAATTTTCCATAAAAACAAAAAAAAGATATTTTTGATATTTTAAATACGTAAAACCATTATTAAAAACCATTTTCGAAAAAAGATTATTGGAGTGATAAAGAGTAATAAATAATTTATGTAATCCTATGTTAAATGTATGATGCATGTACATATATCTTCTTTACATTCAAAATTGTAGAGTAAAAATATAATATAAATTAATATAAACTAAAAAATTAAAAATAAATAAATAAAAATGAAAAAAATTATATATTTATACAAAAAGAAAATGTAAAATTGATTTATAAAATATAAGTGTAATTATGGCACTAGAAAAACCACCATCTATTGTTTCAACATTTCAATTTTTTTTCACAAAATCCTAATAAACTAAACACAAAAAATTGTAATTTATAATATCTTTTATTGAAATTATCACATTTTTAACAAATAAAATCATGAGTGATTTGTCACATCAAGAATTCCAATAGATATGGAAAATATGTAAGGATAACTTTAAAATATAGGGAGACTATACCAACAATTTTATATCTTCTATAAAAAATATTTTATTAAAAATTATTAAATTATATCATTAGAAAAAATATACCCTCACAAAATATATCAAATCATATTCAATAACACATAACCAAAAAAATAATTCGCACATATATTTATATATGTTTTTTACATAAAAATGATTTACAGTAGTTTGAATTTAAAATTATTGAATCACATGAATATTATGGAAATAAAAGGATGATATGTTTACCAGAATATTTTCCAAAATGTCACCTCAATTCTATCTTCCCATACCTGCTAATAATATGAGTCTCAATTAATAGTCATCATGGCCTTGACCATATATGAATATAATCCATGATGTTTAAAAACCAATCAGGGATGATTTAAAAGGATTTATAATGCAGATAAACAAGAAAATTTTTATTTGGTCCTAATAATAGTAGTATATATTTTCTTATACCTCTTCATTATCATTTTATAGTGTTTTTGACATCAGAGTGTATGGAAGTTTGTTTTTGTGTTAAAAGTTGACTTTTCACATATTGATGAAAAAATATAATTTTTTAATCCTTAGCATGACTTGTTTTGACTAAATTTATTTTGTTTAAATCCCTTATCATTTTGGTTGATAATTTTCATGACAAGGAAAACTGGAGTTGAATCATATTGTGTTTGGGTAAAACAATATTATTGTGTAAATCATGACATGGCTCATGTGTCCTTTTAATTTTTTAAAAAAATGGGGGGGGTGTTATCTAGACATAATATCTATTTTTGACGTGAAGTATTAATATACTTGTGGTTTTTAGTCACGGTAGTGGATTAAATGGTTTTTTGAATACCACAATTTCGTTTTTCCAGTGATAATTAGGAATATTGTAGGAAACATATCCTAAATTACTATTTTAACATCATGGTTTTTTACATTAAGATTTGATACTTTGAAAATAAATGATATATTTGATGGGGACTAAATATTTAGTCACTATGGTTTTAAACTAATTTTTATTGATGTAAACCATTATAAGACCCCATCATTTCCCATGTATTTTATCTTTTATTATTTTTGAAAAACCTCGTTTATTTTTAATAAATGAGCCATTCTCATTGAATCAAATTTTGTTACAATGGTACAAGAGGGATTAATGGGAGGTTTTTAGTGGTTTCTTGTGGCGAGTTGTATCTTGGGGATATAGCAGTTCTTAGAGAATGATCATTCCTTCAACTAGCTTGCTGATGAACTAACAAGTAGCTCGTCACGGTTACCAGAGGCCCACCAAATACCCAATGAGACATATCAACCAACTAGTAGAGACATTGATGAATAGGTATGTGATTGTATAACCACCACCCAAATTGTTTGTTTCCCCACTCGATAGTGGCTCTAGCTTCCACCACATTCGATCTATTTAGATTGTTATAGGAAAATTAAGTGATGAAAATAATTGTATTTCACCCCCTTGAACCGCTAATCTAATTATATTAATTTCAAATTTATACCCTAATTAATATTTTTTGAAATTTAGGGTTACCATATGTATTATTTTTCTCGTGTAATACTTCTCCATGATCCGATGATCTATTATTTTACACAAAAAATATTATATTAGAATATTACTCACTCGTCTTGTGGATAAAAATAAGATTAAACCTATTCGGGTTCCCTAGAACATAATTGTTCCCATGCACCTTCTTTATGAAGATGACATTATCTTATTCTTACAATTGGATACAAAAAATATTCAAAATTTAAAAAATTCTTTGTCTCACTATGAAGAAGTCTCTGGACAATATATAAGTTGGAACAAATCTTATGTCTTATTTGGAAAAAAATCTCTTATACTAGAAAGATTAGTATTGTGAATAATTTAGGCATCATGGAAGGAACTTTCCGATTCACCTATCATGGAGTTCCTATCATTTGGGGAAGGCCAAAATCTAGGCATTTTTCCAACATTTTTGATCAAGTCATTAAAAATCTGCCCTCCTAGAAAGGGAAATCACTCCATGGCCGGAAGAATTTTTTTAGTGAAATCATCCATTGTCTCTAAAATGGTCTACTCAATGATGTTCTATAAATGTCCCGCTGATCTTATAAAGAAAATTAATGATTACATAAATAATTTTGTTTGTACTGGGAGTACTATTGAAAGAAGGCTCGTGACAATACCATGGGACACTTGTTCCAAACCATTATAGAAAGGCACTATTGGCATAAAAAATCTTAAAATCTGCAATGATGCCCTTCTAACCAGACTCACCTGAAGGATGATTCGTAGAGAATCTAACTCCATTTATTTTCTTAAAGAATGATTCCATATAAAGATAACGAAAAGAAATTGGAATTACATTAATTCATTGATCTGGCCTTCCATCAGTAAATACATTATTAATATAATGACGAATTCTACATGGATGGTTAGCACGAATTCTTCTTTGAATTTCTGGATGGATAATTGGACCGGTTCCCCCCTAATCTCTATGGGGTCTCCTAATTTTCGTCCATACAATACAAACTTCTCTATAAAATATTTTCTGCAATATAATACTTCTAATATCCCTAATAACATCATTCAGGTCATCGATAACAACCCTTTTTATAGATTTGAAGATTTACTTATTTGGGAACCAGCCCACAATGGTGTTCTTGATTCAAAAAGTTATTACAATCAAAATATTCCCAACTCAGATGAAACTTTTTTCTGGTTAAAATCTTTCGATAAAAATTGGACTAAACCCTCAATACATACTCTGGTTTGGTGCATTACTCACATTCGTGTTCCCATGGTGGTTTAACTTCAATCTTTTGGGGTCTGACTTTGTTCTATATTCCTTTTTTGTCACCAACACAGATAAGATACTAACCATCTGGTTTTTTCTGGTGATACAGCTTCTGCCCTTTGGAATTTTATTTCTAACATCTCTGACTACATATGGTTACTCCATGAAACTATAATCACACAATTAAAACATGGCGTGGTTCTTGATACCTCTCAATAGATCAAAAACCTTTTCCTATGTGTTGTTTCTGAACTCCTACATGTGATCGAGTATGATTGTAATTCTATTTTCCACAACAATTGCACATTTAATCTCAATGCAGGTCGAACGCATATCCTCATTTCTATTAAAGATGCTACAATGACTCATAAATCCCACTGTGAAAACTTCATTGGTGACTTTGATATTCTTCGTCCATTTCGGATTGATGGGATGTACAAAGAACCACGACGTACTTTTGATGTCTTTTGGAAAGCTCCTCTTCCAGGATGGATCAAAGTGAATGTTAACGGTACCTCCAAAGGCAACCCAGGTCCCGCAGGTTGCAGTACTATTTTTAGAGACCATCGTGGTCGGTGTTAGGGATGCTTCTTTGGCAGTTGTGGAAACACCTCGTCTTTGGAGGCTGAGATGATGAGTGTGATTCGTGCCATGAATTTTTCCAAGAAAAAGGGATGGTGCAATGGTTGGATTGAAAGTTATTCCACCACTGTCGTCCATGCTATTTGGGAGGGGATGGTACATCTCGCATGGCCTTTGACTACCCATTGGCTGAGCTGCCTTACATTGCTTCAAGAGACCATCCATATTTCCATTCATGCTTTTCGTGAAGCGATCATGGTTGTGGAATAATCCACTTTGGATCCATTAGAAACTGAATATAAATTTATAATAAATGTCAAACTATTTAGCTAAGAGTTAAATCTTAAAGATAAGGTTACTATAGTGACCCAAACTAGTCTAAATATATTGGTCGAGTGGTTTTCGACCCATTCCCACCTTTTACTTTGAATAATAAACTTTGGAGCCATTATAAACCGAATATGAATTTATTATAAATTAATACTTTATGTTTTTTTCTAAAGAGCACATCCTCCCCCTTTTAAAAGGACACCACTTCTAACCAATTCGTCACACCTCTCAAGCCTTTTCTCTTGTCCAACCTCTACCAAATTATTCTCCCTACATTCATATCATCCACCTAGAAGACTTACCTTATCATAAGGAACATCAAGAGTCCTTTTTGGTTCAAACCAAAGGGAGTTACCCAAATTAAAGGTAATGATTTCTCTTAGCTTCTTTTCTGTTATTTTACTTATCCAACCACTAAACTCTTCTTGTTCTTTTCTTTTGTTAAAAAACCGGTATCCTAAATATACTAGGATATTTTTATGATAAGTAATAGAACTAAACATACACACACCTCCATCTAATGGGTGAATAACATAATATTTCTGTGGATGGCAACCAAACGGCTCACGAAATGATGACTGTTCAATTATCTCCTACCGGCTCTCATGATGGCCATTATGATGGAAAATTAATTAAATATGATACTAATGATATTTATTTTATATATAAGCTTATTTAATTCAATTATATTGCATACCATTATTCGTTTCATGTTGTATATATATACATTAATTACATTTGAGGAAGTGCGGACTAACACTCATTAATACCATACATGGAACATATAAAGGAAGGTATTAATGAACATAAGTAACACATATAAGATATTATATTATACTGGAATAATAATATATATATGTATAATTTGGTTTTTATTCCTTTAAAAATAAAAAATGAAATGGAAGTAGCGTTCGTGTGCACGTACGGACTACCGTCTCCACGAACACGATGAGATTCATTCGCCATCATATCCATTTAATTATAATTCTCATTTTATGATTAAAAATAATATTTACGGACTTGATATCATTCTGGATATGAATAAGATACAACCTATCCATAAAAAACACGTCTTATGTAACAAAACATATAAAATAAAATGAGTAAGTTAACACCCGAAACGACGATAATACTAAGATATTATTAACAAAGCAATGTTAAAAGATAATATATGATATCATATTAACGTATATGATTCTTGTATAATTTAATAACAATTATTTTACTATTATAAATGAGTTTAACCTACACTCTATCAAAGAAAAGTACAAGGTAAGGTGTTTCTTCTCTCACTTTTAATTCTGTGAGATTTTCATTGTTCACCACTTATTTATTGCATGTGGTGTGTGTACTGCCCATGATTGTATTCATTGTGAAATATACTTTAATTTATTTATATTTACATCACCATTGTATGATCCTTCATTCATGGTTGTATCTTTTGTATGTTACCTAATCAATAAGTGAATTTGAAATTTCAATTTCCACTCATTCGGCTTTACGCATACTTCATTGATTATTTTACACCATGATTATGATTGGTGTCACTATTCATTTTCTTATGTCATAATTTCCAATTCCCTTTATGTGGATATAATTTTTATTCACATAATTACTCCATTGAAAAATTCGCATGTCATCGATATGAACATGATATGAGTAATTTTAACTCAATCTCCATTTATTGAGTTAAACATCCAATTCATTGGTGTTTTTTTACAAGAATATGTTTGAATGTCCTCTGATTGATTTACACTAAATATCTAATCATATTGAGTGGATTTATATTTTTCACACATAATTATTTCATTGATTTATCCTTGACCTTAGGATACGGTCTTTATAATAGATTTCATATCAATTTACATTCCATTGAGACTTCTTTTTTGTTATACACCAAATCGCTTTTATATGGTGTATAAAATGAACGTTGACATAGAATATCATGAATCCCTTTATTCTCACGAAATTATAAAGTTTTGATTACCTCAATTATTTTTATTCATGTGTCTCTCTTTTGTTTTGTAACTCTAACTAAAATATCATTTTAAATGTTTTAATGATTTATTATTCTAAAATCATTCTCATTAATGTCCATATTTAAAAAATGGTTTTAAAGCTTTATTTATATAGACATTAATGTTTTGAAATTAAAACACATATTTAATGTTTCAATGTGGTATGGGACACTTTAATTCAAAATTCTATTTTTTAATGGCTTCTTGACAAATAGAGTTACTTTTAAATGTTTCGAAGAAAAAGGGGATATTTCTCTCATATAGTATAGATGATTTTTTTTACCTATGTCAATAACATTCATTACTCTCGATCAAGGTTAATCTGTTACAATACAATCTTTTATATTGTACCGAATTATTTATGTTTTACTATGGATGTGCTATTTTTATACCATTAATGGTTTGTGGTTAAAGTATTGAAATTTCATATACTAGTTTTAATACAAATATTTGTGGTATGTTTCAAAATTTTCATATGAGGAATGAACTAGACTTAGTAAGAGATGGGTGGAGCCTGCTATAGATACCCGATGCATCGGTAGGTCTCATGAGACAAACTAATGTCTTGGAACGAGGCCTTAACACAATCTTATTTGTAGTCTTGGCACAAGGCCTTGGCTTCGTGGTTATGATAGTATGGCATTATGCATTCCATCATTATGAAAGTGTTTATTGATATTTTCAAGTAGTTATTCGACTAGTAGAATATCCATGTGAATAAGTAAATGGAATTATTTCATTTTATCTTTCCCATATAATGCTGGAGTTCATGTTTAAAAGGCTTTTGTTTTAGTTATACATTGCCTTAAATGTTTATTCTTATTTATGAATGTTTCTGCTATATTTTCTTCCTTACTAAGCATCTGAGCTCACCCCTTTCAATATTTTATTTTTCCCATGATGTGAAGAAATAATTTATGAATGACCTGTAGGAATAGAAGGAGGGGATATGAAGACAAGATGTTGTTGTAGTTTTCTTACTTTATGATGTAATATAATACTTATGAATATATCTAGTGTTTCTAAGACTAATAAACTATTCGGTCTTTCGAGACTTGATCTTTTGTGATCATACCAATGTTATGTAATAATGCACTGACTCTGGGTAACTATGGTCGGGGCGTTACAACTTATCTCCTATATATAGAATGAATATGGTGTTCTCATTAGTATCATTTCTAATAAACATCCCCATTTCTCATCATGTTTCTATAAGGGCCTTCATACAGAAATATGATCATAGGTTTGTGTGTGGAAAACCTATCATTCTCTGATTAATGGAATTCTTAGATTATTATTTAAATAATTGTTGACATGTTACAAGTATGTGTTCTATATCATGGTGCATTATTTTATTAGTATTTGAAATGAATGTTGTTCACTTAAAGAAATATCTTCTAATAAGGAATAAAAATAATTCCCATAGAGAATTCATATAGAATGTAGTTTCAATCACTTGTTTACTAGTTATATGATGTTGAGTAGGTTCTTTTTGGACCTAGTCTCATGTAGGAGACATGTTAGGTAGTTCAAGGGATAAATATGTGGTTTGTTACTATACATATCCAACATAAATATTTTGGTGACGATCATAGGAACAATCTACAGTATGAGGTTTTACAACAAACATTTTATTAGGTTCCTTCAAAGTTGTTGAAACAATATATATATATGGGTAATGATAATTCCAAGTCTCATCTGTCCATTTGATATGTTAGATTTTTCCTATACAACGTCATGCTGATTGGATCTTCTACAACACTATTTTTTCATGCATGATGTGTTTCACCTTTCACAACTCTGGATACATCACCTAGGACATTGTCTTGTGATTGATGTTGATTATTTTTTTCTTGATAATGATTCGTACAATGTTCATAATTCTATATATATCATATATTATGGTGAGAATGATATTAAATATGTGATACCTTACATGGTACAAGTGTACTAGATACATAGATGAGCTTAGGAGAAGACTATGGATATGTGGTTAGATATATGGGCACATTGATGTGAATTTTCCATTGATACCTCCAAATTATTCATAGGATCATGAATCATGGATGATCTATACTATGATATGATGTATTATGATTTATCACAAATATTGTAATCTTCCCTCATTATTTATTTTTAATCCTCTTTGAATTTTTCAATTAAGACTAGTTCCTTGAATTAAATTTTGTTAATAACATTCCTAAGTGGTTATATTAGGTTGTATAATAGTGGACCATTGTGGTATTAATCTAGGGATATAAAATAGTTCCACCAAAGAGTCTGTGTGGTTAACCACGTTGTTATTGGACTGGATAGTAGCACATCGGCCTATAGAAGGGCCACTGATTGTCCAACAAGACCCAACGACTATCCAATGCGAACTGTGAATAATTTTTGTCTTACATGAGACCCAAAAGCCTAATTTATACTTCTACAAGAATTATTTTGATATTGATTAATACACTGGAAGGTTAGTGAAAGAAAACAGGTATCACATGGTGTCAATATAAGCCAAATGACTGAGGTGAAGAACCTAATTTCAACACTCCAATCAACTATTTAATACCATTAATCTCTTTATTTGACCCTTAAATAGTATTTAAATATATAATTTTTCTCTAATGCTGCATTTTAAACTCTTACAACTCTCTATGATATCATTTTGTGTTTTACAATCCAGATGACTCGAATTGATGATTGTGATATTATGTATTGATCCAGATGATTGATCATTGGCCTCCTCTTATCCACAATTGTGTTAGGTAGGATAAAACATATTACTAAGATTTCACATATCTTTTTTACTTTGTAAAACATGTATATAAAAAAATCAATCTACATTTCTGGCCCTTTGAAATCAAAATTTACTGGTATGATTCTGCATACATATACCTTGTAAGGATGATGTAGGAGATCATCTTTTTCTTGGAATTTGAACCACCTAATATTCTTTCCTATATTTAACCCTATGATGAAACAATAATAATATGATCCTGTATCCCCATTATAAACATGGAATTCATTATTTTTTTCCACATAATGTGGATTTGGGTAATACTCTTATTAAATAATTGCAATCCTTGTTTGATTATAATTGTAATGAAAATGTAATTTTCACGATAACATGATAGAATATTTATCTATTATAAGGTTAGTGGTAATTACAAATAATTTATATTTGAATCGTAATTGTGATCGAGTTATTTGGATTAGAATGAAAATAATAAATGAAAATCTATCATTGGGGACAGATAGATGGGTAACATATAATAAATTCTAAAATTATTTTATAATAGTTAATGATGATGGATTAATGAATATAAAGTTTTTTAAAATTCATAGCATTTTTGGTAAAATGGAATTAATTGGAACATATGTAATTTTAATTTTGGAATTATAAATCTTCTTTATCATGGGAATTCACAAAGTGTATGACAACTTCAGAGCATATATATGGCCATATCATTGTATTTAACAATATTTCCACTCATATTTCTTCCATTGGTTTGTTCATTAACCAGGGCCTTGTAATTGACTCTATAATGGGAATTCACATAGAGTCCATTATTACATGGTTACATGATGGATGAGGATGAGATGCAAGGTTACATGCTTATTTAGGATAAGATTCAGGATAATATGATAGGTAATGGGGAGATTCATGGTTTCTTGATTCCAAAGGGAATGATATGGTATTACATTATACAAAAAAATATGTATTTTTTGCTTTAGAATGTGAATAAACCATGAAATAGAGATTTCATATCATAGATATATAGAATTGCGTCTAAGTTCGTATTATCTAATATAAAGAGAAAAATTATAGCTAGAGGTTTTCTGCGTTATCTGATGTCCTTCAATAATTTAGTAATTAATTTCCATGATTATTTTTTTATTTCATGAAATAAAAATTGAAACTGATTTTTTGAAAACATCATGGGTTCTGATATATAGATCATTACCCACATGTTATTTGGGCACTGTTTAATACTTGGGAATAGACTAAGGGTGCCTCTATTGATACAATCATGGGGACCTATTAATTATTGGCTTCATTGAATTATTCGCATAGAGCATGGATATGGGTCCAGACATGGGCATTGGGAATGGATATTTATTTTTAAGTATATACTTCCACTGGATGTCAGTGTATCTTTTATCATGACAATTAGGGGGAATAATGTATGGAATTACATGTTTTATTACATTTGGGGTTCTTGGTATTCATCTATCAACTTCATAAGTGGTTTTTTTTGTTTTTTTCCTTGTGATTTGTACTATATTATAAAGTGTATAGTCACCCCACTATATTCAACAGATAATTTCTAATAGTCACTAGACTCTATTGTACTCAGAGGAATACATGTGGTCACATAGTGAAACATATCATTAATGTGTTGTACAACTGATATGGGGATGTTACAACCATGATGTTGGACTAAGAATACAACATAATGGTTTGGTCTCTCATGCATTGTATAAAAAATAATTATTCCCTCATTCATTCATTAATTTTGATCATCCTTCATAAAAACCAATGATGTTGTGGTTCTTCTTTTTGGAAATTATATACTCCATTAATTGATCCTTGTGACCATCATATCATGAAAACAAGTTATATTTATTTATAGTTATCAGTATATGTACTATATAGGTTTTTCTGTAATTTAATCATTTTTATGGAGGAATGATTGTTTAAAAATCATTGATATATTGATGTATGTATATATGGTTGATCAATTATAGGTAGGTAGATGTTTCCTAGAGATATTATATGTGATTGAACATTACATTTATTCTTTTTTTTTATTTTCTAATTCATGATTTGTTTTTGGTGGTTATTTTCATTATCTAATAAATACTAATGATGGTGGAGTGGTTAAAAAATTTCCATGTTGTCGTTATGTTAGGATATGGGAATGGACATAAAAAAGGTCAATAATTTAACTAAATTACCCTTGAACTGGGTTACACTTTTCTTTAAATAATTTATATTTATTTTTCATGTTCTTTTAAATTATTTTTATATTTAGCATGCTACTATAATTTGGATTTTTTTCATGTGTTTAGTCATGTATTAAAATAATCATGTTAATATATTCTTAGTACCAAAATGATGAAATTTTATATTTAAATTTATTGAATCATTATGGATTTTATTATATCAAAATGATGATTTAATTTTGAATATTTTGGTAAATGTAATTAACTTTTGTAGTGGTGGAAGAATTACTTTGAAATTTAATATTGTTTTAAATGTTGTTAATTTTGGATTTCTTGATTTTTTAATGTAGGTGGTGTTGATGTGGTTTGATGTTGGAGTGGTTTCTTTGATTGATGTAGATATGGTGTTATATTCACCCATGCATATTTTTTTTATTGATCATGTGAATAGACTGATTAATATTGAATATTTAATGGGATATATATAGTCATATACATAAAATAATTTAGTAAAAGAACTTTTTTGTTAATGAAAATATAAAAAAAATTCAATAATTTTTTATTGATTCATATGAAAATAGAATTTATAATATTTAATACGGTTTATAATGTTAATTATATTATCAAAGGATAAATATAAAAATTTGTAGTGAAATGATTAATGTGGAAAATGTTGGGTTTTATTATGGTTAATATGAGTTTGAGGGGATAAAAATTTAGGTGTTTGCGAATATATTGGTAATTATTAAATTTATTAATATTATTATTCATTTATTATAGGATTATGCATTCTTGATATAGAGGATTTGTGAAAGGATGTAGAGCCTTAGAATGGAAGGGTTATACCATAAACCATTGTGTGTTTTTTTAATGCATACTTCTGTCTAAGTTGTATAACATGATTGAAAACCGTACGAGGTTTTATTTATCATGTTAATTCCTATTTCATAAGATTCTTGACATAGAAATGGATAACTAAACTAACATACAAACACCTCATGTGATAGTTTTATTTTTTGTGAATTAATTTTTTTCAAATAAATAAAATTCATTTAATGTTGTGCATTGCATGGTGAATCCTGTTTTTTGGTTATTTATATGCGACATCAAGTTAATATTGGGATACATGAAACTCTTAGATTGTATTTCAGTAAACAGAACACTATGTTTGTCTTCTGTTACAAAAAATGTTGAGTTCCTTCTATAGGAAGCATTATATGTGTAACACCCCAAGCTTCTACGGTACGATTCTCTTTGAATAATGCTATAGCATGTGTTGTACGCAACATCGAGTTCTAACACACCACAACCAATCAAACTAGCCGTTATGAATAGTAATACCTAATTTTTGAAATATTAAAAATTATATCTCTCAAAATGGACTTCATTTTTGGATTCGGAATATCGAAATTACCCTAGGGTGAAATTTTGGTACTTTTCGGATAACATTCATATTTTGATGAATAGTGAAAATTATTAAATTTTAATTAAAAACATCTATTTTAATCAAAATAATTAATATTGATAAATTATGAATTTGAGTGGTTTTAAAGTATATTTAGAATATAAATTTTCCATTTAATTCAATGTTTGTCATTGGACATAATTTCACAATTAAACCAGACATAAACAAGTGTCAATCTTTTGATAGTTATTATCTCTTAAAAACACGCTTTTTGTTTTAACAACGGGAATTAATTTTAAATTAATTTCTGCCACTTCTGTGTTATGAATTAGAAAAAATGGATTCCATATTTGGAATCAGGATGTTCAAATTGTGTAAATAGTTATGTTTTATTTTTAGACATATTGAATAATTACTTCGGTAAATATATTGTTTACTATGGTAAAAGGGTAAATCCGGTAAATAAGGGTTAACAAATAATATTATAATAATAACTAATTACCATAAAACATGTCCTAACCTTATTGGTAGAAACATGTCCGAACATAGGCATCTTTGGGTCGGTTTTGGGACCCCATGGTGCCACATGTAAGTGATAGGGACACTTTATTTTAATTAAGTTAAAATGAATACAAAAATGACACAAGCATATATCTTTTAGAAAAACAATTTTTACATAGGGTTATATATGTTGTATTTTCGACTATAATATTTAATTATAAAGATAAAACGATTTACTACATAATTATATTTTATTTATAATTTTTAGACCTTAAATAATTTAATTTATTTATGACACAATGATGATGCAGTAATTACCATAATAGTGAAAAATTAAAATAATTGATATTATAAATACCCAAATAAATATAATTTGAGACTTTTAATGAATTAAACTGATTTTATAGGATAATATGACATATTAGGATTGATTTAATTGAATTTTTTAGATGTAATCATTCTGTTATAAGTTTCACAAAAATTAACTATTGAATAGTGTCAAAATTGACATAAAAGGGTTTTTAAAACAAATATTATATTATTAATTGATATTAAATTCCTAAAAATCTAAGGTTCGGCCCATAGACTTATATCATGATATTTTTATCATTAATGGACCACTTGGGGGTCTCTTGGATGTATATAGTAAGTTTATTAACCATATAATATAAAAATACAAAGAGACATTGTAAAAGTGAAACTAATTAACTAAGAGTTAATACTTAAAGGTAAGTTTAATATATTAACCCAAACCTGTCTAAATTCTATTGGTTGAGTGTTTTTCGAACCATACCTACATTAACTTTTAAATAATCAACTTTTTAGCCATTAGAAACCGAATATGAATTCATTATAAATTAATATTTCTAGCTTTTCCAAAGGTGCCCCTCACCCCTCTTATAAAAGGGCACTCCACCTTCTCATTAACTCACACCTTCAAAGCCTTTTTGCTCAGAAAAAATCTACCCAAATACTCTTTCAACTTCCCTCACTTAATCCTAGAGGACTTCCTTTAGTCCTAAAGCCATCCTAAGATCCCTTTTGATCAAATCAAAATGAAGAACCCAAAGAAGAGGTAATGATTTCACCACCCTTTTCCAAGTTCCTTTCTTCTTCCACTTCTTCCTTCTTTGTTATTACCATTATAAAATAATAAATCTAGTATATTATATATGCTGTGATATTATTATAAATATGGTACAACCATATTCATTATTCTATCCATCCTTTGAATAACATGTCACCATACGTGCGTACGTACGGCTTACCTTCTCCACGTCGTGGTGTAATTGGTATTCAATAAATTATTATTTGGATGGGTATAATAATGATGAGTAACTCATGTAAATAATAAATATAAAATGATAATTATTCTTTATATATGTTATACCATCCAATTATATATTATTTTAATATCAAAAGAATGATATTGTCGCTCGTGCGTACGTACAGACTACCGTCTCCACGAACGCAATGAGATTCCTTCTCCATCGTATCCATTCAAGTATAATTCTCATTTGATGATTAATAATAGTATCTAAGGACCTGATATAATTCTGGATATGATTAAGATACACCTATCCATGAAAAACATGGCTTACATAACAAAACATATAAAAGAAAATGAGTAAGTTAACACCTGAAACGATGATAATTCTAAAATATTATTCACAAGGCAATGTTAAAAGATCATATATGATATTATAATAATATATATGATTCTTGTATAATTTAATAACAATTATTTCACCATTATACAGGAGGTTAACCTACCCCAACAAAGTAAAAGTACAAGGTAAGGGTTTATTTCGCAATCTCTTCATTATCTGAGGTTGTTTATACGTAATAATCTACTGGGATCTCATTATCATCCACATAAATGTTTCTTAAAAATGAATTTCAAAACATTTTTACTATTTACTAGAATATGTTTTAATGTCATTTATACCCTTTTTTGACTTTTTATAAGAGTTTTATAAAGGAATCTTTCCGTCATTTTCCAAACAAGGTATTTTTTAACCTTTTCGACAAAATTAAGGTAAGAATGTATTTTTTAACTTATACGGAGGGTGCGGCTATTTTCCGCCATTATAAAATCGTCGAAGCATCAATTACAAGCTTATAAGAATATTTTCAAAGAAAATGTTTTATTTTATAAATATATGAATCTTAAATGATTTCAAAATAGAAAGAGATATTTCTCTAAAAAGAGTTTTGATTTCATCTATATCAACATCCTTTGATGGATTTTACGCTTATTTGAAGTTGATTTATTATGAAACAAAAATTCTATATTTTATTGAATGTTTTGTGATATGTTTGACTGTGGATGTGTTGTTTTTATACCATTCATAATTTATGGATGAAGTATTTACATTTCGTATGCTAGTTTTAATACAAATGTTTATGGTATGTTAAAACCTTTTCATATGGGAATGCATTGGACTTAATATGTGACGGGTGGAGCCCGTTATAGATCCTCGATGCATCGGTAGGTCTCATGAGACAAACTAGTGTCTTGGAACAAGGCCTTGGAAAAATCTTATTTATAGTCTTGGAACGAGGCCTTGGCTAGGTGGTTATGATAGTCTGGGATTATGCATTCCATCATTATGAAAGTGGTTATTGATATTGCATGTGATTATTCGATTAGTAGAATATCTATGTGATTAAGTAAATGTCATTATTTCATTTAATTTTTTCCATAACATGTTGAAGTTGAAGTTTAAAAGGATTTTATTTTAGTTATACATTGCCTTAAATTTTTATTCTTATTTATGAAAGTTTCCGCTATATTGTTATCCTTACTGGGCATTTGAGCTCACCCCTTTTCTATGTTTTATTTTTCCCAGGATGTGAAGAAGTAAATTATGAATTACCTGCAGGGATAGTATGAGGGGATAAGAGTGTGGAATATGGACACTATGTTGTTGTAGTTTTCATTTTTATGATGTAATGTAAAACTTCATGAATATATCTAGTGTATCCAAGGATACTAAACCAATCGGTCTTTCGAGATTTGATCGTTCTTGTGATCATGCCAATGTTATGTAATAATGGACCGACTCTAGGTAACTGGGGTCGGGGCGTTACAGTTGGTATCAGAGGAAGTTTAGTGCAAACCTTGGAAGCTAGATTTAGATAAACTCTGATTAGAGCACGTAGACTTAAGATGAACTTGGAGGATTTGTATAGAAGAACTTCCTAGAATTTTGGTATTGTAGAGATTTTGTGGGTTTTTCGAGCAATTCATCCATGCCTGGATACGAGCAAGTAGAGGCGGCTCTGGGATAGTTGTAGCTAGGGGTAAATCCCGAAAAAACTGTTTTGAGCTAGACTCGAACGGGAACTGGTGCACGACAACAGGCCTTACTGCACTCTTGGTTACGACACTCCCGGGGGATATGCTTAGGATAACTCTCATTTTCTTTACAAATCATTATGAAGGGTTTATGAGTATATACTTCCTCAAAGAAAACTTTTTTATGGTTATGGATTATATCCATAAATAATTCAATTTATGTTAACTGTTTTATAGTATATAATTATGTATTTTGATTCATAAACTGATCTAGTTTATTCCATTGTTTAGAAATGGCTCCTAGTAGAAGAAATGGAAACTGTATCAATGCACGCACTCCATGTAGATATTTCCCTCCTGCTCAAGATAATTATAGTGGAGCTGGTGATGCAACTGGTGCCGATCAGCTAATCACCATACTGGGAAAACTCACTCAGGTTATGAATAATAACCTTACCCGTATGGAGCACCCTGATCCACAGCGTGGATTATCAATGTTAGATCGATTCATGAGGCAACAAACACCAACGTTCAATGGGAGTACAAATCCCTTAGTAGCTGAGTGATGGATAAATTCCCTAGAGAAAATATTCCAGGATTTGGGTAATAGTGAAAGAGAAAAAGTTATCATGGTAGTTTACCGCCACACTGGAGATGCTGATCAATGGTGCCATTGATTCAAAACACGAAGGAAGATGATGACGTATCAAATATGGAATGGAGGGAGTTTAAATATCTG
This sequence comes from Viscum album, assembly GCA_963277665.1. Taxonomy (NCBI): domain Eukaryota; kingdom Viridiplantae; phylum Streptophyta; class Magnoliopsida; order Santalales; family Viscaceae; genus Viscum; species Viscum album. The sequence continues at coordinate 1,569,150,881 of OY728121.1, read as the reverse complement.
TTTTTAGAAAAATACTTTCCTCGTGGCCATCGAGCAGATATGGAAAGGCAATTTCTGAGTCTGAGACAAAAGGAGGATGAGAATGTCGCAAAATATGAGGCTAACATTACAAGGTTAGAAAGGTATGCTGGAGATTATATATGTATCCCAATAATTAAGATTGATCGTTTCTTTGATGGGTTAAAACCATTTCTCCGTCGAGCATTAGTCTCACAATCCTTCTCGTCGTATGAACACATTGTCTCGTGTGCTATCAAGACAGTAAAGGAATTCTCTAAGTCTTATGACTTTAAAGCAAAGCAAGAAAAGAAGAGATCTGCTGATCAATCTTGTAATGGAAATAATGGGAAGAAGGGAAATGTTGAATATCCATCCTGTGGTAAATGTGGGAAGAAACACCCCGGTACTTGCTTGAAGGGAATGGGTGACTGTTACAAGTGTGGTGAGAAAGGCCACCAAGCTCATTAATGCAAAGGAAAGGAGGAAGCTACCAATTTTCAATGCTACAATTGCAGGGAGATGGGACATTTTGCAAATTAATGTCCTAATCGTCAGGGGAAAATACCTCAAAAAAGGCCAAGGGATCAAGGCCAAGCTTATACTATCACTGCTGCTGAGGTAGAAGCTCTGAAATACGTGGTGGAAGGTAATTTAATGGTTTCCTCAAGTTTAGAAAATTCATTATCTGATTCTGGATCATCGCATTGTTTCATATCTTCCCAGTTTGCTAAGAAAATTAGATATTTACAATTTGATTAACAAGGGAGTTGTCAGTTAATACTCCTAAGGGAAGTATTATTACAACAAAGTTTGGTGAATTAGTCCCCATTAGACCACATAAATGTTAATTATCTTCTGATCTCATCGTCATACCTATTATTGAGTTTGATATAATCCTTGGTATGGACTGGCTTTCGGACTATGATGCGAAGATTTATTTTATGAATAAAGAGGTTACGATTATTGATGATGATGATAAGGAACACCTTATCGTTAGAGCAGAATCGTCACCACCTAATTCTTATCTAGATCCACCCCTAGTAACTCAACAAAATTCAATTATTGGGGAGGAAGAGAATGAAATTACTGTGGGTGAGGAAAGGAATGTTCAAAAAGAGGATGTATCTGTTGTGAAAGAATATGTAGATGTGTTTCCAGAAGATTTACCTGGACATCATCCAGAACGAGAAGTTGAGTTTTCCATTGATTTAATTCCTGGATCAAGGCCTATATCGAAGACCCCTTATAAAATGGCCACTGTAGAATTAGTTGAACTAAAGAAACAACTAGAGGAATTGAGTGATAAGAGATTTATTCCCCCTAGTGTTTCTCCATGGGGAGCCCCTATTCTTTTTGTTAAAAAAAGATGGATCTATGAGGTTATGTATCGACTATAGGGAGATCAATGCTATAACAGTAAAGAACAAGTATCCCCTACCTTGCATTGATGATTTATTTGATAAACTGCATAGAGCTCAATACTTTTCAATGATTGACCTTAGATCTGGATACCATCAGTTGTGTGTAAAGAAGGAAGACATTCCGAAGACAGCATTTCGAACCAGGTATGGGCATTACGAGTTTACTGTAATGCCTTTTGGATTGACTAATGCACCCCATATTTTCATGGATCTGATGAATACAGTTTTCAAGGAGTATCACGATGAATTTGTGGTGGTATTTATATATGATATCTTGGTATACTCCAAAAGCTACTAAGATCATGAAGATCACTTGCGCATTATCCTGAAGACTCTGATATGACATGAATTATATGGGAAGTTTAGCAAGTGTGAATTCTGGCTTCAGGAGATTTATTTTCTTGGTCATATTGTCTCTAATGATAGAATCTCTGTTGAACCTTCTATGACCAAGGAAATCCAAGAATGGCCAGCACCGACGAGTATAACTGAGGTACGTAGTTTTATTGGTTTAGCAGTTTATTATCGACGTTTCGTCCAGAATTTCTCCCGGTTGGCTAACCCATTAACGAAGCTCACACGTAAAGGGGTTAAATTTGTTTGGTCAAAAGAGTTTGAAGAATGTTTCGAATAACTGAAGAGAAGATTAGTCAATGCTCCTATATTGACTCTACCATCGGGGAATGATGGGTTCATTATTTATAGTGATGCATCGAAGAAAGGACTTGGTTGTGTCCTTATGCAGAATGATAGGGTTATTGCCTATGCATCATGATAGTTGAAAATTCATGAAAAAAACTATCCTACTCATGATCTCAAGTTTGCAGCTGTGATCTTTCCTTTGAAGATATGAAGGCACTACCTCTATGGTGAAAAATGTGAGATTTATACTGATCACAAGAGTTTGAAATATATATTTTCTCACAAAAAGAACTCAACATGAGGCAAAGGAGATGGATTGAATTACTCACGAATTATGATTGTACGATACACTACCACCCAGGGAAAGCAAACAAGGTGGATGATTCTTTGAGCAGAAAATTTCATGGAGTTTCGAACAATATGATAATTGAAAGGGATCCAATTTTCATGGATCTAGTGAATATGGACATGGGAATAACCAGGGAAGGTGAAACATCATTGATTTTTCAAATGGTTGCCAAACCATATTTACTAGAAAGGATTAAGAGTTCTCAGACCGATGATGAAAAATTTCAAAAGAAGATTAAAGCTGTGAATGATGGGAGATTGAGAGACTTTGTGTATGAAGATGGAATTTTGAAATTCGGAAAGAGTCTTTGTGTTCCCAATATGCTTGATCTAAAAAGGGAATTACTGGATGATGCTCATAGTCCCAATTTCTCTATACAACATGGGAGAACCAAAATGTATAGAGATTTGAAGGAACATTTTTGGTGGGACGATATGAAGAGGGAGATTTCTGATTTTGTGTCAAGATGTATGGTTTTTCAATAATTGAAAGCTAGAAGGCAACACCCTGGAGGAGTCATGAAACCTCTTCCCATACCGGAGTGGAAATGGGACAATATTACGAAGGACTTTGTCATGGGGATACCAAATACTCCTAGAAGGAACGATGCAATATGGGTTATTGTTGATCATCTTACCAAGTTAGCACATTTCCTTGCTATAAGAGAAGATCTACCACTGGAACGTCTAGAAAGACTATACATTGATGAAGTTGTGAGACTTCATTGAGTACCCCTGTCGATTGTTTCTGATCGTGATCCCCATTTTACTTCATGATTCTGGAAAAGTCTTCCGAAATGCCTGGATACTGAACTTCATTTGAGCACTGCCTACCACCGTCAAATGGATGGACAATCAGAACAAACTATTCAAACCTTAGAAGACATGTTGAGATCCTTCTCACTTGACTTTCAGGGTATTTGGGATCAATATTTACCTCGAGTAGAATTTTCTTATAAAAATAGCTTCCATTCGAGTATTCAGATGGCACCATATGAAGCATTATATGGAAAGAGATGTCGCACACTAACCTGTTGGGATGACGTTGGTGAAAGAAAATTTGTAGGTCCAGAACTGGTAGTGGAAACAATGGAAAAGGTGAAGGTAATCCAAAATCACATCAAAGATGCTCAAAGTAGGCAGTAGAGCTATGCCGATAATCAAAGGAAGGATTTGGAATTTCAAGTCGGTGATCATGTATTCCTGAAGGTATCTCCATGGAAAGGAGTCATACATTTTGGAAAGAAAGGTTAATTGACTCCCAGGTACATCAGATCTTTCGAAATTCTCGAATGAATTGGGGTTGTAGCTTACTGATTGGCAATGTCGCCAAGTCTCTCCAAAGTTCACGATGTGGTCCACGTATCTCTTTTGAGGAAATACATGCCTGACCCAACATATGTACTCACCTATGAGGAATTAGAACAAGAACCTTATCTCTATTATTCCGAAGAACCCTTCAAGATTATTGACACGATAGAACAAGTACTGAGAAACCGGACGACGTGTCTGGTAAAAGTTTTTTGGAGAAACCATAAGATGGAAAGGCAACATGGGAACCTGAGGAACTTATGATGAAGAACTACCCGAGTCTTTTCTTGTGGTAGTATTCTAGAAATTTAGAGGATGAAATTATTTGAATGAGGGGATAATGTGACACCCCAAGCTTCTACGGTACGCTTCTCTTTGAATAATGCAATAGCGTGTGTTGTACACAACATCGAGTTCTAACACACTACAACCAATCAAACTAGCTGTTATGAATAGTAATACCTACTTTTTGAAATTTTATAAATTATATCTCTCAAAATGGACTTCATTTTTGGATTCGTATTATCGAAATTAGACTAGGGTGAAATTTTGGCACTTTTCTGATAACTTTCATATTTTTATGAATAGTGAAAATTACTAATTTTTAATTAAAAACAACTTTTTTAATAAAAATAATTAATATTAATAAATTATGAATTTGAGTGGTTTTAAAGTATTTTTATAATATATTTTGACCATTTGAATCAATTATTGTCATTGGAAATAATTTCACAATTAAACCATACATAAACAAGTGTCAATCTTTTGATAGTTATTATCTCTTAAAAACACGCTTTTCGTTTTAACAATAGAAATTAATTTTAAATTAATTTCTGCCACTTCTGTGTTTTGAATTTGGAAAAATGGATTCCATATTTGGAATCAGAATTTTCGAATTGTGTAAATAGGTAACTTTTATTTTTAGACATTTTGAATAATTACTTCGGTAAATATTTTATTTACCATGGTTAAAGGGTAAATCTGGTAAATAAGGGTTAACAAATAATATTATAATAATAAAATATTAACCTAAAACGTGTCCTAACCTTATTGGTTGATACATTTTTGACCTTAGGCATATTTGGGTAGATTTTGGGACCCCGTGGTGCCACTTGTAGTGATAGGGACTCTTTATTTTAATTAAGTTAAAATTAATACAAAAATGACACAAGCATATATCTTTTAGACAAATAATTTTTACATAGAGATATATATGTTTTATTTTCGACTATAAATATTCATTAGAACTCTAAAAAAATTTCTTACATTATTATATTTTATTTATAATTTTTAGACATTAAATAATTTAATTTATTTATGACACAGTGATGATGCAGTGATTACCATAATAGTGAAAAATTAAAATAATTGATATTATAAATACCCAAATAAATATAATTTGAGACTTTTTATGAATTAAACTAATTTTATAGGATAATATGACAAATTAGGATTGATTTAATGGACTTTTTTCTAATTAATCATTCTGTTATGAGTTTCACAAAAATCAACTATTGAATAGTGTCAAAATTGACATAAAAGAGTTTTTTAAACAAATATTATATTATTAATTGATATTAAATTCTTAAAAATCTAAGGATATGCCATGAGACTTATATCATGATAGTTGTATCATTAATGGACCACTTGAGGGTATCTTGGATGTATATAGTAAGTTTATTAACCATATTATATAAAAATACAAAGAGACATTGTAAAAGTGAAACTAATTAACTAAGAGTTAATACATAAATATATGGTTAATATAGTAACCCAAACCTGTATAAATTATATTTGTTGAGCTTTTTTAGACCCATCCCCATATTAAACTTTAAATAATTAACTTTGGAGCCATTAGAAACCGAATATGAATTTATTATGAATTAATATTTCTAGATTTTCCAAAGATGCCCCTCACACATCTTATAAAAGGGCACTCCTCCTTATCATTAACTCACAACTTAAAAGTCTTTTGTATCTGCCAAACTCTTCCCAAATACTCTATAAACATTTCTCACTTCATCCTAGAGGCCTTCCATTAGTCAGAAATCCAACTTAAGAGCCATTTTGATCAAATCAAAAGAAAGAACCTGAAGAAGAGGTAATGATTTCACCACCATTTTCCAAGTTCCTTTCTTCTTCCACTTCTTCCTTCTTTGTTATTACCATGATAAAATAATAACTCCAGTATATTATATATTTTTGATTTTATTATAAATATGGTACAACCATATTGATTATTCTATCCATCCTTTGAATAACATGTCACCATACGTGCGTACGTACGGCTTACCGTCTCTACGTCATGGTGTAATTGTTATTCAATAAATTATTATTTGGATGGGTATAATAATGATGATTAACTCATGTAAATAACAAATATAACATGATAATTATTCTGTATATATGTTATACCATCCAATTATATATTATTTTAATATCAAAAAAATGATATTGTCGCTCGTGCGTACGTACGGACTACTGTCTCCACGAACGCGATGAGATTCATTCTCCATCATATCCATTCAGGTATAATTCTCATTTGATGATTAATAATAGTATCTAAGGACCTGATATAATTCTGTATATGATTAATATACAACCTATCCATGACAAACATTTCTTACATAACAAAACATATAAAAGAAAATGGGTATGTTAACACCCGAAATGACGATAATTCTAAAATATTATTAACAAGGCAATGTTAAAAGATCATATATGATATCATATTAATGTATATGATTCTTGTATAATTTAATAAAAATTATTTCACCATTATACAGGAGTTTAACCTACACCAACCAAGGAAAAGTACAAGGTAAGTGTTTATTTCACAATATCTTCGTTATCCTAGGTTGTTTATACGTAATAATCTACTGAGATATCGTTATCATCCACATCCATGTTTCTTAAAAATGAATTTCAAAAAAAATTACTCTTTACTAGAATATGGGTTAAAGTCATTTATACCATTGTTTGACTTTTTATAATAGGTTTATAAAGGAATATTTCCGTCGTTTTCCAAACAAGGTGCTTTTTAACCTTTTCAACAAAATTAAGGTAAGAATGTTTTTTTAACTTATACGACGGGTGCGGCTATTTTCCGCCGTTATAAAATCGTCGAAGCTTCCATTACATGATTATAAGAATATTTTCAAAGAAAATGTTTTATTTTATAAATATATGAATCTTACATGATTTCAAAATAGAAAGATATTTTTCTCTAAAAAGAGTCTTGATTTCATCTATGTCAACATCCTTTGATGGATTTTACGCTTATTTGAAGTTGATTTATTATGAAACAAAACTTTTATATTGTATTGAAGGTTTTGTGATATGTTTGACTGTGGATGTGTTATTTTTACACCATTCAAAATTTATGGATGAAGTATATACATTTCGAATGCTAGTTTTAATACGAATGTTTATGTTATGTTTAAAACTTTTCATATGGTAATGTATTGGACTTAATATGTGACGGGTGGAGCCCGCTATAGCTCCTCGATGCATCGGTAGGTCTCATTAGACAAACTAGCGTCTTGGCACAAGGCCTTGGCAAAATATTATTTGTAGTCTTGGCACGAGGCCTTGGCTGTGTGGTTATGATAGTCTGGCATTATGCATTCCATCATTATGAAAGTGGTTATTGATATTGCATGTGATTATTCGATTAGTAGAATATCCATGTGAATAAGTAAATGGCATTATTTCATTTTACTTTTTCCATACTATGTTGAAGTTCCAGTTTAAAAGGCTTTTGTTTTAGTTATACATTGCCTTAAATGTTTATTATTATTTATGAAAGTTTCTGCTGTATTGTTATCCTTACTGGGCATTTGAGCTCACCCCTTTTCTATGTTTTATTTTTCCCAGGATGTGAAGAAGTAAATTATGAATGACCTGCAGGGATAGTATGGGGGGATAAGAGTGTGGAATATGGACACTATGTTGTTTTAGTTTTCATTTTTATGATGTAATGTAAAACTTCATGAATATATCTAGTGTTTCCAAGGCTACTAAACCAATCGGTCTTTCAATATTTGATCTTTCATGTGATAATGCCAATGTTATGTAATAATGAACCGACTCTAGGTAACTGGGGTCGGGGCATTACAATATGCAATACCAGGTTTTTCCAATTAATAATTTAATATTAATATTATTAATTAAAAATTTTTATTTGTATCACCTAGTTAATATAATTAAATATATGAATATGATTTTATAAATAAATACATGTCATTTACTTTCATTCTCTCGAAATGTAGAATAACTAAAACCACATTCATTTGTATGCATGGCCAACCATCTCTATGAACAGTGTATTCCATTTCATACTAATATCATTTATAATTTTTTTAATACAAATTTATTGACTATATAAGTTATTTAAGTCATGTTTTACATTCATTAAATATGTAATTCATGATCTACATAACAATATCAAGAATAAAAAGTCAAAACATAAATAGAAAAACATATAATTTATTACATGAAACATAACTTTAACTTGAAATTGTAAATTAAATCAAAATATAATGTCCATAAGAAATAATATTTGGTATTATATTATATAATATGGTTATATGGTAGATGTATTATTATCTTATTTTTATCATATCTTTGGTTTGAATGTGTACAATGAAATTAATGACGTAAGATATGAGATTTCTCATCTTACTTTTATTTCTCTAAATATATTCTCTATTCAATAGTTATTCTTGTTGTGTTGTGTATATAAATTCATAGGACATGATATATAATGAATATAATTTTTTCAATATATTTAATGTTCTAATGGATGTTATTATTTCTCATATGTCATGATTCAATTGTTACTCAGCTAGTAATGGGACTTATATTATGACATTTATTTCTATGAGACTAGTACCATATTCACCTCTAGTTTCTCTATTGTGTTGTATATAATTAAAATGACAGATTTCTATGATTATTATACGAAATTTTATGTATATTTACATATCCATTCTAGGATATATCTTTCACCGAGTTTATGGTTCAAATCATACAGAATGAGTAATATTATTTTGTCTCAACTTTTATTCAGTGAGGCACATGCCATGTCATGAAGCTATATATTTTTACGAGGTGTATATATCGGCCTTTGAAATGTTATATCATTAATAATTTTCTTTTTGTGATATTTTAATCTTCATATAATGTTATTATTTACTTTTTATTATGATTTCATGATACATATGTGGTAAATTCTTTTTTTCTAAAATCTCATAATTTATTAGGAATGTTTAGGATTACACCCCCATTGACAAACTATTATGATCCACACCAAAAGAACTATCATATATTTTTTAACCACTACAAATTAATGATAAAATCATTTTATTGTATCATGTTTCCACACATTGGTATATAATATACCCCCAAAAATATTTTTTTATCTTTATATGACTTTATTTAACATGTTGGAGGGAAATATGAGTTTTTTCAAAAAAAATATACAAAAATATAATAATTGTTTTAAAGTCATATATTATGAAAATATGATGTGAATAGTAATTGAAAAAAATAAATTAATTTTATTACCTATTTTATGTTATCTTTAAGATAATCCTATATTTTTTTAATGAATTATTCAAAAAATATGTTTTTAAAATATTTCATGTTTTTAAAAAATAATATCATTCAAATAATTATTATTTTCATTAATAAATAATCCAGGAGATCTATCAAGATCCTTTTCCATTGAATATTTCATGATATGATATATATAATGCTTAATAGGTTTATGATCCATGTTCTCCATTATTATTCTTTCTATAAATGTATTGTTTTTATGATGAATCATTGTCTATGAAATCCATTTCTCTTCCATGGATTATTAATTTATAAAATGACTATGAAACCTACTTACATTAATGGGTTATTCTATAATATAAAGAATATTAAATCTATATATTTTTTTTCTCATTTTAGGATATGATTATATATTTATAATACCCAGTTAAGTTCATGGGATACAATATGATTTTTATGATACCCATCAATTTTTATGGGTAATGATATTGTGAATTTTTTGTTATCTAATGTAACACACACACAAACATATATATATAGATATATATATGATTTCATTATGTGATGGGTGAGATATATATCTTCTTATCATTAATAAGGTAATGATAAATGGTATATGAATGTATAAAGAAATTTTTTTAGCCGAATCAAGAAGTGAAGATGTTACAAATGTTTTCTCCCAAACCTAAAATAATAGAGTACACAGGTTTTTGTCGAAGGCCGAAAATAGTTTGGTATACTGGTCATTTCCAAACCCCAAAAAAGTGCGTAAAAATGATACAACAGAAGACCATAAACCGGAGGGTAAATTAGTTTTTAGACCTGGATAAAATATAATTGGTTCCGTAGGATGTAACCCAATCCAAAAAACAAGAGTATACATGGGTCATAGCCCATGACTGAAAATAATAGGCTATATGGTTTATAGAAAAATATTGGAAACCAGATGGAACACGGGTTGTTTACCAGGACTAATAATAAATGTTTATATGTGATGTATATCGAGATTCAAAAAAAATAGGGTTTACAGGTTGAAGACCATGCCTGAAATCAAGAGGGTACATGAGGTACATCCCATTTACAGAAATATAATGGTACCTAGGTTGTTTTACAAAAATAAAAAAATAGTGTACATAGGTTGTATACCAATCCTGAAAACAAGAGGGTACATTGGTTATATCTCAAGCCCAAAAAAGGGTATATGTGTTGTTTCCAAATCCCAAAAAAAAGAGGGTACACGGGTTGTAGACCAACCCCAAATAGAAAAGTTTATACGATCTGTATTTATAGCCTTAAATCATGATAGTACATATTTGGTATCCAAAACATGGAAACAAGGCGATATAGGGGATGTAGCCTAATACAAAAAAAATAATTTACCAATGTTATAGAAGACTCATGAAAACTAGATGGTAAATAGTATGTATCTCTATTCTAATGTAGTTACATGGTTGATTATCCCAAGCCTTATATTTTTGGAATGACATTTTTAGGTATCCTTTTCTATGATTATGTGAATTCCAATATTCAAGGATTTATTCATATGATATGTTATCTGGGATTGTTCTCTTCATTCCACTATAATTCATGTTTTATAAACATACTATCATTATTCCATGACTCACGTATATAATCTTTGATATGCCTGGTATTCTCCGTAAATGCTTTGATAAAGTTATCATACCATTATGTTTATGTTATGATCCCTCATATCTTATATTTCTACAATTATTGTGAATCTGATCACACCCTTAATTATTTTTTTCATTACCCATGTTCATTAGAACTTTATTATGTTGGAGTAATAAATGGGAACTACTTGGTGGAAATCATTGAATATATATCACAAAATTAAAAATAACGTGTTCTCATTTTCCAATGACGCTAAAATACTATGGTCAATAAGCATGAAATTTTTTAATGTGTAGAATATTATTAAAAAGTTATGTAATATACTTATATGTTATGTATGGGATACTATTTTTGGTATCATTGAAAATAGTTAAGACACACATAAAAATCTAGGATGATAAAGAGTTAATGATATCCCAAGGGATATTTAAAAGTAAATTTAAAGGTTCATCTATATGGAAAATCTAAATAAATCATAGATTTTATATAATGTAGCCTGATTTAGGGATTCCGAAATTAATTTTTCATTATTATATGATTTTCATATATGATAAGTGTTTCTCACACTATGCTTCAACATATTAGCAGATAGTGGGAACAGGATAGAACTGAGATATCATTGAATCCTCTGTATGTTTAATGTATTGAAATTTTGAAAATATATGTACTAAGTGGATATATCATGATGATAATTAGGAATAAGGCATAGGTATTTGTTAGAATCCATAATATAATGATATATAGAATGACATGTGAAAAATAGGATATTTTCATATTATATTGTTTACAATATTAAATTGAGGCTTATGAACCTTATAAAATGGTTCAAATTACATATTCTAGGAAATGGGTATTATGTAAAAAGATGATGAACCAAATTTAATGGTTTATGAATCATTTTGGATGATTAATGTGTATATATAAAATAATTCAAGAATTATGTTATCTAAATCATGAAATAAATGTTATCCAATAAGGATTGAAAAAATATATAATGAAATGTTATTACGACCTAGAAAATTAATTTAATGGAAAGATATTATTTTCATTATGTTTAGGTAACACTTAGTGTGTTCCTGGTGTTGCGATGTTTTTTATTACCTTGGATAAATAAATTATTGATTTGGATAAAGTAAATTGAATATTACTGATTACTATGGAACATAATATTGGTTGGTAAATAATGTTGATTGTATTATCATGGATAAATCAAAAAAAATTATATTAGGATTATATCAATTTATCATTTTATTAATAAATCATACATTTTTTGATTTTTTTTGAAAATTTAATTTATTACCTTGTCTAAATATAATACATGACAATGTTATTCACATGTTTCATAAGTGACAACCAGGGGATAATCAATGATATATAGGGGATCAATGATAAAATAGATTAATGAAATTTAGTAACCTTCTATAAAATGTTTTGGATATTCAACTTTAGGAAGAGTTATAATATTAACCATTTAAGGGATTTTTTCAGTTACAATTTTGATGAGGTTTTATAGATTATGGTATGATCTATCTATATAATGATTTATGTATATTGGATATAATACACTAACCATTTAGCTATGATGTTAAATAATAAAACATAGAATGACTTATCATCCTATAATTCCCCAAACCCAGGCTTAGGGACTTAGTGCTAACAAACTTGCTATATATTTTTTTATAACAGATAACTAAAAAATACATTGTGATTTATAAAAAATATGACCCTTTATGGATATATGCTCTGCAAGATTATACGTCATCTTACATTTTTCATTGTTAAAAAATAAAAACACGTGAGTAATATGATTTTACGCATGCTAAATCCAAATGTAAATCTCTCAGAAATAGAACTTATAAGATACCGATGAAAACCCATTATAAAAAATAGGGTGAGAATTAATTTTCACTGTAAGAGATTTTGATATCGTTGAAATTCTATTTATATAATGTTCCTTTGAAATTAAATTCCAGAAATACAATAGGAAAATTTAATTGAAAATAACTACAATTTAATATAATATACCACTTTTTAAATTTCTTAAATACATAAATTGTTATAAATATAATCCTGTGATTTTTAGAAATTATTACGTATGCTTATGAAATAGAAATTGTAACATGTAGAAACTTGAAACATTTATGACTATGTTGGGCTTACCCACTTGTTGAGGCAATGGTTTCACTATCAATTTCCCAACCATATTTACCCTGTCAATGAATGGGGTTTTTTGAAATCATTTTAAGCATTCTTTACATCTATATACATTTTACAATGTGTTTTCGGCATTCAAAATCTTGGAAACATGTTCATAAACATTTACATACTTATATATATATCTGTGTGTGTATGTGAATCTATACATATTTCATGAAAGTTTGATTGATATATTCAGAGCAACTGGATCCTTCAACTTTTATTCATTTCATAATACATAAAATGTTGATAAAGGAATATATAACATTCATCAAATACTATTTCATTTTTCCAAATAATTAAACCATTATATATATATATATATTGAATTAAAATTATATTTATACACAAATAATTGAAACGATTCATATGCTTGAAATTTCATTGAATATGATGATGGCCAAATATCATAATCTGAATGACATTCATGTTCATGAATGAAATCGCACATATAATGTGATGGATAATTTATTTAATACTTTCATTAATTAATGAACATGATTTAAACAATTTCTTTTAATACAATCTAATAAAAAATACCAATAGATAAGAAAAAAGTTAATTGAAATTATTTTTATCAACGAAATTCATGTGATGATATTGAATGATCTTATAATAATAATAAAAATAAAAAATACTTAATCAAAAAACATTATTATATTTTTAATGAATTATAATGTTCAAATAATAATAAACCCACTAACATAATATATATCATAGAATTTATTTTACATCACAAAATATAAACATTGAATAAAATAAATTTTTTAATCCAAAAATGGTATTAATATTAACGTAAATAAAATTTCATTCTTATCATAATTATATTAATTTTACAATATAAATATTAATAACAAAAACTCCACATAAATATAAAAGTTTCCCTAAAATTCAATAAATATATGATCTCACTAATTATACAATTTTGGAACATAATTTAATATCATGTAATTGAAATATATACCTTGGAAAAAACCGGAAAAGATAATTATAATTATTTTCTCAGGAAGTAAACATTTTTTTAAAAATAAAATTGTCGTTATGATATCAAAAAAAAATTGATGCATTTGAGTGTATTGAATACCTTACTAATTTTATTTTCCAAAAACTTCTCCTTCCTCGAAGATAAAAAAAATAACTCAATGTAACATCCTTAGTAAGTAATGTTTATGACATTTTCATATTTAATAATATTTTTGAATTAAAGATATATATTTAATTTCATGTGGATTATATGTTTGATAGCGTACTCAACATGAAACAACAGGTTTCATTGAAATATTATGTTGCACACAACATTGAGTCATACTGAAAAATAATATCATAATATTTGTATTTGAAATCATTGTTATCACTATGCCATTTTATTGGAGGAATTGAACTGAACTAACTAAAATATTATTATATATTTTTTATAAATGTTTTTACATTTATCCAATATGATTTGGAGTCTTAAAAGAAGAATGACTCCAATTGTATGCATGAAATACTCTAATATTGTTTAAAAATGACGTTTTACCGACATTTGATGGGGAACTCTCTTAAATTATATTTTTTTCACAATTATATTTTTCTTTTGACAAAATAAATATCTTCATTAGAATTAGTATTTCTATAATTTACATTTTCTAAATATTTGAAATGTTTCTAATAAGGTTCATTTTTAATGAATAGTGAAAAATAATGCATTTTAAGTGATAATTGACTTGTTAAATGATTTATTTATAGGGTTAAATTAACTTTTTAGACTGTTTTAAAGAGTAATTTGATTATATTTTTACTATTTAATCCAATTTTGGTCATTTTATGTAATTTCACATCTGAATTGGTCATAAAAAAGGTCAATCTTTTGATAGTTTTTATTTGGTAAAACCATGTTTTCTGGTTTTGACAGAGACAGATAATTTTAAAATAATTAATGAATCTTATATGTTTTCAATTTTTTAAAATATACAACATTTTTTAATTTGGAAAATAAAAATTATCTTTGGTTGAATTTTTTGTATTAAAAAATGGTTCAATTTTTTTTTAATAGTGAAAAACACTACATAGTTGGTAAAAACCCAAATTTTTTAATTTAAATCAAATTTTACCACTTAAATGAAATAATTTTTATTTACCGTAATTTAAGGTAAATTGGGTAATTGAAGGTAAAAAAAATATTAATAATATATAAAATTACCATAACACGTGTACTAACCTTAATTGATTAGTATTAGATGATCAATAAAATCCTTCGGCAGAACTTGTGGCCTTTGGAACCCACATAGTTAAGAGAATTATATTAATAAATTTTTATTTAATGTAAAATATAAAAATACTATAAACATGTATTATTTTGCTAATGAAAATTTAATGTGTGGTTATATAGTTGATGTCTTAGACTATAAATTGCAATTAGAAATATTTTTAGAATTACAACATCATGGTATTTAATTTTTAATTTTTAGACTTCATATAAAAGAAATTATTTATGACACAATTATGATGTTATCATTACCACATTAATTAATGATTGAAATAAATGAGATTATAATTATTAAAATAATTTTTTTTGAAATTTTTTTTCCATCGATGAATTTAGTGGATAATTATGTATTTTTATATATTAATTAATGATTTTATTTATAATAGATCATGTTTTTATGGATTTTTAAGAATTCATTATATGAATAGTATAAAAATTGACCTAAATGAGTATTTTAAATTAATTAACATTTTATTAAATGATAAAATAGTCCAAAAAATTTATGAATTGTCCAAATGAAATAAACAACATTATAAATGTCATTAATTATACATTTTTATTTGATTTTAATTTTATAGTAAATATAATAACCATATAGTATAAATATACAAGAAGACACGATGAAAGTGAAATAAGTTTATAGATGGTTAAATTAAAAAGATAAGGAAAAAAATCCAAAACCTATAAAATTCTTTTTGGATGATCTTTTTTCAACATATATTCAAGTAATAATAAAATATATTGAATTTGTTACCTTTTGAAACCCAAAATCATTTTATAATAAAATAATTCATTTAGCCATTCCTTGTGAGCCCCTCCACCCTCTTATAAAATGACACCACCTATAACCCATTACTCACACCTCTAAAAAAATCTTGGTCATCCAAAATATGCCCAAATATGCTCCCAACTTCGGTATCTTCCTCCAATAATTGATCTTTGAGGATGAAGGCAATTCTAGAGAGCCATGTGTCTCAAATCAGAAGAAGTTAACCGATTTGAGGTAACAAATTCTCTAAAGTTTCATTAATTTATTTTTCTATATCCACTCCATATTCTCTTCTTATTGTGTGTTTATATAAAAACAAAAGTAACCAAGATATACTATGTTGTTGTTTTGTGATGTATTAAAGCTACAGTTACACAGACCTCCATCTAATGGATACAAACATATTGTTTCTGTGTACGACGAACTACTCCCTCACGAAACAAGGATAGTTTGATTTTCCCATAACACCTCTCACTGTGTCAATTACGATGGAATTGTAATTATATATTTTATTTATGATATTTATTATATTTCTAGTTTTCTGTATTTCTCTTTTAGAAAACACCTTTATGTTTTTCAAGTTGTATATATACGATAATTTAATTTGAGGAAGTGCGGACTACCGCCCCCTCAATGTGATATGACTCGTTCATGTTATAAATGAAATGTATAAAGTATGGAATTTATGATCTTATGTAAAATATATAACATAGATATAATACTGTAATTATAATATACGTAGTTATCATTTAGTTATCATTCTTTTAAATATGAAAATGAATTGAATGTAGCATTCTTACATACATACGACTTAACGTCTCTATGAACGGTGCATTTAATTTCATATATCCAAGTGTGATGGGCTATTATAGATAGATATAAACTAGATATATATGATATATATGATATATAAATCATTAATATCATTCTGGATGTATTGTAAATTTTAAAAAATGCATAATTTTTAATTATAACAGGTTCATTTTTTACTCAAGTTCTGAACATCAACAAATATCCAATATGAACTCAAATAATTAACAAATTCTTATAGTAAGGTAATAACTGATATTAAAAGGAATAATAAATATTAAAAATTTTCTCTGGAATGTGGAAATTATCTTTTGTTAGTTATTCATAAAATTATAGAATGAAGTTATCAAGTCCGACACGAGGTAAAGGACTTTGTCTCAATCTCCATTCATTGAGGAATGTTTAGATAATATGCAACTCCTAAATTTTTATGGTGTATAATAAAACCATTTAAATTTTATTTTAATTCAAATGGAATATATTTTCAATGAAAATTATTACTAAATGAAAAAATGTGTTTTTTTAACTTATGTGGTGACAATTACCTCTCTGCCACCGTAATAGTTATTTGGATTCCTCTATAAGATACTAGTGAAAATAAATTAAAAATAAATGGTGATAATTCAATTTCCATGTATGGGGTTTTGAACTCGTTGAAATGATTTTTAGATAATGTTTTTTTTAAACTAAAATTTCAAAATTACTTTTGAAAACATGATTTATATTACTTATGCTATAAAATAGTATACATCTTATTAAATTACATTCAATGAAAATTTTAAATATAATCAATGGATTTTTAGAATGTATTATGAAATATTTGGAAAAAAACATTTTCGCATGTGGTAAGCTGAATAATTAATGGATATATTGGGCCAAACCAGTTTAGATGGACTGGTATCACTCCCAAATTCAATAAAATATTTACTACATCTATGTTTTGGGTTTTATGAAATCATTTTAATCATTATTTACTTCTATATTGTTTTTTAAACAGATTTTATAGTTTCATATTACGGAAACATGTTCATATAAATATATACATACTTATATATATATAAATATTTCATGGAAGTTTGATTGATATATTCTGAAAAACTGAATCATTCCACTTTTAAGGTTTTCTTAAAACATAGAATGATGACACAATAAAATATAACATTCATGAAATATTGATTCATTTATCAAACTCATAAAACCATTTGTTATATATATAAATAAAAATTATAAATTTATGAAAATAGTAAAATTGGAGATTATTCAGGACATGTTACTGTATAAGATGATTTTCATATCTCATAAGGTGAATAAAATTCATGTTCATACATGGAATGGTAAATATGAAGTGATGGTTTAATTCACTATGACTTACATTAATTAATGAACGTGATATAAAGAATATCATTAAATATAAACCAATAAAAAATCCCTTTATATTAGAAAATAGTTCATTAACATTATTTTTCTCATAGAAATTATTGTAATTATATTGAATTATGTTAATAAAAACATATGAATAAATAATTAATTGAATATATTTATTATATTACAAATGAAATAAAATTTTCAAATAAAAATAAATCAAAATAGATAGTATATACCATATAATTGATATTAAATAACGAAATAAAAACATCTCTTAAAATAAATAATTTTACGAGAAAAATGATTTTAATATTAACATAGATAAAATTTATTTTTTGTAATAATTATGGGTATTTTAAAATAAATATTAATAATAAAAAATTAATATAGAAATAAATTTTTTCCCAAAACATTATTATATATATATTCTCAATAATTCAAGAATTAAGGAAAATAATTTTATATTAAGGAATAGATATATATTCCTTCCACTAAACTAGAAAACATAATTGTAAATATTTTCTCATGAAATATTGATTTGGAAATCAAATAAATAAACATTCCATGTCAAAATAAAATGTAATATCATTGTATTTGAATGTTAGTAATCCCTTACAAATTTTATTTGCTGAAAACATCACTTTCCTCGTCGATGAAACAATTACTCACACACTTTGGATATGGAAGACATGAAACACATTAATAGGGTTTTCGTAGACCACATCAAAAACCCAGGCATTGTGGTCCTTAAATAACTCAACCTAAACAACTATTTATAGTCCTAAACTCACTATATATCAACATTTTAGTATTGATGCAATTTTATTGATGAAAAAACAAGAGGAAAAAGAAATATACATTGATAGTATGAAGTGGTATAAATGAAAAAAAAAATCTAACATGGTAGTATAATTAATATAACTGGATAATTTAATTGTAAGAAAAATAAAAATAACCAAATTATCATGAAATGAGAAAAAACTGATTGATAGGCCTTTAAGAATTCAGTTATTTCTAGATTCATTGTGAAGCTTGGAAAAATCGAACCAGAATTTTCCAAATTATATGCAGAGTTAAATTGATAAAATCTAACATGTTTTAATAATTCACATTTGAGGAAAACACCAAATAGATGAATAATGGAATTAGAAATTAAATAAAATTACAAGACCAGATAAAGAAGATAATCATGGTAAGATGAAGAATATTGACAAAAAGGTCATTGTTAAAAGGATCTCATCATGATTCAGATATTTAGAAATTCAATAAACATAAAGATATGGATGAATTCATTGAATAAAAAAAACACTCATAAGATAAAATGGAAGATTATGAAATTGATATCAAATAAGATTCAAAAAATCAGGAATGAAATAAACTAATTCAATGAGAAGATTTATATATAATCACTCTATAATGATATGACCTAACAATATCTAAATCCATCATCTGTAATTGTCTGCATCACAATTTCCCAGCTCATTCCCTCGATGTCAGTGCCAGAATGTGGTTGGATTCATTGACAACTGACTAAACATCCCTTAGCTCTGGACTCCAACAGATCTCCCTCCCTGGTTACCAGGGGACACCACACCTGTGGTGAGACAAGACCTTGAAAATTATTATCCTTTGCTCTAACGATAGAACTACCTTGACTCACGACCTCATTGAAGAATCTATCTCCCCTTCTTCGAATCCCAATCCTGACTCAAGATTACATTTGAATCGATCCCCTTTTTATTAACACATTAATCATTTTTTAACCATATGTTTCGGGGTTATATATATATTTTATTTTTTGGTATTCATTTAATTTTTTTAATTTCAATTTATATTTTTAATAATAAAATGTATTTTTATTTTTTATTATAATTCCAATTTTAAAAACATATTATTTATTTTTCTTATATTGATTTAATAATAACCCTAAAAAATATATAAATTAAATTCATTAATTAAATTGGACATTAAATATGTAACGAGACAATGTTTAATCTATGAAAATTCTCTTATACTGATCCCCTCCTAGGAGAAAAGTGGATTAACTATATTGAAAAGATATTCTCATTCCAATATTACTTTGAAAAAGAGAAATTCATATGGGTGGTCTATCATTTTTATTGGGAAGCTAATCAGTGATTGACAATGATCAACATTAAAAACCTCTAGGAGGAAATTGAATCCATTTATATGGAGGAGTTCTTAAATTTTTTTTGAATAAATATTATTAATGAGCCCACCATCTCAATATTGAGAGACAGTTCCTCGAACTCAAGAAGAAGGATGATGATTCAATTATAGTGGTTGTATGATAAAAAATCTACAAGGCTTTAATGGTACTCCACTGGAATTTTCATGAACCCTATATGTATAGGGGATCACTTTTTTAATACACAGAACCCAAGACTAAAAAATAATTTGAAATTCAAGACTACGATAGATATGAGGATATTATATGTTGTTCCCTTTCGGATGAAATGGAGATCAGATAATTTCACTGGTATCATGGTCCCATTGAAAAAAAGTAAAAAATTTAATCTAATAAATTCCATGATGGAATGAAGCCCGACCATCCCACATCAAAAAATTGTGGGAAGAAACATGATGGGAACTGTGTTACGTGAACCCATATTTTCTTCAAATGAGTAAAATTGGGAAATATAGATACAAACTACCGAAGATATATATAAAATCCCACGAATGTAGATGAAATATTGTTTATATCAATACTCAACATATATCGAACTATTTAAAATGCATAGAGAATGGTAAATATGTGAACAGTTTCCCCAAGCTGAGGGTTGCTGGAGGTAGTCAACAACAACCTCCAAGGAAACAAGTTAGGGAATATGCATTATCTACTGATGATGTGGGGATGGACACAGATTTGGTGAAATGTATGCTTTTTATTCATTCTGTAATAGTATACAAACTATTTGATTCTAGTTTGACATTTTCATTAATATTTTTCATGTTTAGTAGAACTATTTAAATAGAACCTCAAAATTTGGAGGAACTGTTATCTGTGAGAATAGTGAATGGGGAAATTATTTCCTCCTTGGTTTATATCTCATCCCTAATTAACATTGGTATACTAAACCTAACCTAAAATTTTGTCATACTTCTTTTTGTGGAGTCTATAGTTATATTTGGCATGGTATGGATCATTATATAATGATAAATTCAACTATTAGGATAAGGAGACCAGTCTAAACATCTTGATGCATTCTCTAATTCGATATAATTGTAAGGAGGAAGAGGATTCTTATTTGGACTCATTTTCTCATGTGGGGATACAAATTAATGATGGGAAATCAGGTCTAGTTCAAATGATTGAAATAATAGAGAGGATCATACATGAAGACATTCCCATTGTGAGGTATTACACTGATGTATTCCCTGAAGTGTTTCATGGTCATCTTCCTAATCGAGATGTTGATTTCTCAATTGAATTTAATCATAGATCACTTCCCATATCAATGAACCCATATAGAATGGTCCCCATAGAGAAATTGGTGTTGAAGAACCTATTACAATAGAATCTAGATAAGGTTTATATATTCCCGAGTGATTCACCATGGGGTGAAACAACCCACATCATCTAGAAGAAGGATGTACTAGTTTCCCTCTACATTGATTATTTTGACACCAATTAAATCATGATAAATAACAAGTATAACCTTTCATGGATAGTTGACCTGTTCAATCATCTTTCTAGGACCAGGAATTTCCCCAATTTGGAACATTGGTAGTGATATCACCAATTAGAGGTGAGGAAAAAAGATATTCACAATACTACCATTCAAACAATATAGACACACTATGAGTTCATAGTGATTCCATTCAAAATTACTAATTCTATATAAAATTTCAATGATTTAATGAAAAAAAGCATTATATATTACCTATAAAATCTTTTTTTATTCTTTATCAATAATATTTTGATATACTCCATGTGAAAGGAGGAACATTAAGATCATTTGAATATCATGTTAATGATTTCCCAGAGGGAGAAGCTGAATGCAGTGTATAGTAAATTTTGTTAATGATTGAGGATGTATAATTAATGGGGAATATTATTGACTACAAATGGAATGATGTGGTCCCTTCCAAGAAAATGGTGATGGAAGTGATTATCAAGATAATATCTGTAACAGAGATCTGCATCTTTCAGGTTATAGGTAGGAAATATCGATAATTTGGGAATAACATTTAATGATTTTCAATCCCAATGACCAAGCTAACTTGTAAGGGGGTAATATTTTTCTGAACATAGGAGTGTGTAGACTGTATTAAGGAGCTGAAAAATATTTTAATCACCATGCCAATACTCACACTCCAAAAAACAGGAGACCACTTTTTTTGTGTATTTTGATGCTCTATAAAATTGATTAGGATGTGGGATGTTACATAATAATAGAGCGATAGCCTACACCTCAAGGTAACATAAAATCATTGAGAAAAAATATCCTACACATGATTTAAAATATTTTTCCGTATTTTTGGCCTTAAAAATCAGGAGTCGTTATCTCTATAGGAATAAGTGCGAGATATATACATATTATTAGAGACTCAAAATTATATACAATTAAAAATTGATTAATATTGAACAGAGAATATGGATAGTGATCATTAAGTTATGTGACTTCTCAATCCACTACCATCCCGATAAGGAAAATAAGGTGAAAGATGATCGTATTATAAATGATCATGTATCATTATCAATGATGAGAATTGAAAAGGATATGATCTTCTTAGATTTTCAAAGGATTGACATTGGAATCATTAAATGAGGAACATCATCAATCCTTTCTAAAATCATTTCTCAACCATCCCTCATGGATAAAATAATATATTCTCAATGAAAATATATGGAAACTCATAAAATTGTCGATGCCATTAAAATTCGGGAATCCCCTAAGTTTATGATCAATTAGGAAGGAGTTGAAATATTTGGGTCATGAATATCTATACCATTTGATCTAGAGATAAAGAATGAGATTTTGGGATACATGGATAGCTCAACCTTCTCTATTCCCCAAGGGAGCACCAAGATGTATTGAGATTGCTGCTAGAACGTATTGTTGGATAATATGATGAAGTAGATTGATGATATACATCAAATTTCATTGTCTGTCAATAAGTGAGGCTAAAAGACAAAATTATTTGGGGATGATGAAAACACTACCAAAACCAACATGGAATTGGGAGATCAGCACTATAGATATTTTCACTATACTACTATGAAAATATAGTGGAAAATCCCATTAGGGTCATTGTGGATTTTCTTATAAATAGAGCTCACATTATCACATTTTAGGATGAATTATCATTTGATCAATATTCACAGATATGTGTCACTAATATGGTAAAGATTCATGGAGTATCACAATATATTGAATCCAACTGAGAGTTTACATTCACCTCAATGTCATGGAATTGTCTTCAATATACTCTCTCCTCGGAACTGAACATCAATACAACCTATCATTCTCAAACTGATGGCCAATATGAGCGAACTATTTTTACATTAGACTATATGTTGGGAGAATGTTCTTCGGAATTCAAATGAAGATGGGTTCAACATCTTCCACTGGTTGAATTATCCTCCAAAAATTATTTCCACTCCTCCATCAGAATTACACAATTCAAAGCCCTTTATGGGAAAATGGGATGAACACCAGCATGCTGGGAAGAACTCGGTGAACATAAGCTGTTAGGACATAAAATTGTTGATTAATTCATGGAGAAGTTGAAAACCATTCACTATCACATCAAAGAAGCCCAATGACAAAAAAAATTTTATGAATAAAATTATTGATAAGACATTTAATTCAATGTTAGAGTCATTGAATTTCTACAATATCTCCATAGAAAACGGTCATGAGATTTGGGTAGAATGGAAATTTATGTATTAGGTACATAGGCCTCCTCGAGATTCATCAACATGTTGGGGATGTGGCCTATCAAATAGAACATCCACCAAATATAACCAAAGTACATGATTTTATTCTTGTATCACTCTTAAGGAAGTACATACCAAACTAATCACATGAACTCTCTTCAATGTGGTACATTTGGAGAATGACCTTTCTAACGAGGAGTAGAAAGTGAAAATCATGGATCATGGAGTTAGTGATATGTTGAATCAGACTACTCACCATGTAAATGTACTACATTTTAACCATATTTATAATGTGGAAACATGTGAACTATAGGAGGCAATGAAGTAAATGGACTTTCATCTGTTTATGGATTATAATGTCAAATGAAATTTCGAGGGTGAAATTTTATAAGGGGGAAAATGTGACTACCCAATGTTTTATCGATAGAAATTCCCTTCTGATAATTATATTATATTATCACATAAAATCATATCAAAATGAACTACTAAGTACTACTTGACCATTAATCATAATATTGTCAATTATGTGAATAGATTTTTGAAAATCTGACATATACGGTTGTGATCTGTAAGTTGTTTGTAGTCCGACAAACAAAATTTAATTATGGGTGAAATATAATAGACCCTTATGAATATAAATGTTACCCTTATGAATTGTTATATTACCAATATGAATAGTTATCTTCTAATAGAATAGTAACATCACCCATGTATGTGTAATGAAAGTTTAGGCATCTTATAAGTAATAATATGACCATAGTAAAATCCTTTGTAATTTTTATGTCATAAATAAATAATTATAATTAATTAATTAATTGAAAAGAAATGTTATTTTCCTAAAATGTGTTTATTAGTTAACAACTTTATGTCTATTGGTTTTATGATAATTTTATAAGACATAATTTAATTTTTGAAAACATTATAAAATCAATCGTAGTTTTAAATTATATATTTTTCGGGTCAATTGTGAATTAAATTAAAAATTAAATTTATCATGCATAGAAAATTATTTTTTACAAATGGATTTTATTTCTGTATTATACGTATCGAAAAATGGTTAGGGTAATTTTTGATATTTTTCTAAAATATTAGAATTTTATGAATAGTGAATTTTAGTAATTTACTATATATATATATATATATTAAAAGATATATGGACTATTCATAGGATCATGGATCATATAAAAAACCTTAGTTCTATTTCACATGAACTTATTACTATTTTGTGGTGATGGATTCATCACTATTTCATTCCTTATGGTAAAATAATAAACTAATGATTAAAATACAAAGAAAACACTTCTACACTGCACTATAAAAACCACCCACACTCCCTTATTCTCATTACTCTGATCATGCCTTGTTCCTTCCCTAAATTATTCCAAAAGATATCCCCATGTTCCTCCCCCACGTCTACTGGCCCTTGGTATCCTCAAAATACCAAATCCTCTCGCTTTAAAAGGCTCTCATGGATAATTGAATAAAGAGGTAAATTCCTCTTTTCATTCCATTCATTTTTGTATTATGTTCCATTGTTCTATTTTATTTCTTAACCTCTACTCAACAAAATGTTATGAATAAAAGAGCACCATAAATGCACATGATTTTTTTTAAAATGGGATAATTGATTATCTTATCACCTTTTCCCACCTTTTATACAAATGAAATGAATACATCATTCAAGATATGTTAATTTATCACAATTAAGGGAAACAGGATATGAATTTATGTTACCATGATCAATTATGTTCGTGAAACCATTTTTATTATTTAACCAGACTATTAAAATTTTATTTTATCTTGTTTGATATTCTAGAATCCTTCTTCACACATCTAGTAAAATAATATTACAAAATATGTTAATTGTGAGAAAAATCACTCAATTTATACAACATATTATCATTATTGTTTTATATAATGATTCAATTGACTTCAATTATTCAAATAAATTATATATCCAAGTAATATTCAGTATTTTCACTATTTACATATAATTTCATTTCTAGGAAACCATTTTAATCATACAAGTATATCTGATCATGAAAATAAGTGAACAGATCATTAAAAAAAATAGTAAAACGCTCCAAAACCTTGAAATTGATCCTCTTAGATCATCAAAAAGGACATCGATGAACATAAAACAGTTATAGTAAATCAATAACATTTTTTGGAGGTTTTTTAATTATTACTTAAAAACACTAATTTTATTATTCAAGTCAATATATTAGGTGAATTAGACTATCAGAAATAAGGTAAGAGATTCTACACAGACCTCCATTATATCTTTGAGTTACTCTACAATTCTTTCTACCCAAATAATGTTTTCTATTCTATTTATCTCCATATTATAAACATTTTTATACTCTCCAAACACAAATATCATGATCCATTCATCATTCTCTTTTAGTAATATACCAATTTATATAATATTACAACCTCAATAATCCCAATTTGAAAACTCATTGTAAGGGATCCTCGCGAATCTGTACCCAATTTCAATGGAACACTAGAAGATGTTTTAAACCACCCTGAATTTTTTAAACAATTGTTTTTATGAAATATTTCATGGATCACTTTTAGTTTTGAACAAATGATTATTCCCTTTTCTATTTTAAAATCTTGATATTGTTTTCCTTGATACTGCACTAAAATTTCATTAATAATACACATTATTGAATAATATTTTCACTTATTTTCACTTATTTTTGAAACCACTTGCCATTATATATTACCATTTTACATTATAAATGTCCATGAATGGTCTAATTACTTTAATTTATGGATAATTTTATGATACACCCATTCATTATGATTTGTGACATGATTACGAGAACCATTTCATTCAATGGGTTCCTTTATGTTAATGATTGTTTATATATGATTTTATAGGAGGCTAGATTATTCATGAACATGTTAATATGGGTGAAACTAGATAGAACTATAGTAAATCAGTTATTGATTAGTCTCATGACATGTTATGTATGATGTTCTGGGTGGTCGCTCTTTACTCATGCTACAATATGCAACAATCATGGTGGCTAACCATGTCTTGTGCTCCTCTTTGTGCAACGAGCAATGAATCGTGATAATTTCATTATTTGTATTGCGTCCACATTACTATGAGTTAAATTCTACATGATCAAACGTTTATGTGATATGATTCCATGTGTTCCATGCCATTTATCATTATTCTTCCATGCCTTCTAACTCATGTGTTGAGGTTTTATTACTATTCCTTTTCTCTTACTAGGATTTTAGCTAATAACTATGTTCATGTGATCCAAAATGTAACCTATATTGATTTAAGGAATCAAATTATGTTTTGAGATCATTATTATGATTAAAAATTGATGTTTTTTTAGTCCCATGTTTTCAATTTTATGTACCTAATATTCAATGAAACAACACTTCATGATTCATGGGCTGTTTTATGAACTATAATAATGATAAAAATCATGTAATATTATGTGTAAAAGCATATGGTCAAAAATATTATTATTCCATGATATAATTTCGTAATCATAATATATTTTTTTATATGAAATCAAAAATTAATTTGTTAAAATTATTTTGACATTTTATAAAACTAATCAATTATTATTTTCTATGATGGAATAATACTACATAAATAGTTATGGTATTTTTATATTATAACATAATAAATCCATAAATGAAAATAACTAACTTCATTATTTCATATACATTATAAATTAATTTTTTTTCTTAAAACAAATTATTATAATAGTGCTCATATACATATTTATATATATATTATATAAAAAATTACATTGAAAAAAAATTATATTCATTTAGTATATGTATTAATATATAGATATATATCAATATATTAAGATATAAAATTAAAATAACATATTTTGATTCAAAAATTATTTTGATTATCTATGAATATAAATATTTTATTTATTTATAATTTATAAAAAAATAATTAAATAATTAAATGTTATTTAAATTCTATCGGGGTGTTACATTATTTCCACTTTAAATGAATTTCCCCCTCACAATTATTTCATCATAATTTATTAAATTATGAATTTATATATTCATAATTAAGGAATTTATAAAGGGACATAATAATGTAGTGATAATTATAACCTGAAGATGTTGTTTTCCTCAATAGAAAACATTTAATCCATAAGGTTTCCAAGATTGTTCCTCTGATACCAATTATAACTTCCAAAGCGTGTTATTTCAGATGGAGTGCTTAAAAATATTTCATGTGTTGTTTTATAAATG
The DNA here is from genome assembly GCA_963277665.1 of Viscum album. Taxonomy (NCBI): domain Eukaryota; kingdom Viridiplantae; phylum Streptophyta; class Magnoliopsida; order Santalales; family Viscaceae; genus Viscum; species Viscum album. The sequence goes on along the minus strand of OY728121.1, from coordinate 1,569,122,421 downwards.
AAAACAGGAAAATACACAATGCATTATATAAAAGATGCCCTTTTCTGATATATGTTCTGGAGGATTTGACATCACCTTACATTTATTAGAGTAGAAAAAATAAAACACATGCCTACAAAACATTCTCATGTACTAACTCCAAAAGTGAAGCTATATGAAATAGAACATCTATGATATCTATGAAAAATAATTTTAAAACAAAGGGTGAGCATTCCATTTCCTAGTTTGGGGTTTTGAAATTATGGAAATTCTTTTTAGATAATGTATCTTTGAAAATAACAATTTGATATACTTTATGAAAATGTAATTGTAATTACTTATGATTTAAAATAATATTCCACATTAGAAATTACTTATGTTCAAAAATTATTTTAAATATAATCCTTTTATTTAAAAAAACATTATGAATGCTTTTGAAAAAAACATTATAGCATAATGGAAGATGAAACATTGATGTATATCTTAGGAATAAAATCTTATTGAGGGATTGGGTTCACTCCCCAATTCCCTACCATATTTACAACATCCAAGTGATGGGTTTTATAAAACATTTTAATGATTAATTAACTTCTATATGAATTTTCACAAGGATTTATTCTCTGAAAATAAAAAAAATCAGATATATTATATACATATACATATATTGATATATATTTATCTATACATATTTAATGGAAGTTAAATTTATATATTTTTAACTACAGAATCCTTCTACATTTAATAATTTCATAATACATAGAATGAATATAAAAAAATAATTAAATTTAATGAAATATTATTTCTTTTACCAAACTCAAAAAACCGTTTTTTTATATATAGAATTCATAATGTATTTATACAAAAATAATAATATTGATGCATATCCATAACATGCATTTGAATAAGATGATGGACATATCTTGTAATGAAAATGACATTCATTGTCATACATGAAATTACAAATATAATGTGATGGTATCATTCACGAATACTTACATTAATCAATCAACTTGATATAAAAAATTTCATTAAATATAAAAAACTAAAAAAATATATTTTGATATGAAAATAGTTCATGAGAATTATTTTAGCATAAAAATATTGTAATGATATTGAATAAAAAAATTATAATAATAAATATTTAATTGAATTGTATTATTATATTTCTAATTAATTGTAATTTTAAAATAAAAATAAATCCACATACATAATATATATCATATAAATTATTTTTCCTAACAAATTAAAAATATTGGTTTAAATAAATTCATTTATCCAAAATAAGATTTAATATTTACATAGATAGAATTGTGTTTTTGTCCAAATTATAGAATTTTTACTATTTAAATATTAATAAAAATATCACCACATAAAAATTAAATTTGTCTTCAATATAAATAAATATATGATCTCACGAAATCAATAATTAAGGAAGATAATTTGATATCATGGAATAAAAATATATTCCTTAAACCAAATCAGAAAACGTAATTGTAATTATTATCTCATGAAATATAGATTTGGAAAAAAATAAATAAATATTATCTTACAAAAATTAAATGGAAATTAAATGTATTGGAATGTATTTAATCCCTTAATAATTTTATTTCCTAAAAACATCTCCATCTTCATAGATGAACCAATTTAAGAACCCGGTTCTTGATGTGAAATACTTTGGAATATTTTTGATGATATTCCAGAGCAGCGCCTTAAGACGGCGTGCGATTCCGAGCCCCGGAGTGGCCGGAATTAAATTTTCCGTGCGTTCACACAGAATATGATAAATAAATGGGATAACTCCTAAACGGTGCACCGAATTAGGGATCCGAGTGTACGGATGGGTCCGGAATGGGGTGTTCACCTTAGGAACGACATAAAACATGTCAACGTGGGATGTTTGGACCCCTCGCTCGCTTTCGGAACGTTAAACGAATAAATTAATTAATTAATTAATTCGTTTATTGGTTAAACTCAGGTATCTCTTAAACGTTGAGTAACACCCCAAGATTTCATAGTGTGTTATTTCTTCAAAATAATTAAATAACTTGCACTACACGCAACACTGAGTTCAATCGCACCATGACTTACCAAAAAAAATCCATTCAAAAGAGGTTATGAATAGTATTAACTAAATTTTAAACTTTATATAATCCTTATAATTTTAGAATCCATATTATGAGAACAAATTCATTTTCAGTACTGTACTTTTATCAACTTTTAATATTGAACCCTTTTTAAATACAATATTTTAAACTTTTTGACTAAATGGGACATCAAAAATTTAAAATAAAACATCTCAAGCTTCCACGGTATGCTTTCCTTTGAATAATACAGCAGCGTGTGTTGTACGCAACTTCAAGTTTTAACACACACCACAACCGATCAAACTAGCCGTTATGAATAGTAATACCTACTATTTAAAATTATATATATTTTATATTTCAAAATGGTCTTCATTTTTGGATTTGGAGTGTCTAATTTACCCTAAGGTAAAATTTTGGTACTTTTTGGATAACTTTCATATTTTGAAGAATAGTGAAAATTACTAAATTTTAATTAAAAACAACTTTTTTATTCAAAATAATTAATAGTGATAAATTATGAATTTGAGTGGTTTTAAAATATATTTAGAATATATTTTTACCATTTAATACAATGTTGGTCACTGGACATAATTTCACAATTAAACCGAACATAAACAAGTATCAATCTTTTGATAGTTATTATATCTTAAAAACACGCTTTTTGTTTTGACAGCGGGATTTAATTTTAAATTAATTTCTTCCACTTCTGTGTTTTGAATTTGGCAAAATGGATTACATATTTGGAATCAGGATGTTCAAATTGTGTAAATAGGTAAATTTTATTTTTAGACATTTTGAATAATTACTGCGGTAAATATTTTATTTACCATGGTTAAGGGTAAATCCGGAAAATAAGGGTTAAAAAATAATATAATAATAATAATAAATTACCCTAAAACGTGTCCTAACCTTATTGGTTGATACATGTTCGACCATAGGCATCTTTGGGTCGATTTTGGGACCCCATGGAGCCACTTGCAGGTGATAGGGACACTTTATTTTAATTAAGTTAAAATGAATACAAAAATGACACAAGCATATGTCTTTTAGTAAAACAATTTTTACATAGGGTTATATATGTTGGATTTTCGACTATAAATATTCAGTATAACGAACAAAATATTTCTTACATAATGAGAATTTATTTAGAATTTTTATAGATTACATAATTTAATTTCTAAATGACACAATGATGATGCAGTAATTACCATAATAGTGACAATTTAAAATAATTGATATTATAAATACCCAAATAAATATAATTTGAGACTTTTAATAAATTAAAATAATTTTCTAGGATAATATGACATATTAGTATTGATTTAATTAACTTTTTTCGAAGTAATCATTCTGTTATGAGTTTCACAAAAAATCAACTGTTGAATAGTGTCAAAATTGACATAAAAGAGTTTTTAAAACAAATATTATATTATTAATTGATATTAAATTCATAAAAATCTAGGTTTTGGCCAAGATACTTATATCATTATAGGTGTATCATTAATGGACCACTTTGGGGTCTCTTGGATGTATATAGTAAGTTTATTAACCATATTATATAAAAATACGAAGAGACATTGTAAAAGTGAAACAAATTAACTAAGAGTTAATACTTAAAGATAAGGTTAATATAATGACCCAAACCTAACTAAATTCTATTGGTTGAGTGGTTTTCTACCCATCCCCACCTTAAAATTTAAATAATCAACTTTGGATCCATTAAAAACCGAATATGAATTTATTATAAATTAATATTTCTAGCTTTTCCAAAAGTGCCCCTCACCCCTCTTATAAAAGGGTACTCCTCCTTCTCATTTCTTCACACCATAAAAGCCGTTTGGTTCGGCCAAACTCTGCCCAAATACTCTCCCAACTTCCCTTAATACAACCTAGATGCCTTAGTTTGATCAGAAAGACAACCTAAGGATCCCTTTTGATCAAATCAAAAGGAAGAAACCGAAGAAGAGGTAATGATTTCACCACCCTTTTCCGAGTTCCTTTCTTCTTCCACTTCTTCTTCCTTTGTTATTACCATTATAAAATAATAACTCCAGTATCATATATATACTATTATTTTATTATAAATATGGTACAACCATATTCAATATTCTATCCATCCTTTAAATAACATGTCACCATACGTGTGTACGTATGGCTTACCGTCTCCACGTCGTGGTGTAATTGTTATTCAATAAATTAAAATTTGGATTGGTATAATAATGATGTGTAACACATGTAAATAATATATATAACATGTTAATTATTCTGTATATATGATATACCATCCATTTATATATTATTTTAATATCAAAACAATGATATTGTCGCTCGTGCGTACGTACGGACTACCGTCTCCATGAACGCGATGAGATTCATTCTCCATCATATCCATTCAAGTATAATTATCATTTGATGATTTAAAAATGATTTTTAAGGACATTATATCATTCTGTATATGAATAATATAAAACCTATCCCTTACAAACGTGGCTTATGTAACAAAACATATAAAAGAAAACGAGTAAGTTAACACCCGAAACAACGATAATACTAAGATATTATTAACAAATCAATGTTAAAAGATCATATATGATATCATATTAATGTATATGATTCTTGTATAAGTTAATAATAATTATTTCACCATTATATAGGAGTTTAACCAACCCCAACCAAGGAAAAGTACAAGGTAAGGGTTTATTTCGCAATCTCTTCATTATCCGAGGTTGTTTATACGTAATAATCTACTGGGATCTCTTTATCATCCACATCCATGTTTCTTAAAAATGTATTTAAAAAGATTTTTACTATTTACAATAATATGGGTGAAAGTCATTTATACCCTTGTTTTACTTTTCATAAGAGTTTTATAAAGGAATCTTTCCGTCGTTTTCCAAAAAAGGTTCTTTTTAACCTTTTCGACAGAATTAAGGTAAGAATGTTTTTTTTAACTTATACGGCGGGTGCGGCTATTTTCCACCGTAATAAAATCTTCAAAACTTCCTTCAAAAGCTTATAAGAATATTTTCAAAGAAAATGTTTTATTTTATAAATATATGACTTTTAAATGATATCAAAATAGAAAGAGATATTTCTCTATAAAGAGTTTTGATTTCATCTATGTCATCATCCTTTGATGGATTTTACGCTTATTTGAAGTTGATTTATTATGATACAAAACTTATGTATTGTATTGAAGGTTTTTTGATATGTTTGACTGTGGATGTGCTATTTTTATACCATTCATAGTTTATGGTTAAAGTCTTGACATTTCGTATGCTAGTTTTAATACGAATGGTTATGTTATGTTTAAACCTTTTCATATGGGAATGCATTGGACTTAATATGTGACGGGTGGAGCCCGATATAGCTCCTCAATGCATCGGTAGGTCTCAATAGACAAACTAGTGTCTTGGCTCAAGGCCTTGGAAAAATCTTATTTGTAGTCTTGGCAAGAGGCCTTGGCTATGTGGTTATGATAGTCTAGCATTATGCATTACATCATTATGAAAGTGGTTATTGATATTTCATGTGATTATTCGATTAGTAGAATATCCATGTGAATAAGTAAATGACATTATTTCATTTTACTTTTGCCATAGTATGTTGAAGTTCAAGTTTAAAAGGCTTTTGTTTTAGTTATACATTGCCTTAAATGTTTATTCTTATTTATGAAAGTTTCTACTATATTGTTATCCTTACTGGGCATTTGAGCTCACACCTTTTCTATGTTTTATTTTTCCCAGGATGTGAAGAAGTAAGTTATGAATGAACTGCAGGGATAGTATGTGGGGATATGAGTGTGGAATGTGGAGACTATGTTGTTGTAGTAGTTTTTCACTTTATGATGTAATGTAAAACTTTATGAATATATATAGTGTTTCCAAGGCTACTAAACCAATCGGTATTTCGAGATTTGATCATTCTTGTGATCATGCCAATGTTATGTAATAATGCACCGACTCTGGGTAACTGGGGTCAGGGCGTTACAGTTGGTATCAGAGAAAGTTTAGTACAAACCTTGGAAGATAGATTTATATAAACTCTGATTAGAGCATGTAGACCTAGGATGAACTTTGAGGATTAGTATAGAAGAACTTCCTAGAATTTTGGTATTGTAGAGATTTTGTGAGTTTTCCGAGAAATACATCCCTGTGTGGATACGAGCAGGTAGAGGCGGCTCTGGCATAGATGTACCTAGGGGTAAAACCCGAAAACACCGCTTTGAGCTAGACTCAAACGGGAACTGGTGCACGACAACGGGCCTTGCTGCTTTCTTGGTTACGACACTCCCGGGGTATATGCTTAGGATAACTCTTATTTTCTTTACAAATCATTATGAAGGGTTTATGAGTATATAATTCCTCAAAGGAGACATTTTTATTATTATGGATTATATCCAGAAACTATTTAATTTATGTTATGTGTTTTACAAGTTTGGGATTAGGTATTGTTATTCATAAACTAATCTATTGTATGCCATTGTTTAGAAATGGAGCCCAGTAGAAGGAATGAGAACTATAGCAATGCACATGATACAAAGAGAAATAAGGATCATGTATTTCATGGTCTTAAGCCAGAATTTATAAGAGAAATAGTCTCTCATGTACTATCATCATATGAAGAAATAATATCATGTGTTGATAAGATAAGTAAAGATTTTACTGAGTCCTATGGATTTGAAGGGAAGCAAGATAAGAAAAGGATGGAAGAGGGAATGATGGATAAAGGGAAGAGGGAAAAAAAGAATTTTTCCATATGTGATAACTGTGGGAAGAAACACCCTGGAACTTTCCTGAAAGGAATGGGAGTTTGTTTTAAGTGTGGAGGAAAAGGTCACAAATTACGTGACTGCAAGGGTAAGAAAATGGTTTCAAATGTACAATGCTTTATTTGCAAGGAGTTTGGACACTACACGAACATATGTCTCAGTCATCAGACTATGTCGCAAATGATGCTATTGGATAATAATCAAGTTATGATACTACAACAGATGAAGAAGAATGATTAGAGTTCATATGTTTATTATGACATTTGAGTGTTGTATCAACAATTTACTTGTTATAATAATTTTGTAGTATATAAGGATTGTACTGCAGTACTATTTCATTATGGACTTGAGATTGTGTGGAACAAAGAAAAGTGACTCAATAGCAGGTTAAATTTTTGGAAAATATATGGTTGAGATAAAGATAAACCATAATATGGTTCTGATACTGAGGTAGTGATTTTAGAATAATTCATGATTGATTTGGATAAATTATATTGGATATTCTTGACTACCTTGAAGCTGAATAATGATTTGTATATTCCATCATTGTTGGGGTTTAAAACATTTTTGGATTGATAAAGTATATCCAGCATTCTATATGGAATAAGGGAGCATGAATTTAATCAATAAGGATTATGGTAATTCAGGATGTTTCAGTGTTTTAAAAGAATACATGATGAAGGTATTAATATGCTATTACGGGGTAAAAAGGATCTACATTATCTATACCTTCCTTATAGATGTTGGACTGTGAGTTTAGACAGAAGTATTTTGGATAAATTCTAGTTTGAGATTAATTTTGGATTTCCATAAAAGGACAACCCAGAGGTCGGGCGGCAACCCGTCGCGACCGGCAAGGCCACGACACTTAAACCCGCAACCGAAGGGCCAAAATGGTGTATCACCTACCACTAGCCCACGAGATGTCCTGGATTAAATAATGTAGTTTTTATGAAATGATCTGGTAGATAAATTATAAATTATTTTATTTTGGAACCCTGTACGAATAGTATAAATAGAATTTTTTTTACGTTCTATTATCTTTTAGAGTGAAAGATGAGTTTGTGATAGAAATTTATTAATGGATAATACTAAAATTATAAAGTAAGTATATCTCCTTATGATCTTAGCCAATCTCATAAATAAATTCCTCAACATTAATAAAAGGAACTTAGAACAAAAATATTGTCCTAGATGGTACCTTAAATCATCACTAATTTATGGCTTTTGGATTGTTTACCTTTTCATAGCCATGTTCTCTACCACTCTCCATCAGATAATTGATGGTTATATTTCTCTTCCATATCCATATTTTCCTACATGGAACCCTAGTATGTGTTATTTTCGGTAATCTTCATACTTTCCACTCTTTATTTTAAATAGAGGCCTCATTAATTCATTTTTCGATGTGGGATTTCCACTAAGATATTTTGAAACGTCAAAAATGTGTTATCCCAATACCCTATGTTTTGTTGAACCGATGGTATTTCAAATCATCATAGATTAATTAATTTAAGGACCTCAATTTTATACTTGTTTGTGATTGATGACCTCAATCACTACCTATAAATATTTACGTTTTCCTCCAATTTTATGTCTCTAATTGCCACAAATGTTCTCCTAATCGAGATCATAATTTGGTGGTGACCCTTTCATTTATCTTTTCATCATATTAATACTAAATTAAAGTAACCCAATTTCCGATGTGGGTTTTCCCACAAATATATTTTCTATTTTCAACCTTTTATTTTTGAATAACAATTTCAAATTGCGAGGATGCAATTTATTGAAGGAGGGGAGAATGTAACACCCCAAGATTTCATAGTGTGTTATTTCTTCAAAATAATTCAATAACTTGCAATACACGCAACACCGAGTTCAATCGCACCATGACTTACCAAAAAAAAATCCATTCAAAAGAGGTTATTAATAGTATTAACTAAATTTTAATCTTTATATAATCCTTATAATTTTAGAATCCATATTATGAGAACAAATTCATTTTTAGTATTGTACTTTTATCAACTTTTAATAGTGAACCCTTTTTAAATACAATATTTTAAAAATTTTGACTAAATGGGGACATCAAAAATTTAAAATAAAACATCCCAAGCTTCCACAGTATGCTTTCCTTTGAATAATACAGCAGCGTGTGTTGTACGCAACTTCAAGTTTTAACACATACCATAACCGATCAAACTAGTCGTTATGAATAGTAATACCTACTTTTTGAAATTATATATTTTTTATATTTCAAAATGGACTTCCTTTTTGGATTTGGAGTGTCTAATTTACCCTAAGGTAAAATTTTTGTACTTTTTGGATAACTTTCATATTATGATGAATAGTGAAAATTACTAAATTTTAATTAAAAACAACTTTTTTAATCAAAATAATTAATAGTAATAAATTATGAATTTGAGTGTTTTAAAAGTATATTTAGAATATATTTTTACCATTTAATACAATGTTTGTCATTGGACATAATTTCACAATTAAACCGAACATAAACAAGTATCAATCTTTTGATAGTTATTATATCTTAAAAACACGCTTTTTGTTTTGACAGCGGGATTTAATTTTAAATTAATTTCTGCCACTTCTGTGTTTTGAATTTGGAAAAATGGATTCCATATTTGGAATCCGGATGTTAAAATTGTGTAAATAGGTATCTTTTATTTTTAGACATTTTGAATAATTATTGTGGTAAATATTTTATTTACCATGGTTAAGGGTAAATCCGGTAAATAAGGGTTAAAAAATAATATTATAATAATACTAAATTACCCTAAAACGTGTCCTAACCTTATTGGTTGATACATGTTAGACCATAGGCATCTTTGGGTCGATTTTGGGACCCCATGGAGCCACCTTTAGGTGATAGGGACAATTTATTTTAATTAAGTTAAAATGAATACAAAAAAGACACAAGCATATATCTTTTAGCAAAACAATTTTTACATAGGTTTATATATGTTGGATTTTCGACTATAAATATTCATTAGAAAGATAAAAATATTTCCTACATAATTATAATTTATTTAGTATTTTTATAGATTACATAATTTAATTTCTTTATGACCCAAAGATGATGCAGTAATTACCATAATAGTGACAATTTAAAATACTTGATATTATAAAAACCCAAATAAATATAATTTGAGACTTTTAATGAATTAAAATAATTTTCTAGGATAATATGACATATTAGTATTGATTTAATTAACTTTATTCGAAGTAATCATTCTGTTATGAGTTTCAAAAAAATCAACTATTGAATAGTGTCAAAATTGACATAAAAGATTTTTTAAAACAAATATTATATTATTAATTGATATTAAATTTCTAAAAATCTAAGGTTCGGAAAAGAGACTTATATCATGATAGGTGTATTATTAATGGACCACTTGGGGGTTGCTTGGATGTATATAGTATGTTTATTAACCATATTATATAAAAATACAAAGAGACATTGTAAAAGTGAAACTAATTAACTAAGAGTTAGTAATTAAAGATAAGGTTAATATATTGACCCAAACCTGTATAAATTCTATTGGTTGAGTTTTTTCGACCTATCCCCACCTTAAAATTTAAATAATCAACTTTTGAGCCATTAGAAACCGAATATGAATTTATTATAAATTAATATTTCTATATTTTCCAAAGGTGCCCCTCACCCCTCTTATAAAAGGGAACTCCTCCTTCTCATTTCTTCACACCATAAAAGCCTTTTGGTTCGGCCAAAATCTACCCAAATACTCTCCCAACTTCCCTCACTACAACCTAGAGGACTTATTTTGATCAGAAAGGCAACCTAAGGAGCCCTTTTGATCAAATCAAATGGAAGAAACTGAAGAAGAGGTAATGATTTCACCACCCTTTTCCAAGTTCCTTTCTTCTTCCACTTCTTCTTCCTTTGTTATTACCATTATAAAATAATAACTCCAGTATCATATATATACTGTGATGTTATTATAAATATGGTACAACCATATTCAGTATTCTATCCATCATTTAAATAACATATCACCATACATGCGTACGTACGGCTTACCGTCTCCACGTCGTGGTGTAATTGTTATTCAATAAATTAATATTTGGATGGGTATAATAATGATGTTTAACACATTTAAATAATAAATAAAACATGTTAATGATTCTGTATATATGATATACCATCCATTTATATATTATTTTAATATCAAAACAATGATATTGTCGCTCGTGCGTATGTACGGACTACCGTCTCCACGAACACGATGAGATTCATTCTCCATCATATCCATTCAAGTATAATTATCATTTGATGATTTAAAAATGATGTTTAAGGACTTGATATCATTCTGTATATGAATAATATACAACCTATCCATTACAAACATGGATTACGTAACAAAACATATAAAAGAAAACGAGTAAGTTAACACCCGAAACAACGATAATACTAAGATATTATTAACAAATCAATGTTAAAAGATCATATATGATATCATATTAATGTATATTATTCTTGTATAATTTAATAACAATTATTTCACCATTATACAGGAGGTTAACCTACCCCAACCAAGGAAAAGTACAAGGTAAGGTTTTATTTCTCAATCTCTTCATTATCCGAGGTTGTTTATACGTAATAGTCTACTGGGATCTCTTTATCATCCACATCCATGTTTCTTAAAAATGTATTTAAAAACATTTTTACTATTTACAAGAATATGGGTTAAAGTCATTTATACCCTGGTTTGACTTTTCATAATAGTTTTATAAAGGAATCTTTCTGTCGTTTTCCAAACAAGGTGCTTTTTAACCTTTTCGACAGAATAAAGGTAAGAATGTTTTTTTAACTTATACGACGGGTGCGGCTATTTTCCACCATAATAAAATCTTTGAAACTTCCTTCACAAGCTTATAAGAATATTTTCAAAGAAAATGTTTTATTTTATAAATATATGACTCTTAAATGATTTCAAAATAGAAAGAGATATTTATCTAGAAAGAGTTTTGATTTCATCTATGTCAACATCCTTTGATGGATTTTACGCTTATTTGAAGTTGATTTATTATGATACAAAACTTCTATATTTTATTGAAGGTTTTGTGATATGTTTGAATGTGGATGTGATATTTTTATACCGTTCATAGTTTATGGTGAAAGTATTGACACTTCGTATGCGTGTTTTAAAACGAATGTTTATGTTATGTTTAAACCTTTTCATATGGGAATGCATTGGACTTAATATGTGACGGGTGGAGCCCGCTATAGCTCCTCGATGCATCGGTAGGTCTCATTAGACAAACTAGTGTCTTGGCACAAGGCCTTGGAAAAATCTTATTTGTAGTCTTGGCACGAGGCCTTGGATATGTGGTTATGATAGTCTAGCATTATGCATTCCATCATTATGAAAGTGGTTATTGATATTGCATGTGATTATTCGATTAATAGAATATCCATGTGAATAAGTAAATGGCATTATTTCATTTTACTTTTTCCATACTATGTTGAAGTTCAAGTTTAAAAGGCTTTTGTTTTAGTTATATATTGCCTTAAATGTTTATTCTTATTTATGAATGTTTCCGCTATATTGTTATCCTTACTGGGCATTTGAGCTCACCCTTTTCTATGTTTTATTTTTCCCAGGATGTGAAGAAGTAAGTTATGAATGACCTGTAGGGATAGTATGTGGGGATTTGAGTGTGGAATATGGAGACTATGTTGTTGTAGTAGTTTTTCACTTTCTGATGTAATGTAAAACTTTATGAATATATCTAGTGTTTCCAAGGCTACTAAACCCATCGGTCTTTCGAGATTTGATCTTTCTTGTGATCATTCCAATGTTATGTAATAATGCACCGACTCTGGGTAACTGGGGTCGGGGCATTACACGGTGTCTTGGATTGGGAAACCGAGGGCACCGTTGAGTTCAGAGCGTGCCGTTTATCCTAGGTGGGGTATAAGTTTCGCGGGCGAGGGTCGTTTGTGAAAAATGGCTCCAGGGGCGTTTTCGTAATTTAGCGGCTTCGGACGTTAGATTTTATAACATTTGAAAGGGGTCTCGGATGAAAATTTGGAGACCATCATTGCGCTCAGAGCATCGTGTTTACCCCAGGGGAGGCTTAACCTCGACCCTGCTGAGGGTTCGGGTTCGAGCCGACGGGCGGGTGGTTAAGCGTTTTCTATTTAAACTCATAACACACCCCTTCCTCTTCTTCTTCCCCACCTGGACAGCCGCACGAGGCAGCCTACCCTCTTCTCCTCCATCTCCGGCAAGGTAACTCCGGCGAAGAATCTCCGGGAAGGCGCGGCGCGGCGACAGACTCCCCGTGAAGCTCCGGGCATCGCCCAAGTGGTAGGAGGTTTCGTTGCGTTTTCATTTCGGAACCCCCCCTTTGAGTTCTATTTTATGCGCCGATTTGATGTTAAACCTTAGAATAAATACAATAGATGAGTAGTATACTTTTTTATCTTTCCAATGCATATTTAGGAATCAAAATCCAAGGTCGGATGAGTTCGGGGTTGATCGTCGAAGGATGCAGGAATTCTGGGTTGTCCCGGCGATTTTCGGCGGTCCGGCGGGTTCCCAGGGCGGTGTGGCATCGGTTCGAGGCGGCGGACGGTGGTTCCGGGACGGAGGAAGGGGCTTCAGCTGGCGGCGGCTCTTTCCAGCACTGGCGTTTGGCGGCAGCCTTTGGCTCGGCGGCGGCAGACCGAGGGCGCCGGCACGGGGCGACGACCCGGGGTCGCGGCGCGGCGCGACCTCGGTGTCTAGAGACCCGCGAACCGCGGGTCTCCACGGGGGTGCAGCGAGACCGGCTGTCCGGGCCGGTCAGGTGTCGGCAGGCCGCGGCCAGCTGCCCGTGGCGATGTGAGTCGGGCCTGCGGCCGGGCCGCGGTCCGGCTGTGGGCGGACCGGCCGGACCCCCCCCCCCCCTTTTCAAACTTCCGACGTCCGTAGCTTTTGCTACGGACGTCCGTTTTGGGCGCCGTCTGCGGCAGCGTGAGCCTGGCACATAGCTGGATCTTTTGAGATGGTTTCAGGAATTTTTAATTCCAGAAATGAGGGTCCGTGAAGATGCGCCATGTCTTTAAGTGGTTTGTCGTTTTCCGGGGGCACTTGTCTTCGACGGTGCGGACGCGTCCGACGTCCGATTTAAACGCCGTCAGTGGCGTTGGGACCCTGGCACCGAGGCGGAACTTTCCAGGGCGGTTCCAGGCGTTGAGGCCGAAGTTGAGGTGTGGGCCCCACAGCCCGTCTTTTGAGCTGTGTGCAGCTTTTAGCAGCTTTTTCCTCGGACGTCCGTATGGGGTGAGTGAGCAGTCGTTTCTGGATGTTTTTCTGAGGGGATAGCAATGGTGCAATCCGCCCGCTCTAATTCGGCACGATGGTGCGGGACCCATGAGGGTAGTTTGGGCATCGACGGTGATTTTCCATCTCTATCACCTGGCGACCGTTTTGGGCAAGTGAGTAGTCCATCTTGTGTGATTTTTCGAGAGGATCGCAATGGTGCGATCCTTTCGTTGAGTTTCAGGACCGACTTGTGGGTCCCACGTGGCACCACCCGTGTGCGATGCGCCGAAATGCATCTTTTTCTCCGGATATCCGTTGCACTCATGTGAGTAGTGCTTTTGACGTGTTTTCCAGAGGGGATCACAATGGTGCGATGCGCCCGACTGTTTTCGGGGCCGAGGCTCGGGATCACGGGACGCCAGCGGTGTTGGTGACTTTTTCTTCGGATACCAGTTTGAGGCGAGTAAGTAGTCGATCTTGTGTTTTTTCCATGAGGATTACAACGGTGTGATACGTTTGGCTGTGCAGAGCCTCTTGCACATTCTTATTAATAGAGGAAGCATGGAAGGTGCTCAAGTGGTGGTTCGCCCTACCTTGTTTGTGTCGGACCCTTGGCGTGTGATCACGTACTCTTGGGAGAGTGATGTAAATGGTTCACGAGATGTGTTTGGTCGTGCCTGGGCCTTTGAGGTGGAGTTGTTATGTCACACCTTCGCATTGACACTGGGTTTCATGTGCACGATAACCATTGGGCTAGAACAAGGTATACTCTGGGAGTATACGGGAGCGCTTGGAGGTATGTGTGGTTTGTACCTGAGGCTGTTTGTGCGCTTGGTTGGGGTTTGACTTGGGGCCACACGTCGTGTGGGCCCCAAGTGCCTGATGTGTTCTTCTTCGCGTACTTATACCTCTCGCGGCGTAGATGGTCCCTCTGTGCTCGTTTGTTTGACTAGTAGGGTGGAGTTTATTTCCCCTGGCTTTGTGCTCTTTTGTTTGACCAGTAGGTTTGAGTGGTCTCCTCCTGTTTTCATTCTCGATGGATTGGCCGGTAGCGGTGCTAGTGACACCCAGTGATGGAGCAGGCGCTGAACTTCGTTTGGGTGAGTTGTTCTGGAGTTGGGTGGTTGCGCGATACCCACTCCATGTTTGGTTGGCCAGTGTTGTACCCTCTAGTGGATATGGCCATAGAAGTTCTGAGTTTTACCCTCCAGCGGGGCTGGGCAGTGGGTTACTCATCAGCTTCTAGGGTCTACCCTCCAGCAGAGACTGTGCAGTGGGTCACCCGACGCTCTTAGGGTCTACCCTCCAGCAGAGACTGGGCAGTGGGTCACCGGACGCACTTAGGGTCTACCCTCCAGCAAAGACTGGGCAGTGGGTCACCCGACGCACTTAGGGTCTACCCTCCAGCAGAGACTGGGCAGTGGGTCACCCGAAGACCTCTTAGGGTCTACCCTCTACCAGGACTCGGCAGTGGGTCACTCGTCGTCTAGTTCCTGGTCAACCCTCCAACACGGTTGGGCAGTGGGTCACCTGTCGACTTATTCCAGGTCTACCCTCCAGCGGGGCTGGGCAGTGGGTCGCATGATGATCTATTAAGGTATACCCTCCAACGGGGCTTGGTAGTGGGTCGCCAGATGATGTGTTATGGGTTACCATCCAGCATGGTTGGGAACGGGGTCACCCAGTATCTTAATATGGTTTACCCTCCAGCGGGGCTGGGCAGTGGGTCGCCTGATGATGTGTTAGGGTTTACCCTCCAGTAGGGTTGGGCAGTGGCACACCTGTTGGCACACCTGTTGGCACACCTATGGCTTTCCCTCCATGATTACCAGAGCGGGACCCTTGGTTATACGGGTTAGTGTTGTGACAGCTTGACATTGAGGAGACCTCTCGACTGCAGGGCAGTGACGAGGTGTGGTTTGACTTTCCCTAGAACTCTCAAGTACGAGGGGCACCTTCCCCACCGAGACACATTCATGGGACGCGACCTAAAATCGAGTGGGAGAGTCAGTTTCGCCTAAAGCGGATAGTGTCAATGTGTGGTGATTGAGCCCCTTTGCTTGCGGTTCGGGGCAGACGTGCGGGATGCTGGGCATCGATGATGGAGTTTCTTTTGGGACTGTTGGCGACTCATTTTCTTGGGCTGAGCTACGGGACGGAGATCCCCTTACGACATTGTTAGGGCTTCTTGCTGAGCATAAGGATATGTATATACCTTGTTTGAGTACCCACTTCTTGGGCCTGGTTACTCTCCCTCTAGGAGAGGCGAAGACGCGCGGGGTATGCCACGTGCTTTCCGTGTCTAGCTTCTCGTGGTTAAATGAGTCTACTATCCTGCTATATGTTGCAAAGACTCGACAGGAAGTTCATCTTCTCACCGTTTCTAGCTCTTTGTGCCTGGACGAGTCTACTTCCTTTCTCTTGTTGGGTTGTGCTGGACTCTTTACTGCACTTTCAGTTGTACTCCTCTATTATTCCCTATTCGCTTTACTGGTCACCCTTCGGTACCTTCTTTGTTTCTCCCTCGAGCCTTCGGGTTATCCTACTGAGTATTCTTATACTCACCCCTGCTTGGGATTTGCAATCACTTGGTGTTCCCTTGCAGATGACAGACAAGTGGATCGTGAATTCCATGGAGCGTAGCAGCTTGGGAGTTTGGACCGCGTGCGGTGGTCGTGGCCGGGTTCCAGGTGGGAGACCCGTCAGCTTCTTCTTTTTCTTTTTGTTTACATGTTGCCGGGTTGTGGCACTTGTTTGTTGGGCGCATGTTTTTCCCCATTTCATTCCAGTGTACTTTCAGCTTTCTTTTTACTTGTAGAGGTCGATGCACTCTTGTGGTTATATATAGCAGTTTCCCCCTTTCCCTTCTTGTATTTTCTTTTACTCTTCACTTTTTCATTGAGTGTCTTGCGTGTGTGTGTACAGGTACTTAGGCAAAGGCCTCCCCGAGTTATTGTGCCTTCGGTGCTGGTCGTCAGCCCCTGGCCTATGGTGGTGAGCCTGGGGTAGTTGCGGCTCGAGCCCGGGTAGGGTCGGGTCGTGACAAAGTAGTATCAAAGGTGGTTCATTCCATGGGACATTGTGCGGACTTCCCTAAAAGAGGAATTGGTTTAGATATAAGGCAACAGATTTAATGTGTCTCGAGAGCGGTTCTCAGGCCTGGGAGTCCAGTGATGGTGCGGCAGCCGACGTATCAATTCACGAGGACCTTGATAACTCTCTTGTCGACTCGGCATGTTGAGACACTCGTTGTAGGGAAATTTGTTTGTGCATCACATCGGATTGAGTCTTTGACTGTCCTTCTTGAGTCAGCTCCACATCATTGTTGTTGTGGTATATACATATATGCTCATCTGACCGCGGCAGTCCTTGATAATATTCAGGATGTCTCCGCGAAGACAGCCAGCCAGGATACTAGCTTTGGTTCGTGACGACGACCCTGGGAGCTACGAGGCCATAGTCTAGGACCCATCATGCGAGCCCCTTTCTCCGGTGGGCCAGTAGCTGCACCCCCACCTGTTGAGCAGCAGGCAGTTTCAGTAGGGCAGGCTGAGCTTGAGTGCAGTGTGAGCGCGCTCCACGAGTTCCAGCGGCAGAGACCGCTGAGGTTCCGTGGTTAGCCAGACCCTCAGGCAGCATAGGTTTGGCTCGAGACAGTGGTTCACCTTTTCAGGCTTGTGCAGATGCTGACAGATCAGAGAGTGGCTTTGGCAGCCAACCTTTTTCGTAGAGCAGCTCGGCGTTGGTGGAGTCTGGTGACTCAGTTTCTTGACGAGTCGTCGCTTTCATGTAATGACTTCCAGTTGTTGTTTCGTGAGGAGTTTTCCCCTCCTGTTTGCGCTCCATTCGGATTTAGGAGCACTTGCAGTTTCAGCAGGGAGGGATGACGGTGGCCGAGTACGCGGCTAGTTTAGCAGATCGTGCACGCTTTTACACGGACATGGTCCGTGACGATGACATCCGAGCGTGGAAGTTTGAGTAGGGTCTCCGCCGAGAGATTCATGCTGTCATAGTACCATTGGGCATTTCCACGTATTCTGGGGTGCTAGAGCAGGCGCTGGTGACAGAGGGCTTCCTGTCTTGTTTTGCAGTTGGTAGTGGCAGTGGGCACGACGGAGCCGGAAGGTATGTCGTAGCAAGCAGGCATCGGAGTACAGGACCTCGATACAGGTGGCCTTCGCACTGCCGATTTCGGAGATGTGGTCGTAGACCACTGTGGCGAAAAGGCGCATGGCCTCAGCCGAGGATGCCCTTCCGTGAGTGGATCTCGGGTCGTGGTTGTACAACAAAGTGGTGCCGGAGGGCACCAGGGCAGCCCAGAGAGAGTCGGTGATATGCTTGTGATGGGCGAGGTCACTTAGCTCGAGACTGACCGACCCGAGTTGCTGAGAACTTCGGGCAGGCAGCAGGCACACCACCACAGAAGAGCTAGCACCGTGATCGGAGTAACACCCAGAGAGGTAGTGCTAGCAGAGGAGCGGTAGGAGCTGGTAGTGGGGGACGACTTTACGAGATCTCCCCATCACCACTAGGCAGTCCACGTCAGGCTCCGGGAGCTGACGGTTGGGACCGCGGGTAGTCGCGAGCTTTGGATGTCTACGATCCTGCAGGGCAAGGGATGGTGAGAGGTACCCCTTGAGACTCTTCTACTTTTTGCAGTAGAATTGTTAGACTTTGTGTGTGAACTCCTTTCCTCCATGATCCTTGTTTGAGGTGTTACCAGGGTGACGCAGGGCGTCGGGTGTAACCCTGTATTGGTAAGGAAAAAGGCGTGAGACCTTTTCCTTTAGTTGATGGTGTAAACTCCATCTCTTTTCAAGCGTGTAAGAGAATCTTGGTTGTGAGACATCGACTGTGGAATCTTTCATGACCAGATATCCTTGGTCGTTTCACCATATGGATATTTTGAAGGAGGGAATCACCGGGCCTTGTTTCAGGTGCGGGCGGTGATTCCAGTCGCGGCATGCGACATAGAGGTTTGACCGGGGAGGTGAGTTACCCCCGATGGCCTTCGGGCCATTTGAGACCGTGCAAGGGATGTAGAGGTATCCTACCACCTTGCCCTATCCCCAAAGTCTAGAGTGGGTGCACGACATCAGCATGGATCGACCTAGCGTGAACAGATCAATCCTTTGGTCTTTGTGCGGTGACGTAGAGCTGTGCATGGGTTCTTTTGGGTATGGGAAAGCCAGGTGTGGGCTTAATACCCTGTGTTGCTCCCTAGTTTTTCTTTTTAGGGATGAAAATCTTGAAGGAGGGAATGATGTCAGAACACGGTTTTTGCTGTGAAATACTTTGGAATATTTTTGATGATATTCCAGAGCAGTGCCTTCAGACGGTGTGCGATTCTGATCCCCGGAGTGGCCGAAATTAAATTTTCAATGCGTTCACACTGGAAATGATAAATAAATGGGATAACTCCTAAATGCTGCACCGAATCAGGGATCCGAGTGTACGGATGGGTCCGGAATGGAGGTTTTACCCTAGGAACGACATAAAACATGTTGGCGCAGGATGTTTGGATCCCTAGCTTGCTTTCGGAACATTAAACGAATAAATTAATTAATTAATTTATTCGTTTAATGGTTAAACTCAGGTATCTCTTAAATAGTGGCTCGGATTGGGAAAACGAGGGCACCGTTGAGTTTGGAGCGTTCCGTTTATCCCAGGAGGGGTATAAGTTTCGCGGGCGTGGGCCGTTTGAGAAAAATGGCTCCAGGAGCGTTTTCGTAATTTAGCGTCTTCGGACGTTAGATTTTATAACTTTTGAACGGGGTCTCAGATTAAAATTATGAGACCACCATTGTGCTTGAAGCATCATGTTTACCCCAGGAGAGGCTTAACCTCGACCCTACTGAGGGTTCGGGTTCGGGCCGACGGGCAGGTGGTTAAGCATTTTCTATTTAAACGCTTAACACACCCCTTCCTCTTCTTCTTCCCCACCTGGACAGCCGCAGGAGGCAGCCTCTCCTCTCCTCCTCCATCTCTGGTGAGGCAGCTTTGGAGAAGCAGCTTCAGCAAGGCAAGGCGCGGCGACGGACTCCCCGTGAAGCTATGGGCATCGCCCAAGAGGTAGGAGGTTTCGTTGCGTTTTCATTTCTGAACCCTCATTTGAGTTCGATTTCATGTGTCAGTTTGATGTTAAACCTTCAAATAAATTCCATATATGCGTAGTATACTTTTTTATCTTTCCAACGCATATTTCAGAATCAAAATCCGAGGTTGGATGAGTTCGGGGTTGATCGTCGAAGGTTGCGGGAATTCTGGGTTGTCCCGGCGATTTCCGGCAGTCCGGTGGGTTCCCAGGGCGGCGCGGCTTCGGTCCGAGGCGGCGGACGGTGGTACTAGGACGGCGGTAGGGGCTTCGGCTAGCGGCGATGCTTTCCGGCGCTGGCAGTTGGAGGCGGCCTTTGGGGGCGGTGGCGGCAGGCCGAGGGTGCCGGCACGGGGCGGCGACCCAGGGTCGCGGCGCGACGCGACCTCGGTGGGCAGAGACCTGCGAACCGTAGGTCTCCGCGGGGGCACAGCGAGACCGGCCGTCCGGGCCGGTCGGGTGTCGGAAGGCCGCGGCCAGCTGGCCACGACGAAGTGAGCCAGGCCCGTGGGCCGGCTGTGGACGGACCGGCCGGACCGGGCCGGTCCGGTCCAAGGGGTTCCCCCACCCCTTCTAACTTCTGACGTCCGTAGCTCTCTCTACGGAAGTCCGTTTTGCGCGCCTTCTGCGGCGGCATGGGCCTGGAACAGAGGCAGATCTTTTGAGATGGTTTTGGGAATTTTTAATTCACGAAACGATGGGCCGCGAAGGTGCCATGCGTGTTTAAGTGGTTTGTCGTTTTCCGGTAGAATTTCTCTTGGACGGCACGGACGCATCGGACGTCCGATTTAAACACTGTCAGTGGCGTTTGAACCCTGGCACCGAGCCGGAGCTTTCCAGGGCGGTTCCAGGCGTTAAGGCCGAAGTTGAGGCGTGGGACCCATGGCCCGTCTTTTGAGATGCGTGCAGCTTTTAGCAGCTTTTTCCTCGGACGTCCGTACGGGGCGAGTGAGCAGACGTTTCTGGATGTTTTTCTGAGGGGATTTAAATGGTGCAATCCACCCGCTCTAATTCGGCACGATGGAGCGGGGCCCACGAGGGTCGTTTGGGCATCAATGGTGATTTTCCATCTCTATCACCGGGCGACCATTTTGGACAAGTGAGTAGTCCATCTTGTGTGCTTTTTCGAGGGGATCTCAGCGGTGCGATCCGTTCGTTGAGTTTCGGGACCGGGTTGTGGGTCCCACATGGCACCGCTCGTGTGCGGTGTGCCAAAATGCATCTTTTTTTTCGGATATCCGTTGCACTCACGTGAGTAGTGCTTTTGACGTGTTTTCCCGAGGGGATCGCAATGGTGCGATGCGGCCGACTGTTTTCGGGGCCGAGGCTCGGGATCACGGGACGCTGTACGGGCGTGAGGCAGTGTTGGTGACTTTTTCGTCGGATATTTGTTTGAGGCGAGTAAGTAGTCGATCTCGTGTGTTTTTCTGCGAGGATTACAACGGTGTGATCCGTTTGGCTGTGCAGAGCCTCTTGTGCGATCTTATTAATAGAGGAAGCATGGAAGGTGTTCCAGTAGTGGTTCACCCTACCTTGTTTGTAGCGGACCCTTGGCGTGTGATCGCACACTCTTGGGAGAGTGATGTAAATGGTTCACGAGATGTGGTTGGCCATGCCTGGGCCTTTGAGGTGGAGTTGTTACGTCACGTCTTCGCGTTGACGCTGGGTGCCGTGTGCACGATAGCCTTTGGGCTAGAACGACGTATACTCTGGGAGTATACGGGAGCGCATGGAGGTACGTGTAGTTTGTACTTGAGGCTGTTTGTGCGCTTGGTTGGGGTTTGACTTGGGGCCACACGTCGTGTGGGCCCCAAGTACGTGATGTGTTCTGCTTCATGTACATGGACCTCTCGCGGCGTAGAGGGTCCCTCTCTGCTCGTTTGTTTGACTAGCAGGGTGGAGTTTATTTCCCCTGGATTTGTGCTCGTTTTTTTGACCAGTAGGTTTGAGTGGTCTCCCCCTGGTTTCATTCTCAATGGATTGGCCGGTAGCGGTGCTAGTGACACCCAGTGATGTAGTAGGCGCTGAACTTATTTTGGGTGAGTTGTTCTGAAGTTGGGTGGTTGCGCGATACCCACTCCGTGTTTGGTTGGCCAGTGATGTACCCTCCAGTGGATATGGCCAGAGCAGTTCTGAGTTTTACCCTCCAACGGGGCTGGGCAGTTCGGCTTCTAGGGTATACCATCCAGCGGAGACTGGGAAGTGGGTCACTCGAAGCTCTTCGTGTCTACCCTCCAGCAGAGACTGGGCAGTGGGTCACCTGACGCACTTAGGGTCTACCCTCCAGCAGAGACTGGGCAGTGGGTCACCTGATGACCTCTTAGGGTCTACCCTTCAGCAGGGATGGGCAGTGGGTCGCCCGTCGTCTAGTTCCAGGTCTACCCTCCAGCATGGTTGGGTAGTGGGTCGCATGTCGACTTATTAAAGGTCTACCCTCCAGCGGGGTTGGGCAGTGGGTCTCCTGATGATCTATTAAGGTCTACCCTCCAGCGGGGCTGGGCAGTGGGTCGTCGGATGATGTGATATGGTTTACCCTCCAGTAGGGATGGGTAGTGGGTCCCCCAGTATCTTAATATGGGTTACCCTCCTGCAGGGCTGGGCAGTGGGTCGCTTGATGATGTGTTAGGGTTTACCCTCCAGCAGGGTTGGGCAGTGGATCACCCGATATCTGGTTATGAATTACCCTCCAGCAGGGCTAGGCAGTGGGACACCTGTTGGCATTCCAGACTCAGTCCTCTTGACTAGGCTAGTCTGTGGCTTTCCCTCCGTGATTACCGGAGTGGGACCCTTGGTTATATGGGTCAGTGTTGTGACGGCTTGACTTTGAGGAGACCTCTCAACTGCAGGGTAGTGACGAGGTGTGGTTTGACTTTCCCTAGAACTCTCATGTACGAGGGGAACATTCCCCACCGAGACGCGTTCTTGGGACGTGACCTAAAACAGTGCGGGTGAGTCAGTGCTGCCCAAAGCGGATAGTGTCAAGGAGTGGTGATTGAGCCCCTTGGCTTGCGGTTCGGGGCATACGTGCGGGATGCTGGGCATCAATGATGGAGTTTCTTTTGGGATTGTTGGCGACTCATTTTCTTGGGCTGAGCTACGGGACGGAGATCCCCTTATGATGTTGTTCAGGCTTATCGTTGAGCATAAGGATATGTATATACCTTGTTCGAGTACCCACTTCTTGGGCCTTGTTACTCTCCCTCCAGGAGAGGCGAAGACGCACGGGGTATGCCACGTGCTTTCCGTGTCTTGCTTCTCGTGGTTGGATGAGTCTACTATCCCGCTATAGGTAGCGAAGACTCGACGGGAAGTTCATCTTCTCACCATTTCCAGATCCTTGTGCCTGGACGAGTCTACTTCTTTTCTCTTGTTGGGTTGAGCTAGACTCTTTACTTCACTTTCAGTTGTACTCCTCTACTATTCCATGTTCTCTCTACTGCTCACCCTTCGGTACCTCCTTTGTTTCTCCCTCGAGCCTTCGGGGTATCCTACTGAGTATTCTTATACTCACCCCTGCTTGGGCTTTGCCCGCACTTGGTGTGCCCTTGAAGACGACGGACAGGTGGAGCGTGACTTCCGTGGAGCGTAGGAGCTTGGGAGCTTGGACCGCATGCGGTGGTCGTGGTCGGGTTCCAGGTGGGAGACCCATCAGCTTTTTATTTTTGTTTTTGTTTACCTGTTTCCGGGTTGTGGAACTTGTTGGTTGGGCACGTTTTTTTCCCCTTTTCTTTCCTGTGTACTTTCAGCTTTCTTTTTACTTGTAGTGGTCGATGCACTATTGTGGTTATATATAGAAGTTTTCCATTTTCCCTGCTTGTCTTTTCTTTTACCCTGCACTTTTACATTGAGTGTGCTGCGTGTGTGTGTACATGTACTTAGGCAAAGGCATCCCCGAGTTATTATGCCTTCGGCGCTGGTCGGCAGCCCCTGGCCTATGGAGGCGAGCCTGGGGTAGTTGCGGCTCGAGCCCGGGTAGGGTCGGGTCGTGACAACCAATTACTCACACATATAAGATATAAAATAAATGAAGCACTGGGACAGGGTAATTTCACACCATGTCAAAAACCAAGGCATAGTGGTTCTCATAACACTCATCCTAAAAACCAATATTTAGTTCTTAACTCAATATATATCCACTTTTCTGGATAGATTCAAGCAGATCAATGAAAAAAAAGTTGTAAAAATAATACAATTATAGTTTAAGCATTACAAATGAAAAGACATATAGTATGGGAGTATAATGAGTGAAATCAAATTAATTAATTATGTGAAAAATAATAATACCAAAATGATCAAGCAAGGAAGAAAAAAGATAGACAAAACAATTAGAATCAAGAAATTTCAATCATCATTGGGAAGCATGGAAAAATATGACCGTATATTTGAAAAATAATATGCATCATTAAATCGACAGAATCTAAATAGTTATATGAATTGACATTTGAGGAATATACCAAATCAATTAGGATGGTCTTAGAAATTCAATATAATTTTATAAATAGTTATTGATGATAATCACCGCATGTGGAAGAATATCAACAAATAGGGAACTCGTAAGTGTATATCATCATGATTCAGATATATTGAAATTCAATGAACATGCAGATATAGATTAATACATTGAATAAAAAAAATTCATATGTGATAAAATGATAGATGACAAAATTATTATTACATAAGATTAGAATATAAATAATCAAAAAAAGTTCATGTAGATATCTGATAATTGACACTCAACAGCGATATAACTCGACATGTTCCCAAGCCCTCAAAACAAAATCATTCACATCTCACTCAATAGGCTTGTGTCTTCGATGTCGGTCTGTAATCGCCCTTGGCTTCCCTAAAAACCATTGATGATCCACTAATTACTAGAACCTAACTAATCACACGTAACTATGGCTAGATAACACCACACCGGTGGCCAAGCTGAAAATCAATGAAGACAATACCTTTCTCGAACAATAGGACTCCCTCAGCTCGCTAACCTCACTGAAGCCTCGAGCTCCCCTTTTTCAAAACGATGTCCTGGCTAACAATTTCAACTGAATCGTTTTCGACGTATTTTTTCCAATTTATTCAAATTTTTGTAATCCATTTGTTTTCATCATAATATATATATAATTCTTTTCTATTCATTTCAATTATATTTTCATTTCAATATATTTTTTTAATAATAATATGATTTTTCATATTTTAAAAAAAACTCATATTTCTACAACATATTGTTTATTAATCATATATTAATTTGATAACAACCACAACTAATATATAAATTAAATTCATTAATTAAATTATCCCATTATTATTATTCCATTATATAATTTATTTTTCGTAATATATTTTTTATTAGAAATCATAAATTAATTTTTAAATAACCTATTAAATTATTATAAAAATAATCACATAATATTTTTAACTTATTAATAAAATTTTATACATAGTAATAAAATTTTTATATAATAATTTAATAAAATCATAATTGAAAATAACTAACTTAATTCTATCATATACTTTATAAATGAATTTTTTTTCTTTTAAAAAATTTATAAAAATACTTATCAACTACATATATATATATTTTCACAATTACATTGAAAAAAAATTATACGCATATAATATATGTATATATATATATATTAATTTCATAAATATAAAAGTAAAATATAATATTTGGTTCCAAAAATATTTTAATTATCTACGGATATAAAACATTCATTAGTTTTAATTTATAGTAAATTATTAGATAATTGATTTCTATTTAAATTCACTCAGGGTGTACAAACATTCTACATCATGATCACAAACAACATTAGGAATGAAAAATTCCCTTATATTTCATGGGGTAAGAGATGGATTGGAAATCAACTGAGGTACAACCAAAGGGTGATATTGTGTATATGAAAATGAATTAAATCATGAAATTATATTTCCTTCTCTTCTATATAATAATATAATTGATCAAATAAATGAAAAGGATATTAAAAAAATTTATCATAGTTCCGTAATTTCTATTGAGCCGATAGTCTCACAAATCATCATATACTTATAGATACAAGGCCCTTAAAATTCCATTGAACATTTAATTTCATGTGATCAATGACCACAATCACGTTCTATAATTATATTTTCTTTTATTCCATGTACAATAATTCCTTCATACATATTTCTCATATGTGGAAAACTATTTATGAGTTACAGTATCTTACCATTATTCTTGTAAGATTCACTTTTTAAAAAAAATTAGTGTTATTATTTTTTAAGAGTTAGTTGTTTTCTGAATAAATTAATTTTCATTGATGGCTTCCACTTCACGCTATACCAAGTCATACACCATTTACATAGAACATAATGTAATTATAGTGATACAATAAATTTATAGAATATATTTCTATGTATGAAAAAATATGTTTGGATTTTTCGACACATAATTCCCAATTCTTTCGATAGCATGCATTACACACAATTCTGGGTTGAACTAAACTATAATATATTTTTTATATTATAATTAAAATATTATAAATGTTATCACCTAGCCTTTTGAATGGAAGGTATGAATTATATGAACTAAATAATGAAAATATTTCTTATTGATTTTTTTATAATCAAATATTTTGTTACTAATTATTTATAAATTAAAATAAAATGAAATTGAATATAAATGAATTGATTTTTGGGAAAAAAATATTTTTATTGCCACAATGGTGTTTCATAATGTTAAATTTAATTAATAAAATATAGTGAGAGATAAAAATTAATTTTATATACTATAAAATCAAAAAAAAAATCCACCAATGGAACACCTTTAATAGTCATAAAATTCGAACAAATCAAAATTTTGGAGTGAAAATATATATTTTTAAACAACAGTATTGCAGGATTTTAATGGATGGATTTTTTTAATAATTTTCTTTCAAAATTTTAATTTTTTCATTAAAAAACATTGTATTTTGAATCATAATATCAAAATTTAATTCATAAATTTTCTGTATTTTTTCTATTGTTTTTTCAATAAATAGTGAAAATTTCTAAATTCTTATTATAAACTGAATTTTATTTTATATTATATATGTTATTAAATTAATTTTTTATATATTATTTAAAAATATTTTTTAAAAAAAATATACATCCATTAATCCAAATTAGTTCAATGGAATAAATTTCACATTGAATGTAGATATTAAAGCAATTTCATCTTTTAAACATTTTCACAATAATAAATCATTATATCGTTGCGTCTGTGGGATTAATATTAAATAAATTTTAATGAATTATAATTTTAAACTTTTGAAACATATATTGCATATTTAGAATCCACATAATTTATAATTTCATATATTGTATCATTAGTTTCGGTTGAAAATGAATAGTTAACATAATTAAAATAATTACAGTGATTAAGGTAACAATGAGTTTACATAGTGGTTAAACATTAACATAAGGGGTCAAATTATATAAAAACAAGTCCAAAATCAATTTAATGACAATATTTCTAAAAAATGTTCCAATTTCTCAAAAAAAATTAACATTAATGGAGACACATTATGTATTGTAGACCTCTAAATAATGTTTGTTGTTTTGTAATTAAAAGAATGTCACTCCCCATAAAATATAAAGGGAACTCACCCCCCCCCCCACTTATGAACACCTATTATGAAAATTTAATGAAAAGGAAATTATCATGTAAGCTCAAAAATTCATTATAACATCATATAAGCCTCAATCTGGGATGAAATCCAACCAAGGAAGTCCTTTTGATCAATCCAAAAGTTGTTGTCCAGATAAGTGGAAATGTTCACCAAAATGTATTTTTGTTTCCATTACTCATCGAAACCATTCAATTAGATTTATTACATTAATATAAAATAAACTGATTATCCTCAATATAATTATATTTTTTAAATATTAATGTTAATACCTACACACACGTCTATCAAATGGGATTTTCAATCAACATTTTAGTGTACAACTGACTACCACCCTATGAACGGATGTCAATCATTATTCCATTTCCACTGATCAAATATGGGAATAATTATATAATAAATATTTTAATTATATATATATATTATTTATTTATTCTTATATGATTATCATATAATTCAATACATCATTTTTTCAATTTTTTGGGAATATGATAACATCATTTGTGGATGTGTTGGCCACCTGCTCCTCAATGTGTTGTGATTCGTTCATACATTACCGGGAATGTATTAAAGATGGGTTTAATAATTTTTTATAATATATATGAACTAGTAATTATATATTAATTATTATATATATATATATATATCGTATACTTTCATTCTTTCAATGCGAGATGAAAACTAATACATCGTCCTTACGTATATATGGCCTACAATCTCAATGAACCTTAGATACTATTTCGTATTTTTCTCATTGATACATTATTATAAATACATTTATTGAATATATATTATTAATATGTCATGTTTTTTAATCATTAAATTAGAAAATCATGATCAATGTTAAAGGATCCAGAATAACAACTCGGAACAATTACAAAAAACAATGTTGTCATTACTTATAACACAAATTTAAAAAGAAATTGGTAATAAATATCTAATATGAAGTCATAATAAAATAATATATTGAATGATATAAAATAATAAGTTCCATATTATATTTATAAGAAAATAATTATTATTATATTGGATTTTTGAACATTTACATTGAAATTCAAGACTTACAGTAAGGGATTTCTCATCTCACTTTTATTTAGATGAAATTTGTTCTATATAATTAACATCTTATTATAGTTTTGTGTGTATAATTATCTATTAAATTTTATATCCTAAATTTTATTTATTTCATTATGTTAATTTTTTCAATATATTTTATTATTTGATTGATCTCATGATTCCAAAGTTACTTATGTGCTCAGTGGATTTGTATTCTCACTATTATTTTTTGCGAGTTAGGTCATATTCACCATTCATTTCCTTTTGAGAGTTGTATATACATTCCATTAATGTATTCTATGATTAATATAATAATATTTTTGATTATCTAAATATCCTGTTTGGGATCAATATTTTATTAGGTTTATGGTTGAATAGTTATCAAATCTGTAAAATAATTTTGTCTCAATTTTCATTCATTAAGACACAATCCATGTAATTCAAATAAATTTATATATGTTTTTTATATAAATCCCTTTGACATGTTATATCATAAATATTATTATTTTAATGTTATTTTATGATTACATTAATTTCATTATATCATGTTTATTTTGATTCAAGGTTAGCAAATTGGTTGTAGTTTTTTTTAATTAAATATCATTGTCTATCTAAATGATTTCTGGTCACACATTTATTAATAAAATACTATGATCCATAAAAAATGAAGACACATGATATTTAATATCATATGGTTGTCAATTAAATCCTCTTTTAATGGTATGATTTATCCACTCTTTCTTACTAAATATAACTATGAAAATATATTTAAGAAAACGAAACATTATTTCTCATTTTGGTATGAAATCTAAACTCTATCAAATTAATGTTTTCTATAAGTGATTTAAAATTGATTTCAAATAATATTTTAAGGAAATTTAAAAAGAATTATTTCAACAAATTTGATATTTATGAAATTTTTTCAATTATTTTTAAAATCTTCCATTAAATATTTTTTAAAATGGTTTTCAAAAATATTTATTTCAAAAAAGCTACATCTTTTAAAAATATATTTTCAAAGAATGATTATCTTCCTCAATAAATGAGTAATGTGTTAATTAAAAATCCTTCTCCATATTATATGAAATGATTCAATATATTTTTTCTTTAGTATTTGTATTATCTAATTTCACAAATCATACTCTTTTTTTGAATGGTCCATGATTTTGATAAACATTTTTTTGTAAATTCCATTTATCTTCCAGGGTTTATTCAATCATAAAATTCTTATGAAATCCAAATAAATTAATGAGTTATTATATTAAAAATTGATTATAAATCATATCACTTTTTTAAAGGTAATGAAATGATGTAAATTTTATTATTACCATTTCATTTAATGGTTTATGATATGATTTTTACGAATCCCATCTCTTTTTAATGGGTCATGACATGGTGAATATTTGATTATCTTTTGTCTTTGGTATCTATGACATAATTATTTTATGGGTGGGACCTATATCACAAAAATATTTATTGGGTAATGATGAATTTTATATCATCTCTAAAGGAACATAGGTTGTATCCCAAGATTGAAATCAAGAGGTTACATAGATTATATCACTAGCCTGAAAACATGACAGTATAAGGGTTATAGGTCTAGTCCAAATATAGTAGGGAACAAATGTTCTAACCCAATACAAAAAATAGAGGATATACTAGTTGTATCCCAATACCAAAATCAACATGGTACACGGGTTGTATCCAAATCCTAAAAACAAAAGGGTACATGGGTTTTAGTTCAGTACCGAAGGTAACAGTCTGAATGGGTTGTAGCCCATGCTCGAAAATAAGAGGGTACATGGGTTGTACCACAATACTAAAAACATGATAATATACATGCTGTAGAAAACTTCCAAAAATAATAGTGTTCTCAATTTATATATTAATCCTGAAAATTAGTGGTTACCCAAGTAGGATCCCAAGCCGTATTTTGAGAGAGTACACAAGGTGAATCCCCATCACACAAATAATAGGGTACAAGGGTTGTATCCCAACAAAGATTACAAGAGGTTACTATTGATACTACATATTATCGGAAAAATTATGTTACCTAGTTTGTAGTCAATGCACCAAAACAATAGGGTTTATAGTTTGTAGCACTATTCTAAAAGAAATTGGGTACATGGGTTGTAGCCCATGCTCGAAAACAAGATGGTAAATTGGTTGTAGACCATGTGAGAAAATAGAGGGTATGCGGGTTGTATTCGATCCATGGAAGCAAGAGGGTAAACATGTTTTATCCTTATCCCAATCCCATTATGGTGTACATGTTGTATGCAAATATTCAATGAATGAATGGACACAGGTTGTATTGCAAGCCCACTGATGGTATACAAATTATTTTCCAAATCCTATCATGTTATGATGGTCTTGGTTCGTAGCCTATACATAACAATTTCTATAATTAAGTGCATAAACCATTATTTTACATATTCCTACATTATGATCCCATGGATTATTCTTTTGATTACTATATTTTTTAAATCATAATGACTATAAATCATTATTCCATGACCCGTGTATATGACCATTGATATGAAATGAATTGTCATAAAATTGTATAATCATGTTCTCATTACATTATATTCATTTAATTATCACATTTCACCTTTATTTTTAACCTTATTTAAAATATGAGATACCCTTAAATATTTATATCCTTTCCCCATGTAATGAAGAATGGTTTTAATTGGGTGTAATAAATGGGAAGATCATTTTGTTAAACATTGAATATCTTTCACCAAAAATAAAAACATTTGTAACATATTTCCCAAAAAACTAATATTTTATGGTACTTAAGCATGTATTTTATTAATATACACAATAGTTTCAAAAAAATGATGTTATAATTAGGAATTCTAAGCCTCCGTCACTATAAATCCTTATATCAATCGTAATGATACGCGATTATATGAAAATGATGTGATTATATGATTATAATATGGTGATGTAAAAAGGATGTGGTAATATATGGATTATATGGAATATGGATTAGTTATAGTGTACATGCTTATGAAGTATTATATTAGTATGTCTTGGGGGTTTGTGGATTTTCAATGGTGTGGTTACATAGGTGAATTTACTGTTGGGAGGTGATGTTGACTATATATTTGGAGAAATGAATGTGGGGTACCTCCCTTAATATAATTCCATTATTTAATATGTTATACTTGAATCTATATTTAGAGATTTTTCCATGATAATATGAATTTTTACATTACATTGGTCAGTACGGGAGTACTTTTTGTTTTCTATACAATTATGAATTATTTTCATCGACAGTGGCACGAGAGATTCAATAGGGTAATTCTTTGGTACACATCTATGATAACCCATAAAAAAGTAATTTTATTACATTTTCGTATAATAGTATTTTTTATTGGGGTAGAAATTTTAATTTTATTGTCATGTCATTTTTAGGAGTCATTGTTTCTCCCAGAGGAGTTTGTTTTTTAATTAAATTTGTAGAAGTGGTTTTTAAATATTAATAACATTATATGTATATTCATAATAGTTCTTATATTTCTCAGATATTCTTATTTAGTGTCTAATGTTGGTTTTTTTATCATTCTATGGATTATAGTGGGTAATTACACCCATATTGTTAGTTATATTCCCTAAATGTAAGTTATTAACTCATTTCCATATAGTAGAGATATTTATAGGTCACTCATTTTTTTACTATAAACATATAAGGGTATCAGTATATATGGGGATTGATAATGTTTTTTAGGGTATGGATTATTATATTGAATGATATTTAGATCATTTCATTGGAATGAGGTGAATTTTTTTGTCTGGGGATAAGATTTTTTTATCTTAATATGTGTTGTAGTTTAAGAAGAATTTTTAAGAAAAGGGAGGGTCCCTTAAATCTATTAAAAGGACTTGATTTTCTATTAATAATAGCTTTGTAAAATTAAATAATTTTTTGTTAGGTACATAAATTTTGTATGAGAAATATTCTTTATTTTTATAGTATTTTAATTAGTGAGAATTTTCCTGCAAATATAAATATTAATTTATATAAAATTCACAAGATAATATTTAAATACTCTGATTCAGAGTTTTTTTTTTGGAAAGATAGTGTGTGGAAAATTGTAAATGTTTTCCTGATTGTTATAGTGTAGTGGGATGCTTGGTAGTTTCATTGGTTAGTTAATCAAGAGTGGGATTATTAATAGTACAAGGCATTAAACCATTTTCTCAATCTGATTCTATTAATGTATAAATGGACATATACTATAAAAGGGGAAATGAGGTTTTAAAATGATATTGAGATCACATTTGTGTTAATTTTTACAATAATAGAGAATTAGATACCTTTTATTGAAATATTTTTGAGAGGTGAATCTCAATATAGGTGGATCCTTTATCTTGTGGATCCTAATTATTATGATGTGATATTAGAGATGTTTTGGATTCCATTATAAGACATGTTCTATCCAGAATACTAAATAAATAATTATGATAGGATATAATCATCCTTATATAGATGGTATCTACTATAAGTTATTTTAGAGTGTGGTTTATAAACATTCTCCATTATTCTCCCAATATTCCCTATAATAATGATGTGATGGTTTGAAATGTTTAGGATGTTTTTCAATCATTGATCTATTACCATGTTAGCTCATTCATGCTACAATACACAATCACTTGTTCTATAATGCTAATATGATTTTGAAAATATTAGAATTTATTGTTTTTTTTACAGGAGATTCCTAATAACATCCCAATGATTGAGTCTATAGCATATTTCTATAAGATATTATTGGGGTTTGAGGATTTAATATGATAGAAGTCAGTTTTACTCTTCCTTCTCCAATGTATTTAGTTTAGGAGTTTCTAAAATTTTTAAATGTAAATATACTATATTTTTTATGTTCTAGGTTATCTGGTAAAATATATCAAATTTGTGTCCATCCTTACATAGTGCCCAACATAATTTCATTTCATAGTTTAAATTGAAGATTAATTAGTAGTTACGAACTCACCCATATATGATACATTCAGGTTCTATGGTTTTGGGACAATTTTCATTAGATAAATATAGTACATTATATAACTAGTATATTCTATATTTGTAGGTACATATTGAAAATTTAATATTTGTTAATAAATGAGATTATGAATTATAATTCAATATTATAAAATATGTATAATTATAAGACTAGTAATTTGTATCTAAAAATGGAAATGATGTTTTTTTACATATATATTTTTTCAATTATATGATTGCCTATATTTTAATTCATTCAGTATCTTCAAAAAAATAATTTCAATAGAAATAGTTTTATTATTCGTAATGAAGGTGGATAACATCCTATGAAATTATTATCAACTACACCAGTTTATGGAAAATAATATTTAACAAAAGTGTGTGAGTAGTGTGAGAAAATGAGGGGGAAATCAGTTTATCATTGAATTTATATTGTTATAGATACAACCAAAAATTATTCTTATAATGGATTAGTAATATTTTTTTTGTCAAAAACAAACCAATCTCACATCCAAATGGATAGTTTTGGAAGAAAAAAACAACAAATCCACACTAAAGGGACATCCTTAGAATTATTAGTAGGATATGATCATGATATAATGGTCGAATGCATTATTCCAGTTTCACATGTGGAGGAATTATGTGCCCAAAAATAATAAATGTTTCATGGATACCATATAGAGACCCTACATTTTGTTATATGACTATTAAATATATTTAAAGGTAAACAACAACAAATAATTACACAACCCAGATCCAAATGATTAATTTCTTAGCCAAATTAGGACCATACATATAATTTAAGAAATAAAACCAAAACAATATTTTAATTACTTGTTCTCTAGTTCATAGTTTATTTTGTGTTCTCCTTTGTACAAGTAATCTCCCAAGGGTATACACCAATGAGCGTGGTGAGTGAAAAGAACAGTAAGAAGATATATTATAAAATTTATCAAAGTAACAATGGATTGGAATATTCAATATCATTATAACATAACAACGGTATCATCCTGATAATCATGAGATGAATCATTAGTTAAAGTCATTGAATGTAGAAATTAATAAAAACAAAACATCATTTCTTAGTGTTCAAATACCACACATAGTTGTGAACAATGCTAGCATCATGTTCATTCATATTTCACTTCATATTTGCAGATTCATCATATTACACACGGAAATCATGTTTTATATAACTCTAGGCTTCCCAATCATGTCATAACATTTTAATACTCTATATAGTTTTCAGTGCACACATCTCATCATAACATTTTCAAAATCATCAATGCCACATGGAAAGTACATCAATCTTGGACCCAAAATAACACATAAAATGGAATGAAATTCATTTCACTAATCATAAAATCATGGTTAAGCAATAGATTTCCAAAAACAATGAGGAAATAACATAATTGGATTTAAATTTTCAATCATGAGTTAAGATGAAGCAACCCCACAAGAATTTAAAGTTGTATTTTATGAAAGAATAGTTGATTTGAAAAAACCAATTCATTTTTCATAAATTATACATGCAAAAAGGTATATACGCTAAATATAGTTCATGGATAATGAAAATATATTTATGTAACTACAATGTAACCTTAATACTAAGAATGGTGTGAATGTGGGATAATCCAAAGGATTGGTGTTGGGTTTGAAAATATCTTTACCACATGTCTGAGTGATCTCAACAAATTAATATCATAGATAATGAAATCAAATTAATTAATTAATTAATAAAGAACCTATTATAAAATTATTTTCTATATTATATTTTTATTATGTTCATGTATTTAATTTTATATGAGTTTTATTGTGTTATTCAATCATATGGTAATATTAATATTCTTGGTTTTTACGATCGAATCAATTGAATATGAGTATCAATGTTTTTATAGAATGGTTATGATTCAAAAAAAGTGAAATTATATAATATTATATAACATATGGACTATTAAATGGTTATATATATCATTTTGTTAAATGTTATTGTGATGATTCATTAGATTAATGATCTTTGATATTATATATATTTTTGGTTATTTTTTGATAATAAAAAACTAGTTTTGTTCCCTTATTTATTATTGATTATATAATTTAGTATCAAAAGATAAAAATGATTTATTAATAATATTTTTATAATGTAAAACCAATATAGTGGAATTTAAAAACCCATATAGGAGTTGATATAAAATGAAAATGCATTGTGTGTGATGTTAGTATATTGACACGTCACGAGCGATGATTTAATTTATATAATAAGAGATGGAAAGAGAATAGTCTAATGATGGATATTATATTAAAATAATAGAACTCTTTTATATTAAATATTTTGATGTTATATTGAGAATTTCGATAGAGGAGGAAATGGAAGAATAAGAATAGAAAAAAATTGTAAATAAATTAAATGGAAAAGATATATGATTTCACATTATGTATTTCTCCTCCTTAATAACCTCATCATCGAAATGGTTTTGGAAATTTGATGACAAGGTCTCCTAGATGATAGAATAGGGGGGTTCTTGGGGAATGTTTTAGGCATAATATAGACAATTTTTAGTGCATTGGATGTGTGAGGATAAAAGGGGTTGAGATGTGGTATTTATATGGGAGGGAAAGTATGTTTTCCCATTATTTAATTCATTATATTATTATGTAAGCACAATAATATTAATAATTATTTAATAATCCCTAAATATATAGATATAATAATTTATCGTTTGATGTTATGGGCTTATATCGACCATAAATCATCTGTGACTCAATAATTCATGTATTTTTCTAATATTGTAAATTGTAAAAATTCCTTATTAACAAAGAATTGAAGTATTTTATAAAAATGGAAAAAAATTACCCACACCATTTTTCAATGTTTATATTTAAAAAAAGATCTCCATTTAATGAAAATAATTTTTTAAATATGATAAATTAAATTTTTAATGGAAATTAATATTTATTAACAAATTATGAAATTTTAAATTCAAACTAATTTAAGAACATTTAAAAAATTAACTAACGTCTCATTAATTTTTAAAACAATATTAAAAAATATTATAATATATTGGAATATTTTATGAAAATAAAATTTCATTTAAATCAATATAATAAATATAATTTGTTCAGTAAATATTCATGATTTGTAAAATTACCAATATTTGATTAATCATTTATAAATTATTTATTTACATATTTCCCGAAATAAATATATTATATATTCATTAATAATATACCAAAATTTACTTTTTAAATTCAAATTTGAAATCTATTTTCTATCGGATGAATTACTATTCTTGAGGGTCATGTTACTATTCCAATGATCAAGATATTATTCCATTAGTATGGGTTCATTAATTTCTAAAAAATATTATTCCATTCATTATTTAATATAAAAGAACATGTTATGATATATATGTTATTTCATGGGATTTTTAATATATTTAATAATTAAAATAATGTAGAAATTCCATTGATAAAATTTTATTTTGTTACAAAATTCCCCCCATTTGAAATTTCACACTCAAAAATTCATTTTACATAAAAATATAATGTTACATCTCCCTCGTCGCCACCTCAAGATCCCATGTAACATCTTCATACAAATGGTTCCTCCCCAAAACATTGAAAAATTTGGGTTTCATGTCTCCTAGAAACATATCTCTATAGTCTAGAATCTTTATCAACTGCTCCTTATAAAAAATATTATCGTTCAACTACACCACCTCTAAGTTTAGTTCATCTGAGGGATATTGAATGTACTTTATCATGGGAGATTCATTTAAAGCATAATTAATATGATAGAAAATTGGTCGATGGGAATGCTGATATGCCGTTTCACTTATGATATCATGGATCTCAAATGGAAAATGTACAACGGTCTATGCATTTATTTCTTTCCAAACCGCAAGACTAAATAACAAGCTGATATTAGATGAAACAGATTGTCTCAAATGTCTAAATCAAACACCCTTAAGTGATTTTCAACATGACTCATTTTCTATATATGACCATCATTGATATGTTGGTCAATGGATTGAACCACCATGTTATCCCTTTTACACGATCATGTCTCTATAACATTCATTTTCCAACTTCATGCCCATAGGTTGGAGTTCTACATCAATTTTCAAAAGGAGCTTTATATAGAAACATCTAAATAGTAGAGTTGAATTTGTTCTTATAAAAAAATTCATCAATATGTATATGATGATTAGAGGAACCTATAAATTCCATTATCTAGGATCATATCATGTACAGGGATGTCAAATCCTTCTGTTCATTTTGGGCATCAGTATGGGGGTTCTTGCCTATGATAAAATTATATTTAGTACTAAAAATATGTAGATGACTCCTCCAAAATGTAGATATGTTCCTTGGATCATGATCATTGAGAATTTTGATTGGAACCCAATTTTGTCTCACAACATCATATATATATATATCTTAACATGTTGTTTAAGAAATATTTATTCTCAAATAGCTATTAAGTGGTCAGGCATGGTGTGTCGGACAACCACAACCCATATCTCATTGATTCCTTTGGATATCTTCGAGAGACATGTAAAATAATTCATAATGATATTCTATCATTTCCACATGGGTATATGGAATGGTTGCATCATTAAAATTGACTTATATAACTCTTATTTAATTTGGTGACATATTTATCACATAGAGATAAATTATATAATTTTTCTTCCTATAATACAACCGAAAGTGTTCTTGAAGATCATGGTACATATTTTGTACACCCAGGATAGATATAGAATGGTGATCAATGTGTGTTATCCAATATCAACATCTTTATCCTAGGTGATAAAGGCACCCAAAGGCACATTCCAAAAAAAATCACACCATCATCATTGATATATATCTATTGATGCTTCCCTTCATTTACTACATTTTTCAAATTTTATGAATCCATATTATACCTTTACAGCCCCTAATATTCTCATGGATGGATGGTTGGGATCTAATTTGCGAGAAGAATGATGTTCCACATGTTTCCATGATTTCAGAATCCATCCATTGCATATCCATGAATATAGGATCATTCTCAATCCACAACATGCATATTTTATCAGGTTCGTTTCAACTATGAGAAACAACAATTTGTTCACTATCCCAGGATGATAGTGTAATGAGAAATCGTTGTCCTTTATTAACTCTAAACATCTACATTGATGTGTTTTGAACTCCTTTTTTAAAAATATATACATTTTCCTCTTTTGATCTATATATATTTCAAACACATAACAATAGATGTAGTGCTAACAGATTTTTAAAACAAAAATCACTAATTATTTATCCAGTTTATGTGTTGGGTAGTTCTTCTCATGAATCTTATACTATTGTGAGGAGTAAGATACCACATTATCATTTTATATAATTACACAAACATATCATTTCTATGTTGCTTCACTATATATCACATTATTTTTTATACATTTTTTTGATGTGATTACATGTGAATTTTTCATCCTCCACTTTATCTCCATGAAGAATTCATTACATTTTTCCATTTAGACATTGTTTACCCATTTCCTTGTAAACATTGGTAGCTGGAAAGACATTTATGGGAAATGTTTCAAAAAACATCTATAGTACTCTACTAATCCATGAAAACTGTAGATATCCCAAAAACTAGATGGTTTG
Source organism: Viscum album (assembly GCA_963277665.1). Classification (NCBI taxonomy): domain Eukaryota; kingdom Viridiplantae; phylum Streptophyta; class Magnoliopsida; order Santalales; family Viscaceae; genus Viscum; species Viscum album. Next base: position 1,569,082,848 of record OY728121.1, on the reverse strand, counting down.
GGACATTCCTCAATTTTTATTATATTTTATGGTCCTAATTAAACACCCTCCCTTATGATCATACTTCCCAAGAATATGACTTTTTATCCCCAGAAATAACACATGCCAAACCAGGATAAGAATTTCATATTCCTTAATGTCCATAGTAAAATTATTATATATTCTTCATATTCCTAATTGACTGTGGAGTAAATGACAATATCAACAATAAACACCGATACAAATTTTTAAGATGATTTATGTGGACTCTATTCCTCAAATACATGATGATTATAGAAGAATTTGTATGTCTTAAGGGAATCACAAGAAAATAATAGTTACCATAACATGAATGGGAGGATGTCTTATGAATATATTTTTTCTTCACCTTTAGCTGATGATATCTAGAATAAAGACCCACCATTCATAAGTACTAAACTCTAAGTACTTGATCTAACCTCTCATCAACCTTTTGATGATGATACTTCTCTTTAATTTGATGTTATTGAGTTCTGGATAATCGATACCCAACCATATTGACACATCCTTATTCTTGAAAAATATCACTGGTGCACCCCATGGTGCTTCACTAGGTAGTATGAATGCATTTTACAAATTCCCTTTCACCTACTTCTATTAATCCTCTAGTTCAATTGAGGCCATCCTATTTGATAATTTTGATATATGAGTATCTCCATATATGTGTTCTATTGAGATCTCTACCTCAACATTTAGTGGAAATCTAGGAAACTCTTTAGGAAATACGTCATTTAATTCCCTCACAATTGGATTTTACCATAGGTTTACACCATCAATTGAATGAACCATTTGAGGGAGGTATGATTCTTCCTAAAAAATCAACACCCACACCAATAATGAATTTTCCTATGGAGATTCATGATCTTCCTTTCATTTTAAGAGGATAATAGGATGGTTCATAATATAAAAATATATTTCAAATTCAAATAGATGATATGTGATCTATATAATGAATTCGAATCCATCTTCAATATAGCACTGAATTATAACAAGTTATGTATCACAAGATTTGATAGAAGTGTTTCCCCAGATATTCCAATAGGAAAAAGGTCGAACAAATGGTATGTAATGATCACACAAAAATATGATTCTATGGATAACTCAACTACAATATTTTGGGTATTTCATTCAAAAGTTATAGAACAAAATCACAATATAAAGGAATTTTTATAACTAGAATCATATATGTCTTTTTACATTCTTAAGTTAATTAGGAATGTACCCTGAATGAATTTATTTTCTTACTCCAAATTCATGACTGCTGTGAAATAATAAATCCCATTATCCTTTATATTTTTTGTCTAATGATGGAAATTACCCTCAAGGATTCTAGTATTAGTGAACTAGTTTTCATATTACCCATTCTCGCTAATGTTAAAGAAATAGACCATAGGAGGTTTTATCATGACCCCCACTGACTCGGTTTTCAACCATATTTTTCTTCCACATTCATGAGATTGGAAGCCTTCTATCCCATACTTATAGTGGTTACCTATCCCATAGAGGATGTCCACATGATTTTTATTTAATTATTTTTGACATCTGAGTGATTAGGATTTCATCCAAACCTTGTAATTAGAACATCTAGCTTAAAACTGAATCTTTCATTTCATATCAACATAGTGATGACGCCATTCCCTAAACTGTGTCTCCACATTGAGACTACATTGAAAAACATATTCATAACTCTAAAAGTCACCAATTTCTAAATCCTTTTGATGGTGCAGTTTGAACCCACTAACGAATCTATTGATTTTTTTTATCATCATTGAAAACAAATCCCCAATCATACCATTAAATCCTTGTGAAATTTTCTTTGTAGTTCATGATCGATTCAACTTTATTTTGCATAAAATCTATGAATTTTATCTCCATAATTTCATCAATAGTTATAGAGGAATATTTGTTAATAAAACATTATCTGAATATATCCTCACTCTATCAATTTAATTTCATGCATCATCTTGGATTTCATAATAAATTTCCACCATTGACTGGTCACATTGACTAGGTGAAAAATGATGAGAATCACGTTCTCCATATCAAAATAGTGAAGTAAATAAAATTTCTTCTCAATTCTTTTGACCCACTATTCCATGACAAGTGGTATAGAAGGTCCCCTAAATGTTGGTATCCCATTTATCATAAATAACTTAATAGTAATTTTCTCCCTCTTAGGTTATGTATGAAATTAAACATTTTTTAGATTATTTATCTTAGCAAGAGACAACTAGGTAACCATAACCATTAAATTTTTTTCTCCACCTCCTAGGACATTGGGGATGTTATTTGAGAAATTAATGCATTTTACATCGCACATTTTAACCTTCTAGATTCTCATAGTACCCACTAATTTATAAAATATTAATTTTTAGTAAAAAAATTTCCAACAATTCATGATGAATTTAACCATTTATATTAATATATCAAATTGAATATCATTGTGAGAGGATCACACAATTTTCAGTAGAGGTGGAAGTTCTTGGAAAGGATTCATTCTCCACTAGAGCAAACACCCACTCTCCCTTTGGGTTGATAGGCCGAGAAGATCCTATTATTCCCTATGATTCACATGACTCAGGTTAAAAAAATAATTGGATGACACCCTTCCTATATTTAATTAAAATTTATCCACCACCACTGATGTGTTAAATCAAGTGAACCTAATTGATAAGACACATCCAAGGCTAACATAGATAACCTCAACCATGGCTCCAAAAGAGTAGTATAAGTATGTGGACATCCTAAAATAGAACTGTGACCTCTTATCCTAGAGCTATGATTGAATTCTGGTGTTAGACCATTGAGTATCACTTCACAGTCTTGGTCTCCATGTTAGAAATTTCGGGTTCAAATAGACTCCCAAAAAGATTAACCAATCTCAGTGTGTTATAGTCATGGCCAATGATTGAAATATTATTAAATAATATATCATTTAGGAATTATAGTACCTCATATTTACTGCAAATAATTTTCCATTTTAGAATAATAATAGGAACATCATAATCTATATCGACCTCTCTAACCTCAACTACAACATTCAAATGGATGGTTTTCCTTCTATTGTTATATAGTTTGTGTTCGATGATACTGTAGGGTTCTATGAACTATAATTCATGGATGGGTATTCTAGGTAAAATAATATCTTCATTTACTCAAAGGTTGTGGATTAAACCAAAATTAGTGTGACAAGGTTTATTTCCTTCTATTATATGATGTTCATCAGCTATAAGAATGCAGAAGCCACTTATTAGTGGTCCATGTACCACATCATTATGAAAATTAAAGGTAAATTAGTCGAACTATATGTGGATAATTTGGGGGATGAATAACATCAATATCATAACCCTACCAATTTAATAGATAAATACTCCATCTACTTCCTCTGCCTGTATTTAAAGATGGTCAACTTGAACTGAGAAGTCACGGATAGCTCAGGATTTTTTTTTGAAATTCATCAAAAGATATTGAGCAATTGATATTGATATAGAGAACATTAAGGTCTTCAGTAAAATTCATCCTCTGAGATATCATCATTATTTATAGGGATTTTAAGGACACACAACCTATATACATTGATTTATGGCATTTTTAATCAGAAATTATAATCCATTCTCATGGATCATTAAGAAATGGAATCATTTAATAATGGAGTGTGGAGTATGTTGGAACCAAGTCTATTTTTTATAATAATGGAGTTTTTTTCTGTTTTTTGTAAATCTGCACATGGATGAATAGGGGGTATGAAATAAATGAGGTCATACGATTAAGGCTGAAAGTAGTATTGAAGGTAGTGATGTTTCCAATTGTTTTCCATATTTCTGGGCCAAAATATTGGGGTGTTTGGAAATGGTACACACTGAAGGAACACGGTATGTAGTAATAGAGTACGGTACACAATGAGGACATGTGGTACACATTGAAGGTGCGTGGTATGCAGTGGAGGTAGTGGTAATAGTAGGAGGAGCAGTGCGTGGAACATAAGAATAGATTGCAGCAACAGTACATAGTGAAGTAATGTTGTACGTGAAATTTGGAAGGCTAAAACAGAAAAATGGTTCTCAGCGATGGTATGAGGTGAATACATGAGATACACGGAAGGATTATTGCGATTTGAAAAATTGGAGCAGTACATGGTGGAGGATAAAATTACAATGTTGGAATTAAGGTTTTCCGAAAAGGAATGTTTGGGTAAAATGGTTTAGAGAAATTTTCGGGGATACGAGCTAATTTACAGAAGAGTAATCCCCTATTTTAAGAGAGGAGATGGGATATTATAATTTTAGGAAGTAAACTGGAGAAGCCTGAAGTGGTTTGAGGAGGATAAGATGGTATAAATAGAGATTCATCTGCATAAGTAAAACAGTTTACAGACGAGTGTGTGGTCTACACTAGAAGCTCTTGTAGTACATGGAGGATTAAGGTACTATACGGAACATGAAGGTACGTGGGGTTGTAGAGCAGTATGCATTCTAGGGTGGAATGCGGAGTAGCGCAGTTTGCAGAGGAGATGGATGGTATACAGAGTAGCAAGATGATATGTGAAAATAGTAGTGCTAAACTGAAACAGAAGAAGTATGCGGAACGCACAAGGAAGCCTGAAAATTTGCCAAATCAGTTTTCAGAATTAATTTTTTTAACATATAAGTATAACGGAAAATAAATTAAATCTTTGGGTTATTACGATATTTTAATAAATAATCCATTTAATATTTATGGTTCATGATTTAATGTTAATAAATTTATGTGACCTTCAAGTCGATAAACTGTGTGAAGATTCTTCTAGTGTTATGAGAAAGGGGCAGTCAGTGGAAGTGATCTCAGGGGTGTAGTGTTCAATACCTAAAACCTTGTAAAAGAAGTGTGCTTGACATAGAGTGACAATGCTAAAAACTTTTAATCCACAACTTGAGAATATTAGTGGTTTTTGTATGAACGACACATGTCATCTTTTGGCCCTTAGATGTAGAACATAGTGTTGAACCATGTAAAATTGTTCTTTCATTACTTTGTATGTGATTGTGGATTTTCTTCACATTCTCTTTAGACAGGTTTAACAGGTTCCTACCATCATGAGAACAAGATCCATCAATATAAAAGAAACATTTGACACCATGATTCACCCTACCCTCTCATGGTGTCCAAGGGTCCATTAAGTGGTATTAGAGGTAGTTTTTTGATGTTGAATATGTCTTCAACGGTTTTTGAGAAACAAATCAAACTTAACTAAGTTCCCCTCATTGATGGAATTAATTTCCAAATATGGACAAACATGATGAGATCTCACCAATGATCACTTGGAATGAAATTCGTATTTGCAACTACACAGGGAATAAAAGTCACTGTTCTTACAAGACTTTAGACGCCAGATTCATATTGGAAATTAAATGATAATGAAGCAAAAGCACCAAATGCTCTCACTATAGCCCTTTTGATCATATTTTTCTAAAGGTAATGAGTTTAATATATTCCAAGACAATGTGGGATAATCTGGAAAATATTTAGGAAGGAGATCAAAAATTGAAGGAGGTAAAACATCATGTTATACAGAGTAGGGTTGATGATCTATTGATGCACCCTGATGAGAATGTTGACTCCTTCTTTAATTAAAATACCAATTTTGTAGGAGAAATATGAGCTATGGGAGAATAAATCAAAGATATTGACATGGTGAAGAAAATCTAGGGAATACTTACACCAATGTACAATGCAATGGTGTCCGCCCTTCGGGAATGAGATCTCTCCAAACATTTAGTAGATGATCTTCTAAGAAATCTAATAGCTTAAAAAATGAAAATCAAACCCCAAGAATCTACAACTCTTGTGAAAACTAAAATAGAATTCAATGTAATAGACCGACTAAAATTTTCGGAATATATCTGCTATGTAGATGAAGAGGAAAACAAAACTCTTTCCCTCACTTCCAAGAAGATAAAGAAAGGAACAAGGAAATTTGAAGGCTATCTGCCTATGGCTAGTTATTTGTGCAATAGTTGTGCTCAGTGCCTCTCAGTGTTCAAGAAAATCTGATTGTGAATAATGAGTAGATGAAAACAAGGATAAGTCTCTGAAAAGATTCTTAAAAAATGGAAACTTCCACTTTTGATGGAAATTACAGAAAAAGCGTTTTCTATGAAACACAACTTGAAGATAATGTATTTTGTGTGAAAGAGGAACTTGAATTTAAGACTGGAAACAACACCTTCCTGAAAGATACCACTGAAAAGTCAACACCATTGATAGATAATGTAGAAGATAATCAGATGACTACTAATGTTGATCCAAAATGCAACTTATGGACAATTTTGGAAATCTTGATATTAAATGTAAGCAATGTAATATGTTTAAAGCAACGGTGGAAGAATCATTAGAATATATTGATTATATGGAAGTAGAAATTGAACGAGTGTAAGATCTAGTGAAAGTTCAATCATCAATCCTTGAAAGCACTGATAATGATGTGGAACTAAAACATAGAATATAAGAACAAGAAAAGGTCTTTAATGACATTACATCGAGACTGGAGGATAATTCCATGAACATTGAGGGACTCAAATAAGAAGTTGTTACTATGTGAAGTAAAATCTAAATTAAATCAATTTCAAATGAAGCAAATAAGAAAATAGAATTTCGAAGGTTCACAGATTATGAGAATCTAGAGAGAGAAAAACATTGTTTTGGTGGAGTAGAAATGGTCTTGAATGATTAAAGACCCACATTCATGGTAAATAGTGGAATTGGATGTGATGCTAAAACATCAAATGCAACCAATAAAGTGAACCATAATAAAGGAAACACGAAAGTTGATCATGTTGAAAATCTGCCAGAAGTGCTGAAAAAGAATCCCTTAAATCAATCTAAAAGGAAAACTGAAGATTATCGTTGACTCTATAGATATGATAGGTAGTAAAACAATTTCCCTGAGGAAGAAGGCAAGAGGATAAATAAAAGTTATATGACATTTCCCATAAATAAGTGTTAGTTTTGTGGCTGTCTGGGCCATACGATATCATACTACAAATAGGTATAGAGCTATATGAATGGGGAAATGTTGGGAGTTCAAAAAAGGATAAAATATTTTTATCCTACTTCTTATATAAGAAACAATTTCTATTTACATTGTTTTCACCGTTATAACATTAACCATTAAGCTATGTATTTCAGACAAAGGTATGATATGATAAATTCTTTCAATACTCAAATACGAGTAAATACACATGAACCAGATGAAGATTCTATTTCAAATTGGATTTCTCCTCTATATGAAGAATTGGTATATGAAGAAACCGTGTACATGTAAGAGAACATTGAATTACCATCAGTGTGCTACACTGAATCCAATATCTCATAGAATGAAGGAAAAAATAGAAAATTCCAATATTACAGATGTAGGCCTCAAAAATACAAAGAACAGAAGCACTTGGATTCATTATTGTGTATGTTCATCCAGCATGACGAGTAATGTTGAACTATTAATGAATGTTAAGATAAAGGTCTATGGAAGAGTGAGGTTCGGCAATGATGGTGCATTGAAGATAAAAGGTATTGGAACTACCGAGCTAGCTAATATAGTGCTAAAGAAAACATATGTCCATTTTGTGGATGGTTTGCATCACAATCATCTTAGTGTGATTCATCGTTATGACCCAGGTCTTATTGTGACATTCAATCAAAATGGATGTACTATAAGAAGAATTTTTGGGAATTCACTCATGAAAGGCTATAGAATATATGGAATCATATATCAAGTTGGAAATAAAAAAACATTTTCTACATAACATTTGAAGAGGAAAAAATGTATGACATCGAATATTGGGTCACATCAATCACAATGTCATGGAAAATATATCTATGTATAATACTTTCATGGATATCCCTAATCTAAAGTGCGAATGAGAAAAGAACTGTGATGCGTGCATGTGAGGGAAACCGCCATGGAGTTCATACTGGAAAAAGAAGAAAAGAGCATCAAATCTCCTTGACCTCATCCATACATATGTATGTGGCCCGATAAATGTTTCTCGAACACATGAATAAATTTTCAATGTTCTTTTCAGGGATGATTACAGTAGAATGGAATGTGTGATCGTTATGCATTGGAAGGGAACAGTGATTTATTTCCAGAAAACCTATCATAAAATAGCCAAGAATGATACTGGATGGATGATCAAAGCCCTCAAATCTGAAAATTGAGTGTAATTCTCATCCATTGAATTTGAAAATTAGCGGGACAAGCATGGGATACAACATGAGGTGGCCTTTCTGAGAACTCCACAGCAAAATTGAGTTGTTGTGTGCTTGAATCAACACGTAGACACCATGGATATAACTATGTTGAATGAGAGTAATATTACTTGACATTATTGGAAAGAGTAATTACATGTTTAAGTGTATATTAATAATATTTTAGGGCTATATATGGATGAGACAAAAACACTCTATCAATTGTGTCATATAAGGATGCCCTCTTTGAAATATTTTCATGTTTTTAGAAGAAAATGATTTATTTAAACATATAAGGGAATCAAGGGAAGTATGGATAAAATGTAGATGGAGGAATATTTTTGGGGATACTCAATGAATTACAAAGCCTATAAATCTGTCAATGAACACTTGGGATGAATTGTAGATAACAATGATGTGAAGATTATTAAAAATAAAAACATGAAATCTTCAAGTAATTCTTGTGCTGTTGTTATTAAAGATGAGGAAGCATGTGAACATGGAACAAATGTTAATAAAGAGGTAGAGGAAGGTAGGAAAAACACCCTCGAGTCACATCATGAAGTTGACTATGAAGAAGAATCAGAAGAGGAATCCATAGCTGGAGAGAATTCAGTTGAACTGCAAAGGAGAAATTGAAGATAAGAGATTGATCTGTCCAACATTATCAAGGATCAGAATGAACCTACAAAAACAAAGAGAATGAGGAATAATTCACATTTTTCATTTCTATTATTTTTGGAACCATCCTCATTTGAAGAGGCTTCAAAGGATGAGTCATTGGTAAATGTAATGAATGAATAGTTAGATCATTTTGGAAAAAATCAAACATCAGATCTTTTCAAAAGACATGAAGGACACAATGTAATTGGTACAAAGTGGATGTTTATGAAAATAATTAATGATCATGGAAATGTTATCTTAAAAAAGGGACGCTTGGTCTGTAATGAATATTCACAAATACAAAGTGTTGATCATGAGGATACATTTTCTCTCGTAGTGAGACTAGTGTCAGTAATTCTATTTTAGGCCATGACATTCTAATGTGGTTTTAATGTGTATGAAATGGATGTCAAGACGACATTCTTAAATGGATTTTTATAGGAATAAGTCTACATTGAACAGCATGTAGGGTTCTTTCTTGGCAAGGATGAACTGGATGTCTGAATATTAAAGAATGTTCTCTATGTCCTGAAATAGTCACCGCAAGCATGGTACTCTCGGTTGAACTCATATCTGTTAAAGATTTAGTTCAAAAGAGGAGGAGTGGATCACAATATCTATGTGAATAACTCATAATAGGATCAGTTCTTGGTATTGGTATACATGTATATATTTCTTTGGGTGGATGCAGACATGAATCAGTGGATGAATATACCAATTGCATGAAATCATGATTTGAAATGTCTATTATTGGTGAACCCACATACTTTTTAGTGTTGTAGGTACTATAGAAGAATGATTACACATTCATTTCTCAAAAAAATTATTCAAGTGTGCTAATGAAGATTTTCAACATGCATGATTCTAAACTAATGTTGACCCTAATGGAAGTTGGATGAATGCTCAGAAAGCATGAGGATGATACGTCTATGGATCCCACTATGTATAGAAGAATAATTGGAAGCCTACTATATCTGATGGTGACAAGACCATATATTTTATTTTCTACATTCCTTCGATCCCACTTTTAGAGTAGTCTAAGGGAAGAACATATGGAGGTAGTGAAATGAATAATGATATATATTCAAGGGACACATAATTATGGGCTATACTTTTCTTCTAGAAGAGATATTTAACTATCATCTTTTTCTGATGTTGATTGGGATGGAGATGTAGTGGAAAGAAAGTCTACCCATTGTGGAGCATTATATATTGGGAAGAAATGTGTCGTCCAGATAAGCAAGAAACTGGAAAGTACATAATGTAGTACTACTGAAGCAGAATGCATATATGCTACCAAAGCGAAAACTACGTTACAATGGATGTGGAAACAACTGTTTGACATATGTGATGAGGTGGGAAAACTAATGGTGATTTACTGTGATAGAAAGATCGCAATTGATCATACTATGAATCTTGTTCAGCATTCTCATAAGCAACATATTGAGATTAGATATAACTTCATCAATGAAAATTTTGAACAAGGTGAGATAAAAATGGACTATTTGGGAACTGATGAGCTAGTGGATAACATTATGAACAAGCCACTACAAGTGGTTGTTTTTGAGAAACATCGAATGATCCATGGAGTTCAGCCACCTCCTAGTGCATAAAAAGGTTACGAGATTCCCCTCTCCTAGTTGTTTTAACTGTGCTAATCTGTTTGTGGATGTGTTTTATGTTTAAGGGGGAGATATGCTTAAGGGGGAGTATGTTCTGAGATCTCCAATGTTAAATTACTGATCTTAGGGATTATTTCCAATGGGGGAGAATGGATAAATTCAATGGAGAGTGATATGTTTTTTTCTGGATACAGGAAAAATCCAGAACATCAACAATGATGTTGGAGAAAATAAAATAATGTGAACTCAATTCATGTCCTCTCCCTTGTTTTATAGACCGAGAATTGCTCACGTAGACATGAAATGATGACTGAGATGTTTCTTGATGTTTCAGGTTTTTATCGTGGCTGGTGCATCAATGATTTTATCTCGATATGGCTAACAAACCCTTTCTTCACGAAGTTTCTAGTTTTGTTAGTGGCTAGTGAATCAGTAAATTAATTTGGATATTTCTAATAAACCCAAAAGAGGAAATTGTGGGAACCAAAGATACATTTTAATAGAATTTGAGTTTGGTTTTTTTGATATTAATAAGCACATTGGTGACTAGGGAGATTCAAATGAATGTGGTCTTATGATTGATGATGAAATCAGTATAGAAGGTGGCACAGTTTCCCAGTGTTTGCCATATTTTTCGGCCTCAAAAAATAAAGATTTTTTAAAAGGTATGCAATGAAGGCGCATGATATGGGGTGAAGGTTCACATTACACAATGCAATAACGGGTAATGGTACGCTAAGAGGTGCGCGAAACCAAAGAATGGTTTTCAACAACGGTAGGCGGTGAAGGAATGCGGTACGTGGATTGCGGAAGACTGAAATGAAAAATGGTTCCCAGCGATAGTATGCGTTGAAGCACTATGGTACAAGAAAAGATGAGGGTTTTCATTACAGCTTCACTTCACAAAACATGAGTTGTACTTGGTGTAGGATAACAATAAGCAGATGAAGTTATGATTATCCCACATTGAATGTTTGGGTAAAATAGTTTAGTGAAATTTTTTGAATTATGTTCTTATTTAAGGTACTGTAATCCCCTATGATTAGATTGGATATTGGATATTGTAATTTAAGGAAAAAATCTAGAGAATTATAATGTGGTACATGAAGGAGATGAAGGTACTCTAAGAGTCTCCTCTGCATAAAGAAAACAGTTCACGGACGAGGGTGTGGTTTTCATTGGGATCGCTTATAGTACACTGCAGAGCATGGTACTACACAGAGAAGGATGGTACATGGGGGGTGAGGAGAAGAATGTGGAGTAGGGTGGAACGGGGAGCAACACAGTTCGTGAAGGAGAAGGATGGTATTCGGAGGAGTGGGATGGTATGCGGAAACACCAGCAGTATGCGGAACCCCTCAGGAGGCCTAAAAATTGGCCAAATCTATTTGAGAAATTAATTTCCATAAGGTATTAGTATAAATGAAAATAAATTATATTATTGGATGATTACGGGACTTCAACAGAGCATCCATTGGGATTTGAGGTTGTATTATTTAATGAAATAAAATTTAAGCGACCATCAAGTGGATAAACTGAGTGAAGATTCTTTTAGTACAGTGAGAAGGGGGAGTCATCAGAAGTGATCTAAAGGATGTCGTGTGCTATTCATAAATCCTTATAATAGAAGTGTTCATAGAACTGAGTGACTGTGATAAAATTTTGTAATCCACATCTTGTGATGATTAGTGCTTTTGGTATGACTGACACACTGTCGAAGAATTCTCCTTAGACGTAGCCCTTATTGGTGAACCAAGTATAATTTATGTGTCCTTTTATTGCCTGTGATTGTTGATTTTCGGCACATTCTCATCAGAAAGGATTAAGAGGTTCCTACAAATGTTGGAATAGGATACATAATTCAAAAACAAAATGTTGACACCCAGATTTACCCCACCCCTCTCAGGGTGTTCCAAGGTCCTTCATTGTTCTATTTGAATTTCAAGTTATAAATAATTACCTTATACGATCATTTGTTTGGATTCCACCTATCATAGAAATAATATTAGACCACTAAATGGATTCCATAGAATGGTCCCTTGGTTCCCTTGTAGACCATGAAAAAAGAAATAGAAGAGAAATGATCCTAAGGATTCCCATTCCTATACTACGAAAAATAGACGTAATATACTTCATAATGATTAAAACAATCCTCACACTGGTTTGTTCTATATGGATGATAAGAAATAATATAATGCATTATCTAATATTGATGGAGTCTTGAATATACTCAATAAATTATATATTCAATCACACAATGAAAATTGTATTATTGGTACATTGGATAGTGATTCTCTAGGAGATCAGCATTTGATTTGTCAAACAAAATTTCATCATTGTTCAGGTATTTTTTGAATCTCGGTCACACATATGGCCACTGAATAACGTCCCCCATAAATTGATTCCTTAGATTAAGATTTCCTCTAAATGGATTATGATATAATATTTTGGAATAATTATTTTTAAGGTTCCTCATTAATTATTACTTTTAGATGGATCAAAATCTTAATAATGATAGGTTAGACTTGGAAATAAAAACCATAACTATGGTATATTTTTTCATTAAATAATATTTATTACTTTTTAGAACGTTGAACCAATAATGAGGTAGATTACCAGGGCCCCATCTCTAGTATTTTTCTATAAATGAGGATTTATTTCCCTACATTACATGTAATGGATGAAAATAAACCATTCATAATGAAATTCATGGAATACTACACCATCTTATAGAAAGATATTTAGACCCTTTTGATGCATACATGTTATATTATCACTCAATTCTCTTGTGATATGAAAGTGAATCATGTCCCTCATTCTCCAATTATTTGAAATGATGCATTGGAAAACCTACATTAGTCTCTTTAAAAAGTCTTTCATGATATCCTTATCATTCATTATGAAACTCAGAGGGTCACTTCCCCAACCATATAAAATAATGGAAACAAAATTTTGACAAAAATGTATAATGTTACTTCTTCACAAGGACACCAAGGTCCCCTCCAACAATAAAAAAATCTGATTGGACCTCTCCTGATGTTGAGTATCTCATGCATGGAATTCTCCCACAAGACCAAGTTGTGTGTGAGTGAATGGATCAAAATGTGGTGAAATTTACCCTCCAGTGTTGGCCTAATATAGAAGAAACCCACTACATATGAGGTAGTAAATTATTATTCTCTATTTAATTCAATGATATGGGATATATTTGGTTTTTAGGATGTCCACACATAATCTAATAGAACCAATGGGTTTGGATTGAATAAAATACACAAAATATAGAGGTTGGGATTCTTTTTTCCCACAATGGTCCAAGACTACATTGATTTCTACAAGTGGTTTCACACATGCATGAACATCAAAACCTTGTTCATTGATTTCTAGAGCATGTCTACACTACCATGTATTAATTTCACCATTCAGTATGGGTATTAGTTATTGGGGGGATATACCCACTAGCAATAGATCAATTTTGAATTTTGATCTTGACTGAAAATCACTACTTCAATTAATTATTAGAAGTGGTTCACCTCAAGAATGTAAAATCCACTTCCCTTATAGTGTTCTTGATCTCCCACAGCTTCCATCAATTTGGGTTGCCTTATTCTATTCTTAAATAACCAAATCTACCTTCCATGATTCCATGTTGATAAAATTGTACACCATTCAAAACACTTGATCCATATTGACATCTCACTCACATGTTCATAAAAATTGAATTATTAAATCATTAAACAAGACCCTCTCTATAATCTAATCGATGAAAGTGGGAAATAATAAAAGTAGTTGGTATAAAAATATGTCAAATTCAATATGATACAGTCAGAAGATGACTCAGAATTCCACCTTGGTGACACCATACATCCTGGTATGTAGAGGAGAGGTGGTTATTAACGTAGATTTTTTGTTATCATTAATAAAAATTGTTCTTTATGACTAGAAAGAAATATAAATAATTGATTAATTTTATTATGTCATGTTGGAATCCCTTGAAGAGAATACACTCCTAGCCTTGGAATACCTAGAGAGGATCGAGAACATGATTGTGACATTTTTCAATAACTATGTTCCACCTCTATTTCATTTTATATTTAAATGGTACTGGTACTTATAAATCCAATGATACCCTGATTAAGTCCACCAATATTGGAGCCTATGTGGCAAGGACCTTAAAAAATTTATAAGATATATTAAAAAGGTTCAAATTGTTTCATCCCCGAGGATGGAGTGAATATCTCCCCTCCCACCAAATCCTTGTTTCTCAAGATGTACATCACATGTGTTTTACAGATGTCAATAAAACATGACCATTAAACTATTTACAATGTTCCATGAATGATGACTATAAAATTCTTGTATGGTTTTGAGAAACATGACCACAAACATCTAAAGCCCCATGTTATTTGCTGTAATACTATAAATTATTTCACATAATCAGAACTGTGAGACCACAAAATTTAGTAAATTGGCTAAAACTCAATTTCATTATAATAGTAGTCATTGTAATGAAATTTTTTAATTAATAATTGCAAGACCCTGTTGTTCAATCTCCATGACATTAAAATTGTAGCATTCATAGTATTAGTTATATGAAGTTAAACAACAAATACAATAATCCATGATGCATAATGCTATATTTCAACATTACCCTCTATGAAATCAGTATTACTCAAATGATGAGTTTGGGTAATAAATAACCATCCCAAATAAAACCTGGATGCCATATATGTTGGATATAGAATTATTTAAAACTAACTTACTTAGTGCATGACATTAAACTACTGCCTTACAATAATTAAAAAAATCAGGAATCCTCATATGAATAGTGTGAGATGGCTAGAAATAGGACAATGTACTAAACACATTATTTATTGATATCGTATTACCCCATGTCAATATTCATGAGATGACACATGATAATTTTTGGATTCATTAATTTCCTCATCATAAAGGGTTCACCCAATTCCCGTGTTGGTCTTCAATCCCAAAATGTTCTTGGTCTACATGTCATGTCATTTCCTTTCCCATGTGATCAGTAGATGTTGCAAAACATATCTAACATATTCCCATACTGAATTTTATCAACCTCTTAACCCCTTGGGACAAATTAATGTCTATGAATTAAAACCATAAACTATATGAAGTTTTTCGCAATGTATATATGTCATAGGTTGGACAACATTCCCACCATTAATTTAGGGTCTTAACTCTTCCATGTCAAACATATACTCTTCCATAAAACCTCATGTAGTCTAAGCATCATGACGTTAATTGTTTTCCAGATTAATCTCAGTTTATGAATTATGACCATACATTTTTTACATTTGTTCAAGGTTATCTATATGGTATTTTTTCAAGAATTACATTCATTTATGTTAAGTTAAACTTCATTTATTTAACGAAAATACCCAAAAAACATTCCAATAGTTTGAGAATTATGGCATTAAACTATTTTCCAAGAGTCCACGAATCATCATTATAATATTTTTTTTCATGTTTCATGAACTATGACCCTAAGCGATGTGCATTATACCTATTTTTATTACTTGATTCATCCATAGTATTTCATATGACCAATTCCCTAACCAATATCCAAAATTATATGTTGCGTGATTCCCTGTTCTATGGGATATGTAGTGGTTCCAAGACTATTTTCCTCTGGGCCCATCAATATATTCACCACAGAAGCATATGTAACCTAAAACTCGATCACCCCAAAATTCCCCCATGGGACCCTTATTTAGTTTTTATCACCATTTATTTTAGATGATCTATTAGTGAGCTGTGATTCCCACAAGACCTAACATGTTGAAGAAAAAAATGGGAAACATGAAGTGAGAGACCTTCCAACATCCATATAACATGACATTAAACTATATATTTATACTATAAAAAACAAAAATTACACATAATGAGATATGACTTTCCACATATTTAACATTGATTCCCCATTTAACTATTATTGGAAGACTATCAAACCTATAGTCATGACCACATGATGTTATACTACAATCATACCATGGATAAATTAAGGATACCTCATATTCTCAAATGATGTGATTTAGTATTTTCATTATATATAGTATCCTCCATCGGGATTAGTTTCCAACCACATCATGTCTATAATAATAGGATAAAATGGTGATGCTAAAATATCTCATTATAGTCCAAGCCTTTCATAAAATCATTTCAGGGTCTTCATAACCCCTTAGTGATGACATGATTCTCACCTGCCTGCACATTCATGTAACGCCCCGACCCTAGTTACCCAGAGTTGGTGCATTATTACATAACATTGGCATGATCACAAGAAAGATCAAATCTCGAAAGACTGATTGGTTTAGTAGCCTTGGAAACACTAGATATATTCATAAGTTTTACATTACATCATAAAATGAAAAACTAATACAACAACATAATGTCTCTATAATCCACACTCATATCCCGACATAATATCCATGCAGGTCATTCATAATTTACATCTTCACTTCATGGGAAAATAAAACATAGAAAAGGGGTGAGCACAAATGCCCAGTAAGGATAACAATATAGCAAAAACATTCATAAATGAGAATAAACATTTAGAGAAATGTATAACTAAACAACAGCCTTTCAAACTTGAACATTAAACATTGTATGGCATAAATAAAATAAAATAATGCCATTTACTCATTCACATGGATATTCTACTAATCGAATAATCACATGCAAAATCACTAACCACTTTCATAATGTTGGAATGCATAATGCCAGACTATCATAACCACATAGTCAAGGCCTCGTGCCAAGACTACAAATAAGATTTTGTCAAGGCCTTGTGCCAAGACACTAGTTTGCCTCATGAGACCTACCGATGCATCGAGGAGCTATAGCGGGCTCCACCCGTCACTTACTAAGTCCAATGCATTCCCATATGAAAAGGTTTAAACATAACATAAACATTCGTATTAAAACTAGCATATGAAATGTAAATAATTTCACCATAAACTATGAATGGTATAAAAATAGAACATCCATAGTCAAACATATCACAAAACCTTCAATACAATATAGAAGTTTTGTATCATAATAAATCAACTTCAAATAATCTTAAAATCCATCAAAGGATGTTGACATAGATGAAATCAATATTCTTTTTAAAGAAATATCTCCTTTTAATTTGAAATCATTTAAGATCCCTATAAAATAAAACATTTTCTTTGAAAATATTATTATAAGCTTGTAAGGGAAGTTTTGAAGATTTTATAACGGCGGAAAATAGCCGCACCCGCCGTATAAGTTAAAAAAACATTCTTACCTTAATTCTGTCGAAAAGGTTAAAAAGGACCTTGTTTTGAAAATGACCGAAAGATTCCTTTATAAACCACTTATAAAAGTCAAAAAGGGTTTAAATGACTTTAACTCATATTCTAGTAAATAGTAAAAATGTTTTGAAATAAATTTTTAAGAAACATGGATGTGGATAATAAAGAGATCCCAGTAGATTATTAAGTATAAACAACCTCGGATAATGAAGAGATTGTGAAATAACCCTTACCTTGTACTTTTCCTTGGTTGGGGTAGGTTAACCTCCTGTATAATGGTGAAATAATTGTTATTAAATTATACAATAATCATATACATTAATATGATATCATATATGATCTTTTAATATTGATTTGATAATAATATCTTAGTATTATCGTTGTTTCAGGTGTTAACTTACTTGTTTTCTTTTATATGATTTGTTACGTAAGACATGTTTGTAAAGGATAGGTTTTATATTATTCATATCCAGAATGATATCAAGTCCTTAAAAATCAATTTTTAAATCATCAAATGATAATTATACTTGAATTGATACGATGGAGAATGAATCTCATCGCGTTCGTGGAGACGGTAGTCCGTACGTACGCACGAGCGACAATATCATTCTTTTGATATTGAAATAATATATAAATGGATGGTATATCATATATACAGAATCCTTAATATGTTATATTTATTATTTACATGAGTTACACATCATTATTATATCCATCCAAATAATATTATATTGAATAACAATTACACCACGACGTGGAGACGGTAAGCCGTACGTACGCACGTATGGTGACATGTTATTCAAAGGGTGGATAGAATACTGAATATGGTTGTACCATATTTATAATAACATCACAGTATATATATGATACTGGATTTATTATTTTAGAATGGTAACAAAAAAGGAAGAAGAAGTGGAAGAAGAAATGAACTTAGAAAAGGGTGGTGAAATCATTACCTCTTCTTCGGGTTCTTCCTTTTGATTTGATCAAAAGGGCTCCTTAGGATGGATTTATGATCAAACTAAGGCCTCTAGGTTGTAGTGAGGGATGTTAGGAGAGTATTTGGGTAGAGTTTGGCCGAACCAAACGGCTTTGAAGGTGTTAATAAATGAGAAGGAGGAGTGCCCTTTTATAAGAGGGGTGAGGGGCACCTTTGGAAAAGCTAGAAATATTAATTTATAATAAATTCATATTCGGTTTCTGATGGATCCAAAGTTGATTATTCAAAGGTTAAGGTGGGGATGAGTCTAAAACAACTCAAACAATATAATTTAGATAGGTTTGGGTACTTATATTAACCTTATCTTTATGTTTTAACTCTATGTTAATTAGTATCACTTTTACAATGTCTCTTTGTATTTTTATATAATATGGTTAATAAACATACTAAATACATCCAATATACCCCCAAGTGGTCCATTAATGATGAACCTATCATGATATAAGTCTATTGGATGAACCTTAGATTTTTAGGAATTTAATATCAATTAATAATATAATATTTGTTTTAAGAACTCTTTTATGTCAATTTTGACTCTATTCAATAGTTGTTTTTTGTGAAACTCATAACAGATTGATTACTTCGAAAAAAGTCAATTAAATAAATCCTAATATATCATAGTATCCTAGAAAATTATTTTAATTCATTAAAAGTTTCATATTATATTTATTTGTGTATTTATAATATCAATTATTTTAATTTTTCACTATTATAGTAATTACTGCATCATCATTGTGTCATAAATAAAATAACTTATTTAATGTCTAAAAATTATAAATAATATATCATTATGTAGGAAATCTTTTTATCTTTCTAATTAATATTTATAATATAAAATCCAACATATATAACCCTATGTAACAATTGTTTTTCTAAAAGATATATGCTTGTGTCATTTTTGTATTCATTTTAACTTAATTAAAATAAAGTGTCATTATCACTTAAAAGTGGATCCATGGGGTCCCAAAATCGACCCAAAGATGCCCATGGTCGACCATGTATCAACCAATAGGGTTAAGACACGTTTTAGGGTAATTTAGTATTATTATAATATTATTTTTTAACCCTTATTTACCGGATTTACCCTTAACCATGGTAAATAAAATATTTACCGCAGTAATTATTCAAAATGTCTAAAAATAAAAGCTACCTATTTACACAATTTTAACATCCTGATTCCAAATATGGAATCCATTTTCCTAAATTCAAAACACAGAAGTGGTAGAAATTAATTTAAAATTAATTCCCGCTGTCAAAACAAAAAGCGTGTTTTAAGAGATAATAACTATCAAAAGATTGACACTTGTTTATGTTCGGTTTAATTGTAAAATTATGTCCAATGACCAAAATTATATTAAATGGTAAAAATATATTATAAATATACTTTAAAACTACTAAAATTCATAATTTATCACTATTAATTATTTTGATTAAAAAAGTTGTTTTTAATTAAAATTTAGTAATTCTCACTATTCATCAAAATATGAAAGTTATCCGAAAAGTACCAAAATTTCACCTTAGGCTAAATTAGATATTCCGAATCCAAAAATGAAGTCCATTTTGAAATATAAAATATATATAATTTTAAAAAGTAGGTATTACTATTCATAACGGCTAGTTTGATTGTTTGTTAGAACTCAGTGTTGCGTACAACACACGCTATCGCATTATTCAAAGAGAAGCGTACCGTAGAAGCTTGGGGTGTTACATTCTCCCCTACTTCAAATAATTTCTTCCTCAAAATTTCTAGAATACTATCGCATGAAAAGACTCGGGTGGTTCTTCATCATAAGTTCCTCGGGTTCCCACGTTGCCTCTTCCATCTTATGGTTTCTCCACAAAACTTTTACCAGACGCGTCGTCCGGTTTCTCAGTACTTGTTCTCTCGTATCAAGAATCCTGACGGGCTCTTCACAATAGGAAAGATCGGGTTCCAGTTCTAATTCCTCATAGGTGAGTACATGCATTGGATCAGGCATGTATTTTCTCAACAGAGATACATGGAACACATCGTGAACTTTGGAGAGACTTGGCGACATTGCCAATCGGTAAGCTACAACCCCAATTCGTTCTAGAATTTCGAAAGGTCCGATGTACCTCGGACTCAATTTACCTTTCTTACCAAAACGTATGACTCCCTTACATGGAGATACCTTCATGAAAACATGATCACCGACTTGAAATTCCAAATCCTTCCTTCGATTATCGGCATAGCTCTTCTGCCTACTTTGAGCTGCTCTGATGTGATTTTGGATTACCTTCACCCTTTCCATTGTTTCCTCCACCAGTTCTGGACCTACAAGTTTTCATTCACCGACGTCATCCCAACAGGTTGGTGTATGACATCTCTTTCCGTATAACGCTTCATATAGTGCCATCTGAATACTCGAATGGAAGCTATTGTTATAGGAAAAATTCTACCAGAGGTAAATATTGATCCCACATACCCTGAAAGTCAAGTGAGAAGGATCTCAACATGTCTTCTAAGGTCTGAATAGTCCGTTCTGATTGTCCATCTGTCTGAGGGTGGTAAGCAGTGCTCAAATGAAGTTCAGTATCTAGGGATTTCTGAAGACTTTTCCAAAATCTTGAAGTAAAATGGGGATCACGATCAGAAACAATTGATAAGGGTACTCCATGAAGTCTCACAACTTCATTAATATATAGTCTTGCTAAACGTTCCAGGGGTAGATCTTCTCTTATAGCAAGAAAATGTGCTGACTTGGTAAGACGATCAACAATAACCCATATTGCATCATTCCTTCTAGGAGTCTTTGGTAGCCCCATGACAAAGTCCATCGTAATATTGTCCCATTTCCACTATGGTATGGGAAGAGGTTGCATGACTCCTCCAGGATGTTGCCTTCCAGCTTTCACTTGTTGACAAACCATACATCTTGACACAAAATCAGCAATCTCCCTCTTCATGTTGTCCCACCAAAAATGTTCCTTCAAATCTCTATACATTTTTGTGCTCCCAGGGTGTATAGAGAAATTGGAACTATGAGAATCATCCAGCAATTCCCTTTTTAGATCAGGTAAATCGGGAACACAAAGTCTCTTCCCAAATTTCAAAATTCCATCTTCATACACAAAGTCTCTCAATCTCCCATCATTCACAACATTAATCTTCTTTTGGAATTCTTCATCATCGGTCTGAGAAATCTTAATCCTTTCTAGTAAAGATGGTTTGGCAACCATTTGAAAAAGCATTGATGTTTCACCTTCCCTGGTAATTCCCATTTCCATCTTCACTAGATCCATGAAAATTGGATCCCTTTCAATTCTCATATTGTTCAAAACTCCATGGTCTTTTCTACTCAAAGCATCTGCCACCTTGTTTGCCTTCCCCGGTTGGTAGTGTATCGTACAATCATAATCCTTGAGTAATTCAAGCCATCTCCTTTGCCTCATGTTGAGTTCTTTTTGTGAGAAAATATACTTCAAACTCTTGTGATCAGTATAAATCTCACATTTTTCACCATAGAGGTAGTGCCTCCATATCTTCAAAGCAAAGATCACAACTGCTAACTCGAGATCATGAGTAGGATAGTTTTGTTCATGAATTTTCAACTGTCGTGATGCATAGGTAATAACTCTATCATTCTGCATAAGGACACAGCCAAGTCCTTTCTTTGATGCATCACTATAAATAACGAACCCATCATTCCCCGATGGTAGAGTCAATATACGAGAATTGAATAATCTTTTCTAAAGTTCTTCAAAACATTCTTCACACTCTTTTGTCCAAACAAATTTAACCCCTTTACATGTGAGCTTCGTTAACGGGTTAGCCAATCGGGCAAAATTCTGGACGAAACGTCGATAATAACCTGCCAAACCGATAAAACTGCGTACCTCAGTTATACTCGTAGGTGCTGGCCATTCTTGGATTGCCTTGGTCTTAGAAGGATCAACAGAGATTCCATATTTAGAGACAATATGGCCAAGAAAAGAAATCTCATGAAGCCATAATTCACACTTGCTAAACTTCCCATATAATTCATGCCTCCTCAGAGTCTTCAAGATAATGAGCAAGTGATTTTCATGATCTTCGTAGGTTTTGGAGTATAAAAAGATATCATCAATAAATACCACCACAAATTCATCGAGATACTCCTTGAAAAATCTATTCATCAGATCCATGAATACAGAGGGTGCATTAGTTAATCTAAACGACATTACGGTAAACTCGTAATGCCCGTACCTGGTTCGAAATGTTGTCTTCGGAATGTCTTCCTTCTTCACACACAACTGATGGTATCCAGATCGAAGGTCAATCTTTGAAAAGTATTGAGCTCCATGCAGTTGGTCAAATAAATCATCAATACAAGGTAGGGGATACTTGTTCTTTATCTTTATAGCATTGATCTCCCTGTAGTCGATACATAACCTCATAGATCCATATTTCTTTTTAACAAAAAGAACAGGGGCTCCCCATGGAGAAACACTAGGGCGAATAAATCCCTTATTACTCAATTCCTCTAGTTGTTTCTTTAGTTCGACTAACTCTACAGTGTCCATTCTATAAGGGGTCTTCGATATAGGCCTTGATCCAGGAATCAAATCAATGGAAAACTCAACTTCTCGTTCTGGAGGATGTCCAGGTAAATCTTCCGGAAATACATCTACAAATTCTTTCACAACAGGTACGTCCTCTATTTGAACATTCCTTTCCTCACCGACAGTTATTTCATTCTCTTCCTCCCCAATAATTGAATTTAGTTGAGCTATTGAGGGTGGATCTAAATAAGAGTTAGGTGGTGATGATTTTGCTCTAAAGATAAGGTGTTCCTTATCATTATCATCAAGAATCGTAACCTCTTTCTTTTTACAATAAATCTTCACATCATAGTCCGAAATCCAGTCCATACCGAGGATTATATCAAACTCAATCATAGGTATGACGATGAGATCAGCAGATAAAGAAAATTTATGTGCTCTAATGGGGACTGATTCACAAAACTTTGTTGCAATGATACATCCCTTAGGAGTTTTAACTGACAACTCCCTTGTTAAATCAAATTGGAAATATCTAATTTTCTTAGCAAACTGGGAAGATATGAAACAATGCGACGATCCAGAGTCAAATAATGCATTTGCTAAACTTGAGGAAACCATTAAATTACCTACCACCACGTCTTTAGGAGCTTCTACCTCAGCAGTAGTGATAGCATAAGCTTGGCATTGATCCCTTGGCCTTTTCTGAGGTAAGTTCTCCTGATGCTTAGGAAATTCATTCGCATAATGTCCCATCTCCCTGCAATTGTAGCACTGAACGTTGGTGGCTTCCTTCTTCCCTTTGCAATCACGAGCTTGGTGGCCTTTTTCACCACACTTGTAACAGACTCCCATTCCCTTCAAGCAAGCACCGGGGTGTTTCTTCCCACATTTACCACAGGATGGATATTCAACCATTCCTTTCTTCCCCTTATTTCCATTCCCAGATTGATCAGCAGGCCTCTTCTTCTCTTTCTTTGCTTTAAATTCATAAGACTTAGAGAATTCCTTTTCGGTCTTGATAGCACATGAGACAATGTCTTCGTACGATGAAAAGGATTGTGAGACTAATGCTTGACGGAGAAATGGTTTTAACCCATCAAAGAAACGATCAATATTACTTCTTGGGTTGCGAATATAATCTCCAGCATACCTCGCTAACCTTGTAATGTTAGCCTCATACTTTGTGACATTCTCATCCTCATTTTGTCTCAGACTCAGAAATTGCCTTTCCATATCTGCTCGATGGTCGCGAGGAAAGTATTTTTCTAAAAACAGATCTTTGAACTCCCTCCATTCCATATTTGATTCTTCATCATCTTCCTTCGTATTTTGAATCAATGACCGCCATTGATCAGCATCTCCAGTGAGGCGGTAAACTGCCATGATAACGTTTTCCCTTTCACTGCTCCCCAAAGCCTGAAATATTTTCTCTAGGGAAAATATCCATTGCTCAGCTACTAAGGGATTTGTACTCCCATTGAACGTTGGTGGTTGTTGCCTCATGAATCGATCTAACATTGATCCTCCACGCTGCGGATCAGGGTGCTCCATACGGGTAAGGTTATTATTCATAACCCGAGTAAGTTGTCCCAGTATGGTGATTAGCTGATCGGCACCAGTTGCATCACCAGCCCCACTATAATTATCTTGAGCAGGAGGGAAATCCCTACATGGAGTGCGTGCATTGATACGGTTTCCATTTCTTCCACTAGGCGCCATTTCTAAACAATGGCATAAACTAGATCAGTTTATGAATCAAAATACATAATCCCATACTTATAAAACACTTAACATAAATTGAACTATTTATGGATATAATCCATAATCATAAGAATGTTTTCTTTAAGGAATTATATACTCATAATCCCTTCAAAATGATTTGTAAAGAAAATGAGAGTTATCCTAAGCATATCCCCCGGGAGTGTCGTAACCAAGAGTGCAGCAAGGCCCGTTGTCGTGCACCAGTTCCCGTTTGAGTCTAGCTCAAAGCAGTGTTTTCGGGTTTTACCCCTAGGTACATCTGTGCCAGAGCCGCCTCTACCTGCTCGTATCCAGACAGGGATGTATTGCTCGGAAAACTCACAAAATCTCTACAATACCAAAATTCTAGGAAGTTCTTCTATACTAATCCTCAAAGTTCATCTTAGGTCTACGTGCTCTAATCAGAGTTTATCTAAATCTAGCTTCCAAGGTTTGTACTAAACTTCCTCTGATACCAACTGTAACGCCTCAACCCTAGTTACCCAGAGTCGGTGCATTATTACATAACATTGGCATGATCACAAGAAAGATCAAATCTCGAAAGACCGATTGGTTTAGTAGCCTTGGAAACACTAGATATATTCATAAGTTTTACATTACATCATAAAATGAAAAACTACTACAACAACATAATGTCTCCATAATCCACACTCATATCCCCACATAATATCCCTGCAGGTCATTCATAATTTACTTCTTCACTTCCTGGGAAAAATAAAACATAGAAAAGGGGTGAGCTCAAATGCCTAGTAAGGATAACAGTATAGCAGAAACTTTCATAAATGAGAATAAACATTTAGAGAAATGTATAACTAAACAACGGCCTTTCAAACTTGAACATTAAACATTGTATGGCTTAAATAAAATAAAATATTCCCATTTACTCATTCACATGGATATTCTACTAATCGAATAATCACATGCAAAATCACTAACCACTTTCATAATGTTGGAATGCATAATACCAGACTATCATAACCACATAGTCAAGGCCTCGTGCCAAGACTACAAATAAGATTTTTTCAAGTCCTTGTGCCAAGACACTAGTTTGTCTCATGAGACCTACCGATGCATCGAGGAGCTATAGCGGGCTCCACCCGTCACTTACTAAGTCCAATGCATTCCCATATGAAAAGGTTTAAACATAACATAAACATTCGTATTAAAACTAGCATACGAAATGTAAATAATTTCACCATAAACTATGAATGGTATAAAAATAGAACATCCACAGACAAACATATCACAAAACCTTCAATACAATATAAGAAGTTTTGTATCATAATAAATCAACTTCAAATAATCTTAAAATCCATCAAAGGATGTTGACATAGATGAAATCAATATTCTTTTTAAAGAAATATCTCCTTTTAATTTGAAATCATTTAAGATCCATATAAAATAAAACATTTTCTTTGAAAATATTCTTATAAGATTGTAAGGGAAGCTTTGAAGATTTTATAACGGCGGAAAATAGCCGCACCCGCCGTATAAGTTAAAAAAAACATTCTTACCTTAATTCTGTCGAAAAGGTTAAAAATGACCTTGTTTTGAAAACGACCGAAAGATTCATTTATAAACCACTTATAAAATTCAAAAAGGGTATAAATGACTTTAACTCATATTCTAGTAAATAGTAAAAATGTTTTGAAATACATTTTTAAGAAACATGGATGTGGATGATAAAGAGATCCCAGTAGATTATTACGTATAAACAACCTCAGATAATGAAGAGATTGTGAAATAACCCTTACCTTGTACTTTTCCTTGGTTGGGGTAGGTTAACCAACTGTATAATGGTGAAATAATTGTTATTAAATTATACAATAATCATATACATTAATATGATATCATATATGATCTTTTAATATTGATTTGATAATAATATCTTAGTATTATCGTTGTTTCAGGTGTTAACTTACTTGTTTTCTTTTATATGTTTTGTTACGTAAGACATGTTTGTAAAGGATAGGTTTTATATTATTCATATCCAGAATGATATCAAGTCCTTAAACATCATTTTTTAAATCATCAAATGATAATTATACTTGAATGGATACGATGGAGAATGAATCTCATCGCGTTCGTGGAGACGGTAGTCCATACGTACGCACGAGCGACAATATCATTATTTTGATATTAAAATAATATATAAATGGATGGTATATCATATATAAATAATCCTTAACATGTTATATTTATTATTTACATGAGTTACACATCATTATTATACCCATCCAAATAATATTATATTGAATAACAATTACACCACGACGTGGAGACGGTAAGCCGTACGTACGCACGTATGGTGACATGTTATTCAAAGGGTGGATAGAATTATGAATATGGTTGTACCATATTTATAATAACATCACAGTATATATATGATACTGGATTTATTATTTTAGAATGGTAACAACAAAGGAAGAAGAAGTGGAAGAAGAAATGAACTTAGAAAAGGGTGGTGAAATCATTACCTCTTCTTCGGGTTCTTCCTTTTGATTTGATCAAAAGGGATCCTTAGGTTGGCTTTACGATCAAACTAAGGCCCCTAGGTTGTAGTGAGGAAAGTTGGGAGAGTATTTGGGCAGAGTTTGGCCGAACCAAAAGGCTTTGAAGGTGTGAATAAATGAGAAGGAGGAGTGCCCTTTTATAAGAGGGGTGAGGGGCACCTTTGGAAAAGCTAGAAATATTAATTTATAATAAATTCATATTCGGTTTCTAATGGATACAAAGTTTATTATTCAAAGGTTAAGGTGGGGATGGGTCGAAAACAACTCAACCAATAGAATTTATACAGGTTTGGGTACTTATATTAACCTTATCTTTACGTTTTAACTCTAAGTTAATTAGTTTCACTTTTACAATGTCTCTTTGTATTTTTATATAATATGGTTAATAAACTTACTACATACACCCCAGCGACCCCCAAGTGGTCCATTAATGATGAACCTGTCATGATATAAGTCTCTTGGACGAACCTTAGATTTTTAGTAATTTAATATCAATTAATAATATAATATTTGTTTTAAGAACTCTTTTATGTCAATTTTGACAATATTCAATAGTTGATTTTTGTGAAACTCATAACAGATTGATTACTTCAAACAAAGTCAATTAAATCAATCCTAATATATCATATTATCCTATAAAATTAGTTTAATTCATTAGAAGTTTCATATTATATTTATTTGGGTATTTATAATATCAATTATTTTAATTTTTCACTATTATAGTAATTACTGCATCATCATTGTGTCATAAATAAAATAAATTATTTAATGTCTAAAAATTATAAATAAAATATAATTATGTAGTAAATCGTTGTATATTTCTAATGAATATTTATAATCTAAAATCCAACATATATAACCCTATGTAACAATTGTTTTTCTAAAAGATATATGCTTGTGTCATTTTTGTATTCATTTTAACTTAATTAAAATAAAGTGTCATTATCACTTACAAGTGGATCCATGGGGTCCCAAAATCGACCCAAAGATGCCCATGGTCGACCATGTATCAACCAATAGGGTTAAGACACGTTTTAGGGTAATTTAGTATTATTATAATATTATTTTTTAACCCTTATTTACCGGATTTACCCTTAACCATGGTAAATAAAATATTTACCGCAGTAATTATTCAAAATGTCTAAAAATAAAAGCTACCTATTTACACAATTTGAACATCCTGATTCAAAATATGGAATCCATTTTCCTAAATTCAAAACACATAAGTGGTAGAAATTAATTTAAAATTAATTCCCGCTGTCAAAACAAAAAGCGTGTTTTTAAGAGATAATAACTATCAAAAGATTGACACTTGTTTATGTTCGGTTTAATTGTAAAATTATGTCCAATGACCAACATTATATTAAATGGTAAAAATATATTCTAAATATACTTTAAAACTAGTAAATTTCATAATTTATCACTATTAATTATTTTGATTAAAAAAGTTGTTTTTAATTAAAATTTAGTAATTTTCACTATTCATCAAAATATGAAAGTTATCTGAAAAGTACCAAAATTTCACCTTAGGCTAAATTAGATATTCTGAATCCAAAAATGAAGTCCATTTTGAAATATAAAATATATATAATTTTAAAAAGTAGGTATTACTATTCATAACGGCTAGTTTGATTGGTTGTTAGAACTCGGTGTTGCGTACAACACACGCTATCGCATTATTCAAAGAGAAGCTACCGTAGAAGCTTGGGGTGTTACATTCATCTCTCATGTTATAGTTCGTGATTGAAAAACAACCATGGAACCCAATATTACCTATTGGAAATTCCCAATGATAACTTCTACACTTCCCCCTTTTACTATTTTGTAATCATCATACTATTGATCTGAACTGGATCTATATCTAAAATTGAAATATGACACACCACCTCACCAAATTTATTAGTCTCATTCCCTGATGTATCATCAGTAAAAAATAATGGCCCCAACATTATGATCCTAGTCAATGGTCAATCCCACATTTTTCCATCCCTTTCGAAAATAATCTAGTATAGAAATTGTTTTTATAAACATTCCATAGTATTTTCCTTGCTGTTTTTCATCACGTGAATTATATTATCTAGGTAGTTAATGTTTCTATCTCTAGTGAATGATTTTTATGTCAAATGTTTCATTATCTATGATATCCCCTTTATGAAATATGGAATTTCATACCGCAGCTTATTAATCACACAGAACATGAATATTTAAGGCTTATAAGAAGGGATGATTTTCTCTTCAATGTAATGTTGATATGAGTAATCGCCATAATTTCCTAACACTAATACCATAAACTAATAGCTTGAATCTAATCATCATGAGAAAAAATGTTGTGATAGTCATTTTATGAACATGTCATATGAAGTTAATAAGCTTTGCCCTCCACTTCACATTACGACCCCAAATTTAAATACTATTCAAGCTAATTTTGGTTATGATCCCCCTTGGTCAGTAAATTATGACCGTTATAGTATTTAACCAATATTAGAATTGAACTCTACAACTATAAAATTAAAGCTCAAGTCCAAGAATTAAGACCATAAGTTAGGATATAATTTATTTTTGATTTTTTATCTGATAGGGCCACCTCAGTCCCACCATTTATGTAAGCTCAACATTCCCCCATACCACTCACATTCACCTCGTGACATGTAGCCCTATGACCAATAATTATTATAGTTAAATTATTTTATTTTTTCCCATTATATGTTACCTTATATCTCTGAATAATGAGTATTTACATTGTGTCCAACTATTTGTGAATATGTTGAGTTGTACTGGATCACTTTTTCCACGAATTCATTTTTTTATTACTCATCCATGATAAAAATATCCTTCTAGAGTGATCATAAAATGTATTATATTCTATTACATTATACTACGAGTCAAGTCTAATTTCTACAAGATTGATGAAAGATCCCAAGAACTGGGTCACAATATGTCAATCTACATGATATAATGTCCCAATCACAAGACAATAAAATATGTGATAACCATTCCTTGATATATGTGATTACTATATTTGTACATCATCTCCATTAAAAAATAAAATAATATGGAAAATCATTGTCCCTCTATTGAGAATCCAATTCATCTATTTTTGTTCACCAACTGCATCCTTCATGTTCCTCGACCATCGCAGGACATATGATGAGTCTCTCGAAGACAAGTAGAACCCTTGTTCGGACTGATACAATTTACCAGTGTGATTGAGGTCATTATGGAATAATTCCTATGGTGTAGGATTCAATTTTAACATTTCATCACTTTATATCCACAATTAGGGTGCCCCTATGTTTGGATACACATCTTCCACCACATCAAAATGGCCCCCATTGAGGGAATAACCCCATTCCATAGAGGATCATCTGTCATCATGGGAATCATAAATGTCTACGCACAAAATTTTGATATTGGCCTCACGTATTAAACATGTAATGTGGTCGATCCTCAATTTTTTTCCACTATCCTTCAAAAAATTATAATAGATGTTATGTTTCCAACACGTTCACCATTTAAAATCCATCATCAAATCACCACATCTGTGTTCAAAATATTATGATATTTATTAACTATATCCATTATTATTTTATTTTTTTGAATTTTACATCATTAGTGTTACCCCATTCAGGATGTAGTAAACATCATTATAGAATTTCAGTTGTTTAGTTGGCCTACTTCTTTATCCATGATCCCTCTCAACTAAGAAACACTTGATGGTAAACAATTTAATGAGTACCTTGAGTGCTTTATAATTTCATATCATTGTCTAATGAATGTGAAAATAAAATTTTGACCCTCAATTATCAAATCATGTATGTTGCATATGGTCTTAGATATAGATTTGTTTCTATCTAACAAAAATGGTTAAAGAAAATATATATAAATTGTATCAAAAGAAACATAGACATGGGATCACAGAATTAAATATATATATATATATATATTCATGTTTGTGAGGGTCATCAACACACTTGATCCTATATTATTTCCCAAAATTTCCCTATATAGCTCCACCCTAGCAATAAAGTGCTCAATCATAGATATACATTGAATCATGTCCTAAAGGACCTAATGAAACCAAAATAGATCTAAATCATCCTAGTTATCCTAGAGATTATTCTCTTTTACATGGACCTACAAATTGTATTTCGTTGCCTTTTAATTAACTATATAAGTCACTGCTCGCACTACTCGAGCCAAGACCACCGACAGTGGGGCCTTCAACTGACTAATAGTTTCTTATTGGTCATCGATTATGGATTAAATATTTTTCACATGATTATAAATGTGTTTATGTGATTTATCTATAACTTAATTATTATTGTTTCCATTTTATTTATCCTTTTTCATTGTGACATCAATCTAGTGACTCCCTAGAGGATCCTTTTCAAAAGAGATCTCATAAACCAGTGCATGGAGATCATGATCGACCACCCCAATGGTACCCTGGTTGTACAACATATGGTATAGGGACTCCACAAGGACAACTAGTTATGGTTCTAGGGTATATATTATGATGTGTTGTATGATTTTATAACACCACAATTTGTGATTCATTTTTATTCAACAACATCAGAAATGGAATCTTCTTGTTCATTGGGAGTCCTAGACTTATATTCTAGGAAGGGTGAATGGACCATAGCAGTAGTAGGGTCCTCCTCTAAGATACTATCTAATAGTCTAGGATCCATGTTGAGTGGGAGACACCATTATATTTCTCTTCATTTAAAAAACTGCCTCCATAATCTTCTTGTAGTACCCCTCCAATGGAATCATCATTGTTAATGAAAGGCATCCCTCTCGGGATCAAGGATGAGTCATATTGGATGACCAACTGTACAAGAGATGGAATAATCATTGGGTATGGTGTTATAGATTCCCCATCTATATCCACATTCATGGATTGATCCCTCATGAGTTCTTTTTGAAAAAATAGAATGGAATTTGGTCTGAGTAGTGGCACTGAGTTCGGTAAACATATATCATTACAGGGGAAGAACTTACTATGGGAAATCATTTCGTCAACACTCTGTATTGGTGATTTGACATAATGATTGACCATAGGAGAGAACTCTACAAAGGTTGATAGTTATATAACTAGAACTAGGGACCAATACTAGTTTATAAATGCCTAAATGTTTTCATACTAATATATTTACACAAAAGAATCATAAATGTATGAAAATTTCTAGGTAGAATGTCATTAAGTCTTACCACGAGAATGAGGGATCTCAATAATGTTTCCCCCTAGGAACCCTTAATCTCTTATTATAGACACCACCATTTATATTATTGGGTATGGTCCCCCAGTGATGACTTAGATGTAGTGGATGTTTGGTTCCATCTAACCTCCTTTATTGGACCTCTGGTTTCAAAAAACATGGGAAAAGGTTCTTGATAATGTTCTCCATCCCCCAATGGAACACACTACAATCATCCCACATGTTCCACTTGTATACTATTTCATTTATCATTCCTAAGAATATTCCTCATTATATCATTTAAATATATAAGGGATGGAAGGATATATATAATTATGATAAATGTTTTCCCTCATGGATATTTTCTTAGTCGAAACCATCCATATGAGAGAATTCATTTCTCTCATAGGTAATTTCCAAATCAACAATGACCCCAAATATTACATTTCACTATATTATAATGTTATTTCACCATCAAATTCATCCTTATCTAATTTATTAGTATTTGGAGTCTTCTCATGTTTAAGATCAACATTGACCATTACCAGCACTAGGACGAGAGTAAGATCATATCCCGCTTGATTGTATGAAAATTCATCCATGGAAGTTAGGTATGTAAGCATCCCTTGAAATTTTTCCATGATAGTGATACTATCGAGCCCCTCATATTTTAGATGCTTTCCACTTTAATTTATCATATTCTAGCACTTCTCTACTATCATGTTCATCCTCGACATCCCCTAGGAATCCCAAATCATGGAGAGTGAATCATCATTGGTTGGATATTGGAGATACAATATCTTCGTGATGGATTCCTACCTATATTTTTTGGGTTTTACCTGATATCCCCCTTCTTACTCCCATAGTCTCTTTCTGGGAAGTCTCGCACCTCTATGAGTTTTTGGTGAAACAAAAATTAGGGACCCATGTTGCATCGTAAACATGATATTCCGCACACACTAGTCATGTACCTTGAGGATTGATATTACTAAAAAACTTGATACTATATAACCCATTTTCCTATGTGATTACCGTCATTTGATTGTGTAGAATTGCACTCTAGTATGTCGCTACACAATTTCCTTCATATGTTTGAGAGAGGTCAATGTTGACATTGGATTGTAGCAATATTACGGCCTCCACTAGGATTTATCCATTGAAAACCCACAAAGATGATAATGTATTGAATGTTTTTGTTCCTCAAGTACCCCTTGTTAACAATCTCTACAGAATTCTGAATACATTATTATTGTAATGGGAACATACACAGTGTGTACGAATCATAATTTTTGTTTTCATTGATCATGTCCATGAGTACTCCACATATAATCGACATCATGTAAACCATTTACTAACGTTTCATGATTGTTTACTCCATAATATCACCTATTGTTGTGTAGAACCAGAGGATGATATGTTTTCATAGTTTCTAATATTGATTGCGACCCAAGTTTCACTATGTTCCACTGGATAAACCCAAGAATTTATAGTATTGTGGGTGAAAAAAATTTCCTTTGGAGGAGTTATGGTGTTTAAAAATTTCTATCCTATGATGTATGATATTGGACCACCAATACATAAATTGGAGTGGACCATATATTCTCTTAGGGAATTATCCCACTCACGATATTTCTCAATCAGTTGTAGAGATGGGGAAGCATCAGTACACCAATATATTTTTGATTACATAATTCCATGATCGCCAAGCTCATGATCATCACTTGGCATAATAACATGTATTAATTTCTAATAGGATGTAGCCGAAAACTAGGTAGGGTGGCCCAAAATGTTTGATAATAGACTATTGGATCCTAGTCCTCCACCATGTTTTTGCATCATATCCCATATCCCCCTTCCATGATCAGATAGTATGGTTCATCATCCCCCTCTTCTATATTGATGGACACTAAATTTGTGGACTTATCATTTTCATGGATGGAACCTTCTTCCATAACATTCTCATCGATATATTAAATATGATATCTTAGTGGAAGGGGGAGAGTGACCCATCACTGAATTTATCATGTATATATTTATTTATTCAATGAGAGTGGTATTTGGACTATTTCTTCAAGAAATTATTGTTGTAAAAGAATTCATCATATAATAACCCAGTTAGTGCGATGAATCAAGGTAGTGCAAGTCCACTGTGTTTATTCCCACCTCCCCATTGTGTAGGTAGAAGGTGATGGTGTCAAGGGACCAAAAACCAAGGGTCTCGATCATTATCTATTATTTATGGTATGCATGGAACCGATACTTCAATATAACCACATATAATATAATATGTTTAATCTTGGCCCCATACTTTTAGTAGGTTAAATAAACCCAGTACACCCTGTCACACTCATATTTATTGATTCCCATAAACTGTAGATATAATTCATTTACAAAACCTTACTATTTTCATGGATTATAGAATAGAATGTTTTTGTAATTATATGGGAACTCCTCAATATATTGATGTCCATAAATCTATTATCATCTTCTCACATAGGATGTATATGACAGTGTCCTCGTGGTTCCAAACATGGTGATCTAGATTTGGGATATTAAAGTGGGAGTTATCATCATGGAAACTAATATATAATAGTTTCATTTCATACATTAATGGTTTGGATATCCATTGAATCCCTCAGGATTATTTAGTATGAAGATTTCTGATAAATCAATAGATAATTTTTCTATGCTTCATTTAGTAATCCCAACTATACCTAGTTGTCAAAAACAACACACCGGGCTCGAGAAATCCTTTGGTTCTCCTCCATCTCACCCACTAGGTAGTTGTTTCCAAAAACAAATTATCTCATTTATTTTTTATTATTTTTCCATTTCAATAAAATATTTTGATCATTAGTATTTTTTGTATAAATGTTGGATTTGGTTAGGTAAAAGTCATCTCATTGTAGAACCGTTGAATTTTCGATATGAAATTTCTACAGGATCAAGGAATTAGTTTCATGAAATGTATAATTAAGTGAAAATAATTTTGGATGAACTAGATATCATTAAAAGTCAGAGTTCCGTGAATTATGGAAGGAAAATAAATTGAGGATATAAGAGTAACATACATGGTACCCCTCCACCTATTTAGAGAATCCACCCTCAGGCATGCGCAAAGGATGAGATGCAGTTGTATGCCCAATGTGAAGAGTGGAATGAAAAAAAAGGAGCCATACTCTTTGGTTTTTCCCTTACAACCCATCCATCTGGTCCCCTCCTATTTTCGATTCATATGGGTTCATTTTTAGGATTCAAAAAAACTATCTCTCTCCCAAAGGACTTGTTTTTCAATAACCAAACATGCTGCCAACCTTAAAAAAATTATATGGTTGAGGAGAATGTTTCATGTATTATTCAATGGATTTAAAAAATATGATATTTCACATGTGATGTACTTCTATGCCAATGGTGATACATAGTTTGATGGATTCAAAAAATTCTGATTGGATATCAATGGACCATTTCAACGAACATGGAGTTTTTCATACATGGAAAAAACAATACCACAAAACCTGGTCATGAAACCATCTATTTGAATGAAAAAGATCTATTGAACATATTTTTTTGCATAGACAAGACCCAACATCATTGAAAAATGAATCATGAAACCTTGTAACACTCTTAAAATATTTTTCACCAACATCTGAAGATGCTAAATATAAATAGAAAAACACGCCATCTAGATGACTTAGGGAGACTCTCTAAATGATGATATTTCTACCTCTGGCATGAAACAAAGACTCAACCATGACATCGGTAAGGCTATATATTTTGGACCGTAAATGAAATATTAATTCCTTGATAAACCACTTTGGGGGAAAATGACTTGGATTTTGGATGAGTGATTCTCGTGAAACTACACCATAGGCTTGTAATATTATCACAATGAGAAGTTTCCATCACACAAACACAGTCATTACACAACTCCAAATAATACATGATATAATTCCATCTAACTCTATGAGTTTTCCCTATTCTATTTCCCCATTATCATGAACTATTTTGTGAAGCACAATGGACTTTCTAAAAAAATTACATTCCCCTTGTAGATAACCCCTATGCTACTAGTTTTTCCATTACACGTCCTATTTATCCAAAGAATGTGTACCCTAGTTCATTATCCTCCTATGTATATGTATCCAACCATTAAAACTTTTGAATTACACTCCTCAACAAGAGTTCCAATTCCATATCCCGCCACTATTAACATGATTCATTGTCACATGATCCCTATGGGTTTCATCATTAAGGGGACCAATGTTACTTTCTCGTTCGGGAAATGCTTATGATGAATATATTCCCATATTGATATCTTCTTACTAAAGGTGATAACTTCATCCATATATCTGTTTCATATGGTTAAAATACCTCATTCCAAATTGTAATTTTACGATGATAATGTAAATGAATATGACCTCGACACATGATGTAAAATTGGATTGGTACACTATGTGATGAACATAGGATACATCACGTATGAATCACATACTGTCCTATCACACAAATTAGCAAATGTGTGGATTATTGGATTCCCCTAGTATGATCATCATGGGATGCCCTATCTCCCCCACAATGGGGTGAATCTCCACCAGTTGGGAACAAATCCCTCACATCGGTAGCTTCCAAAAATAATCCACACACTATCTATCACTATTAGTTGATTAAACACATAAATCATGAAAATTCCACATGTAATCACCACACTGTCTCTCCCAAACAAAGAAAAAACCCCATAATCTAGGAATATTCCACACATAAGCCCCAAAACATCTTCCAAAGAGTGATCCTCTTACAATAGGATGTTCCCATTTGAAATACCAAAAATAGCCATCATTGATTATCTTTCCACTCTATGATCATCCTTATTTCATGATATTAAACATCATTGATTGGTCCTATCACATGACCATAAACTACGACATCAATATATATGGGTTTTTTCCCTATCACTTATGAAGGGTACATATGATGCCTATCTGAGGTTCAATCCAAATAACCATTATTCATGTGTGAAATATTACCATCTTAATGAAAATCCCACCAGTCCCTCCTGTTAGTATGTAATGATGCATCTATACATGTTGTTAACAATCTGACAAGATGCATCTCAGTAGTACCTTTCATTCCATCTCCCATATATATTAGAATAATAACTTGATCCGTCTCAATAGGGTATTTCGAACACATCCACTCAATACGTTAATCTTTTGCAAAAACATAGTTCATAAGACTTTAAACACGTGCCTTGATATTGAATAACATCCCCATTAAATAAACAGGTGAATATATAGTAAAAACCATATAATACATAACACATTGTTTCAATTACCTCATGATAAAAACAATATTACTTGCGTAATAGTACCATGATTCCTATAACATGACATGCCATGTAAGATAAAAACATTTTTCAGGGGACAAGTATAACTAATGTGGAGACACACCCATATGCATCGAAAATATCATATCGTCATATGAAATGGTTTATTCCCTATTATGATAAAATAATCATAATTTAATAGATACCACCATCAGATTATATCATGAAAAAGTTTCAAAAACATAACTTAATATATTAGGGAGACCCAAACTAGGAATCCATGTAAATATAAAAATCCATTGAAGGAAGAAACATAATCCCATTAACCAATTTCATTCAAAGATAATGCATCACTAATGAATGTGATGAAATTATCCGACATTTGAAATGTTGGAATGTGGGGAAATAGAACTATGCACAATGCACTGGGACACTAGTGAACACATCAGAATCAAAATTTTATAGTTTTTTATTGATCGTTATCATAAATTAATGACCATCACTTAGATGGATATTGCATGTACTGAATTTTTCATTGACTAGGATAACTAATTGTGTAATTGGAATCTCAATCCATTATCCCTTAAATTGATCATATTGATATTTGGATATGTAGATATTTAGAATACATATATTACTTGAGTTATTGATATGTTTATGAATGTTTTCCTAAAAAGTTTATGACAATACCCCCATAAATATGGGGTCTCTTTGAGGATTTTTTTTTGTCCAAAGGTGTTTCTAACTTCAATATATTAATATTAGAGAGTAACTATAAAGATAATTCATGTGTCAATTTATGTTAAGGATCAATTACATACTTTTTATCGAAACAATCATATCCCAATGGGGAGATTGAATTTTGTTTTAGGAGACGAAGTAGGGTATTATATGGTTGTTAAAAGACTATAATTCATTAATCTATGTGTTGATGAAGAATTGGAATCCAATAAAATGATTTTATGTTTTTTTATATTTTCAGAGTGAGCTAGTTGGATATCAAAAATTGACTATATCTTTCGATATCATAAGATGTGGTTGAAGGAAGATCATTTCAAAAGTTAACATTTAGATGTCCATAGGGACACATTGATTTTTCATGTTATGCATATTACAGTCCTGAATACAATAAATATTTTCCTAGGAATTGGGGACATAATGATTCATTTCTGTAGATACAAGTACATGGAGGTGTCCATCGATGATATGATAATGTATTCAATGATATATATGGTTGATACAAAAAATATGGGAGTTGTTATATTGATTTTTTGAATACATCAATTAAATGAAATATTATACATGTTTAAATTCATGAAACAATACATTCATTTCCCATGGAAATTTGTTTCATATTTTGGAAAGGATTCAAATGTACCAAGGATCGATGTAGTATGTCCTTTAGAATTACCTAAAAAACCTATAGATTTACATCATTTCCTTGTTTTAATAGGATATTATAGCAGTTTCTCCTATGATTTCCCTATAAAAGAATACATTGATAGCCCTAACTATAATGAACAAGGATTTTTTATTCATGCATAATTTTTTTGGATCATTTGAGAATTATAATTATAAAATGATTTTATCTATTATGCTTTACATATCATAGGCTGTATTCATGTTCAATGGATTTCATAATTATTACAATATTATAACGGGTAAAGTGATATTGTAAGATCCGTAAGTAATATATTTTTAGTAACTATTTTTATTTCCACATGAATACAATTATTTCACCAATGATCTTTTGTTGATGGTAGTAGATATTTATTTGATGATTTGGTGGGATTATGTGGTTTTACATTTGTTCTAGTATTTATATATCGAAGTAGATAATTTTATATATTACAATTGTGGTAATTTTATTTAATAAATATGTTTGAAAATATATATTTTACGGGTAGGTATTTGAGATATCTTATACACCATGTAGTGAAAATATTGTTGATGATGCAATGAGCATGAAAAAAATATTGATATGACATAAGAAGATAAATATTATTGGTGGATGTTAATGGGGATCTTAGATTTTTTAGGGTATATACGATGTCCGTGTTATTTTCATTTATAAAATGGAATTACACTCTTTTTATTTTATTGAGTGGGGGAATATTGGTTCTGTTATCCAAATATTGTTATGTATAGGGCTTTAAATTATCATTCAGATGTGCATGATTGATTGAAAAATTATTGATTGCATCAGAAAATCATATGTGGGAATCATTTCATCTTCATGAAAATTTAGATATGGTCTTCTGAATGATTAATGAATAACCAAAAGAAATTTTCGATGGTATTTACAATATGTATCATTAATGAATGTGTATTGTTGGTTGGTTGGTAGAAATTGGATAGTTTCAGAGTTAATACCTCAATGATTAATTTTTAAACAGGTTTAATCCAATCATAAAAATCTAAACATTAGGTTGTAACCCATGGATGTTCATCAAAAAATATTTGGGGGAAATTTGATACAAATTATTATTATTTTGTCATAATATAGAAGAAATTTGATTTCCTTCGTTGTATTATAGATTTATCAGCAAAAGATTAAAATTTCATTGAAATCATGGAGTTCATTTCGGAATCATCATCGAGGGTTCTCTGTATGAAAGTAGTCCTATGGAATAATAGAATATATGAATAATCACTTTTTGGGGCGTGCAACTCTACTTTATTTTGGGGACCTCATGAAGTACTTGACTCAGTCGGTATAGTCAAAATCATCCAATACACAAGCCCATTATGGGTAAGATCCATTATTTATTCAATGTGACACATCATCGAATATTTTATCCTGATATATCCTATATAATTTATTGAGGTTATTTTTATGATGAATTTTATTTTATGTCTGGGGAGAAGCCTATTGTGATTTAGGATAATTAAATGAATTGGATTAGAGTATAGTCCATCCCATTAGTTCTTACTAGGGTGATTCATGGAGGCATAGATGAATGTATGTGTGATTGATATTATTATATTATATATCATTATTTGATTAATTTTGAGTTTTTATTCTTATGGTGATTTTCATATTATTTAACAAACAAACAATTTGGTTTTTTAATTAGATATAGTATTGTTAATGAGATGTTAATTTGTGAGAATCATAATTATTTGTAATCTTTTTATTTTGACATATTCTCTGATATATTATTCCATCAAAATTATTCATAGAGTTATATGAATGAGAATCATATGATAATAATATGGTAATGAATCCAAGATTATCTTGGTAATCAACATTGTGATTTTAATCAATTTGTATGGAAGTGTTGTCTTGGTATGTGAGTATTTTGATACAATAAATATGATGGGATCATTGATAAAAAATTCATGACGTTTGGAACATTATTGGTAATGATTCAATTTGGATTATCATTGAAATATCACAAGTGGGAATTGCAGTTTGTTTCCTTGGAAATATGTCATGGGATTCTAAGATGTATTTTTTTTGTGAAACAATTACTATAGTTTAAATCATGATATAGTTATTTTTGTGGCCTTGTTTTTCTAGAAATTGATTCATGGATACTTTTAGTGGGATCCAAAATACCTATGAGGATATTAAAAATCATTTAAATGTTGTTTATCATAAAATATTATGGGGTTTTTTACTACCATGCCAATATTTTTTTATAGGATGATCCAGATATTTTATGGAAATGGATGTGGATTATGGTGTCCATACCATAACTTATTTGAGTAATCTGTGTTACAGAAAATT
This sequence comes from Viscum album, assembly GCA_963277665.1. Taxonomy (NCBI): domain Eukaryota; kingdom Viridiplantae; phylum Streptophyta; class Magnoliopsida; order Santalales; family Viscaceae; genus Viscum; species Viscum album. The sequence goes on along the minus strand of OY728121.1, from coordinate 1,569,040,984 downwards.
TCTAGGTACGTTTAAGGGACTAATTATTTTTAGGAACAACGGTTATAGATTTATGTTGACAACATTAAACACCCGTGTGATTTAATCTCATGATTTCATGGGTTGGTCCTGCAAATTTTAAAAATAAATATGAGGTCCCCTAATTCTCTAGTATGGATCCATTAAACAACTTGGTCCCACTGTTGATTTTTTTTATTATCAGGGTAAATTTTTGAGTCTAGTGGTGTATTATTATTTTCCTTATATTATTATATATTATTCATGTTATATAAGATTCCCATCACCTCCATTTTATGTATCGTCTATTATTTATTATTTATCATGGAGATAAAATAGTGTTTAGTTAATTATTATATTTACATAATGTAGTTTTATTTTTAGACAATAAAATATTTAAAATATACTATTTTGATTATTCAGTAGGCTAGTGTACAATTTCATGCATTCAGTGGCCTACTTAATATTATAATATAAATAATTTAATATAGTACCGAGTGTGTGTGGGATTATGGGAAGAATTAATTTTCTTCTAAATGAATCTAGGAAAATTAAATATATGATCATAGTTGTGTCTAGAATGGGTGAATTACACTAGGGGTAGTGTATTTATTGATCACACCATGGTCCATGGGGTAATGCATCCATTATAGTATTATTTATTTACATTACATAATTTAACATATAGATTTATTGATTGATTAATATGAATATTGACGTACTTTTACATATTATTTTAAAAAAATAGCCTCTATCACAATGGTTAGTATATATAAAAATATATTGTTATGGAAATATGGAGGTGGAGGTTTTTAGTATATCTAATAACATCTACTGATCCTGTGAATGAGGTTGATGAGGAATCCCCAATGGAAACAGACAAAAAAATTTATTCTTTATTAATTTATTTTGTATCAAAGGTGGGGATGTTTTACTGTTGGTTCTAAATAAATTATTTTTATATGGAGTACAAAACCCAGTTTTTATTTATTTTAAAATATAAATGTTTTAGAGAATTATTATAATTTTATTCTTCTAACTGAATTGCATGATTTTTCTCATCCCTATATTTTTCGTTATTAATTTAATGCTAATTATTTGTATCTTACTGAAACAATAGAAATCATCAATTTTCAATATATGGGGTTTCATTATTATTTTTCATAAATATTTTCATCACTATTTCATCAACATCCTTTATTTTGGATATAGATCTCACATGAATTTTTTTAAATCAACATGCTTTGGAATCATTGAAAATAATAAATAGATTTTTATAGAAAACAAAATTGTAAGTGCAAGAATTTTGGAGTTGGTTTAGATTACTAGTGTTTTTTGTGAGGGTTTTATCGAATGGTGGTGATGTACTACGTGATGGAACTATGAGTGAGATTACTGCAATCCTAAATTCTAATATTGGAAGACTACAAATTGATCTTTCTGTGAATAAAATCCTTATATAAGTCATTTGGCACAGTTTGTAGCTAAATAAAAGGTGAGAATAATGATGAAGGGTAGTTTTTGTGAATTCAAAAAAATCATACTTTCATGATATGAACATTTATTTTTTTACTATCATATATATCATTCAGTTCCAAGAAATTGGATTCTAGTGTAATGGGTAGAGTTATGAATCTGAATATTTATATCATAGTTTTGATCAGATTGTTTATCCATTAGAATGATAATATACTATATAAATTATGAAAAATAATTGAAGGTAATCAGGTCACATAAACTATGCTGGTATAGAATACACATCATGTGCCTTTGTCCTCAAATTAATTTTCACCCTTAGAAGTACATATTTTGTGAGATGGATGATTACATGCATCATTTTTCGCCATTAAATATCAATTTATATTAAAATATGTGAAATGAACTATTCTACTACATTTTAATTGACCCAACAACAACTCACACCATGTAACATACCACACTTTTCATTTATGTAGATCATTACATTCATTTTATTGAGGTGGAATATGGGGGACTTCCCCAAAAGGGATAAATGTTTTTTACCCCTAATGTATATTTCATATAAATACTTCCACACATACTAGATTTTTATATATTGTTTCATTAGATTCATAAAGTCTTTTTCAAATATCCCCTCCTAAGCAGTTTTTCATATTGAACATGTTAGTTCACAATCATTTGGAATTATATGTGAAAAATGAGGAATAAAAGTATATTACACTATTAATCTATTTAGGGATGATGATGATGTTTGAGCATGAAAATAAGTTAATTCATGAATTTGGTAGATCCAGGTGGTGTGGATATGCCAAGGTGATGGTCCCCTACACTGAATAAAAATGGTAGGTTTCACCCCTCATACCTATTCAATGGTCCCTTTATCTATAAATTATGTGTACCCTAGCCTAAGTGCACTATCTTCCCATTAGATCCTAACCTGGTTGGGTATCCCATTGGATAATAAATTCAATTATCAATGGATTTGGTCACCCCATGAAATTCATGAGATCTAATTTGTGTTTATGTATGGTGGTACGAAATTATTGAATATTTTTATATTTTTCATGTTGTTGAGTTTAGAATAATGAGTCATTATCAAATATCTTAGGTTTTATCCCTAAACGTATATTGGGATTTTTTTTCACATATCATTGTTTAGTCACTCCATCTTGCCTTAATGGTTTTGTTTCCTGGTAATTTATTATTACAATTGGTTTTTTGGTATTTATTACATGGTATGCTTTACTCTCCACAACATATTTTTCTTTCCCCACACATATCTCGTCTTATGCAGAATATGTATAGTTTGGTGTTGATGTTTTTGGAAATTATGTTGGTTGATTCGGTGGATATTATAGGTAGTTGTTTTTATGGTGTTTGTACATGTTCCTTGTAAATTAGAGTATCTCTTTCTACATAATTTTTTATGTTATTTTTTCAACATTAGTTCATATGCATGTTCAATATCATGTTTTTTTATTATTATGAACTGTTTTACCATTTGGTAATTTTTTTATTTTCTCATATATATATATATATATTATTTAAACTTGTTTATTAGAACATATTATAAAAAGTGTGTAGGTGTTCCTTATATTAAGGTGAATCAGGATGAGTCCACTATTATGTCATGACCCGTCCATCGGGGCCCGTGCTATTACTACCCCAATCCCACCTTCTTTAGGCCAGGGGCTGTCGACTTGAACTGATTGCGTATTCTCTAAAACAAGGAAGGCATTGCAATTATATCCTGTAAACACATGCATCCAAGAACACAACACTATACGAGCACAAGTAAACTGTATAGTAAACGTGTGAGTAAAGTATGAAAAAAGGGGATAGAATACAATCACAACTATAATGTATAGGAAAAATGAAACATGCATTTATACTAGAACAGCTCTAGTGAACACGCACCAAGGATCCTACCTGATGGGTGTTCATAGGATCCCAAATGGAAAGTATAGGAAAACTGAAATGTACATTGTCAGTACATCGTCCGACCAACACAGGATCCTAGTACATCATCAGTACATCATTAGACCCACACGGGATCCTAGTACATCGTCATTACGATGTCAGACCAATACAGGATCCTAGTACATCACGAGTACATTGTCATACCCACACAGGATCCATGTTCATAGTCTATACGTCGTCAGACCCACACATGATCATAGTACATAGATTGTATGCCATCAGACCCACACAAGATCCTAGTACATCATCACAACAACCTACAGTGTATCGACACTATGCTTTCCTGTCTTCGGGAAAGTCTTCTATTTACGCTACAGGTCCATACTCCAACTACCAAGAAGTCCCATTAAGAATTATCCCAATCGACTGCCACATATTATGTGTCTCAATGCAACAAACGTTGCATCATTCGGACACCCAGTCTGTATGTTAATAAAATTTTAGTCCTGAGGGCCCAGTTGGATACGTGCTCGATCCAACCCGACCGTCTTCCAAAATTATCAAAATCTCATGTGGGGTATTCCAAAAGGTCGGTTTCACTCCATGGTTTCCAGCACTACAAACAGTTCGTCAAATAGATGACAGGTGCCAATGTTATGGCCAAATGTGTGGAATGTGTCAAAATTGGTTCCTGTCCGGTCTGAGTCGGTCGGAAAGACCCAGCCCGACTCGGACGGGGCCGACCCAGTTCGGGTGGACCCGGCCCGACCCGTTAGGTCGGGCCTTGCCTGGGAGGCCCATGCTGCCGGATGACTGCGGTGCGGAGGGGCGGTCGCGGTGCAACTGTGTGCCGCGGAGCGACGGGGTGTCGCGGTGGGGTGGAGCGGCCGCGGTGCAGTGGGGAGTTGTGGAGGGTCGAGGAAGATGAGGAGTGTTAGGGAACCACGGTGCGGTGGTCCGCTACAGCTAGCCGAATGGCCAGCCATCATCTCTTCATGACGCGACCACACGCCGCGCCTTTTCTAGTGGCCGGTAGAAAACTATCTTCCCTCCCCTCTCCATTGTGGCACAAGGCTGTGGTTATCTTCCATCGGGTGGCGTGGCCATCCCATCGCCTTCGTCGTGAAGAACAGAACAAATAATAACATGAATTGTAGAGAGGACATGCCATGTTCTCTTGGCCCACACTCTCCTCGTTAGAGTAGTAGGAGGCGGCTATGATTTCTTCTTGAATTAAGAAGATTCATCAAGAATAAGAAAGGGGAAAAATCAAAACAACAATCCCTACCTCATTCTTTCAATGGTGTTGGCACGAGGAAGAAGTTTAAGATGTCGAAATTTGTCGTGCCTGCCACACGCCTCTAATCCCAGGCTTGTTCATCTGATAATCTCACTTCGATGGAGGTGGTTTTTCATTGGGGAACTTTTCTTCATTGGGAGGTGTTCTTCATTGGAGAAGCGTGATCTTCCAAACCCTCTCCCCTTCTCCTTTTCCCACCAAATGAAATAGGTGCCAATATAATTTATCTTTAGATGATTCATTATGTCAGTACAAATAAAATTGCTGACGCAATATATTAAATGTTAGTTGTCTCCAATAATTTAATGGGGAGTTGGTATAATTAAATAATATGAGGAAGTTCAGGAGGTAACTCTCATTAAAGGGTTTTTGGTGGTCCCTAAAATTGAATTCCAAATAATTGTTTAACTTCGGGTGGTCCCCACCATTATATCCCATATAGATCGGTTTTAATAGAAATAAAATAAAAGTTTATTTTATTTTATTTTCATTTCCATGAAGAACCCAAAATCTATCATTCACCCTCAACCTACTGTGGTCGTGGTGAAGGTCACCTTAAGTGAATACCGGCACTGCAAGTTCAATGGTGCCCTCAGATTTTATTTCCAATCACCGATTTTAGAGTTACAAAAATCCACTTGCATGTTTACAGAACATACACACAAAAAGTTCATAAATTCATTCTAGGCACACCGGGACCTGGAATCACGCATCGTCAGTTTTCTCAGACTCATAAAATTCCTATATAAGTAATAAAAATTACATGAAATTTCTGGATCTTTACATTCTCCCAACCTCAGGGCTTCACGTCCCTGAAAGCCTCATCAGAAAAAATAGGAAAACCAGTGGGGATACTAAGAACGAATATGAGCCTCCCTCTCCCATTTGCTCTAATGAATGTTCCTGTGATGCCAGAAAATGCACACCAAATTTATCGACCATCCAAGAAGAACTCACTCATGTCAATCCTCAATCTCTACTGGAACCTCCGTAAAGGTCGTGCCATCATCGATGTCCCGCTCGTCATGGTTGATGATGTGGGTAGGGATGTGCACGTATCTCCTCAGCTGGGATATGTGGAAGACGTCGTGCACCCAATGCAACTGAGGGGGAAGAGCTTGGAGGTAAGCCACCTTTCCAAATCTGCTGATGACCTGGAAGGGTCTGATGCACCTTGGAGATTACTTGCCACCCTTGCCAAATCTCTGAAAACCATATCGAGGTTAGACATGTAAAGATACATGGTCACCATACTAGAACTCTAAGGGTCTCCGTATCTTGTTGACATAATACTTATGCCTGCTCTGTCTAGTCTTCATCTACTCCTGGATAACCTGTAGTTTCAAAGTGGTAGCCCATACCATCTCTGGTCCCATGAGTGCTGACTCCCTTGGTTTAGTACATCACAATGGTGATCTGTAAGGTCACCCATATAAGGCCTCAAAGGTTCCATCCCAATGGTGGAGTAATATCTGTTGTGGTATGAAAACTACACCAATGACTATTTATCCTCCTAGATAAGACCTAAGTCAAGGATGAAGGCACGCTGCATGTCCTCGAGGGTCTGTATAGACCGCACAGTCTGTCCATCCGTCTGAGGGTGCAAGGTGGTGATGAAATTATTATGTGTCCCAAAATCCTTATACAATCCCTTCTATAACCAGTAAGTGAAATGTGTATCACGATCGAAACAATCGTCGAGGTTAATCCATGTATCCGTACAGTCTCTTGCACATGGAGGTGTCCCAAGATCTCTATTAAACCCTTCTCTCAGATCGGTAGGAAGTCGGCTGACTTTGTGAGTCGGTCGACGATCACCACAAATGAATCATGACCCCTAGATGTATGTGGAATCCATATAACGATGTCCATGGATATCACATCCCACATCGACTATAGGACCTAAAAATGATGAACTAAGTATGCTGGTACCTGATGCACTACCTTCACTTGCTGACAAGTGAGGCACCAAGAGACAAACTCTACTATATATTTCTTCATTCCCGTCCACCAGTGTGGTCATCGGTGGTCCTCATATATCTTCTCCACACCTGGGTGTACCCTTAGAGGGAACATGTGGAACTCCCTCAACAATTCCTATCGAAGCGAAACTGGTACCAAGGTACGTCCTCTGAAAAGGATGACGTTCTCCCCACAATCAAAAAATAAATTAGGTTTCTGTCTTGTGGATATCTGATCACATCGAGTCACGCAGTCAGTATCCCCACACTACGCCTCCCTGAATCGATGAAGAAGTGGGGGACTGACTGTAAGAGATTGAAGAAAAGCTGCTCCATCTCGATCCACGAAGGATATCTGCAATGTGGAAAGCTACTCCGTCACCTCACCAAGCATCAGTATACCAGATCTCATGCTGCGTGAATTTGCTACAGCGTTCCCCTTCCCCGAAGTATAAGCTATCTCGAAGTCATAGTCCTGGAGAAACTCAAGCCAATGTCGTTGTCTCAGGTTCATGTCCTTCTATGATATGATATACCTATGACATTTTTGATCCGATTAGACTGTATAATGCTCGCCCATCAAGAAATATCGCCACGTCTTCAAGGTAAAGAACATGGCTGGTAACTCTAGGTCATGGGTAGCATAGTTCTTCTCATGCTTTCTCTGTAATTGAGAACCTTATGTGATCATTTCTCACTCCTGCATCAGGACACATCCGAGTCCAGTCCCTGATGTGTCGCAGAAGACTTCATACCCTACACCCCCCTCTGGAAGCCTCAAGATGGGGGAACTAGTCAACCCCTACCGCAGCTCCGGAAAACTCTGATGGCATCTATCTGACCACACCAAGGGTTTCCCCTTCTTTTTCAATGCTGATATAGGTGCTTCCACTCTAGATAAATCAGGCACAAACCTTCGGTTATATCCAACTAAACCCAAGAAACTCCCTTCCTCCGTCACACTCCTTGGTGGCTCCCAAGAAAGTACTGCCACAATCATCGCTGGATCCACTACAACGCCAACCATCGAGATGACATGTCCTAGAAAGTGGACCTCATGGATCTTGAGTTGGCACATTAATAGATTAACATAAAGATGGTGCTCTCTAAGTGTGTCCAGTAATACCAAAAAATGATAGGCATGCTCCTCCTCAGTATCCGATTAGATCATAATTTCATAAATGAATACCACCACAAAGTGATCAAAATATGAATGAAAGATCATGTTCACGAGTCCCATGGACTCTACTAGAGTGTTGGTTACGCCAAATGGAATGAAAAAACTCATAATGGCCATACGGACTTCTGAATGTCGTCTTCTGCACATCCTCGTCTCATACTCTGAGCTGGTGATAGCCTGATCAGTGGTCTATCTTCGAGAACCATCGTGCTCCCTTCAGCTGATCAAAGAGGTCACCAATATTTGGGAGTGGGTACTTTTTCTTCACAATCACCTGGTTTAGTAGCATCTATTCAACAAAAATCCTCAAGATCCCATCCGCCTTTATGGTGAACAAAAGTGGGGCTCCCCAAGGAGAAACACGGTGCCCGTTGAATCCATTCCCCTGCAAGTCCTCTAGCTGGGAGCAATCTGATATGCTGGTGTAGATATTGGTGTCATCCTGGGGTACAAGCCTATGTAAAAGTCCACATCTCTATGAGGAGGTAGACCTAGAACATCATCAGGGAAGAAATCCACGTACTTTTCCACCACTACAGGATAACATAGACTCTCCACATCACCAATCCTAGGGTAAGGCTACCCAACTGATGGTTAATCGGCTGCACCCTCCTCCAGGTAAGTCCATCCTATGCTGCAAAGGATCCCTTATTTCCGGTGAAGGTAAACCTGGTCTCATCCATTCTAAAACAATGCACATTTCTCCCAATATAGTCAATATGGCCATGGACTATAGATATCCATTCCATACCCAATATGACATCATAAGGCCTTGACAATACTACTAGAATATCCCTACTATATCCCTTGCCTCCTAGAGTATGCTCGCACTACTGGCACTAGTGTGTAATCATTTAATCCGCTCCCGTAGGAGTCTCAAGATGTAAGGATCAAGACAATGGATCTGTTATAATCTTTGAGCTCTGAATAAGGGCAGTGTCAATTTTAGAATGACTGACACATGTGTCTATAAGTACTGATGCTAAGGTGGAGTAGCCACTGATCATAACTCATATCATCTGTAGAGTTCCATGGTAGTTGGCCTCAGCAGCCTGGATCTAAGTTTGCCCATGTCCACCTACTCCCTGTGGTCGGAGTTGACCACTTGGTGGTGGTGGCGGTAACATCTCGAATCGTCGTCTACAGTCAGCTACACAGTCATCTCCTCTACCATGTCCGCCTTCTCCCTGCATACCTCCTCGGTCAAACCTCTGTATCTATCTTGGTGGTTCATTAACCGTCTACTTATCATTCGTACGGAAGATCAGATAGTCACGAGCCATGTGACCCTACCCGCCGCATGTGAAACAATACATGTTGCTTGCATGACTTGTCCTGTCTCATGTACCCCACACAACATATCTTGAATCATGTGGTCGTTGACCTGTATGCCTGGTCCTCTTGGAAATCTGTGACATATGTCTTCTGCCAGCTGTAGAAAACTCCTCTACGTGATGACTGGTGGTGGGTCTCACTGCTGATGACAGCTCATCAATAAATCTCTCCACTAAGATAGCTCACTCTAACACCCCTGCCAGTGTCGATATGATAAGGGAGATCATTAAAGCCCTAATCTCCCGCCTGACTCATTTCTCAATGGATCGGGCATTGAGGATTGGGTCTCATACCCTATTATTGAAGTAGCTGGAGAGGTCGGTGAAACACAATGAGTATTGATCCACAGTCATTGGACCCTACAGTAGATGAAGAAGCCCATACATGTGCACTGCTCCAAGAGTTGATGGGACAAACTCTTCCCAAAACAGGCATTAAAAGTCTCCCCAAAAAAGTGTCACCTCGTAATGAACCTGGAGAATCAGGATCCACCACCTGACTGCTTCTTCCGATAAAGGGTAGTGGAAATGGATCACCATGATAGGAGACAGTGTCCCTTCTAGTCCGAAGACTCTCACCACGACCTCTAGCCAATCCTCAGCTACCTTGGGTCCATCTTTCCCCTGAACATGGGTAGACTCTGGCACTAGAAATCGTGCAATGTGCTCAAGTGGCATACACCCTCTACTGCTGGGGATGGCGGCATTGTAACATCTCGGTTCCAGAATCCACCCAGAGGTGCCCCGTACCCAGTTCGTCACATTTCATAAAGTGCATTTCTCTGAACACTAGAGTCGTCCGACTAGCAGTGAGGGAATTGGGAGTGATAGTGGGGAAACTATGACCTCATTGGAAAAGTACACAATGGAAATAAACAACACATAAAATAGCGGAAGTAGTAAATATCCAACAACAGTAACAACGGAAGACTAAACAATAATCAACTGGAGCAAACATATATATATGAAATGATGTGTGCTACACATGTCTATGAAAGCATCCAAATAAGTAAAAATTTTGAATACAATATTAAAAACATGTAAAAAAGAAAAACAGATATGCAACTCATCAGCATCGCAAGCTTTGGCTTGGTACATTTCCCTCCTACTCCAATTCAAGTCAAGTACTTGAAGCAGAAGGGCGCTTGACCTCGTCTATACCTGCAATAATATAATCTATTTGGGCCCAAGTGTATAACCCAAACAGGGTGTGAGAGTAAATCCCAGTAGGCAGCCACCCGAAGATCTATTTCTAACAGTCAGTGAGTATATGGTAGGTAATAGTACAGTTTGCATTAAACAGTAAGTAGTAGACAGTATGATACACAACAGCAAACAATCCACAGATCAACAAGGAGCGGTGAAGCAAACAACTAACCACAACCAAGAATCTCTCTGGGAAGTACTCACAACCGTCCCCTCTGGTCCAATCCAAGAAGTACCAACTACCCTTTGGGAAGTACCCTTATCCTAACCCCTCTGCTTTGGTCATATGAATTTATAAGACTCTCTGTGGAAGCACGCTCAATCAATTCCCCTTATATTCTAAGGTAGTATGGGACTCTCTGAGAATGATCATGCAGTCAATTACCCTTATAGACCCAATGTCTAGAGACTCTCTAAGAAATCTAAATTGGTCAATTCCTCTTATATCCTCAGGTCGATCACAAACTCTCTGAGAAATCTCACTCGGTCAATTCATCTTATAGCCAAGAATGGTTTAAATAAATTCAAAAAAAACAAAGACACTCTAAGGAAGCTCAATCGGTCTATCCCTGTACAGTCTATAAAACTCAAGATTTTGTGAGGAAACTCACTCAGTCTATCCTCATGTAGTCTATAATACTCAAGACTCACTGGGAAGCTCACTCGGTATATTCCTTATAGTCTATATTGTCCAAGACTCTCTGAGGAAGCTCACTCAGTCTATCCCCTTATAGTCTATAGCACCATCTTCTCACAGCCACATGCTAGTCACTGCATAATAATGCTATAAGTCCAAAGTAAACCTACAAAGCTTCTTGGATAACAACTCAATAACATAACAATCATGTCAGGGAACATCACTCCATCCTACGATCTCAAGGCATGGAAAATTGGTATAATAGACAAAGGATGAACAAGAACAAAAGGTCGTAAATAGAAAAAGGCATGGTAAGAACATCCAATCATAAAAATTATCCTTTTACATAACCAAATTACCTCTAAAAAATCATACAAGAAAAGCAGGAAAACAACAGGGGAAATACAGTAATCACGCAATACCCCATTGAATGGTACTAGTGTAAATTTCACATAATACTCAATGACCATGAACCGAAAGGCTCAAACCACTTACCAGGTTTCTTAGAGATCGATATACTTGAAACAAGAGGCTTGAATCTCAATAGAATGATGTAGTTCTACAAAAACTCACAAAACGTTAAACCCATGATAACATGCAAAAGAGGAGGAATTGGAAAACAATGCTCTGGAAGAAAAAAGAGCTTACCACTACGGTTCCATTGAAATCGATGATGGTCGATTCAGAGAACAGATGGAGGATCAGGGGCTCATAGAAGATCTACGGCCGTATGGTTTCTCTTGGATGAACAAAACCTAAATGAAGATGGTTATGTCTGTCAGACGCGACCCCGGTGTGTTTAATGAAAAAAAAGTACAGTGTGTGTAGTTTTGGAGTACAATACATGTATTTTCCTTTTCTATACTCCGCTTTAAGAGGTCTCCACATCACCCCTACATGGCCATGTCTGTGGCCCAGACACAACCAGCAAATGGCCACGCGTAGCAATGGAGTTCACTGTGTATACTCATAATGTTCAAGACGTGTACATAAAAAATTTCAAGATAATAATCTTTTCTCAAAAACTCCAGAATAAAGAAAAACATACCTAAAAAGAAGGTCTGGGTTCTTACAAACGTCCCATTTAAAGAAATTCATCCCCAAATTTCCCTAGCGAGGCATAGATGAAAAAACCCCGAACATCTCCAGCCACTACAATCGTACATCGGCCTCCCTCTCCCAAGTCTTGTTTTGTACTCTCCCGTGCTGCCATAGCACCCATACCAGAGGTAGAGTCTGGCCATGGAGAACCTTCGTATTGTGATCGAAAATCTGGATAGGATGCTCCTCAAATGATGCATCCACTTCATGATCAACCTCCTCAGGTTGTAAGACATGAGACCGGTCTAAAAAGTAACATCGGAGCTGAGAAACATGGACGATGTCATGCATAGCCCAGTACCTCTGAATTAATTGCTACCGATAGGAAACCGGTCCAACTCTCTCCAACACCTCAAATGTCCCGAAGTACTGTGGTGAATGTTTACCCTAACTCTGAATCCTCTGGTGTCCCAACCTCGGTGCGACACGTAGGAAAACTGATCCCCGAATTCGAACTCCAGAGGTCATTTCCGCTGATTAGCATAAGACTTCTGTCAAGACTGTGTCGTAACCATCATCTTCCGAATTAGCACAAGGCCTCATAAGTTGCCATCTGAAAACTTTCTTGAAAACAATTTTTGTAGGAAAACTACACAAGAGGTATATACTTCTCCCAAGATCCTCCAAAATACAGAATGCTTGCTCGGAGCATATCCTCAAACTCCTGAATCGTACGCTCAGACTGTCCATCTGTCTGGGGATGGTATGTTGTACTCAGAAATACATGTGTACCCAAAGCCTTCTAAAGACCCTTCTGGAATCAAGAAGTAAAACACGCATCCCTGTCTGAAACAATAGAGTTTGGATCTCCATGAAGATGAACAATCTCTCAGATGTACAACCGCCCAGCTCATCGACCCTGAAGGTCTCCTTGATCGACAAGAAGTGGGCAACAATTTTGAGTCGGTCAATGACAACACAAACTGTGTCATTCCCTCAAGGTGACCTTGGCAACCCTGTCATGATGTCCATCACGACATCAGTCTACTTCCACTCTGAAATGGGTAACTACTATGAAATACATGTTAGTCACTGATGCTCCGCCTTCACCTGCTGACAAGTAGAACATCTCATGAAGAAACTAGCAACATCACTCTTCATACATAGCCACCAATACTGGGGGTGAAGATCACGATACATCTTGGTGACTCCAGGATGAACTTCCCAAACTGAGGTATTACAATGCTGCATCAGCTCCCCGCGTATGTCTGCTGGCACCCACACGCATCCCTGTAAACGCAAGATCTCATTCTCACCAATGGTCTACCTAGTAATAGAGTCCTCTCCTGACACAGTTTCCCATTAGACTAGGCCTTCAGAATCTGATAGCTTCCTCATTAGTAATCGATCATGAAGTGTATAGGTAACAGCTACAGAAGAATGAAATGTATGCCCTGACTATCATGAAGTTCCAAATGTATCTCATAGAACAGAGCCATAAGCTTCTAGTCACTATTGGCCTCCCAAACGTCCGGTATCTGAGTTCTCATTATCAACGCATCATCCAATGCGTTGTCCTTCTCATGTGTATAGGAAAGTTCAATGTCCAAGGACTGGAGGTACTCGACCCACCTGTGCTGTCTCAGATTCAGATCACGCTGAGTGAATATGTAATTGAGACTGTTGTGGTTGGTAAACACCAAAAAGTTCTCTCCCAAAAGGTAATGTCTCCAACAACGTAGGGCCTAAACAACAGCTGCCAACTACAGATTCTGCGTCGGGTAGTTTCTCTCATGTGGCCTCAACTTCCGAGACTCGTAAGCAAAGACTCAATCTCCCTGCATAAGCATAGCTCCTAGCCCAATACCTGAAGCATCACAAAAACTGTTATAGCTCCTTCCCACATATGGAAATACTAGTATCCGTGATGAAGTCATCCTCCCTTTCATCTTTTGAAAGGTTGACTCACAAGAATATAACTATAAGAACATTGCCCCATTATTGGTCAGACCTGTCAGTGGGGCTGATAGGTGTGAGATGTCCTGTATGAAACGTCTGTAGTATCCACCCAGCACTATAAAACTCCTCACATCAAAGACGTTATTCAGATGCTCCCATTAAACTATTTCTCTCACTTTCTCTGGTTCTACTGATACTACTGCCTCAGAGATAACATGACCCAATAGGTGAATCTAATCCATCCAAAAGTGGCATTTTGAGAGCATATAATATAACTGATTCTATCTCAGGGTACTCAAATGTTCTCAATATGGGTATCATGGTCGTGTCAGGTGTGATAGTACACCAAGATATCATCCATGAAAACAACCACAAAGGAATCCAAGTATGGATGGAGCACTCGGTTCATCAGTGTCATGAAAACTTCAGGTGCATTCAATGAATCGAACGGCATAACCACATACTCATATAGACCATACCTACTCCAGAAAGCCATAAAGGGTATATCAGATGGTCTAACATGCAACTGATGATAACCGGATCTCCAATGAATCATTGGGAACACCCAGGCTCCTCGAAGATGATCAAAGAGAATATCGCTCATCAAAAAAGGATACCAGTTTTTGACTATCAACTGGTTCAACTTCCAATAGTCCACACAAATCCTGATGGTACTATCTACCTTCTTCACAAAAAGGACAGGGGAACCCCAAAGTGAAGTAATGGGTCGGATGAAACCCTTCTCCTACAACTCCTCCAACTTCTTCTTGATCGCCTGTAGCTCAGGTGTAGCCATCCTATAAGGAGGAATGAACACTGGTGTCGCTCCTAGCACAAGCTCAATTGAGAATTCAACCTCACACTCCAAAGGAAAACATGAAATGTCCTCTGGAAAGACATATCTGAAATGATCCACCAATGTAGGAAAGTCTAACTGTGATGTCCCATGGTGATACAGATATAGACTTGAAATTAGAGTTGTAACTCCTCCTAGCATAGGATGCTCGGGTCCTACTCGACTCGCCCGGACATCCCACTCGCCTCTATAAAGAAAGGATCCACCCTCAGGTGATATGAAACTTACCATGTGGCAATAATAGTCGATGACTTCTAGGAAGGGAACTAGCCAGTCAATTCTGAGAATGACATCATAACTCGTCATCTCTAGGACAGAGAGGTCCCATAAGAAGTGACACCCTGTAACATCAAGAGGGAACTCTTTTCACTAACATAAATTAACCTCTCTATTCCCCAACGGTATGTCTAGAGTCAAAGTATCGGCAGAGGAAAAGAGGAAGAGCCCAAGGTTCTCCACAACTGAAACAGAGATAAATCTATGCATAGAACCATTATCGTAAAGGGATGAAGATAAAACTAATGCTACTAAGATCATACCTCGAACTTTAGAAGGGACGAGATCCTACTCCCGATGGGACAGCTCCACTACAAAAGTCAGGCCTGCTCCATGGCCCTCTCACCCTTCCTAACCACTCTGAGCTAATCTACTCTGCTGTCGGTGGATACCTGGTGACTGACCACCATGACCGCAACCACCACCTCGGCCCGAACGGCCAGAAGAACACCAATTCCAAGACTGGTGAGAAACTAGATATGCATCTCATCTACGCGGGGTCATAGATGAACCCCTACGACCATCAATAGGTGAGAAGAACTGACAGAAACGCTGATGATGACCCATATTACTGCACAACCATCACTCCATCAGGACACTCTGGCACTGGGGACTAGTATTCCCACTCCTCTCACATTGGTAGCATACTACATGGCCACCCAAATATACATTTCTCCTACTCTGATCTCCTTGATAAAACTCCCTGCGGTGCTTTCTTCTATTAGTAAGAGGAACACTAAATCTAGATGTCGAGCCACCATGGATGACTGCTCCCGAATACCTCAGGTTGCGCTCAGTGTTCAGTTCCTGGTTGACGATAGAGGATATCGAATACAACATGAAGATGTTCACCTACGATCAGATGTCGTGCCTCAGACCATCCTCAATCATTCGCGCAAGGGAAAACTCATCACCTCCTGGAATAGGCATGAAATGATGCAGCTCTGTAAAGCGAGATGAGTACTCCATTACAGAAATATTTCCCTACTCCAGACTCAAAAACTCTCAAGATCGATCGTCAGGTCTCCGGGTAGAAGTAATATTAGAAGATGCACTGAAACTCATCCCATTTCATACTCTAATGGAATCTAGACTGTGAGATCACTTCCCACCACCTCTTTATGGAGTCTCGGAGCATATAGGTCGTGAGCATCACACTATTATCTAGAGGTATCTCCAGATGCTCGAAAATTGTTAGTGTGGCCTATAGCCATGACTTTGTAGCATGACGCCTCCTTCCATTGAGAAGGTGGGAGGATAATGCTATTGAAAAACCTACGTCAACTCTGCCATCGACGGGGCAGGGGGCGGTTCTCCCTAGAAGGACTGCATCATCCTCAAAAAATATTCCCTAAACTACGCATCGGTTCCTGCAACTTGTATTACTACTGGTGCCAAGATTGGAACAACAAGAGGATCTGCAGGAGGTCCCTGATCAGCCATATCTGGTGTCTGATCATCGTCTGGAAGATGACGTACAACTAGACGACGTCTCGGTGGCATGGCTCTGAAAGGTCAAATGCTCACCTTATATCAGGATTATAAAATACTAACAATACAAGATTAAATGAAGGGAACATAAGAAGGAAACATTCATGTTTTACAAAACATGACTACATAGCGTGTATATAAACTAAACGACATGTTCTTTTAAGCCATTCACATGGGCTTGTACTTCTGCCACAACTGTTCGTGTAACGCCCCAACCACCCGGCGTGTTTTACCCACACACAGAATGTACCTGAACTCTATTCACCTGCATGAGTCTCTTTACACGGCTAACCAACATGGTCTTCATAATCCTATACTACACAGCGTGTATTACCACAACAGGATGTGTACTAGACAAGGATTCAATGACTCGTGCTGTTAGTTACACGAACCGCAACACGGTTCACTCTACACAGCGTGCTCCCTGTTCCCACAGCATGTACTTGAATGTTTTCCCCAACCCGTGTTGTTTGTGACAAGGCCGGGTATATAAATTACATGGCACATCATCTGAAAATAGTACACGTCGTGTATAGTCAAAGTTTCATCCATCCGTATCATTAGTCAAATGGGTAGGCACACGGTCACTACAACATGATGTGTAATTTTCATACACGGCATGTTCCTAATGATTTTTGACAACGCCATGTTTCTTCCCACACAGTCTGTGACACAGTTTAAAAACAACACGGCGTGTATCCAAGAAGTACACGTTGTGTATTCTGGGTTTTTCCAAGCAGTAGCTTAGAAACTGCTTTGGCGCCCAGAGAACACCGAAAGCAAGAGTTAAGGTGCCAAACTCCTATATGTGGGGGCACATACTCCACGAGAATAAAATCTTGGCATCATATACAAGTTATAACAATGAAACCAGGAAATGATCCACCAAATTATGGTCCATGAGGGCCCATAACACCTCAAGAACCAACGTTTGGTTTCCATATAAGAAACATACTATCAAAAAAATTCTCTATCAAACAACTAAGATTTTATCAAAGCATCTATCACACCCAAATTTGTAATCAACCAAAAATATATCACACCAACATGCAATCGCAAATGCTTCCTAGATGGCATGGAAAGAATGCAAGGAATTTGATTTCTAAAAATTACCTATATGATGCATGAGATGGAATACCCACATCTCATCGGGTTGGGACAGAAATAGAACCATAATAACAATAATGGTAACAACACAAAGAATGTGAATCACCCAAATATGAAATCAAATCAATTATAAAAATGAAAACCAGTAAAACTGCAATAATAGAGGTAGTATGGATTTTCCCTATACACAGGTTAGCTGCTCCTGGGCACATCTTATTACCAAGAACATATTCCATCCTATTAATGGTTATAGGCTCCAAAAAGTATGTCAATAGAAATGAATTAATCTGATTACACTTTTTAACATCTCAGTTCCGGAAGCCACCTAGAGGCGCCCCATACCTAGTCGGTCACATGGACTCAAGCGCATTTACTTGAATGCCAGAGGCTGCTGACTAGCAGCGAGGGCCTTGGGTGTGATAGTGGGGAAACTATTCCCTCATTGGCAGAGTAAACAATGGAAATAAACAACACATAAAATAGCTGGAGTAGTAAATATCCAAAAATAGTAATAGCGGAAGACTAAACAATAAACAACTTGATCACACACATATATATAAAATGATGCAAGATACACATGTCTAAGAAAGCATCCGAACAAGTCTCAATGATGAATTCAATATTAAACCCAAGTACAAAAGAAAAAAATATAAGCAACTCCTCAACATCACAAGCCTTGAATTGGTCCCATGCTCTCCTTCTCAAATGCAAGTCATGTACCTGAAGTAGAAGGGTGCTCACCCTTGTCTATACCTGCAACAATATAATTATTTTGGGCGCAAAAGCATGACCTAAATATGGTATGAGACTAAATCCTAGTAGGCAACTACCCGAAGTTCTTTTCCTAATAGTCAGTGAGTATATGGAAGGTAATAGTACAATAAGAAGTAAATAGTAAGTAGTAAACAGTATGATACACAATAGTAAACAATCCACAGATCAACAAGAAATAGTGAAGAAAACTGCTAACCACAACCAGGAATCGCTCTATGAAGTACTAATGACCATCCCCTCTGGTCCTATCCAAGAAGTACCAACTACCCTCTGGGAAGTACCCTCATCCTAACCCCCCTGGTTTGGTCATACGAATTTATAAGACTCTCTGAGAAACCGCGCACATTCAATTCCCTTTATAGTCTAAATTAGTCAGGGACTCTCTGAGTAAGATCATTCGGTCAATTCCCCTTATAGCCACAGGGTCTAGAGACTCTCAGAGGAAACTCCCTTGTTCAATTCATCTTATAGCCTCAGGTCGATCAAAAACTCTCTGAGGAAGCTGATTCGGTCAATTCCTCCTATAGCCTGGAATAGTTTAAGGAAATTCAAACAAAAAAAGACTCTCCGAGGAAGCTCACTCGGTCTATCCCTATAAAGTCTATAAAGCTCAATACTCTCTGATGAATCTTAGTCAGTCTATCCTCCTATAGTCTATTATATCCAAGAAAATCTAGGAATCTCACTCGGTCTATCCGATATAGTCTATAATGTCCAAGAATCTCTAGGAAGCTCACTCGGTCTATCCCCTTATAGTCTATAGCACTGGGTTCTCACAGCCTCGTGGCAGTTAGTGCATTATAATGCTATAAGGCCAATGTAAATCTACAGAGCTACTTGGATAACCAGTCTACAACATAACAAGCATGTCAAGGAACAACACTCTATCCTATGGTCAGAAGGCATGGAAAATAAGTATAATGGCTAAAGGATAAACAAGACCTAAAAGTCTTAAACAGAAAAAGGCATGGGAAAAACATCCAAGAATAAAAATTATCCTTTTACGTAACCAAAATACCTCTACACGAGAACAAAAGCAAAGCAGGAAAACACCAGGGGAAAAACAGTAAACACGCAATACCCCATTCAAGGGTATTAGTGGAAATTGCACATAATACTAATTGAACATGAACGGAAAGGCACAAACATCCTACCTTGATTCAATGAGATCAATATACATGAACCATGAGGCTTTAATCTCTTTAGAATGTCATAGATATATGAAAACACACAAAACATTGAACCCACAATAACATGAAAAAGATGTAGAATTGGAAAACGATGCTCTAGAAGATGGAAGAGCTTATTGCTTCGGTTCCAAGGCAATCAACGGTGGTCGATTCTGAGAATTGCCCAATGTTTAGGGGATCAGAGAACATCCATGGCCGTATAGTTTCTACCAGATGAACAGAACCTAAAATAAGATGGTTCTATCCATCATATGCGACCGTAGTGTGTTCAATGAAAAATAAACAAAGTACACGATGTGTACTCTTTGAGTACACGGCTTGTACATGTATTTTTCTTACTCCACTTTAAGTGGCCTTCACACCACCCCTACATGGTCGTGTTTGTGGCCTATACATGTCCTGAACATGGACTTTCATGGAAAGGGAGTACACGGAGTGTACTCATAAAGTACATGACATGTACTTCAACAATTTCCAAAAAACTCCTCATTCCTCAAAAACTCCAGAAAAAAGAAAATTATACCTGAATATAAGGTCTGGGTTCATGTAGAATCGGTATCCCAATGCGTAATGGTGCAGTTGGTGCCTCCGATGGTGCCTTTACTGGAAGAGGGCCCTGCACCGAGGCCTCGTCGCCCAGCAGGCTATCAATGCGTACTATATCTGGAACCCTAGTTGACTGTATGCATGGAGGCATCCTGCAAGGAATCTGTTGCACCGTGGTCAATATGTTATAACTAGTGATCTAAATCAAAGAGATCACAAAAAAACTCTGAAAAACACACAAATAATCATTGTTTTCGTGCCCTGAGCCGGAAATCAGATGTCAGTGTCCTGTTTTATGGATACATTGGCCACCGCACCAACACTGGATTACCTAAACTAATAACCACACTGATTACACATAACACTATTTCCATTAAAAGAATGAACAGATTCATATGTTCTCTGGAAGAACCAAATCCTCTGAGACCAATTTTTCATGACCCATCTCCCGAGGCCAATGCCATGAGTAGCCCAGGCCCTCCATGCATATTCCAGGGGCTGGCGACTTGCACCGACAGCATATTCACGAATACCGGGAAAGCATTGCCTTTATATCCTATAAACACAGGGAACCAGGAACACATAAAGATTCAAACACAATTAAACTGCATAGCAATTGTGTGATTACAGTAATCTAAAAGAGGTCAGAATACAATCCAAACTCGAAAGTAAAAGAAAATTGAAAAGTAAAACTAAACTAGAACAACTCCTGTGAACACCCACCACGGATCCTACCTAGAGGGTAGGTATAGATATCAAACAGTTTTCTCTGAGGTGCACCTCATCTAGGTCTACCTTCGAGCTACCTCCAGTCCTAGTACCCTCGTCTTCATTCAACGCTCTCCATCTTCTTCACCAACCACAACAGGGTGCGGGAATACCCCTGCATGGGTGAGTATAACGATACTCAGTAGGGACCTCGAGACCCTCAAGATCTCACAAAATCCACCATGGATAAACCACAAGGCATGAAATAAACTGACAACCCTACTTAGGATTATGCCCATAAATATACATAAGTTATCAACTACAGCCATCTTAGTCATGAGAAAACACATGGCCCATCACAAAATCCCAAAGCTAAACTGTTCCACAATGGAAGGAAGACCATGAAGGTAATTAACACACATGTAATCCACACAGAAGAATACCACCAAGGTATCACCACGAAGGAATGTACCACATAGGAACAGACTCAGCTCCCACTAGGTATAAATATGGTACAGTAGTAGAGATTGTTATATATAAGTACTAATTCATCTTACTCTATTACGAGGCAAAACCATGAAGGATCCTAAATCATCATCAGACCCACAAAGTATCATAGTAGGTTGTCAGACCCACACAAGATCCTAATACCTCGTCAAACCCACACAGGATCCAAGTACATAATCAGTACATTGTCAGACCCACACATGATCCTAGTACATCATCAGTACATCTTCCGACCCACACAATATCTGTGTACATCATCAGTACATTAACAGACCCACATAGGATCCCAATACATCATCATTACGTCTTCTAACACACACACGATCCCAATACATCGTCAATATATCTTCCGACCCACACAGGTTACTAGTACATCATTAGTAGGTCATTAGACCCACATAGGATCCTAGTATATCAGTCGTACAACTTTATACCAACACAGGATTATATTACATCATCAGTACATCATCAGACCCTCACAGGAACCTAGTACATCGTCACAGCCAGCTACGGGGTACCTGCACTCTTCTCGTTCATCTCTGGGAGAGTCCCCTACTCAAGCTACTGATTGAAACTCAAACATCTATTATGTCCCTAGATTAATAACCCCAAAGGACCACCATGTATTAGGGGTCTCAACACATCAGACGGCGTGTCAATCGGACGCCCGATCTGTATGTTATTATACTTTTAGTCCCAAGGGACCTTTTGGATTCATACTCAATCTAACCTGACTATACCCCATATTTATCCAAATCTCATGTGGGGTATACCAAAAGGTCCTTTTAACTCCAAGGTTTCTGTCACTATCGACGGTTTGTCAAACGGACGCCCGGTGCCAATGTTATGGCAAAAAGTGTGGAATGGGTCGAAACCAGTCTATGTCCGGTCTGACCCGCCCTCGTCTGACCCGGTTCGGGTCGACCCGGCCTGACCCCCAGGGTCTGCCCCATCCCGCTAGGCAGTCCATGGTGCCAGATAGCCACGGAGTAGTGGGGTGTTGTGGTGCGGTGGTCCGCATCAGCTGGCCGGATTGCCATCCATCCACTCCGTATGGCGCGATCGTGGCCCACGCCTTTGACGGTGGCCAACAATGAACCAATCGCCCTTCCCTCTCCACCGCGGCCCAAGGCTGTGGTTCTCTTCTTTATGGTGGCATTATTTCATCGTTGACTTCATCATGAAGAACACAACAAATAATCCAATGAATTGTATAGGGGTTGCGACATGTTCTCTTGGCCCGCACTCTCTGTGTTAGAGCGGTAGCAAGCAACTATGTTTTCTTCTAGAATTAAAAAGATTCTTCAAGAATGGGAAAGGGGAAAAATAAGAAAAACTATACCTTTCTCATTCATATGTTGGAGTTGGTGGGAGGAAGAAGTCAAAGGTGTCGACGTTTGTTTTTCCCGCCACACGCCTTCGATCCCGGGCTCATTCGTCGGATAATCGATCTTCGATGAAGGTGGTTCTTCGTTGGAGAACATTTTTCATTGGGAGGTGTTCTTCGTTGGAGAAGCATAATCCTCCAAAATATATCCCCTAGTATTTTTTCCACCAAAATAATGAGGGGCCAAAATAATTTAAATTAAAAATATTAATTATGTTTGCACAAATAAAATTACTGACACAGTACATTAAATGATAGTTGGCTCCAACAATTTAATGTGGAGTTGGCATAATTAAATAATGGGAGGATGTTCTTGAGTTACCTCTCATTAATGGGGTTTGGTTGGCTCCCATATTTGAATTCAAAATAGATGTTTTAGTTCGGTTGGTCCCCACCTCTATAACCCATGTAGATCAATTTTAATTGAAAAAAATAAAATTTTATTTTATTTTATTTTCATTTCCACGAAATAACGAAAATCTATCTTTCCCCCTCAACCAACTGTGGTCGAGGTGAAGGTATCCATCAGTGAATACCAGAACTGCTAGTTCAACAGTGCCCTCAGATTTTAATTTCAAGTACTAGTTTAAATGTTTCAAAAACCTGATCTCGCATTTACTGAACGTACCCGAAAAAAAGTTCAATAATTCATTCCAGGCACACCAGTCCTCGGAATCACACACCGTCAATTTTCATAGACTCATAAAATTCCCATATAATTAAAGAAAATTATTTTACTTGGAATTTCAATTTCTTTACACATTACCTCTGATATGAAAACTCAATTCTAGTCACCTACCTAATGATAATTAGATATTGTCATGGGGTTACACAAATAGTATTCCAATAACTATGAGTGGTTACAATAGGGATGGTTAGTATAAATTTTATGATGAACTAGATCTATTACATTTATTTCCTCTGAAACTATGTAAAAAAATGTAACCAATCCCAAAAATATACCTTATTGACTGGAAATATCCCTTAAGCATTATTTGTTGGAAAATGGAATTAAAAGATACCCTATGCCAGAAATATAATTTAAACCCTCAAAAAACACCAACTATCTACCAAATCACTGTCAAGAGAGAGAGAAAAATTTATTAATGGATATAGAAGGATTTTTAGATTTGAAACTTATGCCTTTCATATGTGGTAGAATAATTATTCTCTCTTTAAGAGCACATAAAATTACACAAATATTAGTATTATTTTGATATTTCATTAGTTTAAAACTAATAAAAATGATTTCAATAATCACATAGTTACAAATGTGTATGTGTTCCCACCAACCTTCTATAGATGCATCCAGTGTTTCATCATGTAATTTTTTTAAAAAAAAATTCCCAATTTCCCATTATTAATAGTCGAAACCTCTGATCACATATAGAAATATATTTTCCATAGAGTAAACATCTAGTGATCCCATCACATATGTTATGAAATTCACTAATCCACTCCCCAAGTATAATAATAGCACACAATATTCATTGAAATAGAACATCTTTCGACTAAAATGTATATTCTTAGTCATGATGTCATTTTTAATTTGGTTCAAGTAACATCAAATATTTTTTCATTGGGAAATCAGAACATAATTGTTAAACATGCATCATATTTTCAATAATACATCCACATGAATATTAATTCAAAGAAAAAATTTAATCTCGTAATATATTGGAAAAATAGAGTCCCTCTCATTCACAAAATATGATGTCTTCATAGTTAATTAATTCACCCATTTCCCATTGAATCACAATGTTTCCTCATTATTTAATTGAAAATATAATTTGGAAAACAAACTGTTAGATTTAATTTATTTTTTATCTTCCACAACACCCATACTATATACTTTATTATTTTTTAGATGATGATATTATTCAGGTAAATGTGATACATCTATGAATGAAATTTCAAATTGCTCAAAAAAATTATTTCGCATATGAAATAATAATAGAGAAATCAACCATATTAGATACTTCCATTATCCATAAAAAATAATCTTTATACATATCATTTCATTATTCATATTCATTCATTCTATGTAGTCATATTTTATTATGGAAATATAAAAATTATTTTAATCTATGATATCTAGATGACTAATATTCATCCATTGGTGAAAAAATCATGGCATTCTTTATTAGGTGTCTAAATCACTATTGAACACGGTTTTAACATAAATTTTCAATGCATCATCCAACCCAATGAATATCTATGCACATTTCGGGTCTTTCAGAAGTTGAATGTTCCACTACATTATATCCTATGAATTATTAACCTTAGATGAAGTTAAACATCTCACCCCCCCCCCCTAATGTGATATTTATTAACAACTATATATCATGTCATAAATTAGGATACAAAACCAATGGTGAAAATCAAACCTCCAAATTTACACAATATCGCCATGCATTTTTTCTACATTCACATTGGATAATTAGAAGTGTTCAATTGTAGGAGTATATTTCATATTTTTTGTGTAAATGGTCATATTTTAAAAAATATTGTTCACATATTACCTTGGATATTGAACCAAAGGGTCAAGTTTCCTATATCAATAATTATATATTACAAATATATTTTAAATTAGATGATATATTTGGGCTCATGTATTCTGGAAATATGACATTTTATTCCAAAAATCGTTATTATTTTTAGACACTCTGAAATTATGTCATCCACATATAGGATAAGGATTATTAAAATACAATAATCCCACATATTTGGCTGGAAACATTGATCAATGATTCATAAAAAAAATTCATTTAGGGAATATTTTAATTTATGATACCACTTTAATGGTTCCTACAAAATATTTTAGAAAATAAATTTCACCTTACACACCGACACATTGTTTATGAAATTCCTGAAATCCTAAAGCTACACCATTTAAATATCATTCACCATGTCATCATGTTTAATGAATAATTTTACCTACAAATAATCAATGTTTAATTATTCAATATCTACCAATTTGTGTAATACATTGTTAATAGTGTTCTCTAATACTAGTGAGAATTTTTTGAGAATGTAAATGCATTACATCAACAAAAATCTATTCCTAAGAAGCTGTAATTTATTCCATTCTCAAATATCAACTCACTTCAAATAAAACACACTATTCAAATTAAATTATAACTCAATTATCACAACATATTTATATCATATCTTCAATAAGAATCATGTTTTGATATTTATTCAGTTTTTAATGAATCCTTCTTTCTACAATTTCTAATTGTAGAAAAATAATCTTGGATTTTAGTATGATAGCATAATTTTATTATCATAAAAGTTACATATCATGAATAATATATATATTTATGTACTATTTTGAATATCATTTAGGTTTACTATTTTACAGATTTGGAAGAAAACATTAACAAAAAAATGCTTGTATTTCATTAGTAATGTATATTTTTCAGACTATATGTGATAATATTAAATTAGTAAAAAGCCATAATAATTTCCTAAAAAAATTTCAAAAAATATACTCTTATAGAAAATTAATATTTTATAATACTCATCATGACAAAAGGAAATGTGAATATAAGAATGGAGTGGGCTCTAATTCTTAGTATGGGTAAATTTATTTGATAACAATCAACGATCACATGAGCACATAATATTAGAATATAGGAAAATAATGATACATAAGATTCTATTATCAAATAGAGTATACCTAATTAATCATGGAATAAGTAATGGGATAAATTAAAAGTATGGTATATATTATAAAATAGGAATAAAATGGAAGATAACAAATCCATAAAAGAATAAATCATACAGAGATTGCATTACTTGAAAAACTATATTGGGATATGAAAAAACCATAATCAAAATAAAATCATTTTATTAATCTTATTATTCATACAAATTGGATAAAAATTATTATTTCAATGGATGAAATGTAACCAAATGCATTATTCCCATTCTCTTATATGTGAGAATAGTCAAATTATATACATTATAATAATCTCATGAGATATAAATTCAAACCAATGAATTGGAGGATTATATAGGATCACACCTGTCAAAATACATACATAAGTGTGACATACTAAAAAATAATTCATCATAATGAACAGAAGAATATAGGTTGGGTTTTATAGACTTTTCTAAGGGAATCACATAAGGAGAAAAAAATTTATTCCATCATTACATGAAACTCCACAAGAAACTAAATTATAATTCAACTATAATCAATGAAATTCAAGGTAAATACCCATAAGAAGTTATAATAATGTATAATGTATTTATATAGAAAAGATAAATGGAATATTGGTGTGTGGATAAATATTTATTCAATCATTTTATATAATCTATATATACAGTATTTAATAATCAAATTGGAAAATAGGGTTTGAACAAACGATAAATTTTGGGGGAAAATTATCTTTACAAACAATCGATAACATGGAATGAATAAAGGGGTGATGAATCATTTCTAGTATAGAAAATAATTTTTTTTAGTCAACAATGAAAAATAACGTGGAAGGTAAATTTTTAATAATATCTCGGAAGAATAATATATATATATACAAGGATAATTAAAATGATGAATAATATTACTTTATTTAGTTTTATAAAAATCACTTAATAAATTAAAATTACCATCATTCCTCTGAATGAAAGATAGATGAAATATTATATAAATATAAATTAAAATTAAATCAGTTTAGAACTCATGAAAAAATGTTTTATGTTGTAATATAAGTTAATAAATATAGAACAATTTTGTGTTCTCATGAATGGTATTAAAACAATAATTTAGAAGACATTTTCAAAAAAATTATAAATTTTTAAAGTAATGGTTGAATTTAAATAGTTATTTTCCAATAGGATATAAATTTTAAAAACATTTTACAATTGAAAATTAAGAAAAATATGTTTATTGAATGGATATTATAGTTAACAAAAGAAATGTGCAGTGTCAGATCTTTTTTATAATATATAAAAAAATTTAATATTTCTAAATAAAATTTTTTCATAACCCACGTCATAAAAATATTATTATACAATCATTTTGAAATGATATAAGTATTATTATGAGTGTCCTAGAAAATAATATATATTAGAGTTTAAAAAATTATACAATAACATCAGAGGGATGAAATATATTGACATGGTGTAAAATATTCCTTAGAAATAATGGGACTTATTTTTTCCAACATCAATCATTTATTTTGGAAATATCTTATTTATGGGAGATGGAATATATGAAAAGAAGTAATTTAGAAATAAAAAGATAAAATTCCATAGGGAACTTTATTTTTGAGTATAAGGCGGATAAAAATATCAAAATCATGTAGATAATGTATGACTCCTCGTGAAAGAATTATACTCTCAAAAACAGTTATAGATTCAATAAGAAACCCCTTGAATGTGATAGATATTGAAATTGAACTAGTTCTACTATGAATTAATGGTATATCAAGTGGTAATGAATCGAATATTTATCATAGAAACTATATTCGAAAAATTAAATTCATAATATGAATCTATCTAACTGAATTGATTTTATGACATGAAACACATACCACCAAAGAAATATTTGAGTAAAAATTCCTTGAACGATATGATTTCAAATGACACATTAACTTCTTTTAAAAATTGAAAGATAATTATTAAAACAACATGAAGAAGAAACACAATTCCAATGAAATCCCAACACATAATATGAAATATATCATACGGTGTAAAAAATGTAGGCCAGAATCCTCTACCTTCTTTTCCCTCTTCGAATACACACTCTCAGATCCTATAAGAAAAACACAATATATTAATTAACAATTTATGAACTTTTTTTCTTATAATTAATAATTTATAAAATTCATTTATTTTTATTCTATACATTTATATTATATAATTGTAATTTATTTTAATGATCATATTTGTGTAATCAATATCGTTTTTAATGACTTTCCTATTTGTGATGTTGTTCATTAATATTCACCAAATGTAAATCATTTCACTATCCTTAAAGGAACTCTAATTTATTACTATTATTATTAATGTTATTAAATATTGATTTTTTTTTGTGATACTTAATTATGAAATCATATATGATGTTATTTTGAATATTTTTTACATACAAACATTTATATAATAATCAATGAAATTCATAAAAATGATACCATTTAAAAAAAATTATTTTCATATTTATATCAAATATTATGAGTAATTATGGTCTTATTGTAATCAATTATATTAATTTATCTAATTTCCTAACATGGTGAATAGACCAACACAAAAAATAACACAGTATAATTAATGGATGATTATGATTTTAATTGTTGATTTTTCAAATAGTGTAATTTTTATTATTGTATACTGAAATTATTTTACACAGATAATGTGTTGACTCATATTTTATGATAAATTATTAAATAACAATGAATTTAAATGAAGATTATTATATGTTAATTTTTGGAGGATTTAGTCTTTACACACACTGATATCATATTTTTCTTTAATGGAAAAGGGGGAAGGAATTTTATATTTATTACATTATGATAGTAACATTATTTATAAAAAATAGTAACGTTATTATAAAATAATGGGAGAATTATGTCTAGGAATTTATTGAGGAAGTGAAAAGATGTTATAAAAAATGTACCTATGTTAATGCATTATGATTTACCATGGAGTACCCCTTGGAAATAGAGGATGTAGGCTAAGTTGATGTTAATATAGACTATAGGAGAAAGAATAGTAATCTATATGAATTAAAATTCATAGTTTTTTAATAAGAAACTTAATTTTAGTGTGTTCATAAAGGGGCGGTGAGATGAACCTATTATGAATAGTGGGATTGTCATTTTTTAATATTTATTATTAATAAAAATAGATCACATGTTTCAAATATAGTGAATATTTAAATATGTAAAATATATGTTTGGGGTGCTTTATTGTCTATAATACCTTAATAACTCATCCAAACACTTTATTTAATGATTATTATTTTTCGTTTACTAATATTTTTATTATTGATATTATTTTTGGTTTTACAATGTATGTAATTTTTATCAATGTAATTTTCCTTTAAGGAATTAAAATAAAATTGACATTACTAAATAATTCTGACCCACATATTCAAAATTGGAAATCAATTTTTATGTAAAATTTTTATATGAATAAATAATCACATTTTAACTACTGCCCATGTGACATGTAAAAATATGGTTTTTAGTAAAAAGTTTTATATAATTGTATAAAAAATTATATTAAATTTTTCAATATATTTTATTTTCAGGATAAAAATATATTTAAAATTATATAAATTAATTTAACATGTATTTAAAATAAATAGATGAATTTATTTTATCATAATATGATTTAATCAAGGAAATGACCAAATATATATTTTATTGGAATGTATTACACAGGTTATTAATCGTAGGTTTTTTGAATTCCTAAATATACATAGAAAAGTGTAATTTTAATCATTAAATAAATCTATGAGAATTAATTTTCTTTTCATTTTAAGGTTGTACATAATTCTTCATTTATCCTTAAATGCTATAGTTTATGAATAAACAATATTTTGAACGATTCAACTAAAAAATAATTTATTCATAAAAATATAAAAATATACCTTAGATAATTTTAACATTATCAATAGAAAAATAATGTTTTTTATCACTTAAAATAAAAAAAATTATATAATATTTTGTGCAAATGAAAAAAATAAAAAGAAATTATTTTATAGAAAATTGATTTTATAAACATCAAGTGTCAACATTTTTAATTTTTTTAACAATAAATTAATTAAATTATAACTTAATTATTTATAATTATAAATATTCAATTTATTAATAAAAAATTATTTCAGATCATTCTTTTGTTATTGTAAAATATAATGTCACATCCCCCTCCCCTCAAGGTGTACCCCTCCTGAGATACCAATGTGGGAAGGGAGATAGTGACCCCCCATGTCCCGCCACTAGTCGTCCCCTGGTTGGGGGCTTGCATCGAGGGTATTATAAGCACACTGATTTGAGGCATTACCCTCTAAGGGAACACAAGAAGAAAAGAGATATAAGATAGACACCAAACAACTCCAAATAAAACAACATTATAATATAAATTTCATGTACACATATGTAATGTCAGGAAAAACTACTAGAACAGAAAAGGGAAAACTGCATGTACCCAAAAAAAGTAAAAAACTCCAGAAGCCACAAGCCCACACAGCTCCTGCAACCCCAAGCATGTAGAAACCTGCATGATCTCTAACCTACTCCAACTGACATGATAAATTGTTTATATATACATATGGAACGTATAACAGTATTCTCAATTGGATCCTTCTTGAAGCCTCTTGTGAAACAGTAAATAAAGCATGCTAAATCACAGTGAACAACACATGAAACTAACATTTCACCTAAACAGGTATACTAAGTTCCCAGCCTCACCATGGAAACTATCATCAAGTAACGCCTACTAGAGAATATAATATAATAAAGAATATCATGGTTACCCCGCTACTACTTCTCCACTAGTTTGCCACTTTTCCCCAACGTCACATGTCATAGGCATCTATCTCTCAATAGGCTTGCCCACAGACACCTGGGAAAAGAACCATAACATGCACCTAATTCAAAAAAACCACCACATCCATGTATGAAAAGTAACCCAGTAGTTTCTGGGATCCACCGTAGCTCGTGTAACGTGTATCATATGTCGGGCATTATACCTCAAGCCATTATAGCTCACACAACATGTAAGAATCCTCAATCCATCACAACCTAAACATGCTACAATTATAGAAGACCATAGAAATCTATATCTAGAATATATGTGTTTGAATAACCACAATCCATTACATCCCGCCACACACTTATATGTGAAAAAATAACCATTGTGCCTACCAGCACAAGCAACTACCTAGATAATAGAGCAAGGCAAAAGGGGGTAGTCATCCCATCCATCCTCCCAAAAGAATGTTGGGGAAAAAACCCCTGGGTCTCAGAAACCCCAGGGTGTTAGCCTCCCTAACTGATGGGGTGGAATAGCATATAGAATCACAAAAAGTTCAGAATATACTATAGCTCACAACCTCACTATGGGATTAACCTAGTCTTAGACTCAAGTGCAGCTAACGTCTCTCGGACTTCAGGATGCCACTTCTATGACTAGGTATCATATAATCACACAACCATATAAAGAGATTTAATTACATTACATCATTCCATTTTTATCAGTGGCACATTACGTTAATTAATTGTTTAATCAATAATTAACCATTTAATATTCCACATTACATTTCATTGTCATCACACCCAATGTTCGTTGTCCATTAAAATTACAACCTCAACATTGCGCCCCAACAATCTCCAACCCCATGGGATAACATCATTTATTCATTTATTTATTAATATCATTAATTTCCCATATTCCCAGCCATTCTAAAAAATCATTTGATGATACTAAACACAAGGGGGGCTCAACACGGTGAGTAGATGAACTACATGTCTAGTAATTGACTCTTATAGCAAGAGCGTAGACCCTTACACCCTTGAGAAGTTAAACAGAGAAATCTCATGGCTTACCCCACGTGTCTTCACCCCTTTAGGATGAAGGGTATGAAAGACCAGCTGAATTGAGCAGTGGGGAATGTCAAGAAGATAAATTACCAATATGAATCAGTAAGAATCCAAACATTCACAACCAACCCATTTCATCATCCTTAGTGCCCTCCCAGA
Source organism: Viscum album (assembly GCA_963277665.1). Lineage (NCBI taxonomy): Eukaryota > Viridiplantae > Streptophyta > Magnoliopsida > Santalales > Viscaceae > Viscum > Viscum album. The sequence goes on along the minus strand of OY728121.1, from coordinate 1,569,008,421 downwards.
CACCCTCATGCATAAACCAATGCATCTAGCCACTCTAGGCGTTAACTGCTTCCACAACAAGTAGGCCTCCAGGCCCCCACATATCAAAACATCCATCCAGGCTCACGTAACAATAGAAGCAGTAGGAAAACAAAAAACTTATCTCTTGGGATCTTGGACCCTAAAAAAGAAAGTTGGTAACCCAGAACCCTATAGAGAATTATCTTTTTTCAAACAATCAATTATTTAATCCCTCATGGACTAACATATTTGTTATTTGTAGTTTCCAATTTCATGAAACCTAACTAGTAAGCTATCAAAAATAATTAAACATGTTTACTGAACCAATTTGATTAGCATCAAATTAAAACAAGAATAACCAAATTCATTTACATGACAATTTATCTTTAGCAAAACAATTAATGATTAATTTTTGGCATTATGTTCTTTAAAAATTTCCATCAAGAACAAAAAGCTATAAAAAACAATCATAGATATCACAATATCTAGTAAAACATGAAACAATAACATGTGATTGATATAATTTTATTTAACCGGTTCAAATTTTAATTTTTTCAATTCCATTATGATCTACTGGGATAAACCATCCTGACAATACAGTTGCACGTAAAAGAAAAGATAATAAACAAATTCCCTTCCTACAATGGTTCTTGGCGTTCCTTATACGAGAAAGAGCCACACAACGGGTTATGATATCCTCCACCTGTGACAACTATATCCACCCAAGGATGTAGAGACACCACCACATTGGTAAACACCCACCAAATGTCTATTTATAATATAGAGATTTCATTTCATAAAAGTGAGAGGGAAAACAGATAGAGTTGAACCCAAAAGAATAAAGATAGATCATACCTTATATCGGAGATTGATCAATAATGCTTGATTTCTCCAAAAACAGGGGTGCGCATGCAGTAGTAATAAACAGCAAAGTGAAAAAATTAGAGGATTAAGGTTCGATCACACCGCTCATATGGGAAGAAGAAATTTTTTGACTTTCTCGAACCAGGGAACAAGAAGCATGATCATTCAAGGAAGATATCTCATCCCTTTATAAGATTTAATGGAGAACTAGTTTAAGATATGCTGGATTTTCCACTAAAATCAGACCGCATTTATCCATATGGTATGGTCATATAAAGGAATCACAGGACTAGGAAAATTAATATAGGATTTATGTGATTTTATTTGGCCTAAAATCCCTTAAAACAAGGCATTGAAAGCACTTTAAATCAATGAAAACGTTAAAGGGGTGAAATTATAGGAAGCTGGAAACACTCTTCCCTAGTATGGAAAAATTGTACACCTACTGATCCTAGAAATAGTGTACAAAATTCGGGAGAAACTATACACTCACTAATCCAGGACTCACCGATCCTAGAAACACAATTCCATAATGACTCACCGAACATGGACTCACCGATCCTGGAAGCACTATTCACATAATGACTCACCGATCCTAGAAACACTGTTTACGAAATGAATCACTGATCCTGGACTCACCAATCCAGAAAACACTATTCACAAAATGACATAGCGATCCTGGACTCACCGATCCTAGAAACACTATTCACGGAATGAATCACAGATCCTGGACTCATCGATCTTAAAAACAATGTTCATAGATTGACTCAAATATCTTGGACTCACAGATTTGATTGTACTATTCACATATCGGCTGACCGATCTGATGGTACTATTTACAGAATGGCAGAATGATCCAATTGTATTGTTCATAGAATGATTGACCGATTTGATGTTACTACTCACAGAATGACTCACCCATCTGATTGAAATATTCACAGAACGACAGACCTATCTGATGGATTATATCACATTGGTCTCACTGATGGAACTGTGCACATTGGTCTCACTGATGGTTTGTCCACATCGGTCTCAATGATGGAATAAATCACATTAGTCTCACCGATTGAATAGTTACATTGGTGTCAATTATAGAACTGTTCGCATAAGTCTCACCAATGGAAATATTTGAAGAATTATAAAATAGGAATATTTTTGGGGATAAGTCACCTTGACCACCTAGAACAGCTCAAACACCAGATTTTTGCAACTGAATGGAACATAGGGGTCTGATCCATTACATCAAATACCTCTCAAGACATTCTCATTCTTGAAAATTCGAATCAAACCTATAAGTAAAAATAATAGTAGTCATAACAACCACACATCGAGATTCCTCTCAAAAGTGAGCAAGCCATAAAAAGAAACCAAGGAAATCCCCATCTCATAAACACAAATGGTCTATAACCACAAAGATAACATCGCTACATGAAAAGAGTTAAACAACAAACAACTCGGGGTACTGAGCACATATATGTGAATCACATTCCCAGGTACTCCCCTCCATGCAACCGTGTCTCCACAAGACACGATCCAAGGGGATAGAATGCATATGCAACACCTTCTCTTTGCAGTCTTGGATCCCCACAGGTCACTCCACAATTGTCGCATCATAATCAACATCGACCTATCCATAATCAATGATGTGAGATTCTTTATAAAGATAACTATGGATCTTTGATACATGAAAAATATCATGTATCTGTCTTCTCTGTGCGGGAGGTGCTACTCGATACGCCCCAACTCAAACATGATCTAACACCACGAATGGCCCAAAAAACTATGGAGAAAGCTTACTCTCATGACCAAACCTCTCTTTCCCACGACAGGCAGTCACCTTCAAGAACATGTGATCCCCAACATCAAAATCTAAGGGTCTCCTCATTTGATCGGCATATGATTTCTTATGATCTTGTGTTGTCTTCATCCTCTCATGAATCACCAAAACCATCTATGTTGTATTCTACAGTAGTTCTATTATAAGAATTGCTAACTCTCCAAACCCAGTCTAGCACAATGGATAATGATATGGTCGTCCATAGATGTCTTCAAATGACGCAATACCGATGGTGGAGTGAAAACAATTGTTTCAAGAAAACTCCCCCAAGGGTAAGTGCCTCGTCCACAAACCTCCAAAATCAAGGACTCAATAGAGTAAAATGTCTTCACGATTCTATATAGTCTACTATGTCTGACCGTCCATCTAAGGTTGAAAAGAAGTGCAAAGGCATAATTGTGAACCGAAAGCATGCTAGAGACCACTCCAAACCCTAGAGATGAAATTACAATCTCGATCAGAAATGATCATCCTTGGGACCCCATAAAGTATCACCACCCCCTCGAGATACTGCCTCGACAAATCCTCCACTATGATTTACTCCTTGATTGCAATGAAGTGAGATGATTTGGTTAAATATCCACTACCACCTAAATGTGTCTTGTCCTCTAGGAGCTCGAGATAAAACAGTAACAATATCCATTGTGATGTCCTCCCACATTCATTGGGGAATATCTAATGGCTATAGAAGACCAATAGGAACACGGTGTTCGCACTTCACCATCTGGCTGGCCAAACATCGAGACAGAAACTCCACAACTGCACGCATTAGGCCAGACCACCAAAACAAACCCTCGAGGCTCGGTACATCTATGTCATGCCAGGATGCACTACTAAATGAGAAATATGTAATTGTCTAAGAACTGTCTTGTATATCTTTAAAGGAAGAAATATCCTTCCATGATAAACACTTGGTGTTGTTCATCCTCCGACCAACCAACATGGGCCTCGCCAGAAACAATTTGGTCTCTCCAAACCATTACCATTATATCCACCAACTAGGGCTCTTCCACCTTCTGAATAAGATATGACTGCACCACCATCTGAAAAAGACAACCTCCTCCCACAACTTCTCCCATATATTGATTTAATGCTGACAGTTCTCCCATTATTCTCCAAGAGTCACCAGATTCTTGCACTACATCACTACGCATCTTCCAACTCAGTTCATCAGCTATAACATTCCCCATTCCATGTGAATACGATATTTTGAAGTCGTATTCCTGTAAGAACTCCATCCACCGACATTGTCGTAAGTTCAAGTCATGCTGTGAGATAACATACCTTAAACTCTTATGATCAGTGAAAACCAAAAAACTCATTCCAATGTTGTAATGTCTCCACAACGCCCGAGAAAACACCATGATTTCAAACTCAAGATCATGGGTGGAATAGTTATGTTAATGGGGATGCAACTTCCAAGACCTAAATAAAACATCTGATCTCTAATCCATCAGAACACAACCTAACTGTAGAAGCGAAGCATCCTAGAAAACATAAAACATCACTCCCTCTACTGGAATACAATGAAGAGTAGCACTTACTAACTTCACCTTTAGATTCTTGAAAGCTACTTGAAACTGATTAGTCCATAGGAACGCCTGATCCTTTATGGTAAAAGATGTATGATGAGTTGCAACTCAAGAGAAATCGAATATGAACCCCCTGTAGTAGCCTATGATTCCAGGGAATCCTTTCACCTTTGACACTGTATAGTGGGTTTCCGAAGAGAAAACTACTTCTATTTTTGATTTATCCACAGTTACACCCTAATGGGACACAACATGCCCCACGAAACGAACTTCGGGGGACCAAAATACACACTTCGACAACATCCCAAATAGATGATGTTGAAGAAAAACTCCCAATATGGCGTGTAGATGCTCTGCATGCTCCTACTCAGACATGAAGTACGTAAGAATTTCATTGATGAAATCCACCATGAACATGTCTAGGAACTCAAGGAACACAGTGTTAATCAATCCCATGAACACAGCGAGAGCATCGGTCACGCCAAATGACATTATAACAAAGTCATAATGCCCATGATGACCAAAAATGCAGTCTTCAGGATATCCTCATACCTCACACAAATTTGATGATATCCTGAACACAAGTCAATATATGATAACCAACTATCTACCTCCATTTGATCGAATAAATTATCAATTCGTGGAAGTGGATAGCAATTCTTTGCTGTCACATTTTTTAAGCGACGATAATCGACACACAACCGCAAACAACGGTAAGCCGTCTTCACAAAAATAATGGGTGCACCCTACGGTGACACACATGACTGAAAATAACTACACTGTAACATACCATCATGTAGTATACGTAGATCTCGTAACTTAGAAGGGGTCATCATATATGGAGACAAAGAGATAGGAGACACTCCTCATGGCAGCTCGATCCCATACTCAATCTCTCGTCTAGGGGTTAAGGCTACAACATAATCTAGAATGAAATCAAGGTACTCTTCTATGACCCTAGGAAATGTAAACTTCAGAATTTCTAAAAAACTATGCATCAGCTCAGCCATCGTGGATGATAAGGACGAAATGCGCCTCTGACCCATCAGAGGGTCTCGCTCGCCAACGAACACCATTGTCTCTCCATCCGCATCGAAGAACACAACTACCCTCCAGAATAAATAAACGATTTCATACCCTGAATAAAACTAATCCATGCCAAGGATGAAATCATATTGTTTTATTCGTATACATTGGAAATATCCCCCAAGAGCGGTGCTGGCCCAACACTTGCTCATAGTCAATAATACTTCAATCAAATCAGCTCGACCTCCAACTGGCGTGGTCAACGCCATGGGCATGAGAAAATTCTCTACCTCAAGTCCCAAAGCATGGTAAAGGGTTGGTGATATAAAGGAGTGTGAAACTATTGAATCAAACAAGGCATAAACCATGGTATAAAACAAGAAAAGTGTACCTCCAATGACGTCTGGCTCGCAGACTACTAGAAACACTAAAGCAAGAAGTTGTCCATGACATCCTCCACAGCCTCTCTAACCCTGATGAAGACTGCCACCACTGCCGCAATTTTCTCTCTAAGGGTAGGGAGCATCACGAGGTTGTCCTTTGTCTGCCCCATCTACCCTATGCTGATATAATTCTAGTGTAACCTACTACTGTAGCCTCGCTTAAAACTACCACAATAGAGGAACCTGGAATGGAACACCTTGTGCATGATGACTGCTCTAAAAGGTCCATCTCTCTCGGTACCGATAACCATGACCACTACAAGAAAAAAATGTGCTTCATCCTTTTTCATTGGCCTTTAAGCTACACCCCCTGGAGAAATGATATGATGGGGGCTGGGAACTACCCCCAGTGGAACAAAAACTCTTCTTCCCTGAAAACTGGGAACCCTGGTCCACAACTCTACTTTATGAGGAATAATGAAAACTCCCCACTCATGATAATATTCTTCTGGAAAATGTACTCTCTATAACCTCTTCCCTCACCAGTACCTAATGATATGTCTTCAACGTAAAGGGGGTGACCTGGCTTTAGATCACGAGATGCAAAGCCTCCTCAAAATGCATCTCCCTAGCCTCCTCATCTGGCAACAGGTTTGTAGAATTTTGAAAAAGGTTCCTAAAATGGATTCCAAACACTCGCACACTGAAGCTCCCATGTTGAAGGGTAAGAAGCTCTTGGTGTCTGGATGCCTTTTCAATTGAAGAAAGAATCTAGGCTTTAAACATGTCTCGGAACTCCTCACATGAGATAGTTGACTCCTCACGATACCCATGGAACATGAACCACCATAGCCACAATTCTCCATGTATCATTGTCATAACCAGTGAAACCTAGAGCTCCTTCCACGAACGAATCGAACTGAATCCTATCTCAACCTTCTCCAACCATTCTTCTGTGATATCATCTTAAATAGAGCCCTCATACTTCTGCAGACTCTGGTGCAAGAAATCTAAGAGTATCCTCTTACATGTGTCATCGTCATCAACCTCTATCATGTAACCATCTGCCGGCACAACCTTCTGGAAAAATTCTATGTGTTTTTGATGAAGAAGTCAACCTAGAGCCATACCTGCAAAATAACCAATAGTTAGAGAACCTATACCTGGAATATGGAGTATCAACATTAAATAATTAATTTTATTATTTAATTCATTTTAGGTTACCATATCACATGGTCAACACATTAAATCATAGGCCCAAGGAATAATGATGCATGATCCTTTCTTAGGTCTCTACCTAGAAACTAGTGTCACCTCATTTAGTCGCAATTGCAAACTTAAATGTCTGTAAATCAGATCATAGGGGGAACTAAATTCCTATGTCATAGATAGTCTCCACCGTTTACATCACATTCTAATCTTGACGGACATTGTTTCTGGATCATCCCACACAACCGCACATGTGCCTAATTCCAAACTACATCATACACGTCAACCAGACATCTGATACCACTCTATCATGACCCCCTCCCAACAAGGTGTACCCCTCTTGGGATAACAATGTTTGAAGGGAAATATAAACCCCCAATCCCCACCTCCAGTTGGCCCTGTGGTGGAAATTTGCACCGAGAGTAAAATAAAAACATAGATGGGAGGCATTACCCCCTAAGAGAACACATGTAGAAGAGAGAGATATGATAGAAACCAACCAACTCCAACTCAAACAGCAGTATAAAATAAATCCCAAGTACACATAAGTAATATCATGAAAAAATACTTAAACTGAAGGGGGAAAATAGTGAGTAACCTCATGAAAGTAAGAACATCTGCAACAACAAGCCTGAACAACTCCAACAACCCCAAGATTGTAGATACTAGTTTGATCTCCAACCTCCTCCAAGTGACCTGAAAACAATTTATATATACATAGGGTGGGTATAACAGTATACTCATTAGGATCCTCCCTGAAGCCACTCATGTAAAAGTATTGAAAGCATGTTAAATCATAGTAAACAGCCAGTAAAACTAACTCATCACCTAAACAGGTATACTTTGTTCCCAGCCTCCCTATTGATACTCTAACCAAGTTTTGAATACAAGAGTATATAACATTGTAAATAATATCAATGTTACCATGTCACTACTTTCCCACTAGTTTTCCTCTTTTCACCAATGTTGCATGTCCTAAGCACCTCTCTCCAAAAAGGCTTTCTCGTAGTCACCTAGGAGAAGAACCACAACATGCACATCATGAAACATAACTTCCATGTTCGTGTAAAACAAGTAACCCTGTTTTTTTTTGGCGAGCCACCATAGCTCTCAAAATATTTCTTATACATCAGGCATTATAACTCAAGCCATTACATCCCACACACTGAGTAAGAATCCCTAATCCATCACAGCCTAGACATGTTATGCCCATAGTAGTCCACAGAAAACTATATCAATAATATATGTGTGTGAATAACCAAAATCCATTATATCCTTCTACAGACATATATGGGGTAAACAAGACGTTGTTCCTAACATCACATGTAACTATAATGATTAGAGAGCTGGGCTAAAGGTGGTTATCAACCATCCATCCTGGCACCAAATTTTTAGGGAAAACACCCCCCAGGGCCCAGAATCCCCAGTGTGTTAGTGGGCCAAACAAAATGGGTGGATTAGCATATAGAAACAAAAACAGTACAATATATACTATAGCTCACAACCACACTATGGGAATAACCTAGTCTAAGACTCAATTGAAACTAACGTCTTTTGGACTACTGACTACAACTTATAAGACTATGTATCCTATAAGAACACAGCCATTTAATGTGCTTTAATTACATACTTTATTCTTTCTTTATCGGTTGAACATTAAGTTAATTAATTCATTAATCCTTAAATAACCATTAACAATTCCAGATTACATTTCATTACCATCACACCAAATGTTCATTGTTTGTTCAAATTAAAACCTCGCATTTCACCCCATCAAGATCCAAACTAATGGGTTAACATAATTTATTCAATTATTTATTTACTACATTAATTTACCATATTCCCATGCATTCTATAAAATCATTTGATGAAACGAAATAGAAGGGGGCTCAACATAGAGATTATATGGAAAACCCGTCGAGTATTTTCCACCCATACCATGAGCGTAGACCCATCCGCCCTTGAGAAGATAAACACTGAAGGCACGTGTCATACCCTACGTGTCTTCGCCCCTATTGGATGAAGGGTAAGAAAGTTATTCTGTCTTGAGTAGTGGGGAAAGTAAAGAAGATAAACAACCAATAAGAATCAGTATGAATCCAAACATTCACTTCCAACCCATTTCATCCTCTCGGGTGTCCTCAACGATACCCACTGGCATTAACCGATGCATCTCTCCACTCTAGGTGTCAACTGCTACCATAACCAGTAGGTCTTCATGCCCCCACATACCACAACATCCATCCAGGCTCACATCACAACACTAGCATCAGGAAAACAAAAAACATATCAATTATCCTCTTCACCCTTAAACAAGTTAGAGGGTAACTCAGAACCCAAAAAGGAACCCTATTTTATCAAAAAACCACTTCTTTAATACATCATGGATTAACCAATTTATTATTTTATGTTTACAATTTCTAGAAACTTATCCAATAATCTATCACAAATAATTAGACATGCTTACTTCACCAATTTGATTAACATCAAATTACAATAAGAAGAACTAGAATCATTTACCTACCTCTTTACCATTAGCCAAACAATTATCAATTAATTTTGGATTAACATTCTTTACCAATTTCCATCAAGATGGAAAATATAAACAATGAAATCAATGATATCTCACTATCTAGAAAAACAAGAGGAAATAAATTACGATCTGTATCAATTTATTTATCAGGTTCCAATATTTATTATGTCAATTCTATTGTGATCTAGGGGAGAAACCATGAAAACTATACAATTGCATGTAAAATATAAGAGAAGAAATCAATACCCTAACTACAATGGTTCTTGACATTCCTTATACGAGAACGATCCATGCAATGGTTTACGATCTTTTACCCCCTTGACCACCGTATCCACCCGAGGATGTAGAGACACCACCACACCGGTCAACACCTTAGAAATGTCCATTAGGAACATGGAGATAGAACTCCATAAAAGTGATGGGGGAAATATATAGATATGTACCGAAAATAATGAAGATAGAATATACCTTATATCGGAGGTCGATCGATACTGCTTGGTTGCACCAAAAACAGGGGGTGAGCATGTAGTAGTAAAAAACATCAAGGGGAGATGATTCGAGGATTAAGGTTCGATCAAACAACTATAATGGGATGAAGGAAATGTTCGAGTGTCTCGCACCAGGGAAAAATATGTTAGAATAATGGAAGAAGATATCTCATCCCATTAGAAGATTTAATGTAACACTAGTTTAAGATACGATTGATATTCCATTAAAAGAGGATTGTTTTTAACCAAAGGGATTGACCGAGTAAAGGAATTCTGGGACTAGGAAAATTAACATAGGTGTTATGATAATTTATTTGGTCTTAAATCCCTTAAAATGAGGCCTTGAATGCAATTTACATCAAATTAAACTTCAAACTAGTGACCTGTATGAAGATGGAAACATTATTCACGATCTTGGAAACACTATACAGATACCAATCTTGAAAACATTGTACACTGACTGATACTAGAAGCAATTTTCAGAAAATGACTCACCGATCTAGGGCTCACTGATCCTAGGCTCACTGATCTAAGAAAAACTATTCATAGAATAACTCACTGATCCTGGACTCACATATCATGGAGCATTGTTCAAAAAATGACTCACCGATCCTAGAAAAACTATTCATGGAATGTATCACCGATCATGGACTCACCGAACCTAGAAACACTATTCACAGAATGACTCCCCAATTCAGGGCTCACCAATCTGATAGTACCATTCAAAGAATGAATGACTGATCTGATGGTACATTTCACAGAATGACAGACCAATCTGATGGTACTATTCACCAAACGATAATCTGATCTGATGGTACTATTCACAAATTAACTCACAAATCTAATGGTATTATTCATAGAATGGCTCACTGATCAGATGTAACTATTTATAGAAAGAAAGACTGATATGATGGAACTATTTACATCACTCTCACTAATGGAACTGTTCACACCGGTCTCACAGATGGAACTATTTTTAGAATTCGAAAATTGGAAAATTGTTGGGGATAAGTCGCCTTGACCTCCGAGAATACCTCAGACACTATATTTTCACAAATTAATTGACCATATAGGTCAGGTCAATTACATATAATAACCAATTTTTAAAATTTATTATAAAAAAAATCCTTTTAAAAAATATCCTATGATAAATAATAATATGTAATTATCATAAATAATTATTTTCAATCCATCTACAAATTATTGTGTAAATATGGATTTTTTAATATTTTTGGATTTATTCACATTTTGAGTTGTATTAGTTCAGTTATTGACGTGAAAAAGATATCTAAGATAGTATTAATTTTAATGATCCAAAATATCATTTCATTAAAATCTACCACCGTTATGTAGTTTACGTTACTTTAATTATAAATATTACTCACTTATGATTTTTTGTGATAGAGTTTTAAAGATATATATCATTTGTATGTAACATCTAATTTCAGATTTTTCATACACTAAAATGCCATATAAAAATTATTATCTTCCCTAAAAAAATTAATCTCTCATCAATTCATATACTCAATTATAAATATCCCAAATTATATATATTACAAAATATATATTTCCCAAAACCATATGAATCTCTTATAAATTAATAATTATTGTAACTTGATATTCTACTAGAAATTAACAATATATTAATCCCACAAAAGTTATTAATCTATATATCCTAAAATCTCACACTATCCAATATATACAAAAACCCTAAAAAGGAGTATGAACATAACCATTAAATCAAAAAACAATTATCAATACTGTGGTTACCAATAAAAACTAATACATTATTTCAAAATCAATCATCCATTTTTTATATCAAAACCACACACATATTTCTTATAATACTTATTAATTCATTAGAAATGTGTTCTTCAATATTTATCCAAAAATAACACTCCCTTCTCATAAATTACATTTCAAGATTATTGATACCAATTAATATATGTTACCAATATATCAATGAAAAACTACTTTATAAAACCATTATATATTTCCAATGATCATCGTAATATTTAGAATATACCAAAATATCATCAATAAATACAATTCATTATAGAAAATTGGTATGAGTATCATGATTAGATTTCAATTAATATATATACCTTACTACATTATGAATTTTTATGAAAATAATCTTTTCCATCATAACTATCATATAATTATATTCTCAGCCGTTTGATTTTACTGGATTATTTAGTTATAATATAGAGTGGGTCATAGATACAAACCGTTGTAAAATTAATTTCTACATTACCAATTCGACAATCTACTAAATAAAAAAAATTATAGTAATATAAAAAATATCAGTATCAATTAAATAATCCAAATTTTTCATCCCCTATAAAAACATCAAGTTTAACATTTGAAAATTTTAGTTCAACCTTTGTATCCCATTATTTAATCCTTGGTGGACATTGTTTATCCATCATGAATTCATTAATATATTATCTGAATAATTTAGGTAACCTCATAATAAAAATAATCAAACATTTTAGTTAGATATAATGTTAATAAAACACATCATAAACACAATAATTTTAGAATAGATTTCGAGTTATTTATCTTTATTTAGCACCAGGAGATGTTTGGTAGATTTCCCCATCCTCAATTTTAAAGTTTCTTACACTTATTAATACCTTTTTATGTTCTTGAATCAACTTGTACTATATTGATAGGGACTTTTTTTCTTAGGGAACCACATAATATCTAAATTATCAAAATAGAATGATGGTATTTTATACATAGACATATCCCATAGTAATATTCTTACCATTTAACTAATTTTCTCTACTATGAATATTAAAAAAATATCAATATTTCTTAAACCATCCAAATTGGTTATATATAACATTTAAATTAGGATGAATGATAAATATCAACCATTGATGATACTTTGTAATATTATAATTCCCTCAATATATATTTCACTAATCTATAAAGATATCAGAACATATGTCTGATTCCAATAATTATATTCTAAAAATGAGAAAATATAAATTAAATGATTCAATGAATATATTATGTTATAATAAATCCCCCATATCATATAGGATTGGTGTTTTAGGAAATTATTAAAAAAGTGTTATCCATCAAAACCGATATCTTTTTTAAATTATTGACCTTTTTCCATGATATGATCATATTCTTAATTGATAACTTGTATTGAACATTTCTCCCAAATTTGGGCCACAATATATTCTTCTAGCACATTTTGTGTTATACATTTATATATAAACAATGAGAACTGAAATATATAATTGGTCCGATATCTAATCATTATTAACGGTATCTATAAATGATAATAGAAGAAAATGTAGAGTGAAAATGATATATTATTATAAGTGACATAAGGATATATAATAATGTTATACCAATATAGAATTGATCATATATAATGGATGAATTCATTTCATTACATAAAATATTGGAATACTATAAGATATAGGCAAAAATAATGAATGTAACATGTCCATTAAAGTATGAATATTAGAGTGGTTTCATAACATGAAAAATAAACTGAAGATAATCTGTAACCATTAGATTTGTAAAATCTTGTGAGAAAACAAATTATTCATAAGTCTATGATATCATACTCATTTTGTACACACCTAAAAATGAGTAAAATAAATTTTTTCCCACACATATGAAAACAATGTAATTGTGTCCATTTATACCCATCTCATTAGATAAAAACATTAACCAATGCATTATAAGGTGCTATAAAAACCAAACAATAACCATCCTTATATATGAGTGTAATAAGAAATAAATAATTTATCATAATGATGCATGGAAATATAATTTGTATCATACACATTTCAAAAGGAATCAATTAAGGAAAAATTCATAATTCTATCATAACATGACATACCCATTGAAAATAAACATGTGTACAAATATATTATGGTCTATTATAGGAAAGCACCCTCTAATCAAGATAATAGTGCATATGGCACTTACTATGTATAATTACATGTTATATAGTTATGTCAATAATTTCCATAATCATTTAATATATAGATTCATGGTGAACACCCATGAATAGAGTAAATTTTATATACTAAAATAATAAAGTATGTAATTGGAATTAGAATTGGGATTATAAACCAATAATAACTAGTGATTGATAGGTCATTTATTTGACAAATATGAAAAATTCAAAATCAATTTAATAAATATTGGGGTATCATTTGAAGAACATCATTGATCATGAAATCGATATATCAACAGATAATGACCAATATGAGAAAAACGTTTTTGCAGTCTTAGAAAAAACACATTGGAAATAAAAAATTTGATTGATATTTTGAAAACATTTTAAAATAAAAAATAAAAAATAAAGAAAATAAATATATTTTCTTATATAATAAATTAAAAAATTGAAATAACATTTCCTATAAAAAAATCTAAAAAGATGTGTTTACATGGAAATCCTAAAATATATGTGTTAGAATATGTTATTGACATATTCATAAAAAGATGATTTCATTGTTCACTTTCAAAATTTAGTTTCATATATGTGATGTTAAAACATTGAAAATAAATAAATTCATGAAAAAAAGTTAATAATTGATCCCAAAAAAGATAAAATGGTTATTGAAATAAATGTGGGGTTGTGGAAAAAAATTATTTTGAAATGATGGAAATAATTTTTTATAATTTTTAATTACCATTGACTGAAAAACAAATTAATTAAAAGAGTAATGTATTTTAATTTTTAATAACTATAAAAATATATAATAATATAATATAAAAAACTCATATTAGAGTTCCCAGTAACATATGGTATCTTTACAGGGATGGGTAACATGGATATAGATGAAAATTTCCCTTTTAATAAATAGGATTTATTATTTACAGAGTACACTTTTTATTGTAAGAAGGGAATTCATGAAAGAAGATGATATTTTTGTAGAAAAGTAATATACACATATAAATATATAAAAACCCATACATACATTGAATTTAAGGGATAAATGTGGAATATAATATCATAATTAGGTAGAAAATTAATATTACAATGATAAATATTTGGGGTTTGAAAAAAGTTATGAACTGAGTATGATTTTTATAGAAACCATATAAATGAATGAGATCAAGAAATTGAACATATAAACCCATGAATTAAGCTGATTTAAATGATTAATGAATCAATTTGATATAATATACACCATATAATCAAACATATGTATATAGTACAAATATATCTCAAATAAAGGAATACGATACCACAAACCCTTGCAATCATATAAACATTTGGTTTAAACCCTTTTAAAGTATATTATATCAAATGATTCCTTAAATAACATGAATAATAATAGGATCATGATACAAAATATTAAATGATTATTAGATATAACATTCAATGGAAACATTTTTTATTATATGAAATATGTATCAAGGGAAATAATTTAAGATAGGGAAAAAATAACTTGATTCATTGTTTTTTCAGATTCACTATATGATCCCTTATAACAACAATAAATACCATAAAAAATATTTCAGAACCATATTACTATCCATAATATTTTATAAAATACCCTTATATTAATTTTATACATTTATATTGATTTTTAATAAACTATTTATAATATCGGTTGTGAGTAATCTTGATTGTATTGAAATATTTTTGTATTAGTGGTGTTGTTCATAATTATTATAAATAATTTCATGATTCATTGATGAAAAATATAATGTAGATTCAATTTTATAATTATTGGTAACATTATAATTTGATATCATTTTATTTTTTTATGACCCTTAAAGTTGAAATCAGTGAGGAGCTCGTTTCATAGATTTTTAAATAACCTATGTTGGAATGTTAATTGTTGTGTTTAATATTATTGTTAACATTCCAGAACCAAAATAAAATCATTATTTATATATGTATACATAATATTATCATTAATTATTTTCACATAGTAATATATGATATTATTTTATATAATTTTTTATGTTTGTGGTCAGTGAGACCCAAACATGTAAATAACATAACAAATGATTATTATAATTATTAAATTAGTGTTTAATTTAATTATATCATTATTAAATAATAATAATGATATTATTTAGATAATAGTATTATTTTAAATCACATTTTATTTGTTTTTAACAATAAATAAATAAACTAAATGAAAAATGATGTACATTTCTTTGTGGAGGAGGTAGTTTACAGATAAACTTTTTTTTCATTTTAATAATGGATAATGGGAAAGGGGTTTTATAATAATATAGTTAACAAAATTAAATTATTTATGTTAAGTGGTTATATAATAATATATTAATTATTATATTATATTTTGGAAACCATGTATGAAATGAAATGATGTTATGAACAAACTACTCATGTTGAGGATATGGTGTTTCCCTTTATTGGTATCATTAAAAACAAGTGAATTATGATTATTTCAGGTTACCTTAAGATAATGTAAAATTAATTTAATTATAGAGTAATAAAAAATTTAGTTTTTATATGAGAAACCATATTTTTAGTTTGGTCTTAATGGGGTTTTTAGAGGCTTTTAAGTGGTTATAATGGCTTTTATATAATAATTTAAACATAATATAAATAAATCATATTATTACACTACAAAATGAATCATAAATTAATAATTATAATGTGGGAGTAGAAAATAACTATTATAATACCTCAGAAATTGATTTTTAATCATATTTTACATATTTCTATGTCCTTTACTGTTTTATTTTCACTATATCCATTTTCATTTTAGTAGTCTTAATTAATTTTATGTTGTGTAATTTTATCGTAATGTATAAAAAAATAAAAAATTTATAATTACTAAAGTCATTAATGAGTACATAAAATATTAAAACAATTATATTGTTTAATATATATGTTTTTTAGAATGAGATATTTTAATATTATAGTATCTAACACATAAAACCCTTTATAGAAAATATTGTATTATTAATCTATAATTTTACATTATGTTAAATATAATTTTTTCACAAAATAGCATGTCATATATATTTTCATTGAAAGTAAATCTGAAACACACTTTTACAATGATAACAAGAAACTAATATAAAAATTCAAAATAGTTTTTTTAATATTAATTTTTCTTTTTAAAATTTGGTTTCTAAATTAATAATACTTTTTTTTTCAATGCATTTTTTCAACAAATAGTTAAATATTATATAATGAAAATTTATTATAGGTTAATATGTTTAATTAGATATTATTATAGTTATAATTTCTATGACTTGAGTTAAAACTGAAATTATAAAATTCAAAAAAATTATAAATTATGTAAATAAAAATTTAAAAAAGTAACCCATTAGTTATTTTGATATTATAAAATAAAAATTTATGTTATTTTTATCAAAATAAAACTATAATTTTTTTTTAAAATTTTAATAAAAATAAAAAATATTAGGAAACTATTATTTGTTAGAAAGAATTTTTCAAAATCAAATATTTTTAAACCTATGAAAGAAAATTTTATAAATAAATTAATGTGAAATAAAATTATAAATATATATATAACATAAAAAATTATAATACAAGATCACTTTTTATGTGGTTCTTCCAAATACATCAGTTTTAAAAAAATTAAATCCAATAAATTGATAATATGTAAAGCTTTTTTATGATTACTTCCATTTTATTTATTAATAAGTATATTAATAATGTACTTTTAATATGTGGGTTATCATTTTAGAAAACTATTGTTTTAGTCTGGTTGTACACATGATATAATCATTAAAAATTGTATTAATAAAAAAGATCCAACATCATGTTTTTTTGGATTCAGTATCTGTAGATTTTTTGGGAAATACAATGGTCATTTTATGTTCAAACCATTAAACCAATATATAGACATTTATGGTGAAGAGTCATGGATAATTAATTTTTTTTAAAAATAGTTAATTTAATATTTATGGAAATGATTATTTTTTAAAATATTATATCCCCAATAGACATTTACGAGTTTTCTGAAGGCTCATATAAAATTAAATATAAGTACAATGATACAAATTATAGGATACTGTAAATGTTGCAATATTCATTTAAAAATTATAGTATAATTATCTCCCCAAAAATGTATCATATCTCAAAGAAACCATGTAATGATTCATTATGATTGTACATATGTGAACCATAGCTTTTGTATCATTGTTCATAGACTCATAGGGGATTTTATGAAATATAAAAATGATTTCCAATTTCCCCTTGATCAAGTGAAGATAAAATGATCAATTCAATAGATGGAATCCCTTAAAGATATTAATTCATTAGTTTTTTCGTCTAAAATATTATATATATGTGAATAATGTTTATAAATACATTGAAGTGGCCTGTCAGCACAATTTATTACCGAAAAAATTAAATTTATTATTTTGTTTAAATTTAATAAAATGGTGTTTTCGTCCCTTGGAAAACATACCTTTAAAAACACCCACAAAATACGCATAGGTCTTTTTTAACATGGCATAACCTTCAAAAATATATATTAAATATTTTCTTGAATTAGATTCAATTCATGTAATAGAATTATGACCATTTAAACATCTTGTAATCACCAAAAATTATTTAACAAAACATTAATTAGATATATTCCATGAAAAAATTAAATTTTCTCATATTCTGTTCTATGATTAAATAACACTTAAAAGACATGATAAACAAATTAATCAATTATTATTATAAAGAAATATAATATAATTTAATTACCTAGAATTTTCATAAATCACAATCATATACCCTACACAAGAGGCTATTTATTCCTAAACAAATATTTATCCATATATGTGGATCATTTTAAAAAATATATATTGTGACCTACATAGCCCTTATCGTGATATTATCAACTTTAAAGAACATAATAGAAGTGAACTCTAGTAACCCATCTAGGCCCTTTAAGTGATAATGAATTTCATAATAATGAAAACCTAATGTAAAAAATGTGTGTTTCAATATGATCTATCCTTCTTGTGATATCTCATAATGTTGGATGCACACTATTATAAGAATCATTTTCATGAATTATTTTATTTTGTAAACATACAAGATAAAAATAACTTATTTTTTTGTTCCCATATGATTAGAAATGGAAAAAAAATTCTTCAACTATTCCATTTATACGTTATCCCCAACTCAACAGAGATATATTCAATATTAATAATTCATATGTTCCCACATCAATAATGATACACTCAACACATGCTTCCCCACCTTGAATTAAATGTGATGGATTTATCCTTTCATTAATGTACATAATTTATTTGTATTTCTTAACAATGACATCATGTTAATATACTAATACACATGTTCATATATATGAAAAATAAATGAAAATTGATTTATGAGTTGGTCTATTTAATGGGCCAGTCTCCATAATCTCATTCTCAAAATATCACACACTGTGAACCTCATGAGAAGAAGTCTCAATACTTCTGAGCTCTATATCCTGATTTTCTTACATCATCAATGGATGATATTATTATATAATGGAACAATAAGACATATGGTTAGGATTACTGTCATTGTATCTTATATTTTTTCTATGGATGGAAACTATTATAACATTTAAATAAACCGATAATATATAAACATTTCTATGTAAATACTGTAAATAGATATAAGAATACTATTTTGTTAAAAAAAACATAGTATATATCAAGTTGTATACTTTCTATTGTAATTGATGTATATATAATAGAGTAGGGTCTACATCTATTACTCAAAACAATACCACATAAATAAGAGAAATGTTCTAAAAATTATAGACATTATATATATCATATTAGAATCATTCATTAATTGATATAATAATTTATTCACTAGGTATTCCATGTTAACCCCTATATCTACTATTTTAACTATGAATTCAACACTCTATGTAAAATCCATAATGAGATGAAACCTATAAAGTGTATAATTCATCCTCATTGTTAACTAAGTTAATTAGTATGTACCATTGCAACATTGTTATCACAATGAACTATAATGTGTTCTATAACAGTAGGTATAAAACTGGGGACTGATACAAATCTGTGTACCAATAATTCTTTCTTAACAACATATAAAGCTACTATATAATCAAATTGCATTGTAGAATCGGAAACCATGAACTACATCAACCATCTCATTCTCACTAAACATCCATTAATGTAAAATAAATTACCTTAATATTATTTTATATTATCACTATAATTATAGAGACTAGAATCATTTTATCCTCTAGAAAATTGTTCCTGATCCCCTCTATAAACCATGTACATATCCACTGTTTATTTCATTTACTTTTATATTTGTTCATAGTTTCAAAATATTGATCTCATGGATTATCATTATATATTACTATTTTTCTTAATGTTACATACTCATAATTCCTATTAAATTCTATGTAATAAATTATAGAGCCCACTACATAAGTATAAGGGATCCTACCCATCCATGAAAAATTCACCAATTTTTTTGACACATCTTCTTAGAGATACATGTATCATGTCTCATTGGAAACAACCATATCTATAATTTTTAAATCCTTTACCATTTGAGTTCCTTTTCAGTATATGTTTATTTAATTGATAAAAAATCCATTTATATCTATCTTATATTATCTCGATACCGCATATATAGGTTACTAAAACTAATACAAACACGTACAATCTTTCATTTATCCATACCTTAACTGACTGTAAGACATTCAATTAATTTCCAATAATCAATATGTTATAAACAAATACTATGTAAATAATGTAATCCCTAATATCAATCTTATAGATACAAGGCTCCCATGAATATTTTATTAAAAAAACTCTTGTCCATATGATAATAAACATTCAATAATCATACTTCTTGCATCAATTTATAATTGGATTTTTTTATTCAGTATAAATTATTAAGAATATATGTTAAAATAAACACTTTAGTATATGTAATATATTTTTATTAAACCAAACTATAATTTATTAAATCATTTTCCACATCTATTTTAAGGATTTATTAATAATATAAGGAAACTATTTCAATTAACGTTAAAATTTATTTTAGCATTGTGAATAGTTATAATGGTTTATTATAGAAATTCAATGATGTTTCTTGAAACCCTTATTAAATAAGTATTCTTTTATATTAATTAAACTGGTATCTATTGACATATCATTAAGGAAGACTTAATAACAATAAATATTTTTTATATCAACTATATAATCACCCAAAATCTAAATGTGAATTTTTTTACCTTGACTCCCTCATTGAAATCATTTGCTCTTTCCATTTTGATATATCATTCCATCTACTGCTTATTTATATTTTAGAGATTCATTAACATAAAAAATAAATGAGTCAGTATAATTGGTGAAAATAAAATCATTCGTTTATTGTTCAATAACCTCTAACGATGACCAGTGTAGTTCATAAGTTTCATGAAAACATTTTTATCCACTAACTGTAATGGAGTGTATTCTGGCCGAAAAACATATGTATCTTGACCATAAAAATTATCAATGTTAATATTTCCATTACTATTTAAATTTTAAATGTGTTCCAGTTATAGAAATATTTATTTTATTTATGTAATCAATTTGTTATTTTATGGGTTATATTTTTAATATCACCATAGTTTACATATGAAAAAATATAAATATTCACTTCATGATGTGTGATTTGAATTTACCAGTAAATAGAGTTTTGAAAAAGGTTTTGCAACCTCATCCATATATTTGTGATAGATTGGTTTTCTTTTCATACTATAACTCATATGGAATTACATAATCATGTTTAGGTGGTACTCAATTTATATTTTATGTTTCATTTTATAGGGTATATTCCCAAAATTATGGTGGTTCAGTTTTATGACTCACCATCAATCATAAAATTCCAAGTAAGGTATGATTCCTCATATCAGTAACACAATTATAAATGCGTATATAAGGAGGAGTGATTTAGGAGACATCCCATATTCCATTATGTAATTTATGAACTCTTGTTATAGATATACTACATCACTTTCAATGTAAAGATTCATAATCTTTTTACCAATTGGAATAAATAATTAATTTAATCATTCCTTAACCATATAAATGTAATTTTTATTAATTCATTCTGTAGATATTACTAAAAATTATAAAATTCATTGACAAATGTTATAAAAAATGCGATCCCCATAATTTCATTTACTGATAATGGACCACATATGTTAATATGAATCAAGTGTAGTAAAACATTATATCATTCTACATTACCACTAAATGGTTCTAAATCCATGTTCCGTATAACAGATGATTGACATTCATCGAAAGGTTTTTACTCATGAAATTAGTATAACCTTCTGAATTTAATTATTAAAAAATATTTTTCTTAGATAACCAATCCTGAAGTTCCCTAGGTGGGTTGGCTATGAGATATTCTCATGATTTTTGTGATTTATTTTGAAAATACAATTTTTAGATCATGTATATACAATCCATTATTTTGATATATCATATTATAACATATTAATTTCTTACAAAAGGGAAATTATTTATTTCAAATTATAAATAAAAACCACAGTTATCTATGATATCTATTTTTATTGTGTTTTTGAAAATTGAAGGTATATAAAAATAATTATTTAATATAAGATAGGACTCAGGAAATTGTATTCTTCCACCACTATTTTTCATAGTGTTTCTATATTTATTTTTCAATGAACCACTTCACCGTTTTTAATCATTCTGAGTATACGTAGATCTTTTATTTGGAAAATATGTTTGTGACACATGTCATAACCATCAATTATATATTGAAAGATATAATTTAATTTTCTATATAATAGAATAATAGGAGTCTCTTTTTTCCTCTTCCCCATTGTTATATTATTCTTCAAATGTACATTTTTCAATAAGAAATGATGATTACACCAATCTCATCACCGTCCCTCTATATTATTGGATACATAGAGGTGAATTATGTCAGTGCCTTTAACATATACCAATCCATTTACACAAAATAATTTTATTTTCATCTCTTTTTTACACAATTTATATAAGAGTTGTAATTATATATAATCTTATAAACAATTTAAAAAAAGACATTAAATTAGAGAGTGAAAAATGCGTGATTTATGTAATATAATTAATGATAACTTTTTGAATTCATTGTGTAAATATGAAATAATTTATATTAGTTTCTAGTTAATGTATACATTTAATTATGGGGTATTCTAGTAACTCAATAAACCCAATCAATTTTCATACATAATATCTTTCTTGATTCCAATCTATTATCCTCAATATTCATAGGGCACTAGATATCTCATATATTTAATTATATTAAATCTCTTAGTACAAATATTTTAGATGAAATATTATATAGTATGAATCATCGTGGTCATGCATTTTTGGAAAAAAAATTACCTTAATGGAACTAAAAAATATTGGAAAAAAAGTGAATTGTCAACTTGTTACAATTATTTTTATTTTTCTATCATTATGTCTTTCTAAGGTATCTCAACTGGATGTGGTAATTCTATTAAAAAAAATTTCCATATAAATTTTTAACAATGAACATGTTCTTGAACTAATATAACAAGTTATTTCTAGTAAAGATAGTTCCTTTCTCCAAGAATGATCCAAATGAAATTGAATTATTGGTTGTTTCATTTCAATATACAATAAGTAAACATAAACAATATTTAAATTATCTTGAAAACTGGATAACAATTTAAAATAATTAATTTTTAATTTATCCAAATGTCTAAGAAAATGTTAATAGACCTCAACTTATATAATTGTAATATCAATTTTATTTAACATTTAAGTGGAATATGTTCATAGAAACATCTATATATTATTAACCAATCGACATTCAACTACTAAAATGGTTTTGAGGAAGAATATTGGATATATTACCAAATTGAATCATTTGTCATTGATATATTGAATGAAGACTCATCTTATATAAAATATTAATATTTATTTGTCAACACGTTTTCACTAAAGTCACAATAAAATAATTGTGGATCATTTTTTATAACATAATTTATTATGTAATCCCACCACATTTAGAAGAACACCCCAGTATCTAGACGCTCTACCAAATAGGGATTCCAAGAACCTCAAGAATATATATTGGTTCAATGTTATGTGATTGAATTGATTTTCAGGTAATATAATGTTGGTTTATTTTAATTAATCTATGTTACTCAAGTCAATGATTATTAAACATGATAGTTATATCAAATATAACTCACCTTATTAAATATTCAATGAGAATGCATTCCCTATTAATGTAAATTTTCTATATTCATTGTTGTTTACAATCCTCTTAGATAAATTTAAATAAAAACACATATTTGAAAAAATAATCCATATAAATGATAAAATAAATAAATAAATAAAATATCATGAGAAATTTACTATTTTTTAATTCTTCATGTTAAGAGTGGATTAACAGATAAACAAGGTGAATTACATAATATATTATCATACATTATTTGTAGTGGCCACATCTCCCTGGTGTTTTGTAAATTTAGTTCATTTCAGCACTCCACATGAACGATGCTGCCACAAATTAATAAATATATTATTATATTGTATGCTCACACACCTGTGTGGGGAAATAATATTTATAAACTAAATTTTACATCTTCTATGTTGATGTGCCATCATTTAACATTTATAGAGTGTTGGATGATTCAGAGATCACCAAAAAAATAATTTTTACATTTTATTACTTAAAAATTAAATTTAAAACAAATAAATAGTAAACCAAACATGTATCGGCAGGTCCTTGGTCCTAATCAGTTATGATGAAAAAATATCCTTAAATAAAATTAAAATATATAAAATTGAACACTATGATAATTTTTATGTGTTAACACAAATCGAAATTAATTTCATTAGTTTTAGAAATAGTCCTTGAAACCTGAAAAAATATTCTTGAAAACCGTAAATTTAAATTAAATATTGTAATTTTATTAACATTTATTTGTAGGATTTGAACCTAAAAAATTGTCCAAAAAATTTTATTAATAACTTTTATAGTTCTAATGTATTATCCTTGTTGTATTGGGACTAAATGATCTAGTTGTAGATGGGGAGACCTAGTTGAGTGCCGAGTCTGTGAAGATGTTATATGCAGGGTACCCAAAGGTATTCCATAAAGACACACACACACATAAACACACATATAAATATAATGTGATCATATAATATATTTATATATTCTAAAATTTTCAAACCAAGGTAGGTGGTACACAAATTTTCCCCCTAAAAATTGGGGAAGGCAAAACTTTTCATGCCCATTTTATGGGTTGTGCACTAAATAAAATATTTAATATTATGTTTCATACGTATATATAAAATTGGTGTGTTACATTCCTCTTCCAATCAAAATTATTTTCTAAATAGCCATTTTGAATTCTAGTATCCCAACACCTTCGTAGGTAATATATATATATATATATATATATATCTGTGTGTGTGTGTGTGTTACTTATTGAAATATGTACCATTTCCATTAATGAATTTTATAAAAAATTACCACGGTTTTATTATCCATATATCTATCATACATAATACAATTAAAGCAATGATTCTGATTGGACCATCTCCAAAACCTAATTCTAAATCAATGAAAATTTAATAAAAATTTTGATGTTTAAAACATAACTAATTGCATGTACACTGTAATAAAAATTTAAGGAATCCATGGAATTTTATAGATATATAAAATACTAAATTTATAATATTGTGTCCACATTAATTTTTAAAAACACTAAATCCACAATAACAACATCCCATATTTTTCATGTATCATTTGAAAAACAATTTTGGTATGAAGATCAAAAATAAATGAACTGAAAAATGGTATCTAGTTTCATTGAAAATTACTGTATAATTTTCTCATTGTATATATCCCATGTATCAACGGTACTATAAGAGAAATTATATGGATAGTATACACATCCACCAAATCTCATGGGTCATCAGTCTTTGATTATCTTGTTTTACAATTATAAAATAATAAGATTTATGATGTCCCTTTGATCTGATGAAAAAGTAGTTATTGATTTGAGTGATTGAATAAAAAATCAAGTTCATTCTTCAGATCATTTTTAACAAACATGAGGGTGATGAAGGAAGAACGAAAAAATTAATGATATATGTAATTCACCAAAACTTTAGTTTAAAAAATATTTTCAGATTGAGGTTTATGTTTTCATATATTTAATTTTCATTCCAATGGAATGATAATCTTCATAAATGCCCAAAAAAATCGTTCGGGATAGTAAACATATTATATAAAAAATGTATATTTTTATCAATATCATGTTATATTATTAAAACATATCATGATAAAAATGTAACCATTTTCCTAGCCTATAATATCCATTAAAAATATAAAAAGAGTTGAATTTTTTATTCATCTAAAAATTTTCATTTCATCATATTCACTTTAATCATTAAATAAGATGTGAATATACAATCAAAAAAATCAATAATCATTATTATAAAAAAATTTATAATATATTTAATTAATTTATATTTAATTTTTCTATCTACTTGTTCAATGGCCCGTACACAAGTTGTATGCTTCGTTATAAACTCATACTCTTCCAAATATGTTAATTTTTTTGTTACACATAGTGTGAGATAATCATTCTTCATATCTCAAACGTAGTGACTCTAAAATACATCCAATGAGTGTATTCTAGAACTGATTATAGACCTTGTGGAGATATGTAATTTCATATTTATGGAACACTTCATTTAACATGAAATTTATAATATAATCTCCTTGTATCAGGACATATCATAAATTATGGAATTAATTTTCTTTCAGGATCCCCTTTATTCTTTTGATTATCTCATCGACTAATATGTTGGAAAAAAAACTTTTTAAAACATGGATAATGATGTTTTGAATGTTCTACCAACATAGTCATCCTGGTCAGAGATATCTCAACCTCAACTTAGAATCCTTAAATTATATCTAGATCATTCATCCAATTCTATACCACTAATGATATACCCAACACAAGTTAGATCACTATGATTTTAATGTAATTATGTTTCTATAGATCAAAGTACATGATCAAATGGCATAAATTAAAAATCATCCAAATTATAGAGACCAATAATAATGTTTTTATGTATGAACAACTAGTGAATGTAAAATTATATACTATTTTGATTCGATAAAAACTCCTCCTAATCTAACAAAATAAATTTCATTATTCATCACACTCATGTGATGATGTCTCAAAGATTATGATCTATGTAAAATAGATAAATAGATATCATCATCATCATATAAGTATAATTTATCTAGAACATTGGAAAAATATTTATGATTACTATCTTAATATCATCAGTATTGTAAAAAAATATCATGTTCTGGTGGGTTTTATGTGTTTATAGTAGTTTTAGACACTTCTAAATGACTATATTATAGTTTTATCAAACATTGGTGAAATAGTATGTCATTGAAAATTAAATTATGGTTTTCTTTTTTTGAAATTAATTCTTTTTGTTCTTATAAAAAATTTATTTCGTGGTTCCCTTTTTATTATATGTAGTTTTACATGGTAAAAAATTTATAAATTGTATTTTTACTAAAGTTTTTTTGGATAAAAATTAATAAACACAAATTTAATCGTCCCAAGTATTGTATTTTCAGAAATGATCTCATTAGGATGGCTATCAAAACAACTAGAAACCAAAACAGAATAAAAATATTCAAAAATAGTTTATCCTATATAGTTTAAAAAATAATAACAATAATCCATAAAAAAATTACATTATATTGAATAAAAAAAATCACATCATAGTGTACAAATTGTAAACAATGATATTAGTATGAGATACTCTATCGTGGTGAATGCTCCTCACTCTCTATTACTCTATCATGCTACTACCTTTTACCTCTCCCACATCCCAACACATGTTCCTATATTGAACGTAGTTAACCGCATATCATCAATTATTATATTCATTAAATAATAACCGAAGTGAAATTCAACAAATATATGATTAGATCAAAATTTAGTTTCTGTAATGGAAAAATAATTTTTTATTGGTATCCATGTACGTTCCCGTAAAATTTTATGAGCGAATATATGATTTAGGAGACTCAACACTAAATTTAACTTATCAAAATGCTAAAATAATTGGTCGTTGAATTTTTTATATTTTTTTACAAAAACAATTAATGTATATTGATTTGAAAATACATCATGCACTTAAAGATGGGAGATTATGAAGAAATAAATACTTATAAATCATTATATTGTTAAATGTTTATGTAATAATTCATTATTTTTCCATATATGAACCCATATTAATGTTATTACTTTTATTTTAGAAACAAACAACTCATTTTTATAGGATAATTGAATGTGCCATCAATTGAAATAATGAATAGGGAGGGATATTTATTAATGTGATAATTTACCAATGAAATCCCAAGAAATATATGTTCTTTCCTAAGTGGGTACTCCATATTTATATAAAATAACAACTATGTTTTTTTACATTAATTAAAAAATATCACTACACTTGATGCTTCCCTTGATTATATAATTATTTTCATCTATTTACCATATAAATTAAATAATTATTTTTAATATTTGAGAATGTAATGTTGTTCCATTGAATTACATACAGGTTCTTGAGTTTGGTCAATAACCTTAAGATTAATACTTCCTTTCATCTAGATTACCATATAGATCAATTTTATTTTCCAACAGTTTATTTTTATTTAATAAATAAAAATTATCTAATATTATGATAATACGAGGAAGTATAAAATAAGTGTTCGAGGTATATAATGATGTTTAAATTGTTTCATAGAGTGGGAATGATAATCCAAATAAAATTCATTACTTCATTAATACTATAAAACAACTTAAAATTTTTATTCCTTGTTGGTAATTTTTTATCATGTTTCCATGTCAGTATTATTATATATTTGATTGTTTTTTCTTTATCTTATTCACTCTCCCATCCAAAAAAATTATAATATCATAAGGTATAAAAAATTATGTTTTTAACTATTTATATATGCCAATGTATCATATTACATAACATCCACTGCCCATTTCATACATGCCACATGGTTTCATTAAGACCACAATACTTCACTGATAATCTACTATATTATTATTATATCAAAAAAATGTATTCCCATTATGTTGAAATATATGGGTCATGTAAATCAAACTCCTTTGTATCGATCAATCAAGAGATATTGACATAATTTAATTATAATGAATCATTATTTGTAAGATTGAAAACATTGACCGAGTCATATTTAAATAACACAACAAAAATTTCCCATTATAGTTTAATTTGATAAAATCAATAAACATTGTAAGTAATAATATAATTTTATCCATGAATATATGAATGATATTTTTTCAATCTATCCTCAAGTTCAATAATATGAAACATGATAGAGATAATATTTTAATCATTGAATATATTAGAATTCGTTAAATGAAATAGGTAAATGAACATAATGTATTTTGATATTTTATCTCGATTGACATAAATAATTAAAAATATATGTTCTTATTAAAAAAGATAAAATTTTGTTGATTTTCAATATATTTTTAATATTAAAATATTGTGATATTTTGAGACTTGTTAAATATTGAACAATTTCCTTAGTAACATATCTTTTAGATCTATGTATTTTTTAGTTTGACTCCAATGGTTAATTTTTTATCCCTAATAAATCAATAAAATAAAAAAAATATCTACATTGAGTTGCACATATTTTTTTTTGTCTTGCCAATATATCTATTAGTGAAAATTGTGAAACATTTCCAATATATTTAGGTAATGCATGAAAAATGGTTGAATCACTATTTCCCCCAAATTAAAATAGGATATCACCAATGTGTCACACATGAATGAATATTGTATCTATATAACCCAAATTCCACTAACATAAGTATAGACTATCATTGAAAATGTATCCTTCCATGATAGATCCCTTTTTATCATCTTTAAAATTTAGATAATTACTAAATTTGCCAAGATAAATAATGATAAATGGTACAAATTTAATAAATATGGTTTTAAAATATATAATTAGAAAACATTATTTTTTAATGGAAATAATTTTTGATGTAAAATTCATCTTTTGGGGATATATGAATGAATAATTTATAGTCCACCAAAATTATCTTCCAGAAACAATTAATTGTTAGATGATTAATCCGAGTATAATATCATTTGTGAATGATTATCACAAAAGGATATATCATACAAATAATTCCTCCTTTATGTGCATAAAATTATTTTTATATTCATATATTGTCACCAATATTCTTAATGAAATTTAAAAAATTATTAGACTTTTTGTTATTTTTTATGTATGAAATTAATATTTTTGGAATGTAGTAATCTCTCCATCAATACATGTGAGTCAAAAATTTCCAATCGAGGTATAGTAGGCGCATTCAAATCAACACATATTGAAATATAATTATAATATATGTCATGAATTTTTACATTTTTTAATATTCAAACTAAAACATATTTCTTCTGATTATTCATTATGAAAAATCATTCCAGATAATTCCGATTACAATTTTCCATAGAACACATTTGATATTTATTTCATTCATGTCTTAATCAGAATTAAAAAGATCATTTTCATTTCATTTCTTATTAATTGATGTAAATATAAAATTATCATAAAAATTATTATCTCAATACATAACATCATGATTAGGATGTATGAAATTTAAATTTTAAAATGATAGTTCAAGAAATATGGAATTTTTCTTTATATTTGGTGCTCTTATTGTATCTATTGGTCTACTAACTATTTATCGACATCCATTTAGCTGAAAATACATTAAAACTACACTCCTACATTTGATAATTATTCTTTGATCTGTTATCATAATAATAATTTTCTGTGAAACATTAAATTATTTTTCCCATTGAAACATGAATAGTCAAAATAAATTTTATAAGATGTTTCAAAAATGTGATGATAAAACATGAAGTGGTAGATTTTTCAATAAGGTATCATTTTGGAATTATAAAATATAAATATTATAAAATAAAAACTATTGTGTATGTTCAATATTTACTAACTTCATATCATAAGAATGTCACTAATGTTCCACATAAGGGAAACATTCATTTTGACCATTTTGATGTATATTCATTGTATATTTCTACACCATCATTCTATATCTCACATAATTATTGAATAATAAACTGAATGTATAAATAAATTTTATTTTCAAGAATTTCCATTCATGGAATAATCATTGATATGAGTAATGATGTCTTTTCTAAACACATCTAGTGTGGAAAATTAAAATGAAAAAAATAAATTGCTAAATATTATAAGTTATAATTAAATTCAAAAAAGTATTTAATCTATTCAATTGGAATCACAATAATACATTTCTAAGATCAATTAATCGATGGTATTAATTTCTTTTGAATATCATGGATGTCTCATGATGTCATCATTATTATTATTTAAAGGATACCAATTCAAATGTTTTATGGTTTTATATAAAATAAATTTTCATATCAACCTCTATTTTAAGGGAAACTAAAATAAAACATTTAATGTAATTTCATGTTTTTGTTTCATTTTTCTGGTATGAAAATTCCAACTAAAATCATAGTTTAATTATATACATATAAAAGATCAATTTTTTCCAAATTTCCCCTAGTGGATTCTTCATTATAACAAATAATAACTTCATTAAAACAAGTGTTTCTCTTCATATGACTAATTGAATGATTAATATACAAAATCATTATCACATAGAATAAGATATGGATCTATGTTTCTTTAAAGGTATCACAAAAAAATTATGAAATCACGACCATCCATTTATTTTTTATTATATATCTAAATATAATATGGTAAAAATATTCAAAAATATAAATTTTGAATATTTTCAAAATCATTCATATAATTTTGGATATGAATATAAAAAAATTTAAATATCATATTTTTTACTCATTTGAATTTTCCCAATTATTAATCTGCTTTACATGATCAATTAATTTGTTATCATCATGATCAGGGATCATGAAATAAAAAATGATCTTTAATATCTACTACATGAATATGTGAATAAACTTATGTGGTTCACTATTAATTTTGTTTCCCTACTATTCAAAAATCGTCATCTATTTTATTGTAAATTTCATCATCCACTATAATGGAGTTATCATAATCATTTTTTAGAAAACACAGCTATATAATATTTTTAAATTTTTTATTTATCATTCCAAATAAAAAACAATTAATGAGGGGAATAATATTTCAATATCATGTTATCATATACTCTATCTCCCTTAACCGAGAATCTAAATTATCTTGTCAGACATTAAATTTTGATTATTCAATCAACATATATATATTCAATTTCAATATCCACTAACAATTGTTCAACCCTTTAACATTACTAATTCATTATAAGGTATTTATATTCATATATTATCAATAAATATATTATTTCATATAAAATAAAATAAAAATATAACTATATTATTAAATATATATAATAAATTTTAGATAGAAATGATAAAAATTATAAATTTTCATAATATGATAAACATATAAAGAGGTCGAATTTATACACATGTATGAAATATTATTTTTAAATTTTTATTAAAATATAATATAACCAATAGAACATGAAATAAATATATTTTTAGAATTCATATTCAAAATCTATACCCAAAAACTAATTTGATGATTTATTTCAGCATTTATTAATATATACTATATAATTACTGTACATAATGTCCCTAAAATTTAATTCATAAATCTAATATTTTTTATTAATTATTGTATTATTGTTAAAATGAATTTCATTAATTATTTCACCACATATAAATTGGAAAAAAAATTACATGTAATTTAACATTCATTTAATTAAAATAATTACATATATACATTTTATAACATATCAGTTTATATAAAATCATTCTCAATCAATTGAAATCAATTATAAAATAATCTGATCATCATAAATTTCCAATAATTTGAGTTGTTCATCATTTTCTTAACCAATTGATGAAAAAAATGCATTATTTTTACAATATCATACTATTTGTATAATCAACTACAATATCAGATCCTAAAATACTCAACAAACAACAAGAAATTTTAAAAATACTAAACTAAAATAATTGATGTAGAATTAATGTTCGGTTGTTACTAAGAAACAATAGTCCAAAATTATGTCCAACGTATATCACTCAATCAAATACATAGGATTAGGGTGAAAAACATTAATAAGGTCTCATTTTGGGGCCTACGTCATTAAAAATAACAGTTAGTGTCAGGCTTCATGGAGGTCAAGAGGGAATCAAAATAGGGGAGATGCATTGTGGTTGAGAGGGAAGTAGGTGTTTAGGGGGAGGATATCAATGTAGGATCCCCCATTAAGTGAGTAAGAGTTGATTCTAGTGGGTTTTTGAGGCTATGTATTATATTAAATATATTGGCGTATTTTGTTGAATATATATAGAATACTTAATAATATCATTTAGTAGTTTAATTTTAACAAATCTTAATCTAAATATATATATTATAGATGATACAAAAAGGAGCATTTAAAAAAGGGGGATAAATAATGTTTAATCATATAAAGCGTGTTTTCTAAAACCATTTATAATTAATAACCACAATTTACATAAATTATTAAATTTCTTGAGGTCCACATTAATGTTACAAAAGTATATATAATTTAATAAGAGACATAATAGAAGTGAATTACCACTCAACTAGTGGAACTAGATGTATAAACATAATTATTGTATGAATAAAACACATGTATATAGAATATTGTATACATGTAATGGTAAACAAAGTAAATAATAGAGTTGGGTCTAGGAAATACATTACCCTATTATTTTAAATAAATTTCAGTGTACATTCATTGAGAGATAAAAAATATACAGATCATCCTTGAAGATTTAATGTTCACAGTATTTCAAGCACATTTTCCAAGGGTATAATATTTGTTCTATTATTATAGTCCTATAAACTATAATGAATACAAGTTCATATGGTACATTAAATAAGATAAAGTGGACATGGAAAATATATAATTTTGTATCAATGTCCTTTTTAGACATGTTTTATTAATTCCAAGAGGCAATCTCATTGAATATAATATTTTTGCGTCTAATGAATTTTTTATTTTCATAATCCTATAGAAAAAAACAAACATATTTTTTATCATTTACCATATGGAAAAATTCTATGTACATTTCCTCATGTTTTCCCCATTATTGGAATTAAAATAGATATATGAGATAATATAAAAAAATATTAGGTAGTTAACTTCCACAAATTTATGACAACCGATATTATCATGATTTTCATTTCCCAATAAAAGGGATGGTCTTATGTTAACCATGTAAATTTTTATCTTCACTACTACCACAAGAATTGGATTGGTATTTCATAAATGGTACATCATTTGTTTATCCTTTACTAACAATGGCTAATTAATTTCCACTACAACACAATTCCATTAGGTTCTATTGGGAAATTGCTTCTATTGTGTGATCTCTTTATTTGAAAATATGTTTAAAAATCCCCTATTATTTTACTCAACAACATATTCAGATCTTCATAAGTCTAAATTATTGCTAGTATCCCTTTCCAAATGTCTCCTTCTAAATATAAATTGTTAAGATATCATACATGTGTTTCAGAATAAAAACCCATAATTTTAATGTTTTCTCGGCAATGATGTTGATAATATATGTAGAACATCCATGATGTTATACTGGGTATTCCCCCATCCATCTAAGTGACCATGATTCAATATATATGATTTGGTATTTCAATCATTAATATTGAATGACATACACTTTTACTACACACATTCATAGATATGAAAATATTAATATTTTATATGATCATGATTCAATATGGTTTCTATTATTGTAAAATTAATAATATTCTCACTAAGATGACCAATTAGATAATTCTATAAGTCTA
Source organism: Viscum album (assembly GCA_963277665.1). NCBI lineage: Eukaryota > Viridiplantae > Streptophyta > Magnoliopsida > Santalales > Viscaceae > Viscum > Viscum album. The sequence goes on along the minus strand of OY728121.1, from coordinate 1,568,973,585 downwards.
GAAATATATAATTTTCTACGTTGACTACTATCACTTCATATAATATTCCAATCAGATATAGGGTCTAATATTTGACATATATTACCATAATCATATATCTCATGTGATATAAATAAATCTTTTATAAAATATAATACCAATGCAAGTGTCTTAATTTTATATTTTAGAAATTATATTCCTCCATAAACCTATGATGTCTCTCACTTATTCCAAATTTATGAAGCATTTTTTTCCTTATCGATGCTGAAAAAACATCCAAAACCTCCAGATCCAAATTAACTAAAAAATATTTATTTGTTGATAAAAATTATTATTTATATTACCATGTGTCCTTGGTCATTCATTGAGTGAGATTATATAGTATATTTGATAACCTATAATTACATGGTTATGATTACATATTGAATCAAGTGGTTATCCCCCTCATCTAAATTCATAGAGCTTAAACATCTACAGAATTCTATAAAAAATGTGTTGATTAAATGTATATATTCCTCCATTAAATTTATTCTCATCCCATATGGAAAACATGTAACAAAAGTATGTATTTGTAAACATAATGTCACGACCCGTCCTCGGGGCTCGTGCCGTGACTACCCCAAGCCCGCCTTCCATAGGCCAGGGGCTGGCGCCTAACACCAAGGCGTAAATCCTGGTAAAAGGGAAGGCATTGACTTTGTAAAGTAAACAAAAAACACCACAGAGCAAGCAGGAAGAAGAAAACACTACGTAAAAACCGTTACAACAGTCAGTGCGGAAAAGTAAGTGGGCCAGTATACAAACCCAAACTGAAAGTAATGTACAACTGGAAAGCGAAAATAGGAACTGAAAAGTAAAGCCACAACGTCAAGATGCCCACTGGAAATCCCACCTGAAGTGTGGGTTCAGAAAGCTTCCACTACTCCTCGGGTCCAGCTGACTGCTCCAAGTACGTCCCGCCCAGTGGTCCACCTCCAGGTACTGTCCTGTTCCGCAAGCCTCCACCACGATCAGCACTGTCCGTCGTCTGCAACCAACACAATGTAGTGTGGGCATAGCCCATGCAGGGGTGAGATAAGCTACTCAGTAGGGACCCCGAGACCCCAGAAGGTCTCCTAGAATCCACAAAGCATAATCCACAAAGGAAAGATACAATCACGTAGTAACATCTGACACTGCTTAGGTATATTCCCATACATATACCTAAGTCATCAATTATCGTTCGGCTCCAACATCCGAACCCAAGTACAACCCAGTCCACAAAGGAAATCAAAACGTATATCCACACAGGATAGCACAACACAGTCCACATAGGAAAGAAAAATATAAATCCACACAGGATAGCACAAAACAATCCACATAGGAAAGCAAAACAGGATTCAGCTCACACAGTTATACTTTTTCGTATGACGATGGAGATGATCAGATATATCCACTGATTCATCTATGTCGTCGAACCTACAAAGGATCGATAGGTACTAACCCCCGCAATGACCCAGGAAGGGTCTGACCCACACAAGATCGATAGGTAACTAACCCCCACAATGACCCAGGAAGGGTCTGACCCACATAGGATCGATAGGTAACTAACCCCCGCAATGACCCAGGAAGGGTCTGACCCACCTAGGATCGATAGGTAACTAACCCCCACAAAGTCCCACACAGGATCGGACCCACACAGGATCTGTAGGCGCTGGCTCACACAAAACCGCTGAGCGCTGACCCACATAGTAAAGGACCCACACAGGATCGGTAGCACTAATCCACGTAGGATCGGTGAGTGATGTAGTCGTCACCGTCGAATCCAGTGAGGATCTCTGTACAGTCATCGTCGTCGTCACAGTCGTAAACGCAGCCAGCTCTAGGGTTCCCACACACAGCAAGCTCATTCGGGAGGGTTCGCTCCACGAGCCGAGATTCTGATACATCAACTCACATATAATCCAGATTTTATGTATCCAAAAGTTCTGTATCGTCAACAGGAACTCAACGTCGCAGACGGCGCGTCAATCGGACGCTCGGTCTGGGAGTTATTGGCTTTTTGGTCCCAGGGGACCGGTTGGTTTTTAAGGAAAAACCAACCGAACCGTAATCCACCTGCTCCCAAACCTCGGGCGTAGTAATCCAAAAGATCTGTCTCACTAATAGGTATCCAACAAAGTTGACGGCACCTCAATCGGACGTCCGGAGCTTAAGATATGATCGTTTCCGTTCCGAGGGCCCGGTTGGTTTTGTGAACGAACCAACCCGGCCGAACACAAAGTATTCCGAAACCTTGAGCGCAATATACCGCAACGACCGCCTCGATCCAAGGATCGCATCGCCATTGACAGCGCATCGATCGGAGGCTCGTAGCTCAAGATACGGGCAAAAGCCCAAAAAGGTCCGAAAATGGGGGGTATGGGCCCGGACCGACCCGGCCCAACCCCGCCATGGGTCGGCCCAAACTGGGTCCGACCCGACCCGGGTCCGACCCGGCTGGACGCAACCCAGCCCGGCCGGCGCGGCCCTGCCCGGCCTGGGCGGCTCGGCGCTGGCCGAGCGGTCGCGCCGAAGAAGCCACGGCCCCCGCACGGGGGCTGCTCCTTGTCACTGGACACGGCGCAAGGCCGCGTCCCTTCCCCGCGGTCCCGCGCGGCTGCGGGACCGGTGCTCGCCGCCGCGGCTTCAGCCGCGGCGGGTCTTCCCAGCGGCGCGCCGCCGCTTCCTTGCGGCCGGCCCCCGTGCCGGCGGGGCGCGCCGGAGGAAACATCCGCGGACCACCGGACGCGCTATGGTGGTCCGTTTTGCCTACGGTTTTCGCCTACGGCTCTCTGGGGATCCGAACATTTCTGCGAAGGCCTCCAATAGCCATTCTGATCCCACTTCGTAAACTCCATTAATCCACGCATCAACGAAAATCTGCGGAGGGTTGTCAGGCCATGTTTGTTTAGACCCCACCCTCCGCGTTAGGTGATATCAATTGGGAAATAATAATCAACACATGAAAACATAACAAGGCAAAATTTTATTAAATTAAAATTGAACCTAGTTCCCAAAAAAAACTCCCGTAAATAAAAATTCTCGTACCGCATATAAAAAAACAAACGCGGATCAACATAATGATGAGTTGATCCGGGTTCTTTGTTTTAGAAGGAAACAACCATGGGAATAAATATTATTCTCAAATAAAACCCCTACCTCGTGCGAGCTTGAACGGAGGTTTGTCGAACGAGGATTCGTCATGGGAAGAGACGTCGCAGAAGGAGATGTTGCTGAAGGAGACGTCGCGAAAGAAGACGTCGCCGGCGTCGCGGTACACGACGTCGCGTAATCGGTTTCTGAGAACTCGGCGTTCATCATCGGAGACCGATGTGTTCTTCGCGTTCTTCATTGAAGATGAAGAAGTTACTCAATCCTTATCCTTTTTCTCCCCAAGACTACACCACAAGAAAACTAACCCAAAATAAATTAAGCCCTCACTTAATTTGTTAACTAGACATGAGTTTGAAATTCAAACCCACACACACATTAAACTCACTTCATTAAAAACATAAGTTATTAATACTTAAGTTATCAAATTTAAAACATGAGTTGAGGGAGTTAAGGAAAGTGAAGGGGTGGGGTTCGTGTGGGCCCCACCACTCTCATAACCTCCCTTGGGATGTTGGGTAGTTACCCAACTTCCACCCAAAGCCTTAAACCAAATAAGACAATAAAAATTGTAGTTTAATTATAAATTAAACTTCCACAATTTTATTATCTTCCCTCATACAAACGCAACTCTGGAAATGGCGTTCATAAGCAATTATCGGCGCTACAGTTCCATCGGTTCCCTCAGAATGCGATTCCGAGCACCGGTTCAAAAGTTAGAAATTCCCGCTCGTTCGTTCACTGAACGCACTCGAGCTAAACTTCGGATAGAAATTCCGGGCACACCAGGCCTCGGAATCAAGTGACGTCAGAAACTGCGTTCATGTAAAATCTCAATGAAAATTAAGAAAAAAAATTCCTTGAATTTTATGGGTCTTTACATTACTCCCACCTCAGGACGTTACGTCCCCGTAAAGATACATCATAATCTAGGGAATCAAATGTGGGTACTGAGTACGCATCTGAGCCTCCCGCTCCCAAGTGCTCTTCTGGAGGTTCCCGTGCTGCCATCTGATGCGCACCATAGGAATCGACCGTCCACGTAGAACCCACTCCTGTCGATCCTCGATTTCCACCAGAACCTCCGCGAAAGTCACCCCATCATCAACGTCTATCTCCCTATCGTCAATGATATGTGTCGGGTCATGCACTTATCTCCTCATCTGAGATACGTGGAAGACGTCGTGCACCCAGTCTAACTGAGGTGGTAGAGCCAGGCGATAAGCCACCTCGCCAATCCTACTGAGGACCTGGAATGGTCCGATGAAGCGTGGAGACAACTTGACACCCCAGGAAAATCTTTGTAATCCACGTCGAGCTGAGACACGCAAGAAGACGTGGTCGCCATCCTCAAACTCTAGTGGCCTCCACCTCCTGTCAGCATAAGACTTCTGTCGTCTCTGTGCTGTCCTCATCCGCTCCTGGATGACCTGGACCTTCTCTGTCGTGGCCTGGACCATCTCTGGTTCCACAAGTGTTGACTCCACAGGGTCTGTCCAGCAAAAAGGAGATCTGCAAGGTCGGCCGTACAACGCCTCATATGGTGCCATCCCGATGGTGGAGTGGTAGCTGTTGTTGTACGCGAACTCCACCAAGGGTAGGTGGTCCTCCTAGCTGCGACCAAAGTTGAGGACACATGCACGGAGCTTGTCCTCGAGATTATGAATGGTCCTCTCTGTCTGACCATCCGTCTGAGGGTGAAAGACTGTGCTCAGACGTAGCTGCGTCCCGAACGCCTCTTGTAACCCCTTCCAATGCCAGGAAGTAAAGAGAGCATCTCGATCGGAGACGATAGATGATGGCACACCGGGAAGCCGTACAATCTCCTGAACGTAGAGACGTCCCATTATCTCCACTGATCCCTGCTCTCTGATGGGTAAGAAGTGTGCCGACTTGGTGAGTCGGTCGACAATCACCCAAATGGAGTCGTGACCTCTAGAATTGCGTGGAAGTCCAGTCACGAAATCCATATATATCTCGTCCCACTTCCACTTCGGGACCTCCAAGGACTGTACCAAGCCTGATGGTACCTGAGGCTCTGCCTTCACCTACTGGTATGTGAGAAATCGAGAAACAAACTCTGCCACAGCCTTCTTCATGCCCGGCCACCAGTGCTGTCGTCTGAGATCCTGGTACATCTTCGCTACTCCAGGATGTACCGCCAAAGGAGAAGTGTGAGACTCTCTCAGCACCTCCTCCCGTCAGGAAACTGCTACCAAGGTACGTCCTCTGAAAAGTACATCGTGCTCTGCCCCAAAGGAGAAACCATCAGGTTCCTGTCCTAAGAATATCTGCGCAACCACGTCTCACAGTCAGTGTCCCCACGCTGTGCCTCTCTGACCCGCTGCAGTAGTGGAGGGGTGACTGTGAGAGATTTAAGGAAGGCTTCTCCATCTCTATCCACGCCTCTAGGGGCGCTGGTCAAACTCTATCTCAGCACCTGGAAGCTCTGCTGACATCTGTTTGAGCACACGAAGGGTTTCCCCTTCCTCCTTAATGTTCTGCAAAGCTGAAATGATTCCTCCTTGGCTGAAAAGGGAAATCCGGTCTCATCCCCTGGATGAACCACGTTCCATGCCTAATACAATCAATCCCATAATGATTAGTTAATTCATGGCATGGATGATGTCATAAGGCCTCGACGCTGCTACCAATAGATCCAACTGTTACCCTCACCTCCAAGGGTTGAGTCACACTATCGGCATCAGTGTGTGGTCACTAGGTCTCCTCCAGTAAGAATCTCGCAAGTGAGGGTCATGTCAACAGTTTTTTTTAACCGGCACCTCTTAGTATTAACAAACAAAAGACAAGAAAGCAAATGTCACTATTGAAAGCGTCTTTTATTACTTCAACTCAAAGTACAAGGATACAAGGAAACACAAACAAAGAAGCTAGAGGCATTATGGTCAAGGGACTCTATGCCGGGAGCTAGTCCCACTCTAGTCCACCCGCTTATGGAGCTCCTTGATCGTATACTTCAGCTGCATGAAGTTGTGCTCTCCCCTGAGGTCGGGGTGGACCTCCTGGTGGTGGTGGTGGTAGAGACTCAAAACGTCGCCCACCACCTGCTGCTCGTCCAGCTCCTCTGCTTCGTCCACCTGCTCCCTGCGGACCACCACGGTCGAACCTCTGCCTCTGCCTAGGTGGTTCCTCAACCGTCTGCTGCTCCTCTGCATGGCGGGTCGGGCATTCACGAGCCATGTGGACCTGCCCGCCGCATGCATAGCACTATCTTCCACTCATAAGACTGGTTCTGCTGCGTGTGCCCCGCACCTCCGAGCCAGTATCCTGTGGTCGTCCGCCGGTTGGCCTGGCCCGCTTGGACCTCTGCGACATCGGTCTACTGCTGGCTGTAGAAGACTCTTCCACGTGTCTCCCTATGGTAGGTCTCGCCACTGGTGTAGACTCAACAAGAAAACTCTCGATGAGAAGAGCTCGCTCCAGTACTCCTGCCTGAGTTGGAATGCTGAGGGAGATCAGTGATGCCCTGATCTCATGCCTCAATCCCTGCTCAATGGTCCGGGCCCAGAAGAATGTGTCATGTACCATGTCGGTCATGTAGCGCGAGATATCGGTAAATATCGCCGAGTACTGGGCGATTGTCAAGGTGCCCTTCTGCAGCTGAAGAAGCTCCTGGATGCGCACCCCACAGAGGGTGGCTAGGAAGAACTCCGAGCGGAAGAGGCTCTCAAAGTCCGTCCAGAGAAGAGATGCCCCAACGTGCACCTGGAGCATCAATCTCCACCATCGGCCCGCTGCCGCGTGCAATAGGCTTGCTGCGAGGATCACCATGAGGTCTGCTGGTGTCCTCACTAACCGAAAAACTCGTACCACTGCCTCCAGCCAGTCCTCGGCTGCCTGGGGGTCCGTCTCCCCGCGGAACCTGGGCGGTCACTGTCGTTGGAACTCATGCAGTGCACTAAGGCGATGTGCATCGTCAGCGGCTGGGGCTGGAAGCATCGGTGGCTCGACGGGTAAAGGTGCTGTCGGTGCCTCAGCTGTCAAAGGGCCCTACACCGAGGCCTCGTCGCTCGGTGGGCTGTCGTCACGCTCCACTCTCGGAACCCTAGCTGGCTACCATCGTGGGGCCATCCTGAAAATGAAACAGGTGCGCCCCGGTCAGAACAGTATACCTAGTGAGCTGACACAAAGTAATCACAAAGAAAACTTGAAACACACATGCAATCAATGTTTTCACGCATTAAGTCGGAAATCAGAAGTCAGGGTCCTGGTGTACGGATATGTCGGCCGCCACACCAACACTGGACTCCCTGGAATGATAACCACACCCAATACGCTTGACACTATTGCTTCACATTGAAAAAGATCAGATTCCCAAGTTCTGTGGTAGAACTGAACTCCTCTGATACCAATTTGTCACGACCCGTCCTCGGGGTCCGTGTCGTGACTACCCCAAGCCCGACTTCCATAGGCCAGGGCCTGGTAACTAGCACCAAGGGATAAATCCTAGTAAAAGGGAATGCATTGCCTTTGTAAAGTAAACCACAAACACCACAGAGCAAGCAGGCAGAAGAAAACAATAATTAAAAACTAGTACAACAGTAAGTGCGGAAAACTAAGTGGTCCAGTATACAAACCCAAACTGAAAGTAAAGTACAACTGGAAAGGGAAAACAACAACTGAAAAGTAAAGCTGCAACGTCGAGCTGCCCACTAGAAATCCCACCCGAAGGGTGGGTACAGAAAGCCTCCACTGCTCCTCGGGTCCAGCTGACCGCTCCGAATACGTCCCGCCCAGTGGTCCACCTCCAGGTACTGTCCTGTTCCGCAAGCCTCCACCACGATCAGCGATGTCTGTCGCCTGCAACCAACAAAACGTAGTGCGGGCATAGCCCGTGCAGGGGTAAGTATAAGCTACTCAGTAGGGATCCTGAGACCCCCGAAGGTCTCCCAGAATCCACAAAGGATAATCCACAAAGGAAAGATACAATCACGAAGTAACATCCGACACTGCTTAGTTATATGCCCATATATATACCTAAGTCATCAATTCTCGTTCGGCTCCAACATCTGAACCCAATTACAACCCAGTCCACACAGGAAAGAAAAATGAATATCCACACAGGATAGCACAACACAATCCACATAGGAATGAAAAACGTAAATCCACACAGGATAGCACAACACAATCCACATAGGAAAGCAAAACAGGATTCAGCTCACACAGGTATACTTCTTCGTATGACGATGGATATGATCAGATATATCCACTGATTCATCTAAGTCGTCGGACCCACAAAGGCTTGATAGGTACTAACCACCGCAATGACCCAGGAAGGGTCTGACCCACACAAGATCGATAGGTAACTAACCCCCGCAATGACCTAGGAAGGGTCTGACCAACACAGGATCGATAGGTAACTAACCCCCACAATAAACCAGGAAGGGTCTGACCCACCCAGGATCGTCAGGTAACTAACACCCGCAAAAACCCACACAGGATCAGACCCACACAAGATCTGTAGGCGCTGGATCACACAGAACCGCTGAGCACTGACCCACACAGGATTGGACCCACACAGGATCGGTAGCAATGATCCACGCAGGATCGCTGAGTGTTGTAGTTGTCGCCGTCGAATCCACTGAGGATCTCTATACATTCGTCATTGTCGTCACAGTCGCAAACGCAGCCAGCTCAAGGGTTCCTGCACACAGCAAGCTCGTTCGGGAGGGTCCGCTCCACGAGCTGAGAGGCTGATACACCAACTGACACATAGTCCAGAGTTGATGTATCCAAAATTTCTGTATCGTCAACAGAAACTCAACGTCGCAGACGGCGCGTCAATCGGACGCCCGGTCTGGGAGTTATTGGCTTTTTGGTCCCAGGGGCCCGGTTGGTTTTTAAGGAAAAACCAACCCGACCATACTCCACCTGCATCCAAACCTCGGGCGGAGTAATCCAAAAGACCCTTCTCACTATGAGATATCCAACAAAGTTGACAAAACCTCAATCGGACGTCCGGAGCATATGATATGAGTGTTTCCGCTCTGAGGGCCCGGTTGGTTTCGTGAACGAACCAACCTGGCTGAACCCAAAGTATTCTGAAACCTTGAGCGTGATATACTAAAATGACTGCCTCGATCCAAGGATCACATCACCACTGACAGCGCATCGATCGAAGACTCGTAGCTTAAGATACGGGCAAAAGACCGAAAATGTCCAAAAACGGGGGGTCTGGGCCCGGACCGACCCAACCCAACCCCCTGGGTCGGCCCAAACTGGGTCGACCCGACCCGGGTCCGGGTAAGACCCGGCTGGATGCGACCCGGCCCAGCCGACATGGCCCGGCCCCGCCTGGGCGGCTCAGCGCTGGCCGAGCGGCCGCGCTGAAGGAGTCGCGGCCCCCGCACAGGGGCTGCTCCGTGTCACCGGACGCGGTCCAAGGCCGCGTCCCTTCCACACGGTCCCGCGTGGTCGTGGGACCGGTGCTCGCCGCCACGGCTTCCGCCACAGCGGGTCTTCCCGGCGGCGCGCCGGGCGCCGCCGCTTCCGGCCGCCGTGCCGGCGGGGCGCGCCGGCGGAAACTTCCGCGGACCACCGAACGCGCTCCGGTGGTCTGTTTTGCCTGCGGTTTGCGCCTACGGCTCTCCCGGGATCCGAACTTTACTGTGAAGGCCTCAAATAGCCATTCTAATCCCATTTCGTAAACATCGTTAATCCACGCATCAACAAAAATCTGCGGAGGGTTGTCGGGCCGTGTTTGTTTGGCCCGCACCCTCTGCGTTAGGTGATATCAATTGGGAAATAATAATCAAAAAATGAAAACATTACAAGGAACAATTTTATTAAATTAAAATTGAACCTAGTTCCCAAAAAAAACTCCCGTAAATAAAAACTCCCATACCGCATATAAAAAAACAAACGCGGATCAACTTAATTATGAGTTGATCTGGGTTCTTTGTTTTAGAAGGAAACAACCATGGGAATAAATATTATTCTCAAATAAAACGCCTACCTCATGTGAGCTTTAATGGAGGTTCATCGAACGAGGATTCATCGCGGGAAGAGACGTCGCGGAAGGAGATGTTGTGGAAGGAGACGTCGTGGAAGAAGACGTCGCCGGCGTCGCGGTACACGGCGTCGCGTAATCGGTTTCCAAGAACTCGACGTTCTTCATCGGAGACCGATGTGTTCTTCGCGTTCTTCGTTGAAGATGAAGAAGTTACTCAATCCTTACCCTTTTTCTCCCCAAGACTCCACCACAAGAAAACTAACCCAAAATAAATTAAGCCCTCACTTAATTTATTAACTAGACATGAGTTTGAAATTCAAACCCACACACACATTAAACTCACTTCAATAATAACATAAGTTATTAATACTTAAGTTATCAAATTTAAAACATGAGTTGAGGGAGTTAAGGAAAGTGAAGGGGTGGGGTTTGTGTGGGCCCCACCACTCTCATAACCTACCTTGGGAAGTTGGGTAGTTACCCAACTTCCACCCAAAGCCTTAAACCACTTAAGAAAATAAAAATTATAGTTTAATTGTAAATTAAACTTCCACAATTTTTATTATCTTCTCTCGTGAAAACGCAACTCTGGAAATGGCTTTGATAAGCAATTACCGGCGCTACGGTCCCATCGGTGCCCTCAGATTTTGATTACAAGCACCTGTTCAAAAGTTTGAAATTCCCGCTCATTCGTTCACTAAATGCACTCGAGCTAAACTTCATATAGAAATTCCGGGCACACCAGGCCTTGGAATCAAGTGTCGTCAGAAACTGCATTCATGTAAAATCCCAAAGAAAATTAAGGAAAAAATTTCCTTGATTTTTAAGGGTCTTTACATTACTCCCACCTCAGGGCTTTACGTCCCCGTAAATATATATCATAATCTAGGGAAACAAATGTGGGTACTGAGCACGCAACTGAGCCTCCCGCTCCCAAGTGCTCTCCTGGAGGTTCTCGTGCTGCCATCTGATGCGCACCTGAGGAATCGACCATCCACGTAGGACCCGCTCCTTTCGATCCTCAATTTCCACTTAAACCTCCGCGAATGTCACCCCATCATCAACGTCTAGCTCCCCATGTTCAATGATATGCGTCGGGTCGTGCACGTATCTCCTCAGCTGATATACGTGGAAGACGTCGTGCACCCGGTGTAACAGAGGTGGTAGACCCAGGCGATAAGCCACCTCTCCAATCCTGCTGAGGACCTGGAATGGTCTGATGAAGAGTGGAGACATCTTGCGGCCCCGACTACATCTCTTTAATCCACGTCGAGATGAGACGTGCAAGAAGACGTGGTCGCCATCCTCGAACTCTAGTGGCCTCTGCCTCCTGTCAGCATAAGACTTCTGCCGGCTCTGTGCTGTCCTCATCTGCTCCTGGATGACCTGGACCTTCTCTTTCGTGGCCTAGACTATCTCCGTTTCCACAAGTGCTGACTCCCCAGGGTCTGTCCAGCACAAAGGAGATCTGCATGGTCGGCCGTACAACGCCTCGTATGGTTCCATCCCGACGGTGGAGTGGTAGTTGTTGTTGTACGCGAACTTCACCAAGGGTAGGTGGTCCTCCCAACTACGACCAAAGTCGAGGACACATGCGGGGAGCATGTCCTCGAGAGTCTGAATGGTCCTCTCCGTCTGACCATTCGTCTGAGGGTGAAAGGCTATGCTCAGAGGTAGCTGTGTCCCGAATTCCTAATGCATCCCCTTCCAAATCCAGGAAGTAAAGAGAGCATCTCGATCAGAGACGATAGATGATGGCACACCGGGAATCCGTACAATCTCCTGAACATAGAGACGTCCCATGCTCTCCACTGATCCCTGCTCTCTGATGGGTAAGAAGTGTACCGACATGGTGAGTCGGTCGACAATCACCCAAATGGAGTCGTGACCTCTAGAAGTGCGTGGAAGTCCACTCATGAAATCCATAGATATCTCATCCCACTTCCACTCCGGGACCTCCAAGGACTGTACCAAGCCTTCTGGTACCTGAGGCTCTGCCTTCACCTGTTGGAAGGTGAGACATCGAGAAACAAACTCCGCCACAGCCTTCTTCATGCCCGGCCACCAGTGATGTCGTCTAAGATCATGGTACATCTTCGCCACTCCAGGATGTACCGCCAAAGGAGATGTGTGAAACTCTCTCAGCACCACCTCCCGTAGGGAAACTAGTACCAAGGTACGTCCTCTAAAAGGGACTTCGTGATCTTCTCCAAAGGAGAAACCATCAGGTTCCTGTCCTGAGAATATCAGCGCACACTGCGTCTCACAGTCAGCGTCCCCATGTTGTGCCTCTCTGACCTGCTGCAGTAGTGGAGGGGTGACTGTGAGAGACTGAAGGAAGGCTTCTCCATCTCTATCCATGCCTCTAGGGGCGCTGGTCAAACTCTATGTCAGCTCCTCGAAGCTCTGCTGACATCTGTCTGACCACACAAAGGGTTTCCCCTTCCTCCTTAATGTTCTGCAAAGCTGCAATGATTTCTCCTTTCCCAAAAAGGGAAATCCGGTCTCATCCCCTAGATGAACCATGTTCTTTGCCTAATACAGTCAATCCCGTCATGATTAGTTAATTCATGTCACGGATGACGTCGTAAGGCCTTGACGCTGCTACCGAGAGATCCAACCGTTACTCTCGCCTCAGAGGGTTGAGTCACACTGTCGGCATCAGTGTGTGGTCACTGGGTCTCCTCCAGTAAAAATATTGCAAGTGAGGGTCAAGTCAACAGTTTTTTTTAACCGGCACCTCTTAGTATTAAAAAAAACACATGAAAGAAAACTTCACTATTGAAAGCATCTTTTATTACTTCAAGTCAAAGTACAAGGACACAAGGCAACACAGACAAAGAAGCTAGAGGCATTATGGTCAAGGTCCTCTATGCCTGGAGCTAGTCCTGAACTAGTCTACCCGCTTCCGGAGCTCCAAGATCGTAAGCTTCAGCTGTCTGAAGCTGTGATCTCCCCTGAGGTCGGGGTGGACCTCCTAGTGGTGGTGGTGGTAGAGCCTCAAAGCGTCTCCCACAACCTACTGCTCGGCCAGCTCCTCTGCTTCGTCCGCCTGCTCCCTGCGGACCGCCACGGTCGAACCTATGCCTCTACCTAGGTGGTTCCTCAACTGTCTGCTGCTCCTCTGCATGGCAGGTCGGGCAGTCACGAGCCATGTGGCCCTACCCGCTGCATGCATAGCACTGTCTTCCACTCGTAAGACTAGTTCTGCTGCGTGTGCCACGCACCTCCGAGCCAGTATCCTGTGGTCGTCCGCCCATTGGCCTGGCCCGCTTGGACCTCTGCGACATCGGTCTACAGCCAGCTGCAGAAGACTCCTCCACATGTCTCCCTACGGTAGGACTCGCCGCTGGTGTAGACTCAGCAATAAAAATCTCGATGAGAAGAGCTCACTCCAGTACTCCTGCCCGAGTTGGAATGCTGAGGGAGATCAGCAATGCCCTGATCTCATGACTGAATCCCTGTTCAAAGGTCCGAGCCTGGATGAATGGGTCTTATACCATGTCGATCGAGTAGTACGAGAGATAGGTAAATCTCGCTGAGTACTGGGCGACTGTCAAGATGCCCTGCCGCAGCTGAAGAAGCTCCAGGATGTGCATCGCACGGAGGGTTGCTGGGACGAACTCCGAGCGGAAGAGGCTCTCAATGTCCGTCCAAAAAAGAGATGCCTCAACGTGCACCTGGAGCATCAAGCTCCACCATCGGCCCACTTCCGCGTGCAGTAGGCTTGCTGTGAGGATCACCATGAGGTCTGCTGGTGTCCTCACTAACCAAAAAACTTGTACCACTACGTCTAGCCAGTCCTCGGCTACCTGGGGGTCCGTCTCCCCACGGAACCTGGGTGGTCGCTGGCATTGGAACTCATGCAGTGCACTATGGGGATGTGCATCGTCAGCGTCTGGGGATGGAAGCATCAGTGGCTCGGCGGGTAAAGGTACCGCCGGTGCCTCAGCTGTCAAAGGGCCCTGCACCGAGGCCTCATCGCTCAGTGGGTTGTCGTCACGCTCAACTCTCGGAACCCTAGTTGGCTACCGTCGTGGGGCCATCCTGAAAAGAAAACAGGTGCACCACGGTCAGAACAGTATACCTGGTGAGCTGACACAAATTAATCACAAAGAAAACATGAAACACACATGCAATCAATGTTTTAATAAATTAAGTCGGAAATCAGAAGTCAGGGTCCTGGTGTACGGATACGTCGACCGCCGCACCAACACCGGACTCCCTGGACTGATAACCACACCCAATACGCTTGACACTATTGCTTCACATAGAAAAATATCAGAGTCCCAAGTTCTGTGGTAGAACCGAACTCCTCTGATACCAATTTTTCACAACCCGTCCTCAGGGCCCATGCCGTGACTTCCCCAAGCCCGCCTTCCATAGGCCAGGGGCTGGCGACTAGCACCAAGGCGTAAATCCCGGTAAAAGGGAAGGCATTGCCTTTGTAAAGTAAACCACAAACACCACAGAGCAAGCAGGCAGAAGAAAATACTAAGTAAAATGTGGTACAACAGTAAGTGTGGAAAAGTATGTGGGCCAGTATACAATCCCAAACTGAAAGTAAAGTACAACTGGAAAGGGAAAACAACAACTGAAAAGTAAAGCCACAACATTGAGCTGTCCACTGAAAATCCCACCTGAAGGGTGGGTACAGAAATCCTCCACTGCACCTCGGGTCCAGCCAACTGCTCCGAGTACGTCCCGCCCAGTGGTCCACCTCTAGGTACTGTCCTGTTCCGCAAGCCTCCACCACGATCAGCGATGTCCATCATCTGAAACCAACACAACGTAGTGCGGGCACAGCCCGTGCAGGGGTGAGTATAAGCTACTCAGTAGGGACCCCGAGACCCCCGAAGGTCTCCCAGAATCCACAAAGGATAATACAAAAAGGAAAGATACAATCATGAAGTAACATCTGACACTGCTTAGGTATATGCCTATACATATACCTAAGTCATAAATTCTCGTTTGGCTCCAATATCCGAACCCAAGTACAACCCAGTCCACACAGGAAAGAAAAACGTATATCCACACAGGATAGTACAACACAATCCACATAGGAAAGAAAAACGTAAATCCACACAGGATAGCACAACACAATCCACATAGGAATGAAAAACATGATTCAGCTCACACAGGTATACTTCTTCGTATGACGATGGAGATGATGAGATATATCTACTTATTCATCTAAGTCATCGGACCCACAAAGGATCGATAGGTACTAACCCCCGCAATGACCCAGGAAGGGTCTGACCCACACAGGATCGATAGGTAACTAATCCCCTCAATGACCTGGAAGGGTCTGACCCACATAGGATCGATAGGTAACTAACCCCCGCAATGATCCAGGAAGGGTCTGACCCACCCAAGATCAATAGGTAACTAACCCCCGCAAAGACCCACATAGGAACAGACTCACACAGGATCTGTAGGTGCTGGCTCACACAGAACCGTTGAGCGCTGACCCACATAGAATCGAACCCACACAGGATCGGTAGCACTGATCCACATAGGATCGCTGAGTGTTGTAGTTGTCGCAGTCGAATCCACTGAGGATCTCTGTATAGTCGTCGTCATCGTCATAGTCGCAAACGCAGCCAACTCTAGGGTTCCCGCACACAGAAAGCTCATTCGGGAGGGTCCGCACCACGAGCCAAGAGGCTGATACATCAACTGACACACAGTCCAGAGTTGATGTATCCAAAAGTTCTGTATCGTCAGAAGGAACTCAACATCGCAGACGGCACGTCAATCGGACGCCCGATCTGGGAGTTATTGGCTTTTTCGTCCCAAGGGCCCGGTTGGTTTTTAAGGAAATACAAACCCGACCGTAATCCACATGCGTCCAATACTCAAGTGGAGTAATCCAAAAGATCCTTCTCACTAAGAGGTATCCAACAAAGTCGACGACACCTCAATCGGATGTCCGAAGCTTAAGATATGAGAGTTTCTGCTCCGAGGGCCCGGTTGGTTTTGTGAATGAACCAAGCCGGACGAACCCAAAGTATTCCGAAACCTTGAGCGCTATATACCAAAACGACCGCCTCGATCCAAGGATCGCATCACCGCTGACGGCGCGTCGAGAGGAGGCTCTTATCTCATGATACGGGAAAAAGACCGAAAAGGTCTGAAAACGGGGGGTCTGGGCCCGGACCGACCCGGCCCAACCACCCTGGGTCGGCACAAACCGGTTCGACCCGACCCGGTTCTGGGTCCGACCCGGATGGGCGCGACCCGGACCAGCCTGGGTGGCTCAGCGCTGGCCGAGCGGCCGCGCCGAAAGAGCCGCGACCCCCGCACGGGGGCTGCTCCGTGTCACCTGACACGGCGCAAGGCCGCGTCCCTTCCCCGTAGTCCCGCGCGGCCGCAGGACCGGCGCTCGCCGCCGCGACTTCAGTCGTGGCGGGTCTTCCAGACGGCACGCCGGGCGCCGCCGCTTCCTAGCAGCCGGCCGCTGCCGGTCGCCGCCTCCGGCCGCCGTGCCGGCGGGGCGCGCCGGCGGAACCTTCTGCGGGCCACCGGATGCGCTCCGGTGGTCCGTTTTGCCTGCGATTTGCGCCTACGACTCTCTCGGGATCCGAACTTTTCTGCGAAGGCCTCCAATTTCCATTCCGATCCCATTTCGTAAACTCATTTAATCCATGCATCAACGAAAATCTACGGAGGGTTGTCGGGCCGTGTTTGTTTGGCCCGTACCCTCCCCGTTAGGTGATATCAATTGGGAAATAATAATCCACACATGAAAACATAACAAGGCACAATTTTATTAAATTAAAATTGAACCTAGTTTCCAAAAAAACTCCCGTAAATAAAAATTCTCGTACCGCATATAAAAAAACAAACGTGGATCAACTTAATGATGAGTTGATCCGGGTTCTTTGTTTTAGAAGGAAAAAACCATGGGAACAAATATTATTCTCAAATAAAGCCCCTACCTCGTGTGAGCTTGAACGGAGGTTCGTCGAACGAGGATTCATCCCGGGAAGAGTCGTCGCGGAAGGAGATGTTGCAGAAGGAGACGTCGCGGAAGAAGATGTCACCGGCGTCGCGGTACATGGCGTCGCGGTACACGGCGTCGCGTAATCGGTTTCCGAGAACTCGGCGTTCTTCGTCGGAGACCGATGTGTTCTTCGCGTTCTTCGTTGAGGATGAAGAAGTTCCTCAATCCTTAGCCTTTTTCTCCCCAAGGCTCCACCACAAGAAAACTAACCCACAATAAATTATGCCCTCACTTAATTTATTAACTAGACATGAGTTTGAAATTCAAACCCACTCACACATTAAACTCACTTCATTAATAAAATAAGTTATTAATACTTAAGTTATCAAATTTAAAACATGAGTTGAGGGAGTTAAGGAAAGTGAAGCGGTGGGGTTCGTGTGGCCCCACCACTCTCATAACCTCCCTTGGGAAGTTGGGTAGTTACCCAACATCCACCCAAAGCCTTAAACCACTTAAGAAAATAAAAATTGTAGTTTAATTATAAATTAAACTTCCACAATTTTTATTATCTTCTCTCATGCAAAGGAAACTCCAGAAATGACGTTCATAAGCAATTACGGGCGCTACGGTTCCATCTGTGCCCTCAGAATTCTATTTCGAGCACCGGTTCAAAAGTTTGAAATTCCCGCTCGTTCGTTCACTGAACGCACCCGAGCTAAACTTCGGATAGAAATTATGGGCACACCAGGCCTCAGAATCAAGTTCCGTCAGAAATTGCGTTCATGTAAAATCCCAAAGAAAATTAAGGAAATTTTTTCCTGGATTTTTATGGGTCTTTACATAACTCCCACCTCAGGGATTTATGTCCCTATAAAGATACATCATAAGCTAGGGAAACAAATGTGGGTACTGAGCATGCATCTGAGCCTCCCGCTCTCAAGTGCTCTCCTGGAGGTTCCCGTGCTGCCATATGATGCACACCAGAGGAATCGACCGTCCATGTAGGACCCGCTCCTGTCGATCCTTGATTTCCACCGGAACCTCCACAAATGTCGTCCCATCATCAACGTCTAGCTCCCCATGTTCAATGATATGCGTCGGGTCGTGCACGTATCTCCTCAGCTGAGATATGTGGAAGACGTCGTGCACCCGGTGTAACTGAGGTGGTAGAGCCAGGCGATAAGCCACCTCGACAATCTTGCTAAGGAACTGGAATGGTTCGATGAAGCATGGAGACAACTTGCGGCCCCCGACCAAATATATGTAATCCACGTCGAGGTGAGACAGGCTAGAAGACGTGGTCGCCATCCTCAAACTCTAGTGGCCGCTGCCTCCTGTCAGCATAAGACTTCTGTCGGCTTTGTGTTGTCCTCATCTGCTCCTGGATGACCTGGACCTTCTCTTTCGTGGCCTGGACCATCTCTGGTTCCACAAGTGCCGACTCCCCTGGGTCTATCCAGCACAAAGGAGATCTGCATGGTCGGCCGTACAATGCCTCGTATGGTGCCATCCCGATGGTGGAGTGGTAGCTGTTGTTGTACGCGAACTCCACCAAGGGTAGGTGGTCCTCCCAACAACGACCAAAGTCAAGGACACATGCGCAGAGCATTTCCTCGAGAGTCTGAATGGTTCTCTCTGTCTGACCATCGGTATGAGGGTGAAAGGCTGTTCTCAGACATAGATGTGTTCCGAACGCCTCCTGCAACCCCTTCAAAAGCCGGGAAGTAAAGCGAGAATCTCGATTGGAGATGATAGATGATGGCACACCGGGAAGCCGTACAATCTCTTGAACGCAGATATGTCCCATGATCTCCACTGAGCCCTGCTCTCTGATGGGTAAGAAGTGTGCCGACTTGGTGAGTCAGTCGACAATCACCCAAATGGAGTCGTGACCTCTGGAAGTCCGTGGAAGTCTAGTCACGAAATCCATAGATATCTCATCCCACTTCAACTGTGGGACCTCCAAGGACTATACCAAGCCTGATGGTACCTGAGGCTCTGCCTTCACCTGCTGGCAGGTGATACATTGAGAAACGAACTCCACCACAGCCTTCTTTATGCCCGTCCACCAGTGCTGTCGTCTGAGATCCTGGTACATCTTCGCCACTCCAGGATGTACCACCAAAGGAGAAGTGTGAAACTCTCTCAGAACCTCCTCCCATAAGGCAACTGGTACCAAGGTACATCCACTGAAAAGGATGTTGTGCTCTACTCCAAAGGAGAAACCATCAGGTTCCTGTCCTGAGAATATCCGTGCACGCCGCGTCTCACAGTCAGCGTCCCCACACTTTGCCTCTCTGACCCGCTGCAGTAGTGGAGAGGTGACTGTGAGTGACTGAAGGAAGGCTTCTCCATCTCTATCCACGCCTCTAGGGGCGCTGGTCAAACTCTGCCTCAACTCTTGGATGCTCTGCTGACATCTGGCTGACCACACGAAGGGTTTCCCCTTCCTCCTTAATGTTCAGCAAAGCTGCATTGATTTCTCCATTGCCGAAAATGGAAATCCTGTCTCATCCCCTGGATGAACCACGTTCCTTGACTAATACAGTCAATCCCGTCATGATTAGTTAATTCATGGCATGGATGACGTCGTAAGGCCTCGACGCTGCTACCAAGAGATCCAACCGTTACTCTTGCCTCCAAGGGTTGAGTCACAGTGTCGGCATCAGTGTGTGGTCACTGGGTCTCCTCCAGAAAGATTCTCGCAAGTGAGGGTCAAGTCAACAGTTTTTTTAATAGGCACCTCTTAGTATTAACAAGCAAAACACAAGAAAGAAAATTTCACTATTGCAAGCATCTTTTATTACTTCAACTCAAAGTACAAGGACACAAGGCAGCACAAAAAAAAAAGCTAGAGGCATTATGGTCAAGGACCTCTATGCCTAGAGCTAGTCCCACACTAGTCCACCCGCTTTTGGAGCTCCATGATCATATGCTTCAGCTACCTAAAGCTGTGCTCTCCCCTGAGTTCGGGGTGGACCTCCTGGTGGTGGTGGTGGTAGATCCTCAAAGCGTTGCCCACCACCTACTGCTCGGCCAACACATCTTCTTCGTCCACCTGCTCCATGCGAACCGCTACGGTCGAACCTATGCCTCTGCCTAGGTGGTTCATCAACCGTCTACTGCTTCACTGCATGGTGGGTCGGGCAGTCATGAGCCATGTGGCCCTGCCCGCCGCATGTACAACACTCTCTTCCACTCGTAAGACTGGTACTTCTGCGTGTTCCCCACACCTCCGAGCCAGTATCATGTGGTCGTCCGCCCATTGGCATGGCCCGCTTGGACCTCTGCGACATCGGTCTACTACCGGCTGCAGAAGACTACGCCACGGGTCGCCCTACGGTAGGTCTCGCCGCTGGTGTAGACTCAGCAAGAAAACTCTCGATGAGAAGAGCTCACTCCAGTACTCCTACCTGAGTCGGAATGATGGGGGAGATCAGTGATGCCCTGATCTCATGCCTCAATCCCTGCTCAAAGGTCCGGGCCCGGAAGAATGGGTCCCGTACCATGTCGGTCGAGTAGCATGAGAGATCGGTAAATCTCGTCGAGTACTGGGCGACTGTCAAGCTTCCCTGCCGCAGCTGAAGAATCTCCTCGATGCGCACCGCACGGAGGGTGGCTGGGACGAACTCTGAGCGGAAGTGGCTCTCAAAGTCCGTCCAGAGAAGAGATTCCTCAACGTGCACCTGGAGCATCATGCTCCACCATCTGCCCGCTGCCGCGTGTAGTAGGCTTGCTGCGAGGATCACCATGAGGTATGCTGGTGTCCTCACTAACCGAAAAACTCGTACCACTGCCTCCAGCTAGTCCTCGGCTGCCAGGGGGTCCGTCTCCCCGTGGAACCTGGGCGGTCGCTGGCGTTGGAATTCATGAAGTGCACTAAGGCGACATGCATCGTCAGCGGTTGGGGCTGGAAGCATCGGTGGCTCGGCGGGAAAAGGTACCACTGGTGCCTCAGCTGTCAAAGGGCCCTGCACCGAGGCCTCGTCGCTCGGTGGGTTGTCGTCATGCTCATCTCTCGGAACCCTAGCTGGCTACCGTCGTGGGGCCATCCTGAAATGGAAATAGGTGCTCCACAGTTAGAACAGTATACCTGGTGGGCTGACACAAAGTAATCACAAAGAAAACTTGAAACACACATGCAATCAATGTTTTCGTGCATTAAGTCAGAAATCAGAAGTCAGGGTCCTGGTGTACGGATACGTTGGGCGCCGCACCAACACTGGACTCCATGGACTGATAACCACACCCAATATGCCTGACACTATTGCTTCACATAGAAAAAGATCAGAGTCCCATGTTCTGTGGTAGAACCGAACTCCTCTGATACCAATTTTTCACGACCCGTCCTCGGGGCCCGTGCTGTGACTACCCCAAGCCCGCCATCCATAGGCCAGGGGCTGGCGACTAGCACCAAGGCGTAAATCCCGGTAAAAGGGCAGGCAATGCCTTTGTAAAGTAAACCACAAACACCATAGAGCAAGCAGGCAGAAGAAAACACTAAGTAAAAACTGGTACAACAGTACGTGCGGAAAAGTAAGTGGGCCAGTATACAAACCCAAACTGAAAGTAAAGTACAACTGGAAAGGGAAAATAGAAACTGAAAAGTAAACCACAACCTCGAGCGATCCACTGGAAATCCCACCTGAAGGGTGGGTATAGAAAGCCTCCACTACTTCTTGGGTCCAGCCGACCACTCCGAGTACGTCCCGCCCAGTGGTCCACCTCCTGGTACTGTCCTGTTCCGCAAGCCTCCACCACGATCAGTGTTTTCCGTTGTCTATAACCAACACAACGTAGTGCAGGCATAGCCCGTGCATGGGTGAGTATAAGCTACTCAGTAGGGACCCCGAGGCCCCCGAAGGTCTCCCAGAATCCACAAAGGAAAGATGCAATCACGAAGTAACATCCGACACTGTTTAGGTATATGCCCATACATATACCTAAGTCATCAATTCTTGTTCGGCTCCAACATCGAATCCCAAGTGCAACCCAGTCCACCCAGGAAAGAAAAATGTATATCCACACAGGATAGCACAACAAAATCCACATAGGAATGCAAAACGTAAATCCACACCGGATTGCACAACACAATCCACATAGGAAAGAAAAACAGTATTCAGCTTACACAGGTATACTTCTTCGTATGACGATGGAGATGATCAGATATATCCACTGATTCATATAAGTCGTCGGACCCACAAAGGATCGATAGGTACTAACCCCTGAAATGACCCAGGAAGGGTCTGACCCACAGAGGATCGATAGGTAACTAACCCCCGCAATGACCCAGGAAGGGTCTGACCCACACAGGATCGATAGGTAACTAACCCCCGCAATGACCCAGGAATGGTCTGATCCACCCAGGATCGATAGGTAACTAACACCCGCAAAGACCCACACAGGATCGGACCCACACAGGATCTGTAGGCGTTGGCTCACACAGAACCGCTGAGCGCTGACCCACACAGGATCGGACCCACACAGGATCGGTAGAACTGATCCATGTAGGATCGCTGAGTGCTGTAGTCGTTGCTGTCGAATCCACTGAGGATCTCTGTATAGTCGTCGTCATCGTCACACTCATAAACGTAGCCAGATCTGGGGTTCCCGCACACAGCAAGCTTGTTCGGGAGGGTCCGCTCCACGAGCCGAGAGGCTGATACATCAACTGACACATAGTCCAGTGTTGATGTATCCAAAAGTTCTGTATCGTCAACATGAACTCAACGTCGCAGACGGCGCGTCAATCGGACGCCCGGTCTGGGAGTTATTGGCTTTTTCGTCCCAGGGGCCCAGTTCGTTTTTATAGAAAAACCAACCCAACCATACTCCACCTGCGTCCAAACCTCGTGCGGAGTAATCCAAAAGATCCGTCTCACTAAGAGGTATCCAACAATGTCGACGGAATGTCAATCAGACGTCCGGAGCTTAAGATATGAGCGTTTCCGCTCTGAGGGCCCGGTTGGTTTCGTGAACGAACAAACCTGGCCGAACCCAAAGTATTCCGAAACCTTGATCTTGATATACCAAAACGACCGCCTCGATCCCAGGATTGCATAGCTGCTAACGGCGCGTGAATCGGATGCTCGTAGCTGAAGATACCAGCAAAAGACCGAAAAGGTCCGAAAACGGGGGGTCTGGGCCCGGACCGACCCGGCCCAAACCCCCATGGGTCGCCCCAAACCGGGTCGACCCGACCCGGGTCCGGGTCCGACCTGGCTCGGCGCGACCCGGCTCGGCCGGCGCGGCGCAGCCCCGCCCAGCCTTGGCGGCTCGGCGCTGGCCGAGCGGCCGCGCCGAAGGAGACGCGTCCCCCGCACGGGGGCTGCTTCGTGTGACAAGACGCAGCGCAAGGCCGCATCCCTTCCCCGCGGTCCCGCGCGGCCGCAGGTCCTGTGCTCGCCGCCGCGGCTTCAGCCGCTGTGGGTCTTCCCGGCGGCGCCCCAGGCGCCGCCGCTTCCTGGGGGCCGGCCGTTGTCGGCCGCCGCCTCCGGCCGCCGTGGCGGCGGTGCGCGCCGGCGGAAACTTCCGCGGACCGCCGGACGCGCTCCGGTGGTCCGTTTTGCCTTTGGTTTGCGCCTACGGCTCTCCCGGGATCCGAACATTGCTGCGAAGCCCTCCACTCACCATTCCGATCCCATTTCTTAAACGCCGTTAATCCACGCATCAACGAAAATCTGCGGAGGGTTTTCGGGCCGTGTTTGTTTGGCCAGCACCCTCCGCGTTAGGTGATATCAATTGGGAAATAACAATCCACACATGAAAACATAACAAGGCACAATTTTATTAAATTAAAATTGAACTTAGTTCCAAAAAAACTCTCGTAAATAAAAATTCCCGTCCCGCATATAAAAAAACAAACGCGGATAAACATAATGATGAGTTGATCTGGGTTCTTTGTTTTAGAAGGAAACAACCATGGGAATAAATATTATTCTCAAATAAAACCCCTACCTCGTGCGAGATTGAACGGAGGTTCGTCGAACGAGGATTCATCGTGGGAAGAGACGTCACGGAAGGAGATGTTGCGGAAGGAGACGTCGCGGAAGAAGACATCACCGGCGTTGCGGTACACGACGTCGTGAATCGGTTTCCGAGAACTCGGTGTTCTTCATCGGAGACCAATGTGTTCTTCGTGTTCTTAGTTGAAGATGAAGAAGTTCCTCAATCCTTAGCCTTTTTCTCCCCAAGACTCCACCACAAGAATACTAACCCAAAATAAATTAAGCCCTCACTTAATTTATTAACTAGACATGAGTTTGAAATTCAAACCCCCACACACACTAAACTCACTTCATTAATAACATAAGTTATTAATACTTAAGTTATCAAATTTAAAACATGAGTTGAGGGAGTTAATGAAAGTGAATGGGTGGGGTTCGTGTGGGCCCCACCACTCTCATAACCTCCCTTGGGATGTTGGGTAGTTACCCAACTTCCACCCAATGCCGTAAACCACTTAAGAAAATAAAAATTGGAGTTTAATTATAAATTAAACATCTACAATTTTTATTATGTTCTCTCATGCAAAGGAAACTCCAGAAATCGTGTTCATAAGAAATTACCAGCGCTAAGGTTCCATCGGTGCCCTCAGAATTCGATTTCGAGCACCGGTTCAAAAGATAGAAATTCCTAATCGTTCGTTCACTGAACGTACCCGAGCTGAACTTCGGATAGAAATTCTGGGCACACCAGGCCTCAGAATCAAGTGCCTTCAGAAACTACGTTCATGTAAAATCCCAATGAAAATTAAGAAAAAAAATTTCATTGAATTTTATGGGTCTTTACACATAACATCCTTTGAAAATATTTATCATATGATTCCCACAAACTTGTTACATGAGATCACAATCCTATTCTGTTAACGTTAAGAGATGTTAAAAAAGATTCATAGGCTTACCTATATAATTTATACTAATTAATGATTAAATTATGAAATCCCATAATGGTTTGTTTTATTTTCCACCATTATTTGTTAATGGAATTTTGATTTCATCACATGATTCTTGTAAAAAAGTTTATATTTGAAGATCACATTAATCATTCATTATCATCAAATCAACATGTTCATGTTGAACATGACATATGTAAATTTCATTCACATTTTCATCCAAAATTCCATGTTCTAATACCCACATTATGAACAATATATACATCATGAATACATTTTTTGATTTATTGTCTTCTAATGAATGTCTTCAATGACCATTATTAGAACATAAATATTCATCAACTCAGACATGAAAAATATAATTTTAACCACTAAAATAAATATCAACCAATGTATTTTTTATTCTAATTGTTCCCATTATGGTTGTGACGCCCTAAAATTCCAATTTTTGAACGTTCCATTTGATATTGTGTGTGATAGGAAACACCATGTGCATAAGGGGATATAATAACTCGAGACATTACACTATAATTAAATATTTAAATAAATACAATATGTATATTACAATGGACAAATTTATAAGTTATCTTTTGTTACATGCAACAAATACTTTAATTGGGAGCTTCTATAACGCACAAAACCTTGTTTTACCGAACAACAATTTATTATTAAATTATTATTTTAATATATATAATATTAATTAAATTTGAGGTTTTAAATAGGATTAACATAAATATATAAAATATATGGTTTTAAAAAATATATAATGCATCTATTGGATACAATGAAATTATATATGAATATAAAAATCAATTTAATATAAAAATATTTGTTTTTATACGAAGCTATATTTATGTTGCAAATGTTATTTTTACTAATAAATTAAATTCATTTAAATTATTGAATTATATTAAATATATATATATATATATAATATTTTGAATAAATATTTTTTATTTTAATCCAATTGAGTTGATAATAATTATATAAGAACAAACCGAATATTTATTTTTAATATCAATATTTTTTTAAAGGATGTTTACCCCCTTTTAATGGTGAAAAAATTTTATATAATTTTTTTGAAATTTAATAAATATTATATTTAGAAATAAATGATATTTTGGAATAATAACATCAAAAAAGTGTTATGGTGATTTTTTTTATTTTTCATGAACTTTTATTTTTTAATGATTACTGAAAAATAATGAATTCTAATTCCAAAATACATTTTCTCTAAATTTTATATAATGTTAAATTATTTATTTAATTGGTTTAAATGATTAATTTTTTTAATATTTTACCATTTAAATGAATATAAGTCATTTTAATTAATTTTAATTTTAAATTTAATATAAAAACATATCAATATTATGAACATTTTTACATTAAAACCCCACATTCTCATTCTGCTAGTAGTATTAAATTTAATTTAATTTATTCAACTTCCATGAATAATTATTATTAAAATATATCCTTATTTTGAATCAAAAACAATTTTATTGTCTTATATGTTAAAATTTACTTTTTAAAAAATATATTAGTTAGTGTAATTAAAATTAATTTGAAAGATAATGAAACAAATAGCATAACAATGGACTATTCTTTAATCTTACGAGTCCGCATAACCTAGAACCTTCTCCAAAATTCATTTGATAGCCATATTGAGACCCTATATTCCATTATATCAATTATTAATCATTACATTATCCACATGTAATAGGAATAATGTGGTTGGAATTCACTTTCGGAAAATTTACAAAAGGGCCACTCCTCCACTATAAAATGGCCTCATCTTCTCCAAAATCCACACACCCTTAATAAAAATTTGGATTGAGTAATATCTTCCCTAATATCTCCTTTAAAAACTTTATGCAATCATATAATAATAACCTTTTTCATACTTCTATGAATGGAATTCCCTTGGTGCAAACCAAAATGAGTTACCCAAATATGGGGTGACATTTTGGCTTGAGCTCTTTAGTTTTATATTCATTTACCTCCCCATCATAACATATTACTAAATTATTATATAATAAAAAATTATCATATAATTAATATTTATTTACATTACAATAATTCACTTGAAATTACAAAAAGTTAAATATAATTAGTAACAAACATGTCATTTATGTATACACTGAACTACTAACTCAGAAAACAATATCGATAATTATTTCTATTAGAAACTATCATTAAGTAGGATTGTGATGGGAAATATATTTATATATTATGTATGAGATATTTAATTTTTATATATACTTATTTAATACTTGTATGACACAAACCTTTATACATTACATTTTCTATAAATATTATAACATCGTTTGTGGACGTATGGACTACCGCCTCCTTAAAATGATAAGATTCATTAGAAATTTACCAGGAATGTGTAAGAGATGGTTTTAATATAAATATGTGAAATATATGATGTATATTTGATATTAGAAGTAAAATTTACATATACATATTTTTTTTCATTCTTTTAAATATTGAAAAGAAATGAAAATATTTTTCATGTGTCTGTACAATTTATAATCTCCATGAACGATGGATTTTATTTCCCATATACAAAAATTAAACATTATAATAAATAAAAAAATAGGCTTTATATATGATAATGAAGTCATATTTTACATTATTTACATTATTAAATCGTGATATAGTTAATAAAGAAAATATATATTAATTCAAAACAAACATTGAAACCTGGAAATTACCACCCAAAATGATGAAAATAATGAAAGATTATTAAAAAACATGTAATAAGATATTATATGAAGTTAATATATAAAAATATGAATAATATTATGGTAATTTTATATCATTCTATCATTATTAGGACCATTATAAATTAGTATTAATTACATTTACGTGAACTGAAATAAATGGTTAGAGATTTCCTCTCAATTTACATTCCACTAAGACTTACTTATTGACATGTACCAACTAACTTCTTTATTTTTTAAATAATTCCATTTTATATATTATTTCATGAATATTAATATTTTAGAGATATTATAGTTTTAATTTAATTTCATCAATTAATTGTTTTTATGATTTAAATTTTTGAATTTTATATGGGATACATTTGATTTTTTAATGAATATTTTTCTCAAGAATAATTTATATTATTTTTTAAAGATAGTTTCCATTATTTGGGGCGTAATTTTTTGTTACAAAATTATTTCCATATATATCATGTACAGACTTTCTCCATGAGTAATTATATAATGATTCATACATTCATTCATGTATTTTTTTGTTTCAATTTGAATTAATACATCCATTGTGATTTACACATAAATTAATGAAGTGGTAAATAATGGTCCTAACACAATTATGTTTCATTGAGTTATATAACTTCCATGTTTTAATTAATATTATATAATTATGTATATAATGACTTTTTACAATATATTTATTTTTTTACTTCAGTTATGTGTACTTAAATTTTATTCCCATATTCCTTTCATTGATTGATTCTCTCTTCAACATTATAATCTATTAAATGTATACCATTACAATATCATATTATTAAATAATATTTGCACTTGAATTTCAATTTGTGGAAATTATTAGGACAAAATTTAACAAAACATTTCAGTTTAAGCGCCGGTAGTTTTTTTCCAAAACATATTCATTTAATTGTATAATTCTTTCAATCATTGGATCTTAAATTGTTCATGAAATTGATTTTAAGAAAACCCGCCTTCATTTTTATCATTAGTTATGGAAAATATTTTTTATAAATCCCATATTTAAAAAAAGGTTCCCAAAATGTTTTTAACCATCACAAAATTATTTATGGAATGATTTTTTACCCATTTTGACATTTACAAATTTTGTCAAAGTAATCATCATGTGACTTTCCAAAAAAGTCATTTTTATATGTATTTCAACATGGAAAATAAATGTAATTTTTACCTCATATGAAACATATGGATATTCCCATTTTATTTTATTTATATAATAATTTCATGTTTAAATGAATACTTTTTACTGAATTTGTTTTTGAATTTTTATTTTAAAATAAAATATTTTTAAAATTTAGTTTCAAATAAATAATTAAATTTTCCTCATGAACGATTTTAAAATATATTTTTATAATAACTCCAATAATCAATGAATAATACCCTTTATTTTAACTCCAAATGAGATAATAAATATTTATACCACAATTATTCTTAATCTAGATGGTTTTTGTATGATTTAAACAAGGATTTTTTTGGCATTCACTACCAAGATTCCTTTGTTAGTCCCATTGAAGAATTAAATTGCCTATAATCATTGAAAATTTAATTTACCCAAATTTTCCATTCCATTTATCATATATATTACTATGGCCTAAACTGTACACCTTTATTCAGACGGTGTCTACCATTATATTTATTCAGTTATCAGGGGAAAAATTTATATATATATTATGTATTCAATACATTTATTTAAAATGACTAAATACTTATTTTGATTGTTAGATATGATGAATTACAAGGAAATACAGTAATGGGTGAGTGACTATCATTATATAGACCCTTGAATAATTGATAGGTTCTCATGAGAAAAATTAGATGCTCAAAATAAACAAATGTAAACCGATAATATAAAACTTTCTTTTGAATGGTCCTGGTAGTATAGGTTTTCATGTGCCTCAAATATGGTTTCCTATAACATTGAATTACCTTCATTTTGAATCACTTTTTATTTATCCTTGAGATTTTTCATCAACATGTCAATGGATGCATTTCAGTGTCTTTTTATTTATTAAATGGAATGACTTCTCAGTTTCCTACTATTATAATTTTGTTTTCAGTAATCCATTAATTTTAATGGAATTATTTTCATTTATTTACATTTCCAAGTTATTTATGATCTCCCTCAAAGTTATTGATTACATGGAATGCGTTTTTAATTATTACCATTCAATATTTACTATTCTAATTGATTCATTGTGGCCTTTTATATACATTACCCTTACATAAATTTGACTTCACACTGATTATGTTTCCTTTCACCATGAATCCATGAATTATAGTTATAAAGATATGAAAGGATATAGTATTTGGAATAAACCAATTATCCTAAAAATAAAAAAATTGAAGTATTGAGTGTATTCATTATTACTATAATAATAATGTACGTATCTAGTTTTCCAATAATACTAAACTCTATAGTCATTTGTGATGAAATTTTCATTTATCTTATGATAATGATAATGTAGTATTCACCAGATCGAGATTGTTGTGGTAATGATTCAATAGATGGTATTTTAGAATGTAAACTAGGATCTTTGGGAACTAGATTATGGAAAATATATATTATACAGTATATACATAAGGTAGAATTTGAGGTAAAGGAGATAATAACATCATATAATTTTATTAAAGTAGATATTATGTGGGTATTCCTACAGATACATCCATGTATATATACTATAAGTGGACGTTATACTATAAGTGGACATTGTTTGGGAATAAGTGTTTCTAGGGGTAACAACCCTGATATGGTTTGTTGGGATTTACTTGTCATAACCTTGTACATGAAAAAGATCCTTAATGAACACTAGGTTTGGCCCACTTGTGGGATAAACATAGGATAATTTGAATTATCATTACAAACTATTATGAAGGAATTCAACAGATAATGAAAATTAATAACCTATGTTAAAACTATGGTGTTTTAGATTGAGGATAAGATTTCATGATTTAAAAATCCTAAAAATTTATATTTTGGATATGCCCTGGGCCATAGAAGGACCTATATGGAACTAAATTGATGAATTATGTATGTATTTAGGTTTTATTTAAAACCATTGATAGAATGTTATTCAGTGAATAACCATAATTCTAGGATTTAAATCATATTATATTTGAAAATTATATTATTTTTCTTTTACAAATGGAAAACTATATGTAGGGTGAAAACCCATCAAATTTAGAAAGATCACAGGACATTTACCAATGACTAAAGGACAATACATGATTAATTCCATCCACTAACCAATGTAATTTCCAAATTAATATGTCATTTCATTGAGTTAAATAATTTTAGGAATAAATTTTAAAGAAAGACTAGTATTGTCAGTTTTTATGTTTAGTGATTAAGGTATTAACCAATTTGTATTTAGAGAGTAGTTAAAGAAAAATATTTATTCGTTTCACTCTTATATGAGCCTTACAATCCATTAAATGTTTATTTTAGTTGTTCATGTATAAATATTAATTATTTCATATACATTTGATAAAGTAATTGATACATTGTGTATATATCAGTGAAAAAATGGGTTATTTAAATATATATATATATATATCAAATAATTATATTTATTTTATTAGATGTCTATAAAATAATTAATATACATTAGAAAAGTAATTTTGAAATAAAATATTGTCCTCATTTTTTATTTTTTCTGAACGAATGGTTTTCTAAATCATCATATATTTATGAAATTAAGGAACTATATTTTCAATTTATCATTAAAATTTTGGTGAATTAAGATCTCAATCCCTCAGTAAACATTTTAATTATTTTTATCTATGTAAATATATCCACATTCGACTAATGGTCTCATATTGAGCCATGTAGGTACATGTTAGTCCATGTGACCATTTTACATACCAATATATCATTTCTAGATTAATTTTCATGAACAATAATCTGTATGTGGTAATTCATAATAGGAATTATAAAAATGTATATTACCAAGATCATGTTTAAAATTCAATGATTCCATTGAATATGGTGGGGAAATTTTAATACCTTGAAATTTTGAAGAAATAATTTTTATTCAATAGTGTGTATGACACAAAAAACCAATAACATAAGGGAAAATAATATACCAATAATATAAAAAATATATATTATTTTAAATAAATTTAAACAATACCTTACAATGAACACAATGATGTGTTCTATTGAATTAAAAACAACAAAGACTATCTTTGATACCTTCCATTAATCATAATTCTATGATTTACTGAATAATAATAAACTAGTGAAACAACATTATAGGATATAAACTAGTTGATAAATTAGAGGTTATGAATATAACATTTTTGGATATGAAAATATATAATTCAAAATAATTTAAATTGATTTCATTGGTCAGAAATGTATTAGAAATGAATATAAGAACTGGTTGAATATAAAAAATATTTTTTATAGAAAACTAATTTTAGGATCACAAATGTATTTTATCCTAATAAATTAAAATAATTTAAATTAGTGAATGAAATTAATTAAATTTTAATTCAATATATTCAATAAAAAATTTTTCATATCAATAAGCAATACTTGATAAGTACAAGATAATAACAAACCTAATAATTCTCATTAAAATTATTACTTTTATAGAGGGTTTTTACATCCTTTTAATGGTGACCCAATTTTATATCTATTTATTCAAATTTTTATATTTCTATATGTAAAAATAAAATTTATTATTGAAATTGAAATAAAAAAAATTTTGGGTGATTTTTTGGTATTTTTATATGAATGCATAATTCTTTAATGGATAGTTAAAAATAATAAATATTAATACCAAACTAATTTTTCTAAAAAATTCATTACAAAGATATAAAATATTTTTAATAAATTTTAAATTTTTTTTAAATTCATATTATTTAAATTAATAAAATTTAGTTTATTTTAATAAATTTTACTTTGAAATGGAATATAATAACTCAACAATCTTTTGAACATTCTAAATTTAAAACCCAACATTTTGATCATGTTTGTGTGATTAAATTTAAATTAACTTCTCTCACTTATGTGATATGAATTAAAAAATGGATTCCATGTTTTTTATTAAAATACATTAAGATTTAGAATATGGTAAGCATATTGTTTGACAAAAAATATTAGTGAATGTAATTTGAATTAATTACAATGAATAAGATAAAAATTTGATAAAAAAAGACTAAACTGAAAACATATGGGTGAAAATGACCTATAAGCTTGTACAAAATCAATTATACATCCATATGTCAACCATGTACTCCCATTGATATTATTTTTACTTGTATTTGACCCCCACGAATTGGAAGAAATGTGGGTGTCATTCCTTTCCCAAAAAAATTCTATAGTGACACACCTCCTCCACTATAAAAGGCCTCCTCTCCTCCCACTTCCGAATACATATAAAAATCATTTTAATGAGTAATAAATTCCCAAATATACTCTCAACAACCCTCCCCAAATACTATATTCATCACTTTGTGTATAAAATTGTCCATTTAATCCCATTGTTTCCAACATAATGAAGTTACCTGGAATAATGTAGCATTTATCCTTAATCTATTTAGTTTTATTTTCATTCTCCAACCCCTACACTACTCTCAAAAAAATAATTTATAATAACACGTGTGTCATAAATATAATTTGTGATTTTACTCTTGGGTTAGAACTCCACTTACATAGAATTATATATAAGTAGTAACGAATATACAATTTATGGGTTCAACAATCTACCATCACACAAAATGATGTCGGAAATTTTTCTTTTACCTAATAAAATCATATTTTATTATGATGGAAGCACTATTTATATATTATATATGTCATAATTAGTAAATATTTGTTATTATTTAGTTATTTTATATCAAATAAATTTATAATTTCCATTTTGTATAACTAGAGTAGCATTGCATGTGGACTTGTGGACTATTGTCACCTCAAAGAGACATTATTCATTTAAACGATACATAGATCATATAAAAGACGGTTATAATAAAAATATGTGACATATATTACATCGATAAGATAATGGAATTAAAATATAAATATATTTTCTTTAATTTTCATTCATTTAAAAATATAAAATAAAATACCGTATCGTTTGTGCATACGTACGACATACCATTTCCATGAACGTCACATTTCATTTCTATCTCAAAACATTATTGAATATTATTAATAAATACACATGGTTATATATGATAATTATGTAAGGAATTACATTATGGAGATTATGAAATCATTATCTACATAATAGTAAGAATAAGTAACAAGTCAAAAAACTCCAAAAAATGACAATTAACACCAAATACGAAGACAATAATGAACCGTTGATTGAAAATTAATAGTGAGATATTATAAGAATATAATAAGTGTTATTAATAATATAGGAAGTTATTTTTATTGTTTGGTATCATTCAAAAATCATTTATAATGGGTTTTAAAGTATTCTCACCTGACGGGAAACACAAGGTAAGGGATTTCGCATCAACTTACAATCCATTGATACTTTTTTGTTGTTATGGACCATATCACTTTAATATCATGTAAATAATTTATTTTGACAAGGTATATCATGATTATAATTATTCTCAGGATATTATAGGGTTCATTTAAGTTTGTTCCTTCGTCGGTATTATAATTCAAATGTGTCAATGTGGTATGGTCCACTTTTGACTGTTTAAATATTATATTCCACAAGAATATTTTTATTTATTATTCAATTGTATTTCAATTATTCGTGGGATAGTTTTTTACTTCTAGTTTATTTTATATTTATTATATGTTGGAAATTTTAAAATTAATTTTTATGTCTAATAGGGGCCCAGATACCTTGAGAGGGGGGTTGACCAGGGAATGGGTATTCTATTAAAAATTATCCATACCCATCTGGATCATGAACTCCTTATTATAATGTACAAATTATTTACACATCTGTGTTTTTTAGACATATTCATTTCTTATTTATCTGATATCGATTCTATGAATGTAATAAGGAAATGTAGCCACAAAAACATTGATCTGTTTACATGGTTCACCCTCACTAGTCCACGTCCAGGGAGAATACCACAACGACGCATTGATGTACCAAATCCACTAATTCTTATAGCCAATTACATGGTTGGGAAAGATCAATTATATGTCCATGATCACTAAATTTACAATTTTTAGGGTCATTACGCTACGTTCTCTAGGGTCACTCTAAGTGTTTCTCTCTCTAACTCACTTTCAGTGGAGAGTATCACTTTTTTCCTCTTAGATTGTTCACTGGTTTGGGAACGGATACACTCATAGTTTAGGGATTTGAGGGTCCCATAATTATCATAAATGATTTCATCCTCCACTATATTTATATGAACTCTTTTTATTCCACATTCTTCCATAGAAGAATATGACTTTAACGCATGTGTACTGGAAAAATTCCCACTTTCACGCAACCCTTGGATGAACTATACAGTACATTAATCACAGAGCTCAAGTTACACCTAACCAGTGGCACGAAATTTCATTCTCAAACTTTAAACATGGGATACTCACACCCTTTTATAACCCAAAAAATGTTGGATCACAACTACTGGCTAAATCACTTCTTTAAAGTAATTCTATACAATTGCACCCAAATACGTTCACAATATGAAATTAAATTTTCTCTATTTGTTAAGATTATGAAAAAAATAACGAGGGGTAGTTATCTATATATACTCATTTTCCCTGCCATGTGTTCCATGCATTGATTTCCACTAGGAACACTAGTACATTCTCTCAAGCCTCTGTCCCCCTACTCACCTTGTGTGACTAAGAACTAAACATGTGATCCTTACTTTCCATTGCCATATTTTGAAGTTATAATCCTGAAAAATATTTGAGGTAAAATTTTATTAGACTCCAAGACACAGGAACAAAAGTCCATTTTCTAAAAACACTTTTCTCATTTCGACGATTTTGAGTCTCATAGTTTCGGAAAACATTAGAAAATGAAAACACTGTATATCTTCTCAATTTATAGTACCTACATACCATCCATTCATTTTTCATTGTTCATTTTTGACATAGGTTGTGAAATATTTCTCTGGAACTCAAAAACATACAATTCAAACCTTATTTGTCAAAAAACACAATCAACAGAAAAATCATTCATCGTTTCATTGATGAATTTTTTCCATTTAATAATATCATGATTAGTTTATTTTCCATG
This sequence comes from Viscum album, assembly GCA_963277665.1. Lineage (NCBI taxonomy): Eukaryota > Viridiplantae > Streptophyta > Magnoliopsida > Santalales > Viscaceae > Viscum > Viscum album. The sequence goes on along the minus strand of OY728121.1, from coordinate 1,568,937,731 downwards.
ATATTTTGAGTTTGATTTTGAATTATTTCATCTAATGTAATTTACACATAATGGTATCATTGAATAAGGAATAATCATAACTCAATTATTTTACATATTGTTATATTCATTCATAGTTGTCATTAATATTTCATGATTATTTATATGAAGAATTGTTTATATATAATTATGTATATCCACTTCACTTATGTAGATTTGAAGATGAAACCCATAATATATTCATTGTTTTGTCTCACATCAACATTATAATATTTTGATGGGATTACATAATAATCTAATCTTATTCTCGATTATTTACACTTCATTTCACATTAGTGGAAATTATTTTATCATCGATTAATAAATCCTATAATTTCATTATACCCTTTTTTATGAAATTTTTCAAGTAGTAGTAAAATTCTTCCACACATTTTGAAATCAAAATGGGTTTGAAAATGTTTTTAATAAAAGCTTGTTGAATTTCTGTCTTTAGTTGGAGAACTTGTTTTCTTCTAAAATCTCTATTTTTAAAAAAGTTTTCAATATTTTTGTACTTTTCCACATAGATATATTAAATTCAATATTAAATGATATTCCTTTTACTGTGGTTTTAAAAAAGAATCATATTGTTTATTTTTTTTACAAGAACATTTTTTGACATTTTTACCATAAAAAATGAACATTCATTTCACATTATATTACATGTATTGATTTCACCTCCTTCATTTCGTAGAATATTAATTTTCATTTATGAATGATTTATTTTTTAAGGAAATTGTTGTTTATAATCAATTCCAAGGATATTTATTGTCAGGATATTCATCAATATAAAAAGGATATCTTTATAATGATTTTTTTAAACATATTTCTACAAAAATTATATTCTGCAATGACAATAATCCTTTATTTTTTCTCCAAAATTGATATGTTGTGTTTATACCTTCCTTATATTTCCTATTTAAGTTATTTGATTGATTTTAACAATGATCATACTAATATTAACTTTCGTGATTCAATAATTAGTAACCTTTAAATATTCAGTTTCATATGATCATTGATCATTGATTTTCCCATAATTATCCATACTATTTATCTTGGATATTACTTTTTTCTTCAACCATATAAAATTTTACATGGGGTGTTTACTTTGACCTTTACTTAATTATCTAGGGAAATATTGATATATATATATATATATTCCTTATTATATATATATATATATATGATAGGTCATAATACAAGATTCAATTTTATAATATGACGAATTATTTACAAAAGGAGTGTTGGGTGGGATCGAACATTATATATCCCTTGATGCACTAGAATGCTCTAATGAGAAAAATTATTTGTAAAAATTATTATGTTTCTATCATTAGTTTTAAAAGGTCTATCGAATGGTCTTTTAGGAATATGTTTTGTTGTTCCTCATACATGACATCCAATAATAATGAATTTATATCATTTTTACATATTTATTATTTATCCATGAGTTTTTTCATCAACATATATAGGAATGAATTTTATTCTCAGTTAATGAATTAAATTTCATTTGTATTACGTTTCTTACCATTTAATATAAATTTTCACTTATCCACTTATTTTAATGGAATGTGTTAACATATTTAACATTCCTTTTTGATTACATTCTCCTTTTCAGTTATTTATTATATTGAATGTTTTTTCAGCTATTACTCTTTCATGTTGACTATTATGATTGATTTATTATCACATCTACTTTACATTAACATTAATGTGAATTTGAGCACAATTTTATTTTTTACATTCCCCAGGAACCCAAGTTTTATAATATGAAATAAATTATATGATAATCTATATGGAATAATGTTATTATCCTTGAATGATAAAAATTTTAACTGATGTATTCCTTTGATATACCTGACTATTATATGAATTTCATTTACAAAGAATACTAAACTATTCTATCTATTGGTGTAAAATATAGTTGCATCTTTTTCCAATTTATTAATAGTAGAAACCTTCTACCTACTACTAAGGTTGGGGAGATACACTGGTAACTCTACATTTATTAATTTTACTTCAGAAAATGTGGCATCAAAATTATCCAGAATATAAACTAATTATCATAAATATTTTATTGGTAAACCATGACTTATTTTGACTCTATTCCATCAAATAATTGTCATCCCCAATTGAATGTGAAATAATAAAAGGACATAGAATGACCATTTACAATTATTCCATAGAGGGTGTTGATGATAAATACGAATGAACCACATGATTTAATTCCACTTTTGGAGATTGCATGACCACACTATTATTTTTCCAGTTACCACAAATGAACTAAGAATTTTCAATGCCAAAAAATATTAAATAACTACCCTTCATGCGGACATATATCACCTAAGCTTGATGTTCCCAACGATAGTATTAACTCACACCCGAATTTGAAACACCATGTTGAACTTCATACACAGTCATTTGAAATATTAAATACAAATAAAATGATAGAGAAAATAAGATAGGGGAACATAATGATTTAAATGGTTTTTACATTGTGTCTTATATCCATGTGGAAAAATCTCTATCCAATATTCGTACAATATAAAATATTATGTAGATTATGACCACATAATGAACCGGTAAATAGATCAATAATCACATTATTTTTAGAAATAACCATTTTACATATGTCTAATGCTTCATACCTTCCTTTAATATAAGTTTTTTACATTAATATATGTTTTCATCGAAATAGAACATGTGCTCATCCCAGTATTAATCTCCAAAACCAACTATCGTTGGAAAAAATATCTACACTCTACACCCATACTATAAAATATAGTGAATCCCTTAAGTATTTTATAACACTCATTGAAAAATCAGATTGTCATCAGACCATTTCACACTTTCATTTAAATAATTTTATATTCCTTTAAAACTTACACCATTTTATTTTTTTCAACTTTTAATTTTTCCATCCTAAATACCTTCTAAAAATACTCAATATAATTATAGATATTCTCATATAAAATAAGATTAACCATTATTAATAAAGTCATGTAAATATATCAGAATATTGATGTTTCATAAATGGACTATATATAGGATGAAGAATGCTTATGTGATTATGGACCATTAATCAATAATTTTCTTCTCTTCTTGGTGTTGTGTATTTTTGAGAGATATATTTTTAGATGATTTAAGCTATCTTCTTATTTTTTTTATTTTTTTGAGGTTTAGTAACTCTTTATTTCACTTCAGATAAGTATTAATTAATAAATACAAATTTTTATTCACAAATTAATAACATAGTTGGAATTTGATTCTTAATATAAATTAATTTAGTATTTTTTAGGATATTATATTATTATTATGATTATTATGGTGAGATGAATGAATATTTTTAATTCATGTTTGTAATTGTGTATTAAATATGAGTAAATTATAGAATGATAGTTATGTAATAAACAATATGTTAACCAAAATAAATGGCTTGACAATTATTTATTAGGAAAAAAATATATTTCAATAAAAAATAAGTAAATATATATAAATATATATTTTTTTTTGTATTTATTGTTTCTGATTTTTATTTATGTTCCGAGTCGTTTTAGGGAATGAAAGATATTGTTGTGAAGGAAGTGTGGGTTTGGAGGATGGTATATATTATTTTGTTATGGAATTGTAGTATCCATGTCATAAGGAATTTGATTGAAAAAAATAAAATGATTAGTCAACTGGGAATGTGGTAGATAAGAATACATGAATTAATATGGTGGATTAATTATTTGGGAAATGAGGATTGATGATGAAATGTGTGGTGAGTGGTTTTTTGGTTCATATGAAATGGTGTTATTTTATTATTAATTTTCAATATTGATGTTAATATATTTTTTGAATGTTTAAATTGGATTTTTTTGTAATTATAAATCTGTAGATGTGTTGTGGTTTCCCTATGGTTATTTTTTAGTTTTCATGTTGTAATAATATGTGATTGTAGGTTTATTTAATTATTGTTGTTTTTATTACTATTTTGAAGTAATGGTGTGATATCAAGTTGTTTATATTTGGGTGTAGTTATTGGATGAAATACCTTGGATGACTAATCATAATATTATATACCAATGTATGTTTTAATATTTCGTTTTCACCACCTCCTGAGTTACATAACCTAACATGAACCACTATGTTGTTTTGGGAGTCCATTGAACCCCCAATGTAAAAGATATTTTTTATATGGATAGTTGATAACAACCAATCTCTTGCTAATCCTTTTATATATTTGTCGGTCATATTATTATGGGGAAGTGATGTGATATTATTTCTATAATGCAATGATGAGGATATGTGGTTGTGATGATGTTGTATTGAAGTGATGCTATATGTGGATATGATATGCGGTATTTGGTAGCAGTATAGATTATGTAGTTATTTATTATGTTATGGTTATGTATTGTTGATTGATAAGGTATTGGATTGGCCATACCTTTTTCAATTTACATGAGTGAATTTAGATTAATAGAAAATTATGTGAAAGACACCACTATTATTGTATTTATACAATTTTTTATAGAATAATTGTATGATATTTTGAAAAGTATGTCTTCTGAAAAAGGATCTTCGATGAATTTGTTTAAAAATTAATTCAATTATGGTCTTTATTCACTAAGTATTTCTTCCACTTTAGTATTGTATATTATGGAGAGGAAATTACTGGGTATTCTTATAGAGTTACCACTAAATCTATATAATATTTATAAAAGATTACAGGGCGAACATATTTATAAATAAATATATTACTTTATCATTGAGTGGTTATTTTGGAATTATAGATTCTACTTTTAGAGTTGTTTTTTGAATTTTAATTGGATATACAACTTTTATTTTGGAAATCTATAACATGTAACATTATATTGTGGAATGAAATATAATTTTAGGATTCATATTTCTAATGGGGTTTATTTTGACATTTGTTGGATATTTTTGATGGTATGTCTTGTCAAAAATAAATTATTGTCATTAATATTAGTCTTCATCCTTTGGCCTATTAGTGAAAGTCACCTGGGGTCACTCTACCATTAAAAACTGGATTGAGAAGGGATTTAGTAGGGATATGTAATGAATCCTTGATACACCATAATGTATATATTATACTTCTTGTAGTATATATTATGAAAATACATTAAAAACCATATAAACAACCATGACTATTTATTGTGTGTTTATAAGGAAAACATAATACTCATCCAAACCTACTTCAACCAATATTGATAAATCAAATCATATATAATACTCATTTTGTGATAAAATGATTCATATTCCAACCATATTCTTTGTGAATATACATACAATAGGTTACGATGGAATATATTCCAAAACCCAGATTGTAGAGGGTCCATAACTCAAATATTGGTCCTTTAGTTATAGTAATCAACCACACTATGTTGTTTTAGAAAAAAAATTTGAGCCCCTTCTAATTGATTCGATAAAATCCATAGAGTTTTATAACAAAATTGTCAGCTCCTAGTAATAGTAACCATTGTAACAATGGGATATCACTATATTATAACTAATTCCATTTTAATAGTAATAATCAATGCTATGGGGTTCCGCAGAATATTTTTCATTCAAATGTCATTTCCCGTGAATTATCCTCACTATTCCATGATACAAAAATAAATATCACATGGCACCACATGTCCCAAAATAATATCCCCCAACAAAATCCCTTCATACCTAATGCATTAAATATAAAAATTACCTTTCCATAAAGGTTGATTATACAAATTATAGATCACAATATCCATGGATATTATCTATGATGGAAAAAATATCGTTATATCGATATTACCATTCACACATTCTTAATATCTAGTTAAATCATTATGAATATTATGTTCATAAACCTTTTTCAATAGAATCCTTCTAATCTAGTAACATATGATGACACATAGAATATTACTATCTATTCCATATCCAATAATTAAAAACTTTGTAATGACCCTAACATTTAATAATAAAAATTATTTTTAAACTATTCAAATGTATAATTATTTAAAATGGTTATATAAAACAAATACAAATTCTTGGTTTTAATGTTATTGTATTTTAAAATTCCGTTGAATTTTTTTATCATTTGTAATATAGACTTAGAACAATTATCACATGATTAGTATAAATATAGGGCTATAAAAAATCTAATTTACTCCAAAAAAGGCAGTGATCACCTCTTCCTGTAGAATTTCTCCATATAAATCCCATTTTTTAGTGCTAGAAAAGGAGGTTGCACCATTGGGATTCACTCTTGACCAAGACCAAACTGAGCTTCAATATGTTAAACATGAACGGAACCACCAACAGATGAAGTGGATGTTGATAGATATTACCACATGAGAAATTTTATACAATCCAACAATAATGACTATCACCTTTGCACACCATTCCATTAAGTCATATGTGGGTGTTATAAGGGGTTATGTACAATTACCCTAGAACTATGATTATGTGGTTTATTTTTTGTATAAATAATATACATCCATTTTATTATTGTTACATTGTTAATGGGTTTTAAATCAAATATACTATTTTTAGTTAATATTCAATTGTCAAATCTATTTTGATCAATTAATGGATATATGGAATTAAATAATATTTTTATAAAATATTATTATTACTAAATTAGATTATATTAAATATAAATGATCATATAATTTTTATGAAAACAATTGTAATTTTTATTATTGTTTGAAATATTTTTTTGTAAAACCCAATGAATATTCAATAAATGTCGGTTTTTATTTAAATAGTGATAATAAACATATTTATAAAATTATTTAGATAAAATGAATCTTATTTTTGGAATTAGGATATCAAATTTTTCAAATGGTGAATTTTACTATATTTTCTAGGACTATCAAATTTTGGGGTAAATAGTAAAGAATTTATAAATATATAATGTGTTTTAGGACATCAAAATGATCTATTAGTGATGTAGTAAAATACTATAGATGGGTTTTTCAGACAATATATGTTTTACCTTTAAAATAATGAGATTTTATATTTGGTTTGTTATTTTTACGGTGCCTTAGTGGACCACCCAAGACATACAAAACATTTTATCTTATAAAATAATTTCTTTGAGAGAGTGACTCACCTACACATATGAAACCATAGTTCTTTAATATTTTCAGCATTTAGCCTTATAAAATAATGTGTTCCACTCCCTCCCTGAAAATATCCATTGGAAAAAATCATGGGATGGATTGTGGGATTGATTATTTTAATGTGTGGTGTCCAAAACATAAATAATAAATAATTCCATCATTTATCTTCTATAAACGCACCCAATTATCAACATCTCATCACTAAAAACCCATTGATCACATCCCTACCTAGCCCTCATCACTCTAAAATCATCCCAAGGTGCCCCAATCTCCAATTAATCCTCTATATAGACTATCCCAAGCCGTTGTATCACACATCCAACTAAGGGACTTATTTCCCTATCAATTTTTCCCAATTTTAATTATGTTTCTATACCCTTGAATTTTGAATTAAAAATTGCGATATATGGTTTCACATCTCCCCAATATTTTCCTACATATGTTTAGATAATGAGATACACCTTTCTATCTCATAATGCCTCACATGTAAACCTATTACCATGCCGAAATTCCATAATGGATTTATGTCTCCTCATCTACATTTTAGAAGTTCATTGGTATTATGAATCTAAATTCCATTAAAAATGTTGGAACATGTATCTATATTATCCACATACATTCCATTTCATGTAAATATGATGATACACCCATTTATCTCTCATCAACCATTTTTATGAATTCTTATCTCATGTTGTTATGTAGTCGACATTGCACTGCGATTTTCCAAGCCAAAGTCAATGTGTAGGGAATACCATGCCCATTTTTCTATCAAGGGTATTCAACGTTATGAACATTTACATATTCATTATGTATCTTTATGTATGAATTCCACATTACTTTACCATTGTATAAATTATGATGTTTAATGAATCCATGTTATATGATCCATGTGGCCCACTTATGAATGAAATGAAATGATTAAGAAGGGTGCACCCAAATAGTTCTCCAATGCATTGGGTAATGAATAATATAATGATAAATCATGTGCAATGATGGTTTACTCAAGATAATTATAGTTAAATGAAGTTTTAATCAGGCTACATGTGAAATGAGCATTGGATCATGCAAATATCATGTTAAATGAGGTTTTCACATATCCATGCTATGATAATCATGACATTCCATGATGTCATGTTCATGTTTCACATATGCTCCATTGATATGCCTATTTCCTAACATATACTATACTAATCATGTTATTCCTTTTTTAATTACTTAATAGGCTTTATATCTCTCCATTTTTATGCATGCCATCATGTTATCCAATGCAATTCTAATTACGATGTAATGTGTGTGGTATGTAAAATATGTTTTCAATAAAGATGTGCATATCATGTTTTAAGTTGTTGTGTAATTCTCTTAGTTCCCAAAGACACTATACCTATCGTTATTATATGTTGTTTGAAGTGAATGGTTTAATTAATAAATTATGTCTATGTGTTAAATAAAGAGAAGTGTTGTTATATTTATTATCCGAGGATATGTTTATATATCTTTGGAATTAGTGTTAGAAAACCCTAGTGAAAGCCACAATGATATGTGTAAGAATAGGAAAAAAAATCCCTAATTTTTGTTGAGTATTTAGAAAGTGGTTTATCAATAAAGTGGATCTCTATATAGATATAAATAGGTAGGGGCAGCTCTGGAACATATGTTTCTTGGGGTAAAACCATAAAATAACCCTTTAAGGTAGACTCGAACGGGAACTAGTGAACATCAAGGGGCCTTGATGTACTCATGCAGACAAAACACCTGGGAGATATTCTTTGGTAAATTCCAAATAATAGTATGAAACATTATTAATGGAATAAATAAAATTCCCCCAAAGAATATAAGATGGGATGTAGATCATGTATACCATAGAGTGAAGTCTATAAATTTATATATTATGAAAATAAAAGTAATTTATAAGTCATCCATTTTTTTCTTTGGATTAACCATTATGTGTTACCCCTAACATTCATTTTATTCCAACCAATAGCTAGTAATAGGAGGACTCAGGCTCAAAACTGATATGAACCTCAATGTGATGACTGATCTAAGGAGATGCCTAATCTGATGGGATTTGTAATAAAAATATTTGTAACAATACTCTATTAGTTAATCATGTTTAGAATAGAAACATGGGTGAAGTGGAACGTTCAACCCCCCCCCCCCCCCAAGAAAAAAGAAGTCTCAATCAAGAGATTATTGAGACAAATGCCTCCTACTTTTATTGGATCATTTGATCCCTAAACTGCCGAACAATGGATCAAATCCATTGAAAATATCTTCTATATCATTCAATGTTCGGATCAAGAGAAGGTTCTTATGGATACTTATAATATAAAGGGTGGATCTTATCAATTTTGGACATTGATCAAAAATACAATTCTTGAGGAGTTAATTGAGAAATTTGAATGGATAGTTTTTTGGAAAATGTATTTTGATAAATTTTTTCCTCGCACCCTCCAACATATGATAGAAAGGTACTTCCTTTCCCTCAAAAAATAAGATGATGAATACATCAGAGTTTACATGGAAAACATCATAAGGCTTGGACGATATGCCTTCGGCTAACACATTACTTCCGAATGAATGGTTTAATACTTCTATATTATGCTAAAACCTAGCAATAGGAAATCCCTAGTGATCTGTGACATCGATAACTATGAGGAAATACTCTAATATACCCTCAAAGAAGAAATGTATATAGGTGAATCATAGAGGTTAACTAGGGATATGAATCATAATGTGGACGTTAATTCTGGATGACCAGTGGTAAAATCCAATAGTGCATTGAAAATATAGAACCCTAATTTACAATGGTGTGGAATGAAGCACACTAGAAATTTCATGAAAGGGGAAGAGGAAATGCATTCAGTGAGTAAGAGAAGGGAACTTGGCCATTAAATGTCGATATGAAATACCCATGGCTACGATATAGTTATGAAACACTCTGTTTGACCCTCAATGTGTATTTCATTTTTTCAACTGTAAGTAACCAGGGAACTTTGCAAACTAGTGCCCTATGGAAAGGGTTTTCAGAGGCCACAACCAACCTCCAAGGCCAAAATGAGAGCTTTTTCCCTCACTACCACCAAAATGAACCCCAACAACAATTTGGTGATAGGTTCGCTAGTTATTCATTCATGAATAGAGAGTTTAATTTTATATTCTAGTTCTACACATTATTTTATATCCTAAATGTTTAGTACAATAGTCCAAACACCACCACAGGTCATGGAGGAAATGTTTTTTGGTGAGAACTAAAAATAGGGATATCATTGCATCCCATGAGTATAACTCCTCCCATATTAGTATTTGATGGTTGAACGTCCCAAAAAATAACTTCATACTCCCTATGGTGGAATTTGATGCAATTCATAGTATGGATTGGCTTTCCCTATATAGATAAAACATAAATATTCGGGATAAGGAAATCACTCTCCATATATAAAATTGACCCCCGATTCTATACATGTCCAATGAATAGGATGAATCTTATTTAGCACCATTATCTCAAAGGTGGATATTGAATCCCTATTATCACACATATCATGCTCACGTGATTGATTCTATGGAAAAAACTATCCCTGAAGTTAATCATATTGTGAGGGAATTCACTAATGTGCTTCCCAGGGAATTTCATAGCCTTCATCCCAGAATAGATGTTGAATTATCAATTGATCTTATAACTGGGACATTGAAAATATCCAAGACTCTATATATAATGGAATTTTTGGAGCTTGAGGAGTATAAGAAACAAGTACAGGATAATCTAAATAAATGGTTTATACACCCAAGTGCTTCACCATGGGGTGAAATAGTCTTGTTTGACAAGAAGTTGGAATGGTAAAAGCTCCTTTGCATTAATTATTGTGAGCTCAAAAAACTACAATAAACAAAAAGTATCATATTCCATGAAATGATGACCTTTTCTCTCATATATGTGGATCAAAATACATTTCTATAGGTGATTTGGGGTTGTTATATTACCATGTAATGGTGAAGATGGAGGATATACCCCAGACTTCTATTCGTACAAGATACGGGCACTAAGTATTCATATTAATGCCTTTCAGACTCACAAATTCTCTACCAATATTCATGGACATGATGAATAGAGTATTTAGAGATTAACTCGACAAATTATTGTTAGTATTTGTATATGATATTCTAATATACTCCAAATCAAAGGAGGATCATGAGGAGCATCTAAGCACTGTACTAGAGACCATGCGAAAGGATAAGCTCTTTGAAAAGTACAAAAAGTGTGAGTACTGTTTGAAGGAGGTCTTATTCATGGGCGATATAACCACATGCCAAGGGATATCTGTGGATCCCTTCATGATATCTACAATTGAAGGATAATCAAGGCCAACAATCAGTAAAAGATATTTGTAGCTTCCTAGAGTTAGCATGATATTATTACTGATTTCTAAGAAATTTATCATTATATGAAAACCCTCTTACAATGTTAACTATAAAGGGAGAAATGTTTTCATATAGTGATGAATTAGAAGAAAGCTTCATGGAGTTGAAAAAAATCATATCACTATGCTTGTGCTGACATTACCCACAATTGGAAAAACTTTTGTGGTATTTATAGATTCTTTGAATAAGATCCTGGGTTGTGTGTTGATGCAAAATGATATATTTGTTTCCTATACTTCCATAAAATTAAATTTCAATAAGAGAAACTATCCAACATATGATCTAGAATTGGAAGAAGTAATATTAATTTTAATAATATTGTGACATTTTCTTTTTGGAGAGAAGTGTGAAATATACAAAGATCAGAAAAGCCTCAAATATATATTCTCACAGAAAGAGTTTAACATTAACCAATGAAGATGGATAGAGCATATCAATGATTATGACTACTCAATCCATTACCATCTAGGTAAATTAAACAAGGTGGAAGATTCTCTATGTTTAAATGACCTAGTGATTCTATCAATGATGAGAATTGAAAAGGATCCAATATTCATATATATGATGAAGATAGAAATTGAAATCATAATGAAGGGATCATCATCAATACTTTCACAAATGATTTCTGAAAATTAACTTTTGGGAAGGTTAAAAGATTCTCAAATGGATGATGTGAGAATTTTGATGAATGTGGAATCTATCAAAAATAGAAAATCCTCATAACTTAATGTTAATGAATATGGAATTGTGAGATATGGGACAATACTATGTGTCCCCTCAGATATGGAGTTATAGAATATTATTTCGGATTACTAAAATAGTTTCAATTTCTCCATTCACCTAGGAAACCAAATGTTTTATTGAGATATGATAGATCATTATTGGTGGGATAACATGAAGAAGGAGTTCACTGAGTGTACATCAAAGTGCCTGGTATGATATAAAGTGAAGGCTGAGAGGAAAATGTCTATGGGGATGATGCAACCATTATATATACTTTCATGGAAATGTGAGAACATCACCATGGCCTTTTTCATCAGACATATGAAGACATCCAACAGAAACAATGCTATCTGGGTTGTTTTGGATCATCTTATAAAGTCTTCACACTTCATTACAATACCAGAAGTCATCTCATTAGATCAACTGACACATATATACATCAGAGAAGTGGTAAGGCTGTATGGTGTTTCACTATCTATTGTTTCTGACTGTGTTCCATGATTCACCTCTATGTTCTAGAAGTGTTTTCAACATACTCAGAATACTGATCTAAACATCAGTACGATCATCGTTCTCAAACTGAGGACCAATCTGATTAGACTATCCAAACACTTGAGGACATGTTGAGAGGATTCTCAAATGGACTTCAAAGTATTATGGGACAAACTTCTTCCTCTGGATGAGATCAATTAAAATAACAGTTTCCACTCAAGCATCCAAATGGACCCTTTGGAATTCCTTTATGGGAAGAGTTGTAGAACACCAGCTTGTTGGGATAATGCAGCGGAGTGAAAACTCATAAGTCAAAAAATGGTCTAAGAAATTGTGTAGAAGTTTATGACCATCCAGTAGCACATTAATGCCACTCAGAGTCGATAAATGATCTATGATGATAGATGTGGTGAGACCTACAATTTGATGTCAGAGACATGTTATTCCTCAGTATATCACTATGGAATAGATTTATGATATTTGGGAAGAAGGAAAGCTTATTCCATGGTACATTGATACATTTGAGATCTTTTTTCGCATTCGAGTAGTTTCCTATCAAGTATCCCTCCCACTGAACCTATCTCAAGTACAAGATTTATTCCATGTACCACTCCCAAAAAATTACATACAGGACCCACCTCATAAACTCAATCTAGAGGTGGTATCATTGGGAAATGACTTCTCCTATGAAGATAAGCTGGTTAAAATCACAGATCATAGGGAAAAATATCTACGAAATAAGAAAATTCCCCTCATCATGGTTTTGGGGAGAAACCACAATTTTGAAGAAGAAACATGTGAAATGGATGATGTGATGATGTTGAGTTACCCTAATCTATTTTTGTGTGGGAAATGTAAATTTTGAGGGTGAAGTTTCTTAAGGGGGGATATTTTAACTTCCCAAACTATTATTAATTAATATTCATCTTGACTTATTTAAATGTCTTATAATGTAAATTAGTTATATAAAAGATATGAACTTCCATGGATTTTTGATTTGGGATTTAAAAATACAGATAATAATTGTTATAATTTCTAATATATACACTGATTAGTGATCACATGATTAGTATATATATAAGAATTAAAAAATCTAATTTACTCATACAAAGGAAGCGATGTCATAATCTAGTAGAATTGCTCCATACAAAGCCCATTTTTCAGAACATAGAAAGGAGGTAGCATCACTGAGATTCTCTTTAACCCAAGACCAAGTCAAACATTACAATGTTATGGTTGAATGATACTGCCTATGGGGGAAGTGGAAGTAGATATAGATTAACTCCCACGCGATGTTATTTGACGCACCCCAAGATTTTGTCACCATCATAAACCATACCCTTAGGTCATAGGTAGGAGTCAGAATGGGTTATTTAAAAATACTCTAGAACTATGTTTTTGTGGTTAATTTCTTATATAAAGAATATAAATTCATTTCATTATTGTTACATTGTAAATAGGCTATAAGGACAAAATTTATTTTTAGTTAATATTAATTTTAAAATATATTTTTATAAATTAATGGAATTTATGAATTAAATAATATTAAAAAAATATAATAACTAAATTACATTTAATTAAATATAAATAATCTTATTATTATTATGAATTAAATTGTAATTTTTATTAAGGTTTAAAAACTGTTTATGTCAAAATCCATGAATTTTTAATAAAAGACATGTTTTATTTTTAAAGTGAAAATTCACATATTTATAAAATTATATATATATATATAATGAATATTATTTTATTAATCAGGACTTCAAAATTATCCAATTCTAAATTTTTCATAATTTTTTGAGAGTCAAATTTTTGGGTAAAAAGTAAATAATATTTAAATATATAATGTGTTTTATAATATAATAATGAACCACAGGTGATGTAAAAAAATAATAATAATGGTATGTTCAAACGATATATGATTTACCTTTAAAAAAATTATTTTACATTTTTTAGGATTAATATAACAAATCCTTAGGGGGCCCTCCATGACTTATAAAACATTTTAACTTTTAAAATGATTTCATTGAGAGTGTGACTCACCTCCACATAAGATACACTAATATTTTAATAAGTTCGGGCATTGGCCTTATAAAATAATGTTTTCCACTCCCCTTTGAAAAAATGCATGTGCAAAAACCTTGGGTTGTTTTGTGGGTTTGATTGGATTAATTATGATGTCCAAAACCTAAATAATATAAATTTTTGTCTCTTTTCATATATAAACCACCCATGATACCAATTATATTAACTCAAAACCCTTGGATCATGTCCCCAACCTGCCCTCCTCTCTCTAAAATCCTCACAACGACACCCAAGTTACCAATAATCCTCTCTCATGCCTCTCCCAATCCATTTGAATACACTTCCAAGTAAGGGTTTTCTTTATCTCCCATTTTTTTCCATTTTATTTAAGTTTTTATACCATTGAATTTTCAATTACAAATGTTGGGGAATGACTTATCACCTCCATTATATTTCTATCATAATGTTTGAATGATACGATACCCCTTTCTCTCTCATTAATTCTTCCCATGTACACCTATTACCATGCCGAAATTCTGCAAGGGATTTCTCGCTCCTCATTTACATTAAAACAATTCTATTGAATTATGAATATAAATTCCATTCAATATTTTAGGAAATATATCTATATGAACCCCATTATTATCCATTTCATGTTCTTATGATGAGACACACCTTTCTCTATCATAATTTTTTTTATGAATTCCTATGTCATGACGTTAGGCTTCCGAAATTGCATCGTGATTTTCCAATCAAAAGTTATTGTGTAGTGAATACCATGCCAGTTTCATTATCAAGGGTATTTCCTTTTATGAAAATTTACTTATTGATTATAGTATTTCATGTATGAATTACACTTCCTTTATCATGGAATAAATGTTGATTTTTAATGAATCCATGTTATATGATCAATGTGGCACCCTTATGCATGGAATTTAATGATTAAGAAGGGTGCACCCTGATAGCACCCCTATGCATTGGTTAAGGAATAGAATCATGATGCGTCAAATAAAATGAGGGTTTAATCATTTTATTTCATGTTAAATTCTGTTTTATTCATGATCTAGGTGAAATTATCCTAGGATCATTCTAATATCATGTTAAATATTGTTTTTATATTTCCATACTAACATAATCAAGCCATACCATGACTTTATGTTCATGTTTCTATTATGATTCATCGATATGCCTATTTCTTAACATGTAATGTATTATTAATTTTATTCCTTTTTAATACCTTACTAGGATTTATAGCTCACACTCTTTTATGCATGTCATCAGGTTAACCCATGCTATTATATGTATGAAGTAATGTGTGTGGTCAGGTAAAAGACGTTTTAAATAAAGATGTGAATTTTATGATTTAAGTTGACATGTAATGTTCATAATCCCAAAAGACACTAGAACTCTCAATATTATATATTGTATCATGTGAAAATTTTATGTGATAAATTATGTTTAAGTGTTAAATAAAGGGTGTGGTTGTAATAAACATCCTTGAAGTGTTTATACCACTTATGGTCCATTAATATTAAATTTATTCAATAATACACATTAAATCCACATGTCATAGTCATAAAGCTATTTTAACACTTAAAAAATACTCCTCCTCTTGGAATCACATGGCCTCACAGTGTCTCCCTCAAATAAATGTCAATTAATAATCTCATTCATCATCTAATATAAAATCCATTTTTCTTAGACTTGAAATCATCAAAATACTAATATAAATAAACAAGGTAAATCTACCTACAATCTATCTCACATGAGTTCTATAATCAGCAGAATCATCACCACCACCATCAGAGTCCTTCTAAATCCCATTAGGATTTATCCCATTATGGGACACTTAATGTGCCCCATCCCCAATAACTATTGTATTGATAACATAGACACTCAATCTCTAAGAGACCATAAAATTTAAATCACCATTAAAAAATGTTTGATATGTTCCAAATAGTCTCTACCTTTTCATTCAAACAAATTTAAATCCTTGCTATTCTTATTTAGGATTTCCAAGATTAACAACCCACAAATAATACTAAATTATATATGAAATTCACAATGACTATATAAATAATTAGGGATGATGTCGCTTTTTAAAATAATAGATGACTCAAATAATATCACCATATAATGATCTCTCAATTTAAATATAATTAATTTTTTTTAAATTTACATAAATTAATGATTTTTAGAAAGGGTAAATAATTATGAAACATAAAACAATAATTATAGGGTGGTTTACAATAAAACTGTGATAAAAGAAAAAATCATGGGGCTTTTCATGATTATTATATTAAATATAATATTTTAGAAAACATTGAGGGATAAAAAAATAGAGAAAAGATAAAATTTTTGTAGTTTACATGGGATGGAATATATGAATTTTATTAAAAAAATATTCTTTAAAATGATAAAGTATCAATTTGGGTTATTTACCCCATTGACTATTATTTATCTTGTGGATAAAACCAAACCTATTTTGGGCCCCATGTTAATTGATGTCCATAATATGGGGTTCACATTCCAAATAGAAGCTCATCCAGTAGATAGTGAAAAATAACCACACACCTAATGGTGTCTACTATACAATGAGACATCACAACCACATTTGATTAAATAAATTAAATAATTGAAAATTAAAATGTTTCTAATTAAACATCTATTAAACAAAAATAAAAACTCCATGAAATATGTGTTGAAAATAATGAATTGGACAAATTTTTACTCTTCTAATTTTTTTAAAAAATAAATCAAAATTAGAAAACATTGGTAATTATATACTTATAATAAATATTACCATATAAAAACATGGTTTTATAGATAATTATAATGAGAAATACATTTGGGGAATTGTTATAAATTTCTCTTAGAGAAATTTGATCATGGGATGCAAACTAAATGCTTAAAATAGGTAAAATAATTATTTATCACATTATATATCACCATTCATTTTAATAATAATAGGATGGAAATGATTATATGAGGATTATAAAAAATTATCCTAAAATCATCTCAATGATCCCCATTAAGAGAACCCAAGCAGAATAATTTCGATCATGCCTATGGATATCATCTAAGAGGCTCATTCCATTAGTTAATTTCTCATCACTTTTTGTAGATGGTATATTTTTTTCAATTAATAATATTATGTGTTCATATATTGATAAAACATCATTCTGCCTAAAATGAAATTTAACACAACATATTTCACCTATTGACATAAAATACATATCGCAATAAATTATGACATAATTACAGGTTCCAAATCAATAAAAAATCTCATAGATAATACGATATAAAGTATATAATATAAATAATGTTTTCCCGAATACAAGATTATAATAATATAAATTCATAACATATATATTAATAATGTCATATGATATATGTAATTAATACCATTACGCTTTACAAGTATCATCCTCATAAAAACCCACCGATAAAGGAAGAAAAATTGGGTTTCCAGTCAATTTTCAAACATAATTAGATTCCATTTAATTTATAAAAATACAAAATAATTTTTATTGTTTTCATGACCATATAATAATATTAGGATCTAAATGAAATATATAAATATATATACATATTAAAAGAAAACAAGGAAATTCATTTTTTTAACCAATTATTTAAATTACAATATTATAATGAATCTACATCATTTTACATATTCATTTTACAATATTTTTTTGGCTAACATAAATATTTAAATCCAAATAAAATTTTTAATATAGGCCTATATTTCATTTACATCTATTTATTATCCATTAATTTTTTTAGATATCAACTAAATTAATAATGTAATATGTCATGGGTTATATACAAACAATAACATGATTTCAGCTTGTATCTTTTATTTTTTGGTGAATTATAATTCTCATTATGTACCCTACATTTGTTCAACATACATATGACAATAATATCAACAAAAATAAAGTAATAAATACCAATGTTTATGGTCCCATAATTTATAAAATTACTGGTATTTCAAATTTAAGAACCTATTATAAAAATATATAATCATATTGATTCGTAAAAAATAAAAAATATTGAACATAAACCATCATCAAACTACTCCAGAGGAAAAATATCTAAGAAGAATAAAATGTTGTAGAATTAATTTACCATCTATACAAAAGGTATCTCCACCCTAATCAAAATAGTATTATAATAAAAAAAATTGTGTAGTCATCCCTGGAAGAGGATAGGTGGATGATAGATAATAGGGAAGGCACTACATGTTTATACTAAATATAAAATCATCTAGTAAAATAATAAAACACCACTAAAAATGACCATTTCAACTTCATTTTAAAAAATAAACTATGTAATATTATTATCATAAAAAATTGTATGATATTCATAGATAGAAATTAAGAAATAAATATTATATATAATAAATTAGCTATCTAGTGTGATCGCGATAGAACTCGAAATGTTTCCCTATGGTACAAAATAATATCACCTAGAAAAATTTTCCCTGCATCCCAAATATGTTATAATTTAAAATTTAATTTTCCCAAAACAACTATAAAAATCATGTGAAAAAATACATCTCAAATTTCTAAAATGTGGATATTTTAAATGTACACACCATCATAATCTGATAAATCATATAATTAATAAATTTAAATTGTTTGTATAATTTTTATTACATTACATATGAATCATCCAAGCCTCTAAAACTTTTCCATAGGTATAATTTCATGTAAAATATCATTTTTTTCAAAGACAAATCCCCTCATACATAGAACCCCATAAAAATGATGTGCATGACCCAAGTCAAATACTAGACATATCATTCTAATTATCGTCACAAAAAATTTATACTGATTGAATAATCAATCATTATAAACAATATTTATTCTTTAACATTCAAGATAAAATATATTCATTACACCCTTACTGAGTAAAAAGATATTTTCATTTTAATTTTATGAATTTTTTATTCATCCCGAACAAAAAATATCCAATTCATGATCCATTTAACCCCTTAAAAATTTAATTTAATGAAAATGTAACACTAAAAAATTTATCAACATAGATAATTCCACAAAATGTTCTAATAATAACCCATCGGATACTGATTAGTAGATCATTCATTAATAAAAAACATATAGTTGCTTCCCAGAATCATGGAATTCCCTTTTTTCTCTAAAAAACACAAAAAAACTTCTGTTAAATTAATGAGTCATATAATCCACATAGAGAATATATTCAGTAGTCATGTGGCCAAATTCATATAACCTATTTACTACATCAATTTACTAAACAACCACAACAAGACTCTAAGAGAAACATAACTATAATTATATAATTATTTATAAAAATTGATGATTTTAATAATTAATAACGCCATAAAAATGAAACATTCATATTAGGTACAACAAAACAATTATTAATATATAAGATCTTAATCACTCAATGAATCTACATTCATATAGTTCATTTATCCACTATTGAGTGTATCATATATTATATGAGTTTAATCACCCCATACATACCAATTATTGGTATCCAATAACAAAATCCCATTAATTGGGTCTATAATATTTCTATAAACATCATACTTCATAATATATAACTGGTCAACATTATCAATGAACATCCACTTTGAAGATACCATAATTTTCTTAACTATTGTTCACATATCTTTTTAATTAATTTCTTTTGAACATAAGGCCATTTTATCATATACAAGAATGTATTGAACAATTAAAAAATTTCACCACTCAACCTTATTTAACAAATCGTTCATCACCATTAGTGTACAGTATACCATATATATTATATAATTACCATTTTCCATTATTACCAAACAACACTGTATTATTTCCAACAAAAACCAAATCATTTTTGAAATATAATGCTGAAAATAATGTTACAATCATGATCAGTAGTGAATATAACCCTATGAGATATTTTCATCAATATTATTTCTATAAATATCATTATAATATGGTTTATTAATATGAGATTCCATGAAATAAGTTATTTTATCCATTTACCATTATAAATATTCAATCATTTCTCTAAAATTATTTTTTGATGAACCAGTGTAAATATCATAAAAAATATAGGTTTATTTATAGTTCTATCAACATAATTTCACCCACCACATTATCCGAAAATAACCAAATTTATCATTTACATTGAGTAATTAAAAACTGTTAACCATTTCTATTTTTAAACATAATTATTTCCTCTCCTTAACCAACATGAATGAACCATGAATAACTAATACCTTATTCCAATATAAAATTTTCTATATTCACTATAAGAAAAGACCATCAATTTACCTTTAAATTCATAATTGAACCCACATCATTATACTATATATCATAATATATAATCAAATATGATTCAATTTAATAATCAATTCCCCCAAATTCATCCTTACTTTACTAAATTATTTTTTTACAAAATTTAAAAAATTACATCCCATATATATGATATCACTTCAATTCCCCAAGATTATAATGAATAAATTAATTAAATTACACATATACCAATCCAATCTAGAAACATCTCATTTATCATGTAAAAATTATAGATAATATTACTTTATACATTAATGTGTTTATTACATAATATATTTATTATAAATTGCACATCGAAAGTTCTAAAAAATATCTACAGTCAAAAAATAACACACTACATAAAATATTCCCCATGGATTCTAACTAATTATCCTCCCCAAAAATTATATGTTTAATTCATCAATAATTTATGAAATGTCACATTTAATTAATTTAAATCAAGTATCACTCTAAAAATTATATTTAAAATTCATAGAATATTATAAAATACATAATATAATATATAAAATCACTAATCATTTTATAATTTTATTTTATACTTTAATAAATATTTCATTAACTAATTATCATGTCAAAGTCAATACCAAATTGTTTCGACCTAAAGATTTATGAAAAAAATAATTTTTCTAATGTCCTATGTATATAGAAAATACATGCACTCTTTTTATTATTATATAAAATTGTATATAAATTACTATTATGTGTCATTAAAATTGATAATATATCCATTGAACAGTTGTCATATGATTGAATAGATATATTGTTTTAACAAATCCCTTTGGCAGAGACAAGGGAAGTGATGGCCTCAACCAGTTGGATCATAATCTATGAATCCCATTTATCAGAGCTTCTAATTAAGATATAATTTCTTGGGTTTTCACTGGACCATTCCTAAGTTGATATCTAACAACATAGTCATGATTGAAACCATTTATAAGATAATTTCAATCATATTGAGATCATGAACAAAACCATGTTAACTGAATGCTCCAAAGAATGCCCCACCAATGAACATATTAAACATAAGAAATATGAAGATATAATAAAGTGATATATATCTAGACCTGAGCATTATGATTATGTTCATTATGGTTTTAGAATAATTAATATACATTTATTATATTATTGTTACTTCCTAAATTGTTTTAAAAGAACAAGTAGTATTTTTGGTTAATATTCAAATATAATTAAGAAATATATTTTGATGAATTATTGGATTTTTTTATTACAAAATAATTAATAAAATATATTTATATTAAAATTAATTTTTAAAATATAAATGATTATATATTTTTTAGGATGTGAAATTGAATTTTTATTCAATTTTGAAAACGGTTTTTTTCAAAACCCATCAATTTAGAAAAATTTATGTTTTTATTTTTCCACTGAAAATTAAAAATTTAATCAAATTATTTGGATAAAATGAATTTAATTATTTTGATTGATGATGTAAAAATTATCCAAGGGTGATTTTTTATAATTTTCTGAGATAATCGATTTTTTGGGTAAACATTAACTACTATATAAATATATAATGTGTTTTATGAAATAATTTGGACCCAATAAAGATGTAATAAAATAAAAATAATGTATATTTGGAAAAATATAAATTTTCAGTTAAAAATAATGTAATTTTAGGTTTCTTTTATTTATTTTATTAATTTTTAGTGAATCCTCCAAAACATTTAATTTTTTTTATGATTTTAGAATTATTTCCTTGACGTTGTGACTCACCTATCAATAATAAAAGGAAATATGTAAATATCATCAGTCCTTATACATATAAAATAATACATACATCTTCACTTTTATAGAAACCATGGTCAAAACCATGTTATCATTTGCGTTGTTGAATATTTTATTGTGTACTATCCAAAATAATAATAATGAAATGCCCATATTTTACAAAATAAATGAACACAATCTCCCATTTCACTTCACTCAAATTATTTTAAGCATGAACATGCTCATCCACCTACTCCCTATAGTCATATCAGGGAACCCACAAGATCCCATGAAGCCTCCCCAAGCCTTTGGGGTCATGCTTCTAAGTAAGAGATCCTCACCTTTCACTATTTTTTTCTATTCAAGAAAATTATTTAAAAATAGACTTTTTAATTTCAATTGGTTATAATGATGTTTTTATAATAATTTCGAAACTACAAATATGATGTAATTTCGATGAGGTATCATTTATCGTCCCACATTTGGTCCCTCACATAAGCCATTACTATGCCAAAATTTCACAAGAGTTCCTTCCTTTCTCAATTTTTTACTCATTTTCTTATATTATTATATCCTTTAATTTTAAAATAGAAATAATGGGGTATGTTTCTTCACCTTCCCCTTAATACAATTATTAGGTTTGAATGATTAGATTCCTCATTTTCTCTCATTAATCCCTCTTGTGTACACCTATTACCATGGTGAAATTCCATAAAAGATTCCTCTCTTCTCATTTCCATTCAAGAATTTCATTTATATTATGCATAAAAATAACATTTCATATTATGGTGTATTATGTTCATTGATCCCATTATTATCCATTTCATTTATAAATAATTAGATACGCATTTCACTCTCATTAACCCATTTAACAAATTTTTATTTGATGTCGTTATGCTGCATAAATTGCACCATGATTTTCCATGCCAAAATAATAAGTTAGTGAATACCATAACCATATCTCAATCATGAATATTCCACTTTATGATCATTTATTTATTGATTAGGTATTTATATATATTTAATACACATTCCATTTTAATGGAATAAATTATAATGCTTATTTAATCCATGTTGAAATGAGGTTTAATAATTATAATTATTTTGGGAAGATGGTGTAGTCATGATAGTTAATTTTTAATGATCCTTGCTCATTATAATATCATGTTTTATATTATTGACACATTTCTTTGTTATTATAATCATTCAAAATCATGCATTTATGTTCATGTCTCTCTTATTCTCCATTGATATGCCTATTTCCTATAATTTATTTTATTCATCATGGTTTTTCTTATTTAGTCTCTCACTGGCCTTCACGTCTCATCTGTGACGTATGTATGTCCTCATGTTATCCCATGTAATGCTAAGTAGGAAGAAATGCTGTTTTCAGATAAAAGAGGCTTTCAATAATGATGTTTATTTCATTTTTAAGATGATTTGTAACATTCCAATTCCCCCAAAGGCACTAGAAAACTCGATCTTCTTGAGTTGTATTAAGTGTATGTCTATGTTATAAATCATGATTAAATTTGTAACAAAGAGTAGGGTTGTTATTATAGATATAATATTATAGGTTTATTTATTTTTAGATTAGGATTAGAAAACAATAGTGAAAGCCTCTGGGATAAAACATAGTATAAGAAGTTAATCCCTAAAAATTGCTGAGTATAGAGTAATTTTTTATCATGGAAATGCATCCCATAATGAATTAAAACATGTAGAGTTGGCTCTCACATAGATGTATATAGGGGTAAAACCCGAAAGCATCACATTTATCAGGTCTTGAATGAGAATCGGTATACAACAAGGGGAAATGCAAAACTCTATGTCTTTCACTCCCCGGAGATATTCTTTGATAAATTCATTTGACATTTAAAAAACACTATTACCATAACAATAAAAATTCCATAAGAATATATGTTAGGAATAAGATCATAGATAACATATACTGAAGACTAGATATTAACAAGTTAAAGAGATAAGTGTTATTTAAATGTTATCCATTGAACGTCATAAGATTCCATTTATGTGCTCAATTGTTTTTGGTACACATACCTATGCCTATATTGGATACTGTTGAAACATATCCAAATAGTGAAAGGTTGGTATATAGTAGATAGTTCTACTCGTTCTTTTATATCCATAATGTTTAGTAGAACAATAAAAACACCACCACGAAGCATGGAAGTAAAGATATTGGGGAAAATGAAAAATGGGGAAATTATTGTATCCTATGTATATAACTCCCCCTGTTATAATTTTTGGATTGAACATCCCAGTGATACTCTGTCACGAACCAGCCCGGGTCGACCCTGAACCGGTCACCCGAGCCGGTCAGCGGCAAGTCCCGATGGGCGTTCCTGATCCCCCCGAGATGGAAACAAGTGTCGGGCATTAAAATTTTGATCGTTGGGAACGATTTCAGCCCAAACTAAAAAACACAGGATCGAAAGAAAGAATATAAACTAAAAAAACTGACAAACACTAAAGACATAAACAACTATACCACGACATACCTCCATGTGACCTCGCGGGTCACCACCCAACTACAACCAATGTCGCTCCCTCACTGAGTGACTCAAGCCAAGAAAACCTGAACACAAGGAACCTGCAACTGAAAAGGTAAAAGATAGGAGTGAGCACAGAAGTACTCAGTAGGTGAGCCCCACAAAAAATCCCAATGCACTGCCAGAAAATAAAGAATCTACATAATCCAGGTTTGAACTATAATGTATAAAAGTAAGTTTTCATAATGCTTTACTTAAAAAAATCAAACACGACACATTTCCCTTGTTCTTTTTGAAATTTAGTTCCCTTTCATCAGTTTTAACCTCATTCTAAAAAGCAAAGTGTTACATTTTCAAATCCTACCCAAAGAGAATAAAGCATTTTCTTTTGAAAACCCATTTTCCCAAAGTCTAACAGTATAGGCTGTGAAGGATGACTGAAAGTAAACAAGCAGGGAAAACAAGTGCAAGTAAAAGTAAGCAAGCAAGGAAAACCAAGTGCAAGCAGAAATAAACCAGAAGTTATCAGCAATAACCATGGGTGATCCTGAACATCCCCAGAAAACCCCTGGACGTACTCGGGATCAGACTACCTGCCGGCGTGGTACTCCATAGTCAATAACCAACTGGCCGCCCTAATAGCCAAACAGTGGAACATCCCTCCTGGCCTGTCCACAACTCCAGGGGGTACTAACCCGTCTAATTAGGGTTAGCAAGCAACCTTCACTCGATAATCTACAAGATGCCCAGGAACCCATGGTGGTTTTAGTAACACTGTGTAAGTGGGAGACCCTCGCACGCGTGACTCATCTCACCGCACTTGCCAACCCCTTACACGGACATCGCTACACGACAACCCTCGAAGGGAAGTCCCCCTGTAGAAATGCCCTCACAAGTACGTATATATATATATATATATATATATGTATAATCACTTCACATTTAATAAAGTTCCAACCGGGTCGTCATGTCACTTACATTTTGATCATTTAAGACTAAAGCATTTTTAAAGAGAGATGACACATGCCATTTCATTGAAAACCAGAAACACACTTAGAAATTTATTTAAGAAACTCAAATCAGCATCTTAAACCTGGAACACATTTGTTTCACAAGTAGAGTCACTTTCCAACAACCAAACACACCCCACTTTTATCAAGATCCAAATGGGTCTATATTCATTTTTTTGAAGGAACACCATTTCTCAAATGAAATCCAAACTTTTGTTCATGCAACAAAGGAAAACATCTTTCATCAACCAAGATCCAGACATAAAGTTTCCAGAAACAAGTTCAGAGGTCACACGACGTTTTCTCTAATCAAGGTTCCAAGAAAAACACCATTTCCCATCACATCTACTAATTTACAGACACCAAAAACATTTCAAAACCCAATTCAACATGTCTTTCATTATTCAGGAAGAACCATCTAGCAACACTACCATGGAAGTACACAATTAAATCCAAGAAAATGCTTTTAATGAAACGCTAGAATTAAAACCACTTTTATCATCAGCAGATCACCGAACTATAGATAACTACTTAATAATACTTTTAAATTTACTGAAACTTAATAAAAAGTCAAGGAATAAATAAATTCTAAATTTAAAGGCGAGTGCAAAGGGAGACCTACCTCAAGACGCAGCTCGGAACGAAAAACGACACGGCGCAAAACTCTCGTTGCATAATGGTCGCACCGTATTGTGCCGTCAAACCGGTCCTAAAACAAAAGACCATTAAATGGGTTCAGCGATAATAATAATATCATAATAGTAATAACAATGGTAATAATAATAATGTGAAAATAATAATGGTGATAACAATAACATCATAATAATGATAACACCATAAAATAATAATAATAATGATATAATAACAATCATAATATGGCACGATTATAATAATACAATAATAATAACAATAATAATTTAGCACATTTATAATATAATAATATAATAATAATAACAATAATAATATAATAATAATAATAATAGCATAATCATAATAATGAAAATATCATAACAAAATAATAACTTAATAATAATAATAATATAATAATAATAATAACATACATTAATAACAAGAATAACATAACAATAACAATTTAATATGTATAATAATAATAATGTAACAATAATCTAATCACAATAATAAAAATATAATGATAATAATAATAACGTAATAATAATATAATAATATTATTATTATTATTAACATGATAAAAATATTAAAACGTTATATATATATATATATAACTTAAAAAAATGAGATTAACACATAAAGGAAAATAAAATAAAATAAAACAAAATAAAAACAAAATAAAAATAAAACTCACAATGGAGCGGGAGGGGGGAGCCGGAACAGGGGGTGCGGGCCGGTGGCTAGGGTCGCCGGATGGAGGTCCGGGGCAGGGGAGATGGTGCGCCGGAGGTCGGGAGGCCGGCGAGGCTGGGGAAGAAGAGGAAAGCAGGAGGTTGGTGCAGCGGAGGTACCGGGACGCCGGGGCGAGGCCGGCATGGGAGAGGTGAGCCGGACATGGGGTTCGCGCGCAGGGGAGGGGTCGCCGGACGGGAGGTGAGGACAGCGGTGGCCGGCGACTTGGCGCGGCGGGACGGCGAGCGGCAGAGAGGGCCGGGGAAGCCGGGACGGTGGCTGGGCGAGGAGGCCGGCGGCGCGCGGGGTCAGCGCAAGGCGGAGAGCAGGGGGGAAACGGGGTCGGCGACGGGAACAAGAGGGGAGCGGGGCGGAGCGCCGAAGCGGAGCGGAGGCCGGCGGTTGGCTGGCAAAGGCGGCAGGGGCACAGTGACGGGAGGAGGAGGGTGCGCCGGCTGAACCAGGAGGGGGGGGGAAGGAGAAAGACGGGGGAGAAGGAGAGGGAGAAAGAGAGAGAAAAGGGGAATGGGGTGGCGACTGGGTAGGGGGGTAGGATTAGGGTTAAATTAATATATATATATATATATATGATAAAACTAATAATTATTATTATTATAATAATGATAATAACATTATAATAAAAATGTTAATAAGTATAATAATAATAATAGTAAAACATTATAATAATAATAATAAAATGTATAATAATAATAATAATAATAATAGAATAATGATAATAAATAAAAGTTAGTTAATTTTAATAATAATTATTTTAATCAAAATACCCGTGTATATATACGCATACCTAAACACATATATATATACCTATATATAAACATATACACGTAGATACATTATATATATATACATATATAAACATAACGTATTAAAATGTATACATATGTATATATATATATACACACATATATAGACATATATATATATATACTTATACACAGAAAAATAACTACAATAATAGTAACGCAACTCAAAAAGTAATAATAATAAAAAGTCAACGTAAAAAATTTAATATTTAAAACGCCGGGCGAACACATAGTCGCCCGGGCCGAATGCACGATCACCGCTAGCGATGCGATGACCGCGCACCGGCGCGAAACCGCCGACACAACTAAACCTCGAAAAAATTTAAATTGGGACCAATAAAGAAGTAAAATAAAGATATCTGCGGTCGGGGTGTGACAATTCTCCTCACCACAGACACTTTCTTCCCCCAGAAAGTCACCAAGCCGCAAGTCATCCAAAAATCCAAGTCTATGCCCAGACAGAACTAAAGGAACTGAAGAGAACTGAGATTTTCAGGACAACCTTACCCCACACAGGTCACACCCGACCCATCCAAGAGAAAACTGGAGTCCGAGGTTGAGGGGAGAACACGAAGGGGTTCTCCCCAACACAAGAACTCAACTAGTGCAGAAAAATTTACAATCTAAATAGACAACCCTAGGAAAAAGGGGGGGTCGACGCAGGAACTCCCAACCAATTCAAACCAACTCTTATAGCACGATTAAAACAACACCTCCGTCAAGACATTGAATCCTCGACTAGAGTCAACAACCTTCAACACCAGGGAAAATCCATAGAAAAAAATTTAACCAATATCAAATTGAAGACATGATCCACCGAAGTCCACAAAGCATAACCACATCGACAACATAACTAAAACAAGGTCAACCCACACGAGAGTCAAACACACTTTTAAGAAGGACACACGATTCGGAATATTACATTCACACGACAAGTCCACTTAGAATTATCATAGAACAAGTCCATTGTCATTTTATAGAAAAAACGCATTTACAACGCTGTTGAAACTTTTGTAGCAGGAAAACAAGTATAAAAGAGGTTTCTAATTGTTCCACCATCAATACGGAAAGCAGAACCAGGACCAAGGCTTCACAACCCTGGGAACTTCTGACTGTGCGCGAGCTTCACCCCGAGACTTGTGGCTGGGGCTCTGATGACTGAAGCATATCCTGCCTCACAGTCAGGTACTAACACTCTCCAACCACAGCATCCTCTTCAAGTGACGCTTCCTGCAAAACTTCTCCAGATGACCCAGACTGCCGCATCGATGACACGTCTTCGGAGGGTTGCGACAAGACGGCTTTAAATGCCTGAAACGACCACACCGATAGCATACCATCGAATGATCTGATGAACTAGAAGCTGGGACCAAAGGGGATAACTCCTTAGGAATAGGTATCTCTGGCACCTTTTACTCACCAGAGGGGGAACTCTTACGAACAACAGGGGACGCTGAAGTATTAACCACCCACACACCGGAAACCAACTCAGCCAAGAAAGCTTCCTCCACCAGCTTCTCGAGACAAAGGACTTTGGAAGGGAGGACTCGCTCCTTGATCTCTGGACGAAGACCCCCAGTGAAAAGAGAGGCCTTCATGAGCTCATGTGATGCTACCTATGGAGAAAAGGAAAGCAGTTCCTTGAAATGGTCAACATATGCCTTCACCGTCCGTTGGCCTTGTTGAATATGCACAAGCTCTCTCTTTTTCTCCAGCTTCACTTCCTCAGGTACAAACCATTGGATGAAAACTGTTTTAAAGACATCCCACATCCTTTCAACTTGCATTGACGGTGGGGTAACCATCTTCCACTGGTCCAGAGCGGGACCCTCAAACAACTCCATAATTGCACGAACTTTAACACTATCGGGAGTTCCCAACGTTCTAAAGGCACGCTCCACTCCCTCGAGCCATTTCACTGCCTCTAACGGACCTTGATCACCATGGAGAATAGGAAAAGTCTGAGAAGGACCAAAAACTGGGCATGACTTATCTGAATCCTTAGAGACCTTTCTAGGCGTAATTTCTTGAGAAACATATAAAACACAAATCCAAAACCAATATTAACCGAAGAAACTTCAATAAAAGCGCCTCCATCAAAAACAGTCAGCACAAAGACCGAACAAATGCGAACACAACCCAAAATAAAATCTCCTTTTTAAAATTCCCTTTTCATTTTAGATTTCAAAACCACCCTTTTTCAAGATCACTTTCCAAATACCAATCCACTCTCAAACCAAAAACTTTCCAAAACCATTTCCCCTTTTTAAACCAATTGAGAAAAAAAATCAAGCCTTTAATTTCAAACACACCCAGGTACTCCCATGACCCGTTGCACATG
This sequence comes from Viscum album, assembly GCA_963277665.1. Classification (NCBI taxonomy): domain Eukaryota; kingdom Viridiplantae; phylum Streptophyta; class Magnoliopsida; order Santalales; family Viscaceae; genus Viscum; species Viscum album. The sequence goes on along the minus strand of OY728121.1, from coordinate 1,568,906,856 downwards.
TCTTTATCCACTGTCCATTTATACTCGTACCAATGTGCATTTTCCATGCATTCTCACACATGTGTAAACGTTCATAAGGAGGAACCAAGGTTTCACCCCAAACCATTCTGAACCAACTTCAGGCAAACAACATATTTCCAAATCAAGAGATTTCAGTTTTAAAACCCATTTTGCACATTTAAGGTATTTTAAAAGGAACTAGTCCAATTTTTCAAAAAAAAAACCTTTTTCATTTCCAACTACGCACTCACACAACCCCAAAACGAAAGCAGCAACCAAAATTGCATTAACCACTGAAGTGAGGGACTAGTTGTCACGCTCAACCTAGCGACATGGTAGTGGGCCATGTCCCGAGTCAGCGTCGACCACTAGGAGGAATTCAAACCGTGTACTCAAACTCCACATGGGTCACTACTCCAGGTGAAATCACGAAGTAATGTCGGCTTACCTCTGTTGTCATCCCTTAACCCAAAACAATCCAAAACGAAACAAAGACTCGATTCCCGAACTATCCCTGGCGACTTGAGGTGCAGAACATGTGAGGGTTCATGACGTTCTTCCCGTACCTACCTCTCAAGTCCCGACAATCCTAATCTCCATCTACCAGACATCCCAAATAACAAGAACCTTCCTCTGATACCATTTTGTCACAAACCGGCTCGGGTGACCTGTTCAGGGTCGACCCGGGCTGGTTCGTGACATACTCATCATACTCCCTCTGGTGGAATTTTATGAAATTATTTCAGTACATTATAATTCCCTATAATGATAAAAAAATAACCATGGAAGGGATATCACTCTCCATATGATTAATCGACCCCCGACTATATACATGTTCTAGAAGGAGGATTCATCTACATTAGAAAAATCATCTCACCATTGGATATTACTGCCCAAAAGGTAGGAAAATGTTTATTAGATGATTGAGTCTATAGACCATCCTGGAATTCATTATTTTTTGTGTGGAAAATCACTAATGTGTTTTCGAATAAATTTTCTAGTATTCCTCCTAGAGGAGATGTTGAATTGTTTATTGATCTTATACATGGGAATTTCCATCATCCAAGATTTCATATATAATGGATATCAGGGAGATGGAGGAGATAATGAATCCAATACAAGAGAATTTGTATAAATGGTTTCTATGCCCATGGGATTCACCATCGGGTGAACCAGTCCTCTTTGTCAAGATTAATGATTGGTCAATGCCCCTTTGCAATGATTATTGGGAGCTCAAAAAAATCAAGATAGAGAAAAAGTATCATTGGACATGAATTGATCATATGTTCAATAAAATATTTTGAGAAAAATACATCACAACAGTGGATCAGTAACATGTTATGCTAAAGAAGGATGATATCCCCAAGACCGTTTTTTGGATGAGGTATAGGAATTATGAGTTTGTAGTGATGCCATTAAGACACTCTAGTTTGCTATAAATATTTATGGATATGATGAATTAAGAATTTAGAGAGCACCTCATAAAATTTTTTGTAGTCATTATAGATGATATTATAATATAGTCTTAAATAAAGGAGGTGAATTTGGAGAATATGTGCAATGTTCTGGAGATATTACTTTAAGGAAGCTCTATGCAATGTACAAGATGATTGAGTTTTTTTAAAGAGGTTTAATTATTGCTTCATATCATCATAGGGAATGTGATATATATGTATCCTTACAACAAAAAACAAATTGAGGGATAGAAAAGGATGACATATGTGACAGATATTTGTAGCTTCCTAGGGTTATCTGGATATTATTTTGAATTTCTGGGAAATTTTTCATGATTGTCAAAAAATCATACCCAGATAATTCAGAAGGGAGTTATGTTTGAATGGAATGATGAATGTGAAGAAACATTCATGGAGTTCAAGAATAGGATTATCACTGTTGTTGTGCTCACCCTAACCCCAAGTGGGAATAATTTTCTAATCATCTACAATGAATTAAAGTAGGTCATTGGTTGTGGGTTGATGAAAAATGAAAATGTCAATGCCTATGCCTCATTGAAATTAAACAGTCATGCGAAAAACTATTCAATGCATGATCTGTAGTGGGTAGTTGTGATCTATTCATTAAATATCTATCAACATTATATATTTGGGGAGAGGTGTGAAATATATATGGATCAAAATTTCCTCAAATATATTTTCACATAAAAGGAGATGAATTTGTTCCAATGAAGATAGTTAGTGCTCATAATAGATTACGAGTTCCAAATCCACTACTACCATGGGAAATCAAACAAGGTGGTATATGATGTATGTATAAAAGACCTATAAATTCTATCATTTTATGAGAATTTAAAAGGATCCAATATTCATATATTTAAAGAATATGGAATGGGAATAAAAATTATGTGAACATCATTAATACTTACAAAAATTATTTCTCAACTATATCTTTTGGAATGGTTAACGAAATCTCAAATATATGATGTCGAAATTCAAGAGAAAGTGAAAACTATTAGAACAGGTAAATTTCCATTCTGAAATGTTAATGAAGAATGAATTTTGAGATTTGGGACAAGGATAAGTTTTCTATAAAATCTATAATAACAAAATGATCATTTGGATGATGCACATAGTTTGAATTTCTCCAGTCCCCCAGGAAACACAATGATGAATCATGATCTCTCGTTGCAAATTGGTGGGATAACATGAAGAAGGAGATCAATGAATATATATCAAAGTGACTTGTATTTCAACAAGTAATGGATAAGAGGAATTTTTCAAAGGGGATGATTCAACCATAACCTATACCAACATAGAAATGAGAGTATATCACCATGGACTATGTCTACAGACAATCGAAGACATCCAAAGGAAGTAATGCTATCTAGGTTTGGGTGGATTTTATAAAAAAGACTTCATAAATCATTGAAATTCGATATAATTTATCATTAAATCAACTGGAAAAAATATACATTAGAGAATTCATAAGGATATATGGATTACCACTATCGATTTTTTCCGATTGAGATCTATGATTCACATATACGTTCAGGAATAGTCTCTAAAATGCTCTGAACACTGAGTTGAACATCATCATGGTCTATCACCCTCAATCTGATGGACAATCTGAGAGGAATATCCAGAAAATTGAAGACATGTTGAGATATTTCTCGATGGACATCAATGGTGGAGGATAACATAATATTCTTTTTGTGGCGTTCTCTTAGTATAACAGTTTCAACTCAAGAATCCAAATGGATCCTTATGAAGGAATTTATGTGAAGTGGTGCATAACACTGCAATGATGGGATGATGTTGTGTAACGAAGACATATATGTACAGAAATGGTCGATAAAATGGTGTAGAATGTTGTAACCGTCCAATATTACTTGAAAGCATAATGGAATAGACAAAAGTTAAATACAAACAATCATTGATGTGACTAAGAGTATGACTTTGGAGACAAGGTATTGCTTCACATATCACAAGGGATGATAGTATTGTGATTTGAGAATAATGTAAATCATATTCCAAGGTACATCATCCATTTTGAGATCCATGATCACATTAGAGTAGTGGTCTATCGACTAGCACTCCATCCAATCTTATCTCAAGTCCATGACATATTCCATTTATCACTATTAAGAAAGTACATAACAGACCCAACACATGTACTCAATATATATGTGGTTCTATTGGATAATGACCTCCCTTTTGGGGAGAATCCAGCAATGATAAAAAAAATTGTAGAGAAAAAGATTTACGAAATATGGAATTTCCATTGGAAAAGTTTTCTGGTGATACCAGAAGAATAAATAGAAGAAGTGGGAACATGAGGAAGTGATAAAAAGAGTTACCCTCAACTATTTTAGTGTGTGATAATGAAATTTTTAGGGGAAATATTTTTTTTGGGGGAAGGTTATAATGACCCCAACTTTTATGAGTAATATTAATATTCATTTAAATGCCTTATGTATATACAAAATAATAATATTATTATTATTTTATTATATAAAATTGGATTTAAATGACTGTTATGTATCATTAACATAGATAAAGTATCCTTTGAACTGTTCTCATATGACTAGTATAAATATAATGTTTTAACAAATCCCATTGGGAGAGACAAGGGAATTTTTGCCCTTAACCAGTAGGATTATACTCTATAATGCCCATTTATTAGACCATACATTGGATATAGCATTTTTATTGTTTTCCCAAGACCAATCCCAAGTAGAGATCCAACAACTTAAGCATAAGTTAAATCTTTTACATAAGAAGTTCTATATTATTGACAAAACGACCCAAACCATGTTAATAGAAGAACCCCAAGAAAGCCCCAACATTGAAAATCTTACTCTTTGGGAATATGTTCATTTACTAATGTGATACATAACAAGACACTAGATTTATGATTATGTGCATTATTATTGTTGAATAATCAATATACATTCATTCTATTATTCATTATTTTTTATTTTTTAATACCACAAATAGTATTTTTGGTTAATATTCAAATTAAATTGAGAAATCAATTTTGATGAATAATTGGATTTATTAATTAAATATTATTTTAATAAAATATTATTATTAAATTACTATTATAAAATATAATTTTTCATAGAATTCATATGATTTAAAATGTAATTTTTATTAATGATTGAAAACTATTTTTGTTGAAACGTGTAATTGTTCAATAAATGGCAGTTTTTATTTTAAATGTTTAAAATAAAATATTTAGAAAATTACATAGATAAAATTAATATTCTTTTATTAATAAAGAATTGAATGTCATCTAATGGTGATTTTTTAATATTTTATTTACAAAATTTAATTTTAGTTGATAATTAGATACCACATTAATATATAAAGTGTCTTTTGACATTATAATGACCCCATAGTGATGTAACAAAATATACTAAAATGATTCTTTTTCCAAATATATGGTTTCCATTAAAATAATGTAATTTTATGTTTGTTTAATTTATTTTATAAAGCCTTAGTGATTCCTTCAATTCATATAAAATAATTAATTAATTTAAAAACATTACCTTGAAGGTGTGACTCACCTATACATAAGAAAGCGAAGTATATTATTATCTTCCTCCCTTAGGTTCATAAAATATTTTATTCAAAAAACTGTTTCTATAAACCATTGAATAAAACCATGGGATAGTTTTTGGTTTGGAATTTTTTATTATGTAGTGTCCAAATCTAAAATAATAATAATTCCTCAACCATTCCAACAAAATCCCCCCAATGCTCCAATTTTTATTTCTTTCAATCTATTTTGAATCTTAACCACTCCCATACCTCTACACCACAGATTCATCCCAAGGCTATCCCAAGCTCACAAAAAGACAGATCCAAGCCTTTATGATCACACATTTATGTAAGGGATCATCACCTTTCCCTCTTCTTTTATATTCAAAACCATTGTTTGAAACTAGTATTTTTTTATATAAATTTTTTATATTGTAATTATTTTATAATCAAGTACCTATTGTTCATTTTATTTAATTTCAATTATGTATCTTTTATCCTCCTCCATTTGGACCCTTACCTAAACCGTTAATGTATGAAAAAATTTTAAGGGTTCTTTCCTTACTCGATTTTTTTCGATGATTCATTATATTGATAAAAAAATTAATATTTATTTAAAAATGATGGGGTATGTTTTTAAAACACCTATATAAGGACCTAATTATGTTTTAATGATGATATACCCATTTCTCAATCATTAGTCCAAGCAGATTATAGCCATTACCTTGTGGAAATTCTGTAATGTATTTCTCTCTTCTCATTTCCATTCAAGAATTTATTTTTATATTATGCATAAAACATCCATTACGTATGTTGGATTATAATTTTACATGATCCCATTAATGTTAATTTCATTTATAAATTATGGGATACCCCTATAACTCTCTTCAACCCATTTTTGGAATTTTTATTAAACATCGTTATCTTGTAAAAATTGTACAATGAATTTCCATTCCAAAATCAATGTGTAGTGAATACCATACTGATTTCTCAATCAAGGTTATTAACCATTATGATCATTTACATATTGATTATAGGCATACATTTATGTATTACACATTCCTTTTCTGGGAAATAAATTATGTAGTTTATCGAATAAATGTTGTGTGATCTATGTGGAAAACATATACACGAAAACAAAATGATTTTGAAGGGTGCATCCTGATAGGGCTCCAACGCATTGGGTAATTATTAGTATCATGATACGTCATGCTCAATGAGGTTTTAAACATGATATTTAAATTTTAATGATGGTTTAATCTTGTTATTTCATGTGTAATGAGGGTTTGCCCATGATAATCTATGCGCAATGTGCCTTTTCTATTTCCAATATCATGTTGTATATTGTGGCAACATTTCCTTGTTATGATAATCAGGCTATATCATGCCTTTATCTTAATGTTTATATTATGAAATATTGATATTTCTATTTCCTATAATGTATTTTATTATTCATGTTATGCCTAGTTTTCTCCCTTTATGGGATTTATAGATAACCTTTCTCATATGTGTGTCCATATGATATCTCATACATTGTTATGTACGAGGAAATGTTGAGGTCACGTAAATGAGGATTTCAATAAAGTTGTGTATTTCATGTTTTATGTTTTTATGTAGTGTTCCTATGCCTCAAATAAAACAAAATTCTGGATCTTCTCAGTTGTATTAAGTGCATGTTTATATAATAAATCAAGTATAAATATGTTATAATGTGATGTGTTGTACCAAAATGGATTTAAAAAAATTATTACCATCAATGTATCAATTGATAACCATTAAAATATTATTATTTTCATGAAATAATACTTCCATCATTGATTTTTTTTCAAATCAATATTTCCAATATAAATATATTAAAAATTATTATAATCCCATCATGAATATAATTTTCTACATATCAACTTAAAAAAAATTAAATTTATTTTTTTCCAAGTTATCATATTTTTCGAAGTTTATAAATCTAAAAAACTATAAAAATATTGACATAGTTATTTTTTTAATAATATTATATTAGTATGATTTTTTACCTTATTTATATTACCTACAATCATACAAAAAAACACCAAGTAATAATTATAACAAAATATAAGAAAATTTATCATAATAAAGCATTAATGGTAAATAATTGTATAAAATTATTCTACCAAAAAAATATATTAATATAACTAAAATATATAAGAAACATTATTAATATAAACATATACATATTTAAATTATAAAATTAAATTAAAAACTTATATCAAAAATATGAAAATTATTTTTCAATTAAGATTGTTTTAATTATTAAATTCACGTTCTTAAAAATATATTATTGAAATATTAAAATAATACTACTAATGTAAAAGATATTTTTTATTTAATTTAAAATGAAATATAAATCAACAAAAAATTTCATGTATTAATTGTTCAATTTTATAGTAATTACTTTTTATAAAAATGTTAAATATTATTAAATGAAAATTAATTAATGAGAAACCAAAAAAATATCTTTATTTTTTATACCATTCATAAATAATAATCAAGTAAAAACAATTTTATTTATATTGGAGGTCTATATGTGCCTACTGGTGTTTATATTATAAGATAATCTATCCCAACCATAGGCTATAAAGAAATATATCAAGAACGAAATATAAATTAAATAAATAGAAATCATATTGGGACCATGTCATAGTAATAAACTATTAAAGTTTCATGATTCACTCTAGGAGGATACAAATCATGTATTTTTTTTCTCTATATGGAATTCAAAAAATTATGTTCACTATAAGAAGGAAAATAACCCAATACCAGATAAACCATCTATATGATAGATTTTTTTTAATGAATACTCACTATTTTTTAAACATGATTCTAGAAAATCCCATCATAATCAGTAATACACATTCCGTACTCACTATATATTGACATATAACACATTGATTATAAATATAATAGTGGAAATGGATTTACATAGATGAATGAATATACCCCCTCTCCCAATAATAATTTAAAATTTTCAATAAAAATCCAATCTAACACATAAATATTAAAGTATAGTTTCATTCCCCGAAATATGAATATAAAAATTAAATCCATTAGTTTTAATTTTCATATTCACGAAATTATATGATATAGATTAAAATTCCAATTATCCAAAAAAATTATAATTTTTTATAATATATTAAATAAAATAATATGACAAAATGCATTAAATGAAAATTAATAAATAAACATTACCAAAATCTAGTTTTTTTATACACTATACAACAAACATATAATAAATCATTAACTTATATAGGCCTCTAAAAAATTAATATAAATAAAAAAATAAAAATGATCCAAGGATCATTTATAGATAGAGAGTTAAAATGTCTATATTGGGATTTACCACAAAAAACGAAACCCTTTACCAAAAATTCCATCATGTAAATACATTATTGTGCTTTGTATTACATGTAAATGAAAATTCAATTTCCCCTTAATAATAATAAATTATAAATGATTTTATAGTAAACCATGGAATATATATGATAATTAATATCAAATAAAAAATCACTACGAAGAATTTTTTACCTAGACAAATACAAGAATGATATACATTATTTTATCCATTGATATTTAATTAAACTCATGTGTAGATTTCCAATGAGTTTATCCTAAATAATAAATATAATGAGATGAACCCTCATCTATCATAAATAGAGGGAAATTAGTGTGTTAATTCAATTGATCATTATAAAATTAGACCATATAATGATGTAAAATATTAAATGAGGAATTATATCACATGATCATAAAATCATATATATCATTCCAAATGAAAATGAATTATGATAAAAAAAATACAAATATTTAAATATTACCCCCATTTACTACGTTAAGGTTTAAATGATCATTCCATAATGGAAACTAATAAATAGTTCATTAATAATCAAAATCATGGATTATACATAGGTAAAAGATCATGTCATGTACCATAATTTATAAAAATTTACTCCTTACCATCGATTTATATAATCAAGTATCACATCATCTCATTTTCAATATCTATATAACACTTTATACATGATATGATATAATTGATTTATTAAAATCAAAATTGAATGATAATAATCTTATAACATTAGAAATAATTACTTATGTACAATGAAAAAAATATTATAAGCATTCAGATCCATGTTTTTTCTGTTCAGTATCTAATAAAAACCATACAATATATAATATTAATTAATTAAAGATTCAATTTAATAATTGATATAATTTTATTTATAGACATATAAAATGTTTGTAAATTTGTTCTGTACCTTCTAATGAAATAGAACTATAAAAAACTATCACAATCATGGGTCATTAATAATAAATGTGTTCATTATTTATAAAAACTCATTTATCAAAAGATTATTTTTCTAATTATTCCAAAAAAGTTAACATAATAATTTATCATTATTAATTGGATAAAATATGAATAAAAATCTTCATAAAAATTCGGAAAAATATAATTTTCCAAATTAGATATATTTATTTTTCAACAAAAATATTTTTTTTTCATTAAAATTTTTCTTACATAGGTGTACTCTATATAATTTTTTATAACAACAATTACACATTTCTTTATTTAAGACTTATTTTAAATTCTTCTAAGACTTGTGAAACCAAATTTTATAAAAAAAAACTATAATCCAAAAAACATAAATTATATTTGATAAATAATTATGTATACTAAATATATATAACTAAATGGTCAATCACATTGAATATCATTATAAAAAAACAAATAATCTTGATAATTGTAATAAATTGTAAAATATTCATCATAAAAAATTATTTCACCACCCAAAACATGAAAAAATTTATGAAATGGAATTTGTTAATGGGATATCAAGTAATTTATACATTGGTATCATTTCCATAAATATAACAATATTGGTACATTTAAAGAAGAAAAATTTAATGATAGACGATGAGATGATGATGTGGAAGAAAAATAAGGAAAACTATACCAAAATCGTAGAATGATAGAATCTTAGTTGGATATAATCATGCAACCATATCATAATTCCATTTCACCCTCACTAATAAATAGACTTAATGAACACCAATTACATAGTGTATAACCACTAGATTCTTGGTGATCTAGATTGAAAAGGATTATTTTTTTAATATACTATCTCACTAATAGAACTCCACTAAATTGTTTTGGGTTCATATTACAACCCATTCCCCCACTGACACAGAGAATTTCATTACACTATTTTATATGTTAATTTTGTAAATCGTTAAAACTATTAAATCAACTTAAATATAACATAAAATATACAAGTTGTGTTTATAAAATTTCATTTCTTATAGTATAATTTTCTGAAATTTTGGTAGATCCCATTGTTGACCAACCTAGTGGTTTATAATTATTCTCATGTAAAAAAATAAATTAAAGTTATTGATATTGTATTTCTAGTGAACCATTTTCAAATAAATATAATTTTTAAAATGGGTTGTGGTCATTTAAATTTATTTCCAAATAGTTACAGAATATGAACCCAGTAGTACATGAAATGTGTATAGATTATAGTTTTGTATTTGAAAGTCAATATTCGTGTCATGTGACCCGAATAAATGTTTTAAATTCTAATTATTTAAATATATCAAATTTCCTAGTTTTGATGCATGATAAATAAATATTTCAATTTTGAAATGAGTATTTATTAAATCATATAAATGTTAAAATTTTAATTAGATGAATGAATTTTTTATGGGTTCCAAAATTTGATGATCTTCATATAGATATATATTGGAATTATGTTATATTAAATTATATATTATGTCAAGGAATTTCTTCTAGAATTTTATAAATAATTAAGAGGCAGATAAATTATATTTGTGGGAATCCAATAAGTAGTAGGATATATTCTAATTATATATTAATTGAAATAATATTTTACCATTATAAGATATAATTTTATGTGTATATTATATTTATGATTCATGGATGAATTTTTTATAGAATGGGAATATACGTGAAATTTCATAATAAATGGATAAATTTATTTATACAATATCGGTTAACTCTAGTTGTGTATTGAAATAAGGTGTTATAAATAAAATTATATGTCATATAATCATAATTTTTTTCCAGTAGTAGTAAATTATAAATTTGTTTAATTATGTGTATCATCAACCCAAATGAAATTCATAGTTGATAACTCAGTATCCATTTAATATATATATATATATCCATTAGTCAACTTTCTTTGAGTTAACACATTCATTGTAATCCTGATTATTCATGTTCAACATAATATGACGGTCTTAAATGTGTTATGTATAATAAAAATAAAAAATGATTTCAAATTATATTTCACACCCTTATTATAATCAATTTATAATAAAATTGAAATCATGTTACATAGAGAGATTTATTCTTACCATTGAATCACCACTGCCACTAGGAATTTAAACATTCAAAAATAATAAATTTATAATTATTTTCTATTATTCGAATACATTCAGGGAAGAAGAGAAATTTAATATGTTGTATAAACTATCATAACTTGAATTTAAGGGTGAAAAAAGTTTTCATAAAAATTAAAAAATAATATGATTCTTCATTTAGTCCCCCCTCTCAAAATTTAACATTAATAGAAACCAAAATATTTTACATATTTAGTATCATACTAAGATAACTTATATATTATTTGATTCAAAAATAATATCATAATAAAATAAACTAATATATTATAAAAAATAAATATCAACATTAAAACCCTAAAATCCTCGTACACAATGAATTTACATTTATCACTTTTGTAACCTTCTCGGATAAATTTATTTTAGTCTATTAATAAACAATAAAATGATCAAATAAAACAATGAAATCATAAATTAATTGGAAATAATGAATAAATTAGATTATTAACTAATTATTATTAAATATGATCTCATTATATGTACAAATAAATTCAAACTACTTTGAAATATATTCAAAAACTAATATATGGATGAAACAATTAATATCCCAAATACAATTTATTTTAAAATATACAAAAAAAAATATGAATAAATTTGAGTCTTTTTTTACAAAAATACTAGTTATCAATAGGTTATTATTATATATTGGAACTAAAATTCCATATATATAATATATAATAATATAACATTATTCATATAAAAAATCAAACCAATTTAGAATAAATAATAAAAATAATATTGTTTTTATTGAAACACACATAAATAAAGATAAAATATTAAATAATTTTATAATATATTAAACCTTAAAAAATAAATAAATATATAAAAATAATATTCAATTTAAATCAATGAATTGATATATATTTTTTCACTTTATGAACCAAAAAAATATTGATGAAAAAATTTTCACACCAAAAAATAATATTGATTTTTTAAATTTTTATCAATATATTATTCCCCCAATATAATTTATCCTCTTCTAAAATTAATTAATAATGGTAGGTTTTGAATCATATAATAAAAACACAAAATTGGTATGTATAGAATCAATATTGGTTATTTTAAAGGATGTTCAATAAGGATATTAACAATGATGGTAAACTGTCAAGAAAAATAGAATATATGTTTATAATGGAAATTTATTTCATGAAAATAACTAATGAAGAGTGTAGATAAGGATAATTTTTTGTTGTAAACCTCAAAGATATATTATGTTTACATTCTTATTTTGTAATAGATTAATACAGTAGAAGAGGATATTTCATCTCTTTTCAATTGGATTACATAGAGAAATTGATGAAAGGATCTATGGGTTGTCCAAATTGGGAAACATATTGGGTGTATATTGATTTTCAAATAATTAATGGTAATAATTTTTATTTTATTTTATTTAATATTCGGTAATGGGAATCAAATAACCCACATAAAATAAATATTGTAATAATTAATTGTACTAGGAATCTTTATTGAAAGAGAACTAATTTGTGAAGCATATATGTATATGTTGTAATATATTATATCAATTTAATCTAAAAAATTTCAGAGATTAATTATTTATTACTATATGCCATGTGCCTAAATGGATAGGTTTTATATTATGTGAAATAGTATGTGGTGTAACAAAGTAAAAGGGTATTTCTAGATATGAGAATTTGGTTATTCATGAATTTAAAAACTATTTTATATTATGATGTTAATAAATCATCTCCCATGGAATTATGTTGATAATATATGAGTCATTGTAAATGAATAATAGAATAATGACCTTAATAGCTGAATAATAGGCTAAATAGATTCATGTATCTTCCTTAAATTATATAATTATTTATATTACTCTAAATGTAAAATATAATTACTTGTAGTTTGAGTATTGTAAATATATATTATAATAATAAATTTAATGTATAATTTTTAATGTTCAATAATAAATTTAAGAAAATTTGGATTGATTTTGGAAGATTAATTCAATAACTAATATTAGTTAGATAATGTGATGACGTTTTTTGGAATACCAAGATATTATTTAGCGGATTATAATAACATTTAGGAAGTCTGTTTAATATTTTCAATGGGTTTTTTGAAAAATAGATTGAATTCAATATTCTCTCGTTGAATCTATTATTGAAAATGTGACAAAATCTCCATTTATATATGATTTATTTAGAAGTAAAAACAACTAAATGTAAACCTAAATTGATCTTTGTATAAGAATAATATATATTTTCACAAGAATAATTATTAATTCTGTTATAAAATTATTAGGTTTTAATTGTAAATTTTTTAAAAAAACTTTTTTTCTGTGTTAGTTAAATTGAACATTGTAATTATCATTAGCATATGAATAAGAATAAATTGATCTATGTAAGTATCATTATATGGCTATGTAATAGTCATCTGAGTCAATGTAAGAATCATTCATAGTTTTATAAATATTAATTGATGTGTTTAAGAATAACATATTATCTGTGTATGTTTCATCTAGATCATTATAAGTATCTTAACATAGAAAATATAGATCATATACATGGATAAATATTAAATGGAATGTAGGTTTAATAATCTCAATTTGGATGAGATTTATTTTGACTAGATGAGAAATATCATGATAAAAAAATTTATATAAGGGTATTAAATTACTTGATGTTGATTAAATGATCATGAGAGAATCAATAATAATAATAACATTAAAATAATTTAGATTACACTTGAAATCAATGAGGGGCCAATCAGAGAAGATGCTGGTGTTCTATATTCATTAAAGTTTGTATGAAATAGTTCTATGAGGAAATTTCATGTGTATCTATGAACACCTAAAAATATTTTCTAAACAATTTTAGGCACTACGTTTTTTAGACTCTAAAATTCTATTATATTTCATGTCCTGTGAATTATGGAAATAATCTAGGTCTTGATCAAATCTAAAAGGAATACCCTGATGTAATATTCAATGTGAATAAAATAAAAATATCTTTTTCCAAATAAATTTAATTTCCATATCAAATATTTATATATTGTTTTAATGAAATTCACATTAAATGTTATATATATAAATATATTTTTTTGGGTAAGAATAAAGTTGTGATCCAGAGAGAAACCCTTAAACACTATAACATGTTGCAGAAACTGTAGTCAGTCAAATAATAAGAGAACAATGAAATACTATTATTTATAAACAACATTTTTATAAAATAAGATAAAGAAAAAATCAAAGATAAATTCTGATGTATCAATGAAACTAATGAGGAGATTGATTTTTATTTCCAATATATACATATTCAATATAATGACTATCATATCGAGTACACTGAAGAATCATATTTTTGGAAGAATATGTTTGATATTTTACTATAATGAAAATTGAATAGTTTAAGACTTGTTCACAAAAGGTTCAACATAGAAAAAATCAAGGACAATGTAAGTTAGTCCATCCATTCCTAAATACTTAACTATGTGAGATAGAAAAGATAATCTATTGGGATGCAAGGTCACTCGTTGGGTTTTCATGAATGAAAACATTGAGGTTATGAAATATTGTAATGTTCCTTTAGGGATTGTGGATGATACCTAATGAAAATATAGAAATAAAAAATTAATACTACTAATAGATATAGTATATATTAGTAATACAGTAAGAATAATGAGAAATGTGTCTAACTTGGAATGGATTAGGGTTTTCTGAATGTTTTAAAATCATTTTATGTATTTTTTATTAATTAATTAATAAATGTATTCTCTCATGATCAACCCATTTCAACCAGAAATTGTAATCATAATGTATCCTATTACTAGTCCCAAAGGGTATCTTAATATGCATGAATTGCTGATAAAAACATGGGTACCGATAAATACCTTTGGGAACTGTTTTTTCTCATAAATAAATGATTTTATCATCTGATTGAATATGTTAAAGAACATCTTGAATGAAATGCAATGTCATATTGTAGATGTCAATGGGTAAAACAAAAATACATGTCCCAAAAACCATATAGTTAAACCGATGTAGCTGGCATTATAACATCCCCTTCTATGTAATATTAGGAACAACATCCCACCTTGTCATCACAAAACTCCCTCAACATACTAACACATATACTGACTACATTTTCATATATTTTTCTAGAAAAAAAATATTATCCAATATACAACAGTATCTTTATAGTGTGATAAAAAATCATAATATAACCTTCTCAACTATTTCCATGGTATTATTATAAATCTATCATATATCAAACATTAAAATAAAAATATGTCATGAAATATAAAATTATATAGTTTTTAACAAATCATTCAATTTCATAATTTTTAATAGTTTATAGTACGAATAAACAATCCATTTTCATATAATTTACAAATAAACAATGTTTCTAGGACATTTTAAATTGCTATTCTAAAAGGATTACTATTTAATCCAGTCTTAGGGATGTTTAGGTTTGTTTTAACTAAGTTCAATATTCAATAGAGATAACATTAATATGTGCACATAAATACCTAGGTCATGTTGCTGATAATGAGAGTGAACCTGAATATGTGAAACCTAAATAATATTAAATTTTAGATACTGTTTTATCATTAATCCATGTGACGTACATTCATACATTCATAGTGTTATTATACCAAGTATATTCTTTATATATATATGTCAGGTTCCCCTAATCCATAGTCCAGCCTTGGAGGATTTCAATTCTATAAAAACCCCGCACATGGTTGTTGACATTATTAGAAACAAATTACGTAATTATTTATTTCACACATAAATAATCATTCTACCCATAAAACCATATTAATCTAAATTCAAAAAAAATACTGAAGAATTAAAAACATGAAAATATATTTGATAAATTTACCCAAAAAATATATTTCCATAAATAAATATTTATTCAATAAAAATGTTTTGAAAACAATTCATGATGAGAAATAATTCAAATTTAATAAAAAATACTTTCAATGAAACAGTCTACCTCAAACAATTGGACTTCCCCCAATATAATATGATAGAAAAACCAATATAATGAGGGATATTAGTTTAAAATTGAATTCCATTTATCCTGGAAACAATATAAACCTACATAGATTCAATAATTCCATGAACCATCGAACCAATAACAAACACCTACAATTATAATTCCTAAAGATATGAAAACCAATCTAGTTAGGTCTAGTCTCTATATTTTTTTTAACAAAAATAGACACATAAAAAACAAATTAGGTCATGAAATAACCCATAAATATGGACTTTACATTCTATATATATTGTTCCTTTAATTAAAATGATATATTATCTAAAATAAATTTCAACTACATTGTATAATTGTAACATATCTTGAGTTTCCTCAATGTAACACCTCATGACCCAATAGAATCGCTCTATTTAAGTGTTGGGATCTCTAAAATATCTTTGAGAAATATATAGTGTAAAGAGAAAAGGATTTATAATTTAAAATTAGTTATGTAAGTGGAGTTTCAGGATTGAAATAAATTTTTAGGATTAATTAATTTACATTCCATTGTTTCTCAAAATGGTTTGGAAATTTATACACCAAATAGGTGACAACTACATTGAACTAGGAAAAAGAATCACGGTTTAGGCACAATGTTTGGATAATTCTGTGACAATTGCCTAAAAATCCATTTTACCAATCCCCCATATGTTACAAAATATCCCCATGATGTTATCACAGTATGACCAACTATTTAGAAACCATCCACAACACTAAAAAACAAAAAAAATCACTATATGACCCAAAACAAAAAAAAATAGAACAAATCAATGTATTTTTAAAAATGAATATATGTATCATAATTTTATCAATGTATGTTACAATTATCACATACATATCATTTACTGTCAATATAATGATCATTTAAAAAAGTGTAATCAGTGAAAACTGGAGAAAAATTCACCCTCATCAATGTTTCCCATTCGAACCTTTAGTGAGAATTAAATTCATGCTACCAAAAAACATATACTAAAATTATATATTTTCAAAGGAGAATATATTCCTATGAATCAAAAAAATAAATAGTTATTAAAATATTAACATATTTGGTTACAATATATTTTTTTCTCATTTCAAAACATGAGAAGGATTATGATGATAATTATTAATTTATAGCCATTAAGATCATAATGTATTGAAGTGAATGGAGATGGAAAAAATAACCAATAATATACTTTTATAGAACAATCATTAAACCATAAAGTTCCCATATATCTTAGATTGAATTTCATTTTCATTCAGTGATGGTAGTGACCAAACTGATGTGAAACATTCAAGAACACTCAGTGGCCTATCAAAAATTCCATTTGAAATTTCCTAAAATCAACAAAATCATTATTCTATTTTTTTAGTCATACCTGTTTATTGATGAATAATATAAATTTTTATGAATTTTCATTAAAAAAATTCCCAACGAATAAACATTCACCGAAATTAGAAAAAAAGGCGTTTATTTTCCGTGTAAAATAAGTAAATTCATATTGATATCCATCCAAGTGGATTAATGGTATGTATTATAAATAGAAAACTCAACCTATCCAAAAAAATATCATAAGAACCTATAATATATATTAAAAAAGCATTGGGAATATCCCCAAAAATAGAAATTTTGTTTTCTATCAACATTTCACTATTTGGATTATATGTGGAGAATAATTTAACATGAGATTTCAAAAACAAATGGAGGAATTTCCAAAACCAAGAGGTAAACCAAGGGACCCTATCAAAAATAATATCTTGTGGAATAACAAAGAACCTCATTCTCTCCTAAACATGTTGATATCCAAAATCTAAATCCATTTTTCTGTTTCGAATTAATATTAAATATTATGACATGGTTAGATTATGAATAACTACTCTTATATAATTATTAACATAGGGAGTCAAAGGTAATATAATGCTGAAATCCTTTGGTAAATTATCCCATTTTAGGGTTGGAATTGATAGAGGATAATGTAATATTGATTAATTTTAGTGTTTGGCCTTAACTTATGACCACATATAGAAATTATAAAAAAATAATATATGTATTATATCAATCTGGGACACCAAAACTGGCATTTCATGTCATTCTATGAGAATATTTTACCATGACGAATTTCACTATAGAATATCTAGAAACTACCGACCACATCCATCCTCAAATAAGTATAATCAAAACATAGGTTTCTAAAATAAATAAGGCCTTTTAGGGAATGAGTCCACTCTAGAATGATAAACCCACCATATAAAGAGTTATTATAATCTTCAGCTATTCTTCACACTGGGGATCCGGAAAATAAAATCGAGAAGATAAAACACCAATTTATCACTAACTATAACAATAAAATAATATTTCTCCACCACATCCAGGTACATTGGAAGAATGACCCCCCAGATATTGCATTCACAATTTGATATTATGAATTCTATAGAAGGAAACATTCTAATAATAGAATTTGAAAAAACACTCTCCTTTCATTGGAAATATGAAAATATAATTTGGAATAACTATTTAAACTCAATCGATTTTCTTTTTTTAAGGTTTAGGTTCTTCTGAGAAAACATGTAACTTAAGCATTTATAGTCAGAATTTATTTTTAATTGTTTCACAAATTTATATAGACAAAAAATCCATATATAATTCATTACAATAATTATATTCATTAATGAGGTAATTATTATTAAGGGTATGATACTACTAAGAGACTTGCACAACTACGTTATCTTCTTATAAATTAAAATAACACAAACTAACCGTAGATACATAAAAAATCCAAATAGTCATTTCATAATGCATTTTAAATAATAATTTGTGTGGATTTCATAAGATTCATTAATTATTCAAATGATTTAAGGAAATTAGATCCTAATATAAATATTACCCATTTCAATAAAAAATCGATCAATGGAGATGAATGGTTTATGAATTATTTTAAAAAATAATTATAAAATCTAACCAACCCCAATAATCTTCATGTCTCAAATGAATTTTTTTCATCACAACATTAAATTATGTGATTCACCAAATCATGATCAATTGAGATTCCATATTCTGAAACAACATTTCCAAATTGTACAACATATTTAATACAAGATTGAATTTTATATTACATAGAATAAATGTTGTTATCCTTCATGATTCCAAAAGTATATTTTAAGAGATTCTCATGAACTCATCAGTTTTGAGTAAATCTAAATATCATCCATTAATAGAATAAAAAATGAACAAGGTATGCATGGAAAGTATGATTTTTTGGGTCCCTAAAAATATTTTCATCATTTTTCAGTAAAAAATGCATCACATGATTTTATATGTGGCCATACATATTCTTAAAATTATTCACTAAGGAATTTAACTTCATAACCTTTAGATGATAATATCAAGACAAAATTTGAAATTTTTAGTTCCATATTTCTCTTTTTAATTTATCAAAAAATTTATCCATAGTTTGAAATTATTCTATCTTTTTACCTTTACCATAATTGTCTTTAAGAAATCAACACACAAATGATGTGTATCAATATTTTCATCAATATATATAGTGATTAAATAGGTATATAATGAATATGTACTGATGAAATAGAAATTTATAAATGTTCTTTAGTTAAACCTTGATAATGATAGAATAATTAGATTCCTAAACCAAGTATGTATCTCTAGGGTATAATATTCTAAGAAACATCAGATGGATGGTGCTCATTTTTCATCATTTTATTTTCATACTAGAAGTAGAAATATGTATAGATATTTTAATGAGTATTTTTGGTGTGGTGGAAAAATGATATTTATTTTATATTATGTTTTTCAGTACTTGGCATGTCATTATGGTATGGGGTAGTTATATAAATAAATTGGGATGTTACTACCACAACCCATACTATAATTGTAATGATGAAACCCAACCATATATATTTTCATTAGACTACCAAAATCATATAATGGGAATAATGTTATTCGTATAGTTGTATATCACCTTTTCATCATAGAAAAAAATAATTTTTATTATATATTTTTCATTCTTGATCGACTCACTCAGATATAGATTAATAAAATATTAATATTGAATAGAATACCATTTTCAATTTAATCTAATATGGATCCAAGAATTACGTTGATGTATGAGGTTAGACTATATCAGGATCTAGATATAGAGTAAATTTCTATTACATAATACAATAATCAAAAATAATGTTATTGTAATATGACCATTATAAATTAAGAATACATAATGATATCTTTCCATATGATTTAGAAAGGGGGTTGAGATCACTACATTACATTGGTGTAATGTTAATTTAATAATATCATTCAATATATCATTTTTGATGGATAATTGTAAATACATATATGATATGAATTTCATATATCCTTTATGGAGAAATGAAGTTAGATAAATAAATATATTGTGAAATTATCTAGAGAATGAAAATGAAGTTAAAAATAGATACATTCAATAGCATATATGAAAACTAAAAATCATCAAAAAAGTTATAGCGATGATAATAAAAAATGATAATATTTTGATTTTGGTGATATGATATTCCATGGAATGTCATAATGTATGATGGTCATGATATTTAAAAATAATGGAAGTATAATCTCTAGGTATATTAGTCATTTTAAAATTAATGAGCATATCAGGATGATAATATATCAATTAGAAATGAAACCAAATCTCTCTCCACTTCACTATGCTATCTATGTATCTCTATTTAGAATTACATACTTGATCCTTATCATTTAATAAACTCATTGGTCCAACCACTGAATAAAATTACTCTTTTATGATGAACAACAAGTATAGTTACTGGATCGTTGAGAGAATGTTCTATGAAATAAGACCTCAAACCAAGTAAACCAATTAAGGAATCCATAAAATTTGAGAAGGCTATGTGGGAATCTAAAGATGGGAATACGGATGAGTATCCACATCCTTTTTTACTAAAGTGATTAATTTTAAGGTAGTAAAAATATAAATGGGGGTATAATTAAACACATTGATATTTTTATGAAATAATTCCTCTTAAATATTTTTATTTATTGGATAGATTGGTTAACATGCAACACCGATTTCAAACAATGTGCATGAAATTATTTAAATATTAAGTATCAATTACAACCCAAGATTTTTTTGAGGTCAGGAAATATAAATACTAAATTATGAAAAATATATGGTCTAAAAAATTAAGAAATTAATTTATTAGTTATCATGTAATTATTATTAAAATAATTGTTTTTAAAAAAAAGAGATATTTATATTTCTGAAAGCCATTGAATAATATCTTTTAGTATATTAATAACTATTAGTGAATGATATTAACAAAATTTATATATTAATTAATTCATATATTTTTTAATGATTCAATAATTTTTTTTTCTAGGAATGGGATAATAATTAATCAAATATTATAATAAAAAATGTAATTTATCTAATATATTGTTTTAGTAACTCTATTGTAGACATATATTTTACATAAACTATACCATTTAGAATGTTTGATTTATATAAAATGTATTAAATATTTATTATTATAACGTAAAAATTTGGAAAATATTTCCCATTTATGTTTTTTGATTTGAATTGTATCTATAGTCAAATTTATCACATTGGTAAATGGTGAATCTGGAAAATATAGATTACAAAAAAGTTAAAAGGACACAATTTTTCATCATAATTATTATTGGATGAATGGAATTTTTCCCTGATCTCTTTTTGTCAAAATTTTATTTCTTTAATGGAAACTCATACATGAAAATTAGTTTATATATTATTGAAATCAATGAATGTTACAAAATATCCTTCTCAAAGATGTTAAAACTATTATTTATACAGGTGTTATAAAAATAGTAATTAATTTATATTAATTGAATTTTTTATCAAATGAAAATATTTTAATGATAGTAGTGTTTTTACATATTTTAGATATTATATAATTAAATTAATGTCTATCAATATTACTAAACTGTATTTTTTCATTTATTTAAAAAATAAAATAAATTATTATGAAATAATTAATGTCATTTACTTTCTATAATTTGTTGTGTTAAATTATTATTATTTGTTAATATGAAATATTAGTGTTATATTAATCTTATTGTATTATAATTATTACATTTTCCTTCCATATTTTAATTCAAATTAAATAAATATTCTCAAAATTGATAAATATTGATATTTTATAAAATAATATTTTTAATTTTTTTATGTAATATAATTCAACCAATAAATAATGTTGGATATTAAATAGTGTAAAAATTATTAACATGTCCAATTACTTCCTCATTTTCACCTTATATATAAAACTTATAGACCTTAAATATTAAAATATTATTACCATTGTTAAAATAAAAATTGGTTAATGACGGGTCAATCAAAAATATTATTTTTGAGATGACACAAAAAATAACTTGATTTATATTTTTCAGATGGGATTAGGACAATATCCAACCAAATAATTTAATACTTGTTCATTTTTTTTGGAAGTTTTAATTAATAATTGATTAATTATTATTTACCATGAATATCTAGGGTCCGAGTAAGTCGGCCCAAAATTTATTAAATAAAACGTAAAGTACACAAAATTAGGCCTTACCGGGGGCAGTACAAGAAAAAGAGTATGTCACGCCCCACATATCATCATCCACCATGCTAATGAAAATATCCGGGACTCCGAAAGACATCATGCTGCTCAGCTCAACATTGGACCTTTGTAAGAGGGCATCAACAATCTGATTCACATTCCTAAAAACATGTGAAACGATGATCTGAAGGTGACTGCCCTGAGTTAGACAAGAAATCCAATGAGGAAGGAGGCACCAAGGAAAATCTCTAGTACGTGTTCCAAAAGCATTCACGGAAAGTTGTGAGTCCGATTCAATCCAAAGAGGTGACCAGTTGGGATCGGAAACATATTTGATTACATAGATGACATCCCAATGTTCAGCTTCATATGCAGTACCTTGTCCAATAAAAAGGTTGAAGCTACATTTGATAAAACCGTGAAAATTACGAAACACACCTCCACATCCTCAATGTCCAGGTGAGCCAGAAGTAGCACCATCAATGTTAACATTCATACCAGGAGGGATTGGTGGAATCCATATGATGAACATGAATTCAAGAGGCTTCATCAGCTTCCCTACCACAATTGATTAATTATTATTTAATATATTTTAAAAATACAAAATTTCCCCTTGACTCAATTATAAAATCCAACCTCCTCCCTTATTTAATTACACCACATTATGCATTCTATGTCAAACAATAGATGACAAAAATCCATTATTAATTTCCCTATATACAATATATAAGTAATTTTATTCCAAGAAGACTAACCCTACATATTTCTATAAGAGAAAAAAATGATTCATTTCAAGGAAGAGGTAGTCTCCATAACTGATGACATTCTGTCCTACTCTTCTTTACCATTTCATGTTATTTATAATTTATCATAATTATAAATTATGTATTAGATATATTATTTATATTTATTATAGTTTTTATAACATCATTATATTCCATATTTCCAATTAGCTATGAAGTGAATTTATCGCTTGTTCATATGTTTTACTTACTGTCTACAAATAGCGATACAATTAATTTTTAATAAACACATTTGATGGATAGATATTATGATAGTTTTAATTTTTAATTATTATATTAATGAAATAATTTTAAATATATAATTTAAATATTGTCCCCCTTCATAACATCTAATCCATTGGGAAATGATATCAATATTCACGCATATGTGTGGACTACCACCAACATGAAGTGATGTTATTAGTTTTTCATTTATATTTCAATTCAATTGTAATGAGGATAAATTTTATTAATATATATTATATATATGATATAATAATTATCCTATAAAATTGAATTAATATTCACCATTCATTGATTCCAACTTTTGAAAAATGAAAACAGGGTTCAAGAATATGTACAATCATCCATCATAATGAAAGGGGTAATTGATTTTTATATATCCTTCATTTATGGAAGAATAAAAATATGTTTATAATGAATATATATTATATTTATATAATTTAAATATTATATATATGATGTAAGAAATATTAATTAACATGTATAACAAGTATTAAACCAAAATACCCATGATATATGAAATAGTTAACTCTGAGAAAGAATGATTTAAATATGGGAGTATTGATAAAACGGTTGTTAAAATGTTATAAAGGGATCATAAAAGTTATTATATGTATGATAAATAATATTATATCAAATTATAATATATTTATTTTTATTATAAAGAATGTTATATATCATTATAAGTAAGGCAAACTCATGGAAAGGGGTTTTACGTAATAATTTCATTTTTTGTATTCTTTATAATTATGTTCTCTTGATAAAAATATTATGGTATGGATCACTTGATACCTACAAAATTTCATTAAATAATTATTTTCATTAAATTACTTGTTTTCCTTCAATTTCCCTTTGTTTATTTACTCCTGACACTATAAATATGGTTTTAATGTAAAATATATGTATTTTATAAATTTTGTTAAAAATTTATTTAATTACATTTCAGTGTTTTTTATAAATTTTTAAAATAACTATTCTTCTATTATAAAATATTTTTAATCCATTTTCCTAAGTAATATTTTTAAAAAATTGTTAAAATTAAAACATTTTTATATTTTACAAATGAGTTACTATTTACTTTTCGGACTACAGTATTGATGGAATTTTTTTTTAAATTATATATTGCAAACATTTTTTCATGATGTCAAGTTATTTTTATGAATTATTTATTATTATATGTGGTTATCATTAAATTATAATTCTTCGTTTATAATTAATTATTTTTTAAAAATTCTATTCATAATGGATATGATATTGTCTTTGAGAATGTTTTAATGATTAATTAAGGTTCTTTCCATCCTAAAAAGAAGAAAACCCCTAATATCACTTATGAATTTGTAGAGATATAGTTAAATGATACCATCACTATCATTTTATTGGATATATTATTATTATGGTGAAAAAAGTTTTATGAAACCCAATATGTTTCCATGGTTTATACAAGGATTTAATGTTTTTGAAAATAGTTCCCTTTTACATGGGTTATGATGTGATAACTTTTGTATGATTTATGGCACACATATGAATTATATTTATTATGTGATTGGTGGGGAAAATACAATTTTTCAAATGGATTAGGTAAAAATTGATATCTATTGAGATAAACAGTACATGAATATGGAGTGAACACATTGTGAGTGAGGGACCAGTCCCAATATGATAATATTAGAGATTAATCATTAATACAATGATGGTTTAGTGAGAGAACCCATTCCTATATAATATTCATATCAATGATCATTGATTGATAGTGAAATTATTATTTTTACTTATCTAAATACCATAACTACAAGTCATATTCCAATATTATGATTTCCTAGTTTGGGTTCCTTGATTCCATTATAATTCATGTCTTAAAAACTAAAATGAACTATTTATGAATAATGATTTTGATCATTTATTTTTAGAGAATGGTTTACATATGTTATGATAATGTTCTAATAACCTTATTTACATGTTATGTCTAATTGATCATTTATATCTCCCTTGTTTTCAATTTATGAAAATCTAATCACTCTGTTTTCATAATTGTCATTCCCTAGTTTATGATTAAAGGTATTAACAATAATATGTCTAATAATGTTGACAGTTCTGAACATATAAGTGGGATATTATGTATATATTTATTTAACAATGTTATTATTGTTATACATTTCCATGGATTTTAGTTCTAAATGGTATGGGGATGGATGAAAATTATATTTAATTAATATTAAACTATTTAGAGATAATATCTATGAATGAAAACTATGGGTCACTATAATGATTTCCTAAATCCATATTTTTAGGCATATAGATCCGATTATTTTTGATAAATGTGGATGTTAGAGGTTTTATTTTGTCATAGTTTTCATTAAAATTATATATTGAGGAACCCATTTAACATGTACTATTATATTTTTATTTATTGCCTTTTTCATGAATTTGAGGGCATGTAGTGCAATTTATAAAGATAGTTTTGGAATGAGGTGCTGGTTTGGAAGATTCTAGTGGAACATTGTGATATTTATGATATGCATGATGCCCAAGGGAGTTAGATGTAGATATACTTACATGAGACATTGGTTTTGATTTAATTTAAATTTTTTGGGACATACATATGGTTTGAATTAGTTTATAGTGGTTTTTTTCTTATTTATTTTAATTTCTAGAATGATTCAAACACATTGGTTGATAGGATGATTTTATTTATATATATAATTTCAAGTTATGTTGTACTGTTTGATTCAATGAACTACGAGTGAATAAATTTTTTGTTCAAGAAAATTCATAGTCCTAGAAATCCCAGATATTGAAATGATAATAAATAAACGAAATTATATGGTTGGATTTTATTCTAAAATAGTAATAACAAAAAATTCATAATACTAGAAAAAAATAAATAGATCTATTAGAACTTGTCTAAATAGAATAGAATATTAATAAAATAAGGAAAATTGAATAATATAAATTAATTGATAATGAATTAAATAATATTGAACTTGATTCATGTATACATATTTGATATATTGACGTTTTCTATGGAATATGAGTGTTACTTGTAATAATAATAGAAGATGATTCAAATATAAGGTAGTTTACATTCCACTTATTAGGTTTTATATCTACATTTTATTAATTTCTTCATTCATACACACTGCATGTAAGCTGGTAGGAATCCAACATGCAGATGCTCTAGGGGTGTTTTCTATAAAATCGAGGTAGGAAAGGATACATATTCTTGAATACCGCCCATATTTGTCTCTCTCCAGCTATAGTAACACATGTGGGTGTAAATGGTGGTGAATTCCCAAGCATATGAGTTGAGGAAGGTCATGTATTGATGTTAGAGGGAATATATATATCTACTCCTCGTGGATCTATTATCCCATAGGAGTAAATTCATAGGTTTTATGGATTGATGTATAATTCATGAAAATCGATTTAATGTATTTTTGACACACACTTGGTTACATAATGGATAGTTATAATGTTGAGAAGGATGTTTGGACGTATACTAAGATGAGATAATATGGCCAATGTGGTGCCAAATTAATGAGATCTAATTCATAACTCATGTCTTTAATGACATCATTATTAAAGGGAGGGTGGGAGCATATTACGTGTGTAGTTGGGGTGTGAGAGAAGAAAACTAGTATCAATGGGGCTTCAATGTAACCAAATGAATATATATATATATATATATATATATTCCATTGTATATTTATCAAAAATTTTGTTAAACATTTGTGAGTTATTTGGTTTCTTGGACATAGTGAAAATGAGAGTGATTAAAATACCTATTTAGGTTATGTGTTAGAATCATATTAATAGTCAAGAGGATATAGTATATTTCCTTAAAATTTATCTTGTGATGTTCCTTGGAGTATCCTATTGAGTATAAGTGTTATTATATCTTAACTTATACATAAAAAATTTTATGTTAAAAAGGAATGTTTATTGATATATCTAGACATATCTTTTTCGCGGAGTTATTCAAAAGCCAATTGAGATTTATGGTATTTTCAAAGTATTTATCTCTTAAATTATTTTTATCTTATTACGTATGAAGTCACATCATATATGTGGATTATTTATTCCTTTTTTAAAATTATTTATTTCTTCTTTATTATTATGTTCTCTCATACTAGTCAAATCATTTGAAGTTCTATTCATCCATTCAGTTTGATTATATACACTCAATATTTATCACCAAACTGTTTTCTATTTTATATTGTTTAAAATAATTATTATCTCAATGTCTTCATTATTGGCATATGAAGGGTATCCATGGAGGGAGGGGTAATGACATAGGTTATTTATATGTGTCATTATTGGAACTGAGTGACATATCCTTGTTACAATAAGTTTCACAATAGAAGTAGTTATTTACCACTCCCATAATATGGTTATTTGTAATTTTATAATTTTCATGGAAATAATGAACGATATATAAGGGTGTATGGAACCCAAATCATAGAAATAATTTTGTAATATTTAGTTTACAATCAACATACCTACCACTAAATCTCATGGAACTTCAAAATGAACTATAGTGATCACATATTCTAGTTCATGATCCCTTTGAATCTTTTCAGGAAATTTTTCTTGAAACTTATGGAATTAATTTAACTAATTAAAAAATTATTTATAGTTTATGAATTAATTATTGTAGGTTTATTTCATTCCCATTCAATCATGGTCCTTATGTTCATTACCTTCACTCCTGAAGAAAATTATCATTGCCTTCCTGATTATTTCACTGTGTTTATATCTAAAATAATTACATATTGGAAATTCCACCATTCCCATCATATTTTTCATTTTTATTAATTTAATAGTGGTACCATATTTCCCATTATTTCTTATTTTTTCCATTAAAAATATGACATATATAGTTGTCACTATATCTTGATGAGACTTGGTAATAAGTCTCCATATATTGATCATGTCTACGAGAAATATTCACTTTGATAACTAGGATCTATCACAAAAAATAAATGAAAATCATTACCCCTTATACTTCATAAAAAATCATCAACATAAGTTAATATAATAGTAATGTTAAATTGAAATTTATCAAAATTTTGCCCTTCGATTTTTATTTAAAATGATTATTTCTCTATCATTATCAACTAATTTTTCCGGAGGAATGTATTAGATGAATATTATATTATTGAATTTCTTCCACCCCCCCCCCCCACCCCCCAAATGATTTTTTTTGAAAAAATATATATTTTTCATGATGAATGAACTATATTGATCATAATTCCCTTAAATATAATAAACTCAATGATAACTTTCTCACTTTAATTACATAAAAACATGGGAAATTTCTTCTCCAGGGAATTAATAAATTTCCCTGCTACTAATGTATTAATATTCCAATGAACTGTTGGGGTTTTTAACAAGTGAAGTGTTCCGAAATTATTTTAACATGTTTTTATTCAGTATCATTCTATATATATGAATGGTTATTGGTCATATCCTGAGTTTTCTACCCTAATGTTGTTACAGATTTTTAACCCTAGCCTTAGCTCAAGCTCTAGAATTATTTTCATTCACTAATTGGAAATATCTATATAGATTATAAAAATTTATATGATGTTATTACTTTTACAACTATCCATTACAATATAATTAAATGTACTGAATTAGTTCATAACCTTATGAATTATAATTCTCAACATACAATAATACATTATGTAAATTGAATATTTCAGAATATCTATTCATATAATAAGAAGTGTGGTATCATTGGGAATATCTTTAAATAACTAAAATATTTCCTAAAATTTAATATTTTTTTAATGATTTTCTAAATCATCCAAAGAATATCTTATGATATTTTATATCTAGGTGTATGTTTTTAACAAATTCATATAGTAATGGCGCTAAAGAAGTTAATACCCAATCCACCCCTTTCACGGTTGATTCCCTATGGTGATTTTTTTCTACATCCATATCAATGTCATATATCTATAACTAATATATTTTCTTGGAAACCACAAAATATCAACCTAACCAAAATTTCATTACATTATCCAATACATAAACATATCGTCAAAGTCTATTTTTAGGATATGTTCTTTAATTTATGTTTTTTAATGTAGTTATCATGGTTTAAAATAAAAATTCCTTTAATACTATCTATGAAACCACAACTCCAAAATACCTATGATAGATGTTATTTTATTACACTAGAATAAGATACAATATATATAATCCTAATGTGTAGAGTAGTATATTAGTATTAAGAGGCTAGACAGAAAAATTATTCTTACATTTAACATGACAACATGAAATACAACATAATATTATAGTAATTACATTACCATTTATTCAAAAATATCATGGAATAAATTCATAATTACATAATTTATAACCCGCGTAATAGAATACTTAATAACGTGGGAGCTTAAATTCTGAAAATGTGAATGCGTACAAAATAAACTGCCACAAGATAAATAAATTGTGAATTATATTCATGTAATAAAAAATAAAGATGTATTCAATATAAATAATATCACAAATCAAGGACTAAATCTGTGGATGGAAAAAGAATATAAATAATCACATGGATAACAAAAACGTGTTTCATATTTATATAATTACAAATCCTAGAAAATATAATAATACAACTAATGCCACATTCCACGAAATCAATACTAAATTGTTACAGAGTATTCCATGAACCCAAACAAGAAAATCCTATTAGAAATTTCAGTGCACCTAGGGTATATAACAATATTCACCCATAAATTACTAAGTACAATATATTAATCATTTGATAGAAATAAAATATAATTCAATATATTATCAAATTAAATGTTTTATTATAATTATATTATATGGAATATTAATATTTTAAAAACTAAATAAGTATAAAATCATGATATGAAACCATCAAAATAAATAATCTAGATTGTGTCATAAGTTTTTATTCCACATATAATTCCATTTTTTGTTTGATAATTTGAATTTTAAAGAGGATGTAGAATTTTGATGTGTGTGGGTGGGTTGTTTTCAAAAAAAAATTTGGATCAAGAATTCAATATTTGAAATATATTATTTATTTTTGTTTGGATATGGATCATGAATTAATAGAAGAATTCTGTTATTTGATATGTCTCAAAAGCTTAGGGTTGAGATTTGGAGGGTATGGAAAACTACTCCCATGGTTTATGGTTTAGTTCATGTAGTATAGAGAAAATTTTGGCGATACCCTAAAGAATGAGGTTTTTTTTAAAAAAAATTATTTATTATGTAGATGAGTTGTAGTGTTATCCAATATTTTGTGGTAATTCATGTATATTTTATATGAACCCATATATGGTGTCCTAGAACAGGGATAAGTCACATGGTAGTGTATAGTTTTAAGAAAACCATGGAGATTTTTTTATTGGGTTATACAACCATTTCATAAGGTTTGGCACACCGTTTTATACTATTTAGAGAAATAATGAAATTATGGGTTTTTTCAGGAAGTATTGAAAAAATGGTTTGAACCGATTAGGTAACTCTAGGTTGATAATCCATAAACCACTTTAGAAAATTAAAAAATTACATAATTTACCCTCTTCTCCTATTATGTTTTAACTAATTTATTCGAAATTTCAACTATGTGCCCCATATGTGATATCCCTCCAACCCTCTTCATAACATGGTGGTATTGTGCCCATCTCTTGGTCATTTCATATCTCACCAATTTTCAATTGATATAATAGGTAAGAAAAACAATATATCTCGGTCTATTAATATTTTTTTCACTATAACACGGTCATTCTCTATTTTAGTTTAATAATTTATCTTTTTTGGGTTATTTTGTTCTTCAATTTATCGGTACACATTTTGAATTAGAGGCCACTACTAGATGAGTGGTATTTTCTAGTCATGTTTTTGGTGGTTCCATTAATTTCAAAAATAGTTACTCTTATTTATTTATGTTTTTTGGTATTGTAATCTAATCGGAATGTCTTGCAATTACTATGCCGTAATTAATTTTTTAAATTTTATTTTACATTACTAATACTAATAATAGATCATTCCTCAATCCTTACAAATTAGAGCCTATAAAAATGCACCTTATGTAATGATTTAATAATGTTTTCTGATTATTTAATAGAAAATTATCTATAAAAAGTGAAATGAGTGTGAATTAATGTGATCTTTATGTAGGAAATGGATATAATTGGATTTTAGAATAAATTTTATTGGAGGAAATGGAATTTCACAATAATTTGTATTATAAATTAAATTGTATCTAAGAAATTATAAATGAATTGGTAATTATGAAATTCATTATTTTATGATATATTAAATGCGATATTAAATATTACATACTCTATAGTAATGATTATATACTTTTTAAAATAATAAAGTAATAAATTAATAATGAAATGAATTGGAGTTTATTTAACTGATTTATTTAATTGATGGAAATTAGTAGAATGGTCCATCAAGAGGACCTTGGGGCTTGATTTAACTTGATTATTTTACATATCAAAATGTTTTGGATAGATTTATGTACATAATTTGTAATAATTATTCTCATGATATGGAAATGATTTGGAATGACTTTAAATGATTAATGATATCTTTACGGACCTATAATTGTATTAAATCCCATGAGAAATCTATTAATTCCACTATAGGAGTCACATGAATTCCATAGTGCGTTATCTTCCGTGGATTCCCAGTGGTCCAATGATTTGGAATTCCTCAAGAAAGAAACCAGATTATTCTAGATTAATTATCATGAATTATTTAGGGTTGGATTCCCTGTGTAATTGCATAATGTTTAGATTAATGAAAATAAAAATTATTAATTACTGGGATTCTTGTGAGGTACCGTAGTAAATGTCACGAGATGAACATCATGGTTTAAACTAGTTATATTTTGTGTAATAAATTTTTCAAAATTTTCATATTCACATCATCTGATGCTTTTAAATTTCAAGGATTGTTCCTTGAGTTTAGATGAGATGTTCATAACAATTTAATTCCATGGGTCATCCCTCTCATCGATTCCCAATGGGAAATTTTTTAGAGGGAATTCACATTGAACCAATTTATGTTTGCTTTAGTTGTATAGACATGGATTCCATGGAAATATAACTTGGAAACTGACATGATATGATGTGTATTATGATAATATTCATTAATGAAGGATGAATTAGCAGTGTTTGGATGTTGGGTGTCCTGGTATATCAAATTCATTGGATTTTATTTTACTTCCATTTTTATTTTGAATATAAACATGTAAACTGTTAAACTGATAAAAAAATATGTATTTATTCTTATCCCTCCATCATGTACTCCCTTATGAACATGTTATTTTTGTAATGTTATTAGTAGTGGATTATTGAGATTTACTCACACCGTAGTCTAGATATAATTCCCCATGGGTACCAGAGAAGAAGACTTTTAAATTTATATGAACAATTTCAGGAAAGAGATCCATAAAATGATTTCATTGCATTGGTATTTTTGAATTCATGTGTGGATGATGATACTCGATAAGTTTGTTGGAATGATTTGGATATCCTTTGAGTGTCCTGTTTCTGGGGTATTTTATTACTATATCTGATCCACCACATTATATCATGGTTTTGTATAGAATACTCATTTTTTATCATGTGATGTTGTACATTTTTTTAAACATTCCTAAATGTATTTTATGGTTATTTATAACAGTTGATATGTTATTTATTTGTTTCTAAAGATTAGATATAATGCCTAGATGTTATAGTCATCACCTGATATTAGTAGAGTAAATATTTACTTGTCAAAATCCTTTGGAATTTTGGGAGGTGTTCTTACATCAATTCAATGCCCCATCTCGGGGAATCTGTTCCTTGGCATTCATGGAGAGGAATTAAAAAATTGTATTAGTGGTTATTAGTTATGTATTAATATTTTTATATAGTATATAGAAAACAATTATTATTTTAGAACATTTTAATTTTGATAGGCCTAGGATTGATCAACACAAACTAAGTAGAAATCAAAATATTCCTTAGAATTGACATGTTATTTTTAGAATTTATAACTGCGATTATTTTATTTTATCCTTTAATGAAGTAAAAGGATTGAGATGTTATTGGTTGATAAGAATTAAAACCTTTTCATATTATATAAAGGTGTTTTGCGGTGTACATACATCATTTATGGGATGTTGGCATTCATGATATATGCATGATGAAAGGGACAAGGTTTCTAGATATATATATCACATTGCATGTGATTTATATTATCTGATATATATATTTACCTGATTATATCTTTATAATTTTTATTTGTTTAGGTTTTATTTTTTTTATTAATAAGTAGGACATTGTATAAAATATCTACAACATTGTATGTGGTGTATCCCTTATACGGCTATAGTAGCATCTTACTTAATGAATTCCCATTATTATATTGATATAGTTGTATATATATAAAAATATTGATTATGGTATTGATTTAATAAAGATCTAGTAAGAATGAAAATATATGTTTCCTCGTATATATTTTGAAAGAATATACTTTTAATTAAATCCTTACATATTTATTTTATGTTAGATCCTACATAGAACCAACTGTGGTTTCTAGAAAATGATACAAAAATGATAAATGATGATGTTTGTTAAATTTTGTTACATTATGAAATATTATAGTAAATTTATATTATATCCTTTAAATGTAACCCCAGTTATTCAATCCATGAGAATCTATAAATCTCAATAATCCATGGTTAGTTTTTATGGCTCACAATAATATAATTTATTTAGAAGCTATGAATTTACACACATATGATAATTTGGAAAATTAAATTTATTATAAAAAATCTATATTTTTTACTTCAAAATATTTCATGATTCTGATTCTATTTAACAATATTTAATTTTTTAAAATTATTAAATGGTACAAATATAAAAATGTATTCATGATAGGTGGTGAGCCTTGAGTAAATGAGGTGACTTTGAGGCCATATGTGTTTGGATTTACCAATTGAATTGGTAGTGGAAGTACTATGAGTGCTTACTTAAG
The DNA here is from genome assembly GCA_963277665.1 of Viscum album. Classification (NCBI taxonomy): domain Eukaryota; kingdom Viridiplantae; phylum Streptophyta; class Magnoliopsida; order Santalales; family Viscaceae; genus Viscum; species Viscum album. The sequence goes on along the minus strand of OY728121.1, from coordinate 1,568,871,810 downwards.
TGTTTATCCTTCTTACATTTTTTGTAAGTGTAATGATTTACATGGTAAGGGAAAGAGTGTCTAAAAAGGGATTCATTCTGGTGAGATCACTAGGTTGGGTGATTGGTGCAATATGTTCCATGTTAATTTGAGACCAAGATGATTGTTATTTCATTAGTGCTGAACATGGGAGTCTTAGTTAATAGTATCTGTTTAATGAACTAGTGACAATTTTTTTGAGACTCAGGTTGAGTGATGTAGTTATTTATATCCCTTTATGGTACTAGTGAGAGGGTCAGAATATTTGAGGTAATGGTATCAATCATGTTTATTGTTATTTAGTTTTTATTTGTTTATAATTCGGATCATATAGTAATATATGCTTAAATCTAGGATGGATTCAATGTGCATTGTCATTCCATGTCCTAAACCAGACAATTTTTAAGGTGTTTTTTGTAGTAGAAAAGTGGTAAATTTCCAGGGGCTCATGGAAATTACAATTGATATGATGAGTGGTTGAATTATTATAATAGATATGTGCAAGGTGGAATGCATATTGTAAGAGGTCATCTTAGATTCTTCTTTGTTGTGTAGATAACATTCTGTGAGTGTGAATGGTTTGTTGGTAAGGTGTTTAATCCTAGGATGGGGGATTCTTCATTCATGGGAATATTGGTCTGGTTATAGGAGTTTTTCATAGTTGATATGTGGGTCTTGGTTTTTAAGAAGTAACAAGGAATTAGATTGAATACCTAATGTCTAGATGGAATTGTTGTGGTTCAAAGTGGCATGTATCAGGGAACAGGAGTTAAAATTTGATGTGAATCATGGATGTTTTGATGCCCTGAATAGTATTATATGTGAATTAATATGATGTGGTGGATCTTGGTATCAATGTTTTCAGATAAAGGAAAATATTGGTAATGTTCAGGTCCATGTTGAGTTCAAGATATACAATAGTTAGTTTTATGATAATGAGTGTAGATATATCTATTTTTTAGAAGATTTCGATCAAAAGGTAGACATGTGATACACCATGAATCTTGTTAAGATCCGATTTCAGAATATAGTATTCAGTGTACTCCGGGTTAGGCTAGGGATTCTTGTTCATGAACCTGTACATTGGTTTATTTAGGAATTATGACATTGGTTATGACACAAATATTTGTAGTATATGATGTTATATGTGAATAAGAGGCATTGGAGTTTGGGGACATTTTGAAATGGTGAACCATGGATGTTCATGCTAATATGTGAAGTTGTCACTCTGTTGTTCTTTGGTTAGTCGACAAAAATGATTTAGGTACACATTTCATATTAAGACGTTATGAGCATAGTTTCCAGATTGTGTGGATTGGAAGGAGCGATATGTGTTAGATTATGACAAGACCTATTGAGGTCTGTTCTCAGGGAAAATTATGAGGACATGAATATTATGGGGTAAACTATAATCCATAGGGTGAGACCATCCATTTGAATGAGTCTTTCTGATGATTGGGAATGGTGCTTGATGAGTGACTTTGGCTACAATCATGTTTTCCGTTCTGTTAGATCTTGTAGTTGTTCCATTGAGATTGAAATTTTCATCCATTAGAATGATTATAAGAAAACTATTTTTATTGGTATCGTCACCTTCATCACAAAAACATGACCCTCTTTTTAGAATGGCGTTGTTGTGGGGGACTGATAATTATGTGGTCATGATGGAACTAAATTTCAATGCATGTATTCATTTGATATCACCAAATTTCATGGGGAATATTTTAGGATAATATATTTACATTTATAGTTATATTTCGAGATGTTATTTAGGTGAAAAGGAAAATAATTTTATTTTATATAGTTTTATTTTCAATCCTTGTCAGTATTCGAGAGAGAGAATGTCTAATAGTGTTGTCATTCATTGTTTTGACTATGAATTATAACTAAAAGGTTATGGTTACACCTCATAGTGTTCTTTTGGTGATCATGGGATTCCATAAGTGATCAGGGAATCTAGTCTTGGTAGTTATTATTTCACTAAAAGAGAGGTCCATGTCACCTTGTACAATTTTGGTTTGAGGATATTCGTTGAGAAATTATTGTGCGATTAAATATGGTGGTTTCATATTGCAATTGGGAACATATATATAATTTCATCACACCATATTCAAGAGTTGTTGAGTCCATTTTCAGGACGATCTATCATGTTTATACTGTTCATCGTAAGTGGGAGATTTTTCAATTTGATTGAAAATTTGGAAGAGGATCAAAAAAATAATTAGATTAGTGGTCTCATGTGAAATTAGTAATTGTTATTGTATATATCCCCAGGTGAGCTGTTAATATATTAGGAATAATTTTTTGTATCCAATTTTAGATTAGTATTGAATAGTTTATTTGTATTTGATTTCATATTTTACATCCTTGGTTGGGGTACACCATTGACTAGGACATAAACTAAATGGAAGCATGATTTCTTCTCGAAATATATGAGAATAGATATGAATTTTCAATGTGTCTGAAATTAAATGATTGAAATGAATGATATTTTAACAAAAAAATAAACATGGTTATTTGTAGAGACTATTTACAACTGTGTTTGGAATTCTTGAATGCGATGTAACTATTTAGAATAAAATTGATGTACAGTGTGGGATGGGTATTTGAAGGTTGATATGTGTGGTGGTTGGGAGAGTATAATTCCACTGTCCATATATGAAGATTAATTTTTTAGAGGAATATGGAATTTGAGGTTCTGTGATGGAATGCCTTAAAAATGAGTTTTAGTTTATGAATTTTTGATTTATAACTTCTTAATGTGATTCCTCTATCTATGGTTTGGGGATCTATAGGTGGATCTGGTACTTAGATAAGTCTCATAAGCCTCGTATTTATCTATTTAATTTTTGGAGAACTTATCCAATGGTTCACATTTTTGATAATTCCATGCTTCCACCCTTACACTAATTTGTTTTCAATATAAATTATATAGGGAGTGTTTTAGTTTTAGAGTTATTACATGGTTTATTATAAACCATTTTAATTGTATATGAAACAATGTTACATGTATAGGACTATGTAAATGGTGAATGAATTGTGCATGGTTCCAAAAAAATTATGTGAAATATTTCAGAGGGTTCCAGATTGATTTCACGTGATTGGTAATATGGTTTGTAAACTATATCGAAAAACTATACGTGTTGGGGATTTTTTTAGTACAAACATAATAGGACATTTAAGATATGGAAAACCCTAAAACTAATCACTGTACCTCTTTGAAAAGTGATAAATTATAGTTTTTCTATCCATACCGTTTATTTTTTTAAACACTTTTCACCCTCATTAAGATTGAGTATCCCATACAAAATACCCTGTTATATCCTCTCATCGCATTGTGGTACCTCACCCAATGATTATTTAATTCATATTCCATAAATTGATAACCATATATAGTGGTAATCATTTTTTTTTCATCTTTATATTCTTATTTTGTTTAATTTTAATATAATATATTCCTAGATTTGCATAATATGAAATATTTTAAGTGTATTTCTCTGGTACATTATTCGCTTCTAACTCGATAAGAACTTGAAATGATACTCGGTGAGTGGTTCACAATAGGCATGAGCTTTGTGGTCCCTTTTATTTTACTCAATTCACCTCTTATATATTTCTGTTCATTTATAGGGCCTTATATTAGATTATCATGATTTTATCCTAGAATAATTAATTCTCTATAAAATTTTTTGACATAATGAATCAATGCACATAATATTCCTTAAAGCATATGAATGTGATCCACCAGTATATGACCATTGGTAATGAGTTGATAGTGGTTCAGAAATATTAAATTGAAAATTTTAATTAAAAAATTTAATAATAAATTGTTTAAGGGGAAACCTGTGTTTGGAATGATTATAAATGTGTTACTGAATTAATTCAACAATTTCAAAATGAAATTTCATTAAAAAATACATTAAATTGAATTTGAACCTAAAATGGTTAAATTAATTGGAAATTGGATATTCCACTTTTTTGAAATGTAAATTGTGTTTTTTTGAATGACATGAACTATTTTCATGAGTTTGTATTTGATTAAAAATGGAAGTGATCATGTAATTATGTTCGGAATTGGGGGTTATTGTGTGGATTTTCATTAGTATGGGTAACATGTAGAATGGTTAATCAATTGGTCCATAGGGATCATCAATTATTGATGCATTTCCATAATATAAATCAAAAGAATGATTAATATATATAATTTTTAATTATTTTTATCTTCACAAGATAATTGGTTATAATGGACCATGAGGATTCCATGGAGACTTTATGGACCTATAAAATTATTGAATGACATTTATGGAACATGAATTACTCTTTGGGGATTATATTAATTCAATGGTGTATAGAAAACCTTGGATTTATAAGGTTCAAATTCTATAATATTACCTCACATTCTATCAGATTCATTATGATTGTTTATTAGTAATATCGTGGTGTAGCTACACATTGGATTTCTATAATTTAAATATTATTCGAAGGAAATGGGTTGATTATTTGGATTACTATGAGGAAAAATGTATAATTTCACTAGATAAGCTCAAGGAAATCAGTATGGTTTTGTGGATTTGAATGCCTTTATCGTTATATATGGAATCCCATGTTATTATGCTTCAAAATTTCAAATATGGTTCATTGATTTTAGGCTAGCTGTTGAAATTAGGTAATTATATTTTTTACTCCTACCTAATGTTCCATATGGTATTTTTTAGGATGTAATAACTACTGAATCCTAGTGGGTTTCCTTTGGTTGTATAACTGTTTTATCCTTCGATGTTTACATTGGAAACAATCATGATATAATGTGTACATTGTTTAGACACTCGACAATAAATATTGAAGCAGGTGTAGACTGATGTCTAGTGTAACCATGGAACATGATCATAGGTGATTAATTTTCATCCCCCATTTAGAATATTAAATAATCAATTGTAAAACAATTAAAATGAAATTGTTTATTTTTATCACTATAGCATGAAATTACTTATTGAAAATTTATTTTTAGGGATATAATTTGTTCTGGTCCACTGAGTTTTACTCACACCATTCCTAGACCACCATCTCACTTGGGTACATGTGAAAAATTAGTTCTGAGTTTTTTTTGATTGGTTTGTGAATGCACCGGATTTTTTGATTTCATTGGTTTGGAATTATAGGAGTGGAGTGTCCATGATTTAACTAGGAAGTACCAGAGCCTTGATTGGAATTAGTTATGTGTAACACCCAATGATTTTTTAATTAATTTTAATATAGATTTCATGAAACATTATGTCTCTACAAAACATCACTTTTTTATGATCTATCTAGTAAACATAATTTATCCACCTCTATATGGTGAAAATTTAAAAACTAACATACACAATTTGGTGAAGAAATATAGTTAGAGTATGATAAGAAAAACATAATGTTTGTTGAATAGTAACAAACACTTATGAAAAGTAATATGAATAATAATATGACCCTTATGAATAGTAAATAATATTATTATTTAATTTTCTTAAAATTATATAATAATATGATCTTCATTAATTTTTTAATGTGATATAAAAATTATATTTTAGAAATTATAATTTTTCGAATACACTAGGATTGTATTTAAAAATAAAATTAATAAAATTTAAATTTTTTAAAAAAATTGGAGGTTATTTTTCAATTCTACACATCTATAATGTGTTAGGTTAAATTTTAGGGATTTTTCAGAAATACTCGAATTTTTGATGAATAGTAAAGTACAGTAACAAACCATATATATAAATTATCATTTAAATTCACTATTCCAAGAATCATGGATGATGTAGGCACACATTGTTGGAACTCACAAGAACTTATTACTATTATTTGACACATTAATCAACATTATTTGTTATCTTGTGGGAAATAATGAATAAGATATTAACAAATCCATCCCATCCTCCAATAAAACCCCCCACTGCATCTTAGCATCACTCTTCTAAACCTTGATGATTCCCAATGTTCTACTCAAATAACCTTCCCTAGTCACTCCCCACGTACGAGAGTTGTTGTTCATGTAAAAATAAAAAAAAACTATTCCCGTAAATTGATTCACATAGAGGTGGATTCAGGAGGTAAACTCATATTCTAATTCATTCGGTATCATTACATATTTCCTTTATATTGTTATGCTATCATCACCTTATCTTTCCGAATGACCACGATAACTCCATTATCATCTATATACTGTAATTATATAATGTTAATGAAATAAAAATCATCAATATCCTTACCCTATATCTTTTATATTATAGACTAAATAATTATATATAAGGTAGAAATTTATAACTTTATAGGATGATGAAGATTTATTCTTCAATTTCATATTCAATACTGGTCATGAAACCATTTTTATGGTTTAACCTAGTTATAATAACCTATTTGATATTCAAGAACATGTATATGTACATAATTTTAAATCATTTGTCCAAACTAGTGTATAATAATCATAATACTACTAAAATAATCTAATTTATTATCACTAATATATTATCTAATGATCTGTCCTCATTTAACATCCATTCGAGATGAACAACATTACATTAAAACATGTGGGCCAATTCCGAAAATCAAAAAAATGAAAACTCCAAGATGAAAAAATTCAATATTATAACTTATAATTAGGATATAAATGAACTAAAAAAATTATTCTAAATTAAATAAATTTATATTATGTTATGAATTAAATTATTAATGATAATAATTTCATATTCAAGGACCATAAGGTCTTGAGCGTTACATTCATAATTAAGGTAAGGGTTTTCTACCCTACCTCTATTTTCATTCGGGTTACTCTTATTCTCTACTTACCCCAATTTAATTTTTATTTATTCAAAATCACTATACATATATTATAAGATATTTTCTATATATGTTTACAGACCACAATACCACTTTAAATTATGGGGTGTTATATGTTTTATAAGGAACATTGAGAAACTCTTCCCGTAATACATGGCCAATTAAAGGAATTGATAAATTTATTACCTATTTTCAAAGTCCATACATAATTTTTTAGGAAACCATTACATGTATAAAATATATAATTTTATTATGAAACAAATATCTTACTAAAATTATGGTTTTATTCAATTTTTTTTCCAAAATAACACTTCTTTTCAAAGTAATTGTGTATTTATCTCATGAATTAACTGAAGCTTTTATAAGAGCATCATCATATAATTTGACAGTATGGTTTAATATTATATATTATTGGGATTAATTTTTTATTATATCATATAGCACATTTAATTTAATAGTTTTCGATTATTTTAACTGTGGATGTGTTATCTTAAAACCATTATCCAATTTACTCTAAATGGTTTCTGTTTAAGCTTAAAGTTTGGGGAACATTATTTACATTTCATATGTTAGTTTCAATATATTTCTATATGTTGTTTATCATTATCCCCCATTCATATAAGGAATAAATTGGACTTATTATGTGATGAGTGGGGCCCTATTTTTCCCCTTGATGCATTGGTAGGTCTCATGAGACAATTAGATATAGACTGGGCTGAGGCCCTGTGATTTTGATATATTGTTTTGGCCAAGGCCTTAATCAATTTTAGGAATCTTTGTCGAGGCCTTGACGGTATGTTTTATAGTCACTAATATAAATTTCCCACATTATAAAGCTACTAATTGAATTTTTTTATTAAATGAGTATAATACACATTGTAATGTTTTATTGTGGAATTATATAGTCCGCTTATATTCCAAACATTATATGATTAAGATTATTATATTTAAATGAATGTATTTTTAATTATTCACCATCCCTACTGTTTATGATTATGATATCTTATATTATATTTCATACCCTTACTGAGCATTTGATCTCACCCCTTTATTATGATCCATTTTCTCCGTACCTGAAGTTGTTTTTTATATGATGACCTTCAAGGATAAACTTACAATTATGGATGTTCACAATAAATCATATATGTTGTTTTTTATTTCATATTGTAATGTTGAACTTATGTATGTTACTTGTTTCTAAAATTTATTAAGCTCATATTCCATTGGGATTCATAATCCTTTTTTATATGGAAATTTAATAAAATAAAGCACTATCTATGGGGAAATAGGGTCAGCTCCTTACACTTTTTATCAAAGAATGATTAGTAGAAAACTTGTAAACTAGTATTAGAAAATGTAGATTAGGGAAAAAATATATAATATATTCTTTTAGGATAAACATTCAAGAACATATTTTTTTAAGAAATATTTTATGTGGATATTTCTAGAAAATGAATCTTTATCTGGATACTACAGGATGACGTCGTTCTAGAACAGATGTACCAAGGAGTGAAAACTCTAACAAGGAGTTTCTAGTTTCACCAGGCCTATCTTGGTACTTGAATATGGACCTTTCTACACATCTGGTATGAAACTCCAATGGGTTATGCAAACGATAAGTCACCTTTTCGTTAGAGGACATTATGAAGGATTTAAATTTATTTTTTTTTTCTAAGAAACCATTTTTATGATTATGTTATTATCCATGCATAGGATTTAAATTTTTGGTAATTATTTTTCTATGTTAATATTATACATTATGATTCATAACCTAATATATTGTATTCAATTATCTAAAAATTATGCATAGTAGAAGAAATAGACATCCTATTAACATGCATATTCCATTAAAGGATTTCCCTCTAATGGTAGATAATGATACTGGATCTGGATCTCTAGGACTGTTGTTTTGCAACTTATAACTATAATGGGACCACTGACACGAGATATGATAAATAAAGTAACCAAAATTTATCATCCTAATCTATAACATGGAGGATTTATGTTGTATCTTTTTATGCAACAACAAACTCTATCTTCTAATGATAATACAAAACATTTTGTAGTTGAGCAGTGAATTTTTTTCCATAGAAAGACATTTCTCACATTGGGATGTAATGAAAGAGAGAATGTCATTGTGGCAGTTTATCATCTATTAGAAGATTAAGATCAATGGTTTTCATTAATCCAAAACACAATGGATGGTGAAGAGATATAAGAGATGGAGTGGATGGACTTTATAGAAAAATTCCTAGAGAAATACTTTTCCCTTGAGCACTGAGCAGATATAGAAATGTTGTATCTGAATTTGACGAAAAATGATGATGAGAGTATTGAAAAGTATGAATCTAAAATTACAAGGTTATCAAGGAATGTTGTGGACTACATACATAATTCATGGAAAAAATATGATCGAATATTTATGGGTCTAAATCTATTGAAACATCGGGCACTAGTCTCCCTATGTGTTTCATCATATGAGGATATAGTTTTGTGTTCTATAATGATGGTAAAAACCCACTATTTCATTGTAATTTAATGGAATTAAAGAGAAGTATATGGTTACTCAATGATATGGAAAAATAATTATGTAAATTTCAAAGACGGGATGAATTGAATTTCCACCCTGTGATGATTTTCGAAAGAAACCATCTGGTACATGATTAAAAGTAAAATGGGTATGCTACAAATGTTGATAGAAAGACCATATTTCTATTTATTTTATTGGGAAGACAGAAGTTATTAATGTTCAATCCTATAATTGTTGGGATATGGGACTCTATGCTAATTAGTTTCCAAATAATCATGGAAACATGCCATAAAAAAAGGACAAGAGAGTAGGGATAAATTATCGGATCACAACCGTTGATATTGATGTTTCTAATGATTTGGTGGTAGGTGCATTAATTGTTTACTCAAACATAGGCAATGATTTATTTTATTTTGGATCATTTAAATCATTTATATATTCCTACTTTTCTATCAAAATTAGATATTTACAATTTGACTAAATTTGGGGGTTGTTAGTAAAACCACTTAAGGGAAGTACCATTGCAAGAAATTTGTTTCTGGAAGACTTCATTATGGAATATAAACATTCTTCATCTCGTGATTTTATTGTAATATCCATGATTTAAATTGATATAATCCATGATATGGATTGGAATTTGAACCCCGATGTGTAAATTTTTTGCGATAAGGTAGTTTTATGATTTGAGGATGATGTGTAATATATAATCTTTAGAGTGGGAAAATCACTATATGGTTCTCAATTGAATCAACCACCAATATCTATACTCAAATAAATTAATAGGGAGGATGGTAATGTAATAACTATGGGTGTGAAAAATAATTTCCAAATAGAGGTTGTACCTATTGTGTAAAAATGTGTGGATGTATTTCTAGAGGATTTACCTGGACGACCTCCAGAGAGGGAAAATGAGTTTTCTATTTACATAATTCCATATTCATGAACCATATCAAAGAACCCTTATAGAATGGACACTGCGTAATTAGTGTAACCAAATAATCAAATAGAGTAATTCAGTGATGTAGGATTTATTTACACTAGAGTTTCTATATGGGGAGACCTTGTTCTTTTCATTAATTAGTAAAATGCATCTATGAGTCTGTGCATTGACTATATTGATTTCAATGATATTAAAATAAATTACATGTATATCATAACATTCATTAATGATTTATTTGATCAAAATTGGGGAGCCCAATATTTTACAAAGATTTATCTTTGATATGGATATCATCAGTTGCGTTTGATGAAAGATAATATTCTAAAGATAGAATTTTGAACCAGGTATGGGAATTATGAGTTTATAGTAATCTCTTTGGGACTGACAAATGTACCCTATGTTTCAGGGATATAATGAATAGTGATTTCAAGGAATATCTTGATGAGTTTATGGTTTTATTTATTGATAATATCATGGTATTATTCAAAAGCTCTGAAACTCATGAAAATCAATTGCAAACGATTCTGAAGACTCTTAGAGGAAATCAATTATATGGGATGTTTATAAAGTGTATGTTTTGGCTCCAATACATTTCCATTCCTGGATACATTTTCTCTAACGATGGAATATATGTTGATCCTAGGACGAAAAAAGTTGTTCAATAATGTCCTACTCCAACAAACATAACTGAGATATGGAGTATTATTAGTTTAGTAAATTATTATCGGCATTTCATTCTGAAAATCACCCATATAGGCTACCCAATGACCAATCATGCACGTAAAGGTGTTAATTTCATATGTATAAATGAATGTGAGGACTGTTTCAATGAATTTAATAGGAGAATAGTGAATTCTCCTATCCTAACCTTACCATCGGGGAATGATGGGTTTCTGATCAATAATGAAGAATCATTGAAAGCACATGGTTGTGTCCTTACAAAAAATGATAGAGTTATTGCATATGTATCAAGGGAGTTATAAATTATTCAATGAAACTATCATACTCATGGTATTGAGTTAGATTTTGTGATACATGCACTAAATATATTGATACCCTATCTATATGTTTATTGATGTGAGATATATATAGATCACAAGAGTCTCATGTATATCTTCTCAACGAAATAAGTCATCATGAGCCAATGTTATCACTCGAACTACTCAAGGATTTGGATTCTAACATAATCTACCACCCTGTAAAACAAAATTTGGTAGTTGATGCATTGATCATGAAGGATCATGGAATTATCCATAAAATTAGGGTTGACATGGATCCATTGTAAATGGATCTATTGAGGATGGATATGGGGATTATCAATGAAGGTGAAACATCACTATTCTTTCAAATGGTTTTCCAACCATCTTTATCCGAAGGAATTTAATATTCATAGTATACTAAATAGAATATTCAAAAGAAAATATATGTTGTGAAAGATGTGAAGTTGTTTCACATCATGTTGGTAAAATAGAATTCAGAAATTTGGGAAGAGGATACGTGATCCCTCTATACCTATTTTAAAAAAGTGGGTTATTGGATGATTCTTATAGTCATAATTTCTATATTCATCATGGGAGTACTAAAATGTATACATATTTGAAGGAACCTTTCTTGTGGGAGAACATGAAGTGATAAATTGCTGATTATATATCTTGATGTCTAGTCTCTCAACATGTAAAGGTCGAATGAAAACATCATAGAGGATTCATGAATCCTCTACCTATTCCTACATGGAAATGGGATGACATCACTATTGATTTTTTCACTAGATTACCCAAAACTCCAATGAAGAATGATTTGATATGGGTAATTATTGATTGACTTATGAAATCATCACATTTCCTTGTTATAAGGGTGGATTTTCAACTACAACACCTTGTACGACACTATATAAATTATTTTTTGAGACATCATGGATAAACACTCTCAAATTTTCCAGACCTTGATCCACAATTAAAAACAAAATTATAGAAAATTATTCCGAAATATTTCGATATTGATCCTCAATTTAGTACGTCTTATCACCCAAAAACTGCCGGGAAATCAGAAAGTACAATCAAAACCTTAGAGGACATATTTAGACCATCACTAGACATTCAATGTATTGGGGATCAATATATACATTTAGTATAGTTTCATACAACAATATTTTCCATTCAAGTATTCAAATTTCAACATATGAAGCATTGTATAGAAATAGATTTCGTACACCACCTTTTTGGGATGATGTTGGAGAAAGGATGCTTAAAAGTATCTCCCTAGAAAGGTGTTATATGATTTTGGATGAAATAGAAACTGATACTTAGGTACATAGTCCCTTTATGTAATTATGGAGATAACTAGAGCTGTTGAATATCATTAGGATATTCCATCTAGCATGTCTATTGTAGATAATGTGTTCCATGTTCCGTTTTTGAGAAAGTACATTCTAGGACCAACACATGTACTATCATATGAAGGTATAGAATTGTATCATGACCTATCATATTGTGAACAGCCGTTATAGATTATGGACACTAAAGAACAAGTGTTAAGGAATCAGATGACTGGATTGGTAAAGATACTTTGGAGAAATAATAAAATCCAAGAGACAACATGGGATCATGAGTATCTTATGATGAGGACCTACCCAAATCATTTTGTTAGGAATCATTATGTGAATTCTAAGTATGAAATTTTTGAATGTAGGGGATAATGTAACACCCCTTTAAATTTGTTATTAAATTTAATATTGAATGCATGAAATAATAATTCTCTAAAAATGCCACCTTGTTATTCCCAAGATAGTAAACATATTTTTTTCCCTTAATGTTTTGAAATTTGAAAAATTGACATACATAGTTGCTTTCAATAAGATATTTAGAGTCACATGAGGAAAATTTAATTTTTGGTGAATAGTAACATACCCTAATAAATAATAATATGAATAGTAATAGGACGCCTATGAATAATAAATAATATAATTTTTTTTCCTATGGTAATAAGATAATGAGGTGTTGACTAATATTTAAATTTGACAAAAAATAAATTATATATATAATATATCTCCCCCAATGGAATCATAAACATAAACATACATTAATAAAGATATGAATTTAGAATAAACCCTCACCAAAAGTTGAATTTCCTTGAATGTGATTTTAAAATACTTCATATTAAATTTAGCTATATTATAATTCCATAAAACCCCATAATCATACATATAATAACATTTATGATCCACTTATAATATTTTAACACGTATTTATGTTGGATCGGATTACACAAAATATACACAAGTGGGGGGTGAAATATGTCTTTTCAAAAATCTTTGTGTGATTGTGTTCTGCCTTTAAACAATAATCAGATAAAATGATGTAGTGGAAATTTAAATAGTAGAAACACAAGATGTATAGTGGTTTGTGGAATATAAGGCCCCTAGTCCACTCCACCAATGCTCTACTTCATGGGCTTGGTGATTATCACTATATGGTCCTCATTTCAATAGACCAATTCAGAACTGAGTACAGGCAGTTGACACCTTTATAATCCATGGCAAAACAAAGCCTTCTGGTTCAAACACAAACCTACTCAGCTTAGTACGAGAAGCTGGTTACTCAAGATAAAAATAATTTTAGAAATAAATTTTTCAATTGATCTTCACAATTGAAACAGAATACCATTTATATTAGATGGATCGTCATCCCTAAAAATATTTATTTTCATGTTGAAGTAGTTATAAGTTGATCCGGTAACAGTAGATATAGAGATATAATTCACAACTTCAGCGGTAGTAGATTCATAGTAGATATTTGATGTAGATCATGTGAATCTTATATTGAGTTCATTCTTCTTAAAAACCAGATCTTTGACACTTTTTTTGAATCAGCAGAACGGTGTGATTTTTGCAGTCTCTGTTTTCCAATTTTTTGAGTAATAGATTGATCACCACACTCCTGCTCCTGGTGTTTCAGATAAAACATATATAATAATGCTGAGCATATCATTTGCACATTTAGATCCATAAAAGTTGCCTTTTGATTCACGATATTCAAAAATTTGAATTTACAGAGTAGTTGTAACTTCCCTGAAGACTCGGCATAAAAAGCTCCTTTTAATTCGATCTTTAATCCACTGATAAAATAGCCTTGAATCAGTCAAAGTCATATTTTAAAATCGACATTAAATCTGGCTTGAAATCCGCCTAACAATCAGCTTTCTAAGAATTTCATAAAAAATATCGTCTTTTAACCTTTCCAACGCCAAACATAAGGTTGATGATGTGCCTCCAAATGTAGGGTTCATGTTACTTTCTTCAAACGTATGGTTGATCATAAACGTAGGGTTGATCATCTATACTTTTTATTCAACTCTCAAATGTATGGTAAAATATCCATACTTTTACATGATCTATACTTTTCGAAGAATGTATGGTTGTTTACAAAAGTAAGGTTGATGAACCATACTTTTGAGAAACAAACGTAACATTTTAGTACTTACGTACGGTTCTCCATCCATACATTGCTGATAACCCAAATGTAAGGATCCTTCCTAACATAAGGTTCTTATTCCATAATTTGCTGATAACGTATGGTTGATTAACCATACATTTCTCTTATCTCAAAAAGTATACACGTTTTTCATCCTTACGCTACGTTTATCCATGTAGAGTATGAACAGTGATTCTAGAACACGCTAAAGAATATTCTGAATAAGTAGCGCATGAACAGTGTTTCTTGAATGCTATTAGTACAAATAATTTAATGATAAATTCCAATAATTTCAAGAGTAAAATAAATTAACAAATTCCTGCAAAATACTAAATAAAATGATTAGAAAATAATTAAGGGTATTTGTGAGCATCAAAATTTTCATAAAGAGACAGAGTATTATTTTCAATAATCTCCCCCTTTAGATAACATTATGTTGTATTGTTGAAAACAAAACTTTTCTCAACAATATCCCCATTTTTCATGATCACAAAACCCATAAAATAATAAGACTAATTAAATGAAATTATCCTTCAAAATTAGTTCCATAATGTTTTAGAATTTTGAGAGGATAAAACAATATTTAATTTTAACAACGTCATTTCAATAAATAAAAATTTCTCCCCCTTCATGAAAATAAAATAATTTTTCTTCAGAAATAAAAGTTTCTAGTTTTATCCAAATTTCTCCCTCTAAATAAAATGTAGAAGAAAATTTCGCTTCATAAAAAATGACTGTTAATAACATAAAATAGTTTTCTGTATAAGTATAAATCTATATAAATCCAAAACATTAAATATACATGAAATAATTTAAATAAGGTTTTTAAAATAAAATGTTGTGTTTTTTCAAAATATCTCCCCCTTTTGTGATATAAAAAATAATCATAAATCATGGATTTTAACACATTTAATAATGCACTGAATTGTAGGTAAATGCTATTATTAACTGTTTATCAATAATTAAATCTAGATTACTGGCATATCAAAATAAAGATAGTAAAACAAATAGAATGAATGAAACATATTTTCATTTAAAATTAAAAATAGATACAAGTATGATAAACACAGGAATCAAGGTTTGGGAAATATAGTCAATAGGTTCTATCTCCTCTGGATTGCAGACTTGATTTCTGTAAACTATTCCCTGAGTCTCTTTATCATCCCATCTCCATGTTTGATAATGAGCTCTCTGTTCTCCTCATTCATATGAATATCCTCCATTAAATTGACCCTCAAAAAGTCATGAATCCTTTCCTCTATTTCTATACACACTAATAGCTTCTTTGACATCTGATTTAATAGTGTTTCGATTGGTGGCTCACTGGATGTCAGTTGATCCACTAAAAATTTCTGATTGTCCAGCAACACTGATAATGGAGCACTGTTACATTGAAGATCTTGCAACCTATCATTCATGTTTCTCATCGTGACTATGATAGCTTGAAATATCCTAATTAAATTAGGTGAAGTACCTGATCCACTAAGATCACTATTTCCAACTAATGCAAATTGGTTCTCCATAAACAATTTTAGATCTGATAGATCTTTCTTCATAACCATTCCAGATTTCAATTTTGCAACAGCATTTAGCATATCCTCTTTTAAAATTTCAACTTCTTTCCTTGAGACTGTACTCTCCTTCAGCTTTTGAAATCTCAATTGTTCTAAGTCTAAGTCATTTCTCAGATTAATATTATCATATTCCAACTGAGACACCTTTTTGTATAGTTTTTACCTTCTTTATTCCTTGAATCAGAGGCACCCTGTGCTTGATTCGCATTCTCATGCTCTGGTTGATGCAGTAGTACCGAAGGTAATAATTCAGCATAAGATTATTCTTTCTCCTTGTCCTATGTTGGTTGGTCCACGGATTTTTCCTCATAGTCCTTTTCAGACTCTTCAATAGAAAAATCCCCTTGAAGTACCTCTGTTGGAGCATAAGGGAGATGTTCATCACAAACATCATAATCATTGTCTTCCACTAGAATTTCGAGAATAATATTTTCAGGATTTTCTTGAGGTTTGGCCACATCCTAACCAGGTTGTGCCTCCTTATCTTGTTCCTGTTGAAGTGTAACTTCAACATAATCTACAATCTGTTCTAGAGTCTCCCTTTGAGAATTCTCATGAACTCCTGATCCATCTACTTGTGTTTTCCTTTCACTAACAGCCTCTATGGTCTTATCAATAGAATCTTCTCTTACAAAAGTATAAGAAAATAAAGCTTCTTTTGTTTCCAATTCAGGGGAAGTAATTTCCTCATTAATAGGTCTAGTTCTTTGAGATTGAATCCCCTCCTGAATTCTTTCTTCCTCAGCATCTTCTCCTTCAAATTGGATCCTTCTTGCTACATTTTTAAATCTTGATTCAGCTTGTCCCTCCTTGGACATAGCAGGTTGAGCCTGAGCACTCTCTGAGTCATCCTCTGCTCCTACTGGAAAACAATTTCCTTTCATGGTGCTCCAGAAGTATCCAATCTTCTTTAAAGATCCAGCATTAAACACATTACTGTGATGATAGTGTACGCGGTCATCCACTAATCTCACCATGTCCTTCTTAAGAAACAACATGGAAATGAATCGACCAAAAGGATAAAAGTTCATCTGGGCATCACTCTAACAACAATAAGTGTGGTACCTTTCCATGTACCTTGGGACGTTTAATTTGATATCACTTAACAGAAGATACATTATATACATATCAGGATATAATATATTTTCCATCTCAGACATCCTCGGTGCAATTCATGTTTGCACAAATTTGGCCAAAAGTTTCTGATCAGGCTCCAAATCCTTGATAAACATTTTATTTATAGTCATAGTACCAAAAGGAAACGTCATTATGTCCTCAGATTTATACACAGAATCTCCAATATTTTTCAAATCAAAATGAAAAACTACCTCATGAGGGCAGTTGAGAATCTGACCAATTTCTATTGACGAGATTGAGAAATCCCTATCCTCTATATTAGCAATCATATTGTCCTAAGTATCTCCCAGACTAAAATGTACAGATTTGAAGAATTATCTAAGTTCTACCTCATACAAAAATTCCATATTTTCACTATTGAACATCTGTTCAAGGTTCTGAAATGACAGCGCTTGTTTCAACAGTAGATTTGTCTTAAATAACCAGTCGAGATCGATTACCTTGCCCAGTAAGATTTTTCTTCCTTTGGAGCGTTCTCTCTTGGTATTGCTTGCCTCGGAAGGATTGAAGTTTAGGGTTTCAGAGGATCAATGATTTTGGTTCACGAGCAGAGGTGTGGTTTGTGGATTCGAAAATGTTTCGATAGAAATGAAAAGGTTTAGAAGTCGAAATGGTTTCTAAAAACCTTGATTCCCATGTTTTTAATAATAATTACATATATTTAAAAATAAATAAAATATATTATGCTAGGAAAAGAAACTTATTCTGTTTGAAAAAAATAGCAAAATTATTTTAAGCAGAATTAAAATAAAGAACTAGCATTATAAAATAAAATTTTATTTACAATCAAATAAACCTAGCTCCCCCATAATAAAATCAAACCTTGCAGTGGGATGTGGTTTAGTAAAAATGTCTGATAATTGAATTTTAGTATTTATAAATTCTAAAAATATATCATTTTTAATAACATGATCTCATTAAAAGTGATGCCTTATATCAATGTGCTTAGTTCTAGAATGACTAATATTATTTTTTGAAAAATTAATTTCACTTGTATTATCTCATAAAATAGGTGTATTATCAAAATTCAATCCAAAGTCCATAAGAGTGTTTTTCATCCACAACACTTGTGCACAGAAACTGCCAGCAGAAACATTTTCTTCCTTGGATGTTGACAAGGAAACTGAATGTTGTTTCTTACTAGACCATGACACTAAAGATTTTCCTAAAAAGTGACATGTTCCAGATGTTCTTTTTCTATCTAATCTACAACTTCCAAAGTCAGTATCTGAATATGATATAAAATTGAAATAAGTTGTTTTAGGATAAAGAATATATTGAAAAACAGTTCCTTTTAAATATCTAAAAATTATTTTAACGACAGTTAGATGAGATTATTTTGGATTTCATTGAAATCTTGCATAATGACATACTGAATACATTATATCTGGCCTTATAGTAAAAAGATATAATAAACTACCAATCACAACTCTTTATAAATTGTTGTCAAATGATTTTCTAGTTTCATCCAAATCAAGTTTTATATTAGTACACATACGAGGTGTATATGTCTTGCTGTTTTCAAGTCCAAATTTCATCAACAAATCAGTAATGTATTTACTTTGATTCAAAATATTTCCAAAATATTATTGATAAATTTGAAGTCCTAAAAAGAAATTTAGTTCTCCCATAATACTCATTTCAAATTATTTTTGCATTAACTTCGAAAACTCATGACAAATGGTTTTATTATTTCATCCAAAAATTATATCATCAACATAAATTTGAACCAATAAAACATTATTTTTCACAGTTTTATTAAAGACTGTTGGATCTGCCAATCCAACAGTAAAGTCATTTTTCAATAGAAAAGGACATAATATTTCATACCAATCTCTAGGTGCTTGTTTAAGGCCATAAAGAGCTTTAGTAAGTTTACAAATAGAATAAGGTTTTTGAGAGTTTTCAAAACTAGAAGGTTGCTAAACATAAACTTCCTCCATTAAATAACCATTTAAAAAGGAATATTTATCATCCATCTAAAATAATTTAAAATTCATATAATATTGATATTCTAAAAGGATTATAATGGATTGTATTCTAGCTACAGGTGTAATGGTCTCATCATAATCTATACCTTCTTCCTGATTATACCCTTTTGCTACTAATCTTACTTTATTTCTAGTTATTGTTCCTTGGTCATCCTGTTTATTTGTAAAGACCCATTTTGTTCCTATTACTAGATAATTCTTATTTTTTCCACTAATTCCCAAACTTCATTTCTTTTAAAATGGTTTAATTCATCTTGCATTTCTATTACCCAGCATTCATTATCTAAAGCTTCTTCTATAGTCTTGGGTTCTTGTTGGGATAGGAAGGCCGTTAATTCCACTAGGTTTCCTACGTTTCTTCTAGTTTGAATTCCAATTTCTAAGTCACGTATCACATTTTCTAAAGGGTGATTCTTTAGGGTTCTAGACTGTCTAGGAAAAACATTTAAATGTTCTATAGTATCATGTTCCTCTGAACTGGACTGAATTTATTTTATATCATTTTCAAAATCATTCTTTAAGTTCTTAACAATCATGTTATCATTGGAGTCAAGTTCATCCATTTGATCTATCCTTTTCTCAAAGGGATCAGATTCATCTATTTTTACATGAACTGATTCTTCAACAATCCTTGACTTCTAATTATAGATTCTATAATCATTGGAATTAACTGAATATCCCATGAAAATCCCTTCATCATATTATGGATCTAACTTACAAAGATTATCCTTGGTGTTTAAGATGTAAACCTTGCATCCAAAAACTTTAAAGTAGTTAACATTAGGTTTTCTTTTATTCCAAAGTTCATAGGGTGTATTTTTCAAAATAGGTCTAATTAAAACTATATTAATTATATAGCAAGCTATATATACAGCTTATGCCCAAAAATATATAGGTAGGCTATATTCATTTATCATAATTCTAGCCATTTATTGAATTGTTCTATTTCTTCTTTCTACAATCCCATTCTGTTGAGGTGTTCTTTGTTGAGAGAAGGTATGCTTAATACCCATGTTTGAGAAAAAGGAATTAAATTACTGATTCTCAAATTCTCCACCATGATCACTTCTCAGTGAGATTATATTAAAACCTTTTTCATTTTGAACAGATTTGCAGAATCTTTCAAATAATGGAAAAGCTTTATTTTTAAATTTCAAAAAGAAAATCTATGAAAATCCAGAATAATCATCTGTAAAGACCTGTGAAATTCAAGGGAAATTTTTTTTTCTTAATTTTCTTTAGGATTTTACAAGAGCGCGGTTTTAGACGGCACCTGATTCCGAGGTCCGGAGTGCCCGGAATTAATTTCTGAAGTTTGGCTCGGGTACGTTCAGTGAACGAACGAGCGGGAATTCCTAACTTTTGATCCAGTGCTCGGAATTGAAATCCGAGGGCACCGATGAACTCGCAACGCCGATATTCGCTTAAAGAGACCTTTTCGGGAGTTGCGTTTGTTGCGGGTTGAAAGTTAAGTTTTGGGGTTTTCAGTTGAGCTAAATAAAATTTGTGTAAGACAAATTTTATTTTTAGTTTGTTAAAATCGTACCAAAGGGGGTTGGAAGTGGGACCCACACCCACTTAACCTCCCTTGGGAGGATTAAGTGTGGTGGGGTCCACACGAACCCCCACCTTTTCAACTCCCCTCTCTCCCTCTTAATGGCTTGATATCTTAACTTCTATTTAATTATACAACTCATGTATATTAAATAAGTGAGTTAATTTTGGAGTTAGCCATTTTGAATTTCAAACCTTTGAAATTCTTGTGGTTAAGTTATGTAATAATATAAGTTAAAGCTTATATTATTCTAGGGGATTCTTTTACCACCTTGGAAGGATTTCTTGAGAGCTTTGGAAGCTTTTCTTCTTCTTCTTCAACTTGACGAAGAACTCCGTTCTTCAACGAAGAACTTCTTCGCCGAAGAACACGGTCTTTCCGCGACGCCATATCCGCGACGTGACGTTCTTCTTCCGCATCATCTTTTCCGCGACGAACGCCATCGACAACGACTCTTCCTCCGAAGTCAAAGGAATCGACACCGATATTCCACGACTCCGTCAACGTGCGACTATCGAGGTAGGGGTTCTTGAGATCGTTGTTTCCTTTTTATTTGACTTTCCTCAAGACTTGACGTAGAACGCTCAAGTTCCGACGAAGAACACCGCTCCGCTCTTCTTCGTCTTCGGTGTCAACGAGGGAGAACACCGCACCTTCCTCGGACCTTCTTCGTCGGCATACGAAGATTCGCCAACGACGTATCTCTTCGGGCATATCTCTTCGTCAACGGATTTGACGAACGGCTTCCGCGACGCCCGACCTCAGCGACGTCGTCTTCCGCGGAACCTTGACAATCCTCGAATCTTATACCCGAGGTAGGGGTTGTCGAATTCTTTTTGGTTTCCTTATTTTATTCTTGATCGTGATTTTAGCAAGACTAACGTGAGGCTTGATTTATTTTAAGTTGTGTTATTATTTTAACGTGAGGGGGGCCGGACCGCACGAACACGGCTGAATCCCCCTCCATCGTTCTTGTTTATTCATGCGGGTGGAAGCAAGTAGCGTGGTGCCGTCGCACCACGCGGTTGTTCGTGCAAATATTTTACGCGACGCCGACGCGCCACGCCGAGGAAGAATCTTCAAGAACGCGACGCCGTCGCGCCGCGTTGAATGGAATCAAGGCACGGCGAAGGGGCGCGGTGTCGTCGCACCGCGCCGGTTGACGAACACCGCGGCCGGTTCCGGGCCGCGGCGGGACGAGGAGACCGCGGCCGGTTCCGGGCCGCGGTGGGAAGAGAAGACCGGCGGCCGGGCCGCCGGCGTCGGAAGCCGAAGAGGGGACCGGAAAATCCGGTCCCGTTGGAGAAAACCGGCCGGCCAGCTGGCCGGCCGGATGCCGTTAAAACCGGGGAATTAATCCCCCGGCCACCTTACAAAACCCCCCTCTTTATGAGGGGGGCGGCTCTTTGAAGGGGGGGGGGGGGGGCAGCCGGCCCCCCGGTTGGTTCCAGCCGGCCCCCACGTGCGGGGGCCGTTACCTGCAAAAAAAGGGCGCGGCCCTTTGTGCCGCGCCGCCCCTCAAAAACCGCGGGGGTTGTTCCCCCGCGTGCAGCCACCTCGCGGCGCCCGGCCGCCGCGGCCCGCCGCGCCGCCGCGCCGCCGCCCCAGGGGGGGGGGTCGGGCCGGGTCGGCCCGGACCCGGACCCCCCCGTTTCGAACCAGATTTGGTTTTTGGCTCATAACATGAGCCTCGGACCTTCGAATGACGAACCGTCTGCGGCAACGCGATCCTTGGATCGAGACGGTCGTTTCGATATACCGCACTCAAGGTTTCGGATTACTTTGAGTTCGGCCGGGTTGGTTCGTTCACGAAACCAACCGGGCCTTCGGAGCGGAAACGCTCATATCTTGAGCCACGAACGTCCGATTGACGCGCCGTCAGTCGCGTTGCGTTCCTCTTAATGAGACGGATCTTTTGGAATACTCCGGCCAAGGTTTGGACGCAGGTGGAGTACGGTCGGGTTGGTTTTGCCTTAAAAACCAACCGGGCCCCGGAGACGAAAAAGCCAATAACTCACAGACCGGGCGTCCGATTGACGCGCCGTCTGTTTCGTTGACTTCCTCTTGATGAGACGGATCTTTTGACATACTCCGCCCAAGTTTTGGATGCAGTCGGAGTATGGCCGGGTTGGATCGCACCCGAAATCCAACCAGGCCCCTGGAACGGAAAAGATGATATCCTTCAGATAGGACGTCCGTTTGACGAACCGTCAGCGGCGTTGGTGTTTACGTTGAGTAACGGTTCCTTTGAGTATACCCTATGGGAGTTCGGGGTACAGTTGAGATACGGCCGGGATTGGTTCGCACTCGAAACCAACCGGGCCCCTGGGACGAAAAGGCTAATAACTCACAGACCGGGCGTCCGATCGACGCGCCGTCTGTTGCGTTGAGACCCCTGTGACGAGACGGACTTTTGAGATACTTCTTTGCGGGACTTTGTGATACTTGGAGTATCGACCAGTAGCTCGTGGAGCGGACCCTCCCGGAGACGAGCTTGCAGAGTACGGAGACCGTGTAGCCGGCTGAGACCTGACGACTGCTTGACCGACTCGACTTGGAGTGAGTCGACTAGCCCAGTGGACGGAGCGCCCGGTATTTGGCGGCAGACCCACGGCGGACGGAGCGCCTGGTAGTTGGCAGCAGACCCGTGGTACTCGACAGGAGGAGTACCTCAGTAGGCTATCTGGGTAGCGCCCGGTATTTGGCAGCAGACCCTCAGTGGACGGAGCGCCTGGTAGTTGGCAGCAGACCCGCAGTACTCGACAGGAGGAGTACTTCAGCAGTCTTAGGTTAGTGAGCGGCGGCCTCGGAGTCGTGACAGGACCACTGTACACTCTAGAGACGGAGCTCTTCAGCAGTTACGGTTTCGATAATGAAAATCCTGGTTTGAGCTGAGACTTTTGACCTTGTGTTTACTTCATGATTGAGATGGGTCACTTGCTAACTTTGGTATATGTATGGGCATATACCCGGGTAGTGGTTATCCGTCGTTTCACAATCCTTGTGTTTCCTCATGATTGAGATGGGTTACTTGATAACTTAGGTATATGTATGGGCATATACCTAAGTAGGGTTTATCTGTTGAGATCTTCTTGTGTTTATCCTTGTTGGTTTTAGTGAGACCTTGAGGGTCTCGGGGTCCCTACTGAGTATCGTTATACTCACCCCTGCACGGGCTATGCCCGCACCTCGTTGTGTTTGTTGCAGACGACGGACAGTGCTGTCAGTAGCCGAAGGTTCGAGGACTGGACGGTACATGGAGGTGGACTATACGATGAGGCGGTACCCGGAGGTGGACCACTGGGCGGGACATACTCGGAGCGGATGGCGGGACCCGAGGAGCAGAGGAGCTATCTGTACCCACCCTTCAGGTGGGATTTCCAGTGGACATCTCAGCGTAGCAGCTTTACTTTTCAGTCGCTGTTTTCCCTTTCGAGTTGTACTTTACAGTTGGGCTTGTATTTCCGGCCCCTTTTTACTTTTCAGCTCTTCTTTTTGTACTTAGTGTTTTACTTCCGCTTGCTTACTCTGTGGTGTTTGTTTACTTTACAAAGGCAATGCCTTCCCTTTTTCTGGGATTTACGCCTTGGTGCTAGTCGCCAGCCCCTGGCCTATGGAAGGCGGGCTTGGGGTAGTCACGGCACGGACCCCGAGGGCGGGTCGTGACAAATTGGTATCAGAGGAGTTCGGTTCTACCGCAGAACTTATAACACTGATCTTTCTTTCTGTGAAGCAATAGTGTTAAGGGTACCGAGTGTGGTTTTCAGTTCAGGGAGTCCAGTGTTGGTGCGGGCGGCCGACGTATCCATACACCAGGACCCTGACAACTGATTTCCGACTTTGTGCATGAAAACACTGATTGCGTGTGTGTTTACAAAAGTTTTTCCCCTTAAAACAGCTCAAACCAGGTCAGCTCACCAGATATAATCGTTTGATCGTGTTACGTTGTTTCTTTCAGGATGGCCCCACGACGGCAGCCAGCTAGGGTTCCGAGAATCGAACGTGACGACAGCCCACTGAGCGACGAGGCCTCGGTGCAGGGCCCTTTGTCAGCAGTGGCACCGGCGGTAGCTCTACCCGCTGAGCCCCCGATGCTTCCAGCAGCAGCCGCTGACGATGCACGTCGCCTCAGCGCACTGCATGAGTTTCAGCGCCAGCGACCGCCCAGGTTTCGCGGGGAGACGGATCCCCAGGCTGCAGAGGACTGGCTGGAGGCAGTGGTACGAGTGTTTAGGCTAGTGAGGACACCAGCAGACCTCATGGTGATCCTCGCTGCGAGCCTACTACACGCAGCAGCAGGTAGGTGGTGGAGCCACTTGTTTCAGTTTTGCGATGAGATGGACTTCGCATGGGAAGACTTCGAGACCTTCTTCAGGGTGGAGTTTGTGCCAGTATCTCTACACCCCGAGCGTGTACAGGAGATTCTGCCTTTGCCGCGTGTTTTTCGATCAGAAGCCGAGTCATCTGTGGGCAGTAGACAGATGATGCAGAGGTCCAGGAGGACCAGACCAGCAGTTGGGCGATCTCGGGTTTTAGGACCGGTGGTGCAGGGCACCCGGAGTGGGAACAGAGCTAGCCGTGCAAGGAGCAGGTTGTGTTACTCATGCCGCGGAAAGGGTCACCTGGCTCGTGACTGCCCGACCCGCCATGCGAAGGAGCAGCAGACGGTTGAGGAACCACCTAGGCAGAGGCAGAGGTTCGACCGTGGCGGTCCGCAGGGTGGAGGCGGACGAGGCAGAGGAGCTGACCGAGCAGCAGGTGGTGGACGACACTTTGAGGCTCTGCCACCACCACCACCAGGAGGTCCACCCCGACC
Organism: Viscum album; assembly: GCA_963277665.1. Taxonomy (NCBI): domain Eukaryota; kingdom Viridiplantae; phylum Streptophyta; class Magnoliopsida; order Santalales; family Viscaceae; genus Viscum; species Viscum album. Next base: position 1,568,845,964 of record OY728121.1, on the reverse strand, counting down.
ACAGGGAGTAGGTGAACATGCGAGAGCACAGCTTCAGGCAGCTGAAGCTTACGATCATGGAGCTCTGGGAGCAGGTGGACAGGGAAGGAACTAGTGGATACGTCTTTTGTACTTCTAGTTCCATGTTGATGTTGCTTTTGTGTAGCGTCTTGTAATATGAGCTGCAATAATAAAAGACGCATCCTTTGTGATGTTTTCATTCCTGTCCTCTTTTGTGATGTTACTAAGAGGTTCCAGTTGACTGTTGACTTGACCCTCACTTGTGAGACATCTACTGGAGGAGACCAGTTACCAAACACTGATGCCGACAGTGTGACTCAACCCTTGGAGGCAAGAGTAACGGTTGGATCTCTTAGTAGTAGCGTCGAGGCCTTACGACGTCATCCTTGGTATGGATTAGTATCATCCATGTTAGGATTGACTGTTTTAGGCAAAGAATGTGGTTCATCCAGGGGATGAGACCAGGTTTCTCTTATCGGCAAAGAATAAATCTTGCAGCTCTTGTGGGACCAGAGATGGTCCGGGCCACGTCGGGGGAGGCCCATGTCATCCAGGAGCGGATGAGGACAACACAGAGCCGGCAGAAGTCATACGCTGACAGGAGGCGGAGGCCACTAGAGTTCGAGGATGGTGACCACGTCTTCTTGCGGGTCTCACCTCGACGTGGTATTCGGAGATTTGGCCGAGGCGACAAGTTATCTCCGCGCTTCATCGGACCCTTCCAGGTCCTCAGCAGGGTTGGTGTGGTGGCTTATCGCCTGGCTCTACCACCTCAGTTACACCGGGTGCACGACGTCTTCCACGTGTCTCAGCTGAGGAGATACGTGCACGACCCGACGCACATCTTTGACCACGGGGAGCTTGACGTTGACGATGGGGTGACTTTTACGGAGGTCCCGGTGGAGATAGAGGATCGATAGGAGCGGGTCCTACATGGGCGATCGATTCCTCTTGTGCGCAACAGATGGCGGCACGGGAATCTCCAGGAGAGCACATGGGAGCGGGAGGCTCAGATGCGTGCTCAGTACCCTCTTTTGTTTCCCTAGTTTTTGTTGTATCTTTACGGGGACGTAAAGCCCTGAGGTGGGAGTAATGTAAAGACCCGTAAAATTAAAGGGAAATTTTTTTTTCTTAATTTTCTTTAGGATTTTACAAGAGCGCGGTTTCAGACGGCACCTGATTCCGAGGTCCGGAGTGCCCGGAATTAATTTCTGAAGTTTGGCTCGGGTACGTTCAGTGAACGAACGAGCGGGAATTCCTAACTTTTGATCCGGTGCTCGGAATTGAAATCCGAGGGCACCGATGAACTCGCAACGCCGATATTCGCTTAAAGAGACCTTTTCGGGAGTTGCGTTTGTTGTGGGTTGAAAGTTAAGTTTTGGGGTTTTCAGTTGAGCTAAATAAAATTTGTGTAAGACAAATTTTATTTTTAGTTTGTTAAAATCCTACCAAAGGGGGTTGGAAGTGGGACCCACACCCACTTAACCTCCCTTGGGAGGATTAAGTGTGGTGGGGTCCACACGAACCCCCACCTTTTCAACTCCCCTCTCTCCCTCTTAATGGCTTGATATCTTAACTTCTATTTAATTATACAACTCATGTATATTAAATAAGTGAGTTAATTTTGGAGTTAGCCATTTTGAATTTCAAACCTTTGAAATTCTTGTGGTTAAGTTATGTAATAATATAAGTTAAAGCTTATATTATTCTAGGGGATTCTTTTACCACCTTGGAAGGATTTCTTGAGAGCTTTGGAAGCTTTTCTTCTTCTTCTTCAACTTGACGAAGAACGCCGTTCTTCAACGAAGAACTTCTTCGCCGAAGAACACGGTCTTTCCGCGACGCCATATCCGCGACGTGACGTTCTTCTTCCGCATCATCTTTTCCGCGACGAACGCCATCGACAACGACTCTTCCTCCGACGTCAAAGGAATCGACACCGATATTCCACGTCTCCGTCAACGTGCGACTATCGATGTAGGGGTTCTTGAGTTCGTTGTTTCCTTTTTATTTGACTTTCCTCAAGACTTGACGTAGAACGCTCAAGTTCCGACGAAGAACGCCGCTCCGCTCTTCTTCGTCTTCGGTGTCAACGAGGGAGAACACCGCACCTTCCTCGGACCTTCTTCGTCGGCATACGAAGATTCACCAACGACGTATCTCTTTGGGCATATCTCTTCGTCAACGGATTTGACGAACGGCTTCCGCGACGCCCGACCTCAGCGACGTCGTCTTCCGCGGAACCTTGACAATCCTCGAATCTTATACCCGAGGTAGGGGTTGTCGAATTCTTTTTGGTTTCCTTATTTTATTCTTGATCGTGATTTTAGCAAGACTAACGTGAGGCTTGATTTATTTTAAGTTGCGTTTTTATTTTAACGTGAGGGGGGCCGGACCGCACGAACACGGCCGAATCCCCCTCCATCGTTCTTGTTTATTCATGTGGGTGGAAGCAAGTAGCGTGGTGCCGTCGCACCACGCGGTTGTTCGTGCAAATATTTTACGCGACGCCGACGTGCCACGCCGAGGAAGAATCTTCAAGAACGCGACGTCGTCGCGCCGCGTTGAATGGAATCAAGGCACGGCGAAGGGGCGCGGTGCCGTCGCACCGCGCCGGTTGACGAACACCGCGGCCGGTTCCGGGCCGCGGCGGGACGAGGAGACCGCGGCCGGTTCCGGGCCGCGGCGGGAAGAGAAGACCGGCGGCCGGGCCGCCGGCGTCGGAAGCCGAAGAGGGGACCGGAAAATCCGGTCCCGTTGGAGAAAACCGGCTGGCCAGCTGGCCGGCCGGATGCCGTTAAAACCGGGGGAATTAATCCCCCGGCCACCTTACAAAACCCCCCTCTTTATGAGGGGGCGGCTCTTTGAAGAGGGGGGGGGGGGGCAGCCGGCCCCCCGGTTGGTTCCAGCCGGCCCCCACGTGCGGGGGCCGTTACCTGCAAAAAAAGGGCGCGGCCCTTTGTGCCGCGCCGCCCCTCAAAAACCGCGGGGGTTGTTCCCCCGCGTGCAGCCACCTCGCGGCGCCGGGCCGCCGCGGCCCGCCGTGCCGCCGCGCCGCCCCAGGGGGGGTCGGGCCGGGTCGGCCCGGACCCGGACCCCCCCGTTTCGAACCAGATTTGGTTTTTGGCTCATAACTTGAGCCTCGGACCTCCGAATGACGAACCGTCTGCGGCAACGCGATCCTTGGATCGAGACGGTCGTTTCGGTATATCGCACTCAAGGTTTCGGATTACTTTGAGTTCGGCCGGGTTGGTTCGTTCACGAAACCAACCGGGCCTTCGGAGCGGAAACGCTCATATCTTGAGCCACGAACGTCCGATTGACGCGCCGTCAGTCGCGTTGCGTTCCTCTTAATGAGACGGATCTTTTGGCATACTCCGCCCGAGGTTTGGACGCAGTTGGAGTACGGTCGGGTTGGTTTTGCCTTAAAAACCAACCGGGCCCCGGAGACGAAAAAGCCAATAACTCACAGACCGGGCGTCCGATTGACGCGCCGTCTGTTTCGTTGACTTCCTCTTGATGAGACGGATCTTTTGACATACTCCGCCCAAGTTTTGGATGCAGTCGGAGTATGGCCGGGTTGGATCGCACCCGAAATCCAACCAGGCCCCTGGAACGGAAAAGCTGATATCCTTCAGACAGGACGTCCGTTTGACGAACCGTCAGCGGCGTTGGTGTTTACGTTGAGTAACGGTCCCTTTGAGTATACCCTATGGGAGTTCGGGGTACAGTTGAGATACGGCCGGGATTGGTTCGCACTCGAAACCAACCGGGCCCCTGGGACGAAAAGGCTAATAACTCACAGACCGGGCGTCCGATCGACGCGCCGTCTGTTGCGTTTAGACCCCTGTGACGAGACGGACTTTTGAGATACTTCTTTGCGGGACTTTGTGATACTTGGAGTATCGACCAGTAGCTCGTGGAGCGGACCCTCCCGGAGACGAGCGTGCAGAGTACGGAGACCGTGTAGCCGGCTGAGACCTGACGACTGCTTGACCGACTCGACTTGGAGTGAGTCGACTAGCCCAGTGGACGGAGCGCCCGGTATTTGGCGGCAGACCCACGGCGGACGGAGCGCCTGGTAGTTGGCAGCAGACCCGCGGTACTCGACAGGAGGAGTACCTCAGTAGGCTATCTGGGTAGCGCCCGGTATTTGGCAGCAGACCCTCAGCGGACGGAGCGCCTGGTAGTTGGCAGCAGACCCGCAGTACTCGACAGGAGGAGTACTTCAGCAGTCTTAGGTTAGTGAGCGGCGGCCTCGGAGTCGTGATAGGACCACTGTACACTCTAGAGACAGAGCTCTTTAGCAGTTACGGTTTCGATAATGAAAATCCTGGTTTGAGCTGAGACTTTTGACCTTGTGTTTACTTCATGATTGAGATGGGTCACTTGCTAACTTTGGTATATGTATGGGCATATACCCGGGTAGTGGTTATCCGTCGTTTCACAATCCTTGTGTTTCCTCATGATTGAGATGGGTTACTTGATAACTTAGGTATATGTATGGGCATATACCTAAGTAGGGTTTATCTGTTGAGATCTTCTTGTGTTTATCCTTGTTGGTTTTAGTGAAACCTTGAGGGTCTCGGGGTCCCTACTGAGTATCGTTATACTCACCCCTGCACGGGCTATGCCCGCACCTCGTTGTGTTGGTTGCAGACGACGGACAGTGCTGTCAGTAGCCGAAGGTTCGAGGACTGGACGGTACCTGGAGGTAGACTATACGATGAGGCGGTACTCGGAGGTGGACCACTGGGCGGGACATACTCGGAGCGGATGGCGGGACCCGAGGAGCAGAGGAGCTATCTGTACCCACCCTTCAGGTGGGATTTCCAGTGGACATCTCAGCGTAGCAGCTTTACTTTTCAGTCGCTGTTTTCCCTTTCGAGTTGTACTTTACAGTTGGGCTTGTATTTCCGGCCCCTTTTTACTTTTCAGCTCTTCTTTTTGTACTTAGTGTTTTACTTCCGCTTGCTTACTCTGTGGTGTTTGTTTACTTTACAAATGCAATGCCTTCCCTTTTTCTGGGATTTACGCCTTGGTGCTAGTCGCCAGCCCCTGGCCTATGGAAGGCGGGCTTGGAGTAGTCACGGCACGGACCCCGAGGGCGGGTCATGACATCATCAACTAATACGTAAACATATAATTTACCAGTAAGATTGCTACTCATGAGGGTCTAAACAAATCCATATGGATAATTTCTAGAGGTTTAGTTGTAGAAAATTTGTTAACATATTTGAATAATGATTTTTGTTTCTTGCCAAGTTGCATGCATCACATAATCTCTCACATTCAAATTTGAGACTAGGAAAATCAGAAACTAGATGTTTTTTAGATAACTTATTTAAGACATATATATTACAATGTCCACATCTCCTATTCCAAATCCAAGATTCATTCATTTAAGCAGTTAAGCAAATTACTTGTTGTTTACATAAGGAATTTAAATCCAGGGTATACACATTATCAGTTCTTGGTGATCTAAATTTAAGCGATTTATTTTTGAAAACAGAACAGCAATTGATTGAAAAATCAACAGTATATCCATCATCACAAAGATGAGAAATACTTATCAGGTTGTGTTTTAATCATTGTACATAATGTACTTTGTTGATTGAGACTGTTTATGGATCTCCAATAGTTCCAATGCTACTGATTTTTCCTTTGGCATTGTCACCAAATGTGATAAGTCCTCCTTCATTTTGAGTGAGTGAAGAAAAATTCAATGAGTTTCTACTAATATCTCTTAAGCATCCACTATCCATATACCATATATCTTTGCTACTCTGGTGGCCTGCTACCTGCAAAAACATTCAATCAAATTGCTTTGGTACCCATATTATGTTGGGTCCAGGGGTGTTAGCTAGCAATGATCTAGGTACCCAGATTTGATTTGTTCTTTTAAAATCAGTTGAACCATATAATTCTTTTGAAACATAGGCTTTCTTAATACCAAAAATTAGAGGACGTATTAAGAAATAATTTTTTTCTATATGTCCCTTTGTCCCACAAAAGTTACAATTAACCCTTTTAGATCTAGGAACAAAATAATTTTTATATATCTTAGGTTTTTCTCCTTTACCGCCAATTCCAAATTTCTCGTTTTTAATGATAGTTTTTCCAATAATTTCATTTAATGAATTCACTCTTTTTGTAAAATCCAATGCATCTTGTTTGTAAGATTCTACTTCATCCTGCAGTGTTTTTATTCTTGATTCAAAATTAATATAGTTAGTGTTAATAGAATTGTATTTATCAGTTAATTCCTTCTGTTTTTTTCAGCACTATATCTCATTCATTAGAAACATCTTTATGTTGTTCTTTAGTGACTTATTTTTCTTAAATAGTGACTCATATCTTTCATCATGAAAATTTCAGTAGGTTGCAAGTTTTTCATTTCTGTAGCTTGATTCAGAATTTTATTCATTATTTGATTCAGAGGAGTAATATGAGTGTAACTCATCGTTTTCTTCTATGAAACACATATTTGATTTTAGAATCACTTCTTCATTCTCTGAGATTGATTCATGAGAGCTACTGGAGTCCTCAGATACAATCCAAGTAGCTTTCATAGCTTTCTTGTCTTTCTTCTCATAGTCATTTCTTTTAAATAATTTCTTCTCCTTTGTATATTTAAATTGTGGGAAATTTGGTCTGATATGCCCCATCTTCTTGAATTTATAGCATCTTACTTCCTTATCATCTCTATTAAAGGATTTTTTTTATGCCTCTTTTCATGCTGTAGAATTTTCTAAATTTTTTGGCTAGCTGAGCCAGTTCTTCATCTGGGTTTGATGAGTCGGAGCTCTCTGATTTAGCTTTGACTTCTTTGTTCTTCATCTTTATATTCTTTTGTTGTGAAGTTACCTTCAATGTAGTATCTTCTCTTTCGATAAGAACTTTATGTTCATTATCTTCATCTTCCATCTCAGCTTCATACATCATTAATGTTCCAATCAGTTCTCTCATGGTTAATTCTTTGACAGGTGTCGACTGTCTTATTGCTGTAGAGATTCCATTACATTTTGAAGGAAGTACTCTCAACACTTTTAAAGATTGATCAGCTTGTTTAATGGGATCTCTCAAGGCAGTTATGTTATTGAAAATATCTATCAATCTCCCATTCATTTGTGTAATAATCTCACCTTCAACCATTCTGAATGTATCAAATTTAAGCTTAGCAATTGAATATCTCATTTCCCTAATATTATTAGTTCAATCGTAAGCAACCAAAATTGTTTGCCACATTTCATATGCTTTTGGGCATTGAGATACTCTATTAAACTTATGAGGTCCTAGAACACATATAATTTCATTCATTTACATTGCAATCATATCATATTCTACTTCAGTTGCTGCACTCCATGTCTCAGGTTTTTCGGGTATTTCATATGGAGTTAGAATCTTAGTATAGACTCTGTATCCATGATTTTTCAGATAGATGATCATTAGAGACTTCCAGTATCCATAGTTTTCTCCATTGAAGTATGGTGCTCTGACCATAGACATTCCCTCTCTTGTATCAGTCATCTTTCTCTATGTATAATCACTTTCATCTTGTTAAATCTTTGTCAGAAAGCTCAACCTCAGATTCCAATTTTTGGATCAGATTACACAAAATATACACAAGAGGGGGGTGAATTTGGTCTTTTAAAAAATCTTTGTGTGATTGTGTTCTGCCTTTTAACTTTAATCAGATAAAATGATGCAGCGGAAATTTAAATAAAAGAAACACAAGATGGATTGTCGTTCGGGGAACAGAAGGCCCCTAGTCCACTCCACCAACTATCTACTCCACGAGCTTGGTGATTTTCACTATCTGGTCCTCATTTCAACAGACCGGTTCACAACTGAGTATAGGCTATTGACACCTTTACAATCCAAACCAAAACAATGCCTTCGGGTTCAAACATGATCCTACATAGCATAGTACAAGAAGCTGGTTACTCAAGATAAAATGAATTTTAGAATGAACTTTTCCAGTTGATCTTCACAATTGCAACAGAATGAAATTGACAACAGAGGGATCGTGATCTCTAATAATATTTATTTTCAAGTTGAAGCAGTTCAGAGTAGATCTAGTTGCAGTAGATATAGATATATAATTCACAACATCAGTAGTAGTATATTCACAATAGATATTTGATGTAGAAAATGTGAATCTTCTATCGATTTCCTTCTTCTTAAATAAACATAGCTTTGACGCTCCTTTTGAATCAGCAGATCGGTGTGATTTTTGTAGTCTCTTTTTTCCACTTTTTTGAATAATAGATTGATCACCGCACTCATGTGCCTAGTGTTTTAGAGAAAACATATATAATAAAGCTGATCATATCCTTTTCACATTTCGATCCATAAAAGTCGACTTTGGATTTGTGATATTCAAAATTTTGAATTTAGAGAGTAGTCGTAACTTCCCTGAAGATTTGGAATAAAAATCACTTTTTGATTTGATGTTTAATCCGTTGATAAAATGGATTTGAATCAGTCAAAGTCGTATTTTAAAATCGACTATAATTCCGGCTTGAAATCTGCCTAACAATCAGCTTGATGACCGTTGCATAAAAAATAGCATCATTCAAACTTTCAGACGCCAAACATAAGGTTGATGACGTGACCTCCAAGGTTAGGGTTCATGTTACTTTCTTCAAACGTAAGGTTGATCATAAACGTATGGTTGATCATCCATAATTTTTCTTCAACTCTCAAACGTATAGTAAAAGATCCATAATTTTACTTGATCTATACTTTTCCAAGAACGTATGGTTGTTCACAAAAGTAATTTTGATGAACCATTCTTTTGAGAAAGAAACATAACGTTTAGTACTTACGTACGGTTATCCTTCCATACTTTTCTAATAATCCAAACGTAAGGTTCCTTCCTAACGTAAGGTTCTTCTTCCATACTTTACTGATAACGTGTGGTTGTTTAACCATACTTTTCTCATATCTCAAAAGTATACATGCTTTTCATCCTTACGTTATGTTTATCCACATAGGGCATGAATAGTGATTCCAGAACATGCAAAAACAGATTCTGAATTAGTAGCACACGAACAATGTTTCCATAACGCGCTAAATACGAATAAATTAATGATAAATTCCCGTAATTTCAAGATTAAAATAAATTTTTAAATTCCTGAAAAACACTAAATAAAATCATTACAAAATAATTAAGGGTATTAGTGAAAATAAAAATTATCATAAAGAGACAGAGTATTATTTTAAATAATTTCCCCCTTTAAATAACATTATTATGTATTGTTGAAAACAATACATTTCCCAACAATTTGTTGATAAATCTTTATTAAAATACTCATTCTTGAATGATAACTGTTTCATTAATAATATATATTTTTATTCAGATGATAAGGTTATTTTAAATTTAAAAACTTTAAATAATACTTAAAATTAATAATTATATAAATATAATATATGTTAATTATATTCATATTTAGAATCGTCCATGATAGGCGGGCATGAAAAATGTATCCAAATATCTCATGCAGTTGTTAATCACCATGTATGGATGAGCGATGTTATAATTTATTAAATGGTGGAAGGGTTATAATATAGATAACATAATATATTTAAAAAATCATATTTATTTCATAAATTTTACATATATTAATTTTTTATTGTTATAACTATCCTTTTAATTTGTGGATGAAAAACGATTTATACCACTTCATGGAGAGGATATGTCGCATATACATGCAAATGAATTTTCCACTTTCTGTAGGATGGAAAAAAGGTTTAAAGAATATATAATATTCATAATAACATATATATATATTTAAAATAATATTGATAATATATTAGTAATCATTAAAATGTTTTTGAGGGTGTATAATAAGAAATAAACCTTGATTGAGTTGATAAACAAAATTTCCACTTCTTTGATAAAATTCCATTATATGGAAACATAATCCATCATAGTACAGTCACGGGAGATGAAAATGATATCATGAATATGGGTATAGAATATAAACATGGATTTTGGTAGGAATTGAATGGTCTGAAGTGATATATTTTTTTTAATAAGGGAGGTGAATATGTTCCCATAAATAAGAGAGGAGAAGGACAAACATGATATTAATTAAACTATTTAAATAATGTAAAGTAATATTTTTGTGAAAGTAGAACAAAATGTAATTTAATTGAATATTATGGTAATTGACTTATAAATATATTTTAATAGTAACATTTAGACATGTTTAGGTAAATTTTTAAACTTAACACTTACTTTAATCCTCCTATTAAATCCATTTTTAAAATAACCATTGTAAATTATTTTTACAACATTTAATATTCATTATAAAAAATAATAATGTTTTTGTTATTACAAAATAAATTTTATTTTGAATAAAAATATGGAATAATATTTTCATTCTTTATTTATATGAAGTGTAATTAATTATGATTTCAATATTAGTCCACAAAACACAACCAACCCATTTTTAGAAAAAAAAATTATGACAAAAATGATTTTAACTAAAAAAAAGTATAATATTGATTTCATTTAATTTAATTATATTATTTTAAATTAATTATTTATAATTATCTTTTAAAACAAACCCAAAATGAAATGATCCTTGTATATTCGTTGTTATTAGAGATTATGTAAAATCATCTTTTATTTAAATAAAAACATTAAATGGATTTCTAATATGACATAAATTTATTTAAAAGTACAAAATTATATTTTTAAGTTAATTAAACTCCATAATGAATATATATTTGGATAATAAAAAAGGGGATTGAATCATTCATGTTAGTCTTATATCATTAAATTTCGTTCCAATTGACATTCTTCTAATATTTTTATTTTTATCTATTCACAAAAAATATAATCTATATTTTTTAAATCCTATAAATTTACTATTAGATAATTTTGACATGTAAAATTAAATACAGAAACAAAATTAAGAAAAATTAATTTTTAAAAATAGGTTATTTATATTTAAATCACTTTTAGGAATAATGCTATGTGTGTTATGTTATTGTCTCTCAATTATAAATGATTTCAAAAAATTTTGTTTAGCTGTTACATAAATCCCAAAAGAGGCTGAAACAAATTCCTCCACCGAAGGAAATTTTTTTTAATTTCAATAATTGTCTATGATAATATAATTATAGGTAAGAGAGTTAAACCAGATCAAGTCTTATGGATTTCTTTTATATTCCTCCTTAAAAACTTCAAAAAAACTAATTAAGAATCCACTCATCTACAAATCCAATTAATATATATTTTCATATCATGTATATTATAATATTCCCACTTCAGTAAAAAAATTTACTTCATAATAATGATCAAAATCCTACACCAAACCACTTGTTATGTAGAAAATTGCCTTCTCAATTTATTATCCTCTATTAGATCCAACATAGAATTTTCATATTAAAAGGTTTCATGAACCATTGAATGGTATATTTAAAAATTCTAATCAATCATAATTATAAAGGATATATATTGATATATTCCAAGTCCTAATAGAGAAAACTAGTACATGCCCTTTCACCAAAATCAATATAACATCATTCTTCTCACCGGCATTGAACATGGTATTCACAGAGATGAATTTTTTATGAATTATGTTAAACAAAAATCCATTTATTGTTATGCAATTATCTCATACCATCTACTATGTTTCCATCCCAACTGGCGATATTATAGATATAAACATTTTCATATCAAAGTCACACACAAGAATTATCACGCTGTTGGAGAATTCGAGGTTTACAGGCCTGAAAATTACAATCATCATTGCTTTAATTTTCATCCATAGAAGATGGGAATATATTGGATCAAAAACCAATGGTCCATTTTCCAAAAAAAAATATCGTAAATGATCAAGAGGCTCAAATTTTAATGTAAAAATAGAGGGTGTCATTTTGAGATATAGAGTGTTTTCTGGATGTTCAAGACAAAGAGAGAAAACAAATCATATTATAATGTGAGACAATATATATAATTTAGGTAATAGTATAGTAAAATGTTATAAATGAAATATATATATATATATATAACCGAATCGATGTACATGTATTCTTTTAAAAAAATTATTCCAATTATATTTTTAAAATTCATTATTTTTATAATAAAAACTAAAATATTAAATGTTAGATAATTATTATGACAAAACTAGTAAAATTTTAATAATTATAAATTATAAATTTCTATGGGATTTTTTTTTGGTAATTTTCTGAAATGCTTCAATTTCTTTTAAAAAATAGTAAACCTAAATTTCATTTATAACTATTATGTTAAATTAAATCATTCAAGATATACTAATGACATGTTATGTTTGGAAAACTTTCACATAACAAAAATCATATTTAATTTTATGAATATGACATTTAAAAATAATATATATTTTTACATACCTAAAAAATATTTTCAATGTTCTAATGTCTAATGTATTTCATTAAAATAAATAATAAAAAAATTCCACAATAAATTTTAATAAAAAATCAATTTAGATTTTTAAAGTATAAAAATTACTCAAATCATATTAATTAATTTTAATATGAATTAAAATTTATATATTATAATTTTTATAATTTTTATCATAGAGGATATATTTTATTTTATATTTTGACATAAAATAGCCTTTTATAGAAAAAGATATACCCCCTCTCCATCCACTTTTGAATCCACTTATCAGATACATACAATATAAGAATACCTAAAAATTAGAGTGTCATAAGCCTTTTATCAAACATATTATTATATTGGAGTAATCCAACTCTATAAATATAGACATTATAGTGTCATAGAAAAGAAGGAAAATCAAGAAGGGTGTAATTTTTATTAATCATTTCGTCAAATTTACAACTTCTCATCCACTTTATCACTATTTTGGTCAAAAAAAAGTTAAAAAATAATTTATTATTATATTTACACTATATTATTGATTTTATCCCATTGTAATGAATATATCTATGACATATTTATATTTCAAAATTATATTCCTCCTCTTTTTACAATGTCCCAACCACTCTCAGTTAACTGCCCATGATGACTTTGTAAACTCTCCAATTCACAAAAACTATTTATATTTATTATAAAAAAATTATAATAAACAAATTTATTTTTGTATTAATTTTTATACATATGGAGTTAATATTAAATATATATATATATATAATGTGATCATTAAATTTATGAAATAAGTGGTATTTTATGGATAATATTGTAATTGATGAAGAGAAATAAAATTAAATAATCAAATACCCATACCATGTTTTCATAAAATTATTTTTATGACATTTGAGGTGAAAAGGTGATCAAATAAATCTGGATATATGGTATGTGGATTCTCAAACCAAACTATTTATTTTGGTTCATATCAAATTTAAAAAGTATTTTTACTATAGACATTTCCCTAATGTATATAAATTATATTATCTCTATTCTATGACTATTATTTTTATGTATATACATGTTATTATGCTATAAGAAAAAATGAAAACCAAATTTAAATTTTGATTAAAAAAACCATTATTTTCCATAACAGAACATTGAATCAACTTGTGGTGGTTCTTCATCACTCAAGAATGATTATATTTTATTCGAATATATTATTTAATATATTCATTTGGTAACCACAACATATATTCAATAAATTATTCTATTCATCCCTTTATTGAAATCCATTCTTTTATATGGGTTTCTATAATGGATTCTATTGTCATATAATATATTTCATTATGGAATGTTTTATTATAATTTTTTTATTATGTGATGGATGGTACCATTATTATGTATCTATAAAATTCATTGGGTAATGTTATTTATCCCATGTTATTGTGAATATTATTCATGAAAATGATGATATTTCCATACGAAATTATGATGTTATTATTTATGCACTTATGTTATTCATAGAAATGATATTACCATTGATCAAAACTCTATGTGGTATTTGACCACTTCATTATTTTTCCATTGTTTTTAATATTCCATATTTCAAGCATAATTCAAATTATTCCCTCATTCTTATGATGATTATCCCATGCTTATGATATGAAAATTATTTTAATTATTATCATCGGTGAATTTTAGATTTATTTTTTTATTCCTTCTATGATATTTATCGTCGTACTTGTATTTACCATCACCCTTTTCATTGAAGATTAACCTCGGGTGAAAACATGTAATTATGAAAAAATGAGATATTTATGGAAGGTAAACAATAAGGATATAAATATGGTTTATATTTTGTTATATAAATGTAATATCTGAACTTATTTTTAACATGATAGTAAGCCAATGGATCGATTAATATATTATTATTATTAAGTTTCCCATAAAAATTATGTGATAGTCATGTACGTAAAGGGTGTGAAATATAGTTAGTGTCATATCACAGATTTGAAAATATTGTAATTAGAATTAAAAAGGATAGTGAATACTAGAAGGAAAAGTCTATGTGTACCTACAAATTCTAGGATTTTGTATTGGGTATGGGAACATTGTTTCCGAGAAATGAAATCCTTATCTTGATAATAACAGTCTATGTGGATCTGTAGAAAATTCGATTTGGGTAATCAAATCCAAAAATGGTGGACTAGGTATTAACTTGGTCATCCACTACTGCATGAAAAATATGGATTTCTACGACCTAGTTTTATAGTCTGGGGGGATATTCATTTGTTATTTAGAATCCCTATACATACCAATATGAAAGACATGTAACAAATGTAATTATTCCTATTAATTTTGTAAAAGGTATAATTTTCATTACATTAGAATCATTTCTCATGATTATGGTTATAAAAAATATAGAGATAAAAAATATATGACTCTATGATTTATTTTACCAAGAAAATTAATCTCTTATACATTATTCACATGGGTTATCTTCAATAATTTTATAATTTTAATCTTGTGGAAACCAAGACAAACCTAACTAATAACCCATTTGTGGGATAATGTAATCATTTTTTGAATGAAATTCCCAATTCTATCAGATCGGTTGTTAAAATTATAATGGTGAAACATTCTAAACTATCACCTGAAAGAGAATTACACTAAGATTTGTTCAATTCCCACCATTATAGTAATGGGAGAAACTGAAAATAGATTACTTTATGTTGAATGGTCCACTAGTGTTTACTGAATCGTATGATCCACCTATCTTAGAATAGTTTTATATCTCATGGGGAAAGATAATTCTTTTACACAATTCTAAATGGGGAAGGAATCTATATTCCTCTATCATTCAAAGATAGAGTCTAAATTTTTTTAGAATTGATAAATAATAATCATATGAATGTTGAATTAGATGAAATTGTGGGGAAATACATAAAAAATATATTTCATAATATGAATTTACCACAAAATCCTAGAATATATATAATGATGTAATTCCTAAATCAGAATAAAAATCATCATGATATTTTCAAGTCTTAAGAGGCAAATTTGAAAAGGATTCCCTCATTTTAATCATGATTAGCTATTAATGAAAATAGAGAAATATATAATTTCAATAGTGGTTTAAAAACAGACCATCTAAATACTCTAGTTAACTTAGACATCATCATTTGTAGATATGTTGTTGATGTGATATCAATGTGGATATAGAGTTTGTAGAATAGCATAAATGAGTTGGAGGTATAATTAGAATAATGTAAACTCAACTAGGGGATTGTATGATAAATTAATAATGACTGTAAAAACACCCACACATCAAAGATGTTAATAGAATCATAATTTTAATTGCCTCAATGGTATTATAAAATACAATATGTGTTGGATTTATGGAAACTGAATCATTTATTTAGAAGAGAATTGAATAATCTAAAAATGTAATGGAGGAACGGAAGGAACCATCCCAATACTACCCATTGTGTAAGGATTCAACTATAAGGATAATTGGGGTTATGAATGATAGTGCTCTAAAACATGGGCCTTTTAATGTAATCAACATCTACAACAACCATATTATAGAGGGGAAATTTGATACTTATTCCATCACCACTCAGAAGTGGAGTATAAAATGTGATATTACATGGCACACTTTCTATTAATCTAATAACAGAAAAGTATTATTTGAAAAAATTTCAACTCATTATTTTATATCATTCATGTTTTATATATATTTAATCACATTTACGATACATTAATGTTTAAATACCCATAAAAACACCTAGTGGGGTGGTCAATGATTCTTGGGTGTTGTAATCTTCTCCAATTAGTTTAAATGAGATGAGTATTCCAGTGAATATCATAATCCTTCCTATTGTGAAATTTGTAGTTATACTAGGCATGGATTTCCTCTCATTATAAATATCTTCCATCATCTTAAATGAAAAGTAAACCCCTTTCAATATTGTGAACCATCCCATTATATTGTAAAAAATTACGTATTATCATTAATTTAAATTGATGGTGTGAGTGTTGATATGAATTTATGAAGCATATTTTTCAAAATAGTTCTGTAAAATTTAATAATTATCCAGGAGAAAATTAAAATCGCAAGGGGTTATATTTATTTACATCTTAATAAGGTTTATCAAATTCTATATGAACATTATTTATAGATCTCAATAGAGCTTATAGAAAAAACCACTCATATCTATAAAATTTCATATAGGATATCAATAATTATAATGGGGGATTTAAATATGTTCTCGAAAGGTGAACAGGTTCCCATTTTCATGAAAAAACTATCAAACAATAGTGTTGTGTATATATTACATATAACTCAAAAAGATCACTATAATGAAATATTAACCCTATAATGTACTGATGAGTTGGGTGATCGTCATGTAGGATCTCAGTAGATAACAATGTTTGATCATCCTTTTGGAAAAAATTAGATGATGTTGAATAAGGAAGATATTCTTAATACATACATACATACTAATTAAGGTCACTCTGAGTACATAGTGATTTCAATGAGTTTTACTAATTCCCCTATCAGATTTATTGATTTGAGGAATGAATTAATTAGAGAATACCACAAACTTTTATTAGTAGTATTTTTTGAAAATATTCTAATTTACAAAAATAAAACTAAGGATGAAAAATAGTATATAATGATTTTGTTGGTGACATTATAAAATGATGAAATTCATGTTATGTTCAATGATGCTGAATTTTTGATACAAGAATTAAAACTATTATAAAAAATTATCATAATTGAAGGATTTTTTTGATCCCATAAAAAATGTAATTGTTGATTTCCCCAGAACCATAAGTGTCATTGAAATCAATTGTTTTCATTGGTGAGATGAGTATTACCAATGTATTGATATAAATTTATCATGATTTTATAGCCAAGTAACTCTGATAATATGAAAATGGATAATGTATGTCAGGATGGAAGAATGTGATAAAATATTTATATTGATCAGGAAGAATCTAATCACTGCACCTTTAGAGACACTACCCTCATGTGGATAAGGTTTTGGGAATAAAATTGAAAATTAATATAAAATAATTGGTGTTATAATCATGGAAATTAAAAAATTTATTATCTTATAATCGTATATGTTCATGATCAAGATAATTACAACATTCATTATTTTATTGTGCAATAATATTTTACATTTTCTTTAAATATTTGATCTCATAAGAACTATAATGAGATTATTGGAATATATACTGATTACAAGTTTATAAATTATATATTGACACAAAAATTTATCAAAATGTATCAGTAAAGATATATATATAAAATAAGGGGAAATTATTTCCTTATTCCATTAAATCTTTATGGTGAACATGGTAGTTGATACTATTAAGATTAAAGAAACTTCTACACTATATGTCACATATTCTTAGAAATACACTATGTTCTAGGACATGAAATTTATGGATATATAAATAATAATAGTATGGAATATATACTACCATTACTAAATGATTTGGCATCCATCCTTCAAGTGGAATATCATGTTGGCACCAAGGGACGTTTTTGAGCTTCAAAATAATGTTAAAGATGTAAAGGATTTGAATATTCCTAAATTCCACATAAATGAAGCCAAGATTGTTTATTTTAGAAGTAGAATTATTTAGACCAAAATCATCTGAGGTAAAGGTTCATATATTGGATAATGAATATAGATCATCATACTCAATCTATCATGGATGTATTTTAATTTATTATGATCACTGATTGATCTTACTGTGGGAAAATATTAAAAAATTACTTTCTAAATAAGAATCAATTTTCATGGATGTTAACCTTGTTAAGGTTGTGTTATTGATACTAGGTATAATATATGTATTTTCCATATACCAAAACAAATCAGATAACATCATGGAATTATTATTTTTACTTATCTCTTGATGACATCCCAATGGAAAACATCTTATGGGTGGTGGGGGATCAACCGAAAAATACAGTCTAATTCATCATTATTCGATAATATGACTATGATGACAAAATTTATAACTTATACGTAACATAAATAGTGATTCTATAAGGGGATCAAATTTGTATTGTTTCTAATATATATCCAATTGTCACCTTTATATATAATAGAGGTACTCAACATTTTTTGAATTATGAATTAAATAATAGTATGGTCTATCACCCCAAAATAGATTGGAAAAAATTAAAGGACCATTTTGACACAAAAGGATATGTTGACATCAGAGGTAATTTAATTAAAAAGGATGAAGTGATCAATATCCCCATTGGATTAGTATTTATTCAATAGTATCATCCACATAAGAATTCCAATGGCTCTATATGAAGAAATATATGTGAGGAGTTATAGAGTATCCCAATGATGCGATGATGTTGGTGAAAGAATGAATCATGGTCCTGATCAAGTTTATGAAATGATAGATAAGGTCAAAAACATCTTGAAATATATAAAATATTCATAGAGTCAGTAGAAGGTATTTTTGACAAACATAAAATGGGCTTATTGTTTGATGTTGGAAAAAAAGAGTTCCTTCTAGTATCAACATGGAATATATTATTGTGATTTTTCATTAAAGGAAATATTATCACAATGTAAATTTCACAATTTTATAATATTGAAGCCATATATAAAATTTCATATTGGTCATCAATTCTAATAAACAAGGCTCACATTCCATATCTGTTTCATGTATCTATCATGAGGGAGTACCAACCTAAACCCCATCATGTAATTAACATGGACGAGTTATAACTATAACATAACTTGACATATGTGGAGAATAAATTGAAGATTGTGGATCATATAAACAATGTTTTATAAAATAAAGAAACTCAACTTATAATTTTTTTGGAGAAAACATAAATATGAAGATAAATAAGGGAACAAGACAATATAATGAAATGAAAGTACCTTAATCTATTCCAAACTGATAATATGCTTTAAAATTTTTGGGGTGAAATTTATAAATGGGAGAAGGAAATCATGATTATTTATTCATTAATGATATTTTTTATTCGATAAATGTGTATTATATTATATTGTATAATATTATACTCATACTACACAAAAAAATGATGCCACGTTATTCTATTAAGGATTAAAATTAAACTATTAAATTACTAAACCAATAAAAACACAAACTTTTATAATTGTAAAATTTTAAAATAAAAATGTATTATAAGAAAAATAGGATCATGATGATATTATTGAATCATTACTCAAATGAAAAAAACTATAGAAAAGTAAACAATATTTTTAAACCATTGTAATTTTAGAAGTAAAATATGGAACAATGTCTTAAATTTATGTGAATGATTTATAATGGTGTAACAGGTTTTTATATGATGTAATATTAACAATGGAAATGTAATGTCACCATTAAAATAATACCCTTAGAATTAGTAATCGTAAATTGAATTGTTTAATTTTTAAACTAAACATTGGAATTGTAATTAGACATCAAAATAAAAAAATATGTAATTTATATTTACAATGAGTAATGTAAGAAAATGTAAATATTTCAATGGCCTAAAATCAATTCCATTCAAAAAAATACAAATAATTATTAATAATATTTTAAATTATTTTATATTAATATATTTCAAAAGAAATCAAATTTTTATATTAAAAAAAATATTACCTAGGTTATAATTTTATTTGGGTGAAAATACCATTTTTATAATCAATAAATTCAAATATCCAGATATTACATTTCTTGAATTTTTTGAAATTCACAATTTTTGGATAATATTAAAAACATTAACTAGTTTCTATTCAATTAAATTATTAATGATATAGTAATGTTCTAGTCATGGATATAATTATTGGATTTTCATGGAAATATTTATTAAGTAAATTATTAATTCAAATATAAAACTAAATTTTTTCAAAAGTGAGTTATTTTAAATTATATTGTGTTCCATAAACATAAAAAACTATTATTTTTCAACATTTGTTTTTATGTAATAATAAATTAGGATTTACTTAACCTTAATAGAAAAAAAATTATTTTCATTATTATAATTTTTTCCAAGGAAATTATTTTTCATTTAATATTTTATCATAAAAACACCACACTCATCATGTATAAAGACCCCCTCTCACTCCCCATGAAAATAAAAATCACATAAACATAAAAAAGGAATATATATTCCAAAGTAAATATTAAAATGTCCCTTAAAATTATTATGTCGGTTCTAGAGTAAACCAACAAGAGGAACCTAATAATTCTAGCGAGATAAAAAGGAAGAAACACTTAGAAGAGGGTATGTTTTCATCAACCATTCTTCTCATTTTCCCCTTCTCTAATAATTATACATTATTCCATTAAAAACCTAATATTAAAACAATAATATAGTAGTATGCTATAATTATAATAATTTTATAATCCTAATATTATAATTATTTTCATTTAATATTTAATATTTCATAATTCTCTTCATTCTCTTGGGAATGTCTCCCACTAACAGTTGGTTAGGTTCCGATAAAGATATTTCAGTATCTCTACTTATCACAACCATTATGGAGGATTCTAACAGCTTATTTAATATATTTAATGTTATATTTATATGTATTTATAATATTATGTTGTTAATAAAAATATTGGGTAACCACAAATAAAATAACATTAAATATAATAATGTTATGAAATTTTTTGGAAAATATGAAATAAAAATTTTCACATTTTATAATGGTAATTAAGAAAATTAATAAATATATTATTATTGATCAAGAGTGAATCAATATAAAAATTAAATTATATTTACATGTTTAAAATAAATTATATTTGTTATACATGAGGTGAAAAATAATGAATTAAATCAAGATCTATGGTGATGGGATTCTAGAACCCCACACCTTCTATTGAGTTATCTCAATTTTTAAAAAATAAATCAATTTTGGATATTCATATAATTGCTATAAAATTTAATTTCATTATTCCCAACATTTTATTTATGGGGACATACATGTTCATATAAATTCAAAAGGATTCCTAATAAATTATTTATATATATATATATATTAATACAACTATATATTCCAAAACACTATATTAACTCCACTTGAGCTATTTCTTCTCCACTCGTGAATTATGATTTTTTCTACCCTGATACTATGTCACATATTCATTTTTTTAGAAAATGGTTAATCATGAAAGTATAATATCCAAATTTTTTATGATACCTATTTAGCTCCTTGGATCTATTTAATGACTAAAATTAATATAAGATCTCTTCCCATGTGGCCTATATAACTATGAGATTAATACGATTTGATTGGTTGTAATGGAATTGTGTATACCTAAAATTAATTGGGCTATCTAATATATCTCTTGAAATTATGTGTGTCATGTATGAACAAAATGCTCTCCTTTTTTGAGTTTTTATGTCATGTTTTCTAGGAATAATTTATATTTGAACATGATTCAAGATTTTTTCAAAACTATTTTTTGTTTTTTTCCATTGTGATATAATGATACATTATTGTATATTTTTCACATATTATCCCTATTTCAAATGGTACACTCAAACCATTGATGATGATCATATTCTTATGATTTGATTATGATGATTTTTATCACCCATGTATTATCGATACATATCTCTTGTACCAAATATATGATTCATAACCTCAATGGGATTTTACCACACCTCGTTCGTTTTTGTATATCCTCAGTTGAATATAAGAATAATAAATAACATGATATATTTTCAGATGATGACGAATATGGATTTAAATATTGATTATGTTTTATTGTTTACAATTGATGTATAAACATAATATTTCCATGATCCTATACAATTTGACACTAAATTTTATTATTATTAATCTACTTGTCTTAAAAATTATGTATTATTCGTATATAAAAATGATGGGTGGTTTTATGTTCATTACTTTAAAGAGATATATGTTTTTTGTTGAAATATTTATATCACTTATATTTTCTCAATTGATTGGGACATGTGAAAATTAATATCCATAATATACGAATTTTTGTTTAATCCATATAAAATTTTCACATTAACATCCCGAATCTACATACTAAATTTCACAAATATACAATGAAATGGAATTTTATTTCATAATAATACATGAATGTATAGAAATTACCAGGATGTGACATATAGTAGAGCATCATTTTTTTAACTTAGAACCACCAGAAGTGGAATGTCAATAGAAAACATGTTAAAATGCATAGAATATTGTGTAAAACAAACCAAAATTCGTTATACCCATGAGAGATTATAAAATTTTATTAACATATTTTATGTTTGATTTCCTATGAATTTCATTAAATTGGTCTCAAAAAAAATTCCCTAAAGATAAAATATTGGTTGCTTCTGGATACGTATTGTAAATTCATAATCATGCCTATAAAAAAAGTTTAGTCTAATGTATTCTTAGTTTAATTCATGTATCCTTTTCATCATGTAATCATTTGATTATCACTAAACTATGTTCTATATATTAAATTTCATTTAAAAATCTAATTTTTATTCATGATTTGATTTAAATAACTATATATTATTTTAGAAAATATTTAAAACCAATTTTTTTTAAAATTAAACCAATTAACCTATTTATAACTTATTTTTTCATTAACAAAGGGAATTCATTATATAAATACTTTTCAAATAGTGAAATAGATATATTATAAGGCCCCAGCCTTAAACCTTACTTAATCTTGAGTTAATACAAGATTACACATTGAGGATCTTTTCAGGTTTAGAGTTTTAGAGAATTAGATCATAAAACTTGCATTACATTCCACAATTAAACAAAGTGGTTACATAAAAGACGGGATTCATTCTTCCCATCAACGGAAACATATTTAAAATAAAACTTGTATTCTTTCTTGACACATCCTTTACACTATCATCACATCACGTACCTTTCCCTTGACCTGTGAAAAACTTTTTAAAAACTTGGGATGAGCATAAAAAGCTCAGTAAGGGTTATAAAAATATGGAAAGGAAACATGAGTTCATATATACATAAGAATGAAATCATACTTTACCCATAAAACATAGGAACTTTAACATACCTCATAAAATCATGAATAAATCATAGAAATCATAAGACATAAAAGGTAACTTGAGGCATTCATAACATTCTTACGTAGGGAGTAACCCTCTTGGTTACGTTTGGAATACCCATCACAGTATATTCCCTAAATCTCTTCGGAGAAACCTTAATGTTTCACTCCTTTGCGTTACCCAATGCATTGGAGATCTATAACGGGCTCACCCGCCCTTAGTTTATCACGGAACCACCCGTCTTCATAATAATTCCCACAAACCATAACATAATCATATCACATAAAACATGCATAAAAGAGACATAACATTTCCACATTTCAATCACAAGATAGCAATACAACACATTGATATAATAAAAACATTATGAAAACCATTTTCAATAAAAAAGTAAAACATGGTATTTATTTTTCATTTAAAAAAGGGTATGGCTTGTAGAGGAAGCCGAAACTCAAATAATGGTCACGGCGGCGGAGAAGTCGTTGTCGCCACATACTTACGACAAGAAAAACATTCCCTTTTGTCATTTTGTAAAATGCTTCTTATAAATAAGATTCCTTTTGAATAAGCGTAAAATTCAAAGGGGTTTATACACCGTATAAAAGAAGGTTGTGTATAAAATAAAATATGCCTCAATGAAAGGAGATTGAGACGAAGTCCCATACCTTGTATCCGACATGACCCGACCATTCTTTAATCTCCTGAATAATAAACTTGAGTTAATCTCTACTTTCTTAAGAACCTTTTTCAAGTTCATTATTCCTTTTATACCATGTTATGAACATCATGTAATCATTTAAGTTAATAATGTTCATTTTGTCGGTATTTGGTTCATTAGTCAAAAATAGACTTCTTACACTTACATGTTGTTAATTTGGTCAAAGGTTCATTATATCCAGAATGATATTAATGATTTGGATAACATATATATCATATATATTCATCATATACATGTATTTATAATATTACATCACATTTAGAGGTAAGAAATGAAATGCACCGTTCATGGAGACGGTAAGCCGTACGTACGCATGAACGCTACTTCCATTTCTATTTCGTATTTTCTGGAATGGATTCATAATGATATAATAGTATATTATAATTATAGTATAATAAAATATATAATATCATTAAATTTATCCATTACACATCCCACATATGGTATTAACGAATCAAATCACTTTTAGGGGGCGGTAGTCTGCACTTCCTAAAATGAAGATATTGTGTTTACCCATAATGGAAACAATAATGGTATGCCATAAATTAAAAATAAAGAAGCTTAAGGAAAGAATAAACATATTATATATCATATATAAAAATAGTGACATCAAAATGGACACCATTGAAGGGGTTAAATGAGTATTGAACAATCATCGTTTCGGGAGGCAGAATTTCGCCATCCACGGAAACCGTATGTTCTTTAACCATTTGATGTAGTTGTGTGAGAGTGTAGCTCGAATTAATCTTATAACAACATCCTAGTATATTGAATACACTGTTTTTGTTACAAAAGAATTAAATAAAAAGATTTTAGGGGGTTGGAGAAGCAAAATAAAACAAATGAACATGAGAGAATGAATTACCTCTAAAAGTGTAACTCCTTTTGATTTGAGCCTAAAGGCTTCCTTTGAAAGGATTCCTCCCAAAGGGAATCCTCTAGGATGAGTAGAGGGACGTGGAGAGAGTAAATGGGCAGGGGATGGCCGAGAAAAAGGCTTAAGGAGTGTGTGAAATGAGGTAGAGGTGGGGGCCTTTTATAAGAGGAGAGGAGGGGCACTCTTGGAAAGTAAAGAAAAGTCACTTTATTTTAAAATGGTATTCGGATTTAAGAGGTCCCACATTGACTTATTTAGTGGATAAGGTGATAAGGGATTGAAATCCACTCATCCAATATGTTTTGGAAATGTTTAGGTCTTAGATATTACATTATCTTTCCATTTTATTTAAATCGTTAAATAATGAGGTCATCGTTGCATCATCATGATGTCATAAATAATTTAATTTATTTAATGTCTAAAAATTATAAAAAAACTATTGTGATGTATTAAATCCTTTTATCTTTCTAATGAATATTTATAGTAAAAAATATGACTTGTATAACCCCATGTAACAATTGTTTTAGTAAAATAACTCATGTTTGTGCCATTTTTACTTTAACATTTAATAAAAAGATATTTATGTCATTTCCCAACCAAAGTGGCTCCATGGGGTCCCCAAGTTGACCCATGGCTTTTCTTGGTCGGCCATGACACATCCAATAAAGGTAGGACATGTGTCTAGGTCATTTCATTTTATCAAAACATTATTCTTACCTTAAACTAAACTAATTACCTCTAATCGCGATTAAGAACATAAGAGTTACTATTCACCAAAAAATTATTTTAATCTCATTGAACCACATTTTACTTCTTAATGACAACCATGTATGTCAGATTTTTGAAATTCAAAACACAAATATGGAAAAATTTCATTTAAACGAAAAATCAGTTTTTATAAGTACCACTTAGTGGTTTCACTATTCATAAAAAATTGATGTTTTTCAGAAAATTACCAAAAATTCACCCTAAGCTATATTTGATACTCCAAATTCAAAAATGAAGTCTATTTTACAAAATTCAAAACATATAAGTCACATTAATTAATTTAATAATTAATTCCCGCTGTCATGACAAATAGCGGGTTTTTTTGAAACAATATCTATGAAAATATTGACACTAGTTTAAGTCCAATTTCAAAGTGAAATTGATTCCAACGACCACCATTTGATTAAATGGTAAAATTATATTCATATTACACTTTATGACCAATTAAAAATATAATCTAACCATATAATTAAATTAAATGGAAAAGTAGTTTTGATGTAAAATGCAGTATTTTTCACTATTCATTAAAAAATGGACATTGTCAGAAAGATACCAAAAATTTATCCAATATAAAATTCAATGTCCCAATCATAATGAATATTTTTATTTTGACAAATATAGATTATAAAATTGTCAAAGGATTGATTTAAAAAGGGTTTTCCATCAAAAGGCAGTAAAACAATCTTTTAAGAATATTAGTGTATTCCATGCTTAAGATTGGATTTATTTTCATTTTAAGCCTCTAAAACACTATCTAATTCATTAATAGACATAGATAAAAATATCTATTATTCATTACATACTTTGGATGTTACATCCTTCCCCCTTTTGAAAATTGTGTCCCCGCAATTTATTTACTTATCGAATAAATGGGGGTACTTATCCCTCATTGCATTTTCAGATTCCCATGTTGCCTCTTCCATCATGTGGTTTTTTCATAAAACCTTTACCTGATTAATCACCTTATTTCGTAACACTTTCTCCCTGTGGTCAATAATCTAGACCGGTTGTTCCTCATAAGATAGGTTCTCTTCCAGCTGAACTACCTCTGGACTCAAAACATGAGATGGGTCTGGCATATACTTTCTCAACATCGAAACGTGAAAAACATTGGGTACCTGAGATAAACTCGGAGGTAAATCCACTCGGTATGAAACTGATCCTACTCTCTCCAGAATTTCGTATAGTCCAATGAACCTTGGACTTAGCTTTCCTTTCTTACCAAATCGCATAACACTTTTCCATGGAGTAACTTTGAGAAAAACATGATCACCTACCTCAAAAGAGAGATCCTTCCTCCTATTGTACGCATAACTTTTCTGCCTACTCTGAGATGTTCTCATGTGTCTCTGAATCAACTGAACTTTTTCTGCCATCTCTTCTACCAACTCTGGTCCCATCATCTTCCTTTCCCCTACTTCATCCCAAAAAGCTGGAGTTCGACACTGTTTTCCATGTAATGCCTCAAATGGAGCCATCTGTATACTGGAATGAAAGCTGTTATTATAAGAAAACTCAACCAAAGAAAGATGTTGGTCCCAACTTCCCTGATAATACATCGAACAAGCTCGTAGCATATCCTCCAAGGTCTGAATTGTTCATTCTGACTGCCCATCTGTTTGAGGATGAAAAGCTGTACTAAAATTTAATTCAGTACCCAACGACTTCTGAAGGCCTTTCCAAAAGATAGAAGTAAACCTGGGATCACGGTCAGATACAATGGAGAGAGGAACTCCATGTAACCTGACTATCTCTTTAAGATACAAACGGGATAGTTGATCTAGGGAAAACGTATCTCGTATAGAAAGGAAATGAGCAGATTTAGTCAAGCGATCAACAATATCCCAGATTACACTATTACCTCGAGATGTCTTTGGTAATCCCACAACAAAGTCCATGGATATGTTTTCCCATATCCACTCTGGCACTAGTAAAGGATGAAGTATCCCTTTAGGTAACTGCCGCTCTACTTTAACCTGTTGACAAGTCAAACACTTCACAGTGAAATCAGTAATATCTCTTTTCATTCCATCCAACCAGTAATACTCCCGCAGATCTCTGTACATCTTAGTACTGCCAGGATGAACTGAAAACGGGGAACTATGAGCCTCAAATAACAACTCATTTTTCAACTGTGAATCACAAGGCACACATAATCTCTTCCCAAACCTCAAAACACAATCATTATCAGTGTTGAATTCAGGCAACTTACCTTTCTAAACCAGCTCTACCTTTTTCTGCAACTCACTGTCTTACTTCTGTGCTTGCTTGATTCTATCTGATAGAGATGATCTCACTGATACCTGAAACAAAACAGAAGAACTTCCTGCACCCACAACTTCTATGCTGAAGTTTATCAAATCCTTAACCAAAGGATCACGTTCCAAATGCAACATTGCTAATGAAGCAATACTTTTTCGACTCAAAGCATCATCCACTTTATTTTCTTTTCCCAGATGGTAATGAATTGTACAATCATAATCCTTGATTAATTCTAGCCATCTTTTTTTTCTCATGTTCTATTCTTTCTGAGTGAATATATACTTTAAACTTTTGTGATCGGTATATATTTCACACTTTACTCCATACAAATGATGCCTCCAAATTTTCAAAGAAAAAACAACAGCAGCTAATTCCAAATCATGTGTTGGGTAATTTACCACATGTGTTTTCAATTGTCGTGAATCATAAACAATTACCTAATCATTCAGCATTAGGACGCAACCAAGTCCTTTCAATGAAGCATCGCTGTAGATGACAAACTCACCCTTTCTGGAAGGTAGTGCCAAAACTGGAGCATTCACCAATCTTCTTTTTAATTCCTAAAAACAATCATCACATTCTTTTGTCCAGATAAACTTAAAACCCTTCCGAGTTAGCTTAGTCATTGGACAAGATAACCGTGAAAAATTTCTAACTAACCTTCGGTAATAGCTTGCCAAACCAAGAAAACTACGTATCTCGGTTACATTTGTGGGTCTTGGCCATTCTTCAACAACTTTTGTTTTAGCGGGATCAACAGTTATCCCATCTTTAGAAACAATGTGACCAAGGAAAGAAATTTGTTGCAACCAAAACTCACACTTGATGAATTTTCCATATATTTTCTTTTCTTTTAAGGTTTTCAAAACAACCCATAAATGAATTTCATGCTCCTATTTACTTTTAGAAAACACCAAAATATCATCAATAAAAACCACCACAAACTTATACAAAAATTCATGGAAAATTCTATTCATTAAGTCCATGAATATAGAAGGTGCATTGGTTAGCCCAAAAGGCATAACTACCAATTCATAATGGCCATATCTATTACGAAAAGCAGTCTTTGGAACGTCTCCTTCTTTTACTTTCAACTGATGGTACCCCGACCTCAAGTCAAACTTCGAAAAATACTGATCTCCCTGAAGCTGATCAAACAAATCATCGATATGAGGCAAAGGATATTTGTTCTTAACAGTAATATTATTCAAGTCTCTATAATCAATGCAAAGTCGCATAGAACCATCTTTCTTTTTAACAAATAAAATAGGAGCACCCCATGGTCATGTGCTAGGTCGAATGAAACCTTTCTCTAATAAATCCTGCAATTGCTCCTTCAACTCTAGAAGTTCAATTTGAGCCATTCGATAAGGGAGTTTTGAAATTGGCTTAGCATCAGGAACTAAGTCAACAGTAAATTCAACTTCCCGATCCGGTATTATTCCAGGAAACTCATAAGGAAAAACATCAGGATACTCATTTACCACTGGCACATCATTAATCTGAACAGTTCCCTTGTTTTAAACAATGTGTGCAAGGTAACATTCATTTCCATCTTTTACAAGTTTCTCGGCCTCTTGATATGTTATCAACAGTAAGGGTTCATTCTTGTGCACAAACTGAAAGTCTTTCTGAAAATAAAATTCTTTTTCTCTACAATCAATCTTAGCATGGTAAATTGAGAGCCAATCCATACCCAGGATAACATCAAACTCTACTAGAGGTAAAACAATAAGGTTTTCAAGTAGGTTCTTTCCACAGATAAGGATAGTAAGATTCTTATAAATCCTATTTGCCTCAACCTTTCCCCCAGGTGTTTTTACCACAAGTTCAGGAGTCATTTCTTGAGATGGTATTCCCATTTTACTAGAAACATTTTCAGAGATGAAAGAATGTGTAGACCCCGAATCAAATAACACACTGGCATAATCTGAAAAAACCAACAAAGTACCTGATACAACTTCATTTGATGGCCCGACATCTGCTGAAGTAGTTGCAAAGGATTTCACCATCCCTTTTTTCTTGTAGTCTAACTGCTTCCCATCACTCAAGCTCTTTTTCGGACACTCATTTGCATAGTGACCCATCTCATTTCACTTATAACATTTCACTAACTGTAAATCAAATTTGGTCTTACCTTCACCTTGATCCTTTTCAGTGCAATCACGAGCCTTATGTCCCATCTTACCACATCGGTAGCACTTTCCAGAATTCAGAAGACATTCCCCAGCATGCCTTTTGCCACATTTATCACAAACTGGAAACTTAGTTTTCTTACCATCAGACTTTTTTGATGAATTCTTTCCTTTCTCCTTCCACCTCGGTCTCTTCTTTTGATGTTTGTTGTAGAACACTTGATCATCAGCAAACTCCATTTCTACCTTCTCAGCACATCGAACAAGATTTTCTTAACTTTTGAACTCATGAGAAGCTAAAGCCCTTTGATATTTTGGCTTTAATCCTGAATAAAAACGATTGATTTTACTATCAAGGTCTCGGATAAAATTTGGAGCATACCTTGCCAATCGAGTGAACCTTTCTTCATAGGCAGCCACTGAGTCTTCCTCTTGCCTCAATTCCAGGAATTGTTTTTCCATCCTAAGTCGAACAACCTTAGGAAAATACTTCTCAAGAAAAATACCTTTGAATTCATCCCAGTCGAGAGCATCAATCTCATCAGCGTCCCTGATGTTTTTAACCATCGACCACCACTGATCTGTTTCACCCTCCAAACGGTAAATAGCAAGACTAACCTTTTGATTGTCTGAACACCCCATGACATCGAAAATATTCTCTAGTACTTTAATCCACCTTTCAGCTAACATAGGGTCAGATGATCCTCTGAATGATGGGGGATGTTGCCTCATGAAATGTTCCACCGCTGACATGTTCCTTTGAGGTTGATCTGGCTGATCTCGTTCATGGATACCGCCACCATTTATCGCTTGATTCAACTGTGCCATTACTGCAACAAACTGTTTAGTTCCAATTCCGACCATCTCAGGATGCTGGTTCGGAAGGTTATTTCCTTCCGTATGTCTTCCTAGCACTACTTCCCTATTTCCTCTGTGGAAAACCATTCTGAACAAACATGTCTTAGATAAAGCAACATGGTAATATTTAAATGCTATATCATTTCAATTTGACCATAAAAAAAACTTTTGGATAATCATTTCATAGAATTCTAACTCCTAAAGTTATCTAAACCGACCTTTGATACCAACTATAAGGCCCCAGCCTTAAACCTTACTTAATCTTGAGTTAATACAAGATTACACATTGAGGATATTTTCAGGTTTAGAGTTTTAGAGAATTAGATCATAAAACATGCATTACATTCCACAATTAAACAAAGTGGTTACATAAAAGACAGGATTCTTTCTTCCCATCAACGAAAACATATTTAAAATAAAACTTGGATTCATTCTTGAAACATCATTGACACTATCATCACATCACGTACCTTTCCCTTGACCTGTGAAAAACTTTTTAAAAACATGGGATGAGCATAAAAATCTCAGTAAGGGTTACAAAAATATGGAAAGGAAACATGAGTTCATATATACATAAGAATGAAATCATACTTTACCCATAAAACATAGGCACTTTAACATACCTCATCAAATCATGAATAAATCATAGAAATCATAAGTCATAAAAGGAAACTTGAGGCATTCATAACATTCTTACGTAGGGAGTAACCCTCTTGGTTACGTTTGGAATACCCATCACAGTATATTACCTAAATCTCTTCAGAGAAACCTTAAAATTTCACTCCTCCGCGTTACCCAATGCATTGGAGAGCTATAACGGGCTCACCCGCCCTTAGTTTATCACGTAACCAGCCGTCTTCATAATAATGCCCAAGAACCATAACATAATCATATAACATAAAACATGCATAAAGGAAACATAACATTTCCACATTTCAATCACAAGATATCAATACAACACATTGATATAATAAAAACATTATGAAAACCATTTTCAATACCAAAGTAAAACATGGTATTTATTTTTCATTTAAAAAAATTTATGGCTTGTAGAGGAAGCCGAAACTCAAATAATGGTCACGGCGGCGGAGAAGTCGTTGTCGCCACATACGTACGACAAGAAAAACATTCCCTTTTGTCATTTTGTAAAATTATTCTTATAAAAAAGATTCCTTTTGAATAAGAATAAAAGTCAAAGGGGTTTATACACCGTATAAAAGAAGGTTGTGTATAAAATAAAATATGCCTCAATGAAAGGAGATTGAGATGAAGTCCCATACCTCGTATCCGACTTGGCCCGACCGTTCTTTAATCTCCTGAATATTAAACTTGAGTTAATATCTACTTGCTTAAGAACCTTTTTCAAGTTCATTATTCCTTTTATACCATGTTATGAACATCATGTAATCATTTAAGTTAATAATGTTCATTTTGTTGGTATTTGGTTCTTAAGTCAAAAATAGACTTCTTACACTTACATGTTGTTAACTTGGTCAAAGGTTCGTTATATCCAGAATGATATTAATGATTTGGATAACATATATATCATATATATTCATCATATACATGTATTTATAATGTTAAATCATATTTAGAGGTAAAAATGAAATGCACCGTTCATGGAGACGGTAAGCCGTACGTACGCATGAACGCTACTTCCATTTCTATTTCAAATTTTCTGGAATGGAATCATAATGATATAAGAGTATATTATAATTCCAGTATAATAACATATATAATATCATTAACTTTATCCTTTACACATCCCACATATGGTATTAACGAATCAAATCACTTTCAGGGGGCGGTAGTCCGCACTTCCTAAAATGAAGATATCGTGTTTACCCATAATGGAAAAAATAATGGTATGCCATAAATGAAAAATACAGAAGCTTAAGGAAAGAATAAACATATTATATATCATATATAAAAATAGTGACATCATAATGGCCACCTTTGAAGGTGTTAAATGAGTATTGAACAATCATCGTTTCGGGAGGCAGATTTTCGCCATCCACGGAAACCGTATGTTCTTTAACCATTTGATGTAGTTGTGTGAGAGTGTAGCTCGAATAAATTTTATAACAACATCCTAGTATATTGAAGATACTGTTTTTGTTACAAAGTAAGTAAATAAAAAGAGTTTAGGGGGTTGGAGAAGCAAAATAAAACAGATGAACATGAGAGAATGAATTACCTTTAAAAGTGTAACTCCTTTTGATTTGAGCCTAAAGGCTTCCTTTGAAAGGATTCTGCCCAAAGGGAATCCTCTAGGATGAGGAGAGGGATGTGCAGAGAGTAAATGGGCAGGGGATGGCCGAGCCAAAGGCTTGAGGAGTGTGTGAAATGAGGTAGAGGTGGGGGCCTTTTATAAGAGGAGAGGAGGGCCACTCTTGGAATGTAAAGAAAAGTCACTTTATTTTAAAATGTTATTCGGATTTAAGAGGTCCCACATTGATTTATTTCGAGGATAATGTGATAAGGGTTCGAAATACACTCATCCAATAGGTTTTGGACATGTGTAGGTCTTAGATATTACATTATCTTTCCATTTTATTTAAATCGTTAAATAATGAGGTCATCGTTGCATCATCATGATGTCATAACTAATTTAATTTATTTAATGTCTAAAAATTATAAAAAAATACTATGATGTAGGAAATCTTCTTATATTTCTAATGAATATTTATAGTCAAAAATATTACTTTTATAACCCAATCTAAAATTTTTTTTAGTAAACTAACTAATGTTTGTGTCATTTTTACTTTAACATTTAATAAAAAGTTATTTATGTAATTTCCCAACCAAAGTGGCTCCATGGGGTCCACAAGTTGACCCATGGCTTGTCTTGGTCGGCCATGACACAACAAATAAGGGTAGGACATGTTTCTAGGTCATTTCATTTTATTAAAACATTATTCTTACCTTAAACTACACTAATTACCTCTAATCGCGATTAAGAACTTAAGAGTTACTATTCACCAAAAAATTATTTTAATCTCATTGAACCACATTTTACTTCTTAATGACAACCATGTATTTCTGATTTTTGAAATTCAAAATACAAATATGGAAAAATTTCATTTAAACGAAAAATCAGTTTTTATAAGTACCACTTAGTGGTTTCACTATTCATCAAAAATTAAAGTTTTTCAGAAAATTACCAAAAATTCACCCAAAGCTATATTTGATACTCTGAATTCAAAAATGAAGTCTATTTTACAAAATTCAAAACATATAAGTCACATTAATTAATTTAACAATTAATTCCCGCTGTCATGACAAATAGCGGGTTTTTTTGAAACAATATCTAGGAAAATATTGACACCAGTTTAAGTCCAATTTCAATGTGAAATTGATTCCAACGACCACCATTGGATTAAATGGTAAATTATATTCAGATTACACTTTAAGAGAAATTAAAAATATAATCTAACCATATAATTAAATTAAATGAAAAAGCAGTTTTGATGTAAAATGCAGTATTTTTCACTATTCATTAAAAAATGAACATTGTCAGAAAAATACCAAATATTTATCCAATGTAAAATTCAATGTCCCAATCATAATGAATATGTTTATTTTGAAAAATATAGATTATAAAATTGTCAAAAGATGGATTTAAAAAGGGTTTTCCATCAAAAGGCAGTAAAACAATATTTTAAGAATATTAGTGTATTCCATGCTTAAGATTGGATTTATTTTCATTTTAAGACTCTAAAACACTATCTAATTCATTAATAGACATAGATAAAAATATCTATTATTCATTACTTACTTGGGATGTTACATATATCATCTCCACTTATTTGAGAGACCAATACATATTTATTTAATCAGTTAATAAATAGTGTTTGATTATATATACATTTGGAAAATACATTTCAAATCAAGAATGATTTTATAATGTCATAGTAACCTCCAAAAGCTAGTTTTAAGACATAATGTATTTCTGATAATTTAAAAACATGATTTGGTATTTAATGGTGTAAAAAA
The DNA here is from genome assembly GCA_963277665.1 of Viscum album. NCBI lineage: Eukaryota > Viridiplantae > Streptophyta > Magnoliopsida > Santalales > Viscaceae > Viscum > Viscum album. Next base: position 1,568,810,927 of record OY728121.1, on the reverse strand, counting down.
CTAAGAATTTTTTCTACATTTGAAACGTCAACACTATAACCATTTAAAATTCAAACATGACATATATTTGATTTGTTTTTAATTTTGATGTTTTCCTTATTCTATTAGTATTTTAATTACTTAGAGTCTTAATTATTTTGAGATGGTTTCTTCATAATAAATACCTTCCCCTTAAATATAGTGATATTATAATAACATACATTTGATTCTATTTATTTTTCTAGAATCTTAATCTTTTTTTATTCACAAATTTAGTGTCAATAGTTGTGTAGCATTTAGATAGATTAAATAACTCTCATTATTGGTTTCATTCGAATTAATTGAATTAATCTTTCATTACTATTACCTAGTGTTAATTATTGATTGATTAAAATATTATCTTGTGGTATAGTGTATAAATGTAAACATTATAATCCACCATGTTACTATGAGTGGATCTTGATTGAGTTCCATTGTCTATATCTTTTACAACCTTATGTAAAGGGATGTATTTATTGCAACCTCTAGTATTTTCAATTAATTACATCTTCCAAATTTAATTTAAATTCTATGATATCATGAATTATATGAAATGTATAGTTTATATTTCATTATAATAAATACCACGTTTATGACGAGTTTCATGTAACATCGAGTTTCTTTGATTGCTTATCTTACACATAAGATCGAGTTTCATTAGTTAATTGTTTAATAATTAATTTTATTATTCCACATTATTGTTATCAACTACCTGTTAGAATATATAGAATGAATTATATAAATTAAATTTTTAGAATTTAGTTCATGTATTTATAAATAATTAGTTTCTTTGTTAAAAATTAATTATAAATTAATATATAACCTAATGGAATATAAAAGATGTGTTTTAAAAAAAAGAATTTTTGTTCCCACTATGTTGTTTTATGTTAATAAATTAAATTAATTACTATTAGTGAAAATTCATATTGATATTTTTATATTATTTAATTATTGACATATTTTTTCATTTATCCAATGAATTTTATTGGAATAAAATTACAATAAATAGAATTTTATGCATAAGATCATGTATTTCTCAAAATTCTATTTCATATTGTTTATAATTATATATTTGATTTAAAACTAAATTTTATATATTTATAATGTTTTCCCAAATATAGGCATCATTTTGGAAATAGAAATATTAAAATTTACATTTGGTGTATTTTTGTACTTTTATGAGATAATTCAATTTTTATTAATAGTAAAAAAACAATTAATTTTATTTGAAAACAAAATTTTCGGCTATTTTATTTATATATATAAATTATATTATGAATTAGATTCAATATAAAATTAGATAAAGTTTTCATCTATTACTCAAATTTAGTTATTTATTCATTTTTATAATGAATTTATTTATAAAAACCTAATAATCATTGGATCATTTCGAATTTGAAACAATACATTCTACCCACATCTGTGGGGTTAACAATAAATTTAATTTTTCTACAACTATGAATTTAATTTTGAAAAATTGATATAATTATTTGTAATTATTAAAAATAAAAGTGTAATTTTATAAACATTATTTTTTCCACGATAATTACGGAAGATGGTTAAAATTAATTAATATGGTGAATGTTAAAATAGGAGGTGTTCCCATGACATATGTTTGAAGTAAAATTTATTTTACACATGAATATGATTTTTATTTGTTGAATTGGAATTAAAATTTATAATAATTCCCTATAATTTAAATATATAATATATTTTTAATTATATTATTATAGTTTAAATTACCATAGATAATAAAAATATACACCTATCATTAGAAAAAACAATAAAGATATAATTGAGTAAAAATATTGACTAAGGATTAAAATGATAAAAATTATTTTATTCTTGAGTGGTGTATGTTTTTATTGACCATAATCCCTATTTCATACATTAATTTTCATTTTGGATGCACAATATGTAAGGTATACCTCCCATTAGTGTTTTACTTTTAATATTTATAAGAATACCACTCCTAATCCACTAGAGAAAAGAACTCATTCTACTGAATTATTAACAACTCTAAAGTTTTTTTATAGACCAAACACTTCCCAAATAATATCCCAAAATCCATAAACATATTCTATAAGACTAAAATTTTTTATAGTAAAAACCATGTAAATCCTTTGGTAAACTATAAAAGGATTTACCTGTAGAAGAGATAACATTATTCAACGAGAATTTTTTTATTTATTTCTAAACAACTTTATTTATTCATATAACATCATCAAATAATAAAATATTTATAATAACTATAATTATATATTTTTATTGCAATTTTTGACATTAATTTACACAATATTACATAAAATTTTTTCTAAAATCATCTATCGTGGGTACAGAGGACAAACACCTTTCAAAGTCATGTCATTATTCTTCGTTTTACCACCTATCATAATGGTGAATTATTTTTGAAATACAATTTTTATATGATATTTATGATTTAATTTTCTTTCATTCATTATTATATGGCTCATACCTTCATGTATTACTTTTAGTGGGAAAGGGATATCGTCATTTATGGGCTTGTGGACTGCCACCTCTTCAAAGTGATTTTATCCATTAATTAATTAAATTGAATTTATTAGGGATATATATAATAACAATATATTATATAAAGGAAATGTATATTTTAATAATTAAATAATAGTTTATCTAGATATATAACATGTCATTTTATTCTTTCCATTCCACACACAGGAAAAGTTATAACATTATTCATGGATATATGGAATAGTGCCTCCTCAAAGAAATGTTATTAATTATTATTAATCTTCAAATCACATGAATGATATATATAAATATATATAACTAAATAATATGTTATTTATGAGATATATTAAATTATATAATTATAAATTTATCATTCATTCAATCTATAATGATTATTGAAAATGGGAATGTTACTGATGTGTTTGTATATCCTACTATCTCCAGGATCATAATGTTGGTTCATTTTTCATAAATAACAATCCTATTTAATTTTAAAATTATTTTTGTTATAAAAATATTATAATCATGTAATGTTTATTATATTTTACATTTTTAAATAACGATCTCGTTGACCATAGTCGGCCTATTATTGTCTATTTTAACACATTCGTTGAATATAATCAAAACCACCAACATAAAAATAATTGATTCAGTAATTGTATATAAATTATTTATAAGTGAAATAAAATTAATAATATTCATCAAAAAGGATCTTATAACATCTCATATTTTTATTACATAACTATTCATTTACATGGTACATACATTGGATATTATATTGTTTAGTTTATTGGGATAAAGGGTACATAATACAGGAAAACATAAAACATTATTATAAAAAAAGTGAATATTATATTAATTGGTTCATTAAATGTACTATTACATCATCTCATAGTCTAGGGACAGACATCAAAAAAATGGGTGAGCCTAAGGCTCTTTATGGAAAAGTAAGGGAAACAGTTTACAAGTGATCTTGAGAAATATCGTCAATAAATTGGGGAATAATATAATAAAATAAGGAAAGAATAAAGTTAATATCATAATAAATATAATTAGAATATTAACATGTAAATTTGTATAAAACATTTAACTGAGACATTCATAATCATATAAACCATTTTTTTCATCGAGGTGTCATAAAAATTAAAATTGGTATTCAATACTGTATAGTAAAACATGAAATATCTAGATATTAATTTATTACCTAATGCATTAGAGCGCTATCCGGGTTAACCCTTCATATGTATTAATTAATTTCATCCAAATTTTTTAAAATTAAAAAATTCTTAATGAACATATGTATAAATAGAGAAATGGGTTATATATAAGAATCATGTGGATTTAAAAAGTGTTTCATGACAATATCATTATGTAATTTACAAAAAACTGAAATTGAATAAGGTATTTATTTATATCAATAAAATAATAAAAAAATTATCTAAACATATTGTTGAATATTCCTAATTAATAAATAGGTTTGTTAATTCACAAAAATAAAATAAAATGAACTTTCTTGAAGAGATTAGATAAATTTTGGGATGAAAATTGGGAGAATAATAGGTAAAAAATGGTTTTATAAAATGTTAAAAAGAGAGGGGATAGAAGTATCCCATTGATAAAAAATAATTATAAAATATGTTAATGTAGAAAAATAATATAATTTGGATTAAACAAAACACTCATAAGTATTATATAAAAATATATTCTTGAAATGAAGAGAAAATAAGGATATATCCATTATTATAAAGAGTAAATCCTAAAACATAATGATTTTGACCATAGGGGATTGAGGAAACTATGATATGACTCCTTGGTAGATAAAAATATTATATATTAGTGTAGGATAACTTGGAGTAAATATAGTAGGACAAATAGGTTGGTATTTATCAAAAAATAAAATTTATTGTTTATTAACTTCCTTGGACATCTAGGCAATGATAAACTAAAAATCACAGGATTGCCTAGGGTATTAGACTATTGGGACTGCTATTATGTTGATAAAATCCACAAGAGCCTACCAGTATTTTAAATTTATTATTATATCATTATAAAATAATTATGATTTTCTTTAAATACACTTAAACCCCAAACATTATTTTTATTATTCAATAAAAAATAACATATTTTAGAAAATCCTCATATATTAATCAAAACCAAATTATGACATGCTTATATAAAAATAGTTATATATGTTTCCATAATTATTATCAAAATAAGATTATGCTACCTTTTATATATATATAACATTATTTATTAATAATAATAGTGGATAGAAAATGCTTTGTGAAATTTCTGACACTTGAAAAAAATGATATTATTTTATCATTTATATATAAAGAGTATTATTTCAAGAATACAATTTCGTTAAAATAATTGTTCATAATACCATTGTTTACAATAATAATTATATATTTTAGGAAAACAATAATTTCTACTTGAAAAATCCATTTATCAAATTCATTATATTTTTATGAATAACTACACTCAAAACTATTTTGATGTAATACAGATTTTTTTCTATACAAAATGATTATAGACTATTTGACTATGGCCTCAACACATAACCCCTTATATCACTCATGTACTAACTAAGGTTAAGCCGTGGGATGGTGATAGATTCATGGGGTGGCATGACTAACATCACCTAAGTGGTATTCGCTAATAATTTAAACTTCTACCGTAGATGATTCCATACAATATTCAATTATTGAAGCTCAGAATGGGTTTTTTAAAGATATAATCTATGGGATAATACTTCCCACCCACCGATGTTCTATGAAATAGGATTCATAACTAATGAATCTACTATTTGAGGTAATTGACACTTTTTTATGTATCAATTGTCACATGGGAAATATATCATATAAAATAAATTCCTAACATTAAAATTATTATCATTAGTATATTACTCAGGGGTCATATTTTCCAACATTCATGTAAAGACCTGAAAAATATCATTGATTTTTTTTTAATACATGGGATTTTTATGAGCCCTTGAAAATTTAGGTTGCTTGATTCCGAGTCCTGGTGTGCAAAGAATCAATTTCTAAAGTTTTGTTCCAGTACATTCCGTAAACGTATGAGCAGGTTTTTATAACATTGGAACAGGTGCTCGAAATTGAAATTTGAGGGCACCGTTGAACTCGCAGCACTGGTTTTTGCATAGGAATACATTCACCTCGACGATAGTTGGTTGAGAATAGAAGTTAGTTTTTGGCTTTTCATAAAAAAATAATAATAAAATAAATGCCCTATGCATTATTTTATTTTGAGCCACCTTTTGGTGTGTGGTGGTTAAAACCTCCCCGTGGAGGTTGGAGGTGGGGCCACTGCACCTTAACCTCTCCTGAGATGTTATGATGGTGGGGTCCACCCGAACTCAACCTCCTGTGTGAGGATAAATGAGGTGGGGACCACATGGGGCTTAACCCTCTATTAATGGGAGGAGAGGAAAACCTCCCAACTCCCCTCATTAATGAGGGTGGAGCCTCGTGACCTCCCCATTAATCAATTGCGCCAACGTGTGTGATTTAATTAAGGGGAGCCTATATACCTCTATATTAATCAATTGAGCCAATGCCTGTAATTTAATTAAGGGGAGCCTCTTAATTTATTTCTCCAATTTGAAATTGTTGTGCCAATAAAATAATAGTCAACTTATATTATTTTTTTCTTGGAAATTCTCATTTGGGGGATGCTTTGATAGGAGAGCATAGGAGAAAAGAAGTTATCCCGACGAAGAACAAAGAACGCCAGCAATGATCTTCCACGAACATCTTCCTTGGACATCTTCCTTGGATACCTACCGACGTGGAGCCACTTCTACAACCATCGTGTGAACATGGAAGAAGAAGCGTGTGGCGGACACGATGAATGGTGACTACGTCTTCTTCTAATGACTTCACCGTCGACACCCGACAATCTAGGTAGGTGTTTATTATGTGTTGATATTACTTTTTTCTATCTATTTCAATTATTGAAAAGGAATTGTTGAGGGTGAATTGTTGACCGTCTTCTTCTTTGGATGAGCCTTTTGTTATCACCCCAAAACGCAGAGGGTGTGGGCCAACTAACATGATCAGACTCCCTCCGCTGATATCTTGGGAAGTTTCTTCGCCATTGCAACGTAACAACGACGTCGTGACAGAGGCGGAAAAGACAAGGTCGCACTGCCAGTGGCATCCGTGAAACGTGCCGCCCCCGCATTGCCCCGCGCGCCCCGGCCAAACCCGCAGCCAGCCCAGAGCCTAGGCCGCCTGCCCGTGGCCTACTGGTGCAAGGCCCGGTGCCATCCGGCCTCACGGAACACTACCCGGCGCCCCACCGGCCTTCCAGCACACTTCCTGGAGCCCAGCCGGCCTCCTGGCGCACTACCTGACGGCCAGCCCGCCTTCCCACGGCCTCCCAATGCACTACCCGGTGCCCAGCCGGCCTCCTGGTGTGTTGACCGGTGCCCAACCGGCCTCCCGGCGCACTGCCCAGCACCCGGTCTGCCTTCCCCGGCCTCCCGACGTGCTGCCCGCACCTGCCCGTGCCTCCGGCGTGCTGCCCGCACCCCCTGCGGCTTGCCTGCATGCCGTCGCGCCTCACACCGCCTACCCACGTCGGCTCGCTGCCTACCCACGCCCCGCCTGCCTACCTACCAGCCTCCGGGCCTCTGGCTTCCCGAGCCGACCCGCAACGTCCCTCACAACATCACTGGACCAATCGTCTTGGCCTCCTGGGCCGAGTCGTTGAGCCACAAACCTCACAGGGCTGGCTGAACTGGCCCCAACCTTCGGGCCGAGTCGCCGACGTGGTGGCATCCGAGCCGAACCATCCTCGCAGTCCACTGGGCCGGGCCCAGCGCACCGGTTTGAACCAAATGGGATGGCCCACCCAACCGGCTGGGTCAGACGCAACGGGTCTATCTGGGATGACCCAAACCAGGTCAGCCTAGACTGAGTTGGGCCGAGTCGGTCCAATGGGTTCGGACCGGACCCGGGCCCCTTACCGACCCTGTTACTTACTTTGGTCATAACTTTGGCACCGAATGACCATTTTACAAACCATTAGTGGCATTGTTTTTCGTAGAGCACGATGTTCCCTTGAGTATACCCCACTGGTGTTTGGGGTAATATTGTGATACAGTCAGGTTGGATCGTACATGAATCCAACCGGGCCTCCGGCAGTGAAAAGCTAATAAATCACAGACCGGGCATCCGATTGACGCTCCGTCTGTTGCGTTGAGAGACCTATGACGAGACTAACCTTTGAGATACTTCTTTGTTGGACTTATTGGCTGTTGACGTGTCAACACTTGGCTTAAAGAGCAGACCCTCATGGAATCAAGCGTGCTTTGTGGAAACCCTATGGCAGGTTGTGCACTGATGACTGTTCCTGGATCATGTGTTGGTCCAATACTTATGACTTCTATTCCAGGATCATGTGTTGGTATGACAGAATAGCTGGTCGTATATCATGTGTTGGTCTGACAGCTCTGATGACTGTTCCTGCATCATGTGTTGGTCTGACAGTTCTGACTTATGTTCCTAAATCATGTGTTGGTCTGACATAATAGCTGGTCCTGGATCATGTGTTGGTCTGACATCTCTGGAGACTGTTAATGGATCATGTGTTGGTCTAACAATTCTGACTTCTATTCCTGGGTCATGTGTTGGTCCAATTTAATAGATAGTCCTGGATCATGTGTTGGTCTGACAACTCTGATGATTTAGTGGCCATATCTGATCATCTCTATCTCTCTACATAAGTTGTATACCTATGTGAGCTGATCCAGTAACTCTTTTGTTTCATCATGATTGTATGTATTACCTGATAATATAGGTATATGTATGGGTGTATACCTATGTGGGGTTATTTGTTGATTTCATACATTTTGGTTTATCTATGTAGGATTTTGGGATACCTTGAGGGCCTCAGGGTCCCTACTGAGTATTGTTATACTCACACCTGCACATGATATGCCCGCACCATGTTGTGTTGGATGTAGATGACGGAAAACGATGTCTGAGGTTGAGTAGGAGGACTGGACTGTACCCGTAGGTGGACCTTACGAAGAGTCGATGCACGGAGGAGACTGAGAGACATGGAGTTCTAAAGAGTCCATATGTATATACCCTTCAGGTAAGAACCCCATAGGACAACCCAGTATCTACATTACCTTTTCATCAGTTTTCCTTGTTATTCAGTTGTACTAGTACTTTCCTTTTGGGCTTGTATTTCTGACCACTTTTACTTTTTAGCACTACTTTGTATACAATTTTTCTTAGTGTTCTACTTAAAACTATTAATCTGTTGTGTTTGGTTATAGTTATAAAGGTAATTCCTTCCCATTTTCGGGATTTACTCCTTTGGTGCTAGTCTGCAGCCCCTGGCCTATGGAAGGCGGGCATGGGGTAGTCACGGCATGGGCCCCAGGGGACAGGCTGTGACAATTGTTATAAAAGGAGTCAGTTCTACCATGGAACATAAGACTCTGATCATTCTTTTCTATGAAGCAATATTTTTAAGTGTACTGAGTGTGGTTTTTAGTCCATGTAGTCTAGTGTTGGTGAAGCGGCCAACATATCCATACACCAGGACCCTGACTTCTGATTTCCGACTCAGTGCACGAAAACATTGATTTCGAGTGTGGTTTCAAGAGTTTTCTTTGTGATCTCTTTGAGTCAGCTCACTAGGTATAACATATTGACCATGGTGCATCTTTTCATTATCAGGATGTTGTTGCATACACATCAAGCTAGGATTTTCGATAGAGTACACGATGACAACCCACTATGCGACGAGGCTCCGTTGTAGGGACCTCTTACTACGTTGACACCTTCAGGTGGTGTACCGCCAGCTCCACCACTCGTTGGGCAGAAGATGCCACTAGCCGCGCTAGAGGATGATGAACGTTGACTGAGCACATTTCATGAGTTCCAGCAGCATAGGCCTCCGAGGTTATGAGGCGAGACATATTCCCAGGCAGTAGAGTACGGGCTGGAGGTGATTACTAGAGTTTCCTTCCTATTTGAGACACTAGTAGAGAATATGGTGATCTTAGCTACTAGCCTTTTTTAGTGAGTGAACATGAGGTTGGTACGCATAGTGATGAGGCCTTGGTACGTGGACCATTACCTAAGATAGTACCTCAAGGTAGTGTGTCAGCTATATCACAGCCTATTGGGCATTAGATGCAACCGGCGGAACCGGTAGAGGTCACTTGTAGGCTTAGTGCCTTACACGTGTTTCAGCATCAGATACCCCTTAGGTTATGAGGTGAGATTGAATCATAGGTAGATGAGGACTAGCTTGAGGTGGTGGCTGAGAGTTCCCTATAACTTCTACAGCATCGGCATGACGACATGTCGGTAGATGGGTATTCATCGAGGCATACCGATCTTTCCAGGTACTCGATGAATACTATATGATCAGTGATTTAGGGTTTGATCATCCGAGTGAGGTGTGTTTAAAGGACATCCGAACCAGAACTATTACTCTATGCATTCCTACTTATGCTAGGGTGATAGAGAGAACCATCATGGTTGAATTTTCATTGGTTGAGCACATATAGCCAGTGAATGATAGTAGTGGGAAAGCATGAAACTGGCGCCAGTCTTAGAGACATGAGCATATAAAATTTTTCGAGAAGAGCAAGTGTTAAGCACAGATGAATCAGCATTATAGTAGACATGGAAACAGATCTTTGAGAGTACCATGAGGTGGTGTACATTTCGACATGTTACAACCACTCACCTTTGTAGTCCCCACTAGGATTAGGGATCTGGAGGGCAGAGGAAGAAAGTAGGTGCATGCGGTCATGGAGTGTGACCCAAGGGATATAGAAATTATTTGAGGTACGGATTATGTCTTCTACTAGCTTTCATATCAATTGACATAGGTACCAATCACCCCTTCCTTCCATGAATCTTGTCCCAAACCTAGATTTTCCGGTTAAACCAATGACTTGACCCTCAGGTTTGGAGATACCATTGTGAGGAGACTCAATAATCACACTTATGTTGATGGTGTGATCTGACCCTTGAGGCGAGAGTTTCGGTTGGAACCTCTTGGTGGAAGTATCGAGGCCTTACGACGTTAGTTTTTGTATGGACTATAAAACCACAGTTCATAGTCATATTGATTGTATTAGGGAAAAAGGATGTGGTTTATATACTTTTTTGGGATGAGGTTTTCCATAGTCGGCGAAAAAGGAAACCCAGGCAGCACAGGATAAACTCATGCATAGGAGGGTGCAGCCAATCACTCTTGAGTCGGCCAGCCCTACCCTCATGGCATCAGGAGTTTTTAGTTTTTAGTTCCATACAAGAGTGATAGAACAAGGGGACAACTTTTCAAAAGATGTTTCAAGGATTACCCCCCCCTACCCAGGGGGAGGGACATCTCCTTTGGCTAGATATTATCGGAGTTTTGTACCAGACTTTTCTAGAGTTGTATAACCACTATCATCCTTGATGAAGAAGGTTCAATCCTTTATATGGTCAGAGAGATTCCAGAAGATCTTTCATGAGCTGAGGCAGTGGCTGAATAGTTCCCCCATCATGAGGCTTCCCCAGGAAGGAGTAGGGTTCGTAGTCTACTGCGATGCATTAAGGACCGGACTCAGGAGTGTCTTGATGCAGGAGCAAGCAGTGATAGCGTATGGTTCTCAGCCACTGAGACAACATGAGAAAAACTCCACTACCCATGCCCTGGAGTTAGCAGCAGTGGTCTTCGCCTTGATGATTTGGCCACACTATCAGATCGGTGAATGTTTTACTGTTTAATCTGATCGCAAGAGCCTCAGGTATGTATTCTCTTAGAAAGACTTGAATCTGAGACAACACTGATGGATCGAGTTCCTCCAGCACTACGACTTTGATATAGTATATACTCCTGGGAAGGGGAACATTTTTGCAGATTCCCTCAGCAGAAGGTAGGGTATACAGCTGCTAAGAGAGGCGACATAGTAGCTAGCCACTTTATAGATATCCTTTCTGGATAGAGAAGGAGTAGCCTTTCTACAGTCTCTTACATTCACCCCCCATTTATTTAGCAAGTTAGGGAATAACATCATAGAGATTTTTACTGCGAGACATGACATGTTCAAATATCCACATGAAAGGCACCTGATGGATGTTCTGAAGGTGGGGATCATGAAATCCTCTTCAGAGGACATACTATGGTACCAGTGCCACTTCAGGGGAAAGTATTTAGGGAGTTCCACACATCCCCTCTAACAGTACATCTAGGTGTGGAGAAGATGTATGACGACCTTAGACGACGTCACTGTTGGCCAAGTATGATGAAAGATGTAGTAGAGTTTGTCTCATGATGACTCACTTTTCAGCAAGTGAAGGTGGAGCACTAAGTACAAGTGGGATTGGTCCATCCTTTAGAGGTCCCATAGTAGAAGTGAGATGGGATATCCTTGGACTTTATGATGGGTCTTCCATGTACATCCAAGGGCCATGACTTGATTTGGGTGATCGTCGACCGACTCACCAAGTTCTCCCACTTCCTACCGATCAGAGAGCAGGGTTCAATAGAGATCTTGGGATGCCTATATGTGTAGGAGATTGTGCGTTATCATGGTATACCTTCGACGATTGTCTCCGATCAGGATGCAAGATTTACATCGCGGCTATGGAAGGGGTTTCAGTAGGCTTTCAGGACACAGATTCGTCTGAGCACCGCCTTCCATCCTCAGATAGATGGTCCGAATGAGCGGACCATTCAGAACCTCAACGACATGATCCATTCTTGTGTCCTTGAATCGGTCATAGTTGGGAGGATCACTTACCTGTTAGTATGGTATGACTCTGAGTATGATATACTCTGTTATACCAAATGTAGGATCGAAATAATAATGATATTCTCAGATACAAGAAGGTGGGTGAATTGTACCTTTTAAAAATTCCTTTAGGGAATTTTAGAATGGTTATGTTTAACAAGGTTAAACAAGATAATTCACAAGACATTTATGAGTACTAAAGACTTTCTAGATTCCAGAATAGTGATTCCAAAAATAGAACTTAACAAAAGTTACAAATATTATGATTCTACCTTAAAGCATATAGAATCTTACTATATCAGAGTACAAGTAAGGATGTATAAAAAAGTTATACTCTCCTTAACAATACAAAATGCAGTGAAAAAACAAAGTAGTAAAAAATACAAGTAACAAAAATTAACTCTCTAATCCCAAAGAGAAGTGTATCCTACAACATTGGATAAAGGTCTCTTGATTTATAATTTCATTAATGTATGTCTTACCTACACCTGGTTAAGCACTTGATACTAAGATTAGAGTCTGTCTTGCTATCCCTGTAAGCCCTCAACTATCAGGTAGTTGGACTTCTATATTTCTCAACAAGGAATCCCTCATCTTCAAGGTGTTGGAACTTCTGTCTTCCTATCCCCGGAAGTCCTCGATTATAATCAGCAGCAATTGGAGTCGCATGATGAACGTCTCCACGAAGCAATGTTTGAACAAGTTGTTCAGACTTTCTGCACGAATCTTTGAGAGATGATAAGAGAATCTCTCCCTAGAAATCACTTCAAGAAGTTTTTATCATCATAATTCCAAAAGTTCTGACCATGTTCAAATGAGCTCCTATTTATAGGCGAAGTTCCAACAATCATCTCCCTCCTCCAACGGTCATATTTCTCCTTGAATTTTGGAGGGACTTATACAAGTGTCGCTCATCCAACGATTAGTTAATAACTGAAATAATGCCAATTTTTTTAATCAAACTAGTGTAAGCATACGCAAAACTAATTTTGGGAATGTAATCAAACAAAAATTCAGAGTCAAACCAAAATGAAATTTGAAGTCCATAATAAAGAGATATTCATATTTTGTTTTGTATGAATTCGGAACCTGAATTCTGTAGAAATCTGGAGTCTGAATTTATAATGAAATTCGGAGTCTAGTTTCACTAGAATTCGGAATCTTAACATACATAGTTATGAGTAGAACTCGTATAAGTTCGGAGTCGAACTAGTAGAATATAGGAGTCGAACTTGTAAAAGTTCGGAGTCGAACTCGTAGATGTTCGTATCCATAATTCGCAGTTGAACGTCATTAGAGTTCGTATCCAGAATTCGGTGTGGAACTTCATTAGTGTTTGTATCCAGAATTAGGAATGGAACTTTATGAGAGTTCTTATCCATAATTCGGAATGGAACTTCATTAGAGTTTGTATCCAGAATTCGGAGTGGAACTTAATTAGAGTTTGTATCCAGAATTTGAAATGGAACATTATGAGAGTTCTTATCCAGAATTCAGAATTTAAAATCAATAGAGTTTGTATCTAGAATTCGGATCCTAAAATATAATGCTTCTTATCTAATTATTATATGATTATGAGGTTTCTTTTAGGCTTGAATCCGACTTTTATATTTATGAAAAATATTGATATGAGTAATGAAAATTTGGTAGGGGTAAATTGATTTGGGAAGGAACATTTTCCTTATATAAGTGGAATATATATTTTCTTAAGTATATGGTTTTTGTGATTGTCAAAATAAGAAGGAATAGAAAAGTCATAAGGAAAACCTTATTGACACAACAATCTCCCCCTTTTTGGAAAGCACAAACAACCCCTCGAAAAAGAATATAAGATATTTGAAAATTTTCATTAGAGTTTGAAATTAAAACTTATCTCCCTATGTTCATAGATGATGGGGATTACAACTAACTCCCCCTTAGGCTTAGGAACTCTAAGGATTGTATTCTAGATTTCCGGAATGGAGTTTTCACTATCATAGGAATGAAAAACATTGTAATGAGAAACTCTCCCTTAAGGATAGTTATTCACATAGAAATTTTTCTTCTCCATTTTAAAATTTTCTTTCTCCCCTTTAAAGTAGTTCTTTTTAATTATCCCCCTTTATAATTTTCAAAAAGAATTTTAGGGAATGGAAATAAAATATGGTACCTGAAATATTAGTAAAGACATGCAAGGAAAACAAGTAACCATGGTTCTATTATAATTGGAAGAATTCTTACATGGAAGATCAAATGCAAAAAAAGATCAGATTGAGTTTATTTGTCTTCCTTTTCCTTAGGGATCAACTTATTAAATAGGGTTTTCAAATTCTTCAAATCTTTCTGATCCTCCACAGCTTGCTTCTCCAATGCTATGGTCCATTCTTGTTGAGCATTCAAGACTTCTGTCTGAGCCTTCATGGCTTCTTCCTGCATCTTTTGTAACTCATTTTTCTTTTGCAGCTTCTCCTGAATCTTAATCCAGAAATCTCTTTCCCCTTTTCAGTTCTAAGTAACCGAGTTCAGCTTCCCATTCAAATCTCTGACTTGTTGATTCCGATAATTGTTCTCAAGGGTAAGATTTTCCGGAATATTCTTAATCTTGTAATCCTCGGTATCAAAATCATACTTTACATTATTCTATAAACGATCAAACTTGGCCAAGTCATCATCAACATTATTTGACCATAGAGTGATTTTGCTGTATGATTTTTTGTGAACATCATAATTGATAAGGACATTTCTATGATATGCTTCAATCATCACACATTTATCCATCGTCATAGATAAGTATTCTAACTTCTGAATCAGACTGTGTTGAATCATCGATCATCTAGAGTCTATGGGGGGAAATATTGGAATTATGTCCACCAATTTCTTCAAAGATTCAAAAATAAAGTCATTTACCAGTACTGATGACTCTGAATCGGATAACATTCTAGGGGATTGTTATTCTTCAATTTCTACAATATTTCTTCTAGAAGAACCACCAACATATTTCTTTCTAATGATATCTTTTGTTGGGGTGTCCATAAGAACTTGCTTCCCCTTGTAAACATTCTAAACTGCCTCATCAGGAGATTCTTCCTCGCATCCCGATACTTGAACGATCATATCTTCATCTGTTTTCTCCTTCTCTGCTCATTCTTCAAGAAAATTCTTCTCAAAGCTTTCTTCCTCAGAATACTCATTTTATTTTTATTCTTCCTCAACATCATCTCTCTTACCATTTTTATCATCCCCCTTTTTCGGAGTGATAGGCATTGAGATCTTGGCCTCAGATGTTCAGAGTGGTAGTTTTTCTGATAGGATTGCATTTTCTTGATAACATTCCCCTTGTTTAATCAGTCCATCAAGATCACCACTTCCTTCTTCTACTTCTTCTTATTCTTCTACATCCTCTTCGTCCTCTATTTCTTCAAAAACTTCTTCCACTTCTTCTCCATATCCTTTTTCTACTTCTTCAACAACCTCTTTCCCTTTGGACTTATCCGGAGTGTAGTACTTCTTCCCGAGGGTCTCTGGTAACGGATCAACAATAAAAGTTTCTGAAACGGGAATATTCTGAGAATCTACTTCTGTGGATTTTAAGAGAGATTGAACAATCTCTTCCACTGACATCTTCTTCTTCATCTTTTTCTCTTTGGGCTGTTTTTCTAACTCATCCCCATCTTTTTCTCTTAAGGCCTTACCCTCAGCAGGGTCCAATCTGAACTGTGGATCCCCTTCTTTCCTCTTAACCTTATCTTCCCTCCATTTAGCATTCTCCTCATCTAGATAATCTTTTTGTTTTTTGGCTTGGGAGGTGCGGATGGGGGTTCCTTAGCTCTGGGGTTCTTGTCTTCAGCGACCACTTCTTTCAATTTTATCTTCTTACCAACCTTCTTCACTGGCTCAGTATTCTCCACATTTTCAGGATTGGTTTCAGCCTCTTCCTCTAGAAAATTATAAAACTCTCATGTTTCCTTGGAAAATTCCATATTAATTCCTTTCAAGGTATCACCACTAATAAGAATAACCATAAAATTTCGAATCTTAGATATACATGCAATATTGAAAGAATCTAGACACAGAACTATCATATTTGATAGTAACGCAGGGTATATGATGATTTGAGCTCTCAAATTTCCTTCCTTGATGTACATGATCGTCACAAGAACATGCCTCATCAGATTGATTTTTCTTAGATTCACCAATATGTCTAAGAAATTTATATCACTTTTCTTCAGGGTATCTTTGTAACCCATTCTCGAAACCAAGAAACCTTGTACCCCAAGCTGAAATATCCTATTATTAGAAGATAGATGAGAAATATTTGGTGTCTTTACATCATGAAGTCCAAGAAACTCCAAGGCCTTCACCTTAACAAAACTGCCTTGCAGATCCGGAAGATTATGTGAGCAAAATTCAGATTATTTATCATATGCATGTCCCACCAAGCTTGCTGACTTGGTGTAAGTATGTTTTAATGTATTCTCATAAGACTCGATAGAAAACTTTTCTCCTCCCTCTTACTCATAGATGCTTTCTGATTCATAGAACTCAAAAAGTAACTCCGGATAGACCGCATCTTGATCACCTATCTTGGATACACATACATCTTCCCAACCATTCAACTTGATGTTCTTGGTGATGATAGAATCATACTTGTAAATGTTCAGATGGACCAGTCATTCTTTGTACACTTTCCATTTTGAAATTCGTTTCATGGAAGACATTTCTTGGGAAGTGGATTCAACAGACATTAGGAATGGAGGAGCACTGAATGATTCAGAAGGGGCTTTAAGAACAGAGGTAGAGCTTCGAGATCGATGTGGGACACAAAATGGGGTTCCCTTTATATAGGCGATGGATCTGACCTTTAAAATTCCAAAACCAATCTAACGGTTGAAAATTTCTCTGATCTGATCAGACAGTTGATATCATACCCACAAGGAAATATTGAATCCTATATTTTGATGATTTAAAAACATTCGGATTTATCTAGAAACGAATTCTAGAAATTTTAAAAGAAAAGGAAACTAATTGTGACTAAAACATGACTACAAAAACTTGAGTAAGGAAATCATAACTTTCGGATTGGCTCATATGTTTATTCGTAATAGGTAACACTCTTCTTGAAGAAAAAATGACTACGAAAAACTCATTACGAAAAACTCACTATGAAAAACTCACTACGAAAAACTCATTACGAAAAAAATTGAGTTCGGAAATTCACAATATGAAAATTCTGATTACGAAAATTCCCATTATGAAAAATCTCATTACGAAAAATTTTGAAGGTCTCATTACGAATTTTTTTTGAAAAACTCATTACGAAAATTTTTGAAAGACTCATTATGAAAAATTTTGAAAGACTCATTACAAAAAAAAAATTGAAAGACTCATTATGAAAAATTTTGAAAGACTCATTACGAAAAATTTTAAAAGACTCATTACGAAAAATTTTGATAGACTCATTATGAAAATTTTTGAAAGTATCATTACGAAAAATGTACTCCTCCTATGAAAAGGAGTATATTACTGTAAGGAGAATGGTTCAACAAGAAGTTAATGAAGGTGGATTACATCACGATTATCATTACTAACTTCTGTTTAATGTATTAAATCGATCAGAGGGTAATGATTTTGTTAAAATATCATCAAGTTGATCTTGTGTTCTGATAAACTTAAGATTGATATCTCCTTTTAGTGTGTGATATCTATGAAAGTGAAGCCAAATATCTATGTGTTTTTTACGGTAGTGATGTGTAGGGTTTTTACTAAGGAAAATGGATCTTATTTTATCACACTATATGTGAGTCTTAGTAAAACTAAATCCATAATCTGTATGTGTGTGTTGCATCCACAACACTTGAGCACAACAACTTCCAGCATCTACATATTGAGCTTCAGTAGTGGAGAGAGATACAGAGTGTTGCTTCATGCATGACCAAGAAACTAAGGAATCTGCTAAGAAATGACAAGTTCCGGATGTACTCTTTCTATCCATTCTAGATTTACCAATGTCAGAATCTGAAAAGCTCTTTAGAATAAAATCATTTCCAGAATTATAAAATAGTCCTAGATCATTGGTTCCCTTTTAGTAGAAAAAAATTCATTTCACTGCCTTTAAATGAAATTCCTTATGATTGGATTGATATCTTGCACATAAGCATAATGAAAACATCAAGACTGGTCGACTAGCTGTCAATTAAAGTAGACTTCCTATCATACCTCTAAAAGATGTTTGATGTTTTGGTTTCCCAGCTTTATCAAGATCAAGTGTGTTTGAGGTACCAATAGGAGTACATATACTCTTAGTGTTGGCATACCCATACTTTTTAAGAAGGTATTTAATATACTTATGTTTGGATATGTAGATTCCATCTGGTTTGTGAGAATTTTGAAAACCAAGAAAAAATGTTAACTCACCCATCATAATCATTTCAAACTCAGATTTCATTAGATCCGCAAAGTAATCAGTTAAAGATTACTGAGTTGAACCAAATATAATGCCATCAACATAAATTTGAACAATAAAAACATTTTTCTTATCATTATTTACAAAAAGAGTTGGATATAAATTTCCCTTAACATAGTTATTTTGGAGCAAAAATCCTGTAAGTCTATCATACCAAGCTCGTGGGGCTTGTTTAAGGCCATACAAAGCTTTTTTAAGTCTAAAAACATGATTAAGATATATTGTGTCTTCAAATCCAGGAGGTTTTTCAACAAAAATATCCTCTTGAACATAACCATTATGGAAAGCACATTACACATCCATTTGAAAAAGCATGAAATTGAAAAATTCCGCAAAGGCAAGTAGAATACAAATAGATTCAAGTCTCGATACTGGAGCATAGGTTTCTTCATAGTCTATTCCTTCTTGTTGATTATAGCATTTAGCAACCAATCAAGCTTTATTTCTTACGATGATTCCATTTTCATCACACTTGTTTTTGAAGACCCATTTTCCTCCAATAACAAAAGTTTCCTTAGGTCTTTCAACCAAGGTCCAGACATTATTCCATTCTAACTCATTTAGTTAATATTGCATGGCTTTAATCCAATATTCATCACCTAAAGCTTCATCAGATCTTTTTGGTTCTAATTGGGAAAGGAATTCTAGATGTTCTACTTAATTTCTTAAGGAACTTCTTGTCCTTATAGATTGATTGACATTACCAATGATGTTGTCACAGAGATGATTCTTTAGAAACGAATGATTTGGGTTTTATAAAACCTATTCATCAACATATGGTAAGAAATCATCTGGGGTAAATGTTTTAGAAGCATCTTCTTGAACATTTCCCTTATCTGAAGGATTTTCTCTCAATGCTTGATAATCAGTTTTTGAAAACACATCTGAAGATGTAGGTTGAGGTTTTTTGAAAACAAAGGGATCAGTTTCATCAAATTTGACATGTACTATTTTATTCAACAATACAGGTGTTTTTTTATAAAACTCTATAAGCCTTAAGGGTTGTGGAATATCCTAAGAAAATTCCTTCATCAGATTTTGGTGAGAATTTTTTTAAGTTATCATTAATATTCCGAATAAATACTTTGCATCCAAAAATCATAAATTAGGAATGTCTAGGTATTATACCATTACATAACAAATAAGGGGTTTTATTATGAAATTGTCTAATTAAAACTCGATTTATAGTATAACAATAAGTACTTATAGCTTCATCCCAAAAATGTTTGGATATAGAATACTCAGTCAACATGGTTCTAGTTATCTCTTGATGAATTCTATTTCTTCTTTCAACAACACCATTTTGTTGAGGTGTTCTGGGTGCTGAGAAATTGTGAGTAATACCTTTTCTACTACAAAAAAAAATTCAAAATCAAAAATTTGAAATTCTCCTCCATGATCACTATGAATAGTTTTCAATGTAAGGTTTTTCTCATTTTTAACATGTGCTCCAAAATATTTCAAATAAAAAAATCATAAGTCTTCATTGCTAAAAAATATACCCAAGCAAATCTAGTGTAATAATCAACTAAGACAAATACATAATACTTTCCCCCAATGCTTCCAGTTTGTGTTGGACCAAAAAAATCCATGTGCTCCAACTGTAGTGCATCAGTTGTTGAGACTTTTTCGATTGATTTAAAACATGATTTATGTTTTTTTCCATATTGACAAGGTTCACAAACTTTTGAAGAATCAAAGATAAGCTCCGGTAGATCCTTAACTAAACCTTTCTTAGAGATTTTACATAAGTTCCTAAGGTTATAGTGTCCTAACATTCTATGCCGCAACCAAGAATTACCTTCCATTTCACTATGGCAAGGTAAGTCTTGGCTCCTAAGGTCTTCTATGTTTAGTGTGTAAACATTATCTTGACTATGGGCAGAAATAATAAACTCTTACTTGGAATTGTGTACTAGGAACTTTTCATTCCAAAAATTCACAAGGTATCCTTCATCATATAATTGACTTTTGCTGATGAGGTTGTGCATAAGAGAGTTAACAAACAAAACATTTGAAATTAATGTTTTTACAAGAAGAACAATGTTACCTATAAAAATAATTTCTCCCTGAGCATTATCTCCGAAAGTTACTTTTCTTACTTTCGTCTTGATAATCTTTTAGAAATAGATTTTGTTACCAGTCATATGCCGGGAACATCCACTATCCATGTACCATGTATTGATATTGGTACTTTCCCTGTTTTCCTGAAAATAAGAAAAAGTTATGTTTTTGGAATACATACATACTTGGATCCTGAAATTTCAAAGTAAAATTTTGGGTACCCACATATTCATCGAAAAATATGACTTATAAAATCCTAAAGATTGGGTTTTGTTTAAGGAACAATTCCTTTCCTAGTGACCACCATATTGACACTTTGTGAAAAATGGGGCACTTTGAGGAACAAAGTAGTTGTTACTAAAAATTGGTTTATAACTAGTGTAACCAAAACCAGAAGTATTCCTTCAAGGTCAAATTTGTGAATACATTTTATCAAAATTTTCCTTACCATGGGTAATGTTTGACAAACACTTCCTCAAGGAAAATATTTTAGATTTGAGTTTTACAACTAAGTTCTTATCTTCACAAACATTTGAACTAGAGCTAAACTCGAAATCATTTTTCTTACAAATTACATTTTCAAGTTCATTTGAATGTTTTTTCTTCTCAGAACTTATTTCCTCAAGATTTTTTGAAATACACTCAAAATAAGCATTTTATCTATCAAGATACTTAGAATGATCTGATATTTATTTAGTAAGAATAATATTAATAGAGTTTGCATTATCAATATTTTTCATGAGTTTTGAGTTCTCAATATCAAGAAGTTCAGAAAACCTAGAAACTTCTTCATAGGTAGGTAAAGTATTTTCATCATCAGAAGATTTATAATATTTACTATCTTTAGAATTTAGAGAAACGTTGGTCAAGTATTCAACATTGTGTACCTTATCCATAAGGAAATGATTATCAATGGGTAGCATGGCTATAAGACCAAGATTATTCTGCCTAAAAGATTCATAATTAGAAGATTCATCTGAAGAGTCACCACCACTGGCACTCCAGGTGTCATTAGCTTTCAGAACATTCTTATATTTGGACTTGTAATATTTCATTCTGTTCCTTTCAGAATGACTTTCTATTATTTCTTTCCTTTTGATCATAGGGAAATTAGGTCTTATGTGTCTAGCTATATTGCATTCATAGAATGTGATCTCTGGATCTTTATTATCTTTCCTTTCCTTCTTCTTAAACATGGATTGGAAATTTCTCGGTCCAACTATCTTGTCCATCCATTGAGAAAGATTAGCTAACTAATTTTCTAAGACATCCCTCTCAATAGATTCAGATTGAATAATAACCTTCTTAGATTTGGATCCAGTAAATCTTTCAGGAGTCATAGCCTTCATGTGATTTGAAGTTGTAGTCAAAGCAACACTACCATTCCCATTATTATTCTTTATATTGTCAGCATCTCTCTTCATTCTAGTTTCATGTTGATGAAGAGTTCCAAATAGTTTATCAAGAGAAATTTGAGTAACATTTATTTTTTCATCGATAATAGTTCTCTTCGATTCCCACTCATTCGGCATGACATCTACGATCTTGTCAACAAGGGCTTCATCATCTATAACTTTCTCTCACCTAGATTTTAAGCTATTCAAAATAGTCATGAATCTTTGTTTCACTTTGAAAATTGGTTTTTCAAAAAGAAAATTAAAACCATGATACTCATCTCTCAACATAGATCATCTTGTCTCTATGTAATTGGATGAACCAAAATGTGTAACTTCATGTTTCTTCCATATAATGTTATCTGTTTCACAAGAAGAAATTTGGCTATATATGTTCCTATTCATTGAACATAGTAAAGTATTGCGTACCTTATAGTTGAGTTGGTATTTAGTCTTTTCTTGATTAGTAAATGCACTAACTTCCTTCTCAAGAATTTTATATCCTCCAGTAAGCATAACAAAGTTATCTACCCCAATATTGATAATGAAAGTATTCATATGATCTCTCCAATATTCTTAATCATTACCCTAAAAAATTGGTGGTCTAGTAAGATTTAAGTTGTCGATAGAACCAAAATTTAAACCTTCCATCTGCAGGAAAAACTTTGGCACACAAACTTATTAGTACTATAAGTCTGTAAACAAGAAAAAAAATATTCCAAGAAAGAAAAATTGTATCTCCAAGAAAAAGTAAATCTGAAAAATGATTCCGAAAAAACTGATTCCGAAAAATATGTATCCGGAAATATGAATCCGAAAATGTGGATCCGAAAAAAAAATCTGATAATTTTCATCTGAATATAATCATGAGATCAATTAATATTTAACTAAATCCTCTGGTATCAATTTTTAGGATGGTATGACTCTGAGTATGATATATTATGTGAAACCAAATGTAGGATCGAAATAAGAATGAGATTCTCATAAACAAAAGGGGGGTGAATTGTACCATTTAAAAATTCCATTAGTAAATTTTATAATGGTTATGTTTAACAATGTTAAACAAGATAATTCACAAGACCTCTATGAGTACTAAATTCCTTCTAGATTATGAAATAGTGACTCCGAAAATGGAACTTAACAAAAGTAACAAAGATTAAGATTCTACCTTAAATCATAGAGAATCTAACTATATCAGAGTACAAGTAAGGATGTATAAGAATGATATACTCTCATTAACAATACAAATTGCAGCATAAAATAGAGTAGTAAAAACTACAAGTAACAAACAATAACTCTTTTTTCCCAAAGAGATGGTTATCCAAAAATCATGGATAAAGGTCCCTTGACTTATACTTTCAAGAAATTCTATCTTACCCACACCAGGGTAAGCCATGGATACTATGATTGGAGTCTGTCTTGATATCACTGCAAGCCCTCAACTATCAGGTAGGTGGCACCTCTATCTTCCTCAGCATGAAAGCCCTCAACTTAAAGGTTTTGGAACCTCTGTCTTCCTATACCCAGAAGCCCTCGATTGTAATCAGCAACAATCGGAGTTGCACGAAGCACGTCTGCATGAATCAAAGTTTAAAAAAGATGTAAAAACATTATGCATGAATCTTTGAGAGTTGATAAGAGCCTCTCTCTCTAGAAATAACATCAGGAGGTTCTGATCATCAAAATTCCAAAAGTTGTGAGCACGTTCAAATGAGTTACAATTTATAGGATAAGCTCCAACGGTCGGCTCCCTCCTCCAATGGTCATATTTCTCCTTGAATTTTAGAGGGACCTGTACATGTTTCACTCAACCAACATTTAGTAAAAAATTGAAATCATGACATAATTTTGTAATGAAACTAGTTTAAGCATAAGCAAAACTAATGTTCAGAATGTAAGCAAACAAAAGTTCAGAGTCTAACCAAAATAAAATTCGAAGTCTGTAATAAAGATATATTCGGATTCTATTTTGTAGGAATTCGGAACCAGAATTCTGTAGAAATCTGGAGTCTGAATTTCAAAGGAAAATCAGAGTCTAGTTTCACTAGAATTCGGAATCTGAACTTACAGAGTTAGGAGTCGAACTCGTAGATGTTCGGAGTCAAACTAGTAGAAGTTCGGAGTCGAACTCGTATAAGTTCGGAGTCTAACTCGAAGAAGTTTGTATCTATAATTCAGAGTTGAACTTCATTAGTGTTCGTATCCATAATTTGGATTGGATCTTCATTAGAGTTCGTATCCAGAATTTGGAATAGAACTTTATTAGAGTTCTTATCCAAAATTCGGAATGGAACATCATTAGAGTTCGTATCCATAATTCGGAGTGGAACTTCATTAGAGTTCGTATCTAGAATTTGGAATGGAACTTTATGAGAGTTCTTCTCCAGAATTCAGAATGGAACTTCATTAGAGATCCTATCAAGAATTCAGATCTTAAAACAGAATGCTTCATATCTAAGTTTTATATGACTCCGAGGTTTTTTTAGGCATGAATCTGTTTTTTATATTTAAGAAAAATATTTATATGAGTAAAGAAATTATTGTCGGGGTAAATTCCTTTTGGAAGGAAAATTTTCCTTATATAAGTGAAATATATTTTTTCTTATGTATAAGGTTTTTTTTTATTTTCAAATCAAGAAGTAATGGAAAAGTCATAAGGAAATCCTTATTGACTCAACATACCCTTGGGGGAGTTTTCCTACAACAATAGTTATCACTCCACAATAGGGATGGCACATTTTGAGGCACTGTAAGGGAGACCTTGTAGATCACCCTTGTGCTGGACAGACCCTAGGAAGTTAGCACTGTTGGGACCAGAGATGTTACGAGCTACCATAGAGAAGGTGCAGATCTTCAAAGTGCAGATGAAGACTGCACAGAGTAGGCAGATGACTTATGCTGACAGGAGAGGGAGACCTATGGAGTTCGAGGATGGAAACCACATCTTTCTATGGGTCTCACCTCGATGAGTTCAACAGATATTTGGATGAGGCGGAAAGTTATCTTCAAGGTTTATCAGACCTTTTCAGGTCCTCAGTAGAGTTGGTGAGGTGGCTTATCACTTAGCTCTTCCACCTCAGTTGCACCAGGTGCACGACGTCTTCCATGTATCTCAACTGAGGAGATATGTGCACGGCCCTTCACACATCATCGACTATGGGGGGATGGACGTCGATGATGGGGTGACTTTTAATGAGGTCTCATTAGAGATTGAGGATCGATAGGAGTGGGTCCTAAGTGGATGGTCAATACCCCTGGTGCGCGTTCGTTGGCAGCAAAGGAACCTCATGGATAGCACATGGGAGTGGGAGGCTCAGATGTGTGCTCAGTACTACCACATGTTCCATTAGTTCGAGTTGTAGCTTATGGGGATGTAAATAATTGAGGTGGGGAGAATGTAAAGACCTATAAATCCCGTGGAATTTTTTTTAATACATTGTATTTTTAGGAGTCCACGAAAATTTATGGCACTTGATTACGAGGCCCAGTGTGCCTGGAATCAATTGCGGAAGTTTTGTTCTGGTACATTCACTAAACAAACGAGCAGGTTTTTATAACTTTTTAACGAGTGCTCGGAATTGAAATATGAGGGCATCGTTGAACTCATAGAGCCGATTTTCTCTTAAGAAGACATTCTCCTTGATGGAAATTGGTCTAGAATAAAATTTTGTTTTTGGATTTTCATAAAAAAAATCATAATAATAAAATAAAGTTCCCTACGCATTATTTTATTTTGAGCCGCCTTTTGTTGTGTGGTGGTTAGAACCTCCCCATAGAGGTTGGAGGTTGGGACACCTCACCTCAACCTTTCCTGAGAGGTTATGGTGGTGGGGCCCACCCGAACTCAACCTCCCGTGGGAGGATAAATGAGGTGGGGACCACACTGGGCTTTACCCCCGATTAATGGGAGGAGAGGAAAACCTCCCAAATCCCCTCATTAACGAGGGGGGAGCCTCTTGACCTCCCCATTAATCAATTGTGCCAACGAGTGTGATTTAATTATGGTGAGCCTCTTGACCTCCCCATTAATCAATTGTGCCAATGCGTGTAATTTAATTAAGGGGGGCCTATTAATTTCTGTCTCTAATTTTAAATTATTGTGACAAAAAAATAATAGACGACTTATATTAATTTTGGAATGGAAATTATCATTTGGGGGAAGCTTTGAGATGAGAGCATGGGAGAAAATAAGTTCTCCCAATGAAGAACAGAGAAAAAAGAACGCCGACAATGATCTTTCATGAACATCTTCATCGAACACCTACCGGCGTGGAGAAACTTCTACAACCGTCGTGCAAACTCGGATGTGGAAGCGTGTGGCGGATACGACAAACGAAGACAATGTCTTCTTCCCACGACTTCACCGTCGATGCCCGACAATCCATTTAGTGGTTTATTAAGTGTTGATATTCATTTTTCTTATGTATTTCAATGATTGCAAAGGAATTATTACAGATGAATTGTTGACCATCTTATTCTCTTGATGAGAATTTTGTTATAACCCCTAAACGCGGAGGGTACGGGCCAACTAACATGGACCGACTCCCTCCACTAATCTCTTGTGATGTTTCTCTGACATGGAAATGTAACAACGACAAGGAGACGGAGGCGAGAATGACAAGGTTGTGTTACTCGCGGCCTCTATGAACCGCGCCACTATGGTGGTGCCTTGCGGGCCCCATTCGAACCTACGACCTGCCCGGAGACCGGGCCGGCTGCTCGCGGCCTCCCAGTGCACTTCTTGGTGCCCATCCGGCATCCCGGCGCACTGCCCGGGCCTGGCTAGCCTCTCGGTGCTCTCCCAGGCTCCAAGTTGGCCTCTTGGCGCCTAGTCAGCCTCCCGGCGCGCTGCCCGATGCCCAGACCGCCTGCCCGCACCCTCCCTGCGGGCTGCCCGGTGCCTAGCCGGCCTCCCGGCCCACTGCATGGTGCCCAACCCGCCTCTAGGCTCGCTGGACAACGCCCAGTTGGCCTCCCTCCATGAATCTCGGTGCTCATGACGCCTATCCATGACCTCCCGGTGCACCCCCCATGGCTGTCTGTGCCTACTGCATGCTGCTCGTGCTTTCCCGCGCCTACCGTATCCCACCCACCCACCCCGAAGCATGACTGCATGCCGCCATGCCTCGCGATGCTTACTCGCGCTAGCTTGTGGCCTGCCCGCGCCCCGCCGGTCTACCTACCGACGTCCGGGCCACTGGCCCCCTGAGCCGACCCGCGACGTCCCTTCCGGTGTCAGTCGCCAAACCGGCCCGACCTCCCTGGCTGAGTCATCGAACTGCCCCCCTCACGGCGATGGCCAAACCTGCCCCAGCCATCGGGTCGAGCGGCCTACGTGGAAGCCTTCGATCCGAACCACCCTCACAGTCCGCTGGGCCGGGCCGAGCGGATTGGGTTGAACCTAATGGGCTGACCCGCCCAATGGGCCTAGTCAGACCCAACAGGTCTATCTAGGATGACCCAGACCAGGTCGTCCCAGCTAGGGTTGGGCCGAGTCGATCCGATAGGGTCGCACCGGACCCGAGCCCATTACCGACCTTGTTACTTCCTTTGGTCGTAACTTTGGCACTAGATGACCATTTGACGAACCGTTAGCGGCGCAAGTGTTCTTGGAGCACCACAGTACACTGACTATACCCCACTAAAGTTTGAGTAATATTGAGATATGGTCAGGTTGGATTATAGATGAATCCAACCGGGCCCCCGAGACTGAAAAGCTAATAACACACAGACCGGGCATCCGATTGACGCGTCGTCTGTTGCATTGAGACCCCTATGATTACCCAGACCTTTGAGATACTTCTTCATGATACATGGGAGATGATGATGTGTCGACACTTTTATTGAGGAGCGAACCACCCAAAATCTAGCATTCTTTCTGAAAACCTTATGGCTGGCTGTGCGCTGATGAATGTTCCTTGATCATGTGTTGGTCCGACAGTTCTAACTTCTATTCTTTGATCAGGTGTTGGTCTGACATAATAGCTAGTCATGGATCATGTGTTGGTCCGACTGCTCTGATGACTGTTCCGGGATCATGTTTTTGTTCGATAGTTATGACTTCTGTTCCTGGATCATGTGTTGGTCTAAAAAAATAGCTGGTCCTGGATCATGTGTTGGTCCAATAGCTCTGACGACTATTCTTGGATCATGTGTGGGTCCAACAGTTCTGAATACTATTCATGGATCATTTGTTGGTTAGACAGAATAGTTTGTCATGGATCATGTGTTGGTCCAATAACTCTGATGATTCAATGTCTATATCTCATGATCTCTATCTCTCTACATAAGTTGTATACCTGTGTGAGATGAGCCAGTAACTCTTGTGTTTCCTCGTGATTGACATGGATTTCATGATACCATTTTTATATCTATGGGCATATACCTAAGTGGGGTTATCTGTTGATTTCAAACATTGTGGTTTATCCATGTTGGATTTTATGATACCTTGAGGGTCTTGGTGTCCCTACTGAGTATTGTTATACTCGCCCTTTCACGTGCTAGGCCCGAACCACGTTTTTCTAGATGTAGACGACAGACAGCGCTAACTGAGGATGAGTAGTAGGACTGGACGGTAGTCGGATGAGGATTGTAATGAACTGGAAATTATAAGGAAATTTTTTTTCATAATTTTCTTTGGAATTTTACAAGAACGCAGTTTCTGACGGAACCTGATTCCGAGGCCCGGTGTGCCCGGAATCATTTTCCTAAGTTCAGCTCTGGTACGTTCAGTGAACAAACGAGCGGGTTTTTCTAACTTTTGAACCGGTGCTCGGAATCAAATTTCGAGGGCACCGATGGAATTGTAGCGCCGGTATTTGCTTAGAAACGCCTTTTCTGGAGTTGCGTTTGCTCGGGTGTGGTATTTAAATTTTTGTGGTTAAGTTAAGAAATAAAATAAAGTGGTGCGACAACTTTATTTTATTTCAGTTAAAGCCACATAAAAGCCACTTAAGCTAAGTTAAGCGGATAGGGTGGAACCTAAAATATCCTACCCACTTGGTAGGATATTTGTGTGGTGGGGCCTGCACGAGCCCCACCATTTCTTTCCTTCTAAGTAATGCACCCGCAACCCCCCTCATTAATGAAAGTCAACCATGCGTTTTTCTGGTTAAGAAACGCCTCATTAATTGGGCAGTTAAATCGTTACAATTAATTCATTGAATTAATTGTTCGTTTCATTTCTTTTGAAATTGAAACATGTCATGTGCGTTAATAAAATAATATAACTCTTATTTTATTTCTGTTGGAACTTGTGGCGTGGAGAGGATTTGGAGGAAAGCGTTCTTCTTCGATGAAGAACGCGAAGAATGCTCCGACCTCTGACGAAGAACGCCAAACCCTCGGAAGTCGACGACGCGATGCCGTGTACCGCGACGTCAATGATGCTTCTTCCGCGACGCTCCTTCCGCGATGATCCTTCTCTTCCGCGACGATCCTCTTATTCCGCGACGGTTAATTCCGCGATGAACCCGCGTTCGACGACAACGCTTGAGGTAGGGAATTATGTTTTAGAATGATTTTATTCCCTCATTTCTTTTATTCTAAAGAAAACAAGGAAACACGGATCAAATTTTTATCAAGTTGATTCGCGCACGTTTTCCTTGCGGGTTGGGAATTTTTGTTGTGGAAAGTTCTGGGGGCTTATTTTATTTTTGATCGTGATCTCATCTGTCGCCTTTATTGGTTTCATTTTGGGCCTCCTATTATCATATTAACGGGGGAAGGTTGGACCGCATGAACACGGCCGACCTTCCTTCCCCCTTGTTGTTTGAGTTTGATGCGGCACGTGAAAGGCAGCGCGGTGCCGTTGCACCGCGCGGAAATGATAAGAAAGAATGTGGGAAGAAGCACGGCGCCGTCGCGCCGCGCCGTTGGGGACGAACGAAACCACAGGCCGAGTCAGGGCCGAAGAGGCGATTTGAAGACCCTGCGTTTTGTTGTCAAAGTGCGGATCGACGGACGATGGTGAGGCAGGCTGCGAAGGTGTTTTGAAGGCTTTTCAGCGAAGGTAGGGTCCCGGGATGATCTCTGGCGAATACCGCAGGTGAATCGGACCACCGGAGCGAGTCCGGTGGTCCGCGGAAGCCCCCGCCGGCGCGGCGGCGCCAGTGGTCGGGGGCGGTGGTGTAGGGCGGTCGGGGGCGGCGGCTCCTGGCGCGCCACCGGGAAGACCCGCCGCGGCTGAAGCCGTGACGGCGCTGGCTGGTCCCGCGGCCACGCGGGACCGCGGAGGAGGGACGCGGCTTAAGCCGCGTCCGGGTGTCACGGAGGGGCCCCCACACGGGGGGGCCGCGACTGCCTTGCGTGGCGCCTGGCCAGCGCCAGCGCGCCGGCCAAGCCGCTCGGCCGGACCGCCGGGTCGGGTCGACCCGGTTCAGGCCGACCCAGGGTGGGTTGGGCCGGGTCGGCCCGGGCCCAGACCCCCCGTTTTCGGACCCCTCACGGTTTTTCGATCATATCATTATTTGTAGACCTCTGATCGACACACTTTCAGCGGCGATGTGACCCCTGGATCGAGATGGTCGTTTTGGTATATTACACTCAAGTTTTCGGAATACTTTGGGTTCAGCCGGGTTGGTTCGGTTACAAAACCAACCGGGCCCTCGGAGCGGAAACAGTTATATCTTTAGCTCCGGACATCATATTGACGTGTCGTCAACTTTGATGGATTCCTCTAAGTGAGACGGATAATTTGGCTTACTCTGCTCTAGGTTTGGATGCCATCGGAGTGTGGTCGAGTTGGTTCACTCACGAAACCAGCCGTGCCCCTGGAACAAAAAAGCCAATAACTCACAGACCGGGCGTCCGATCGACGCGCCGTCTGTCTCGTTGTTTTCCTCATGATGAGATGGAACTTTTGGAATCCTTCGCCCGAGTTTTGGTTGCTATTGGATAGTGTCCGAGTTGGATTGTACCCGAAATCCAACCTGGTCACTAGAACGGAAAAGATGATATCTTTCAGACGGGACGTCCATTTGACGAACCGTCAGCGGTGTTGGTGATCACGTTGAGAAACGGTCCCTTTGTGTATACCCTATGAGAGTTCGGGGTATAGTTGAGATAGAACCGGGTTGGTTCGCTCACGAAACCGACCGGGCCCCTAGGACGAAAAGGCTAGTAACTCACAGACCGGGTGTCCGATTGACGTGACGTATGTTGCGTTGTGACCCCTATGACGAGGCGGTCCTTTGCTATACTTCATCGTGGGACTTGTGATATGTGGAGTATCGACCTGTAGCTCATGGAGTGGACCCTCAAAGAGACGAGCGTGCGGAGTACGTAGACCGTGTAGCCGGCTGAGACCTGACGACTGCTTGACCGACTCGACTTGGAGTGAGTCGACTAGCCCAGTGGATGGAGAACTACTTTGTGAGGTGTAGACCCATGGCGGACGTAGCACTACCTGTGTGACAGTGCAGACCCATGGTACTCGTCCAGAGAGTACCTCTGCAGGCTACTAGGGGGTGTGCACTACTGTGTTTGGGTGGCATACCCCGACGGGAAGCACTACTGTGTTTGGGTGGCTGACCCGCGATACTCAATAAGAGGAGTACCTCAGTAGTCTTAGGTTAGTGAACCGTACCTCAGAGTCGTGACAGGACCACTGTACACTCCAGAGACGGGGCTCTTCAGCAGTTACGGTTTTGATAATCGAAATCCTGGTTTGAGCTGAGACTTTTAACCCTTGTGTTTACCTCATGATTGAGATGGGTCACTTGGTAACTTAGGTATATGTATGGGCATATACATGGGTAGTGTTTATCCGTTGATTTCATGATCTTTGTGTTTCCTCATGATTGAGATGGGTTACTTGATAACTTAGGTATATGTATGGGCATATACCTAAGTAGAGGTTATCTGTTGAGATCTTCTTTGTGGTTATCCTTGTTGGTTTCAGTGAGACCTTGAGGGTCTCGGGGACCCTACTGAGTATCGTTATACTCACCCATGCACGGGCTATGCCCGCACCTCGTTGTGTTGGTTGCAGATGATGGGAAGTGCTGATGGAGGCTGAGTGTTCGAGGACTGGACGGTACCCGGAGGTGGAATACACGACGAGTCAGTATCCAGAGGTGGAATTCACGGCGAGACGACACACGGAGGAGGTTGATGGGAGAGAGCATTGTGGAGTCTATCTGTACCTACCCTTAAGGTAGGATCCGTGGTGGACAATCCAGGAGCTGCGCCATCTGTACCTACCCTTCAGGTAGGATCTGAGGAGGACGACCCAGGACCCGCTTCCGTTCTTCCACCTATTGTCTTTTTCTATTGTACTTTGTTCAGTTGTAGTTGTACCTTCATTTGGGTTTGTATTCTGGCCCATTTACCTTTCAGAACTTCTCTTTGTACATAGTGTTTTACTTCCTCGTGTACTATGTGGTTTTTTCTTTACTTTTATAAAGGCAATGCCTTCCCAGTTATTGGGTTTTACGCCTTTGGTGCTAGCCACCAGCCCCTGGCCTATGGAAGGCGAGCTTGGGGTAGTCACGGCACGGGCCCTGAGGACGGGTCGTGACAAGGATAATATGATGAGTCGGTGCATAGAGGAGACTGACAGACATGGAGTGCTGAGGAGGCCTTATGTACCTACCCTTCAGGTAGGAACCCCGAAGGAAGACTCGATAGCTGCTTTACCTTTTCTTCAGTTGTACTTGTTATTCAGTTGTACTTGTACATTCCTTTTGGGCTTGTATTTGCAGCCCCTTTTACTTTTCAACACTCATTTTTATACATTGTTTCGTATTGTTTTACTTATAGGTCATACACTGTTGTGTTTTGTTACAGTTATATAGTTATTTCCTTCCAAGTTCAGGGATTTATTATTTTGGTTCTAGTCAATAGCCCCTGGGCTATGGTAGGTGGGCTTGGGGTAGTCACGTCATAGGCCTCAGGGGACAGGTCATGACAAATCATAATTTACAAATTTACATATAATGGTAGAATTCATATGGTCACATTTCCCTTTATATTATGTTAATTTGTAATGTCTTATTTGTGAATTAAATAACATAACACACTATTCTAGAAATAATTATCCTTCAAAAAGATAGTTTCGTTTCACTCTTTTCCTTTAATAACTTCCATCCTTCAAATTTCTACTTTTTCACTCTATTGAGATGATATGTGGGGGATCTATATATAAATTGTTCCTTCACAACACATTGATTAGGTGTGTATTCATTTATCATAGAACCTCTTCATTATGGTCCAAGATATCCACTAGATGGTCCTTGAAAGGGAGGTCATGTTCTAGTTATACCACCTCCATATTTAGTACATGTGAAGGGTATCTTATATAATTCCTCAACAGATATATATAGAATATATCATTATTTGGAGCATGATTTAGAGGAAGTGAAAACCATCAATCCACTACTCCTATAAAATATGGGATTTCATAGGGGTCAATGTACTTGGGGGTAACCTACCATTACTTCCCGAACCACATAACTCTCTACCATGGTTATATTCAGATGAACAAATTTTCAGAAAAACCAATCATGAAATCCATTCCTGGATTTTTAGCATAGCTCTTCTACTATCTCAAAGAAGCCTTTTGTTCATTTTTTGATATAATTAACCTATTTTGACATCTCTTGTAAAAGATCTTGCTCAAATATCTTTAACAAACTAGTCTCATCCTAATAAGTAGGTGTTATACATCACTTTCCATATAGATCATCATAAGGTTTTATTTGAATACTAAAATGGTTGATGTTGTTGTAGAAGAAATAAAACAATGGGATATGTTTATCCCATCCACATTTAAATTCAATTTAGCATGTTCTCATCATGTCCTCAAGTGTATGAATAGTAATTTTAAATTGGCCATAAGTTTCACTGTGAGAGGCCATACTAAAATTCAATTAATTACACAGATCATGTGGAAGATATCTCCAATGTTTTTATGTGAACATATTAACATTATCAGAAATGATATAATTAGACACTCTATAAGTCCTCACCTCTTTAAATAAACCATGGAATGTTGATGGAGAGAGAAATAATTTTGAATAACGATGAAATGCTATTTTTTTGGTGATTTGAACCATTATAACCCATACCACATTATTTCTTTTGGATTTTATCAGGAGACTATTGTAATAGTCTGTAGTGATATTTTCCCATGTCAGTGTTGGTATAGTTTGATTTTTAAATACTCTTGTAGAAATTTTTCTCTATTCATTTTTATTTTGAAACACCAAATACTTTATAGTGTTGTCAGATATCTAGATATTAATGTTTTCCAACTAATAATTCCCATGACGGTCCTTATAAATTTTAATCCTTCATATATTTATAGTGAATTTAGTACTATGAAATTCATCCATAAGCTCCATATTTATTATCGGAAGAGATGGAACACCTTGCCTTCTATGGAATTTCAGAACACCTTCTTATGCAGTACTAAACTGAAGAAACTTATCATTCTTCAAAATCTCTATCTCCATTGGAAACAAGGGATCATATATTTTATATTTCTTGAACTTCAGTAGTAGTGTTGTTTCGGAAATCATTTGGAATGGGGTTGATGATGTCCCTTCCCTTACAATACCCATGTCCAGTTTGAAAATGGATTTGATCAACAGATCACTTCAAACCCTTATCATTCCTTGAACATCTAGGTATTTCCTACATAATTCATCAATGACATTGTTTTCTATAAATAGTTATAATTAATTGATCTATAATATTATTTTATAATATCCAACCATCTCCTCTGACTCTTGTTCAATTCATTTTTTCCTAAAAATATAATTCAAACATTGCTGGCCTAAGAATATATCACATTATTCCCTATAAAGATATTGCCTCCATATGTTCATAGGTAAAATACATATAGCCAACTCCATGGAATGTATCAGATAATTATTCCCATGGGGCTTCAGTTATCATGATTCATAAGTAATCACCTTGTCATTTTCGTTGTGGAAACACTCAAGACAATTAACAGGTACATCACTAAAACTAATAAATAATTATTTGATAGAGGGTATAATTAACATGAATTTCATAACAAATATCTAGTTAAGCCCTGGGGAACATTCTTTGCAATCCTTTTTGAAGATGAACTTTGTCCCTTTTTGTGGTAAATTTGTTTTTGGATTAGAAATGTATAAAATATTTATCAAAAACCTTCTATAATATCCTTTTAATCCATGTAAACAATTATTCTTAGTTATTATTGTATGATGAGGACACTCCTCTATAACATGTTTCGTGGATGGATCAGTTGAGATTCCTTTAGGGTTTTCAATGTTCCCCAAGAATGAAACTTCTTCTAACCAAAATTCACATTTTCTGATCATTCCAAATAGCCTCTCCTTCCACTATGATTATAATATATCTTCTAAATAATCATCATCCTCCTCATGAATTTTGTAATATATCATAATATCGTCAATAAATACCACAAAGAATATATCAATGTAGTCTTTAAATATGCTATTCATCAATCCCAAAATATAGAATGGTCATTATTCAAGCTTATTTTCATAAAAAGAAACAAATAAATCACATATCTTGATAGGACAGAGGACTTTGGAATATATTCTATAATCACCCTAAATTGATTATAAATAGATCATAGATAAATATTGTAGAAAATGGATCCCCATGAATTATGTTAAATAAAGGTAAAATCATTGGATAAGGGTACTTTTTCTTCATTGTGGTCCGATTATGTTTTCTATAATTAATACATATTTTGAATTAATACCTAATTCTTCTTCATAAATAGATCATGTTTTACCTAAGGAGGAAGACATGGATAAATAAACCAATTCTCTAAAAAAGAACATGGTGTTGTTTTTTAATTCCTCCTACTCAACATTTTCATTCCATATGGGTTCTTTGGTATATGCTTGGATATAATAATGAGTTCAAAGGATAATTGATCCTCTCTGTCTGGGGGGTATTGGTAACTCCTTAGAAAATATTTCAATATTTTCTAGAATAATGGAATCATTTTCTATGTATATAAATTATTTACCATGTTTATTTTAACCGATAATCTCTATAAAGAATGGTATGGGAGGTAATTTAAAAAAAATCTAATGTAAATATATCTATACATTGAATAATAAATATTGTTTTCCATTAAAGACAACTATGATTTCTTTTACTCAATATTTTATCATTTTATTATACTTCTAGAGAAAGACAATCCTGGAATAGTATTAATTCCAACATGGTAATGACAACTATAATTTTCAAGATATTATACTTGAAAAAGTAAATAATAGAGTTTATATACACTATTGATTCATGGATAATATCTCATAGAATCTTAAATAACAAAAATATTTCTATATGATTAGGTATATATTCTATAAGTCCCCAGCCTTAAACCTTACTTAATCTTGAGTTATTACAAGATTACACATTGAGGATCTTTTCGGGTTTAGAGTTTTAGAGAATTAGATCATAAAACTTGCATTACATTCCACATATAAACAAAGTGGTTACATAAAGATAGTATTCTTCATTCCCATCAATGGAAACACATTAAAAATAAAAC
This sequence comes from Viscum album, assembly GCA_963277665.1. NCBI lineage: Eukaryota > Viridiplantae > Streptophyta > Magnoliopsida > Santalales > Viscaceae > Viscum > Viscum album. The sequence goes on along the minus strand of OY728121.1, from coordinate 1,568,774,217 downwards.
AATGATTATTTCTTGACACATCCTTGACTCTATCATCTTATCATGTACCTTTCCCTTGACCTGTGAAAAACATTTCAAAAACTTTGGATGAGCATAAAAACTCAGTATGGGTTATAAAAAAACATGGAATGGAAACATGAGTTCATATATACATACGAATGAAATCATACTTTACCCATAAAACATAGGCACTTTAACATACCTCATAAAATCATGAATAAATCATATAAATCATAAGACATAAAGGTAACTTGAGGCATTCATAACATTCTTACGTAGGGAGTAACCCTCTTGGTTACGTTTGGAATACCCATCACAGTATATTCCCTAAAATCTCTTCAGAGAAACCTTAACGTTTCACTCCTTCGCGTTACCCAATGCATTGGAGAGCTATAACGGGCTCACCCGCCCTTAGTTTATCACGGAACCACCCGTCTTCATAATAATTCCCAAGAACCATAACATAATCATATCACATAAAACATGCATAAAGGAAACATAACATTTCCACATTTCAATCACGAGATAACAATACAACACATTGATATAATAAAAACATTATGAAAACCATTTTCAATACCAAAGTAAAAGAAAAGTAAAACATGGTATTTATTTTTCTTTAAAAAAGAAGGTATGGCTTGTAGAGGAAGCCGAAACTTAAATAACGGTCACGACGGCGGAGAAGTCGTTGTCGCTGCATACGTACGACAAAAACATTCCCTTTTGTCGTTTAGTAAACGCTTCGTATAAAAAAGATTCCTTTTGAATAAACGTAAAAGTCAAAGGGGTTTATACATCGTATAAAAAAAGTTGTGTATAAAATAAAATATGCCTCAACGAAAGGAGATTGAGACGAAGTCCCATACCTCGTATCCGACTTGACCCGACCATTCTTTAATATCCTGAATAATAAACTTGAGTTAATATCTACTTGATTATGAATCCTTTTCAAGTTCATTATTCCTTCTATACCATGTTATGAACATCATGTAATCAGTTAAGTTAATAATGTTCATTTTGTCGGTATTTGGTTCTTAAGTCAAAAATAGACTTCTTACACTTACATGTTGTTAATTTGGTCAAAGGTTCATTATATCCAGAATGTTATTAATGATTTAGATATCATATATGTCATATATATCCAGTACATACATGCATTTATAATATTACATCACATTTAGGGGTAAGAAATGAAATGCACCGTTCATGGAGACGGTAAGCCGTACGTACGCATGAACGCTACTTCCATTTCTATTTCATATTTTCTGGAATGGAATCATAATGATATAAGAGTATATTATAATTCCAGTATAATAACATATATAATATCATTAACTTTATCCTTTACACATCCCACGTATGGTATTAACGAATCAAATCACTTTTAGGGGGCGGTAGTCCGCACTTCCTAAAATGAAGATATCGTGTTTACCCATAATGGAAACCCTAAAGGTATTCCCAAAATGAAAAAAACAGAAGCTTAAGGAAAACATAAACATATTATATATCATATATAAAAATAGTGACATCATAATGGCCACCTTTGAAGGTGTTTAATGAGTGTTGAACAATCATCGTTTCGGGAGGCAGAATTTCGCCATCCACGGAAACCTTATGTTCTTTAACCATTTGATGTAGTTGTGTGAGAGTGTAGCTCAAATAAATCTTATAACAACAACCTAGTATATTGAAGATACTGTTGTTGTTACAAAAGAAGTAAATAAAAAGAGTTTAGGGGGTTGGAGAAGCAAAATGAAACAAATGAACATGAGAGAATGAATTACCTTTAAAAAGTGTAACTCCTTTTGGTTTGAGCCTAAAGGATTCCTTTGAAAGGATTATGCCCAAAGGGAATCCTCTAGGATTAGGAGAGGGATGTGGAGAGAGCAAATGGGCAGGGTTTGGCCGAGCCAAAGGCTTGAAGAGTGTGTGAAATGAGGTAGAGGTGGGGGCCTTTTATAAGAGGAGAGGAGGGGCACTTTTGGAAAGTAAAGAAACATTACTTTATTTGAAAATGTGTTTCGGTTTTAAAAGGTACCACATTGATAGAATTCGTGGATAAGGTGATAAGGAATCGAAATCCATTCATCCAATTGGTTTTGGACATGTGTAGTTCATAGATATTACATTATCTTTCTATTTTATTTAAATCGTCAAATAATGATGTCATCGCTGCATCATTATTATGTCATAAATAATTAAATTTATTTAATGTCTAAAAATTATAAAAAAACTACTCTGATATAGGAAATCGTTTTAGCTTTCCAATGAATATTTATAATCAAAATTTGGACTTGTATAACCCCACTTAAAAAATTTTTTCGCAAAACATATTATGTTTGTGTCATTTTCACTTTAACATTTAATAAAAAGTAATTTATGTCATTTCCCAACAAAAGTGGATCCATGGGGTCCCCAAGTTGACCCATGGCTTGTATTGGTCGGCCATGACACAACCAATAAGGTTGGGACATGTTTCTAGGTCATTTCATATTATTACAGCATTATTTATACCTTAAACTACACTAATTACCACTAATCGCGATTAAAAACTTAATAAGTTACTATTAACCAAAAAATTATTTTAATCTCATTGAACCACATTTTACTTCTTAATGATAACCATGTATGTCGGATTTTCTAAATTCAATACACATTAGTGGTAAACTTTCATTTAACTGAAAAATCAGTTTGCTTGATTACCACTTAGTGGTTTCACTATTCATCAAAAATTGAAGTTTTTCAGAAAATTACCAAAAATTCACCCTAAGATATATTTGATATTCCGAATTCAAAAATGAAGTCTATTTTACAAAATTCAAATCATATAATTCACATTAATTAATTTAATAATTAATTCCCGCTGCTAGAGAAAATAGTGTGTTTTTACAAAACAATAAGTATCAAAAGATTGACACCAGTTTAAGTATAATTTCAAAGTGAAATTGATTCCAACGACCACCATTGGATAAAATGGTAAAAATATATTCTAATTTCATTTCAAAACCAATTCAAAACATAATCTAATCATATAAATAAATTAGATTAAAAAGTAGTTTTGATGTAAAATGCAGTATTTTTTTCACTATTCATTAAAAAATGAACATTGTCAGAAAAATACCAAAAATTCACACAAGGTAAATTTTGATGTCCCAATCATAAAGGATAAGTTTATTTTGACAAAAATAGTTTATAAAATTGTCAAAATATAGATTCAAAAATGGTTTGCCATCAAAAGGCAGTAAAATAATCTTTTAAGAATATTAGTGTATTCAATGCATAAGATTGTATTTATTTTCATTTTAATCCTCTATAACACTATCTTAATCATTAATAGACATAGATAAAAATATCTATTATTCATTACTTACTTGGGATGTTACATCCTTCCCCCCTTTAGAAAATTGCGTCCCCGCAATTTATTTACTTATCAAAATAAGTGGGGGTATTTATCCCTCATAGCATTTTCAGATTCCCATGTTGCCTCTTCAATCATGTGGTTTTTCCACAAAACCTTTACCTGCTTAATCACCTTATTCCGTAACACTTGCTCCCTGTGGTCAAGAATCTGGACCGGTTGTTCCTCATAAGATAGGTTCTCTTCCAGCTGAACTACCTCTGGACTCAAAACATGAGATGGATCTGGCATATACTTTCTCAACATCGAAAGGTGAAAAACATTGTGTACCTGAGATAAACTCGGAGGTAAAGCCACTCGGTATGAAACTGATCCAACTCTCTCCAGAATTTCGTATGGTCCAACAAACCTTGGACTCAACTTTCCTTTCTTACCAAATCTCATCACACTTTTCCAAGGAGAAACCTTGAGAAAAACATGATCACCTACCTCGAAAGATAGATCCTTCCTCCGGTTATCCGCATAACTCTTCTTCCTGCTCTGAGCTGTTCTCATGTGTTTCTGAATCAGCTGAACTTTTTCTGCCATCTCTTCTACCAATTCTGGTCCCATTAACTTTCTTTCACCCACTTCATCCCAGAAAGCTGGAGTTCGACAACGCTTCCCATATAATTCCTGAAATGGTGCCATCTGTATACTAGAATGGAAACTGTTATTATATGAAAATTCAACCAAAGAAAGATGTTGGTCCCAACTTCCCTGATAATCCATAGAACAAGCTCGCAGCATATCCTCCAATGTCTGAATTGTTCGTTTTGACTGCCCATCTGATTGAGGATGAAAAGCTGTACTAAAATTTAATTCAGTACCCAACGACTTCTGAAGGCCTTTCCAAAAGTTAGAAGTAAACCTGGGATCACGATCCGATACAATGGAGAGAGGAACTCCATGTAACCTGACTATCTCTTTAAGATACAAACGGGGAAGTTGATCAAGAGAGAAAGTATCTCGTATAGCAAGGAAATGAGCAGATTTGGTCAAGCGATCAACAATAACCCAGATTGCATTATTACCTCGAGATGTCTTCGGTAATCCAACAACAAAGTCCATGGATATATTCTCCCATTTCCACTCTGGCACTGGTAAAGGCTGAAGCATCCCTTTCGGTAACTGCCGCTCTGCTTTAACCTGCTGAAAAGTCAAACACTTCACAGTAAAATCAGCAATATCTCTTTTCATTCCATCCCACCAGTAATACTCCCGCAGATCTCTATACATATTAGTACTTCCCAGATGAACTGAAAACGGAGAACTATGAGCTTCACATAACAACTCTCTCTTCAACTGTGAATCACAAGGCACACACAATCTCTTCCCAAATCTCAAAACGCAATCACTATCAATGTTGAATTCAGGCAACTTACCTTTCTGAACCAGCTCTACCCTTTTCTGCAACTCACTGTCTTGCTTCTGTGCTTGCTTGATTCTATCTGATAGAGATGATCTCACTGATACCTGAAACAAAACAGAAGGAATTCCTGCACCAACAACTTCTATGCCAAAGTTCATCAAATCGTTAACCAAAGGATCACGTTCCGAACACAACATTGTTAATGAAGCATTACTTTTTCGACTCAAAGCATCAGCCACTTTATTTGCTTTTCCCGGATGGTAATGAATTGTACAATCATAATCCTTGATTAATTCCAGCCATCTCCTTTGTCTCATGTTTAACTCTTTCTGAGTGAATATATACTTTAAACTTTTGTGATCGGTATATATTTCACACTTTACTCCATACAAATGATGCCTCCAAATTTTTAAAGCGAAAACAACAGCAGCTAATTCCAAATCATGTGTAGGCTAATTTACCTCATGAGTTTTCAACTGTCGTGAAGCATAAGCAATTACCTGATCATTCTGCATTAGGACGCAACCAAGTCCTTTCAATAAAGCATCACTGTATATAACAAACTCACCATTCCTGGAAGGTAGTGCCAAAACTGGAGCATTCACCAATCTTCTTTTCAATTCCTGAAAACAATCATCACATTCTTTTGTCCAGATAAACTTAACACCCTTCCGAGTTAGCTTAGTCATTGGACTAGATAACCGTGAAAAATTTCTAACAAACCTTCGGTAATAGCCCGCCAAACCAAGGAATCTACGAATCTCGGTTACATTTGTGGGTCTTGGCCATTCTTCCACAACTTTTGTTTTTGCAGGATCAACAGTTATTCCATCTTTAGAAACAATGTGACCAAGGAAAGAAATTTTTGCAACCAAAACTCACACTTGCTGAATTTCCCATACAGTTTCTTTTCTTTTAAGGTTTGAAAGATAACCCTTAAATGTTTTTCATGCTCCTCTTTACTTTTAGAAAACACCAAAATATCATCAATGAAAACCACCACAAAGTTATCCAAGAACTCATGGAAAATTCTATTCATTAAGTCCATGAATACAGCAGGTGTATTGGTTAGCCCAAAAGGCATTACTACAAATTCATAATGGCCATATCTCGTACGGAACGCGGTCTTCGGAATATCTGCCTCCTTTACCTTCAGCTGATGGTACCCCGATCTCAGGTCAATCTTTGAAAAAAACTGAGCTCCCTGGAGCTGATCAAACAAATCATCGATATGAGGCAAAGGATATTTGTTCTTAACAGTGATATTATTCAAGGCTCTATAATCAATGCATAGTCTCATAGAACCATCTTTCTTTTTAACAAATAAAACAGGAGCACCCCATGGTGATGTGCTAGGTCTAATAAAACCTTTCTCTAATAAATCTTGCAATTTATCCTTCAACTCTAAAAGTTCAATTTGTGCCATTCGATAAGGGGGTTTTGAAATTGGCTTAGCATCAGGAACTAATTCAACAGTAAACTCAACTTCCCGATCTGGTATTATTCCAGGCAACTCATCAGGAAAAACATCAGGATACTCATTTACCACTGGCACATCATTAATCTGAACAGTTCCTTTATTTTCAACGACGTGTGCAAGGTAACATTCATTTCCATATTTCACAAGTTTCTCGGCCTCTTGATATGTTATCAAAAGTAAGGGTTCATTCTTGTAAACAAACTGAAAGTCTTTCTGAAAAGAAACTTCTTTAGCTCTACAGTCAATCTTAGCATGGTAAATAGAGAGCCAATCCACACCCAGGATAACATCAAACTCTACTAGAGGTAGAACAATAAGGTTTGCAAGTAGGTTCTTTCCACAGATAAGGATAGGAAGATTCTTATAAATTCTTTTTGCCTCGACACTTCCCCCAGGTGTTTTTACCAAAAGTTCAGGAGTCATTTCTTGAGATGGTATTCCCATTTTACTAGAAAAGGTTTCAGAGATGAAAGAATGTGTAGACCCCGAATCAAACAACACACTGGCATAATCTGAAAAAACAAACAAAGTACCTGATACAACTTCATTTGATGGCCCGACATCTGCTGAAGTAGTTGCAAAGGATTTCACCACCCCTTTCTGCTTGTAGTCTAACTGCTTCCCATCACTCAAGCTCCTTGTCGGACACTCGTTTGCATAGTGACCCATCTCATTGCACTTATAACATTTCACTAACTGTAAATCAAATTTGTTCTTACCTTCACCTTGATCCTTTTCAGTGCAATCACGAGCCTTATGTCCCATATTACCACATCGGTAGCACTTTCCAGAATTCAGAAGACATTCCCCAGCATGCCTTTTGCCACATTTATCACAAACTGGAAACATAGTTCTCTTACCATCAGACTTTTTTGAAGAATTCTTACCTTTCTCATGCCACCTCGGTCTCTTCTTCTGCTGGTTGTTATAGAAGACTTGGTCATCGGCAAACTCCATTTCCACCTTCTCAGCACACCGAACAAGCTTTTCATAACTTTTAAACTCACGAGAAGCTAATGCCCTTCGATATTTTGGCTTTAATCCTGAGTAAAAACGATTGATTTTACTATCAAGGTCCCGGATAAAATTTGGAGCATACCTTGCCAATCGAGTGAACCTTTCTTCATAGGCAGCCACTGAGTCTTCCTCTTGTCTCAATTCCAAGAATTGCTTTTCCATCCTAAGTCGAACAGCCTTAGGAAAATACTTCTCAAGAAACATACCTTTGAATTCATCCCAGTCAAGAGCATCAATCTCATCGGCATCCCTGATATTTTTAACCATAGACCACCACTGATCTGCTTCACCCTCCAAACGGTAAATAGCAAGACTAACCTTTTGATTGTCTGAACACCCCATGACATCAAAAATCTTCTCCAGTGCTTTGATCCACCCTTCAGCTAGCACAGGGTCAGATGATCCTCTGAATGATGGTGGATGTTGCCTCATGAAATGTTCCACCACTGACATGTTCCTCTGCGGTTGATCTGGCTGATCTCGTGCATGGATACCACCGCCATTTATTGCTTGAGTCAACTGCGTCATTACTGCAACAAACTATTCAGTTCCAATTCCGACCATCTCGGGATGCTGATTCGGAAGGTTATTTCCTTCTGTATGCCTTCCTAGCACTGCTTCCCTATTTCCTCTGCGGAAAACCATTCTGAACAAACATGTCTTAGATGAAGCAACATGGTAATCTTTAAATGCTATATCATTTAGAAGAAAATATATTTTTGGATAATCATTTAATAGAATTCTAACTCCTAAATTTATCTAAGCCGACCTTTGATACCAACTATAAGGCCCCATCCTTAAACATTACTTAATCTTGAGTTATTACAAGATTACACATTGAGGATCTTTTCGGGTTTAGAGTTTTAGAGAATTAGATCATAAAACTTGCATTACATTCCACATATAAACAAAGTGGTTACATAAAGATAGTATTATTCATTCCCATCAATGGAAACACATTAAAAATAAAACATGGATTATTTCTTGACACATCCTTGACTCTATCATCTTATCATGTACCTTTCCCTTGACCTGTGAAAAACATTTCAAAAACTTGGGATGAGCATAAAAACTCAGTATGGGTTATAAAAAAAACATGGAAAGGAAACATGAGTTCATATATACATATGAATGAAATCATACTTTACCCATAAAACATAGGCACTTTAACATACCTCATAAAATCATGAATAAATCCTATAAATCATAAGACATAAAGGTAACTTGAGGCATTCATAACATTCTTACGTAGGGAGTAACCCTCTTGGTTACGTTTGGAATACCCATAACAGTATATTCCCTAAAATCTCTTCGGAGAAACCTTAACGTTTCACTCCTTCGCGTTACCCAATGCATTGGAGAGCTATAATGGGCTCACCCGCCCTTAGTTTATCACGGAACCACCCGTCTTCATAATAATGCCCAAGAACCATAACATAATCATATCACATAAAACATGCATAAAGGAAACATAACATTTCCACATTTCAATCATGAGATAAAAATACAACACATTGATATAATAAAAACATTATGAAAACCATTTTCAATACCAAAGTAAAAGAAAAGTAAAACATGGTATTTATTTTTCTTTTAAAAAGAAGGTATGGCTTGTAGAGGAAGCCGAAACTTAAATAACCGTCACGACGGCGGAGAAGTCGTTGTCGCCGCATACGTACGACAAAAACATTCCCTTTTGTCGTTTTGTAAATTCTTCGTATAAAAAAGATTCCTTTTGAATAAACGTAAAAGTCAAAGGGGTTTATACACCGTATAAAAAAAGTTGTGTATAAAATAAAATATGCCTCAACGAAAGGAGATTGAGACGAAGTCCCATACCTCGTATCCGACTTGACCCGACCGTTCTTTAATATCCTGAATAATAAACTTGAGTTAATATCTACTTGATTATGAATCTTTTTCAAGTTCATTATTCCTTTTATACCATGTTATGAACATCATGTAATCAGTTAAGTTAATAATGTTCATTTTGTCGGTATTTGGTTCTTAAGTCAAAAATAGACTTCTTACACTTACATGTTGTTAATTTGGTCAAAGGTTCATTATATCCAGAATGTTATTCATGATTTAGATATCATATATGTCATATATTTCTAGTACATACATGCATTTATAATATTACATCACATTTAGGGGTAAGAAATGAAATGCACCGTTCATGGAGACGGTAAGCCGTACGTACGCATGAACGCTACTTCCATTCCTATTTCATATTTTCTGGAATGGAATCATAATGATATAAGAGTATATTATAATTCCAGTATAATAACATATATAATATCATTAACTTTATCCTTTACACATCCCACATATGGTATTAACGAATCAAATTACTTTTAGGGGGCGGTAGTCCGCACTTCCTAAAATGAAGATATCGTGTTTACCCATAATGGAAACCATAAAGGTATTCCCAAAATGAAAAAAACAGAAGCTTAAGGAAAACATAAACATATTATATATCATATATAAAAATAGTGACATCATAATGGCCACCTTTGAAGGTGTTTAATGAGTGTTGAACAATCATCGTTTCGGGAGGCAGAATTTCACCATCCACGGAAACCTTATGTTCTTTAACCATTTGATGTAGTTGTGTGAGAGTGTAGCTCAAATAAATCTTATAACAACATCCTAGTATATTAAAGATACTGGTGTTGTTACAAAAGAAGTAAATAAAAAGAGTTTAGGGGGTTGGAGAAGCAAAATAAAACAAATGAACATGAGAGAATGAATTACCTTTAAAAAGTGTAACTCCTTTTGGTTTGAGCCTAAATGCTTCCTTTTAAAGGATTCTGCCCAAAGGGAATCCTCTAGGATGTGGAGAGGGATGTGGAGAGAGCAAATGGGCAGGGGTTGGGCGAGCCAAAGGCTTGAAGTGTGTGTGAAATGAGGTAGAGGTGGGGGCCTTTTATAAGAGGAGAGGAGGGGCACTTTTGGAAAGTAAAGAAACATTACTTTATTTGAAAATGTGTTTCGGTTTTAAAAGGTCTCACATTGATATAATTCGTGGATAAGGTGATAAGGCATCTAAATACATTCATCCAATTGGTTTTGGACATGTGTAGTTCATAGATATTACATTATCATTCTATTTTATTTAAATCGTCAAATAATGATGTCATCGCTGCATCATTATTATGTCATAAATAATTAAATTTATTTAATGTCTAAAAATTATAAAACAAATACTATGATATAGAAAATCTTTTTAGCTTTCCAATGAATATTTATAATCAAAATTTGGACTTGTATAACCCCACTTAAAAATTCTTTTCTCAAAACATATTATGTTTGTGTCATTTTCACTTTAACATTTAATAAAAAGTAATTTATGTCATTTCCCAACAAAAGTGGATCCATGGGGTCCCCAAGTTGACCCATGGCTTGTCTTGGTCGGCCATGACACAACCAATAAGTTTGGGACACGTGTCTAGGTCATTTCATATTATTAAAGCATTATTTATACCTTAAACTACACTAATTACCACTAATCGCGATTAAGAACTTAATGAGTTACTATTCACCAAAAAAATTATTTTAATCTCATTGAACCACATTTTACTTCTTAATGAAAACCATGTATGTCGGATTTTCTAAATTCAATACACATTAGTGGTAAACTTTAATTTAACTGAAAAATCAGTTTGCTTGATTACCACTTAGTGGTTTCACTATTCATCAAAAATTGAAGTTTTTCAGAAAATTACCAAAAATTCACCCTAAGCTATATTTGTTATTCCGAATTCAAAAATGAAGTCTATTTTACAAAATTCAAATCATATAAGTCACATTAATTAATTTAATAATTAATTCCCGCTGCTAGAGCAAATAGCGTGTTTTTACAAAACAATAAGTATCAAAAGATTGACACCAGTTTAAGTATAATTTCAAAGTGAAATTGATTCCAATGACCACCATTGGATAAAATGGTAAAAATATATTCTAATTTAATTTCAAAACCAATTCAAAACATAATCTAATCATATAAATAAATTAGATTAAAAATTAGTTTTGATGTAAAATGCAGTATTTTTTCACTATTCATTAAAAAATGAACATTGTCAGAAAAATACCAAAAATTCACACAAGGTAAATTTTGATGTCCCAATCATAAAGGATAAGTTTATTTTGACAAACATAGTTTATAAAATTGTCAAAATATAGATTCAAAAATGGTTTGCCATTAAAAGGCAGTAAAATAATCTTTTAAGAATATTAGTGTATTCAATGCATAAGATTGTATTTATTTTCATTTTAATCCTCTATAACACTATCTTAATCATTAATAGACATAGATAAAAATATCTATTATTAATTACTTACTTGGGATGTTACATATTCTATATTCATTGAAAACCTTGAAGAAAATAAAGGAATGTATAGAACCTGAATAAAAAAATGTACATGCTAGGCTTGAGTGAATAATGAGAATACCTTCCTCCCAATTATTTGAATAATTTACTATAGTGGTTAGGATAGACAATTCATGACTTTTATCCCTTGTCCTATGCTGAGGATGATGGAAAATCACCTCTTTTGACTTCATATTTGGATTTTTACTAGAAAAGTGCCTAGATTGTCCAGACTAGATTCATTAAAAATAAGTTAGTAATGCACCATCTTATTTTCTTCATTATTGTTTAGAAGTTTAGGCACCACCTCACTATGAATGTTCTGAGAACGTTGGACATCTCTTCCAATCTTGTAAAATTTACCACTCTAAATAATGTACTTCATTTAATGGTTCTTCCTATATTTGTTTCATGTGAGAGGTTTCACTTTTTCCCTCCTCTTTCATGAACAATAAAGCTCCCTAAGCATGGATCCATTTGTCAATTTTTTTTAATCTATGGTATTATTGAGTCTCTCATAATACAAGTTCAACCATCATAACACTTATCACTATCTCATAAATGTTATTATTGTGTTTATTGGATGAATTATTACATTGTTGTCATCTTAGTACATAATTAATATATCAACCATTTCAGTAAGGTCCATAACAATGATACTAGTGTGGTGAGGAATACTTATATAGTTCACCTCATAGATTCACACAGATTCATCCTCCCACGGCATCAATTCTAGGAATTCCTTATCTATTTTAATTCTCATAGAACTGGGGGAATATTTTTTTAATAGGTTCCACAAAACACTTCCCACTCTATAGCTTCAATTACCCTCATTTTCATGATTCATTTAACTAGTGTCTACCACTAATTGGCATCTCATTATATGTGATATATATCCAGGGTGACATTCTGTTTTTCCAAATAACAATGTACATAAAATATTTTTTTAGAGATATTAACCATTATTTTGAAATCAATGATTTGGTAGAACAACTGATAGATAGTGTTCATTGATGCATAATGGAATTAAATCAATGTTGTTACCTTCAATTTGAATATATTATCTCATCCTTATTAAATTTATTTTTCATAACTCAAGTCATTTGATTTATCATTTTCATGAATGTTTCCATTCTACCTTCCATCAGAGGGCCATCAGTGCACTGTCTGTAGCACTCACCATTTATGTGGTTCCTTCTATATGCCTCTAATTTATAAAAGAAGAAAAAATTAGTGAGAAATTTTCTTTTAAAAAATCACATAACTCTAAAAACATTATTCCATAAAAAAGATCTTAATATATTATATTCATTAATAAAAATTATATTATCTATAAATAATTCATAATTATTAATGAATATATCGTTATTACCCAAACAAATAACAAGAGAGTGTGGAAATAATTTCATAGTATGTCATGTTTTCATGGAACTTATAATGATGAGGTAGGCCTAACAAGAATTTTTAGAGATGTTATCTCTATGTGCATATGTTCTAAAACAGTATCCCCATATTCCAATCCATATAGGGATTTATTTGCTCCAAAACCACATACATAATACATTACCCAAATACAATGATGTTTTACTATATTTAAACTTGTCCATATGGTTATTCCGAATATATTCAAATAATGTTTTTACAAATTAATAAAAATTCCATAGATACCAACTATAACATCCCAAATTTCATTACATACCATTTCATTTACATGGAAATAATAGAGGATCTATTACAATTTAGTTTTCTATAAAAAATTTACATAATACATGAAAATATAAAAAAAATATTCTAGAGAATTATAAATGATTTTTAATTGGATAATCCTTACTAAATTTACTACATCTCATTAACTTGGGAAATATGTCAATAATGGGTTAGAATATGACTTAGTAAGTTAAATAATGGGAAAACATTTATATGTGATCTTGATAAATATATATAATAACTTCAAGAAAATAATAATGGTGTGATAATAGGAAAATGAGGAATATTATAGTAAAAATTACATAAATAATAACATGGAAATTTTAATAAAATATGTAAAAGAGACATTCATAAAAATACCACTATGGTTTTTCAATGAGCTGTCATAAAAATTACCAAGGATATTTATTAAGGTATCATAAAACATGTCATATGTAGCGATTAATTTATTTACACGGTGCATTGGAGAACAATATGGGTACAACATTCAAGTGTATTAATTAATTTCAAACATATATCATAAAAAATATCATAAATAACCCATGGACAATTAAAGAAATAAGTTTCATATAAAAATAATATTGTTCTTAAAATTTCTTAGTAAAAATATTTTTGATTCATTTGTAACTACCAAAAATATAATGTGGAATTTATTTACATCAATCCTAGAGTCAAATAAATAATTTATAAATAGAAGTTAATAACACTAAAAATAATGTGGTTTGGGTATTCACAAAATTGAAATAAAACAATATTTGTTAACTAAAATATTGAAATTTTGATTATAAAGAATAGCTTCATAATTATTATAAATCATGGTTTTATAAAATTGTTAAAAGAGGGGTTACATAGGTCTACCATTTATAAAAGTAAATTGGAAGTAAGTTATTGAATAAAATGGAAATAATATAGAGTTAACACAACATTCATAAGGCATATACAAAAATATTATATTGAAATGTAGAGAAAATGATGTTATTTTTCCTTACATAAAAGATTACTTCCTAAAACTCATTGATTTGGACCTTATATGATTAAGGAATCATTTTTAGGTAAAATGGATAGATCTATATTGATGATTAAATGGGTTTGAATAAAAATGGAGAAATGGGATGGTATTTATAAAAATTGAGGTGTTTTGTTAATTAATTTTCATGGACACCTAGGTATTGGTAAATTAAACCCATTGGTCTTTACCATGTTATTTTCCTAGGGAATTTGATACCGTGGACAAAGATTACATTATTTTAATCCACAATAGTTTTACATAAATTTAAAATATTTATTAAATAATTACAATATAATTATAATGTAACTAAACATATAGAAAAAACCCAAACGATATTATTAATATTCACAAAAAAAATATGTCTTGGAAAATTACCAAAACTTCTACCTAACCTAACTTCAACAATATAATTTAAAAAAGATAAGTAATTTATCATAATAATTTTCTACATTTGAGCCTCTTATCTTTTAAATATAAAAATAATAATTTGTTAAAAATATCAATGGATAGAAAATCCATTTTAAAATTACTGACACGTGAAAAATAAATTTATTTAATCATTTATATTTATATTGTTCTATTTTAGTGATATTATTAATTAAAGTAAACATTATTCATAATAAAATTTTTTATTATAATATTTATTTCTTTCTATGAAGATAAATTTCTACTCGAGAAATAAATTTATCTAGGTCAGGTTATTTTTAAGAAAAACTATTGTCGCAATGGAATTGATGAAATAACAATAATATTTATTAATTTTATTAAACATTATTTATCTAAGGAATCAAAACATGACCCCATATAACACCCTCAAAAGAAATAATTGTACAAATATGAAGGTAATAGAATAATGTGGAAGCTCGACTATGATTTACCAAATGGTAATCTCCAAAAACTTGATGTTCTCCCATAAGTGATTCCATTAAAGCATCAATTCTTGACGACCACCTTCTGATTGGTCAAAAGAAATTCTCATCGATGCTACATGTCTCCAATGTTTTTATTAATAGGATTCATATGTAATGACTCTACTGGTTGAGGCTATAAACTCTAATTTCAATATCAAATATCCATTGTCAAACTTTTATTTATACACTCTAATGAAAACGTTAAAATTATTATTAGGATTATAGTTAAAATGGTCATATTTTCAAATGGTCATAATATACCAATGGACATATAATAGTTGAATCTAGATGTTCATTTTTCTATTATTATTCATATATGTAATAAAAAAAGGTTTTTTGTTAGTAAAATAATATTAGACGCATATTAATGAAATATTTTTCAATAAAAAAGATTGGTTTGTCATAGTACCTGTGAAATAAAATAATTAACATATGTTTATATTTAATGAATATTAATGACATGTATCATAAATCATACTTAGGGGATTAGGTTTCATAACTCAATTTCAATTCATTTTCTTAGACATGAATTTTATTTTTTATCTGATTCCAAGAATATGTTAATAATGGGATCTATATTTATTATTTATTATTTTCAAATTTAATAAGTGAATTTAAATTAACCACACATAATTATTTCATTTATTGTTTATCAGTCATATTATATTATCTTTATAATGGATTTCCATATCACTTTTTGGATCTGTAAACTTAATATCAAGTTAACCACTTATAAACAATGTGTTATTAATCTAGTACAAGTTTTGATATATTATATCAAGTATTCATCAATATTTTTTGGGGTTTATATTCTTAATGTTACCAAAGTAGTAAAGTACTTTTGTTATAATTTTCCTTCTCTGAGACATTTATTATTTTATAAACATATATTCATTTATGAGGGGTATATACTTTTACTTTGACTAGTTATATCATGAATATACATATTTTATTTGTATTATATGTTTATTCCTGATTTTATCCCATCATGATAATTAGGATTCAAACATTTCAATTTGGTATGTGACACATTGAATATTTAATGATCCTTTTCCTCAAGAATTTTCTAATGACAATTTAATGGTATAATCATTCATCAACATCAATAAACCATATTGATTCATATAAAAACTAGGGATATTTGTTATTTATAGTATACTAATTATTTAATTTTATGTATAATGATTGTTTCCATGATATTTAATAGTAACTATTCCTTTTCCATGTGCAACTCTTGTTTCAATGATATCGTTAAGGAACAAAATTCTTTTTCATTGTTTAATAATTTTTCAAATATATTTGTTATGGAACGAATTTATTTTTATATGGTTTAATTATGTATCAGTGATATTTTTATGGAACCTATTTCTTTTACAGTGGATAATCTCGATTCAAATATATTTTACAGAACCCATTTTTTCAACCGGATTACCATGTTTCAAATATATTGTTATCATACCCATTTCCTTTCCACTAGTTAATCATGTATCATGTAAATTGACACAATATCCATTTCTTTTAGATAAACAAAACAAGTAATGAATTTAATAATAATGTTTCTATGTGTTTTATTGATTTTTTTGTTCATTGAGATCATACAGAATGGTGCAACCCATATAGAACTGGGTGACACCGTTATAGGGTACTTGATGGGGTGGCCCAAATTTCATCGAGTGGTCCTTTTACAACATAAATTATAGGTTCTCATACATAGCTCTATGTGAGAACACTATATCTCAACAGTTAATTTTGTAATGATTATTTTAGATGGCATATATTTTGTTATTACAATTAAACTATTTTTTAAATAATTTTATGAAAGTGATGCTCAATGTAACCAAAATGTGTTTTAATTTCATATAATGAGTTTTTATTATTTATCATGATTGATATTGATATCACCTCGGTCATGATTATTTATTATAATGTCTGTTTCATTTTTCATTTTCTCAAATTTTATAATCTATGTATGGATTTGTATGAGTTCCTTTATGACTCTCTCATGGACATTGATTTTTTCATCATAACATTATCAACACAACTCATTAATGAAATTAATTTTTTAATGATTGTGTTTTCTCTTACCGATTGATTGAGATAACCCTTCATATATTTCATTTTCCTAATATTTAATAATATGATGTTAAAAAAAATTACAAATGAATAATATTGGATGTTGTTTATTACTTATTTAGAAATAAAAAAAATAGGTTATAAGGTGGGCATGTTTTTTTTATAACATTTGAATTGTTTATGTTTATTTTTTCCCAAATTATATAAATCTATATCCCTAAAATATCCTAAAAATTATATGTTATCTATGTTTTCATATTCATGTTTTACAGAAGGTGGTAATAAATATTAAGTCACAATTCTCATCATTGAAGCTAGAAATGTAATGTTATGGATTTCAACAGAAGATCTGAGAGAGTGGGTTTCAAATTTTTATAGTTAGTATCAATGGTTAGTTTATATAACATTGTATATGAGGATGTTTTCCTGAGTGTTTATATTAAGTTTTATTGGTACCATACTTAGTATATATGATTATGGATGCTCATAACATTATATTTTTAAATATATCCCTTTTAGTTTTAAAGCGATGAGATTATACAGTGATTAATAATATTTTTATAGATAAATTTCATAGTATGATGTATTGTTAATCACAATTATCAAAATGAAGTGTTTATATTTAAAAATTATTGTCTAGAAATAAATAAACAAATTAAAGAACCTATAAATTGGGTGAAAACCCATCCCATCAAGCTTGGTGGTGGGAATTTAACCCATGATCAAAGGACTATAAGGGTTCTTCACCTACTACTGGCCTACATGATGTCTTCTAATGTATGAATATTATTTTTTGGAAAAAAACAGTCTTATTATGGAATCATATTGGATATAATTTGAGTAAAGACATATGATTTTACTTGGAAAAATATATTATCAATTCCTACTAATATTTGGGATTGAAACATAGTCTATAAATTCATGAAGAATTTCAAAGATAGTTATTTTTTGAATAATATAGTTTCAAATTAAGATATTAATTTTTTATTGTTATATTTAATGTATAAAATGTAGTTTTAATCATTTTTTCAATTATATTACTATTTTTTAGAAATAATGGATTTGGTTAATTTCTATTGATATGAGGAATATATTGAATATCCATTTTATGGTTATCTAGCCTTTAATAGTATATATTAGTGCATAAAGTATTTGAATATAATCTAATATAAATATAATTTGTGAAAAAATATGATATTTTTAGTGAAACTGAAAACATGATCAAATTATACTCATCAAGTAAGTATTTTTAAATTTTCTATCAGTCTAGATGGTCAAACAACTAAGTAACTCTAGGAAATGTGTCTTGAAATAAATGTATTTACCTAGTAACATCAATTATTATGAACTCAGGGTATTTTAAATCATCATATATTTATTTCATTCTATCACTTAAATTTAAATTGGTCATTCACTAGTTTGGTATTAATGGCATCAATCACTCATTATGATTATTTATATGTTTCCCTTATGTTCTGCCTATGTTGAAACCTCTTTATATGTAACATCTAGTTACCTTTATGTTTTTCATTTTCCATTATGGTGAATAAATATTATTAACTGTTTGAACCATGGGTTTTAAAATATAAAAATTAACTAAATAATAACCATTAGATAAGAAAAATTAATTTTTATGGAAAATGATTTTTTAGGGTGGGTATGATGCAACAACTCGATTTTTACGAAATATATTCAATAAAATTGATTAAAATTATTTAATGGATTGAATTATATGTAATTTAATGTTTTTATTGAATTTTTTTAAAACTACTTTTCCTTTATTTTCACATAACATCGAATTACTATGATAAATTGTATTATATATATGTTCATGTTTTATTGGGAAATTGTAAAATAAATAATATTAGTATTTCACCTGAAAGCTATCACATAGTCATTAATATAATGTGAATGAATGAGGTTAAATAAATTATCAAAATATTTTTATAAATTTATACGTAATGAATTAATTAGTTACCAAATAATTTTAATTTAATTTAATAACCTCTTGAAAATAATGGATGTCTTTTAAAAAACTATTTTTATTCTCATTAAGGTATTTTTTCTTAAATAAAAAAATTAATCATAATTACTAAAAAAATTATAACTAAATGTAAATATTATATTTTATATACAATAATTTGTATTTCATTAATGACTTTTTATTGGAATAATATAAGAATAAATCAAATTTGAAGCATTTGTTGTTATATTTTTCTAATAGACAGTTTTCCACCCTTTAAGGGTAGACTTGTTTCAAAACTAATATTTGATAAATATTTAAATTTAATTTTAGAATATCAAGTAATTTTTTAAAGAGTAATTTAAAAATTTACATTTGATGAATGTTTTTTCTAAGAAGATTCATTTTTTTTGAAGAATAGTGAAAACACTTATTTTCAATTTAAAACTACCTTTTAATATAATTTATTTTATATTAAATTATAAAATGAAATGGTTTTAATTAAAATATGATAATGTATGTATATATTTATCCAATTTTTTACGTTTTAATCACTTTTATAATGAATTTAGTTGTAAAAGCTTAGTACACTTTTGAACGTTTTCACATTACAAAACCCCTTTCTAGCCATGTTTGCAGAGTTAATGTAAAATTTAATTTTTACACTATAGTTTATTGAATATTGTAAAATTTATATATATATTTGGAATAATTTTATTATTTAAAGTTTAATATTATATTCTTAATGTTTTACAAAAATAATTTGTGAAAATGTAAAAATAAATTGGCATGATTAATGTTAAAAATTGGGTTTTTCCCATGACAAGTGTTTGTATTAAAAATAATGTTAAAGAGGAAAAATGTTTTATTTAACGTATTAAAAATAATATTTATCTTCATTATGTATAAATTATCTAATATAGATCTTTTTAATTACAACATAAAATTAAAACATACCTCGAAAAAAACATACATATTAGAAAGTAAAAACTATAATGGTAAAATTGTGTAAACTTGAAGACTAAGGTAAAAATATCAAAAAAAAATCTTCCTAATATATTTAATGTGTATTTTTGAACTGAAAATAATTACCCTATAATAAATTAGTTTACATTTTATAGTAACATGGTTCAATAGAGTCCTCTCCAAAGTGTTTACATTTTATATTTCCAATAAGGTCACTCCTTCAACAATATAAAAAGGTACTCAGTATCCCCACTTATTCAATCCACTAAATCTCATTTTCTAACCCAAAACATGGCCAAAGTAATCTTTCAAAATCCATTATATCATCCTATAATTTCATCATTTTTCATAAAACAAATTTTGGATTACCATTTCTGTAAACTGAAATGAGTTACCCGAAGAGTAAGTAACAATTTTTAGTGAGAACATTTGTTTTATTTAATTATCGAGCAATTAATTTATTCATATGAATTTTTCATATAATAATATCTAAATAATAAATATATTTATATTTTTCATGTTATTTTATCAACCTACAATAACACACACTTTCATCAAATGTGAATTTAAATCAACGTATGTGTGTAGAGCAGACTACCACATCGCGAAATGAACCCATCTAATTTTCCATTCAAAAAACATTTAGTTGCGACTTATGATTGAATGAATTTTTTAATGATATATATTATATTAATTATGATTTTTTTTATATAATTATTATATAAATCATACCATCATTCATTCAATTTTTTTTTGAATACGATAACATCATTTGTGGATGTGTAGACTACCACCTCCTCAAAGTGATGTGATTATTTCACTCATTACATGGAATGAACTAATGGCTGGTTTAATAAAAATATATCATATAAATGAAATATTTATGATATTAATTACCTTATTATATATCTTGACTTATAATAATTCATTTTATTATTTTCATTTCACACAATAAAAATGGGATAATGATGTCCATCAACGTGTAGACTACCGCCTCCTTGAGGTGATGTGATTCTTCCTTTTTAATAACCAAATAATAGAAATAATATATATAATGATATATAAATAATAAATATTTTATTTATTATATAAATTTCATTATTTAAATAAAAACGTCACTTACATTATTTTTATAATTGATAGAAAAAAATGGGAATATTACTCATGCCTACATATGACCTAACATATCCATGATCATAATGTTAGTTCATTTTTAATAAGAATCATTATCATGTTATTTAAATGTATAAATGATGTAAAATTTTATAATTATTTCAAGTTTATTAATCTTTTTATGTTTTAATAACGACCTCATTGAATAGAGTCGACCTATAAAAGTCAATTTTAATATATAGACACAATTTGGTAAAAACCTCTTACACAAAAAGTATTGATCAGAGAATTGACTATAATATTTTTATAAGTAAAAATAATAAAAATAAATATTTCAAAGGTTATCATTAATGTTAAAAAATTAAAATATTTTCATTAATCACGAATATAATGGAAAAGTATGATGAATCAGACTCAAGTTATATTGTATCATAACTCAATTTAAATTAATTGGGTTAAACTTATATTTCATTGATTATGATATACCCTGAATATGTATAAAATGAACTATTATTTTATTGTTGTTTTTGGAACATTTATTTTGGGTATTTAACTTTTCAGATAATATTATTTCATTAATTTATTGTCACTCAAGAGAAATGATATTTTTAATGGATTTTCATCTAAATGTTAACATCATTAATATAAAGGTAAAATTAACCAATTATTTATTTTTTGGGGTGTATCTAATACCCATTTTGAAATATTTTGTAACAAATTATTATATCATTATGGTATTTAAATCTTTTATATTTCTATTATAACTTTTTCGATCTCCAAAACAAATATTACAAGTTTTTTAAAGTGATTTCAATTATGAATTTTATTTCGGAGGGACCTATCCCATTTTTAAAAATTATTATTATTGTTGTTGTTGTATAGAATAAACATAAATGTATTTAATTATTCAAAAAATTGAATCCATGTTGATTTACATATCTATTTTATGATCCAATTGATGGATTTTAAGGATTCAGTGTTACAAGGTTGTAGTGGATTTTTTTTAACAATTTCCTTTATTGGATTCCTTAGTTGGGGTATACATATTGTTTTTTCTATTATGTGTATACAATCACCCTTTGAAGTGTTATATCATTAAAATAAAAATTATAATGATATTTTGGGTTTATTTTAAATATAATTACTATATGTGGATTATGATTAAAACATTTCAGAGTGGTATGTTATAGTGACCCTCACATTTCATACATTAACATTACATATGATTTGTATAATAAATAAAACATTAAAAAACATATGAAAAAATATTATACAAGTATAGTTCCATTGGGAACATGGAAACATGAAAAATAGTATACAATTGATCGAAATTATCTCAAAATAGGTTCCTCGTGACTAGAACAATTACTATATATATCATACATAATAAATATATTATTATCCTGGGTAATAAAACATAAAAAGCGGAAGCTCTGCATAGTAAGGTTAAAGTAGGGAGAGATATTAGAATAACTATGAGAATATGGGTATAAAAAAGTGATATTGAAAATTGAATATTAAATCCTACATATTATGGATAATAAACTTGAATCATTGTATAAGTTTTAGAAGTTTGTAAGACAATAATCATAATGAAATAAAGATCGTAAATCATGAAAGTATTACATAGGAATAAAACATGGAAATGTGTCATATATATATTCATATAAAATTATTTCAATAGTAGTCAAGGAACCACTTCCAAGACTATCTATATAGTATGGGTTCACTCCCATTGTCAACATAGTAGTCACAATTTACTCCAAAAAACATCTTAGTCTATCTAATTAGATATAAATATTTACACAATGCATTAGTGGTAGATATAGGTGCCACCCATCTCTTAAAGAAATTATTCAATGATGTGAAATAAATCCATGAAAATCATATAATAACGCATTAACTTAAAATTTTATCATAACTATGATATCATTCTATATCTTCTGGAAATGATATATGTTTTATAGTCATTTCATCATAACCATAACAAATGAAAGAGAAATGTAATTCATAAAAATATAATTGTAGAAAGAAAAATGGGATTTATAAATACAATTAAAATAAGCATAACCTATTAAGAGAGAGATTATGGAAGTATCATTTAGATCATTTCCAATTGTGGTATGAGTAATATAAACATATGTCTTCTTAGATGGAAAATAATTTTGAAAAATATTTCAAAATCATTTCCCAAGAAAAATATCCCTTCTTATATGAAAAAAGTATTTCAATACCTAAAACCATTTGAAAATAATTTTCTACTATAATACCATTGAAATTTATAATGAATACGTGGAATCATTTTGGAAAACTATTTCAATGAAAAATATAAAATATTCATTGAAACATCTTTCCTTGTAAAATTATAATAGAAAATTCAATAAATTTAACAAACAATTTTTCTTGAAAACATATAAATTGTGAATAAAATCATTTTTAAAACCTTTATATTTGAAATTATTTAAACCGAATATAGTAATATTGACATCATTTTGAAAAAATAATCATTTAAAATAACATTAAATATTTATAAATAATGCATGAAAGTGTTTTCAAAACATATTTTTGAAAACTTTTGAATGAATCTGGAAAATATTTTGAAAACTATTTATTTTAAAATACAATTAAAACAAATTTCTTAAAAATTATCCTATTAATAATTCAAAATATGATTCAAAAAAATTATTGTGGGTAAATCTGTACATCTCATACAAGTTAAAGAGAAAATTAAATTTAAAATATAAAATGTTTAGAAAAATTCATTTTTCAAAAAGAGACAAGAAGTGTCTTTTGAAAAAATTATTAAAATACAAAAAAAAATTAAATAATTCATTCAATTATTATAATATAATAGAATAATATTCTTGTAAACCCTTTTTATAAAACATGGTTTTGATGGGATACATATTTTTTACTGAAGAGATGGTAACTTCATTTTTTCCTCAAAAAACTCAATCTTAACCATCTTATGTACCATATAGTTGAATAATTGTTTCAATACATGAATATATAATGAAATAATATAGGATAAAGAAACTATTTAGAATTCTCAAGATATTCGTTAAAATATTTCATCAATGGAAACATAATAATTAACCATATCAAAAAATGATGAGATTGTTTAAATAATATCTTACTTCTGGGTAACATAAGAACACACTCTCTTTATAAGAAACTAATATAAAATTTAAAAATGTAATTAAAATATGGGGATTGTTATATAAAATTTAGATGTAATTATATACACATTAACAATGAATTTAGGTACATAATAAAATTACAATCACAGATAAGGAAATTTGAGACAAAACTAACTCACTGATTTGGTAACTTTTCATACAAAAACCCAATGAAATAATATTCATTAAATGGATATTTATCAACAATAAAATTTATATTTAATAGACACATAATTCATTCATTTTAATTTCATACACCACACCATATAAGTGGTTTATGAATAAGGCATGTATCTCATGGAAATAAAACTGAGATTAAATATACCATACCTTGTATCTTAACTCTTGTCGTGCTCATTCAAAAAAACTATATGATAAATATAAATATAATATATGTCTTATACAGAACATTATTATTATATCTAATACCATATATTTTTTTATTATTAAATTATATTACACAATTTTTGACTATCATATGTTAAGGTTTCACTTCAGGTAATATCCTCTTTATTCGTTGAATGTGTCTGAATTTTTTATATCATTGGTTATTATACATATATTATTATACCTGAATTTAAACCACTACATTAATATCAGTAATATTATGTATATTTTTATTATAATAATCTATATAATTTAGACGTGTCAAATGGAATACACCATTTTTGGAGATGGTATGTTGTACGTACTCTTGAACGTTGTTTCCGTTTTTTTCATATTGAAAAAAGAATTAAAATAACAAATATGTATATATATATTAAATCATTATATTAGAATAATCATAATATATATATATATATTTATGTTCACTGAACCCATCTATTATATGTTAAATGTTTTGAGTGAATGAATCACATCGCTTTGAAGCGGCGGTAGTGTATAGTCTGTCAAACTAAATTATTTTATCTACATAAAATGGAAATTAAAAAATATATGTTTTGTAAAAGTAATAAAAAAATTAATACATAATAAATATATTATATTACATATATAAATGTAGTTTTCAAATTAATTTCCACCATGATTGGTTGTAAATTAAATATGAACAATCATTATTTAGTGAGGAGGCAGTTCACCATACATGTATAATTTATCTTATTTACCCATTAGATGTAGGTGTGTAGGTGTAGGTAAAACCCTAATGATAAAAAATCCTCTTATATTGATTTTATTTTTTAATTTATAAAATACATGAATAAATTTGTTAGAGTGGGTGGATTTAGAAAATAAAAAATGGATCTTAAGGAAACATGTTAACTCTTAATCAGGTAACTCCCTTTTGTTTGTGCCAAAAGGATTCCATGGATTAATTTCGGCCCTAGGGGATGCATATATCAATAATTGGAGGATTTTGGAGTATTATTTCATGATATTTTAGAAAATAAATCGTTTTTGAGATATGTTAGGATATGGGAGTACAGAATGCATTTTATTGTGAAGGATAAGTGGTACCCATTTATATAAGTGAAGAGAGAATGTTGACAACATTTTTCATTTTTAAATGGTATCCAATAATGGTGCAATGTCGATAAAATTGAGTATAGGGTCCAAATATGGTCATCAAATGGATCTTGAACAATTTTTTATTTTTTTCAGTTCTTAAAATTAAGGTTTAATCCTTAGTTAAGATTAATTTTACCTTAATCGATGTAATTGATGTTAATTACTTTCCATATACTTTTGGTCAAAAACAAATTAGATATTATTAGAAATTATATTATAAGATTACTCAAAATATTTAATAAATTTTAGCATATTCTAATCACATTATGGGTTGAAATTAATTTCTAAATAATCATGCTGACAGGAATACAATGTATGTTTTTAATGATAAATAATCAAAAGATATATATTATTTTATATACAATTTTAATGTGAAATCTGTTCGAATGAAATAAATTTGATTAATTGATAAATAAATTATCTATTTACTTTTAAAACCTAATTTAAAATATATCTTAACCATATTAAAAAATTATATGAGTATGTAATTTTTAACAAAAACATATATATTTTTAATTATTCACTAAAAAATAAAACATCACGAAAAATAATATAAGAAATATATTGTAAATTATTTAATGATGTTTCTATTTTGAAGAAAATGTTTATTATGAAATATTAAATATATTAAAGTACAAAATTTTGGTTAGAAAATGGGTTTTCCATTATAGGTTTATTATAATAATTTCAAAAAAATAATGGGTTTTTAGAAGAAAATTAGATTTTTTTTCATATATTATGTCCCTAAATTGAAATTAATGAAATGAAAAATTAATTTATTGAATATATACCATATATATTACATTAATATCACTCACTAATAATAAATAATTTAACTTATTTGTTTAAAACTTCTTTTTGACCATAAAAATAATAATATTACCCTTTACATTTAGTTGGTTTTCATATTCATTTATAATTAATTGGTAACATATGAATTAATCATATATTCTCATAAAATAGTTTATAATATTCTTAAACTCTAATTTAAATGCTAGGTTATATCTTATTAATTTAAAAAACAATATTTTAATTATATATTATTGATCTGTAAAAATTGGTAATGCGTGTTATGCAAGCCATCATGGACGATCATGGTCTCATGTGATATAATCCAAACTCGGTGTTACGCATAGAGAAATCCAAAAAAATTTGGGTAGTTAAATATTTTCTTTTTTTTCATATAGCACAAGAATAATATAGTGATTTACTATAAAATAATCAATTTTTTGTTTTATTTTAAATGGAATATATAAAAAATGTTAAATTAAATCGGAAAATATATTTCACAAAATCTCGAGGTATTACATTCTACGACCCTTAAAATTTACTTTTCCCTTGATGATCATCCAGGTTATCCGTAGTTTAATATTTTAATGTTTCATTCATAGATACTCACATCATAAAAAAGAATACTAAAACATGCCTTAACATGGAATGTTGGGACAAAAATAATAACATGAAGTTACATATAACTAGTTTTCCACATTTTAGAACATTGGTTTCTAGTGAAGATTGTACACAAGGGAAATGTTTAAATATTTATATGGTGTTATTGAGTTCATCAATAAAAAACAAGTGAAGGATCATTGAAAATTTAAGTGCCTAAAATTCATAATTATGTAATGAGATAAAATACAATGAGTTCAAAAAAATATGTTATTACGAAAACACATTTTTTTAATTGTTATCCTATTGTTGAGTAATTAATTTTTTGACCATGAATATATGGAATTATAATTACTTGATATATTTATATAAATAAAATTTCAAAATTTATTCTTTTATCATTTTCTAATTTAATCATTAATATAGTAATGGATGTATATATATTAACTTTTACTTCTGAAGCACTATAATACAATTTTAAGAGATCCTATGGATCGTAAAAGAGAAAAAATTATATCTATTTGTTTAAAACAATTCATCAAATTTGATATCGCTAAAACAACTATTTGTAAATAAAAAAAGAAACACTAATGGTTTATTATTAACATTTATTAAAAAAATTAAAATTAGACATTCACTATTACATTGCCTAGGATAGTAGTAGGTTAAAAAACTTTATCATACTTCGGTCATGGGTTCAAGACCCGTGGAATTCTTGGACATGACTAACTGTCACCAAAATTCCATGATTTCAATTTATAAAACGACAATATTATAATTTAAAAAAATTATAGAAATTTTTCAACTACGATTAATCACTAAATAACCTTTTTAAAATGGATTTAAGTACAATTTCAATACTGATGTTCTTCCTCAAAAGATTAACATAAACATTTCTAGAATGGTTTACCACATAACCCTTACAAAATATGGAAATCCATATCATTATAAATAATTTAACGAAATCCGCATATCAGTGAACCCCTTATATCACATTGTACATTTTTTTTTCACATTCCATAAATGTGAATACCCATATCATATATATCATTAAAACATTTTAATAACATAAATTTCCATAAATGATTTTGGAAAACTTGCATTCATAATTATTACATAGTATATTGTATCAATTCCATGAATCCAAAAAAAATTAAACATCATTAATGATACAATAACCCACATTTCAGCATGTCCTAAAATAGATTGAAGGTAATCATTACCATCTAATTTAGTTAATCATAACAGAATTATATTAACATAATGAAATTATTAAGGGTTTCCTTCCCTTTGTCTAAATATAATATTTCCATTAAGTAAATTCATCACTCCATAAAGAATATTGAAACTATACGTTAAAATATGGAACGAAAAACAAATCTAGGAAAATTGATGATTATTCAATCCTTTATATAACATAATTTTTTCTTCCAAAATCATAAAAACATTGATAATTCCAACTCATACATATTCTATTAACAAGGATACCACATACTATTACATAATAACTCATTCCATTAACATAACATCAGTAGACAATTCGTCATAATTAATGTAACCATTACTGAAACTACACTGTAGGTTCTCTTTAAGAGATTCCATCTATGGTCATTGAGTTTCATAATGCCATTTTACCCAACACAAAATACAAGTAACCACAGATTAATTATTTAGATTACAATATTCTAGACCATTTCATTAATTAAAAACCTCATTTTCGATTACAACCACATCTTTTTGTGTATTTATTATCCACATTCAAAACATCTATTTATTCATCTAAGACGTTCACATAGGCAGTACATTAAACATTCATGACACAAAGGAATCTGAATCGTCTTTCCAATATGGTATACATTACTAAAACTACCTGAAATCTCTTTCCTTATATTCCATGGTAATTCTGAGAGTGGGTTTACGAAAATTTTATTAATCATGTTTCCCAAAAATTGATTAGGGAAGATAAAAACACAATTCACTCTAGTGATCATCCCACTTGGCTGATAATTATCAAATAATCCATCAAATTAAACATTAATCCAATTCAATATAGTTTTCACCAATGACTAAAACTAGAAGCAAAGTGTTAGCATTAAATATCATATCATAAAAGCACCTTAACATGAAAAAAAAATTCTATTATGATATATAAATCCTTATACCTTCTCTAGTACTAGATTTATTCTCTATCTATATCTCAATGTACATCTTTGATTTTTGGAGATGGTTTACTAGAACAATCGATGAAGAGCCTAAATTTGGTTGAGCCCATGACTCTCTGATTGAATCAAAAAACCCATTTATTCTTGTCTGACTAGATTAGAAGAAGAAACCCATATCCCTCATATTCTATATATTTAGTATCACCACTAATGGCACGTGATCTAAAAGTGATATTATTAGATGTGTAACCAAATATTGAGTGAATGAGTAAATAACTTTTATGTTGGAATGGTTGTGGTCTACTATACCCAAGTTCTTACATCTCCCATTTCCATTATTTAACTAAGTAAATTTGAACTCTGAAGATCCAAATTCCACATGTTTTTTAAAAGACATAGAAACCCTGAAATATTTAATTTCATTTATTGTAATATAATCCTATCATTTTTCTCTATGAAATCATTATTGGTGTTCAATTATACTCCCACAAACTAAGGAAGACTAAATATATATAGAAGCAAGTTCCATTTCCTATGATCTAACTTATCCACTCATTCACATTGGGTATACAACAAATGATAATACAAAATCCAATCCACCCACATTGAATTTAGTAGACAGCTAATAGTGGGATGCATCCCCAAAATCCACTAATATGTCCTTCTACCAAAACCCAAAATTTATATTTAAAATGGATGTGAATGATGGAAATTAGATTAGATTATTCTTTTTTCTTTTGAGAAAACATGATCAACACAAGCCTTATGATCAACAGTAACCATATAGACCTGAAATTGTCTCTCTTCACTAATAAAAAATCACGCTTTCCCATATCCTGTAATCCCTAGATATTCCAAATAATGATGTTAACCATTAGAAAATAGGTAAGAAGGACATGTGGATGAAATTCATAGTAGACATAGATATCAAATTTGATGTAGACACTTTACCTTCTATGACCCGAATGAAGTCCCCACTACCCACTAGAGAATAATGAACATTAAAAATACAATAACCTTAATACCTATAGAATCCAAACCCTCCATAGATTCCATAGATACTTCATGTACCACATGTATACTGGGAAATCATAAAAATTGAGATATATTTGTAAAAACATTTTCCACTGTGAGTGAGGGAACCGACGATGACAACTATAGGTGCAGCTAGATGACTCTATCCTCTCTTACAACCATGCCATCAGACACATTCTTCACCACTAACCACCTCCCACCTACCATTTACTCTATAGTAGAATAAAGAATTCATAAAACCTATATAACAATAACATCAAATATAAAAAACATTGGATCCTCTACCAACAGGCACTTGGAGTGCTTTGAATCATATAAGACTGACCAAGCTGATGAAATATTCATCATTCTGCATTATTTCCTTTTCTTGATCTGATCTGTCAAGTGAACATCAAGATTATATTAATAAAAAACATATGGGAGCCAAATAAAACAAAACCTTGTACTGAGAAAACCCATTTCCCACCCTAATCAGAACCATAGATGGATTCATCAATTCCATATTCACCCCAACCAAATTATGATTATAATAGTCAGACTATCATCTCTATGAAAAATATTCTCAACCCAAGAATCTACAATGATCCATACAAATGGATTGATTTGTTGAGATATTTTGGATTGGAAGCTGGATCCCCATAAGCCTGACCTAGATATCCTCATATCTTTAATCCTTACCCAAATGTGCTTCCCAATACCAATGGGAATGATAGAATCTCTACACCTCACATATCATTTCCTCCCTCGACCAGGCCAAAAAAAATTCCGATTTAGTGAAAAGGTGAAAATAATGAATGATATTGAATGGATGGAGACAACCAATATATTTTGGTACCCCATTATCCAAAAAAAATCAACATAAATAAATATGTGGTTTCTATCACTATAATATGTTAACGAGATGTAGTTTATTTAAAGGTATAGATTCAATGATCTCCTCCACCGATAAATCCACCGTAGGGCACCCCTCAACAATATAAACACACTGAGGGGAAACTGAATTCGCTAGGATCTTTTATAACCAAATTTTGAATGATACATCGATCATTACAAAAAATTATTCCATAAAATATTATCATATCATTATACGATGATGGATGAACATTCATAGAAACACCCTTTGGGGACATTGATGACTTATCTGGAAAAGAAACTACCATAGACACTTCTCACACAGTATGAGGTGACAAGGTAACATGTGGAATGATTTGAACTAACATTCCTTCTCAGGTCAGGATATATTGAACTCATGATTATGTGAGTTTTTATTAGTTACTGTAGCCATATCCTATTTTGAAACAATGATGTAGGATTGTATCACGTCCTTAGGATGTTATATCACAATATTGTCCACTTTGGTTCACTATATATTGGGTTTGTTCTTGGGGAGGTCTCATTTCCCACTAGAGTGGTTCACTGCCAACCATCTTCCGAGATGGACATGTAATTGGAGGCGGCTAGTTTGGGCTTATATATGATTTCTTGTGCCCTCCAGTTAGCGATGTGGGACAATATCCTTTCACCAAGTACACAAGACCCAATGAGTTGCATGCCATTCATTAGAGATTCCAATAATATATCACCCATTTCATTCCCTATGGTCATTGAATTTCATACATGCAAATGATACATATTTTAGGGCATACATTAGGATATAGGACCCTGAATCACAATATTGTCTTACTTGGTTCACTAAAAAATGGGCTTATTATTCTATATGGATCAATAGACACTAGGGTGGATCACTATAAACACACTTCTAAAAATTCCTTCTGATTGGAGGCGGATGGATGGGTCTTATATATAATTCCTAGCACCCTCCAGTCTTTATTGAAGGAATGGGTCCCTAAACACAAAAACCATGACTGGTAAGGCTACCCTACATTAATTTGGGATTCCAAAAATAAATCTCCATGTTCTTCCCCTACTATCAATGGACTTTTCGTCAACAGGGATCACTGCCCACCATGATCTATTACTATGATCCTCTTTTTGAAATGGCATTTTGATCGGAGGGGAATGGTTTGGGCTTATATATAATTCCCATAACCCTCCATTCTTTTATGTGTGGCAGGGTCCCAGCACCCATCAACCATGACTAATAGGGATGCATTATGTTCATTTTGGATTCCAACGATCTATACCACAGTTCTTTCCCTATGATCATAGGACATCATAACCATCTCTATTAACAATTTTTGAAGGTCTTAAATCGTGTCTGCAGAATCATACATCACAATATTATTGTCTTTATTTAAGTACCAAATGGGTTTGTTCTTCTACTGGGATCAATACATAATATGGTGACTCACTACCATCCCCCATATAAATATCACTTTTGATGCATGGGGGTGGATGGGGATAACGTATGACGCCCAAATCCTTTAACAATATGAGTTGGGATAGGGGTCTCTGCATCCAACATCTATGACCTGCAGGGTTGTACTTTATTCATTTAGAATTCCAATAATTGATTC
This sequence comes from Viscum album, assembly GCA_963277665.1. Taxonomy (NCBI): domain Eukaryota; kingdom Viridiplantae; phylum Streptophyta; class Magnoliopsida; order Santalales; family Viscaceae; genus Viscum; species Viscum album. The sequence goes on along the minus strand of OY728121.1, from coordinate 1,568,741,088 downwards.
TATTCTTGGGGTGATTGTAATATGTAGGTCTTGAAATCTCAACACTTCACAGTCATACCACACATCCATAAAACTAAATACATCATCCCATTAATTAGAATGAAATTGAATGAAATATTTAGTTGATCAACTACCATCAAAATAATTTCATTCATTTGAAACATTCAAAAAAATCCAGTATCAAATAATATAAAAATTACCTCTCACTCCACTAATGTTATCAGTAATTGTTTCAATATCCCCAGTGGTTATTCATGTAAAACCCTTATTAAATAGTTTCTATCCAAAAATAATGATTTATTGTTCACTAGAGTTTAGGTTCTGATAAGATTTCCCAAAAAAATAAGAAATAATAATTTGAACAAAAAATTCAAGAGATATTTATCATTCCCTAACAACCCATTGATGTATCCCCATTATTAATGTCTAACCTAATGGTAATAAAATAAAATCTATACACCTTAAAATCTTATCACCTAATCACTAAATTTATTAATGAGTGGCACCAAATAGAAAACTATTTCCTTATCATGTACTATACAACTAAAATTCATATAAAGAAATAAACACCTTAATGATCATTATCCACATTCTTTAATAATATATAATCCACAATAATGAGAATAAAGAATCCACTACCCCATATGACATGAAGAGTCATAACAATCCACATAAATAAATAGTGATAATAGGCATGGGAAAAACATGATAATGGAACTAGAAATACAAACCATGAATAGACGGAAACAGTCATCATGGCATTTTGAAATGATACTAATGAACCATAACATGAAAAAAACTCACGCTTTATTATATATAGGTACAAGAACCAATAATAATTCACACACTAAAAAATATCATCTTTCATTACTCATCCAGTAACTACTCATGAAATATAATACAAATCTCGGAAATTCAACCAAGTTGTTTTTAGAAAAAATAATGTGATCCTTGTTTCCAAACTCTATTGAACAAACCTATAGTTCACATAGTTAATATAGATGATATAATGATATAATTACCAACTCTGTCAATAAATTCTCATCTCCAAATATATTTCATTCTCATCCCCATTGGAATTATGAACAACCCTATCATGTATTGTGATAGTGAAATTCTAGTTATCACAATAAATATAACGTAGAATTACAGAAACATATTCTCCCCGTATATTTACCAAATAAATATAATTTTATGGAATATAATTCCCACATAAAATACACCATGTAAATTGTAATCGATCCCAGTGAAAAACTTAAATAACCACAATATCCTATTATAAGTGAGGTGACACGATACTCAACCCAGGGGACACTGTTTACACATAGAATAACTATTTTCCAATTTCAGTTTTATTTTATACCATAGAATAATTACAGAAAAATATTCATTCAAAAAAATTATATTAGATACAAAAATCACCACTTTTTCCTCATGAAAAATCAACATAACCAGCTCAATAAACACCACTAAAACATCAATAACAGCAATGAAATATTTATCATTATATAACCTAGGTAAAGTAAGTCATTTTGGACCATTATATAAAGGAACCATGATATTTCCACCCATAAATTCACCACATTATAAAATTACATAAAAATAAAACTCTATGTTCTTGTGTTCATAAATAATTTAAATGGTATGAATTAAAAATTTTCCATTCTAAATCCAAATTAATGAAACACATTAAATACATAAAAACATTTGAAAATGGGAATTTTTTTTCAAATAAATTTTAAAAAACCTCTTCAACACACAAACATTACCAATTTATCATTGAGTAAAAGAAATTTATTATGCTATTTTTTATTTTATAAAACTATTTATAAAAAATAATTACCTTACCAAATGAACAAGAAATTAAAATTCAAAAACATGAAAGAAAAACCAATAAAAAAATTAATAAAATACAAAAATTAAATAATTTTACAGTATTTGAACATCATTTTCTATAAATTTAAGTGATAATGAATTTATCATCAAGTCAATAAAGATGTTGAAAATTGAACCATATTATATCATGTTCCAATAATCTAATGTGTTTCCATTTTTTTCAGTGATGGAATAAATCAATCAATTAAATGATAAACATTTATTTTTATACTTCATTTCTTGATGCTAAAAAATTCATTTTTTACAAATGTATCTCAATTACCAATCTATAATTCCCAATATATAAAAAACTGAATAACCGTATATAACATCTCAAATATATTATCATGTTCACAAGATCTCAGAATTGAAAATGTTATTAATCACCAATACACATTATTAATTATTACAAGCTATCAAAACTAACATATTAAAAATTAAACATTAAATTATAATTATTTTATAAAAATGATTTAAATAATATAATATATTAAAATTACATGTTAATATTTTTAACATATATTTAAATTAACCATGATAATTATATCTGAATGTTCATGAACCCTGTCCATCTAATCATAGTAATCTTGAAAAAATAATTTCAAACATCATGATTTATGTCAAGTTATGATATATTATAAATTTTAAATGAGATACTAAACAAATTTATTATATCTTGTTAATGTGTATCCTAATTATAGTCCTGATATTAATTGTAAAACAATGTACTGAAGCATGTACCCATTGGTGAATGTAATAATTTTGAAATCACTAATTGTTTTCAAATGATTTCAATTCAAATTATGATAAATTTCATCGAATCATATTCATTTGTAAATAAAAGGAAATCAATTATAGTTTAATGGTCATGTATGTAATAAAAAAACATACTACCTGAGAACTCTTAAGTTTTCTCTACTAATAGTTATCTATGTCACCTAGATGTTATCCCTTCCATAGAGCTCTCAACTGAGGCTTCTTCTAGTTACAAGAGTTTTCTAAGTGTGGTTACTTTTAATTCATTAACAAGGATCTAAGATGATAGGTGATGGGGTAGAGATTCATGATGGAAGGGATCACATGGACCCCTCAATTTCACGTTGTGGTGTCTCATTCTGTGGTCCTTTTTAGATCACTAGACCATATCCTCATTAATAGAACCATTATTTAGTGAATGGGGTTTTCACTGATTTTTATGAGTCTAATTATTATTTTAGGTCCTACAGGGTGCAAGTGATTCAATATTTTTATCCTAAATCCATTTGTATTTAGAAACAATGACCAATTTTAATTCATGGTGGTGAGGATTCTATGCTGAGGGTCAATTGATGTCATCATCCATGGGGTTCTATTATGGTTTAATAATTTTATGGACATTCATTATTTAGAATATTTTTAATTGTTTGGTTTCAATGTAAAGGGGTCTTCAATTGGGAATAGCATGTTTCCTCTCTAAATAAAGATGATAGAACCAAATAATGGTTCAATTCTTAATGAAGTGGTGTTGGTTTTTCTGAGCGTGGTGTTTCTCTTAAGAGGGTTTCTTATAAGAGATCCTTCATATGTGTTATAGAGGAGGTGATGCTGACTGTTTCAGTTTCTAATGGTTTTGATTTTGAATGATGGTGATGGTCTCCTTATGTAGGCCACTATACACTATTGAGATCCTTTTCTACTATAAAATCATCTCTTTCTTTAGGATTATACTTATCATCATAGTTGTTGTGGTGTGTGGTCTTCTATGAAGATTTGGGATGTGATGATTGAGTTGAAGTTGGAGGTGTTAATATCATGGTTCACTATTTAGAGAAACATCTTCTATAAATTATTATCCCACTTCATGATTCTACTGAACACCCTCATCTTCATGGTGTGGTCATCTTCTATCAGGTTTTGGGGGGTATTGTTTAACTGTATGATGGTGTTCTTCGTGGTGTCACCTGATAGATTTCCATTCAATGTAGAACATTATGACATGTCTTGTTATTCATATTTTTACTGTATGTCAAAAAATGTGTCCACAAAAACAACATCAATGATGCGATCTATCTTCCAGAGTTTTTATATGTCAGATTAGGGATTGGTGGTGACCAATGTTCACATTTCTGGTAGTTCCTTTTATGTTTCAAAAATAAGTGATCAGTTAATTTGAATAAGAGCGGTGATGGGTTGTTATTTGATGGTTGTTTGATTATGTATCATAGTGGTGATTGAGTGTAGTTGGTGGAAATGTCTACCTTCTGGCATTGGGAACATGGAGGCATTGGGATTGAGTTCATTATGGAGTGGTTTTTTTATTTCTATGGTGGTTGGTGTATTTGGATCTTGATCATTATGCGTTATCACATAACCATAAAAATTTACTTTTTATTAAATGTAAACAATTTATTTTAGTTATGTAATAAAAATGGTTGATTGGAAAATAATTCAATTCTAACAAGAATAAATAAAAACTAGAGTAAAATATAATTTTACAATGTTTTGAATTCCATTTCTATGAATTCACGGCCTTAAACAAACAAATTAATAATAATTTTATAAAAAATTATCATGCCATAGATAAAAAGTATTATATTATCATTTATCAAATGAATGATAAAATCTGAGAGTTATGTATCATGGTTAATGCATGATACCCCGCTCTCATTAGTTAAATCCTTGATGATTATGCAACGAAGTTCCTAGAAGTGTTAAACCACAATTTTGATACCTAGAAAACCCTAGTAAATCAATGATCAATATAATTATTATAGCCATGTTTTTTAATCCTCTATTAGAGTTATAGAAGGAAAATTTATTTTCAAAAAATTACAAGACTAAATCCCCAATATATTGAACATGTGAAAATATGGAAGACTACAATAAATTAAAATATTTATATCTCTATGATCCTAGCTCCATTACCCATGAACACCATGTTATGGTGCTATACTATAAAAAGAAGTGGTCTTTAGCTTATCAAAATAATTATAAAAATGTTTGAATAAAAAAATTTCATATTTAGTGGGTGACTTTGGTAACAGAGTATCTATTCAACCAAATATATCCCAATGAAATAAAAAATATGAAAAAATTTATCTCACCAATACATTATATAAAACTATGATAAAACATTATATCTATCATATATGATATATATAAGAAAAATATGAATTCAAAATAAATCCTGAATTGTAGCAATTATCCATCTATACAAATAATTTTGTAATCCCAATAAAACCCCTTCCATGAAGGTCACCCTAAATAGACCATACTCAAAATTTGGCTCTACATACGTAATCACATGGTTTAGAGTCCATGTATGTCCAGATTTAGCCTCAGATGTTATGTATATTCTAATAAGGCCCTACAGATATGAATATTGAACACACACGAATCCATATCACTCTAACAAGCCCATAAATTTTGAATCATAATAAAATTATGAACCAATAAATCCCAAAATAAATTCCTCATGAACACAAACCACCCACACTCAAACAACACTATGGAAAGAAAAAAAATCATGGTGCTATCTCTTTTCCAAGAGGAAGACTCTACATGGAACCACACCCACTAACATGGTTATCCCTAATATCATGGTGAGGTAATTTTAATATGAAAACTCACCATTCCTATAGAACCAACACACAATGGTCCATGACCTACACATTAGTCAACACCTCACCGTTCTGAAGTCCATAGAATCCATACACTATCTCTTCCAAACATGAACCCATACAAATCATCTTAAAAAATAATAAAATCAACAAATAACATAAATTAATAATAATAAAAATAATACAACAAAAATATCATATCACATGTATCAAAAATTAATCATCATGCTAAAAACAGGTTTTAATAATATAATCAAAATATTGATTTTTTATTGATTTTTAATGTTGTTGGTTAATGGGGAGATTGAATAATGGTTATTCAAGAAGAAAATGTAGGTGATTTATCCATCCTGATACACCAAAAACACACAATATTATATTATGTTCTAATAGAAAATTATTTTATTATTTTCCTTTATACAAAAATAGTTGATCGATGATAAAAATTGTAATTTTTAAAATATTTTTCATAATTTCAATGTTAAATATCACAAATTACTTCATAGTGCCATGAATTTAAGGGTTTATTTTCTTCATATATTTTGCATATAAAAATATAATGGTGAAAATTAATCCATAATCACACTATACTCGATACTCTAATATACTTATCAGGTATATTAAAATATATAAAACCTAGGGAATTAAAAAATAAGAAATTCATTAGATTAGAATGAAGGAAAACATGACATCATTTCACAATGTGTTGGAAATAAGACTTTAAGAAATCCTGAGAATGAGTGAAATATATTTTTTAAAATGACATGGAAATATAATAATTTTTCACATGTAAACATATATCGACATGTACATCATGCATAAAATCATATTCCATGGCATAATAAAGAGAAATCATGAGATAAGAAACAATATTCATATATCATGACATGATAATATAACAAATAATGTTGTATAAGCATTATTATAAGAAATTATATCATTATGAACATATAAATTGTCCACTATGACATTGCACAATCTTTATGAGTATAGGTAATATGAAATAAACTCACGCACTGTCTATGTAGAAGTGGCTAACTACAAGTATACTTATGTACATATTTTTTGACAATAGAAAACTACCCTTGGAAACTCATGAACATTGTTTGTGGGGATAACTACCAATAAATGAACTCACGCTGTGTCTTTATGAAAATGGCTACTAGAAAATACAATCTTGAATAATATTTTTTAGTATACCATCCTTTAAATACCCTCACATGCTTTTTTAGTTTCAAGATAACAATAAATACAATCATGTATAGACTTTTTGAGCATTTATATCATAAATTACACTCATTCATAGTCTTTTTTAGAATATAACCTCGAATTGACAAACACAATGAGACTTTGTGAGCATGGATACCAACAAATATACTTATTTACAACCATTATGAGCTTATCTACCCTCAAATACACTAACAATAATTAAATATAAGAATATCTATCCACAAATACACTCAAACATAGTCTCTATGAGCATATCTATCTATACATACACTAATAAAAAAGACATAATCTCATGAGATACACATTCTTAACCAATAATCACATAGTTATATAGGGCCCCATATTATTTCATAATTAAAATCACAAATTTATTTTTCAATGAGTTCCTAAAAACCATTATCATTACATTAAATAATAATTATCCCATTTGAGGGAAATGGTTTAATAAAAAACACAAAAAACATTATCATCATATCCTATCAATAGAAAATTATTATGTGGTGTCATATTAAAATGTCACATGCATAGCTTCTGTTATATCAATGGTTGTTGATAGAGATAAAACCCGCTTTTGAGAATATTTAAGAAATCACTTTGAAAAAAATATATGTTTTTTAAATTCTTGAAAAATACATAAAATCTATTTCATTTAAATTAAATACATTGATATTGATAATTGTTTTTAAAATTTAACTTTAAAATTGAAATAAAATATTTTCAATAATTAAAATTTTATAATAAAATAATAATGTACAAATATTTATTTGAGAATGAAAAAAACAATAAAGAGTGATTTTTTAAAAGTAAAATCCTACAAATTCCATTTCAAAAAAATAAATTATTTATAAAATTAAACATTTCCTTTTGAATTATATTAAAATATTTTCATTTCATTTCAATATAATTAATAATTAAAATTAATTTAACTTTTTTTTAAATTCATGAAAAGGATGTTTCATAAAGAAGAACTCTCAAAACGACAACAGAAACTAGAAAATATTTGGAAATGTTTAAATCAAATTTACATGAAAGATTAAACATGAAATAATTATTAATTAACATGAATATATTGTAATCTAGGAATAATATGTCAAATTATCATTACCGACAATATAATAAATAAGTCATTGCCTGGATATTCAATTTAACTCAAATAATGAAAATTGAAACAAGAATCTTTATAATTATATTATCTTTTTAATCAAATTTCATGAAATGTTTGAACAGGTGATTAATTTTTAATTCATTTTAATTTCATGAATTCTATGATAAAATATATGAACATGAATGTAAATTAATCAAAAATAGACATTAATGAATGTAGAATATATCTCAAAGCAATAAAAATGAAATTATAAGCCCTTGTGGGTTTCATAACAATTAATCCAAAAAATACGGAGGGAGAAATCATGAATTTGAAATTATATACCAATGTTAATGATAAAATCATGATAAAATACATCAAAAATTCAGAATATAAAACATATAATAAATAGTTTCATTAAATAAAATATGTCTCAAAGAAGGAAACATGATTTGAAAAACCTTACCATAACTGTTGGATTCCACAAAATCACAGTAATACCCCATATAATAAATATTAAATTATTAATAATTCATTGCAATATATATATATATAACGTCTCACTCTTCTAATATAATCATTTATTACACATTCATCTATCAATTATCACTTATTGTCATTATCGAATGTGGAACATTTCATTGTTTTTAAAAGGTTTTATAATGATGAATTTTAGCACCAATGTTTTATAATATTTTCAACATTAACAAATTTAAAAATATAAAGATATTATTTCATTTTTTATTTAGGCATCCCCAATTTCATTTTATTCGTACTATGTGAATGGTTTGTTAGAATGATATCTATGATTCGTTTGTTTCAGAAAATTCATGTATATTAACATATTAGGGCGTAATTAGCTCTAATTTTATTATTATAAATAATGAATTGTGTTAATGTTATATATTAATCCTTATTATTATATATATTTATCAACTAATTTTTTTAACCATCCAATATAAGAGGTGTTGAAAAACTGAATGCATCGCTCCATGGAGACGTTAGTCCGCACATATAGAGGAATATTGTTTTCATTTTTTCCATAATAGAATGAACGTCGACTATGATTTATATTGTAAGAATCAATAAGAAATTATAATTATATTATTAATTCATTAAATAATAAATTTTTTACATCTATATAATGTGGTTTTGAAAAGAAAATTTGTATCTCATTATGCAAGTAATCTAATCATATAAATAAATGATGTTTTCTCAATATTAATAAATGTGAGGGAGATATATGATGGTTATACCATTAATATAATACCTTTTCATTAAATTAATTATACATTTCTAATTATATTAGTATTTTTAGGATTGTTTTGTAGGATTATTTATGAGAAATATGTAGTAATGACAGTCAGAGAGTGTGTAATACTCATATTGAAGGTTTGGTTTTTCTCTTGAAAGATCCATTAGAATTGGGGATCATAATAAAAATTATTCTTACCTAATCCTTATTTATATTTATGGGGACTCAATTACAATAAAAATTTAGCAGGATAAAAAATTATATCATATGGATATAATGTTTTGTTTTAATTATATCACCTTTAATAAATGATGGGAGGGGAATTTCAAAAAATTATCATTACGTAATGTGTAAGGAATAATCATTTTATGAATAAAGAGGACCAAAAAATATTAAATAATTTTCATGGGATGATTTTTGGTCTATAAAACATCTCATACTGTCATTTTGGAGAAAGTTATGAGGAATGATAGGTGTTTTCTCCTTATTGTTATTATTTACAAAAATTAATTTTACCAAGGAACCATTTCTTTACCCTCGGTAACATAAAAATAAAAAATATCCCTTTTATATAATAAGGATATTATTATTTAAAATTGAAAACCATTTAGAAATATTAAATTTTTAAAATTTATAAAAACTAATATTATAATAAAATATTTATAACAAGTAAAATATTTTTAAAAAAATTATTTCATCTGAAAAAGTTATTCATCATTTCTAAATTAAAATTAATATTTTTAATGTATAATTAAAATGATTAAATTCACCAATAATTTGGAAAAATTCATTTCATTTTTTTATATTAATTTTATAAAATAATGGAATCCTAAATGTCATGGTATATTTAGAAATTATATTTTATATTTTTCACCTAATATCTAAATCCTTTCAAAAAAATACAAAAAATAATGTTAATATATTATTGACATAATAAATTAAAAAATTAATATAATTTATCTAAATGATAAATCTAAAATTTTGAAATTTTTCTTTTAAAATTAAATAATTATTATATTTAACACCATCTTTTATAGAAATATGATTTTAAAACCTTATGTGTTCATAATCATAATTAAAATAAATTAGTAATAAATATAAATATTTTATTTTATATACTGGAATATTTAATAATGCGGTGCACATTGATTCATGTAATTAGACCTTTCATTATGTATATTATGTATGTAAACTGGTTGGGTGATGTTTGTGAGGGTTTGGAAAAAATTTCCAATGTTTTTGGGTATTTTTTATAGGTGCAGGGTTTAAGAACATTTAGTGGAAACTAGGAAGTTCCTAAAGGAATTTGTACAACGTGAAACATGGGAATATATGTATTTGCAAATCGATGTGCATGGACTATCTATAATGTGTGACCACCCCAGAGAAAATAATATAATTGAGAAAGATGTCTTCTATAAGGTGGGTGCACTGTTTTTCTAACACTATGGATTAATTGTGTGTGGTGCTACTTAAGGCAGAGGCTAGGGCATGATTAGTTCATACATTTCCTTATTGTGCATCTAACCATTCATGGTTTTAAATATAAATCCTATAAGTATTTATCTCATTTTTTTCCTCAATGAATCTCTATTTCATTAATTTTTACCTAAATATGTTTTTATTTTTTCCAAAGGTTGTGGAGGTTATCCCTTCAAAATAAAAGCAATCTAAAGTATTTTCTTAGTGTGTTGAAGACCGATCCCCATGGAAAGTCTTCACATTTTTATGATTTCCTTTGGTATTCTTCTCTTACCTCTATCATATAATTATATCTAACCTGATGTTGATAGATCAATTCTTTTTTATTCTAATCATGTTTATATATGTATCTACTGATGTTAGGGAAAGAGATCTAAGGCGTCTGTTGGAATATTCAACCCGGTTTTGTTGGTGTTTTCATGACATTCATCATTTTCTCCCTAATTCCCTATATAAGTGGAATTAATATTGAAACCACTTCATATAACATGATGGATTATTTTAAAAAATTGAATTTCCATAAAATAGATTAAGAAATTGATGTGAAAAGCATGGTAGAAACCTTCTTTTGTGATGGTTTTTAGATTTGTGGATTTTTGTATTTATGGAAATTGGTTGTCAAAAGATATTTGTTTTCTTGATATTTAAATGTTGATTTTAAAATAGGGCATTCTGGTATTTATGGAAATTATTTTGTTGAATAGTCTTTAAAAAATAATGGTTTTATTGATATGGAATAAAATGGATTATTTGAAATGGTTTTGGAATACATGTGTTTTATGTGTTCATTTTTTTACGTGAGGTTGAATAGGGGGCATGTTACATTATGATACAATGGGATGTGATCCAAGATATGGGGTGTGTGTTATTAGAAAACTCGGAGATTGGCCACATAATGATGACTTAGGGTATGGATGAGAAGCTACTCATGAGAATAGAACCATTAGTAATGCATTCATGTGTGGGTGTGTGTGGGTGTGTTTGAATCATGTAACGGGTATGAAAAAAATAAATGTGAAATGATTTAAGGAATTTTTATTTTGATTTCATTAGAATTTATTTGGTTATGAAACTGTTTTAAATTATTATAGATTATTGAATTAATGAAAATTATTTTTCATAAACTATTCTATATAAATTATATAACTTGTTCTATCAAAGGGGCATGATTTGGGAAGGCATTTTGGGAAATCTTACTGTATTTCATTACTCACCATTACATTTTATTGTTGGTTATTTTATAGATATTATTTATCGAAGCATTTGAAAAGGTAATATAATGGATTTACATAGTTGTGCTTCCTGATACACTGGCTATTTTGTTGAGTTGGAGCATTGATAATGTTTGGAAATATTGAGTTATTCTTTTAGAGTCTTTGGGTTTTTTTATTTAGTCTTCCTATTTCTATGTTGATGTGATTATTTTTCTTTTGAGGTATATATATATTTTTTTTGTATTAATATCTATTTTATTACTTCAGTTATCTTACATTCTTATTATACATCACCTACTTTTTTATAGTGTTTTTGGATGGGTTATTTTATTTATAAATTTAAAATCATCCCCCAATTCTATTGAAACACTTGACATTTATGTCCAACAATTGGTTCCATGGGGTCATCACTTAAGGGAAAGTAATGTTCCACCTCTTTATCAAGAAATTGAACATTGGAGAGATGTTACATGGGTTATAAACTTGTTCGGTTAGTGACATATAAATGATATTAGTTTTTTTATGTGTGTTCATCAGATTTGTTGTTCTAGGAGTTGAAAATCATTCTTCATATGTTCTTAGGTTAGGATAATAGAACAGAGTAGTATTAATAGAACATTAAATTTAGAGCATAAAAATACAAAGATATCCTTTTTTAATGAACATCATTTTTTCATGTAGATAGTAAAATAAGTGTTTTGGAGACACTAATTGGAGTTATAACCTAATTTTCATGGCTTTTTCCAATATAAAACAATGAAATTAATTATAGAAATGGAATACCTCTAGGATTTCATTTTTCATTTTGAGTAATTGTTTTTTATGTTGTCAATTGAAATTATTTTTTAATGGTGTGGGAACAATTTTTAAAATTGTAATTTATAAAATTTCATGGTTGATTAAATTTAAAAATGAGTTTATTTTCAAAAGCATGAGGGGATTTTCCAAGAAGATGAACATGGGAAATATTGAATTTCGGAAAGTACTGTAGTCATAGATGTTATGTGGTATATTTTTTATTTTTATTCCTTTAGTTTCTAGAGCATGAGACTTATAGAGTTTTTTGTGTTCATGGAAACTCAAACTTAGTAGGCATAGAGTAAATCATTTAGAAGAATCAGCTAAGAATGTGGCTTCACCTGAGCCAAAGTTGAACCAACAGTTGGTTCATGGTAATGTCCAAGTATTTCATGTTATAGAAATTGGGAACATAAGGGATTAACAAAGGAATATAGAATATTTTGTGTAGTTCCAAATACAAAATCCACCCATTTTTAAGGGTGATTTATAACCAAAAAAGGAATATTTGTGGATCAATATAATGAATTTAATTTATAATTTCCCTGGAACACAAGTGGATCCAAATTTCATGTTGGTGATGTATATGATGTAATATGTTGTAGGAAAATTGTAGTATTAATAATTTCATGCTAAATTATACAAATTCCTTGTGTTGAAATATTTGGAAGAATTGTTCAAAAACTAATTCTATCCTCATACATTCAGGATTACAATAATAACTAACTTTTTAGATTAAAGAAATAGGTCCTCTCTGTGATAGAGTATGTGGAAAAATTAATGATTTTTGTCCTCTTGGAACCCAAATTTACATCATGTGCCTCCTTTAAGTCATGAATTATTTGAATCGGGGATAAGGTGGAAATTCACTCAATGATTTTTAGTCTTAGTATATATATTTATAGAAATATGGTGAAAATATAAAACAATGTATAAAGAGAGACCTCATGAGAAACTGGTTGAGGGGGAATATTGATACCTATTTGAAATAGTGGGTACTCGAAAAATGGAAAAAAGATGATGAATTAACATATTTTCAAGGTAGTGAGATGACTTAGAATCAAATGGATGGATTGGTGAACTTATTCTATAACCAATGGGTAAATCTAGATGTTTACATCAAGGTTCATTCAACTCCATAAAGTGAAGTGTATAAAACCACCAAGATCATTACAGAATTTCAATTAGATAGTGCATCTTCAATGCAATTGTCATAGTTATCTGAGATCTTCTGATCAAGATACCATTTTATTGTCACATACATAGTATTCTTATACAGGAAGAGAAATGTATAAAAAACCCTTATCATTAGAACCAAGCTGACCATGGTGATTCTAGTAATATCCCAACTCCTCATAATGTACAACCACAATAGGAAAATAATGATCAATGAGTAGTGATTAAGAAGTTATATGGAGAAGAGAATGATATTTTGGATGATTAGTATGGATCGTCAATGACGTTTCATGAATAGGATGTGCCCGTAAGGGGATCCTTGCTAGGGTTTTCCCCCACTGACATCTTCCTCTTCACCATTACGACTCAGATTACTGGTGACTCATTTTAGTGGTGGGTTCATAGAAAGTGGCACCTCCTATGGAGGAATCATATCGAAGACCTTAGTGACAATTTTCTGGCATTCCTTATGCCATGGAATTCAAGTGGATGAAGCTCTCATGGTTTCACGATGTCGGTCCATGGTTTGAGTTTTCACAACATCAGTGTGGAATTCGTCACGATTTCACATTGTCTGGATGTGTGGGGTTGATATGGTCACATGTTTTGGTCTGGACGGTGGAATTTTGTTGGTGGTTCAGGTATGGGGTGCGTTTTCTTTTTCCCTAGTCTGCATTATTGGTTCCCTCTCATTCGATTTTGTTTCGATTTTGGTTTTTGGTTTATATCTAGAAATGTGTTTTTCCATTATTCTGCTTCGACATTGAGGTTATGGCATGGTACGAAGGAAGGATGTTGATTTCTATTGGGTTTTGTGATTAATACAATGGTGGATCATGAAGGATGTTTGATCAGTTTTTTGAAGATTCTATAGTATGGATAGAGGAGATGCAACTATTTTTGTGTAGTTGATTGTGTTCAATTGGTGGAATTTACTCTTGGTATTCTGAAATCTTGCAGCCCTGCGGTTTTATGTTTTAGGTTCACTACATCTATCACACAGCTAATTTCTCCAGATGATGAATATAGAATAGGGATTTCTCCTTTTTATTGCTCAATAATTGGATGTTTGAGAGGTTATGGCTTTGACATCAGTTCTGGGCTCATGCATTCATGCACAAGACTGCATGCTTGTTGTGAGGAGTATAATGAATCTGATCTATTTGTTTTTTATGCTAGGTAGGTTATCTTATGTGTTGGCGTGATATTATCAGGCCTTAGAATTTTCTTACCATGGTGGTTTGGTTGTTTTGTGTCGTGAGGTTATATATGGTTTCTCACCATTTCCTCAAAAGTGTTTGAATAATAAAAATTTAATTTCCTGTCAGTTTGGACCATTGAAGATGATAGGTACGATTCTATCATATTCTACCCTAATGTATGCTTTGTTTGATGCATGTCAATCCCATTAGTTTACTGTGTCTCATGTTTTTTATCTTCAAGTATGAAATTTTGAGACGATTCCTTATGCGTGGAAACATAAAACACCACTTGGATAAAGAGAATGTAGATCCCTTATATGTAGATCACGTTCTATAAATGTTGATTGATATAAAATGATATGATATTTATCTATACTAGAGATGAATTTGTATGACATAATCTTGGTTATGGGTTGGTTTACAATGTTCAAATCTCACACCAAATCTTATTCCTGAAAATTTAGTATTACATCTAATGATGGAATCATGCATCTAATTGGAGTATACCAGAATGTCAAGGTAGGTGAAATGGGATACTTTGAACAAGAATTTGGAATGACTACATACCATTTTGTAGTGTTTACATTAGAATCAGCATAAGTGATTGAGAATTGAAGTTTTCTAGTGACTTTTGATATTTTTATGAATGTTTTTCATCAAAATTTATTAGGGTTTCCACCTTAAATGGAATTGGGATTAAGATTGATCTCCTTTTGGGGACTAATAATATTTACCTTCAATATTTTTAGATGAAACCAAGATAATTATGTGAACTGAAAGTTCCCTCAAATGATCTCTAATGGATAGGGATCATTCATCCTAGGACATCTCTATGGTTATAACCAATCATTTTTGTCAAATAGGAAGATGGAACTATTCGGTATTGTGTGTATTATCATATGATTCAAAACATTATGGAAAATAATAGGTGATCACATACATATAATGAATATCTATTCAATCAATTATTTGGTTAGTCGTAGTTTTATATGTCTGAATTGTGCTCATGATATCACCAATTTTGGGTTTTCATGGAGGATAATCCAATGATAACATTCATGAGTAGATACAACCAACAGAAGTATATAGATATGAGTTTTCAATAAATAAATGCACTATATATATGTATCGAAGAAATGAATTTGATATTTAATGGATGTCTGGATTCTTTTTTGGTGGGTGTTTTGGATGACGTATTGGTGAATTCAAGGATAAGAGTTGACATTGAGAAACACACGGATATAATATTAGGAATTTTTTAATGTCATTATCTATGTTAAAAATTATAAATGTGTGATTTTGGGATATATGAGGTACATTTATTTGGCCATTTAATCTCTAATTTTTTTCTATGGATCCATATATGATAATTGTCATGACTCGACCCTACCGGTCTCGAGTAGAAACTACCCCAATCCCAACATCATATGCTAGGGGCTGGCGACAAGTGCCATAGGCGTAACAATCTCGAGGAGGCCTTTTCCTAAGTACCTGTACACACACACAGCCCACTCAATGCAGAAGTGCAGAGTAAAAAATAAAATAAAAGGACACACAACTATAACCCAACTACAGTTATGAATCAACCTCTAAATAGAGAAAAGTAAAGTGCTAAAAATTATTGACAAGATACTAAATAGAAAAAAAGGGAAAAACATGTGACCAACCTAAATTGTGCCACAACCCGGCAACAGGTAAACAAAAGTAAAAAACTGGTGAGTCTCACACCTGAAAGTCCTACTATGAACACTGAACACAGTCCAAGCTCATGTATCCTCTATGCTCCTTCGTAGCCTCAATCTACTTGTTTGTCATCTGCAAGGTCACACCATGTGCAGGCAAAGCCCAAGCAGGTGTGAGTATAAAGATACTCAGTAGGATGCACTGAAATCTCGAGGGACCAACAAAGGAGGTACTAAAACGGTGAGAGGAAGATAGAGCAAATAACAGTGTATTATTACAATAGAGAGAGTGCAGCTCATCCCCACAAAAGGAAGGAAGTAGACTCATCCCATCCAAGAGGAGATAAACACGGAAAACACACGGAATACCCCGTGTGTATTCGCCCCTCCTTGAGGAAGAGTAACTGAACCCAAGAAGTGGGAAAAAATGTAGGGTACATATATATTTTCTACAAGAAACCCGAATGAGTGGTAAGGGGATCTCTATCTCCAAGCCCAGCCCAAAAATAGTCCTCAACAGTTCTAATTGTATCCATCATTGATGCCCAACAGTGCTTCACATCCAAGCTGCCTCATCGCTAAACCGTACAACCAAGGGTCCCACTTTGGTAATCATGTAGAAAAGCAATGACTAGGCTCATAGAAAGGTCTGAGTTTGAAAGAAGTCTTTGAGAAACCCACTACCCAGCACAAGCGGAGGGTAAACCCCAAGAGGTCATCGGGTGACCCACTGCCCAGCCCTGCTGGAGGGTAAACCCTAAAAGTTCATTGGGTGACCCACTGCCCAACCCTACTAGAGGGTATACCCCAAAGGCAATGGTTAACCCACTGCCCATCCCCCGATGGAGGGTAAACCCTAAATTCAATGGGAAACCCACAGCCAATCCTCGCTGGAGGGTAAACCTTGATACGCTGGTGGGTAACCCGCTGCCCAACCCCGCTGGAGGGTAAACCCTGAACTGGCCTGGTAATTCCGCACTTCCCAAACCATCTCTGGGTGTTGCTATCATCATGACCATTCATTGGGTCAGAGTGCATTGCAAGAATTTCGAACCAATTCCATTTCAGGTTTCCACATATAATGAGATCTTGAAAGAGTCTCTGCATGCCAAAACTGATTACACTGTTTCAATCATCACGGAAAAACACACGAGATAGACTATTTACTCCCTGGAAATGGGCTCCCGATGAAAACGTTATTCAACACTGCTTTATGCCCATACAACATCTCATGAGGCCAACACCTCGGTCCGAAAGTGGTCTGGTGAGCTATGTCATCGTGATGCTCTCGAAAATACACGCCAAAATGACTACTGATTCTCCCCGAATGGACATCTAATGACAAAGTCACAAAACGATGCTCACAGCTGAAAAGACAGCCCATGGGGCCGAAGCCTCAACTCTGCCTTCAATGCCTGAAACCACCCTGGAAAACTTTTTCTCGACGCTAGGGTCACAACGCTGCTGACGGTGCCTTTAACAGACAACATATGTGTCTGCACCTTCTTAATGAAGAATCCCGACGAGGTACTTAACGATCATTTCGCGCCACCGAGCCCTTTTACCAGACATTCAAAATCACCAAGACCATCTCAAAACCTCTTTCACAATCCTAGGATTGTGTCTCTATATACAGAATTCAAATCCATCGCTCAGTTTGCGAGTTATGGCATTTTTAACGTCATCGGACGATAAAGGGTGGGACTGGATCATCCCACCCCTTCAGACCAAAGGTCCGCGGTTGGGTTGCCCGGACCGCCCGACCCACCGCGGCCCGTGGTTTGCTACACGGTCCACCTCGAGTCACCCGGACCGGCTGAGCCGGTCTAGTGCCTTTTCCATGAGATCCACGATGTGCGGGTCTTTGTCGGCCGTCGGGGGTTGGGACGACCCCGGTTCTCCGCGCCGCTCTGCTGACCGGCGAAGCCGGCCAGCCTGGACCCCCCGCGTCACCCTGTGTATGCCGTCGGCTCGGACCTCCTGAAGCCCGCCACCACCGCTGGGAGCCTTCTGCCACCATTGGGAGCCACAGTTGCATGAATCCACAGTCACCACCACCTGGGATCCGCCGGACCGCTGCGCCGACTGCTGAAAACCCTTGGAATCGCCGGAAAAAGAAGTATTTGGCCGCAAAACATCCCAGGGTCACCCCGAACACCCCAGACTCAAACATTCGATCCAGAAATATTTTTGGGAAGCTCAAATTGATCCTTACACAAATATTTACCTCTCTTGATAATTGGGAAACAATTCGACAAAAGAAATTGATTTCAAAGGTATAAGCGGAATTAAAAAAACGAAAACGGAACTCATACCTCGTTGCGCGTAGCCTATAGCTTCGTCGACAAACCACCGGAGCCACCATGCCTTGGGATGGTGGGGATAGGGTCTTGATGATTCTTGAGATGGAAAACCACTAGGGAGTAATGAAGGGGAAGAAGAAGGGTGGGGTGTATGTGTTTAAATAGAAAAAAACTTAAACCCCCCGCCCGTAGGCCCCGT
This sequence comes from Viscum album, assembly GCA_963277665.1. Classification (NCBI taxonomy): domain Eukaryota; kingdom Viridiplantae; phylum Streptophyta; class Magnoliopsida; order Santalales; family Viscaceae; genus Viscum; species Viscum album. Next base: position 1,568,721,989 of record OY728121.1, on the reverse strand, counting down.
TCCCGAACTTTCGGTGGGGTCGGGGTTAAGCCGCCTCTAGGGTAAAATCTACGTTCTAAACACAATGAAGGCCTCGAAATATTAATCTGAGCCTCTGTTCAAAATTTATAAAGTCCATGCCTGAGGCCGCTAAATTAGAAAAATTCCCATGGTGGCGTTTTCCACAGAAGGGCCGCGCCAGTGAATGTTTCACCCCTTCTAGGGTAAACGGCATGCTCCGAACTCAACGGTGCCCCTAGTTTTGCCATCCGAGAAACCGTTTAGGATTTATTCTATTTATTTTGCATGTACAGTGTGAAAACACTTAATGTTTAATTCTGGCCACACCAGGACTCTGAATCACACACTGTCTGAACGCCCTGCTCTGTAATAACATCAAGAAATTGTCAAATTCTTACAGGTTATAAACTCTGGTATTTACATAATTCCCCCTTCATGTTTTTCTTCCATGAAAAACAAAACTAAAAAAACAACTCGGGATATTGATCCCACATCTGGATCTCCCATTCCCAGGTTCTCTCCTACACCCTCCTATGCTACCACAACACATGAACCAAAGGAATGGTCCATCCACGCATTGTCTGCTCCTGGAGTCCTCAATCTCCACCAGGTGCTCCGTAGAGGTCGTTCCATCCTTGATGTCCAGCTCTCCCGAGTTGATAATATGTGTGGGTTCATGCACACATTTCCTTAGCAGCGACACATGGAAGAAGTCATGCAGGCTCTCCAGCTGTGGGGGTAGAGAAAGATGGTAGGCTACCTCACTGACCATGTGCACGATCTCAAAGGGCCCAATGAACCTTTGGGATAGCATGCCACGCCGGACAAACCTCCATGTACCATGCCACAGAGAGACTCTCTAAAAGACATGGTCCCCCTCCTCGAACCCCAAAGGCATGAGACGACGATCGGTGTAGGAATTATATCTGCTCTGGCCCATCCTCATCTACTCACGAAGGACCTACTACTTCTCTTCCGTCACCTGCACCAACTTTGGGCCGACGAGGGTGGTCTCCCAAACCTCCTTCGAACACAACAGTGACCTGCAGGGTCTCTCGTAGAGGGCCTCAATGGGTGTCATGCCGATAGTGGAGTGGTATCTATTGTTATCTGTGAACTCCACCAAGGGTAGGTGATCCTCCTAACTTAGTCTAAAGTCTAACACACGCCCTGAGCATATCCTCCAACACCTAGGTTGTGATCTCGGTCTTCCCATCTGTCTGGGGGTGAAAAGTTGTACTCATCCGCAGCTGAGTCCTGAATGCCTCCTACAAGACTCTCCACAATCAGGACATAAACCATGTGTCAGGGTCCGAGACGATCATCGAGGGTACTCCATGAAGGCGGACAATCTCCCGAACATACAGCTGTCCTACACTCTCCACCGAGCTCTTCTCCCTGAAGGCAATGAGGTACGCCGACATCGTGAGTCGGTCCAATATCACCCAAATTGAGTCATGGCCCTTCGTTGTGCATGGAATCCCTGTGAAGATGTACATAGATATGACATCCCACTTCCACTCTGGGATATCGAGAGGCTGCAACCACCATGCCGGAACCTGATTCTCTTACTTCATCTGCTGTCAGTTAAGACACCGAGAAACGAACTCAGCTACGCTTTGCTTCATGCCGAACCACCAAAACTGTCGCTGAAGGTCTCTGTACATCATCCCAACACTGGGATGTACAGCCAAGGGAGAAGAGTGGAACTCCCATATCACCTCCTCCCACATCTACACTGTCACTACAGCTCTCCCCTAGAACATGATCTCGTGATTCCCTCATTTATAATTTCCATCGCGTGCATCGCCCGTGGATATCTGATCATGCAGTACCTTGCTATCGACATCCCCTAGTTGCGACTCTCTCACATGCTCAAGGAGAGAAAGAGTCAAAAACATCGACTGCGGAATGTCTGTACCCTTCTCCTCCACCAAGGTCAGCAGTAGGGAAGCCAGCTTCTCTGAATCTTCCCGCACTAGATGAACCTGGTACTTCTTGCAAAGGGCATCGGTTACTACGTTGCCTTTCCCTAGAGTGTATAACATCTCGAAATCATAGTCTGGAAGAAACTCCATCTAGTGCCTCTGACTCAGATTCAGATCCCTCTAGGTGAAGATGTACTGGAGGCGCTGGTGGTCTGAGTAGACAACAAAATGCTCACCCAGAAGGTTGTGTATCTATAACCTCAAGGAGAAGACCACCGCTACCAGCTCCCAATCGTGAGTCGCATAATTCTGCTCATGGGGCCTCAACTGCCACGACACATATGCAATCCCTGCCCACTGTTGCATCATCACGCACCCAAGCCCAACTCCTGAAGCTTCGCAGTACACCACGAACTCAACGCCCTCCTCTGGAAGCCTCATCACTGGACCACTGGTCAGTCTCTGTCTCAACTCCTCAAAGGGCTTCTGGAACTGATCAGTCTAGGTGAATGGTCATCCCTTTCGCGTCAATGTGGTCAAAGGGGCACCAATCCTAGAGAAATATTCCAGAAACCACCTGTAATACCCTGCCAATCCAAGGAATATCTGCACCTTTAATGCATTCTTGGGTGGCTCCCAAGCTATCATTTCCTCTATCATTGCGGGATCTATGGCCAATACCTATTCCCAAATGACATGCCCCAGAAAGTGAACCTCGTGAATCCATAACTGACACTTTGAGAGATTCCCATACTGCTGGTGCTCTCGGAGTAAGTCTAGGGTCATCCTCAAATGCTCTGCCTGCTCCTCCTCTGTCTCACAGTAGATGAGTATGTTGTTAATAAAGACAACCAAAAACCGGTAAAAGTACGGCTGGATGATCTAATTCATAAAATCCATCAAAACGGTGGGGGAATTTGGCATGCCAAAGGTCATCACCAGAAACTAGTCATTCCAAAATTGACAATGAAAATCCAACTTCGGGATGTCAGCCTCACGAACCTGCAACTGGTGGTAGCCGTATCGAAGATCAATCATAGAGGACAACTTCAAAACTCTTAAATGGTCAAAGAGGTCATAGATCCTCGAAAAGGGTAATTGTTCTTTATCATGGCCTGATTCAGATGATGATATTCCACCCAATGTTGCAGACTCCCATCTAACATTTTCACAAACAGAACCGGAGCTGCCTAGGGGGACACACTGGGCCTGATGAATCCCTTCTCATGAAGGTCATCCATCTGAATTTTTAGAACTCGAAGCTCTATGGGTGCCATCAGATATGTTGCACATGATATCAGGGCAGTCCCCAGCTGCAATTCAATTCAGAACTCCATCTCTCACCTCGGAGGTAGTCCCGAGACATCCTTCGGAAAGACGTCCACGTTGTCCTCTACAGTGGTAGGTATTCAGGTGCCTGTAGCATCTGCTGCTTCAAGTTACATGCTTTACAACAAGTGAGAAAAAGGTTGGCGTCTCCTACTCAGAGTACCAGTCTGCTCTGCCAGGAGGTCTCGTTCATCAAGGATGGTGAACATCGTCCCATCAGAATGGAAGCATCTAACTAGTCTTCCCTGACAGTCAATCTAAGCGTGAATCAGGGAAAGCTAATCCATGACCAAGATGACATCATATGGTTCCACCGTGAGTAGGTCCCACAATAAACTCTCTCCTCTGAATGATAGTTCTCTCTGTCTGCAGATAATGTTCACCAACGAGGAACTTCTTTTAGGAACCTTGAGGCTATGTGCAGGTGTCAGCGCCTCTACTAGAAGCTCAAAATCTCGTACCAAAAGTAGAGATATAATGGAGTGGATGGATCCTTTGTCTACTAGTACCAAAGAAAGCGTAGAGTAAACACAAATTGTACCTCATACCATCTCGTGTGCTAGGGGGTTACGAACACCCATAGCCTAGATCTGTTCGTGGCCCCTACCTCTAGTTCCATAAGTTTGGCGTGGGTCGCCCGGTGGTGGGGGTGGAAGGACCTCGAAACACCATTCCCCACCTCTAGGTCTTGCCTCCCTACCTGCGCCACCTCCCTGAGGGCCACCCTGTCCTCACATGGGGGATCCATGATCCTGACGTTGCCTCTACTGCTGATGTGTGCCCACTGCCTACCACGGCTGCTCGGTACGCCTGGTCGGGCAGTCCCATTCTAGGTGACCCCGTCCGTCATAGGCATAGTACCGGCTCTCCCCTGACTACCCGATGCTCCACGGCAACACTGCAGTGTATGACCCTGCCCCTGTGTCTGCTCACGAAAGAGCCTCCTCGACTGAGGCTCTGCTCTCTATCGTCGGCCTGCTACCGAAGACTCTGCTCTGAAGTGGCCACTGCTGGGCCCTACCAGCTAGTGTCCCTCATCCAAGAATCTCTCTATCATGAGAGCCCACCCTAGAACCTCGGAATATGTAGGGATTCACAGGGGTACTATACTAGCACAGATCTCCCAGTGAAGACCCTGCTCAAACATCCATGCTCGGAAGTAACTATCGCAGACCATATCCAGCGTGTAGCATGTGAGATCGGTAAACCTGGACAAGTACTGCACCATGGTCATCCCCCTTGCTTCAGCTCAAGAATCTCCTGAATCTGAACGAAGCATAAACAATAGGGGGAGTAATCCCCCCAGAAGAGCTAATGTAAGCTATCCCACATGAGAGATAACTCGTCATGGGTCTGCGTAACCAACCCCCACCAACGCCCGACCATCCCGAGGAAAAGTTTGGCTACTAGGTCTATCATTTGGTCTGCTGGTTTCCATACCAGCCTGAAAAGTCAGTCCACAGACTCTAGCCATTCTTCTGTTCCCTGGGGATCCAGTTCTCTGTGGAACATCTGCGGTCACTGACACTGAATGTCTCAGAGCGCACTCAGTCTGCGCTCAACCTCGGCCTATGTTACCTGTACTAACTGTTTCTCTCTAGGTCGAGGGGCTACTTATGAAGCACTGGGTAAAAGGGGATCATGTGAGGGTCCCTGAACTGATGCCTTGTCACTCACCAGATCATTGTCACAAACTGGAGAGGGTAACCTAGCTGGCTGATTTCGTGGGGGAATCCGGAAAATTATCAAGGATTACCGTGATCAGATAATCATATGTGTGTGTGTGTGTGTGTGTATCTGTAATAAAAAAGGGTAGCTAACTCAAAAAATATATTCAAAGGCTCAATCCTACTGGATGCATGTTCCAAAGTTCCCTAAAACAAGTGTCTCAGCGTGCCGAGTTGACAAGCGGGTTATCAGGGTCCTGGTGAATCGATATGTCGGATGCTCGTACCATCACTGGACTCCCTAGCCTGAGATCCACTCTTGATACATGTCATCAATATGGCCCTAAATCCCAACCAATTCCTTTTTAGGGACATCCGAACAATTCCCCAAGGAACGAACCACCTCTGACACCACTTTGTCATGACCCGACCCTACCGGTCTCAAGCCACAAAAATCCCATGCCCGCCTCCAAAGGCCAGGGGCTGGCGACAAGCGCCATAGGCATAACAATCTCATGGAGTCCTTTGACTATGTGCATGTTCACACACACAACCCACTCAATGTAGAAGTGTAGGGTAAAAAAGAAAACCAAAGGAAAAACAACTATAACCCCACTACAATCATGAATCAACCACGAAATAGAGAAATGTAAATTGTTGAAAAGTACCGACAAGATACTGAATAGAAAAGTAAAGGGAAAAACAGGTACCCAACCCGAATGTTGCCACAAACCGGAAACATGTAAACTAACATAAACAACTGGTGAGTCTCACACCTGAAAGTCCTACTATGACCACTGAACACAGTCCAAGCTCCTGTAACCCCTACACTCCTCTACCGTCTCGATCAACCTGTCTATCATCATCAAGGGCACACCAAGTGTGGGAAAAGCCCATGAAGTTTTGAATATAAAGATACTAAGTAGTATCCCCTGAAATCTTGAGGAAGATTCAAAAGATGTACTAAAACGGTTGGTGGTAGATAGAACAAAGAACAATGTATGAGTTCAATAGATAGAGTGCAGCTCAACCCAACAAAAGGAAGGAAGTAGACTCATCCCATCCAAGAGGAGCTAGATACAGGAAGTACGTGGCATACCCTACATGTCTTTTCCCCACTTAGAGGGATAGTAACGGAATCCAAGAATTGGGATCAAAATTACGGTTGATATACATCTTCTCAACAACAAACCCGAATGAGTGGTATGGGGATATCTATCTCCAAGATCGGCCCTGGATAAGTTGCCAATAATTCTAAGGGTAGCCATCATTGATTCCCAACAGTCTCGCATGTCAAATCTACGTCATCGCTCAACCGTACAACCAGGGGTCCCGCTCCAATAATCACGAAGAAAAGTCACTAACTAGCCTCATAGAAAGGGATGAGTATGAATGAAGTCGTCGGGTAACCCACTGCCCAGCCCAACCTGAGGGTAAACCCCAAGAGGTCATCTGGTGACCCACTGCCCAGCCCTGCAAGAGGGTAAACCCTAAAAGGTTGTCGGGTGAACCACTGCCCAGCCCCACTGGAGGATAAACCCAAAATTCAATTGGTAACCCACTGCCCAGCCCCCGCTGGAGGGTAAACCCTAAATTCAACAGTTAACCCACTGTCCAGCCTTGCTGGAGGGTAAACCCTGATACGTCGGTGGGTAACCCACTGTCCAGCCTCGTTGGAGGGTAAACCCTGAACTAGACGGATAATTCTACACTACCCGAACTATCTCTAGGTGTTGCTAACATCGTGACCATTTGTTGGGTTGGAGTACGACGAATTCCCTTTCATGTTTCCACATTTAATGAGATCTTCAAAGAAGCTCTACACTCTAAAATGATTACAACATTGCAATCCCCATGGAAAAAAATGCGAGATAGACTATATACTCACTAGAAACGGGCTCCCGACGAAAACATTATTCAACACTGCTTTATCCACATAGAAAGTCTCATGGGCCCCACACCTCGGTCCTAAAAGATGTTGAGTGAAATGTTCCATCATGATTCTCTTTGAAAAAAACACCAAAATGACTACTCATTCGCCCCGAACAGACATCGGATGAAAAAGCCTCAAAACGCTGCTAATAGCATAAAAGACGGCCAGTGGGGCCCACACCTCTACTCCGACATCAATGCCTAAAACCACCCTGGAATCCTTTTCCTCGATGCTAGGGTCAGAACACCACTGACGGCACCTTAAACATACTCTGTATGTGTCTGCGCCATCCGAAATAAGAATATCGACGAGGTAGTTAACGAGCGTGTCGTGCCACCGAGCCCCCGTCCTAGGAATTGAAAATCCCCGTAACAATATCAAAACCTCTTTCTCGATCCAAGGATCACGTCTCCATAGACGAAACGTGAATATGTCACTCGGTTTGAGTGTTAGGGTATTTTTAATGTCATCAGACGGGACGGGGGGGGCCTGGGCCGGCCCACCCCTTCAGACCGGCGGTCCGCGGCTGGGCGGCCAAGACAGCTCGGTCCACCGCGGCCCATGGTTCGTCGCACGGGCTGGACCACATCACACAGACTGGCTGAGTTGGTCTGGAACCTTCTCCACTAGACCCGTGCAGTGCGTGTCTCAATCGGCATGCTAGGGTCACGGCGACCCCAGTTTTCTGGGCCCCTCCACTGATTGGTGAAGCCGGCCCTACATGGCCCCCAGCTTCACCTCACGTACGCCGCCAGCCCGGACCGCCTGAAGCCTGCCGCCACATTTAGGAGCCCGAAGTCACTGATGGGAGCCGCCACCATGCGAAGCCCCCACTGATGCCAGCTGGGATCCGCTGGACCGCCGCGCCAACCGCCAGAAACCCCAGGAATAACCGGAAAAAGAAGGATTTGGTCGGAAAACATCCCAGGGTCACCCCAGACACCTCGGGACTCGAACATTAAATCTGAAAGGATCGTTTGGAAGCTAAAATTGATCCCTACACAAATATGTCTCTCGCTCGAGAATTGGACAGCAATTCGACACATGAAATTGAGTTCAAAAGTTATATATGGAATTTAAAAAAATGAAAATGAAAATCCTACCTCGTTGGGCGTAGCCCATAGCTTCACCGATGATCCACCGGAGCTACCACTCCTTAGGGTGGTGGGGAGAGGCTCTTGATGATTCGTGAGAGGAAAAACCACCATAGAGGAATAAAGGGGAAGAATAAGGGTGGTGGTGGATGTTTTTAAATAGAAAAACACTTAAACCCCCCGCCCGTAGGCCCCCTACCCAAAATTTCGGCATGGACAGGGTTAAGCCGCCTATAGGGTAAAATATATGTTCTGAGTGCAATGAAGGTCATGAAATTTTAATCCAAGACTCCATTCAGAAGTTATAAAGTCCACGCCTGAGGCTGGTAAATTACAAAAACGTCCCCGGTGGCATTTTCTAGAGAGGGGTCGCGCCCACGAATGTTACACCCCTCCTAGGGTAAACGGTATTCTACGGACTCAATGGTGCCCTCAGTTTTCCTATCTGAGCAATATTTTTTGGAGTTATTTTATTTATTTGGTGTTTCCTGTGTGAACGCACTTAATGTTTAATTCCGGCCACACCGGGTCTTGGAATCCTTCTTCGTCTGAACGCCCTGCTCTGGAATAACATCATGAAACTTTAAATGTCTTACAGTCTCAAAACTAGGGTTCTTACAATAATGGTTGTCGCCTTTTGGAAACCACCAAATAATTTCTTTGAGATACATAGTTTCCTTAGATTATCTAGTTATTACAAATTATTTGGATATGTTATTTCGTGACTAGATTCACTAATGACCACATTAACAATGAATAATTTTCCCATTACAATGTTATATATAATTTGATATGTATTTTCCTGAGAAAAAGAATTTCCTTACACCAGCACTGATCTTGATCTCTCCTGAATTCATACAGGGGTTTGTGGTGTATTGTGATACTTTAGGTTCATGGTTGGGATGTCCTCTCAAGAATGGATGTCTTGTAGTTTCTTATGGATAAATGAAGTAATTATTTCATTAGAATAAATAAACCACACATTATTTGGAGTTAGATGATTTTTTCCATACATTGAGGATATAAATTCATTTCCTGTATGGTGTGAAATTGGCAGTGTTTATAGAGTACCTGATCATGAAACATATTTTCTCACAAATGTATTTGAATATGAGATAAAACAGAATGATGGAGTATCTCCCAAAAAGATACTTTGAAATGATGTATATACCAGTAAAGGTAAATTTTTGGGATGATGAATTAAGAAAAAATTCATAAGCTCAATTGGAAAAAGTTTCTTGGGACCATAGGTAGTTGATGTTAGTTATTACTGGCATGTAGTTAGATTGGGATTACTAAGGCTACACAGTGTTTTATCTCTAGTTTTTTTGGTTCTTTATTTGGTTGGGATATTAAAAAATAAATATACATTTGATTCAAAATGTGTTTGAAAAAGGTCAATACTCAGCAGCGTGGAGGAAATTGAGGGATGGGGCTGGATGGGAGTTTTGTTTAGTGGGATTGAAATTGAATTGTTGTACATGTAGATTGTTAGGGAATAAATCTTCATGACTTCAACCATTAGAAATGTGTTATTTATAATGGAATATAAAATATTAATAATACATTTAAAGCACAATTTATGTGGATCGAAATGAAAATAATTCTTACTGAGTTAGTTTCCATATTCTTAACATCTCTGATGGTTAAAAAAGAGCATCAGCGGCCCATATGAATATTACAATCATTACTGATTCCTATTGGTAAATGGGATTAAATCGCCATATATATTTTGGTAGGTCACCCATTAATGGTTGAGAAACATGATTCAATTTTGTTGATAGTGTATCCACACTATAATTTCTCAAATGTAATCTCAATTTTTGAATCTCATGTTATTGTGGATGTGGATAAAATCTATATATGATTATTAGTAAATAAAAATGGCAGACAAGTTTTTATAGTTTAATATAGTAATTCATGGTCCATGTATTCCTTTTGAAATCGTTATAGAAATACCTTGATTCTCATTTGACTATGATTATGTAGTATCATCCTATGATGTAAGGATTATAAGAATGTACGACAACAACGTTTTAAGGAATGTTGTGTTATTATGTAATGGATTTTGGGGGATAATGGGAGGAGAACATTCTATTAGTGTAATTTTCATATAAAATAAATTATCATGCCACGATATATATGTCTCATTTTGATTAATTTTATGTATTACCATATTGTGCCCCACATTGTTTGATTGAAATATGCGAGACTTCACTAGTTGGGTCATTACCATTCCAGGAGACAACAAAGAAGATTCATATGATTATGAAAATAATGGAAATATCTCGAAGTCATCCAAAATTTTATGTAGATCATTTTCTAAGGGTATTTTATCGATGTTAGTGATAATGTGTTCTTAAGAATTTCTCTAGGACTTGGGAATTATATTTTATGGATGTAGGGAAAATAATATGCTCGCTACATAGGCCCTTTTGAGATACATGAATTGGTTGGTGAGTTGGCATATTCTTTATCATGTCTCCCACGGTTCAGTGTCGTGAAAACCGTGATTCATGTATCTAGATTAAATAATTATATGCTTATTCCTATGAATGTGACTCAATGGGATCACAGTGAATTGGATCACAATATAAATCATTAATTCTTGTGCCCGTGTGTATTTTTCACATGAAAGAGAATGTATTGTGAGGGAAAAGCATAAACCTAGGGAAAATTTTATTGTAATATGGTAAGATTAAATAATATAAAAAGTAATTGGATGACTAATTGATAGATAAATGAAAATAAATATTTTAGGGCAATGCTATTTTTCTATATTCTAAGGATGGAAATTCAAATATTGAGGAGAATATAGAACCCCTAATTTTAATTAAGGAATTATTTTTTATATATATTATTTTTTTAATGTGTTTAAGTGATGTTTCGTTTGGTTTGTAAATCCATTTTAATTTTTTTGGATTTTATAAAGATACATGTTTTCGAGAAGAAATTATTAGAAACTACAGAAATCCAATAGGAAAATGTGCAAGGTGATACAAGGGTTTTTAGGTTACCACACAGCCTGGCCAAACCGTGAAGCCTCCTAGGAGAATCCATGAAAATTTAGGAAGAGGGGTTATATAGATTTGGTGCATGGTTTTTCTTATCCTACATGCCAATTTTGGGAGGTTACCCTTAAGGCAGAGGTTGATGTATTATTTTCAAACAGAATGTATATCCTTGTGACTAACCATTCATGAATTGAAAATGAGATTTTAAAAAATTGAATATCACTCATTTTAACCTATAGGCCTATCATTTTTCTCCAATTTCAACCAAAAATCTATTTTTCTTCATCCCAATGGTTGTGGAGTATACCCCTTCAATGTCGAAGAAATTTGAAGGATTTTCATGGTGCGTTGACACCTAATTCCGTTGGTATATTTTAGTTTATTATTGTTTTCCTTAGGTATATATCTCTTCCAATCCTCATATTCTTAGATTTAGTACACTATGTAAATATCTATAGTTTTTTCCCAATAATTAAGAGATATAGATTTTTTGATAGTGGAAATTGATATTTAAAGTGGGTTTTGCTATATTTGTTCAATTATTGTTATTTTTTTCCGCACGTTCTTAATTTTCAACATAATTTCAAAGGTGTGTGGATTCACTCTCAAATCTTATTATTTGAACATGAAGAACTAGATTCAAATAGTCTAAATATCTTGAATTGCTTATGTGGAGTTGATGTTCAAATCATGTTATATAAAATATTTAGTGACTGTTTGTGGATATGTGTTTTTATCGAAATTTATTGTGAAAAGTGATTCAATTATTTGGTTTTAAAATGTTGCATTTTTAAACATGTGACTGTTGTTGTTATGGAAGTTTTTTTGGTTGAATGGTTTTTAATAAAGAATGGTTTTATTAAATAATAGTGGAATGGTTTATTTGAAATGGTTTGGGCATACATGGGTTTCTATGAGTTCTTGTTTTTGAAAAGACCCTGAATAAGGGGCATGCATCATTGGGGTATAATGGGACTTGACCCTAGATAATGTGATTTTGTCGTTGGGATACAAGAATATTGTTCACTTACTATTGAATTAGTGGATGGATCAAAAACCGCTCATGAGTATGGAAATTGCAGTAAAGTATTCATGTGTGGTCGTGTGTGAATCATGGAATGTCTATGCCAAAAGAATGGTAAAATTGATTAAATAATTTTTTTTCTAAAAAACAATTTTGTTTATTGAAATTATTCATTTTTATAGAAAGTTGAACTATATAAAATGGTTTTATTTAAATTTTTGTATATAAATGTTCTATATTTTTATATCCTACTAACATAAGTGGGGATGCCTTTTTCAAAATGCCTACTGAGTTTCATCACTCACCCTTACATCAGTAATTTGAAGATATTGTAGATATTTATTATTGAGATATTGAAAATGGGAATGTATCTCAATTTTAAAGTGGTTATTTTTTATTCATGGGTTATATTGTGTAGTTATAACATTAATCATGTTTGGATATGGGTATTTATGTATTTTGAGATTGGTGTTTTGTAGGTTTTCTCATACAATTGGTTAGTTTATGTTAATAGTTTTCCATTGTGGTAGTCTATTTTAGTTTGGTTTTGATGTCAATGGTTTTTCTTTAGTTGTCTTACATTGATATCATTCATCATTTGGTTGTTATTTTTTGATGGTGGGTTTGTTTGGGTTGTTTTATTTCTCAATGGAATGACCATCCCCCAATTGTATGGAAGGATTTGGCATTTATTTCCATTCATTGGTTTCTTGGGGATGACGCATAAGGGGAAGTGTTGTTCCGCCACCTTACTAAGACATTTGGAATGGGTATATTGTTAAAAATATTATCATTATTATATTTTATATTTTATCAATTTAATATATTTTGGATCAAATACACATTACATAAAAATTTTGGGGTTTCTTTCAAATATTTACTTTTTCTATTTGATAAGAAAAATATTTGTTCATCCAAATGTAATATTCTTTTTTTAATTAATAACTTTTAATTTTTTATATGTATTTTTATTCATGTGAAGTCCATAATAATTTTCATTTAATATGTAATAAAATCCCTTTGTTTATTACTAATTATGTTGAAATTTATTTAAATTATTATTTAAATAACAAAAAATATTCTAAAATATGCATCTATTATGTTCTACCCCCATAATTAAATTATATTCTAAAAATTTTAATTTTCATTCACTATAGAAAATTTATAAGTAGATATATAAATGTGTCAAGTATTACGACATTATTCATAACTCACAATCCTATATAAAACTGTAGAACACATTTCAACATCCTCTATAATAGGAATTTTTTTAGAGCCCCCATCATTAATTAAAATTATGAAAACATAGCTATATTTATGTCTTACAAATTTCTAGACATTTACCATTAACAATTTCATATTCATGATCCACATTCAGACAAAATAGTAGAATAAAAAAGGTTATGTTAAAATCCCATGAAATTATATTATTTTATCATATGAATACAAAACCAAATCATAAGATATCTTCTTAAATAAAAACATCATTTCATCCTATCATAACTTCAATTTGAATATTATATAAATTTATCAACCTATATCTTCTATTTTTTAACCATGGTTTTACATATTCATGTTTTCATTATGTTATCTATGAAAAATATATTAAATTACATCGTAATGTATTATAAACAACATTTTCAATAAGCAAAGAATTTCTCCCACGAATTTCATCCCATACTTTAATGATAGGAATACTATTTTTCACTATGTGAATATCAATTTATTACTCACCCAACCTATTTTAGGATTATTATCACCAGGTTCATCTATTTTAAATTCTAAATCCACATATTTGTATCCAGAAAATGATGTTATTTATAGGAAACCAATAAATCTCTAATTTCGTATAATATCATGTCGTTATACTGTAATTATATTAATTACATGGTTTTATGTAATTTTATATCATCCTAATCCAAAGAATAAAAAACGGTTACCCATAAAGAAAAAAACAATTTTTGATTCCAATAGAGACATTCCAAATTTTCACTATTGGATCCAGTTCTAAAAATGAATTCTATCATCATTGGATTTGACACAAACTAATATAACCTATTCTCAATGTTTATATATTTCACCTAATTTTTTAATTTAATCCTTATTTCATAAATATTTTTCCACTACCACAATCGATAAAATGGTTTAGTGTCATTGGTAATTAGCTATACATAATTCCTATCGTAAATATTTCTCTAAAATTGCACTACAAATGATCCCCTCATAAACATCTTTGAGGATATAATAATCCTCAAAACCTAGTAAATAGAAAAATAATAAAGTGGTGTGATCAAATTCATATTTAGGGAAATATTGTAAAATTTTCATTATGGTATTTATCATATGTATATAAGAGGACATTATCATTGGATAAATATCTTATTCAAAAGAAAATGGAAAAAAATTTGTACTAAAACATCATATATCATGGAGTGAATGTGAAATAATATTACAAAAAATTATTTATTTATGATAACATAATAATATTATGATGAATGCGTCATAATCATAAGAATATGAAATCATAACATTACCCACAAATCCATTCCAAATTATCAACTAATCCCAAATAAACTCACAATCTATATCTATGATCATAACTAACAATAAATACCCATTCACGTAGACTTTTTGAGAAAATATAACTAATAATACACTTCATCATAGTCTTTGTGAGCATAGATACACATTATTATGGTCATAAATAGTTTTTTTGATGATAGATACTCATAGAATCATTTATAAACTATATTGGTGAGGATAGATACCCAGAAAAACATTTTCGTGTAGTGTTTTAGATTATAACTACAAAAAAATACACTCAAACAATGTCATAGTGAGCATAGCTAACCAAAAATACACTAACACGCAATCCTTGTGAGCATAGATGACCACACATACAATCATGCAGTCCTGTGTGGTTATTTTCCCAATAATTATATTATGACTACTCAGTGGTACTATAAATACAATGAAATATAATATGGCGTTGTCTTTGTGAGTATAGATACACAAAAATTCTATCATGAATAGAATTTTTTTGTATAATGAATGAAAAATACACTTCCATATATAGTAATAATCGTATGGGGTTCATATACAAAACCAATACCTTGATTGATTATATAGGACCCCCACATACCTATTCATGTTAATAACATACAATTGTGTCACATTAACATAAAACATTCTCCATTTTATCATTGATTAATTAACTCATTAGAATGAAAATAATTTCATGAAAATGTATTAAAACCATTTTGGTCGTAAACCATCCTGAGAAAGAAGGTAAATTGTATGAAAAGAACATATCACAATTATAACATAAGGAGTGCGAGATACTTTTTAAATATATTAATAAGACCTTTTAAATATTATAGAAAACACTTTGAAAATGAAGAATAAATATCCATTTTAATGATCTCAAAATGATCTTTATTGTTTATTTAAATGAAATACAATATGCATTACAAAAAAAATTAAAAAATACACATAAAAATTGTATTATATAAAAGAATAACATTTTAAAAACATCCATTGAGAAGATAAAAAAATATTAAAGACTCCATTACAAAATATATAAGACATTAAAATCTATTTTAATTTATAGAAATTGTTTATTAATATAATAAATTCCATTGTGAATAATATAATAATATTTACATTTATTTTCAATATCATTAATAATTTAAAAACATTTTAAAACCATTTTAAAACATAGATTCAGATATTTATAAGGAATAATTCTCACAAGTTATGGAGAAACTCTTACGAAAATGGTATTCATGAAACTAAATTCCCTTGGAAGAGAGAGTATGAAGTGGTACATTAAAAACAATTAATAAAATATAACCATTATTTAATATTTTTAATGTGTATTTATACAAATAAAAAATTATGTCAAGTGGATAATATTTTAATATCCGGTTAAAAACTTTTGAGATTTTCCATTCTCTCTATTTTTATTCCTATATAAATTTTAGTTCCTTCAGACTCGAGAGGATGGAGATAATTTGCTGGAGAAATGATCTACTATTAGAGGATGTATATTTTTTATTGAACTAATGGAGTATAGGTATACATTTTATAAATGAAAATTTTTATGCTCCATATTTTTATTGAATATAGTAGCTATTAGGATTTTGGGATGAGTTTTTGATTATCACTATCTTCTAGGGAAAATACATTTTATGTAATGTGATTTTAAATCGTTTATTGGTCACTGGGTAGAATTCATGAAAATGTATAGGATGTAAAAATTTTACACACTCATGAATGGTAAAATTATTCATTTTAATAATGAAATTATGGGTTTTTTAGTGTGCATGGGTTTCTTGAATTACACATCATGAAAAGGGGTGTCACAACATCAATATCTCATGATTTGGGATTTTAGGACAATTCTTAGATGATATATCTTTCATTCAGACACAAAAATCTTATTTTTCATCCTAAGAGCTCACCTAATTGATTAGGTAGATCGATCATTCATTAAAATAATTTTATTCCATGATTGATTACAATTGTAGATATAGTTTGTATCAATGAGTATGTAATACTCTTCATTTCTGCTTATTTTCATGGTAACCCTATTGTGATTTTTATATGGATTTTTTGATCTGTGGTGTTGATTATTCTTGCTATTTTTAGATCCATTGTGAGATATTACACTATAGGTTAACCCTTCTATTGGTTGTTGTGAAGTGTTAAATTTTCATTGGGTATGGGTTGTTTATTCATCTCTACTGACTATACATATTGTTAAATGATTTTTGAGGTGTTTGGATTGATTCATGGACCTCTGTTGTCATTTTTGTGTTATTCATTGTTATTGTATTCCATTTTAGGAATGTAAAACCTTGAGTTTAAGGATGGTGATTCCATATCTATCCTATCATGGATAAAATTTATAACCATTATTTTTTGTATTGTTATTTAAATAAAAAATAATTATCCCTTATTTTAGAAGAAGAAAATTTATATTCAATTAATTCTGAAATTGATTTCTTAATTTGTTTTTTTAAATCATTGTTTTTATAAAATGATTTGAAAAAGGCTGCACATGCGAATCCATGGTTAACTTTGTGGATGTTATAGCATAGGGACATCATTCATGTTTCATTGGGAGATTCTCACTTGGGGAGTTCCTATGTTCCAAGTTCTAGTTATTCAAGTGAAGATATATTACTATTTTGGGGGATACATTCAAGTGGTGTTTCAATTCTCATTGAGACAGTGTTCTACAGACACTATTGTTGCCTAGAAATTAATTTTCGTATGAGTAATCTACTAGACTAACCTATAGGTACCCTTGGTGTGGTGTCACATGTTACATTGATTGGTATTGTATTGGATGTGATATGTTCTAAATGATTTTATTCAACTTTTATATATATATATGAAATTATTCAGAAAAATTTTATCTAGTTTTATTTAGATTTATTGGAGAGGTGAAAATTAAATGTTTTTGAATTCTATAGATATAAAAACTAAAAATAATCTATCATTCCATTATAATACTACAATTGATAAAATATATATTATTATAGAAATCATTGTTGTGAAACAAATGGGTAAGATTGTATTGAACATCATAGGTTTCACCAGGAATAACCCATTTGTGGTGGCTAGAACAGTGTATGTATTATGTTGTGGGGAAAGGGAATCTACTATAGTTAGGCAGTTAGGTCTCTATAAAATTTGTATGGGATGATAGTGGGGTGATGGTGGTAGTTTTTTCATTCCATCACATGGAGTAATTAGATTCCAATTATAGTAGTCCATTGATGATTAGACAAGTACAATGGGATGTTTTTACTATTTCTATGAGTTGTATCATTTCAAATATCTTCATTAAATTATGGAATATATTTTATTCTTTCAATTGTTCTCTCTATTATATCTATATGTATGTAATATTTTTTATTGAGTCGGATTAAAATGTTTTCATTGGTTTTTGTTTAATACCTGTTTACTAGTCCAAAACTTGTGGTGATTTTCAGCTTCCTCTGGTTATGTGGAAATTCTAGGAGGGTACTAGTTGGAGAGGGTAAGAATGTTGGTTATGGCATAGTTTAGTATCATTGGGTTGTTTTTCCCCTAGAGTCATTGTCTTGGAACATCTAGTATAATTGATATAGAATTTTAGCAACCTGATATGTTGCTTTTATTGACTACATGACTATATATTCTGATGAAGAGGATCAAGTTACAATGGTTTGTAGGGTTGGGTGTATCCTATTTTGAGTTATTGACCTTAATATCGCTTTTTTCTTATGGTTTTTCTGGTTTGAAAAAATATAATACTGTTATTTATTCATTTTATCTATTTCGATGGGTAGTAATGTGCCTCGCTGAATTATTCCATAGATTGCACATGATAGTGGAAAAGATTCTCCTCAAGGGAATACTCCCATAAATTAGAATATTGTTGATATTATCATGCTGGAAGTTCATGTTGTTGAAAAGAATGTCAATTTAGAATATACCCAATTTTTTAGGCACAACCATGAGATATAGGATAATGGGATTTGACATGGGAGATATTACATAAGAATATACCTTCCCTTAAGGGTGATAATGAACCAAAAAAGGTGGAGGATTTTATGGACATGATCAATAAGATATTTGAATTGTTGGATATACCTGAGAGTATCAAGGTGATTTGTGAGGATTTCAGTCTAAAGGGTCCTAGAATGTTAATGTGGTATTACATTATACAAGAATAAATTCATGTGGAATTAGACTAGAATGGGTTTAAGAACCTATTCTTTCAAATAATTTATTCATACTCCCTGATAATAATGAGGAACTTATAGTTCTACTATATGAAATGGGGATTGGGTTTGGAGTTAGCATACCCAAAAATGTATGTGAGCTCACACATTGTTCAATAGAGGTATTATAGTATATAAAATTCACATATAATAAGTACATGTAGGGTTTACAACAATATATTAGATAGAATTTATTTATACTTGATCTTTTAAACAATAAAATGATGGGAGACAGTGAAATGATGAATGAGATGAATATAGAAGGAATATTTTGATATTTTTTCCCATCTATTCCACACAGTGAAATATTTAATGGTGTGAAAGGGAATTTGATGATATGGAAGGACAAGTAGATGAATAGTGTATGTAGTTCTTAGTTTAAGGCCTAATCTACACCATCAATTATATCTATTAGTGTTCCCATAACATAATATCAGTGTGGCATGGTTGAACACACATTGTATTCTTGTCTTGCACCTGTTACGATGTGTAAAATTTGGTATGTTATGATCATCTACATCATTTCAATCATTCTATGTGTACACAATAATATGATCAAGGATCATCAACTCCAAAGGCTTATGTGGTACAGTTAAATGATTTGATGAATATAGGAATACATTCTCATCCCTTAGTATTAAATAACATTCATGTGATAGATGATTTGTTGAAAGATGTATACATGGTTCCAATGAAAGTGAGAGGTATCATAATTATTGAATCGGTAGAAGACATATCCTTATTTGATAAAGGGTATTTCCAAACATTTATATTATTAAATTTTTTTATATGATTAAACATGTAATAGAGATCATTTCCTCTGATCTGGAGTTAGAGACACCTATTTGGAAGAGTAAAGATTAGGGGTTCCATGTGCTTCTTGTTCCCTACCAATAGATGATGTGGATGCAGTATTTTATTTTCTCATTCTATTTCTGTCTCTATGTGAATTCATCTTTTTGATTCAATGTCTTATTACACAATGTTCTAAGTTTAGTTATTTTCATTGGTTTTTTCTGTTTATTTAGTATATGGAAGCCCAATGGTGTTTCATTGAGAGTGGTATCAAAGGTCTGGTATTGATGGAAATTTTCTACTATTTTTCAGATGTTTTTTATTCTACAAATGTTGATCATAATGTTGTGTATTCTATTTTATAAATTACAACCTATTTTTGGGGAATTCATATCCTTTATGAAGATGATTTATTTAGTCCCCCTTTAAAATTTGTGGTACAGTTAATAATTTACCTAGTTCTCAGTATATTGATGATTTTCATACCTTATAATTTTATAGACCTTGAAATATGAAATATATAATGATTCATTTGGATGACCTGTTGGGAATATGTTTTCCATGACCTAGTGTATCAAATAGTGAATCCCCAATAACATTTTCCAATCATCCTGATGGTTCACTTCGAATGTGAATGGACTGTTGGATTTTGAAATGTCTTATGATTAATAAAAATTTTCCTTTTCCTGATGTGGAATATTTGACTTATCCAATTAATGGGTTAAATTATTTTTCGAAGATTGATATTCATTCAGTTTATCACCATCATATTATTGGGAGTCTAATATACCAAATAAATCTTTTAGGATCATGTATGTCCCTTAAAAATATATTATGAATCTATTTGGTCATACTATTACCTCTATTGTTTTTATGGATTTTATGAATCAAATATTTCATTAGTATCTTGAAAATTTTGTGGTATTTTCATGAATGAAATTTTACATTATTTTAGATCAAACCACTAGCAGAAGAACTATTTCAGTTCATTTCTGGGAAATATAGAGTGGTAACCATGGGTATGGGAAGATCTTGTAATATAATTTGTAAATATTTTATTTTTTCATTTTGGGGAATTTAATTTATGTGAATGGATTATCTATTGATCATGAGAAAGTCAATGCCATTTTTAAATGGGATTAGACATGAAATGCCTTTGAGATTCACATCTTCCTTAGACATTCTAGATATCAACTGTGCATCATTAGGGATTTATCAATGGTGGTGTCAAATTTGACTTCTCTTTCAATAAAAATGGATAAGTTTACAAGGGATGTAAAGTTTTTGCCTTCTTTTGATGAGCTGAAATGACTTCTAAAATAGGCTATAAACATGATGTTACATGATCCCAGTAATGGGTATGTGATTTTCTGTTCTGTTTATGGATGTAGTTGGTTTATGTGCATATAAAGGATGGTCATTTTGTGGGTTATATCTATTATGTTCTATAAATTGATGACAATAATTACCCCTATAACGATTTAAATATTTTCATGGTTATGAATGCACATTAGTGATGGAAACATTATCTATCAGGGAAGAGGTCATGACCTTTCCTGACCACAAGTATGGGATTTAAATATCTTGAAGAAAGATGTGAATAACATATGTAGTTTGTGGGTGGAATACCATTAGGCATTTAACATTGATATTTCCTACAACCAAGGTATTGGAATTTCCATTCAAGAATATATTATCAGTAGTGTATAATCACTTTCTATTTTGGAATAAAAGGATGTCTATAACATTATGGGAAATGTCACCCTGTAGCAACTAAATGATCAGGAGTATGTGTTTATTATGGTTCTTAACAATGATTATTTATTATCATCTCTCCTTATTTCTATTCACTGTATTTAGGTGTATGGTAGATAGTTTATAGTATATAAATAAACCCTATAGGATGTGGAGACTATTTGTGGTCTGTCTCTCTCATTAGATTGTATTCTTTATTTTGTTTATTTTTTTATCATCCCAGCATCCATGATGAGATTATTTTTTATATTCTATGTACTACATGGTATATTCATCTAGGAACTACAGTGATATGTTATGATATGAGATATAAATTCTATTATCTAGTTATGAAGTGTGACATTGAAGATTATGTGCCTTGTTGTATCTTTTTCCCAAAAATAAAGGAAGACGATTTGAACAAATATTTATTTCTATAGACTCTTCATATTCATCACTAGTATAGGGATGATGTTTCCATGGAATTTATTATTAGATTGCCATGCAATCCCCTATAGAGGTATTCTATTTGGGTGGTGATTTATTAGTTGAAAATTTCATATCATTTAATTTTGATCAAATACACAACTAATGTTGGTGATCTAAGAATTTTTTTATGTATGATATAATCATGGTATATGGGGTTCTTTTTACATTGATTCTTATGGGGATTCTAGGATTACATTGGGTTCTCAAGGATTCTCTTTATTTTGATTTGTGTTCAGGTCATGTTTAGTACAACATATCATCCTTAGATATATTGTTAGATGGATCAATATATATAGATCCTAAGTATATGATCAATCACTTTGTCATGGATTTTATTCATTCTTGGTATATCGATGTGGGACACATTATGTTTTATTACAATTATATTTTTCATTCACATTTCAAAATGTCGCCAATAGAGGATTTGTATAGATTCCAATGAAAATCACTACTTTTTTGGGAAAAGGACTATAATTCCTCTATGGTGGACTAAGTATCATTCATGAAATCTATTCAATGAATAAGGATTTTTTGGAACCTGGTTATATCTCAGAGTCGATATTATTATTATATGGACTGGTGGAATCATTCGTTGGAGTTTTCTATAGGTTACTAGGTTTTATTGAATTTTCCTCCTCAGTTGGGTCACTGCCAGCATGGGATGAAAGAAATGTTGGCTCTAAGATATGTTGGACCATTTTATTACACTATGAGTCTTTGTAAGTTATCTTATTGGTTGTAATTTACTATTTAGTTTATGGGAATTATTGATGTTTTACACATACCAAAAATCCGTAAATACCATCATGATCCCTCTTACATTCTATGTTATGAAGGGATTGATTTAGAGCCATACGTTTTTATTGTGGAGTAGCCAGTTGAAGTCATTGACTCTAAATTGGATGTCTTGCATGGGAAGTCGAATCTATTGGTCTTGGTGTTTTAGAAAGATGGATAATATTATCATGAGGCATGTGAAAGAGAGTTTTTGATGTTGGATCAGTGTTCTCACCTCTTCTCAGGACATCATTATTCCACATCACTTATCAGGGAAGGAACAACATAAGCTGGGGAGATTGTAACATCTCATTACCGAAATTATGTTTTTTATATTCACTATATTCATATTCCACTTTAGTTGGGACTCTGTAAAAAATAGGTCATTTTCCAGGGAAGATGATCAAATCTTCTGGGATGTGTGTTTTTTTAATTAGATATATTAGGGTATAAATGGGTTAAATTATAAGTTGGATTCTCCCCATGTTTAGTGAATAAAACATTTTTTCATGATTTTGAGGAGAAAATGGGCTTATAATTGAATATGGGAGAAATATACATCCAATTATGTGATTTAATGTCATTTATTAGTCATCATGGTGAATGTGTATATCAGTATAAAGTTTTGGTAGTTGGAACAAAAAGAATATCTGTTACACAACACATAATTGTAAAATACTATTTTCTATAAAAATGAAATTTTTTGTTGTTGGTACTTTGGTTTCATGTATTAAAAAATGTGATAAGGGGTTTCTTTCCATTTATGTCACTTGAGTTGAGATTTTAAGGTGATTCATGAATGATATCACTTTTATATTGCTACATCTCTCTTCCCTCTCGGCATAGTATCCCTTCTTACTGATTTTAGAGACCTATGATCCATGTGAATCATTTAAATTACTAATTCTTCATCATTATAGATGCAATGCATTTCTTCAGCTGTTTATTCCTAAATTTTTTCCCCTTTTCTATGATCATGAAATCCATATTGCACTATGAGTTAGGATCTAATGCCCTATGTTGGTTAGTTTTCTACAAATTTTCTAGATTTATTCTATGATATTTCATTGGAGGTGCACCCTTATTTTTGTTGTTGTGAGGGATGAATGTTTCTACAGATATATGTTGTTTCTTCTTCTATACCAAATATTCATCTTTTTGAATCAATTATTAGTTCCATGGACGATTTTAGGATATTATTTTTTATCATTATGTTCTTTCTTGTTAGTGGATTATGATGCAGGTATGTGCATCATAAAGATTTAGGTGAGTGGGATATTCTCTAAACTATATTATGTAAAATACATTTCACTTCCATTATAAATTGACTTATAAATGAAATGGAATTATTTATTGATTGGTATCTGTGTGTGGAATTGTTTTACTAAATGTTGATTAGTACCTTGATTTGGTAAAATTAAATTTATATTCAATTAATTATAAAATATATTTATTAAATGGTTTCTAAATAATTTCTTTAATGAAATGGTTTATAATGTATATCACATAATAATCCCTAGTTACATAGGTGGACAATATAGATTAGGAACATTATAAATTTATTATCAGGAGGATTACTTATGAGGTGTTCCTTTATTCCATAGGTTCTACAAAGAATTGTTATTAAACTGATATAGGGATTCACTCAGGGGGTTTTCTCTACTCTATAGTCCATTGTTCTCTATACATTTTTTTCACAAGATGTTGATTATAGAATGAGAAGTCTTCTAGATTGACCTCTAGTGATCCTTTGTAAGATGTTCATGTGCATCCCATTTTTTGGAAAGGTTATAATATTTTATACATGTTTATATTTTTCCATTGTATAATTATATGAAATTATTTTAATATTCATTAGATAGAATTATTTGTAATTATGGAAAGAGAGGAAATTAAATGTAATTACATGGTTGGGATATAAAAAATAGAAGCTACTTATCATGGATTTTTTTTAATGCTGTAATTTTTAATATTATTATATAGAGAATTGTTATGGAACACATGGGTGGGATCCTATTCTGGCCTATTAGCTGACACCTTTTGCACCCATTTAGCGGCACATAGAACATTTTATGGCTTTCAATACAGGAAAAAAGAAAGGCGCCATAGTGAGGCAACGATGTTTCTATCAGCTTTATATGGGTAACTAGTTGTGAGATGGTCTGAGATACACCATGATATCACATAGAAATGTTAGATTCATGTTTTGGTTAACCATTGATGATGGGATGTGTATCATGGGATGTTTTGAAATTTTGGTTGATTTGAATTATCTATTTATCTTCGTTATTCCATGGAATATATTTTTTTGTACCTCAATTACATCTATTTGTATTCGAAGATTTTTCATTAATTTTGATGAAATCATTCCCATTTTTATTTTATTGATGCATTCATGCTATTATCCCACCTATGGTAATTGGGAACTCCCTTTGGGTATTTAGAATTTCGGGTCAGGTACTAGAATCAGAAAGAATTCAGGTCTAAATTTTCATAAATATTAAATACCTCTTGATAAAATATAATGGTGATAAGAAACCTTACATGTTTTTTATCTTCAAAATAAATATCCTAGAAAATATAAATCATTGGATGAATTGGTGTCTCAAATGACCTTTTAGAAAATTATGATATATGTAATACATATTATAGTTTATATATATCAAAAAATAAAGCAACTGTGGAAGAACACATATGTCTAAATGTAATAAATGTGATAGGAGGAACCCTAAATTTTTTCTATAAAATTTCATATGATATCTCTTTAAAGAGAAAATGTGAAATGATAATGTATATAAAATGAAAAAATGTATTATCATGATATAATTCATCAATATGAATGTATATAAACAATGTAAAAAAAATGGTGCATACTATAAGAAATGTCTCAATGAATTATATTTTATATGAAAACCCCTATCATAATTCATCTCTTACATTAATGAAAATTAAACACATGTATAATGAGCATAGATTTATTTATAATTCATTAAAAACAATTATTTATTTTTATAACCATTTTTCCTTATTTAAAAAAATTTATTATTAATTCATTTGTTAGTTATCAAAAAATTTCAATATTAGATGTTAAAATTCTAACTGTCATGGACTTGTTTCATAATGGATACATTTAACACCATTAACTTATATTAACTCCATGATGAAATGATTCGAAAATAAATTTAAAATATTTTTTCAATTATTTCAACATCCTCAATACCATTTTGGGAAAACATTTTTATATTTCGAGGTTATGACATCCATTATAAGCTTGTTTCTTATTATTAATCTATACTAATGGATTCCAATATAGTGATAATTATTTTTTTGATATATTTTCAGAAATAAAATAGCGTTATATATTACACCACATTATATATATTAATCATATATATTTTTTGCCTATCCATGTAATGTACATATGAAAAAATAAACATGTTATTCCATGGAGGCGGTAATCTACACATACAATGTAGGTCATTTTCATTTTCGTTTTAAGAGAAATAAGTTATTATATTGGTTATCAATTAAAAATATTATTAATTTTATAAATATAATACTTATTTATTATGTACCCCATCTGAACTATACATCGATTGTTGTTAGGAAAAATTGAACATGTCTCTTATGGAGGCAGTAGTCTATGCGTACACATATATGACATATTAATTTTTTAATAGATATGAGGCGAATAGAGGGTTGATCGTTAATATAATAAAATAAAATTATAATAATGAAAATTATCTCATTATATTCATATGGTTTGTTTATATTAAGGAGGGTTTATGTGGATGATATAAAAAAGATATTTACACCATGGATAATACTCATGTTGATAGTTCTTTCCTAGAAATGATTATTTGGAAATATAGTAATTGGTATGTAGAAAAATTATTATAGACTAATTAAAAAAATATATAAATACATTAGAAGTAAAATGTTTAGGGTTTCAAGATAAATTAGTAGGGATAGAGTGGTTGAGGTAGGTGGAAATGAGATCCTTTTATATGTGAGGGGAGTGTAATTTGAAAAAATGTACATTACATAATCTGAAACGATTGTCCTATTATTATAGAAAGTTGATAAAAAGTGATCAATATTAAATATGGGAGGAGTGTTGGTATATAAAACCATTCATCCATTTATTTTGGATAAATGGATTTAGTATTTTACAACGGTAACTTCTTTCCCCAAAAAAAATTGTTTCTATAAAATTTCCCTTATTATAAAAATTTCATATTCTAATTACAAATATGAAAATCACTAAATAATGTTAATTTAAAAAAAAATATTTTTAAAATAGTATATGTATAATGAATAATAGATTATTTTATAAATATTATTAATTAGGATCCAAATTGTTAGTAATTGGTTTATAAATCAAAAAATAATGATGTAAATACATAATTTTTCTTAATAACTATACCATAAATTTGAGAAAAGGTTTCATAGATAATAAATTTATGATTATTTAATAATGATATTTTGAAGTTATTGGTATTAGTAAATAATTTATGTATCTCAAATCATTTAAAATATATCTTTCCAAAAATTCCAAAAAATATATATTTTAATATAATATTAACATTTAGGAGAAAAATGAAATTTAATATTGGTAAAATCAATTTCCATAATATAATAATTTATATGTTAAATGAGTATAAAATAATTAAAAATCATGTTTTATATAAAATGGGCCTATTAAACATTAAATATTTGGAATATATAAGTTAATAATAGATTATTAAAGTATAGTAAAAACATTGAAATATTACACTTTATCATAATTATATTTTATAATTGTCGATTTTATTTTATTTGTATTCAATTAAACAATCATTTTCAAAATTCTATTATAAAAACATTTTTTACACTAAACCATTCTAAATATTTAAAATATAAATTTAAGAAATTTTAAATTATTTTTATCTCATTAATTACTAAAAGTTTTATTATTCTTATCAATATAACAATAATTTTAATTTAATTTTTCATGGCTCCATTTACTAGGGGTTTCTATGTGGTGAAATATCTTTAAAATAGTATTTAATTAAAGGAAAATATATTCTAAAATTTTAGTAACTTACAAATCAACGGATCCCAGAACATATCCCATACTAAAATTGATTATGTATAACTCTATGATGATATTTTGGGTTAATTAATGGTTTTTAAGAAAGAACTCTAAATATTTTAGGAGGTAATGATATTATTTGAAGAAGTTTCAAGATTCTATGTTGTGATTGTAAATTGTTCAATTTCTTAAGTCTTTATTGGAATGAATTTTGAGAACCCTAATGACGAATTATAAGTTTAATGTTGAGATATACACAAGAAATATAGTTATCCTTTTGTGCAGATGGAATATTTTTTCAGAAATTAAATTTTTAAAAAATTGTTTTATCTAAAAATAAATTAGATAAATGTAAGGATAATTAAATCTTACATTGAGAATTTACAAGAATTAAATGAAGATTTGTATGACTCCTTTCCCACAATGTATATGTCATTCATGAGTTATGTATATCTCATTTTAGCTATACGATATAAAATTGGAAGAGGCATGGGAACTTTATAATTATGATTTTAAAATTTATATTGATTACAAGAACATCATAAGTTTGTTTTGAGTTTGGGTAAGATTGATTCAAACTTTATAAGGACCCATTTATAAAATAAAATTATAATTTCATATTCAAAATAATAAAAATCCATGATGAATTATTCTGAAAATATCATGATGAATATTCATATAAAAAACACAAAAATGCTTCTACATTCTTCAGGTATTTAAAATAGTAAAACCAAAATAAATTTATTAATATTCAAGATGGTTATAATTTCATACCAAACTACACACCATATCTATTGTTCCATGTGAAAATATATGGATTAATTCACATGTGGATGAGTAACTAAATTGAGATTTATTTTTTATAAATCAATTATATATTGTGGGATGGAAATATTCTGATTCTTTTGTATCCAAGAGATATAAGATATATAGTGTCATGGTCTATGATATTGGTTCCTTTATGGCCGGTGATAAGACAAGTGTGACACCCCATAAATACCTGTAATTTTCCGGTGTCTATAATATAACGACCCATACTTTACATATATTTTTATTACTTCAAAATTGAAGCACACTTATTACAACATATAACAAAACCATGAATGTACCGTATAGGTATTGTGTCTTTCGAAACTGGGAAACATAAACAACTGGTTCAAAAATCATTTACACTGTCTCCATTATATGTTATCATATCTAGTGTCCCTTTGGGCATATCTTAATTAATACCCTTCTTCCTGACCTGGGGAAAAGAAAACATACAAAAGGGTGAGCTCAAATGCTCAGTAAGGGTAAACAAAAGAAATATCAATCACATCATATTAATTAGAACATAACATTTTGAAAATCATAACCTGCAAAAGAGATCATAATATCATAACATGGGATAAGTCATGGTAGTTCAATGTAAATCCCAATAATTATTACATGAAACTTCGTCGCATACACAGATAATCATAGGGAATCATTTCGTAGTAGTCAAGACTTATTTCCAAGAATATCATAGCAGACAAAGTCTATTTCTGAACCGAGTTCACTCCTCGTTTCAGTCCTGTATCACTGAACCGGATTAACCTGCCATTCCATCCATGTCTATCTCATGAGATATAAATCATTAACCAATGCATTGGATGGAGATATAGGTCCCACCCATCCTATAATGATACCATTCTTATGTGTGCCACAAGATCATAAATCATACATCATAGCATAACCCATTATAATAAAAATGGGATTCTTAAACATCATGTCATCATAACATAAATCATATAAGATAAAAGGACCTCATAAAAATAATTCCATCATAATCAAATTAATGTCAAAATAGGTATAAAAATAGAACCCTATATTATCATAGATGTAAAATAATTTTGACAATACACTTGAACTCCATTCTTGAGGAAAATATCATTTCTACTTCAATTTTTTTTTCCTTTCTTAACATGTCATAAAATTTTAAACTAAGATATGTTAATTAAAAATATACTTGAAAACTTGTAAAGGCTGTTTCATGGAAATAATGTTCTAAAAATCCATTCATGCCATATAAGTTAAAGAAAAACATTCTTCTCGCACTTTGGCCAGAAAAGTCAAAAAAGTACCTCGTACTAAAAATGAAAATAGATTCCTTTAATATATTTTACTAAAAACTCACCGAAGGGTAAAATTGGATTTAAATAATTATAGGATGGTAGAAATATTATTACATATTGAGGAAACATGGATGTGGATGGTAAATATTACCCAGTAAATTCTGAAGTATAAACAACCTCAGATAAAAATGAGATTGCGAGATTTTCCCTTACCTTAGATCTGATTTGCTTCATATGTGTCCGAACCTCCTGTATAATGATTTAAATAACGTTATTGACTTATTCCAGAATCATGCTCATTTTCTTTATATCTACGTTAAATAATTTAACTTTTACCTTGTCTTCTTGTTTTCTTACACTATATGGTTTATAAACATACTATAACAAGCCAATCGAACCCCAAGTGTTTATTTATTAATATATATAACCTTATCTAAATCATTTGGCCGAACCATAGATTTTTAGGAATAGAATAACAATTAATAATATAATATTCATTTTAAAAACTATTTTATATCAATTTTGACACTATTTGGTAATTGTTTTTTGTGAAAATCATAACAGCATGATTAGTTCGAACATAGTTAATTGAATCAATACTAACATGTCATATTAACCTAAAAAAATAGTTTAATTTATATGAAGTCTCAAATTACATTTATTTGGGTATTTATAACATCCATTATTTTAATATTTCATTAATAAGGTAATTACTGCATCATTATTGTGTCACAAATAAATTATATTATCTAATGTCTAAAAATTATAAATAAAATACCATTATGTAGGAAATATTTTTAGATTTCTAGTGAATATTTATAGTCTAATTTATCTTATGAATAACCCTATATTAAAAATGTTTTAGTTATTAAACATTGATTTTAACTATTTTAACTCTTCTTTAAATAAAATAATATTAATTGTCCTAATCTAATCCAACTGGACCTAAATGGTCATATTTTATTCCTAAGGTTGTTTTCGGTGGAATTAAACTTATCCAATAGAATTAAGACATGTGTTAGGGTAATAAAAATACCATTTTTACCCTTAATTACCTTATTTACTATTAACCATGGTAAATAAAAGTAAAAAGTTACTATTCACCAAAAATTATTTTTATCTTATTGAACCATATTTTACACCTTGATATTAACCATGTCTCTCGGATTTTCAAAATTCCACTCATGGAAGCGGTAAAATTATGTTTTTTGTAAATTTTCAAAATCCTCTAGAAGGTGGGTAAAAGACGGTGAAAAGTTCAATAAAATTTTAATATATCTAAAATTATTATAAAATGACTCCAATTAATTACTTTGAACTTATATAGGAATTATGTATCAATTTTGACCTAAAATAAATTTAAATAAAATACATAATTATTTAAATAAAATGTCGTTTTTAAATAGTATCCCAGTGTTTTCACTATTCAACAAAAATTGAACGTTTTCAGAAAAATAACAAAAATTCACCGTAGGCTATTTTTGATATTCCAAATCCAAAAATGAAATCCATTATGAAAGATAAAATTTAAAAAATATAAAAAAAAATTGGGTATTTCTATTCATAATGGCTAGTTTTAATAATATTTTAATAGCATGTCGTTGTTTAGTAAAACTCGGTATTGCGTACAACACAAGCTATCGAGGAAGGTCATGATTGCGTGTAAAGAAAGACAAGATAGTGTTGTGTGTAGTGAATGATTCCATTGAAGATGTATATAACATTAAAAAAAATATTTCTCATAAAAATATCAGGTGTTACATTCTACCCCCCTTAAAATGAATTTCTCCCTCTAAATTCGTCACCTTGTAACAAACAGATGAGGATACCTCCTCATCATATCATCAAGTTCCCATGTAGATTCTTCTAATTGGTGGTTCCTACATAAAACTTTCACCAATCGTGTGGTCTTGTTCCGTAGAACTTTTTCTCTACGATCCAGAATATCTATCAGCTATTCTTTATAAGAAAGATCTTGCTCTAACGGTACAACTTCTGAGCTAGTACTTGAGAAGGATCAGGTATGTACTTTATTATGATAGATACATGTAACACATCGTGAACATGAGAGAGATTCAGTGGAAGCACCAATCAGTAAGCCACCTTCCCAACACAATCCATTATTTCGAAAGGAGCGATATACCTAGGGATCGACTTTCCCTTCTTTCCAAATATCAGTACTCCCTTCCATGGAGATATTCGTAAGAACACATTATCACCCACTTCAAACTCTTGGTCTTTTCTTCAGTTATCGATATAACTTTTTTGTCAACTCTAGGCTGCTCTTATATGTTGTTGAATAGATCTGACCTTTTCTGCCATCTCATCAACAAAATCAGGTCCTAATAGCTTTCTTTCCCCAACTTCATCCCAACAAGTTGGAGTTCTGCATTTCTTTCCATAGAGTGTTTCATAAGGAGACATCTGAATACTGGATTGATAGCTATTATTATTAGAAAATTCCACAAAAGGTAGGTGTTGATCCCAACCACCTTTAAAATCCATAGAGAAATATCTTAACATATCTTCTAGAGTTTGAATTTTTCTCTCAAAATGACCGTCTATCTGAGGATGATATGCAGTGATGAAACTCAACTCTGTATCTAAATTATGCTGAAGACTTTGCCAGAACATCAAGGTAAACCACGGATCCCAATCAGATATAATGGAAAGTGGTACTCCAGGAAATCTGACAACTTCCTTTACATATATCCTGGTAAGATGACCAGGAGAGAAATCCTCTCTAATAGCAATGAAGTGTGCCAACTTTGTAAGACGATCAATTATAACCTAGATAACATTATTGTCTTTGGATGTTTTTGGAAGTCCTGTGTCAAAGTCCATAGTGATGTTTTCCCATTTCCATTCTGGTAGGGGTAATGGTTGTAACATCCCCTTATACTTCTATCTCTCAGCATTAACTTTCTAACAAAACAAGCATTGATATACATATTCAGCAACATCTATTTTCATGCCATCCCACCAAAATTACTCTTCCAGGTCCCTATACATCTTCATGCTTCCAGGGTGAATAGAGAATGAAGAACTATGAGCCTTATCCAGTAGCTCCTTCTTTAATTCTAGGATGGGAGGAACACAAACCTGATTCTTGAATCTTATTATCTCATCACAATCAAGGTTGAATTCAGGAACATTTCTCACCTTCTTTTGTAACTCTACATATTCTTTGTGTGCCTCCTTAATCTTCACTTGTATATATGGTTGAACATTCATTTGAGAAAGAATATATTTTTCCCCTTCCATTATAATTCCAAGATCCATCCGTTGTAAATCCATAAATATTGGATCTTTTGTGATCCTCATTATGGATAAGCTGGCATGGTCTTGTCAACTTAATGTTTTTTCCACCTTGTTTTCTTTCTCTGGGTGATAATGAATTGAGCAGTCGTAGTCCTTAATCAACTCGAACCATCTTTTTTGGTTCATATTCAGCTCCTTTTGTGTGAAAATATACTATAAACTGTTATGATCACTACAAATATCTCACCATTCACCATAAAGATAATGCCTCCAAATATTTAATGAAAAGATTTCCGCAGCTAACTCCAAATCATGAGTTGGGTAATTTTCCTCATAAATTTTCAACTATCATGAGGCATAATCTATCACCATATCTTTTTTCATAAGAACATACCCCAATTCCTTCTTGGATGCATCACTATATATCAAAAACCTTTCCCCACTATAAGGATGTGTGAGCACAGTTTCACTGGATAACCTTATTTTTA
The DNA here is from genome assembly GCA_963277665.1 of Viscum album. NCBI lineage: Eukaryota > Viridiplantae > Streptophyta > Magnoliopsida > Santalales > Viscaceae > Viscum > Viscum album. Next base: position 1,568,688,513 of record OY728121.1, on the reverse strand, counting down.
ACTCTTTGAAATTCTCTTCTCACTCCTCCGTCCACACGAACTTAATTCCTTTTCGAGTCAACCTGGTGAGTCGGTTTTATAATCATGAAAAATATTTCAAAAAATGTCGATAATATCCAGCCAGACCAAGAAAACATTAGATATCTGTTAATGATGTTGGTCTCGACAATCCTTCAATAACCTATGTTTTTGCTAGATCCACAAATATCCCCTCTTTTGAGATTATGTGACCCAAAAATGAAACTTTTTGAAGACAAAATTCACACTTGGTAAATTTTGCATAAATATTCTCCTTTCATAGGGTCTTTAATACAATTCTGAATTGATCATCATGTTCTTCCTTACACTTTTAATAGACAAGAATATCATCTATAAAGACTACCACAAACTGATCAAGATAGTATCTAAAGACTCGATTCATTAGATCCATGAAGATAGCAGGGGAATTAGTAAAACCAAATGTCATCACTATAAAATCATAGTATTCATACCTTGTACGAAAAGTCGTCTTTGGAATATCCTCCCTTTTGACCCTTAATTGATGATACCCTGAACGAAGATCAATCTTGGAAAAGTATTAAGCTCCGTGTAGTTGGTCAAATAAGTCATAAATGCATGGAAGATAATATTTGTTCTTGATATTGATCTTGTTATGTTCTCAATAATCAATGTAGAGTCTCATTGATCCATATTTCTTCTTAACAAACAGAATAGGTGCTCCCCAAGGTGACTCACTAGGGCGTATGAATCCCTTTTCAAGATACTCTTGGAGTTGCTTCTTCAATTCCTGCAACTCAATTGGGGCCATTCTATATGGTGTCTTTGAAATAGGAAAATCACCCTGTACGAGTTCTATTGAAAACTCAACTTCACAATTTGGAGGAAGACCTGGCAATTCCTCCAGAAAGATATCATCAAACACCCGTAAAATGGGCATATTCTTAATCGTGAGTTTCTCGGCAACCACTTGAGATAAATAACCTTAATTTAGTGGAATAAAGACCCATAAGATGGAAGAAATTTCCACTGGAAGGTTATGTTCATCCTTGCTTCCATAGACGATCATAGATTGATATGGAATATGAAATGTGACTTCCCTTCTTTGGCAATTGATATGAGCTCCATATAAAGAAATCCAATCCATGCAAAGAATCAAATCAAATTCCACTATAGGAAGGATCACAATATTTGCATGAAGCACTTTCCCACAAACTTCAATCAGAGAAGAATTGTAAACTTTTCATGTGACTTTTGTGCCATTAGGGGTTTTCAGAGCTAATTCAACATCTAATTGTTGTGGTAATACAACGATACCCTTAGAAAATTCATCAGAAATAAAAGAGTGGGTGGATCCTGAATCAAATAAATAATTTTCTACCTTAGAGTGGATGGTAAGTGTACCTTTCACCACTTCATTATCATACTCCACATCGTTGATAGAAAATTATTGTGACTTTCCTTTTTCTTAAGTCTTAATATTTTGTTGACATCGATCATCATCAAAAACCCTTGGATTAGGGCATTGATTAGCAAAATGCCCCCATTTACTTCCACTTGTAACAATGAAGTGTAGGAGGTTCACTCTGTTTATCCTTTTCTTTGATAGCATCACTAGACATATTTTTCCCATCATTACGGCATTCAAATGCCCCATGACCTTCTTTTCAACATTTGAAACATTTACTTCTCCCTTTATGAAAACTCCCTCCATGTTTCCTTCCACACATTCATCATAAGGGGAAACTCACCTTCTTTTCAGTGTTCTCTTTATATTTTCCTTTGAATTCCATTTTCCTCTTCTCATCAAACGCATATGACTGATGGGTTACTCCATTCTCTATCTCATCCTTGAGAGCACATCGAACGATTTCCTCGTAGCTATTGAAGTCCCTTATGGCTAACACCCTTCGAGGACTTGGTTTTAAGCAACTAAAGAATCGATCGATCTTACTCTCGGGTTGGATAATAATCCCAGAAGCGTACCATGAAAGTCTTGTAAATTTTTCTTCATAGGTACCAAAATATTCATCATCCTTTTTCTTTAGTTCAAGAAACTCCTTATCCATAATTGTTCAAAGAATGACAGGGAATTACTTATTAAAAAATATGATATTGAACTCGTCCCAATCCATGGACTCAACTTCATATCTTGGCCTCGTATTCTTGATAAGATTCCACCATTGATCAGCTTCACCTTCCAAACGATATACTGCTAAGATGACTTTATGATGTTCAGAATATTGAAGAACTGATAATATCTTTTCAGTGGTACTGATCTATTGTTCAGCCACTAATGGATCAGTAGACCCACTGAATGAGGGTGGACGCAGCCTCATGAAGGATTCAACATAATGTTTCTCCTTCCTTTGCTCATTTGAAATTCATGTATGATTCATAGCTTGAGAAAGTTGTGTGAGCATGGCTACAAGATTTTTCATTCCAGCTCCCATAACATTTGGTTGTTGAGGGGCACAATCATTTCATTTCCTGTCGCATTCAGCATTAATAAGGATCCTTCGAGTTCCATCCATTGACTAAAACCAATAAGAAGAGTGTGAGAAACACTAATCATAATAGTAAAACCACATAATCAGGAATAAAATTTCCCGCTTTAGGTCTTATCATAGGTAATTCATGTCCATTTCTAAAACACTAAGATTTTGTCCTATGCTTAGACATATCCTTAGGGTTCTTATTAAGGATTTCACATCCTAGTTTCCAAAAGTTGACTATACCTTTCCTCTGATACCAACAATAACGACCCATACTTTACATACATTGTTATTACTTCAAAATTGAAGCACACCTATTACAACATATAACAAAACCATGAAAGTACCATATAGGTATAGTGTCTTTAGAAACTAGGAAGCATAAAAAACTGGTTCATAAATCATCTACACTATCTCCCATTTATTTTATCTTATCTAGAGTCCCTTTTTGGCATATGTTACTTAATACCCTTCTTCCTGGCCTGGGGAAAAGAAAACATACAAGAGGGTGAGGTCAAGTGCTCAGTAAGGGTAAACAAAAGAAATATCAATTATATCATATTCATAAGAACATGACATTTGAAAAATCATAACCTGCAAAAGAGATCATAATATCATAACATGGGATAAGTCATGGTAGTGAAATTTGAATCCCAATAATCATAACATGAAACATCATGGTATAAACACATAATCATAGGGAATCATTTCTTAGAAGTCATGACTTATTGCCAAGACTATCCTAGCGGACCAAGTCCATTTATGAACCGAGTTCACTCCTCGTTTCAGTCCTGTATCACTAAACCAAATTAACCTGCAATTCCAGCCATGTTTATCTAATGAGATATAATTCTTTACCCAATGAATAGGTGGGAGATATAGGTCCCACCCATATCATAATTATACAATTCTTATGTGTGCCACAAGATCATAAATCATACATCCTAGCATAAACCGTGTAATAAAAATGGGATTCTTAAACATCATGCCATCATAAGATAAATCATATAAGATAAAAGTACCTCATAAAAATAATTCCATAAAAATAAAATTAATGTCAAAATAGGTATAAAAATAGAACCCTATATTATCTTAGATGGAAAATAATTTTGATAATACACATGAACTCTATTATTGAGGAAAATATCCTTTCTACTTCAAAATCATTTTTCATTTCTTAACATGTCATAAAATTTTAAACTAAGATAAGTTAATTAAAAATAAACCTAAAAACATGTAAAGGAAGAATCATGCAAATAATGTTCTAAAAATCTATTCATGCAGTATAAGTTAAAGAAAAACATTCTTCTCGTACTTTGGCCAGAAAATTCAAAAAATTACCTCGTACTAAAAACGTCAAAAGATTCCTTTCATATCATTTACTAAAAACTCACCGAAGGGAAATATTGGATTTAAATAATTTTATGAGGATAGAAATATTATTACATATTGAGGAAACATGGATGTGGATGATAAATATTCCCCAATAAATTCTGAAGTATAAACAATCTCGGATCAAAATGAGATTCTATGATTTTCCCTTACCTTAGGTCCGATTTGCATCGTACTTGTCGGAACCTCCTGTATAATGATTTAAATAATGTCATTGACTTATTCTAGAATCATTATAATTGTTATGATATCATATATGGTCATATTATTAGCTTCTTATTAGTAATATTTCATTTCTATTTGTTATTCGGGTGTTTATTGCTTTTTCTTCTTATGTGTGTTTTGTCGAATAAATTCTTATTCTTATTTTCTGGTTACAGAAAACTCATATCCAAAATGGTATTAGTGTGATATATATCATATTTATTCATTAAATTCATTTATATAATCATTATGCAATGATGATCATGTAGAATGAGTCGCATCACATCCTTGAGACGGTAGGCCGTACGTACACACGAGCGATGATATTGTACCCATGATCATGGAATTATATTGGAATGTATGTATACTATTTCAGAATCAATATAACTTTACAATAATCATATAGAGTTATTATTTACACCGTTATTCCCTTCCAAGTAATGTGGTGAAGGAAAACAGATTACACCACGGTGTGGAGACGGTATTTTGTACGTATGCACGCGCAGTGATTTCATTTTCCGTAGGATGGATAGAAGGTGAAATAGGGTTGTTTCATATTTATAATAAAATATCAGTATATGAGTTATACTAACGTTATTACTTAATAATGAAACAACTAAATAAGAGGAAGTAGAAGAAGAAATAAATTTGAAAGAATCGGTAACAGAAATTACCTCTTCTTCGACACGCCTCTTTGAAACTTCCTCTTAGGGCACTAAAAATGGTCTTTGAAGAAGACTAGGACCTCTAGGTTTTTTCCATGGAAGTTGAGAAGGTAAATTGGTAGGGTTTGTCTGAGCTTGAAGGCTCAATGTGGTGGGATGAGGAGAGGGAGGAGGTTCCCTTTTATAAGGGAGGACAGGGCACCTTAGGAAAAACATAAAATATTATTTTATAATAAAGTCATATTGGGTTCTTAATTGCTAAAAATTGATTTATTTCGAATCTATGGTGGGGATGGGTCGAAATACTCTCAACCAATAGATTTTAGACAATTTTAGGTTACTATTTTGACCTTATCATTTAGATTGAACTCTAAGTTAAATAATTTATCGTTTACCTTCTCTTCCTGTTTTCTTATAGTATATGGTTAATATACTTACTATAACAAGCCTAAAGAACCCAAAGTGGTTAATTATTAATATATATAACCTTATCTAAGTCATTTTACTGATCCTTATATTTTTAGGAATAGAATAACAATTAATAATATAATATTTCTTTTAAAAAATATTTTATGTCTATTTTGACTCTATTTGGAAATCGATTTTTGTGAAAAACATAATAGCATGATTAGTTAGAAAAAATTTAATTGACTCAATAATAACATGTCATGTTAACCTAAAATATAGTTTAATTTATAAAAACATTTAAATTACATTTATTTGGGTATTTATAACAACCATTATGTTAATATTTCATTAATAAGGTAACTATTGTATCATCATTTTGTTTCAAATAAATGATATTATTTAATGTCTAAAATTTATAAATAAAATACCATTATGTATGAAATATTTTTATCTTTCTAATTAATATTGATAGTCTAATTTATGTTTTGTATAACCCTATATTAAAAATGTTTTAGTTATTAAACATTGATTTTAACTATTTTAACTCTTCTTTAAATAAAATAATATTAAATGTCCTAATCTAATCCATGTGGAGCTAAATGGTCATATTTTATTCCTAATGTTGTTTTTGGTCTAATTAAACTTATATGGTAGAATTAGGACATGTGTTAGGGTAATAATAATACCATTTTACCCTAAATTACCCTATTTACTTTTAACCGTGGTAAATAAAAGTAAAAAGTTATTATTCAACAAAAATTATTTTTATCTTGTTGAACCACATTTTACTCCTTGATATTAACCTTGTCCCTAATATTTTCTAAATTCCACTCATATAAGCATTAAAATTATGTTTTATGTAAATTTTAAAACTCTTCTAAAAGGTGGGTAAAAGACGGTGAAAAGTTCAATATTATTTTTATATATCTAAAATTATTATAAAATGACTCCAATTAATTACATTGAACATATATAGGTATTATGTATCAATTATGACCTAAAATAAATTTAAATAAAATAAATAATTATTTAAATAAAAAGTTGGTTTTTAAATAGTAACCTAGTGTTTTCACTATTCATCAAAAATTGAAAGTTTTCAGAAAAATACCAAAAAATAACCCAAGGCTAATTTCAATATTCTGAATCCAAAAATGAAGTGCATTTTTAAAGATAAAATTTATAAAATTTCAAAAAGTGGGTATTACTATTCATTACGGCTAGTTTTAATAACATTTTAATAGCATATCGTTGGTTAGTGAAACTCGGTATTGCGTACAACAAAAGCTATCGAGGAAGGTTGCAATTGCGTGTAAAGCAAGACAAGCTAGTGTTGTGTGAAATGAAAGTTTCCTTTTATGATGTATATAACATTAAAATAAAATATTTCTCATAAAAATATCAGTGTTACATATAAACCTGTGTCATGTTGGCATATTCTACACATGGGAGGCAATACCCTAGTGTACCTTTACAATAATAGACATATCCAAACCTATAAAATGATGAATTTTGATGTAGAACCAGTACCATAATTATTTCATCACATCTATCACACATCAGATATTGAAATGATACTAGAAAACATAAGGTCTGAACATGAGCCCACTAAAACATTTAATAAATCCCGACCTACTCAGTAAGAGGGGGATACTAACAAATGAATAATGATAATAAATATTGATCTTTATAGTAAAAAAATACTCCTCTTACACAAGGTCCCACAACACTTTCATTTAATGGTTCATCTAGTACATTATTGAGGATATGTTTTTCCAGAGCCGACGTTTGGTTCAATATTAATATATCCAGTAATACATATTGAATTCACAAAATAAAAGGAATCATGAGTGTAGCACACTCATAAATTCATTTCAATTGGAATATGATACATAGAAATAGGATTAATGAAATCACATATATACAAAATATATACTTTATTTTTTAAAGAGGTATCTAACATATTTCCTGTCACATCATTCCACTTGTGGAATAATGGTAACACGTGTTAGGCAATTCTGATCCATGACCCATTCCATCATTAATGGAAGTCACTCGAATGGTCATTCTCATTGGGTCTCTCCATATAAGATTCAAAAGGTAAATCCAATGATCTTGAATACTAGGTAATGGATTACACCCAAAACCATTGGGGACACCATTGAAACTTTTAGAATAAGCCACTAAGTATGGGATCATATGTATGATGGTTCTAAAAACCATTATGTATTAAATTACTAAATTGGGGTTAAACATCATGTTCATGGTGGTCATAGCGATATAACAATCCCTACCTTTGGAGAATTAATGAATAATAGAAGATCACACCGTGAGTCATATCGAGGGACACGATTAATTCAATCTATGAATCATCCCATAGAGGGGATCGCATTCCTATATAGGGGATGTAATACCACACTATACACTCATATTAATAGAAAAAAAAATATTTTCAATTGATACCAGTGTGTACTGAAACAGTTTGTGGGTAACCAAACAAACTCATACGATGGATGAAATGTGAAGAATGAGATATTCGCCCCACCCGTCAAGGAGTAAAAAATTTTTTTTCAAAGGGTGTATGTGGAATGTATCTCCATCACTATAATTTAAAATATTTTTAACTAACAAAAAGTTTATAACACAAAAATAATCTGAATTCCTTGTGTGTGTTACCTGACATGTATGTGCCTTTCCATCACATGGTGTATTACCTTTAGGTACTTGTTTACATCTGGCAGTGCACATGTAATTCGAGAAGTTCCCATATACATGTCCATTAATGAGTAATGGGACATATATGTGTACTCTACCCATGCCTACGTTCCTAGTTATGTTAGTTCCCATGTCCCCCCTAGGGTATACGTTATAAAACCAGCTAAAGGTCAATTTAACTATGATATTTTTCACATTCTCTAGCCCCTAGAACAAAAAAAAAATTGTACTATATGGTTTTTATTCATACTAATATATTTCATGTTTGTGGAGATTTATCAAAAATTCAATAAAGGGTAGATTTTAAAGTCGCACCACTAGTTGATTATATTAAGCTAGGGAAAAAGTGGGAAATGGAGAATCAATTTGAATTCACCTTCCATTCCACCATTGGTCATATTACGGCACTCCAACCCATTTGGGCAAAACTTCCTATCATGCTATGCCACACCACACACACTATACCGCATTTTGGAGTCACCAATCAAGTTTTAATCATATTTATTCCACCCACCATCATCATTGAACATTGGTCACTCCAACAAATGTGATCCTGAAACAATGATATAAATCAATTGAGCACAATAATTTAAATACAGTGATCAAATACTTTTAATTCTCCAAACCATTGTGTATTCAGATTAATAGTGACGACTATGAAAAAATGGCGGAAAATTCCACATGTGACAAAATGAGGAATGATCCTCGGTCATTTGATTGGATGAATACAATTCATTTTCATTATAATAATGAATTAATATAAATATATAAACAACTATAGAAATTCCCCAAGACCCATGAGAATAATTCCACACCCACCAAATGAAAATTGAATTTCTTGTCACACTATTAGGAGAATTAATTTATAATAATCAATTGGAAAATGTGGAAAATGCACCATGAAATTCAGAATCACTACCTCATTATGGATTGTTCATTGGTGAAGAATGTTCCCTCTAGATAACAAGACAATCTCCCCTCAATGACCATCATACATATATCTATTCACCATGATCAATATTTTGTTTATCCTAAATCATGAGCCACCAATGATAAAAACTCGCATCGTATATAATCTCTCAAGGTAATGATGTTAAACCTAGTAGTTTTATATAGGACTTTATTTATAGATGGTTGAAGTTTCATTTTAAAAAACTAAAAATAAAATAATTATTTTATTTTATTTTTTTATTCATGATAGAAATAGATCCTTAAATAAATTCATAACAGTAACAAATATTTTTTCACACCATGTGAAATACTGGAATTATTATTTATATAGTAGTATATCATTTTTATTATGAGAATCCATAATATAGTTATTCTATTATTTCACAAAAACCGCCCACATGTAAATGATATATTTAGTACTTTAGTAATGTTATCACTGTAGCTCGCATGTCCTAAAAATCTTTTATCACCAAAACATGTGGATTGAAAAATATTCTCTAGTATTATCTAATGTCATACAATGACAAAATAGTGGTTTTAAATTCTCCCCACAATAGAGATTTTCATTATAGAAACTGAATATGATATCCCAATAAGATGGGGGAAATGGGATCACATTTGGGTGTCACACCCCGAGGAGCTCTATTTGTATTTCTAGAGCTACAAACAGGAATGCACCATTATAATTACTCATCCCCCAGTGGATATTTTCATGAAAACACTAAATAATTAATGGGAACTCTACTATGTTATCTCCATTATTGATTTCTATCCAACCCTAGTCAATATAATGTAACTGATTTTTCACATACCTCCTCTCATAGGGAATATGTAAAATGTTACATACCTAGTCCAACTATGATGTTTAGGATAAGTGGTATTCCATCCTTCAACCCCAATTATGTAAATGTAACAATGTCCTATGAACCTGAGAGATAGTATGGTGTCCATAAAAAATAAAAAAAAAATCACATTTGGGTGAGAACTCTCAAAAATGAAAATCCATTTTTCAAAGTCCTACCATAAATATCATTAATACATAAGGACCATTTATTTTTTCAAGATGTCCTCATCCTACATTAGATGAACTAAACCCTTCACCACCATATCATGTAAAAAATCTATCACCAAAAGAATTGACTCCTACTAGCTCTTAATAGTAAAACAATGACTTCTAGGACCTCCCATAAATCACCAAAAATGATGTCACACCGATAGTGGTCTAGTAACAATAGACATACATGTACACCACCAATGGTTATTGATCCTCCCAACACTATACCATAAATAACATTCAAACCCAATTCTTGTTCACATGAACATGAATTATCCTTTTTTCCTAGCTATTTTTAATGGTATAAAAACATTTAAACTGATTACATGTATCAATTCCTATTATATAATCTCCCTAATTATAGTGGGAAGTAATAAAAAAACTAAAATTGTTGACATTATAATTCCATGAATTTAGGCTACCTCTTACATGTATAGGCATCCAAAACACGAAACCAAATTCTGCTTTTTAATAGTTAATATGTGGTCAAACAAAGTGTCTAGAAAATACTACCAAAATATTTTAGTGACCATTAAATAATCATTGTGGCCTTCTCATTGAAACCACATTGATACCATACTAGTTTTTAATCCATTTGGGCACCTCATCCTTAACCTTCTACTATGTGATACTGTTGAGTTAAACTCATCAATATGAAACCACATCCATAGCCACCAACCCTGATGGCATGGGTTATGGGTACACACACACACACCTCTATTAGGTATACATTTTAGGGGGAAATCCTTGAAATAAACAATAATTAATTGACTGCTTTCATAATCTTTCATTTCTCAAGGATGATGTACTCACCACCTTCAAGAAATCTATCAATAACGCATCTAGTGAATATTTTTCATGAAGGTTATCACAATTTTTATCTTAAAGTTTTAACACTATAAATAATTGAGGAAGTTTATGTGTAATAACCACCATCTAAAGATATGCTTCACTATCCTTACCATAATGGGAAAACTGTAAAGAAGCCAATTTATTCGTCACCTCTCTTACCAATAGTGGAGAGAAAAAATCGCTCTGAGAAAATCATACAACAAATTTCTCTTGGGTGGTTCTAAAGCTACCAAAACCTCATCCTTTGATGGGTATATTGTTACTTCCATGTAAAAGATGTAAAATTATAAGAAGTGAAATTCATGAATCAGGAACCCATAAATAGTGTTATTCAAATAGATCTAGTACACTCAAAACATTTCTAGAACAATCTTCAAGGGTCTCATGTTCTCCGCCCCTGATTCCTTGTACACAAGGATCTCATTAGATGGGAATACCATGAAATGATCCAATGAGAAGGATATAGTTTAGGATACCTACAAAAACTACTGATGAATCTAGCATGTGCAAATGTATCCCCACGAACTCAAATAAACAATATCAGCTTTAGAAATACACATGTGGTACATCCTCCTCTAGAACATGGAGTAGGTAATAACCAACCCAACGGTCAAAACTCCATGAACCACATTTACCCTAACCACATTGATAATTATTCATAGATTCTAAGAGATGGATAAACCTCCCTAACTGTCACCTCATTCAACGGAAATCAATCCATACCTAATCATGAGTTCACATATGCCTCCATGGTTAATAACACATGGCTCCACATGTGAACGCACTGGGTCTCACAAGTCCAATTTATTTTAGATTTACGCAACCACATCATCATCTACCAAAACTACCTAAGATAATCTAATATTCTAATATAGATATTAGACCATCCCGACTGAAAGTATAAATAGAAAAAACATTCAATGGGGTATTAAGAATCACACAACCTCAATGAATGAACTCCTCCAATACCATTGGAAAATAAAATATCATAGAATCCTTATCCCATATTGTTAAATTAACTAACTAAAAAGAAGATGGTTCTATAATAATACATCTCTTCTCATCCTATCAAACCTCAGATTACCCATTATCAAAGGAGGAACATTCCATCCCACAAGTCAGATACACAACTACCTCACCTTGTAAAAATAACATAGAATGGTTTGTAGGTAACTAGTCTATAATGAAAAATGCACCTCAGCAACCCATTAATGATATATAAATATCCCACTTAGGGCTCTCTATTTCCTCTGAAGTTATGTCAAACTTTAAATAAATTTATTTGACCACTGATCCTTTCTTCATGGACAACCAAACACTAGGGTATATCCATGGGATTAACCAAAATCACTCTTTTTCGAACAGTGGATTTAATAAGAAAATAGTGTACTATTCATGTTTATATAAAAAAATATAATGTATAAAATACACATACCACACATAAAATAAGTCCTGGAACCTCTATTCCATAATACACTATCACTTAAAACATTCATTTTCCCTAACCATGGGATACCTAAGCCTTGTGTGGACCACCTAGGGGTGGATTTAGTGGCAAAAATTAACACACCATCCATCTCCTTCTACTCTACCATGATCCTCTATCACTCATACAACCCCTTGGATTACTATATACCTACAATAAACTCTTCCTCAGTGTTTTATCCAGTATATATCTATTTGTAGTTTGATGGGTAGAAAATTACCATGTTTTATGCACTTATAAATCATGTGAATAAAAACACATCAACATCAACAAATATTATTTACCTAAAGGTATTTTTGAATTATTATTCCTCCTGTATTGTGACCTATGTTTCACTCCAATTATCAATGGGCCCTCCTTTCACTATATCCCATGTTTCAACTAACATAGAAACTCATGAGAGACTTTTGATCCTTGAATTTTATCATACAATGTAATCAAATACAACCATGGATCACTTTGACATGTGGTATCAACTTGTTCCACCATATATGGGTCTATTTACTAATAAAGTGTGAAATAACGAACTGTATCCAACAAGAATAAAATCCTCTTTATGACTACGCCCATGTATACATTCCTCTTCGCGCATCAAGGCATACTCTTGACCCTACTATAGAATCCTCCATGTATGCCATCATGAATACATCCTTACAGAAGTCAACATGTGTTATGGTCAATGAGTATGTCTGGGGAGGTGAAAAAAAGAGGAAATCAAGATCAAAACTCATTCCTATATGATGCATGTGATAATTTTTCCTTGTTACCAATTTATATAATTTCAATTTTAATAACCATGTTATCAATGTACTGGTGGATGGATACATTAATGATGACCATAACATTCGATTCTTAGATTTGAAATTGAATCCTGAAACACTGAAACATTGTTTACATAAATACCATACTAAACAAAATAAAAAAAATCCCCACACTGTAATCGTAAGATGAATGTACTCATATAAAACACTATCACAACAAACCCACAAGGGGCTCCTGGCCACCAATAAGATGAGTGTGACACACCTATCACACATCCAATTATAAAGTGGATGGTGACCGGCACCATGTCGGAAAATCACACAAATCAGATGCATTGACATCATGTACCTACACACACACATATCAAAACCTGTAATATGAATATAGGTATAGAATTAAAAAACCATACTAAAAGAATAAATTTTTTCCCACATCAATGTATTAAACAATACTCGAAAAAATAATTTCCATACATAGGCCCACATAAAATATAAATAAATCTGAACCTTCCTATAATGATTTGTAAAGTGTCAAATCCATCACATGATTTAAATTTTACTGCATATAACAAACTATGATACCACCCACATGAATGTTTAATGTAAATATGCTTGAAATATATTGAACACCACAATTTAAAGACCAAAATAAAGTTAAGTATCTACATAACAATTCTACAAAATGTTCGAGCTAGTATGGTCCAACATGGTCCACATAATCTCCACGGAAACCTAAAAACTATTTTATATACATATGTTGAGAAAACATGTATAATTAGTAGGAAAAACCAAAGTCTCTCATCCACATGTGAAAAGATCAGACTAATGCACCGTTGTGAAAGTATTAGAACTAAATAACATAAAACAGGTATACTAACCATCCCAATTGCACCAAGGAACACTAAATAAATAATGTAAACCAATTAATTTAATATAAAATAAAACACATCGAGGAGGGAGAACCCCGAAAAACCACCCCAATAATTAACTGCTCTTACAAACTAATGGAAAACATCAATGTGCTCATACCTCATCTGAATATACAACATTAAAACCCACTGTAAAAACTTTGGCACCACAACACATCATATCCCCACCATAGAATCAAAGGCCCCAAACAATTTTACGTCAATCTCACAGACACCTGGGCAAGAAACCCCAAACACATTCTGAAGACACCTGGGAAAGAAAATCAAATATCTTCTCGAAAATTACATAGAAAGCACAACACATCTCATCTTGAAGAGACTTGGGATATCACAACTCTGCAACATAACATGTATCATACATCAGGAATTATACATCAAGACAATGCAGCCCATACATCGCGTAAGGATCCTCAATCCAAAATTGTTTATCACTAACTATAAGAATGATCAAGGATATGTGGGTGTCCAGCCATTCATCCTCCCAATAGGGTGTTTTGGAATGACACCCTCCCCTATGACAATGTGGGTGTTTAGAACATAGTACTCAACTAGGGTGGTGCGCATTTAGAAATATAAATAATATTCATATATGTACAATTATACTATCATGGAACACAATTCCAGTCCTACAGGTAATATCATAATATCACCACATCACCTCACAACCTTTGAAACATTCACTACCACTCCTAAGTTCATAACACCCCAAAACAATATACAATCCAATTGTCAAAATACACCATTTACATTATCAAATAAAACCAATTACATGAATTTTTATTTACCATCAAATTCCAAATAGAAAACCCATTCAATTTTCATTTATCAACAATCATATGAACTAAACATTCCATTATCATTTCATGAATTCATTATCCACTCAAACACATGCATTAATAATTTGTATTTATGTTTTAATTTCATTATTTATTTCCATCCATCATAGAAAAAACTCATTCTGATCACATATTCCTCATATAACCAACATAACATTTTCAAATTTAGGAAGAGGGAGAATTCCACCACATTCCACTTCTTTATTTAATGATATCCAACCACCTACCATAAAATATAAGGAAACCATTTTATTAATCATGTATAATTGATTAACTAATTTTTTTAATGTGATTTTAAAAATTAATAGCAATCCCAATTTCATAAAACATTTCAAATTAACAGAAACCATGGAATTCAAAAATAGAGGGGAATCAAACATGTATAATACCTTCAACAATATTATAACACATGAAAAACATATAAAATATTCTTTTTTATTGATGAAATTAATAATATTGTCAATGTCACATCACTTTATCTTTCCAATATTATATTTCAATCATATATATTAACAATATTGGAGAAGTCAAGGACAATTATACTCAGCTAATGGTGTCAGGGAGTAAGGGTGTTGGTAGGTTGCGGAGTAGGTGATTCAAAGAGTCGGTTTGTAAGGGAGTCGGTGAGTGGGTATTTCATCTTGTCCTAGAATCATTTAGTCGAATCATTGATAGGTTGTGCATTAGTGAGACAAGTGTCAGTGTGTTTTGTCATTAACTCAATGTCGATGAGTCACTTCAGTGGATTCTCATCGGTGGAACATATATTAGTGATTTTGTTATTAGCAACTCACTATCTATTACTCATGTCGAGGACACACCCATCGAGGAGTCATTTCACATTTTTCCATGTTTTCCTAATTTATCCCCTCATAAATTTTATTTGAAAAACATAAAGAGTTAAATATTTTTATAAGTTTTTTAAAGTCATTTCAATTGATTTTAATTATATATTTAATATCTTAATGCTATGAAGAATTACAAACAGTCAAACCGTGTGGTCTTCACCAATATCCCTTGAAACCACTCCCCTTATGATAATATAGTATATGGATTTTCTAAAACTGTGATCCCACCTTCATTTGAATGCTCATTTTCAGCTTCATGCACCAAAAAAATTCATCCCTAAATAGTTTCATTTGTACTACAATAATGGATTGATTTTACCATGGGCGTTTCTACAGATTCTTTTATGACCCTCAATTTTTGGTTCAAGGGGGAATTTTTGATCATTTTTTATTCCACGTAGTGATTTATTTATGTCTATTTCAATTGTGTATCAGGTGGGGTAGGTATACTGATGAATTATTGTGAATATGATTGTCTATATTTTTTAAAAGGTGAAGTATGTGGGGGGATGGGAACACTATTGTAATGGATTATTTATTTTATTTATTATATTTGATCCATATTGTTTTTTGAATGTGTTGTATTCTCTCTAAAAATCATGGTTTATTGTGACCTTTATTTGAACACTTGTATGATTTATAAATCACTTCTATAAAACTATAAAATTTAGTAGTCACGTGTAACTGGTCCAAAAAAAGGATTCCCCAGGAATGAACATATTCTATGGTCATCCCTGAATAATGAAAGTGGAGTAAATGACCAATGGTGGAAAAAAATGAATACATCTTTTTGTTTAGTTTGTAAATCTTTTGTGTATGTGTCTATTAGACTTTTTATTTTATGTTGTTAATGTGGTGATGTGTTTGGGAGTGTGTTTGTGAGTATATGGTGGTACAGGTGGAGTAAAGGAATCATACGTTGAGAGATTGGTTGACTGTGAAATGGATAAAGTTTTTATGCATTGGGATTCCATCTATGTAGTGGTCGGGCTGCAGGGTTTCATGATCGAGTTGTGTTATTTTTATGTTATATGTAGTGTTGGGTGTGGTGTTGTAATGTAGTGGTGAAGATGATTGAGGTAGTTAGTAGTTGTGTTTTGGGTTTACTTATTGAGATGAAGGATAGTGAAGCATGTAT
This sequence comes from Viscum album, assembly GCA_963277665.1. Lineage (NCBI taxonomy): Eukaryota > Viridiplantae > Streptophyta > Magnoliopsida > Santalales > Viscaceae > Viscum > Viscum album. Next base: position 1,568,671,785 of record OY728121.1, on the reverse strand, counting down.
TTGAAGAATTCTAATGGTGATGGTCTGAAAGATGTTCATGAAAGGGGAGTGTGGAGTGGGACTGGAAGCTAGTTGATTTTGGTTGTCTTTCTAAATGGATTATTATGAATAAGGATGGTTTTACCATGGGTTATCCATTCGTACAGAGATCCAGGGACATTTTGAAGTATGTGTGAGTTTTTATTTTACTTAGGGTGTGAATTTTTTTTATTTACCTAGGTTGGGATAGAATAAATAAATAAATAAATTGATAATGTAGAATGAAACCATGTTAAATTAATTGGATGTGGTCTGTTCTATGTCATGGATTGTAGAAAAGAGGAATCCATTTGTTGACAAACATAAGTGATCTTCGTTCATTGTGATATGTGTATGTATGCTTGGAAAAAAGGACGGTTTTGGTGTGGCCTAGTTGTTGTGTTCAAAACCCATTGGTTGGGATAAGTGTTTGATAGATATATATATATATATATATAGTTCCTTCTATTTCCTATATGAACGCCACCCTTTTTTAGAACTACATGCCGAACACAACCATTTTTATAGGGGAGGGTGTTCTTTCCCAAAATCAATGTTGGAGGATGGATGGTTGTTTATTAGATTTTCAATGCCCCCTCTTGTATGAATTGGTTGCACTAGAAAATTTCAGAAGGTTTGAAATAGCTAAGGGGATGAAAATATGGGTGTGTTCGGTTGTAAGTTTTAGAGGTGGCAGTTCATGTAGGGTGGAAGATCATTCGAGGTATGATCTGCTTGTGTAGTACTTATTTTATGCCTGGATTGATTCAGGAGCTTCACATTCTATTGTTTCACCAATTCTATACCATGCTCTAGGACTAGTAATAGAGATACATTTCACACCCCAAGTGTTATGTACATTAATCATCGGTTAGACTAGCTATTTTGATGTTTTGAGGGGATGTAAAATGAATTTTCTTCCAAATTAGTCCATTGGGGATCCCTCTCTTCTTCAAATGCATCCATAAAGTGTTATACTTGGCATCAATTTGTTTTACTCTGTTCATGCTGTTATCGACTACATTTGGAGAACAGTCATGTTTTCAAGCATGGATGGCTAACTTGTGTCTTTTATTTGTGAGTGGAGTTGTCTGATGGGAAGATGGCATGTGGATAATTTTCATTTCCTGTTGGCTGAATTGTTAGTATAATTGGTGGATATTGAGATGGGGGAGGTTCTGAGAGTATTCAGAGAGTTCTTGTATATTTTTCCAGTGAATGAAATGACTCCCCCCCCCCCTCGATGTGATGTTGAATTCGGGATAGACTTACAACCTTGTGCGAGTCTAATTTCGATGGATCCCAGTCAAATAAAACCTTTTGAGCTGCAAGAGTTTTGGATCCAAATAAATGATATGATGAAGGAAGGCTTTATCCGTCCAAGTATATTTTTGAGGGTTTCTTTGGTAATATTCATAAAGAATACAAATTGTGGTTTGAGGCTTTTTATAGACTACTTATAGTGGAATCATTTAACAATTAAGAATGGTTCCCATCTCTTGTGGACAGATGATCTTTTCGACTAGCTATGTAGATAAAGATTGTTTTCTAATACCGATTTTTGGTTCGGGTATCAATAGTTTAGGGTGAAGGAGGGTGACATCCCAAACACTTTTTTTAGGTGCATTTATGTTCACTTTGAGATTGTGGTTATACCATTCGGTGTTACAAACACATTAGTTGTGTTCTTAGGACTTATGGACTCCATATTTGGAGAGTTCTTGGACTAGTTTGTCATCATGTACATTGATGACATCATGATCTACATAAAGTCAGAGGTGGATCATACCGAGCATCTCATAACTGTATTACTGGTTCTTCGATGCCACCAGCACTATGGGAAGTTGTCAGAGTGCTAGTGTTGGAAATGTAAGGTCCACGTCCAAAGACACACAGTGTCTCAGAAATGTGTTGTTGTTGACCAGTTGAATGTTTAGGTTGTTTTTTCATGGGTATCACCAAAGAATGTGGTAGAGGTTTGCATTTTTATTAGTCTGGTAGGCTATTACTGGTTATTTTTAAATTATTTCCCTCATGTATAATTTATGTTGACAGCTCAAAACTAAAAAGGTCAAGATTTTGTGTTTAGTGTGTTTTTTCAGGTAGCATTCAGTTATCTTAATGGTAAGTTGTTCAGTACTCCAGTGCTCAGGTTTCTATAGGAAGGGGTGATGTTCGAGGTGTTTTTTAATGCTTCTGGTATGTTTTTGGGGTGTGTTCTGATACAAAAATATTCATTTAACTCATTTTGGTCTAGTCAGTTACTTCCCCGTGTTTGTAACTATGCCACCCTCATTATAGAGATAGCATTGGTTTTATTATACTAAATTTCTGTTAGTATTACCACATTAGGAAGGGATTTTTAGACTTCATGGATCACAAGATCTTGAGGTTTAACATTTCCAGTTTTACTTGAACTTGTGACAGTACATGTTGATGGATTTTCTTCAAAATAATGTTTTTAGATCTCCTACACAATAGTAAACGGGATTGTCTTTTCAATGCTTTATTCAGGAAGTCACATAACATCATGGTTCGGGATTCTTTAGATTCTTGGAAGACAATGGATGAGTCGTATACCTTCCACATAGATGTTGGAAGAGAAATAGGTAGTGGTTGTCTATTTAAAATAATGGTGTCGTAATATCTAAGGTAGTAGGTGGAGGGGCCTTAGTAGGGAGACGTGGAGGCAAGGTTATGTGTGGTCGCATTGGCAAGGGTGATTCTCCAGAGGGATGGTCAGTTGTTTGTTGAAATTTAATGACATTCCATGAGAAGCTATTTGTTCCAATGATAATGCATGAGGTAGTTCTCGTTGAGTCCCATAGATCACCCCTAGTTGTCCAATAGAGAGTGTCCAAAATATATTATGGTTTGGTGGAACAATTTTGATGCCCTGGAATGAATTGGGCAGTGGAAGAGTTTGTGGAAAAATTCCTAATATGCCAGCAAGTGAAGGATGAGCCTCGTGTTCCCAGTGGTTTGTTGCAACACTTAGATATCCCTGAATGGAAGTGGGATGACATCTAAATGAATTTATTCCCAGTATTTCCATGGGATTAGGGAGGTTGTGACGATATTAGGGTAGTGGTGGATCATCTTACGAGATCAGATCACATATTAGTGACTAGAAATTCTAGCGTATTGAATTCCATTGTGAGAATGTGTGTGTTTGAGGTGGTTCGACAACATGGAGTTCTAAGATACATCATCTCATATCGGGGTATGTGTATTAACATGAAAGTGTGGAGGGTATTGTAGCATTCTTCTAGAACATATTTATGCCTCATCCTGGTTTTCTACCACTAATAGATGGAAAAATAAAGAGAACCATCCATACATTGAAGGACAAGTTATGGGTGTGTGTTCTAGACTTTTCAAAATCATGGGTATGACAATTTCCATTGGTATAACTATCTTACAATATTAGCTATCACTATTCCATTGGAATTTCCTTGTTCTAAGCTTTATACAGATGTTCTTTCATTCATGCTTCAACATGAAAAAAGTTAGTGAGGTAGTTATTATTAATCTAGATGTGGAGAATAGTATGATAGAAAAGGTTCATAATTTCCATGAGAGGATGCAGATAGAAATGGAATGTTATAATTTGTATTCCAATCACATGATAGGGTCCTTGGTGTTCACCATTAGGGACAATGTGTTCTTGATTGTTTCCCCCCAATTATGGTAGTACTGGTTCGATAGAGGGGGAAAACATTCTCCCAATTTCATAAGACATTTGAAGGTTTTTGGGAGAGTTGGATTGGTGTAATACATTTTTTTCAACCACAATTGGTGTGGATCCATGATGTATTTTAGGTCTCCTATCATCATCAGTATCTTCACGCTGAATCCCATGTCATTCACTGGGTAGGGATGGATATCCAGGATGACGCAACATTTTTGGAGTGGCCAGTGGAGATCCAGGATCATCAAGAGAAGGTGCTTCATGGATTTACCGTTCCTTTCATTCATGTGTTGTAGAGGTATAGTGTCTTGGAGGACCTTATATGGGTGAAAGAGACAAAAATGTGTTCTTAGTACCTAGAGTTGTATTGATAATTTCATATGTTCCTTGATTTCAGATGTAGTGTTTGAATCTTTTTTTCTATGAGATGTTTAATTTCATTATGTTGTGATGTGTGGTGATGTCATGACATGTGCTAATGGGGATACTATGTTCCTAATCAAGACACATTAATTGATATGCGATTAAAACTACGCAGGCGATACAGTGCAACCTAAAGTAGATATTATATTAACATGCAGCATGGAATTCACTAATTCATAAGTCGGGATGTTTGATGCTTTTTGGGGGTATCTTGTAGAAGTTTGGATTACTAGATGTGGGATGGTGTGTTCTTGGATGATGAGGTTTCACACCAAATTTCTAAAAACACAAAGTCGTGTTACCTTGATATGTATCTTATGGGGTGGATGTTTAAACCCATATTCCTTTTGGGTTTGGTTTTGAATATTTGAGGGAGGGAATAGTTTTAGAGGTATCTGATGTAATAGCACCGACCTCCCTGTTCAATTAATCTATCAAAATCCATTGCTTGGTGTGTTCAGAGAGGTAATAGTATCTCATTTCAAGTGTTTTTTATTTTCCAGTTTTTCCTTCGGTGATCTTGGCATCGGTAACATAGTGTTAGTTGTTCAGACATTAGTGACATAGTGATAGTAGGTCAGGGTGTCTATGAGTTGTGGAATTCGTTGGTCGGGGCATCGGTGAGTTTAGGAATCATTAGGTAGGGGCGTCGATGAGTCAATTCATCAGTTGGTCATTTCATCGGTAGGTCGAGGTATCAGTTTGTTGAGCATCATTGAGGAAAAATTCAGTAAGTTGAATCAGAAAATCATTGTCGGTGAGTCATGTCAGTGGCTTCGAATCAGTGGCTCATCTACTGGTGAGTTAGGCATCGGTGAATCACTCTCAAAGACTCGTGTCGGTGACTCACCCATCAATGAGTCATTTCCAATTACTCTTGTTTCGTCCCTCTTACATTTTATTTGATGTAAATCCTAGTTACATGTTTTTTCGAGCATTATAAAATATTTTCAAATATTTTTAATTATATATTTAAAATTCTAATTCCTTTGGGACTTTTAAATAGTCCAAACATGTTGTGTTGACTATGATCTACTTGAAAATTTTCCTCTTCCATTATTATGGGATGTATCTTTTCTAAAGAAGAGATCCTCCCATTCATTGAATCCTTCAGTTTCCACTTCATGTGCCTAAAACCATTCATCCTTGTGGAGTCGCATATGTGAGGAAACCATAGATTGAGTATTCACCTTGGAGATTCTACTACAGTATGAGAAACCACCTGTTTTTTTTGGTGCAAGGAGGAATTACTGGTCATCATTTGTACCTATTAGGGATTCCTTCATCTCACTTTCAATTATGTATCATGCGGGGTGGGAATACTAATGTCTACTTCTGAATATGGATGGGTATTTATTAAAGGGAGTAATAAATTAGAACATGGGATGATGGTGGTGATGATCACATTTTTATATGTTATACTATATCCATACTGTGTATTAAAACTATTGTATTCCATTTGAAAATCATGGAATTTAGTGGCCTCAGTTTATGAAACTTTATGATTTGTGAATCATTGTTGTAAAATTATGAAATTTATTAATCATGTATACTAGCTTTAATAAATATATTCCCCATGAATGATCTTATTCTATGATCACCCCCGAATAAGCAATGTAGAGTTAAAGAACAAGGTTTTCAAAATATGAATACAGCTATTTGTTTGGTGTGGTTGTGTATTATGTATGGATCTGGATGAAGGTGGGGTTTTTTAGGTCATGTTGTGCTATGGGTGAAAGTGTGGTTGTGATAATGTGGGGGTAGGTGTGGTCTGTTGGAATCATTGATTAAGAGATTGGATGATTGTCCAATTCCTGAACATGTTATGCAGTGGTACTGCATCTATTAAGTGTTTGGGACATGGGGTCGCAAGATCTGGTTTTCTGATGTTTATATTATAGGGTGTGATGGATGTGGTGTTTTTATGAGTCTTGGTTTCCATGTGTGGTATTATTGAGGTGTTTTGGGGGTATTATTGTTGAGAATAAGGACAAGGTTACATGATTTTGATGAATGATCACGGCAGTGGTCGGACCGGTGTTCATTAAAGCGTTGTGTGCAATGGGACTACAAGATTGTTTAGTTTTGTTGTTTTTCTGGAAGAGATTATAGCATAATTTTGGAACTCAATTACACCTCATCACTAACTTCCACCCTCAGACATATGGGAATGCAAAGGGGACCATCCAGATGATGGATGACATGTCATTGGCATGTGTTCTAGACTTTTGAATATCATGGGTACACCACTTGCACATGGTATATTTCCCTTACAATTATTGATATCACTCTACAATTGGCATGTATTTATTAAAAGAATTATTTATAAGGATGTTTCATTCAACCTTGTGAGAGAGAGATGTTTTGGAGGTAGCTATTCATGGTTCATATGTGGTATAGATTATGATAGAGAATGGGAATATTTTTCATTAGAGGATGAAGGAAGAATAGGCCCGAAAGAAGTCATATACCGATCATAGGAGAAGACCCTTGAAGTTCAATGTTAGGGACAAACATGTTCTTAATGGTTTCCCCTCAAAGTGGGAAATTGTTGTTTGGTAGAGGGGAAAACATTCTCCCATGATCATAAGTCCTTTTGATGTATTGGGGCGAGTTGGAGAGGTGGCATACCATTTGGCATTGACACCACAATTGGGGAGGATCCACGCTTTCATTCTTGTCTCCCAGATTTGTTGTTATCTTCACAATGAATCCCAATTCAATGAATTGGGAGAGTTTCATATAGAGTATGACTCAATGTCCAGGGAGCAATGAGTGGAGATCTATGATTAAAAGGAGAATGTTCTACGTGGACATGCAATTCATTGGTTTTCATGTTGTTGTGGCATGGTGTGCTGGAGGACGGTACATGGGGGCAATAGACACATATGCATTCCCAATACTCGATGTTTTTTTGAGTTTTACATATATGCCATGATTTTTGAAGTGTTTCTTGAATATTTTTTCCTATAAGATGAGTTGTTTAATTATTCTGTTATGTGTGATGAAGTCTTGACATGATATAAAAAAGGAAGAACATATTCTAAATAATTTTGCATCAACTGAGATGTGATAAAACCCTTGAGGGAGTGCCACCATGAGCGGATAACATCTTCACATGGAGGAATCAATTCCCTATTTCATGTGTTCATATAGTTGGTTTTTGTGTGTGGTATCTCATAGTTGTTTGGGTTAAATGATATTGGAGTAAGTGTTATCCGATGTTGTGGTTTCACTGTAGCTTCTGAACAAGACGATGAGTTTGTCATTAAGTTGTATCTTACAGGGTGGTTATTTGAACCCCTCTTTCATCTTGGATTGGTTTTGAAATCTTGAGGTAGATAATCGTTTAATTGTTATGTGATATAATGGATTGATCCCCAGTCCATTACTTTGTCAATATGTTGTGTTTGGGGTGTTCTAAGAGGGAATTGTTGCTCCTATAAAGGGTTTTTCCAAATTTCTAGTCTTTCCAATAGTATGATGCATCAGTCACTCGACATCAGTGGCTCAGCATTGTTAGGTCTAGGCATTAGAGACTCAGGGGTGTTTTGAGTCGAGAAATTAGTAGGATGGGGCGTCAGTGAGTCATGTCATTTGTGGGTCAGGGTTTCGGTGAGTCGATTCGTCGATAGGTCAGGGCATTGGTGAGTTTAGGTGTCGGTACATCATAATTTTAATATGTTGAGGCATCGGTAGGTTAAGTAGCGGTGAGACATGAAATGGTGATTTATGTCAGTGAATAAATGTTGGTGAGTAATGTCGGTGGATTTCTATTAGTGGTTCATCCATCGTTGAGTTATGTGTTGGTGACTCCGTATCAATGACTCAACCATTGGTGAGTTCATTCATGTTTTTCCACGTTTTTCTAGTTTCACCCCTCTTACATTTTATTTTACATAAATCAAATTTAAAACCTTGTATGGGTGCTTATAAAATTATTTCAAAGCATGTTTATTATATCATTAATATCATAATTCTTGGAGGACTTTGAAATATTCCGGTTGTGTTGTCATGACTATGATCCCCTTGAAAATGTTACCCTTTTGTTTATATAGGATAGGGTGTTACTATTTCTGAGATCCTCCCTTCCTTTGGACCCTTCGGTTTCCACTCTGTGCTCCTAAAATATTTCTTCTATAAGGAGTAGCTTTTGTGCTGCAACCGTAGATAGATTTTTTCCCCTAGTGTTTCTACAGCTTCTTGTGTGTCCCCTTATTTTTTTGAACAATGAGGAATTTTTTATCTTCTGTTGATCCATATAGGGATTCCTTCATATATAATTCAATTTTGTATCATGCGAGGTCAGTATAATGATATCTTCCTGTGAATACTATTGGAAATTTTTTAAAGATGGGGTAATAAATGATGGAATGGGAAGATGATGGTGATGATCACTTTGATTTATATGTTATACATAATCCTTGTTCTGTTTTGTATGGGATTTATTCCCTATAAAAAACATGGTCGTCGGTGGCCTTTTATTGTTCAGTTGTATGATTTTTGAAACACTATTTTAAAATTATGAGATTCATTATTCACGTATTCCTTGGTATAAAATATATTCCTCGTGAATGAACTTATTTAGAGATCACACAAGAATAATGAATGTGGATTTAAATAAATAGGATTGTGATTTTGATAGTTCTTATTCATGAAAAAAAATAGATAATGACCCCCAAGCCTCATCTCCAATGGGCCATGGTGTGGAGACCATCACCATGTGTATTCAATCTAAAAAAATAGACGGAATTACACCTTTTATAGTAAACAGTATTGAGAGATAAGATGTATCAACATCAACAAAAATGGAACATATATATATATATATATATAAGTATCCAAAATTCATCCCCCAATCATGTTTAAATTAATGTTGTCAGAAATAAAATGAAAACTACTAAGTAAATAACAAATATTATTCTATGTAGTGAACCAAAAATTGTCCCCAATGTTTTATCTAGTGATGTCTAACATGGCGTGTGTAATATCCTTGGAATCCTTAAAATAATATCATATACGTAGGTTGATCATACAAGTAACCGTCATAGGAATAAAAAATGTCACTCATGCACAAGTGATAGAAGCATTCTAATGCCCCAGTAAGAAACACCAGAGACACAAATGAAGCTGGCAAGGAATACTACCCACCCATTTCACCAAGGCAAGTTCACTGAATAACAAAAGTAATGTAATTTATAGTATTAAGAACCTCAATATTTGGGTACCCCACACCAATTCCCCCTAGTTAACGGCTCATCCCTACTGGGGAATGTTAAGAAGCTACTATTCTCTTCCAAAATCCCAACTATCCTAACATATCCAACACACCGAGGCCACATACCACAAAACATCCCAAAAACACTTTGGATTGTACACTATATCTCATTTTGATGTTATTTGGGAAAACACACCTTGACCGCAAACACCTGGTCTCCGCAACTACACCACAACATGCTCGTAGAGTATAGGGCCACCTATGCCTAGATTGGAGATCATAGAAGTGCGTATAACAATCTATATATCCTCCCTATAGGATTTTGGGAAAGTACACCCTCCCCCATAATATTGGGGGTGTTTGGAACATAGTTCTCAACACTGGTGGGGTACATATAAAAAACATGGGGAACTACACACACACAAGTACACACACACACACATATATAAATATATATATCAAACACCCATACCAAAGGTGGGTTTTCAAATCAATAACAAGACCACACATATAATATCCTTTCTTTCAACCCTACATGCTTGTATCACCATGAACTACAGTCACCTCTGTAATTTGATAAAGGAAACCCACTTCCCTTTAAGCCACGACTCGAAACATTCCCCCAGCCAATTCATTTAACCAGTAGGCATTCTGCATTATCAATTAATAAATTAATTTATTCCATCCCTACCTAGGAAACTACCAAACAGAACACACGACAAGTAATACGATGACCCACACACACATCAAAAAGTCTTGAAAACTCTGTAAGAAAGGCCCACCAATGGTAACACCATTCTTATTCAAAATCATACCTCCCAAAAAATAACACAACTCAGCTATCAGGAAGTCCCACTGCACACTCCCCTTTCTTGAACAATAATATGACCACTAACATCATCATTCTTAAAATTCATGATGCCATAACCTTCCTCTGAACATGTTAAATCCAATCACACCACGTCAATGCCCCAAACAGCCACCCTGATGCATAAAAACACCACACAAAGAACACCCTACAACATAAACATAACAAAAATGATCTTACATCCCCTATACCCAACCACTACCTGATGATGTCACACTACAAAATAAGTTATTCCATTACATAATAAAACAATCACTCAACCAAATATTCTATTACACCACCCAATACTCACTACTAAACTCCCAACCACAACACCATACGACCAACATAAAAAAATTGGTCTAATAGATCCATACATAGCACACAGTCACACCAAACAAGAATTTGTATTCAGATTTAGTGACCCATGTTCATTAACACCACTTTCATTATACATGGGTGATCCCAGAATTTGATCATTCCTATGGAAATAATTAATATAACTGGTCATATGTTATTAATCAATTTTATTAATATATATTATTGATTCACAAATCACAAAGGTAACCAAATAGAGGAAACCAAAGACCATGATTAATAGAGGTAATATATCCATTACAAAACCCAACATGGATCATATATAACATATAAAATAAATTTATCATTTCCATCATATTACAATAAAATAATTTATTAATCTATTTTAAAAAAAATACCCATCCAAATTCATTGGAATATATCAGTATACCCACACCACATTATACATAATTGAATGAAAAATGAACGAATCACTACATTGGACAACAGATGATCAACAATTAATCTGATCACCAAAAACAATGGGTCGTGTAAGCGGGAGTAGAATCACTGATGCTAAATCATGATCCAATATTTCAGGACAAATGTGACTCCCCAGGGATGAAATGTATCAGGAACATGAAGAGGAAAATGTAGGGTTCAATGGAATAGTGGATCTTGGATTTTTATTGTCCATATACTATATCAATGGAAGGAAATATTTTTAAGGGGACTTTGGTCAAGGCGACATGGTTTCACTATTTCAAAGTATCCAGAGCATTAGGATTTTAATTATATAATTAAAATAATTTTATATTCAATTAAAAATGTTCATATAAGTTTTTAAACTCAATTTACGTCAAATAAAATGAAATATGGGTGAAACTGGAAAGACTGGGGGAATTGAAATGACTCCGTGATGGGTGAGTCTCAACAAGAGTCCCTGATAGTGAGCCAACAACACCAGACTCATTGATGGATGAGCCACTAAAATTAATCCATATATATTAATCTTCAACTACGAGTCACTGATTCAACTCACTAACACTCGACATACATATACCTCGACCTACTGATGCCTCGACCTATAAATGCTTCGACTCAACAACGTCTCACCAACCGATTCCTTAAATAACCAATGCCCTAATGTACCGACACCTTGACTAACCAACTCCCAGACACACCAATGCACCAATTTACTAATGAATCAAGTCACTATCCCTGGACCTACAAATTTTGAGTCACCAATTCATAAGTTACTAACATAGAGTCACTAATGGAAAACTGGAAATTTTTCAAACTCCAAAAATGAGTTACAATTACATGAAAAATACCAAAAACAATGGATTTTGAAATATTAATGGACTATTGTGGCATGGGCTGTTACATCATATTCCTCTCAAACAATTATTTCCCTCTAGAAATCAAAACAAAACCGAGAATAAATAGGGTTCTGATCAACAATCGTGTAAGATACATTTCAAGGATAAACCATTATGTGTTGTTAAAAAGATATAGTGAAACCTCAGCATCCATGAACAACTCCTCATACATTTTCTAAACCAAAAAACTGCAATATACCCCACACAAGCCCCAACTATATGGAAGCATGAATTAGGGAAATCCTTCCTCCATGACAAATAATTTTTCATTAAGGAGGCATTGAATCTCCTACAAGGGTATAATTAAATCTCAATTAATGAATCATGATTAGGAATCTGGTCTCAACCATTCCACCTATTAATACATCATCACACATCCATGAGTAAAGAACAAATCATCTCCTAGAAAATGGCATTTGAGCACTACATCGCAAATCCTGGCATATAGGAAAAACTAAAAACAACTCCTGGTGCTGGGAATACATTTGTGTCTCTCACTCCCATGTAATCTCCTCCTAGACACCATGCTTTTGCAATATGAAAAAAAATAATTCTCCATACCTGAAACACCTTATCCCGATGATCTTGGATCTCCTCTGTCTACTCCACATAAATTGTGTCATCCATGATATCTATCTCTCTACATTAATTGACATGGGATTCATTGTGAAGATACTTCCCATGTCGGGATAGATGAAAGACTTCTTCAATTCTCCCCATCAATGCTGGAAATTCCAACTTGTATGCCTACTCACCAACTCTACCCAACACCTTGAAAGGTTTCATGAACCTGGGATAATTTTTTTCCTCTATATTGAAACTATACTTGCAATTGTCAAGGGGAAGCCATTTAGAAAACTTCATCCACTACCTTGAACACAATGGGCATTTTCCCATGATCAGAATAAGACTTATACCATTCATCTTTGTCCTTAATACTCTCACAGATAAGCTTAATCTTCTCATTCATTGAATCAATATCGGCGTCTCGATTCAATTAATCACCCCTCTACAATTCATTTCCTATTTACCCCATTATTATTTTTTGGCCCACTTATGTTTTATTTTATGTAAATAGATTTTAATGACTTATTTGAGTGTTTTTAATGGAGTTTAAATGGATTATATTTAGATATTTAATGTCATAATGCTTTAGGAAGATTGAAATAGTCAAACTGCATGGTCTTGATCAAGATCGCATTAAACCTTCTCCCCTTCTGTTGATATAGGATCTGACTTTTCTAAAGTAGAGATAATCCCTTCCTATAAACACTTTCGTTTATTATTCCTTCACATAAAACATTTATTCTCTTAGGAGTAACATTTATTCTGTAATCGTGTATCTTTTTTTTCCCACACCACATGTCCAAGGAATTGGACCACCCATCGAGTGTTGAGGTATTTGTTTCTTGGTCAATCATAGAGGGTCATGTAGATATTGGAGTACATGTTGTGGGAATGTGTTCTAGACATTGGTAGATCATTGGAACGCCTTTTTAAATTGAAAGATTTTGTTTACAACAATATCTATTACTCTTCCATTCACATGGCCTTGTTCGATGACTTATACAGATGTTTAAGTCTTTCACCATTGTACTGGATGGAATTTTTTGGATGCATCTGGTTCTGGGACACATGTGCTTCAATGTACCTTATAATATATAAACATTGTCCATGAGTGGAAGAAGGTTGCATAGGACTAGCAGGAGTCGTATGTCGATGGCCGAATAATGTATTTGGAGTTCGAGGTTTTGGACCACATCTTCTTGATGGTTTCCCATCGATGTGGGAAACATATAATCGATAGATGAGGAAACTATTTTCCATGTTCATTAGAACATTTTATGTGTAGGGGGAAGATGGAGTGATAGAATACCAATTTTCATTTCCACCACTATTGGGGAGGATCAATATTTTCTTTCATGTCTCCTAGATTCATTGGTATCTTCACGATGACTCCCAGGACATTACATGGAGAGAATTAGATATTGAAGATGAAAATACATTTGTGGGGAGGGCATTAAATATCCACGATCATCAGGAGAAGGTTATTTTTTATGGACCATACCTTTGGTTCCCATTTTGTGGAGGCATGGTGGCCTGGTAGAGATTACTTGGGTGCAAGAAATGTAAATGTGTGCGTATTACCGATAGTTGTTTTTAGTTTTTCATGCATTCTGTACATTGTGATGTAGTTCATCAATATTTTTTGAAATGAGATGAGTTGATTCCTTGTTCTAATATGTTTGATGAATTCCAAACATGAGTAATGGGGGAGAACTGATTCTTAATCAAGACACATTAATTGATATGTGATAGAACCTATGTGGGAGATTTAGTTCCCCATAAAGTGGATAATATACAGACATGGAGGATGTAATACAATAATTTATGTGTCTATGTTGTTTGTAATTGTGTGTGGTTTCTTTTAGTGGATTGGGTTAGCATATATGGAATGATGAGTTCATGTATGTTGAGGTTTCTAACTGTCATTCTAACAACATATATTATTTTAACCTTGAGAAGTGTCATACTAAATGGTTTTTCATAACCATCATTCTTACAGGTTTGGTTTGGAATTATTGAGGGAAATAATAGTTTAGGAGGAATCTGATATAACAGACTGGACCTCTACAATCCATTTCTTTGTCAAAATCTTGAGTTTGGGGTGTTCTTGGAGGCAATTGTAGATGATTTCTAGAGTTTTCCAAATTCCTAGTTTTTCCTATGACGTGTCAATAATTAGTGACTCAACATCAGTAACTCAGACGTTTTTGAAAAAATTATATTGGTTTAGGGTGCCAGTGTTTTGAGGCATCGATTGTTCATGGAATTGGAGATTCAGGTAGTTAGTGAGTGGAGGTGTTGGTAGGTTTGGGTTTCATTGAGTTGAGGTGTTAGTAGGTCGGGTGTTATTGAGAAAAGAATTGATGAGTAGGGTCTGTGACTCACTATCAGTGAGTTTATTTAGTGTCTTAGCATTGGTGGCTCATCCATCAGTGTGTGATGCTTCTGTGACTCAATTTCGGTTACTTGTGTCGATGAATCACCCATTTATGAGTAATTTCCAGTTTTCCCTAGTTTTTCCACATTCACGCTCTTACATTTTATTTTCCCTAAATATAGTTTAAATCCATGTTTTATTGATTTTAAATGCATTACAAATGATGTTATTTATATCATTAATATCCCAATGCTCTATGGAATTAGAAATAGTCAAATTGAATGGTCTTGAAAAATATCCCCTTAAATCTGTTTCCCTTCTATTGATATATAATCTAGTTTTTCTATAGTCATTATTCTTCCTTCCATTGAACCATTTAGATTCCTATTCATCTTCCTAAAACCATTTTCCCTATGAATTTTCATCCATGTTGCAATCATGTAACAAATTTTATAGTAGGTTTTTTTACTACTGCATGTAAGACAACCATTTGGCACAATTAGGAATTGTTGATGATCTCTAGTTCCATGTAGGGATTCTTCTATCTATCAATTAATTTTGTATCATGAGGGGGTGTGTATAATGATTTCTTGTTATGAATGCGAGTGGAAAATTTTTTTATATGGAGTAAAACATGTGGTTATAGGAAGATAATGGTTATGATAGATTTGTTTATTATGTATCATTGATCAATGTTGTGATTTTTAAGGTATGTGTTCCCTATAAAAATCATGGCCTATTATGGGATCTGTTTGTTCACCTGTGTGATTTTTGAATCGATGCTGTAAATTTATAAAATTAATTAATCATGTATAATGGTTAAAATAAATTTATTACCAATGAAAGAAAATATTCTATGGTAACCCTTGAATAATGAAAGTAATTATAATTAATAAGGGTTCCAAAATATGAATGCACCTTGTAGTATGGTGTGGTTTTAGGATGTGTATGGATATGTTTGACCTTTTGTTTTGTGGTGGTCATGTGTAGCAATGGATAGGAGTGTGGCTTTGAGTATGGGTACTATGAATGGTGTAATGGAATCTTAGGTTGAGATATTGGTTGATTGAGTAATGGATGAACTTTTTATGTTATGGGACCACATCTAGGAAGTAGTTGGAAAGTATTGCTGGAGGATATCATTGTGTTGTGTTTATATTACATGTCGTGATGGGTGTGGTGTTGTTATGCCGTGGGTTGGCCTAGTGTGGTAGTGATGAGTTGTTTTGGGGTATTCTTGTTGATACTAAGGACATTGATACATGACTTTGAATAATTATTATGGCGGTGTTTGGAATGGTGTTCGTGAAAGGATAGTGTATAGTGGGATTGAAAGATGGTTGAGTTTTTTTGTGGTGATGGGGGTAATGGTAGCATGATTTTGTAACTAATTTATGAATTCCCATAGCTTTCCACCCTCAAACAGATGGGAAGACAAAGAGGGCCATCCAAACATTGGAGGACATGGCGCAGGCATGTGTTGTGGACATTTGAAGATAATGGGTAAGACATGCTCCCTTTGTAGAGTTCGCATAAAATAATAGATATCACTCTTCCATTAGTAGGGATCCATTCGAATAATTATATAGAATGTCATTTTGTAGCCTTTGAGTATGAAAAAGGTTGAGGATGTAGGTATTATTAGTCCATACTATGATCAATGTTTGACAAAGAAGGTGAAGCTATCTATGATAGGATGAAGGAATCACATGACCAAAGGAAGTCGTATTTCGGTCATAGTAGAAGTCCCAAAGAGTATGAGTATGGGGAGCATATGTTCATGAATTTTTCCCCTCGATGTTGGAATCAGATGTTTGGTGGAGGCAGAAATGGTTCTCCTAGTTTTATTGGACCTTTTGAGTTGTTGGGGAGAGGTAGAGAGGTGGAATACCAGTTGTCTTTGCCACCACAGTTGGGGAGGATCCACAAAGTATTTCTTGTCTCCAAGCTTTATTGGAATCTTCATAATGACTCCCATGACATCTATTGGGGGAGTTGGATTTCTTGGACGAAAAAATATTTGTGAAGTGTCTAGTGGAGATCTGATAACATAGGGAGATGGTACTGTGTGAATAGAAAATTCCATCTGTTCACTTGTTCTGGAGGCACAGTGTCTTAGAGGAGAGTACTTGGGATAAATTGAAGCAAATGTGTGCCTTGTACCCATAGTTGTTTTGAGTTTCTATTATGTGGCATTCTATGTGATGTAGTGTTATACTTTTTTATCTATTGGAAGATTTGTTTCATTATTTAGTTCTGTGTGATGATGTCATGAAATGTGGAAAGGGGGAGACCATTATCATAATCAATACGCATTAATGGAGATGCGATTAAACCCATGCAGGTGAGTCGGTGCTCCCCATAGCTGATATTATCATGACATGGAGGAAGGTATTCCCAAATTCATGTGTCCTGGTGGTTGGTGATTCTGGGGGGTATCTTTTTGATGATTGGGTTAGCATGTGTGGGAGGATTTTTTCTTGGATTTTTATTTTTCACTCCCATTTACGAACAACACATATTGATTTATCCTTGGGTAGTATCTTACGGGATGGTCGTTCGGACCCCTCTTTCTTCTAGTTTTGGTTATGAATTATTTAGGATGAGGATAGTTTGAGAGGTATATAAAAAATTTTAAATCATATACCTCATGAAGGTATTATATAATAATGTTCATATATTTTTATCAATTTTAAATTTCATTTTAAGATCATTAAATTTATTATTCATGAAAATAATCTTTTAACAATCCAAAGTGTCCCATTCAACATTGAATAATTTTGTATCATATTTTTAATGGTGAAAATAAATTAAAATAATTTTATATATATAATTAATATGAAATTATTAATGATATAATATATAAAAAGTGTAATTAGGTATATAGAATATAGTAATTAATTTTTGAGTGTGACATTTATCCCATGGATGAGAGAAGTGAGATGAAAACCCCTTACAATAATGGTATCATGTGGATCAGAAATTAGAAAAATAATATTCATCAAATTATATATTTAAATTCCAACAATCTAAGATAAATCATGATATAAGATATCAATATTATAAGAATATACAACATATAAAATAATAATGTTGTGAATATGAAATTTATCTCATAGATGTAGAATGTCAGATGAAAATCCCCAACCTTGCATCTAATTTTTCTTGTGTGTCTTAATATTCCTAAAAAAATTATTTAATTTTTATAAATAAATGAGAAAAATTTTCATGTTTATAATAACATTTATTTGACTTATTACCATGTTGTTTACAATAACTTAGTCAATTAATATTATGACAACTGTTTCTCAAAAATTTATTTTATGTGTTAAAAACAACTTTTATTAGTCAACTTTGTTCAAAGTGGACATTACATAAAATATTTAGAATAATAATAATTACACAATTATTATATTTATATATAAATTATATATTTATAACAAATAATTAACTGTAGTTATGTAATAATAACCAACTTTATAACCATCGAGATAGTAGTTCATACATACGCATGAGTAACATTCCCATTTATCAATGTCTATTTCGGAATGAAGGAAAGTAACACTATATCTCACCATTATTATAATTATATCCAAAATTATATTTAATATAATAATTTATAATTATATATATATATATTTAAATATTGATTTAAGATAAATTACATCGGGTCGAGGAGGCGGTAGTCCACACATCTATACTGACATTTTCCCTTTTTATTGTGTGAATGGTTAATAACGAAAATGATATATATTATATTTTACAAATGTTAATTTTTCCATGAATATAATAAAGATTTTTTTATTTCATATATTTTTAACTAAATCCATTTTTTATATATTTCATGTATCGTGTGATCAAATCAAATCACTTTTTAGAGGCGGTAGTCCGTACTTTAACAAAATAATTTAGCATATTTATCGAAAATAGAAAGTATAAGGTTATTCATTATAAAAAAATTACATAAGCATAAATAAATAATATTTAACAAATATTTCATTGATAAACTTACTTTTTATCATAATACCTAATAAGTAAATATGGTGATGGACAAATGAAACACTTCATTTTGTGAGGCTGTAATTCACTGTACATATAAATGGTAAGTTCATTGCCAATTTGATGGAAGTGTGTGTTTGATAAACAATAATACTTAACATAAATATATCTTAGTATATTTATGATATTTATTTTTTTATATACAAAGAGAATATGGGTAGAGTAGGTGGTGGAGAATTAAAATAAGAGTGAGGAAATATGTTACCTCTTAATCAAGTAAATCATTTTTCTCTAAACTGAAGGGATTCCATGGATGGATTTATGACCAATGTTTAGGATTATAGGATGAATTATAAGATTTTTAAGATCTGTTTTTGAATATATTTATCATACCAATTTGTCTTTAGAGGTGTGGGGATGATGGGGGAATAGAGGACTTTTTTTATTGGATGAGGAGTGGCACTCTAGTAAATTCAGGAAATGGGAATTCCACCGAAATTTTCCCAATTAATGTAGTTCCACTAATAATCCAAATTGTACAAAAAGGAAATTAGTGACAAAATATGACAATAAAATTCCTTCTTGAAAAAATTGTAGGATATTTGGGTCACTCTATTAATGGTTTAGTTCATTGTTATGATAATGTTTCATTAAATCGTTGTAATTAATTTTAATTACATTCACTAAAATTTTGGAGATAAACTATTTAACCTTATTATAAATTAATAAATATGAATAAAATAATTAATGAAAAAAATTAGTAATTTTAATCACATTATTTGATGAAATTAATTTAAATTTAATCTCACAAACGAGTAAATAATGCGTTTTTTTTTAATAAAAATTCTTAAAAGTATGTAATTTTCAATATTCTATTTCGAAGTAAAATTGATTATGATAAAATAAATTTTGATAATTCAAAATAAATTATCTTATTAAAAATTAAAATAATTAAAATATAATGTATATGTATAAATAAATTAGAAGGAAAAATAATTTTGAATTAAAATTATGTTTTTTCATTATACATTAAAAAATGAAACCTCGTTGAAAAAAATACCAGAAATTCAACTTAATATAATTTTTATGTTTAATTTTCAAATATTATGTTTAATTTGACAAAAAATATTTATTAATGTTCAAATATTTGGATTTAAAATATGTTCTCCACTAAAAATATGTTAATGTTCCCTAACAGTAATATAATATTTTCTATGTTAAATTGTCTCTGTTCATACCTTACCCCAATAAAATCCGTTGGATTAACATAAAAAATATTTTACTGAATAATATATATATATATATATATATTAATTTAATTTCACTAAATAATTTAAATGAATTTAATTTATTAGGATAATGGGGCATTGTGAGCATAAAAATTGTTTTTTATTAAAATATTTCATTTATATTAAATTTGTTCATATATTAATTTCTAATTAATTAATATCCATTGATTTTTTTCATATATGTGTAAACTATATAACTTCATAACATATTTAATAATTTTCATATCTTCTAATTTAGAGGCTATTTTACGTTTTATTATATTAAGGGATAATATTGTAATAATATATTAGTGTTCTCTATAACTCAGTCTTTTGTGTAACAAAAACCATTTAAGAAACTCATTGTCGTGTGTGACATATGCTAATTCAGTGTCATGTTCATTTCAAGATTTAAAATATATTGAATTTATTTAAAATAGTAAATCTATTTTAAATTAAAGTGATGTTATATTCCATAATGCTCTTGGTGTTCTAGATCCTACATTCTATCTAATACAATGCTATTACATTATATTTTCATGGCATTAAATTATGAACACGTTAATTAAATTGCATCCATGAAATTTAAACTCAATCACGAGGATACATTTTTTTTATATTTTAAATATCACATCATGCGAATGGTTCATAAGAAGTCCTCTATAAGAGAGAGGATGAGAAGTAAAAAAGTTCACATGGAATAACATATAACTATGGCACTATATAAGAGAAAATTAGTTGAATGTGGAGACACATACTTTGAGTAAAATAAAAAATATTTATAGGAAATTATTGAGTAAATCAGTCACAATCAACTAAATGATAAATAAAAGTTTGAAGTAATCAAAACCATAATTCAATGATGAATTAGTAGACCATCAGTTACACAAAAATTAAGGTATTAGTAAATTTATTTTATACTTATAATTACATAGAGTAAATCTTTTTCTTCATAATAGTATAAGGAAATACAATTACATAACATGTTAAGGTAAAAACAATTCTCATCCATTGTTTTTTTGATAAAATTCTAATTCAATCATTAATTCATGAAATGGATATCCCAAAAACCTATTTTTCATTCCTAAAGAACTAAAATAAATAAATTAGTTGATCCTAATTCCCATAAAATAGTGAGTGGTCTTTAAATTTGATTCTAACCATTATCCAAATAGAATATTTTTATTACAATAAACTCCAAAACAAAAATTTACAGTAAAACTTTATCATTAGTATATATTCATCATATTAAATATATAAATACAATTTCATATAAACCATGAAATTACTAGGTTTGTGGTTAAAATTTAACCATTGTATTCCTTCAGTCATGGGTTCAAGTCCCATAGATTTTATGGATCAAGTAGGATGTCACCATGCATACATGTTAAACTTTTCTAAAACTATAATTATATAACTTCCAAAATATATATGATAGAAATACTTGATATAATGTTAATCACTAAATAGCATTATAACAAATGTTTTTAATAAAACACCAAAACATAAATACCTCATCCATTTTAAATCAACATACATTCTTTATTGGATTAATGTTTATCCAATGTGATTCATTGTATCTATTAGTAAAATACGACATAATTTTTAGTCATTAAAATGGTGAATATCCTAATTTTGTAACATGGGCGTGTTAAACCATGTGTGTAGTAAGGATCAATTTCATGTACTGTGATTCCCTGAGTCAAACCCAACACACATTGTCATATTTGTTACACATAGGTACATATATCCCAGAACCACATCCTATTGTAGCATCCAGACCTGAAAGCATTTATAGGATGACCAAAATAATTTATACCTAACCAAAATTCATTGATTTAGTCTATAAATATTTTCAAATTTTAGATTAGAGCTATGTTATCAAATATATTTTCCATAAATATAGTTTTCGAATTTTCTACTAAACAATCATTGACACCAACTATAGAATCATGACCCTTGAATCCTAGTGGTAGTGCATTCTATCAATTACATTAGTATGATTACAATGAATCAAATCCAGATGGACCGATCTGTTTAGTTGTATTGGCAAACTAGATACATACATAAGTCTTATATTATTAATGAATGCACTAATTATATCATATTTTATTTCATTTGAAGATATCTATATTACATCTGGCATATCCATTCATATCATTCTTAGTACACATCTTGGATTCTAGGGAAATATAAACAATATAATGGTGATCTCATGTTATTAATAAAATTATTGTATTGTGGAAGAAATAATGATTCAATTATATTAATTATTATGGAATGTTAAATAACTAAACAAACATACCATGTAATAAAAAAACTAAGAAGGAAGTTCATAATTAATATGGAATGTTAATAAATTCAATCACATGACATTCAAATAAATAAATAACTAAAAATAATTTCAGAATGTTAGGAAACTAAAACACATTACAATTAATCGACGAACTGAAAATGAAATGTACCCTTATATATGTCAACAAGAAATCTCATGGATGAATAATAATTGAAACGAATAAAGGAAATACAAGATTATTTGTTTCCATGATTCCTATGTACATGGAAACATTGCTATCATGTTATATTGTCAATATAGTTTAAACTACTTATACCTGTAAAAGTGATTCATCTCATGATAATACATATGCATAAAAGTATTTCATTAGTTGGTCCCAAACACATATCATACTAGTCCATTCTACTTGAAAATAATCATGTAGGGTTTGTTGACAAATGATTTATCGCATGAGACAACTGATGTGTTGAGGGGATATCAATAAAAATTCCCCACACTTCTTTATTTATGTAAATAGTCTCCAAAAATTGTATTTCATGTCCATATCATTACTAAATAATCTATTTATATTCTGAAAAACCGCCATGTCAAATAATCGTATTGAATAGGGGGAATATATATATCAATAGTTCACTAAATAGTAAAATTAATTTTAAATAAACAACAAGAATTAAAATGATATTAAAATTAGTCAATGAATATAGCCATGATAAATGATTAAGATAATTGGGGGAAATTAAATGTTCAATGATCATCAGAAATCGAATATATCAAGGGGAATAGAAAAAGAAATCAAGGAAGTGAATGTAAACACTATCCTTGGTCAAATGAATCATAAAAGAACATGATTAACATTAAGTATGGTTTCAAAACAACATATCCCATGTGGAATAAAAATAAATTTTTGTTGTCTTTGACAAATAGATATAAAATAAAATGTTATTTTAAAAACATTATTTATGAAAACATTAGTTTTTAAAAAAAACCATTTGTAAAAACATTTCATTAAAAATAATTTTTGAAAATATTTATATTGTAAAATTAAATTTTAAACAAAAAATGGTATATTCAAATAAATAATGATTGGTAAATCTATACTTTTTGTACGATGTAAATAGGTCACTCATATTTTATAATAAAACAGTTAGAAAAGTCCTGGTTTAGATAGAGGTAAAAAGATTATCTTGGAAAACTTTGTAAATGAAAAAAGGGTAAAAATTCCATTACAAAATCATTTATTAAGGATATAAACATTTTTTAAAACAGTTTAAGAAATCTTGATTTTTTTGAAGTAAAGAGGTTTTTCGACTAAAGAGAGATATTTATTTATGTTTTATTCAAAATAATATCTAAAAAATAGTACCAATGAGTGGAAAAGTGTTACTACTACATGGATATGTTCATGAATAACCACAAGATATTATTATTAATGTTTTATTGAAAAATGGTTACAATATTTAATTTAATGAAAATAGCATTAAATTTTCATTAAAATTATTATTAATAAATGTAATATTTATCAATTAATATATGTCCCAAATAACATTGGACCATTTTAAATCACAAGACCCATAAATGAATAAAAAAATAAATTTATAAATACCATTATGTTAAAATTATTAATGTTATAATATATTAAAAGTTTTATTAGAGACACCAAATTATGTAAGTGTAAAATATTACATTTATCTTACAAATGTAAATAATTAGAAGATAATATGTTACAATTATGTTAAAATTTTAATCGGGGACCAAAAAAATAGTATTCATAAAAAAAATTAAATTTAATTAAGATAAAATAATTCTTTATAGAAAATATAAAAAGGGATGTTTAATACATCAAAAAATAATAATTAGGTGGTGAATGTGAAATTACTCTCAAACATTAAAAAAGTGAGATTAAAATCCCAAACCATACATCAAATTCCCCAAATATGTATTTATATCCAAGATTGAAAAACATATGATAATTATTTAATTTATCAATAACATTTTTCATGTTTATAATTAATTTTATTTCACTTATTACAATATTGTACACAATTACATAATAAATTAATTTTACATCGGGAGTTTTGACAAAATTCGGTTTATTTGTCAATAAAAAAAATTAATGTTCAATAATGGTCAAAGGGGACATTAAGTGACATATATAGAATAATAATATCTGCATAATTATTATATTTATATATAAATTATAATTTGAAAACCAATCATTATGTTTTCTTATTAATAATGATCCAAAATTACAATCATACAGATGATAGGCCATACATACGCCAGAGTAACTTTCCCATTTATCAATAATAATTATAAAAAGAAGGTATGAAACACTAAATTTATACATTATTTTCATTTGATCGTAAATAAAATTTCATTTAATGATAAATTATTATATATATAATTATTGTGATGAAGAAGGAATCACATAGTGTTATGCAAGAAGTAGTTCATACATCCACGACTGACTTTTAATATTTTTTTTGTGTAAATGGGTTATAAAAAATTGATATATATTATATTTATATATAGGTAATAATTTCATTAATATATTATATATATTTTTAATTTCTCACAATATTTATTAAAATTATAATTTATACCTTCCATGAACCATGTGATCGATCCACATATCTTTTATGAGACATTAGTCCACACTTCCATAAAAGATGGTATCACATCACACAAAATGGGAAGTATAATGGTATGTGATACAAAATAATTAATGAAGACAAAATATATAATAATTATACTTTATATTATATATAAATATAATATACATCATAATTCCCAACCACTAATGGTTGTAATGTAAAATCTATAAAATTCATTTCATGTTTCTGTGATTTGTTGTACACATAAACCGTAAATTCCTTACATATTAGATTGATGTTTGTGTAAAATTAGGAACAAACCCTAACAAAAAACTTCTAATTAAATTTAGGATACTTGTTTTGGTTATATGAACAAGTAATAATAAGGTTTGAAGGTGTGGAAAATGGAAATAAAACTAATGAGCTTGAGGAATGATGTTACCTTTTAATTGGGTAACACCTTCTAGTTAGAAAAAAGGGATTACATGAACGTATTTCAAATAATGTGGAATATTCTAGAATTATTGGTGGGATTTTTTGGATCTTCCTAGAATATATTGGTTCAACCAATGTGTCTTGTGATTTTTGAGGTAGTGGGTAGATAAGAGGCCATTTTATTTTGGATGAAGTGTGAAACTCTTGTAAATGTGGAAAAATGGAAGTCCACCAACATATTTCCTATTTAATGTGGATTTAATAATGGTAAATATTAGATACAATGGATGATAGTGTCTTTATATGACCATAAAATGGATTTTGGAGAATTTTGTAGTCAATTTGGGCTAATAATAATATGGTTTAGTCCTTTATGAAGATAATTTTTCTCTTAATCATTTTAATTAATTTTACTTACATTCAATAATATTTTGGGTCAATAAATTATTTGAAATTATAAGGGAATATAAATTATTATAATTCTAAATATGGAATCCTTTTTTCAAATTTTAATTACACAAATAGTAGAAATTAATTTTTATTTAGTCAAATAAATGGGACGACCTTGCATTGTTTTATAGTCAAAAAGTTCAAAAGTTTGTTATGTTATAATATTAAATTTCAAAGTGAAAATTATTTTAATGAAATAAATTGGATTAATTGAAACAAAATTATCCAATTAATCTTTAAATAAAATTTAATATATAATTTAACCTTATAAATAAATTATATGAAAACAATGTTTTGAATTAAAATTTTGTATTTTTTATTATTCATTTAAAATTAAAACATCCCATAAAAATACTAAAAATTCACCCTAACATAATTTCTATGATTCAATTTCAAATATATATATTATTTTGATATTTATGATTTAACAATGATCCAAAATGTGGATTTAAAATAAGATCACCATTAAAAGGCCGTAAAGGTTCCTTAATGAAAATATATATTTTTTGTTAAAATTTGGTTTGTTATTATATTATTCAAATTAAATATATTGGATGAATAAAAAATTATTTTATTTAACATAATAATATATATATTTATATATAATACATTCATACCATTCAAAAAATAATAAATTAATTTATTTTGAAAAAATATATTTGTGAGCTTAAAAATTAATTTTTATAATAATATTCCAATTATAAAAAATTTGTTATTAAATTCATTTATAATTAATTTGTAACCAATAAATTAAATTCATATTTCTGTAGACCATATATTTTAATTAGTTACCTATTACTATTCATAAACACTAATTTAAAGTCAAAGTTATATCTTATAATATTAACTAATAATATTATATTAATATCTAATTTTTCTATAAAACTCAGTCTTAAATGTAACACAAGACATTGAAGAAGCCCAATGATGTGTGAGAAGTACGCTTACCTAGTTTCTTATGTTTTTATGATATAAAATATATATCATTTATTTAAAATAGTTAATATATTAAAAATTCATGGGATATTATACTCCCCTTACGTTAAAGGTTTCCTATGTTATACACAAAAGAAAATATAATTTTCATTATATAGATTTTCACGGCCTTGGACTTTTGACACAATCCCTAATTTCAACTAATTTTTCAACTAAGAATCACCCCAAACCTTAACCAATGTTCACCATATATCTCAAACCATCATTTTATCTTCTTTACACAACCGAAAACATCTCTATGAAGTGTTCTGATTCTCAAATTCCCAATAAGAGTCTCAATCCAATAAATGATCCCTGATTGAGACTAAAGATCAATAATTATTTAAATTACACCAATAAATTGTTTCATGCGTCCATACATGTACTATCCAATTCATATCTTATGAATTTTCAAACCCTATTCCATAGTTTAAAACATATTGATATATATAGCCATACAATTGTGTATTCATATTGTGTTGTAAAAATACCTAATTTGATTTCACTTTAGACTCTATGAAGTTCAATTTATTATGAATTTCATATAATATTATTCAAAACTTATTGAAATAATATGTTATTCAAAATTAAATTTATAATGAAAACAAGTATAATATATTTTGCTCTTTTATATCTCCAAGGTAAAATCATTTTTTTAATAAAAAATAATTATTCATCTTGAAACCCAATATTTCTATCGCATATGAATTAAATAATAATTCCATTAAAACTGTTGACTAAAAATATTTTTTTTATCAACTAAGTGGTGGATCCACCACATTATAAAAAAATTAAAATTTTGAAATCTATGTCTCTCAAAAAGAAAATGAAAAAAATTGTTATCATTCAAAAAAATTTGAATATTCAATTGTAAAAAATAAACACATGAAAAAAATCCATAAATGAAATAATGTATATAATGATGTAGCAACAATTATGTCAATATATCATAATACTTATAAATAATCATATTTAAGATGTTTTAAAATTATAATATGAGTAAAAATTGATAAAACACAGTGAACAATGGGATTCCAAAAAAATATATCATATAATATGAATATACATCATTAGAAAGTCATTAAGAAATGATTTTCACAAAAAAATACTACCTCCATCAAAAAGAAACCACTAACCCTCAATAGTGAAGGTATATCCATTTATAAAAATAACATCAACCTATATTATGAAACAATTCAAAAAAATAAGATCATTACATTACCTAAATTAGACATCTGTAATATCATAGTTTATAAGGGACACAAAATCAATAGGAAGTGGAAGGAGGTGGGATAAAGAATATAAGTGAAGCATCCTACTGTAACGACCCAAATTTTTTCAATGGAAATTCCCTTCTTATAATTATTTCATAAAATAACATGAAAACACAATATAATGAACTACTAAGTGATAAGTGACCTTTAGACATAAGGTTGTCACTTCTATGTTTTGAATTTCGAAAATCCGACAAACACAGTTATGTTCAAGATGTTTTTTGGAGTCTAATGAAACAAAAAAAAAATTTGGTGAATAGTGACCTACCATTATGAATATTAATATAACCCTTATAAATTTTAAATCATCCAATATTAGAGTAACATTACCTATAAGTAATTAAATAAAATTTAGTCATCTTATAAAGTGACAATTTGACCTTAGTAAACATTTTGGTATTTTCTAAGTCATAAATAATTAATTATAATTAATTAATTAATATAAAAGAATATTTATTTCCTTATAATGTATTCATAAATTATTGAATCAATTTCTTATAGTTTTTAGATATTTTATAAGACCCTACATAATTTTTGGAAGCACCATAAAATCTGTTTTCATCTTAAAATTTGTTTTTTAAAGTAAATTGTGATTTTAATTAAATATTATATTAGTAATATTTAGAAAATTATTTTGAAAAATGGACTTCATTTTTGGATTCTACATGCCGAAAAATGGTTGGGTTAAATTTTTGGGATTTTTATGAGATACTTTAATTTTTGATGAATAGTTGAATCCGATAATTCACAATAAATGCTAAATAATGTATTAATTGAGTCATCGATGGTGTTATGCTGATTTAAGCCCACTTGGTTCGGGATGAAATTATAAAATTACTATTATTGGTCGTTCAAGTCCCACTATTCCTTGTCTTAGATGAAATTATTAAACTAATCAATTTTATATTAAGGAAACCCCTCTCCCCTCCACAATAAAAGCCACCCTTCACTCCCTCTTTTCCTCACACCTATAAAGCTCCAATCCTTCTATAAACTCTGAAAAAAACCTTCCCTAGCCCCTCCCCCACGTCCAAAAGCTTCTGGTCTCATCAAAAGACCAATCCTAGCTTCCTTAAGGTGGATCTCAAGAGGATGATTTAAGAGGTAATTTCCTTCCCTCTTCTCATTTAATTCCCTTTCAAGTTCATGTTCCTTTCTTGATCTCTCCCCACCTATATTCATCCAAATTGTTTTTTAACTCCATTATTATAAAAATAATGTAATTTTAGGATTCTTATGGGATATTATATCACCCCACACACTTTCCCTCTTCCTTTTATTTCATTAAAGAGAACGTTGTTCATGAGGTGTTAATTTATCACCTTCAAAAACGACATGCTCTCTTCTTCCATTTATACCTTAAGATCTGGTCATGAAACCATTTTTATGGTTGAACCAGAATATTGTTTATGTATTATGTTCTATTTTATGTTCTTGAAATAACCTATGGCCATATTACTGTGTGAAAAGTTAAAACAAGTTCGTTGTGATTCAAAAACCGCTCAAATTAACCCAAATAATCATCATTTAATTCTTATCTAATGATTCATCCACATGGATATAATGTGGTTCATTATAAGATCATTAAAACTCCTGTAATATCATTAATAAAATGTAATATCATTTCTGGATGTCTACTCATGTTCTACCCAAACTTCAATTTAAGAATACTAGTGAACCACCCAAGAAAAACCATAAAAACGAACATCCTCGAACAATGTTTTTAAACTCTATATGTCATCCAAAGGAACATAACATGACATAATGAAACCAGAATTAACCCTATTACTGTAAACATGGTTCTGTATTTCTAATTAATGAATATAATGTCATTATACAGAACATTAAAGAGAAGGAAGCATTCCGGTACAAGGTAAGGGGAAATCTCGAACCCAATTTTCTTCCATCAGGTTCTCCCTCTTTCACTCCATTTTTGTTATGTTTACTCCTCAAAGATCATTTTTTCATCATTACCTTTACTTTTTTGGGATATACATGTTTGTTACTGGTTTTTATGTCCATCAAAATGTTTTCCAAAAGAACTCTTCTTTCAAGATCTCACCTTTTACCTCCAATTCAAGGTTGATGGTTCTTGTATCAAGTATATTGTTCCCTCTTTCTTTTGGGAACCCAAAGATTATGAATGTGTTATTATGAGATGAAACACATTCCTTTACATGAATTATTTATGTACATGTTTGATATGTGTTCTATGTGACAAGCATGATAATGATAATGTTATGATGTGACGGGTGCGCCCGGAATTATATAGCGCAATATGAATGTTTAAATGTGATGGGTGCGCCCGTAATTATATATCATTCCAATGCATTGGGTAAAGTGATGAATCTCATGAGTAAATGTGAAATGGTGTGTGAACAAGATGATATCTTGGTTCACAAGTATGTGTGGTAGTTAACCACTAAGACATGATGTTTCATTTTTATGCATTGCCACATTTCAAGTCTTCTATTTATGCTCCTCTCATGTTCATGACCTTTTTCCTATGTTGTGATTATGCTCACCCCATGCAATATTGTTCTTATATATCCTCTTACTGGGCTTCTAGCTCACCCATTTTTATGTATATCCTCAGGTGGCTACATGTACTAAGGAGATGACAAGTTCCACTACAAAGCTAGTGAAGAAAAATTAAATAAATGTTTATGGTTGATGTTATATTTGTTATGTGTGGTCCTAGTTTTCCCAAGACACTAAACCTTTGGATCCTCTATGTGTAATACTATTATGTTTTTTATCTTTGAAATGATGTAATAGTAATGTAAGAAAAGGCTGGGTCACTATAGTTGGTATCAGAGGCAAGGTTTAGTTAATTTGGGAATTTGGATTAGTGAACCCTAGAGAAAACCTCCAGTATGAGACCAAGTAAAAATATGCACACAAGAATATTTACATAGGGATCCAATATGTTATGTTTTTGGTATAATTATTTAAATGAATAAGTTATTCATGAATTGTTTAGTTATGTTTTTTTCTATTCTTTTCTATTTTAGAAAATGATGGGAACCAGGAGAAATCAGGCCAACAACTCTTCCCCGAACGACATCCCTAATGATTTGGGAGGTGGAGTTCAAAACTTCATGGCGATGCTTACCCAATTATCTCAGGTTATGAAAAATAACCATAATAATGAGGAACGTCTTCCTTCACCAAAGAGGGAGAAACTGGCTATTGAATGTTTTATGTGGCAATGACCACCGACATTTTGTGGATCTTCCGATCCACTAGTTGCGGAAAAATGGGTCAACTCCATGGAGAAGATATTTTCTGTGCTTCACTGCTCTGAGACGGGGAAGGTGACTCTAGCCATCTATCGTCTATATGGAGAAGATGATCAATGGTGGGATTTGATTAAGAACACCAAGACAATGGATTAAATTGAAGAGATGGAATGGGAAGACTTTAAGATAATTTTTCTTAACAAGTATTTTCCATGAACTCTTGGCACGAAGATGGAGAGAGAATTCATGGAGCTCAAGAAAAAAGAAGGATAATCTGTCATAACCAATGAAGTGGATTTCAAAAGTCTTGAAAGGTATTCTTCGGGTATTTCTATCAAGAATGATAGAAAAATTGATATATTCTTTAGTGGATTAAAACCACACCTTCGAAAGGCTCTTGCAATTCGAGACATTGGGAGTTATGAAGAAGTGGTTCGGTGTGCTCTCAAAGTGGAGATGGAGTTTGGAGAATGGTCTCATGGATATGGTGATAACAAAAGAAAGATGGAGTTTCAAGCTGGTGGATCTAATGATAACGGTGGGAAGAAAAATCAATGACCCACATGCCAAAAATGTGGGAAGTTTCACAATGGGAACTGCCTCAAATGGATGGGGAAATACTTCAAGTGTGGGAAAGAAGGACACCATGCTCAAGAGTATCGAAAAGACATGAAAAGGAAGGATAATGTAGCTAATGAAAGGATATAACCACTCATGGTTCAATGCTACAACTGTAG
Source organism: Viscum album (assembly GCA_963277665.1). Classification (NCBI taxonomy): domain Eukaryota; kingdom Viridiplantae; phylum Streptophyta; class Magnoliopsida; order Santalales; family Viscaceae; genus Viscum; species Viscum album. The sequence continues at coordinate 1,568,639,695 of OY728121.1, read as the reverse complement.
GGAGCTAGGGAACTTTGCAAACCAGTGCACTAAACCACGAGCTCTCGAGGGTAATCAGCGTCAGCAGCCACCAAAGCCAAAAGAACAAGTGAAGGCTTATGCCATCACTACTGCGGAGGTGGATCATAATAATGAAGTCATACCAGGTAAGCTTCCTATTCACTCAAGAATGGAAAAAGTCTTATTTGATTCTGGTTATACTCATTCCTTTATATCTTGAATGTTTGCTAGAACTATAGAATCGAAGCCCCGAAACCTTGAAGTAGAGATATCTGTAAAAACACCAAGTGGTGCAATCATTGAAACCCAAGTGTTTTACTCTTCTCTTATTGACATATGTGGGAAGTTTCTTCTGGAAAATCTCATAATACTTACCTTGGTGGAATTCGACGCTAAAATGGGAATGGAGTGGCTCTCATTATAAAGAGCACATATCAACTGTCAGGAAAAGGAAATATCTTTTCATATTCTGAACCATCCCATGCTCCTCTACAAATACAAGGAAGATCATGACTCTCCTTTGATAAATTATTCAATGGTTTGGGTGTTGATTCCCTATGAAGAAGCATACCTCACCCAAATGGTTGAGTCGAAAGAAAGTTCCAACCTTGTGGAAATGCCCATCATGAGGGAATAAGGCGATGTATTTCCCGAAGAGTTAATCAGAATTCCCCCAGATCGTGAGGTAGAGTACTCAATTGAACTCATACTTGGAGATACTCCTATCTCGAAGTGCCCCTATATTATGGATTCTATCGAACTGGAGGAGTTAAAGAAGTAGCTGCAAGTGCATATGGACAAAGGGATCATACGCCCTAGTGAATCACCTTGGGGTGCGCCAGTTCTCTTTGTGAAGAAGAAGGATTTAACCATGTGGCTGTGTATCGATTATCGAGAACTCAACAAGATCACCATAAAGAACAAGTATCCTCTACCTGGGATTGATGACTTGTTTGATCAGTTAAGTGGAGCTCAATACTTCTCAAAGGTGGGTATTTGTTATGGATATCATCAAGTAAAGGTGAAGAAGGAAGATATTCAGAAGACTACCTTCCGTACTAGGTATGGACAATATGAGTTTTTGGTGATTATCTTTGGACTTACTAATTCCCCTGCAATATTCATGGATTTGATGAATATAGTCTTTAGACATTACCTCAACAAATTTGTGGTAGTGTTTGTTGATGATATTCTCATTTACTCCAAGAGCAAGGAGGAATATGAAGAACATCTATGACTTGTTTTGGCGACATTAAGAAAGGAGAAGTTGTACGCCAAGTTCAGCAAGTGTGACTTTTGGATGAATCAAGTCACGTTCATGGGACATGTGATCACAAGTGAGGGAATTTCTGTGGATCCATCAAAGATGAAGGCGATTGAGGAATGGCCCAGGCAGTCTAGTGTCACAGAAATCCGTAGTTTTCTTGGATTAGCTAGGTACTACCGACGTTTTCTGAGAAACTTCTCACGATTGTCAAACCCGCTAACTAAGTTAACAAGGAAAGGGGTAAAGTATGTCTGTACGGAAGAATGTGAGGCAATCTTCAAGGAGCTAAAGAGAAGGCTGATCACTTTACCTGTACTCACACTACCGAAAAGTGGAGAAAGTTTTGTGATATACAGTGATGCTTCAAATAAAGGCTTGGGTTGTGTACTCATGAAAAATGATAATGTGATAGCCTATGCATCACAAAAATTGAAGATCCATGAGCAGAACTACCCGACGCATGATCTAGAGCTGGAAGCCGTGATTTTTGCCTTGAAAATCTAGCGGCACTACCTTTATAGCGAGAAGTGTGACATATACAACGACTACAAGAGCCTGAAGTATATATTCACACAAAAGGAGCTCAATATGCGTCAAAGGATATGGTTAGAGCTAATCAAATATTACGATTGTTCTATTCACTATCATCCTGGAAAGGCGAACAAGGTAGCTGAATCTCTAAGCAGAAAAGAACCCTCTACTCTATCCATGTTGCGGATTAAGAAAAACCCTATCTTCTTGGATATGCAAAGAATGGATTTGGAAATCATAAGGGCAAGGGATAAATCCTACCTTGCCTAAATGATTGTGCAACCATCAATCCAAGAGATGATTAAGGAAGAACAAAGGGATGATGTGGAGATATAAAAGAGGGTGAATGTAGTAAAGGAAGGGAAGCTGCAAGAGTTCCATATCGACGATGATGGTGTAATTTAGTTTGGAATGCGGCTCTGTGTGCCTTCATCACCCAGGATAAAGAAGGAGCTACTGGATAATTCACATAGCTCAACATTATCTACCCATCCTGGGAGTACCAAGATGTACCATGATCTTCGAGAACACTTCTGGTGGGATAACATGAAAAAGGAGATTGCAGAATATATATCAAGGTGCTTGGTATGTCAGTAAGTTAAAACTGAGCGACGAAAGTCCAAGGGTATGATGCATCCATTGCCTATACCCATGTGGAAATGGGAAAATGATACTATGGACTTTGTCACGGGTATCCCGAAGATATCAAAGGGAAATAATGCAATTTGGGTTATGGTTGATTGACTCACAAAGACTGCCCATTTTATGGCTATTCGGGATGACCTCTCGCTTGAACAACTTGCAAGGATATATGTGAAGGAAGTGGTGAGACTGCACGGTGTTCCACTCCCAATTGTCTCTGACTGTGATCCATGGTTCACATCTATGTTTTGGATAAGCCTTCAACATGCTTTGACTTCTGAAAAAAAAATCAGCATGACCTATCACCCCTAAACTGATGGCCAGTCTGAAAGGACTATTCAGACATTTGAATATATGTTAAGGGCCTGCTCCCTTGAATTCAAAGGTGGTTGGGATCAGCATCTCCCATTGTTTGAGTTCTCATACAACAATAGGTTCCACTCGAGTATTTAGATGGCTCCGTATGAAGATCTTTATGGGATGTGATGTAGAACTCCAACCTATTGGGATGAAGTTGGAGAAAGAAAGCTACTTGGTCCCGATCTTGTTCAAGAGATGACATAGAAGGTTCAAGTCATCCAGAAACACATCAAATCTTCTCAATGTCGGCAAAAGAGCTATGTTGACAATCGTCGAAGGGACTTGGTGTTTGACATTGGAGATAAAGTCTTCCATCGAATATCTCCATGGAAGAGTGTCATGCGATTCAGGAAGAAAGGGAAGCTAAGCTCAAGGTACATTGGCCCATTTGAAATCCTTGACCGCATAGGAGTCGTGGCCTGTCATATTGCACTTCCACTGAATATGGCTCAAGTTCATGATGTGTTTCATATATCACTACTGAGGAAGTACATACTAGACCCCTCACATGTACTAAACTCAGAGGTGGTGCAGCTGGAAGACGATCTCTCCTATGAGGAGCGGCCGGTAAAGATTCTGGACCGAAGTGATATGTTTCTACGCAACAAGACAACCCATCTTTTCAAGTGTTTTGGAGGAACCCTATGTTTGAGGAAGCAACTTGGGAACTATAAGAGGCAATGAAGGATAATTACCCTCACCTGTTTGTGTAAAGTGAAATTTTGAGGGTGAAATTTCTTAAGGGGGGAAAACGTAACGACCCAAAGTTTTTCAATGGAAATTATCTTCTAATAATTATGTCATAAAATAACATGAAAACACAATATAATGAACTACTATGTGATAAGTGACCTTTAGACATAAGTTTGTCATTTCTATGTTTTGAATTTCGAAATCCGACAAAAACAATTATGTTCAAGATGTTTTTTGGAGTCTAATGAAACAAAAATATTTTTTTTTTGTGAATAGTGACCTACCCTTATGAATAGTAATATAACCCTTATGAATAGTAAATAATCCAATATTAGAGTTACATTACCTATAGGTAATTAAATAAAATTTAGTCATCTTAGAAAGTGACAATTTGACCTTAGCAAACATTTTGGTATTTTCTAAGTCATAAATAATTAATTATAATTAATTAATTAATTTAAAAGAATATTCATTTCCATATAATGTATTCATAAATTATTGAATCAATTTCTTATAGTTTTTAGATATTTTATAAGACCCTACGTAATTTTTGGAAGCACCAAAAAATCAGTTTTAATCTTAAAAACTATTTTTTAAGTAAATTATGATTTTAATTAAATGTTAAATTTATAATATTTAGAAAATTATTTTTGAATGATGGACTTCATTTTTGGATTCTACACGTCAAAAAATGGTTGGGGTAAATTTTTGGAATTTTTCTGAGATACTTGAATTTTTTATGAATAGTTGAATCTGATAATTCACAATAAATGCTAAATAATGTATTAATTGATTCATCAATGATGTTATGCTGATGTAAGCCTAATTGATTCGGGATTAAATTATAAAATTACTATTATTGGTCGTTCAAGACTCACTATTCCTTGACTTAGGTGAAATTATTAAACTAATCAATTATATATTAAGGAAACCCCTCTCCCCTCCACTATAAAAGTCACCCTTCACTCCCCCTATTCCTCACACCTCTCAAGCTCCAAGCCTTCACTAAACTCTGCCCAAACACCTTCCCTAGCCCCTCCCCCACGTCCAAAATCTATTGGTCTCATCAAAAGACCAATCCTAGCTTCCTTAAAGAGGATCTCAAGAGCAAGATTTAAGAGGTAATTTTCTTCCCTCTTCTCCTTTAATTCCCTTTCAGTTCAAGTTCCTTTCTTGATCTCTCCCCACCTATATTCATAAAAATTGTTTTGTAACTCCAGTATTATAAATATACTTTAATTTTATGATTATAATTGGATATTATATCACCCCACACCCTTTCCCTCTTCCTTTTATTTCATTAAAGAGAACGTTGTTCATGAGGTGTTAATTTATCACCTTCAAAAATGACATGCTCCCTTCTTCCATTTCTACCTTCAGATCTGGTCATGAAACCATTTTTATGGTTTAACCAGAATATGTTATATGTATTATGTTCTATTTTTAGTTCTGTAAATAACTTATGGCCATATTACTATGTGAAAAGTTAAAACAAGTTCGTTGTGATCCAAAAACCACTCAAATTAACCCAAATAATCATCATTTAATTCTTATCTAATGATTCATCCACATGGATATAATGTGGCTCATTATAAGATCATTCAAACTCCTGTAATATCATTAATAACATGTAATGTCAGTTCTGGATGTCTACTCATGTTCTATCCAAACTTCAATTTAAGAATACTAGTGAACCACCCAAGAAAAACCATTAAAACGAACATCCCCGAACAATGTTTTTAAACTCTATAAGTCATCAAAAGGAACATAACATGATATAATGAAAGAATAATGAACCCTATTAATGCAAACAAGGTTATTTATTTATAATTAATGAATATAATGTCATTATACAGGACATTAAAGAGAAGGAAGCATTCAGGTACAAGGTAAGGGGAAATCTCGAACCCAATTTTCTTCCTTCGGGTTCTCCCTCTTTCACTCCATTTTTGAAATGGTTACTCCTAAAAGATCATTTTTTCATCATTTCCTTTACTTTTCTAGGATATAAATGTTTGTCACTAGTTTTTATGTCCATCAAAATGTTTTCCAAAAGAACTCTTCTTTCAAGATCTCAACTTTTACCTCTCATTCAAGGTTGATGGTTCTTATATCAAGTATGTTGTTCCCTCTTTATTTTAGGAACCCAAAGATTATGAATGTGTTATTATGAGATGAAACCCATTCCTTTACATGTGTTATTTATGTACAAGTTTGATATGTGTTCTATGTTTCAAGCATGATAATTATAATGTTATGATGTGACGGGTGCACCCGAAATTATATAGCGCAATATGAATGTTTAAATGTGATGGGTGCGCCCGGAATTATATATCGTTCCAATTAATTGGGTAAAGTGATGAATCTAATGAGTAAATGTGAAATTATATGTGAAAAAGATTATATCTTGGTTCAAAAGTATGTGTGGTAGTTAACCACTAAGACATGATGTTTTATTTTTATGCATTTCCACATTTTAAGTCTTTTATTTATGCTCCTCTCATGTTCATGAACTTTTGCCTGTGTTGTGATTATTCTCACCCCATGCTATATTGTTCTTATCTATCCTTCTACAGGGATTCTATCTCACCACTTTTCATGTATATCCTCAGGTGGCTACATGTACTAAGGAGAGGACAAGTGCCACTAAGAAGCTAGTGAAGAAGAAATTAAATAAATGTTAATGGATGATGTTGTATTTGTTATATCTGGTCCTAGTTTGCCCAAGACACTAAACCTTTGTATCCTCTATGTGTAATACAATTATATTGTTTATCTTTGAAATGATGTAATATTAATGTAAGAAAATTCTAGGTCGCTATACCTACCATCCCAATTCAATACATATATGCGCAGAAATGGATTCGGAATCATAGAGTAATAAATAATTATTATCTATTGAGTTATCTAAGGTATTGATAAACAGTTCAATTGTTAATTTTAATATAAATAATAAAAAAAATAGAAAGGATGAATAAGTAAATTAACAAACATAATTGTTTTTGAAAATCTCACCGTTATTCAACATAGTATACCAATATAAGCACAAACTATAAATCCATTATAGTAACCATGTTTCAACATTCTCAAGTATTACTCATACAGTTCTCCAAACCATATGAATACCATGTGCACCACACTAGATAACACCCCATTTTTAATAATCACCCATGTTTTTCACCATAAAAGTTTGGTATTACACACTATTTTAAATAATCCATGAACTGAAAAATTGATCCAAAAACCTCATATATATGTTTTTGTGAATGGATAATACATGAACTGGTATTGTCAAACACTAACTTTATTCCATCATGAAATCCCATACAAAATATTCATTTTAATTTATTTTACACAATAATATGGTTTAGTAACATCTATACATATCCATGAGGAAACCATTCATTTTAAAAATTCTACTCAAAAGCAAAAAAAAATAAAAAAACACATAAAAATTAAATAAACCATTAATTATATAATATTTCATATAAAAGTGTAATGTGGGAGTCACAATTCATCCCCTATATATTTTTCAAGGAAAACAAATCATAATTATAAATTTTGAATAAAAAATTGAAAATAAAACAATCATATATATTTTCATGTAATATAGGGGAAATGAATATATCATGACTAGAAACAACAACATTTTTTTAGAATAATCATATTATTATCATCCCATCATATAATTATTTTCCAATCATATTTGACAAAAAAGTGCAAACTAATCACTACTCAATGAGCGTTGATTAACACCCTCAATGTCTTTGTATCCACACTCTCCTAAAAACTCATGTATGAAAATTATGATGAAAATGATACATTGTTCTGTATTTAAAATTAAACAGAAACAATTCAATTTTTTTGTACTAAATTATTTCTTAGTTGTGTGATTTGCTTTCTCACAACCATCCATCTTGGAAATATCGATAGGTTTAGATCCAATTTTCTTATGATATATTCCAATCAACCAATTCTCTAGAGCATATATATTTGCATCACGAATCTTTACATATTACCCATGTTCATGAATTATTTCATTAAAAACATTCTATGATAATTTCAATGTTGGACATAACTACAATCGAGGGTATATGTTTCTACAATCCTCAGAAACATGTCGATGTCCTCTAATGGTAATGGACTCAACCCCTTCGTAGGCATGTGACCTGAATGATCATTACATATTACTTGACTAATATGATAAACCAATGAGACCGAGAAGGACATTGCAAAATGGTAATATGATATTTCTTTTTATTTTTACCTATAAATAAAATATCAGTAATATTTGAACTAATACATAATAACATAGTGACAACTCAAAAAAAGTTATTACAATGAAAATGAATTCGTATACTAACTTTGTTGGAAGGATCATTAACATAACACTCATCAAATTTTTAAGGACATACAACCAAAGTTCTATTCTGGAGAGTAGTTTCCCGAAAACTGTTGGAAGAATTAAACCAAAATAAATCAATAATTTATTATTTTAAGTAGAAAATTTTATGTAATAAAAATTTAAGCAAATGGAAATATTTCTAAAGTCGATATGTTAAATGAAAAACACTTTTACTTGAAATTGTAGAGGTTTATTTGTTTATATCATCATGGTGATTTTTTCATTGGAAATCCTGATATAAATAACATGAAATTCACTATTAATGTATGTAATGTTGTTAACATGTCATATGATTGTATATATATAATATTATATTAATATAATAATTATATATCAATACAATGTTCTTCTAATAGTGATTTCCATCAACAAAAACATTCTATTTATCTCTAGGTACCCCTTCAGACACGGTATCATATAACTAATGTGTGAACAATAAAGAGTCGTTTAATTCAATTCATAATATTAATTAAAAAAACCTTCCATTTCATAACCAATTTTTTTTTGTCCACATTCATACAATAAGATATGGAACAATAAAGTCACAGAACATGTATAAAAAGGAATTCATATTTAAAATATGAGAATTTAATAAAATAATTACATTATATTACACAATAATCAATTAAAATTAACATTACCTAGAAATCAAGGATACTATTTTCAATGATTGGGGAACATGCCTATAATTAGACTATATAATGAGAATGGTAAGTTGAACCATTTCCATTAGGCCTAGAATATATCCAACTAATCATGCTTCATCATCTATGGGGATATATTAAAGTTAACTAGGAAAAATTTCAACAATATGATTATATTTTAGGCATATGAACTATTTATATCAAAATATTTATTATGATTTTTTATTTTTTTGAATGAATAATTTATAATATAATAAAATTTAAATATCATTATTAATATAATAATTTGTACATGTAACTATCACCCTCCAATATCTTCTCAATGAATTAAAAGTGACAACCTATTCACTTAGTGATGAAAATATTGAATAGGGAGCCCCAATCATAGAAGAAAATGGGATGGAGATGGAGGGTCTTCTATATGCTGATAGAAAGGAGGGTATGAGAGTAGCTGAAGTGAGGGGGGAATCCGTAGGGTCTCGCAGATATATTATGGAGGGAGACCTATGAATTATTCTATCTTAGTGAGTTTGAGGGAATGTGAACTCACAGTTTCCCATGATATTTGAAAAACTTCTTCCATGAAATTAATGTCATTTAATAAAAATAAAATTAACTACAAAGCATATATTTTATAAACATCATGTCGAAAAAAATTATAAATGATAATAGATGAAAAGTAGTAATAAAAAATATAAATATATTTTTTAATGAACTCCTACACATATTATATAATTAGTTGATTCATTAATGGATGGATTCACTTTCAATCAATTTTTCCTTCAATCATTTTGTTTTCCTACTCCATCACTATTTCATCTAAATTATCCACCCTTTCAAGAGTAATATTTCCAATATCATGATGTAAAAATATGTTAATTTTATTATATTATTGGGATTCAACGTTTGATGAAAAATATGCCACTTCATCGCCCTTAGCATACCAGTCTCTTTGTTTTCTGTGAACAACTACTATACACCCTTATTCAATGTCATCATTAACCTAATATACCATCTTTCTTATGATTATAAGATACAAAAATAATATAAATCTAGGTCATCTACATTCATTATGTTATTAATGTATAGATATGAACATTTCAAGGAATCACTTTTAATAGACGTGGTAATATCAACCCACTTCTATTTATATTAAACAACTGGAAAATTCCCATGGTATTTTAATTAGATAATATATATAAATTTTCCATTGAATACCTATTATAAAATATTATAAATTAATCAATTCTATGTTTCTAAACCCTCATCTCAATAGACTGTGTTAAAATTAATCACACTAAAATTGTAATCCTCAAATTTTATAGCTTTTTTTAGAGGACCTCAAGTTAGAAATGTCAAATATTCTAAAAATTCATCCTATGTTTTAGTGTTCATGATCTAAAAAAATTAATATACATTATATATTTTAATATTTTATGTCCAACATAATATCCATATTGAATAAAATATTTATGAATTACATGTTCTAAAAACCATTATGCATGCTCTTTTTTAACTGCGTTTTTATATCATTCTCATTTTTTGTTCTACCAATCATATGCCAATTTTTTGTATCATCAAATCTACTACAAAATGATATACAATTTTACTATTCAGAAGAACATTTTTTTCCCTATAATAATACAATTTCTATCAATTTAACATTTAATTTCATCCCAACTGATCTGCTAATAGTTGGATAGATTTTTGATTTCCCATGTAGTTCACATTTATTCTATTTGCCATCATCACATAACTACTGATTTAATATTGACCTAATATCATCCTTTAATTAAAACAAATGTTATGTTACTCCTCTTTTAAATCTCCTTCAAATATAGAGACTTATGTTTTAGATTTTTTTTCATGTATGATTTGAAATGGACACGAAATATATGAAATAAAATTCAAAATATATAATTCTGCATTTAATGAAATTCCATGAATTATTTATTTCAGGTAGAAAACATATAAATAATTTACCTCTCAATTGGATACAACCATCTATAATGTATGAGGCCTCTTAATTTAGTTTACTCTACAAAATTCATTGTTAAATGAATCATGATTAAAAAAATGAAAAGGGAAATATCTTATCCACTGCACAATGGGTCAGTAAAAAAATTTCGTAATGTTTTTCATGTTCATCTAATTATAGGTTTTTCTCACATTGTTTTCTGATCAATGTGCCAATTTTAAATAAAACAATAGTCACATTTTCATGTTATAATGCACACAATTCTAATGGTAGTATCAATTATAACAATATGTGGGAATCATTCATTTGCAATCAACATATCCTAAAATTATTTATGTTGACACACCTTAAGATTTTACATTAATTCCAATCAAGTACCTTCAAATGTTTTAAAATTCAAAATAAATTTTCATTATGCATATTTTTCATTGAATAAAATTATGAAGCTTCATTTTCATTCTCATATTGATGATGATTATTCTTTATGTTCTTTTTCTATAATTCATTCCATGAATTGAGATGGTCCTATGATTTTTTATGTATAATAAAAAATATGAAGATAAAATATTCATAATCATTCTTCTAAATATGCATGACATCAAAATTATGAAGCAATAATCTAAATTCCCTATTTTGAATATTTATGAATATACTTTTCTTTCATTCTCACATTCCAATTTCACTTGAAAATTCACTTCAAACTCATTTCCCAATATCATTAAAATGATGCAACTCCCAAAATTTAGTTTATATATTTCCATGTTTTCTCAATATTTCTGAACATATCAACTGGTTTGTATGTGGTTTATAATTAATAGAGCAATTGTATTTTTAATTATTTAATAAAAATATATGATAAGCATTAAGAAATCATCAATGATACCAGAAAGACAATTATTTAATATAGGGTTGTAATTTATTATTTAAATCATAGTAAAATCATGAAAATACAAGCCTATGTAATTGTTCCAAAAATATAATTTCCCAATACACGTTAGTCACTAATAATCCAATTTAGAGAAAACGCCTTTTGAACATTGTTTTAGATGATACATCATATGTTTCAACACCATTTCCCTATAACTATTATAATTCTTCAATTAGAGGTTGCAAGTATATGTAAACATTATTTCATGGAATTTCTTCCATGAATAATCGTTGAAATAATAACAGATGATTGTTTCATACACATCCATGGAGTTTGATTTTAAGTGATCAAAACCACTTACCAAATGTTTTAACTAGTACTAAAACTCCCAAATGGGTTGAATCCATTGACATCCAATCCCAAACACACATTACACTGAAAATATGGAAAATATGTTTGTAATGAATAAAATGTACCACAAGATTGTGAATCTCTTACATTAACATTAACCAATAATTGTTATTATCTATATAATTTCATATCATGTGGTCGATTGTTTTTAATTAAAGGAATAATATTTACAATCGAGACTTCATTGTTATGTAAAAAACCATTGCAGGAATGTTCTTATTATTCTTTATCATATTTGTATATTGATTCAGACTTCCAACATCAACCACTGACCTCTATCTTGAATAAGATCTCTTTTTTTACTTGTTCTGTCTCAATCCTCTCCCTAAAAAAGCATTCAATATTTTTCACACACATATATTTATTTATTATTCATAAGAATCCTATTAATTTATTTCATTAATTAAAATATGATGCGTCCTTATCTTTCAGAAATTCATCACACAATAATCCCAATATCGTGGATATCACTGTATCTATAATTTCTCATAATAGGTACTTAATATGATACAAATTCAGTAGAAAATAATTTTCTGAATATTTTAAAAATCCATCATTCATCTCTTTATTTCCATAATCAACTAAGTCATGAAATGAATTTTTCATCTTAGTGAATTTATCTCTTACATTAGTCCCTATATAATAAATTTGGGGATCTAATGAAATTTTATAAACATGATCCAATTTTCCTGTAGTCCCAAAAAATTCACTTTTCATTTAACTATTTGTATTACGATCAACTAGTGGTCCAGATATGTTATTATTTTTAATTTTTTAATATATATTCCAAAATAGTCATCTATAATGTTTTTCATTTCATTCCTAATTGTTAAATAAGTTGGGGGCACATTCTATTTATTGACATTAGTTCTCAAATATTATGTAATGATCAACTCCCATATAAAATTCCCACATAAATATTGAGTATCTAATTTCATTAATATAATCTGTTCAAAAACTCCATGTCTCTTCATCCATCATCTAAATTTAAATTTAGTACTTGAACATGTTATTATCCCATCAACAGATCATTGAAAATTGAAAATTCTAAAAACACTACAAAACCCATAATATATTTTTGTGTATTCCTTAGTAATCTGATGCATCTTTTATCCGTATATATCACAATATTTTTATAGATTATACAAAAATAAAATATATAAGAAATACTAAATAGTAATTTAGATAAATGGAATTGAAAAAAACTAATGTTGTTATGAAAAGTGTCATATAAGTACTAATATTGTAAAATTAATTAAATTAAATCAATAATTGATGGTATTATATAAAATATATGATAGATAAAAATCATACAATCATCATGAAAACTAATATCTAAAGTTATTTGAATATAATTTATAAAATATCACATTGAAACCCAATTTTGAAATATAAATATTTCCCTAAAAAACTTTTGATGGAATGACACCCCTCATTAAATGACGTCAATTGGAATCAAGGACACAATTATCAAGCCCAAGAATTCCCATTTTAATAAAATATGCAGCAACCATGAGACTTTTGGTCTCAAAACTAGTTAAAAATTATTACTGTTAAACGGATCTAATTTCCAAAAATATTTCTCTTAAACAACACACAAACATTTTATAGAGAATAATCATATTGAAAACCCCTTTAAATAGTTAATTTCCCTCAGAAAAACCACAATGAATGTTAACAACCACATGGAATGTGACATACATCAATTCCAAGTTATTAAACCATTTGGAACCATTAGAGGGAAAAATGTAAATTGATACATCTTCATATGTTAATGATGTATATTAGGAATGGAATATCTAAAAAAATAGTGTACTACGAGAAACATAAAAAATACTAAATCATGATATAACTAACCACTGAAGAATATTTATTGAATTATAAACAATTCTTATTGAATTGAATAACCAATCTCTATGTGGTAAAATAGGTATGATATGAAATGTAGAATAGTGGCAATAGTTAAAAACTAATTAAAATTATTAAGAAATAAAAAAAATTATGAGGTGGACTGTAGAGAATCTTATTTAAACTTGTAGCCTAAAAGAAAGGATATATGATATGTAAAATGAGATAAATTAACATTCTATTGGTAAACTAAACAGTGTATAAGAGATCTCCTAAGAAATGTTTAATTATTACTAGTAAAATTCTAATTGAATCATAAGATATTTATTAGGAATTGAAAAATCCATACTCAAAGGAAACAAAAAAACTATGAGTTATGGTATAGTACTTTAATAATAATTACTAATAGCTTGAAAAACATTGTCTAAGACATTTTATATTTAATAAAAATACAATAGGTTGTGGTTTTATAAACAATAACATATATGTATTAAATATTCACAACATTCCAGATAATTCAAATGGAATGTTTTATGATAAACATAGAAAATATATAATGTAAAAAAATGTTGATATCACCATAGTAAATAATGAAAAATAGGAAATATATTGAATATCTATCATTTCCAACATCACTATGCATAATAAATATGTAATAATACCTTAAATTAACAATCTATCTTTCACTTTTTATCTCATAATTGTTTATGTTTCCGTCTAATAAACGATGTTCCAAAAAAACCACATTAGAATGTTTATAAAAAGAATAATATTGCAGAACATTATAAATAATAACTATGTATAAGATCATGGACTTATATGGATCAATCTAGATCGTGCATCTAGGTACTTTTAGTTGTGAGTAAGTACCATTTTTTTGGTGCATGACCTCTAGTGTGTCTGAGTGATTTTTTTAAGGATCTTGGGATGTTAGGGAGCTATGCATAGTTCATGCACAATTTTTCCAAACTGTGCAGATAGTGGAGGTCGGTCTGGTTGGTGCACAATTTTCATAACCATGCACCATCGAGTCATGTGTGTAGTGGAAGACCACACGGTTTGAGAACGGTTTGGCCTAACCATGTTCCCATGCCCATGGAACCCTACGCGTGGAATTTAATATCCAAAAATCCATTTTAAAACAACCCAAACCCCCTAAGACTCCCATATTTCCACCTTGTCTCAGGTTTTAAAAATTCAAGGTTATCCATGGGCCTTCCGTATGGGATTCCAAGGTTATTTCAACACCATTCTTCTAGATCAGATGCCCAGATTGAAGATCCTCTCTATTCTCGATAAGTGGAATTCATGGAAAGGTTTCTAATGTCCTTTCTCTTATCAGTACTAGTACATTTCAAAGAATATCTCCCCCATTTTAATGGATCTAAACCTATGAGTTGTGATCTAGATCATGTATTTTGGATCTAGATATATATTTTATTGACCTTCATGTCTTTGATCTTAATTTTAGTCAAGGGATTTAAATCTGACGTTTTATCGATGGCGTTGTGCCGCTCAGATTTTGGGGATTTCTGTTGGGCCTACATCCTTCAATTGACCATGGTAGATAGTCTATATCATACTCCAATAGTCATTGATTTTATATATTAATGTGAGCTTATTAATTTTCTATATTTCCATTGATGATTGATTCCATAACTTGGTGTAATTAGTAATGAGGGATTGACTTGTTTTTTACTTGGTGATTAATTTATAATTGAATAACATAACAAACCAAGGGGGTTTCCCCGAATATATATTTTTGAGATTAGTAATAGGTTGATATATTGTATTTGAGATATTGAATCATTGGGTTAGGATAATTAAATTGAGGTAATTAGTTATGAAATGATGTGTGGATATGTATGAATGTTTATTGTGAGAATTAATTATGTACCATGATGTTGATCAGAGATAATTAATTATGAGAATTAATTATTACATGTCGATATTTGTTAAGGATAATTAATTATGATGAATTAATTTGAGAAAAATTATTGTGTTGATTGATTAATTATTTAATGAACAAATTAATGGATTATGTTTTTATTTATTTTATGATCTAACTAATGGCCTTTGAAATGTTTATCTAGTCATTGGGTTGGTATTGGTATGATGTGGAAAAATCTAATGAATTAATGAATGATTAAATGGATGATATTTTTATGGTGTTAAACATAGTGTTCTGGACTGACAAGAAGTTTGGACTTAGACATAGAATTCCCAAAAAATAGTTATCCAATAATTAGATTATGGGGTTTTAGGTATGACAGACTACATCGAATGAGTTATAGAGTGATAAGAATAGTGACCCATGCATAAAGAGATTTGGGGTGTTAGGCATGAAAACCTAAAAAATTGATTATGAATAGTGAATGATGATTTGAATGGGAAACATGAATTTAAACTGGGCCTAATGCAATGACTAAAAATTTGATGACAATGTGATAACTATTTAATTTTACTTTGTTTTTTATTGCATCATAAAAATGCATACACTATCATTTTACTGAACACATTTTAGACATCATGGGTTTTGGCCTACTGAGTTGTACTCACTCCCTATTCGGGATTCCAGATCGACACTCGAGTAGACTTTGTTGTTGTGGTACGGGATAAGGGCTAGACCCAGGG
Source organism: Viscum album (assembly GCA_963277665.1). Classification (NCBI taxonomy): domain Eukaryota; kingdom Viridiplantae; phylum Streptophyta; class Magnoliopsida; order Santalales; family Viscaceae; genus Viscum; species Viscum album. The sequence continues at coordinate 1,568,623,414 of OY728121.1, read as the reverse complement.
ATAGGTTGTATTTTGGTATTGGAGCATGGGAGAGGTTTCCAGATGCGGTTCGGGACCCTCATGGGAGTTATTGTGTCATTAGACTTTGCTGCTTTGTAGACACTTTGAATTTACATTATCATACAATGTTTTACCATTCATTTTATTATTTTATCTTCATGTTATGTTTATAATATGACATGGAATTTTTCTGGTTATCTATATGCTTCAGCACTTTGTTATTGTTATTTTCTTCTGTTTTTGTTATGTTCTGATAAATAAAGGTATAGTCTCCCTAAGACTGAATTCACATACCATCATTGCTAGCAATAATCCTCTAGTGTATAAGGAGGAATTATTAAGGGAATGTTTCCGATAGGATCTAGGAACTGTTTAGTGGATATGGGGTCACGAAGTCACTAACTAGTGTCAATGTCATTTTATTTTCATTCTTATTCATTTTTCATATGACTCTGGGAAAGGTAGAGAGGATACTAGGAAGAGTCATGGACTTGCGATGAGATCGTGCATGGGAGTTGCAAACCCACGCATCTGGGAAAATCCATGTACTCAGGGTGGGAATGTTTTGATTACTATTTGTTGTTAAAGTTGGATATTATTTCATCTTAGGTGATGCACTTATTGTGTGATGTCATATTTTTTTTAAAAAAATGTAGAATTTTGATTCGTGGCCTAAAGAGGCACAATACATGAGTCTGCATGTATCAATCTTGGATAACATAGCCTATATGACATGCATCCTTCTAGTAACTTATTGGTAAACAGGATATGGAAAATATGTTGAACATGCACATTTTTTCTGGTTGGGCGATTGAAATAATGATGAAAAATAATAATAAATGTGCATCTAATGAAAACCTCAACTGATGTAATGAGTAAGATTAATTAATTAATTTTTTAAATAATTAATTTTATATAATCTGATCAATTAATTTTTGGATTAATTAATGAGAATTTATGTACCATTGTTAACCAAGACCTTGGAGTAGGATGGTTAAAGGTTGTGATAATGCCTCAGTGTTGACCATGTGGCATGAAAAAGGGGAAAATGTCATGTTGAAACTTGTTGTGTTAGTTTATCATCATATATTATTGTTATAGGGGTGATTTATGAGACCTAAGAAGTTTGTTTGGGTTTATAGATATATTAATTGATGATGGTTGTTGAGGGAGAGACCGAGGTGTATGTCCCGGAATGAACATCCAAATAGGGAATGTTAGGACCCAGCCTAGTGGTGCGCTCACTGTGACTCCCAAATACCATATCTTGTAGGCAAGGGGTTGGGGACTAGCACCAAGTAGGGATATCAATATCATGTGATGCATTTCCTAAGTAATTATATACACGCACACATCTGCAAACCCACAATTTCTAAAATGTAAAAACCACTAAGAAACCAAATGCTTGCCTATAACTAAACCCTTCCAATAGAGAACACCAAAAAGTAATGTATTGAATGTAAACTGGAATAGAATACATCTAAACCAAAAACATGACTTTGCAACTAAAAATTCCAACCTATAAGCATGAAGGATGTATTGGGACTACTGCATATAGCCATAGTATCACCTTAGCCATTTGGAAATTAGAAATCTCAGTCTGGTCCTGGTCCGCCTAGGACTCCATCAAATGGTTGCTCGTCTATACAAGACATGACATGTGCAGGAAAATCCCATGTAGTGCTGAGTATAAAAATACTCAGTAGAGGACAAAAAACCACTAATCAATACACAAAATAAAGTTACTTTCATCTCAACATAGTATATTTCTTCTGAACATATATCAAGAGAACTCAATCTAACTATATTCGAAACATAGACTTGTAGTCTATATACAAGTCACAAAACGACATACCCATACTAGGGGTTCAATTAGATGGTTCTATGAATCACTTTAATGAGAAAATTACTCCACAAGTCTAATAGATCTGATGATTTCCGTCCAAGAAGTGTCATTCATTGTGAAAGCCAAGAGAGGTAGATTCACTCATTCTTGGAGAACACACTCCTGATTGGAGGTAGATCCTGATACACATAGTAGGATCATTTCTAGGGCCTTGGTGGATATTGTGACTCATCTGGATTGAACTTATATGTATAGGATCAGTATCTTGTAGGATTATTTATGTCGATACCTGACTCTACCTATGATCTATAAGTTATAGAGGATCTCGCTCCAGGCCTCTTGGAGGGATACTTAACTCTATCTAAGAAAGTCATTCTGATGGGATCATACTATTGTGGATGGAAATGAATCCTTACCTTTATGGGAATGAGAAAAAGGCTAACGAACCCAAACAAAACATGTCCATGAAATGGTGGAAAAGAGGATCCAACCCTGTTCCATGATATAAACATAGAATAGAAGGGTTCAAACTCTGTGTCTCCTGACTCTGGGTACTATTAGTGTATAATAGCCCGAGTCAAACGGGGCAGGTCGTGTATAATATTTAGTACACAAAGTGGTGGACGGACCACACGCCATGTTAGAGTAACTAGGGTTCACTCCATGTATGTGGTTGTGTGCCCATACATGGATTCAACCCATGTGGTCCATCCTATGTAACGAGTACACTGGGTAACTCGTACAACCAGCCTGGTCTAGCTGTGTGGTGGAGAACACGACATTGTACTCCACCTTTTGTCAGTTTGTTACCTAAGATACATATTGATTCCCACATAAGGATCCATATTCCATGTTCTATAGAGACCATGATGTTTCATTGCTTCCTACACTATAGAACCCTATCCTCCACTGAGTCGATCCCACATGACGTGTTCTTCGGGATACACGTCAGGTGTTCTGGAAATTTCTAGAAACACCATTCTTGCACCGTGTGCCTCGGGTGTTCTTTTTATCCTAGATATGGCTACCTAATCATCTTGAAAATCCATGTTTGATATCACCCCGACACTGAAAATCCATTTCATTGAGTTTTTGACCTCCTATCGTCCCTGAAAACACGTTCGGATTTACCTTCATTAAGAATGTTCGAAGAACGAGAATGCCCAAACCATGTCTATTTGTTATCCATTGTTGATGTCACACCTCCAATGTGTCATCACAATGTCGAATCTCCATTTTGTGATCGTTGTATAATGAAACATCCATTAAACGATTCCTCATTTGTATCCCTGTGAAGAACAAGATGAAGAGGGAAGAAGAATCCTATTTAGAATTGAGAATCAAACCTCCAACATAATTTTTCATAGTGTTAATACACACTCGTTAGAAGGATTAAAATAGGAAAATTAAAAACATACAAACTTTAAAAAAGAATCCCCCAAAATTATCCCGATAATGAAAATTCATTCTACAAGAATGATGATGTGTTGTTCAACTAGTTCGTTGGTTGATTCGTGTTCACCGTTTAATTAAATAATGGGGAATACACAATTTAATACCTAACCCCTACCTCGATAATGGATTGATCACTCAAGAATGGATTTTTCTGCCATCATTGTTGAGATTCTTCAACACTGTTGGTCCAAAAATTCATAATTTTGATTCATCGTCATTTGTTTTCGATAGTTCTCTCTAAAGCTACAAGAATTATCCATTTTTTCTCTTAATTTTCCCCCAATGACCACCATTAGATTTAACAATTAAAAAGAGGTAATTTTTTTCAGAGTTCCATTACACTACGAGATAAGTGATCCTCTATTGTTGTTTCAAAGTACTTATGTAGTGTTATTGATTTTTGAAACAGCTTCCATGTCGTTGTTCTGCAGAGAAAGTTTCCAAATAAAATGAAATAAAATATTCAAATTATTTTATTTTATTTTATTTTACCAAAAATGTCTGAAAAATGTCTTTTTCTCTCATCCTGCATCAGTCGAGGTTAGGCTCATTTCTAGGTAAAGTTGTCATCTTAGAGGCAACAGTGCCATCATATTTTTAATCTGGGCATCCGTTTAGAAAATTCCACAACCGTGAACACACACCAACTCACGAAACATTAAAAAAGTCCAAACCACTATTCGGGGCTCACTACATCATGGAATAATGTTTCTCCACCACGCTTGGTCTCAAAATAATTCTATATATTATTTAAAAATAAAACACTGGTAATCCGAGAAATTACATTTTCCCCACCATGGGGATTTGCGTCCTCAAAAAACCAAAACAAGGGATACTCAAAATGATGTGGGTATTGGGAAATGATCTGAGCCTCCCAGACCCATGTTCTCTTCTAAAAATTCTTGTGCTTCCACCATACGCACACAAAGGTAATCGATTTCCCACAAAGTATCCTCTCCTACTGATTTTCCTTCTCCAATGGGTACTCATCCATGGTCTCTACATCCCTGATATCCATCTAACCCCAGTCGATGATGTGAAATGGGGCATGCACGTACCTCCATAGCTATAACACATAGATGATATCATGTACGTAGTGCAACTACATCAGTAGATCTATGCAGTACACAACCATTCCAACTCTGGGCAGTTTCTGGAATAGTCTGATAAATCTAATAGATATCTTTTCACCCTTGCCAAATATCTATAACCCTCTTTGATGTGAGACCCTATGGAAGACATGGTATCCCTCCTCAAACTCTAGAGGAACCTATCGCCTATTAGTATATGACATCTACCGGCTCTGTGCATTCTTCAACTACTTCAGGATGATCTACACCTTCCCAGTGGTAGCTCGCTCTGACTCTGGACCCATGAGTGATGACTCTACGGGGTCGGTCCAGCAAAGCGGTGACTAGAAGGGTCTCCCATATGATTCCTTGATTGGTGCCATGCCAATGGTGGAGTTCTAGCTATTTCTGTAAGAAAACACCACTAGTGGTAGTTGGTCCTAAAAACTGCACCCAATGTATATGAAACTGAATCACAACATATCCTCCAGAACCAGAATAGTCTTTTCTGTCTGACCATCTGTCTTGGGATGGAACGCTATGCTCGATAGTAGATGAGTCCCAAAAGACTCCTTCAATACCTTCCAAATGAGGGATGTGTAGTGCGCATCTAGATCCAAGACTACTGTCAAGGGATTCCCAAAATCACAACTATCACATGCACATAGAGGCATCCCATTCTCTATAAAATACTCAGATTCCTGAAATCTAGGAAGTGGGAAGACTTGGTTAGTTGGTCAATGATCACTCATATTGAATAATATTCCTTGTAAATTCATGGTAATCACGTCATGAAGTCCATCAATATTCCATCCCACTTCCAATTTGGAACTTCCAGGGGTGAGCTAACCATGATGGATCCTAGTGCTTAGTCTTTACATACTAGCACCTATGAAATCAATAAAAAAGATCTTCTACTTCCTTTATTATAACTGACCATGAGAACTACCATTGAATATCATCAAACATCTTCGCCATGCCAGGGTGTATAACCATGTCGGATTTTGGAACTCCCTTAGGACCAACTCCAGCATCAACAGAAGTATAATAGTGCATCCTATTAAAAGAAAGACGTTTGACCCACCTTGAGAAAACCCATCAAGAGAATTTCATGTGGATAAATGAGCACGTAATGTCGTATGGTTTACATCCCCATGTTCTGCCTCCCTGGCTTGTTGTAAGAGTGGAGGGGTGGTAACCATCAGCTGAAGGTAAGCTGCATCCTCTCTATCCTAGAAGGATAACTGTAACGAGGCCAAATGTTTTTTTACCTCACTCAATAACTGGAAGATCGATCTCATGTTAAGAGAATCGGCTACAATTTTCCCCATACAAAGATTATAGACGTTATCAAAGTAAAAAACCTAGAGGAACTCTATCCATTACCTCTACCTCAGATATAGATCCATCTACGAGAAGATATACATGAGGCTCCTGTAGTCAGAGTAGATGATAAACTATTTACCCATCAGGTAGTGTGGCCACATCGACAATGAAAAGAATACCACTCCCATCTAAATATCATGGGTCACTTAGTTTTTATCATGCAGCCTTAACTGGTGAGAATAGTATGTAATCACCACCATTCTCTACATTAGGACAAATCCTATCTTGGGCCCTACTGTGTGGTAGAAAAACATCTACTCAACACCCTCTTCTTGAAAATATCATGATCAATGAGCTTGTAAAACTCTCCCCCATCTGTTGGAAGGCCTATTGGCACTTCTCCATCCATACAAAAGGCTATCCGTTTCAGGTCAAGGTTGACATCGATGATGATACCCTAGAGAAATTAGGAATAAATCTCTAGTATTATTCTGCCAGCCCAATGAATCTTTGAACTTCTGTTACACTCTTTAGTGGATCCCATTCTAACACCACCTCGACCGTGGTTGTGTCTATTTATACTCCATCTACATAGCTAACTTGTCCCCGAAATTTGAACTATTGTATCCATATCTGGGCCTTCGAAATATTTCCATAAATATGGTTCTCAAAGTACATCCAGAACCTTGTGTAGTTGTCTCAGATTCTCTTCCATTGATGATGATTAGACAGGGTTGTTTTCGATTAAGATTTCTACAAACTGGGCTATGTACGAATGGATGATTCAGTTCATAAGTAACAAGAACACTGTTGGGGAATTCTCCATGCAAAAAGGAATCACCAAGTATCCGTAGTGACCATAACTTCATCGTAAGGATGAATTCAGCATTTATTCATTCTATACTCGTAACTGGTGGTAACCTATTCGATGGTAAACCATTAAGAACTACTTCTACCCTCTTAGCAGATCAAATATGTAATCAATCCTCAGTATTGGATACATATTCTTCACTATTATCTGATTCTGGTGCCGATAATACATGCACATCTCCAAACTTCAGTCTTCCTTCTTGGAAAACAAAACTGGGGCCGCCCATGGTGAAACACTGGGTCATACAAATCCATTACTCTAAAAATACTCCATCTTCACCCTCAACTCACGAAGCACTACGAGAGAAATCTAATACAATAGTGATTATATCGTTGTGTCTTGGTGTGTATGTCGATACAGAAGTGGATCTCACAATGGGGAGTTAGTCCTGGAACATCTTCGGGAAAATCGTCTTGCTGGGAATATCAATCTCACAAAATCTACCACTCTTAATTTAAGGCTAGAAAAATTATGAGTAATCGTTTGAACACTCCTATGAATGATCCCATCCTATACTTCCTGGGTCTCCTTTTCACCAACAAAGTAAAACCTCATCCCATCACTGTAGACACACAACACTCTTCACCAAAAGCAGTCAATATGGGCATGTACCAATGATAACCAATCCATATTGTGAATGACATCGTAAGGCCTTGACACTTCCACCAAGAGGTTCCAACCAAAAATATCACCTTCAATGGAATGATCACACTGTCTAAAATGGTGCATGATCATCGAGTCTCATCCCATAAATGTCTCCATGTGTAATGGTTGATTAAATTGCACTATCAGAATCTGATGGTTTCACATAACACATGTGGTGATTTTAACACCCCAAGCTTCTACGGTACGCTTCTCTTTGAATAATGCGATAGCGTGTGTTGTACGCAACACTGAGTTCTAACACACCATAACCAATCAAACTAGCCGTTATGAATAGTAATACCTGCTTTTTGAAATTATATATATTTTATATTTCAAAATGGACTACATTTTTGGATTTGGAATATCGAATTTATCCTAAGGTGAAATTTTGGTACTTTTCGGATAACTTTCATATTTTGATGAATAGTGAAAATTACTAAATTTTAATTAAAAACAACTTTTTTAATCAAAGTAATTAATAGTGATAAATTATGAATTTGAGTGGTTTTAAAGAATATTTAGAATATATTTTTACCATTTAATATAATGTTGGTCATTGGACATAATTTTACAATTAAACCGAACATAAACAAGTGTCAATCTTTTGATAGTTATTATCTCTTAAAAACACGCTTTTTGTTTTGACAGCGGGAATTAATTTTAAATTAATTTCTGCCACTTCTGTGTTTTGAATTTAGAAAAATGGATTCCATATTTGGAATCAGGATGTTCAAATTGTGTAAATAGGTAACTTTTATTTTTAGACATTTTGAATAATTATTGCGGTAAATATTTTATTTACCATGGTTAAGGGTAAATCCGGTAAATAAGGGTTAAAACATAATATTATAATAATACTAAATTACCCTAAAACGTGTCTTAACCCTATTGGTTGATACATGGTCGACCATGGGCATCTTTGGGTCGATTTTGGGACCCCATGGATCCACTTGTAAGTGATAATGACACTTTATTTTAATTAAGTTAAAATGAATACAAAAATGAAACAAGCATATATCGTTTAGAAAAACAATTTTTACATAGGGTTATATATATTGGATTTTAGATTATAAATATTCATTAGAAAGATAAAAAGATTTACTACATAATTCTATTTTATTTATAATTTTTAGACATTAAATAATTTATTTTATTTATGACACAATGATGATGCATTAATTACTATAATAGTGAAAAATTAAAATAATTGATATTATAAATACCCAAATAAATATAATATGAAACTTTTAATGAATTAAAATAATTTTCTAGGATAATATGATATATTAGGAATGATTTAATTGACTTTTTTCGAAGTAATCAATCTGTTATGAGTTTCAAAAAAATCAACTATTGAATAGTGTCAAAATTCACATAAAAGAGTTCTTAAAACAAATATTATATTATTAATTGATATTAAATTCTTAAAAATCTAAGGATTGGCCAAGAGACTTATATCATGATAGGTTCATCATTAATGGACCACTTGGGGGTCTCTTGGATGTATGTAGTAAGTTTATTAACCATATTATATAAAAATATAAAGAGACATTGTAAAAGTGAAACTAATTAACTTAGAGTTAAAACTTAAAGATAAGGTTAATATAAGTACCCAAACCTGTCTAAATTCTATTGGTTGAGTTGTTTTCGACCCATCCCCACCTTAAACTTTGAATTATAAACTTTGGATCTATTAGAAACCGAATATGAATTTATTATAAATTAATATTTCTAGCTTTTCCAAAGGTGCCCCTCACCCCTCTTATAAAAGGGCACTCCTCCTTCTCATTTCTTAACACCTTAAAAGCCTTTTGGTTCGGCCAAACTCTGCCCAAATACTCTCCCAACTTCCCTCACTACAACCTAGGGGCCTTATTTTGATCAGAAAGCCAACCTAATGAGCCCTTTTGATCAAATCAAAAGGAAGAACCCGAAGAAGAGGTAATGATTTCACCACCCTTTTCTAAGTTCATTTCTTCTTCCACTTATTCTTCCATTGTTGTTACCATTCTAAAATAATAAATCCAGTATCATATATATACTGTGATGTTATTATAAATATGGTACAACCATATTCAGTATTCTATCCACCCTTTGAATAACATGTCACCATACGTGCGTACGTACGGCTTACCGTCTCCACGTTGTGGTGTAATTGTTATTCAATATAATATTATTTGGATGGGTATAATAATGATGTGTAAATCATGTAAATAATAAATATAACATGTTAAGGATTCTGTATATATGATATACCATCCATTTATATATTATTTTAATATCAAAAGAATGATATTGTCGCTCGTGCATACGTACGGACTACCGTCTCCACGAATGCGATGAGATTCATTCTCCATCGTATCCATTCAAGTATAATTATCATTTGATGATTTAAAAAATGATGTTTAAGGACTTGATATCATTCTGGATATGAATAATATAAAACCTATCCTTTACAAACATGTCTTACGTAACAAAACATATAAAAGAAAACAAGTAAGTTAACACCTGAAACAACGATAATACTAAGATATTATTATCAAATCAATATTAAAAGATCATATATGATATCATATTAATGTATATAATTATTTTATAATTTAATAACAATTATTTCACCATTATACAGGAGGTTAACCTACCCCAACCAAGGAAAAGTACAAGGTAAGGGTTATTTCACAACCTCTTCATTATCCGAGGTTGTTTATACGTAATAATCTACTAGGATCTCTTTATCATCCACATCCATGTTTCTTAAAAATGTATTTCAAAACATTTTTACTATTTACTAGAATATGAGTTAAAGTAATTTATACCCTTTTTGACTTTTATAAGTGTTTTATAAAGGAATCTTTCGGTCGTTTTCAAAACAAGGTCCTTTTTAACCTTTTCGACAGAATTAAGGTAAGAATGTTTTTTTTAACTTATACGGCGAGTGCGGCTATTTTCCGCCGTTATAAAATCTTCAAAGATTCCCTTACAATATTATAAGAATATTTTCAAAGAAAATGTTTTATTTTATATGGATCTTAAATGATTTCAAATTAAAAGGAGATATTTCTTTAAAAAGAATATTGATTTCATCTATGTCAACATCCTTTGATGGATTTTAAGATTATTTGAAGTTGATTTATTGTGATACAAAACTTCTATATTGTATTGAAGGTTTTGTGATATGTTTGACTGTGGATGTACTATTTTTATACCATTCATAGTTTATGGTGAAGTTATTTACACTTCGTATGCTAGTTTTAATACGAATGTTTATGTTATGTTTAAACCTTTTCATATGGGAATGCATTGGACTTAGTAAGTGACAGGTGGAGCCTGCTATAGCTCCTCGATGCATCGGTAGGTCTCATGAGACAAACTAGTGTCTTGGCACAAGGCCTTGAAAAAATCTTATTTGTAGTCTTGGCACGAGGCCTTGAATATGTGGTTATGATAGTCTGGCATTATGCATTCCAACATTATGAAAGTGGTTAGTGATTTTGCATGTGATTATTCGATTAGTAGAATATCCATGTGAATGAGTAAATGGAATTATTTTATTTTATTTATGCCATGCAATGTTGAATGTTCAAGTTTGAAAGGCTGTTGTTTAGTTATACATTTCTCTAAATGTTTATTCTCATTTATGAAAGTTTCCGCTATATTGTTATCCTTACTGGGCATTTGAGCTCACCCCTTTTCTATGTTTTATTTTTCCCAGGAAGTGAAAAGGTAAATTATGAATGACCTGCAGGGATATTATGTGGGGATATGAGTGTGGATTATGGAGACATTATGTTGTTGTAGTAGTTTTTGATTTTATGATGTAATGTAAAACTTATGAGTATATCTAGTGTTTCCAAGGCTACTAAACCAATCGGTCTTTCGAGATTTGATCTTTCTTGTGATCATGCCAATGTTATGTAATAATGCACCGACTCTGGGTAACTAGGGTTGGGGCGTTACAGTTGGTATCAGAGGAAGTTTAGTACAAACCTTGGAAGCTAGATTTAGATAAACTCTGATTAGAGCACGTAGACCTAAGATGAACTTTGAGGATTAGTATAGAAGAACTTCCTAGAATTTTGGTATTGTAGAGATTTTGTGAGTTTTCTGAGCAATACATCCCTGTCTGGATACGAGCAGGTAGAGGCAGCTCTGGCACAGATGTACCTACGGGTAAAATCCAAAAACACCGCTTTGAGCTAGACTCGAACGGGAACTGATGCACGACAACGGGCCTTGCTGCACTCTTGGTTACGACACTCCCGGGGGATATGCTTAGGATAACTCTCATTTTCTTTACAAATCATTTTGAAGGGATTATGAGTATATACTTCCTCAAAGAAAACATTTTTATGATTATGGATTATATCCATAAATAGTTCAATTTATGTTAAGTGTTTTATAAGTATGGGATTATGTATTTTGATTCATAAACTGATCTAGTTTATGCCATTGTTTAGAAATGGCGCCTAGTGGAAGAAATGGAAACCATATCAATGCACGCACTCCATGTAGGGATTGCCCTCCTGCTCAAGATAATTATAGTGGAGATGGTGATGAAACTGGAGCCGATCAGCTAATCACCATACAGGGACAGCTTACTCAGGTTATGAATAATAACCTTACCCGTATGGAGCACCCTGATCCACAGCGTGGAGGATCAATGTTAGATTGATTCATGAGGCAACAACCACCAACGTTCAATGGGAGTACAAATCCCTTAGTAGCTGAGCAATGGATATTTTCCCTAGAGAAAATATTTCAGGCTTTGGGGAGCAGTGAAAGGGAAAAAGTTATCATGGCAGTTTACCGCCTCACTAGAGATGCTGATCAATGGTGGTAATTGATTCAAAATACGAAGGAAGATGATGAAGTATCAAATATTGAATGGAGGGAGTTCAAAGATCTGTTTTTAGAAAAATACTTTCCTCGCGACCATCGAGCAGATATGGAAAGGCAATTTCTAAGTCTGAGACAGAAGGGGGATGAGAATGTCACAAAGTATGAGGCTAACTTTACAAGGTTAGCAAGGTACGCTGGTGATTATATACGTAACCAAAGAAGTAAGATTTATCGTTTCTTTGATGGGTTAAAACCATTTCTCTGTCGAGCATTAGTCTCACAATCCTTTTCATCGTACGAAGACATTGTCTCATGTGCTATCAAGACCGAAAAGGAATTCTCTAAGTCTTATGACTTTAAAGCAAAGCAAGAGAAGAAGAGGCCTGCTGATCAATCTGGGAATGGAAATAATGGGAAGAAAGTAAAGGTTGAATATCCATACTGTGGTAAATGTGGGAAGAAACACCACGGTGCTTGCTTGAAGGGAATGGGAGTCTGTTACAAGTGTGGTGAAAAATGCCACCAAGCTCGTGATTGCAAAGGGAAGAAGGAATCCACCAATGTTCAGTGCTACAATTGCAGGGAGATGGGACATTATGTGAATGAATGTCCTAAGCGTCAGGAGAACTTACCTCAGAAAAGGCCAAGGGATCAAGGCCAAGCTTATGCTATCACTACTGCTGAGGTAGAAGCTCCGAAAGATGTGGTGGCAGGTAATTTAATGGTTTCCTCAAGTTTAGAAAATGCATTATTTGACTCTGGATCATCACATTGTTTCATATCTTCCCAGTTTGCTAAGAAAATTAGATATTTCCAATTTGATTTAACAAGGGAGTTGTCAGTTAAAACTCCTAAGGGAAGTATCATTGCAACAAAGTTTTGTGAAATAGTCCCCATTAGAGCACATAAATTTTCTTTATTTGCTGATCTCATCGTCATACCTATGATTGAGTTTGATATAATCCTCGGTATGGACTGGCTTTCGGACTATGATGCGAAGATTTATTGTAAAAAGAAAGAGGTTACGATTCTTGATGATAATGATAAGGAACACCTTATCTTTAGAGCAGAATCGTCACCACCTAATTCTTATTTAGATCCACCCTCAATAGCTCATCTAAATTCAATTATTGGGGAGGAAGAGAATGAAATAACTGTTGGTGAGGAAAGGAATGTTCAAATAGAGGATGTACCTGTTGTGAAAGAATTTGTAGATGTATTTCCGGGAGATTTACCTGGACATCCTCCAGAACGAGAAGTTGAGTTTTCCATTGATTTGATTCCTGGATCAAGGCCTATATCGAAGACCCCTTATAGAATGGCCACTGTAGAGTTAGTCGAACTAAAGAAACAACTAGAGGAATTGAGTAATAAGGGATTTATTCGCCCTAGTGTTTCTCCATGGGGAGCCCCTGTTCTTTTTGTTAAAAAGAAAGATGGATCTATGAGGTTATGTATCGACTACAGGGAGATCAATGCTATAACGATAAAGAAAAAGTATCCCCTACCTCGTATTGATGATTTATTTGACCAACTGCATGGAGCTCAATACTTTTCAAAGATTGACCTTCGATCTGGATACCATCAGTTGTGTGTGAAGAAGGAAGACATTCCTAAGACAGCATTTCGAACCAGGTACGGGCATTACGAGTTTACCGTAATGCCGTTTGGATTGACTAATGCACCCTCTGTATTCATGGATATGATGAATAGAGTTTTAAAGGAGTATCTCGATGAATTTGTGGTGGTATTTATTGATGATATATTGGTATACTCCAAAACCTACGAAGATCATGAAAATCACTTGCGCATTATCTTGAAGACTCTGAGGAGGCATGAATTATATGGGAAGTTTAGCAAGTGTGAATTCTGGCTTCATGAGATTTCTTTTCTTGGCCATATTGTCTCTAAAGATGGAATCTCTGTTGATCCTTCTAAGACCAAGGCAATCCAAGAATGGCCAGCACCTACGAGTATAACTGAGGTACGCAGTTTTATCGGTTTGGCAGGTTATTATCGACGTTTCGTCCAGAATTTTGCCCGATTGGATAACTCGTTAACGAAGCTCACACGTAAAGGGGTTAAATTTGTTTGGACAAAAGAGTGTGAAGAATGTTTTGAAGAACTGAAGAAAAGATTAGTCAATTCTCCTATATTGACTCTACCATCAGGGAATGATGGGTTCGTTATTTATAGTGATGCATCGAAGAAAGGACTTGGTTGTGTCCTTATGCAGAATGATAGAGTTATTTCCTATGCATCACGACAGTTGAAAATTCATGAACAAAACTATCCTACTCATGATCTCGAGTTAGCAGTTGTGATCTTTTCTTTGAAGATATGGAGGCACTACCTCTATGGTGAAAAATATGAGATTTATACTGATCACAAGAGTTTGAAGTATATTTTCTCACAAAAAGAACTCAACATGAGGCAAAGGAGATGGCTTGAATTACTCAAGGATTATGATTGTACGATAAACTACCACCCGGGGAAGGAAAACAAGGTGGAAGATGCTTTGAGTAGAAAAGACCATGGAGTTTTGAACAATATGAGAATTGAAAGGGATCCAATTTTCATGGATCTAGTGAAGATGGACATGGGAATGACCAGGGAAGGTGAAACATCAATGCTTTTTCAAATGGTTTCCAAACCATCTTTACTAGAAATGATTAAGAGTTCTCAGACCGATGATGAAGAATTTTAAAAGAAGATTAAATCTATGAATGATGGGAGATTGAAATACTTTGTATATGAAGATGGAATTTTGAAATTTGGGAAGAGACTTTGTGTTCCCGATATACCTGATCTAAAAAGGGAATTGCTGGAAGATGCTCATTGTTCCAATTTCTCTATACACCCTGGGAGCACCAAAATGTATAGAGATTTGAAGGAACATTTTTGGTGGGACAACATGTAGAGGGAGATTGCTGATTTTGTGTCAAGATGTATGGTTTTTTAGCAAGTGAAAGCTGGAAGGCAACAACCTGGAGGAGTCATGCAACCTCTTCCCATACCGGAGTGGAAATGGGACAATATTACGATGGTCTTTGTCATGGGGCTACCAAAGACTCCTAGAAGGAATGATACAATATGGGTTATTGTTGATCATCTTACCAAGTTAGCACATTTTCTTGCTATAAGAGAAGATCTACCCCCGGAACATCAAGCAAGACTATATATTAATGAAGTTGTGAGACTTCATGGAGTACCTTTATCAATTGTTTCTGATCGTGATCCCCATTTTACTTCAAGATTTTGGAAAAGTCTTCAAAAATCCCTGGATACTGAACTTCATTTGAGCACTGCTTACCACCCTCAGACAGACGGACAATCAGAACGGACTATTCAAACCTTAGAAGAAATTTTGAGATCTTGCTCACTTGACTTTCAGGGTATGTGGGATCAATATTTACCTCTGGTAGAATTTTCCTATAACAATAGATTCCATTAAAGTATTCAGATGGCACCATATGAAGCGTTATACGGAAAGAGATGTCGTACACCAACCTGTTGGGATGACGTCAGTGAAAGAAAACTTGTAGGTCCAGAACTGGTGGAGGAAACGATGGAAAAGGTGAAGGTAATCCAAAATCACATCAGAGCAACTCAAAGTAGGCAGAAGAGCTATGCCGATAATCGAAGGAAGGATTTGGAATTTCAAGTCGGTGATCATGTTTTCCTAAAGGTATCTCCATGGAAGGGAGTAATACGTTTTGGTAAGAAAGGTAAATTGAGTCCCAGGTACATCGGATCCTTCGAAATTCTAGAACGAATTGGGGTTGTAGCTTACCGATTGGCAATGCTGCCAAGTCTCTCTAAAGTTCACGATGTGTTCCACGTATCTTTGTTGAGGAAATACATGCCTGATCCAACGCATGTACTCACCTATGAAGAATTAGAACTGGAACCTAATCTGTCTTATTGCGAAGAGCCCGTCAGGATTCTTGATACGAGAGAACAAGTACTGAGAAACCGGACGACACGTCTGGTAAAAGTTTTGTGGAGAAACCATAAGATGGAAGAGGCAACGTGGGAACCCGAGGAACTTATGATGAAGAACCACCCGAGTCTTTTCATGCGATAGTATTCTAGAAATTTCGAGGATGAAATTATTTGGAGGAGGGGATAATGTAACACCCCAAGCTTCTACGGTACGCTTCTCTTTGAATAATGCGATAGCGTGTGTTGTACGCAACACCGAGTTCTAACATACCATAACCAATCAAACTAGCCGTTATGAATAGTAATACCTACTTTTTGAAATTATATATATTTTATATTTCAAAATGGACTACATTTTTGGATTCGGAATATCGAATTTAGCCTAAGGTGAAATTTTGGTACTTTTCGGATAACTTTCATATTTTGATGAATAGTGAAAATTACTAAATTTTAATTAAAAACAACTTTTTTAATCAAAGTAATTAATAGTGATAAATTATGAATTTGAGTGGTTTTAAAGTATATTTAGAATATATTTTTACAATTTAATATAATTTTGGTCATTGGACATAATTTTACAATTAAACCGAACATAAACAAGTGTCAATCTTTTGATAGTTATTATCTCTTAAAAACACGCTTTTTGTTTTGACAGCGGGAATTAATTTTAAATTAATTTCTGCCACTTCTGTGTTTTGAATTTAGAAAAATGGATTCCATATTTGGAATCAGGATGTTCAAATTGTGTAAATAGGTAACTTTTATTTTTAGACATTTTGAATAATTACTGCGGTAAATATTTTATTTACCATGGTTAAGGGTAAATCCGGTAAATAAGGGTTAAAAAATAATATTATAATAATACTAAATTACCCTAAAACGTGTCTTAACCCTATTGGTTGATACATGGTCGACCATGGGCATCTTTGGGTCGATTTTGGGACCCCATGGATCCACTTGTAAGTGATAATGACACTTTATTTTAATTAAGTTAAAATGAATACAAAAATGACACAAGCATATATCTTTTAGAAAAACAATTGTTACATAGGGTTATTTATGTTGGATTTTAGATTATAAATATTCATTAGAAAGATAAAAAGATGTCCTACATAAGGATATTTTATTTATAATTTTTAGACATTAAATAATTTATTTTATTTATGACACAATGATGATGCAGTAATTACTATAATAGTGAAAAATTAAAATAATTGATATTATAAATACCCAAATAAATATAATATGAAACTTTTAATGAATTAAACTAATTTTATAGGATAATATGATATATTAGGATTGATTTAATTGACCTTGTTTGAAGTAATCAATCTGTTATGAGTTTCACAAAAATCAACTATTGAATAGTGTCAAAATTGACATAAAAGAGTTCTTAAAACAAATATTATATTATTAATTGATATTAAATTCCTAAAAATATAAGGTTAGGCCAAGAGACTTATATCATTATAGGTTCATCATTAATGGACCACTTGGGGGTCTCTTGGATGTATGTAGTAAGTTTATTAACCATATTATATAAAAATACAAAGAGACATTGTAAAAGTGAAACTAATTAACTTAGAGTTAAAACTTAAAGATAAGGTTAATATAAGTACCCAAACCTGTCTAAATTCTATTGGTAGAGTTGTTTTCGACCCATCCCAACCTTAACCTTTGAATAATTCACTTTGGATCAATTAGAAACCGAATATGAATTTATTATAAATTAATATTTCTAGCTTTTCCAAAGGTGCCCCTCACCCCTCTTATAAAAGGGAACTCCTCCTTCTCATTTGTTCACACCTTCAAAGCCTTTTGGTTCGAAAACACTCTGCCCAAATACTCTCCCAACTTCCCTCACTACAACCTAGGGTCCTTAGTTGGATCAGAAAGCCAACCTAAGGAGCCCTTTTGATCAAATCAAAAGGAAGAACCCGAAGAAGAGGTAATGATTTCACCACCCTTTTCTAAGTTCATTTCTTCTTCCACTTCTTCTTCCTTTGTTGTTACCATTCTAAAATAATAAATCCATTATCATATATATACTGTGATTTTATTATAAATATTGTACAACCATATTCAGTATTCTATCCACCCTTTGAATAACATGTCACCATACGTGCGTACGTACGGCTTACCGTCTCCACGTCGTGGTGTAATTGTTATTCAATATAATATTATTTGTATGGGTATAATAATGATGTGTAACTCATGTAAATAATAAATATAACATGTTAAGGATTCTGTATATGTGATATACCATCCATTTATATATTATTTTAATATCAAAAGAATGATATTGTCGCTCGTGCGTACGTACGGACTACCGTCTCCACGAACGCGATGAGATTCATTCTCCATCGTATCCATTCAAGTATAATTATCATTTGATGATTTAAAAAATGATGTTTAAGGACTTGATATCATTCTGGATATGAATAATATAAAACCTATCCTTTACAAACATGTCTTACGTAACAAAACATATAAAAGAAAACAAGTAAGTTAACACCTGAAACAACGATAATACTAAGATATTATTATCAAATCAATATTAAAAGATCATATATGATATCATATTAATGTATATGATTATTGTATAATTTAATAACAATTATTTCACCATTATACAGGAGGTTAACCTACCCCAACCATGTAAAAGTACAAGGTAAGGGTTATTTCACAATCTCTTTATTATCCGAGGTTGTTTATACGTAATAATCTACTGGGATCTCTTTATCATCCACATCCATGTTTCTTAAAAATGTATTTCAAAACATTTTTACTATTTACTAGAATATGAGTTAAAGTCATTTATACCCTTTTTGACTTTTATAAGTGGTTTATAAAGGAATCTTTTGGTCGTTTTCAAAACACGGTCCTTTTTAACCTTTTCGACAGAATTAAGGTAAGAATGTTTTTTTAACTTATACGGCGGGTGCGGCTATTTTCCACCGTTATAAAATCTTCAAAGCTTCCCTTACAATCTTATAAGAATATTTTCAAAGAAAATGTATTATTTTATATGGATCTTAAATGATTTCAAATTAAAAGGAGATATTTCTTTAAAAAGAATATTGATTTCATCTATGTCAACATCCTTTGATGGATTTTAAGATTATTTGAAGTTGATTTATTATGATACAAAACTTCTATATTGTATTGAAGGTTTTGTGATATGTTTGACTGTGGATGTGCTATTTTTATACCATTCATAGTTTATGGTGAAATTATTTAAATTTCATATGCTAGTTTTAATACGAATGTTTATGTTATGTTTAAGCCTTTTCATATGGGAATGCATTGGACTTAGTAAGTGACGGGTGGAGCCTGCTATAGCTCCTCGATGCATCAGTAGGTCTCATGAGACAAACTAGTGTCTTGGCACAAGGCCTTGACAAAATCTTATTTTTAGTCTTGGCACGAGTCCTTGACTATGTGGTTATGATAGTCTGGCATTATGCATTCCAACATTATGAAAGTGGTTAGTGATTTTGCATGTGATTATTCGATTAGTAGAATATCCATGTGAATGAGTAAATGGCATTATTTTATTTTATTTATGCCATACAATGTTGAATGTTCAAGTTTGAAAGGATGTTTTTTAGTTATACATTTCTCTAAATGTTTATTCTCATTTATGAAAGTTTCCGCTATATTGTTATCCTTACTGGGCATTTGAGCTCACCCCTTTTCTATGTTTTATTTTTCCCAGGAAGTGAAGAAGTAAATTATGAATGACCTGCAGGGATATTATGTGGGGATATGAGTGTGGATTATGGAGACATTATGTTGTTGTAGTAGTTTTTCATTTTATGATTTAATGTAAAACTTATGAGTATATCTAGTGTTTCCAAGGCTACTAAACCAATCGGTCTTTCGAGATTTGATCTTTCTTGTGATCATGCCAATGTTATGTAATAATGCACCGACTCTGGGTAACTAGGGTCGGGGCGTTACAGTGATGAATGAATTACAAGAATATGTGTCTCTAGGTATAAGTGATAACATAAAAAAGACAAATATCATACCTCATATCATCCCTAGAGTCCCTTGGTCTTATGCCTTGATCTCATGTAGATATCCATGCCCATGTCCCTAAGCTCCCTAAGCCTGGTGGGGACATTATTTGGGAGGAGGTGGAGGTATATCAATGCATCTACCACCACTAGAAGCTCTCCCTACTCATTGTCCATGTCCACCACCTGGCTGGTCTGCATGATCCACTCTCTAACATTTCCTCAGTGTTCTATCCACCGCCTCCCTGTCAGAAGGTTGGCGGGTTAGATAGTCTCTACAGAGATGTCCCCTACCGTCACACGAGTAGAATCGCCTCTCTCTAGGATGACTTGATCTCTCCAGAGAGCCTTGGACTATAAATCACATATCCTAGGTCCTCATATGACATTTCCCACATCCCTAACCCTGTTCCTGTCATTGACTCCCTTCTACTGAGGTCTCTGGCTGTCACACCCCGACCACAAATGCCTGTTATTTTTAATTTTTTTATTTTATTTTTTTAATTTTTTTCTCTCGGTCCCGCGATTTTGGACAGAGTTGGGTTTGGGTCCGGATATAAATTTTTTGAAGCTCTGGTGGTTTTCGGTGGATCTCAGACCAGTACGCAGTCACCGCACTGCTAGCAGTCATCGCGCATTCGGTCCGATTAGGTGCACGGTCTCCGCACTGCTATCGTCGATCGTGCGCTCGGTCTTGGAGACTACGTAGTTGGCCGATTATTATAATAATAATTATTGTTATTATTAATATTGTTGTTATTATTATTATTGGATTAGTATTATTATTATTATTATTTTATTTTATTTTTTTTATTTACTTGTTTATTATTCTTCATTATCTTTTCCTTTTTTTTCTCTTCCCCTTCTTTGTTGTTCTTCCACTTGGGTGTACCCTCCCCACTTTCTTTCTTTTTCTTTCTTTCTCTATTCTCCCGTGCGACCCGGACAACTTGTTCCTCATCCCGCGCCTGCATCCCCCCTCCTCTGGTTCTCCCCTACACCTTTTACTTGCGGAACACCACCCTTAGTCCCCGACTCCTCCCTCGGCCTCCCTGCATGCGCGCCCCTCATACCTCAGCAGCCTCCCGCGCACCAGCAGCCAGCCCTTGCGACATGAGAGTAACCCGACCCCCAACTCCACGCCGCTCCTGCTGCCCGTCGTCCACGTACAACACCCCCCACCCAGTTCCCCTCCTGAAAAAGCTTCTCCGGCCGACCCCTGCTATTGTTTTCCGTCCCTGTCCAGTGCACCTACAGCCCACCTCCAGCTCCCTCACACGACAGTCGCGACACCCTCGGCTCATCCGATCTGCAGCACCTGCACCAACACCTCTCCACCGCACCTCTGCCGCACCCATCCACCCCTGTCTATGGGCGTCTCCTGCTTCCGCCACACAGCAGCTGGGCATGCGACCCGACACCCTCTCCTACTCCTGGCGCTGCACATCGTCCTCCCTACTCACCTCCTGCCTGCTATCCCTCATGCAGATCGTGATCCAGCTCCTGGATTCTTGTATGCGGCACCCAACCACCTCGGATCCCTATCTAGCTCACTCTCAGTCTGCATCGCCAGCCGCACATCACCCCAGCTACATGCCAGCAGCCTGCCATCCCTCTTGTCCGGCCTCCGCGCTTGTAGCCGGTCCGCTCCGCCAGCCGCCCCATTGTGCGCCCTCTGCAACCCCCTTCTTCTGCGTCCTGCTCACCCACTACCCATCCCCTTACTACGTTTGAGCGGCCCGCCAACGACCTGCCCTCCTTGGACCTCCCTGCTCCAGCCAATCGGAAGCCAGCAACCCACCACTTCTGATCGCCGCAGCCCTCCTATTATGTCCTCGCCAGCCGCTGTCTGCCTTGGGCTACCCCGCACCCTTCGACCACCGTCTTTGACTAGCGGGACCTCCTCTCAGTCGTCGCATAACTTTGACCAGCTCGTACCCTCCTGTCATGTTCCTTTTGACCCGTCGTGTGCCCTCTAACTAGTCGAAAACCCATCCCATCGGCCGCCTCGCATCGCTGCTGTCTGTCGGCCCTTGCCGCACCCCCTGGTCAGACCGCGTCCAGCTACGCGCCTTCCGTTGTTCCGGCACGATGCCCTCCGGCGGTCCGTTTCTTATCGTATCCCCCCTGATGTGTATACCCTAATATTTTTTATGCTCGTTTTATATTTATATTTGAAATACATATATATATGCCTTGGTTTGATTAGAGTTTTTATTAATTAATTTTTATTTGGGTTGGCTTGACGTTCTAGGACCCGTGCGGGGCGTTTCTGAGTGAGCGCCATCACCACGCTTTGTTTCTGAGGTTGCATCGTCATCGCGCCTATCTCTGAGTGAGCATCATCATCTCGCCTGCTTCCGAGTGAGCGTTGTCTCGCCTGCTTCTGAGTGAGCTCCGTCGTCGCACTTGTTTCCACGTGAGCGCCGTCGTCACGCATTTTTCCGAGTGAGCGTCGTCGTCGTGCCTTGGTCTTGAGGTAGGTCCCCCACTGCACTGAGCATTAAATTTAGAATTTATTAATTTGTTGATATTTTATTAATTTTAATAAATAGAAAATAATATAAGATAATTAATTTTTAAATGATTATTTGTTGTAAAAAAGAGCCGGTTATTTTATACCGAACTCTTGAAATATTTTCTTGGTGAGCAGACACCCAGTAGTGAAAGAATGCCAGTTTGGCCTTTAAACATAATTTACAAAATTTCAAATGTGGTTATGGTTTTAAAGATAAATGATTTCTTCGGAACAAGTGTTTCGAGTTTTCTTGAGAAACAAGGTTTTTCTTTAAAATTGGTGAAGGCCCGTTTGGCACTTTAATAAAATAAATTATTTTGGAAAACCCACTTAGGGGTGACTTTTGGTGTGCGTTGATTGTGTGGGCTGTATGTGATGTTTGTGCATTATGACTGTTTGATTTACATTGTGGACGCACCCCTGTGTATTGCATGTGTTGACATGGGAACCTGGCATAGTGAGTGAATCTCCTGAGAACGATTGCTGCACTAGTTTAGATTATGCACTGGCTAGTGGCCCCATAGCAGGGGAATATTGAGTTATTGCTGCTATGGGGATTGGGCCCCTCGGTTAGGCCATGCAGGGCTATGCCAAGCATTAGGGCATTAGGACGTCATCGAGTTAGGGCATTCCTTCAGGATGAGTCAGATGTATAGTATGCTCTGGATTGTTCACGATCTCCTAGGTTCGACCCATGTTTCCTTTAGTGTGTGTTTGTGTGTGGTGGACAATCGAGAGGTCTAGTTCGGTTGCTGGCCTATGTGCGCCACTTTTCCCTTTTCCCTTGGTGTGTGTTGTGTGTTATGTGTGGTTTTACTTTGATTAATCACTGAAATCTAGATTTCTAAATTGTTCATAGAAAAATGTTTTAAAAATGAAATGTATCTATTCCTTTCAAACATTAAACATGTTTTTAAATTGAAAAGGGCAAGGGACTGATACTTTTTTTAGAAATGGAAGTGTGTGTGTATGAAAACCAATATTTTTTATATTTAGTTCAAACTTGTAATTGGTAAATTTCTGTATTTAAAGGTAGTGCATTGGGAATAGATATCGGGCTAGCCTACTGAGTTTTAATACTCACGCCTATAGTTTTTTTTGTTTTTAGTGTTTGTGCAGGTTACAGCTTGGGTGCGTTCTTTTTGGGTGACATTTGGTCGTTAGATAGAGAGTGACCCGCGAGGTCACACGGGGATAGTGGTTGTCTCTTTCGGTTAGTTTTGGTTTCTTTTGTTCTTTTTAGTTACTTTACTTTGTTTATTTATTTTACGCTACTCTGTTTATTTTCTGTTGCTTTAATTATTTATTTTTATTGGGTGAAATCGTTCACACTTGCTCACTGTTGGTGCCTTGGTGCTTGTCACCAGCCCGGGAGGATTGGGAACGCCTCTCGGGTCATGTCGCGGACCGGCTCAGGTGACCGGTTCAGGGCTAACCCGGGTTGGTTCGTGACACTGGCACTATCTACCAACTGCTGACTACCACAAGTGGTATCTACTCCTCCATGAATCTCTCAATCCCCAATGCCCGCTCGAGTTCTACCACTTAACTTGGAATTCATAGAGTCACTGCACTAGATTTAATGTCCCATCATAGTCCTCGCTAGATGGTCTAAGCTCTGATGTACCTGTCCCTGAACATATCAATCGAGTTCCTGGCGAGGATGGTGAACCTTGATGAATAGTCAGCCACTATAAAATTGTCATACTAGAGATGATGATTCTCTTGGATATGCACCACTCTCAGCATTACTGGAGATAAATCCTCCCTAATGATTAAGTATAACTCTATCCACGAATTTGTATCCTCATCATGATTCTCCATGGTCAAAATCCACTATCGTTCTGCCAAACCCTGACGAAGGCTCGATCCTTGGATCCCTATATGGTCTTCTTGTGTCCTCACTAAATAGAAAAATCTAATGAACTCCTCAAACCAGTCCTCATCAACATGAGGTTTGGGCTCTCCTAAAACATGAGGGGTATCTATCTCTAAATCTCATGGAGCATGCCCAGCCTACACCCATCTTCTGTCGGTACTGCATGTACCACTTTCTCCTCCACTGATGGTGGTATAGCAGGTGAACCACCAAGAGGTAACACATGGAGAACTAGTCACTGTATGGAGTTCTCATCATTGAGGGGGTCATCCTTATTATTGAGCTACTGAATCATAGTAGGTATGAATCTGAGATGCATCCTTTATAGAAACAAGATATAAAATTTCCAATGATTATATCATGATAGATGACATTAATGAAAATAGAAAACACATCCCATTCCTATATGATGCATGCACCATTATTTTATCCCCCCCCCCCTTGACTAGATTTTTCATGTACCGAGTTGAAAAGAATGTCCTCAAAGTCATGATGCATTGATACATCGGCCACCCACACCAAACTATAGTCTCTAGCCTTAAATATGGTCTTGAAATAGTTAATTTTTTTCCCAAAACCAATATCATAGACTCTTGGACATAAGGTAGAACTGACCACCTCTGATATCACTCAATCTTGACCCATCACACTGAGGTCTGTTCCGTGACTCCCCAAGCCCCCCTCCAAAAGGCTAGGGGCTGGTCACTATCACCGAGTAGGCATATCACTAACATGGGAGGAAGTTCATATGTACCATTACATATTCACACATCTACATGACCAAAAATGTTGAAATGTAAAAACCACTTAGGAACAAATAGCATGAATAAAACTAAACCCACACAACAATGTATGATGGAATGTAATGTATGGAATGTAAACTCAGACAGAATACAAGCCCACCCAAAACAAGAGTCTATAACTAAAATGTCCAACCAATTAGCAAGAATGAGGTACTGGGAAATCTGCTCGTATCCATAGGATCACCTCATCCTATATAAAACTCATAAATCTATGTATGGTCCAGGTCCACCCTAGACTACATCAAAATGCATCTTGTTCTCAAAAGACGTGACATAATCAGGTAAATCCAATGTAGGGGTGAGTGTAAAAATACTTAGTAGAGGACCCTAAAAACAAAAAATCAATAAAAAATGCAATGTTATTGTAGGCTATAAATTTTATATGTATTATGAACATATATCAAGAGAACATAATCCAAATATACTCAAAACCCAGACCCGCTTTCTAGAGGAAAGTCACATGACCGCATACCCACACAAGGGGTTCAGTTCGAAGGTCCCATGAATCACATGTCTAGGAGAACTCAATCTATGATCCTGATACATCTTATGATATCTGTATGAGAAGTATTGTTCATTGGGAATTGTCTTGAGAGACAGATACACTCTTTCTGGGAGAACACTCTACTGAGTGGGAAATGATCACGATACACAGATGAGGATCACTGCCAGGGCCTTGGGGGATATAGCCACTCATTTAGATTCACAGAATATGTAAAGGATTAGAATCCTATAAGATTATTTTCATAAATATATGACTCTAAGTAGGTTTAATAATAGATATATGATATCAGTCAGGGCCTCTCAGAGGGTTACCTGACTCTATCACGGAATGTCCTACAGAAGCGATCATATTACTGTGGATAGAAATGATTCATGACCATAAGGGGAATGAGAAAAAGGGGAACTAATCAAAAATTAACTTGTCTATGGAATGATAGAATATAGGATAAATCCATGTTCCTATATATAAACTGAATGTAGAAGGGGTCACACATCGTGTATCGCGACTCCTGGTATTGCCTATGTGTAACCGCCAGAGTTAGAGGGGACATTCTATGTAGAACGGTAAGAACACTACATATAAGATGAATGAAACACCATGTAAGAGTAACTAGGGTTCCATATATGTACACAAAAATTTGATGGTACACTTATTAACCTCATGTGTTCCATCCCGTTTAATCGGTACATGGTGTAACCCGTGTTGGCGGTCTGGTCAGGCTGTGTGGTGGAGTACACAACTGTGTACTCTACCCTGTGTCTGTGTATCACCCGAAATACATGTTTATTCACACTTAAGGACCAACACTCCATGTTCTAAATATAACCCACCATTTCATCACATCCTCTACCACAGAACTGTAGATGCCACTGAGCCGGTCCCACATGGCCTGTTCTTCCGGATACACGTCGTGTGTTTCCAAAATTTCCAGAAACACAGTTTTTCCTCTATACGCCTATTTTGTTATTTGGATCCTCGATCCTGCCATCTGATCATTTTGAAACTCCCTGGTTGTGGTCACCCTGATACTAAAAAGTCATTTCCTTGGGTTTTGGACCACTGGTCAGCACTAAAAACACGTGCAGATTTACCCGAACGATGAACATTCGAAGGACAAAAACTCCAAAATCATGCTGATTCATCTGCCACTATCATTGTCACTCCTCTTATGGGCCATAATGATTCCATAACACTTTTTTGGGATGTATGTTCCAATAAAAAATAGAGTAATGATTCCTCGTTCATATACCCGTGAAGAACATGGGGAAGAGGGAAGGAGAAACAAAAAATCAATGGAGAAATGAACCTCCTCCATCATTCGTTGCATCTTTATTCCACTCCCATTATAAGGATTAAATGTGGAAAATTATCAACATCCAATCATGAATAAATAATCCCCATGAATGAAGTAGATAAAAAAATACCTTCCACAAGAACGTCGATGAGCGGGTTAACCAGTTCATGGGTTGATCCACATTTATCATATAATTATAGGACGAGGAAGAAATAATTTAAAACATTACCCCTACCTCATGAAGGGATCAATATTTGAAGATGGGAACGCACTTCCATAATCATTGATATAATTAAACTTTTTTGGTGCAGCGATCAAAAAATTTGATTTTTCATCGTTCATTGTCAAGTGTTCTCTCCAAATCTCAATAAATTATTAATATTTTCTCTTAATTTTTTTCCAATGAAAAAAAAATTGATTAACCCATTAAAATGAGCGAACACATTCAAGAGTTCCATTACGCTATGAAATTAATGATTCAACGTTGTTGTTTCAGAGTCATTATGTTGTCTCATTATTTATTGAAATAGATTCCCCATCATTGCGATGCAACGAACGTTTTCAAAAAAAATCATTTCAAATTATTTTAGTTTATTTTATATTACTAAAATCTTCTGAAAATAATCATTTTCTCTTGAATCGTGTTGGTTGAGGTTAGGCTGGTTCTTATGTAATATCATCATCCCAGATGCAATGGTGCCCTAAGATTTTTAATATGATAATCCTTTTGGAATCTACCACTATCACGCACACACGCCAACTAACTTAAGATAAAAAAAAGTTCAAACCACCATTACGAGCTCACCGAGCCTTAGAATGACATTCTATCTCTGTTCAGGGTATTGAAAAAAATCGATAAAATATTGAAAAATAATAAACCAAAAATATGACACATTACAAGGAACTTGAGGCACTGTTGTTTCAAGATGAGGAGGAAGGAGAATAGTTATGAGAGAAGTTTACTCGTTTCATGCAATTCATGGTGAGAGACCCATGCGGGTTCAGAAAATCATGTCAGTGTTGAAAATAAAATTTCATCTATTACAACCTCTTACTATAACTAGATATTTTTTTCATGAGGGATCTGAATTTTGGATTGAATCCATAGAATCCATACATGAAAATTTGGAAACAATTTCCAAGAGGAGAGTCAAGTTGTCTGATTATATGATACAGGGTTCAACAATGTGTTGGTGGGACATTTATATACGATCTGGACTGACTAATGAGATGTTATGGAAATAATTTCTAGAGATATCATGGAGCACTACTATCAAAAGATGATAAGACAAGAGAAGGCTTCAGAGTTGATGAATCTGACCCTAGGAAGCATGTCCATAATAGAATACGCTGAACCGTTCAATGATTTAATGTTTTTCTATCAAATATTGGTGGATGATGATGATTCTTTGGAAAATAAATTTTAGGACAAAATGGGTGTGAAATTAATCCCCAGGTGAATATCTTTAGGCTGATGAAATTATCAGATGTGAATAATTAGGCTCTCATTTCATAGGGGAACATACATGAGGCTTCTAGTAATGGATAGATAGCTATAGCTAGAGGATTATGGAGTGTTCCTTTTGAGATAAGGAAGTGTCATTATGAGAACCTTATTCAAGAATGTGGAAATCAAGGTTGATTATCATGAGGAAAAGTTACACTTGATCTTACTCATGTGCCTTTCCACTAGTGCGGTAGGCGGGGACACTATTATACACATTGTCCTCGACCACTAGTGGAGTGCCAATTTTGTGGCAAGATGGGACACCTACATACGTTTTGCAAGAAGCAGCGACATGCTGGTTCTGAGGGAGATGCTTCTCAGAGTCGGAGTCTGTGAAGGGGGTCTTATACACCATATATTACTCGCTGCTTTAGTTCTACTGGAAGAGATAGTTGAGGCAATGGACTGGGTACTTCAGGGTATGAGTGACAGTATTAATAGAGGGGTTCTAATCAGGGGAGTATGATGACACCACATGGAATAGGGGTACATCAGTTTCATGAAGCACATGCTACACTATTAGAGAGTGAGGATGGTCAATCTACATTGAGATGTAAAATTCTAGTTTCTTCTACTATAGCTTGTGCCTTGGGTGATAATAGTTCCTATCATTCCTTTATATCTGTAAATAATTTTTTCAGATTGATCCTTGAGGTGGAGTTCTTAATATGGGTGATTAATATCGATACAATGTTGGTAATGTTGCCATGGGATTTCTGTTTATTCTAGGGATGCTCACAAGATATTGGAGAGTATCAATTTCTTTGGGATATCTATGTCCTCGATATAATGGGATTTGATCTGATTATGGGTGAAGAATGGAAAGATGCATACCGAGCCCACTAATATTGTTACAAAAGTAGAGTACTCTTTGTATCTATTGTGGGTGACCAGTATGTTCATAATAGAGAATGGGATATCCATGCATGTCAAGTTAGACCATTTACTCAAAAACTAGGAGATTTAATATCCCATGTTTCAATTCATTCGATGATTATGGTAGTGGTAGGAAAGGCATCCATCCACATGTAGTATAACTGTTTCACGATGCCTTTCCTGAATACTTTTTAAAGTTTCCACCAGAGAGAGATGTGGAATTAACTATTCATCTCAAGATGGGGTTGAGCCGTTATCTATTCAACCTTAAAAAATAACACCGAATGAATTTCAAGAAAACAAAATGTAGTTGGATGAGTTGGAGGATAAAGGTTTTCTCCATCCATATACATCTTCTTGGGGATCTCATATTTTGTTTTCAAAGAATCCCGATTGGAGTTCACGCATTTTTTTCGAATACAGGAAATTGAATAAAATGATCACGGGGAACTAGTATCCTCTTCCGCGTATAGATGATCTTCATGACCTATTGAAGGGGTCTTGTGTGTTCTCCAAGATTGATATGAGATCTGAGTATTCTCAGGTTTGATTTTGGACCTCTGGTATACAAGGAACACCATTCAGAACAATTTATAGAGTTTATGAGTTTTTTGAAATATCTTTTGGGTTGAAAATTTATCCAGGAGTATTTATAGCCATGATGAATACGATCATTCATCCGTACACAGATTATTTTGGGGTGGTGTTTTTGGAAGACATCATGGTGGACTCTATGTCTCATAATGATCATTTCCAACATCTTGAAATCATTCTGGGAACACTAAGGGAGCATCAGCTATACGCTAAGCTACCTAAATGTATGTTTTGGATTGAGAGGGTAAACTTTTTTGGGGACATCATCTCGAAATAAGGTGTGGCAGTGGACCCATAAAAAGTTCAGGTAGTGATTTTATGGGACAGTCCCAGTAATGTTTTATATATGATGTTTTTTGTTGTATTTGTTTATTACAGGATGTTCATCCTGTACTTTTCCCTATTAAAAGCATAACATAGAGTTTTAAAAATTAAAGGGATAATGTAAGATTTGGACAGGAGCATCGGATAATTCCTTCTATGAGTTGACAAAGCAATTGACATTGGCATCAATTTTGATCTTACATGAGTCTGGTGAGGAGTACACTGTGTATTTTGGTGCATTAGGTATCAAACTTTGAGTTGTGTTGATGCGAGGGGATCAAGTATTTTCTTATATGTCTCGGTAGTTAGGTCTAGATGAATGGAATTACCTTATGTGTGATCTCGAGTTGGAAGAAATGTTTTTTTCTCTTAAGTGTTTGTGACACTATATTTTGGGATAATAGGTTATAGTTTTCACAGATCACAAATGCTTGAAGAATATCATTTCATAGTGAGACATGAATCTTTGGTAGTGATGATGGGTAGAGTAAATGAAATCCTTTGATTTTGAATAGGAATATACACCCAGGAAGGGGAATAGTGCAGATGATGCATTGAGTTGGAAAACTCAGACTCAATTGGTACACGAGTCAAGTGAAGAGTGGAAGATAATGACCTTGATAGAGGAAATGAATATTTTTATTCAGGAGCGTCAAGAAATGATGACTTTATTTTCTGTGGAAGTGGTGTCTACACTCTTGAGACAGACCAGGGACATGCAACATGATGATCTAGAGTTATTAGACCGAAGGGAAATCCTTGAAGGCGGAGAGACACCTTTAGACTAGATAATAGATGTGAATAAGATCATCAATGTGAAAAATAGTGTTTTTGTGTCTACAAGTATTTTAGAGGAATTCAGGCAAGATTTTAATTTCTCAAAGTAGGTATTACATCCTCGGGTGGTGGAAATGTACCGTAACATATGATAATATTATTGGTGTCCATGAATGTAATTGGTGATAACATGGTTCTTAATAAGACTTTATCCTATAAAAATATGAAGGTAGAGCATCGATGACCGGGATGCCTATTGTAGTTGTTATCCATTTTGTAATGGAAGTGGGATGAGTTGAATATGGATTTCATAGTAGTACATTCAAATAATATTAGAATTTATGATGTTATTTGGGACTTTCTAGATCGACTAATGAAATTAGAATAATTTTTTCTTATAAAAAAATATTTATAGTAGAACAGTTGGTGGAATTTTACATACAAGAGGTAGTTCATTTGAAAGGGGTGTAAAGGACTATAGTCTTAGATTGTGATTCACACTTTACTTCATGCTTCTGGTCGGGCATAAAGATGGCTCTTCTTACTCAGGTTTTGTTATGTATGGCCTTCCACCAACAGAGAGATTTTCAGTCAGAGCATACCATTCTGGTGTTAGAGGATATGAAGCAGAAATGTATGTTATAAATTGGTGGTTCTTGGGAGAAGCACTAGGCTTTACTGGAGTTCACATATATAATCAGTTATCAAGAAACTAGATAGGTAATCATATGAGGTGCATCATGGTAGACCTTGTAGATCACCACTATGTTGGTTATATGAGGGTTATTCAGATATGTTGGGACCATGTCTCATTCATGAGATGTTAGAGCAGGGGTAGTTGATTCAGAAACATTTGGCTACAGCTCAGATTTGGAAGAAGAAAAATGTTGATAGATGGAGTGAACCACTATAGTTTATAGAGGGTGATCATGTATTCCTTCAAGTGTCACATTGATTGGGTCACCACATGATATGGAGGTACGTAATATTATCACCCTGGATTTTACGATCATTTGAGGTGCTGAAGATAATCAAGCCAGTGGAAAAACGATTTTCACTTCTATATAAATTCATCATAATGTATTATGTTTTCCATGTGTCACAACTAATACAATATCACACTGACCCTTTTCATGTGATTTATTTGGAAGATATTTACCATGATATAGATGTGTCCTTTCATAAGAATCTGATACATGTGTTGGGTAGTTGATAGAAAGTGTTACAGGGAAAGGCTGGTCCAAAAAATTCATGTGTCAATGAAACATGGAAGTGTTCAAGAGGAATCATGGGAACAATAATAATTCCTGAGGGCTTAGTGTCCCAATCCTTTTGGCATGGAATCTTAGAGATGTTCGGTAGTGAAGATGAAGGATGAGCTGTTATAAGTTGTGGAGATTGTATGACCCTGCCCATTCCTGGAGAAATCTCGGCCATGTTTTCAGGTACTTTTGTTTAGTATTAAGTTCCATTGGGTTGGGGTATGAAATGGGGTGTGTTTGGGTGATTTTTTAAGTAACATGGGAAGTTATGTAGAATTTAATGGTTTATTGATTGATTTTCAAAACTATACAGAAGCTAACTATGTCCCATTGAGCTATGACGGAAGTGGAAGACTGCACAGTTGTGGCATAGTTTGGCCTAACCATGTGCCCTTACCCAGGAAACAAGGCATACCAAATTTAATATCTCAAAATCCACTTTAAAACCACCCTGCACCCCTCCTCAGACTCCCATAATACGACCTTGGATCGGTCTTGAAAAATTTATGGTTATCCCAAATCCATCTACATGGATTCCAATGCGATTATAGAACCATTCTATGAGAATGGTAGACCGGATTGAAGATCCACTATCTTCCCTGTAATTGGATTTCATCCTGATGTTTCTCCCGACCTTTCTCTTATAATTATTTAATCTATTCCTGGAATATATCCCCCGTTTTCTAGGATCTAAACCTATGAGTTATGATAAAGTTCTTGTATTTTGGGTCTAGATCTAGAATTTTCATGATATTTGTGCATTTTTTCTTAATTTTGGTTTAGGTATTTAGATCCAATATTTTGTCAAGGGCGTTGGGCTACTCGGATTTTGTGGATTTTCGTTGGGCTAACTCCCTTCTGTAATCCTATGGAGGTGGTCTAAATAAAACTCCCATATTCATGGATTTGATAAGTGAATGTTTGTTTATGGATTTCCATGATTTCCTTTGATGATTGATTTATAAAATTCGAGTTATTAAAAATGAGGAATATATTTGTGAATACCTTGGTTATTAATTGATAATTGACTCATGGAACAAATAATGGGGGTTTCCCGAAAAAATATTTTAGTGATCTGTTATTGGTTGAAATATTATAGTTGTGATATTGAACTGTTGTTGTTAAAAAATATAATTAGGGGGAAGTTAATTATGAAATCATGCTTGGAATTTTAGGTCAATTAATTTTGAGAATTAATTATGTTCTATTATGTTGACCTGATATAAATAATTGTGAGAATTAATTATGACATGTTGATATTTGATATGGATAATTAATTTTGAATAATTATTTATGGAATGATAATTTTGTTGATTGATTAATTAATTGATGAATTAATTAATATATTATGTTCTTAGTTAAATTTTGAGTTAATTAATAGAATTTCAAATGTTGAAATAATTGCAGGATTTGTAATGGAATGATGTAGAAAATTATTGTGAATTAATGAATGATTAAAGGGTTGAGATTATTGTTGTGAAAGACATCGAATTCAAGACCTATTAGAAGATAGGACCTTGACATGAAATTACTCCCCAATACCTATCCAAGTTTCATATTATGGGTTGCTAGGGATGATGACCTTCACCAATTGAGATATATATTTATAGGCATGGATACCTACATATAATGTGATTTTGGGTTCTATGTTGTATGACCTACACCAAATGATTAATAATAATGAATGATGATTCAAATGGGAATCATGAATTGAAAATGGGACTAGAGTGATGCTTAAAGATAAAATCACAATTTGATAATTGTTTAATTAAACTTTGTATTTTATTTTTTATAAAACATCATATAGAATATTTTTATTGGACTGGTTTTAGACAATGTTGGTGGTGGACTACTGAGTTGTAATCACACCCTACTTGGGCAGCCTAATCAGCACCCGAGTATACATTGATGTTGTAGGAAAGGATAAGGGAATGTCCCAAGGATAGGTTGTAGTTGGGATTGGAACATTGGAGAGGGAACTAGAGGTTGTTTGGGACCTAAATAGGAGTAGTTGTTTCTTTACTCATAGTTTCATTGTATACAGATAACATTTACATTTTTATAACAAGTTTTACCATTCAGTTGAGTATTGTATCTTCATGTTTTTGGTTATTGTATGACATGGT
This sequence comes from Viscum album, assembly GCA_963277665.1. Taxonomy (NCBI): domain Eukaryota; kingdom Viridiplantae; phylum Streptophyta; class Magnoliopsida; order Santalales; family Viscaceae; genus Viscum; species Viscum album. The sequence continues at coordinate 1,568,588,930 of OY728121.1, read as the reverse complement.
ATTGTTCTAGTTATTTATAAAATTCCCCAATTGGTTATTGTTATTTTCTTCTGTTAGTGTTTTATTTCTATAAAATTAGTTATAGTATCCCCAAGACTAACTTACTTGAAACTTACGGTGAGTTGATACCATCTGGCATACATGAAGACGGGGTTGAGGACATGTGGCCAACAGGCTCAGAGAACCGTTCAATGACTCCCATGTCAAGACGTCACAATAATATATCACAGAAGTATAACAAAATAATACAACCAACAATGATTATATATTTTTAAATAACAAGGGAAATTAAATTATGAAAATACTGAAATCACTTAAATATTTCTAGAGAGGGTGATATGTATTTTTGTTAACTCAAATACACACATATATGGTATCTTAAATAGAAAAAGTAACATAGATAGACACTATTGGAAATTTAAGGTCTTGATAATACTTTAAAAGAAAATAGTCTCTTTTTTGATCATGGATCTCAAAATAAATCCATGAGTCTTTCCAATATACTCTAGGTTAGATAAAACATGTTGTTTTCTCTCAAGGTATAATTTCATCCTCACGATGGAAAAAAATCTATAATAGGGATTATATATATCAAGACCACTTGGATTCTACTATGACTCCCATGACATTTCAATAGTGGAGGTGAGAAAGATTCCCATAGCCAAAAATAATGCGTTTTTAACATCCCACAACTCATTTCCTACATCATATCATGATTAAAACTATTTAAAATATATAAAAAACATCAAATTATGCATAATTATTTCCTAATATCCTCTATGTGGTTAAAAATTACAAAAGTTATAATAAACAAATTAGTCTCAATTGTGTGTCTCTGACACTAATAATACAACATCACATAAAGTGGAAATAGGGCTTCCAAAAATGTGTTTAAGAGGATAACCCATTATGACAATAATTAAAATCTGCATTTCAAATTATCTTTTAAAAACCATTTTTCAAATGACACATCAAATCCCATTTAGAATCTGAACTATATACTAAAATTACATTTTAAAATTATAAACAAATTTCTTTTAGATAGTAATCGGTTCCACACACCCTTTCATAAAACATAAATTTTTCCAATTTAAAACTTATGGAATCCTAAATAGCTAAAGGTCTTTGAAATTTAAAATGAGTACTAACCGTATATTTTTTTACAAACATGGATTTCAAATACAAGTCACGACATGATAAAATGAATTTTAATAAAATGTGACATCCAAATAATTACAACCATTTAGGAAATGAAGGTATAAATTTTAATATAAAATTGGAATTTAGAATGGTCCCTGAAAATTATTCAATCCACGTGAAATCCATTGAAAAACTGAAAAAGTCTTCTATTATCGTATAATTCCAGAAGAAAAAATTTCTAAAAAATTGAAACAATTTAAATGATCCACATAATAATTTTCACAAAATTTTAGTGTGATAAACAACCATGACATGTGAAATAACCATTAAAAAATCATGGAGTGTTTTATGGTCACATAATATTATTTTAGATTCATAAAAAATAGAAGGTCAAACTATTAAATAAATTTATAAAATGGTTTCGAAAGTAATTAATGTGATTTTAAATTGGTATGTACTATTCATACATGAAGAGAACAGTCCTAGGAAGTAAAATACACATCATACATTAGATAATTCTATATATCGCATATGCATCTATTAACATGGATGTAATCTCTATAAATAGAATAATATATCAACCCTAGATTATGGGTGACCCAAAATAATGTTAAAAATGAAATCCCATTCGATATAATTTATGTGGGAAATTAGTATAGGTTTTACCTGATGACCTCCTAATTGGGATGAATAATGGTTGAGGAGAATGATGGAGGTAGTGTGAGGGTAAGGGCTAGAAAGACTATGTGAAACCATTAATATATAGGGTGAGATAATGATGGGAGTTTTGGAGAAACCATATCACTAGGGAATGTGAGGGAGAGGGTTTGGGGTTCTCTATGGAACTATGGTTCCCATGGCAGCTCTTGATGGTAGTATCAGGGGAATCCAGTGCAGCAGTGAGGGCTCAATGGAAGCATAAATGCTAGTGAGGTGGGGGAGAACTATATAAATGACGATGGAGTAAATTCAACAATTGGGATGTGGGTGCTCGGGGGATAGTGGGGTACTCTAGAGAGAATGGGGATTAGGGGAAATAGGTTATGAAAGAAAATATTTATTGTTTTTAATAAATGGATAAAATTTATCATTGTTGTTTAAAACTGCTACTACATTCATAAAATATTTCAATTTATTGTTTAATAAACCACTGGTAAAATAGGAATTTGTTATAGTGATCCTTTTTATTCAATATCGTAAGATGTGTTTCTATATGAAATAATTGATGTATAATGTTCCCTGAATAATAATCATGTCCCAACAATCATCATAAATTAACGAACTTCACTAGATTATCTGTTTAAAATTAATATCTCACCTTATCATGTTCAACTAATACTCCTTCCTATTAGATAATATGACCTAATAAGTGAATCTCATGCGTTCAAAAGTGGAAAATTGTGAGGTTAGATTATAACTAATTATATTGAATTGTATCCTATTTGATCTCACAATGTTGGTTCTTTTTTTATTGAGTGTGAGAATAAACCTATATATCTTCCCTAAATACCGCCACAAATGAATCATTATATGGAATGAAAACTCACTTCATCAGATCCATGAATTTTTTTGGCTCGCTCGTGAGAGTGGAATGCGTTACACATTACTCATAAAAGTCATATCTACAATAGAATGTTGTTTTTTTATATTTTATTTTGAAGAAATAATCTAATGGTAACATTACCTCAGATCAATCATAGAGAAAACCCTTCCCCTTTGGAAGTGGCCATTAATATCATCCATATGAAAAAATAGATAATGGTTCTAATACTCAGTCAGGTTTAACCGATTGTAATCCATGAAAATCCGGATTGTATTATCTATATTCATAGAGAAATGGAACAAAGACCCCATTATGAAAAATTGGGCCATATAAAACCCTTATATTAAAATTTATCATGATACATCTTGATCACATATATCTTAGTAGTTTCCACCATATAATTAAGAATGTAGACTGGTATACCTCTAGGAAATAACTCAATAGAAATAGTACCTCTATCTAGGGATGTAGTCCTTAATATATTTATAATAATAGTCCCTAAAAATATCAAACATTAGAGGAAAATACACCTAAGGAGTTCTTAGATCATCCAAGTATTAGCTATCAATCTGGAGAATCATCTCACAAAGTCTACGACGCTCATGTACAGCTCAAATCACCAAGAAATTCCATTAGTAATTGTGAATAAAAACTCCACCATCTAGTGATGCGAAGGTTACATAGATGATATTAAATTCATCATATGATTTATAGGAAAATAGATATTTTATCCTATGAATGATATCATTCCATGTCATCTTGAATACAAAGAGGTCCCATACGAAGCGACACAAACCATTCTCAAGGGGAACTCCCTTAAATTAATTACACTCTCCTATCATATCACCAATGGATTATAAAGCATCATCACACTATAGGAAAACATAACATTGATACTAGGGATATCAGAAACATGATTATATATTATGTAATGGTAATAACCTATACAGAAATAAGAAGATACTGTTATAGAGGATACTAGAATAGTTCCTTTCACTATAGATGGTCTGACTCTCTAATCCACTATTATCAGTTACACTGTATATATCTAAGATATAATATAGAAATATGATATAGCCTTTGTATCCTATTAATTTCTCCACTACATGCGATCTATGTCTATTATCTGTGTACCCTATCTATGACCACCACCTCAGCCTGGTCAACCAACCATACTCCATGGAACATCATTATGAGAAGTTGTTATTGCCTCTCAAAAACATAGAATCTATGTAGACCCTATCGCAATTGATACTAGATTAGGATCACAAGAAAAATAATTATATACATCTCATCCTGATGAAAGATAGACACAGTACTATTTCCATCATACAATGAGGACTCACATGTCTTAGTCTACCAAGATGATTTAGCTCACTTAGGTAACTGATTATCTACCATGGCTAATAATATCACAAAATGGATTCTCCAAAAAAACACATCATACTATTGGATGATGTAGTTATAGATCAATTCGTTGAATCAACCTTGATCACACCTCCATCCCATTTCAGGTTACACACCATGATAAGCTCTTAATTCACAATTCCATATATGGTTGAAAATTGAAAGTCATTCCTCTTTGAGAAGATTTCATAACAGAGAACATCCTAAAATACCCTAACATTGGATAACTCCTCACCAAATAAAATATATGTGAAACACTATATGTATATGAATCAAAAAATATCCCATTGATGATAATTCACCCTACTCAAGGGGCATAAAATCATGTTCTTTATTGTCCCTCAATGTCTCATTATGAAAATAATCATATAAGTCTATATGAACATTACTGTAATCCACAACATGATGATGATATTTCAATGTAAAAAAATCTGACAATATATTATTGTAATATCATAGAATATATGTTTTGAGATTCAATATCCTCTCAATTGGTATCTTATGACGCTAAAAATTGATATTGTTCCCTATATCGATGACTCTATAGCGTATGGTCTGCCACCCCCTGATAAATTGTGTGGATTATAATATTTTAACTCACAGATCAAGTATTCTAGAGTCTAGAAATGAAACAGTGCCACCGAAATTGTCTATATAATGTATAATATTCCATCTCAAAACCTGAAATTAGTACACATAGAAGGCATAACTAGCTGTGCAAAAAAAGGCACTACTGTAGGTTCTATTGGTAGCATAAGTCCCACCACCACTAGAGAATGGTTATCATCACCACCTAGAGTATGACTCGAGGACATCATGGTTGCATACCACTACAAATAGCAATCATATTCCCCAGTAAAAGGTTCAAAAGATTATAAAAGCATTGATATAATAAACTGATTGGTAAAAACCAACATATATTAGATTCAAAATCATCGTATGGATCTAAAATCCAAATCTAGAAAACATATAGATCATAAGAAAAGAAAGAGACACTACCTAATACCCAGAATGGTGGTTGTTCATGGTGATATTCTATGAAATAAGTCAATGGAATCGAAATATAGTGTGTTAATTGAAATTTATTGAGGAATGATTCCTTTCAATTGAAATTCAAAACCTAATAGAACAATGACAACATCATATAAAATCATTATCATTTATCTAACAATTCATATAAATGGTTGAATCATATAGATCACCATTTCTAATTTATATGGGCCTATAAACCCTATAAATCTAATTTCAGATTTCATTTAATCACAACCAATGATTTATCATGTCCCTCTATTTAATATAAATACAATTTCATCAATATAGTAATAATGGATCCAAAACATGTTGCATGCAATGCACGAGGTAATATGAACATGTCACGGAATATGTATAATATTTAAAACATGAAGTTTATATAATAATGAATGATGTAACACTTCCATTCCATATCATCTAAGTGTAAAAATACTTATTCATATGGAATAACAAACAACATGTGCATCACCAAACTGTGAAATCTATAAAACTATAAAATAAACAATATATATCAACCTATCCCATCATAGGTAATTGGGATCTTCACTATTCGTGGGCTAGCTACACCCAAGAACATGCTCCTGACCAAATCATGAAACATCTATGTTAAACTTTCTACCATCCTAAAATAGTGATGTAATGAAAAGTGACCTATGGTATAAGATTGTGATGTCCCAAACTCAGTTCACTCAATAGTAACCATACCCATTATGAGACATGAACACAAGAATTCCTCCCATTATTCCATAGGCTATCAACATGTAGTGAGGGTCCATGGTGGAACAACATAGAAAATATACACTCATGATCAGAGTATAACACATATATTAAAATAATCTCAATTAATTTTGTAATCATAAAAAAATAGCTAATGAATAAAAAACAATTATATGAATAACCTGGTAATCACATCTAGAAATTTCATACATAAAATAATTATTAGGGAATCCTATACGGAAACAATTGAATACATTGTATTAGGTACACATACATACAAGTAAACCAAAAAGATGCTATAATATGCAAAAGGATATCCCCAGATATCATCATCATCCATAGATCATTCCTATTATCCACAACTCTTATGCTACAGTCAATCATGTATCAATAATCTGGCATATTATATTGTCCTTACATGAATCGATGAATTTATCCTTAGTACAAAAATACCGTACCAATAAGGGTGGTATATAAACTCAATATGTCACCATAAACAGTGTATAATTCTATATTGTATGTGAATGCATAATTTATTGTGTATAGGTTTAAATAAATATATAAATTATTTTTGGTATTTATATAACATGTATAGGTTCAAGTTCTAATGGAACTCATAGACTCTACTACCTGTATCAACTTATACTAGACTGTCTCAATGTAATCCTTCACAATTTTTAATTTATAATTATTTTTTGGGACCTGAATCATAACCTAGATTCCCACCATGTGTCATATATTGTATAATGTGTACAATAATTCAATCATTAAATTTTGAGTCTCTGAAAAATTACATGATCTTGTTTTTTCATGGAAGATTCATCTTATAATCAGTTAGTTTTTATTCAATTTGAATGTATATTGAGCCCATCCTTGGAGTTCCAAAGTTAGATACAATTTTTTTTCATAGAATATAATGGAATATACTCTTCACAAGACAATCCTAGTAATCCATCATAGTTATCATGGTATCTATGTAGGTGGGGGTATAATGTCACCACCCACTGAGTTTGTATTTGGTTTTCCATAAATGGAGTATAAACTATCACATTTGGTATATATGATACATTTCCATCTAATAACATACTTTGATTTCCATATAGGGATTCAAATTATCACTCATGGAATAATAATATTCTATCCTTCGAGTGTGTACATGGATGTCTGTAAAGGATTCCATGTATCACTCAAACATAAATGATCTACCTTCCAAATGATTTTGTCCAATATGTTCTCAAATGAACACATTTTTCAACCAATGCACATAATAAACATGCACTACAATTATTATATTATTAAAATATAATGATTTTTCTAATAGTTATATTAAATTGGAACTCACCACTCACTCTCGACATAGAAATAAGAATGAGAGTTGTCCTGTTGACTGATAATACAATATAAACAAATGTTTAAATCTATTTTCTCATCATAATTAAAATTAATTAACTAACCTATGAATGTGGTTTAAATTATATCATTGTATTAGAAGGACTAGAATCACATGAATTCAAACATTATATTTTTTGTCCATTTTAATTAAGAAATACACATCAATAATAAGCAAGAAATAATAATGTTCAACGGCTTCGAGATATGGAATTCCATTCCATATTTCCTTAATTTAATTATAATATTAATCAATTTATATGATATCACTATATAATGAGGAAAAAATCCACTCCTCAAAAGGAAAATCCATTATATAGTCCATCCATTGGGGTTCAATATCATTTTAAAATTCACCCAATGTGTGGTAAGATTTCAAGACACATTACCTATAATTATACTTAATAATGCCACATGGGTCTTATAGGTTAGGCCTACCCAATCAATTTCAAGACATGTTCTCATAATATGAATAAAAAAATGGTGCCCAACCTAATGTCATAATATATAAATACTATTATTTTGATGGAAGAGAATTAAGCCATCTACCCTGATTGGTAATTGAATCCTTATCTTTTGTTGTCATCTAATCCAGGCTACAATTGATGAAATCATGAATGAATTCAAACAACCTGAAAATAAGTAATATTAAAAGGTACTAAAATAATATCATTTATAGGAATAAAAACAAATAAATAAAAAAATTGAATAGATAACAAATCAATGTCTATCGAATGAGACCATTGAAAATGGAATAAGAGTATGGATAAATGATATATTGAAAATCCTTGGTTCATAATCCCTGGGAGAGATCTAATAAGGGGGATGAGAGGACACTAGATGGAGAATGGAAAATGGAAGAGGGTTTAAACACGTAATTACCTTAAAGGAAAATGGTCACATTCCCATAATTTAATGGGTTTTAAATTTTTGGATGCCCGATTGAACTAAACATGAACTATGAATTATGTCAAGACCCCCCGCCCCCACAAAGTCAACAAGAATAGTTTAAAAAATATTTAGTGACTATGGGTTTTCCCTCATATAAATTTTCAATTGAATATGAACTTTATTGTATCATGGTTATCATTGTTTTATAAAATTGGGTGGCACAAGATAGTGCCCCGGACCACCTAGTATAGTTAACCTAAACAATGTGTCCTCAGCATCACAATTTATAATATCCAAGAGCACCATCTACCACCTCTAGAATCATGAGAACCAGACTCCATACAAGACCAAGACACCACTATCTCCTCAATTATTAAAATTGAGAGTCCCATTATGATAAATTTAATTAAACAAATAGAAATTAAGATATTCCATAGCTCATAGGAACTATAGGATCATACATTTTCATAATTCCAATTTTACATTTATCTAAAATAATACCACATAGCCTGAGTGGTTATCTGAAAAATCATTTTTATTCTAAATTAATGTTTTTCATCATTTCCCGTCTACACTGATTAGCCTAGTTACACTTATTTCATCATAGAAAACATATTCTAGTTTTCATGATATTGATTACCAAGTTCTTCCTCCAACTACATTTTCATTTGGGATGTTGTGTTTTCCTTCCTCCATTAGATTTACATATTTATAATCCTAAATAAACATAATTTTTTTCTTTTTCACCTCCATACCCATGATACCACTGAGGGTCACCGATCAATGTCCCAACATTGAAGGAAAAACAGAAAATAATTTCATTAAATTCAATGTCCTAAATTAAAAATTCATTTCTTAATATTTGTATTAAAAAATAACTAAATGGACCACCTTACATTTGGTGTTATTGAAAAATATATTGGAAAATAATATAATATTTGTGATGTTTTCCTCTTATTTGTCGATAGACCCATTAATATATTTATTATGTTTGATTAACTCCCTCTTTTATAAAGATTTTGATTTTAGGGGAAATAATTACTGAATATATTTTCATTAAGTATTCACATTCCATGGAATTAATATCCCTTTTGGACATTGTGTTATTGATTAGTTTCCAATGATAATAATTTTCTCCCTTAATGTTATAGGTGTCTAGAAAAACCTTTAATAGATATATGCATTAGATTATATAGAATATTTTCTCAATGGATTTAATCCCTTCTTTCCCAATGATGGTATGTAAATAACCACAAATGGATGAATGGCAGTATCCCATAAAAAGAGTGACGACAATAATATATTTAATAGAAGGAGGTGGGCGTTTTATATGACTCATGTTATTTTTTATTACCTTTTCTAGTTGATCTAGTAATTCCATGTAGTTCACAACACCATTTACAATAAGGATAGGTGTATCATTGGTTCTACCACAATATTTATCATCTGGTTTCTTGTTGTCTTGGATTATCCATTTTCCTACAATTATCTACAAGATTAAAAAACAATATGAGAGTAAATTTGAATTGGAAAGAGAATCAATAAATTATAAAAGGAATAACATATAAAAGATATGAGTATCCTGAAAAATGAGTCTCTAGGAATATACAAAGGTAATATAAAATAATCAATCATATTATGCTCCAAACCAATCAATTTTTTTATTTCCTTCATAGTGGTATGAAAATTGTATTTGATTTTACAAAACATATCCCCATGTGTATCAATCTAGGTGAGCAGGAATACATATTTTTGATATACCAGGTGATGACTATGTCAAATCCCTCTAAACAATTTTCAGGGTTATTATCACTAGGTACAACTACTCTAGAACCACGCTATCTTTTTCAAATATATAGGTTTGTAAATTTATGGAAGTCACTCACTATTTACTTCAACAAAACTACATGATATTTTAATATATTTTCAAACATCCTATGAATTTAAGCCTATTACTATTTTAAATTAAAATTTAATAAATATAATTTTTATATAATATATAAATCCAAGTAAAGATGTTTTTAGAGATTATTTTATGAAACCAAATGCTTTTAAAATATTCAGAATATGAATTGATTATGAACTAGGATAAAATAATATAATTATAACATACTACTATTAATTCAGTTTTTTTTTGAATGAATACTTTAATATAAATTTTTTACATGTTAATATTATTTAAAAATATATATTTCGTAACATCATGGTTGAAGGTAAAAACATATATTTTTAAAATATATGGTCCATTATTTAATAGTAAACTAATATTCATAGTTTTCAACACCTCATTTTTTGATATTGTATGTTTGGAATATAATGTAATTATTTTCCATAAATAATTATTTAATTAAACAGGATTCATAAATTTATAATTTGTAATATAATTATATATGTTTTTTAATTAAAAATGATTAAAAGAATAAATTTATTGTAATATTTACTTAATATTCATCATTTAAAGATTGTTCATTTTTTTTGAATAATAAAAGTTTTTATTATTTTTATTTTTATTTTAATATTGAAATTTAATATCTTCAAAATATTTTTTTCGACAAAGAAAAATTCTAAACTTCAGAAATTTTTTATTATATTTTAAAAGAATAAAATATTTATTTGATATTAAAATTCTATTAAAAACATGATAGGGTCAGCATTAATATACTTGGAATTAAATTATTTTTTACAAAATTTAATAGACATAACTTATAAAATGAATTTAATTGTATTGGCGATGTACACAATTGATATTAATTTAGATATATATTTTATTAATTTGCTATATATTTGTAGAGACCCGAAGCTTGACGTACATTGACATTACATTACATTTGCGGAATACTTAGTACATAACAAAAACACACACACAAAGATCGTAATAGTTTAGTGTCTTTGGAAACTTGGAATATAATATTCTAATCCGGGTGAAAGATCTTCAACATCTCCCATAAAGATATTCCTTTTTTTTATACCTAAAACCTTTCTTTATATCCTGGGGAAAAGAAAACATAAAAGGGTGAGCTCAAATGCTCAGTAAGGGTAAACAAAAGAAATATCAATCACATCATAAGAACATAACATTTTGAAAATCTTAATTTGCAAAACAGAGCATAATTTCATAACATGGGATAAATCATGGCAGTGAAATGTAATCAAAATAATCATAACTTAAAACATGAAACATTGTGGCATACACACATAATCATAGATAATCATTCCTTGTTAGTCAAGACTCATTGCCAAGACTATCTTAGTGGACAAAGTCCCTTTCTGAACCGAGTCACCCTCGTTTCAGTCCTGTTTCACTGAACCAGTATAACCTACTGTTCCAGCCATGTCTATCTCATGAGATATAAAATCTTTACCCAATGCATTGGAGGGATATATAGGTCCCACCCATCTCATAATGATACCATTCTTATGTGTGCCACAAAATAAAAAACCATACATCATTGCATAACCCATGTAATAAAAATGGGATTCTTAAACAAAATAACATCATAAAACAATTCATATAAGATAAAAGAATTCATAAAAATAATTCCATCACAACATAATCAAATCAATTTAATAATAGGGATAAAAAAATAACCCTACATTATCTTGTATGGAAAATAATTTTGATAAAACACTTGAAATGAATTCTTGAGGAAAATATCCTTTCTTCTTCAAAAACACTTTTCCTTTCTTAATATGTCATATAATTATAAACTAAAAGAAGTTGATTAAAAATAAACATGAAAACTTTTAAAGGAAGATTCTTGGAAATAATGTTTTAAAAATCCATTCATGCCGTATAAGTTAAAAAAACATTCTTCTCGTACTTTTGTCGGAAAAGTCAAAAAGTACCACGTACGAAAAACGACAAAAGATTCCTTTCATATCTTTTACTAAAAACTCACCGAAGGGTAAAATTGGATATAAACTATTGTAGAAGGATATAAATAATACATATTGAGGAAACATGGATGTGGATGATAAAATAAACCCCATTAAATGCCAAAGTATAAACAATCTCGGATAAAAATGAGATTGTGATATTTCCCTTACCTTAGGTCCGATTTGCTTCGTAAGTGTCCAAACCTCATGTATAATGATTTAAATAATGTCATTGACTTATCACAGAATCATATTCATTGTTATAATATCATATATGGTTCACTTATGACTTTATATTACCCGTTCTTTTGTAAATTCCATGTTAAAGAAGCGTTTTGGGTAAAATTGTTTCATTTGTCGTCCGTGTTTTGACTTGTAATTATTCATATGATTACTTAGATCATGATTACTTAATTCCAGAATATAAAACATGATTTATATATATATATATATTCAGAATATACATATATATAATAAATCAGTAAATGGAAAGAAATACACCGTTCATGGAGACGGTAGGTCGTACGTACGCATGAACGCTGTTTTCGTTTCCTTATTGAGTTGAACGGAATTAAGTAGATGAAATACATATATATAAACATAAATCCAGTATCATTATTATGTCATATATTTCATTATTACTTATTATATATCATTCATGAATGGTTAAAAGTAGAGAATGAATCGCATCGCGTTGTGGAGACGGTAGTCCGTACGTACGCACGAGCGATGATATCGTTCTCATGATCATGGGACTGTATTGGAGTGTATGTATACTATTTCAGAATCAATATCACTTTAAAATAATAATATATAGTTATTATTTACACCATTATACCCATCCAAGTAAGGTGGTGGTGGAAAATAGATTTCACCACGGCGTGGAGACGGTATTCCTTACGTACGCACGCACGGTTATTTCGTTTTCCGTAGGATAGATAGATGGTGAAATAGGATTGTTTCATACTTATAATAACATATCAGTATATGAGTGATACTGATGTTATTACTTCATAATGAAACAACCTAAGAAGAAGAAGTGGAAGAAGAAATAAAGGTGAAAGAATCGGTAACGGAAATTACCTCTTCTTTGAAGCGCCTCTTTGAGACCTCCTCTTAGGGCACTAAAATTGGTCTTTGAGGAAGACCATAACCTCTAGGATGTTTCTAGGGAAGTGTAGAAGATAATTTGGAAGGGTTTGGCCGAGATGTAAGGCTCAATGTTGTGTGAGGAAGAGAGGGAGGAGGTGCCCTTTTATAAGGGAGGAGAGGGGCACCTTTGGAATAACTAAAAATATTATTTTATTATAAAGTCAAGTTCGGTTTTAAATAGCTCAAAATTGATTTATTTCGAGGCTAAGGTGGGTATGGGTCTAAATCCTCTCATCCAATATGATTTAGGCAAGTTTAGGTTATTATTTTAACCTTATCAATTAGATTTAACTCTAAGTTAAATAATTTAACTTTTACTGTGTCTTTTTGTTTTCTTACACTATATGGTTAATAAACTTACTATATCAAGAAAAAAGAACCCCAAGTTGTTTATTATTAATATATATAATCTTATATAAGTAATTTGGCCGAACCTTGATTTTTAGGAATAAAATAACAATAAATAATATAATATTTGTTTTAAAAACAAATTTATGTCAATTTTGACACTATTTGGTACATGATTTTTATGAAATTCATAACAGAATGATAAGTTCTAACCAAGTTACTTAAATCAACAATAACATGTCATATTAACCGATAAAATTAGTTTAAGTCATAAAAATTCTCAAATTACATTTATTTGTGCATTTATAACATCAATTATGTCAATATTTCATTAATAAGACAATTACTGCATCATCTTTGTGTCATAATAAATGATAATTATTTAATCCCTAAAAATTATAAATAAATTCCTATGATGTAGATAATTGTATTAGATTTCTGGAGACTATTCATGTTCGAAGTTTCATGAATTTTATCACTAGATTAAAATTATTATACTTATAATATTTAAGAAAGTGACATGTTGTCACATTCTTTGGTTTTAATAATAATTAAATTATTTTCATTGAAAAAATTTAATTAAATTAATATAATCCGACCCTTAAGTGATATGGGTCGACTTTTAGTCATCCAATAGGATTTTTACATTTGTTAGGGTAATTTTAAAATATTATATTTACCCTTAATTACCCGATTTACCTTTAACTATGGTAAATAAAATTTACCGTAGTTACTATTCATAATTCCCAAAAATAAAAAGTAGCTCATTAACATAATTTGTATCCACTGATTCCAAATATGGAATCCATTTTTCCAAATTCAATACACAAAAGTTGCAGAAATTAAATTAAAATTAATCCGTTGTCGAAAGAAAACGGGTTTTCTTTAAAACATTGCAAAAGATTGAATTGATTTAACCTACGAATTCAAGGTAAAATCAATGCTAATGACATACATTATATTAAATGGTAAAAATATATTCTATTTATACTTTAAAACCATTAAATATTATAATTTAACCACATAAGATATTACGATGAAAAAAGTTGTTTTTAATTAAAATATAGCGTGTTTTTACTATTCATTAAAATATGAAAGTTATCGGAAAAATATCAAAACTTTATCTAATGTAAATTTTTATATCCTGATTCAAAAAAAGAATTTTATTTTTTCAAATTGAACATATAAGCATCTCAAAAACTAGATTTAATATGGGTGCGCCATCAAAAGGCGGCAAAACTGCATTTTTTGAAAAATACTTATTTTACCCGAAAAATTTATTTTGTTCTTATACCATGTTCTAGAAAATGTGTAAGATGAATAATAATGTTATAAAATTCAAAATTTATTTAATAGTATTCATAACGGCTAGTTCATGACAATATTATAATAATATATCATTGTTTATTAAAACCTGGTATTGCGTACAACACACGCTATCGAGGAAGGTCGCGATTGCGTGTAATGAAAACCAAGTCAGGGTTGCGTGTTGTGAAAGAATCCTTCGTTGTTTCGTATAACAGAATCCAACCATATTTCATTTATACATTGAATATATATATATATATATATACTCAATGTTGCGTAGAATAACTATTATCAAAATTGTGTGTAACACGATCCAAGAATAGTGTTGCGTATACTGCAAGATAATACGGTGTTGCATATAGCACAAGGTAATCTTGGTGTAGAATACAACACAAGACATTAATGAAATTAAAATAATATTTTTCATAAACTCTCGGGGTGTTACATTCTACCCCCCTTAAAATGAATTTCTCCCTCGAAATTCGTTGGGGTTATAAATGGTTTACTATTCGAAAGTTTCTTTAATAGAAACCCACATCGTAAAAAGGAATACCAAAACCAATATTTATAAACAAAAGTATGAAACGTAACGGTTACCCAAATAAACTAATCACTGGGTTTCCACATAGGTTAAAATATGGGTATGGAAGACAAATCTAACCATCTTGTTCTGATGGAGAGTGGTAGAGAACATGGCTATGGAAAAGCCAGCAATCACAAATCCATAAATTTGTGATGATATAAGGTACCATATGATTCCTCAGATATAAGAGCACTAGGAAAACATTTATGGTTTTCAAGATCATTTCCCTAAAGTTGATGAAATTGGAATTAGAAGAAATACTTTCGTGATTTTGGTATAGTCTCACCGTTTGTCGTTATTTGGACAATTTCCACTTCATCTCTTAAAGAAATGAAGTTGAATTTGTCATTCGTGATGTGTTAGCAGATCATGTGATAGAATGATGGGTCATTCCATCTATCTCAAACAAAAGGTTATAAAAGTTATAAAATAATACATAAGTCCATCTATAGTGAGATTCATCATATAGGGTTCCTAAAATGTACTTATACTTCATATATCATACCGCGTAATATAATAAAACTATTTTCTACTAAACAGGGACTTCCTGTAGGTCAGTGGTAGGAGATAAAGGCCAGTCGCACTTCAGTTTTGGGTTTGATTCCCACAGCCTTGTCCGACGCGATGGGCGGTCGCCCGTCCTGCAGGTTGTCCTTTTTCTAAAACTATATTACTATAATATCCCATCAATAATATCGAAAAAACTTCCATCCTTAAACAATACAAACTTATGTCCAACATAATCCATTCCAATCTTTAGGCTTATCCATAATACTTCAGTCCACTCTCATAATATAGTGAAAACGATTACCAGAGATTTAATACCATCGTTGATCCCCATATATCATAAAATATATCTTGTTGGTCACATTCCAAACATTCAAAGGCCTTAATCATGTACTATCTTGAATACCCATTGAACCTTAGTGAAAACATGAATACAGTTAAAAGTTAACACTTTCCACATACCAAAATCCTCAAAATTCTATATACTCAAACCATGATATCACTTAGTCCTTATATCAATCATGAGCTCATGAATACTGTCAAACATTTCATTTTTTTCCTTATCCCTTCATTATGCGCATATCATCTTATTTCCAAAAATTTCTCAATCACATTGAATACCACATTAGACCAATACATAAATATTCCAATACTCTATGATACAACATTATTTTGGAATCCCATTACATAAACATTTAATCATTCCACCACATCGTTGTCATATTCAACATCGCCAATAGTGATCGCATGTGACTTCCCTTTTTCCTTTTCCTTAAGTGGTTTCTCATGTCGATCATCACTAACCATTGGATTAGGGCATTTATTGGCATAATGTCCCATCTCCTTGCACTTGAAACATTGAAGTGTAGTAGGTTCATTCTGTGTATCCCTTTTTTTGCATCATTAGACATATTCTTCCCATCATTGCGGCATTCAAATGCCCGATGACCTTCCTTTCCACATTTGAAACATTTACTTGTCCCTTTAAGACAATCTCCACCATGCTTCTTTCCACACTTTGAGCATAAGGAAACATTCATCTTCTTTTCACAATTATTCTGAGATTTCTTCTTGAACTCCATCTTTCGTTTCTTGTCAAAACCATGAGATGGATATGTAACACCAACTTCCATTTCTACCTTGATAGCACAACGCACAATTTCTTCATAGCTACTGAAGTCTCTTATAGCTAATTCCCTTCGAAGACTTGGTTTTAAGCCACTGAAAAATCGATCAACTTTACTTTCAGGTTGGATGATAATGCCAGATGCATACCTTGAAAGTCTTGTAAAATTCGCTTCGTACATACCAACAGATTCATCATCCTTCTGCTTCAGCTCAAGAAACTCCTTTTCCATCTTTGTTCGAAGAATACGAGGGAAGTACTTACTGAAAAACAAGTTCTTGAACTCGTCCCATTCCATGGACTCAATTTCATCTCTTGGCCTCGTATTCTTGATAAGATTCCACCATTGATCAGCTTCACCTTCCAAAAGATATACTGCTAAGATGACTTTATCATGCTCAGAACATTGAAGAACTGAAAATATCTTTTCAGTGGTATTGATCCATTGTTCAGCAACAAGTGGATCGGAAGACCCACTGAAAGAAGGTGGACATTGCCTCATGAAGGACTCAATAGAATATTGTTCCCTTCTCTGCTCATTTGGAAGTCCAGAATGATTCATATCTTGTGTAAGTATAGCAATAAGATTTTTCACTCCATCTCCCATAACATTTGTTTGTTCAGGAGGGCAATCATTGCATTGTCCATTGCATTGATCAACAAGGTTCCTTCGGGTTCCAGCCATCATCTAAAACCCAAAAAGAATAGTGTGAGAGGAAAAAATCATGCTAGGGAAAACAACATAATAAAGGGGGAGTGCCTTCAATATCTAACATCTTAGGTTTAATTCTATGATCGTTAGCATAATTCTAGTACTATAACCTATACGTATACTTAACCTTAGGGACATCACTAGACATACCTTAGAAATATCTCTAGGGATCTCACTAACGCTTTCGCATCCTAGTTTCCAAAGGTTGACTAAACCTTTCCTCTGATACCAAATGTAGAGACCCGAAGCTTGACGTACATTGACATTACATTACATTTGCAGAATACATAGTACATAACAAAAACACAAACACAAGGATCGTAATAGTTTAGTGTCTTTGGAAACTCGGAATATAATCTTCGAATGCTGGTGAAATATCTTCAACATCTCCCATAAAGATCTTCCTTTTTTTTATACCTAAAACCTTTCTTTATATCCTGGGGAAAAGAAAACATAAAAGGGTGAGATAAAATGCTCAGTAAGGGTAAACAAAAGAAATATCAATCACATCATAAGAACATAACATTTTGAAAATCTTAACTTGCAAAAGAGAGCATAATTTCATAACATGGGATAAATCATGGCAGTGAAATGTAATCACAATAATCATAACTTAAAACATGAAACATTGTGGCATACACACATAATCATAGAGAATCATTTCTTGTTAGTCAAGACTCATTGCCAAGACTATCTTAGTGGACAAATTCCCTTTCTGAACCGAGTCACCCTCATTTCAGTCCTGTTTCACTGAACCGATATAACCTACCGTTCCAGCCATGTCTTTCTCATGAGATATAAAATCTTTACCCAATGCATTGGAGGGAGATATAGGTCCCACCCATCTCATAATGATACCATTCTTATGTGTGCCACAAAATCATAAACCATACATCATTGCATAACCCATGTAATAAAAATGGGATTCTTAAACAACATAACATCACAAAACAATTCATATAAGATAAAAGAATTCATAAAAATAATTCCATCACAACATAATCAAATCAATGTAATAATAGGGATAAAAACAGAACCCTATATTATCTTGGATGGAAAATAATTTTGATAAAACACTTGAAATGAATTCTTGAGGAAAATATCCTTTCTTCTTCAAAAACACTTTTCCTTTCTTAATATTTCATATAATTATAAACTAAAAGAAGTGGATTAAAAATAAACTTGAAAACTTTTAAAGGAAGATTCTTGGAAATAATGTTTTAAAAATCCATTCATGCCGTATAAGTTAAAAAAAACATTCTTCTCGTACTTTTTTCGGAAAAGTCAAAAAGTACCTCGTACGAAAAACGACAAAAGATTCCTTTCATATCTTTTACTAAAAACTCACTGAAGGGTAAAATTGGATATAAACTATTGTATAAGGATATAAATATTACATATTGAGGAAACATGGATGTGGATGATAAAATGCACCCCAGTAAATGCCAAAGTATAAACAATCTCGGATAAAAATGAGATTGTGATATTTCCCTTACCTTAGGTCTGATTTGCTTCGTAAGTGTCCGAACCTCCTGTATAATGATATAAATAATGTCATTGACTTATTACAGAATCAAATTCATTTTTATGATATCATATATGGTTCACTTATGACTTTATATTACCCGTTCTTTTGTAAATTCCATGTTAAAGAAGCGTTTTGGGTAAAATTGTTTCATTTGTCGTCCGTGTTTTGACTTGTAATTATTCATATGATTACTTAGATCATGATTACTTAATTCCAGAATATAAAACATGATTTATATATATATATTAAGAATATACATATATATAATAAATCAGTAAATGGAAAGAAATACACCGTTCATGGATACGGTAGGCCGTACGTACGCATGAACGCTGTTTTCGTTTCCTTATTGAGTTGAACGGAATTAAGTAGATGACATACATATATATACACATAAATCCAGTATCATTATTATTTCATATATTTCATGACTACTTTTTATATATCATTCATGAATGGTTAAAGTAGAGAATGAATCTCATCACGTCGTGGAGACGGTAGTCCGTACGTACGCACGAGCGATGATATCGTTCTCATGATCGTGGGACTAAATTGGAGTGTATGTATACTATTTCAGAATCAATATCACTTTAAAATAATAATATATAGTTATTATTTAAACCATTATACCCATCCATGTAAGGTGGTGGTGGAAAATAGATTTCACCACGGCGTGGAGACGGTATTCCGTACGTTCGCACGCGCGGTGATTTCGTTTTCCGTAGGATGGATAGACGGTGAAATAGGATTGTTTCATACTTATAATAACATATCAGTATATGAGTGATACTGATGTTATTACTTCATAATGAAACAACCTAAGAAGAAGAAGTGGAAGAAGAAATAAAGGTGAAAGAATCGGTAACGGAAATTACCTCTTCTTTGAAGCGCCTCTTTGAGACCTCCTCTTAGGGCACTAAAATTGGTCTTTAAGGAAGACCAGAACCTCTAGGATGTTTCTATGGAAGTGGAGAAGATAATTTGGCAGGGTTTGGCTGAGCTTGAAGGCTCAATGTTGTGTGAGGAAGAGAGGGAGGAGGTGCCCTTTTATAAGGGAGGAGAGGGGCACCTTTGGAATAACTAAAAATATTATTTTATTATAAAGTCCAGTTCGGTTTTAAATAGCTCAAAATTGATTTATTTCGAGGATAAGGTGGGTATGGGTATAAAGCCTCTCATCCAATAGGATTTAGACAAGTTTAGGTTATTATTTTAACCTTATCAATTAGATTTAACTCTAAGTTAAATAATTTAACTTTTACCGTGTCTTTTTGTTTTCTTCCACTATATGGTTAATAAACATACTATATCAAGCCAAAAGAACCCCAAGTTGTTTATTATTAATATATATAATCTTATCTAAGTCATTTGGCCGAAACTTGATTTTTAGGAATAAAATAACAATAAATAATATAATATTTGTTTTAAAAACTAATTTATGTCAATTTTGACACTATTTGGTACACGATTTTTATGAAATTCATAACAGAATGATAAGTTCAAATCAAGTTACTTAAATCAACAATAACATGTCATATTAACCTAGAAAATTAGTTTAAGTCATAAAAAGTCTCAAATTACATTTATTTGGGCATTTATAACATCAATTATGTCAATATTGCATTAATAAGACAATTACTGCATCATCTTTGTGTCATAATAAATGATAATTATTTAATCCTTAAAAATTATAAATAAATTACTATGATGTAGATAATTGTATTATATTTCTGGAGACTATTCATGTTCGAAGTTTCATGAAGTTAATCACTAGATTAAAATTATTATACTTATAAGATTTAAGAAAGTGACATGTTGTCACATTCTTTGGTTTTAATAATAATTAAATTATTTTCATTGAAAAAATTTAATTAAATTAATATAATCCGACACTTAAGTGATATGGGTATACTTTTAGTCATCCAATAGGATTTTGACATTTGTTAGGGTAATTTTAAAATATTATATTTACCCTTAATTACCCGATTTACCTTTAACTATGGTAAATAAAATTTACCGTAGTTACTATTCATAATTCCCAAAAATAAAAAGTAGATTATTAACATAATTTGGATCCACTGATTCCAAATATGGAATCCATTTTTCCAAATTCAATACACAAAAGTTTCAGAAATTAAATTAAAATTAATCCCGTTGTCGAAAGAAAACGGGTTTTCTTTAAAACATTGCAAAAGATTGAATTGATTTAACCTACGAATTCAAGGTAAAATCAATGCTAATGACATACATTATATTAAATGGTAAAAATATATTCTATTTATACTTTAAAACCATTAAATATTATAATTTAACCACATAAGATATTACGATGAAAAAAGTTGTTTTTAATTAAAATATAGCGTGTTTTTACTATTCATTAAAATATGAAAGTTATCGGAAAAATATCAAAACATTATCTAATGTAAATTTTTATATCCTGATTCAAAAGAAGAATTTTAATTTGTCAAATTGAACATATAAACATGTCAAAAACTATATTTAATGTGGGTGCGCCATCAAAAGGCGGAAAAACTGCATTTTTTGAAAAATACTTATTTTACCCGAAAAATTTATTTTGTTCTTATACCATGTTCTAAAAAATGTGTAAGATGAATAATAATGTTATAAAAATCAAAATTTAGTTAATACTATTCATAACGGCTAGTTCATGATAATATTATAATAATATATCATTGTTTATTAAAACCCGGTATTGCGTACAACACACGCTATCGAGGAAGGTCGCGATTGCGTGTAATGCAAGCCAAGTCAGGGTTGCATGTTGTGAAAGAATCCTTCGTTGTTTCGTATAACAGAATCCAACCATATTTCATTTATACATTGAATATATATATATATATATATATATACTCAATGTTGCGTAGAATAACTATTATCAAAATTGTGTGTAACACGATCCAAGAATAGTGTTGCGTATACTGCAAGCTAATACGGTGTTGCGTATAGCGCAAGGTAATCTTGGTGTAGAATAAAACAAAAGAAATTAATGAAATTAAAAGAATATTTTTGATAAACTCTCGGGGTGTTACAATATTAGTATGTCATCTAAATGAATAATTTTAATTCACACTATGTTTAAAAAAACCCACCCATTATAATTCAAAGTTCCCACCTCATCCTTAGATGGGACTGAGGTATGACATAGTTGGGGGAATGTGATCCAATAGGAACCAAGTAAGAATGATTTTTTAGGGCTTCTACATAGACATCAAATACATCTTCATGGAAAACACACCAAGAAAGTGTTTTTGTCAAGTTGGTTTTTTCAAAGGTCATAATCTAGGTGAAGCATGGTATCATACCTCATATAGCTCACATATGTTGATCAATAGTAAGAACATATGTAATTTTAAGGTTTCAAACTAATATTATCATTTATATTGGACTTATTGTACATCATACTATTTCACAGAAAAAAATGTTATGCTTATCTCCCAGGCATAAAATTAGTTTAATCCCTTCCATCTAATGTTTCCAAGTAGCTCTTTCCTCATTTAACATGGTTTCTCCTCCTTCCTATTTTCACTAAACATGATCCCTCATCACCACCTTCAAATTATTCATCCTTTAGAATAAATACCCACCATAGGAATGAATAACAAATAGTCATCTAAAAACCCCAACAACCATTACCAATTTCCTTCAATAGTAATATTAAAACCCTTGAGGGAAAAAGGAAAGAACGTGTTGAAAATCCTTCATCCAATGTGATGGACAATGTCAATTTCATTTCCAAATAATTTTTGGTTCAAATAAATCTTCTTAAGGAATCACAGAACAAAAGAAAAATAAATCTAAAAAAATATTATAAAAGATTATGTGTAAATAATGGGTTGTACCACATATAGTAATGATGTAGATATGTGTATATTTTTATTTTTAGAGAATAAAATAATGGAATTTCCAAAAAAAATCATCTTGTTTGGTAAGCATGGTGCTAAAGACCAAAAAGTGTGAAGCATTTAGAGTATGCCCTTATTTATTTTTGATTATTATGTATACACTATGAATTTCTAAAGGAAACAAAATAATAGATATCATATATATATACATTTGTTTTATGAAACCGCTATCTAAATCGTATCATATTCCACTTTTCCAAATCCACTTATATCTATCTCTGTTAGTGGGGGAAACCATTTTTCAACCCCGATTTAGATGAGATTTCTAGTCAGGGATATATATAAATATATACATTCAAAATTTATTAAATTAATTGATATTTTTAAAAAATTATAGCGTACTATTTTATATATTGAAATTATAATTTTCAAAATCCTAATTTGAAATTATGATTTTCTGTTTAATACATTGTATATTCTAATATTTCTATGGGAATATTGTCTCAAAAAATTTCAACTAATTTATATAAATATTTTCAAATTAACGCAATTTATTATCAAAAAACCATCTTTTTATAAATGTGTTATTTTTTTACTAATGTATATATGATTATATTTTAAGAATTTGGAACATAATATGGAATTATTTTAGAATTATTCTATTTTTCAAATCTATTTTTATTTCATGAAAAACCCCATTTTTTGTAAGTTATATATATATATATATTCATATTAATATTATATGTAAGGTGATATATTATTTAAAATTATAATTCATTTATTTTAATAACATTAAATTTTATAATGGCTGATTTTTAGTAGAAAATATTATTTTTACTACAAATCCCATTTTTCCAAATTTTAATTTTGAGTATATTATAAATCATTTTCAAAATTATATCTCAATTGATTAATTATTTTTATAATAATAGTTTTAATGGTTATTTTATATAAGAAAAAACTTATACTTTAATCGTAATATTGTATATATGGAATACGAATTTAGAATTTATGTTATTTTATGTTATGTATTCTAAAATTTAAAAATAATTATATTATGTTTGGAAATGATATTTCCAAAGAACTGACATTCAAAATAAGCATGTAATTTCAAAATGGAGTAATTATTTTCTATATTCATGGGTGATGTTAAAATGAAAATATTTCCATTTAATATTAATATAATTAATAATAAGTTAATGTGTTCTTATTTTTTTCATAAAATAGTAATCACATAAATTCTGGATGTTGCAAAATTGTAATTGTATGACCATGTAATATGTATATCGTAAGTAATCCAGGAATATTTTACACTGATTAATTTCAATGTGGTTGTGTGTCTTCCTTCGTAGTGAATGATTTCCTTTGTATATATATATGCCCTAATATATATATATATGAATATGAAAATATATAAGTATTGATTTCAAAATTTTTAGAATTCATGACTCCGATGAAATAATAATTTTATGTTGTAAATATGAAAATGTTATAAAAAAAATTAAGCAGTTGGAATTTGTAATCATAATAGGGATCTAGTTAGTAAACCCAACTCTCTGAGGCTAGTATGAGCTACAAAACCTTCAATTTTACATGTGGTCACAATGATTTGTTTTTAATTTTTTTGAAGTATTTTTTAGAAAAATAACATGATTATTGTGTGAAGAAAAATTATATTTAACAATATTTTCAGAAGTTATTATTTTTTAAAATGATAGTGGTTTTCAAACAAATATGTATACATAAAAGTTATTATATTTTTAAAATGAAATAGGTTTCGAATGAATTATTTATTTTAAAATGATTTTGAAGTGTAATTTATATATATATATTGAAACCCTTGAAATATATTTTTGAAAAGTATTTTTGAAATATTTTATAATTGATATTAAAGAAAAAAAATTCAAAAGAGATTTAAAAAATTGTATATAAAAAAATTTTCACACGTTTTAAAATGCCTTACTATGAAATTTTATTATCACTCTACATTTTAAAAGGTTTTTCATGGGCTTATTAAAACATCAAATGGAGATTGAGCTTCATTGAGAAGAAAAATCATTGAAATTCAAAGTAGTTGTATAATTACTTTTTATTTAAACTCAAATATTATGTACTAATTTATCCTTTCTCTCAAAACCCTACACTATAGTGATCACTCTGATGTGTAATGATATGTTTATTTTCAATTTCTTTTATAGAAATATATATATTATGTTTTCAGAAAAAATATGAAAGAACAGGTCTCGAGCATTTACACATTGTATCATAGGATCGATTTAGACTAAATTAGATATTAGGAATACTCATTTAAAAAAATATTATAGTTAGAATACTTATTTGAATCTTCTTGTTTATTAAGTACCCTTACATATATAATACATTTAAGGATTCTGGGTTTCTTTGTTATGAAAATGTAATTTAATAATGTCTTTCAACAATAATATTGAATTTCTAGAGAGAAAATATTTTAGTAGGTGTAAAATGCAGTATCTAAAGAATTTAAGAATATTATTCTTTAATATTTATTTTTAATTAATAAATTTTTTTATATTTTATTAACCAACTAAGATATGTTTTTGTATACTCTTATATGAAAAAAACCATTATAAAAATATGTTTTGATTATTAATAAGGATAAAATTATACTATTATATTCCTATAAATAATAAATTTAATATAGATTATTTTATTAAAAATATTTCAACATATTTATATTCTTTAATTTTATGTATTTTATAAATTAAGTAGAAAATTATTTTAATTTGAAAATTTTAGATGATGTGGTTCATTGTTTTATGGTAACTTAATATATATATATATATATATATTAACAGCAAAAGTATTAATGTTTTATATTTCTAATAATTATAATTAATTTATAAAAATAATTATTCCATAATATATGTTTAACTAATTTATATGTTGATTTTTTTGTGAATATCATTTTGTAAAAAAAATTAAACAGGTATATTATTTGGTAAAATGTACTTAATTTACTTTAAAAAGTATTGTGTATAAAAATTAATTTTGTCTTAAATAACATTTCCATAAAATAGTGATTTATAATTTTAAAAAATCATTTCTATGTAGAAAAATTATAATCCTTTTTTATGTATTATTATTATTTAACATTAATTAATCAACTAATTTGATATAACAATTATAATAACTATAATGAATGTGTTTTACCATTTACTATAAGGGGTATTAGCATATTTGAATTAAAATATTAAAAAAATACATATAAGGTAAACATTATCAAATTAGGGATATACACAACTGAAATTAATATATAAATGATACTGATTTGATATATAATTTATTTAAAGAAAGGTTGAACATTTTAGAAAAACACATATTATAGAAATATTAGCCTCAAAAGATCCCTAAAATAGCCCAACATGATAACTTCTGGGACCAGGGGTCAACCTCTTTTGATGCAGGTCAACCTAGAAAAACCAAGGAGGATTTTTGTTCGATATATAGTATAATGGTATGAGATAAATGGTCTTACATAGTGTATCGAGTATTAGCATAGGTCACGTGGGTCATACCACAGGTTAGAAGCGTGGTAAATCATGAGAGTTTACCTAAGATTATTATCATATTAAAATCAATTCAAAGAACATAGTTAATATGGATGAACACAACCTGAAGGAACATAGACGTGGGATATATGATATAGTTTGTTATTCACCTGATAAAACATTTACACATATTTATACACAATCATATTGTTTTAATTCCATATGTTTGATGTTTTCAATAGTTTTATTCATCATCTTCTAAAATTAATCCTCTGGCCCCATCACACTCAACTAGATCTGTCTCCTCTATATTCATCATTTTCCCCTTTCTAATGCAAGACAACGTCGTACGTATGACCTACAAATAGTCATCTCAAATCCCTTATTAAAAGTATGTATTTTATTTAGTTGTAATCTTGAAACCCTTTAGATAGCCTAAATATGATGGACCTTTCAAAATACCTTCATCAATAGTGAAAATTGATATAGATTTTGTCGATAAATCATTTTCATGTTCAAAAATGTCATCTCAAGGAAGATTCAAAAAACCTAAAATAAACGATAATAAATATATAAATGGCATTATTCAAATTTTAGGTTGTATCGCACATGTTTAATATATATATATATATATCGATATACAATAAAACAATGGAATTTTGATTTTATGTTCTAGGTTTGTCTATAAACCATGAGATCAGCACCCCCAAGATTTTATCCTCGAGGGTATTCTTTTGTTCTTCATTATTATTTTTGTATAACCTATGAATTAATAAATAAATCCCCACTATTAAACTCATATATATACACACGTACATCTCTTGCTGGAAACCCCTTCCCATGTCCATTCTTCTTCCCTTGTAAGAAATATTCAAATTTCATGATCCCCTAGAAGATAACACCATTTTTCAAATCCATTATAATTTAGTTTTATGTTAAGGTATATATATATATATATATATACACTCAACAGTTATTGTATGAATTAAATATTACAAATAAAAATTTGTGCTAATTTATTTATGAAAATTTATTATTTTCAAAATCCTAATTTAAATTTATGATTTTATGTTAATGAAGGGGTTGATTTCAAATTTTATGATGGAATTTTTAAAAAAAAAATAAAAATAGTTTTATGAAAAAAAAATTAAAAATGTGTAATTTATTTTTAAAAACTCACTTTTGGTTCTTGGATTGCATGTATTATCATAATATATATTATTATTTTATTAATATTACAATTATATTTATGGAATTTATTTGGAAATAATTATATTTTCTAAAAAATTTATTCCATAAAAATCCCCTTTTATGTTAGTGATGAATATTTTTATACTATTATTATATTTTAGGTTGTAAATTATTTTCCTATTAATAGTTATTTAATTTTTAAACATTTAATTTCTAATTGTCAACTGTTTAATTTAAAAAAATTATTTTTTATAAAAACCCAATGTTTGATACTTATAATTTTATGTAAATAATAACTTTACTTCCAATTTATATATTAGAAGATTAATTATTTCTATATTAATAGTGTTTGTGGTTATATTATATTAGAAAAAACAATGTATTCAATGTAAAAGTTTATGCAAGATATAATAATTTAAATTTATTATTATTTTATGTTAATGATTTATATACATTGAAAATAATATTTTATATTTTGAAATGATTTTTCCAAACTCCTTTTTTCCATAATATATCATTTCATGTTGGATTTGTTTTCATTATTCAACAGTATAATTAAACTGATATAAAAAAAAATTTCTTTCAATAGAATTATTTATAAGTTCTTCTGTTACTATTTGATGCATTAAATTTCAATTAAAAAAACACTATGTGTGTTTCAAAATTTAATAGTTATGTAAATGCATAACTTATTTCCCTAACAATCCATGAATAATTATCATTGTTTTACTGCAAGGTGGTATAGTTATTTCTTACATAGTGAGTGATTTCATTTTCATATTAATATATTCATTCATGTTGATATATATATATATATAAGTATGTTCATAAATGTTTCTTATGTAATCAATTTTTTTAAGCCTGTGATGTATTTTTATAAAATCACAAAATTCTTTTATTTTTAAAAATTATTTCCAACATCTTATTCAAAAGATAATTTTATTTTGAAATGAATGATTTTTTCAGAGAACTATTTATTTTCAAGAAAATGTTATATTTTATAAATTAAAGATGTTTTTAATGAAATATTTATATTCCAATTTCAAGGAAAATTTTTTTCTATAGTTATATATTTCCAAAACACTATAATAATAATTTCCAAAATTATTTATCAAATGTTTTATATTTGATATAAAAACTAAAATTTTCAAAATAGATTTTGAAAATTATATATAATAAGTATTTTAATTGTTTTTTAAACCCATTTATGAGAACTTTTATTCTCATCCAACATTTTAAAATGATTTTCATAGGCTTATGGGATGTTACAAAATATTTTTAGCTTCTCTAAAGTTGTAATGTTAACAAATTAAGAAAATGATTATTTATTTGTTTAAACTCAAATATGTATTAATGATTTAAAATTTTCTCTAAAACCTACACCAAAAGTATAATTTGTATATTTAATGATCTATATATTTTTATTTTAATACATATTTATATATACATTATATGTTTTTCACTATATCTGGAAGCATGAGTCTCTTGTTATCAATCTTTTTATTATAGGATTAGTTTATAAATTTTTGGGTTTTAAGAATATTTGTTGGGGATAAGAATATAGGATTTAGATTACACATTTCAGAAATATAGGTAATTAAATACCCATAATAATTTTTATTTTTATCCATTTTTGTTTTCAAAATTCTAAAAATTGGTATATGAAATTTCCTTATGCCCAATGAATAACTTTTGTGGACATTATTCATTTTAAAAGGACTATAATTTAGCATCTTAATAATTTTTTTATAATTATTTTAATTTAATATTTAATAAATAATTTTTTCATATTTTATAAAATCAAGAATGACTTTTTATATTATCTTTTATAAAATAGAGAAAAAATCATTATTAAATATATAAATTTATTATTAACTATATTTTAATAATCAAATTATAAAATATTATTTCATTTTCCAAAAAATTATAGTTTTATTTACAAATATTATAATTAAAAAATATATATAATTATATAACATTTAATTAAATATTTTACCTCAAATCAAGAATAAAATTACTTTAAATTTTTATTTTTAAAGGATTTGATTCGTTATTTAATAGTACAATAAATCTATTGTTTTCCACACCTCATGATTTAATGTTGTAATTATTAAATATATTAATATTAATTTAAATAATTTTTTAAAAAAAATTGTTTAAAATTTATAAGTATTAATATAAGAAAAATAATATTTTTGGAAAAAATGTCTTCATAGGTTAATTTTGGCGAAATGTTCATATTTTTCATTAGAAAAATACATATATTTTTAATTAAAAATAATGTTTTTATAAAGAAGATTTATTTTAAAAAGGATATTCTGTGTTTTCATAATTTTATTTTCAATTTAGAACAATTATATTCCATTGTTATGTTTAAATAATATTTTACATTTATTAAATATTCATTGTGTATGAAATTCAATATAAAAAAAATATTAATGTGATATAATTTGATATAATTAGTATTAGCATATTTTTATAAAAAGTTTAAATGAGAATATATATAATATAATTTAAATAAAATTAATGATGAACAAAGTAGAAATAAAATATATATATTATTAATATGGTATATAATATTATTTAAAAAAAGTAAACAACATTAATACACACATTGTGTAAGACAATTGTCCACCCAAGAGACCTAAATGGACCTAAATCGAATACTTATGGGAAAATGGGTCAATCTAATGCTTGGGAGGTCATCTAGAAGGACTAATGGTGGAATGTTATTTGAGTTACTATGCACATGAACATGACACATGGCCATGAATATCATGCCTAGAAATTTGTTGGGTCATGTGGACAACATAGTTTGTCGACCACATGGACGAGTCATAAGAGGGAACCCCAAATTACTTAAATATTTTAGTCAACATGATGCTCTTCATCAATATATATGTTTTTATTTGGGAGGAAAATTTATATGGGACATGTGATATATGTTATCATTCCAGTAATAAAATTTTACACTTATTTTCACTACATCCAATTATTTTAATACTAGTCATGCAATGTATTCTTGTGTTGTTATCTATCTGGATTATTAATGCATCTCCTTCCATGGAATCTCGAGCCCAATATCTTATATCCAACTTTATCATCTTCATCCTTCCAATCCAAGATATTGATATACATATGAGCTAAAATAGTCACATTGATATCCCTATATCTATTATCAATTTTCTTTAACTAAAAGCTTTCATCCCATTAGATAACTGAAAAGAGGTTGAGCCCTTGGAAAATTCCATCAACCATAGTAGACAATATTAATGATTTCATATAAAAAAATTTCACATGAGAAATTAAAAAATATTCAACGATCATGATGCACCCAAATATAAATCTAAAAATATATATAAATAATCATATTTAGATCATGAGTTGTCTCACCTAAGGTAACGATCCTACACAAACATATACACTCAGATATATATTTGTGTGTGTGTTTGTGTGTGTAGTATGTCATAAAATGGTATTTAATTTATCAATTATATCTTGGTATGAAATCTAGGAGATCAACATAATGATTCTTCAGTATTTTAGAGTGAGATTATATTCATCATTTATTTTGTATTGTACTGATTTTTTAAAATTACACCCCACTTTTGAACTCCTATATATAATTACATCCTTCATTAGAAGCCCCTCGCAAAGCCTTTTCATCATACCTTGCTCTAAATCATCCTATATTAAGCACCTCATATAAAGAACCCTATTTTTTGGAACCATTTTAGTCCAATTTTTCATTATTGGATATATTTATACACATTCAGCTATTATTATATAAATTTTGTTTTAGAAAATGAAAGGATCACTTTTTTATGTATATAAATTAATTATATTCAAAATTATAATTAAAAAATATCTTTTTAGGATAAAAATAACTCTGATATCAATTTTTTTAGGATAATATTTTACATGAAATTAAATCTATTTGATATAAATATAATTTAAAGTATAATATTTATATTTAAAAAAACAAAAATTTTGTAATGGGAAAAAATAAAATTATAAAGGATTATAATTTAACATCCTTATTTTATAAATGATAGTATTTTTTATTAATTATGTTTTCCAAAGATATGTTTTTATCATGAATATCTTCTTTTTAATGGATCTACATTTTTATACTATTATTAAATGTAAGGAGATATATTTTATTATAATTAGATATAAATTATTTTTAAAAGGGTTATATTTTATGGTAAATTATTTACCTTAACACATGATTTTTAGATAAAAATACTTCTTGAAAAATTATAATTTTTTATATATTACAGTTCTACTTCTAAATTATATATGGTGAGAATAAATATTTTCATAAAAAAATTTCAATTTTATTTTATTTTCAAAAAAATCTATATTTTTAATGTTATATTTTTTGTAATAAATAATAACATAAAATTAATATAATTGTCTATGGAGGATTTATAAATTTTGAAAATATTAATTTATCTATGGAAATGATATTTCCAAATAATAAATATTAATATTATGTCCACAAAAATTACAAAATTTTATTTTCATTACTCAACGGTGATATTAAAATTATAAATTTATTTATTTTATATCAATAGAATTATTTAAATGTTAAAGTGTCATTATTTTAAGAACAATGTCACCTAAAAATATGTATTGTTATAATTTGTATATGTATGGCCATATACTATTTATTTCACAAACAATCCATGCATATAATATAATGTTTAATTTTAATATTGTTCAGTTTCTACCAACTCAGTGCATGATTTCTTATGGAAATTTTTATATGAAGTCACACCACAATATGTATAAATATACATATATTTTCATTTCTATATTTTCAAATTTTAAAACACTAGTGAAAAGATTAGTTCATGCTCAAAATGATTTATTACAAAATTCATCAAATGAATTTTACCATGATGATCATGATATAGGTAGTGAAACTAACCCCCCATCAAGGCTATGACATATACATCCTTTCATGTTCCATGTTTCCCATGGTTTGGTTTTATTATCATTCATTGAATTTTTCAAATAATTGAATTGATTATTTTATTTGGAAAAATTATATCCATGTACATTTTCAAATGTTATTATATTTTAAAATTAAATAGGTCTTCAATGAACTATGCATTTGGAAAGATAAAATATTTTTTAGATGAAATAGTTTTTCAATGAAATATATATTATTAAAGGATTTTGAATTTTATTTTCCATAGTTATATATTTTCAAACACCTAGAATTATATTTTTGAACATATTTAATTAAATGTTTTTTGTTTCACATAAAATAAATGTTTTTTAAATTTTTTTAAATATTATTAATAGATTATTTTAAAAGGTTTTTGAAACCCTAAAATAGAAAATTTTATGGTAAAACTATTTTTTCATTCATTTTCAATATTTTCCAAAAGGGTTTCAACTTCCTTATGGATTTTTCATGAGAAAATTCAAATTCACAATTTATTTATAAATTTATTAAACTCTGATATGTTATAATGATTTAACTCTTTCCTCCAAAACATATATCAAAAATGAACTTCAGATGTGGGATTGAAATTATATTCTCATTATCATTTATAAAAATATATATATACAATTTGTTTACACCAGAACAAGAACCTCGGGTCTCGGGCAGTCACATTCTGTGACTTATCCCTATAGTTATCGGTAATGTAGTCTATTCCAAATACCTAAATATAAATATAACATTTTATGATACAAAATATCTCATCCAAATAATTTAATTCATATTTATATATCATATTAAACATAAATATCTAATATTTACATCACAAATATCGTAAGGAATTGTTCCTATGGATGAATAGGATTATAATATCTCAAAAATGAATCTAAAACATGGAATTCCGATTTATTTTTCAATAATGATATCTTTAATCCAATTGAACACCTAAAACATTATAAGATAACATAATAATTAAATAAAAATGGATGATAGAAAAAACACACTAAAAAATAAACAAGATATGGAAACATAATGTAGGATTCAAATGTTTTAGAAATATCATAAATGTGATGGATTGTGAAATTTAGATTGAATCATAACAAAAAAATGTATCACAAGATCATGGAAACATCCTAAATGAGGAAAAACATATATCATGAAATAAATAGGGGTCAGGGATAACATCCTAGATAGTAACAAATTTTAGAAAAGACCCAAATATGATTTGGTTTAGACCCTAATATCATACATAATGTCTTATAGGAAAAAATATTTACAAAATGCATTAGGTTGATATTAGGGAATACTGATAATAACATTTTAATAATTTATAAAAAATATAAAACATAATTTGTTCATAATTATAAAATAAAATAATTATTAAAGGGAATAAAATGGGTTTTATAATTAATCATTATATAATAATGAAATGAAATTTCCTTATGAAGGAATTGGAGAAATGAATATAATTAATATATTTCAACATAACATTATAGGATAATATATATATATATATATTTGAGATACATATATACTTAATTTATAAACATTCCATAACATTAAATAGATATATATTGTCAATTAAGAAAATAATTGTCAGAAGTTGAAGAAATGGATTATCTAGAGAGATCCCTCAAATTGAGCCAAATTTGTCAAGTAAATTATTATCCATCCTAAATAAAATAATTGTTTTTTATAAAATCTGTTGAGAAAAATTTTTATGTTTTTTATATTTTTTTTCTATTTATAACCCATTTCATATTTAATAACTTAATAAATTATATTTAATGCAGACATTTTGACGATATTCGGCTCATATGCCCAATGTGGCTTAAGTAGGATGTATATAGTCATTGGGATTATTATTTAATCATATCTAAAATAATAATCATTAATTAATTATCATTTTCAAATAATGATTTTTCTATTAACACCAATAAATAATTATGGTTATGAAAAATGTACTCCATTATGATCATGGAGACAATATGTCATATGAATGCATGAGTAACATTTCCCTTATTCAATGGTCACGATGGAAAAAGAATAAGAGTTATTTTATATTTAATTGATAATTATAATTTTATAAATATTATATAATTTATTTAAATTCACTTATATATATAATCCATGTGATGGGGTAATGAAAAACTAATCACATCACTTTCTGGAGGTGGTGATCCATAAGTGCGCATGAATGACGTTATAAAAATTTAATAAGTAGAAAGTTATGAAATTATATGATATATTACATTTATGGAATTAAATTTTTTCAATGAATATAATATATATACATCAAATTAATAAACATAAATAGTAATGAGTTGTGATTATAGGAAATGAATTACATTGGTTCCTAAAGTGGATGTCCATCGTAAACCAAAAAAATGGATTGATTTATCTTTTTATGTAAGTGGATATGTATATTGTTTGTGTGTAATGTCCCTTAACAAAGATCCACGAACTTGTAACCTAAGAAGTTTCTTCACATGTACTTAAGAGTTCCTCCCCTTACTCTATAGATTTCTAACTAGTAATGACAATCTAATGAGTCATAGGGGAGAAAATACCATATTTACATGAGTATCCCATAAAATATGAAAAATTAA
The DNA here is from genome assembly GCA_963277665.1 of Viscum album. NCBI lineage: Eukaryota > Viridiplantae > Streptophyta > Magnoliopsida > Santalales > Viscaceae > Viscum > Viscum album. The sequence continues at coordinate 1,568,553,524 of OY728121.1, read as the reverse complement.
ATATAGGAAAAAATATGAAATAACCAATGAAATTTGATAATAAATATTATCTAAAAACTGGTCACCACCCACAAATTAAACAATTAATATGTCTTGTGATGAAAATAATTCAAAAAGTGAGGAAATCCCAAAATAAATACCAACAAATAGTTCCCCAAAATAGTCCTGGGCTGATGTTTGGGACACCATCCATGAACATCCCAAGCATGAATCAACAACACAATATAAATACATTTTCCATACCATGGCCTTCAAGTATAAAATATTCTCAGGTACCCAACGGTGCTCAAGCCGAGGGTGAGTAAAAATTATTAAGCAATGAGAAACATTGTCTAAAAAATATCTACTCTAAATAGATAGTGCATGAAAATAATAAAAAATTGAAAAAATAAAACTCAGGTTCTATTAGTTAACAATGATTAATTTAACCATTTTTAACCATTGTTTCATTTGAATCATTCTCATCATCTTCATTAATTAATTCATTACCAGCATCTGTTCCATGGGATAGTAATTTACAACATTCTCATAGGGGATTAAAAAAATTCATCACTTTGGATTTGGGAATAAGTCAAGTACATATCTAATTACAGATGAAAAAATCACAAAAAACCCCACTATCCTCACTTCAAATCCTCAGTATGGGTGGAATTTAACTCTTTGTGGATTATATCTCTGTCCCCTTGCCTAACAATTGCATTGTGGGATGCAGTTTTGAGAATTTTTGCAACTGGACCCATGGGACTAAAACATCCAGAAATACCCCACACTACCACGCTTGGTGAACATGATTATATATATCTGTGTTTCCCAGCACCAAACATACCATATCACCACTAATGCACAAAAACACTCTTAAAAAACATAATTCATAATAGTCAACATGTGAATTAATATTATTTGATAACCCTTTAACATGATTATCATTTGTGTATCACATCCAATTTATCTCCAACCCCTTTTTATTCATTAATCCATTATTTATAATCAACAATTCACATATATTGTCCAATATTTATCTACTACCATACATTAAACCGATATGAAAAATTTTCAATTCATAGAAATTTATCCACTACTTCATTTAATTTATAACCCATACGTAACATAACACAACCACTCTATAATATTCATCACATTAGTAATATCGCATAATTCCCATTTATTAACCCATTAAATATATTCCACAATTCCATTATGAAAACCTATTATCATAATCTTCAATTGGAATGAAAATACCAAATTAACACGACCATCACTTCATATGCACTTATAATTTTTGACATTTAATCATAATTAATAATCCATTTGAAAAATCATAGTTAACCCAAATAACCCATTTTCAATACATTCCAGAAAAACTACTTATTCAGTTAAAACCCCTAAAAAAACTATAATTATTACATTTAAAACTCAAATAACCATATTAACATGTTCTACATTAGATCTGTGTTATCCCACATCAAATCTACACTTAAACATACCAATTTCTTGGATCAAGAATGTCGAGACACCACATGGGTGGCCCTAAATGAGTCAAATCATCCACCATGAATCCCATGTGTATTATTATGGGATTAATTAACCATTTATAGACCCAATTTAATAATTTTCACTAAAGGAATCTAACACAGAACAATAGGTAACCATAAACGAAATCTAGCATGCACAAATCAAGTAAATGAATATGGGATATGAATTATAGACACCTACTGAGAATGTGATGATGAACACACTCTTAATATTATTTTTCGATGATGAATCAAACACACATTGAATCTCTAACCATGTTCCCTCCAGAGAAAAATGGTTTTAGGGTTTCAAGAAGAAGGTGTGTTGAACTAAAAAATCAAATCTGGAAAAAGTAATGAATATGAGCGTTAAACCTAACCAAAGCTCCAATATGAAACCAACAATGCTCCAAATATCCGTAAATTGATGGATAAACACCCTTATGAAGCTTTGGTGGTTTTGGTTTGTCTATAGGGTTGAGAGGGGAATAAATGAGAGATAAAATGAATAGGGATACTAAAATATTTATGTAAAAAAACTATATGTTTTATAACTTTTAATGGTCCAAAAGGCTTACCCACATGGTTTGGAAAATCATGCACAAACCATATACAATCCTCTATCTATGGTATGAGGGGTCACACTGTTATATGGGAAAATCTAAAAAATACGAGAAACTGTGTGCAAAGAATGTGTAATGCCATTGTCTAGTGTTTCATGGGATTTTGGGGAAGGATGAATTGTTTACCTAACCATATTCCAAATGTGCAATATGCACAGGTTGCCCTATTTTTCATTCCATTCCTGACACAATCCCTCAGAACACCTCTAATTCGCCACATACACATGGTGAATATTTCATTATTAAATTTTTTGATATTAATAACACAATTAAAACAATTAATTACCTCTAAAAAATCAGGGACTTACCACCTCCCAACTTATAGTGGAATGTCCTCAAGCCTCTCTTCCCAAGCATCACTGAGATTTCATGGTAAAAAGATATGTCCATTGATCGTAGATATATGAATCCCATTCCCAGAGTTTCTTCTAAAACATTACCATTCTTATGTACACTCAAAATGATGTAACACCCTTATCACACAATAAAATCTATTTTCAATCCACAAGTCAACCTGAATGCTCTTATAGGACACATCATCTCCAAACCACATATTAACCACTACATATTTATAAGGAATCCATGAAAATAATACTAAAAACATATAACAAGGATAATTTTCACACAAAATCATACCATTGTGGAAGATCCAATCAATACCCCATTAAACTGATCCTCATGGCTACTCATACCAATATCACATGGTTCCGTCTTACTTTGAATTAAAAACATTAACTGTGGCCCTAATCATAGAATCACTAAATGGAAACACACGACCATTCTGACAACTTTTTCCTACTTACGTAAATACACAACTCAACACCCGAGGTTCCCATTCCATAATCCGATTTCTAAAAAAGTCCACCACACTCAATGAACTAATCAACTCAAACCTGAGACAATACTCACTATCATGGAAAAGTCCTTGAAATAGTAATAACTCACATCCTTATACCCTGAAACAACAATCACTACCTCTACTGACCACTTTACCATGTAATTCCCACCATCAAACACATTATCTCACTCCTAACATATTCAAGTGATTGGAACCCCCACTATCAAGATGGACCACCTTCACCACAACTCAACATCACAACAACATGAAATGTTCGCAAATCGTTACCCACAAACATTCTGATGGAATTATCCATGTATTTGAATCCTTCCTCTCCATTATCCCCACTAATTTTATCATTTAAATTCCAAAAAAAATCCACTAGAAACATCAATATAGAAGTGGGACCCTACTTTCCAAATCCATTAATTTTACCATATTGAGTTGGACCACCACTAATTGGCTTGTCCCATAGAATCCATCTTCCATTTGTGGTATAATACCCCTTAATTAACCTTCCTAACAAACATACAATCATTAGTTCTATCACTCTCTTCCAACACACTGGCCGAGGATTCTACCTATATTTTGGTAGAACCCCACTATCACAGAATCCAATACCATCCAAACCACCATCATGGTCCACCACACAAGTCACAATTCTCAAAAAAAACACATCCACCACCCATACATTGACTGAATAGGATTATCTTCTCACTCAAATCCATATTCTATAATTGGAATTCCCTTCCCACATTAAAAAATATTCATATAGGGATTTAAAACTCACAACCCTCATCCCTTTTCTTATCCATGTAGAGTTGTCCTGACATGACACATCCTATGAATGATCAGATACACTATTGGTACATCATTAACTTAGGGGAACAAGATGAATTCACACAAAAAGACACTCCATGTTAACATAATCCATCTTACCAGAATCCATTCTCGATCTTCATTGAGGATTTTACCATAGACAATCATTATCACTCTGTCAAAATTTATAGAACATGAATTTCTGATTCGGATTAGAACCACCCTGAGTATAAATCCAATGTCTGGATCAACCAAAGAAAACATCCAAGGCCCACCTAGCCCAATTCTGGGTATCTCAATGTGATCCTAGTAGGTTTTTATTGGCCTCCTGATGCCACCAATCCAACTCCACATTCTACTCCACACATCTAAGACTAACTTGTCACTTTCCACCTTATGAGGGTCAATACCATTACATTAGTCAAAAAATCTACAAACACCCATGTTCATGATTAGATCATAAGATGGATAACAAAACATGTACACATTCTTCTAGTTTATCCTTCGGCAACAAAACAGACAACTATTATACTTTTTCCTAGCTTCCCAGAATGACACTTATAGCGATCATTGACAACTAGTCCATCTAGAGGACGCAAACCGAAAAACATTTGTGGTGTACAACCCACCATCTAACTCCACATAAACTGCTCTATGAGAAAAAAATCCATGATGGCTTACACCCATCCCATATACATTGATTTTTCTTGGTGAAAATCCATAGATTTATCATTATTCCTGTGATGATGTCAATTTTTTTATCAAAATAATTAGTGGAAAAAATATTTTTATGAACATGTCGAAGAACCCTACCACCTGTTATCTCACACTGATTTCACCTCCCACTTTGGCGAACTATGAACAACCAAGAATTAGGGGCTCCCCGTCCAGCACAGATATCATCACCACATATCCACCACCGCTTGCCTATGGTTTCCAACCAAGACATTCCACCACTCCAAGACCAAATATAAAATAATCGTGACACAAAATTCCATTTTACACTACATCAAACAAACCACATGTGTCCTCCAGCATGAAATTGGTAGATAAAAAATGAATCATAATGGTCCCATAAACAATCCAAAACCAAAAGTGTCTCGTATATCCATACATCCCTCTTCAGTTTCATAGAGGATGATAAGCAATTAACTAGAGTCACCCATTCACTCATCCCAAAAATTCGAATTCTTTACTAGAAAATGCCCACATCTAGAACTCATTAGACACATCATGGCCTCAAAACTTCTTATGACCACACAAATAAAACATATTTATATTAAAAAAGACAATATGACAAGATACAAGCCCAATTATAGCTTACTCATTTAACCTTACCTCATGAACCATCATCCCCATCAGTATCATGGCATCCTATAAATTAACCCCATTAAATAGATCATCCATACAATTAATCCAAACCCCATGAACACCCTCACCAGGGTATGATCATTTAAAATGGGGCATCTATCCAAGCATTTTTCACAATTGTCTCATCCACATGAAATCTATGTCGACGATTCCATCAATCATCATCCTAACAGACAGGTCAGACATAGAAATGATAAAATCCATTGATACCGACAATTCACCAACAAAAATAACTATGGTTCTCATTTGAATTATATCGAGCACACCAATACTAGCTTCTGAAATATGATGGTACACATTATGCATCTATTACACCATTGGTGAATATCCATTGGATGATATTCCAAGGCACCAATAACACTAGGATATCCTCCCACATGTTTACCCTATATTTTTCATAGCCTGCCAACTCATCTTCACACCTCAAGTCACATCCCTCCAAATCCATTGACCTTACCACTTATCCCTCTACTCCCATCTGCACCCATCAAAATCCAAAACATCTAACCAAGCCTCATGCACACAATAGCACCAACAAAATGACCAAACATCCTCTAAGGTCAATCTGGATGTATGAATGATACCAACATTCCTACTATGGTATAATGAAGAAGTAACCATCACCTTTCTCCCTCTATAGGATATGCACACCAAACATACTCGCACACATTCCATAGCATAATGATCCAGAATCCCCACTCTAGGGTCCAAAACAAAACTCAAAATGTATGATCTCACATGGTTGACAATGAAAATAAATACACACCCGTCACTAATAACTCAAAAATTATGGAACTCATTATAAGGTCTAATGTACAACAGATACACTTGAAGCCCACATTTGTTACTACCTTAACCCTATCAAACAACTTCTCAAAACCACAATGTCATGTCCCTACCATAAACATAAAAAGAGACACCATTTTATTAGCACATTAATTCTTTTCATTGTCTCCCAACGTATAATCAAGGTCTCATCCTATCGAACTCTAAAGGCACAAAACACCCATAAAAAGGATATGATATGTAATGCAAGGATTACCCAATATTTTTCTTTACCAAAAGATCCATCATTACACTTTAATTTATAATTAACATCACTATTCTGAACGACTAAGGCTCAAAATGTATAATGTTCTATTTTAACACAATTTATAAATTGCCTACATATTTAGAACCATATTTCATAACATTTTTATCAAAATAATATCAAAGGGAGTCTGTTAGGTGTAAAAGATAATGGGAAAAAATTCAATGCCATCCATAAACAACACACTCCCATAAACTGTCCAAACTGACATGATTGAATCTCTAATACTTCTCTCAACCATACCTAAAATCAATATTGTCAACAAAAATTAATCTAATTAATGTGGAAACATGTATTTCAATAGGAAACTTATTTTTAAACAATTTAAAATTTCACAAAGGAAATTATTCCCCTTTGGGAATATATACAATGTATCAACTTCTTATAAAAAATATTTTAAATAATTCACAATAGTAATTAAGTTTCATAATTTATCCATTTTTACTATCATGGAATGAATTTTCTCTTTTAGACACAATTCCATCATTATAATTTATCACAAACAAGAATTTTTACCCATTCATAATGTTTCATTAAGCACATTACTATTTTAACCAATCATTAACAAAATTTTATTTTTCCCATTTGAATCCCCTTTATTAGAAATCTTTTTCATCATAATTTGGAGGTGGTAAAATTCATCATACCAATACCTGTTTGACACAGGCATCTTGAATCTTCCTACGATAATGGATTCCACCTGTAGCCCAAGCTGTCTATTATGATGCATGAATTCACAACCTCATGTCATTATGGACACGATTAAAATATAATAAAATAGTAACATCATCAGACAAGTGCATAACCCAATATTGGAATACCATTCAACTAGAATAACACCTATCATGAACAACAATTTCCACCTTTGGTACTATTTTTCCTTCATACAAGGGTTAGCCACTCCCATGCATGTGTTCATTGCAATGACCCGACGCCTCCCAAAATCCTCTCCATAATCCCAAATAATAAAACCATATAAATTATCCATGCTCTGATACCATATTTTTACACACCCCACCCTAGCTGTAAAAAACTGATTGCCCAATCCAAGTTGGCATTTGACCTCACGCGTGCCTACCTATATTCCTTATATTGCTAACTAGTAGAGAGGGTCTAATTATTCATGTGGGTGACCATACCCTATTTATTAGAGTAATCCAAAATATATAACAAATTAAATAAAATAAAAAATATAAAAAACAATGAACATGAATAATTAATCAAATCTCAAAATTGGGACTAACCACAAACTTTACAGTTATTTTTCCAAGTTTGGATAATAGTGGAAAAAGTTTAGGAAACCCAAAAATAACGACTGACTGCTAGATCCCCAAATTGGTCATCACTCCTTATATGGGACCCCATCCATGCACATTTTATGTCTGAATCATCATTCATTCATAGAACTATTTATCATGTCCTGAACATCATGTATGATGTATTCCTAGGTACACAATGGTTCCTGAGTGGGGTGTTAGTACAACTCCAAAGTCCACCAAAAAAATTGTCAACAAAATATCCATTTTAAATAGATAATTCAGGGAAATACTAAAATAATGTAAAAACCCAATGTTCCATTATTTAAAAAACTATATATTAACCATTTTTATCCTTAGTTCCATTTTCATCATTTGTATAATCTTCATTAATTAATTCATTGTTAACATATGTCCCATGAGTAAGGCATTAACATCACTGGCACAAGGGTTTGAGTCAGTCATCAGTAAGCATTAGGGAATAAATCAAGTACTTATCTCACTGTGGATAAACACATCACAAAAACTACATTATCCTCGCCAAGAAGACTCATTCAATGTGGAATGAAACGATTAGGTGAATATAACCCTGTCCCCTTCCCTAACCCATGCAATTTGGGGTGGACAATAGAGCCCCAGTCTTACTCGACCCATGAGAATAGAACCTCAATATACACCCCAAACTACAAAGCCATGTGAACATGATTATATATATGAATCTATTCCTTCACAATGAATACCATATCACCAGCCATGAAAAACAGTACTCATAACATACACTGTTCATAAAAATCACCATGGGAATTAATATTAATCCATAACCCATTATAATGATTACCATTTATATTACATATACCATTTAACCCATTTTCATATCTCATTCATTAACCCATTATGAATATAAAATTATTACCAAAAAATATAATATTGATTTATTAACATATGTTATCCCATTTATAACATTTATTATTTCACAATAATTTTCCAACATAAGTATTTCATGTACAATTCAAAAGTCACATAGCACAACCACTCTATTGAATTCAACCCATTAGGTATATCACATATTTCCAATTTATTAACCTGAAAATAATATTCATAAATTACTATATAAAACCCCATTTACATATTAATCAAATCATAATCAAATGAAAAATAAACTAGTTTGTCTTTTAATATTGACTATTCTTTTTAAGAATTCCAAAATAATTCATAAGACATTTGAAAAAATAAAAAATAACCCAATGACCCAATTTTAAAGGAATCTCAAAAAATCTCTTATTTTTTTAAGCCTTGGTAAAACTATCATGAATCCATATAAAATTCAACCAAAAATATTTACATGTTCTTATGGGTTCTATGTTATCCCAAATTATATATACACTGAACCTTACTAATTTCTATGTTTGGGAGTGTCGGCGCACCTCATGGGTGGAACTTAATTAATCAAATATTCATCCATGAATCCTTTAGGGATTATGAGGGTCTAAATTCAACATTTAGTAATACATTTTACCAAATCATTCTGAAGGGACCAAATTCACAATGGTGGAAAACAATGAATGAAACCAAACATGAAAAAAATGACTACGGGATATAATAGTTAGGTCACCAACCTCGAATATGATGATGAACACACTCTTAATCCTTGCTTTAGATCTGGATCCAAACACCTATTGAAGCCCCTATAATAGTTCCACTGGAAAAATAGGATTTATGGTATTTATAAGAAGATTGGAGGAACTACAAAACATAATCCTGAAAAAAGGAACCAAGAGGATCATTAGACATACACGGAGCATGAATCATAAACCCATGACACTCTAAATGACTGATAATAAAAGGAGTACAACCCTTTTGAAGCTTGGGTAAAAGTTTTTATCCTTAGGTTTATGAGGGTATGAAATGATGGTGAAAATTTTGGATGATCTAAAAATCAGAAGATGTATAATTATAAATTTTCTAACTTTTAATATGGATCATAGATTTCCAAATAGTGCACAGGACACTCTATATGTTATGTTGGGTAAAAAGTTACCTAGGAAACCCTACACAGTTTGAAAAAATGTCTTCTAACCATGCATAACTCCAATCTCTATTGTAGCATGATTTTCATAGGAAGCCTTCACTATTTACATAACAATGCACCAATCATTATCCTTACAAAGGATGGACCAGTTTTGATTCCATTCATCCCCAAATAACCTTAAAATTCCCAAGGAATCTCACACACACAATTAACAGTTAATTAATCATTTTTAATGGATTAAAACCAAATCCAGAATAAGGAATTACCTCTATGAAAATTGACGATAAATATTACGAAATGAAAATAATCACATCAAAATAAGTTTCAAATAATTATGTTATTTTGAAATTGTGATTGATTAATATTTTATAGAGATGAAGTAATATATAAAACAAACATGTTTGGTTAATAATGATACATATTATTTAGACAACCCTTTATGTTTATATCATAATACATCAAGGAAATGATTTATAATAAAAACCTATTCAAGTAAATGTTCGTAAAACTAATTAAATGATTTTGGTACATTCTGGATGATATAAAATGATTTTTGTGTGAATATAGTAGGATAGAAGGTTCACCTTATTAGTGATAAGGAGTTCCTTTTTTTAAAAAATCAAAAAAACTATTCATTCATGGAAATCCTCTCTCATGAAAAGAGACTAAAATTTAAAAAAATAACAGATTTTTTAAAGATAAGTTCAACCCACAACAGCAACACTATAAAGGATATATGTTTTTAACAAGTTATTTACTTTCCCTATAAGGATACACACTTTTAACATTTTAATTTCTACCATAGTAATTGGTTTTTTTCCATGGTAATTTACCCTTCATACTAAAAAAATGTCTTAATTATTAGATAAATTGTCCCCATAGATATGTAATATTAAATACAACTTTTAGAATAATTATATTAAGTGGTTAGAGAACTAATTTTAATAAAATCTCATTTAACATGAAATATTACATTTAAAACATAACCGTGAATAGAACCCTATAATATATTCTATAATAATTATGAAAATATTTTATGATTTACTTATTAAATAAGTGAAATAAAATTAATAATAAACTCATTATACGTATCAGAAATGGATTGTTCATGGAATGAAATTTTCAAGAATATAATAATATTATATGAAATCGGTGACTAGAAATAATCATCATATTAATTTAAAATAAAAAATATATCTATAATATATATGTATATATATTATTAATTAAATTCATTCTATGATTTATTTTAAATAATAAAATGGATAATATTTATAAACATAAAATTAATTTCCGGAAAATCATGCTTTTAAGAATCAAAATAATCTAATACAAAAATCATGAAAATTTATATTCCAAATGAAATTAATTAAATTATTAAAAATAAAATCCTACACATTTCACTTTAATTTATAGTGGGTATTTAAATTGAAATTAAATTATATTATTATAAACATCTATGATTTTAACTATTCATTAAAAACCCAACAATTTTAGAGAAATCCTAAAATATCACTCGAATTTTATTTTAATATGGTAATGATAAAATTTATCATAATATTATAAAATAATTTTTTTATTTCTAGTATTTAATTATAATATTTTCTTATAGAAATATATGAAAATCAATTTTGAAGATAATGAATTTTTTTTAAGAATAAAATGTAAATATTAAAAATTTAGTGCATATTTCCTATGAATTTATAAACACATTAATATTTATTAGTACCATTAAATATTAGTAATTATTAATAATTTAGTGAAAAAATAATTCATAATTATTTTAATCATATTAACAACTTCTAAATAGATGGATAATATGTAATGCTCATATTAAAAAATTCATTCTTCATTTAGTCTTGGTGTTGTGTGTTATATACACTATCAATAATAGTTTTATTTCCCCAAAAATATGTGTATTTTAAACATCTAATTTGAATAATTCCATCACTGATTCATTTTATTTGGATGAGTACTAGGATAAAAGAAATAAAAATATTCATCCAAATTAAGGACCAAATGACTTATCTCAGGTTGATATATTTCTTGTGGAAATATTTTATAAATAAGAAATATTGAGTTATTCGATATCACATTTTTCAATAGAGTTTTTTAATAAGAATATTCTCTAGAGTGTTATAGAAAAAAATTGAGTTCAATAAATTGAATTTTGAATAGATTAAAAAAGATTAGTTGATAATATCATAATTGAAGAAATTGCATAGAAAACAAGATAATGATGTTATAATTGATCTTGATATCCATGTTCATAATATTATTGATGAATCAAAAACTCATGAATCATACTATAGATTTTTTGAAGTAATAATGGTTGTTATATGGTTATTTGTAAAACGAAAAACTATAAGGGTCAAAATTAGTATACAATAATAACATTTACTGGTAGAATTCAAAAAGGAAGGACATTTTTATAATGTCATGCATTATGATGATACTGGGCAGGACAATCAATTTTCAATATCATTGAAATAATATATGTTATTCTAACTAGTATTTGTGGAATAATATCATCTTTTGGATCATCCTATGTGGGATATATTATAAAGAAATATTACTATATCTTTATATGATATTAATAGTAATTGATTAAAAATATGATTATGAGGGATGTTCGAGAGAAATATAGTATGTTTCAAATATATATCAGATAAATGTCATCTATAAAAAGTGGATCAACTCCTAAGATGATTGATATCAAAAAATTAAATTATTAGGATATTTGTAGAATATAAAATATTAGAAAATTCCAACTACTCAATTATATAATAAGAATGTAATTTTCAAATTTTATAATTTCGATAATGTATAATTATAAGGATCAGAGAGTTCCCCAGATCCTGAACACAAAAAACAGGGTTTATTAACCATTGTAAAGAATAAACATCAGGGGGGTTTTGATGTTGATGTTAAATGAATTGATATGTTCCAAAAGTACATTCATCATAAATTTTAAATTTTGAGTATTAATAGTACATAATATTGATACAGGAATATTGGAATAAACTTCATATTGAAATCAAAACAGTTTATAAATCCAATCAAATAACCATCCTTGAATAATTTTTAAGAAATTACAAGAAAATTGTGGGTTCAATTATAAAAAATTACTAAGGAAATGGTTAATGTGATTAGAGTGTGTAAACGGTTGTTAAAATGTTTTGAATGTTTTCATGAATAAATATTTGAAAAAATTATGTTAGATACATAATTAAGAGTTAATAGTGGTTCCTTTCCACACCACTTCTATTCTATGATGTATATTATATTGTAAAATTCATTTTAGAGTATTCAAACAACTCTAGAATTTGTATGTCTTTATGATGAACCATGTGAATATTCATGTGTGATGCTTATATTAAACTATCTATATAACATACATGAAATGTATTTGGCATGTGATTTTAATGATCCATACATCTTGACTAATAAAAAAATATAAATCAAAATTAATGACGAAATGTTTTATTTTATGAATAATCAATAATATTCAGTCACCCATGATTCACCACCTAGGGTCAATGCAAGATCATCTATGAATCTCAAATAATATGTTGATTATTTTAACACACTTGTATGAAATTAATTGTCAAATTAACAAGAGTCATTAGTCAAGTTATTTAAAAAATTAACAACTAATATGGGGTCTATTTTTTTATTTTATAACTACGATGATAATGAATAACAAGAACATCCCCTATGGGAAATATAATTTGAACTGAATCATTAAATTATCCTTATTTCATAAATATAATATTTCAATATATATTGGTAAAATCAACAAATTATTTTTATCAATCAAAAATACAACTCATTTATTATTATTTTTAACATGAATATAAAGGGGGGTATTTTTGGTGATATAATTGGTGGATTTCAAAACATTTCTCCTAGAATTTGTAATATTTTTGTTCATATGAGTGAAAACTATATGATGGTCATGATAAATTTATTTTAACTCCACAAAAATTTAAAAATATTGAGTATTATATCAAGTAAATAGATGATTATGAATAGATTTTATCACATTTTTATTCACTTTTTTCCCACATTGGGATATCAAATTTATACTAAGATAATACTGACTAAAGAGAGTTGGCTATGTTTTCAAAAGTGTCATCTCACCCTCAAATAGTAGATCAAATTTAATATTGTTTATAAAATGGTAGAAGGGTTTTATTTTGGATGAAATGGGAAATGACTATTGTTGGATGAGTAAAACCCAACCATTATATTATTTTTCCCTTACAATAAAAAGATGGATGTAGATAACATTTACTATTGAAAAATGTTTTTCCTATTTAACAGAAATATTAATGGAGATATTTAAGTGGAAAAATAGATTAGTATAGTTAAAGTTATATTATTTTTAATCTTTAAAATGTAAATTAATTTCATTTTGAGGGAGATATTTCCATCATTTATATAAAATTTGTTCTCGACATGGTATTATTCTAGGAATTTTATGGATTTTTGTTTTTTATTTTATTGTCATTTGACAATACGGGATACATTGTCTAAAAATATATTCATTGAATTTAAATAAATATAGATAATGGTTAATGAAATATTGTTTATTTAAAAATGAAATTCTAGATCAATAATCCATCAAAGTTATTGTAAACCCATGCCTATCATATATAAATATCATACCTTTTTCAATATTTTTTATATATATTATATAAACACACTCCTAAGGACTATACTGATTTACTACCTATGGAGACTGCATACACAGTATTTTCCTTTAATTAAATATATTCAACATCCCCCATTAGTATCATCCCTATTTATAATATTCATAAACCTATCATACTAAAAACATGTCTTTATACACTAGTGAATAAAAACATATGAAAGGGTGATCTCCAAAGATTAGTATGGGTAAACAATGTAGATATTATTCTTTGATCATATGAAATCATAAGATAGGAATATTCTTATAATATCATGGACATAATAAATAGAAGATCAAACCGAACCTAGAATAGTACATAATCATTAGTCATTCCATAAAGAATTATCATTCCAATATACATGATTTATAATAGTCTGAAATCTTCATAATTCATGAATGATAAGTTCATTTCATTATTACCTGACACCAAAAAATGTATAAAAACTATTTCATTTTTCAATAGTAGACTACCAAGACAAAAAAATAGTGGATCAGGTCTAATCACTTTTTCCCAATATAGATCAATCCCATTATTATGTTTCCCATTCTGTATAAATCCCATTGGCCACTTTCTCACCATTTATCAAACCCCTCTATGTGTTTCCCATTATTATCTCATGAGATATAAATATTTATTAAATTAGTTGGAGATATATATAGGTCCAACCTATAATATAATTAAAATAAAAATATATATTCTACAAGGTGATAACACATTGGTCTTGACATAACCCATGAAAATAAATGGGATTCATAAAACAATATTCATTTTAGAATCCAGGAAATTAAATTGGTCTTCTAAAACATTTCATCATACCATCAAAAATAAAAATGAAGTGGGATTCATAAACATATTTTCATTTAAAATATAAGTCATCCATATAAATTATAGTAATTATATAATTAGATCATGTCCCTAGTAAATATTATATATAATCTAAATATTTCATTATTAATGGAAAATTATTTTAGAATAAATATCAAATTGAAAATTTCATAAGGAAAATAATGATTCATAGAGAATATCAACATATATTTTATAAATATGAGAAATATTTTGTAAATACTTTTTATTGATTATATCCAATAAAAATTATAAATCAATAAAAAATTAAGAACATTTCCACGTTTCTATGAAATTCCATTCATGTGGTCCATGTGAAAAAAATGTCTCCTTTCACATTTTTGATAAACAAAAAACAGTCTTGGTTAAAAAATGGCATGAATATTAATAAAAAAAACATTAAAAAATAAAAATTGTTAATAATATATTTATTACATCCTATCAAAAAATTTAAAACATTTTTTTCGGAAAAATATTTGTGGAATAAATTGGGTTTCTGAACTAATAGAGATTTAAATATAAATTTTCATTAAAAAATATTTATGTGTTATTAATAATTTAATAGAGGAAAATTAAGGAAAAAATTATTCTATTCATATAAACATAGGATAGTAAAAAATATTTGTTCCAATATAATTGCATCATAAAATTTCATCATTAAACACATAATCACAAAAAATCATAATAAATAATGTGATTGTAACATTGAACTACTACCACATTGATTTATTTTAAATAATAAGAAAAAATATATATTAACATAAAATGAAAAATTAAATTAAATTAATAAAATTATATTCATGGTATAACAAGTTAAATTGGATGTATGTACACCTCATACAATTATATAGTTTCATGATATACCATATGTCCTAATGAAAGAATGTTGCGATAAAAATATCATTCATTTTGCATCGGTATACATTATATGAATTTGAATGGATTCTATAATAAAAGAAGTTTTATTATAATTATATTATGAAACAATAATTATATTATATATTCAATTTTTTTTACTTGAGGCCTTTTAATACCCATTTCTTAACAATCCCATGTTTGAATCGCAATATTGGTAATAATAGCTTCAAATTTTACGTATGTTTTGGTATAGTATATTCAATACATTCATTTATTTCAGAATTACATCGTATAAAAATGTTAAAAATTATATAAATATAATATATATTCATTATAATTGTATTTATAATCATCCATTACTGTTCGAGATGGAAACTGAATTACACATTCACGGATATGGAAGGCAATACGTACAAATGAATATTATTTCCATTGCATCGAAGGATGAAATGAAAGAATCATAAATAATGTATTATAAATCTTAGAATAATTTAAATGACATATATAATATATATTTTCATTTATCTTATCCTTATTTATATCCTTCTATGTTGTGAATTCATCACATCACTTTGTGAGGTGGTCGTTTGCCCTACACAGAGGCCTCTTTATCATATTCCCATGAAAAGGAAAATAAGAGGTTATATGTGGAATTTTCTTTAAATAAGTATAATGTTTCATAAATATCATATAAATATGTTTAACTAATATTTATATACATCCAATAGAGGTGGTGATGGTAGATGAGCTACGTCAGTTCGTGAGGTGGAAGTATGTCGTACCGACGAACGATGACTTTATATCATACATGATGAGTGAGGAGAAGGATGTAATGCATGGAATTAACATAATAAAATATAAATAAAATATAGATTATGATTTTATTATATCATCATTGTAACACCCAAGATTTTTATGAGTAATATTTTGGTTTTTATATATCATCAAAGGAATCTTTCACTACATACTAGCTTGGATTACTCTACACGCAATCGTGACCTTCCTCGATAGCTTGCGTCGTACGCAATACCGAGTTTCACTAAACAACGATATGCTATTAAAATATTATTAAAACTAGCCGTTGTGAATAGTAATACCCACTTTTTGAAATTTTATAAATTTTATTTTTCAAAATGGACTTCATTTTTGGATTCGGAATACCGAAATTATCCTAGGGTGAAATTTTGGTATTTTTCTGAAAACTTTCAATTTTTGATGAATAGTGAAACCACTAAGTGGTAGGTTAAAAACTGAATTTTGCATAAAACTTAATTTTACCGCTTCTGTGAAAGGAATTTCGAAAATCCGACAGACACGGTTGATATCAGTAAGTAAAATGTGGTTCAATGAGATAAAAATAATTTTTTGGTGAATAGTAACTTTTTACTTTTTTTAACCGCGGTTAATAGTAAATAGGGTAACTAAGGGTAAATATGATATTACTATTACCCTAACACATGTCCTAATTCTATTGGATAAGTTTAATTCGACCAAAAACAAACTTAGGAATAAAATATGACCATTTAGGCCCACTTGGATTAGATTAGGACATTTATTATTAATTTATTTAAAGAAGGGTTAAAATAGTTAAAATGAAAGTTTAATAAGTAAATCATTTTTAATATGGGGTAAAATATAAGATAAATTCGACTATAAATATTCATCAGAAAGATGAAACGATTTCCTACATAATGGTATTTTATTTATAATTTTTAGACATTAAATAATTTAATTTATTTATGACACAATGATGATGCAGTAATTATCTTATTAATGAAATATTGACATAATTGATGTTATAAACACCAAAATAAATGTAATTTGAGACTTTTTATGAATTACACTAATTTTCTAGGTTACTATGATATATTATTGTTGATTTAATCAACTTGGTTAGAACATATAATTCTGTTATGACTTTCACAAAAATCATATATCAAATAGTGTCAAAATTGACACAAAATAGTTTTTAAATCAAATATTATATTATTAATTGTTATTTTATTCCTAAAAATCTAAGGTTCGGCCAAATGACTTAGATAAGGATATATATATTAATAATAAATAATTTGGGGTTCGTTTGGCATGTTATAGTAAGTGTATTAACCATATAGTGAAAGAAAACAAAAAGACACGGCAAAAGTTAAATTATTTAACTTAGAGTTAAATCTAATTGATAAGGTTAAAATAATACCCTAAACTTGTCTAAATCCTATTGGTTGATAGGATTTCGACCCATCCCCACTTTAGCTTCTAAATAAGACCCTTTGGAACCATTATAAACCGATTTTCACTTCAATATAAAATCATATTTTGAGATATTCCTAAGGTGCCCCTCTCCTCCCTTATAAAAGGGCACCTCCTCCCCCTCCTCCTCACACCAATTTGAGCACTCAAGCTCGGCCAACCCCTGAAATATTCTCCTCTCCACTTCCCTAGAATAATCCTAGAGGTCCTGGTCTTCTTCAAAGACCAATCGTAGTTCCCTAAGTGGAGGATTCAAAGAAGCGTTCCAAAGAAGAGGTAATATCCATTACCGATCTTTTCAATTTCTTTCTTCTTCAACTTCTTCTTCTTTAGTTGTTTCATGATAAATTAATAACATCAGTATTACTTACATACTGATATGTTATTATAAATATTAAACAACCCTAATTCACCTTCTATCCATCCTACGGAAAAATGAAATCACCGCGCGTGCGTACGTACGGAATACCGTCTCCACGCCGTGGTGTAATCTATTTTCCACCATCACCTTAGAAGGATGGGTATAATGGTGTAATGAGTAACTATTTATGATTATTATAAATTAAAATTGATACTGAAATAATATATATATACTCCAATACAATTCCACGATCATAGGAACGATATCATCACTCGTGCGTATGTACGGAATACCGTCTCCATGATGTGATGCGACTCGTTCTACATGATCATCATTACATAGTAATTATATAAATGAATTGAATGAATAAATATGATATATGTTACACTAATACCATTCTGGATATAAGGTATCTATAACCTTAAAATAAGAATAAGAATTTATTCGGCAAAACACGCATAAGAACAAAAGGCAATAAAGACCTGAGTAACAAGTAACAATGAAATATTACTAACAAGAAGCTAAGAATATGACCATATATGATATCATATCAATATGCATGATTCTGGAATAAGTCAATAACATTATTTAAACCATTATACAGGAGCTTCGGACACGTAAAAAGCAAATCTGACCTAAGGTAAGGGAAAATATCACAATCTCATTTTTATCCGAGATTGTTTTTACTTTGGCATTTAATGGGGTTTATTTTATCATCCACATCCATGTTCCCTCAATATGTAATATTGTTTCCATCCACTTACAATAGTATAAATCCAATTTTACCCTTCGGTGAGTTTTTATTAAAGAATATGAAAGGAATATTTTGTCGTTTTTTTTGTATGAGGTACTTTCGGACTTTTCCGACAAAAGTACGAAGAATGTTTTTTTTAACTTATACGGCAAGAATGGATTTTTAAAACATTATTTCCAAGAATCATCCTTTATAAGTTTTCAAGTTTATTTTTAATCAACTTATTTTAGTTTATAATTGTATGACATGTTAAGAAAAGAAAAGTGTTTTTGAAGAAGAAAGGATATTTTCCTCAAGAATGGAGTTCAAATGTTTTATCAGAATTATTTTCCATCTAAGATAATATAGGGTTCTGTTTTTATCCCTATTTTTACAATGATTTGATTATGTTTTGAGGGAATTATTTTTATGAAGTCATTTACCTTATATGATTTGTTTTATGATGTCATGATGTTTCAAGAATCCCATTTTTGTTACATGTGTTATGCGATGATGTATGATTTATGATTATGTGGCACACATAAGAAATGATTCATTATAAGATGGGTGGGACCTATATCTCCCTCCAATGCATTGGGTAAATATTTATATCTCATGAGATAGACATGGCTGGAACGGAAGGTTATTTCGGTTCAGTGATACAGGACTGAAACGAGGAGTGAACTCGGTTCATAAATGGACTTTGTCCGCTAAGATAGTCTTGGAAATGAGTCATGACTAACAAGAAATGATTTTCCATGATTATGTGTACATGCCACAAAGTTTCAAGTTTTATGTTATGATTATGGGGATCTCATTTTCACTTCTATGATTTATTCCATGTTAAGATATTATGATCTCTTTTGCAGGTTATGATTTTCAAAAAAAAATATGATATGATTTTTATTTCTTTTATTTGCCCTTGCTGAGCATTTGAGCTCACCCTTTTATGTTTTCTTTTCCCCAGGTCAGGAAGATGGATATTAAGTAGAATATTCTAAAAGGGACCCTAGATATGATGAAATAAATGGGAGACACTGTAGAAGATTTATGAACCAGTTGTTTATGTTTCACAGTTTCTAAAGACACTATACCTATACGGTCCTTTGTGGTTTGTCATATGTTGTAATAAGTGTTATTCAATTTTGAAGTATTAACAATGTATGTAAAGTATGGTTCATTATAGTTGGTATCAGAGGAAAGGTATAGTCAACCTTTGGAAACTAGGATGTGAAAGTCTTAGTAAGAACCCTAAGGATAAGTCTAAGCATAGAACACAATCTTAGTGTTTTAGAAATGGCCATGAATACCCTAGGATAAGACCTTAAGTGTGAAATTTTATCCTTGATTATGTGGTTTTCCTATTATAATTAGTGTTGTTCACACTATTCTTCTTGGTTTTAGTCAATGACTGGAACCCGAAGGAACCGTGTTAATGCGGAATGCGATGGGAAATGCAATGATTGTCCCCCTGAGAAACCAAACGATATGGGAGCTGGAATGAAAAATCTTGTAGCCATGCCCACACAACTTTCTCAAGCTATGAATCATACAGGACTTCCAAACGAGCAAAGGAAGGAGCAACATTCTGTTGAATCCGTCATGAGGCAGCGTCCACCTTCTTTCAGCGGGTCTGCTGATCCATTAGTTGCTGAACAATGGATTAGTACTACTGAAAAGATATTTTCAGTTCTTCAATGTTCTGAACATGATAAAGTCATCCTAGCAGTGTATCGTTTGGAAGGAGATGCTGATCAATGGTGGAATCTTATTAAGAATACGAGGCAAAGGGATGAAATTGAGTCTATGGAATGGGATGAGTTCAAGAACTTATTTTTCAATAAGTACTTCCATCGTATTCTCTGAAAAAAGATGGAGAAAGAGTTTCTTGAACTGAAGCAAAGGGATGATGAATCTGTTGGTACCTATGAAGCAAATTTTACAAGACTTGCAAGGTACACTTTTGGTATTATTATCCAACCTGAGAGTAAGATCGATCGATTCTTTAGTGGTTTAAAACCAAGTCTTCGAAGGGCGTTAGCCATAAGGGACTTCAATAGCTGCGAGGAAATCGTTCGATGTGCTCTCAAAGTCGAAATGGAGATTGGAGTAACCCATCAGTCACATGGGTTTGATAAGAAGAGGAAGATGGAATTCAAAGGAAAATCTAAAGTGCACACTGAAAAGAAGATGAGATTTCCCTTATGCTCAAAGTGTGGAAAGAAACATGGAGGGAGTTGTCTTAAAGGGACAAGTAAATGTTTCAAATGTGGAAAGGAAGGTCATCGGGAATTTGAATGCCGCGATAATGGGAAGAAGATGTCTAATGATGCAAACAAAGGAAGGGATACACTGAATGAACCTACTACACTTCAATGTTTCAAGTGCAAGGAGATGGGGCATTATGCCAATCAATGCCCAAATCCAAGGGTTGATGATGATGGTCGACGTCAACAAAATCTTAAGGCTAAAGACAAAGGAAAGTCACATGCAATTTCTATCAGTGATGTGGAGTATGATAATGAAGTGGTGAAAGGTACACTTACCATCCACTCTAAAGTAGCAAATGTTTTATTTGATTCTGGATCCACCCACTCTTTTATTTCTAAAGAATTTTCTAAGGGAATCACCGTATTACCTCAACAATTAGATGTTGAGTTAGTTGTGACAACACCTAATGGCACAACAGTTGCATCAAAAGTTTATAATTCTTCTCCGATCGAAGTTTGTGGGAAAGTGCTTCCTGTAAATCTTGTGATCCTTCCTTTAGTGGAATTTGATGTGATTCTTGGAATGGATTGGCTTTCTCTACATGGAGCTCATATCAATTTCCAAAGAAGGGAAGTCACATTTCATATTCCAGATCAATCTACGATCGTCTATCGATGCAAGGATGAATATAACCTTCCAGTGGAAATTCCTTCCATCTTATGGGTCTTGATTCCACTAAATGAAGGTTATTTATCTCAAATGGTTGGTGAGAAACTTACGATTAAGAATATTCCCATCGTACGGGAGTTTGATGATGTCTTTCCGGAGGAATTACTGGGTCTTCCACCAAATCGTGAAGTTGAGTTTTCAATAGAACTCGTACCGGGTGCTTTGCCTATTTCAAAGACACCTTATATAATGGCCCCAATTGAGTTGTAGGAAGTGAAGAAGCAACTCCAAGAGAATCTTGATAAGGGATTCATACGCCCTAGTGCATCACCTTGGGGAGCACCTGTTCTATTTTTTAAGAAGAAAGATGGATCAATGAGACTCTGCATTGATTATCGAGAACTTAACAAGATCACTATCAAGAACAAATATCCTCTCCCACGCATTGATGACTTATTTGACCAACTACACGGAGCTCAATACTTTTCCAAGATTGATCTTCGTTCAGGGTATCATCAATTAAGGGTCAAAAGGGAGGATATACCAAAGACGGCTTTCCGTACAAGATATGGACACTATGAATTTATAGTGATTCCATTTGGTCTTACTAATGCCCCTGCTATCTTCATGGATCTAATGAATAGAGTCTTTAGAGACTATCTTGATCAATTTGTGGTAGTCTTTATAGACGATATTATTGTCTATTCAAAGAGAAAGGAAGAGCATGAAGATCACTTGATAATTATATTGAAGACCCTGAGAAAGGAGAAGCTTTATGCCAAATTTACCAAGTGTGAATTTTGGCTTCAAAAAGTTGCATTTTTGGGTCACATAATCTCAAAAGAGAGGATATCTGTGGATCCATCAAAAACAGAGGTTATAGAAAGATGGTCGAGACCAACAACAGTAACTGAGATCCGAAGTTTTCTTGGTTTGGCTGGATATTATCGACGTTTTGTAAAAGATTTTTCACGATTATCTAATCCACTCACCAAGTTGACTCGGAAAGGAGTTAAGTTTGTTTGGACAGAGGAATGTGAAGAGAATTTCAAGGAGTTAAAAATAGGGTTATCCAGTGCACCTGTGCTCACACTGCCTTGTAGTGGAGAAAGGTTTGTGATCTACAGTGATGCATCCAAGAAGGGATTGGGGTGTGTTCTTATGCAAAATGATATGGTGATAGCTTATGCCTCATGACAGTTGAAAATCCATGAGCAAAATTACCCAACACATAATTTGGAGTTAGCTGCGGTAATCTTTGCATTAAAGATTTGGAGGCGTTACCTTTATGGTGAAAGGTGTGATATTTATACTGATCATAAAAGTTTAAAGTATATTTTCAAACAAAAGGAGCTGAATATGCGTCAAAGAAGATGGTTGGAGCTGATTAATGATTATGACTGCTCAATCCATTACCACCCTGGGAAAGCAAACAAGGTGGCAGATGCATTAAGTCGACAAGACCATTCTAGTTTATCCATGATGAGGATCACAAAAGATCCAATATTTATGGATTTACAAAGGATGGATCTTGGAATTATAATGGAAGGGGAAAAATCTTATCTTTCTCAAATGAATGTTCAACCATCTATACATGTGAATATTAAAGAGGCACAGAAAGAAGATGTCGAGTTACAAAAGAAGGTGATAAATGTTCCTGAATTCAACCTTGATTGTGATGGGATAATAAAGTTCAGGAATCGGGTTTGTGTTCCTCCCATCCACGAATTAAAGAAGGAGCTGCTGGATGAGGCTCATAGTTCTTCATTCTCTATTCATCCTGGAAGCACGAAGATGTATAGGGACCTAAAAGAGTACTTCTGGTGGGATGGCATGAAAAGAGATGTTGCTGAATATGTCTCTCGATGCTTGGTTTGTCAACAAGTTAAAGCTGAGAGACAGAAGTATAAGGGGATGTTACAACCATTACCCATACCCGAATGGAAATGGGAAAACATCACTATGGACTTTGTCACAGGACTTCCTAAAACATCCAAAGGCAATAATGCTATCTGGGTCATAGTTTATCGTCTTACAAAGTCTGCACACTTCATTGCTATTAGATAGGATTTCTCCTTAGATCAGCTTGCCAGGATATATGTAAAGGAAATGGTAAGATTTCATGGAGTACCACTTTCTATTATATCTGATCGGGATCCGAGATTTATCTCGAAGTTCGGGCGAAGTCTTCAGCATACTCTGGATACAGAGTTGAGTTTCAGCACTGCTTATCATCCCCAGACAGCCGGTCAGTCTGAGAGAACAATTCAAACCCTAGAAGATATGTTGAGATCTTGCTCTATGGATTTCAAAGGAGGTTGGGATCAACACCTACCTTTGGTGGAATTTTCTTATAATAATAGCTTTCACTCCAGTATTCATATGGCTCCTTATGAATCTCTCTATGGAAAGAAATTAAGGACTCCAACTTGCTGGGATGAAGTTGGGGAAAGAAAGCTATTAGGACCTGATCTCGTTGATGAAATGGCAGAAAAGGTCAGATCTATTCAACAACACATAAGAGCAGCTCACAGTCGACAGAAAAGTTATGCCGACAACCAAAGAAAAGACCTAGAGTTTGAAGTGGGTGATAAAGTGTTCTTACGAATATCTCCCTGGAAGAGGGTTATGAGATTTGGAAAGAAGGGGAAGTTGAGCCCTAGATATATCGGTCCTTTCGAAATACTGGATCGTGTTGGAAAGGTAGCTTACCGATTGGCACTTCCATCGAATCTCTCTCAAGTTCACGATGTGTTCCATGTATCTCTCCTGAGAAAGTACATACCTGATCCTTCACATGTACTCATCTCAGAAGTTGTACCACTGGAGCAAGATCTTTCTTATGAAGAACAACCGATAGAGATTCTGGATCGTAGCGAAAAAGTCATACGAAACAAGACCACTCGATTGGTGAAAGTTTTATGGAGGAACCACCAATTAGAAGAAGCTACATGGGAGCTTGAGGATATGATGAGGGAGAAGTATCCTCATCTGTTTGTTATAAAGTGACGAATTTCGAGGGAGAAATTCTTTTTAAAGGGGGTAGAATGTAACACCCGAGATTTTTATGAGTAATATTTTGGTTTTTATATATCATCAAAGGAATATTTCACTACATACTATCTTGGCTTACTTTACACACAATCGCGACCTTCCTCGATAGCTTGTGTCGTACGCAATACCGAGTTTCACTAAACAACGATATGCTATTAAAATATTATTAAAACTAGCCCTTGTGAATAGTAATAACCACTTTTTAAAATTTTATAAATTTTATTTTTCAAAATGGACTTCATTTTTGGATTCGGAATACCGAAATTAGCCTAGGGTGAAATTTTGGTATTTTTCTGAAAACTTTCAATTTTTGATGAATAGTAAAACCACTAAGTGGTGGGTTAAAAACTGAATTTTGCATAAAACTTAATTTTACTGCTTCTGTGAATGGAATTTCGAAAATCTGACAGACATGGTTGATATCAGTAAGTAAAATGTGGTTCAATGAGATAAAAATAATTTTTTGGTGAATAGTAACTTTTTACTTTTTTTACCGCGGTTAATAGTAAATAGGGTAACTAAGGGTAAATATGATATTACTATTACCCTAACACATGTCCTAATTCTATTGGATAAGTTTAATTCGACCAAAAACAAACTTAGGAATAAAATATGACCATTTAGGCCCACTTGGATTAGATTAGGACATTTATTATTAATTTATTTAAAGAAGGGTTAAAATAGTTAAAATCAAAGTTTAATAAGTATATCATTTTTAATATGGCGTTATACATAAGATAAATTAGACTATAAATATTCATCAGAAAGCTAAAACGATTTCCTACATAATGGTATTTTATTTATAATTTTTAGACATTAAATAATTTAATTTATTTATGACACAATGATGATGCAGTAATTATATTATTAATGAAATATTGACATAATTGATGTTATAAACACCAAAATAAATGTAATTTGAGACTTTTTATGAATTAAACTAATTTTATAGGTTACTATGATATATTAGTGTTTATTTAATCAACTTGGTTAGAACATATAATTCTGTTATGACTTTCACAAAAATCATATATCAAATAGTGTCAAAATTGACACAAAATAGTTTTTAAATCAAATATTATATTATTAATTGTTATTTTATTCCTAAAAATATAAGGTTCGGCCAAATGACTTAGATAAGGATATATATATTAATAATAAATAATTTGGGGTTTGTTTGGCATGTTATAGTAAGTGTATTAATCATATAGTGAAAGAAAACAAAAAGACACAGTAAAAGTTAAATTATTTAACTTAGAGTTAAATCTAATTGATAAGGTTAAATTAATACCCTAAACTTGTCTAAATCCTATTGGTTGATAGGATTTAGACCCATCCCCACTTTAGCTTCGAAATAAGACCCTTTGGAACCATTATAAACCGATTTTCACTTTAATATAAAATAATATTTTGAGATATTCCTAAGGTGCCCCTCTCCTCCCTTATAAAAGGGAACCTCCTCCCCCTCCTCCTCACACCAATTTAGCACTCAAGCTCGGCCAACCCCTGCCATTTTCTGCTCTCCACTTCCCTAGAATAATCCTAGAGGTCCTGGTCTTCTTCAAAGACCAATCCTAGTTCCCTAAGTGGAGGATTCAAAGAAGCGTTCCAAAGAAGAGGTAATATCCATTACCGATATTTTCAATTTCTTTCTTCTTCAACTTCTTCTTCTTTAGTTATTTCATGATAAAGTAATAACATAAGTATTACTTACATACTGATATGTTATTATAAATATGAAACAACCCTAATTCACCTTCTATCCATCCTACGGAAAAATGAAATCACCGCGCGTGCATACGTACGGAATACCATCTCCACGCTGTGGTGTAATCTATTTTCCACCATCACCTTACAAGGATGGGTATAATGGTGTAATGAGTAACTATTTATGATTATTATAAATTAATATTGATACTGAAATAATATATATATACTCCAATACAATTCCACGATCATAGGAACGATATCATCACTCGTGCGTACGTACGGAATACCGTCTCCACGATGTGATGCGACTCGTTCTACATGATCATCATTACATAGTAATTATATAAATGAATTGAATGAATAAATATGATATATGTTACACTAATACCATTCTGGATATAAGGTATCTATAACCTTAAAAGAATAATAAGAATTTATTCGGCAAAACACGCATAAGAACAAAAGGCAATAAAGACCCGAGTAACAAGTAACAATGAAATATTACTAACAAGAAGCTAAGAATATGGACATATATGATATAATATCAATATGTATGATTCTGGAATAAGTCAATAACATTATTTAAACCATTATACAGGAGATTCGGACACGTACAAAGCAAATCGGACCTAAGGTAAGGGAAAATATCACAATCTCGTTTTTATCCGAGATTGTTTTTACTTTGGCATTTACTGGGGTGTATTTTATCATCCACATCGATGTTCCCTCAATATGTAATATTGTTTCCATCCACTTACAATAGTTTAAATCAAATTTTACCCTTCGGTGAGTTTTTATTAAAGAATATGAAAGGAATCTTTTGTCGTTTTTTTTGTACGAGGTACTTTCTGACTTTTCCGACAAAAGTACGAAGAATGTTTTTTTAACTTATACGGCAAGAATGGATTTTTAAAACATTATTTCCAAGAATATTCCTTTATAAGTTTTCAAGTTTATTTTTAATCAACTTATTTTAGTTTATAATTGTATGACATGTTAAGAAAAGAAAAGTGTTTTTGAAGAAGAAAGGATATTTTCCTCAAGAATGGAGTTCAAATGTTTTATCAAAATTATTTTCCATCTAAGATAATATAGGGTTCTGTTTTTATCCCTATTATTACAATGATTTGATTATGTTTTGAGGGAATTATTTTTATGAAGTCATTTACCTTATATGATTTGTTTTATGATGTCATGATGTTTCAAGAATCCCATTTTTGTTACATGTGTTATGCGATGATGTATGATTTATGATTATGTGGCACACATAAGAAAGGATTCATTATAAGATGGGTGGGACCTATATCTCCCTCCAATGCATTGGGTAAATATTTATATCTCATGAGATAGACATGGCTGGAACGGAAGGTTATTTCGGTTCAGTGATACAGGACTGAAACGAGGAGTGAACTCGGTTCAGAAATGGACTTTGTCCGCTAAGATAGTCTTGGCAATGAGTCATGACTAACAAGAAATGATTTTCCATGATTATGTGTACATGCCACAAAGTTTCAAGTTTTATGTTATGATTATGGGGATCTCATTTTCACTTCTATGATTTATTCCATGTTAAGATATTATGATCTCTTTTGCAGGTTATGTTTTTCAAAAAAAAAATATGATATGATTTTTATTTATTTTATTTTCCCTTGCTGAGCATTTGAGCTCACCCTTTTATGTTTTCTTTTCCCCAGGTCAGGAAGATGGATATTAAGTATAATATTCTAAAAGGGACCCTAGATATGATGATATAAATTGGAGACACTGTAGAAGATTTATGAACCAGTTGTTTATGTTTCCCAGTTTCTAAAGACACTATACTTATACGGTCCTTTTTGGTTTTGTCATATGTTGTAATAAGTGTACTTCAATTTTGAAGTATTAACAATGTATGTAAAGTATGGGTTATTATAATCATGAATTAAAATTATTCTAATTATGTGTAATAGGAACTAATAAAAACACATGTTTAAGAATTTAACATCTTATTCGAATAACTTCTTTGGGATTATACCAAAATCATTATTATGAGTAGTTAATAGATTACTTAATTTCCATATGATGAAGGAAGATAATCAAAGAAGATATTTTATTTGGTATTTTATGATCAAAATTGTTTTTTAATTGTTAATAGAGGCGGATATGGGCAGTCCTTTTATAAGTGGGGAGAGGAACAACAAGGAATGTTTTTAAAATGAAAAATTTCAACAACATTTTTCACATGATAAATGGATCCAAAATTGATCATTATCTAAATATAAATGTCATTATGTCAAAATATATCTATTAAATATAATATTTATTGGTTTATAGATCATTTATCCCCTTATTGTTTTTTTATTAACCCATTAGTAAACCCTTTTTAAACTTAACTATGATAATTAATTTTTACTCTCATTAATTTTCATTTTAACAAATAATTAGTTTGACAATATTTTATAATAAAAATTAATTTAGTAATAAATATTTCATCCATTTATACAAATTATATTTATTTATGTGGGAAATTTTAATTTAAAATTAAACACACATATGATATGGAAGAGAAATTTTCTGAAGAGAATGTTTTCATATGTAGAGATATACATAATATCAAAATTCAATATAAAAAATAATCCAATGACCCAAACATGATGAATATATATATAATTTTACTATTAGAAATTATTAATGCATATTAAAATAAAATGGATCTTTTAAATAAATAAATCAAAATAGTCTTTTTAAATGAAAACAAGTATATTTTAATATTCATAAAAAAATTATATTTTAAGAAAATTCCAAAAAATTTCACCAAGATAATAATGACATTTAGTTCTAAAAAATTAAGATAATTTATTCAATTAAATAATTTAAATTCTTAGAAATTAATTTTATTATTTTTTCAAATAAATAAATAAGAATAATTATTTGTAGAATTAGGTATTTTCAAATCATATAAAAAAGTTACAAAAACAATAAGTACTTAATTAAATTTTTTTTTCTAAAACTATAAACATAATTTTTATCATGTTCTTATTCATAACCGAAAACCCAAATTTTTTTGCTACATTAATATGATCATGTTTAAAAAATATTTTTACTAGTATATAGCTATCTTTTAGAGATGAGGGTTGTATGTAATGCTAGATAAGGAAGAAATTAATTTTATTCAAAAAATATATTTCAGGAAAAATATGGTGTTACACATGTATCTCTAAACATACAAACTATTTTTTCATTGAATGGGGGACCCTTTTATGATGTATTTAGATGAATTAATGTTTTTGATAAATATCAATAAATATTATGAAGGGTTATGAGATGTTTTGAAAATTTATGTAGATTTTGTGTTGGGACAAAAAATGTGGATAATCCCTGAAATTTTTATAGGGATGATTTAAGAGATTTATATAGATAAATTATAAGAGTAATAGTGATCTAATGAAAAGGAATATATTTATCCATGTGGGATTACAGATCACATCACTATAATTGTGATTGTTTCAGGGTAAATTGATATGTACCAGTATCATTGAGTGTGGCATACGGATCAGTCATCAGTATATGGAGCCTTTTTTAGAATGAATGTAAAAAAATTATGATTATTTATTATCATCATGAGTAACATAAGAAAAATTTCAACTATATGATAAATATTGTGAAATGGAACACATACTTCATAATCATGATTTGACAACTCATTTAGATCACTAAAAATTCATAGTCATTTTTTAGGTTCAGGTGGGTATGATTAAAACCTCACATGGTTCATTTCATTCAACGCATGTATGGTTTTCATTGTATTTTTCTAATAATTTTGAATTAATTATTTTAATAAATATCATGATAAATATTATAATAAAAATGAAATCAGATTATAATACACCACACTTAATGTATTTTAAAATATCATAATTAATGTAAAATAAGTACTATTTAAGGTGATAATAATTTGATAAGAACATCATTAAACATTCTATAATTCCACATAATATTTTATGATTTCAAAATCACATGGATTATTAATATAAATTACATTTATGAATTCGATTTCATGTAGAATTTTTGATAAGGAAATATCATATTTCATTTGCGAGAGTTGACTAATAACATAAATGTGTTTCATTGGGATAATTAATTTTTTTAATCTATTTATTAATTTACTTAAAAATTAGATTGAACATTCAAGATTCATAAAATATTTCTATATATTTAATAATGAAATAATATTAAAAATATTCATATATTACTCCTCAATTATAAACATATATAATATAAAATAAAAATTTAGGTTCATGACATGAAATTTAGAGCCTCACGCACTACTCTATTAAAGAGAAATGATAGATAGACTAATCATGAGAGTTCATAGAGAATAAAAGAGAACATTTGGTCCTTCAGAATTCATAGTATTGAGAATTTACCAAATATTTTTGGATATGGGTAATCCAATCAATATAAAAATACATTTTAATTGTCCTTGGCATGAGAAGTTCATGAAGGAGTGAGGATGTGTTTATTATATAATATAGTTGTCTTGATGTGTTGGATCGATTTTAAGTTGTTCAAATTTAACTAGAAAAATATAAAATATTTCATGGCCATTTTTTGAGAAAAAAAAGTCAAAAAATGGATGTTATACCATCAATTAGGACTCTATCATATGTTCATATAACAATAATATTTTGATGGGATTAGGAAGATCACATGTGAAACCACATAGGATTAGAGTAAATAATCTATAACTGTGGTGACAAACCAATCATTGAAATGAGTATATTTTTAATGATGAACCTTTAAAATACTTTTTTTGTGTTCTTTATTCCCATATATAGTTTACTGAGGCTA
This sequence comes from Viscum album, assembly GCA_963277665.1. Taxonomy (NCBI): domain Eukaryota; kingdom Viridiplantae; phylum Streptophyta; class Magnoliopsida; order Santalales; family Viscaceae; genus Viscum; species Viscum album. The sequence continues at coordinate 1,568,521,774 of OY728121.1, read as the reverse complement.
TTAAAATCAAAAGTTATCAATTTGTGACATTAACAAGTATATTTTGTATAATTAAATTGAATACATTCAAAAAAGTATACCACTGATTCACCCCCACCATCTCATTGGTACCTAACAAACATGATCGATAGAAATAGAAATTATTTTATGAATGTATAAAATATAAGATTTCATTTATTATTGTTGAATTAAATTTATATTCCTGTTTCATTCAGGTTGTAATGTACACATTATACCAAACCAGGTTTTCAATTTTTTTCAGTGTTTCCTATATTTTTTCTCATTATTTTTCTAAAATATATATAATATTTTAAAAGGTTCATTTATTCATTTTATTCTTTATTTTATGAATATAATTTTAATTTTTCACATTATTATATTGTTACTACTTTTTTTGTGACATTAAAATTATTTTAGGATGATGATTTGGATCCCATTAATTTTTTCATGGTCAATAATTCATATAATAGATGTGGGAATCTGTTACATATTGAGCACATATCCTTGTACATGTTAGGTTTCATGAAGTGATATGTGAATTTAACAATCCTCAAATACATTAGTTGAAGATTTATATCTCTAGAGAATTTTTTTGTACTTGATGCAATTATATTTGTTCATATTGTTTTGGGAATACATGATGTAGAAAAAATTTTCATCCTTGATATTCATTGGAAAGATGAAATTATAATATTATATTGTGTTATGATTTCATAGATGTGGGCCACACTTTTTTTAACTAATATGTTTTATGTTTTTCATGATCCTCTAAATTCATAAGTTATCCATTCATATCATGATAATTTTACTAGATGAAATCATATCATGATTAATGATGTTATGTAATTCCACCTTTAAAATCAATGATCATATGATATGTGATTAAAAAAAGAACACATTTTCATGGGGTGGAAGAATAAAAATTATCATGTTGTCTTCAATATTATACATTGTGAATTAATCATGTCTCATATGAGGGGTAAAATTTCATGTTTTAACATTTTGATTAAATAAAAGTGGTGTTTATTCTTTAATGTTGAGTAAAATAGAGATATCTAATGAAAATAGAATTTATTTACTATAAATATATATAATAGTGATTTATCTATTGGTAAGGGATCCAATGTTATTTCATTAGTGTTACTTAGAAAATGAATTCATATACTTCTAATTCTTAATGATATATCCATAATTACAAAAATATTCCCACTGGATCATTGTTTGAGTGATATATTTTACTACAATCATATCTAAAGGATAAATCACATTCCATATTTCATAGTGGAGAAATGTGAAATTTCCCAATCAACCAATATGGATATCACCTTTTATCACCTAGGAAGTCATAATCAGGATAAGGGGATGAAATTTAAATAAGGGTTAGATTACACCTTCCACACAATTTTTGATGATCTCTAATAACACTATCACACAATAACACATGTATCATCTTATATAGGGAATATGGAGTAGAGGGGGTATTATATTAATAAAAATCAATTAATATTTAAATTTAATGAAAATTAATAATTGTCACATTCAAATGCATATAAAACTCAATAAACTATAATAAATAGATTGAAGAATATTGGAAGGATCATTTTGAAGAAAATTTATGGTAAGGATATATCCTAGGTGTTCATTATTTTATGAGAGGTTTATCCACTTCTATTAAAGTTCATATGTATTAAAAACATGCTATATTGGATTAATAAAAATTAATTAACAAAAAACCAACTTATGACTTCATATCTATGAGAATGTGAAGTACTTTTTATAAGATTCATCTCCCAATAGTTTCATTCTATATATCATTTTTACACAACTTATTTATTAGTAATGGATTTTAAAAATCATCATTTAATGTTTTGGTGAATTAGATGATATTGAAATATCAATATATTCTTCCACTCTTTGGGATTTTTTACCATCCATCACCCATTTTTCTTTCATTTCAAAATCTGTTATATAGTGTGAATGAATATTCTTTCATTCCCCACACATATTTCATGAACAACTCATGTTTTTTACATGATGATTAAGGGATATATTGGTTTTATATATCCATTTATTATTTAATATTAATGTATTGTTATAATCAGAATGTAGTTTCTACTTTGTTTAATTATTATGTTAGAGGGGACAATTAAAATTGATTGTAATCCATGAGATATTCTTGGGAGTATTGTAGTTCACATGTGATGGTTCATAGATTAATATCGGTACCCCAATGATTGATATATAGTCCTCATTGGGCCATGATGTAATATAGGGTGATGATATAAGATTTAATTAGGCATCTAATGAATTCATAATTCATTCATGATTGAAATTCTCATAATTTGGAATATTTAACAATTAGATATAATATTATTTCGATGTAGTCTCATTTTCATACATGAAAATACATTATCATGAGTTCATATCATAATAACAAAATTTGTAATTAACTTAGGAAGAGTGAATCTTATATTGCACAAGAATAATGTAGCATTGAAATCCAACATAGCCTTAAGTTTGAACATCTTATTTCATTGGCGTGGATGCAGTCCTTCATTATTGATTCATTATCTATTAAAAATATATGGTATTCTCATGTGGTGCCATGATTAACCATTAGAGTGCTATGTATTAGTGAGGTGTGAAAATGAGAATATATTGTATTCTTAGTTTATCCTATTAACATGAAATGATAAATATTATCATATAAACATTAGCTCTGTTAAATACTACCAATTAAGAAACTTTTTATATGTATAATATAATTTTATTCCAATTACACCACATAGTAATATATATTCCCGCACCTCAAAACATCAAATGGATATAAAAACACGCAATATATTTTTTTACTTAAAAAATATTGATATATAATATTCACACATTATCACATTTATGAAATATTTATAAAATCCCATAAAATGAATAGATAATCTTAAAATATCACCAATTGATATAGTATATTTTGTTTGAGGGAAAAAAATTAATGTATTTCGAACAATACATGGTAATATATTTACATGAATCAAATATTGTGTAGTTGAATTGATAATTTTCCTCATGTAGTCTCTATTAACAAGATTCCCTCTAGTAACATTTCTCTCAAGTCCAACCCCCACAAAAATAATTATAATGTTAATAGAAATTATTTGAATCAAATTAATAATAAGAAAGAACTTACAAAATAAATATCTTTCTAGTTTCTTTTATTCTACCTACTCTCATTCTTCTTTGGCACTTCCAATGTGACACTATAATACATTATCTTCTCCTTCAACAACTTATGTTCTAATTCAACAAATATAACCAACCTTTTGAATAGTATACTTCTATTTGATTTTTTTCACATCTATGAATGTAAATATAACATAATGAATAAATGAATATAAAAAAATATATTAATCAAAAAAGTACTCATCTCTCACAGTTATTATAATTAAATTCAAAATGAATATAGGGTTTAGAAAACCATTTGTTAATCCACTCTTATTATTATTAATGGATTGGAATAAAAGACATTGTTATATAATATTTTAATAGCAATTACCATGAGATATTTTTACTCAATTTTATACATGTTATTAATATGTTATTAATAATAGATCCCCAAATATTTTTTGATTTTTTAATTATACATATTGAAAATTATTAGCTTCAATTTTATAGTTTTTTCATTTCAAGGATTTCAGTTGCTAAAAAATGTTTCAATTTAGTATTATCTTTGATATTATAGATGTATGTTTACATATTCTAATTATGTAAATATTTCATGATTACAATTAATGTAGAAGTTATTATTTTGGTAATAATTTTTCAAACCACACTACAAGATAAAAAATTACGTTTTAATTGAATAAAATTATAAAATATAAATAAAATATTATCCGCATAATATATTTTTCCATTGTTCATAGTGAATTTTATCATATATAATAATTATAAATGGATAATTATATATGAAATAAATAAACTTTTTTAAGGATATTGAAGACCTAATGGGTGGAATTTTAGAAATTTAGAAGTGTGGTCTCTTCCATGGATTCATCTAGAAATCTCTCATAAAACATTGTCAATATGAAGCCATTCAATGTTAATAATATCTCTAATTTTTCACTAATAATAGAAAATATAGTTAATTGTTTAATATTGGTTACTAAAAATGATTCATCCCATCTATATTCATGTTTCCCTAAAATTTATTTCAATTATTTTTTGTAACGAAATAAATATACTCATAGATGAAAATATAACTTATTTTTCATCGTTTCATGTGCTACAAATTTTCCATAAATAAAATTACACCATCTCAAATTCTACCGATTAAATTTCTTCAATATATTATATCTATATATATCATTGGTTTCATGATTTCCTAAATATTAATTTTTTCAGTATGATTTTCAAATAGGATTTATTCTCAAATATAATAGTAATATAATATCACATAAAGTATACTAGAATGTATACAATCATTCCAATGCATTCCTTATAAGTTGTTCTATAATCCCAAATGGTTTATTCAAAACTTTAACTTTTAATGTTGGGGAGGGTTGATGATTCCAAGACCCATTTTACTTCTTCATAGGATATCGCAACAATACCATTTTATTATGGTTCTTATAGTGTTGATATTTGTTTTCCCTTTACTAATACTCTCATTATAATGTCCATAGCTTATTATTAAATGGTTCCCTTATCCCCTGATGATGTCCCTTACTCTTACATATCTATAGAGAAAATTTCATTCCAATTAATATAAATAGAATATATCGTTCATTAGTTTTTGGTATTTATCATCCTCCAACATAGAAATATAACGAATATCTACACATTTGTATGATTGTAAAAAACATATTACAGTAGTTCTAATAAATTTCATTACATACACATCTACTATTTCATATGACCTCATGGATCATCCAGGAATTTCTTATATTTTGTAGATATTTATAGTTAATTTTAAATTTGGATATTTTTTTCAAAATTAATAGGAATATTTAAAAAATTTCTACTGGAATTAAAATTATATAAATTTCCTTGATTCTATTTAAGGTGTACAGTGAAATCCGTACGATAGGATTTGATATAAGTTATATATATATTATACATCAATTTTAGGTACGTACCTTTTATGACATAGTGCCTATTTATAATGTAAATGTATAGATCACCCAACATAGGGAATATAAGGAACAATCCTTAAACATTACATAATCTTGAATTTTATTCAAGAAATTAGTTTCTTTCACTTTAAGGATCATTTTAGACATTCAATTTAAAAGAATTAGATCATTACTCATACATTACAAAACCATATACCAAAAAGTGAGCAATTTTATTAGTATCCATTTTCCCACCACATAAAAGAATTTATTTTTTTCTATGATATCTATTCATGAATATCTACATGCATTATACTGTTACATTTCCAATCATAAGAAATGCATTTAAAAACCTCGAATGAGTACCAAAATCTCAATATGTGATGTAAAAAATAATGTAAATATTTAGTTATAAAAAAATTAAAAGAACCATGAAATGTATACCATTATATCAATGTTATTGAGATAAAAAAAATAAATTTTTCACATGAAAATAAAAAACATTTTTTTCTCAAAAACAACACTTAATGCCCATATAAATCAATTTATAACCATTATTAGTAACATATATCATCACATTGATAACCACTTTTAAACCACTGTTATATGTAATAGTAGTCTAGTTAAATACAAATGAGAAAAATATTGAAAAATACTAATTAATTACATTTTTGACAATGAACATTACCTAATTCCTTTTAGTGTTATCTTGGGACACCCATTATTTATCCTATAACAATCTCACTAGATGCTATCTAGGCCTCCCCATTGTAGAAGTTATATTGTGCAAACCATTTACTACATGGGGACACTGGATTATCAAGTATAACAATTAGGTACCATATCATGAAAAAAATATTTTTATTCATTCACTTTCCTATCATAAATCATTTGGACAACTATTTTAAACTCACAGTAAAGTCACTTGTTGATATTAAAATACCATTTTATTTTGAAATCCAATTTTCAATATAAATATACTATTTTCATTTTGAAGTTCATTTTCAATTCCAAAATACAAAAACTAGTTATAATAGTTTTTCGTAGAAGGACACATGAAATTTTCTAAAGGAAGATAGAAATTTGATAATGTCCATATAAGTGAAAAATGTGTTGTTGTCATGTACATTTATAATGAACTATTAATTTTGTTGCTTGTCCAATAAATCTTTATAAAACATGTTAAAAATTACATTGATAAAAATTGAAAATAATTTTAAAAAATAAATATATAAACTTAATAAAATCTTATGTCTATATTATAATTTCAAAAAATGATTTTTAAAAACATTGACTTACAAGAGAATGAGTGTTTGAAGGAAACTAATAAAATGTGGTTTTTTTAAAAAAAATATCACTTTTCATTATATAAATTTTTTAATCACAAGCTCTATGAAGGAAAAATATAATAAAATACAATAATAATTAAAAAATCCATTATATAACAAGTCCATTGGGTACCATATACACCTTGTATTGTAAAATAGGTGCATAACATCAAAATATGCCTCAATGAGTAGGTATTTATTGGAAGTCCCATATATTAATTCTAACGTGTAATGTGTGTATTATTTTTATTGAATATTATAATATATATTTATTATTTACATTCATAAAAAACTAGTAATTTTTATTATAAATTTTATTTCAATAATCAATATGATATATAAAGTTTCGTAATCAATTAATTTTATGATATATATTTTTACCATTTTTAGCTAATGTATAAAAAATGAATTTGGAAGGCCAGAAAGGGTCAAAGATTTGAATATTTATATATAATATGAATAAAAATCCTGATGTAATTATCATATTTATAATACTATTATACTTTTGGTACTGATAATGAATTTTTTTTTATAAATTAAGTATGTTATGAACATGGATATGGTAGGTCGTATATATACATGAGTAACATTTCAATTTCTCTAAAATCATTATGGAATGGTGGTTACTAATAGTTTATTTTTATATAATTTTCATATTATCATTAATACCATAATATTTATTGAAAAATTATTTTATATAACTTCCATATGCTTTGGTTACGAATAGGGAGTCACATCACTTTATAATGGTAGCAGTATGGAAGCACTCGAACGTCGATATCTCTTTTTCAGTGGGTGAAAAAAATGAAATATATATATATATTATATTTTTAGAATGTTAAATATGTCATGAATATTATTATAATTCCATGTATACCACATATATTAATTTTATTTTCCATTATTATCTTTCTTTTATGGCATTAGTAAAAAAATATCTCACATCAAATCCTGAGGTTGTAGTCTATTATACACACTTGTGACGTTATTGCATCACCTACAGAATGTAAATTTAAAAAGACAGATTTAATGTGACAATTTTGCATAAATAATAATTTTATAAATACATCTATTTATATATACTTTGTATTGATCATCATTACCAACTATGACAGGAGGTAATGGAAAAAACAAATAAAATTGGTTTGTGAGGTAGTAGTCCTTCGTACAAATGAATGATGATTTCCTAACTCATTTGATGGGATTTGAGATGGATGTGGTCATGAAAATTTTATAAAAACAATGCTTTATATGTAAGATAATAATTATATAATATTTTCCTGGTTTAATAATAATTAATATTTCTGGAGAAAGAATGAAAACAAACTAAATATGTTGTTGAATGTTGCATCTTCTTCGTGTATCCAAAATAGGTATATTCTAGCAGCATTCAAATGTTAGAGTTCAATCAAAACAGGAACCTATGAGATTATATGAGAGAATTTGGGGATGTATTTGGATAGGTAATTTCGGTTCTAATATTGTGTCAATGTGTAATATATATTGGATGGGGGGTTTTTTTATGTAAGAGAGAGGATACAAATTATATTTCTTAAATTAATTGAGTAATACCAAATTTTTCATATGTCATAGGGGTCTGAAATGGGCCATTAACAATTATTAAATTATTAGTAGTTGTAATAAGTCTATAAAATACTTTTTATACATGTTTATATCATATTTTATTCCTCGTATTTTTAGTTTCACCCTTTTGTAGACCAATGTTTACCTAAACTGAAATAAATAATTTTTATTTCATTTACTATTAATTTTTTTCTGAAATTATGTTCACCATATTAGATATTAAAAATTATTATTATTAAAAACATGGGGTCAATTTTTTCAAATTCCTTTCAATAAGTGGAAATTGTTAATATAAAAAATAATCTTGTAGACCTGCCGAGAGAACGGGATTTTAAAGAGAAAATGTTCAAATGTATATAAACATTTATTAAAAAATTTAACCTCAAATTAATTATAATGACAAATATTTGATTAATGGATTTAAAACTAAAGAATATTATCCCTAAATCGAATTTATAAAGTAATATATCTTAATCAACAAATTACCTAAAAATTGGGTTTTAAATTATAATTCACTACTTCTAACTATACGTCAACTAATGAATATTTAGAAAAATATTTGAAAAATTCTCCGTAATATAATTATTAAATGATTATTTAAAAAACTATATTATTTAATAAAATTCAATCATTTATAAATTAAAATTTATAACACAACCATAAATGAAAAGACATTAATTAAAAAATTTCCTTTTTTATATAAAAAATACTTATTTTTATAATGAATTTAATTATAGAAGTAAAAATTAGATGGATATATTATATATTTAGCTATGTTGTTACATTATACGCCCTTTCATAAAAAATTTCATGGAAAATTGATTCAATCATTAATCATATAGGGATATCATTATCTAATTTCATTTTCAGTTTCCCTAGTTTTTTATTCTACTATATGGGTTTTCCATAAAATCATAACCTCATGAATCACATTATTAAACAAATAATTCCCTCTAAATTATGTAATTTGAACTATATATTACTCATTATAATTATTACCTTTCAACTAATTGACCTCAAGGTTTAAATAATGAGATGAATACATCACATATTTCCTTAACATTAAGAAATTACATATGCTTTGTACCTTGGATAAAATGATATGTACGACCACTTGATGGAATTCTGATTCAATATTCAATATGATTTCATATCGTCAATTGAACCATGTACTTATATTATCCTTCTTGCCAAAATATATAACACTTATCCATAGTGAATGGCTAAAAAAGGAACGATCACCTAACATTAAATATAGTACATTCCTCTAGTTATCTGGATAATATTTTGTATACTCTATGCTATCCTCATATGTTTTTGAATCAACATCAACTTATCCACAATTTTATCTACCAACTATGGTCCCATAAATGTACTTTCTCATCATCATCCCTAAATTTTTGTGTCCAAACCCACTTTCCATATATTTAGCCAAACGGTTCCATCTAGATAATTAAATGAAGATTATTGTTATATTAAAACTAAAATAAAAAAAAATGTTGATACCAATATCCCATATAATCCTTTTAACATAAAAATTTAAATATTACATGGTCTAAATTATCCCTTAAGACTGTCCATCAGATTGGGAAAGAAAAGATGTACTGAAATATAAATTACCCAGTGACTTATGATGTCTATTCCAAAAATTAGATTTGAAAAAATGATCATAGTCAGATACAACGAAGAGAGGAACTTCGTATATTTGAAAAATCTATTTTCAATATATTTTATCTCAAATGGGATGGTAATGTGAATAATTAGTTAATCAATAATCAATATCCCAAATCTCATTATTATCTTATAATTTCTTTATAAATACTACCACAATTTACATTGATATTTTTTCCCATTTCCACTTGAGAAGATGAATATGATATAGAATAAAATTTAGTATATTTCCATTGGAATAAACTAGATGAAAAGTAAACTACTGCATGGTAAAGTAATAACTATATCATTTTATTCCATCCCATCAATAATACTAATGGTGGACTATGTATATCTCAGAGCTACAATAATTAATAGAAAAGGAATAACTTTCATATTAACTCAATAAATCATTCCTGAAAAAATAATCAATAGTAAGACATAACATATTCTAAATTATAAAATATCTACTTCATAAAAATTAATTTCTACAAAAATACCCTTATCAGAAGATTCTACATTTTTTACAAACATTAATAATTCTTCTAAGAATTATTAATTATTTTTTAATAATTTGACATCAATGAAAACTAAATCAAAATAGTGTATTCCCATGTATCCACAACTTATAGGCAAAAATTATTCAAATAATCAACGAAAAGATAATTTTCCAAACAAAACATGTTTAAAGTTTCATTATTGTTTAAACTAAAATCCTCAACCACATTTTTTTCATTTTAATGATTATGAAGATTTATTAAAATTATAGTCCTTGATCCGTTATATATATATTCTTAGTCTCATGATCGATTCTTTTTGAGTGAATTTATACATCAAACAATAGTGATAAGTGATATTTCACACATTACACCATAAACATTTTTCCTATACATTTTCAAATCCAAAACCACAAAATCTATTTCCAATCCTAGTGTGGTATAATTTGAATCATGATATTTAATATAGCATAATCATAATTACTTACCTAATCATTCCATATTAAGAAAAAAGATTACATTTCAAGGAATCATCATTATAGATGAAAGTTTTAGAATTTTTTGATGGTTTGGAATAAATTGTTTCATTCACTAATATTATTTTTTGTTCCTAAAAACAATCATCATATTCATTTATCAATATTAATTTATCACATTTTCGAGTTAAATTAGATATATGCATTGAATATTAGGAATGTTTTTTCAACTAAACAATGGTACTAACCCTGAAATCAAATAAAAATACAAATATATGTGATATTTGTGTCTATTTACCTTTATTTGACAACTTTCATTTTATTAGGGTGAAAATTTCTTCCATATGTAGAAAAAACATATCCATAGGAAGACATTTTTTGTAATGAAAAACGATCTTTTAATAAATATCCCCAACAGTTTATTTATTTTATTGTTTTCAAAAAAAAATATTGGTGTCATTAATATACCACTTTAATTTTAGAATATAAAAATATGAAATCAATTAGAATAACCAAAAAACTGGTCTAAGAACTCATTTAAAAAACTTATCATATGGTTCAGAAATACATAATATTTTTTATACAACCCATACTCAATAACTATAATCATATAGTTCCCATATTGAGTCTGAAATGTAGTATTTAGAATTTTCCCCCTTTACATTCAACTAATAGTACTTTGACCTCCTGTCAAACTTCAAGAAATTATAATCTCCCTAGAGTTGATCAAAAAAATCATCGATATTACGGGAGGAAAACTTTTTCTTAATAGTTATATTATTCAATATTCAATAATCAATGCAATGTCTCATTAAACAATCATTATATTGAACAAAAAATATGAGAACCCCATGGTAATGGTTAAGTTTATATGATACCTTAATCTAACAAATCATGAAATTAATTTTCCACATCAAGATGATTTTAATTTTTCTATCCAGTAATGGGGTTTATAAATATAATTATAATAATGTAATATTCAATATAAATCCCAACCTCTTAATGTCGAATAAAAAATGGAAATTCATCAAGAAACAAATCAGTTTATTTTATCATTATTGGCGCATCACATATTTGAATTGTTACATTATATTCAACAATTAATATTCTGTAAATTTCCCAACCACATCAATTTCATACCTCATCTTAATTATAAGTTATCAACGACATGAATTCATTTTAAAAAATATTATTATATCTGTACTCTTTCATAGATTGACAAAATTATAGACAGTCCATATGAAGAATTATATCAAACATTTATCAGGATAGTTCAATGTGATATCATGGAAGACCATCCCATTGATAACAACATGAATATTATTATTCATCTGGGTTTTTGAAATTCTTCCACGACGTGTTCACACAAAAATTTACTTCTTACATTCATGATTTAATAATACCAATTTACCCCATTCTGTTTTTGATCATGATGATTTCAATCTAATAAAATTAACTCCAGACACATGATAAAATAATGACCGAACTCATTTAAAATAAAACAACTCGTCGTTGGATGGTTATCAGTCTCCCGATACTATGTTTCTTCAGGACACTTTTGATTATATTCTTGTGACACTTAACCAATCTAACCACTACAAAAAAATCCCAGATATGGTCAAGTAATCATTTAAATGAAATTTCCACACAATGAAATTTTTTTGTGATTTCTTCGAGGATACATATCTTATGGATTCACCATTGACATCCACATTTACCTCTTATTAATTTTTTTATCTTGAGGAAAATATGTGTCAACGAACACCATTTCAACTATCTGAGCACAATGAAACCTATTTTTTAACTTTTATATTCTTGTGCAACCAATGGTCTTCATAAACATGTTTTCAACCATATATAAATTTATTAATTATTATATTAGTGTCCTAAACAAAATATAGCACATACCATGCAAAAATGTGACTTTTTATTCATTAGGAGCCTCAGAATCTAATTGTTTTTTCATCATTTCCAGAAATTCATTTCTCTATACAATGTATAACAACTATATGGAAATATTTTACAAGGAAAAGATTAGAAGTTTTTACTCATTCCATGTAATCAATATCATATTTATCTCTAGTAGTCTTAACCCAATACTTCCATAAATCTTCTTCATCTTCAAAATGATTATTAAAAAGAGTCCCTTTTCGAAATTTCCAATAACCCAAGCCATCAAATGTATTATCTGGATAATTGGTCCATCCTTTTCAAACACTAGGTTTATGGTACGGTGAATGATTTTGGTTTTTACCAAATGAAATTTTTTACAGTAGACGTGGTACTTCATGGAAGAGAAGTTTCTTATCTAGCATGGATTCCACTAACTTTTATATCTTGTTTCGACTTATACGTTACTGAAACAAATCTTTCTACTCAAATTTTAACATTCATAGGATAATGATTTAGAATAATATTTTCTAATGTGATCGTTCCTTCAATATATTCCTGACATGCTTTATGGAAAACCATTTTGAAAAAATATTGTTTACATAAAGTGACATGATAATCTATAAATTCTCTAACATCTCCCAATAATCATAATTTAAAATCATTCATGGTTTTGAAATTATCCTTATCCAAATATATAAAATTTTCTAAATATACATTTGATACTAAATATATTGGAACAACTATAAAAATTGCACAAAAATTATTTATGGTAAACTAATTATATTCATTCACATTAATGATCTTTTTTGGGTTAGTGTTTTAGAAAAATAGTTCATAACTCATACATTATAAAACAATATAATAAAAAGTGGATACATCTGATCAATTTAAATATTTTCAACATTATAAAACATTTTAAAAAAACAGTAATTTATTTCCATGAAATATATTTATTAACTTCAATTAGAATTCCTCATTTCCCATACCTATCCTGTTAAAAAAATTTAAAAACATGGTATGGGCATGAAAAGTGTTGTAAGGGAAGTAAAAAAAAGAAAGGTATTGTTAAGTAGAAAGATAAAAACTGATGAAATGTCATACATTACATTAATTATATTTTTTTAAAAATTAAATCCTTGTTCAATAAAAATCACACACATTTTGGTCAAATAATTCCTATTAAACCTATATCAATCCATTAAAAACCAATCACAATATCATAGAGAATCGCACTTATAACCAATTACAAACTAATGATAGAAGTTATTACAACCTAGTTAAATTGATATGATAAAACCTTTGGTTAATAAATAATTAATTTTTTATGATATGGTTTTTTACACAATGCATTAGAATGCCTTCTGGGTGAACCCACAGTTAAATCTATAATGTGCTCACCCACCGCTATCTGAGATGCCCCATCATATAATTAGTATCATAATCACTAATCACTATCTTTTTCAACCCATTTATAATTAATAATGTTAAACTAAAATATCATGAATAATAAAATTTTATCTCAACTTTTACAAATTAAAACATTATAATAATACTTATAAATTCATAATGAAATAAATTTTGCATATGAAATCATCGCTTTCTTTTAAAACCCCATTTTCAAAATAAAAATATCATCTTTAGATGAAATTATTTTTATATGAAAAAAAACAATATAAATGATAAATTGGATTTCATTAAATGAAACATGAATTCTTTTAGCTGTATAGGGAAATAAAACAAATTTAATTTTGGTATAAAATTCATTGTTTCCATTTACGTTATGAATAGAATATTTAGTTTTTCTTTTTTAAAATGTTCTATATAAAACATCTAAAACATTTTCTTGTGAGAACTATTGAATATATATTCAAAATATACAGAAATTGTAAATTATAATTCTTTACTTTCCATAGAATAATTTCTTAAAATAATTTTAGAAACATTGAAATAGAAGGGAAAGATTATTTAAAAGAAAACATTTAAAAAGGAATTTTTTTTAATGAAAAAATAAAATTTAGAAAAATTAAATGACATTAGAATAGATTAATTCCAGACATATGATGTTAAAAATTATAAATAAACATGTCATAAAATAATATTGGTGCATAACATCAAAATACGCCTCAATGAAATGAAATTGAAATAAACTCCATAAAATTGATTCTGACTTGTATTGTGTGTCATTGTATTCATGAATACTAAATTTATGTTAATTATTTACATTATTGAGAAAAAAAATCCTTTTATTATTACATCTATTTCAATTATTTTCATATTATATTCAATTACATAATCAATTGTGTTTAAATCCAGTGTTTTGACCATATTCGGAATTGGTGTAAAAAATGACTTTGGTAGGCTGACACTAGTAAAAGAGGACATTATTAAAAATATATCCAGAATAACAATCATGAAATAATTTTCATATTTTTTCAAAAACTATTTTTTAAATCTAATCATGAATTTTGTTTTGAGAAATGAGATTCCATACAATCATGTACATTGTACGTTGTACACAAGGATGAGTAATTTTTCATTTCAGAAAAATAATTATAAAAAGAAAGTAAGTAATAATTTTCCATTATAGAAATATAAAAATATAATATATAACACAATATCTCATTAAATATAATTATATATATATATCAAAAATGTTTTTTAGTGATGAAAATAGAGTCAGATAGGTTTTTGAATGTGGTATTCCACACATACACAAACTATGTTATCACTTTTTCAGTGGGAGAAATGATAAGAAATGAAATAAAATATTATAGTTTCATATTTATAAATATGTCATGATTTTCAGTATTATTATATTTATAACACATGTAATCATTTTCTTTTCCCCTAATTCCATCCACATTAAGATTGACTTAAAAAATAATAACACCTCGTGATGCAATAACTAGCCATACACTCAAGAAGCATTATCGTATCCACTATAGAATAGAAGGAAAAAAGGTATATATAAAATAATATATATAGAGGTATAATTATGTTATTAATATCAAATATAGTCCTTATATCAATCATTATACCCAACCATCATAGGAGATAATGGAAAAAAATGACATCAGTTTCCAAGGTGGTAGTCCATTGTACACATGAATTATGATTTTATAACCAATCTGATTGAAGTGAAGTTTCTTGTAGGTAATTCCCATATTATAAATAATTTCTAGTATATATAAAATTTTTAGGATGTCTTTTAATCATATTTTTACAATAATTCAAGGAAATTTAAAAAGTAATATTACACAAATGATAATTGATGAATGATACATGTACTTTAGGTATCCTCCTTCTGATTGCAATAAAATCATTCAAAGGATAGAATTATAAAGAAAATAAGGATTATAGGGTGATAGGATTGAATTTTGGATGGTATTGTTTCTGGGAATTTTCAACCAAAATTATTTTGACGGTTTTAGGAAGAGAGGAGAGTGGGTGGCCTTTTATATTAGAGTGAGAGAACAGAAAAGATATTTTTGAAAATAATTATATTCTCACATGTTCTTTATATGTAAATATGGTCCAAAATTGTAAATTATAAAACATATGTGGTTTCATGTTCTAAATAGGTCCATAAAAAAGTATTTGTATACATTTTTTTTCATTTTCACCCATATCTTTTTAGTTAAACCCCTTGCCAACAAATGTTTTCTACAACTACTATAATTAATTTTTACTGAATTCACTATTAATATTTGTATAAAATTTATTTTACCTTATTAGATAAAATTAGTTATTCTGATTCCAAATAGGGAATTCATTTATCCCAATTTCACTCTTATAAGTTTTATTTTTTTAATTAATTTTAATCACACAAACATGATGAGAAAAAATGTTTTTAATGTTAAAATGCTCAACATTTTACATGTTCTTTATATCATAAATTAATATAAATTTGATACTAAATAAATAACTAGTTTCAATTGATTTATAATTGAAAAAAATAATTTTAAAAAAAATTAAAATAAAACATAACAGGTTAAATAAATTAAATTAAAAAGATGATTTTTATAAAAATTCAGTGCCTTTCACTATTCATCAAAAATGAAAATATTTTAAAAGCATAAAAAATTCATGTAAAATAATTTTACATTAATATTTGGAAAATAATGATTATTTTATAATTTTAATTTTTCAAAATGTTAGAATAAATTTTTTAAATTAAACCATATAAAGATACCATTTTATTATAATTTTTTTTGATACAATAAAAATACTTACTATTTTTATGATGAATATAACTATATTAATAATCATGAGAGTAATTTATTCTATATTTCTCTATATTGATACATATAAAACTGATATATACATAATAATTAAATTTTATTGTTGGTTAAGGTTCCATGGAAATATGTTGTAACAAGAATGATTAATATTTCATCATACAATGAAGCATATAGCAATTATTTGGGATGATTTTCTAATCTAGAAGGTATTCAATTAGTGGATAGTTATATAAAACCACAAACACAACTATGTGGGGGTAGTCTTCTCATTTGATCATAAATTTTGATCTTGTATCCTTAATTTTATTTAATCTTTACATAAAATTATTCCAAAAGAGAATATATCTCAAGAACTATCATCATTGATTATAAATTCATTAGTATATACCTATAAGATTAATGATAAAATTAAAAAATCAAATAATTTATAATTTGGGAGGATATTTATTTTAATAAAAGATTAATAATTGAAAAAAAATCAATTTCAATGGTGGAGTAGCTTACTTGTTAGAATCTACAGTCATTTAGACATAAGAAATGAAATTATTTTTTATTCAATATGTTATTAAATGAATACACATATGTTAGAGATTAAATAATAACACAAAATATCAAATGGGTGTTAAAACTTTTGTGCTTTATTCACTGATGGTTTGTTCAAATTACACTTCATATCATCAAAATAATTTAAGAATTAATTTTAAAAATTAAATTGGGTATCTTTTTAATTAATTGAAAATGTCAAAAATATTTATTAATGAACTACTTAATGACTATATTATAAAAGGATTCCAGTCCAATGGATGATCCAGCATGTTTAATAAAAATGTGATAATGTGATTCTGGTATTATTTTATTCCTTTATTAGCTATACTAATTCCAATATTTTAAATTAGATCTTCTATAATAATAATTTTTTACATCATGAAATATAAATTCGAAAAAAATCCCTTTTGAAGTTGGTTTTTTTAAACAAAATCAATATTTAATAGGTAAGTGTCAAATGACTTCCATCAAATAATAAAATCAGTAAGAAATATTTTACAGTATTCATAAATAAAATTATGGAATATTTTAATTATGTAACTCAAGAAATTCATAGGGGGAGTACCTAATCTTAATGACATCATTATTGGTGATGATTATGAAATATAAGTGTGAAATAATGGTATATTAAAAAATTAGAGGACACGATCAGCATGATAACCTAATTTTTGGGGATAAACCACCCAATTATAAACCCAAGGATATTGCATTATTTAATTAAGTTAAAAAATAAAAATGAGTTATTACCAAGACCAATTTTGATTGAATGCATGTTACACGTTATATCACCGATTTTAACACTAAGGAACATAGTCCAGAACTCATTAGATTGTCATCAGAAACTAAAAAATCATAATTTTATTTCAATATTAAATTTAATGTTGATAGAGAGGATATTTAATGGAACATTCAATGACCACCCAATTGACGGACCATAGTTGCTTCAATCCAGGATGAAGATCATAGATCGCGGTTATCATATTATCGCATTCACTATCTCAAAATTAGAATATATGGGATATGAAATCTATATTTTTTTCAAATCATATTTCAATAAATGTGAGCTTCTGTTGGATTAAATATGTTGGCTAGAAACTTGTAGAAACAACAATTTAGAACTCTGACAAATTTGATATTCCAAAAAATTTAAAAAACATTACATGGATCATGGTTAAACATTCCATAATTGTGGAGATAATTTTTTCCCTCAAATAATGACATTAAAATATGTTAAATGATTTAATTAGGGTAGTTAAATCAACTCATTACTCTGACAAATATATTTTAATACCCTTAAATAAAAATATTATTCATTCCAAAATTATATTTATTTTCATCTGATAGACAATTAAAACATTTAAATACCATGATTAAATAAATTTAATATATATTAATCTAAACATGAATAATGTTGGATTTATTTTTTTATTTTGGCGAAAAAAACATAGAAAAATCATTATCCCTAAAGTAGGGCCCACAATGTCTTAAACATTGATTATTATATTATTGGGGTTTGATGATTATTTTTGTATGACCATTTAGGACAGTATCTTAATAGTATTGAGTGATATATATAGACCAAGAGTATCATCTAGAAACACATAATGGACCCTATGGGGATAATTTTTAATCATATCAATGAAAATCTCAAATTAATAATTGGAATTTAATTCAATCTCCTCATTCAAGGATCTCTATTAACGAACGATAGACACTTTGTGTCATCATTTTATCTTTATTTACAATTTTATGACCTTGGTAAGTGGTATGTCATTATTTAATCATAGACATAGATTCAATAATGGCACTTCTATCCTGGTTAACAATGTCGAATATTACTCTTCCTTTCAGAAGAATTAAATATTGTACTAACCATTATTTCAATTCCATACCCCGAATGATGCATGTAATTAAATCTTCATCTCCTTGAAATAAATTTAATATTTTTTGTATTGTATCAATGTTTGTTATCAAATGATAAAAACTAATAATATAAAAAATTCAACAGAACAATACAAATTCTTGTATACTGGAATGAATAATGAAACTCGAAATATATGGTGTTACTACTGATTGGTCAACTCATATAATCTAATTTTAATGAGAAGAAAAATTAATAACATCATGATAAAAATAAAATTTATAATTTGTTCTGAAAATATAATAGTCAAACAACATATTTTTCTTATCAGTATTATGTTTCGTGACCATAGGATATATGTTTATATATTACTATCATAATATATCTAATTTTCCATTATAGATGGTAATTGATATAACATTTTTGAAAGATAAATAATATGAGGACTTTACAATTTAAATATATTTCAAATATATTTCAATACACATTATGGTTATAGTGAATCATAAGTAACACTCGTTATACATTAAATGCTAATAGAAAATTAATACCCGTGTTGGGTATAGAATATCCACATTAAGAATAATTATTTTGTAGGACTAGCTGACCTTAGAATATGTAAAGAAATTTTCTCCCCATAATAAAGAGATATGGGAAAATTTAATTATTTTGAAAATCAATATAGTAAATAATAACATATATTTCTTTAAATCCTCTCGCCCATTTGGTCAATGAAGTTTATTGGGAAATGTTCTTTCATGGTCATAAGGTTCAATATTCAATACACAACGAAGACTCTCATTTCCTTTTATAATCAAACAATGATTATATTTTTTAATTTATTAAAAATAATATTTATTATAAGTGTTATACTTTATATTTGAATATAATAGATCCATTATTGGTCTAAAATATGGTACACGGTACTATCCTCCAAAAAAATATGTTTTTTAAGAATACATCATGATTTGTTCTATTATTTATTGAGGATGTGTCACTCATTAGGGATCATTTTTTATAAGATTATTAGTATATATATCCTCAAAATATTTCTTTTTTTGTCACCTAGTTACTATCTTATAAAATTCGCATTCCCTCTAAAAATATCAACATGTTAAATTTATTAATTAATATAAAACATTTTATTAAAGATCTATAATAACCTATCATGATAAAGTATGGAAAATTATATCAATTTAAATGGTAATGATTTTAATATTTATTCAATTGAAAAAAAAAGATGTTGGAAAAATTTTACATTACATTCATTCACTATACATAGTTATAGTATATAAGGTTCCATATTTGCTTCATAATAAGTTGAGAATAAATAAGTTAATTAATAAAAGAAATCATTTTTTAAATGATATTAATTTTTCTATTTACTAGTTGCATGTTGCTAACAATAAATTACCATAGAGTCCAAAAATCTTAATTATTTACCCTAATTCAACACCATATTCATTAAATATATTTCTTCATGTAAATTAGGGTCATTAGAGTGTTTTTAGGTAAAAAAAAATTTTTCCCTATTAGGGGTATTTCATTGTGTTTAGATTATTAATGTGTACTATAATTTCAACCATGATCTATGGTTAATATAAAATTATAGACATTAATGATTGTAACACCCCTTCCTCGACCACACGAAATGTTCCTGAGTTGGGATGTTTCATGTATCAGGTGCCACTCCTCTTATGATTGATGTCATAGATATGTGGTGAGGTACTATGAGTGTTATCTAGATAATATTCCATAAAATATAACGTACTGGGTTCAAGATTGAATCAATTAAAAATTATGCATTTCCCCTACACAAAAAAGATATCCCAAAAATCAATAGACACAAAATTAGGATCCCACTAAGACCCTATATTCTTCAGTAGAATGTATTATAATATTATATGTGATGAATTAAAAATAAATTTATTGATGAAAAAATGAAACAAAACATGAAAAATAATATGAAAAACACCCTCCCTAGCACATTACGATCAATAACTATAATAGAAAAGAAATACAAAATAGAATCTACCTTAAAATAATATAACCCTATATACTAATTCCTCGATGTCCATACCAATATTGATTTGTTTCATCATTCAATCTCTATGAATAACATGTGTCTTCATAGAAAATGAGATGTTCTTACCACATATATCAATACTCATATAGTGTTAGTGGATAAGGGGCTGAGTCCAATGACCCCATTGTAATACTCAATTACACAATGATACGAATTTTTAATTTTTTCAATTAGATGTCCTTGTAGAGCATAAATATTAGAATTATTTTTCCCATTGTACACACTCACCCAAAAACATAATATGAACACACGTCAATATACATTATTTCTCCAATACCATGTCTCTCTTCCAATATGCAACCACCCAAGGGGATCATATCTTACCAAATAATAGTTACCTAATATCATACATACTTCAACAAATAATGGTGTGCCTCTGATCACATCACAAAACCATTCCAACAAAGTACATGGCCCATGGATAATCTAGTAGTACTACTCTTAACAACCAATTCATTGGAGAATGTACTAGTAATTACAAAATAAGATCGATGAATAGGTGGAAGGGTAGTGACTCATATATTGATTACAAGTAATTACTACTCATAAATACAAATATTTCTTGTAGTAAAATACCTGGAATTCATCGATGTCATTCCAAATTATTTTTCCATAAAAATTCATGGAACTGATCCAAGGAATATTATATTGGAAATTACAATGAATCAAATAGGGACTTCAAAAAATATTTCTATATTATTATTAAAGAGAAATCCAATGAACATTCATAAGGATTTCAAAATTAGTTATCATAAAAATTAATAGTGGAATTTACAAATTCGATTCCATCCAATTATCACAAAAAATCCATGGTTGACTTACCCCAGATATTCCAAATCATAATCAATGAGAATAAAAGGGGGGAGATACAATAAAATTCAATATTAGTAATCATATTAAAACCTAGGGGTACCTCATCAAGTATTTATATTTCAGTAATCACAATTAATTCTTAGGACATCTCTTATGAATTCTATTATATAACTCAAATCATCTAAATCACAGAAAAAACCCATGTATTCTATAATGCCAAGGTAATTAGTTACCATTAAGAATGGGAACTACAACCCTCCTGTTAAATCAAATAATCATATCAAAAGGGTAGGAAATAGGCCTAACCCCTATCATATAATAATTGATGATATCCCATGCATGTGACCTAACATTTTCACTAATGTAGTATAACATCCAAATTCACATGTCACACACTCTGTTCACCCCCATTAAACAACTAATAATTTAATAAAATAGTTTTATAGGAATAGATGTATATCTATATACCAAAAAAATAATATCAAAAACACATTCCCATGTCACATAGAAGTTTCCATAAATAGCGGTAATATAATCCAAAAACAAAATTTATGAATCTGCTCCCCCACCATCCATGCATAAAAAATCAATATAATAGTCATCATCAATCATGCATAGATAAAATAATTATAAATTTCCCCAGTGATTGGGATTAATATAATAAAAACTATCATTTTACCCAAAAAAGACAATTAAACCCCAAATCTATATTTATCCTCTATTTTGGTATAATAAAAACAAATTATATTTAGATATAGAGACACTGTTCAAATCATTAGATACCATTTCAATACATCATAAACACATCAAAACCCACATATTTTTTTTAAAACACTACCTAGGATCAACATTTTTTTTTATAAATGTCATGTCAAAAAAACACTCCTCCTATACCACCCATTTATCAAAATTCATTTATGTATTCAAAATTATATTTTAAAATAAATATACAAAACCACTTTGAAATCCACATTAAAAAATATTTTAATTCGATTTTAACCAACCACAAACTTTATAAACAATTATAAAATCAATAAATCCATTATCCATTTAATGTAAAATTTACTTATAATCTTATTTCTCATACACCTCATTCGAAACAATGGATTTTTTTGAAAACAATTTTTTATCAAAGTTAAAACTATCGTAGCAACTATTTCCCATGAAAGAAAACACATGCACAATCACATGTAATATATTGATAAGGAAAATAAGATTGTATATTCCATAATTAATTTAATATCCAAATGTCATATTTTTTAAAAAACATTGATTATATTATAATATACCTTAGCTAATAATTTATTTTATGGAGGTAATATGTCAAAAAAAATACAAAAAAGCTTGAGTGTTATATTGTAATCATGGCACTATCATTATGCATGAACAATCCCTTGGACCCTAGCTAGGCCCATTAAATCATCTCTATGTTCCTCCTTCAATATTTTTTATTCTATATAAAATCAAACCCCACACTCACTCTATAGATCCTAGTCTTCATACAAGACATACATTGGTAACTGGTGTTTTAATCAATATCCAACAGGATGAAAATGCAGGTTTCCTTCCTCAAAATTAATGATGATATATCTACATGTTTCACTAATACCATCCCATACCAAAACACGTGTTGATAGCAGTTAGTAATTCCTAATCATGGAATACATGAATGGCACAATAGTGGGAATACTACTTGACCTTAAGCATCCATTGTTGTATACCAGAGGCAACTAACCATTAGTTGGGGCATGTGATAGTATAGGAGAGACTATGACCTCTAATATAATACCTAAGGGACATTCAAAATGATAACAAAAAATTATCCAGAACCATTAATATAATGGAATTCCCAAAAATGTATAGGCACCCATTTTAGATCCCATTGGGTCTTCTATAGTTCCTAATCAGAAGAAGTAAATCAATTTATCTGATGTTTCTTATATAGTGGAGTAGATGTAGGATAAAAATTAAATAAAATAGTCATAAAATATAAAAAAACCCTATATAGAACAAGGTTTATAATAAAAATTAAAATATAAATGTGAGATGGACAATAACCCAACTCACTATAATTACTTTTTCTATGTTCTCATCATCTACAACCATCATGATCTGTATTTTGGGACTGCATCAATGAGAACCAATGTATTAAGATAATGTAATATTATATAACCATACACATCGAAACCCTTATCATGTACATGTATATGGGTTTATCTAATAACCTGTTACGAATACAAAATGCATCAACGATGCATAGTGATGATTTGATGAAGTGGATGTGCCTGTAGTGAATAAATTAAAAATTATTGGTAGAATATGAAAAAAACCAAATAGAAAAATAGTAAAATATAATTAATATACATTCTTATGAAGTTTAAATATGTCTCATCCCATAGGAATTCACCAATGGGGACCAAGTCCTTCCCTAACACCAATACATCATATCAAACAATGATTACATATTATCAGAGTATCTTTGAGTTCATCATAATAATTTTCCCACCATGAAAACAACCAATTCCCAATCCTAAATTCAAATTCACTACATCCAATTCCTAGGAACATATCCTAGGTAATCCAAAACTCGCCTATATTCAACATCTAATGATATTATATCATGCATTTATTCTAATGAACTCATCCATGGAAATTAAAATTTGTTGGACAAATGAATCCTAGGAATACATATACTGAATTAAAAATTATTTATCCATTTTAATACAAGGACATGTTTCAAGGAATTTAAAAATTTAAATCATAATGAATTCATGGGAAAATTCACTGATGGAATTCTATATCTGTAATCCGTAAAAATAAAAGGAACATGACCAAGGGATTATGAATCTATTATAATAATGAATCAAGGAGGAATTTCCCCATGTAATATAAAATATTTATCTCAAAAATCCCAAGGGGGAACCCCACAAATTCAATAGAACAATCATAGAAAATTCAAGGGGTGTTATCCAATGATATTATATTTAATTAATCACATGAAATATTAGTGTTTATTAGCCCAAAGTTTTCTATATTATAAATGATAGATAAATTCGAAGGCATGTCCTAATAATTCTATCATCTTTGGCTTGTCATGCAAATATAAGAAACCAACAAACCATTACTGAATCACATGTCCCTTAGTTATCATTAGACATGGTAAGAACATCCATGTTAGAAAAAATCTTAAAACATATCCTCGGGGATAGAAATATGATAGACACATCATAAATATTTAAATTTATCTTCTCAATAACATAACCTAATAGGATCATTGATGTCACAAAATGCACTGACCATCTCTATGGTCAAAATACTATTAGGGAACCCCTTAGGGCCCATTGGTCAAACCATATCACAGACAACCTATTTGGGATCATCGATCACATTTATATATTTCAATCCTATCAATATGTTATATATAAATGTCTTTCATCACTCGTAGGGATCTAGAAGAACTATCTCTTCTATATGTGGGACCAATCACACCCCATTAAACCAATCTATCATGTGTATACCACAAGAATGATTTCACGAGGATACCCAAATATATATATATATATATATACATATTTGTGTGAATAATCACCAAAGTATTATATAGAAAATCATAAGTATAAATCAAATTAGTCCCATAAGAATTGAAATATAGGGAATCAACCAATTTTTTTTAACTAATCAAAAAAATATCAATGTAAAACTTTATTATTCACTTATTAAAATAATTGAAAGACTATTTTAAAATAATTTAAAAATCTAACTACATTCGTTATGTACTCATGATGGGACCTTGTATTTTTTTTTGGTAAAATGTTTCTTAAATTCCAATTTTTAAATAAAAGTACCATTCCAATCCAATGTCACATACTACTATTTTTGACTTTAATATCTATTTTATACAAATACTCATTTTTAGAACAAATTGTAATGTGAAATATTGAATCAAAATTCATAAACCAACAACCACCATTTAGACGTCAATAAAAAGGTAAAACAGTAATCATTTGAAGATGGTGACACATTAAAACATACCAAAAATATATACTATCTGTATGGACTATTAGGTCTACATAACCACATCCTATCATTATGACTGAGATAACATAATTCACATAGTGTGAAGAAATATATAATAACTAAGAGACTTACAATAAATTCCCACACAACTATGAGACTCAATAATATAATACCCACCCACCATAGAATTGGAGTCACCATCCTTTGAAATTATTCTTAATAATAATCCACCAAGATCATAAAAACTCTCACATTAACCATGGATCTAATCCCGATCCACTAAATAATAAATGTTTAATTAAAAAAATTCTAATTACTTATTCAATAAAATTTTAAAATATTTAATTTTATTCAATATTTCAAAATATAACGAAATTAGAAACAATTTGCTAAATTATTCACCAAGTACCCTCATCACACCGAAACTATGATCAATCACATGGTAATGGTCCTTGAAACACTCCCAAATAACTTCGAGAAAAATACCAAACACACAAGTTTAATTCCATTGTAAATTAAAATTAATTTTATAAAATAACTAAATTTATTCATCACGTAACAAACCTTTTGTATAATGATGAATTATATCATAATCCATCCCACTAAAGGTCTCTTATATATAAGGCTCGTGAAATCTCAAGTAGGTATGTGATTTTTACCATTCTCCCATGGAAATCATCATGAATCCTAATCTTGGGAATGTATCAATCAAAACAAAAGTGATAGGAGTGATGAACAAAAGTGGAGGTAGGAGAATGAGACAAATAATCCATAATAAATATAAAAAATATCACCTCATATTAATGGAGGATATATTTATTATAAGGAGGGAAACCTCTTCATTATCTCACACAGAAGGAAGATTACAATGGGGTTGTAGGGTAAAAATCATGCATGTGAGACAATGTAATTTCCTATTTTTTTTAAAAACAATTGGTAGGGTTCATGGTTTGGAAACATGATTTTCAATGTGTGATCAAACCATATAGTGGGAACGCTCCATGAAAACACCCTTCCACATGGTTTTGTCATATATTTTTAACATACCATTCATTTACAATTCAATGGAGAACTCTCTCCATTTTCACAATTTATATCATTTGTCATCATTTCAGTAACACTTGTACACTAATCCCCACATATATTCTCCCTAAAAAGATTTTCTATGATCTCTATGTTTTAAAAAAAATCCCTATACTAAATTTACTAGAAAATTTATACATAAGATTAGCGATATGGTTTTCAATATTCAGTATAACCCAAACTATAAACCCTATTATGAATCCTCCAGAAACAACCAAATATAAATCATAATATACTGAGATATTCTGGAGAACATGAGGCACCACCAAATCCATTTTAAAAATCACAATATTTCCAAAACAAATCTGATCCCAATTTCAATATATAAATGTAATTATTGATTTGAAAAAAAAGACCCCAACTCTAGAATTTCAAAATAATAAATTTCTATTAAAACTCATATATCGTTATCGCGTAGAGAGTTACATTGATAGTTCGGGTTTTTTTCAATAATTAATTAACTATTGTCATTGGATATTAGGAATTTTCAATATCATACATCATTTTGAGAACATTGAAATCAACTATAAATATCATGTTGTGCTCCCCTCCCAGAACATCGTTAGGTACACTAGCAATATATATAGTTTATTGGTTTGTAAGATGGAAAACCAATCATTAAGTATTATTATATCCAATGTGATCTATAATAAAAAATTATCTATTAAATATATTAATGAATTAAATATTCATAATTCATTTGACACATAAATGGATTATATTTTAAAGGATGGAAAAAAAACCTAAATCATGGAAATTTATTGGAAATTATAGTGTAATCACCACTACCACATTTTATAAAGGGCTTAGAATTCCATTATCATAAATTATCATTTTCCTTTAAAAGTTCTCCCTAAAAACATTTAGTTACTGGGTATCTATTTTATATCACCACAACAAGGTATTCTAATGGCCGATGCCCTCCCGATTTTTTATATTGCCAGTTTTGAGTGTTGGATGTGTTTGGGGGAGGTTTTGAGAGTTATCAGGTGAAGATAGAGGAAAAATAGTTTTGTTGTAGGAAATAAATGTCATTTCAGTGTATTACATGATGTGAAAATTAGTTTCACGACTGGTCTAGATACTATTCATGATGTGTACATTTTTAGGGATAAAAAATATAATAGAGACACGTTTTTAAGCTAAACCTTGAATTGAGAGATTACACAATGTGAAAGGGGAATACATGTCATGTAAATCCATACTATTATATTGTTTTAATGGTTTCATCCACATTTTTTTTCTAAACCCTATATCCAACTACTTTCCTCACATTATTCTCATATGAGTATCTCCTCAACTAGAATTTGGAGTTTTTTTTCAATGGGGATCAATATATGGGATTCTATCTTCGATCGGTGATCATTTATCCCTTTATTTTATTCTGTTTTAATCCATTATACACTAAGGGATTTGATGTGGAGATGTTGTTTTGGTATGGGGTGCATGTTCAGCTACATTTTTATGGAGTTTTGGTGCATGGTAGTTTGATCATCATATCCAAATGGTGCTTTTGTGGTTTCCAAGTATTCTTCTTTTCCGAACAATTCACAATGATTCAACATTTATTTTATGAGGTAGTGTTTCCATCGTTTCTATGTATTTCCTATCATGAATGAGGGTTTCATTTTTGTTTACCTATGGATTTTTTGGTGATGTAATAATTAATTATAAATAATGGGTTGAATTGATGTTGGAGGGTGAAGGGGGTTTCCATGCTTTTACAACTTTGATATTATAGTGATATTGTGGATGGTAAATGCTTGATGACCTATAGAAATTTGGGGGAGTTGGTGGCATTTTATGTGATTAATATATATTTTATTACTATTCTTATTGTTGTGATATCAACCATGAAAATGGACGTTGGAAAAACAATAATATTTAGTTATCAAATATGTTGCACCGTGATTATAATTTTGTGGAAACTTCTATAAAATACATTGTAATGTGATAATATACCCTTTCTAAATCTATAAAATAATTTTTTTTTAAATGTGGTCATGCTTATGGGATAATTATGTTTTATTTTAATGGGGTGTGGGTTGAAATGTGATTTTTTGGCCTAGTTTTTGGGGCGGTAAGGTGACATTGTGGACGTTGAAATGTTTTTTGTGATATATGGTTTCATTCTGTTAGATGTTTAGGTTGTTATGGAATAAATGAATGTTTAATAATTTTTCAAATGGTATTGGTTGGTTTGGTAAATGAGATGTAAAATTTTCAATGGAAAATTTATTCATTGTTATATATTAAATGTGGTTGACAAAAAATAATATAGTTAATGATTTTTAAATTTTGTGTAAATAATAATCCACATGTGATTATCTAGGTTGTTCACCTACAAAAACAACTATTGTAGATAATATAAAATGCATTTAGATCTGCCATCAAATATGGGAGTGTTGTTAGGTGGTTTTTTTTTCTTTGAACCCATTGGATGGTTTTTAGTGTTTGATAATATATATATAATTATATTTTTCTTGTTATTTCTATAAACAACCTCACCAAAATTGATAACAATGTTCCGAACAACCTAATTGTCATTTTATTGGTGTCTTTCCCCACATACCAGTGAGAGGATGGATAGTTGACCACCTTCCTTTCCTAGAACCATCTTTTAGGTGATGATGGCCCAATATACATTGGGCATGTTAGGAAGTGGTGTCCCATGTGTCTTTGTTATGAGATGTGATGTGATGCACTGTAGTGTTTGGATCAGGTGTGTGTGGGTAGAATGGGTTGTGGTTCATGGACTAGGTGTGTATGAACATGATGTATTGTAGTGTGTGGCCCAAGTGTGTACAAAAAGTATGTGTTGTGGTGTTTGGAAAAGGTGTGTGTGGGTGGGTTGTGATGATGGATATTTGGAAGAGGTGTGAGCATCATGATGTCTTCTATTGGTGTGTGAGAGTTTCTAATCAATGGGATAGTGGTGCATGGTACCCTATCGTCAATGTGCTTTATATTATATTATATTATTTGGATTGAGTTATATGGTGAGTGTGTTTTGGTGATAATGGGGTTATGGTTAGTTGACTTCTTAGGTGTTTTGTTCTATTTATTTTATCATGGGTGTGTAAATAAACTCATTCCACATGTGCATGAAAGAATGTAGTCTTCCAACTGATTGTACCTACATGATCACCCAATGCATAAAAATATATTTTATGGTTTCTAGGAGGAAATCATGGGCGTTGAATGAAATTTATAACTCAGACCTTTTAATAGATACAGGGTTGATGCATTAGCTTTATTTTTGGGTACTTACCAGGGAGATATTTTTGTATCTGTATCTGTTCTTTTTATATGTGCATGTGGGATGGTTTTGGATTTCTTTTTTTATATTTCATGGAGTTTATTTGGTGATGCTTCCTATATCCTGGTCATGATTCCTTATAAAGTGTTATTACTCCCTTACGGTTATATATGCACACTGATGGTAATAATCTCCATCCTAGGGCCTACAGGTGGTGGGACTCAGTGGTCAATATTTCCCTTTATTAATTTCCATCATAGGAGGGGTATCCTTGGAGGGAGTGGTCACAATAGAGTGGGATCAGAGGTGATAGTTGTGATAGAGTGTGGATTTTAGAGTTAGGAATAGTTAATAATCCATTCTATGGTTTGGAATGAGTGATAGATTACCTTGTTGGATGACATAGTCTTGGGAGACATAATAAGAAATTGTATTTTACGGCCCCCATCATCTAGTTCATAGAAACTAAGATTACGTAGTGACCAAGTGACATGGGACTGCATGTAGGGTAGTGAACTCTGAGGGCTTCTTTCATAATCATTAATTGATTTCATTTTTGAATTGGGTTGTTTTTGGATGCTCAAAATGTATAAAATTATTTAAATATATTACTATTAATCAAAATATATCATAATAATAACCCATACTATCTAGATTATGAAATACTAGCTTCACATTCAACTTGTTTCATGGTCATATTATACATGTGGAATAAGTAAGGGAGGTTTAGTATGATCTCCCTATTGATTGATGGAGGGTTGATCCAACTGAGGATGATGAAAAATGGTATATGGTGTTGTGTTAATTTCAACTTTAGGTTTTTTAAAAATTTAAGGGGAGAATTTGTGATATAGAAACCAATATATTGATAGGGTATTTTTAGCTGAATTTCCATTTGATATGAGCCCTGAAAGAGTACAAGATCCCTTTTGGGGCTAGTTAGATGTGGAGAGATTCACATCATTGGTGTTCATTGTATCATAGTCAGTGGAATGAAGAATATGTTTTATAGGTCAACATCCAAGAAGTGTTTCGAGTAGAGTTCCTTTCATCAACAATGATGGCTGATAATAGGTAGGAGGAACTCTACCTTTAGTAGTGGATATTGTTTTTGCTGTATATTGAGATCTGGTTTAAGGACCTTCGACATATTTCCCCTAATCATTTTAGGAATAGGGAGTCCCAAGAAAGAGGTCTTTAGGGGGAACTGCATCCTTTGATCCTGTATGAGGATACACATTGTATATTTTAAATGTTCTAGAGGTTCATAAAAAGGAACAAATGATTGATCTAATTCAATCAAGAGGATGGGAAGAAACAGGGTTTCATTAGGGGAAAGGTTTTCGGTGGAAATTCATTACTATCAGGTCCTTCGATGTTTCGATCAACAAGGAGTTGACATCAATAGATTCCCTTTTCACCTTATGGTCTTCTTTCCATTCCTATGCGATTGGGGATGTTGTGTATCTCATGTGGGGTTCACAGATATATTCAGAACCAGTGCCTATTTTATGCTCGAGCTCAATTTGGCTGAGGCAAACAGGTTCACCGTCAGCCATAGCACGATTATGGTCCAGTAAGGGCATATGGAGCATGTGGATGCAGAGATTAGGATGTTTTGTGATATTAGGGACCTCAAACTGAGCATGGACATAGGTTTAGTATTCTTCATAGTGCTAGATGGGTTAGGTGTGGTCAGTTACATGTAGTAGAGGAAGTAGTTCTATAAGGTATATATATTGTCGTAGGTACGATAAGTTTGTTTATAATCCTTTATAGTTCCTTATTGATTTAGGGACTTCACACTATTTTTTCACTCAATGTATTATGTACTTTGTGTATATATGTAGAGAGGATTCACATACCCCTATTATTGACTACACCAGTCAGAGGTTAGAACAATGTGTTTGTTTTGTGTCGGTGGTGTAGACTGATGATGGGGAAACAGCTGTCCCATGATACTATTTTATTACCTCAGATGTACCCATACAATTTTAACCTTGGGATTGATTTATTTTGTTTTATGTGTGATGTTATTAACTTCTTTTAGAGCAGAATCATTTTTTTAGATATGGATGGTCCACATGTGGTTTTCATTAGTCATCATATTTATCAGATGGGAAGTTAGTGTGTGGAGCCCCTTATTTCTTGGATGGCTATGTTTTTAGTGGAACTGGTGGATGCTAGGATGGTATTACATCCCATAGTCATCAAGGAGTACTTTTAAACTATCTCTGATGGGGTTCTGGAACTACCCATCAACATGATCTCATGTTTGTGATAGACGTTCAGCTGGGAGCTACTCTGATCCGAAGGGATCCAGATCTAGTGAAACCCTATGAGTTGCAAGAGTTAAGGATTTATAATGTTCATATGATAAATAAAGGACTCATCTGTACAAGTGTGTCATTTTGTTGTGATCCAGTGTTTTCTGTCGATAAGGAGGTTAATAATATGAGGTTTTTCATAGACTATTAGAAGGCAAATCATGTGCCAATCAAGAACTATTACCCACTATTGAAGATAATCGATCATTTCAACTAGCTGAGAGGGGTGATTTGGTTTTCTATGATTGATCTATGGTTTGGATATCAATAATAGATGGTGAATGTTTGTGACATCCCACGGACTTCCTTCAGATTCAGGTATGGGTACTATGAGTTTTAAGTCATGCATTTCGGTGTTACAGATACACCAACTTTGTTATTGGGGCCTATGAACATAGTGTTCCATGAATTACATGGATGTTTTTTCATCCTATTACTTTATTATAAGATGATCTAGTAAAATTCATAAGTATAACATATTTGGAATATCCATGTTTTCATAAATTATATTAGGTTTCCAATGCTCTATGTAAAATTGTCCATGTGTTAGCTCTAGTCATGATAAGTGAAATTACATGGGCATGTGGTATCTCAGGTGGGTGTCCTAGATGACCCCTTGAATGTTGAAGTGTTTTCTTCTTGGGATAAACTATATAAAGTGGTAGAGGTTCATAGTTTTCTTATTATTAAAGAATATTATCTGTGGTTTTTGCCTGATTTCATCATGTTGGATCCCAATTGATAGATTTGACTATGATGGATCAAGGTTTTCAGATGACTGATGAGTACAAGGTTGAATTATGTTTCATGAAGGGGAAGTTATTTAGTGCTCCCATGATTCAGATTCTAGAGGAGGGTGTGTTTTTTGAGGTTTTACATGAAACATCCCCTCCGGGATTTGGGTGCATCCTGATATAGCAGATGTTAGTGAAATTTTAGGGGTCTAAGAAGTTATACCCTAACAAAATAATTATTCCACCCATGATCTAGATCTAGAAGTAGTTGTTTTTTCATTGAAATTGTTGTGACATTACCTCATTTGGGAGTGATTTTCAGTATTTATAGATAAAAAGAGTTTATGGTATATATTTTCTTAGCATGGCCTGAATCTACATCAATATAGATGCATGGTTTTCCTTCAGGACGATGATTTTGAGACATCCTAGAACTCCGGAAAAAAGAATTTTGTTCTTGATTGGTTGAGAAGAATGTCTTAGTAGGATGTTTCTAGTTAACATGTGGTTTTTTGGAGAGTGATGGATGAGTTGGCAGCCTATTACATAGTTGGATTGGAGGATAATGGTAGTGGACATTTTGTTTCTGATGACGGTACTGTAACGTCCCAATTTTTTACCAATGGAAAATCCCTTCTTATAATTATGTCATATAATCACATAAAGTCACAACACAATGATCTAATAAATACTATGTGTCCTTTAGAAATTATATTGTCCCATCTGTGTTTTGAATTTCAAAAAATTGTCTTCTTCAATTGTGATTAGAATGTTATATTGAGTCTGACAAGACAAACATAATTTTTGAGGAATAGTGAAACACCCTTATAAATACTATCATACCATTATGAATATAAATAAATAGTAATTAATATAAAATCATCCCAAAAAATAAAACATCACGAATGAATGTATAAATACAACTTAGACATCTTATAAGTGAAAAAATGATCATAGTACAAGTATTCGTATCATTGTATGCCTTAAATATTTCATTTACAATTTTAGGATTAATTTAATACTTTAAAATGGATATGTATTTTAATTAATGGTAATCATAAATAGTTACTTCAGTGTCTTATGTTTATAATATTATTTTATGGGACCTCGATTAATTTTTCAAGGATTTATAAAACAAGTTGTTGTTTTAATGTTGTTTTTTTGAAAAATTATGATTTTATTTAAAAATAAAATAAAAAATATTTATAATTTTTTTTCACAACTGTATTTAATTTTTGAATTCTACACGTTAAAAAATGGTTCGGGTGAATTTTTTAGGATTTTTCTATAATACATGATTTTTTTTTAATTTTAAAAATACTATATTGAGTTTCCAATATGTTTAATGGCATCATAATAATGTAATAATTATTATAAAATCATGGTTGAAATCTGTACAAAATTATATAATATGACGTTTCCCAAGTGGATAATATAATGGGAAAATACCATTTCTAAGCCCATTGTTTTTCAAGAAACAACTAATGAGGTGTCCTTTGAATTTAATAAAAAACACTCTCTCATTCGTTATAAATACCCACTCATTCCTTTGTTTTCATTAATTAAAAATCCATAATCCTCTATGATCAGGTATTTTTTCATGCCTAGGAGTCCATTAAATGTTTCCTCAATCCCCCAAGGACCCATCCTTCATGTTTTAGGAGTTACTCCATAGGTTAAGGGAATCTACCTCCATTCAGTTTATCATGAATTCATTTTATGTTATTCTTTTTAATTTTTATTGGATTATGTTGGGATATATCATTTCATATCACCCTTAATTTTTATGTTATGTAAGAATGATTAGATACCATTTTTTTCTAATCAAAATATGTTATGAATCATTAGGTGACGTCATTAGGCTACCTAATTTTAATAAGGGGTCTACCAACTTTTATTTTATTTTCATGTTCATTTATTTTCATTTTCACTCCTGAAATCCTTTATTCCAAATGGTGTGATTACTCCACTTACTTACAAGTACTGTATTGTGTTCATGATAAATGAACAATTCTTCATCATATCTTCTTTTTCATTTTTTATACTGAAAATGAAAATACCATCCGAGATGTGCTAGTTTACCACATTCAATGATGATGGGTTTTCAATTTCCATAACTGTCTTCATTTCTGGTCATGAAACATTTTTCATGGTTAGAACAGATCATAATAACTGTATTATGTCTCATATATGGTTTTTTATTCTTTTTTGACATAAGGTTTTGATTTATAAAACAAAACAAGTTCCATGTTTCCAAACCCACCAATTAACCCAATAGGTTGTCACTAAAGTTTCACATAGTGATTAATCATAACTCAGAATAACCAAATGAAATTTAAAACCATGTAAAATTATTGATGTTCAATAATAGAATATAACTCCAATTCTGGATAACAATCCCCATTTTACATGATTTTCCAAACATGAATATAGGAGAACTGATCATTAAAACCAATGAAACAAACAGACCAGAGCAATGAAATTGATCCTCATAACTAATCAAAAATGATATGAATGAACTCAAAATGGAATTAATAAATCAAAAACACATATAATAAGTTTTTTAATTATTAATTAATTGACCTAACTTGATTATTCAGAACACTAATATCAAGTGGAGAACACCATCAGACTTAAGGTAATAGATCCTCTCTATTTCACTCTTTTTCAATAATGCTCTCTATGCACCGCCATTTTAGGTGTAATACCTAATTATGGGGTATAATTATTCACCTCCCCCATATAACCCTCTTGATGTATAATTGATAAGAAACCCATTTTTCCCTCAGGAATCCCTCTTAAGTAAACCTGAAATCATGCCGATAATCTGTAAGTTATTCAACCCGAATCTCTGTTATTCCATCGGGTTTTCATATCATTCATTATACAAAAATAAAGTTATCTTATCTATATATGTGAATCTTCTAAATTCAGAGTAATTGATAAAAAATCACTTATCAATACCCTTTCATCATTCTCATTTTTTGGATATACATATTTTTATGTGATTCCATCCTCAATCCTTCTTAATAAGTAAACTGGTTTTAAGTGAACTTCCTGAGTTCTTACATGATTTAATTTCCACTGTATCTGTAGAGACCCAAAACTTAACATACATGGGAATTACATTACTTTTTCGGAATACATAGTACATAACAAAAACACACACACAAGGACCGTAATAGTTTAGTGTCTTTGAAAACTCAGAATATAATCTTCTAATCGTGGTGAAATATCTTCAACATCTCCCATAAAGATCTTATTTTTTTCTACCTAAAACGTTTCTTTATATCCTGGGGAAAATAAAACATAAAAGGGTGAGCTCAAATGCTCAGTAAGGGTAAAAAAAAGAAATATCAATCACATCATATTCATAAGAACATAACTTTTGGAAATCTTAACCTGCAAAAGAGAGCATAATTTCATAACATGGGATAAATCATAGTAGTGAAATGGAATCCCAATAATCATAACATAAAACATGAAACTTTGTGGCATACACACATAATCATCG
Organism: Viscum album; assembly: GCA_963277665.1. Lineage (NCBI taxonomy): Eukaryota > Viridiplantae > Streptophyta > Magnoliopsida > Santalales > Viscaceae > Viscum > Viscum album. The sequence continues at coordinate 1,568,484,763 of OY728121.1, read as the reverse complement.
ATAATCATTTCTTATTAGTCAAGACTCATTGCCAAGACTATCTTAGTGGACAAAGTCCATTTCTGAACCGAGTTCACTCCTGGTTTCAGTCCTGTTTCAATAAACCGGTATAACCTACCGTTCCAGCCATGTCTATCTCATTAGATATAAAATCTTTACCCAATGAATTGGAGGGACATATAGGTCCCACCCATCTCATAATGATACCATTCTTATGTGTGCCAAAAAATCTTAAATCATATATCATTGCATAACCCATGTAATAAAAATGGGAATCTTAAACATCGTGACATCATCAAACTATTCATATAAGATAAAATAATTCAAAAAAATAATTCCATCACAACATAATCAAATCAATGTAATAATAGGGATATAAACAGAACCCTATATTATCTTAGATGTAAAATAATTTTGATAAAACACTTGAACTCCATTCTTGAGGAAAATATCCTTTAAATTCAAAAACATTTTCCTTTCTTAACATGTCATACAATTTTAAACTAAAAGAAGTTGATTAAAAATAAACATGAAAACTTGTAAAGGAAGCTTCTTGGAAATAATGTTTTAAAAATCCATTCATTCCTTATAAGTTAAAAAAACATTCTTCTTGTACTTTTGTCGGAAAATTCAAAAAGTACCTCATACGAAAAACGACAAAAGATTCCTTTCATATCCTTTACTAAAAACTCACTGAAGGGTAAAATTGGATTTAAACAATTGTAGTTGGATGGAAATAATGTTACATATTGAGGAAACATGAATGTGGATGATAAAATACACCCCAGTAAATACTAAAGTATAAAAAATCTCGGATAAAAATGAGATTGTGATAATTCCCTTACCTTAGGTCTCATTTGCTTCGTAAGTGTCCGGACCTCCTCTTCGTTGAAGCGCTTCTTTGAGATCTCCTTTTAGGGAACTAAAATTGGTCTTTGAAGAAGAACAGGACCTCTAGGATGTATCTAGGGAAGTTTAGAGAAGAAATTGGAAGGGTTTGGCTGAGCTTGAAGGCTCAAAGTGGTGTGAGGAAGAGAGGGAGGAGGTTCCTTTTTATAAGGGAGGAGAGGGGCACCTTTGGGATAACTGAAAATATTATTTTATTATAAAGACAAATTCGGTTTTAAATAGCTCCAAAATGATTTATTTCTAAGATAAGGTGGATATGGGTCGAAATCCTCTCATCCAATAGAATTTAGACAATTTTAGGTTCCTATATTAACCTTATCTTTTAGTTTTAACTCTTAGTTAATTAGATTGACATTTACCATGTCACTTTGTATTTTTATATTATATAGTTAATAAACTTACCATATACATCCAAGAGACCCCCAAGTGGTCCATTAATGATACACCTATCATGATATAAGTACATCGGCCGAACCTTAGATTTTTAGGAATATAATAACAATTAATAATATAATATTTGTTTTAAAAACTATTTTATGTCAATTTTGACACTATTTGGTAATTGATTTTTGTGAAACTCATAACAGAATGATTAGTTAGAACCAAGTTAATTAAATTAATAATAACATGTCCTATTAACCTAGAAAATTAGTGGAATTCATAAAAAGTCTCAAATTTCATTTATTTGGGTATTTATAACATCAATTATGTCAATATTTCATTAATAAGATAATTACTGCATCATCGTTGTGTCATAAATAAATTAAATTATTTAATGTCTAAAAATTACAAATAAAATACAATTATGTAGGAAATATTTTTAGGTTTCTAATGAATATTTATAGTTGAATTTATCTTATGTATAACCCTATATTAAAAATTATCTACTTATTAAACTTTGATTTTAACTATTTTATCCCTTCTTTAAATAAATTAATAATAAATGTCCTAATCTAATCCAAGTAGGCCTAAATGGTCATATTTTATTCTTAAGGTTGTTTTTGGTCGAATTACACTTATCCAATAGAATTTGGACATGTGTTAGGGTAATAATAATATCATTTTTACCCTTAATTACCCTATTTACTTTTAACTGTGGTAAAAAAAAGTAAAAAGTTACTATTCACCAAAAATTATTTTCATCTCATTGAACCAAATTTTACTTACTAACATCAACCGTGTCTCTCGGATTTTTGAAATTCCACTCACAGAAGCGGTAAAATTATGTTTTATGAAAAATTCATTTTTTTTAACTACCACTTAGTGGTTTCACTATTCATCAAAAAAAATGAAAGTTTCCAAAAAAATACCAAAAATTAGACCTAAGCTATATTTTATATTATGAACTCAAAAATGATGTCTATTTTACCAAATTCGAAACATATCAGTTTCATTAATTAATTTAAAAATTAATTCTTGTCGTCAAAACAAATAGTGTGTTCTTAAGAGATAATAACTATCAAAAGATTGACACTTGTTTATATCTGGTTTAAATATGAAATTACATCCAATGACCAACATTGTATTAAATTGTAAAAATATATTCTAAATATACTTTAAAACCACTCAAATTAATAATTTATCACTATTAATTATTTCTATTAAAAAGGTTGTTTTTAATTAAAATTTAGTAATTTTCACTATTCATCAGAAAATGAAAGTTATCCGAAATGTACCAAAATTTAACCCTAAGCTAATTTCGATATTCCGAATCCAGAAATGAAGTCCATTTTGAAAAATAAAATTTACAAAATTTCAAAAAGTGGTTATTACAATTCATAACGGCTAGTTTTAATAATATATTAACAGCATATCGTTGTTTAGTGAAACTCGGTATTGCATACTACACACACTATCAAGGAAGGTCGTGATTGCGTGTAATGCAAGGAAAGTCAATTATAAATGTTGTGCAAGCTCCTTTTGGTGTAGTGTATAACACAAGACATTAATGAAATTAAACAGAATATTTTTCATAAACTCTCGGGGTGTTACATTCTACCCCCCTTAAAATGAATTTCGCCCCTGAAATTCATCGGGGTTGTAAATGGTTTACTACTCGAAAGTTTCTTTAATAGAAACCCACATCGTATAAAATAATACGAAAACCAATCTTTAAAAACAAAAGTATTAAACGTAACGGTTACCCAAATAAACTAATCATTGGGTTTCAACATAGGTGAAAATATGGATATGGAAGAGAAATCTAACCATCATGTTCTGATGGAGAGTGGTAGAGAACATGGCTATGGAAAAGCCATAAATCACAAAGCCATAAATTTTTTACGATCTAAGGTACCATATAATTCATCAGATATAAGAGCACTAGGACAACATTTTTGGTTTTCAAGATCTTTTCCCTAAAGTTGATGAAATTGGAATTAGAAGAAATACTTTCATTATTTCGGTATAGTCTCACCGTTGGTCGTTCTTTGGACAATTTCCACTTCATCTCTTAAAGAAATGAATTTGAATTTGTCATTCGTGATGTGTTAGCAGATCATGTGATAGAATGATGGGTCATTCCACCTGTCTCAAACAAAAGGTTAGAAAAGTTATCAAAAAATATATAAGTCCATCTATAGTGAGATTAATCATATATGGTTCCTAAAATGGACTTATACTTCATATATCATACTGCTTAATATAATAAAACTAGTTTCTACTAAACAGGGACTTCCTGTAGGACATTGGTAGTTGATAAAGGCCAGTCGCACTTCGGTTGTGGGTTTGATTCCCACAGCCTTGTCTGGCGCGATGGGTTGTCGCCCATCCTGCAGGTTGTCCTTTTTCTAAAACTACATTACTATAACATCACATAAATAATATCAAAAAAACTATCCTTAAATAATACTAAATTATTTCCAACAAAATCCATTCCAATCTTTAGGCTTATCTAAAATACTTTGGTCCAAGCTCATAGTATAAAGAAAACGATTACTTGAAATGTCATCAACCAAGCATGTGAATACCATCATTTATCCCCCATATATCTTGTTGGTCACATTCCAAACAGTCGAAGGCCTTAATCATGTATTCTCTTGAAAAATGAATACCCATTGAACCTTATTGAAAATATTATTGCTGTTAAAAGTTAACTCTTTCCACATACCAAAATCCTCAAAATTCTATATACTCAAACCATGATATCACTTAGTCCTTATATCAATCATGATCTCATGAATATTGTCAAACATTTCATTTTCTCGTTTTCCCTTCATTATGTGCATATCATCTTTTTTTTCCAAAAAATATCTCAATCACTTTCCATGATTACCGGTACCATAAAATTATTGAAAACCATAATAAACCAATACATAAATATTCCAATATTCCACGATACTATATACAACATTATTTTTGAATCCCATTACATAAACACTTAATCATTCCACCACATCATTGTCATATTCAACATCGCCAATGGGGATTTCATGTGACTTCCCTTTGTCCTTTTCCATAAGTGGTTTCTCATGTCGATCATCACTAACCCTTGGATTTGGGAATTTATTAGCATAATGCCCCATTTCCTTGCACTTGAAGCATTGAAGTGTAGTAGGTTCATTCTGTGTATCCCTTCCTTTGTTTGCATCATTAGACATCTTCTTCCCATAATTGCGGCATTCAAATGCCCGATGACCTTCCTTTCCACATTTGAAACATTTACATGTCCATTTAAGACAATCTCCACCATGATTCCTTCCACACTTTGAGCATAAGGAAACATTTATCTTCTTTTCACCATTATTCTGAGATTTATCCTTGAACTCCATATTTCGTTTCTTGTCAAAACTATGAGATGGAAAAGTAACACCAACTTCCATTTCTACCTTGATAGCACAACGCACAATTTCTTCATAGCTACTGAAGACTCTTATAGCTAATTCCCTTCAAAGATTTGGTTTTAAGCCACTGAAGAATCGATCAACTTTACTTTCAGGTTGGATGATAAATCCAGATGCATACCTTGCAAGCCATGTAAAATTCGCTTCGTATATACCAACAGATTCACCATCCTTTTGCTTTAGTTCAAGAAACTCTTTCTCCATCTTTGTTCGAAGAATACGAGGGAAGTACTTATTGATAAATAAGTTCTTGAACTCGTCCCATTCCATGGACTCAATTTCATCTCTTGGCCTCGTATTCTTGATTAGATTCCACCATTGATCAGAATCAGCTTCCAAACGATATACTTCTAAGATGAATTTATCATGTTCAGAACATTGAAGAACTGAAAATATCTTTTCAGTAGTACTGATCCATTGTTCGGCAACAAGTGGATCAGAAGACCCACTGAAAGAAGGTGGACGTTGCCTCATGAAGGAGTCAATAGAATATTGTTCCCTTCTCTGCTCATTTGGAAGTCAAGAATGATTCATAGCTTGTGTAAGTATAGCAACAAGATTTTTCACTCCATCTCCCATAACATTTGTTTGTTCAGGAGAACAATCATTGCATTGTCCATTACATTGATCAACATGGTTCCTTCAGGTTCTAGCCATCGTCTAAAACCCAAAAACAATAGTGTGAGAGGCAAAAATCATAATAAAGGGGGAGTAACTTCAATATCTGACATCTTAGGTTAAATTCTAATATCATTAGGGAAATTATAGGACTATAACCTATACGTATACGTAACCTTAGGGACATCCTTAGATATACCTTAGAAATATCTCTAGGGATATCACTAAAGTTCTCGCATCCTAGTTTCCAACGGTTGACTAAGCCTTTCCTCGGATACCAACTGTAGAGACCCGAAGCTTAACGTACATGGACATTACATTACTTTTTCGGAATACTTAGTACATAACAAAAACACACACACAAGGACCGTAATAGTTTAGTGTCTTTGGAAACTCGGAATATAATCTTCTAATCATGTAGAAAGATCTTGAACATCTCCCATAAAGATCTTATTTTTTTTTCTACCTAAAACCTTTCTTTACATCCTGGGGAAAAGAAAACATAAAACGGTGAGCTCAAATGATCAGTAAGGGTAAACAAAAGAAATATCAATCACATCATATTCATAAGAACATAACTTTTGGAAATCTTAACCTGCAAAAGAGAGCATAATTTCATAACATGGGATAAATCGTAGTAGTGAAATGGAATCCCAATAATCATAACATAAAACATGAAACTTTGTGGCATACACACATAATCATAGAAAATCATTTCTTATTAGTCAAGACTCATTTCCAAGACTATCTTAGTGGACAAAGTCCATTTCTGAACCGAGTTCACTCCTCGTTTCAGTCCTGTTTCACTGAACCGGTATAACCTACCGTTCCAGCCATGTCTATCTCATTAGATATAAAATCTTTACCCAATGAATTGGAGGTAGATATAGGTCCCACCCATCTCATAATGATACCATTCTTATGTGTGCCACAAAATCATAAATCATACATCATTGCATAACCCGTGTAATAAAAATGGGAATCTTAAACACCGTGACATCATCAAACAATTCATATAAGATAAAGGAATTCATAAAAATAATTCCATCACAAAATAATCAAATCAATGTAATAATAGGGATATAAACAGAACCCTATATTATCTTAGATGGAAAATAATTTTGATAAAACACTTGAACTCCATTCTTGAGGAAAATATCTTTTCAAATTCAAAAACATTTTCCTTTCTTAACATGTCATAAAATTTTAAACTAAAAGAAGTTGATTAAAAATTAACTTGAAAACTTGTAAAGGAAACTTCTTGGAAATAATGTTTTAAAAATCCATTCATGTCGTATAAGTTAAAAAAACATTCTTCTCGTACTTTTTTCGGAAAAGTCGAAAAGTACCTAGTACAAAAAACGACAAAAGATTCCTTTCATATCCTTTACTAAAAACTCACCGAAGGGTAAAATTGGATTTAAACAATTGTAGGTGGATGGAAATAATATTACATATTGAGGAAACATGAATGTGGATGATAAAATAAACCCCAGTAAATACTAAAGTATAAACAATCTTGGATAAAAATGAGATTGTGATAATTCTCTTACCTTAGGTCTGATTTGCTTCGTAAGTGTCTGAACCTCCTCTTCTTTGAAGCGCTTCTTTGAGACCTCATTTTAGGGCACTACAATTGGTCTTAGAAGAAGACCAGGACCTATAGGATGTCTCTAGGGAAGTGGAAAGAATAAATTGGAAGGGTTTGGCTGAGCATGAAGGCTCAAAGTGGTGTGAGGAAGAGAGGGAGGAGGTGCCCTTTTATAAGGGAGGAGAGGGGCACCTTTGGGATAACTGAAAATATTATTTTATTATAAAGCCAAATTCGGTTTTAAATAGCCCAAAATTGATTTATTTCGAAGATAAGGTGGATATAGGTCGAACTCCTCTCATCCAATATAATTTAGACAAGTTTAGGTTCCTATATTAACCTTATCTTTTAGTTTTAACTCTTAGTTAATTAGATTGACATTTACCATGTCACTTTGTATTTTTATATTATATAGTTAATAAACTTATCATATACATCCAAGAGACCCCCAAGTGGTCCATTAATGATACACCTATCATGATATAAGTACCTTGTCCGAACCTTAGATTTTTAGGAATATAATAACAATTAATAATATAATATTTGTTTTAAAAACTATTTTATGTCAATTTTGACACTATTTGGTAATTGATTTTTGTGAAACTCATAAAAGAATTATCAGTTCGAAACAAGTTAATTAAATTAATAATAACATGTCATATTAACCTAGAAAATTAGTGGAATTCATAAAAAGTCTCAAATTACATTTATTTGGGTATTTATAACATCAATTATGTCAATATTTCATTAATAAGATAATTACTGCATCATCATTGTGTCATAAATAAATTAAATTATTTAATGTATAAAAATTACAAATAAAATACCATTATGTAGTAAATCGTTTTAGGTTTATAATGAATATTTATAGTTGAATTTATCATATATATAACCCTATATTAAAAATTATCTACTTATTAAACTTTGATTTTAACTATTTTATCCCTTCTTTAAATAAATTAATAATAAATGTCCTAATCTAATCCAAGTGGGCCTAAATGGTCATATTTAATTCTTAAGGTTGTTTTTGTTCTAATTACACTAATCCAATAGAATTAGGACATGTGTTAGGGTAATAATAATATCATTTTTACCCTTAATTACCCTATTTACTTTTAACTGTGGTAAAAAAAAGTAAAAAGTTACTATTCACGAAAAATTATTTTCATCTCATTGAACCACATTTTACTTACTGACATCAATTGTGTCTCCCGGATTTTCTAAATTAACTAACAGAAGCGGAAAAATTATGTTTTATGAAAAATTCATTTTTTTAACTACCACTTAGTGGTTTCACTATTCATCAAAAAAATGAAAGTTTCCAGAAAAATACCAAAAATTAGGCCTAAGATATATTTGGTATTATGAACTCAAAAATGATGTCTATTTTACCAAATTCAAAACATATCAGTTGCATTAATTAATTTAAAAATTAATTCCCGTCGTCAAAACAAATAGCGTGTTCTTAAGAGATAATAACTATCAAAAGATTGACACTTATTTATGTCTGGTTTAAATGTGAAATTACATCCAATGAACAACATTGTATTAAATTGTAAAAATATATTCTAAATATAATTTAAAACCACTCAAATTAATAATTTATCACTATTAATTATTTCGATTAAAAAGGTTGTTTTTAATTAAAATTTAGTAATTTTCACTATTCATCAGAAAATGAAAGTTGTCCGAAAAGTACCAAAATTTCACCCTAAGCTAATTTTGATATTCCAAATCCAGAAATGAAGTCCATTTTGAAAAATAAAATTTACAAAATTTCAAAAAGTGGTTATTACTATTCATAACGGCTAGTTTTAATAATATTTTAATAGCATATCGTTGTTTTCTGAAACTCGGTATTGCGTACTACACACGCTATCGAGGAAGGTCGTGATTGCGTGTAATGCAAGGCAAGTCAATGATGTGTGTTGTGCAAGCTCCTTTTGGTGTAGCGTACAACACAAGACATTAATGAAATTAAAAAGAATATTTTTCATAAAATCTCAGGGTGTTACATTCTACCCCCCTTAAAATGAATTTCGCCCTCGAAATTCGTCGGGGTTGTAAATGGTTTACTACTCGAAAGTTTCTTTAATGGAAACCCACATCATAAAAAAGAATACCAAAACCAATCTTTAAAAACAAAAGTATGAAACGTAACGGTTACCCAAATAAACTAATCATTGGGTTTCAACATAGGTGAAAATATGGATATGGAAGAGAAATATAACCATCATGTTCTGATGGAGAGTGGTAGAGAACATGGCTATTGAAAATCCAACAATCACAAAGCCATAAATTTTTGATGATCTAAGGTACCATATGATTCAACAGATATAAGAGCAATAGGACAACATTTTTGGTTTTCAAGATCGTTTCCCTAAAGTTGATGAAATTGGAATTAGAAGAAATACTTTCATGATTTCGGTATAGTCTCATTGTTGGCCATTCTTTGGAAAATTTCCACTTCATCTCTTAAATAAATGAAGTTGAATTTGTCATTCATGATGTGTTAGTAGATCATGTGACAGAATGATGGGTCATTCCATCTGTCTCAAACAAAAGGTTAGAAAAGTTATCAAAAAATACATAAGTCCATCTATAGTGAGATTAATCGTATATGGTTCCTAAAATGGACTTATACTTCATATATCTTACTGCTTAATATAATAAAACTAGTTTCTACTAAACAGGGACTTCTTGTAGGCCATTGGTAGGCGATAAAGGCCAGTCGCACTTTGGTTGTGGGTTCGATTCCCACAGCCTTGTCCGACACGATGGGCTGTCTCCCATCCTGCAGGTTGTCCTTTTTCTAAAACTACATTACTATAACATCACATAAATAATATCAAAAAAAAATCTATCCTTAAACAATACTAAATTATGTCCAACATAATCCATTCCAATCTTTTGGCTTATCTAAAATACTTTGGTCCAAGCTCATCGTATAAAGAAAATGATTACTTGAAATGTCATCAACCAAGCATGTGAATACCATCATTTATCCCCCATATATCTTGTTGGTCACATTCCAAACAGTCGAAGCCCTTAATCATGTATTCTCTTTAAAAATGAATACCCATTGAACCTTATTGAAAATATGAATGCTGTTAAAAGTTAACTCCTTCCACATACCAAAATCCTCAAAATTCTATATACTCAAACCATGATATCACTTAGTCCTTATATCAATCATGAGCTCATAAATACTGAAAAACATTTCATTTTCTCATTTTCCCTTCATTATGTGCATATCATCTTTTTTTTTCAAAAAATATCTCAATCACTTTCCATGGTTACCGGTACTATAAAATTATTGAAAACCACAATAAACCAATACATAAATATTCCATTTTTCCACGATACTATATACAACATTATTTTTTAATCCCATTACATAAACACATAATCATTCCACCACATCATTGTCATATTCAAAATCGCCAATGGTGATTGCATGTGACTTCCCTTTGTCCTTTTCCTTAACTGGTTGATCATGTCGATCATCACTAACCCTTGGATTAGGGCATTTATTAGCATAATGCCCCATTTCCTTGCACTTGAAGAATTGAAGTGTAGTAGGTTCATTCTGTGTATCCCTTATTTTGTTTGCATCATTAGACATCTTCTTCCCATCATTGCAGCATTCAAATGCCCGATGACCTTCTTTTCCACATTTGAAACATTTACTTGTCCCTTTAAGACAATCTCCACTATGCTTCTTTCCACACTTTGAGCATAAGGAAACATCCATCTTCTTTTCACCATTATTCTGAGATTTCTCCTTGAACTCCATATTTCATTTCTTGTCAAAACTATGAGATGGATAAGTAACACCAACTTCCATTTCTACCTTGATAGCACAATACACAATTTCTTCATAGCTACTGAAGTCTCTTATAGCTAATGCGCTTCAAAGATTTGGTTTTAAGCCACTGAAGAATCAATCAACTTTACTTTTAGGTTAGATGATAAATCCAGATGTATACCTTGCAAGCCTTGAAAAATTTGCTTCGTATATACCAACAGATTCATTATCCTTTTTCTTTAGTTCAAGAAACTCCTTCTCCATCTTTGTTCAAACAATATGAGGGAAGTACTTATTGAAAAATAAGTTCTTGAACTCGTCCCATTCCATGGACTCAATTTCATCTCTTGGCCTCATATTCTTGATTAGATTCCACCATTGATCAGCATCACCTTCCAAACGATATACTGCTAAGATGAATTTATCATATTCAAAACATTGAAGAACTAAAAATATATTTTCAGTAGTACTGATCCATTGTTCGGCAACAAGTGGATCAGAAGACCCACTGAAAGAAGGTGGATGTTGCCTCATGAAGGACTCAATAGAATGTTGTTCCCTTCTCTCCTCAATTGGAAGTCCAGAATGATTAATAGCTTGTGTAAGTATAGCAATAAGATTTTCCACTCCATCTCCCATAACATTTGTTTGTTCAGGAGAACAATCATTGCATTGTCCATTACATTGATCAACACGGTTCCTTCGGGTTCCAGCCATCGTCTAAAAACCAAAAAGAATAGTGTGAGAGGAAAAAATCATAATAAAGGGGGAGTAAATTAAATATCTAACTTATTAGGTTAAATTCTAATATCGTTAGCGAAATTCTAGGACTATAACCTATACTTATACTTAACCTTTGGGACATCCTTAGATATACCTTAGAAATATCTCTAGGGATCTCACTAAAGTTCTCACATCTTAGTTTCCAAAGGTTGACTAAACCTTTCCTCTGATACCAACTGTAGAGACCCGAAGCTTAACGTACACGGAAATTACATTACTTTTGTGGAATACTTATTACATAACAAAAACACACACACAAGGACCGTAATAGTTTAGTGTCTTTGGAAACTCGGAATATAATCTTCTAATCGTGGTGAAAGATCTTCAACATCTCCCATAAAGATATTATTTTTTTCTACCTAAAACCTTTCTTTATATCCTGGGGAAAAGAAAACATAAAAGGGTGAGCTCAAATGCTCAATAAGGGTAAACAAAAGAAATATCAATCACATCATATTCATAAGAACATAACTTTTGGAAATCTTAACCTGCAAAAGAGAGCATAATTTCATTACATGGGATAAATCATAGTAGTGAAATGGAATCCCAATAATCATAACATAAAAAATGAAACTTTTTGGCATACACACATAATCATAGAGAATCATTTCTTATTAGTCAAGACTCATTGCCAAGACTATCTTAGTGGAAAAAGTCCATTTCTGAACCGAGTTCACTCCTCGTTTCAGTCCTGTTTCACTGAACCGGTATAACCTACCATTCCAGCCATGTCTATCTCATTAGATATAAAATCTTTACCCAATGAATTGGAGGGAGATATAGGTCCCACCCATCTAATAATTATACCATTCTTATGTGTGACAAAAAATCTTAAATCATACATCATTGCATAACCCATGTAATAAAAATGGGAATCTTAAACATCGTGACATCATCAAACAATTCATATAAGATAAAGGAATTCATAAAAATAATTCCATCACAACATAATCAAATCAATGTAATAATAGGGATATAAATAGAACCCTATATTATCTTAGATGGAAAATAATTTTGATAAAACACTTGAACTCCATTCTTGAGAAAAATGTCCTTTCAAATTCAAAAACATTTTCCTTTATTAACATGTCATACAATTTTAAACTAAAAGAAGTTGATTAAAAATAAACATGAAAACTTGTAAAGGAAGCTTCTTGGAAATAATTTTTTAAAAATACATTCATGCCGTATAAGTTAAAAAAACATTATTCTCATACTTTTGTCAGAAAAGTCAAAAAGTACCTCGTATGAAAAATGACAAAAGATTCCATTCATATCTTTTACTAAAAACTCACCGAAGGGTAAAATTGGATTTAAACAATTGTAGGTGGATGGAAATAATATTACATATTGAGGAAACATGGATGTGGATGATAAAATAAACCCCAGTAAATACTAAAGTATAAACAATCTCGGATAAAAATGAGATTGTGATAATTCCCTTACCTTAGGTCTGATTTTCTTCGTAAGTGTCCGAACCTCCTCTTCTTTGAAGCGCATCTTTGAGACCTCCTTTTAGGGCACTAAAATTGGTCTTTGAAGAAGGCCAGGACCTCTAGGATGTCTCTAGGGAAGTGGAGAGAAGAAATTGGCAGGGTTTGGCCGCGCTTGAAGGCTTAAAGTGGTGTGAGGAAGAGAGGGAGGAGGTGCCCTTTTATAAGGGAGGAGAGGGGCACCTTTGGAATAACTGAAAATATTATATTATTATAAAGAAAATTTAGGTTTTAAATAGCTCCAAATTAATTTATTTAGAAGATAAGGTGGATATGGGTCTAAATCCTCTCATCCAATAGAATTTATACAAGTTTAGGTTCCTATATTAACCTTATCTTTTAGTTTTAACTCTTAGCTAATTAGATTGACATTTACCATGTCACTTTGTATTTTTATATTATATAGTTAATAAACATACCATATACATCCAAGAGACCCCCAAGTGGTCCATTAATGATACACCTATCATTATATAAGTACCTTGGCCGAACCTTAGATTTTTAGGAATATAATAACAATTAATAATATAATATTTGTTTTAAAAACTATTTTATGTCAATTTTGACACTATTTGGTAATTGATTTTTGTGAAACTCAAAACAGAATTATTAGTTCGATCCAAGTTAATTAAATTAATAATAACATGTCATATTAACCTAGAAAATTAGTGGAATTCATAAAAAGTCTCAAATTACATTTATTTGGGTATTATAACATCAATTATGTCAATATTTCATTAATAAGATGATTATTGCATCATCGTTGTGTCATAAATAAATTAAATTATTTAATGTCTAAAAATTACAAATAAAATACCAATATGTAGGAAATTTTTTTAGGTTTCTAATGAATATTTATAGTTGAATTTATCTTATGTATAACCCTGTATTAAAAATTATCTACTTATTAAACTTTGATTTTAATTATTTTATCCCTTCTTTAAATAAATTAATAATAAATGTCCTAATCTAATCCAAGTGGGCCTAAATGGTCATATTTTATTCTTAAGGTTATTTTTGGTCGAATTACACTGATCCAATAGAATTAGGACATGTGTTAGGGTAATAATAATATCATTTTTACCCTTAATTACCCTATTTACTTTTAACTGTGGTAAAAAAAAAGTAAAAAGTTACTATTCACCAAAAATTATTTTCATCTCATTGAACCACATTTTACTTACTGACATCAACCGTGTCTTCCGGATTTTTGAAATTCCACTCACAGAAGCGATAAAATTAAGTTTTATGAAAAATTCATTTTTTTTAACTACCACTTAGTGGTTTCACTATTCATCAAAAAAATGAAAGTTTCCAGAAAAATACCAAAAATTAGGCCTAAGCTATATTTGATATTATGAACTCAAAAATGATTCCTATTTTACCAAATTAAAAACATATCAGTTGCATTAATTAATTTGAAAATTAATTCTCGTCGTCAAAACAAATAGCGTGTTCTTAAGAGATAATAACAATCAAAAGATTGACACTTATTTATGTCTGGTTTAATTGTGAAATTACATCCAATGACCAACATTGTATTAAATTGTAAAAATATATTCTAAATATACTTTAAAACCACTCAAATTAATAATTTATCACTATTAATTATTTCGATTAAAAAGGTTGTTTTTAATTAAAATTTAGTAATTTTCACTATTCATCAGAAAATGAAAGTTATCCGAAAAGTACCAAAATTTCACCCTAAGCTAATTTCGATATTCCGAATCCAGAAATGAAGTCCATTTTGAAAAATAAAATTTTAAAAATTTCAAAAAATGGTTATTACTATTCATAACGGCTAGTTTTAATAATATTTTAATAGGATATCGTTGTTTAGTGAAACTCGGTATTGCGTACTACACATGCTATCGAGGAAGGTCGTGATTGCGTGTAATGAAAGGCAAGTCAATGATTCGTGTTGTGCAAGCTCCTTTTGGTGTATCGTACAACACAAGACATTAATGAAATTAAAAAGAATATTTTTCATAAAATCTCAGGGTGTTACAGTATCATCTATTTTAATCCACCATTGACATTCTAAAATATTCATTTTTATTATTATTAAAACCTTGGGGTTTACTTCTAGTTTTGTATAATTTATTTTTCCATTTCTATTTTAAATTCCCTATAGTATTTTCCTTAAAACCTCTCAAAACAATTTTAATGATAAAAGTTCATAAATACATTTCTTACATGGTTACAATTATACTTGACATAACATCCCATGATACATTACTATATTAACTTATTAATATCAATGTATATATTAATCCATTTCTCTCATTGTCACTTTTATGATATGCCAATTCATTATACATTATCGCATGAATGTGATACCCATCTCTATCCACGGGTTCTCTTCTGTTTATATATTATGGATTATGTATGATTATTTATGGGGAAAAAATATTCAGAAAAATTTAATTTGGGTTCAGATAAATAGCACTCCAATGCATTGTGTAAAGTTAAGTCGCATTAGATGTTATGTGCGATGGTCCTGGCGGATGGATTTGGGTTATGCTAATATGAAGAGAGATTGTGGCGGTAAGCCATGACTTGTACTAATGTCATGTTTCATGATGCTAGAACATTTATATGAATTAGTGTCTATATTATTCCATGTTTCTATGTTATGATTTCATATGTTAAATACATTTTTATATCATCATGTCTGGCCATTTATTCCATGTGTTAATGCTTTTTTCCTTATGGTTATTCCCTTAATCTTCTATTGAGCTTATCCCTTGGTTCTTGTGTTCTATTGGGTACCCTTTGTAGATGTTTTAGCACATTGGAAGTTAGGATCTCAATTTTATGATTAAATAAAAAAGTGTTTCTTTTAGTCCCATGATTTAGGTTTTATGTAACTAGTTTTCAAATACACTGGACTTCGAGATCAATTTCTTGAACTATGATGATTAATTATGCATAAAATCATGTAATGTTATGTGTAAAATTATAGGGTCTCTATAATTGGTATCAGATGATGGTCAAGTTATTTTTAGAGAATAGGAATATAGAACTTCATTTATAATCTTAAGGATGAGAATACGTATAAGAAAACAACACTCAATTTTTGTATGTATGGTGTGTGTGGTTTTTCATGAAAATAAATCCTTTTTAGTTTATAAATAGGTAGAGGAGGCTCTGGCACAGATGAATCTATATATAAAACCTAAAAACACTGCATTGAGCTAGACTCGAATGGGAACCGGTGCATGACAATGGGTCTTGCTGCACTCTTGGAATGACACTCATGTGGGTCATGCTTTGGTAAATTCATGATCAAGGTACAAACCACTAATAAAGGAAATAGTATCCCATAAGAATATATGTTAACAAATAGATCACGGATAACTTGTATTGAGACATAGGTAATCACATGTTATGATATTATTCTATTGTACAACATTTTTTCATATGATCAATGATTCCTTTTTATGATTAATGGTTAGTTATTCATTCCCTCTAATTGTATGTGCATTTTCTTAGCTAATAGTGGGGAATAGAAGAACAATTCTAATAATCAATGTGATGTGTAATGTGAAAACTGCCCTAATGATATGCATGATATGATGGGAACATGTGCTCAAAACATCATGATCATGCTTGATCAGTTGGGTAATGTTACGAGTAATAACATGAATCATGTCGAACACCATCCTCCTCTAAGGAAAAAAGAATGTTTCCATTGAATTCATATGGTGAAAAGGCCTCCCATGTTTAGTATATATTCTGATCCCCTCATTCCATAATAGGTTATTAACTCTAATGAACTGATATTATCTATTATCTAGTGCATATAAGAAGATAAAGTCATACTGGAGATCTATAATTTTGATGGGGAATCAGATCAGTGGTGTAAACTAATTAGGAATAAAAATCCCTTGGATTAGATTGATTCCATGGATTGGGGGGGAATTCAAGAGAATGTTATTCAATAAAAAAATATCTTAAACACTCCACCTCAAGATGAAAGGAGAGTTCATCAGACTTAAGAAGATATAATATGAGTCCATCAGGGCATATGAAGAAAAATTTACAAGGATTGCATGGTATGACTCTGAATTTTTCATGGCAATCAAAAGAAAAGTGGATCCCATCTTTAGTTGACTAAAGCCATGTCTACAAAAAAAAATTGGCGATTCGAAACTTGAAAAGCTATGAGGAGATTGTCTGTTGGACCATAAAGTTGAAATGATGATTGGAGACACCCATTGGTATCTTGTATAATGCATATAAAATATGAAAATGGAATCCAATGTGGGCAGTTCCAAAAATTAATTGCATAATGGAAAGAAGCATGCTCATCCCATGTGTAAAAATTTTGCAAAAAAAATCTTTGGAATAGTCTAAAGTGAATCATGAACTTCATCAAATCTGGAAAGAATGGAAATCATACTAAAAACCATCGAAGGGTTATGAAGATTCCCAGAAATGTGGAAGAAGAAATGATGGTTTAGATAAAATCTGAGCTACTGGTGCAGTGTTACAACTACAAGGAACATGGGAATTATGTGATCAATTTCCCTAAGTCAAGGGTTTTCATAGGAAATCAACAAATACCTATAAGGAAATATGGAAGGGATTATTCTATCACTACAATTGAGGTGGAGCCGGACACCGAGGTATTAACAGGTACAATGGTTATTCATTCTTGAATAACAAACATATTATTTGATTCTAGTTCAATGCATTCTTTCGTACCTTGAATGTCTACTAAAACTATTCAAAAACCACCTCAGAATTTGGATGTTAAGTTATCTATCTGGATATATAATGGGTAAATTATAGTTTCCATGTTTTATAACTCCTCCCCGATTACTGTTTGTGAACTAAAACTCCAAGAAATCCTTTTCATACATCCTATTGTCGATTTTTGCACTATCGTGGGCATTGATTGGATATATTTATTCAATGAAAACTGAAACTTTCAAGAAAGGGGGATCATTAATCATATGCAAATACATACTCCAATACATTACAAGTGTAATGAGGAAGATGATTTTCTTTTTGAATCATTGTCTCTAGTGTGTATATTAATTTCAAATGAACAAGCATGTATAGCTCAAATGGTTGAGGAAAATGAGAGAATCGTGCTTGAAGACATGACCATCATGAGGGATTACATTGATTTATTCCCTAATGATTTTCCTATTCTTCTTCATGATTGAGAAGCTGAGATATGAATTGAACTTATTCCTAGATCTCTACCTATATCAATGAAACCTTACAGAATGGACACTATAGAACTGGAAGAGCTGAAGATACAGTTTTCAGAGAATCTAGAGAAGGGTTTTATATGCCCAAGTTCTTCACCATGGGGTGTCACAATCCTCTTCACCAAGAAGATGTATGGATCAATGCGCCTTTTAAATGATTATCGTGATCCAAATAAAATCACGATTATGATCAAGTATCCCCTCCTATTGATAGATGACTTGTTCGATGAGCTTCATAGGGCATGTTATTTCTCTATGGTGGATCTTCAGTCGGGATATCACTAACTAACGGTGAGGAAGGATGATATTCCCAAGAATTCCATTGAAATGAGGAATGGACACTATGGATTCATAGTGATATCCTTCAGACTCACTAATACTCAATAAATTTCCATCAATTTAATGACTCGAGTCTTTTAAGATCACCACGACCAATTTGTCATATTCTTTAAATATGTTATTTAGATATACTCCAAGGGAAAGGAGGAACATGATGAGAATTTGAATACTAGTTTAAATACATTGAAAAGTAAGAATTTTTATGCAAAGAATATAAAATTTGAGTTCTAAAAGGAGGAATTATCATTCTTGGGGAATGTTATCACCGGCATAGGGTTATCAGTGGAACCTTCCAAGACAAAGGTAATTAATTAGTAACCTAGGTAAATATCTATAATGTAGATCCATAAGTTCTTGGGTCTAGAAAAGTATTATCGACAATTTGTGATAAAATTTTCATGATTTTCATACCCAATTACCAAGATGACATGTATGTGAGTAATGCTTGTCTGGATAGATTTAAAGAGTTTAAAAGAGGCTAATCATTGTCCTAGTAGTCAGACCCCCAGTGAGTGGAGAACACTTTGTGGTGTATAGTGATGCTTATATGAACGGATTAGGTTGTGTGATGATTCAAAATGAGAAATTTATAGCCTAATCCTAAACATATCTGAAAATACATGAGAAAAATTATGCTACACATGATCTAGATTTTTCAAATGTCATCTTAGAATAAAAAATATTGCAACATTTTCTCTATGGGGAGGTGTGTGAGATATATACTTATCACAAGATTCTCATATATATATTCACACACAAAAGTGTTTAATATGGGCCAGTTTATATGGATAGATCTCATTAAAGATTATGATTTACTAATACACTACCATCCTAGAAATGAAAACAAGGTGGCTAATGCTCTATGTAGAAAGGATATAACATCTTTATCAATAATGAAAATGGAAAAAAATTTGATCTTCTTTGATTTGAAGAGGATGAACATTGGAATCATTAAGGTAGAAACATCATCAATCCTTTCTCAAAAGATTTCTCAACCATAACTTGTGGAGAAAATAAAGGATGCTTGAGGAAAAGATGTTGAAATTATAAAAAGGGTTTAAGCTATCAGAAATGGGAAATCCACTGAGTTCTTGATTGATGAGGAAGGAGTTGTAAGATTTTGTTCACGATAATGTGTACCATCCGATCCAATGATAAAGAAGGATAATAAAAATGATCCATATAGCTCAAACATCTCTATCCACTGAGGGAGAATAATGATGTATCGATATCTCTGAGAGAACATTTGGTGTGACCATATGATGAACGAGATTGCTGAGTATACGTCAATTTTCCTAGTATGTCAACAAGTGGAGTTGTAAAGATATATGTCTAAGGGGATGATACAACCACTACCCATAACATCATTGAAGTGTGCAAACATCTCCATGGAGATTTTCATAGGAATTACAAGGGAATCCAGATGAAACAGTGCTATTTGGGTCGTTGTGTATCACCTTACAAAGAAAGATCACATTACCACTATTATGGAGGAATTCTTATTCGATAAAATTTTATAGATATATATCAAATAAGTGGTTCAGATGCCTGGATTTCCACTCTATATTATATCAGATTCAGATCCGAGATTCACCTCGATGATTTGGAAAAGTCTCCATCAAGTCTAAGAAATGAACTAAACATCAGTATGGACTATAATCCTAAATATAATGCCCAATCTGAGTGAACTATTAAAAGACTGAAAGATATGTGGAGATCATGTTATATGGACTTAAAAGGAGGATGGGACTAATATATTACACTGGCATAATTATCCTACAACTATAGTTTCCACTCGAGCATCTGAAGGCACCATACGAATCCCATTATGGGAAAGGACGTGAAAACCAACATGTTGGGATGAAGTCGGAGAGTGAAAGCTGTTAGGGCCTGAAATGGTCCAAGAGTTGGTGGAGAAGGTGAAAACCATTCATCTTCCCATCAAGGCATCCCTTTGTCAATAGAAGAGTTATGCAGGTAATCATCGATAATACCTTGAGTTCAAAGTTGGAGACATGGTATTTCTACCCATATCTTCGTGGAATTAGGTCATGATGTTTTAAAAGAAAAGAATGTTATGTACCTAGAAAATTGACCCCATCTAGATTCTTTATCATTTCAGGATAGTGTCATACCGTCTAGAAATTCCACCTACCATGTCCAGAGTACATGATGTCTTTCATGTATCCCTATTAGGTAAGTACATACTTGATCCTTCACATATACTCTCTTCAGAGGTGGTAATGTTGGAGGATGATCTATCATAAAGGGATCATCCAATAATGATCTTGGATCGTAGAGATAATGTTATACATAAAAATTCTACTGAACTTATCAATATACTATTTTAGAACCATTAGTATGAAAATGAAACTTTGGAACTAAAGGAGGAAATGTAGGAAACATACAAGCATATGTTTATTGATTGGAATGTAAAACAAAATTTCAATAACCAAATTTCATAGGGGGAATAATATAACGATCCTTTTTTTACCAATAGAAATTCTCTTCTTTTAATTATGTCATATAATAACATGAAGACACAACACAATGAACTACTAAGTACTATGTGACCTTTAAACATAATATAGTCATTTTTATGTTTGTAATTTGGGAAAATGGTCATCTACAATAGTGATTAGAATGTTATTTGGAATCTGATAAGAAAAAAATAATTATTGATAAATAGTAAAATAACCTTATGATTACTAACAGACCAATTTAATATTACAAAATATATATTAATGGTATATCAGCAAAAAATAGAATCTTCATCCATGAATATAAAAATACAGCTTAGACATCTTAAATCCAAAAAAATCATAGTATAAGTATTGGTATTTTTGTATGTTATAAATATTTTATTTAAAATTTCATGATTATTTTAATATTTTAAAATGGAAATTTATTAAATAAAATTTAATCATAAATTGTTAGTTTATTTTCTTATGGTTATAAGATAATTTTATGGGACCTTGATTAATTTTTCAATGTGTTAGCAAATGAGATATAGTTTTAATGTTTTTTTAAAAATAAATTATGATTTTATTTAAAAATTAAATTAAAAGTAGTATGAAAAATATTTTCAGAAATGGATTTAATATTTTAATTCTACACATCAAAAACTTTTAAGGAATAATTTTTGGGATTTTTAAAAAATACATGGATTTTTTGTGAACAGTAAAAATACATTTTTGAGAATTCAGAATGTTTAATGAAATCATAATGATGTAATATTTAATATATTATTTTTCTAATTTTGTATAGTAATATATCATTTTAGGTTTTCCATGTGGATAATACCATCAGAAAATACCATGGCCAATCTAATCATTTTTAAAAAAACACTAATGAGATGTCCTTTAATATTAATAAAATCCTCTATCTCTCTCTTTCACTATAAATATGAACTTTTTACATCATGTTCATTCATTTAAAATCTATCATCCTCAAATATCAAGAGGTTTTACCTCCCTAGTAGTCCTCATAAAGTGTCTTCAATCCCCCATGGTCCCATTCATAATGTTTTAGGAGTTACTCCACAAGGTAAGGGAATCTACCTCTCTCCTCTTTTTCAAGCATTCATTTTATGTTATTATTTTTAATTTCAATTGGATTATGTAGGGATATATCATTTAATATCCCACTAAATGTCCATATTATTTAACATTTATGGGAGACATGGTTTTTTATCATTAAACGATTTTATTAAATTTTAAGTGATGTCGTTTGTCTATTTAATTTTCATTAGGGAACTCTCAACTTTTCTATTGTTTTAAAGTTCATTTATTTTCAATTTCATTCCTCACATCCTGTAATCCAAATGATATGATGATTGTAGTACCATAAATTTATAGTAATTTTGTCATTATAATGGAATATTTTTTCATCATCTCTCTTTGACCAATCTTTTATAATAAGAATGAAAATATCATCCAAGATGTGTTAATTTACCTTATTCAAGGATGATTGGCTGTCATTTTCTGTAAATATCATAAATTATGTTAATTAAAACATTTTAATTGTTGAACAAGACCATAACATATTTATTATGTCTCATTTATGTTTTTTTAATCCTTTGTTACAAATGTTTTTGATTTATCAAACAAAACATGTTCCTTGTGGCCAAAAAACAACCAATTAACCCAAAAGGTTATCAGTAATGTTTTACATAATGATTAATCATCACTAAAATTATCCAAATGAAATTTACAACCATGTAACTTTATGGATGTTATATAACAGAATATAACTCTAATTATTGATCACGATCCCCATATTACATGATTCTATGAACATGAAAATAAGTGAACCGTTCAGTACCACCAAGGAAACAAACAAGCCCAAACAATGAAATTGAACATCATAGATAATAAAAAAGGATTTGAATAAACTAAAAAAATCATGTACTAAATCACATACATATAGAATAGGTTCTGTAATTTTTAATTAATGAACCTAATTTTATTGTTCATGTCATTAATATAATGTGGAGAACACCATCTGTCTTAAGTTAAGGGATACTCTGTATTTTACTTTTATTCACGAATGTACTCTTTGCTTTACCATTTTATTTTTAATCCCTAATGATGGGATATGATTTAAAACATCTTTAATACATCCATATTCTTGTATATGGGAGGAGAAACCCCGTTCTCTCTCATGAATTCTTCTTATGTACAACCAAAACCAAGTCGAAATTTTATAAGGAATTCAACACAAATCTCAATTATTCCTTCAGGGTGCCTTATTATTATATCTACCAAAATGAAGTTATCTTATATATCTATTTGAATATTTTAAATTCTGTGTACATATAGAAAATTAAAATATCAATACCCTTCCATTATTTTATTTTTGGGATATAAATGTTCTTTTATGATTGCCTCCTCAATACTTCCTAGTAAGCTAACATGTTTTAAGGTAACTTCCTAAATTCTTACCCAACATCAAGTGCACTCTATCTTATGTTTTAACCAAACATTGTATTTAAAAAATATTTCCCTTTTTATGAAAAACATATGGGTTCACTTATGGTTTTTTTATAATGTATTGTTCTCATTCTATTATAAGGGATCTATAGTATTTTCCTTAAAACCTCTCCAAAATGTTTTGATGAAAAAATTTCATAAATACTTTTCCTACATGTTATCACATATAGATGAAATAACATCCCATGATACATTAATATTTTACCTTATGAGAATACATGCATATATTAATTCATTTCTCTCAAGGACACTTTTATGATATGCAAATTCATTGTGCATTATGATTTGAATGTGGTACCCATTTCTTTCCTTGGGATACCTTATGTTTTTTGTATGATAGATTATATATTATTATTTATGTGGAAATAATATTCATGAATATATAATATGGGTGTTCCTAGATGGTGATCCAATACATTTGGAAAAGTTAAGTCTGATGAGATGTTTTTTGTGATAGTGGTGAAGGATAGCCTTGGCTTGTGCAACTATGATAAATGATCATGGATGTTATCCTCGACTCGTACTAAAGTCATTTTTATATTACATCCACATTTCAATGAATCCATGTTTATATGATTCCATGTTTATATTTAATGATTCCATATGTTATATTCATATTTTATATCATTATTTCATGCCTTTTATCCCATGTGCTCATGCTTTGTCCTTATAGTTATTCCCTTACTAGGTTATTTAGCTCGTCCCTTTGTTCTTTGGTTCCCCAATGAACCCTATATGGATGATTGTGCACAATGGAAATTAGGATCTAAATTTGAAGAATAAATAATGAAGTTTTTATTTTAGACCCATGTTTTATGTTTTGTGTACCTAGTTATCAATGACACTAGACTGCCCGATCCTTGTCTTGTACTCTAATTTTCAATTACGCCTAAAATCATGTAATGTTTTGTGTAAAATTTTAGGAATTTTATAGGTATAGTTTTTCTTGATGTAGAAGGTAGAGGATTCTTAGTGGGGAGACTCAGATATATAGGTGATGTGTGATAATGTTTTCTGTTGTGATGCTTCAAAGGGGTGGTTGGAGGATAGTTAAAATCATATATTATTTCAAGGAAGTATACTTATTGCGGTGAAATTTCACAGGGGATTTATTATTGTGTTTCATATATGATTTTGGTTTGTACATCTAGGATTTTACTAAATTTCTCAATAATTCATGAAATAGTATCTTTTTTCCCAAAATGAAATGTTAAGTGGAAAAATTTGTGCCTCGATGCCTAGTTTTACAATAGGTAATGGTCAGTAATTGTGTTCAAGAATGTTTTTTGTATCATTTGGACATTAATGAGTTGAATTGGAGGGAAACTAAATGGATTTTATCAATGGGATACCCAAAACTATGGAATTTTTTGATTCCATCTAGCTGGTCATGGATCGGTTGAATATATTGGCTCACTTCTTAGGGATCAAGGAGCTGGGCATATTTGATTCATTGACTATGAGGTAAGTTAATTATGTGGTATGTTATCATAGAGTTCCAAGGTCTATATTCACAGGTGGGGACACATGATTTATCTCACATGCCTGGAGGGGATTATAGAATGCTTATGGAACTCAATTACTCCTCAGCACAACTATCCACCCTTAGATGGATGGTAGACATAGTGGACTATCCAAACACCACACGATATTTTTGCTACCATGTTACAAATACTTCAATGGATCATGAGTAATATAGCTACCCTTTTTGTGTTTTTTGATAATAATAACAACCACTCCTTCATTGAAATGGTCCAATTTGTAGCTTTCTATGGACATTCATGTTGTTCTTCATTTTTCTTGAATAAGGTTAGGGAGATAGTAATTATTGTTCCTACTGTGTTGTAGAGTACAATTGAGAATTTGCATCATGTTCATGCGAAGATAAAAGAGGTGTATGATATTTATATGTCTTATTCGAATTAAAGAAGGTTTCCCATGGAGATTATGGTTGGGGACCATGTGTTCTTGAAGGATTCCACTTCACATGGGAATTAGAGTTATGGCATAGAGAGTAATCAGTATCTTAAGTTTTTTCTATCTATTTAGGTGTATGGATGAGTTGGTAAGGTAGCTGAGTGGTTGGAACTTTTTCTATGACTGGACTATGTCCTTGAAGACATCCATATCTCTCAGTTTCTTTGAAATCATTATGATGACTCCCACTTTATTTATTTTTGAGAGCGGGATATTTAGGATGTCACAAAATTCATGGAGAAACCCATGGAGATCCAAGACTATCAAGATAATGCTCTATGTTGATGATCCATTCCCCTGGTTTTGGTGATATATAGGCATGTTTTCTAGGAGGATAGTACTTGGGAGTAAGATACATCGATGTGTGCAAAGTACATGGATTTTTTTTGAGTTTTTCTTTTCCCTATTATTCTTTGTTATGTGATAATTTGATCCTTATATTTTTTAGATGAGGTGTTTTCCTTGGTTTATAATGTGTGTGGCCTGATATTTGATTAAATTCTTGAAATATAAAAATGAAGGACTAGATTCCAAATCGATATTCATTAACTATTATGCGATTAAAGCCCTTCGATAGAACTAGTTTCACATAGATTAGATAATAACATGACATGGTGGATATAATTACATAATTTGTGTATTCTGGAAGGTTTTGTTCATTGGTTGTAGTGGTTTTCAATCTCAAATGCACGTAGTATGAGAAAGTTTTGCAGTGTGGATGTGGTGGTTTAGTTGTGTGAGCGTAGGTGACTTTTGGTTACGTTGTATGTTTTGTGGGTGTTTGGGTCGGTGTTTTTAGAAGGAGGTGGTGTTTTAGGAATGAAGAGATCCCTGAGAGGTATCTCATTAAGTTTTTTTTTCAAAATCCATTTCCCTTCCATCATTTTTTTGGATTATATTAGGCAATAATCATTAAATAGGTATCTTATGTTATAGTATATTCCCTACTGGACACTTATATTGCATCTTTTGAGTGTTATAATTGTTATAGGGAGGCTCAAGGATTTCTTGGTGGAAGATGGAGATGTCAAAAAAAAATTACTTGAAATAAACATCATGTATGGGTATGACAGGATTTTAATGGTGGTTTCAAGGTTATTCTAGAGATAGTTCATGAATTGATGGTTTTGGGGGACAAATAATAATTGGGTGAATCATTTTTTGGCAGAATTGAGAATCTTGTGATTAAACGACATGAAAGGGAGTTAGAGGGCATGTAATTCTCCATTGTTGTACAATATTAAAGGATTCAGTTTCTTGAGTTTTCTTAAAAACTAATGGCTAGTGGATTTTTCCTTATTTGAGGCACACTGTGACCTTCTACTACTACATTTGTAGAGTTTTTTTTTATGAGTATCTATCCATGGGATTCTGTCTTCTTTATATGGTAAGATTTTCTCACATTATCATCCATTTTCATCCATTATTCTCCAAATGATTCACTATAATGATGTTTTTTGGGATTATGGTGTGTGTTGGGTTTCATTTTAATGGTCTTTGGGCGCTGTGTAGAATGATATATGTCTCATCATGGTTAGATTGTGGATTTTGGGCATTCTTCTTTGCCATGAAGTGCATAGAAAATATACAATGATTATTTTTGGTAGTATTTCTCTAATTTCAAATTATTTTGTATCACGTTGGAGGGTAGTTTTTGTAATACCTTTAGGTTATGGTGGGGATGGATTAAATAAATAAATATAATTTTTTGAATTGAAATTTTTCTTTAAAGGGTGTTTTCACAAGATTTTATTACTTTGATATTATGGTGATATTTTTTATTTTATGGGAATGATGCCCCCACAGAAATTGTATCCATTGGGGGATTTTTCTATGATGGATATATGTATTTTTTTCTATTGTGATTATTGTGATATAAACCTAAAAATTAAATTAGATACCCCCTTATATTTGGATAATAAATGGTTTTCCCTAGGAATATGATTTTTGTGATAAGATACCTAAAATATAGTGTAATGTTATAAAATCCCCATTGTAAACCTATACAATAATATTGATATGTGTTGTTGTGTGGTCATGATTTTGAGATAGGTATGCGTGATTTTAAAGGGTTGTGGTGTGAAATAAGGTTTTTAGGAAATGTATTTGGGGAAAAGAGGTGATATTTTTTGGGATGAAATATTTTTTAGGATATTTGGAATATTTCTTCTTGATTCCAAGGTAAAAATGGAATAAACAAATGTTTAAAAATGTTTGAAATGGAAAGAGGTTTTTTGGTCCATGGGATGGAATGTGTTCAACCAATAATTTAATGATGGTTTGTGTGATTAAATGTTATTGATGAAAAATAATAAAATGAGTGGTTGACAAATGTGGAGGAAATGTGGAGCTACATTATATTATCAGGGATCTTCACCTTCATGAATGAATACTATCAATACAAATAACTGCATTTAAAGGTGGAAACAATGGTTACAATGTTTTGAGATGGCTGTTTTAATGAGACCCCAAAGTTTGTGCTTCATTGTTTTATACTCTATATATATACTGGTATTTTACTTATGTTTCTATATGCACCACATCCACATTCAGATCTATGTTCCAAACTCCCAAAAAGTCATGCTAGGGGTTTCATTCCTAATATCCCAGTAGGATGTTGGATTTATTTCAACTGAGTCTTCCATGATCCCTATTTAAGGTGAATATGGACTAATCTTGTTGGGTGATTTGGGATGTGTTGTCCTAGGTGTCTTTGGTAAGAGTTTTGATTAGGTTTCCTTGGTGTTTTCAAGATGAGTTGTGATGTTCTTTTTTATGTATCTTTTAGATGACATGATATGTGATGGGATGGGATGTGATGTGTTGTGGGTAATGGCAATCGTGTGTGTGGGAAAGATGTGTTTTTGAGTATGGCCTAGGTGTATGCAAGGGGGAATGTGTTTTGGTGAGTGGCCCAAGTGTGTGTCGGAGTGATGTGATGTGTTATAATAGGAATAGGTGGTAGTGCGAGGATGTTTTTGTTAGGGTGCGAGAGAAACTAATCAGTCAGAATTTAGTTCAAGGAATCCTATCATCGATGTGCTTATATTATATTACATTACATGGATTTTATAATTTAGCAATCATGCCTTGGTGATATAGTGGTTATTGTTTGTCTATCTGTTACGTTCTATATGGTTGTACTGTTTTCACACAGAGGTATTATTATTCTCCTTCAACTAGTGCATGAAATTCATTTTTTCCTACCATGTATACATTTATGCACACTCTAGGTATTGAAAATTGTTTTCAGTTCTCTAGGAGACAATGGGGATTGTACTGGACAATTATAGCCCAAACATTTGGATAGAAATTATATCTCTACAATAGATTTAGTTTTAGATAATTACATTGGATAATAAATTGTATCTATATCAGTTATTTTTATACATTCATGTGGGATGGTTTGGGATTAATTTTTATATATGTCATAGAGTTGGTTTTGGATTGTACATCCAATCTCTCAATCTAGTTTCCTTTTAATGGTAAATGCCTCTCATGTCGTTATATTTGTACAAAATTGTTCTAGTCACCATACTGAGGAATAAGAGTGGTGGGAATCTGGGGGTCATTATCCGTTGTTATTCATTTCCATCCAATGAGGGGTATCCTTGAAGGGAGGGGGTCATGACAGTATTTTTTTATTTATACATTTTCAATATTTGGATTATTTTATTTCAAAGTTTCATAGTATGATTATTATTGGACGGATCTATCCTTAAGTGAAAGTGAAGTTAAATGTTTTCTTTTACATTTAGTGGTTTCATGGATTAAATTATTTTTTCCATAAATTATTCCATGAACATTCAACCTCCTTTTCATTGATTTACATAGACATGTCCAGTGTCTGTTTTATGAAATGATGAATTTAATTTACACTCTTAGTAGTTAAAATATAATTTTTTTATATTTATTATGTAAATTTTATAAGATAATTTTTTATCATTTCTATTAAACCACGTATGAGGTTTTTAACACCATAATTTCAATTTTCAATTATTTAATGTCTTGGAAAGTGTGTTTTGATATTATTTTTTATAACTAGTGAATGTATAGTCACAAGGAATCCATTATTGAATTAGTGGTTGTTTGTATGTTTTTATGGCATGCATTTTTTAAAATTTATTATAATGGTTGAGTTTGATGGAATAATAGTTAAAAATATGTTCTATATTGGTACTACAGATCTACAAATTCATATGAAACATTATAAATTCTTCTATGTAATGAAATTTTAATGGGGTGTTTTAACATTCAACAATGTTGGGAAGTAGAAAATATATGTCATCCTATATTTTATTACATTATCCAAACAATGATTTTTTAAATATAAAAGTATAAAATATGTTATGTGGTTTGGTTTCTCATTGATTTTATTATGAACCATTTATCAAAAATAATGTTGTATGTTATTCTAAAATATATTATAATATAAGTGATTCAAAATATTTTATCATCAAAGCACCAATGTAGATAGTACCTATGGTGCAAAATAGATTTTATTTGTTTGAAACATTCTTAATCATTCCATTTGATTATATTTGTTTATTATAAATTAGTGGTATTTGGGAT
Source organism: Viscum album (assembly GCA_963277665.1). Taxonomy (NCBI): domain Eukaryota; kingdom Viridiplantae; phylum Streptophyta; class Magnoliopsida; order Santalales; family Viscaceae; genus Viscum; species Viscum album. The sequence goes on along the minus strand of OY728121.1, from coordinate 1,568,454,615 downwards.
GATTTATATGTTAATATTTTATAATATCAGGTATTATATAATAAAATAAATATAGGAATTGAATCTCCCAAAAACAAATTGTGCACAAATCACACATAGTGTCTTAAATTACTAAAAGTATTCAAACAATTTTAATCAAATAACAATGATGGTTTCATATATCAATTTCCTCAATATTTTTCTTATTGTGTTGGATAAGAACATTTTTATTATTATCCTCTATTAACATCATCTTATGAATTCAAATGTCTATAATCTATAAGTTATTTAATTTTATTCTTTTCTTTTTGTGCGAGGAAATGATCGTAACATCACATTCTCTTCAACTACTCCCCACTGATATAATTTTTCATACACCCAAATGAAATAACTAATGTTCTAGTATGGATTCTCACATACATAGTCTTGTAACATAGGCATAAATTTGCTTAGTCTAGTTTTCAATTCAAATTTATCTTTTCAAGAAATGTAATCAAATTTTCCATTTTAATTAATGAGGTGTTGAGTTAACAAGTCTTTTAAGCATTGATCATATTTATATATATTGAATAAAATTTTATATTTACAATGATCAAATTGAGTTTAAATATGATCTATCATTGCAATTTTATGAAATTTAATCAATAGAAGATTACATCAAAACCTAGGACAGATACAAAAACCCGATAATATGTCAAATAGAAATTCTACATGGCCTATGGAACCATCCCCAACCAATAATTTTATGAAATATAAGTACCCAAAATTGTAATATAAATTGGAAATTGTATAATAATTCAACACCAAATACATAAAATTCATGATTTTTTATAAAACATGAAGGTTATATATATAACCATAATTCAGAATTTTAATAACTAATATAAAAAAGTTGTAATAAATATCTTCGACACAAATATATCATTGTCGATTAACTATCCAGTCATCTATCATGGCATGTCTCAATCACCAATAGATCCCACTATACCACCACCACATCTTTTTCCAATCACAAAAACCAATATATAGTAACTTGAAACACATGTAACCATATTTTTGTTGGAATAAATATTCCAATGTAGAGGGTGAGTATAAAATGTTGTCGTATTTCCAAAATTACCACCAATCACACCATATATTTTAAAATATAATAGAAAATATATGGATTTAATAATGATTTCAAAATTTATATATTATTTTAAATCACTTTTATAATGAAAAAACTAAACATAAAAAAATATAACAACAATCATAACTTCTTCAAGAGTGGATTTACTTCCCCCAACCCTCACCCTTTCATTCCCTAATACCATACACTCCCCCAGGATGAAGTTTACCCCCGAATCACATTACAAGTTTCAACAATGTCCCCACACCCAAATTGTATTTTAATAGACACTAATCTATGATATACCAGAAACCAATTAGAAATATCAATAAAATACACAAAATAATATGTAAGTAAATTTAAAAATACAAATAAAATCCCAAATTGAAATCCATGCACAGATTATAAAATTACATATGATTCTCAATGCACAAATATAACTCATATATAGGGTGAAACCAAATGTACACCAAATAACATCACATGTGGAATTCAATGATCAATTCCATATCACATAAATTGTGAATCCCAATAGACACTATAAATTGTTTCCATTGATGCAAAATTTGTAAATATATACAACATAAAAAATGTGAGGCACAATGGAGAAAAAACAGAAAAAAAATAAATATATAAACTACTCACCTCGAAAATGATAAAAAACCCTTTAATGAAGATATTCACCCAACTAATAATTTTTTTAATTTATAATTACAATATATATTCTTTTTAAAACACACATATTCTAGAAAATCCACCCATTTTTTCAACTTAAAAATTCATAGAATTATTTTTAACCAAAATAAAATCTCAAACCAAACTAAATTATTTAAACCAGAATAAATAAATTACATAACCAAAACATTAATTATTATTGGATTAAGAGCTTATTCTAATGTGTGAGAATTATCTAACCTCATTGATGATGTTAGATCCAAGATGAAATTATAAATCCATTTTCCTCACTCCTCATATCATTCCAAAACCCCTAGAAAAAATACCGAATGAAATGAATTTATTTATCTTACCCTAGGGAAACCATCATGTAAAAACCCTAGATATTATGAGATGTATTTGAGGGTAGAAATATAGAATGTAATACTTTTTATCTGGATACAAAACATCCAAATATTTTAGGGATGATAAATCCAATTATTGAGATTAACAAAAATCTACCAAAAATCCTAAAAAATAGAGTTCTCATTTTTAGGGGAAAAATTAAGGATGAAGGATGGGTTATGGGATTTAAGACAAAAAAATATGGCAATTTATTATTTGGTTAATTTTTCAAATTCATGGCATTGGGTGACCATAAATCAACCATTAAACATATATTATCTAAATTCTAAAGATACATACTCATGTCATCGTGGTATTATGTGATCATGCATAGATTTTAATATTTTACATCTTCTTGTATAGAAAAAAAATTATTTTGGACAATTCACCGATAATGATTTTCCACAAAGAAACCCAATTTCCATCATCCTTCCCCCAACTCCTCCAAAAAAACTCATAACATTCTATGAAAAACTCTAAAAACTTCTCCAAAAACCTCAAAACACCACCCCCAAATAAGATAAATTCATTGAACCTAAATATCATACAATAATCAAATCCAATATTTTATAATTACAACCTCCAATAATTTTTTCATATTTGAAAAAATAATCAACAGATTATCTATTCACCCATCCCCAAAAAATCAAGTATTAAAACAGTTTTCATTATCCTAATTTTCGTCCTTCAAAATTTGGTGGAAAATATAAGCCACCAAATTATTTTTTTATTAATAAATATCAATCCTTTCAGCCCCACTATTACAAACTCACTTAGGAATGAAATATCCCACCTTCCATGTATGATTACCATCGCCTTCAAAAAAATAAAAAGGATCCCTGAAATTCAAAAAATATTATTTTATTCTTCATGTATATCCTGCCGAATCCATGGTATCCCATATATATACCAACATAATAAGGCTATAGAATTTAATTTTACCTAAAAAACAAATTAATATAAAATCATATCGTTAATCTATGATCTTCTCATTCTTTGATGAAACCAAATCTACCTGAATCTAAATTCCCAATCATATGCATCTCATTTATATAAGATTATATAAATCAAATTCCACAAGTCATCCATTCATGATTATTGAAAAAAAATAAAAACAATCATAAACCAAAAATTCACAAGATGATCAACATTAAGGGATCATTACACCACCCAAAATCCAAATACAAAATATGAACCATGAATCTGCCAAACCATTTTTTCAATATAGTATGAATATGTGTTGTGTGTTCTAGTTAAATGACATATATCACATGGCCACACTATTTGGATAACAAAATACATCTTCAAATCACCAAACACATGATCACTTTTCTAATATGTGTTAACCAATACACAAACATTAGTAATATTAGTTGAACCACATATATTACATAATTATTTAATTATTCTAAAATTATTCAATGAATGAAATATTTTTTCATATAGCTCAATGATATCAAGCCACTGACTCAATATATAAAAATCACCCCATACTAAAACCACAATATTAAAAAAGTATTTTGTCCCAAATCCAATCCATGTATTCAAAACCTTGAAATCCATCCATAATAATCCTAGTAGATTATATTTCAATAAAAAACCTCATTATTTTCTATCCTTATTTTAAAAATTAGTTATCCTTTTGATATCTCTTAACATGCTACCCATAATTAAAAAAGTCATTGTCTATACTTGTATGGCACAAAAAAACTATCCAAATACACTTGTGCTAGTTTGAACAACCTAAATTACATAAAAATTTACATAGTCAAAAAAAACATTAACTGTTATGAAAAAAATCCAAACTTTATCACTGAAACTATCAATACAATGTCAAAACCCTCTTCCATATTCAAATACTCTCACTTCCATCATTATCCTTGAATCCTCTGTGTGTATCTATATAACTATAAAAAGTCACCAGGATAGATCATCCTTTAAAACCACATGGGATTAAAACTGATTATACCATATCATCGACACAACAACATAATATTTAAACTATCATTCCATACCTAATTAACTTTTTAATATCGTAATATAATACAACCAACAAGGATCCCATGAATCCACTCTACTATATTCCTACCAATCTGCTAAGAAGTTACCCAAGAAGGAACCCTTATTTTATAACCCTAATCTACATTCAAAAATAATATAAAACACCACAAATAGTATATCCAATTCAATACTGTAGTATTTTTCTAGCCACAACTCAGTGTGTTCACCCTTCCCTAGAGGTAAATTAGAACAACCAATACATATCAATTTTTTACAATAGAAAATATCTTCTAAAAACATGTTAAAAATGTAGGTAATCTCCTTTAAATACATTACAATGGCTCATAATATACAATGGATTATACCAAAAAATAAATCCTATGATAGATTCCTCTCCATCACGGTGAAAATAAATCATTATTAAGATTCACACAAACTAAAATCCAACTCTATATATTGTTGTCCAACCAGAAACCTAGATAATATTCTATACTATAAATCACTACCCAACCCATTACAAAATTTATTGAAACCAAAATAATAACACAGGGAAAACATATCTATATAAATCCCACTTTCATTACTCGTATCATTATTTTTAAATCCATAAATTACTTAAAAACTGCATTCAATTCATTTCTTCACCATTTTTATATTTTTTTAAACCAATACTCATAAATCCAATTAACATATTTCAATCATTTTAACCCATTATATTTGAAATAATATCTTATTGAACACCTTTCTTATGTCACCAAACCATTATACAAATATAAATTTTTTTCAATAAAAAATATTGTGTTTTCAATAAAATCACAAAAAGTAATTTCATAAAATGATAACCCATATTAAATATTTACATTCATCGATTTATTAAAAATAATTAGAAAAAAACTATTTAACCCAAAATTAAACTCTCACATGGGTTTCACCTCAAATTATTCAATATGAAAACAACTATTTTAAAAAATTGTTCTCCATATATATTTTAAAAACTAACCATAAATACATTACAATTTTTAAATGCCAAATTACATTTATAAATTAAGAAATCCTTGGCCTATAAAAAATGTCATTTCCGATCTATTTTGGAAACCAAATTCAACAAACCAATAATGAAAAAAATTATCATTTTCATAAACATACTAAACAACAATGAAAATGAAAATAATACTCATTTTTTCAAAATAAAATTACTTCATGACCCATTTATAAAACTACCATTGTCTAACACCCATTGTAATTTCAATTTTTTCCAATTATTTTTAATCAATGTTAAACCACTAAACATTTTGAATGTAACCCACATAATATCCAAATATATATACCATGATTAATATATCATCAAATACAAATATCAATTTTATTTACCAAACTGGGTTGGAAAGTTGGTTTCTACCCAAATTTTTCATCTTTATTTTTAAAGGAGTAACATAACATTCTACTATTTTTCTCAAAAAATAACACTTCTCAGAAACATAATATTTCATCTATAAAATTAAAAATATGATTCATTTAATTCAAAGGGATCAATTAAATATTTCAAAACCAATCCAAGCATTTATATTCCACTAAATGAACTTCTAAAATTGGTCCAATTCATTCACTACCCATATAAAAAACATCATTTGCAATATAGTCATTTATTGACTTTTGAATTATTCAATGTCTATCTTATCCCATGAAATCCTGTAATTTCCAATTTTGTCTAAATATTATTATCCAAAATAACCTATAAATAAGTTCATAATCATATCAATGTTTTTAAATTATTAATGAATCTACAATCCCTTCCAATTAAGTAACATGTACCTTTTAGAGGATTCATTATTATTCCATAGCAAAACACAAAAACAATCATAAGAAACCAACTGTATTCCCAAAAATCCAGAAAACATTACTACATTATATATAAGACGTATTCCCATGTCAATCTTATTTGACCATGAATCCTTAACTAGTAAAAATCAAACAAAATAGACACAATTTTGGTAATCCATCTCCTTAAACTCCAAAACCTGACATGAAGCTCTTGTTTAATTATAATGACTTTGGATCGTAAATTTTATAACTTACATTATATGTTCTAAAACAACTTATAACTACTAAAATCGAATCTAACCTAACCTATAAATCATTAATAACTTTGAGACCTAATCCAAATATTGATACCCATCCTAAATTCATAGGTTAACACTAAAAATTCCATGAAAAAAACACAAGAATTACATAGACTTTATTGATAACAAAAAAAATCAATATTAACCATAGGTAGTAGAATAAATCAACATACATAGAAACCATATTCATAACATCCATGATGCAATTAAAACCACGAATATAATGCATAAAAAATAATATAAAAAATAAAAAAACTGCAGAAAACAAAAATATAATAAATATTATCCATTAATGTATGCTCATAGCCAACAACCATCCTACTACACTTGAAGTAACTAACCATCCACCACTAGTCACATAAGATCAACACCAAAACATTATTCCATTAAGTAATTTAACCTCATGTAACCATAAATTCATGTAACATCATCTATAAAGACAATAGGGTTCCATTGTAGTGGTTGAGAATATGACCAGGTAATATATCCACAATCATCCCCATCCAACCTATCCATATTAAAATAATATAAGATATAAGTTAATTCTAAAAACATTAAAAAATTTAAATCTATAAGAACAAAATTTTACAATAAATTGTATTATAATATATAAAAGCTAAAAAATGATAACATATTTTTAATGGGACTATTTAAACATGCTTCTAAACAAATAGTACCCATGGGATCCCTTAAACAGTGAGTAATGTCCATGAATTGGTATCAACAACAACTGAGTTGACAAAATACCATCAAACATTAAATTTTCTTCCCTTGTAATGATTTTCTCCCACAATTGGTTGTTTAAAACAAGATCCCATTACCATTACTGAAAATATTCCCATACACGATTAAGGGTTAACTAAAATCATGTTGAATAAATCCCCAATACTAATAAATAATATCAATGACTAAAATTAAAATATGTAAAACTCAATTCAAAAATACACTCCATGAATTATATAATGTATCCACTATGTTCACCCAGCAGTAACTAAATAATAGTTCCATTAGAACATCGGCACACCTACTTCTATTCCAAAGACTTACTACTATAATAAAGGGTATGCATAGTAATAAAAGGGAGACAACGCCCTTCGTATTTAAATAATTATAATAAAAACACATCTAATGATTATATAATATGAAATAACATATATTAACGATCCATTATAAATGTATGATACATCATATATCATAAATAATTATATGATTTTTATACAAAATTATACATGATCACAAGATGGTTGATCCCAAATATACATAAAAATAGGTATCAAAACAATATGATGACCAAGAACCATGTAATCACCTATCCTAACTCCAAAAACATGTCACTCAATGTATGCACCATCTATACCATAACCATAAACCAATGGATTATTAATTTAATACACTATAATTCATAAATTGCATATGTAAATCGATGGAAAATACAAAATGGTTTTGATAGAGTGTAATGAAAATTATCAGATCACGTTGATGTGTTTCAAACCACTTATCCAAGGATCTCCTATGTAAGATTAATGAATCATGTTAAAAACTAAAATAACTACAATGTTGTAAAATTTATATATCATACACAACATACAAACTAATACACATTATTCACTTTTAAATGACTTTGAATGTGATTGATAATAGTCACTGTGGTGTACAACCATAAACCATTATAGTGTATCTATGGGACCATATAAATTATCTAACATTCATATGGGATTCACCATTAATCAATGGTATTCCCATACCTGTCTATATAAAGGAGGTATATCAATGATGGATTATAGTTACAAGGATTCATTAGATGAATATCCACTAGCACACAATAACACACTACCATCATATGGTAGTGAAATATATGACACATATGAATGATTAGAAGGCTCCAAAGGTATTGTATGCATTGAATCATTCATTAAAATGAATTTTTGAATTCCACTTCTAGTTCATGAATCATATGAATTTACACCATGTGATTTTTTTATATATATGAAATGATTTCATTTAATGGTATCTAATGTTAGTGAAATGGTTGGGGTTTCTAGCACAAATGAAATAATATAAAAAATTCATGAAAATAGTAATTTTGTGGAATGACGATATACATCCCAAAAATATTTCCTAAATAGATATATCTTTATTTAATATATCTTTTAATCATCCAAATACAAAAATACTACTATAATTTGATAAATTATACCATATATTATATTATGTATTTTAACATGTGAATCCAAGACAAAAAATCATTCATAAATCATCCAAAATACTTTTTTAAAACTATCAGTAATTCTTCCTTAGGTCACAACAGATGAAATACCTTATGGCTACCCATCCCAAACGACTTCGGATTAACACTAAAGAACATTTAGAGTGTGTCACCGAGTAAATATTAATCCCCATTCCATCAACCATAGAATGTGATCCCATGGTTTATTATAGGGTCAACAACAAATATGAATTTGTAGATCCAGATGTGTATGTAAATATTAACATATAAAACAAAATAAAAGTCACTATTTTAATAAAATGATATGTTGATATCTCCATTATACCCATGTTTCTGTATCCCTAGTTCCAAAAGTATAAATCATTGGAAAAAATTCATTTTCATATTTTTCCTTTATCAAAGACATTGATTGACCAGAAGAAGTAGACTGTGTCAATGTTATATATCAACTCATATATTCTCAATTCTTATAGTATAGGAAAATATGACTTGTGAATACATCACGTGTCATTAATTTCATTGATGATCACATCACTAGTCACATATAATGATAGATATATAATATATAGGTGTTTCCTTACACTTTTAATGTCTATAAAAATTGATATCCATTTTTTCATACTCATTATATGAGCAAATAAATATCATCTTGGATATGCTCTGACTCATGAAATGATCATAAAAAAACTCATCCACCACCTTATTAGGAACTTCAATATGTATACTATAACGAACTAATCCGAGTAAACTAGAAATGCCACCATAGTTATCCATTCATAATGATGATGTGTAATAGGATAATGTAAAATAGTCTAGAATTTAACTGAAACATTACATACGACCCAAGTATAACGGGGAAGAAAATGATACCTTAACGATCAAAAATATCCAAACCAAACTCGATAATCTAGAATTTAAAATCCTAATATTCTAGCCATTATCTATTTGATTAACTATCAGATCCATTCTATCTCGAACTGATGTATTTTACAATAAGGGAATCAAACATGCTATAAGGTGAACTTTTCACATCCTAAATCATGCAATACAACATCTATAACTGTCAAAAGGAAAAAGTAGGGTGTGATCCAAATGACTAGTTGGATACCAATATAGAGTCTATAAAATAATGAAATTAATAATGTATCCTTTCTAGAATTTGAAACAAACATGTTTTTTATAGAGAATTTGTGTAAATCAATAACCATTTAAAAATCATTTTACTTTGGTTTTAATAAAATCAATTCATATTTACAATTCCACGAATATGAATAGTATAATTGATCAAATATGAATTAATATCTTTAAAATTAATGTAATAATGTAAAAAATCCATCCTTGAAATAATACATTATGTGAATTCATGTTATACAACCACTTGTGAATAGTATATGATAAACTATGCAATAAAAATACATCTTGTATTAATCATAAATTGATGAAAAACATTATATTGGGACGTAGCCTATGAAAATATGTATAACAAATATTAGATACTAAACATGGAATATGTTGGTTCCAACCTTTATGAATTATTTCTATAGTCCATTGATTTCACAATGTAACCCTTAATGGTTCTACATAAATAAGGGTAACCTATGTCCCATATCAATGCACCAAAGGATCCCAATGTTCTAATGTTTTCATCATTCATTTAAAAAAGATGACCGCAATTTATAAATACATTTAATATCCAATAAAATCCACTTTAAGGCTTTGAATCCCATTTCCAATCCAAAATAACCATTCAATAATTCAATCAAATAATTTATCAATAGAAGACATGTATTTATAGAAAACCCCATTAAAACATGTATCTTTCATATAAATCATTTAAAATAAAAAATTACGTCAAATTAATAAATACCCACCAGAAATTTTTCATGAACGATATGAAATTTGCAGTATTAACCCATTTTTTAGAAATTCCAACTTCAAAATGGATATTGAACAAATAGCCTTAAAAAGGATATCAGTGAAGAGTAGATCAGGTCATTATAATCCTACATATATATGAAACATCATAAATCCACCATCAAACCAATTATACCTATAATCACATCCCAATTAGGTTCCATTAATATGAGAGGATAGGAGATCTATTATAGATCTGCAATGTAGTGGGGTAACTAGATCAATATAGTAACATACCTCAATTATATCTATTAATAAATAAGGAATTCCACTTAGAATCTTATGGGAGTGACTTCCAAATCACAAGGTATGGTTTAAGACATGACAATATGGTATATTGAATGAAAATTATTTAAAAATAAAAAAAAGTATTAATCTCCAATTTTTAATAGTTCATAAGTGGGTCATGTGATTTATGGGGGAAGGTTGCTTGGTTAAATTAAAAGTGCCCCTGAATTGGGTACCACTGCATTGTATTCTATCTAGAGGTTCATGGGTTACCTAAGTGGCCACATGATTTGGGAAATAAATTATAAAACCATGTGAAACCCCTAGAAAATGGTAAAATACAGCATACTATTAACTTGTAATAATATATGGTTTGACTAACCATGCTCAAATCATGAAAATTTCTCTTGAATGTCACACATGAATAATGCATGGTTGCAACACTGTTAAACTAACTTTACACCACAACCATGTTCCTTACCAGTTTTTTTATAAAATCCATTATTTTCCACATCCCATCCCTTTAATATTTATGGACCCCAAAATTGAAATAAAATGACTATACTAAGTCGTTCATGTAATCTTGTGGGTGTCACAATTATCCACATAATAGTCACTTTTTTTCCAAGAAAGGCGTTATGATCTGGGACCAACAAATAGAATGTTTATTTCTACATCATCAATGATTCCAAATCCCATGTCTCATGGATATCAAATCCACATTTCCAATGTATATGGACTAATTCAAAAAAATTTCCATGAATTACCTTATCAGGGATATCTATAATTTGAACTAGTAACTCAACAATGGTGGTATCAGTATGAATGTCAACAACCTCACATCAAATAATTTGTGATTGTTATGGGTGATACCACTTCATCTAGGAAACCAAAATAATTTCTTGTATAATAGTTAAATATGATATTTGGTCCTATTTTATTCCACCTATCCAAGTCATTCCATGATCTCATAGGAGAAAACAACCCCTAGTTCTAACAATTCACTTATAACCAACTAATTATGTCATATGTGAGGGGAATATATTATAAATCCTTTATCAGAGACCTTATAAAATAGTGAATAATAATAAGGGTTCACAAAATATTTCAGATGTCTTTCTGTTTGCATTATCCTCATTCTGATTAATATTACATATTCCATCATCTCTTGAATGAGAAACGGTCTAATAAAGTGTTTCTAATCCCTACATTCCCAATATGAGGGTGACACACATGGCCTTCCATACGAAACATCAAAGTGTTCCATCATTAACAAAGGATTGTAAATAATTTATAGGAAAATGATACCCTATCGAAAAAATTACCACGATCCTCCAAAATCAACCACCCCTTGCTAAAACATATCCTCAAGAACGTGGATAGATTATTTTAATTTTCCATACATATGTGAAAGATAATTCATTCCAAATTTCACTAGGGAAAACAATTCCTCTTTCATTCCATTCATGAACCTGGATTTTTATCTCGGATCCCAATCTGAAAAAATGTAGATAGAACCCCATGAATTGTCACAATCTATTAAATGTAAAATTATTTGAGGTGTTCTACCATACTCATCTACTTAACTGGTATAAAATTTTTAAATTTAATATGTTGGTCAATGATTGGACATATAATTTCCACTTCAATAAGATACCATGAGGAACTAATGATGATTTCTAGAATATGGAACAACTTTCTCACCGTTCCCAAAAAGGAGTCACACTCACCCTAAAAAACCAGAGTGACCCCAATAGAATAAAAAACCTAAACTGAATGATTATTACATTCTATTTGGACCTTAAATCAAATAATCCAATCAATTCCAAAAAACTATTTGATTATTAAAAGATATAGAAGTAAAAATTCTTATATAACCATACAATCAGCAATCTTCACCCCACACGTGGGACTACTGAAACCATTTTCAGACCATAATCCCAATGGCATGAGAAAATACAAAAATAATAGAAAAAGTTGGAAAAATAATTCCACCATGTATACTATGTTTATGATATGTAATAATGAGTATCACATATATCAAACAAATATGTAATCATGAACGATAAAACTATATTTATACCATTAATAATAGATGAACCAACATCAAATTCCTCTGCTAAATTCTCAGGGGAGTAATTTTTTCTTGTTTTAGCCATGTGAATGTCCCCCAAGGCCTAAGAATAATCCTACGACCTTGGGAATCATCAGTATAATCCTATTAACTCTTGGTGATAGGGGGGAATTCCTTACTACCTAGGTATATTATTTCACAAAAAATCATCAGATGGATTGATATTCCACAAAGATGACATGTATTCCAATTCTCTATATAGTTAGGCTTCTTTTAAGAATTCCTTTAGAACTAAAAGAATATAAACAACCACTATCCTAAATAATAACATAAATATGCTCCAATAGAAAATATTCCACCCATATGCTTCCTTTTCATGCCACAATACATAGCCTGAAAAAAAACTGCACCAACCAAACCTCTAGCCAAACCATTCATTCCATCTATGTGTTCCGTAACCAAAAATACATTGTGTAATACGTCCACTATGTTTAGAAGGAACATGAGAATCAACATCGCCCAAATATCAAACCTAAGTACCATCTAAAACCTTCAATCCTTTAAATACACATTATTAACTAGATTCTATGCCATACATAATATAGTAGAAAACCCATGACCTACAATAATAATAACATTGTTATGATTCATGATGTTCGCATAGTTCATGGATAAAAAATATTATTTCACTTAATAATTTATTATTATTTTAAATAATATTTAATATAATATTTCTTCCATAACCAATAACACATTCCACCTATACCTTTTTACATTTACAAAAACATGAATAATGAATATTATTCATTCGATAAGAAAATTAATATAATATTCATGGTCTTTTAAATAAATATTTATTGTAATATTAGACTATCATAAAATAGATAAAAAAAATTAATCAATAAATCCTAAAAAATATTATTCCTCAATCTGGAGAGTCATACCTATTTTGATCATAAAAACAAATATACATTAATTATGATTAATTGATTCACTATTTATATAACCCTCTTTGACTATACCTCAGTGGGATTTGGTGGATTTCTCTAAATTCTAAAATCATTGAAAATTAATATGTAAAGGAACACATAGAAGAATAAGTTAATGTGGAAAAAATTAAAACCAAATTAAAATGAAAAATATGTAACATAATCTCTTTGTTAAGATGTCTCATCAGTAGGTTTCATACTAATTTATTCACCTATATGTCTGACAAGTATATTATTAACATCCAAAAATGAATACATCAATACACGATGGCCACAGAAATTAGTTCAACAAACTAATTTCAACTAAATTTCCTAGATATCAACTTATATGATGTGGAAAAGATAAATCGTTCTTCAACATATTAATAATATCATTTCATTCCGGATGAATCCAATATTCCCAACATCAAAATGAACATACCTCATGAAGGACTGTGGAAATAAATTTAAGTTCCTAACTCAAGATATATATTTTAAATAATTTTAATATATAATATCATTACAAATGTTTGTAAATAGAAAAAATCACTCTTGGATAAACATTTGGATTGTCTACTAGCAATTCTATCCTTATACTAGACATGATGTTTAAAAACTCCATGCTTCATGAGATTATGTTCATCTTCTTATGAATACCCACATATAGTATTCTTCATCATTTTTTTCCCATCATATGAAATAATATGACAATAGTACGGGTTTAGAATTATCTACTTTTCATTTGAAGGTTTTATCCCTGAAATGAACTCGAATGAACTTATCAATATGATATAGACTAAAGGACATTACCAAATTAATGTTACACAATATATAAATTCATATTTGATAAGAATTTTTTATTATTAAATTATATTAAAACACATGAAATCTAATATACAAAATATATTTATTTGGGGAACCTACTCTAACACATAGCTCAACCAGTATATGGTGGTTTTAATTTTCACATACACTTACTGTGTAAAAGTATCCTCCATTCATAATAAAAAACTACATAGATAATGGTTTACCTCAAACTATCGAAGACTCTCTTAACTTCTATGATATTATCATCTAAATAATTAATAGGTGATTCAATGACCAACTGATCGATATTTATACACCCTACAAGATTCACACAGTCTATCATCCATTTCCCCCACTACAAGGTATCATATCCACCACATTATCTGACATAAACCATCGTATCTCAACTACCATCACCTGATACCCCTCATAGACATACTATAGATTCATATGACTGATATCACCAACATACTCCATCTTGTTTCCATTTTACCCCACAAAAATACTCAAGATATCTTATCCACCCAAATTACTAGAACACCTTCATTAGAAAAAAAAACATGACATGAATCTTCAATGAATGAAAATACTGAAAACATTTCTTAGACAAACCACTCCACAATGGAGTCCTTAAAATTCTATTATGAAAACAATATTGGGTCTCCATGGGTAATTTCCTCAAATTACTTGGAGATACCCCCAATTTGACCTAAATATATTTTTTATAATGGGAAACTCCCATTTAGTAGGTTTCTCACATTAATCTCTTTTTGGTTCATTGTCATTGAACATAAGGTCAATAACAAAAAAAATTATTTAACCCTAACAGCATGTCGTAATCTATCTTTGATTTCACCACACCATTATGATCCCTTCTCCATCTAGATTCTACATAAAACAAATTAAATAATTGAACGTAATTTCATAACCCATAATTGAGGCCTTTATCATTCCCATTTTATGAAACTCATCATCCCTATCCTCTATGAAAATCTCATGTATGATGTTCTCAAAAAAATATACTTAAATCCCATACTCATAATAAAGTTATATATACATAGTTTTTCCTTCACATTTTAATAATATTTCACAAGTTATGTGAGTACATATATAGATAAATTCACCCATTTCGTTAATAGTTCATGGTCTGATAAAAATAATTTTTAATGACTCAATCCACTGCTCCTCTACTAGGGGTCAACTCTCTTCATATAAAAATTCAGGATGTTTTGACTAAAACTATTATTTTAGATATAACATGGAATATTATTCCCCCTAAGACCTTTAGTCAGTGATCGGTATAAATCTCATGAATCTAACCCTAAGTACTCATCCAGACACATTCAAGGTTGAACTGGGCATTTTCAAACCAAACCCACACTAAATACAAGTATTACATTATAGATATCATTAAAAAAGGATGTGGTTTCAAGAAACATGACCATATTTCCCACTATGTACCATATAATTCATCCTCATCGATTCACCATCCCATGTTTTAGAAACAATCCACACACCATATGCCCACTGGAACTGTATACTCATTCACACCAAGAACCAGACACATGGGATATATATGTAGAGTTTCACTAGGATCATATATATATAAACCCTGTATGTTTTTGTTACTAACACTAAAAATAATGTCCCCTTTTCATTCATGATTATAAATAATAAATAAATGAACCACATGAATATCATGTGATCCCTATGTTCCTAAAATAATGAATACGTGCCACATATTTCCTCTCAAGGATAAGAGTGTAATGTATAAATAAATAATATAAATTAATTTTTTTTAAATCAAATAACTCAATTGTAACCGAAAAACCAAAACAACAGTCTCATATTCCCCAGTGACAAGGAATATAGTCCAAACCTATACTGGAAAAGCACACAACTGGGAATATATCCGATTATCCATTTATGGTGGTGTCTAAACGAATTTCATAAGGCCCCATCTAAGAGAAACCATATAATGAATGAGAGACACTTTTTAGAGCATTATAATCACCTATACTTAATTAAACACTGATCTTTACAAAACTTGATCACTCTATAGTAAGTTGAATAATGAATCAATATACCATATGGATTCCATCGAATATATCAATGGCTATAGAATAGTATATTAGGTCAATGGGGTGATATTTGGGAGACTAGTACCACTATATGAATATAGTATTAACAACAACACACCACTAATTGAAGAATTTTTAAATAAATTGATACAATAAAATATAAATAATATTTTATATTTTATAATATATTTATATATAAATTCAAATTACATAAAAGTAGAAAAGATTACCCAATGGTTGATCTTATATGTACATAGAAAAAAGATACAAGTAAAACTACCTAGATCGAAAATAAATTAAACTTGTATGATTTGGAAAACTCATTCATTAAAACAATGAACTATCCTCATATGAATATCTACTAGACTCTTGAAGAATATACCTTACCCATACATATAACATAGGAAATAAATTTTCCACATGTCCTAGAGGGATCATGAAAGGTGTGAGTATGAACCTTGTATGCCACCAAAATTCATATTTAGAATTAATATCCAAACACATATTTGTGTATTCGATGAGAAATAAATAACAACAAAAATTCCACACATCCTCCTCTACTCATGAAAAATCATCCGCAAGAAATTCATTTCCTAATTCATTTATAGACGGAGTTGAATCATACATCCATAATTTATTATACATAAACCACCTTATAAGAGTAATGAGGAATCCACTTATCATACACTCTATCTGATCAGGTTTTAATCATATTAAATATAGTAATGAAACAAAATAAAATATTTTGAGAAGAAAATAGAAAATATGGATATTAAGTTATTAAACTGCAATAAATCCCCTCAGTTAGATAGCCTTATCAAAGGATATTACTTTTAGAAAACATCTCTAATGTCTAGAATTAATTTTTGGAAAACATACTCATAGATGAAGAGGTGAAATAAGTATAAATTTATAGAATATCATCCACATTTAAGTGAAAAAATAACTAAATTCATTTTAAAATATTAATTTTTTATCTAATAAATTATTTTTTTAATAAATAATAAAATCTGAAAAAAAATCATAATGAATATTTGAAAATGTACATGTCTAATACATATGCACCCATAACCTTTTCACCCCCTTGATAGCCTTATGTATTTCCAAATGAAACCCATAACTAATTATAGAACAATGAATGTGAATATGAAAATTTGACAAATTCCCCTACATATCACATGGAGAACTCTAGGACAACAATTTCATCTAATACATGATATTTTTCATTAATAGATAATTAATTCCTCATAAAAATTATTACCTAATTCTCATTATAC
This sequence comes from Viscum album, assembly GCA_963277665.1. Lineage (NCBI taxonomy): Eukaryota > Viridiplantae > Streptophyta > Magnoliopsida > Santalales > Viscaceae > Viscum > Viscum album. Next base: position 1,568,436,772 of record OY728121.1, on the reverse strand, counting down.
TATTTAATAATAATTATATAACATAGTGATTTACCTCTATCTCTCTCTCATAGTGGTTTCATGATCAACAACAGTTATTTATCTATCAATGTGTTTGAATAATTTTATTTTAGTTATATGAATTAAAATCCATGTAAAGATATTAATGGACTCAATAGTAATTTCATAAGAACGTGCTAACATCTTCATAGTCATTGAAAAATTATTTTTGGATCATGTTTTATGCCTTGAATTAAAAGTAATCTTGAGATAAAATCATGAAAGGATGATAAATTGGTGAAATTAAGTCATAAATGTAGGATTATGTTATAATATAGTTATTAGAGCACTATAGGTATCAATTAATACCAACTATAGATCCATCATCTAGCTAGGGGACATAGACACAACCACCATTATAGCCTTAGTACCCTAGATAAGTGGTGGAGGAGCATCATCTTTCCAGTGATAACAGGTATACCATTAATATCTCCATGTATCCCATTGGAAATCTAATAGAATCATTCATATATAATGTGAATTTAAGCCGACAAGTCAAAAATAATTATTTCATTGGACCCCCCGACTCTTAAACAGACATTAACATTGATTAATTTCTATAATGAATTCCATAAAAATGAATGACCTATTAGAGATAATAAATCATTCTCATTGGTGTCTTAGAATATTTAGAGGTGAGAAACAATTCCATAGTTTCAAAAATGTACATTTAATAAAATCATTAGAAAATAAATGACAAAGCTATTGTTTATTCTCTTTAATATCAAAGATCTATCTGAATCCAACTACAATTTTTCAACAATATATTTGGATATATTCTTCCATCATGTCCATATCTAGCATATCAATTGTAAAAAATACATATGTGAGATTAATTAGAGGGTATGCAATGGTATTTCACTAATAAAACCACTCTTTTTCACATATTCATGTAGAATGGGTGCTCACAACCATAAATGTGAGGGGAAAGTTCATTAGCTACCATCGATGTTACAGATGGTTTTAACAACCATAATTTTTAGACATAATTTTATTCATGCAAAAAAAATATCAAGGATGTAATATTAAACTTCTCACCCTAACAAGATTAGTTTTAGGGGACCACACATAGTTATTCTCAAACTCCTATAACAAACTATGTTTTTTACCTCATTCAATTTACCCCTGGAATCATTAATGCTCCATACAGATAATTTTAGAATTTACATTTTTCATTTTCTGTTATTCATGCATTCTTATTTAATATTGAAATTATTCTTTTAATATTTATCTATATTATTTCTTTATTATATAAATTTCATTAATTTTTTAATTTAAAATTATTATTTATAATTTTAAAAATGAAATTATAATCCCTCATATTTACATCTTACTCTGAATAATAATTGGTATTAATTTTATTCATTAATATTTATATTGAAAATATTATTTTTTTAAATTGAGTTTTGATCTTATTTTCAAAAAAAACTATAAACTATTTTCATGAAAATATTTTTAAATCATAGTCAATATTAATGATCAATATTTTTATATTGGAATATAAATAATTTTCACATGCTATTATTTTTAGTGATATATTATTCGTATTTTAAGAATATCTTATCAAAATTTTTTAGTATCATATGATACCCTTTATAGAAAAGAGTTAATCAGAAATATTCTCATAGTAAATTACTAAAAGTTATATGAATAGAAATTGATAAGAAAACATTATATCTTAATGAAAAATTATCTAATTATTTATATTTATATTATCATAAAAATGAATTTCATCATTTTCATTTAGTTAAATTACCTTTCCAATATTGAAATTTTTAGAATTCTATTATGACTGAATGATAATGTTAATCATAATTGATCATAAATCTATAGTTAATACATTCAATTTCATTCTATATATCCCCTGAATGGCCTGAAGGACTTCATTTTTATTTTTATAATGGTTAATCCCTTGTTTAAGGGTTGAAGGGGAACCCGTACATGACCCGTAGGCCCAAGGAACAAGGCCCGACAAACCTGCAATACATGACCTGAAGGCTGAGAGGCATACCATGCCCAATACATGACCTGTAGGCCCAGCCCACTTGAACTTCCCCCTCCCCAGCTTCTGCATCATTGATCACCTAGCACCTCAAATTGCATTAATAATCAGCTAGAATTGCCTCGTACAAAGTTTTTGGGTGTCTGGTCCCAATGGCGGCTTCCATACCCTCTCATTCTTCCAATCTGGTTAGCTCTGCTTCTGGTGGCTACTACTTTTGTTGCTCTGATCCCCTTATATGGACTATTTTGTATGAACTGGGCTACTCCATGGTCTACGTGGCCGGAAGGCCCTGTAGCTCGAAGACCATTGATGAACTGAAGGCCCTGGAGACCCGTAGGCCCAAATCGGGTGAATAGTTCTGGATGGTACAGTAACTGCTACAGTCACTACTACGGTAACTGCTACGGTAACTCGAAAATTCGCCTCCTACCGGTTTTGAACCTGGGTATCTTGGATTCCAAGTAGGAGCCCTTACCACTTGGGTATGGTCTCATTGGATCATTCTATATATCAAAATAAATTGATTAATAGTATGTAGATATAGTTTATGGACATATTAAATAGTCAAAATTCAATTTGTAATGATTTTTCTATAGAAATATAAGATTAAAAGATACAATGTGTTCAAAAGTTTAATTTGGAAACCAATTTCAATGATATAAAAGGGGGAAATAACATATAGAAAATTGTAGTTAAAGAATATATTGAATCTATATTGATATATGAAATTATTTTTATGAAAATAGCTATGATTGTAGCCAATGAAGAAAATGCTACAAAGAAAACAATCAAATTAAAATATATTAATGATGACTGATCTAGAGATATTGTTTATTAATTTACATTACATCATATTATTGCGAACAAATTCATCATGGTAATTAAATGTTACCGTCAAAATGAGAATGTGAATAAAAAATTGGAACCAAAAGTGGAATTTTATAAGTGAAATAAAACAGAAAAAATAATTTTTTATTTCCCCATATACAAAAATTAGTTCGACGAATATAAACATCAAAAAATGATTCAAAATTTTATATCTTTGAGTGAAATTGATGACTCCATAAACTAAGCATACAAATCCTATTCAAGTGACTTTTTTTCTATGTGCATTATAGAACATGTTGATACAATCATTGATTTCAGTTCCACTCTTCAAATTTCCACCTCTTATTCTCCTCTTCCTAATTATTCCACCTCTCATTCTTCTTTTTCTTCTTGATCCTTATGTCACTGTAATTTTGATGACATTAAATATTCTCTTGATCAACCCAATTTTTTTCATTAACAATTATAAATTTAAAAACATCGTGATTTGAAATTTATAAAATGTAATGAATAAAAAAACATATACAAAACAAGGAAGAAATATTTAATGAAAAGGAATAAATGTCCTTTATGAATAAGTATTAAGAGAATGTTAAGATGATTGAATCTACAGTCTAATAACAAAAAATCAATCTCTGAAAACCAAAAAAATGAAATAATAATATAAATATAGTTTTGGGCTATCAAATACATGAAAATATAATTTGTCCATGGTTTATTATGTCATTAACACACATCAAAAAAATCATCAAAAATCAATTTTATTATATGTTTCCAAAAATATATGAATTTAATGTTTTCTAAAAGAATTGTAAATATATTTTTTGAATATTATATAATTAATTATTGACATGGGAGATAAAAACAAATTACTTATTAATATAGTACTTCAAATAGAAAATAATACAATAACTAACTCTTGTTTCCTAAATCATTACTGGCAAATATTAGTGAACCTTTTTTTATGGTACAAAAATTCTAGTCATTTTATTTTATAGGAAACATTTCCTAGTAGTAAATAAAATAAAATGAACTATGTTACTATGATAATGGTCACACAATACACCTGGGTGTATACCTCTCTAAATTCAATAAAAATGAAAAAGAAGTGGGCGGTAATGTAACCTTTGGTGATAACATTATCAGTATGAAAATATGTAATGGTACCATCACATTTCTAAATAAAATATTTTTAAAAATGTATTAATTTTCATAGTATTGAATCAATATTTTATAACATTATTAAATCATTAGATTTATTAGAGGACCTCTTCCAGAAATGATAAGGAATTAAATATTTGATCTCCCATTGAAAAAGGATCTGATGTTTTCATTAAATTTGTTTTGACATACCTCATACATGGTTTTGTTGATTTAATCTGTTATATATATGAATATAGAATGACCCTACATATATATAATTCTCTTGAGCCTCCATTATAAACCTAATCCATGATAAACCTAAACCAGAATGGACATAATTAATGTTTGAGAAATTCTCCAGGGGTGTGTGATGTTGTTAAATCTCTGATCATTGAATAAAATTAAAGTGTTTCACAAAAAAATGAGCTATGAATTATTTTTCAATTAAGGGACTTATATATGACATTTTTATGTCTTGTTTCAGTATACTTCTAAAACACTTCTTTTTATCCTTTTCAAGTGGTGATGTGGGTGGCATTGATACACCCACTTTTTTGTGTTCTTATGATTGTGTTTTCATAGTGTATTTTTTATGATATCTCATATATTCCTTATTATGGTACGTATTTATTTTAGAATTTAATAAAAAAAATGTAACATTTATTTAGGTATCAGGATGAACAATATTCTGAATTTTACATAGACATCACATAAGAGGGGGAGCTAGATTACATGATGATGGCTATGGATATTAGATTGTTCGATGGTATTGGTCAGATCATGAACGTGTTCATTGATTCATGTGTAAAACATAAATGGGAAGAGAGAATACATTGGATACTAGATAAATGGGAGAATTATACTAATTGTATAAATAATATCGAATTTCACCTCCCCATTGATGGTGAATTGACCCGCACTACTAGTTAAAATATTCTTACATGTGAGGAGGCATGTATAAGGTTATGTGATTCTTCAGTTTGGAACCTATTATATATATCAGGTAGATAGAAAATGGTATAAAAATATATTTTCTTCTTTTATTTTTGACTGACCATTTACATAGTAAAAAGTGATACTTTTGTGGTATAATGTTAAGGAATTTTTTATGTTCTTGAACTACTCATCTGTAGCAAACATATGAGTCACCATTGATGAAATTATAGTTACTAATTTTTTGTTTCTTAGAGGTGTTTAGGAATACCTATCAGAAACATTTGATAAATATGAAATATACATACATTTTCATGTAATACATAAGAGTTTTTAAAATTGATTCATTTATTTCAGATATCTTTTGGGATATATTTTAATCAATAATTGAGTGATATATATATATATATGCATGTTTTCTATGTTTTTGTGATAAATAAATGTTTTTCTTAATAAGGTGAACATGATATTTTGTTATGATTCATATATATATGAAATTGTGATTAACATGTTGGTATGAGACCTTAGTTTGTGCTTGGATGTATATTCCTTGTGTTATAGGTGGACTTCTTGGATAACATTATGTGATACCATAGGTTTATTAAATTTAATCCAAATTAAATTTCTGTTTATAATGGTTCTCCATGTTTCAAAAAATCCTTGGTGGAGATGTTTGATGGGTCTGTAGGCTAAGGGTTCCCGGGATACACCTGCACCACCTCTAGTTGTAAAAGAGGATGTACACCAACATGCACATGTACAGACATCAGTAATCCTAGCAGAAAATATAGTTCAGTCGACATTCATTCTAATCATCCATGTTAAATGAGGGAACATCTATTAGAACATGAATTATCAGGTTTTTTAAATTTTATATATAGAAAGCATCATTTTTTATTGTAATAGTATACAATAGGAGGCATTATGCTGGCAAGAAATTATTGAGGTAATTTTCAGTTAGGTTAGGATTCCTTAGGGGAGGAGAGTTATTCTACATACTTTCATGTTACATGTTCCTTTGATGATATGGTGGTTGTTCATAAATCTAGTTATAATATATGAGTTTAATTCCTTTCATTACATAAATGATATTTTTCTAATGAAATATTTTCCAGTCATGATGATGTTTTACCATGCATGAGGGATTATGTTGTTGAACGATGGGTCTGTGATTCTATTTGAATATTCTTCTCGATTCATAAAGAATGTTCGGTTTGTCTCTTTTTTTTTGGGAATGAATTTTAGGTTTTTTAAAATATTAGTATTGTATTTTTACCAAATATTGATCTTCATGTCAAGGTATTCGACATGACTATGTACACACTGGTTCTTTACATGGCTCTAAACATAATGAAGTGTTTTGTGGAGGATTGAGAAGTAGACTTACATCCTGTCTATACTGACCAGGTATATATGATTCCTCTAAAAACAATTATGGTAGATTCTTCTTGTATTAGGAATAGTAAGGAAGACTAGGAGGAGTAATTTAGTATATAGATAGGTCGTATCATGACTTTATCAGTTCCCACTATGGGATATAAATCAAGAAGGTTATTCAATTTCAAGAAAATATAATATTATATCATAGATTATAGGAATTCATCTATTTACATTCATAATTGTGGCAAGCCTTCTCATCATCATCATTTTTTAGGGTTTTATAGAGGTGTTTTTGTTGATCAGGGAATGCTATGAGTGGTGGAACATAGAAGGGGAAAAATAATTCCCAGACTGTTCTGGCTCGAGGTTGTGTAGTTAGGATCTCTCAGGACACGATTACACATTGGATCAGATGCACATTTCAGTGGTGGGGGACATTATAGTGTACAATGTACGTTATTAAATCTATTTTATCTACTAATTTGGTTAATATTTGTGCTTCAAAATAAATCATATCAACCCAAGTTGTTGATGTACATTAATTTCCTGTCAAGTTATCATTTGATTTACATTAACATGATACACTATTGGGAATGAAATTGGTCTATATTCATAAATTTTTAGATTGTCCTAAAATAATTTATTGTCCATGAAATTAATTATATGTTATGATTCTATGGCTTTGATATTCAATGTGATTCTCATCATGGACTAACAGACCATTTTATGATCTCACATAAATCTTTATCGAGGATGAGTGTTATTTACATCACAAAATGTATAGAATTATAATATGATCAGTAAATGGGAACTGTGGGTAGGTAGGGTTTGTAAAAATTTGATATACATTGCAATGATAATAACAGATAATATAGTTTTAGAAATTTTGATAAGATTTGTGACACCCCCTTGTACTTTTATTCTATTGTGGATCTCTGTCAAGAAAACTTCCCAGATGAATTCATAGTGGTTTGTGTTGATAGAGTAGTTATCTTTCTGATTTAGCTTTTTATTGGTCCATAACCCATTTTGATACCCCCTTATTGGATGAAAGTGACCGATTAGAAGGAGATCAATGTATATCTTGAGGACATAGAGAATCATGGTATTATAAATCCATGCACTTCACCATGTAGTGGACTTGTCTTTTTTTCTAGGATGGTGGATGATAATCTATGAAATTTATTAGATTACCAAAATATGAAGAAGTGGATGGTGAATAATATATATATCCTATTCCCATGATTGGTGATCCATTTAATCAGTTATAAGGATTCATGTGGTTCTCTCGGATTGACATGCAATTTGGATTTCACCAGTTGTTGGTAATATTTGAGGATATTCTGAAGAAATCATTTTTGAGAATATGTATGGTACACGAGTACATTGACTTTATTTTTTTATAGAAAACTTTTCAAAGAGTTTATGGATCTCATTATAATGATCTTACACTCATTCCATTAATTTTTCATCATATAGTTTTTTGAGTAAAACTTTATATAATCACCACCCACAGAGAATAGTGTCTTCAATTTTGATACAGTCATGAGTACACTTAAAGTGAATGAACTTTATCAAAATCGTTCATTGTGTAACCTCTGAATATTTGAGGTAATTATATATAGATATGTGGTGTTTGACATATGTATATAAATATTCTAGACACAACCATTTAATTTTTTAGATATCATGATATTTTTTGTTTATCATGATACAACAAATTTTTTCTAGGGATTCTAAAAATTACTAGAACCCATGAAAATATTAATGATGAAGCGAGTAACATTTTTATTGTTTGTTTTTAGGAGATTATTGGTTTATTGAAACAAATTTAGGATTACTAAGACATTGGTGTTGATTATATAAAAGATAGGGATCAATTATGTTGTGTACTTCAATGCATCATAAAATTTTTTGGTTACAGTACACATAAACAGTGTGAAGGTTGTAGATTATGGTTCATGGAAGATATGACACCATGAGTGATCAATCATACCATTACATAGATCTATTATTCATGATCCATGGTTTTATTTGATAGTGAATCTATATATTTTGTTAGGTGTATGTTTTTATACTAAAAACATGAGCCTTATTTATATCACAATACACTAGGACCACAATCAGAGGTAGATGGATTTGGGAGAGTATCTAAAAGAATTAAAATTCGATATGGATTATGAAATAGGAAATTTTAACCCCATTGTTTTTACTATTAGCTTAAATGAATAGGTATATCGGTATCTTGGAAGACATACTTTGTAAGAACATTGGTTTTTAATGTGCATGTAAGATGACCATTGGATTGATTCTTTTATGGATCATTGATTTATAACATGTACTCCATATTTTTACATATCTTCCCTAGTTTATTGGGTAATGATGATATATTAGAATGAACAATACATATTTATGATATTGGAATATCTAGATCAAGGTGTTCCAATACCTAGGAGGTCATTGGGTGATAATTATATGATCTTCTTATACAAGAGTTTGTTAGTCAATTTTTATGTAAATGGGGATATTATTTGATAGACTCATACCTCTATGTAGTAGGATCATATTGGAGGCTAAAAATTTTATCATTACATCAATTAGATGATTTTTTTCCATGTATGAAGTGGGGAGTTGATTGATATTTTCTAATTACTCAACTATTAGAGGATATATACAAAACACTTTCATCTGGGTGGATTACTCCTTCATTTATAGTGACCTCATGGAAGTGGGAGTAAATCATATTATACATTAAGGGTCATCTAGGACCATAGGGAGTCATGAAAACAACTATGTGATTGGTCATAAGCTAAAATTATTTTATCATTTCATAAAAATCTTTGAGACACATTATGTGGATGATATTGGAAAGATTTATATACTTGATATCATACTCCTTAAAAAATTTATCTTGAAAATTGTATCATATTGAGACACACTATTCACCTATTGGTTTGGGTAGTGATTTTATAAGGCCTTATGGATTCAACTGATATTCTCCACAATGTTCTATCATTAGATAGGAAGATATTCATATTGATCAATTTTCATAAATGAAAACTTTCTCTAACATTCTGTGATTGATTTTTGTGGGGCATTGGATAAGCATGTAGAGTTGGTGGAGTTTACATAGATAAACTACTTCTAGAAAGATATACATGATGGATCAATTGAGGATATCTGAATATGTGTGTACCTATCAAGGTTTTTGAGCCTAGTATGGTATAGGAAACCATAATGAAGGTGTTTTTTATCAGGAAGCCTTTGTTGATCACTAATAGTTAGAAAAACCCATATGGAGACCATGTTATAAGACCATTTATTTTCAATATTAGTGATATTATTTTCCTACATGTGGCTCCTTGGTTAGGATAAAAACATTTTATGATGTAGAGGATACTAAAACCATGCTATGTCATCCCTTCAAGATCACTAGTTTGGTTTGGAAAGTTTCCTATTGAATGGATCATACATATCTTTACCTAGGTATGCATAATGTGTTTCATGTGTCTAATCATTTTAGGAATAAGCCTGATCATATACACAAAATTGACTTTATGAATTTTGAGCCGGATCCTAACATGTTATATGTGGAGAAGAAGATACATATTGTAAACGAGTGTAATAATGTCCACAGAATGAATATGGTACAACTACTCTGAATTCTATAGAATCATGTATCATTCTAGGATGAGACTAGAGAGATGTTGGTTAATGTGTGGGATCAGTGGACCATGTTTTTTGAGAATAAACCTTATTGTTAGTTCTCATGGATGATAAGTCATTATAGGATGATAATTTTAACATTATATTTTATTTTAAATTTATATAAAGTTAGTGTTTATAAAATTATATTTATATATTATGTGATGTATCTTAAATGTGAGTTTTAAGGACAATATAGATGTTATACTAACACATGGGTTGAGTGTACAATGAAGTGTATCTCAAGGGATTCATGGTGGCATTAAAATGACAACCAGCTCTTCGACGGTGGTCCAACTGCCATATTATTGGACTGTAATTATGTTCTAAAAAATATAGCTCCCACTAGATTGATAGTGGAATGTCACTGGTTTTCTGGTGGTTCCACTAGGACACTCTGGGGGCCCACTGGATTTTCAGTGTGACGTGTATATGACTTAGTTAAACAAAACATGTTTTTTTATTTTTACTAGTTCTTCCACAATATTCATAGTAAATTCCAACCGACCCCCCCCCCAACACACACACATACAAAATTTATAAATAGACACATACTCTCATGATTGATGATGTCCCATATTCGCATCCCCTTCATTCTACAATAATTGACCAATTTGGGATTGGTATAATTTCATATCTTTATAAGAATAATTCTCAACACATTATTCTTCATATAAAATTTTCATATTCTATGATCAATAAATGTTTTCAAAAATGATATGGTAATTAGTTATCCACATCTTCATAGACCAATGATATATGTTATGTGTTCATTAGTTTTATTGAATGTATCAAGATATAAAATGATGATTGAATGTTATTTGGGTATGTGGTAAGGAATTATCATACTAGAAATGTTTTTGAAATAGGATTGATGGATAATCATTACTCCCTTGATGGTTCCATGGTATTATTAATGGGGGAGTGACATGTTAATGAAATCTCAATTATTAATGTTTATTTTTATTATAAAGAACTATTAGGTCATTCACCATGAGATCTCCTTCAAATTTGTTCTCATAATGATCCCATTTTTCATTGATCGATAGATGAGGGAAAAATATTTATATAGATATAATATCATCTTCTAGAACTAATAAAGAGTTTATGATCAATTCTACCCTTGATAGATGATATGGTTTTGTAGTGAAAATTCATTTAACATACCTTGTGATTGCTTTCATTGATGGATTTCTTTTTGTATGTTATCCTAGAATGACCTTCTTTACAAATAAACCTATTGAGTCTCTATTCTAAACATCATTCCTATTGAACCAAAACCAAAATATAAATCCTTGACTTTTCATATCATCAACATTGTTGTGAGATGTTGTAAATTCATTAGTCCATGAAAACTGATAGAGTTTTTCTTCATCAATCTGTAATTATGATGTTCTATAACATGAATTCCCATGTATTTGTTATTATCATGAAATATTTTTCAATAATTTTTATCTTATTTTTATTATATGTATACATGTCGGTGTGTGAGCATCTTGGAGACCATACATGTTTGTGATAAATTTATTATGTATCCATTAAGATTTATTGAGGATATTCCTTGTTGTTTATTTCTATTAAATGTATTTATTGGGGTTTTTAATATCATGTGGAACTTTTCTTAAAGTATCATGATAAAAAAGATGTTCACCTTATGTTATATAGCCACTTAGAGGGTTATTTGATGATGTGATGATGGATATAGAATTTTGATTATTTTATGGTATGGTTTGGATCAGGGAAATCTACTTTGAAATAAGAGTTTACCATACATATTAAGAGACAATCGACCATCTACATTATGAAGTGGAAGAATGTAATATAGGGGTTTTGTGATATCAAATTATTTCCAACATGTATCTCGGGATTGACTATTATCCTATGAGACAACCATTGTTAGGTTTGGGTGTATGGTGTTCCTAATAATGACCATCATTCGGGTGGGGAATTAAATATTTCACTAAAGGATGAACATCGAATGACATACATTAAAATAATTACTAGCATCGAATCAAATAAGTCGGGGTTGTGGTTTTAGTATCTTCGATAGCATATGATATCATGGTATATATGTTATTGTATGATTATTTGTAGATTTAAATACTCTAGGACATAAAAATTTATATATTTTGTGTACTTATGTTTTTGGAATCATTGGATGTTTATAAATGAGGTTATTACTCACACCGTACACTATAATATAAGTTACCTTATAGATTTCATGACAAAGGATCTGGGGAATTCAAATAGACCCATGATTGGGAGTTAAAGTGATTGGGTCTGGGAATCAAAGGCGATGTCGGGACACAATTTAGACTATTGTAGTTACATTCATATCCATTCCTTATGATTATGATTCATTGGATGATATCAACAGAATTAGAATATATTATATTTTTTATAACCTATATGTTATGAAAAGTCAATTATTTATTTATTTTCATAATTTTATTCTTGTTGTTGTATATTAATTTAATTTATAATTTTTTCCATTCGTATGGTGATGGTTAAAAAATATTGTATAATATCAACAAAATGGTGTTCAAACCACCACTATTTCTCAGTAGTGTCTTACCTACGATGAGGAATTATGGATTTTATTTAACACACTAGCTCAATCCTAGTGGTTATGGTCTGAACATTATATTTTTTTTATGTGATGATCCTTGGTTTTCTATCATTTTAACCCACTATGGGTAATGTAGATCAGATTCTATAATGGTATCATCAATGAATTGTCTACACACGACACATGATAGGTATGTCACCCTACACAGTGCATATTTATATTACCACCCCACAAACCTCAAACTCATTACCGCATGAAAAATAGCCAACCATGATACGGTATGACTTCCACTAGTACAAAAACACATTTGAATATGTCAGACATCTCGATTGACTAGTATGAATGAGGTCATGAGTTTGATATGTGGGGAGATTAATAAAATTGATTCATGTAAATGAAGAGTACATTCTATGTTTCATGTGTATACAGGTCATGAATGATATTGGTATGGTCTCAAACGTACATCAGAAATTGTTGGTAAAATACTTAGTAGACCATGGATCAATATAGTTATCATATTATTTAAATTATATATGATGAAGAAATGTAATTTGATTAAATGTAATTTTATGGTTTATTCTCTTCTTAGGGATATAATAATTAATTTTTTTCCCCTCAATAACACCTAATAAATCAAGGTAGTAGAAATAAAAAATCTATCTATCATAGAGATCCCTCGAACTCTTTTAAATAAATGATTATATAATGGATTTTTTTTGGTTTATGCCTACACTACTATGTTATTTATAATTAGAAACATTCCAAAAATATTGTTTCTAAAAAATACTACTTATGAACTTTTGATAAAATAAACAACCTAAATAGGTGTTTTTAGATTTTTTGTTGTAAAGGCATTATTTTCAATAGAAATTAAAATATTGGAAACATTGATTATTAATATTATTATTTTATTTTGTTGTGGACCCGAATTAAATAATGTTATATCGATTATTTTACAAAATAACTAAAATATTGGAAGAATCGTTTAAATTTTATTATGAAAATTCCCCATTACCACAATCACATTTTTTTGATGAAAAATGTATTTTAAATTCCAATAAACCATATGAATGTAATGATATTTAGTTAGAAAAATCATATCCATGAATATATTAACCTAATTTTTCTAAAAATTATAAATACCTTCCCCTTGAAAATTCCATTTCATATTAGTATGTAGAAAATGGTACTAGAAGATCAACCCTAAATGGGGTTGATCATCTTCCTATTGTCTTTAACTTAGAACAAGAAAATATCAATGATTACATTAATGATGGAAATAGGTGTATTTAGTTGTATAATGAAATAAATTAATTCCCTAGAAATTTTGTTTGGACTCCCATGGAATGACTTTATATTCATCCTATTATAGAATTTAAATGGTGTTTCATGAATATGATAACAATCATTGTAATAGAACTAGAAAAAATATCATATAGTTACCAAAGGTTATAATATTTATAAAGGAATCATCAATGGTGAAACATTTTCACCTATCCCATTGTTATAATACTGTATAATATTTCAGTCATTCATCGCTGACTAAAATTTCAAACTCTTTCAAATTGATGGTAAAAAAATTTAACTTCATTTAAAATTTAAAATCTATTTTGGAATAAATCAAATGTTTTTTTATTTTAATTTCCCAAATATTATTTTAATAAATATTATTGATATTTTTTTTAAAAAACATGCTCCTATGTTTTGTATGAATTTTTATATATATTTATTTAATGATTAGTTTTACAACAGGAAAATATGATTTTTCAGTTTTTCTATAAAATAACTCAAATAAATTTTTTAATTAACCAAATTTATTCTAATGATTTGATTTTTGGATCAATAACTGATTATATTTGTTTTTAATTATCAAATTTAAAGAAAAATGAAATTGATAATATAATTACATATGAAATGAAATTATTTATTGATTATATAATTTCTATGTATAGTGATGTAATTTTTTTAATCCCTAGAAAATATAATAATTAATATTTTAAATGATTTTCATTGGTAATGATAATGAAATTATTACACTCTTGAGTTCAATTTCTTAGATAACATAGAATGAATCAGGTAAGTAAAATAAGTACATCATTTATAGAAGTATAATTTTTAGTGTACGTTCTCTTACAATAACTCACCTTGACATATTGTTATACGTTTTTAATTGTGCATGGTTTTAATCAAATATAATGTCTTATAAACACAAAACGATAAAAATAACTTTCCTTTATGTAAAATGAAAAAATCTTGGTTTATTTTATTAAAATGGATGATTTTTTTAATTATATATTTTTCCACATGGTGATTTTTATTACCTTCAAATAGATATGAAATGTAGAAGTGGGACTTTTCACTTAAACAAATACCTCGCCACATAAATTATTAAGAAGAAAACACTTTGTTTCTATTTTTATTTCCAAAATAATATATAGCAACATGTAGTTGTTGAAAAAAAATTGATCAAACACACACTCTTAGAAATTATAAATAAATATGACTATATTCCTACTATATTCAATAATGATAATGTAGTTAATATTTCTAAAAAATGTATATTATTTTTTTACAAAATATATTGACCGTAGGAACAATTGTTTTAGAGAGAATCTCCAAAATGTTTATTTAATATTTGAATATCCATGGAGAGGATTTCAACAAGATGATATTTTACCTAATAGTTCACTTGGAGATGTTGACATACCTTTTTTCTCCCTTGGTGAATAGAGAATGTTGATCTATTTGCATCACTCATTATTCAATTCCTTATCTCTGGGTTAGAGCGTACACATAATTTTGTCCCATATCATACAACACCATCCTTATAAATCTTGAAAGAAATGGATTACCCATTTCCGATATCCTCCTCCCTTTTCTAAATTTTCACTTCATTTCATTCCCAAATCCTTTATTTTCACCAAGAGGGTTGGTTCAGAAATCTTTTGAAAATTCATTGATGATTTTCCTTTATTAATGATTCCCATGTTCATCATTTTTAAGTCTAATAAGATTGTATCCTTATCAGTTCTCATCATTGATAAAGATTCATGATCTGTTCTACTTAGATAATTTTGTACCCTTTTTGCCTTACCAGTATGGCAGTGGATTGAGATGTCATAATTCATAATGAAATATAAGTATCTTTAATGGATAATATTATTATATATCTATTAGAATATATATTTGATACTCTTGTGATCAGTATATATCTCAATCTTCTTCACATGGCCATAATCATTCCAGATATTCAATGTGAATATCACTTTTTCAAAATCAAGATCATGTGTAGGATAATTTTGATTGAGAATTTTTAAATTCCATATGGTAGAGGATATAAATTTATCATTTTTCATAAATAAAAACATATTACTTTCTTTGAATAATCATTTTGTGGCATAATGATTTTTCCACATTCCAGGTGTCTCTGTAATGATGTAGTCATAATACTCTTTTATGATATCCTTAATGCTTTACTCACATTCATGTGTCTAAAAAACGTCACTCCATTATGTGTCAGCTCATTTATTGGTTTTGAACATCATGGGATGTTATTAGAAATCCATCAGTAATACCTATCTTGGAAAAGGAATCTACATATCTCCATTAGAGATGTTTGACTCAGCCACTATTCGATTTCATTTTTTAAAAGGGTCCATAGATATTCATTTACAGGTGATAAAATGTCCCGTGGAAGATATATATTCCTTCCATAACTAACATTTATGATAATAATCCTAAATATTAAACCTTCTCTATGTATTAATCATAGTATTCAAATTATTCATATGTTCGTCACTAAACATAGAGTATATCAAAATATAATCGATAAAGATTACCCCTAATTTGTCGAGGTAATCCATAAAAACTCAATTGTTTAAATAAATGTATATTTTTTACCATCAATGAGTCTGAATGGAATAAATATGAACTCATAATGTACATATTTTTTTTGAAAGTTTGTCTTGTGAATATCTTTCGTCATCACCATTAATTGATGATATCTAGACTAAAGATCCACCAAAAGGAATTAACTGGTCTCATGAAGCTGATTGAAAAGGTCATCTTTCTATTGCAGGGTATAATTTGTATTTATCCTAATTTTATTGATATCATGATAATAAATGTGGAGTCACATGGATCCATCATTCTAATTGAAAAAATTGGACTGGTGCACCCCATGGTTAAAAACTCAAGAGTATAAAACCCATATCCAAATTATATTGTAACTACTTCATCAGCTCTTCCAACTATATGGAGACCATTATATATTTTGTTTTCGATATTGGAAGTGATCCATGAATATGTTTAAATAAAAAATAATCCTCTCAGTTAGGAGGAGGAACACTAATATCTTTAAGGATGACATCAGGGTCTTCCTTTACAATGGGCATGTCTTTGAGCATGATTCCCTAATTTTTCACAATAAGTTGAGATAAATATTATTTCTCCAAAGGAATTAATTTCAACATTATAGACAATGTTTATAAATGGGATTCATACTACTCCTTATAATTGTACAAAATTAGTGGATACTCTAGGAAGTGTTGAGTGATCTCCCTTTTCGGAAAGTTTATGTTGGATTTATATAAATATACTCAATTCAGGACCAACATAGCATCAAGATCCTACAACATTATTTTGATGATATTTTCTAGGCGTTTTTCTCTATAAAAGATAACCAAGTAGGATTTATATACATTGCATGAAATAATTTCACTATTTTATGTTCTCGTAGAAAACACAACCACCATTTTTTATGTTGTGTTTGAGTAGTTTTACTAAATATGGAAGATATTGAAAAATGCATAGAACCAAAAATCAAATAGTATGTTTTCTATTCATGAATGAATAAAAAGCATAAATTTCATGATATACTTTTTTGGATCCTCTTCTATAGTAGTGATAACATATGGCCTCCCTTGTTTCATTGGAGGTTTATTATTGTCTTTGAAAACCCTATTCGTGGGGAATCTGTTGTCATAATTCACATGTTCCCTATAGTTGAAACACTACACTAAAATGACATTGTTGATCTTAACCATCCTTTATTCATCCACATTAGTGGAATTCATTGGGTCCCTTTTATAGTTCTTTTCAAGATACCCCATTCTACCACATTTGAAGAATTTCATTATTCCCATTAGAATGTTACAAAGATTCTTCCTTCCATAATTTTGTCTTCTGAGATATTCAGTATTCATTAAATCAATGGTTTTATTTTATGATCCATGCATATAAGACTCCAATTTATTATTTTTGGCACCTAGCTCATGAGACGATTAAGAGTCTCTGATCTCCATTTCAACGTTGAGGGAACAACATAAGATATCCTCAAAACTATCAATGTCACGAATAATGAACACTTTTTAATGAATCAAATTTAGTTTTCTAAAATAAACATCCACCATTAAATTAATGTTCATGAAAATGAATGAGGTATATCTTGAAGCCATTTTAATGTTTTCTTCATTATCCTTGATAGAATCATGAACCTAATTCATATGTATGAGTAACTCTATTTCCATATTCAAATAGAAGGTTCATGGAATACATTTTTTTAAAACAATTTCTTAAATTAATCCAAATCCATGGAATCAATTTTCTCCATGGAATTCATAATTTATTATTAGTTTCCACCACTTATTAGATTCCCCATTAAAACTATAGAGAATGAGCACTACATTCTATTATGTTTAGAACTCGAGGAAAGATAATTTATCCCCAAAGGATTTAATCCTTTTTTCCATTAGGGGGGATCATAAAAACCACTAAACATGGGAGGTATTTTCTGGATGATGGATTTGATGACAACATTCTCTTTCCTTAGATTATGTGAGGTTTCCACATGATTCATATTATTAATCTCAACTTAAGCTAACTGAGCATATAATGTCATAATGTTTTGAGAACCCATTCCAAACATATTTTTTTCGACTTTGGAAAATCATCTCATTTCCTATCACATTTGTTATTGGAACATGTTCTTCTATTTCCCTCCATTATCTAACAAATAAATATCAATTAGGAGGACTCAATACATATATAATATGTATTCAAAAAGTAACATTGAACAAGAAAAGGATAAACCATTAATGGAAAAGGATATCCTAACATTTGATTTCTAGGATTCAATATAGTTTATCCAAGGTTTATTTACTAACATATACTCTTACAGTTATTTATTCGTTCCCTTAATAATAATTTATAATGTGTATTGAATTTAACACAGAATATCCCATCAGAGTGTAAATCCAAGAGCGTAGTAATGCACGTTATATAATACCAGATTACCCCGAGGCAATCCCAGAGCGCCTTTTTTGAGATATTACTCTGAGGTTCTTCTATTCATGAACCACATCAACTTGTAATATAAAGACATGGATGAATTTCATGATAATCCACTTACTCAATATTAATCAAAAGTTTGTGATGTTTTCTTAGAAATAGTCTTATTCCAATGGTTGTTTCTAATGTTCTCTATTCCTAAAACCCAAAAATAACAAGGCCATTCCAATGATACCAAATATTGTGACCCTAGACATTTCACATAATATTACATGATTTTAAACATAATCACATTTCAAATTACATGCGAAGGATCATAAAATTTAGCATGATTAGATGAATAGGTACATAAAATATAATTCATGGGAGTAAAAAACCATTTCATTTTTTATCATCATTTACAAGGTCCTAAAATCCTTTTCCAACATAAATCTACATAGGTTAACCAGGGATAATAAGAAAGAAGGATGAGATGAAAATACCAGTATGGGAATAAACATAAGAATAAACCATAGTACCTGGGTGATAGGCATATTAATATCACATAAAAGTCATGAAAATAAATAAGGAATCATAACATATGTTATCTTGGTATCATAAGAGATGTGGAATCAACATACAATATTACATAATAATGACTCATGTCTCATTGAACATGATGGTTCCCGAGTCAAGGTTTACCACCAAGACCATTGTACATGGAACCCGTGACAATGTTAACCACCAAGACCGTTGCCAATGATAACTCATGAGATTAAACAATAAAAATTTAATTTTAGTGGTATATGGGTTCACCGATTATAAAATGTTCATTAATAGGTTTTTCACAGGAAGAGTCATAAACATAGAAACAATGATATAAATAAGGGCCACCCATGGTATGAATTTGGTAAAATAATTTTTTCAGAAAGGAAATATTTAAGATAATAACATAGTGGTTCCTATGAAAGATATTATTTAAATCACACATGAATATTTATAACGAAATATAGGCATAGATCATCATATATAATGTCAAACTGAATTGATAACATGTAAAAATATTATTTAAGAATAATTATAATTTAAAATTTTAGTGCGGTTTACGATAAACATTAAAGAGAATTTTAATATGAAAATGGAATAATATTTTTTATAAAACCATAATATAGACAAGGAATTTTTCATCATTAAAATGGTGATTTAATAAAATTAATGGTGGATAAAAATATATTATAGAGTCCACATGAAAAGGGGTAAAAAATCATGAAGTTTTCGTAAATTGAGCATACTTATCTAGAAGAACCGAGTAGGGAACATATTAAAAATTGTTATATACCTGAAATATAATGACTATTGGATCTTGACACGTGATTGTTAATATATAAAAAAATTTATAATATGTACATGGAAATAAAATATAATTTCATTTGTGTAAAAATAGATAATGAATTGGTAGAATTAATAAAGGATCTTTGTGTAGAATCACATACCTTAAGTTTGAATGACTTATTCACATGTTCTTAATGTCCTGTTAAATAATATTAGATTCATTAATTAATATTTAATGAAAAATTTAAACATTTATTATTTATTATTATGTTATTACTTTAATTTATGTCCTTTTTGTAGGTTATGATATTTAGTTTAATCATATGAGAGCATTAGTTTCCATACTTTTCATGATCGTTTTACAAGTATGCATGTCCAAAAGGTCGTGTATTATGGGGGTAACTATGTAGAATTAAACATATTTGTTAATAATGATATTATATTGGTAAAATATTTATTATATATAATTTTTTTCTATTTCATGGTGATGAATCGTTAGAAAATTAGTTAATGATAATCATATCGGTTTATTATGGAAGTTCACACTTACAATGAACTAATTTAGTTTTATAAATTAACATCATGTGTAAAAATTGATTCTAGAAATTTAAATAATATATAATAATTTAATTATAATATGTTTAAATAATAAAAATGGTTTCATTACAAGCCTTAAAGACAGTAATGGAAATTGAAAATTTTTTCTTCCTTCAATGTGATAAATTCAGACATTCAGGGTGGTGTTTTCACTTCTTTATAAAAGAGGGGTAATGATAGATGATTATGAATTATAACATTATAATAAAACATTATACTATATTCATGTCAATGGAGTTATTATTCCATTCAGATGAGTGGATGTTAGGAGAGAAAAAGAAAAATAATGGAACTGGAAATGAAATTAAACGTAATGGAATATTGTTTTTCTTCTTGATTCTTTATTTTTTGGAACCTCCTTATGGGATCAGTTTTATAAAGTTATTAAGCAAAAAATATCATAAAATATGGGGAGGGGATTTTTATGATATTTGATCAGATTTTTTACAAGGCTCTAGGCTTTAGATGTTTGAGGAGAATAGGTGGGGAGGGGAGGTATTTATATTAGAGGAGATATTTCCCTTACCTTAGGATCGATTTGCTTTGTACGTGTCCGAAGCTCTTGTATAATGGTTTAAATAATGTTATTGACTTATTCCAGAATCATACTCAATACTAAGTTTCACTAAACAACGATATGCTATTAAAATATTTTTAAAATTAGCCGTTATGTATAGTAATAACCACTTTTTGAAATTTTATAAATTGTATCTTTCAAAATGGACTTCATTTTTGGATTCGGAATACCGAAATTAGCCTAGGGTGAAATTTTGGTATTTTTCTGAAAACATTCAATTTTTGATGAATAGTGAAACCACTAAGTGGTAGGTTAAAAACTGAATTTTGCATAAAACTTAATTTTACCGCTTCTATGAATGGAATTTCGAAAATCCGACAGACACGGTTGATATCAGTAAGTAAAATGTGGTTCAATAAGATAAAAATAATTTTTTGGTGAATAGTAACTTTTTACTTTTTTTTACCGCGGTTAATAATAAATAGGGTAACTAAGGGTAAATATGATATTACTATTACCCTAACACATGTCCTAATTCTATTGGATAAGTTTAATTAGACCAAAAACAAACTTAGGAATAAAATATGACCATTTAGGCCCACTTGGGTTAGATTAGGACATTTATTATTAATTTATTTAAAGAAGGGTTAAAATAGTTAAAATAAAGGTATAATAAGTAAATCATTTTTAATATGGGGTTATACACAAGATAAATTAGACTATAAATATTCCTTAGAAAGATAAAAAGATTTCCTACATAATGGTATTTTATTTATAATTTTTAGACATTAAATAATTTAATTTATTTATGCCACCATTATGATGCAGTAATTATCTTATTTATGAAATATTGACATAATTGATGTTATAAACACCAAAATAAATGTAATTTGAGACTTTTTATGAATTACACTAATTTTATAGGTTACTATGATATATTAGTGTTGATTTAATCAACTTTTTTCGAACATATAATTCTGTTATGACTTTCACAAAAATCATATATCAAATAGTGTCAAAATTGACACAAAATAGTTTTTAAATAAAATATTATATTATTAATTGTTATTTTATTCCTAAAAATATAAGGTTCGGCCAAATGACTTAGATAAGGATATATATATTAATAATAAACAATTTGGGGTTAGTTTGGCATGTTATAGTAAGTGTATTAACCATATAGTGAAAGAAAACAAAAAGACACGGTAAAAGTCAAGTTATTTAACTTAGAGTTAAATCTAATTGATAAGGTTAAAATAATACCCTAAACTTGTCTAAATCCTATTGGTTGATAGGATTTAGACCCATCCCCACTTTATCTTCTAAATAAGACCCTTTGGAACCATTATAAACCGATTTTGACTTTAATATAAAATAATATTTTGAGATATTCCTAAGGTGCCCCTCTCCTCCCTTATAAAAGGGCACCTCCTCCCCCTCCTCCTCACACCACTTTGAGCACTCAAGCTCGGCCAAACCCTGCCATTTTCTCCTCTCCACTTCCCTAGAATAATCCTAGAGGTCATGGTCTTCTTCAAAGACCAATCTTAGTTCCCTAAGTGGAGGATTCAAAGAGGTGTTCCAAAGAAGAGGTAATATCCATTACCGATCTTTTCAATTTCTTTCTTCTTCAACTTCTTCTTCTTTAGTTGTTTCATGATAAAGTAATAACATCAGTATTAATTACATACTGATATGTTATTATAAATATGAAACAACCCTAATTCACCTTCTATCCATCCTACGGAAAAATGAAATCGCCGCGCGTGCGTACGTACGGAATACCGTCTCCACGCCGTGGTGTAATCTATTTTCCACCATCACCTTAAAAGGATGGGTATAATGGTGTAATGAGTAACTATTTATGATTATTATAAATTAATAGTGATACTGAAATAATATATATATACTCCAATACAATTCCACGATCATAGGAACGATATCATCACTCGTGCGTACGTACGGAATACCGTCTCCACGATGTGATGCGACTCGTTCTACATGATCATCATTACATAGTAATTATATAAATGAACTGAATGAATAAATATGATATATGTTACACTAATACCATTATGGATATAAGGTATCTATAACCTTAAAAGAAGAATACGAATTTATTCGGCAAAACACGCATAAGAACAAAAGGCAATAAAGACCCGAGTAACAAGTAACAATGAAATATTACTAACAAGAAGCTAAGAATATGACCATATATGATATCATATCAATATTTATGATTCTGAAATAAGTCAATAACATTATTTAAACCATTATACAGGAGCTTCGGACACGTACAAAGCAAATCGGACCTAAGGTAAGGGAAATATCACAATCTCATTTTTATCCGAGATTGTTTATTCGTAAGTATTTACTGGGGTGTATTTTATCATCCACATCCATGTTCCCTCAATATTTAATATTTTTTCCATCCACTTACAATAGTTTAAATACAATTTTACCCTTCGGTGAGTTTTTAGTAAAGAATATGAAAGGAATCTTTTGTCGTTTTTTTTGTACGAGGTACTTTTTGACTTTTCTGACAAAAGTACGAAGAATGTTTTTTTTAACTTATACGGCATGAATGGATTCTTAAAACATTATTTACAAGAAGATTCCTTTACAAGTTTTCAAGTTTATTTTTAATCAACTTCTTTTAGTTTATAATTTTATGACATGTTAAGAAAAGAAAAGTGTTTATGAAGAAGAAAGGATGTTTTCCTCAAGAATGGAGTTCAAGTGTTTTATCAAAATTATTTTCCATCTAAGATAATAAAGGGTTCTGTTTTTATCCCTATTATTACATTGATTTGATTATGTTGTGAGGGAATTATTTTTATGAAGTCATTTACCTTATATGATTTGTTTTATGATGTCATGATTTTTTTGTTACATGTGTTGTGCGATGATGTATGATTTATGATTATGTGGAACACATAAGAAAGGATTCATTATAAGATGGGTGGGACCTATATCTCCCTCCAATGAATTGGGTAAAGATTTTATATCTCATGAGATAGACATGGCTGGAACGGTAGGTTATACCGGTTCAGTGAAACAGGACTGGAACGAGGGTGACTCGGTTCAGAAAGGGACTTTGTCCACTAAGATAGTCTTGGCAATGAGTCATGACTAAAAAGAAATGATTTTCCATGATTATGTGTGCCTGCCACAAAGTTTCAAGTTTCATGTTGTGATTATGGGGATCTCATTTTCACTTCTATGATTTGTTCCATGTTAAGATATTATGATCTCTTTTGCAGGTTATGATTTTCAAAAAGATATGATATGATTTTTTTTTATTTCTTTTATTTTCCTTGCTGAGAATTTGAGCTCACCCTTTTATGTTTTCTTTTCCCCAGGTCCGGAAGATGGATATTAAGTAGAATATACTAAAAGGGACCCTAGATATGATGAAATAAATGGGGGACACTGTAGAATATTTATGAACCAGTTGTTTATGTTTCCCAGTTTCTAAAGACACTATACCTATACGGTCCTTTGTGGTTTTGTCATATATTGTAATAAGAGTGCTTCAATTTTGAAGTATTAACAATGTATGTAAAGTATGGGTCGTTATAGTTGGTATCAGAGGAAAGGTATAGTCAACCTTTGGAAACTAGGATGTGAAAGTCTTAGTAAGAACCCTAAGGATAAGTCTAAGCATAGAACACAATCTTAGTGTTTTAGAAATGGCTATGAATACCCTAGGATAAGACCTTAAGTGTGAAATTTTATCCTTGATTATGTGGTTTTCCTATTATAATTAGTGTTGCTCACACTATTCTTCTTGGTTTTAGTCAATGGATGGAACCCGAAGGAACCGTGTTAATGTGGAATGCGATGGGAAATGCAATGATTGTCCCCCTGAGCAACCAAATGATATGGGAGTTGGAATGAAAAATCTTGTAGCCATGCTCACACAACTTTCTCAAGATATGAATCATGCAGGACTTACAAACGAGCAAAGAAAGGAGCAACATTCTGTTGA
Organism: Viscum album; assembly: GCA_963277665.1. Classification (NCBI taxonomy): domain Eukaryota; kingdom Viridiplantae; phylum Streptophyta; class Magnoliopsida; order Santalales; family Viscaceae; genus Viscum; species Viscum album. The sequence goes on along the minus strand of OY728121.1, from coordinate 1,568,411,466 downwards.
ATCCTTCGTGAGGCAGCATCCACCTTCTTTCAGAGGGTCTACTGATCCATTAGTTGCTGAACAATGGATTAGTACTACTGAAAAGATATTTTCAGTTCTTCAATGTTCTGAACATGATAAAGTCATCCTAGAAGTGTATCGTTTGGAAGGAGATGCTGATCAATGATGGAATCTTATTAAGAATACGAGGCAAAGGGATGAAATTGAGTCTATGGAATGGGACGAGTTCAAGAACATATTTTTCAATAAGTACTTCCCTCGTATTCTCCGAACAAAGATGGAGAAAGAGTTTCTTGAACTGAAGCAAAGGGATGATGAATCTGTTGGTACCTATGAAGCAAATTTTACAAGACTTGCAAGGTACGCTTCTGGTATTATTATCCAACCTGAGAGTAAGATCGATCGATTCTTTAGTGTCTTAAAACCAAGTCTTCGAAGGGCGTTAGCCATAAGGGACTTCAATAGCTACGAGGAAATCGTTCGATGTGCTCTCAAAGTCGAAATGGAGATTGGAGTAACCCATCAGTCACATGGGTTTGATAAGAAGAGGAAGATGGAATTCAAAGGAAAATCTAAAGAGCACACTGAAAAGAAGATGAGCTTTCCCTTATGCTCAAAGTGTGGAAAGAAACATCGAGGGAGTTATCTTAAAGGGACAAGTAAATGTTTCAAATGTGGAAAGGAAGGTCATCGGGCATTTGAATGCCGCGATAATGGGAAGAAGATGTCTAATGATGCAAACAAAGGAAGGGATACACAGAATGAACCTACTACACATCAATGTTTCAAGTGCAAGAAGATGGGGCATTATGCCAATCAATTCCCAAATCCAAGGGTTGATGATGATGGTCGACGTCAACAAAATCTTAAGGCTAAAGACAAAGGAAAGTCACAAGCAATTTCTATCAGCGATGTGGAGTACGATAACGAAGTGGTGAAAGGTACACTTACCATCCACTCTAAAGTAGAAAATGTTTTATTTGATTCTGGATCCACCCACTCTTTTATTTCTGAAAAATTTTCTAAGGGTATCACCGTATTACCTCAACAATTAGATGTTGAGTAAGCTATGACAACACCTAATGGCACAACAGTCGCATCAAAAGTTCATAATTCTTCTCTGATCGAAGTTTGTGGGAAAGTGCTTCCTGAAAATCTTGTGATCCTTCCTTTAGTGGAATTTGATGTGATTTTTGGCATGGATTGGCTTTCTCTACATGGAGCTCATATCAATTGCTAAAGAAGGGAAGTCACGTTTCATATTCCAGATCAATCTACGATCGTCTATCGATGCAAGGATGAATATAACCTTCCAGTGGAAATTCCTTCCATCTTATGGGTCTTGATTCCACTAAATGAAGGTTATTTATCTCAAATGGTTGGTGAGAAACTTACGATTAAGAATATGCCCATCGTACGGGAGTTTGATGATGTCTTTCCGGAGGAATTACTGGGTCTTCCACCAAATCGTGAAGTTGAGTTTTCAATAGAACTCGTACCGGGTGCTTTGCCTATTTCAAAGACACCTTATAGAATGGCCCCAATTGAGTTGCAGGAATTGAAGAAGCAACTCCAAGAGAATCTTGATAAGGGATTCATACGCCCTAGTGCGTCACCTTGGGGAGCACCTGTTCTATTTGTTAAGAATAAAGATAGATCAATGAGACTCTGCATTGATTATCGAGAACTTAACAAGATCACTATCAAGAACAAATATCCTCTCCCACGCATTGATGACTTATTTGACCAACTACGTGGATCTCAATACTTTTCCAAGATTGATCTTCGTTCAGGGTATCATCAATTAAGGGTCAAAAGGGAGGATATACCAAAGACGGCTTTCCATACAAGGTATGGACACTATGAATTTATAGTGATTCCATTTGGTCTTACTAATGCCTCTGCTATCTTCATGGATCTAATGAATAGAGTCTTTAGAGACTATCTTGATCAATTTGTGGTAGTCTTTATAGACGATATTCTTGTCTATTCAAAGAGAAAGGAAAAGAGCATGAAGATCACTTGAGAATTATATTGAAGACCCTGAGAAAGGAGAAGCTTTATGCCAAATTTACCAAGTGTGAATTTTGACTTCAAAAAGTTTCATTTTTGGGTCACATAATCTCAAAAGAGGGGATATCTGTGGATCCAGCAAAAACAGAGGTTATTGAAAGATGGTCGAGACCAACAACAGTAACTGAGATCCGAAGTTTTCTTGGTTTGGCTGGATATTATCGACGTTTTGTAAAAGATTTTTCACGATTATCTAATCCACTCACCAAGTTGACTCGGAAAGGAGTTAAGTTTGTTTGGACATAGGAATGTGAAGAGAATTTCAAGGAGTTGAAAAGAAGGTTATCCAGTTCACCTGTGCTCACACTGCCTTGTAGTGGAGAAAGGTTTGTGATCTACAGTGATGCATCCAAGAAGGGATTGGGGTGTGTTCTTATGCAAAATGATATGGTGATAGCTTATGCCTCACGACAGTTGAAACTCCATGAGCAAAATTACCCAACACATGATTTGGAGTTAGCTGCGGTAATCTTTGCATTAAAGATTTGGAGGCATTACCTTTATTGTGAAAGGTGTGATATTTATAATGATCATAAAAGTTTAAAGTATATTTTCACACAAAAGGAGCTGAATATGCGTCAAAGAAGATGGTTGGAGCTGATTAAGGATTATGACTGCTCAATCCATTACCACCCTGGGAAAGAAAACAAGGTGGCAGATGCATTAAGTCGACAAGACCATGATAGTTTATCCATGATGAGGATCACAAAAGATCCAATATTTATGGATTTACAAAGGATGGATATTGGAATTATAATGGAAGGGGAAAATATTATCTTTCTCAAATGAATGTTCAACCATCTATACATGTGAAGATTAAAGAGGCACAGAAAGAAGATGTAGAGTTACAAAAGAAGGTGAGAAATGTTCCTGAATTCAACCTTGATTGTGATGGGATAATAAAGTTCAGGAATCGGGTTTGTGTTCCTCCCATCCCCGAATTAAAGAAGGAGCTGCTGGATGAGGCTCATAGTTCTTCATTTTCTGTTCATCCTGGAATCACGAAGATGTATAGGGACCTGAAAGAGTACTTCTGGTGGGATGCCATGAAAAGAGATGTTGCTGAATATGTCTCTCGATGCTTGGTTTGTCAACAAGTTAAAGCTGAGAGACAAAATTCTAAGGGGATGTTACAACCATTACCCATACCCGAATGGAAATGGGAAAACATCACTATGGACTTTGTCACAGGACTTCCTAAAACATCCAAAGGCAATAATGTTATTTGGGTCATAGTTGATCGTCTTACAAATTCTGCACACTTCATTGCTATTAGAGAGGATTTCTCTCTAGATCAGCTTGCCAGGATATATGTAAAGGAAGTGGTAAGATTGCATGGAGTACCACTTTTTATTATATCTGATCAGGATCCGAGATTTACCTCGAAGTTCTGGCGAATTCTTCAGCATACTCTGGATACAGAGTTGAGTTTCAGCACTTCTTATCATCCCCAGACAGACGGTCAGTCTGAGAGAACAATTCAAACCCTAGAAGATATGTTGAGAGCTTGTTCTATGGATTCCAAAGGAGGTTGGGATCAACACCTACATTTGGTTGAATTTTCTTATAATAATATCTTTCACTCCAGTATTCAGATGGATCCTTATGAAGCTCTCTATGGAATGAAATGCAGGACTCCAACTTGCTGGGATGAAGTTGGGGAAAGAAAGATATTAGGACCTGATCTCGTTGATGAAATGGCAGAAAAGGTCGGATCTATTCAACAACACATAAGAGCAGCTCAGAGTCGACAGAAAAGTTATGCCGACAACCGAAGAAAAGACCTATAGTTTGAAGTGGGTGATAAAGTGTTCTTATGAAAATCTCCCTAGAAGAGGGTTATGAGATTTGGAAAGAAGGGGAAGTTGAGCCCTAGATATATCGGTCCTTTCGAAATACTGGATCGTGTTGGAAAGGTAGCTTACCGATTGGTGCTTCCACCGAATCTCTCTCAAGTTCACGATGTGTTCCATGTATCTCTCCTGAGAAAGTACATAGCTGATCCTTCACATGTACTCAGCTCAGAAGTTGTACCACTAGAGCAAGATCTTTCTTATGAAGAACAACCGATAGAGATTCTGGATCGTAGCGAAAAAGTCCTATGAAACAAGACCACTCGATTGGTGAAAGTTTTATGGAGGAACCACCAATTAGAAGAAGCTACATGGGAGCTTGAGGATATGATGAGGGAGAAGTATCCTCATCTGTTTGTTATAAAGTGACGAATTTCGAGGGCGAAATTCTTTTTAAGGGGGTAGAATGTAACACCCAAGATTTTTATGAGTAATATTTTGTTTTTATATATCATCAAAGGAATCTTTCACTACATACTAGCTTGGCTTACTTTACATGCAATCGTGACCTTCCTCGATAGCTTGCGTCGTACGCAGTACTGAGTTTCACTAAACAATGGTATGCTATTAAAATATTATTAAAACTAGCCGTTATGAATAGTAATAACCACTTTTTAAAATTTTATAAATTTTATCTTTCAAAATGGACTTCATTTTTGGATTTGGAATACCGAAATTAGCCTAGGGTGAAATTTTGGTATTTTTCTGAAAACATTCAATTTTTGATGAATAGTGAAACCACTAAGTGGTAGGTTAAAAACTGAATTTTGCATAAAAATTAATTTTACCGCTTCTGTGAATGGAATTTCGAAAATCCGACAGACACGGTTGATATCAGTAAGTAAAATGTGGTTCAATAAGATAAAAATAATTTTTTGGTGAATGGTAACTTTTTACTTTTTTTTACCGCGGTTAATAGTAAATAGGGTAACTAAGGGTAAATATGATATTACTATTACCCTAACACATGTAATAATTATATTGGATAAGTTTAATTCGACCAAAAACAAACTTAGGAATAAAATATGACCATTTAGGCCCACTTGGGTTAGATTAGGACATTTATTATTAATTTATTTAAAGAAGGGTTAAAATAGTTAAAATCAAAGTTTAATAAGTAAATCATTTTTAATATGGGGTTATAAACAAGATAAATTCGACTATAAATATTGATTAGAAAGCTAAAAATATTTCCTACATAATGGTATTTTATTTATAATTTTTAGACATTAAATAATTTAATTTATTTATGACACCATTATGATGCAGTAATTATCTTATTTATGAAATATTGACATAATTGATGTTATAAACACAAAAATAAATGTAATTTGAGACTTTTTATGAATTACACTAATTTTATAGGTTACTATGATATATTAGTGTTGATGTAATCAACTTGGTTCGAACATATAATTCTGTTATGACTTTCACAAAAATCATATATCAAATAGTGTCAAAATTGACACAAAATAGTTTTTAAATAAAATATTATATTATTAATTGTTATTTTATTCCTAAAAATATAAGGTTCGTCCAAATGACTTATATAAGGATATATATATTAATAATAAACAATTTGGGGTTCGTTTGGCATGTTATAGTAAGTGTATTAACCATATAGTGAAAGAAAACAAAAAGACACGGTAAAAGTTAAATTATTAAACTTAGAGTTAAATCTAATTGATAAGGTCAAAATAATACCCTAAACTTGTATAAATCCTATTGGTTGATAGGATTTCGACCCATCCCCACTTTAGCTTCGAAATAAGACCCTTTGGAACCATTATAAACCGATTTTGACTTTAATATAAAATAATATTTTGAGATATTCCCAAGGTGCCCCTCTCCTCCCTTATAAAAGGGCACCTCCTCCCCCTCCTCCTCACACCAATTTGAGCACTCAAGCTCGGCCAACCCCTGCCATTTTCTCCTCTCCACTTCCCTAGAATAATACTAGAGGTCCTGGTCTTCTTCAAAGGCCAATATTAGTTCCCTAAGTGGAGGATTCAAAGAGGCGTTCCAAAGAAGAGGTAATATCCATTACCGATCTTTTCAATTTCTTTCTTATTCAACTTCTTCTTCTTTAGTTTTTTCATGATAAAGTAATAACATCAGTATTAATTACATACTGATATTTTATTATAAATATGAAACAACCCTAATTCACCTTCTATCCATCCTACGGAAAAATGAAATCGCCGCGCGTGCGTACGTACGAAATACCGTCTCCACGCTGTGGTGTAATCTATTTTCCACCATCACCTTAAAAGGATGGGTATAATGGTGTAATGAGTAACTATTTATGATTATTATAAATTAATAGTTATACTGAAATAATATATATATACTCCAATACAATTCCACGATCATAGGAACGATATCATCACTCGTGCGTACGTACGGAATACCGTCTCCACGATGTGATGCGACTCGTTCTACATGATCATCATTACATAGTAATTATATAAATGAATTGAATGAATAAATATGATATATGTTACACTAATACCATTCTGGATATAAGGTATCTATAACCTTAAAATAAGAATAAGAATTTATTCGTCAAAACACGCATAAGAACAAAAGGCAATAAAGACCCGAGTAACAAGTAACAATGAAATATTACTAACAAGAAGCTATGAATATGACCATATATGATATCATATCAATATGTATGATTCTGGAATAAGTCAATAACATTATTTAAACCATTATACAGGAGCTTTGGACACGTACAAAGCAAATCGGACCTAAGGTAAGGGAAATATCACAATCTCATTTTTATCCGAGATTGTTTATTCGTAAGTATTTACTGGGGTGTATTTTATCATCCACATCCATGTTCCCTCAATATGTAATATTGTTTCCATCCACTTACAATAGTTTAAATACAATTTTACCCTTCTCTGAGTTTTTAGTAAAGAATATGAAAGGAATCTTTTGTCGTTTTTTTCGTACGAGGTACTTTTTGATTTTTCCGACAAAAGTACGAAGAATGTTTTTTTAACTTATACGGCATGAATGGATTCTTAAAAAATTATTTCCAAGAAGCTTCCTTTACAAGTTTTCAAGTTTATTTTTAATCAAATTCTTTTAGTTTATAATTGTATGACATGTTAAGAAAAGAAAAGTGTTTATGAAGAAGAAAGGATATTTTCCTCAAGAATGGAGTTCAAGTGTTTTATCAAAATTATTTTCCATCTAAGATAATAAAGGGTTCTGTTTTTATCCCTATTATTAGATTGATTTGATTATGTTGTGAGGGAATTATTTTTATGAAGTCATTTACCTTATATGATTTGTTTTATGATGTCATGATGTTTTTGTTACATGTGTTGTGCGATGATGTATGATTTATGATTATGTGGCACACATAAGAAAGGATTCATTATAAGATGGGTGGGACCTATATCTCCCTCCAATGCATTGGGTAAAGATTTTATATCTCATGAGATAGACATGGATGGAACGGTAGGTTATACCGGTTCAGTGAAACAGGACTGGAACGAGGGTGACTCAGTTCAGAAAGGGACTTTGTCCACTAAGATAGTCTTGGCAATGAGTCATGACTAACAAGAAATGATTTTCCATGATTATGTGTGCATGACACAAAGTTTCAAGTTTCATGTTATGATTATGGGGATCTCATTTTCACTTCTATGATTTGTTCCATGTTAAGATATTATGATCTCTTTTGCAGGTTATGATTTTCAAAAAGATATGATATGATTTTTTTTTATTTCCTTTATTTGCCTTGCTGAGCATTTGAGCTCACCCTTTTATGTTTTCTTTTCCCCAGGTCCGGAAGATGGATATTAAGTAGAATATGCTAAAAGGGACCCTTGATATGATGAAATAATTGGGAGACACTGTAGAAGATTTATGAACCAGTTGTTTATGTTTCCCAGTTTCTAAAGACACTATACCTATACGGTCCTTTGTGGTTTTGTCATATGTTGTAATAAGTGTGCTTCAATTTTGAAGTATTAACAATGTATGTAAAGTATGGGTCGTTATAATATGTGTTTTCTCAATATTAAAATCATTAGTTTATTATTTTTGATCAAGTATATTAATAGTGTCATAATTGTCATAAAAAATACTAGAATAATCAATGTATGTTCGAGATTATGGTTCTTACAATAGCGATGACACATGGAATAGTTTTTTGTCTTATAATATATAAATACTGTAAATTAGTGTATTACACTTTTCACAAAAAATTAATGTATTTTATCAAAATCACAAATATTCACCCTAACCATTTTTCAATGTTTATAAATAAAAAATAAACTCAAATTTATGAAAATAATTTTCCAAACATTGGGAATTAAATTTTTTATTAAACTCATAATTTTCTAGAAAAATATGGATTTGGAATTTGTAACTAATTTTTTATCATAGTGAAATATTAACTAATGTATAATAAAATTTTCATATAATTATAAGATATCAAAAATATAATTTATTAATACATTTTATAAAAATACATTTTCTTTTAAAACATTAAATTAGTCATAAAATAATCATTTTATATTTATTGCTTACAAAAATAACAATAATTAATTAATAGTTTCTTAAAATAATATCTACAAAAATTATTATATAATTATATAATATTTTCATATATAATATACCAAAATTTTATTAAAATTTTCATTGGTCAAGTTACTATTATATTGGTATCTTTACTATTCATAGGGACCACATTACAATTGCAAGGGTCGTGTTACTATTTCTTCAATATAGGTTCATTAACCTCTAAGAATACATTCTATTTCACTCATGCATCATTCATGATGATTTTATTTTTTCCAAATGTCATTTAATGTGGTTATACAATATAAAATAATTATAAGAAGGCAATTTCCAATAATAAAATTTACGGTCATTAAATTTATGTTTTTTCGGCATAGTATTGAAAAAAAATTCATTTGAGGATAGTGATTCATCAAATATTGAATGAATTTTTCATATAACCTAGTAAGGGGATACATTTAAATGATTCAAAAGTGTGTTCATCCACCATTTGGGTTATTATAGATCATTTCAAAGTATAATTATTTCTCAAAAATAAGAAAAATGTTTTATGATGGATTTAGCGATGTAGGTTGGGGGTTTTGGAAACCATAGGGTTTGGTGTGTGTCAAAGGATACTAGAAACCCCTTTCAAGATTATATGTTGATTGTAGGATTACTTATGAGTTATCTATATATATTTTGATGTGTAAAATAATTAATAATTAAATTTTAATTAGTATAACGAATTAATTTTTAGAGTTTTTTATGTGATAGTTTATTTGGACATGGATTCAATCTTGGTAGATCTAGAATGGTATTGGATGGGCCCTAGTAGCCACTGTTGACACCTTTGAAATGATTTTGGTAACTTAGTAAGTTGCAGGTGATCTATAACACATTCAATGTAGGTTAATTTTTTATGTGTATGTGTTATGTAATTTTATCAGTTTTTGCCTCAAACATCGAGGGACCATTAAATAAATGTAATTAAAAAGTGAATTGATTAATATTATTATATAAATAATTATCATTGATTAAAAAAATTTATTTCTGTAATCTATAATTATAGTAACAAGATAAGGGCCTCTTTGGTCCATTGGTCACTGGATTAAATCCTCAGTAGTCATAATTTATCAAATTATCCACAACCATTTCCTTAGATAGGCATATACCAAAAATAGTGATAATTAAATTGTTAAAATGTGAGAGGGTCCTATTTTCAATAGACATAGGCGATTTCATGGCCTTCTTTAATAAGTTAGTTCTCTAAAACTTGTATAATTGAACTTGGGGTTCATTTATAACTTAAATTAGAACCTATAAATTTTGTTATGTTCATAAGGGTCCTGATGTATCATACGGTATTCTATAGGGTTTTTCTTCTACATAGATATGGGATATGGTCATATGGTAGAAAATGGATGTGACCACAAGTAGGGTTTTGTGATCATGTTATGACTTCGGTTATGTTGTGATGGGAATTTGTTGTAATGACCAAGGATATCCACCTAACGTATAAATTAAATAGTACCACCACTATGGATAGAGACATAATAATATGGGTTCGAGAGTTCGTCCAACCCTACTACATTACATTATTTATTAATTTATTTATCAGATTATCTGTTAATAACTAGACCGACTAGATGACCACATTATTATTGACGGATGTTCCTCCCTTGGCTACTGTTATGTTTGGGTTCGATTGGAACATGGTACCCTACCATACTTGACTATTACATCATATGTTGGTTCCTACCAATTCATATGTATGAAAATTCATTATAATTTAGATGGTTACAAAAATATGTTTTTTAATAATTTATTATTGGATATATGACTTACAGTATGTAAAAAAGTTAGATTCCAGACATATCGTATCCATATCTTAAATAATACTTCTGATGTATTCATTGGTTATAGAGATAAAAGTACAATAATTCATGTAATATATTCAAAAAATCCCTAAAAATATAGGATTCCACATCATATCATGAAATTATGTATGATTTTTAGTACAAATTAGAAACCCCTACTAGATATGGTATTTCCATGGATTCCAGGAATGCTAGAATCCATATGGTACTAGTTGTTTTTGGGTGCTTTTAATCCCCTCAAGCACTAAATTCATGTAAAATACTCATTTCTAATTATGAACACCACTATTGAATCATGTGATACACTCTATAATATAGATGATGAACCATAATTTCATTTCCCAAGGATATCATGGAATACATTGTGGAGGCAATGATTATTTGATTCTATGTTATCAACTTTTATCTGGACAACATTATTAATATTTCATATGTGCCATCACATTACGAAATTATTGAAATTTCTATTTATTTATTTCTAATGAAATGGGACCTTGGAATTCAAAATTTAATTGTAATTGGGAATGCAAAGACATCTTCTAGTCTCCATTAGTTACTCAGAGATTGAGTAGTGCGACCTTATCATGTTGGATCCTACTTTAGTCATTACCAATGGGATGTCTATATGTTACATGTTGTTTAAACCTATATTTACTAGAGGTGAGTATGAGTGATCGGGGTGTTAGGAATTATTTACCATTTTAGATACATACTGTAATCAAAGTTACTTCTCACACATTCTTGCTGAAAATTGACAAAAGAGCCATATAAAATTCATGAAGCAAGAAATAACTAAATAAAAGTATTATCGTAATGGTAAAATCACTGAAAATAGAAGGTGTATGAGAGCAGTTGATAAATTTATCATCAATGGTATGTGTGATCTCATGACCATATTAATTTCATGTGAATAATCTATATGTAGTGGATATCTTATGAATGGTCCCACAAAACCCTTTATGATGATCATTCTTCTATCATGAATGTGATTTGGACCACTAGTTGTTATGTGGCGACACACAAATAATCTCCCCTAGGCCACATGAGTTGTCAAATAGTGGGTGCCTATTACACCATCCCAGAATCCATTAAAATACGATAAAAATTACCAATATTAGGGAGAATAATGATATTATAAAGAAATTATGTGACACATCACCTATGTGGATGATAATTTTCATTAACAAAATCCAATAAAACTCTTGGGATCCCAGACCATTATAGAATAAAACAACTGAAATAATAGTGGAGGTGGAGGGAGCCTCTCACGATCATAAAATTCACATGATACTCCCTTTATGATCCATATGACATCAGGAGACCCTGATGACATGCCCACATCCCATCACGAAAGGCCATCAGCATGTCATCCCTATTACACGAATGACCTCAATTGTGTCATGGCTACCTATCACTTCCCCATTTTCTCCCAAATGGAAAAAGGGACGAAAATTTCAATAAAAATCTCACACTTATCCAAAAGACCATTATTGTTCATGTGATGCATCACCCAAAGGTAGGTCATTTTTCAATGCTATTACTCATGAAATTTCACATGACTCGTGACATTTGAGAATGAACCAAATGAAATCAAAGGGAAGGAGGACGAGGTATCTCACTGTAATAAAACCCTTACAAAATCCTATGTTGGTCCACATCACTACATAATGAGACTCCCTACCTAGGTGACTAGATACTGCTGTGCACCTCAATTTTCCATGATTTTCTTGTAAAATATCCCAGACAAGGCATTGAGCATTACATGAATGCCTCTAAGTAGGAAATTTTATCTCATGAAGGTCTTTGTGCATTTCCACAAGATAAATAGAAGTCCTTAAGAATTACAATATTATTCAATTACTCCTCATTAATTCAATATAATATGATAAATTATGTGATGATAGGGTTGAATCATGATCCTGGAAAATTAGGTGACACACTCAGAGATAATCCATGGTGGGGACTCGCAAAGACGCATGATGCCTAGATCCTGCACCAACACCATCATTGACTTACGTGATATATTCCACACAAAGGGGAAAACAACCAAGGGTTGAGGTATATAAATTATATATGGTGGTCTGAAAAAAAGATACCAACTATAGAGAGAAGAAAGGATTCTCCCTAAGCACTACTCACTATGAACATACGATCTTTTGATACCACACAATGGCGCTATTGTAGATTTCATAGAGTGCTTGATCATGAAAGTGGAAAATAATTTACATGAGTTAATGTCTAGGTAACAAGTAGAGAAATCATTCACCATGATTAATGTGCTTTTTTGATTACCCATAAATCACATGAAGGACTTCTGGAAGGGCACGTCAAGAACGTGACACACACCAGATATTTCATCCAGGACTTAACAAAAACTACCACTTAATAAATATAAGGAATTAACAATATAAAGGTAATAAAAAATATTATCAAAGGAATTATATAAGAAAAATAAATGTTCACTAACCCTCCTGTTCTTTTTATGAACCATCCAAGAAATGTGACATCACCAAGACATATCACCCATATATTGTGAAACACTTTTGGTATACTATTTGGGTTATGTGATATCCTTTTTACATGTCATATAAAGTCACATGGCGCCCCTAGGAATTTCACCATGGTCCCGTGAAGCCATATTTTCAAATCTTAAGAACCTTTCACTATAATTCAGACATGTTTATTGACTCAAATAATGACATTTGGTCTTGTTAGATGACTGTCGTGGTAGTACTCAGGCATTTCAACTTTCTCTCGCAACACCCTCTGAAGATGCCATCCAGTTCTCCCGACACCTTCCATACAAGTCAAACATAACATGCCACACCCTCCAAGACATGTCACATCAACTGTCATGATTCTAAACATATGTGTCATCTGATTATTTTGATAGCACTAAAAAATATATATTGGTCATGTGACACCCTCAAGGTAGACCACTCAGTTCTCGGGATGTCCTTTGGATAACTCATCAAGGTCATGTGATTCCATCTAGATAAGTAGGTTGGTCACAACGGTATCCCATAATTTGTTAACCATGTCCATCCTCGGCATGTAAGACCCAATAATACAGAAAATGATAGGATTTAAGACATGATCTACTGAATTATGGGGAATCTAATTCATTACAAAACAATGATATGTTGGACCTTTTCGTATGGTTAAAACCCTAACTGAAGATGGAAATCCACCTCATTGTGGGTCCCACAATGTCACTAACATGTCAACCATTGGAACCCAATCAATCCAATTAATGGATTACTCTACCTCACCCCTCAGTGAATTGTGAATCCCACCAAACTATGATGAATCTAATTCCAATCATGTTCATGAATTGTGTGAAACATCATAGAGGCCCGAGCTCTATGTAAAACACCTCATGGGTTTTCCTAGTATATTATACAAAAATACATGTGTTATGATATTTGTTACATTCCATCCATTTTTTCTCATAGTGTTCGTGTCTCAAAATGGAAAGAATAGATGTTATAGTTATATCATTCACATCACAAGCCTCCACCAGCCTGGGAAACATAAGTATGTAATCCCCAATGAGTGGGGTGACACATTCAAATCAACATAATGGAATCTATCTTAAGGCGTGTTCTAAGGGAATAAAAGAAATATGACAACTCTAATTTTTGTTATAACCATGACATATAGGATTCCTTTCTAAGGATCGATCTCATATAAGAACCCACTTCGGTGAAAGTACCTTAATATCTCCGACTTCTCAACTATCAGGACCAAATAATACACATGGGATGATCTATTTACCATAGCTGTAAGGGGAATGAGAAAATAAATGAACTACAACAACTATAATTATCAATATAATCGAGATATATAAGGCATCTCCCAAGGACTCAAGATTAAATATTTCATCCCCTAGGGTACTCATACATGTCCACTCCGAATGATGTTAAAATCTATGGGTTAATGAAATATCTGGGTATTGATTCTAGATTATAACCGTGACACATAGGACACATCATAATGGATCAAATCCAACCATGGAATATTAATCACCTCACTATGTGGATGAAAAATCATATGCTTCTTGTAATGTTACATAAACTCAAATGAAGTATGGAATTAATGAAGAACCTCAGATACATACAAATGGTTTCATAGACAATTCGGTCATCTACTTCAAAAATAAGAAGAGTTAACCTATAGTTGTTTTCTTATGTAACCTATCCCATAACAAGATTATGAAGATATTTATGAACATATCTTAATGATATAAGAGAGTTCCAAATTATGAAAAAATTTACCCTAAAAGGGTGTGATGACCCTAACATTCCATCATCTTGATCAATGTCAATCACAAAGGTCTATGATGCCTAAAATGTATTAAGACAATCAACCAATAGAATATTGGTCTTTATATAGTTACAAATTGGGTAATCATTAGTTGTTTCTTGGGTTGACTAGAAAAAATTAAAGAACTATGTGAATGATTGAGAAATTCCTTAAAACAACCACAATTAAACTATAGGGATGATCCAATCCACATCGCCACATTCATGGGAAATTAAAAATGTTGAACCTGATTTGAATCTATCTAAAAAATGATTGGTTTATCATCCATATAGCTATTTTTTCATACCATACACATAAAATAATATAAAACCTGAAGTTAATCGCTATAATAAAACAATGATTGGATAATCCTACAGAAATTGACGGTGTTTTTCATATCTTACAAAAACAAAGAATTTATCACAATTATAATCATATAACTAATCCTCTATAACTCAAGTTTTCATATGATATGTCCATCCTCACTTTGAGATGTCCAAGTGAGAAGAATTGCAGGATCAAGAATAAAAGGGAAATTTCCTAAACTATGAACATATAATTGATCACATCAATCCAATGATATTTCAGTAATAGGTATCATTGTTTATTTTTTACTACATGACTTTAGATACATCTCTCATCATCCTGATTCGAGAAAATTTATTTATGATCTAATGATCACTCTCCTAAATCACCTATGGATACAACACTAGAGGGTCAAAAAATGATCTCACGTGCTTGATAGCTCCAGTATCATGGGGTGAAACATATGCTCTAGAAGATTCACGGATGTGGTACAATCATGACCATTGAAAATTCCCCTAAGGCTCTCCAAGAATGTCAACTAGAAAGCCTATATTACCCATGAAAAGTTATAGATAAACTAGGGGCCCTCTTGACCGCAACCCAAACCATTGTATTCTTATTCTAGGTATGTTATAACTAAAACATGTTGTCTATGATGAAAGTCGACTAGGGATTAAGATATGGCTCCATTCTAGTTCAGATTTAACCATGGTGGGAACCTGTCAACCATCTTAACAGGCACCATCCCACCAATAATTATATTCCTCTTGGTGAGGTTACCGCCCAACACGCTGCCACATATGACTCCCTTTCATGGGTTTCAATGAATACACATCTTGGGTGGAAGGTTTTGGATACCTAGGAGTGGTCTCATACACTCACTACCATAGAAAAAGTCTTCCAAAATATTTCAATGGTATCAAATGAGAAAGTGCATATTCCTTCTCAATCAGTGCAAGTACACAGGAATATTCCTATAGTAGCCACAATAAATACTCATCTATCTACCCTTGGATGATTCTCGTCGATATATTCTAGTGAAACATAGAGGATAGTAGTGTGAAAACATCCCCACATCAATTGAATATAGCTTCCAATATATTTTGGAAATAAAAAATTTGTAAACATATATAACTAAACACACTTTTCTAAAATGCACATATATTTTATCTATAGCTGAAGAAATCTGCTGACAAATTGCAGCCTTGGTAAAGGTGAATGGACATGGTCATATTCCTATCCCTACAGCCATAGAAACTCAAAACATTTATCCTTAGGAAAAATTTGTTTTACTATAGCAATATCACATGCAATCTCATGTCCTGGAGGATATCCAATATATTCCAGTAATGGATGAGGGATCAGACTGAGAACCTACTCCCATACCAACTCGAGCACACCATTTGATAGTGACATGTTCCTTAGGAAAGGGGACCAAGCTAGTTAAAAAATACCAATGGAATATTCCAAAGGTCTAGGATCATGGTAATATCATCGTACTGGCTGGGGCTCACCAAATGATAATGGAACAAGCATCTGGACACCCTAATATCTATGTTAATAAAATCCAGTGCCATACAAAAAAGGCACAAGATCATTCATATAATATTATTTTAGGTGGGGATCACCATTTGAGAATTTCATAAGACTCGTGACAGTGTAATATTCCTTTTAGTGAATCATCCCGGCATACTCCAGCAGATCAATGAATCCGTGCACATATTCATACTTCATCCAATGAATAACTATGCAAGAATGATTCTGAGGAAATATAGTTGGAGGCTCATATCCCTTTTAGAATTCATGTGGTCCATTGGTATACTTCAGTGGGGAATGTGTATTCGTACTAGGATTATATACCTATTTCAATTGGGGATCACCATGTGACAATGGAAAATGCCTTCGGGAATTCCCATATCTCTTCCAAGAAATACAAGAAGATATCCCAAAGTCCTGAGATTGGTCTTGTATTCTCATAATGACTGAGCCTCACCAACTAAGAGTTTCATATGCATTAGGAAACACTCATATTACTTTCAATAATTATAGGGATTGTAGGAATATTCCAGATGAATCTTAGCAGCGACCACATACTCCCACATCACGAGAAGTTTATAAGAATGTTATAGCATCTATCATACATTAAGAACATATCTTGGTTGGTGTAATCAGCCTAAAATTTAGATCAACAGACATATTCACAATATAATGATTGATGGTGTACATGAGGTTGTCCAAGAATCATTCCAAATCCCATGAGGGTATGTTAACTCTTTCTCAAAGGATATATCGATCATTACCTTGACATTCCTCCCCATGGTAATATGTATATGGATCCTTGGGATTCTACTCATGACATCAACTGGAGTTAAAATCCCCACATTGAAATCTCTTACAATCAAGGAAATCATCTCCTTTCCCAGACACCTCTGTAAGGAAAGGTTTTCAAAACACTGACACCTTTATATACATATGTTCTCAAATCATTGGGGTCAACTGCATATAGTTCCCCATAAACATCCTACATCACACTATTATAGTCATCAAGTTACCCTCAGAAGCATATTCAATGTTCTAGATGGATGGATATGTGTATGTATGAGGAAGACGAATCCTAAACTAACATATGGGGAGAGTTAGCTGAAAAAACTACTCCATCATGTTCTGGCCCCTCTCCATGTCTTAATATTAGATACCAAATGATATAGAAATGATTGGATTTCCTATCTATATCAAAATATGTGGGCTACTCATCAGATAATGAATGTGTGTTATCTCCCTTATCCAAGATAAAAATCTCCCATTAAGAAATCATGATACTCAGTTTTTAAGTAGACCTATTCGGTATCTCCATGGTCCAGGATCGAAAAATAGAAATTCACATAGAAAATATACAACACAAATTCCTTCATTTCATCACAACACATTGATTTATGGTCTCGAAAGCCGCATAATGCATCTTTTTTAGATGATTTGGCTAGGGTATATTGTTACAATTTGATGCACCACTGGAATAGTATAATCCTTTTAAAATGACATGTTTTAATCTTATACCATTCTTTAAAATTAGTGGTCTAGTTACACTCAGGATACTATGTCACTGTAATGGAATTCCCACACATCAATAATTCCAAAAATCCCCAACATAGGTAGAGGTTAGCCATAATAAAATCATTCTAGGCCCCTCAAATCAATGAGAATGAATTTGAAATAGGGATACCGATGTTCAAATCATCCAGACAATATACTATAATGAATGGTTCTCACCATGGGTTACCTCATACCCCTCTCTTACTTGAATATAATTTAGCCAAATCGAATGAGCTATAGTAGTAGCTTTATTAGAACCATTCCAAGTGATGTCCCATCAAACTGAGATGAGGAAATACATACTACTTCATCCACACATTGATTCTTCAATTACCAAGAGGATTTAGGAAATATCCTCAATAGAAGCAAACTAACCCACCTATTGGGAAGGGGGGATATATATATATTAGACCATTATAATATTCATAATCTCCTAATAGGGCTGTGGTGAAATCAATTGTGATTCTAGATCACCCACATCTTACTAGGTTGTTTTTATTTATAAATTCGTTTCTATCCCAGGAATCACCAATACACCTTCCAGATTCATTGGATCTTCATAAAAAGGATCCACTGATGCCAATTGTAGCCCTGAATAACCCACTACCCTTAGTGTGTGGTAATTTTCATCATAATCCTTACCATATAGAGAACTAGTCTTATCCGGTTTGTGAGGGAAATATCAACTGCTGAAATTCCACATGTTCCTCTGACTGAAAGATGAACCTTTTCAATTCCAGTCCTATTCAATAAGAAAAACCAAAAACTACCTCATGATAAATTTTAAATTATTAATATAGATGGAAATTATTGTAAAGGAAATAAAAATATTTTGAGTTCACAAGACAAAATGGTGGAAAGGGGTTAAAGAATTCCCCATTCACAGTAGTGTAGAATCATCATGTCGAATCAAACGTAATTGAAAAATGACCATTTTACGATATGACTCTATGAATATTTTCACTATCAATATGAAAAACATTAATGAACACCGAAAATATAAAGGGGTCAAAACATTGAAAATGTACCCCTACAAGAGGTTGATTTGGATTTACCAACTGAGTCTGCATGCACTTAAAAAAATGAAATCTCTAAAATCTATTTTCTACAAATAGAGAGTTGCCTCCTCCATAGAGGAACGATAATGATGAAAAAGGGAATGGTTTGGCCTCATTTTAATAACCACCTAGAAGAGTTTAGGTTCCCCACATGGTAGAATAGTTTTCACAATATGAGAGAGAAATACAAAATCCTAAAAAAATATACGAAGAGATACTGAGGAGAAATATCCCCAATGGGTATAGTCTTCAGGCTTAAGAAAATATACCTCCTTCAATAAGAGATGATCTTCCAAAAAAGGTTGCATCTAGGTGACCAGCTATATCTGATTCTAGGTAGCGAGTCTACATAATTGAGGAAGTTGGAAATTATTTTGACTTCCATCCATTAGGTTGAAATCCTATCCCTCATTAAGGTAATCATTTAGTGAGATGATGGATCGACAATCATAAGGAGACAAAGGAGAATCCCCCACATCGGCCCCCACATGCTACCTATGAAAGGGATATATATTTTATTGAATATCCCTAGGGGATATAGAACACCATAGAATCCATGTATACTCAAATCAAAGTCTTGGATGGGTGACACACACTTATACAGGCTTTGAAAAATCCATATATCGATTAAGCGGGTGACACATCACCTACAAATTTTATTGGAAACCCTAACTTCATTACCATTGATAGTGTGGGTGACCGTGAAAAACATCTCACACTCTTCATATCCCAATGCCGTATTATGATGTGCCCCCATGACTAAGAGGTGGTAATAAATCTGCAATGTTCTATATAGTATTTGATAGGGGTAGCCTTTTTTTGTAATCGAAGAATGCCAATAGGATATTTTATAGGATTTTAAGACATCTGTCATTAGATCCTTTACATGTTCTACGTCACATGGAGGAAAATAATATTAATAGATTAAAAAAAATATGTAATTAAAAATTAAGATGGTTTATAACATCATCTAAATGTGGGAAGGTTTAACCTCTTTTCTCAACATCCATCCCTTATAACAGATATTTTTGAAACTCAATAATGAAAATATCATGGATGAGTTGTAGATGCCTCTGATTCTAGTGATGAATCCAAGTGGATTCAACAGGTTCGCAGAAATGGTTCAATTTTTTGAAGAATCCTTTTATCAAACATGTTTTATATATTGAATCATTCACTAGCATAGAAGAAAAGTGTGGGTGATGTATAATATGTAGTATTTACTCTCAAGGTAGTGGTAATACCCATCCATGCTCTTATGAAGGTCCCAAACCACTCAACCCATCCTATCTAGTGGCATAAACCACCTAATCTCCCTCATCTAGAAGCATTGAGAAATTAGGGTCACCCAGGATTTCAGTAGTGGATGAAAAATACAAATTTGTTTAAGAATAAGAATTTCATGGGATATTTCTTAGAAAGGAAGGAAAATAACATGCTCTGGAATCAACAACCTAGGAATCCTGAGGAGGTCATCCTCACAGACCTCCTCAATTAATTAACTTTCTATAGAAGGATGTTGTTGGGTGGAGAAGAAAGAAGTGATGGCAAGAGGGGGGGTGAATTGCCTTTTAAAAAATAATTAACAATTTAAAATCAAAGTGAAAGTGCAGCGGAAATAAAAGAGGCAAAACACACAACTTGATAACGGAGTTCGGCTTAAACCCAAGCCTACGTCTCCGCTCCCAACTCAACCGTTGAGATATTTACTACCGCTTGCTTTTTAATGGTTTTAGCAAGAAACCCACTAGACTTTAAGGTTAGTCTAGAACCTATTACAGCTTGCTTTTATTGGTTGAGCAAGAACCCACTTGCTTTCAATGGTTGAGCAAGAACCCACTAGCCTTCTTACAGGTGAAGGCTAGCTCACCTATGTCTCAAGCCTTTTAAAGGAAAGGCTTGACCAACCTCTTCACACCTTGAAGGTGGTGTGAAAACCCAAAAGAGAGGATGAGAGAAAGAGTTGGGGGGTTTGTAGGCACAAACCCAAAATGATGCTCAAAATAAATAAAACAATAAAAACCATAATGGGAGAAGCCTTGGGCGCCAAAGGATTGATTGGAGTTGATGAAGGGTGCTTCCAAGCTTCTTTGATGGTGCTCCTTGGATGTGGAAATGGGTTGGAGCAATTGAGGTTCCTTGGAGGAATCTGCCGGAGGTTCGCCAAAGGATCAAAAATGTTTCCGTGGGCTTCCTTTTGCTTGGATATGGTTCTGGTATTGTTCTGGGGCTTCCTAGTCCTTTATTTATAGAGGGGGAACCCTCATATGGCCTTTGGAGGTCTTCGGAGCCGTTGGAAAAGGCTTCGGAGCCGTTGGGAGTCAAGTGGACAAGCCTGGTCAAAGCCCAACGGCTAGTTTTACTGGCTCCACCGGCTGACTGGTGCTAGGCCACCGGTTGGCCGGTGCTTGTAAAATGGAGATCAATTCTGCCCAAGCTCCACCGGCTGGCCGGTGAGGAGGCCACCGGTTGGCCGGTGCTGAGGCAGTGGCTGACACTGTTCTGGCTGGGTGCCACCGGCTGGCCGGTGCTGAGGCCACCGGTTGGCCGGTGCTGAGGCAGTGGCTCAGCCTTCTGTCTGGGTTCCATCGGTCGGTCGGTGGTGAAGCCACCGGTTGGCCGGTGGACTGAAAATCAGCCCACTTTGGCTTCTTGCTTTCTTGGCCCAATTCCTTGGCCACCTGAAATCATGCCTATCATCCAAAAACACTTAAAACGAGATTAGATAAATAAGAGAGTGATTGTGATCATGAAAATTAAACCACGAGGGGTACGAGAGGTACAACAATCTCCCCCTATTTTGATGATCACAATCACCAAAACAAACAATGTAAAATATTGAAATGAGAGGCATGCTTTAATAAATTGAAAAGTAAAGCAAAGCATGAGTAAAATATTTTTCCCCCAATCAACCAAGAATTTCTCCCCCTTTGTGATTATCAAAATAGCACGGGGCATAAAACTTGATTGAGGGAAAGTTGAAAAACAAGATAGATATTTTAAACTAATTGAAATTTTTGAAATTTTGAATTGAATGTTTTGAATTGAAAATTTTGAAATTTTGAATTGAAAGTTTGGAATTGAAAATTTTGAAATTTTGAATTGAAAGTTTGGAATTGAAATCAAAAAGGCTTAAACGATCCTAACTCCCCCTAAATAAAAACAACAAATCATCGGGGAGAGGTTTTTGAAACCAAGACAAATTTTGGCCCAGTGAGACTCGCTAAAATGGATTTTTCAATCCACACTTGTCTAGTGGCGGGTCTTCTCCTATGAAATTCATCGTTAAAGAAAAAGGTTTTGGGCCTTCCATACCGGGCATTTTTGCAATTGCACTCATAGATTAAGTGCCCGGGTTTTTTGCAATAATTACAAAATTTAAATTGGGAGCTCCCCCTTACAAAAATAGTAGGTGCATGGGAAGAGGAAGCTTGCTTGGAATAGACAAGCCCTTGGGTGGTTCTAGATACACGTTGGGAACCTAGGAGTTTGGTCAAATTTTGTTCACCTTGGGTGAACTTGGCAAGAGATTCCCTTAAATCTTTGATTGTTGATTCCATAGAATCAACATCGGGAAGGTTTTGGATTTTGAGGGTCAACTCTTCCTTCTCTTTGAGAAGTTGTTCTTTTTCGGAAGAGAGTTTTTTGAAATTCTTTTTTAAAGCAACAAATTTGGAAGAAAGTTCATGAAAACCTTCCTCCAATTGATCTCTAGCATGTTGGAGATCCTCATATGATAAATGATTAAAAGAATTTGAAGAACTAGAGGATGAGGAGTCGGAAGATGTTACCTCATGAAAAGCCATTAGGCATTTTTTACCGTTGTCACTTGAGGAGGAGGAGGAGGATGTGGAGCTATCACTCCATGTGGCTTTGAATGCCTTCTTCTTTTCCTTTTGCTTGGCCTTTTTCTT
This sequence comes from Viscum album, assembly GCA_963277665.1. Taxonomy (NCBI): domain Eukaryota; kingdom Viridiplantae; phylum Streptophyta; class Magnoliopsida; order Santalales; family Viscaceae; genus Viscum; species Viscum album. The sequence goes on along the minus strand of OY728121.1, from coordinate 1,568,388,466 downwards.
ATTGAGTGGGCAATCAGGCTTGTAATGGCCTTTCTTGCCACACCCATAGCATGTTACCTCAGGCTCGGATTTTTCGTCGTGTTTTTCCTTTCAAGCCTTGCGGGATTTCTTCTTCTTGTGCTTCTTCATGAATTTTTGCATTTTGCGGGCAAGGTTCTCCATTTCGGAATCGCCGCTTGAAGAGGAAGATGAGGAGGAGGAGGAGCTTTCTTCTTGTTGAACTTTGAAGGCGATGTTCTTTGGAACTTTGATCGGTTTGCCTTCCTTTTCAGCTTGCCTCCTCATGGTGATCTCATAGGTCATGAGAGATCCGATGAGCTCTTCGACCGGCATGTTCTTGATGCCTTTTGCTTCTTGAATTGCTGTTACCTTTGGTGCCCATGAGCTTGGTAGGATCCATAGGATCTTCTTGACCATCGTCTCTGTAGAAACATCATCACCAAGGGACTTTCTCCCATTGCGAACATCAGTAAAATGTGTAAACATTTCAGTAATAGATTCGGATGGATGCATGGTAAAAGACTCAAAATCTTGAAGGTACATGTCCAATCGAGTATCCTTGACTTTGTTGGTCCCCTCATGGGTAACCTCCAAAAGTTTCCAGATTTCATGAGATGAGGTGCATGTGGAAACTCGATTGAATTCATTACGATCAAGGCCGCAATGAAGAGCGTTCATGGCTTTTCCATTAAGCTCGAAATTTTTAATATCGGCTTGGGTCCATTTGGATTCATCAGGAGAAGAGAGACTGTAACCATGCATGACAATTTTATAAATAGGATAACCTATACTTCTAAGAAAAGTGGTCATGCGGGTTTTCTAATATGTATATTCGGTTCCATCAAAGAATGGAGCACGACCCAAAGAATAGCCTTCGGGGGCGAAAGAGGTTGATGCCATCACAATGGATCTTGAATTTGAAACCGGTTAGGGTATTACTCAAATTTCCCTTTGATACCAATTGTTGGGCGGAGAAGAAAGAAGTGATGGAAAGAGGGGGGGTGAATTTCCTTTTAAAAAATAATTAACAATTTAAAATCAAAGTGAATGTGCAGCGGAAATAAAAGAGGCAAAACACACAACTTGATAACGGAGTTCGGCTTAAACCCAAGCCTACGTCTCCGCTCCCAACTCAACCGTTGAGAGATTTACTACCGCTTTCTTTTTAATGGTTTTAGCAAGAAACCCACTAGACTTTAAGGTTAGTCTAGAACCTATTACAGCTTGCTTTTATTGGTTGAGCAAGAACCCACTTGCTTTCAATGGTTGAGCAAGAACCCACTAGCCTTCTTACAGGTGAAGGCTAGCTCACCTATGTCTCAAGCCTTTTAAAGGAAAGGCTTGACCAACCTCTTCACACCTTGAAGGTGGTGTGAAAATCCAAAAGAGAGGATGAGAGAAATAGTTGGGGGGTTAGTAGGCACAAACCCAAAATGATGCTCAAAATAAATAAAACAATAAAACCCGTAATGGGAGAAGCCTTGGGTGCCAAAGGATTGATTGGAGTTGATGAAGGGCGCTGCTAAGCTTCTTTGATGGTGCTCCTTGGATGTGGAAATGGGTTGGAGCAATTGAGGTTCCTTGGAGGAATCCGCCGGAGGTTCGCCAAAGGATCAAAAATGTGTCTGTGGGATTCCTTTTGCTTGGATATGGTTCCGGTATTGTTCCGGGGATTCCTAGTCCTTTATTTATAGAGGGGAAACCCTCATATGGCCTTTGGAGGTCTTCAGAGCCGTTGGAAAAGGCTTCGGAGCCGTTGGGAGTCAAGTGGACAAGCCTGGTCAAAGCCCAACGGCTAGTTTGACTGGCTCCACCAGCTGACCGGTGCTAGGCCACCGGTTGGCCGGTGCTTGTAAAATGGAGATCAATTCTGCCCAAGCTCCATCGGCTGGCCGGTGAGGAGGTCACCGGTTGGCCGGTGCTGAGGCAGTGGCTGACACTGTTCTGGCTGGGTGCCACCGGCTGGCCGGTGCTGAGGCCACCGGTTGGCCGGTGCTGAGGCAGTGGCTCAGCCTTCTGTCTGGGTTCCATCGGTCGGCCGGTAGTGAAGCCACCGGTTGGCCGGTGGACTGAAAATCAGTCCACTTTGGCTTCTTGCTTTCTTGGCCCAATTCCTTGGCCACCTGAAATCATGCCTATCATCCAAAAACACTTAAAACGAGATTAGATAAATAAGAGAGTGATTGTGATCATGAAAATTAAACCACGAGGGGTACGAGAGGTACAACAGATGTGTCATAATATCTTTGACTACTTCATCTTCAAATAAATTCATCAATAAATGTTCATTTATATACCGGTTTCATTAGACCGATCCCCAATGAAGGTATTATACATATCTATTGTCCATTGAAAAGAAGAATATGAATTGCATAATGTTTCCAATAGACGTGGGTGAATTCTTGAAACTTCGAGGACATGGAATAAAGTAGATAGAGCTCATTCCACCTTGATAAATTATCTTCACAAACATGTAGGATTGAAATAACGATGTAGATGCTCAATATACAAGAGGGGGGTTGAATTGTACACTTTAAAAATTTCCTTAAACAAGGAATGATCTATGTTTAACAATGTTAAACTAAGAAAATTCAGAACACCTCTAATCGCCAATTGAAAGAATGGGACAATGTAAGAAGTTAAAAACTTCTAGTTCTATACACTTCCTTAAATCTGGATAGTGATTCTAAAAAACAGGTTCCGGAAATATGGATCCGGAAATTGAATCTTAAACAATGTTTACAATATGAGATTCTACCTTAAAGAGTATAGAATCTAAATTAATCAGAGTACAAGTTTAAGGAAATATAAAAAGATTATACTTTCCTTACAATACAAAAATACTGTAGAATAACAAGTAGTAAATCTATAAGTAACAAACAATAACTCTTTTGACCCAAATAGAAAGGTATCCAGCAACCTTGGATAAAGGTAACTTGATTTATACTTTCAAGCAAGTTTGTCTTACCCACACCAGGGTAAGCCCTCGATATGATGATTGGAGTCTCTGTCTTGATATCCTCGCAAGCCCTCAACTTCAAGGTAGTTGGAACCTCTATCTTCCTCAGCAAGCAAGCCCTCAACTTCTAGGTGTTGGAACCTCTGTCTTCCTATCCCCGAAATCCCTAGAATGTAATCACCAACATTCGGAGTCGCACGAAGCAATCTGAACGAGCAGTTCAGTACGCACAGGGCATGAAAATATTCTCTCTCTATAAATCACCTTAACAGCTTGTGGTCTATAGATTGATCAACTTGTTGTGGAGCTCTTTCAAATGAGCTCCTATTTATAGGCTCGGTTGGAATGGTCGGCTCCCTCCTCCAACGATCATATTTTCCTTAAATTTCAGAGAGACCTGTACATGTGTCACTAAACCAATGCTTAGTTAGAAACAGAATGGAAGACATAGTTTTATAACAAAACATGTTAAACATAAAGCACGACATCATTTTATAACAAGCTAAACCAATCGGAGTGTAAGTAAAAAGTTAGTAATGTATGTAAAATAAAAGTTCAGAGTCTAACCAGAATGGAATTCGGAGTCTATAACAAAAGATATTCGGATTCTGTTTTATTGGAATTCGGAACCTGAATTCTGTAGAAATCCGGAGTCTAAATTTTTAAGGAAATTTGGAATCTGGTTTAACCAAAGTTCAGAATCTGAACATACAGAGTTCGGAGTCGATCTCATAGATGCTCGGAGTCAAACTCATAGAATTTCAGAGTCAAACTCATAGAAGTTTTTAGTTGAACTAGTAAAAGTTCGGAGTCGAACTCATAGAAGTTCAGAGTCAAATGTCATAAAAGTTCGGAGTCGAACTAGTAAAAGTTCGGAGTCGAACTCATAGAAGTTTGGAGTCCAACTCATAGAAGTTCGGAGTCAAACTAGTAAAATTTCGAAGTCAAACTTTCACAAAGTTCGTATCCAGTATTTGGTATGGAAATTTATTAGAGTTCACATCTAGAATTCAGATTGGAACTTCATTATAGTTCTTATCCATAATTCAGAGTATGACTTAATTACAGTTCACTTCCAGAATTTGGAGTAGAACTTCATTACAGTTCAAATCTAGAATTCGGTGTAGGACTTCGTTACAGTTCGCATCCAGAATTCGGAGTAGAAATTCATTACAGTTCTCATCCAGAATTCGAAGTATAACTTCCTTACAGTTCACATCCAGAATTCGAATCCTAAAATAGAATGCTTCATATCTATGTATTTATAGGATTCCAAGGTTACAAATATGAATTCAAATGTTATAATTAGTCAAAATATGAACAATGAAAATATGGTAAGAATAAATTTACTTTGAGAAGAAAATTTTCCTTATAAAAGCAATGCATAGGGTAAAAAATATTTGCTTAATGATAAGGTGTTTGTCATTTTCAAATCAAGAAGGAATGGAAATTCATAAGGAAAACCTTATTGACTCAACAATATCCCCCTTTTTGGAAAGCACAAACATCCTTACGAAAAAGAATATAAGAACACGGAATAAATTTCTAGACTTTCCATTTAAAGCTTATCTCCCTTTGTTAATGGATAATGATGAATATGACTAACTCCCCCTTAGGCTTTGAAACTCTAAGGAACGTATTCTAGATTTCCGGAATGGACTTTTCCTTATAAATGTTGAAATCTTCTTTAATGAACACTCCCCCTTAGTTAAACCCCCCCTTAGGAAAGTTTATTCTATGTTTTAGAGGACTTTTCTTTGTCTCTTTAGAATTATTTTTCCCTCTCCCCCTTTGTGATTTTCAAAAAGAGTTTGTGGGAATGAAAGAGATAATAAAGTACCTAAAATATTAGTATATGCAACAAACCAAAAGACAGGTAACCAAAATTTCATTACTATTAGAATGAAATTGTACAAGGAAAACAGTACAACAAAAAATAGGGTTTTATTTTATTTGGATTGTTTTTCCTTGGATAACAGGCTGTTCAGAATGGTCTTCATTTTCTTCATCTCTTTATGGTCTTCCTCAACTTGATTCTCTAAAGCAACGATTCTTGCATCTTGAACCTCTATTTCCACTACCTGATCTTTAAGTGTTTCATCTTGCATGAAAAACTTTTCTTCCAACTGAATCTGAAGATCTTTTTCCTCTCTGTAATATTGGACAAGGGAACTTAGATTTCCATTCAGATATTTAACCTCCGGCATCTGAACATTCTGCTCAAGAGTTAACTTTCTCTCAAAATAATTTTTAAGATCCTTGATTTTACATTCTTCGGCATCAAAAGAATCTTTAAGATCTACTTGGAATTGATCAAGCTCTCCCATCTCTTAAACAACTTTCTTAGACCACTTGGTTATCTTCTTGAAAGAAAATATATGAGCATCATAATTGATAAGAAAGTTTTTAGTATAAGCCTCAAGTTTAGCACATTTATCCATCACCATGGATACAGAGTCCGATTTTTTATTTATGCTATGCTGAAGCATCTGGCATCTGGATTCTATTGCTGGAAAAATCGGAATGACGTCCACCAGCTTCTTTAGGGACAGTTCCACAAATTTATGTCTAAAGACAGATGACTCCAAATATGATAGTTGGGTAGGAGATGGTTCTTCCTCTATCTCATCCAACTTTCTTTTAGATGAACCCGCAACATTCTTCTTTATTACACTAAGCATTATAGGTGTAATAGAAATCACTTTTTTTCCCTTGTCAACTTTCGGAACTTCTTCCTCATTTGGAGATTCTTGGTCACTGTCAAACACTTGAATAATTTTATCTTCATCAAAATTTTCTTTTTCAGCTCCTTCTTTAAGGAAATCATGATGAGAACTTTGTTCCGCAAAAGGCTTGTTGACTTCTTCTTGACCTTTCTCATCATCTGCAGGTGTAGCTAACTTGGAAGATCTGGCTTGAGAAGTCCAGAGTGAGATTTTCTCGGATGGAGTTCCCTTATCATGATAATCTTCAATTTTCCTTATTATATCATCAGAACCTCCACTCCCTTCAGCTTGTTGGACTTCCTCTATAACTTGATGAACTATTGAATCTGTTTCAACTTCCCTTTCATCATGAGCTAACTCTTTAGAATTTTCCGGAGTCTTATTTCCCAGTGTTTTAGGAAAATCATCAACTAGAAAAGATTTTGGAACGGGAATATTCTCTGATGCGATTTCAGTGAATTTCAATAGTGTTTGAACAACCTTGGCTTCAGACGTATTCTTCTTCAATTTCTTCTCTTTTGCTTGCTTTTCATGTTCTTCACTAGCTTTTTCCTTTAGGGCCTTAGCTTGAGCAGGGTCCAAGAAAAATTGTGGCTCCCCTTATTTCCTTTTCTATTTGTCCTCCCTCCACTTGGAAACCACATCATCTAGATAGGACTTTTGTTTCTTCGGCTTGGGAGGTGCGGAATGGGTTTTCTTAGACTTAGGAGTTTTTTCCGCATCAACCACTTTCATCAACATCCTTTTCTTCTCAGCTTTCATAGTCAATTCCGGAGCATCATTATCCTCATCAGATTCAATCTCTTCTTTGGGTAAAAGATAGAATTCTCTGGATTCAGCTGAAAAACGCATTTTCATCCTTTTTATTGTGTCATCACTGACAAGCATTACCTTACAAATCCTTTTCTTGGAGGATCAAGTAATATTGAATGAATCAAGAGTCTGAACTATCAACATTGAGAGCAAATCTAGATACATGATTATTTGAGCCTTCAAATTTCCTTCTTTGATATTCTTAACTGTAATAATAATATGCCTCATCAGATTTATCTTCCTTATATTTACCAAGAAATCTAGGGTGTAAATGTCACTGTTCTTGAGATTATCCTTGTCTCCCCTTCTCGGTACGAAAATCCCTTTCACCCAAAGTTGTAGAATCCGATTTTTTGGAGAGAGATGAGCAATCTTTGCTGTTACATCATCTGAAAGTCCAAGGCATTCTATGGCCTTTTCTTTGTTGAAACTTCCTTGCACATCAGGCAGCTTGTGGGAGAAAAACTCAGCTTCTCCCTCATAAGATAATCCCACCAAGCTTGCAGCCTTGGTGTAAGAAAGCTTGTAGGTCTTCCCATAAATGAAAACTTTTCTCTTCCATCTTCCTCACAGAAGGAAACATACTTATAGAACTCAAAAAGAAAATCCGAATAGACTAGATACTGATCCCCTGACATGGATATGCAAACACCTTCTCATCCATTGAGCTTGATGTTCTTGGAAGTAAGAGAATTATACTCATAAAAATTCATATGCACCAACCTCTCTCATTAAATTAACCACTTGTAGATAGGCTTCACAGATGACATTTCTTGAGAGGTGGATTCTACAGACATTCAGATTTGAAAGCTTCTGAAGAATTCAGAAATGTCTTAACAAAAATCAGAACGGCCTTAAGAAGAGAGGCAAGGCTTCGAGATGCAAGAGCTTTGAAAAACCGATGTGGGATGACCCTCAAGGGTCCCATTTATATAGGTGTTGAGATGGCGGTTCATCTTCCATGGTAGATCGAATGATTGAGATTCATTGAGGTTTGATCTGACAGTTGAGAAACAATCCTCAAGGAAAACTTGACTCCGATCTTTTGAGGTTTTATGAAAAACAATCGGTTTTAAGAAAAACTATAATATGAAAAATTTAAAAACACATAAGAAAATACCAGCTAGTAAAATATGATTATAAAGACTTAAGTAAGGAAATCATACCTTTCGGATTGTCTAGAAAGTTTGTTCATAATTGGTAATATTCTTCTTGAAGAAAAATTTGACTATGAAAAACTAGCTATGAAAAACTTAAAGTTGAAAAGAATTTGAGTACCAAAACTCCAGTACTAAATGTATGATTAGGAAAATCCCAGTACGAAAAGTTTTAGTAAGAACAAATTCAGTACGAAAAGTATGAGTATGAAAAATTTAATTATGAAAAGTCTGAGTATGAAAAATTTTCATTACGAAAATTCCGATTACGAATTTTCTCAATACAAAAATTCTCAGTACAAAAATTTCATTATGAAAATTCTGAGTAAGAAAATTTCATTATGAAAATTCCAGTACGAAAATTTCAATACGAAAGTTCTCAGTAAAAAAATTTCATTACGAATATTCCCATACGAAATTTTCATTAAGAAAGTTCTCAGTACGAAAATTTCATTACGAAAATTCCAGAACGAAATTTTCATTATGAAAGTTCCAGAATGAAAATTTCATTATGAAAGTTCTCAGTACAAAAAATTAATTACGAAAATTTCAGTTCCGAAAACATCAATACGAAAAATTTAGTTCTGAAAAATTTCATTGCAAAATTTTCCAGTTATGAAAAATTTCATTATGAAGATTTTAGTTACAAAACCCCTTTTTTAAAAAAATTTAACTACAAAAATTTTGATTTTTCTAAAAAGAAAATGTACTCCCCCTATGAAAAGGAGTTTATTACAGTAAGTTGAATTATTCACCAAGAAGTTAATGAAGAAGAATTATCTCACGGTTTTCATTCCTAACTTCTGTTTAATGTATTAAAATCTATCGGAGGGTAAATATTTTATGAAAATGTCAGCAAGTTGATCTCGTGTTCCGATAAATTGACCAATAATATCTCATTTAAGTTTGTGATCCTTAAGAAATTGATGCCTAATATCTATGTGTTTTTCACGAGAGTGATGTGCATGATTTTTACTAAGGGCAATGGCACTTTTGTTATCACAAAAAATTTGAGTCGTAGTAAAACTCAAGCCGTAGTCTATGAGTGTGTGTTACATCCACAACACTTGAGCAGAACAACTTCCAGCTACTACATATTCCATTTCAGCAATGGAGAGTGCTACTCAGTGTTGCTTCTTGCATGACCAAGAAACTAACAAATCTCCTAAGAAATGACATGTTCCAGATGTACTCTTTCTATCCATTCAACATCCAACAAATTCAGCATCTGAAAAATTCTTTAAAACAATATCATTTCCAGAATTATAAAATTGTCCTAGATCCAAGGTTCTCTTTATGTAGCGAAAAATTCATTTCACTACATTTAAATGAGATTCCTTAGGATTGGATTGATATCTAGCACATAAGCATACTAAAAACATCAAGTCTAGTCGACTAGCTGTCAAGTAAAGTAGACTTTCTATCATACCTCTAAAAGATGTTTCATCTACTGGTTTCCCAGCTTCATCAAGATCAAGTGTGTTTGAGGTACCAATAAGAGTACTAATACTTTTAGTGTTGTCATAACCAGACTCTTTAAGAAGATCTTTAATATACGTGTGTTGAGATATGTAGATTCCTTCTAGTTTTTGAGAAATTTGAAAACCAAGGAAAAATGTTAACTTGCCCATCATACTCATTAAAAACTAAGATTTCAATAGATCTGCAAAGGAATCAATTAAAGATTGCTGAGTTTAACCAAATATAATGTCATCAACATAAATTTGAACAATAAAAACATTTTTCTTATCTTTATTTATAAAAAGGGTAGGATCTTCATTTCCCATAACATAGTTATTTTGAAGCAAAAATCTAGTAAGTCTATCATACCAAGATCAAGGGACTTGTTTAAGGCCATTCAAAGCTTTGTTAAGTCTAAAAACATGATCAGGATTTTTTGTCTCTTCAAAGCCAGGAGGTTGTTCAACAAAGACTTCCTCTTGAACATAACCGTTAAGAAAAGCACATTTCAGATCAATTTGAAAAATTTTAAAATTTAAGAATGCTTCAAAGTCAATTAACATATGAATAGATTCAAGTCTAGATACTAAAGCATAGGTTTCTTCATATTCTATTCCTTCTTGCTGATTATAGCCTTTAGCAACTAGTCTAGCTTTATTTCTTACGATGATTCCATTTTCATCACACTTATTTCTGAAGACCCATTTTACTCCAATAACAGAAGTTTCCTTAGGTCTTTCAACCAAGGTCCAGACTTTATTCCTTTCGAATTCATAGAGTTCATCTTGTATGGATTTTATCCAATCATCATCACCTAAAGCTTAATCAATGCTTTTTGGTTCCAATTGGGAAAGGAATGCTAGATGTTCTACTTCATTTCATAAGGAACTTCTTGTCCTTACAGGTTAATTTACATCACCAATGATAATATCACTGGGATGATTCTTTAGAAACACCTGACTTGGGTTTTGTAAAACCCGTTCATCAATATAGGGTAGAAAGTATTTTGGGGTAAATGTTTCGTGAATATTTTCTTAAACATTTTCCTTATCAGAAGGATCTTCTAAAAAAGGTTGATAATCAGTTTTTGAAAACACATCTGGGGATGTAGGTTGGGATGATTTAAAAACAAAAGGATAGGACTCATAAAATTTTACATGTACTGTCTCCTCAATAGTACAATTCTTTTTATGGAAAACTCTATAAGCCTTAGAAGTTGTGGAGTAGCCTATGAAAATTAATTCATCAGATTTTGGTGCGAATTTGTGTAAGTTATCTTTAGTATTCAGGATGAATACCTTGCAACCAAAAACCTTTAAGTAGGGAAGTCTAGGTTTTCTACCAGTCCATAACTCATAAATAGTTTTATTAAGAAATGGTCTAATCAAAACTCGATTTATAGTACAACAAGAAGTACATACAACTTCAGCCCACAAATGTCTAGCTATATAATATTCAATCAACAGGGTTATAGTTATCTCTTGAGGAATTCTATTTCTTCTTTCAACTAAACCATTTTTTTAGGAGTTCTAGGTGCTGAAAAGTTGTGAGTATTACCTTTTCTACTACAAAACGTTTCAAAATCAGAATTTTGAAATTCTCCTCCATGATCACTATGAATAGTTTTCAATGGAAGGTTTCTTTCATTTTTAACTTGGGCTCTAAAACTTTTGAAATAAGAAAAAGATTTAGACATCTTTGCTTAAAAATAGACCCATGTAAATCTAGTGTAATCATCAACTAGAACAAACACATAGTATTTTCCCCCAATGCTTCTAGTTTGTGTTGGACAAAAAAGATCCATGTACACCAACTGTAATGCATCAGTTGTTGAGACTTCACTGATTGACTTAAAACTAGATTTATGTTGTTTTCCATATTGACAAGGATCAAAAACTTTAAAGAATAAAATCTAAGATCCGGTAGATCCTTAACTAGTTTCTTCTTAGAGATTTTACATAAGTTCCTAATGTTACAGTGTCCTAACCTTCTATCCCATTACCAAGAATAATCTTCCATTTCACTTAGGCAAGGTATGTCTTGGCTCCTAAGGTCTTCTAAGTTTAATGTGTAACCATTATCTTTTCTGTAGGAAGAGAGAATAAACTCTTCCATGGAATTGTTAACTAAGCATTTATCATTCCTAAAATTCACAAGGTATCCTTCATCACATAATTGACTTATGCTAATGAGGTTGTTCTTAAGACCCTTAACAAACAAATTGTTTGAAATAAAAGTTTTACCAAGAAGAACAATATTACCTATACCAACAATTTATCCCTGATCATTATCTCCAAAAGTTATTTTTCCTCCTTTCATCTTGATAATCTTTTCAAAATAGTTTTTTTTTACCATCCATCTTCCTGGAACAACCACTATCCTTGTATTGTTGTTGGTACTTCCCCTATTTTCCTGAAAATAAGAAAAGAATTAGATTTTGGGAATCTAAACTTGTTTGGATCTGTGATTTTTAGATAACAATATTTTGGGTATCCACATTTGTTTATAGAAATATGATTTATGAAACCCAAGAGATTGAACTCTATTCAAAGAACAGTTTTTCATCCAATGCCCACCACTTTGACACTTAGTGCAAAAAGGAGCTTTAGAAGGAACAAAATAGTTTTTTTTGAAAACCGGTTTTTGATGAGTATGACCTACTCCAGTAGTGTTTACGTGAGGTTTAATTTGAGAATACATCTTGTCAAAAATTTCCTTCCCAGAGGTAAATTGTTCAAGGAGCTTCTTAATAAAAAATATTTCAGATTTTAGTCTAATGACTAAATTCTTATCTTCATGAATCATTTTATTAGAGTTATATTTTTCCTCAAAAATTGTTAGCTTTAAAATAGCATTTTAATATATTTAGAATGTTCTTCCTTATAAGAATTTGATTTCTCAAGGTCTTTAGAATGTTTTTCTAAAATCTATTATTTATCTTTACCATCTGAAGAAAGATTTGAAATCTCTTTTGTAAGAAATTATTCCCTAGTATTTGACTTGTCTAATTTCATAGAAATTTTACAATTTTTTGCTTCAAGTAACATAGAAAATCTACATACTTCTTCATATGAAGGTTCTTCATTTTCTGAGGATGAAGTATCTTCATTAGAAATAATATTTTCGGAATAGTAATTCTTATCAAGAGATAAATTTGTTAAAGCCTCGGAAGAGCATACCTTGGACATAAGACATGCACGTGGAAAAGAAGTATTAGCAATGCATCCCATATTCTTATGAGCTGATGAATCATATTCCGAGGATTCTCTTTCTGAATAGTCTCCACAGCTAGCACTCCATGTAGTATTAGCTTTCATACTTTTCTTAGCTTTGGATTTGTAAAACATCTTCCCATTCCTTTCAGAATTCCTCTCTTTTCTTTCTTTCTTCTTAATTATAGGGAAATCTGGTCGTATGTGTCCACTTCTCTTGCATTCATATAATGTGACCTATGAATCTTTCTTATATTTCCTTTCCTTCTTCTTATACATGGATTGGAAATTTCTTTGTCCAGCTATCTTGTTCATTCTTCGAGCAAGATTTGCTAACTCATTCTTTTAGACTTCACTCTCACTATATTCGAATTGAATAGTAACCTTCTTAGATATGGATCTAGATACTCTATCAGGTGTCTTAGCTTTCATCTGATTTGATGTTGTAGTAAATGAAAAAGTACCATTCCCATTCTTCTTTTTGATGTTGTCAGTGTAGAGACCCAAAGCTTAACGTACATGGACATTACATTACATTTGCGGAATACTTTGTAGATAACAAAAACACACACACAAGGACCGTAATAGTTTAGTGTCTTTGGAAACTCGGAATATAATCTTCTAATCGTGGTGAAAGATCTTCAACATCTCCCATAAAGATCTTCTTTTTTTTACCTAAAACATTTCTTTATATCCTGGGGAAAAGAAAACATAAAACGGTGATCTCAAATGCTCAGTAAGGGTAAACAAAAGAAATATCAATCACATCATTTTCATAAGAACATAACATTTTGGAAATCTTAACCTGCAAAAGAGATCATAATTTCATAACATGAGATAAATCATAGTAGTGAAATGAAATCCCAATAATCATAACTTAAAACATGAAACTTTGTGCCATACACACATAATCATAGAGAATCATTTCTTGTTAGTCAAGACTCATTTCCAAGACTATCTTAATGGACAAAGTCCCTTTCTGAACCGAGTCACCCTCGTTTCAGTCCTGTTTCACTGAACCGGTATAACCTACCGTTCCAGCCATGTCTATCTCATGAGATATAAAATCTTTACCCAATGCATTGGAGGGATATATAGGTCCCACCCATCTCATAATGTTACCATTCTTATGTGTGCCACAAAATCATAAATCATACATCATGTAGTAAAAATGGGATTCGTAAACATCGTGACATCATAAAACAATTCATATAAGATAAAGGAATTCATAAAAATAATTCCATCACAACATAACCAAATCAATGTAATAATAGGGATAGAAACAGAACCCTATGTTATCTTAGATGGAAAATAATTTTGATAAAACACTTGAAATGAATTCTTGAGGAAAATATCCTTTCTTCTTCAAAAACATTTTTCCTTTCTTAACATGTCATACAATTCTAAAATAAAAGAAGTTGATTTAAAATAAACATGAAAACTTGTAAAGGAAGCTTCTTGGAAATAATGTTTTAAAAAATTCATTCATGCCGTATAAGTTAAAAAAACATTCTTCGTACTTTTGTCGAAAAAGTCAAAAAGTACCTCGTACGAAAAACGACAAAAGATTCCTTTCATATATTTTACTAAAAACTCACAAAAGGGTAAAATTGGATTTAAAAAATTGTATGTGGATGGAAATAACATTACATATTGAGGAAACATAGATGTGGATGATAAAACACACCCCAGAAAATACCAACGTATAAACAATCTCGGATAAAAATGAGATTGTGATATTTCCCTTACCTTAGGTCTGATTTGCTTCGTAAGTGTCCGAAACTCCTGTATAATGATTTAAATAATGTTATTGACTTATTCCAGAATCATATTCATTTTTATTATATCATATATGGTCCACTTATGACTATATATTACCCATTCTTTTTGTAAATTCATGTTAAAGTAGCGTTTTGGGTAAAATCGTCTCATTTGTCGTTCGTGTTTTTAACTTGTAATTATTAATATGATTACTTGGATCATGATTACTTATATCCAGAATGTAAAACCTGATTTATATATAATATATATTCAGAATATATATATATATAATATATCGATAAATGGAATGAAATACACCGTTCATGGAGACGGTAGTCCGTACGTACGCATGAACGCTGTTTTCGTTTCCTTATTGAAGTGAATGGAATTAAGTAGATGACATACATATAAATTTACATAAGTCCAGTATCATTATTATGTCATATATTTCATTAGTAATTATTATATATACTTTATAATCATTCATGAATGGTTAATCATTGAGAATGAATCTCATCGCGTCGTGGAGACGGTATTCTGTACGTACACACGCGCGGTGATTTCATTTTTCTATAGGATGGATAGAAGGTGAATTAGGGTTGTTTCATATTTATAATAACATATCAGTATGTAAGTAATACTGATGTTATTACTTTGTCATGAAACAACTAAAGAAGAAGAAGTTGAAGAAGCAATAAATTGAAAAGATTGGTAATGGATATTACCTCTTCTTTGAAACGCCTCTTTGAATCTTCCACTTAGGGAACTAAGATTGGTCTTTGAAGAAAACCAGGACCTCTAGGATTATTCTAGGGAAGTGGAGAAGGGAATTTGGCAGGGGTTGGCCGAGCTTGAGTGCTCAAATTGGTGTGAGGAGGAGGGGGAGGAGGTGCCCTTTTTATAAGGGAGGAGAGGGGCACCTTAGGAATATCTCAAAATATTATTTTATATTAAAGTCAAAATCGGTTTATAATGGTTCCAAAGGGTCTTATTTTGAAGCTAAAGTGGGTATGGGTCGAAATCCTATCAACAAATAGGATTTAGACAAGTTTAGGTTATTATTTTAACCTTATCAATTAGATTTAACTCTAAGTTAAATAATTTAACTTTTACCGTGTCTTTTTGTTTTCTTACAATATATGGTTAATACACTTACTATAACATGCCAAAAGAACCCCAAATTGTTTATTATTAATATATATATCCTTATATAAGTCATTTTTCCGAACCTTAGATTTTTAGGAATAAAATAACAATTAATAATATAATATTTGTTTTAAAAACTATTTTATGTCAATTTTGACACTATTTAGTAATTGATTTTTGTGAAAATCATAACAGAATGATAAGTTCGAAAAAAGTTAATTAAATCAATAATAACATGTCATATTAACCTAGAAAATTAGTTTAATTCATAAAAAGTCTTAAATTACATTTAATTTGGTATTTATAACATCAATTATGTCAATATTTCATTAATAAGATAATTACTGCATCATCTTTGTGTCATAAATAAATTAAATTATTTGATGTCTAAAAATTACAAATAAAATACCCTTATGTAGGAAATCGTTTTATCTTTCTAATGAATATTTAAAATCGAATTTAGCTTATGGATAGCCCAATATTAAAAATGTTTTAGTATTTAAACTTTGATTTTAACTCTTTTAACCCTTCTTTAAATAAATTAATAATAAATGTCCTAATCTAATCCAAGTGGGCCTAAATGGTCATATTTTATTCCTAAGTTTTTTTTTGGTCGAATTACACTTGTCCAATATAATTAGGACATGTGTTAGGGTAATAATAATATCATTTCTACCCTTAATTACCCTATTTACTTTTAACCGTGGTAAATAAAAGTAAAAAGTTACTATTCACCAAAAATTATTTTCATCTCATTGAACCACATTTTACTTACTGACATCAACCGTGTCTCTCGGATTTTTTAAATTCCACTCATAGAAGCGGTAAAATTAAGTTTTATGAAAAATTCAGTTTTTTTAACTACCACTTAATGGTTTCACTATTCATCAAAAATTGAAAGTTTTCAGAAAAATACCAAAAATTAGGCCTAAGCTATATTTGATATTATGAACTCAAAAATGATTTCTATTTTACCAAATTCAAAACATATCAGTTGCATTAATTAATTTAAAAATTAATTCCCGTCGTCAAAACAAATAGCGTGTTCTTAAGAGATAATAACTATCAAAAGATTGACATTTATTTATGTCTGGTTTAAATGTGAAATTACATCCAATGACCAACATTGTATTAAATTGTAAAAATATATTCTAAATATACTTTAAAACCCCTCAAATTAATAATTTATCACTATTAATTATTTCGATTGAAAAAGTTGTTTTTAATTAAAATTTAGTAATTTTCACTATTCATCAAAATATTAAAGTTATCCGAAAATCACCAAAATTTCACCCTAAGCTAATTTCGATATTACGAATCCAAAAATTAATTCCATTTTGAAAAATAAAATTACAAAATTTCAAAAGGTGGTTATTACTATTCATAACGGGTAGTTTTAATAATATTTTAATAGCATATTGTTGTTTAGTGAAACTCGTTATTGCGTACTACACACGCTATCGAGGAAGGTCGCGATTGCAAGGAAAATCAAGGATGTGTGTTGTGAAAGCTCCTTTTGGTGTAGCATACAACCCAAGACATTAGTGAAATTAAAAAGAATATTTTTCATAAAATCTCGGGGTGTTACATTCTACCCCCCTTAAAATGAATTTCGCCCTCGAAATTCGTCGGGGTTATAAATGGTTTACTATTCGAAAGTTTCTTTAATAGAAACCCACATCGTAAAAATGAATACCAAAACCAATCTTTAAAAACTAAAGTATGAAACGTAACGGTTACCCAAATAAACTAATCACTGGGTTTCCACATAGGTGAAAATATGGATATGGAAGAAAAATCTAACCATCATGTTCTGATGGAGAGTGGTAGAGAACATGGCTATGGAAAAGCCAAAAATCACAAATCCATAAATTTGTGACGATCTAAGGTACCATCCGATTAATCAGATATAAGAGTACTAGGACAACATTTTTGGTTTTCAAGATCGTTTCCCTAAAGTTGAAGAATTTGAATTAGAATAAATACTTACTTTATTTTGATACAATCTCACTGTTGTTCGTGCCTTGAACAATTTCCACTTCATCTCTTAAATAAATGAAGTTGAATTTGTTATTCGTGAAGTGTTAGCAGATCATGTGATAGAATGACGGGTCATTCCATCTGTCTCAAACAAAAGTTTAGCAAAAGTTATAAGTCTATCTTATGGTTAATCGTATAGGTTCCAAAAATGAACTTATACTTCATATATCATACTGCTTAAAAAAATAAAACTAGTTTCTACTAACCAGGGACTTCCTGTAGGCCAGTGGTAGGCAATAAAGGCCAGTCGCACTTCAGTTGTGGGTTCGATTCCCACAGCCTTGTCCGACGGGATGGGATATCGCCCGTCCTGCAGGTTGTCCTTTTTCTAAAGCTATATTACTATAACATCCCATCAATAATACTAACTTATGTCCAACATAATCCATTCCAATCTTTAGGCTTATCCATAATACTGTCGTCCACTCTCAGAGACATAAGATATATCTTGTTGGTCACATTCCAAATATTCAAAGGCCTTAATCTTTTACTCTCTTGAATACCCATTGAACCATAGTGAAAACTTGAATGCATTTAAAAGTCAACACTTTCCATATACCAAAAATCCTCAAAATTCTATATGCTCAAACCATGATATCACTTAGTCCTTATATAAATCATGAGCTCATGAATACTGTCAAACATTTCATTTTCTCGTTTTCCCTTCATTATGCGCATATCATCTTATTTCCAAAAATATCTCAATCACTTTGAATACCACATTATACCAATACATAAATATTCCAATACTCCATGATACAACATTATTTTGGAATCCCATTACACAAACACTTAATCATTCCACCACATCGTTGTCATATTCAACATCGCTAATAGTGATCGCATGTGACTTCCCTTTGTCCTTTGCCTTAAGAGGTTTCTCATGTCGATCATCACTAACCCTTGGATTAGGGCATTTATTAGCATAATGCCCCATTTCCTTTCACTTGAAGCATTGAAGTGTTGGTGGTTCGTTCTCTGCAGTGTTTGCTGTGTTCACATCATTAGAAACCATTTTTCCATTACTTCGACACTCAGCTGCTCGATGAGCTTCTTTTCCACACTTAAAACATTTTCTAGTCCCTTTAAGACAATCTCCACCATGCTTCTTTCCACACTTTGTGCATAAGGAAACATTCATCTTCTTTTCACCATTATTCTGAGATTTCTCCTTGAACTCCATCTTTCGTTTCTTGTCAAAACCATGAGATGGATATGTAACACCAAATTCCATTTCTACCTTGATAGCACAACGCACAATTTCTTCATAGCTACTGAAGTCTCTTATAGCTAATTCCCTTCAAAGACTTGGTTTTAAGCCACTGAAAAATCGATCAACTTTACTTTCAGGTTGGATGATAATGCCAGATGCATACCTTGCAAGTCGTGTAAAATTCGCTTCGTATATACCAACAGATTCATCATCTTTCTGCTTCAGCTCAAGAAACTCATTTTCCATCTTTGTTCGAAGAATACGAGGGAAGTACTTACTGAAAAACAAGTTCTTGAACTTGTCCCATTCCATGGAATCAATTTCATCTCTTGGCCTCGTATTCTTGATAAGATTCCACCATTGATCAGCTTCACCTTCCAAACGATATACTGCTAAGATGACTTTATCATGTTCAGAACATTGAAGAACTGAAAATATCTTTTCAGTGGTACTGATCCATTGTTCAGCAACAAGTGGATCGGAAGTCCCACTGAAAGAAGGTGTACGTTGCCTCATGAAGGACTCAATAGAATATTGTTCCCTTCTTTGCTCATTTGGAAGTCCAGAATGATTCATAGCTTGTGTAAGTATAGAAATAAGATTTTGCACTCCATCTCCCATAACATTTGTTTGTTCAGGAGGGAAATCATTGCATTTTCCATTGCATTGATCAACGTGGTTCCTTCGGGTTTCATCCATCGTCTAAAACCCAAAAAGAATAGTGTGAGAGGCAAAAATCATGCTACGGAAAACAACATTATAAAGGGGGGGTACCTTCAATATCTAACATCTTAGGTTTAATTCTATGATCGTTAGCATAATTCTAGTACTATAACCTGTACGTATACTTAACCTTAGGGACATCCCTAGACATACCTTAGAAATATCTCTAGGGATCTCACTAACGTTTTCGCATCCTAGTTTCCAAAGGATGACTAAACCTTTCCTCCGATACCAACTGTAGAGACCCGAATCTTAACGTATATGGACATTACATTACATTTGCGGAATACTTAGTACATAACAAAAACAAACACACAAGGACCGTAATAGTTTAGTGTCTTTGGAAACTCGGAATATAATCTTCTAATCGTGGTGAAAGATCTTCAACATCTCCCATAAAGATCTTCTTTTTTTTACCTAAAACATTTCTTTATATCCTGGGGAAAAGAAAACATAAAAGGGTGAGCTCAAATGCTCAGTAAGGGTAAACAAAAGAAATATCAATCACATCATTTTCATAAGAACATAACATTTTGGAAATCTTAACCTGCAAAAGAGATCATAATTTCATAACATGGGATAAATCATAGTAGTGAAATGAAATCCCAATAATCATAACATAAAACATGAAACATTGTGCCATACACACATAATCATAGAGAATCATTTCTTGTTAGTCAAGACTCATTGCCAATACTATCTTAATGGACAAATTCCCTTTCTGAACCGAGTCACCCTCATTTCAGTCATGTTTCACTGAACCGGTATAACCTACCGTTCCGGCCATGTCTATCTCATGAGATATAAAATCTTTACCCAATGCATTGGAGGGAGATATAGGTCCCACCCATCTCACAATGATATCATTCTTATGTGTGCCACAAAATCATAAATCATACATCATGTAGTAAAAATGGGATTCGTAAACATCGTGACATCATAAAACAATTCATATAAGATAAAGGAATTCATAAAAATAATTCCATCACAACATAACCAAATCAATGTAATAATAGGGATAGAAACAGAACCCTATGTTATCTTATATGGAAAATAATTTTGATAAAACACTTGAAATGAATTCTTGAGGAAAATATCCTTTCTTCTTCAAAAACATTTTTCCTTTCTTAACATGTCATACAATTCTAAAATAAAAGAAGTTTATTTAAAATAAACTTGAAAACTTGTAAAGGAATCTTCTTGGAAATAATGTTTTAAAAAATCCATTCATGTCGTATAAGTTAAAAAAAACATTCTTCGTACTTTTGTCGAAAAAGTCAAAAAGTACCTCGTACAAAAAACGACAAAAGATTCCTTTCATATATTTTACTAAAAACTCACAAAAGGGTAAAATTGGATTTAAACAATTGTAGGTGGATGGAAATAACATTAAATATTGAGGAAACATATATGTGGATGATAAAACACACCCCAGTAAATACCAACGTATAAACAATCTCGGATAAAAATGAGATTGTGATATTTCCCTTACCTTAGGTCTGATTAGCTTCGTAAGTGTCCAAACCTCCTGTATAATGATTTAAATCATGTTATTGACTTATTCCATAATCATATTCATTGTTATTATATCATATATGGTCCACTTATGACTTTATATTACCCATTCTTTTGAAAATTCATGTTAAAGTAGCGTTTTGGGTAAAATCGTCTCATTTGCCGTTCGTGTTTTTAACTTGTAATTATTAATATGATTACTTGGATCATGATTACTTATATCCAGAATGTATAACATGATTTATATATAATATATATTCAGAATATATATATATATATATATAATATCTATAAATGGAATGAAATACACCGTTCATGGAGACGGTAGTCCGTACGTACGCATGAACGCTATTTTCGTTTCCTTATTGAAGTGAATGGAATTAAGTAGATGACATACATATAAATTTACATAATTCCAGTATCATTATTATGTCATATATTTTATTAGTACTTATTATATATACTTTATAATCATTCATGAATGGTTAATCATTGAAAATGAATCTCATCGCGTCGTGGAGACGGTATTCCGTACGTACGCACGCGCGGTGATTTCATTTTTCTGTAGGATGGATAGAAGGTGAATTAGGGTTGTTTCATATTTATAATAACATGTCAGTATGTAAGTAATACTGATGTTATTACTTTTTCATGAAACAACTAAAGAAGAAGAAGTTGAAGAAGCAAGAAATTGAAAAGATTGGTAATGGATATTACCTCTTCTTTGAAACGCCTCTTTGAATCCTCCACTTAGGGAACTAAGATTGGTCTTTGAAGAAGACTAGGACCTCTAGGATTATTCTATGGAACTGGAGAAGGGATTTTTTCAGGGGTTGTCCGAGCTTGAGTGCTCAAATTGGTGTGAGGAGGAGGGGGAGGAGGTGCCCTTTTTATAAGGGAGGAGAGGGGCACCTTAGGTATATCTCAAAATATTATTTTATATTAAAGTCGAAATCGGTTTATAATGGTTCCAAAGGGTCTTATTTCGAATCTAAAGTGGGTATGGGTCGAAATCCTATCAACAAATAGGATTTAGACACGTTTAGGTTATTATTTTAACCTTATCAATTAGATTTAACTCTAAGTTAAATAATTTAACTTTTACCGTGTCTTTTGGTTTTCTTACACTATATGGTTAATACACTTACTATAACATGCCAAAAGAACCCCAAATTGTTTATTATTAATATATATATCCTTATCTAAGTCATATTTCCGAACCTTAGATTTTTAGGAATAAAATAACAATTAATAATATAATATTTGTTTTAAAACCTATTTTATGTCAATTTTGACACTATTTAGTAATTGATTTTTGTGAAAATCATAACAGAATGATAAGTTCGAACAAAGTTAATTAAATCAATACTAACATGTCATATTAACCTAGAAAATTAGTTTAATTCATAAAAAGTCTTAAATTACATTTAATTTGGTATTTATAACATCAATTGTGTCAATATTTCATTAATAAGATAATTACTGCATCATCTTTGTGTCATAAATAAATTAAATTATTTGATGTCTAAAAATTACAAATAAAATACCATTATGTAGGAAATATTTTTATCTTTCTAATAAATATTTACAATCGAATTTATCTTATGGATAACCAAATATTAAAAATGTTTTAGTATTTAAACTTTGATTTTAACTCTTTTAACCCTTCTTTAAATAAATTAATAATAAATGTCCTAATCTAATCCAAGTGGGCCTAAATGGTCATATTTTATTCATAAGTTTGTTTTTGGTCTAATTAAACTTGTCCAATATAATTAGGACATGTGTTAGGGTAATAATAATATCATTTCTACCCTTAATTACCCTATTTACTTTTAACCGTGGTAAATAAAAGTAAAAAGTTATTATTCACCAAAAATTATTTTCATATCATTGAACCACATTTTACTTACTGACATCAACCGTGTCTCTCGGATTTTTGAAATTCCACTCACAGAAGCGGTAAAATTAAGTTTTATGAAAAAATCAGTTTTTTTAACTACCACTTTGTGGTTTCACTATTCATCAAAAATTGAAAGTTTTCAGAAAAATACCAAAAATTAGGCCTAAGCTATATTTGATATTATGAACTCAAAAATGATTTCTATTTTACCAAATTCAAAACATATCAGTTGCATTAATTAATTTAAAAATTAATTCCCGTCGTCAAAACAAATAGCGTGTTCTTAAGAGATAATAACTATCAAAAGATTGACATTTATTTATATCTGGTTTAAATGTGAAATTACATCCAATGACCAACATTGTATTAAATTGTAAAAATATATTCTAAATATACTTTAAAACCACTAAAATTAATAATTTATCACTATTAATTATTTCGATTGAAAAAGTTGTTTTTAATTAAAATTTAGTAATTTTCACTATTCATCAAAATATGAAAGTTATCCGAAAATCACCAAAATTTCACCCTAAGCTAATTTCGATATTACGAATCCAAAAATGAATTCCATTTTGAAAAATAAAATTACAAAATTTCAAAAGGTGGTTATTACTATTCATAACAGCTAGTTTTAATAATATTTTAATAGCATATTGTTGTTTAGTGAAACTCGTTATTGCGTACTACACACACTATCGAGGAAGGTCGCGATTGCAAGGAAAATCAAGGATGCGTGTTGTGCAAGCTCCTTTTGGTGTAGCGTACAACACAAGACCTTAGTGAAATTAAAAAGAATATTTTTCATAAAATCTCGGGGTGTTACATTCTACCCCCCTTAAAATGAATTTCGCCCTCGAAATTCGTCGGGGTTATAAATGGTTTACTATTTGAAAGTTTCTTTAATAGAAACCCACATCGTAAAAAGGAATACCAAAACCAATCTTTAAAAACGAAAGTATGAAACGTAACGGTTAACCAAATAAACTAATCACTGGGTTTCCACATAGGTGAAAATATGGATATGGAAGAAAAATCTAACCATCATGTTCTGATGGAGAGTGGTAGAGAACATGGCTATGGAAAAGCCAAAAATCACAAATCCATAAATTTGTGACGATCTAAGGTACCATCTGATTAATCAGATATAAGAGTACTAGGACAACATTTTTGGTTTTCAAGATCGTTTCCCTAAAGTTGAAGAATTTGAATTAGAATAAATACTTACTTTATTTTGGTACAATCTCACTGTTGTTCATGCCTTGAACAATTTCCACTTCATCTCTTAAATAAATGAAGTTGAATTTGTTATTCGTGAAGTGTTAGCAGATCATGTGATAGAATGACGGTTCATTCCATCTGTCTCAAACAAAAGGTTAGCAAAAGTTATAAGTCTATCTTATGGTTAATCGTATATGGTTCCAAAAATGAACTTATACTTCATATATCATACTGGTTAAAAAAATAAAACTAGTTTCTACTAACCAGGTACTTCCTGTAGGCCAGTGGTAGGCGATAAAGGCCAGTCACACTTCGGTTGTGGGTTCGATTCCCACAGCCTTGTCCGACGCGATGGGTTGTCGCCCGTCCTGCAGGTTGTCCTTTTTCTAAAGCTATATTACTATAACATCCCATCAATAATACTAACTTATGTCCAACATAATCCATTCCAATCTTTAGGCTTATACATAATACTGTCATCCACTCTCAGAGACATAAGATATATCTTGTTGGTCACATTCCAAATATACAGAGGCCTTAATCTTGTACTCTCTTGAATACCCATTGAACCATAGTGAAAACTTGAATGCATTTAAAAGTTAACACTTTCCATATACCAAAAATCCTCAAAATTCTATATACTCAAACCATGATATCACTTAGTCCTTATATAAATCATGAGCTCATGAATACTGTCAAACATTTCATTTTCTCGTTTTCCCTTCATTATGCGCATATCATCTTATTTCCAAAAATATCTCAATCACTTTGAATACCACATTAGACCAATACATAAATATTCCAATACTCCATGATACAACATTATTTTGGAATCCCATTACATAAACACTTAATCATTCCACCACATCGTTGTCATATTCAACATCTCCAATAGTGATCGCATGTGACTTCCCTTTGTCCTTTGCCTTAAGCAGTTTCTCATGTCGATCATCACTAACCCTTGGATTAGGGCATTTATTAGCATAATGCCCCATTTCCTTGCACTTGAAGCATTGAAGTGTTGGTGGTTCGTTCTCTGCAGTGTTTGCTGTGTTCACATCATTAGAAACCCTTTTTCCATTACTTCGACACTCAGCTGCTCGATGACCTTCTTTTCCACACTTAAAACATTTTCTAGTCCCTTTAAGACAATCTCCACCATGCTTCTTTCCACACTTTGTGCATAAGGAAACATTCATCTTCTTTTCACCATTATTCTAAGATTTCTCCTTGAACTCCATCTTTAGTTTCTTGTCAAAACCATGAGATGGATATGTAACACCAACTTCCATTTCTACCTTGA
Organism: Viscum album; assembly: GCA_963277665.1. Lineage (NCBI taxonomy): Eukaryota > Viridiplantae > Streptophyta > Magnoliopsida > Santalales > Viscaceae > Viscum > Viscum album. The sequence continues at coordinate 1,568,363,316 of OY728121.1, read as the reverse complement.
TAGCACAACGCACAATTTCTTCATAGCTACTGAAGTCTCTTATAGCTAATGCCCTTCAAAGACTTGGTTTTAAGCCACTGAAAAATCGATCAACTTTACTTTCAAGTTGGATGATAATGCCAGATGCATACCTTGCAAGTATTGTAAAATTCGCTTCGTATATACCAACAGATTCATCATCTTTCTGCTTCAGCTCAAGAAACTCCTTTTCCATCTTTGTTCGAAGAATACGAGGGAAGTACTTACTGAAAAACAAGTTCTTGAACTCGTCCCATTCCATGGACTCAATTTCATCTCTTGGCCTCGTATTCTTGATAAGATTCCACCATTGATCAGCTTCACCTTCCGAACGATATACTGCTAAGATGACTTTATCATGTTAAGAACATTGAAGAACTGAAAATATCTTTTCAGTGGTACTGATCCATTGTTCAGCAACAAGTGGATCGGAAGTCCCACTGAAAGAAGGTGGACGTCGCCTCATGAAGGACTCAATAGAATATTGTTCCCTTCTCTGCTCATTTGGAAGTCCAGAATGATTCATAGCTTGTGTAAGTATAGCAATAAGATTTTTCACTCCATCTCCCATAACATTTGTTTGTTCAGGAGGGAAATCATTGCATTGTCCATTGCATTGATCAACGTGGTTCCTTCGGGTTCCATCCATCGTCTAAAACCCAAAAAGAATAGTGTGAGAGGCAAAAATCATGCTAGGGAAAACAACATTATAAAAGGGGAGTACCTTAAATATCTAACATCTTAGGTTTAATTCTATGATCGTTAGCGTAATTCTAGTACTATAACCTATACGTATACTTAACCTTAGGGACATCCCTAGACATACCTTAGAAATATCTCTAGGGATCTCACTAACGTTTTCGCATCCTAGTTTCCAACGGTTGACTAAACCTTTCCTCTGATACCAATTGTAGAGACCCGAAGCTTAACGTACAAGGACATTACATTACATTTTCAGAATACTTAGTACATAACAAAAACACACACACAAGGACCGTAATAGTTTAGTGTCTTTGGAAACTCGGAATATAATCTTCTAATCGTGGTGAAAGATCTTCAACATCTCCCATAAAGATCTTCTTTTTTTACCTAAAACATTTCTTTATATCCTGGGAAAAAGAAAACATAAAAGGGTGAGCTCAAATGCTCAGTAAGGGTAAACAAAATAAATATCAATCACATCATTTTCATAAGAACATAACATTTTGGAAATCTTAACCTGCAAAAGAGATCATAATTTCATAACATGGGATAAATCATAGTAGTGAAATGAAATCCCAATAATCATAACATAAAACATGAAACTTTGTTCCATACACACATAATCATAGAGAATCATTTCTTGTTAGTCAAGACTCATTGCCAAGACTATCTTAATGGACAAAGTCCCTTTCTGAACCGAGTCACCCTCGTTTCAGTCCTGTTTCACTGAACCGGTATAACCTACCGTTCCAACCATGTCTATCTCATGAGATATAAAATCTTTACCCAATGCATTGGAGGGAGATATAGGTCCCACCCATCTCATAATGATACCATTCTTATGTGTTCCACAAAATCATAAATCATACATCATGTAGTAAAAATGGGATTCGTAAACATCGTGACATCATAAAACAATTCTTATAAGATAAAGGAATTCATAAAAATAATTCCATCACAACATAACCAAATCAATGTAATAATAGGGATATAAACAGAACCCTATGTTATCTTAGATAGAAAATAATTTTGATAAAACACTTGAAATGAATTCTTGAGGAAAATATCCTTTCTTCTTCAAAAACATTTTTCCTTTCTTAACATGTCATACAATTATAAAATAAAAGAAGTTGATTTAAAATAAACTTTAAAACTTGTAAAGAAGCTTCTTGGAAATAATGTTTTAAAAAATCCATTCATGTCGTATAAGTTAAAAAAAACATTCTTCGTACTTTTGTCGAAAAAGTCAAAAAGTACCTCGTACGAAAAACGACAAAAGATTCCTTTCATATATTTTACTAAAAACTCACCAAAGGGTAAAATTGGATTTAAACAATTGTAGGTGGATGGAAATAACATTACATATTGAGGAAACATATATGTGGATGATAAAACACACCCCAGTAAATACCAACGTATAAACAATCTCGGATAAAAATGAGATTGTGATATTTCCCTTACCTTAGGTCCGATTTGCTTCGTAAGTGTCTGAACCTCCTGTATAATGATTTAAATCATGTTATTGACTTATTCCATAATCATATTCATTGTTATTATATCATATATGGTCCACTTATGACTTTATATTACCCATTCTTTTGTAAATTCATGTTAAAGTAGCGTTTTGGGTAAAATCGTCTCATTTGTCGTTCGTGTTTTTAACTTGTAATTATTAATATGATTACTTGGATCATGATTACTTATATCCAGAATGTATAACATGATTTATATATAATATATATTCAGAATATATATATATATAATATATCGATAAATAGAATGAAATACACCGTTCATGGAGACGGTAGCCCGTACGTACGCATGAACGCTGTTTTCGTTTCCTTATTGAAGTGAATGGAATTAAGTAGATGACATACATATAAATTTACATAAGTCCAGTATCATTATTATGTCATATATTTAATTAGTACTTATTATATATACTTTATAATCATTCATGAATGGTTAATCATTGAGAATGAATCTCATCGCGTCGTGGAGATGATATTCCGTACGTACGCACGCGCGGTGATTTCATTTTTCTGTAGGATGGATAGAAGGTGAATTAGGGTTGTTTCATATTTATAATAACATATCAGTATGTAAGTAATACTGATGTTATTACTTTGTCATGAAACAAATAAAGAAGAAGAAGTTGAAGAAGCAAGAAATTGAAAAGATTGGTAATGGATATTACCTCTTCTTTGAAACGCCTCTTTGAATCATCCACTTAGGGAACTAAGATTGGTCTTTGAAGAAGACCAGGACCTCTAGGATTATTCTAGGGAAGTGGATAAGGGATTTTGTCAGGGGTTGGCCGAGCTTGAGTGCTCAAATTGGTGTGAGGAGGAGGGGGAGGAGGTTCCCTTTTTATAAGGGAGGAGAGGGGCAGCTTAGGAATATCTCAAAATATTATTTTATATTAAAGTCAAAATCGGTTTATAATGGTCCCAAAGGGTCTTATTTCGAAGCTAAAGTGGGTATGGGTCGAAATCCTATCAACAAATAGGATTTAGACACGTTTAGGTTATTATTTTAACCTTATCAATTAGATTTAACTCTAAGTTAAATAATTTAACTTTTACCGTGTCTTTTTGTTTTCTTACACTATATGGTTAATAAACTTACTATAACATGACAAAAGAACCCCAAATTGTTTATTATTAATATATATATCCTTATCTAAGTCATTTTTCCAAACCTTAGATTTTTAGGAATAAAATAACAATTAATAATATAATATTTGTTTTAAAAACTATTTTATGTCAATTTTGACACTATTTAGTAATTGATTTTTGTGAAAATCATAACAGAATGATAAGTTCTAACAAAGTTAATTAAATCAATACTAACATGTCATATTAACCTATAAAATTAGTTTAATTCATAAAAAGTCTTAAATTACATTTAATTTGGTATTTATAACATCAATTATGTCAATATTTCATTAATAAGATAATTACTGCATCATCTTTGTGTCATAAATAAATTAAATTATTTGATGTCTAAAAATTACAAATAAAATACCATTATGTAGGAACTCTTTTTATCTTTCTAATGAATATTTAAAATCGAATTTATCTTATGTATAACCCAATATTAAAAATGTTTTAGTATTTAAACTTTGATTTTAACTCTTTTAACCCTTCTTTAAATAAATTAATAATAAATGTCCTAATCTAATCCAAGTGGGCCTAAATGGTCATATTTTATTCCTACGTTTGTTTTTGGTCAAATTACACTTGTCCAATAGAATTAGGACATGTGTTAGGGTAATAATAATATCATTTCTACCCTTAATTACCCTATTTACTTTTAACCGTGGTAAATAAAAGTAAAAAGTTACTATTCACCAAAAATTATTTTCATCTCATTGATCCACATTTTACTTACTAACATCAACCGTGTCTCTCGGATTTTTGAAATTCCACTCACAGAAGCGGTAAAATTAAGTTTTATGAAAAATTCAGTTTTTTTAACTACCACTTAGTGGTTTCACTATTCATCAAAAATTGAAAGTTTTCAGAAAAATACCAAAAATTAGGCCTAAGCTATATTTGATATTATGAACTCAAAAATGATTTCTATTTTACCAAATTCAAAACATATTAGTAGCATTAATTAATTTAAAAATTAATTCCCGTCGTCAAAACAAATAGCGTGTTCTTAAGAGATAATAACTATCAAAAGATTGACATTTGTTTATGTCTGGTTTAAATGTGAAATTACATCCAATGACCAACATTGTATTAAATTGTAAAAATATATTCTAAATATACTTTAAAACCACTCAAATTAATAATTTATCACTATTAATTATTTCGATTGAAAAAGTTGTTTTTAATTAAAATTTAGTAATTTTCACTATTCATCAAAATATGAAAGTTATCCGAAAATCACCAAAATTTCACCCTAAGCTAATTTCGATATTATGAATCCAAAAATGAATTCCATTTTGAAAAATAAAATTACAAATTTTCAAAAGGTGGTTATTACTATTCATAACGGCTAGTTTTAATAATATTTTAATAGCATATTGTTGTTTAGTGAAACTCGTTATTGCGTACTACACACGCTATCGAGGAAGGTCGCGATTGCAAGGAAAATCAAGGATGCGTGTTGTGCAAGCTCCTTTTAGTGTAGCGTACAACACAAGACATTAGTGAAATTAAAAAGAATATTTTTCATAAAATCTCGGGGTGTTACAGTCAGCATCTCTCTTCATTCTTGTTTCATGTTGGAGAATATTTCCAAACATCTCATCTAAGGAAATTTTACTAGCCTTTCAGTTCTCATCAATAGCAGTTCTCTTTGATTCCCACTCATTGGGCCTAACATCAATGATATTTTCAACAAGAGCTTTGTCATCCAGACCATTCTCTCCCATAGATTGTAATCTATTCACGATAGTCATAAACCTTTGTTGTACTTTGTTAATGGGTTCTTCATAAGGAAAATTAAAACCATGGTATTCTGCTCTACGCATAGCTCTTCTTGTCTCTATGACTTTGGATGTACCAAAATGAGTAACTTAAAGTTTCATCCATATACAGTTAGCTACTTCACAAGATGAAAGTTGGCAATATATATTCCTAGTCATTGAACCTAGTAAAGTATTGTGTACCTTATAGTTATGTTGATAATCATGCTTCTCTTGGTTTGTGAAAGTACTAACTTCCTTATAAGGAATTTGATAACATCCATTAAGTATAACAATTTTTTCTACTCCAGTATTAATAATGAATGTCTTCATTTGATCTCTCCAATACTCATAATCATTACCATCAAAAATTTGTAGTCTTGTAGGATTTAGTTTGTCGATGGAACCAATATTAAAACCTGCCATCTTAAAAAAATAATTCTATACAAAAACTTGTTAATAACAAAATTTTGGATTCAAGGAAAATATTACTAATCAAGGAAAAATATATAACAATTAAAAAATGAGCAAGAAAAACTTATATGTGAATATATGTATTTTAGGGACCTGCCTCTGATACCAATTGTAGGATCGAAATAACGATGTAGATGCTCAATATACAAGATGGGGGGGTGAATTGTACACTTTAAAATTTTCATTAAACAAGGAAATATCTATGTTTAACAAAGTTAAACTAAGAAAATTCACAACACCTCTAATCACCAATTGAAATATTGGGACAAAGTATGAAGTTACAAACTTCTAGTTCTATACACTTGCTTAAATCTGGAAAGTGATTCCAAAAAACAGGTTCCGGAAATATGTATCTGGAAATTGAAACATAACCAATGTTTACAATATGAGATTCTACCTTAAAGCATATAGAATCTAAATTAATCAGAGTACAAGTGTAAGGAAATATAAGTAGATTATACTTTCCTTACAATACAAAAATACAGCGGAAAAACAAGTAGTAAAACTACAAGTAACAAACAATAACACTTTTGACCCAATGAGAAGGGTATCCAACAACCTTGGATAAAGGTCCCTTGATTTATACTTTCAAGCAAGTTTGTCTTATCCACACCAGGGTAAGCCCTCGATACGAAGATCGGAGTCTCTATCTTGTTATCCCCGCAATCCCTCAACTTCAATGTAGTTGGAACCTCTGTCTTCCTCAGCAAGGATGCCCTCAACTTCAAGGTGTTGGAAACTCTATCTTCCTATCCCCAAAGCCCTCGAATGTAATCACCAACATTCGGAGTCACAAGAAGCAATCTGAACGAGTAGTTCAGTATGCACAAGTCATGAAAAGATTATCTCTCTAGAAATCACCTTAACAGTGTGTGGTCTCTAGATTGATCAAATTGTTGTGGAGCTCTTTCAAATGAGCTCCTATTCATAGGCTTAGTTGGAATGGTCAACTCCCTCCTCCAATGGTAATATTTTCCTTAAATTTTGGAGGGACCTGTACATGTGTCACTAAACCAACAGTTAGTTTGAAACAGAATGGACAACATCGTTTTATAACAAAACATGTGAAACTGAAGGCACGACATCATTTTATAACAAGCTTAACAAATCGGAGTGTAAGTAAAAAGTTCGTAATGTAAGTAAAATAAAATTTCAGAGTCTAACCAAAATGGAATTTGGAGTCTATAACAAAAGATATTAAGATTCTGATTTAAAGGAATTCAGAACCTGAATTCTATCGAAATCTGGAGTCTAAATTTCTAAGGAAATTCGGAATCTGGTTTAACCAGAGTTTAGAATCTGAACTTACAGAGTTCGGATTCGATCTCATAGAAGTTCGGAGTCGAACTCATATAAGTTCGGAGTAAAACTCATAGAATTTCTGAGTAGAACTAGTAAATGTTCGAAGTCGAACTCATAGAATTTTGGAGTCGAACTTGTAAAAGTTCGGAGTCGAACTCATATAAGTTCAGAGTCAAACTCATAGAAGTTCGGAGTCGAACTAGTAAAAGTTTGGAATCGAACATTCACAGAGTTCGTATCCAGAATTCGGAGTGGAACTTTATTAGAGTTCACATCCAGAATTCAGAGTGGAACTTCATTATAGTTCTTATCCATAATTCGAAGTAGGACTTCATTACAGTTCATATCTAGAATTCGGAGTTGAACTTCATTACCATTCTTATCCAGAATTCGAAGTAGGACTTTATTACAGTTCACATCCAGAATTCGGAGTAGAACTTCATTACAGTTCTCATCCAGAATTCGGAGTAGAACTTCATTATAGTTCACATCCAGAATTCGGATCCTACAACAGAATTCTTCATATCTATGTATTTATAGGATTCCAAGGTTACAAATATGAATCCAAATTTTATACTTAGTCAAAATATGAACAATGAAAATATGGTAGGAATAAATTTACTTAGAGAAGAAAATTTTCCTTATAAAAGAAAATAATAGGATAAAAAATCTTTGCATAAAGATAAGTTTTTTGTGATTTTCAAAATAAGAAGGAAAGGAAAAGTCATAAGGAAAACCTTATTGACTCAACAAAACACCCAATATCTCTACAACTCTTCGATTCAATGTAAAATTTTCTTCTCAACGGTGGGTTTCAACTACAGAAGAAAGAGGAAACAAAAGAGGAAGAGTCATCTTCTACTATAACACATTCCCTAACTCTTATTGATTTATTTCGTTTATTATACGAAGCACGAGAACTGCTCCACCAAATGAAATACTAATCAGATGAATATCTCATCTTTGGATCAGTCAACATGATACCTTTGGATGACCCCTTCTTTGATGATTAATATTTCCTTGAAAATGAGTTTTCTAAATATAATTGTGGAGTGTGAGACCATATGTCCCGGAACTAAGGATGCAGGGGACAACCCGGATCTGGTCATACCCAATATCCCTGACTTTCCACTATTAAGACTATATATATATATAGTTGAGACCCATGATAAAGCACTCCAGTATGAAAAAAATATTCATGGAGGTATCTCATAATCCTCTTTTAGTGGTCCTCACCCAATTCTCCATCAGGATCACATGGTAGGGATTCAGTTATTTGATCAGTCTAGACTATGGGGAAGGTTGACACAACCTTATCTGATGTTAAAAAATTATCCCAAAATCTCTCAAATGCACTTGGCATGTGGGCCTCAAAATCATTAGTCACTAAGCCATAAATTCTAGATAATCCCCACATCGGGAATCGCTGGCCTCTGGCACAAAAGTAATTAGATCAGAAAATTTTGGAGGTCATCCCCACAAAACACTATGTCCTAAATTATATACATCTATCAAATGAACTCAAATAGGAATTCATTGAATGTGTCTAGATCCCAAAGGGATTCAAGATGGATGTTGATGAAACTAAGGTATTCCGAGTAGAGTCAATTGCATCTAAATGAGATGTTTCCATCTCATTCATTGGACAGGATCAGGATGAAGAAATACAAGGCCGCATCAAGCACCTATATGTTTAGGGAAGACTCAATAATTTCAACATATAAAGGGATCCTATTGATAATGGAACTATGATCAATCTAATATCGGTTTTAATCCTCTATCATTTTGGATATGTAAGAGGGGACATATCTCCACAAAGATATCCAATCAAGGGAGTGATAAACATAAGTACATAACTCTTGGAAAGATCAAACACCAATAAATGTTTTGGGAACATATATATGATGTTGATTTTATAGATTTCAAGAAGGAGACTTCAAATAATATAATTTTAAGATGGATATGGCACTATAGCTAAATGGAGTATCCTTCAAAATTCTATTCATGCAAGAAGTACCCCATTAATGGAAAAGCCATCATACTTCTTGGTGATAGTTCCCCCTTTGAGACATGTATAGCCACATATGCAGATTATGATTTATAAAAATTTAGAGTATTGTATCCCCCAATGTCTTGGGGACTACCCTTGTGAATCCCTATAGTATGCTCAACAGTGACTGTGTACTCACAAAAAATCTAGTCAATGTTAAGATCAAGTCCCAAAGGTCCAATCCCCACTTTTCCAAAATGAATGTTTAAATGAAAATCAGTTTTAGTATGTAACATCTATGAATTAGATAATAAGTGATGATAAAGCCCCATCTTATGGAATCCATCACACTGATAGTGGAAAAGAAGCCCCCCCCCCATATTTCTATTTTTATTTATTGATTCCACAATAGACTTATAAGTGGATGATAATGAATATGACCATAGGTATACCCCTCCCACATTCAAGGAAGGTGTATCCACCCCTGTAGATGAGACCATTCATACAAATATATTAATATAAGAAGACCTAATATCAACTCTAATTAGTGTTATTATTCCCCTCGAAGAGAAAGAGTCGTACATTGGATTTCTATAGAGGAAATGGTATTTTATTTCTACGAATTGTATATAAATACCAGGAATGATTATAGTGGTGGTTACACACCATATCAGCCTAAAAAATGAGAATTAACAATTCAAGAAGGAATCCAGGAGGATACACACCACTCATGACACCAATTTTGTGGTGGAAGTTGACAAATTGAACTAGTGAATCATAGGTTGAGAAGTGGAATACCTAGTATGGATTTCCAAAATCATCCCTATCAAGAAAAATAAGGGTAATATTAGGGTCTAAATTGATTACAGAGTCCATAATGGGAATTTTCCAATGGTTGACATACCATTTACGATCACTGAACTATTGATCAAGGAAAATTCGAGCTTCCATGCCCTTCTATATTTGAAAAGATAATTAGTGTACAACCACATAATTATAAAATATAAAGATAAAGAATCCACAAAATACAAATCACATTAGGGGATCTTAATCTATCATATCATACACTTCATGTTAATAAATTATGATTCTATAAATTAGTGTTCCATACATCACATCATTAATCCATTCTTGTGGATGATAGACTAAATCTATGATGATCACATGTTTATCAAATATTAATGGTGATGTGTCACGTCATGGACCTTAAAATGGTCATTAACAAATGATGACAACACAATATGAATATGAATCCACTGAAATTCACTTTCAGGGTAACATTTCGGATGTTCTGTGGTTTTGTAGTGCACCCACGTGACATCGAGGAAGACCCAAAGAAGACTAGTGATAGCTATTAATGTCACCCCTATGAACATCAAATAACAAAGGATAATCCATGGGAATCATTCCTACATTTTTATAATCATTGCCAAATTATATTGATAATATATCCTCTCCACAATGCTAATAAAAATGGACTTGCCTCTCAAATAGTTGATGACTGAAAAAAATCCATTGAATGCCTCAAGAAATATCATCTAAAACCGCACATCATGACACCTTCAGTGGAAGGGAGGCCACTCATCTTATATGTTTTCCCCATGTAACACTCACTAGGAACCCTACTAGAAGGAAAAAATGATTTGGGACTGATAAATGTCTCTTCTAATTTATCCAATGTTTGTTAAGTACTAAGACTCTAAAATATGATGTTGATAAGAACCTCCTTGAACTCATCATTAAAGTCAAAAAAGATGTGGCATTACATGGAGCTTTATGAATCCCATATACTATGTTGTATAGTCTTACTGAGGTACATCAATGGTCATCCCATGTTGACTGGGATTTTGAACCCATGGGTGGTCATTCTACATCAATATGACATGCAGTTCATGTCACATATGTTAGTGAAAGGGGAAGCCCTGGAAGATATCCTTGCAACACATCTTTCCCTAGAAAATACACCATAAGACACCAATATTCTACATGAGGTAGTCTTTTATGCACATGACCCTCCTTCTACATGATAGATGTGTTTCGATGGATCCTCATTAATTTGTGTTAATAAATGTATGGAAACCCTAATATGAAATCTTCTTTGATTAGTAATTGTATTTTTATTTTGAAACAAATCTGTTTTCTGCTACTCATTCTTATTTTCTGAAGGCTTATAAAAAAATGAGGCAAGAAATGAAACCCCCATCATGGGGTTGGAGTAATTCATACTACACCACATATCCAACCTGAATATCAGAGGGGATCCAGAATTGGTAATAATGATTATCAGGGAAGAATATCCCTTAAAAAGTGTCATATCCCCTCACTAGATACATCAAGGGAATAGTGGCATAATTTCCTTGTGAGCATGCATTGTATCATGTTCCTTAATCATAGAATTCCCATGATGATGCACTGGATAATGAAATCAACCTCCTAGTTGATCCTGAATAGGAGAAAGTAATCTTCCCTGTCACAAATTGAATATTCATCTCATCAATAATCATATGGTACATTAAATGAATAAATTATGTTAGCACTACCTTAGAGAATGATAAACCAATGACAACCCCGGGATAGAAGGATCCCATAATCAGTTATCTCCAAAATGATACTATACCAATAGACCTAGATTGAAGGAAATTGATTTAGCATCGTGTAGTGAACATCACCCTTGGGGATTTTATGAACAAGAAAAATACCCTCTATAATTGATGATTTTAAGTAATACTCCTCACATGCTTCGTAAAAGGAGATATTCTCATCATCACTGATGAAGTCCAAGAAGGATCATGAGGTACCCTTCAATATGGATCCATGATCTCCCACCAAATAAAGAGATATGTATATTACTATGATACCATTATATAGGAATTCATGGAATTCACCAACAAATTACATGTGTTTTAGATCCATGAAAACATCATCCACCATCCCCAGAAATTTGAATATACAACTAAATATTCATGGCCATTTTCCATTTAGTGGAATGGATGTAATGGGGAAATATCCTCCATTCATAGAGAATTAGTTCAAATACATCTTAATTGCTACCTAATTCTTCTCCACATGGTATAATGACATACCCCACAAAAAAAGTTTCAATGAAGCATTTCATCAACTTTGTGAAGTTCGATATCGTCACCAGGTTCAGTGTCCCTCACATAGTGATAACAAACAATGATAAGAAAATATATTCTACATATTTAAAAATAATATAATAAGAATATAATATAGATTTAAGTCACCCATCCTATTATGATGTCATATAAAATTGAAATATAGAGGCCTTTAATAAGACTCTATATAATATTATCCAAAATATGGTGAATAAGGATTAGGGGTATTTCCATAGAATAATTTTCATACTCTATGGTCCACTTGTACTACCACATGTATTGAAACATAGGAAACACTTTACTCAATGGTGTATATGAACACAGTGGTGTTACCCATAGAGGTATAACTTCTTTTACTCTGAGTAGCCATTTGAGGAAAACTCCCAGATGAATAGAAATAAAAAAATGTTGTCGGACGAATTAGAGCGACTCCATGGGAACATGTTCTTCACACAACCTAACCAAATAATCAGATCACACTAGCCATTAATAAAAAAGTATTCTTCCTTTAATTCCTTCAAGGAGAGTTGTTATTGGATTTCAGACCCTCAATGATAACAGTTAAGAATCCATCGATGGTTGACCCCAAATGGGTGGGTCCTTACATCATATGTAAAGATAACATAATGGAGGCCACCCATTAGTCATCATGTATGGGGAGCATGTCACACATTATCCCCTTGTGAGATTTCATAGGAAATTATTTTAAAATATTTCATAGAGGAGAGTAATTTGTAACAACATGCCTTTAATCTTCATAGTACCTCTGTGTCCAAACAATGATATATTATACTACATTATTACCCAATGTTTTAACAAAAAGACATTAAGATTCATGGTACCCCCAATCCTAACATCTATACATTTATCAAAATGGTACCCCCATGAAATAAAATCAAGACATTAAACTTCATGGTACCCCCAAGTCCTAAGAACATGACTTTAAACTTCCTAGTACCTCTAGGTCCTAACAACATGACATTATAATTCATGGTTCACATATGTCCAAACTATATGTCATTAAACTACAAGGTATCCTTCATCCTGACCACATCATGAAATGTTTTCTGAAGATCATTGTAGCCGCATGACATTCAATTGTACATATACTCTCAAAAAACATTCTTCTTGATTCTTCTTTTTCAATGAGATATGTCCAGACAACATGACTATAAATATTGGTCTATCCACTACATGGTAAAAATTACTCATGTGATACACTCAAATTCCTCAGAATGTTGAGAGGAACACTTTTTATTCCTTTTATATCACATATATCCTAGATCATGTGAGATTTGGAATTTCAGTAAGGGATTACCCTCTGAACAAGTCTTGAAATCACAAAACTATTCCATCATGGTCCTAAATGAATGACCATTAAACTTACACCATGACACTTTCTGCATGATGATATATTTCAAGGTTAATGTACTCAATTTATGGGATAACCCTACATGGTTCTTCAATAACTACATGGGGATTGACTCCTCTCATCATAGGATACATAGTGATGCCTGGATCTCTAATCCTAGTCCCAACAACAACAATCTAAATATACAATTACAACCTTTACATAATGGTTATTCCTTTGAATATAGGTTTTATCACTCAAGAACTATGCACGACTTGATTCTTATCCTCACATGATATGTTTTGTTTCCCTATTTTCCATCACTAGGGCTAGACACAATAGATAAATATAAAAATTCCAACCATACTGCATATGGTCCAAACCTACATGTGAAACTCCCCTTTTAAATATGTGTGGCTTGATTCCCATCACTGTAGGATATGTAGTGGCACCCAAAATTCTATTCATGGGGAAAGTTTCATCATTTCCATTTCATGTTGAGGAACCCACATCCTCACCACATGATGTAAAACTATATAACCACATTAGAACTATGTGTGTCTTGATTATCATCATCTTAAGATACATAGTGATTCCCGTACTTCCATCCTTGGGAACAATAGAATCATTTCCATTCATTCACATTGGTTCATCTTTGTCCACATCACATGATTTTAAACTGCATGGGATTTCATGAAATATGTGTGGTTGGATTTCTATCATCATAGTATATATAATAAAACCTATATTTTAAACCTTTGGTCTATCCAAAATCCACATTTTCATTATGGGTGTCTCATGTCCATAGCATATGACATTAAATAGGAAAATGTCTGGTTCACATGACATAAAAATGGCCCATCAAGAATTTCCTCACCGCAAGACAATAAACTTCACAGTGTATTTCCTTCCACATGATGTTAAACATCAAAAAGACATCCCCACTACATGATGATACACTATGAAGTCCATCACCCATTATCATCCCCTATCAAAGGAACAAAATAGCCTTACCTCGGTCCATAATGGTACGAGGTGATTCCATCATCTGTTAGAGAAATTTAATCCATATACCACACAACATTTCTCGAGCTATTTGAGTCACCAATAACCTTTCATGTCCATTTTAAAGGAAAATAGATCCCTCGGTTTGGATATGATGTCAATGAAAAAGGGTTTACACCCACCAACCTAATAGGTCTTGCATATATTAGGAGGTCTTACTTAATAAATGTGAGTGGAATGTCACTATGGTGGAATGCGGTACCTTTTTCTATTTTGGATTATCACTAATATGATTTCCCCATGTCATGACCCATTATATGTTTTCCTGAAGCCATTATTTACAACATGTTCTTATCTCACTGAAAAAGATGTTTGATTACTCTAGGACGTGGTTAAATTAATTGAGTTCCTGTGTAACATCCCCCATATTAGGTCAATGGTGTTAGGGCCTTAAACTGCACACACTTCAGTCAATTATTTCTGAACATAATCTATAGCCTACTATGGTACAAATATACATGACCTTTATTTATTAGAGAAAAAGACAAAATAAACATTACTATTTGAAAACCCGCAAAGGGAAGCCTGTGATAAATTCATGTCTTCGCTTGCTAAAATATTCATCGTTGGAGTTTAGAAAAAATCTTATAGAACAAATGAAATATACATAAATATCGTAATGTATATTCTATTTCCCTAGAATATATATTCAATGCTCACTAGACCCCTGGACCATGAAAATTTTAGAGTAATGGTTTTTCACATGTCCCCACTATGAGAACATTTTTGATATGTGGTAACACCATTTTTACGGTGCTCGAGCCCCTCTATGGGATTAAATTTTCTGTGAATCCCAATTGAAGATTTTAAGTGAACTGTGTGGTTTCAGACATTTCATATCCCTTAGAAATGAAAATATATATCTCTATTCATCCATGTTATCGATACAAAAGGGATTAAATCCAACAAACAGAGACATCTTGGCCCAATATAATTGTATTTATAATTCATGAAAGAATGAAGTCGCCATGGTGGACCTATGAACCATAGATTTGTTTGGGTCAGTGATTATTCCATATCATTACTCCAAACCCAACCAATTTGGATCGTGATTTACAATCTCTATACTAGAATATTCAGGCAGATTTGTCACCCTCGACATTACATCCCCATTTTTAGTACCATTTCCCAATATAGGAATGAGACACTCCATTCTCATATTACTGATGAACAAAAACTCATGATTCAAACCACATGTCATAGGTATCGATCATCACATCAGTAACTAAATTGTTATAGAGTTCCAGAACTCATCCTGGATAGTTCTCCTCCAAATCTTACTTCATTATCTAGACATTTGTGTCTTTGAAACCCATTTGTGGCCCTCCAAATGAAGTGGATGTCATATTTTTCTTGATGATTCAACTAATGTGGGAGGTATTGACCAATCAAATACATGTATCTTGTCATTGCAGGAAAGAAGATTCAATCCTTATGATCCATAGAAACACCCCGGAGGAACCTGACACCTTAGAGTGTTTCATGTATCCCTGACATTTCTATATCATCTCATATTCACAGATATGAAATTTTGAGTTATGACCTAAATAATACATGCTTAACTCTCTATATGGAACTATCTTCCCTTTTATTTCTCCAAAAACAGATATTTCCTCCTTTAATCTTATATATCCCCCTGAAATGATACCTGGATTCAAGGACCATTTGTAAGACAATGCATGTATGACTATGGCTCTTGAAAATGGGCCAATGGTTGTCCCCCAAATGTGTCTCCATGAAGAAAGTATTTATGATCCTTTTGAGCCCTCACAACAACATAACAGAGGCTATATCCTCAGTGTGCTAGGGTGTTTTCTTGAATGTATACACAATATTCCATGAGCATTGATCATGTCTAAGCTAAAAGTCCCTAAAATAAACCAATATCATGTCTGAGTAAAAGACCCTAATTTAAAGAAATATAATTTCCAAGCTAAAAGAACCTAAACAGAACCAATAGTTGGTATCAACTAATATAAAATAAACAAATGATGTATCAATTCTAAAATAAAACACCATAAGATAATGTAACACAATTTATGAGCTAAAATTCCATAAGCTAATGAAATATCATGTCTAAGATAAAAACCCCTATACTAAACCAAAATAATGTTTGGGATAAATGAACCTAATTTGTAGCATGGTAGTTATTTAGTATGGAAGAGATTGGGTTGCCCACCATATGTCCATAAAAATCATCAAGCTTCTCTAACATTGGAGATCAGATTAAGAAAAAGATAAAACACTCTCCAAATTAGACACATACTATATCCATGAAATGCTTCATCAAATAAATTGATCTCAAAACAGTTGGGAATGATAATCAATGAAGAATATCATGTTGGTGGGAATTCATAGTCATTTATGAATAAAATCAATTACAATTTCATCACTCAAATCCCAGAATTAGTGTTTAAATGATATTATGAAATGGATGGAAACCATTGATGATCCATATAGTATTTGAACAATTAAATGTCTTGTCTATCATGGATGGAATGGATAATGCATGAAAAAATGGAATTTTCATGAAGGTTCATTAATAATGTCAAATGGGAGAACAATTTCCACACGATGTTGTCCCTCCAAAAAACTCAGAAAATTTACATTCAATTATGATAATATTTGATCTACTAAATTGGAAATATCGACCATGTATGATAAAAGCATCGATTAAACATTGGAGGGATGATGACCCACCTCCTTAGCTTATGCTCAAGGATGGAGGGCTTCAACAAAAGTAGTAAACTCTTCAACTCTCTTCAAAGATGTTTTCAATGAGGATTTTGATGTTTAAAGGTCATATCTTACTCAATATATGACCTCCACATGCAACCATATTTGGGTAGCCTAGTTGTCCATCTGATATAGTAGTCTAGATATAAACTGAAAAATGTTCTCCAATGCCTCTTACATATCCATTATGCATGTAAAAATAGGATCATCTTCTATAAGATCTGTAAAACCACATTCAATTATATCTAGATATTTTTTATTCTGAATGATTTTCTTTATGGTTTAATAAAGTTGTTTTTGGTTAAAAACACCAACCCCCAAGTCATGAAATAACTGACGAAGGAGTTCCCTATGATTGTAGAATACCTCTAAAGGCGTCTTTTTAATCAAGGAATGAATCTATTTCTCAAAAAACTACATTTTTTCTGAGCTAATTCAACTAATAGTGTTGGAGTGAGAGTGTGGTTAAATGTATGATCTTATATTGAGGAAGCAAAATAATCTTCATGTTCCCTTCTCTCGATTGGAATATCATCTATAGCATGAACTAGAGGATTAAATTCAATAATAGATTCTGTTTCAAAATAGGGGTAGTTATAACTTGAACAATGTATCTTTCTGGAATATCTCACCCAACTAATAAATATATTCCATTTTTCCATAGATAAAAGGGTTTTTATGGAAAAATGGATGTCCACATGATGGACTAGTAGGCTTAGAACACTATATGGATAATATTATACACATGCTATGGATTAATCCTTTGAAAAGAAGGTAGGATAATAGATGGTTTGATGTTTTATCTCATCTATAATGTATTTTCATTTCAGAATCATCCAAAATTGGCTGATGATCCAAGGAAGCAACTCCACTCGTACGCTATAAAAAAGGAGAGGAGTGATCCTTCGTGTACAAAAAAACTTACGAGTGAATCAATATTATGTATAAGTCTCATAGATAATTATATAATCCACACTAATTGTAAGAAATACATCATTAAGGTTGATCATATATGACCTTTCATCATGGGAAGAACTACCATTATCGATAACTAGCACATCCATCCCATGGAAATGGGTAATATTGAAGCTATTAGATGGAATAGGTTTATCCCATGCCTTGGAATGGTTTAGTGACATGGTCCAAAACCCTGATATGTTTCATAGTTTTGGTTAGGATAAGGCATATGCAATTCTAGTTGAATTTTATTACTCATAATAATAGAAATGCTCCCTTTTCAATCAATTCAAACAATGGATAGGGACACTAGTCCTATAAGGGGTGGTACCTTGTTGAATATGGTTATGAATTTGATAAAGACATTCAAGGACCGAAAGATCTAAATTGATGTGATATTCTTTGTCAATTCACACTGCCAACACCAATCTAATGACTTGAATACCTGATAGTGTATCCACAGCAGAGATAATGCATCCATTTAAAAACATTTCCATAAATCCTGTAAGCCTAAGGTCGATAGAGATCTTTGAATACACTCTATTTATCCATGAGGTATAATCCCCATAATCCAAGATGGGCCAAAATATGCTGCTATTGTCTCAGACATGCTAGTAAGTCCACCGGTTTAGAAGTATAGTAGTTGGTATATCCATTCAATAGAAAAGAAAAATATTGATCTAATCATTAAAATAAACGAGTGAGTGCATTTCCAGCTACATCAAATTTTTTTCTTCCCAATAATATTCATGTCCTACAATAAAACCACTATCTATAATGGATCATCCCAAAAATCCAATGTAGGAAGTAATTCATCATAAATTTCTCCATGTGGTGGAATCCCACAATGCCGTTATGGGTCCCATAAGACAATTCCAACTCCAGCATGAGGAAAATGGATTGTGTTAGTACCATGACACCAATGACTGTTTATTAATCAATATATATTGGGCTACCAGTACCAGATGAATTAGGAAACCATCACAGCTTCATAAATATAGACCTAATATAAATTGTTAGAAAACTCTATAATTTTTTTCGTAACAAAAAAGGATTATTCCCATTGATTCATTATTTTTTCAGGACAAACATCACAATTTGAGCTTCATTAACTATCTGTATTACATATATATGGAAAAATATACTCAAATAGATCTAAGAAATGGGATCACTACTACAAAAATTGCTTTTATCAGCGCTAAAAAACCCCCTTTATCAGCGCTTTTTGAGCGTTGTAAAGCGCGGCGCTGATAAAGGGGGGTCCCTTTTATCAGCGCTCAAAAATCCCTGATAAAGGGTGCTTTTATCAGCGCTAAAAAAAGCGCTGATAAAAACCCCCTTTATCAGCGCTTTTTGAGCGCTGTAAAGCGCGGCGCTGATAAAGGGGGTCCCTTTTATCAGCACTCAAAAAGCGCTGATAAAGGGTACTTTTATCAGCGCTAAAAAAGGCGCTGATAAAAGGGTTCTTTATCAACACTTTTTTTAGCGCTGATAAAAGGGTTCTTTATCAACGCTTTTTTTAGCGCTGATAAAAGGTGTCTAAAAAATTGAAAAAATAAAAATATATATATAATTCGTCAGGGGTTTTTTCACAGCGCTTGACCCCTCCCTTTTATCAGCTCTTGTCCCCCCAACCCGCACCCCACTCCCTCTCATCCCCCGCACGCTCCGCACGCTGCACCCCGCCTCCCTCGCATCCCGCACAACCCTGCTGCCACTGGAATTCGAACACAGGACCTCCACCCTAACGCGCTGCCACTTTACCACTTAGCCATTTTGTTTTGTTCTCCATTTGATGATATATCTAGTTATATATATATATATAGTTATATTTATTCGTATATTAATATAGATCCATATTAAAATAAATTTATTTAGTTATATTAATATATATATATATATTCGTATATTAATATATATATATATATATATAATTTTTTATCCGTATATTTATTTGTATATTAATATATATATTTATAAAGTTAATTTCAAATACATTTATAGAATATGTGTTTTTATGTGTGTTTTTAAATAAATAAATACATACATACATATATACATATATACAATACACGCACACAAACAGAGAGAGATATATATATATATATACATAGATATATATATATATATAGTTATGAATGAATCCATAGAAATGAGGGGGTGAAAATCCTATGAGAATGTTAAAACGAAGATAAATTTTAATCCGTAAGTCCGTTTCAACTCCACAACCAGTCAAATCGAAGAACATGAAACGATCTTTGATATGATATGCGGTACAGGCCAAATGGACATCCGGATCGGAAGTTATAGCCATTTGAATGTTAAAAGGACCATAACTTATAATCCAGGAGTCCGTTTCAGCTCCACAATCAGTCAAATCGAAGAACATGAAATGATCTTTGATATGATATATGGTAGAGTTTTATCGTACATCGGGATCAGAAGTTATAGCTGTTTGAACGGTGAAAAACCGGGGTACCCCGACTAAAAACTCAGTTTTGGAGGCCTTCTGGGCCTTTTTTGGCCTTAAAACAACCTTGGACGGGTTCCACCGGTCTATAGCGTTGTAGAGCTCGTCGTAGGCTTCGATTTGATATGCTGTGGAGCTCAAACGGAGTCCCGGATCAAAAGTTATGGCCGTTTGAAGTTTGGGTTTCATTTTCAACTTATTTTGGATCTTTCATTAATTTTTTTATTTTTTTTATATTAAAAGTGTCATTAAATGACTATTAATTGGTAAAAATTACATAATTACTAATTAAAAATATTTTTTAATTTATTTTATAACCCTCTTTTACTAAACATCTTATAAATTAATATTATATTTCCATAGATCCTTTCTAAAACGTATTTATAAAATAAATATTATATTTATATCAATATAAATAGCTTAATAGATTTATATATTAATATATATATTTTTTAAATTTTCCCTTTATCAGCGCTTTTTATAAAAAGCACTGATAAAGGGGGGGGGGGGGTCTTTATCAGTGCTTTCATAAAAGCGCTGATAAAGACCCCCCCCCCCTTTATCAGCGCTAGTAAAAAAGCGCTGATAAAGGGGGGGTCTTTATCAGTGCTAAAAAAAGCACTGATAAAGACCCCCCTTTTATCAGCGCTACTAAAAAAGCACTGATAAAGGGGGGGGTCTTTATCAGCGCTTTTTTTAGCGCTGATAAATGTGGCGCGCTCTGCTTGCCCCGTTTTGTAGTAGTGGATGATGAGGGAAATCATAGCTATCTGGACCCAAAAGATATGTTAATATCATAAAAGACAAAATATGTTGTGGAACTACTACCGTATGGCCTTCCATGTCAAATTCATAAGAATACATTGAGAATAATATGATGAATAGTGAAATGGTAGATTGTAGTCTGATAAATTAATGACTACATCATATGGAAAACCAAACCCATATAGGTGAGGTCATTGAGATATATAATAATCATAAATATATTATAAGATAAACCTATTTGATAAAACCATTATAGGAATACACATCATGGGTTGACATTGCAATTTCTAAAAATCATGGACCTTTGATTGTCTGTAGCTAAGGATGATCAATTGGAAATGGAAACAATTAGAATAATAGTATGTGTAATATGTCAAATGGATAATTAAAATCATATCGATGGAATGTCAAAATAAATAGAGAACATGATAGACATCACGAGAATCAGTAAGGTAATCATTAATCTCAAGTGGAGTAAAAAAAATCTCCTAAGACCTAATGGTATCACAGGTCGCATAATCCAACAGAGCATCACACAAACTCCTGACCCACAAAGAATCATGTTCACATGAATGTGATAAGGTCAGTAAAAATAACATGATAATAATTTGATTGAATTATTAAATCAATATGCCCCATGTAATAATCAATACAATCGAAACCATCATGGATGAAGTTCATAAATTTACAAAAAATATAGATCGTGGTCACTTCGAATGAGAACTTGATCAAGATAGTTCTTGTAACGAAGCCCTTGTTAAAGTAATGATCATGGAGAGGTCCTTATAAGGTCTCACACAATGGTATCATGTTGAGGGAATGTGAAGGAATCAGGGTGAGATCTCTAGAACAATTAGTGGCATGAGAAATTAGTCCTCCATCCACCCACTTATATATATTTCATTTTGTAAAATATTAAGTGTCTCTTGGGAGACCAAACATAGTCTATGAATCTATCTTGTGACAAAATAGAAAGATGAGGGGGAATTTACATTATTAATAACACAGCCCTTGTCCATGTTGACATCACTCCTAAGTAGAGGGAGATTTGTTAATACCTGCTAAATGAGAATCATAAAATTTACCAGGGTTGATATATGTAAATATAGGTATTATAACGCTCTAAAATTAAAGGAATTAGTTAGTGTTTAATACCCATATATTTAATTATAATTTGATGGATGTGTGATCATGTGACCTCATGATGGTCACATGAAGACTCCATGTGTAGAAGACAACCTATAAATGGTCCCTCATAATCTCTTTCGATGATTCTTCTGCCCTAAGAAAGTGCTCCAAACAAAAAGTGGTTATGTAGAAGATGCTAGATAATCTCTCCCAAGTCACAATGTTTTTCAACTGGTGGACACTTGATAACCTCTCCAAATATCCTTAAAAAATTGGAGAAAAATATCCAAAATTTGGTATCTTCTTGGAATAGTAAAATTCACATGAAGCAGCACCGACCGTGGAGATGATTTTACTTGAAACCAACCAAGAAAATTTTCTAGATCCTCATCCTTTTTAGAATATGAAAAAGTAAATAAATTAGGATAGGGGATCCTCTCGTGGTCATAAATGTCACACTATGGACCCAAGGAGATCCAAAAGACACTTCAAGACTCCAGGGACATGCCCACATTGTCTCATGAATGCTCACCTATTTTTCATCCCCATAAAATGAAGGGCCTCATATGTGTCTTGAATGAATCACACATCCCCATTGGATAAATAATGAAAAATCAATGAAATTGTCCATATAATGATCACACATATCTACATGACCTTTTTTGGTTACATGATGCATCATCCATAGGTAGTTTACTTGTATTAGAAATTACTCATGAAATCTCAAAGAATAACAACATTTGTAATATAAACAAAGGAAATAAATGAGAAAATGTTGGAAGCTACTACATTCGTAAAACCCTTGAAAAATTTAAATTACATCCAAATAAATACCTCGTGAGACACTCGGATTAGTCAAAATGTTCCCGCAGAGCGACTCGAAGATCCATCCTTGAATTAGGAAATATCCTATACAAGGCTTCAAGAATCATGTGAATGCAACTTATTTGGAACATTTTTCTCACAAAGGACCATTGAATTGTCTATATGAAAAAATGAACTTAGGATTACTGGTATAATTCAAAATGTTCTCATTAATATGAAATAATAAAATAAAGGAGGAATTGATGGGGTAGAGTCTCGGTCACTAGAAATTAGGCGATGACCAAGGAGAAGATCCACAGTGGGGACTAGTGAAGGAATGTGACGCCAAAATCCTTCACCCAATCTAGATTTTAATTTCATGATATACACCGCACAATGTGGTGAACAAATGGGGTGGAAGGGCCTATAATTTTCAAACCCATGTTTGGAAAATTAGACAAACCACAGAGAGAAGAAAGGACCATCACCTTACATTATTATCTATGGAAGGACAAACCTTCAATACATCAAACTAGTGCAATAACATATTTAATGGAGTGGTTTATATCACGACACGAAAAAGCTTCCCATCTAGTAATTTCTAGGAATCCATCAGAGTGATCATACACAGTGCATAAAGTGCTTCATGTGATCTCCCATAGATCAAACAAAGTAATTTTGGAAGGGAATGTTATGAATGTCTTGCACTCCTTCTCTGTCACGCATGAAATAATATAATATTACACTCAATAAATTTAAATAAAGGCTAGAATAAATTTTAAAAGATGAAATACATAAGTGAAAAAACATGTTTGCCTACCTTCAAGAACATCACTTGAACTGTAAATGACATGCAATCACACTAAGACATATCTCCATGATCTTGCAACAATCCTTCAGTATACTATTTATTTCATGTGATGTAACTTGGAAATGTAAAAAAATGTCACATGGTTTCCATTGTAATGTCATGATGGTATCAAAAATACCTCTGAGCTCAATGTCCAAACCATTCGGTGTCCTTCAAACATGTTTCTTAAATAATATAATGAAATTCTCTCATTTTATAAAAGTCTCATGGTAGCACCCAAGCATGTCAACTGGCTCTCACAATTCCATCTAGGAAAGCCATCTATGTCTTGCAACACAAACTAAATATGTAAACCAAGACATGTGACACCCTGCAAGACATGGTTCCTTGACTCTCGTGAGACACTCCATATGTTTCAGCTATCTCTTCCAATAACACTAGAGAAAGTTATCTAGGTCATGTAACAACCTCCAATAAAAGTAGTCTGGTTTTGTGATGTCCTCGAGATAAGTTATCTTCATCATATGGTACCCTCTATTCATTTTATCTAGTTCACAATGAAATCCTATTTTTTGATATCCTTCTCCATCCTCGGCATTTAATCATCAATAATTATGGGAATGTTAGTGTGTAATTCGTAATCTATGATACTACTAGGACTCTCATTACTTCCTTAACCAGTATATTTAATATTCCTTCCATTGGCTTGGGCCCAAACTCAAATTTTGTATACACATATGTTTGGGTCCCATTGTGTCTCTTATATCTCATCAATTGGATTGAATCATTCCCTTGAAAAGATTTCACTACCTCACCACTCAGAGGATTGAGAAACCCACCAAACTATTATGAATCTAATTCATAAAATGAAAATTATATTTTGGATTCCCAATATTCCCCAAGTAGTATCTTAAACATCTCAAGGGCTATCACAATACATAATCTCTACATCTATGTGCATAAATGTTGGTTACATTCCATCCCATGTTTTTCACAATGAGCATGCCTCATGTGGGATAAGGAAGATTCAACAGTAATATCATTTGCATCCCTAGTATCCACCGTCTATAGAAACATATGTATGTACTTCCAAATGAGTGTAATGACACAATCTCTAAAACAAAATGGAATATACCTTACGGCTGGACCCAATGTCATGACTACAATATAAGTACTCATATTCCAATTATAACTAGGATATGATGGATGCCATTCTATGGACTGATCTCAAATAGGCACCCACATCAATGCAAGTCCTTTTATACCTTATATAACTCAACTATCGGGCTGTATAATTTCCAATGGATGATCACACTACCTCATCCATTAATGGAATGTGAAAAAAATGATTTATAAAATTACGATTCTCACTATAATTGAGATATATAGTACATATTCCAAGGACACGAGCTTAAATATCTAGCACCCTAGAGTACTCATATATGTCTTTTTTGTATGATGTTAAACTATACAGTTTAACCAACTACATGGTATTTTATTTCTACAATAACTAATATTTGTATGAATCCTCTTAATTTCTCAATCCCCTCCTCAAAATAAAAGCAACCTATGTCCATGTATGAAAATGATAAAGATTCTATTTATATATATTGAAATTATAATCACTAGGGAATGTAAGAAAAAAAATAGTTGTATAATGATGGATTAATATATAAGAACCTCATATTATACAAAAATAAACACAGTTATCTTATTTTCATTTTTTTGGTAACTAGTAATTTATCGGGATTAGGATGAAATTCACGAACCTATCATAAATCTATAAGAGAGTCATAATGTAAGAAAAAATTCTGCCAAAAGTTGCAATGATCCCTATTTAAAATTCTATTACCAATGTGAATGAATATGTGTAATTATTCTTAGAAACCATGGTCACCACATGCCTTTGGAATCTAGGTCAATACTAATTTACAGACGGGGAACAATTGGGATTTTCTAGGGAAGACTAGTCAAATGGAAAACCCAATGTGAATGATTGAGAAATTCCAAAAACACCTATAATCAAAACATCAAGGGATCCAATTCCATGTGAAATATTTCCTAATGGAACATGGATGTAATAGGTTTGGTCAGACATGGGTCATAATTGAATGCTAGCTATAACATTAGTTATTTAGTTTTTTTTCAATTGTTAAATGTTATTCGTATTAATATTCAGCTATGTTTTACATATTCACATGATCATATTATATTGGAAATGTTTGGGGCCATGTTTGTTGTTCCCTACTATATATTGTACTAAAACCCTACTCAGGAAGACAATACACTTGGGATCCCAAGAATAAAATCACATATTTTCATGATAATGTAAGTTAAGGCCCATAACTAATCCATAAGGATGGCCCTAATTTTCCCCTTGATCATTGGATGTGCTATGTATCGGTATATTATTCAGAAGTTTTTTTCATTTTCCTTGATCTATACAATATTTGAAACAATCTGATTTGGTGATTAGTGTTTATATGGCATTGTTTTCCAAGAGCATACTGTATTTCATTCATTATGTCGATTTTATCATTATCATATTTTTCTATTATTATATTATTATATTATACCATATTTAGATACTTTCATATATGTTTCATTCTATTTCATGAGTTCATATTCTCCCCTTAATTACACTCTATGGCCTCATTTGTAGTCTGTAGACTATAACATATTAGGTGGTGCACGTCAAGATATTTGGGGACCCGACCTGGTTACTATTCATAGCAATCTGAGCAAGATAGGACAAATTGGATTTAGAGTTTTTTGTTTTATATTTTCATACAATTTCAGATATGGCCAAGAAAATGTAGTACGAATGTGTCAGAGCCTATTATGGATGTCGAACTTCTGTGTCAATAACACATATTATGACAAGAATTCTATATTAACAAGAATATATTATCGTTTTTTTTGGTCTTTGATGTTATATTTTAACATTAATTTCTCCTTGGAAAAGAGAAATTTTATATGGATTTCAAGACTTCTTAAGAAATTATATATCTCAGTCTATTGGTGAGAGGATAGTGATTGATTTTGGATCTTGTCATGTAGAGGCAAGAGGTGTCTTTGTCATCATATTAGAAAAATAGGATCCAAATGTTATAGTCCTTATATTGTGTCATTTATATGATGATAATGAGGATATGAATTTTATTTTTCAACAAAAACCAAAATGGTTTTGTCTATTATAAGTTATTGGAGGAATTCTACACATTTGGACCACTGTTTTTACATTCATCTGTGAAATTTGATGTGGAATGCAATGTGATGTGACTTGGAGCTGGTGATGATGATAAATAAACATCTAGAGTGTAGTTGGAATGATCCTTATTAGGATAGAATACCAATTTTATTCCTTATTGGTGAATACAGTTTGATCTACGAGCATCATATTCCATAGAGAGTGATAGTTATGAAGACCAATGTTGCATATAGTGATATTTTCTTGACCCTAGTAGGTTAGAAATATCATTTAATCCAGATATATTAACCCATAATGGACAATATAAGAAACCAATTCATTTCTAATAGATCTTTTTTGATTGTAATATTTTTATTGGTGGTTATCAAAAAATTATTAACATACTACATGGTGTTTTTCTATCTACGTTTATTTGAAATTATATTAATTTGACAATTTTTAAGGTTATCTAGTTGTATCATTCATGGTAATGCTGATAAGTACCAACAAAATATTTATTTAACCCAACACTCATGTGGTTTTTGCCATATATGGATACCTGGTGAGGATTGTAGGACCCTAGACCTCCCTGAGTGGGGAGGGGGGAATCAGGGTGTAATCATTTTCATGTAAAGTGATTTTTTGTACCCAAATTGTTTGGAATGTGTTAAATATATCTTATCAAAATTTAATTCACATTAAACATTAACATAAACATGGAAAATAAATTTACCTGGTTCACTGGTAAGGGATAGTCCAAGGATCATGCACTAACAATGTGTCAATCCTATCGGAAAGCACTGATCTTCTGTAGTTATGGAATACAAAAGATTGTAAAATATCACATTGTTATAGGAACCCTAACTATAACATTTTTTAGTAATAGAAGACTTTATCTCTTATACTAAATCCATTTTCTCCCCATAGATCACTTCATTTGGTGATGTATCACTTAGTTCAATGACTTGATGGCCACTTTAATTGATTGAAATATAAGTCTTTTTTCCTGACTAGAATGATAATATTTTTTCATTGAAATCCTGAGTGGATGCACTTCAATGCATGATTCACTTAAAAATTTTATTAAAACCATCCTTTCATGAATTTCCTTCTAGATGTGCACTACCTTCATGAACCCAACTACCTTCACAAAACAACCAACCTTCATGAATCTCACACATTCATCATAGAAGAACCCATCATCTCAAAAAATCATTCTCCAAGATTCCCAAGAATTGGTCAAGATAAGATAAGTATTTTCATGATGTTCAAGATCACATTGAGTATTTCATTCGTGAAGCGCTTTTCAATCATGAATTAAAAGTGATTCAACATTTTCAACAATTTATTTCATGTGTGTTGAAGTTGGGGTCTCCTAATATTTATAGGATCATCCTTTCATTATGATACCATGACTTCAATGAATTTTTCACGATCCTTCAAATTTATGTTCATGAAACTCTTCCACTCATGAATCTCTAGTGATATTTAACCCACTCACAAAGCTTTTCATAACTATGGAGATTACCATCAACCCATCACGTTGTTCATGATGCTTATTCTCAATACCTCACATCTTCCAAAGTATTATCCTATATGAATACTATTATTTTCCTGAGCCATGTATTGAAAATAATTACAATTATTCTTCCCAAGAAACTTCATTTTTTTAATCTCACCCCATCCTCCAAATTTTGAGACAATTTTTTTTTCAAAAAATATGAAATGATGCCACCTTAAATACTATAGTCAGCATATACTATGTGATCACCTGACTAGAAATTCATCAATATCCCCAGTTTTGATTGAAAATTATAGTCAAACTAGACACCATTTACAACAATGAACATCGTTAGCCCCAACAATCTCCCCCATTGGGTAGCTGGAAATCTGTAAAAAAATAATCACCATCCACTATCAAAACTTAATACATGAGAAACAAATACTCCATAACTCTATGTCTATGTGAGAAAATATAGGTGTAGAAAATAAGTGGGGATGAATGAATTATGTTAACGTGTTTTGGAATGATTAATTGTTTCCATGATAAGCTCAATCTGTTTCCACATAATACCAAATTCTATTTGTATCACAGAAACATTACATGGTTTTTCAAAACCCTGAAACCATCATACATAACTAGAAAACCATTATAACATTTAATTTCCCATCAACCCCTTCCAATAAACCCATTGAACATGTATTTTTTCATTTAGAGATCAAAATACACTCCCTTAGACCATATATCCCCCAAAAACATTCATCACATTCATAAATATTTTAATATTATTAATAAAAATGGGGAGAGGTAACCAATCATGACATATTCAAGCATTGGGACGGGGTTTTACACTGAGGTTAAATAATTGATTATCGAATACATGTGCTATCAATTTCCTAGTAAGAATGTCATCCACTGGGTCATTAGTTGTAACATGCTCCATTATTATCACACATTATTCAACATGTTCTTTCATAATGTGATATATGATCTCAATATGTTTTGTACGAGAGTGTTGAACCAGATTCATTGTAATATCGATCACACTATTATAATAGCACTGAATCACTATCTACTATTTCACCACATCCGCAATACCAGTCAGTTGATTATTCCTAAAAAATAGTTTAGTTCAAGCCTTTCTAATATAGATATAATCTCCTTAATCATTACTAAGAGAAGTTATTTACTATTTAATACTCAACTAGCCCAAAACAAATTCCAATTAAGAATGTTCCACCATATTTAGACTTTATATCCACCACAACTGAAACCCATTCAACATCAAAAAAATTGATAGTTAATTATCACTTATTGTAGAAATGTATAACCCATAACTGTGAGTACCTTGAATATACCAGAAGATTATTATAACTACCTCCAAATATTCCTCTATTGGATTACATTAAAAAAATTCCACTAACCGTGTTTCTAGGACAATATCTTATCTTGTTTCAGTAAAGTACAATTAGCTTCCAAGGAATATACTATATTTGTTGGGATCCATGGATGTCCCATCCCCATTCTTTACATTTTTCCAAACTGAAATCAGAGTCAACATTGGTTGGATGTCATGTATATTGAATTTATTCTGAAACTTTCTTGTATATTATTTCATGAGAACTAATAATTAATCATTATTTGGAATTAATTTATGGATTACGATTTATCTATGTTCTCCGATAAATGAAATTTCAGATTCTATTTTCAAGTGAATTGAAAATTCATCCATTGTTCCATGCCTTATTCTACCAAAAATAATATCATCCGCAGATAATAGAACATTAAAATGATCTTCATAAGTATTCTTCCAATAAAAATTGTGGTCCATATCTATTAGTTTAAATTTGAGATTCTCCAGATAACAATATAGTTTAAAATATCATTCCCTTTGTTCATTTTTCATACCACGGAGTGCCTTATTTAATATCAAAACATTCATTTTATCATTACCATGTAGAAACCCCACTGGTGGTTCATTGTAGACATCTTCTCAAAGAACACCATTTAATAATGTTGTTTTTAAATCAATCTAATAAACTTTTTAAACTCTTC
The DNA here is from genome assembly GCA_963277665.1 of Viscum album. NCBI lineage: Eukaryota > Viridiplantae > Streptophyta > Magnoliopsida > Santalales > Viscaceae > Viscum > Viscum album. The sequence continues at coordinate 1,568,332,461 of OY728121.1, read as the reverse complement.
AAATTGAAAAGGAATGAAATATACTAGTGTATTACATTACAGAAACTGATGAAAATTTTTCTTCATTATTAATGGATTCAATCAGTACATATCCTCTACACACCAAGCACACATTATTATTTATCAGGTTTCCATACTAATTGTATTTTTTTTAAAAATCCTCTTTGTTATATTAAAATTTTGATTTTAATCCTATTTAAAATATCATATGTCTAGTTCTTTTCAATATTATCAAGTTCTTAATTTTTGGCATTAATATATGATTCACCCTCTACTAAATCATCAAATGAGGTTTATTCAAAAATTGATAGGATGGAAGAATGTGCTTTGTTAATAATTATTCATATCAATGTGGGTGATTTCCAATCCCCAATGAGGTTAGATTGATCAATTTTTTATCTTATATTTCTCTTATGTGGTTCAGATTAAATTTCTTATCCCAAGGATTCATATTGTTATTTTTTTTTTGAATAGTCATCATTTTGTGACACCTAAATGAATTTCATTCCATCTTCTTCTTCTAAATTTGAATCTATTTTGTTTCTACTACCTTCTTCATCCTCTATCATAACATAATATTAGTCTCTAAGGGTATTTTTTGATTTATCTTTAATGAATTTTACATCATTTCCTTCCCCAATTATTCCATGATGATTATTGAAAATATTTAGGCTTTACACATTAATGTATATCCGTAATTGTTCGATAATCATTCTTTCATTGATTTAATTATTTAATTTACATGGATTATTTACCTCAAAAACATTAAAATACATTAGAGAAGACCTATATACATGTAATAACTCATATGGTGTCTTGGTTTCTCAAAAATAATCCCCTGTTCAATTTTGAGTGTACATTATTTCATGAATAGTTTCTTTCTATAAATGATGAGAGGTACGACTAACAATCAATGTAGTTTTTACCATATTGTTCACTTGTCAATTTCAATGGTCAACCACATAATTTTTTTCGTTTTCTCCATGAAAATAGATCATACTTTATGCAATGTTTTTTCTAGTAATTATCAAATTCAATTTAGGTGTATTCCCTTCCATTTTTTTCAAAGATCTTTGATTGTGATTTTAGTATCATTTTCAGTTATTCGACCATGACTATTCATGAAATCAGTCGATTGTTTTTTCCAATGTATAACCACAGCAAAAGAAATTATACAATAATAATTAATAAACCAAAAAATGTATCTATCTACACATTTCCCTACCACATTCATTGGACCACAACATCAATGTGGATGAGATTGTGATGATTTGGTTCCATTTTCTTCATTTTATTATATGGATTGTAGACTGAAATTCCTCACATGAATGAATCACAAGACCTTTCCCATTCACATAGTATATTTGGGATAACAATGACTATTTTCCTCTTTGATATATTTTCCACTAAATTTTTATTAATGTGACTCTGTGCTAGTACAACATGTTTTTTTATTCTTTATGTAATTGGTAAAAAATGTTTTCTTTATTTTCAACTGGTATAAATTTCCATCTATTCTATATGATTTAATGATATAATTATATTTATTTCCTCTAGTTTTGAATACCTTTTTATTAAATTGTCACTTTTAGTCACGATTCAGAAATTTGACCCACACATAGGAGATTGTAATGCAAACCATCCACATAAATAACATTAGTTTTCCTTTGATTGTCATTTTTCAGTCGATACTTCCACTACCTTCAATCCTTAATGAACCATTATTTACAAACCGTGGAGTTATATTATCCATTTTATTAAAATTCAAAAATAAATATTCATTTACAATCATATTGGATGGTATATATTATAAAGAAACCAGTTGAAACTATTATTTGATTCATGGAAAGTTATTTTTTCAATATTGGATTTCATGATTTTCATATATTCCTTCGATGATATATTTGATTGAGTGGAGGATAATTATTTTATTTTTAGTATAATTTAAATTTTCACGAGTTCAATATACTTGTATTCTTATTCTAGAGGGGAATAACTATTTGAAAGAGAATCACTGATTTATTGGCATGTAATCACATGTTTTTGATTTATATAGGTATTTTTCTCAAGTTTCCTCTTCTCAAAATGAATATATTTATGGCCATAGTTGGAATAATGAAAATAATAACAATAGAAACTATTTATTCTCTACTATGATGAATGTGGTATCATTCTCCATTGTTTCCTTTCGATTGCTTCCTCATTCATATAGCTCATTTATGCCTCATAGTATGTCATGGTATGGACCATATAGCCAAATAATTTAAAAATCATAAGATAAAATGTCTTCTCGCATCCATTCTTCTACATGTACCCTTCCATAGGAAAATAATTTCCATAGAAATTATTTTTAGATGATTTGGGAGAGTTTTCTTTTTAAAATTATGGTTTATTTTAGGAATTAGTTTCATAAAAATCGGGTGCCTTTATGATATATCCAGATTTTAGATTCCCTTTATTTGGGCTCATCAGGTTTCCATCCATTGATGTTTTAACATCACATCTAATTCGATGTTTTCTCATACCTGTGGATTTTTAATCATTCAATGCCTTTTCTACTCCCCCATAACCATTCTTGTCCATTTCTAATAGCACTACATTTGGGAATCTTCCTAAATGTATTTTTTTTATTTTTTTCCATTGAGTTTGATTCAGTTTCATCTTCACTCAATAGAGTAAAAAAAATTATTTATGACCATTAATTGGATTATCTTTATCCCCTATTATGGATGTAAGTCCATTGATGGATTTTTCCTTCTCCTCATGGCTCAGTATAAATTCTACAACATCATTCAATCACTTGGTAGTTTTGAAATGTTCATTTCCACTTCTCCCATTCAATTAATTTCCATTTCAAGATGATCAATATACACTTATGAAACTTCTAGAATGGATATAATATTTATTTTTTTGTTCAATTTAATGTCAATCATACAAAGATAATTTGAATGTTCCATTTTCAAATCAACATCACTAATAAACTGATAATATTTATATTTATCAATAGATGGTTCTAAATTTTCATCAATAGCCATAACGGATGGTTGGGTCTAGATTTAAACAGGGGTTATTCATATACAAAAAAAATCATTATCATCTCATTCTTAATTATATATAAAAACCTTTCTATATAATTTATTTAATAATTTGATGTCTCCTTTTTTTGGAATACATTTATATGGATTCTTATTGTTTTAGCTTTACAATCATCATCATCGAACATCATTGAGATTCAAGGAGGAATGATCCCAAATCTACCAAATCAAAAATACGCCAGAGGAATATTTTATTAATAAATCTCTTTTAATCTATATATTTTCTTGTCAAATAATGAAATAATTCAATCTTCCTCATTATCATCATCCAACCATTATATTGAAATAGATTGTTTTTCATGGTTTTGAATGATACTTCCATGCTTAAATGATTACTTTTGTATTCTAGTTTGACTCACATTTCGTATTACACTTGAATTCTCAACAAATCATCAAGAAGATGCTTTTGACATATCACTTTCATCAAGGGATGACTCTTTTGAATTGTAATGAGGTGTAATACCACTCAATATATTCATCACAATGTCAATGTCTTTGATTTCATCATTAATTCCTCATATTTCTCAAAAAAAATCAATTCAAAAGATATATTCATTTTCATTGGGATGCATTTTTAGACTATCAAACCTCTGTCGATAAACATAAAGTTTTTTCACCGAAACATTGTTGTTTCCTTTACATATATTTTCTAGATTATCCCACACATACTTAGTTGATGTGAAATTCACTAGCTTCATATATATTTGATCATATAGAGTTGATGTAAAGGTATTTGTTTCTTTGGAATTAGAATCAAACATTTTCCTATCTATTTGAGTCATATATAGGCTTATTGCATTAGTGATTTATATCACTTATATATTGGAATACTAAAATTAAATTACATAAGGTATTAGATGATATATAATCATATTAATCCAAATATGTATATTTATACTATCATATAAGGGGACTCCATTTTCATTTACTAAATTATCCATGAAATCAAAAGAGGAAATATTTACGAGTAGTAACTTGTGTGCTCAGATACAACTTGTTGGACCCTGAAACAACCTGAGTGTTTAGGGGTGAATTCGGTTGTGAAATTTTTCTTTCCATGAGAAGGATCTTATTAACACATTGAAAGGAACATCTTAAATACTTATTATTGTAATATTTAAAAATTTAAAAATTCACATGTAGATAGAGAACACAATTATTTTACAGGGATCACCTCTAAGGGATAGTACAATGGTCATATCCCAACAATGTTTCATTCATACCTAAACCCACTAATACCCACTAGTTATGGAAAACAGATGTTCTGATACAGTCACTATATTTTAGGAAGATTACATTTAAAATATTTTAGTAATAGTACATTTCCTCCCTTATAACACTTCTGTTGATTTCCCCTACAACAAATTTTTTTGGCTATAGTCTCAGTCAATTTATCAACATGAAAGTCACTTTAGTAGATTGACATTTAACACTTTTTCCCAGACTAGAACAAGACACTACATAAATTTATGTACATAGTGGATGGAATTAAAATAACTGTTCACTTAAACAAGATATTCAAAACTATCAGTTTTTAAAATCCATCATGATTTTTAGTAACTTTGTGAAGAAAACTACCATCACGGAACAAACTACTTTCTCATTTCTCACTGATTCGGAGTGGAATATCCCATCTTTATGAACCTATTTTTTCCTAGAATCCTAATAATTAGTAAATACTAGAAAATTATTTTGATTATTCACATACTCACTTTGAATATTTGATTCATGAATCTCTAAAACATCATGAGTTTAGAGTGATTCAACAGTTTCTCAAATTTTTTCTTGTGTAAGGAAGTAGGTGTATCCTTATATTAATAGGATCATCCTTAAGAAATGATCACATGATGTCTTTGGATTTTTAATGATCCTTTAATTTTATGTTCATAATGATCCTCCACTCATGAGTCTCCAGTGAAGCATAACCTGCTCCAGAAGCATTTCATTGTCATTGATATTTCCATCACCCCATTACGTTGTTCGTGATATTTCCTCGCAATGCTCAAAATCCTTGAAAATCTCAGCCTTTTACAATCTTATTCTTTACAAAACACATGTATTTAATATATATTTATGAAGTTCCAATCCCTTAAAATTTATTTTGTGAATCTCACTCCATCATCCTATATTTTATCCAAAAACATTCCAAACTCTAGGAAAAAACACGACGATCAATTTAGTAGTCATATTGTACTGTTAGATCAGTTTCCATGCAATTCCAAGATCAACCCATCATGGATTGACATAAAATAAAAACCATAATCTATTTATAGAAAATAACATCCATGTTAAAAATAATGTTTATTTCATCATCATTACTAAATATCCATTGTGACACACTACAAAGCAGTCCATGAGGAGGATGCCTAGAGATAATCAGTGTTTGGTAGGCCAATGCCTGTTAGGTGATTAGTAAAAGGATTGAGGAATTAGAATCTGAATTTAAATTAATATATTATCAATGGGTTTAAGTTAAATAGGATTCCAAAAAAAATTATATGATGTTTACATATATATATTAGAAATATCAACTCATATATCATACCTTGGTGAACTTGTTTCAGATCTCATTGGTCGATATAATCATTACCCCCATCATGTGTATTTTCAAGAATGATAGATTTCCTATAATTTTCATGGTTGAAATATGGGTCTTTCCCATTTATTATAATTAAATATGTACATGAAAAATATGGGAGTTCTCTAGTTCTTGAAGGTGGAAAATTTGGGATATTTTCTTATATGAGACCCCATGATTTAGTGTTCAGGAATGTCGTTATTTTTGAATGGGATAATAGAATGGATTAAATTCCATGACATGTTCTCGGGTGTGAATATTGACATAGGGGATAGGTGGATGGACCCCTGGGCCCAAATATGATACACAAATAGTATGGAATGGGGGTGACCTAGAGACCCTTAGTACCACACTGACCCTATTTTTTCAACGGAAACCAATGATTGGGTTTTGGATTGAGTTTTATAGTTCTCTTAGGGGTGATGATCATGGATAAACATTTGTGATGATATTGGTACATGTTAGGTGTTACCATATATTTGAAAAGTTTTGATGAAGGATTTTGGTTTTAGAGGAAGAATCTGTGATGTATGGGTATTGAGAATGTCTTTGATGGGAATGGGATGTATGGTGCTTGACCCATTTAACTATAAGGTATTTTGTTTTCATCATGTTCATAGAGTGGGTATACACTCAAAAATTGAAGGAATTTGGGATAGAATTAGTGTGTGGATGATCATAACATGCATTGCAGGAAGGATGTGAACCTATTGTGATATAATGAAGTCATCATTCAGGTAGTCGATTGATGAATCTAGGGATGTGATATACATATTTTTTAAGAGGATTTCATATAGAGTTATTGAAATAATGGTAAAATCATACTGGGGAGTGTGGTACAATTTGTATTGATGACATGGAACTCGTATTATAGTGATCCGGGTTCTAGATCAAATTGTAGGGTATTGTACACCCACTCCCTAGGGTGAGTCTAGTTATTTTATATTATATGTAGTAACTCAGTGAATTAAACATTCCTGATTGGTAAGGTGTGGTCCAAGGATTGAATTTTTTTAATGACATATATATTAAAATGTTGATTTGGAGATTTGAGAAAAATTAATTATGTGTGTGTCATGAAGATTTTTCTGAAAATCAATCATGCTTTATGGTATATATGAATAGAGGGAGAACATTTTCATGAACTACAAAGAAGAGGTTCCATCAGGCGTAGAATAAAGGAAATAATTTCCATGTGTGAGTAGAGCATGGTGAAGAAGGATCAGAATTCATCTAATAGTAATGTCTTTTGAGGGACAAATAAATTTTTTTGTCACCTTTTTGAAATTAAAATTTGGAGAATGTAATTTCTATATGTTGGTAATGGATGGTATTCTATATTTTTTATAACAGTCATCAACGAGTTGGTCATTTCCATGATTGAGGTTATGTTTGGTGATAGAGGGAGCATTTCCCACAATAATTAGAATATATTTTCAGAGGGGTGATAAAAAGGATGTTCCTAATATGGAGAGAGGTAGTTTGGTTTATAGATATTTAACCTCATTTTATAGGGGTAATGGGAATAATAGAAAAGTTGTTGGATTGTATTTTTGGATGTCTGAGGATATTTTAGTAAAATAACCATTTATTACAAGATTCATAGATGAATGACAGACATTGGTTTTAGAATAGTGATGTTGGATTCTAACCACGGGATATGGGCTCGGGTTGGCTTATGATAATAAAGAAGTATTGGATTGATAATTAAGCTATGTTTATAGGTGGTAACTATTATGTAATAATTGAATAATGACTATTCATCCAAGGAATGTCATTAGAATTCAGATATGAGCTTCAGTGAGCTTGTACCCTGAAGGTATTGGGATTAATCATAGTATAAAGGCATTTGGCCTTATTTTAGGGAGAATTTTAGTGATGAGAAAGATAATTTTGGGTAATCATTTTATAATAATGGTTTTAATTTTTTTACTCATATATAATTATGTTTTTAGAGAGGAATTGTGTTGCACATTCCATTAGGATGAGATTGGTGCAGGTCAATGGCCATCATGGGATTTCTGTAGAAAAGAAACTGAGACCAAGATATTTTATTTCTATTGAAATATAATAATTTTTATTGTAATAGAAGATAGGTAAAAGAATCCCCAAGTATTATTGAGTAAAAATGATTGATAACCAGGTTTTTTAGAATTTTTAGGATTCTAGGGGCATGTATTGGTAGGTAATTTTGATATTAGATTCACCATAGATCATAGTAAACTGTTGAAAGTAATAAAATATGATAAGTAGTGAAATAGGTTTTTTGATGAATAAGATGCTAAAATGATAATATTCTATGTCATTAGGTATTAGATAAGTGTCCTCTTGAACTATAGGTAGTTTTTATGAAAATTTGACTAGTTTTCCAAAGTTATATGTCCTATGAGTTAAGAGGCGCCATGAAAGATTGTTTACAGTTAATAGATACAATGTATCCATTTTAGTGTAAATTCACCACTTATGTCAATAGGGAATTTAATTTTGATTCCCACCTATACATCATAGGGATAATAAGTTTTAAGTAAGGGATGTTGTAAGATCCCATGTCCGAATGTGAATTTTAACTTCAATAAAAGTTTGGATTTCTATGTAATTAGTAATGATTTTTTTAACAAGGTTTCAAAATTCATTTTTTTATGATTGGAAAACCATATGAGATGAGTTCTAAATAATAAAAAAGGATTGAGAGTCATCCTACTAGGTTCTATGGATATTTGGGTGGAGCTAGGTGGTTGGCACATCCAATGCTCTAGTAATTCCATTTTCTAGATCGTGGTGTCTTGTAGTGTCAATAGACACTACTTGAAGGCCTTAGGATGATGGAGGGATTTTTAGGGGGTAATTAAAAATAACCCAATGAATATTTATAGGGGTAATCCCTCCACATCCTCTTGTTTATCTATTGATTAGATGAGGGTTGGATCCCTTAATCCCCATTATTATCCAACTTGTAAGGGATGTGCTTCTTGGGTGTTTTTAGTGAGGATTAAAGGTACATGTTATTATCCGTCCTCTCATACCTTCTATCCTTGTTTATAAATGTTTTGATTTTGTTTATATTTAGTAACTAAATTTATATTTCACTTATTTGTGGATTAATTTCTTATTTAATATAGATATATCATATTTCTTATAAAGGGGACTTCTCAGGACAATGTATGGGTGTGGCCATTCAATATTTTGATTTAGCTATGTTGGTTCATCGATTTTAAAACTAAAATTTTGAAATAAATAGAAATTATTTAATGATGTATTTCGTATAATAGTTTGTTGATATTTATTTTCTCTGGTTCTGTTGTTTTTCGGGAGTATCTGACACCCCATTTCTAAAATAAATAACGATATTATAATTCTCTATGAGTTTTAAGGAAGTATTCCTATGTGAAAATTATTTAATATGTTGATTTTAATTGATAAAATAGATTTTTTTGATTGAGCTATAGGATCATTAAATATAATCAAACATAGATGATAGGGCATGGCCTTTGATGGTCCATTGCTGCAATTTTCTTCTCCAAGGAAATGATTTAGCATTCTCTGTATGAGGTTCGTGGTTTGTTCTAATTTCCTTATATTTATATATCCTTAGATTATGTTATATGTGTTTTTATTTTGTCCCTCTACTTATTTGGATTTGATATTAATTAATTGTAATTCCCAAGTGAATTAAGTAATCATTTCATATAAATAGATTAATTTTATAGAATTTAATCTAGCGCCTTAACCAATATTTAGAGAAATATACCATGATCCAATTCAATCTCAAGGGAATTGGAGGAACTCCTTGATCATTATAGGTAGTTAAATTCTCAATAATTGTTTCCATATATAGAAATTTACCCTGGATATGGATCCTTAAATTGGGATAGTGAGAAAGAGAACAATTGGACTTGGACATAAGTGATTTAATGACCTTCTTTAACATGGTTATTCTCTAAAAGTTATATGGAGAGACTTGGAGTTATTTATGAAATAAAAAACCTATTGATTTTAATATGGTTGTAGGGTTCTTGATGTATTTATAGGGTACATCATTGTAGATGTGTTACTTCTTGACATAGGATTTTCCCATAATCTAGGACATAGATGGAACCCCATACAGGGTGTCATAATCAAGTCACGACCCCAGTCAAGGAGCGATGGAAATGGGTAGTGAAGACCCTGGGTATCCCCCTAATGAATAAACTGACAAGCTCAATATAATTCCCCAACCCCATTTACCAAGAGTCAGTGCATTATTACATAACATTGGAATTATTACAAGGAATCAAGTCTTGAAGGACCGATCACTTTAGCAGTCTTGGAAAATAAATTATATACATGATGTTCAACATTACAACTTGAAAAGAAAAAAAGTAGTAATTTATTCCATTAGAAACGTCCAAGCCTCCAAGATTGTGCCTGCAAGTCACTCATAACTAACTTCATCATATCCAATGAAAATAAAACATAAGAAAGAGGTGATCTCAGATGCTAGTAATGTTATGTGATTTAGCGAAAGTTATAACCTTTTAATTCAAGATGTGTAATAAAACTACAGTCTTTTAAACATAAACTTGTGTATAAAATAGAAAAAATAAATAAAACATTACCATATAAACATGAAAATGAATATTCTACTAATCGAATAATCACATGTAATAACTACGTTGATAATGAGTGAATGTATAGTACCGTACATTAATTTCTGTGTCAAGGCCTCGTTCCAGGACCTATGGGCTAACTGTAACCAGACCCAAACCCGGAGAGCATCTGCAACCGGACTCCATCACGGAGAACCTCTATAACTGGACTCCAACTCGGAGAGCCTCTATAACTGGACTCCAACTAGAAGGGTCTCATCTAACTGGACCCCAACCCAGAGGGCTTACTTTTAACGGTCCCCAACCCAGAACATACTAGTCCAAAACATTCATCATAATAAATGGTTGGAATATAACATAAACCTTTGTATTAAAACTAGCTTACGAAATGTCAATACATTATCCATAAACCATGAATGGTATAAAAATAAAAAATCCAAATTTAAACATATCACAAAACATTCAATATAATATATAAGATTTATATTGTAAATAATCAACTTCAAACAATTTTAAAACCCATTAAATGATGTTGACATAGATGAAAATGATCAGTAAAATGCTTTGAGAGAAATACCCATTTTTCATGAAATTGTTTAAAATTAATAAAATTTATAAAGGTAGTCATTTAAAAGAAATTTTTGAATCAAAGTGTCCCATAACACTTTGATACTTTTTAAAATACTTATCATTGCAAAAAATTAATGTCCTTATAAATAAATCCATAAAATCATCTTGAAAACATGGACATTAATTAAAGGGGTTTTGAAAGATAAATCATTAAAACCATTTAAAATGGTGATCTAGTTAAATAGACACTCCCATAGAACCTTAAAATATTCCTTTTGAAATCATTTTTATAATTTCTGGTTATCTAGGATAAGTATGTCCCAGAAAATACTTACACATAAACAATCTCAGATAATAATAAGATTGAGGAAATGACCCTTACCTCGTTGTAATCAATTGAGTCATATGAACAATAGTAAATAACCACCAAATGAATCACAGAATATCATGAATATAAATAAAATCATGATAATTTATGTCAAATGACAGTACACAATACACCACATGCAATAAGTAAGTGGTGAACAATGCAAATCTCACAGAATTAAAAGTGAGATAAGAAACACCTTACCTTGTACTTCCTCTAGTCGAGAGTATGTTTAACCTCATGTAACGAGACTTTAGTATGTTATTAAATTATAAAATAACCATATTAATATTTATGATATCAGACATGATACATTTATGACTTTAAACAACCCATTTAATAATAATTTCCTTGTTAAATTAACATTTCGGGCAATAATCACTTTCTTTATAGTACGTGTTTTAATTTCTTACTCTTGATGGTATCACTTAAATCACAATTTAAATAGTTCCAAAATATAAAACATTATTTATATATCATATATATTTTGAATATAAATATGTATAATAGACATATATATGAAATGGAAAACACCGTTTATGGAGACGGTAGGCCGTACGTACGCATAAACGCTTTTTCCGTTTTCTTATCGTATTGAATGGAACTAAGTGAATAAGATATATGTTAGCATATATATATATATATATATATATTGTAGCATTATTATGTAATATATTACATACTTATTAATGATATATATATTTTTATAGTCATCGTCGAATGGTGAACGTGGAAATGAATCTCATCGTGTCGTGGAGATGGTAATCCGCACGTACAGACGAGAGACAATATCATTATATTGATGGTGAAATAATATGTAATTTGATGGTATATCATATATAAGGAATCATTAAAATGTTATATTTATTATTTAAATCAATTATACTCATTATTATACCCATCCAAATACTAAAATGTTTGAATAACAAACTACACCACGACGTGGAGCCGGTAATCCGTACCTATGCATGTTTGATGCCTTTTTCATTTATAGGATGGATATAATAATAAATATGGTTGTACCATTATTATAATAACATAAGAATATATATAATATACTGGGGTTATTTTTTTATAATGGAAAAAACAATGAAAGATACAGTGGATGATGAAAAGAACATGAAAGAGTTGGTGAAATATTTACCTCCTCTTCAGGTTCTTCCTTTTGACTTGATCAAAAGGTCTCCTTATAATGGATTTATGAACAAAGGATGGACTCTAGGATGAAGGGAGGATAGTTGAGAGGTTATTTGGGCTGGTTTTGGAAGATCCAAATGGCATTGATGATGTGAATTTGAGAGAAGGGGGAGTGCCCTTTTATAAGAGGGGTGAGGGGCACCTTAGGAAATGATTGTAATATTATTTTACAATAAAATAATTTTCGGTTTCTAATTGATCCAAAATGAATTATTTAAAGGCTAATGTTGGTATGTGTCGAAAAACTCTCAACAAATAGGTTTTAGATAGGTTTGGGTCACTATATTAACCTTATCTTTTAGATTTAACTCTTAGTAAAATAGTGTGACATTTACCCTGTTGCTTGTTTTATATTATATGGTTAATAAAATTACAATAAACTTCTCTGAATACCCCAAGAGGTTCTTTATAGATACACCTATCATTATATAATACTTTTGGCCGAACAACAGATTTTTTGGAATAGAATAACAATTAATATTATTATATTTTATTTAAAAACTCTTTTATGTCAATTTTGACATTATTTTCTATTTTGTTTTAGTTAAATTTATAACATAGTTATTACATAGAAAAAAATTCATTTAATCAACCCTAACATGACATATTAACCTAGAAAATTATTGGAGTTCATAAAAGGTCTCAATATATTTTTATTTGGATTTTTATAATATCAATTAGTTTAATATTTCTTTAATTAGTTAATAATGGCATCATCATTGTGTCATAAATAAATTTTATTATTTAATGTCCAAAACTTATAAATATAATACCATTATGTATGAAATCTTTTTATATTTCTAATGAAAATTTATAATCTAACATATCTTATGTGTAACCCTATATTAAAAATGGTTTAGTTATTAAAATTTGAATTTAACACTTTTATCTCTTCTTTGAATTAAATAATTATAAATGTCCTAATCTAATCCATGTGGACCTAAAAGATCATATTTTATTTCTATGGTTGTTTTTGGTCGAATTACACTTATCAAATAGAATTAGGACATGTTGTAGTGTAATAATAATAGCATTTTTACCCTTAATTATCCTATTAACTTTTAACTGTGGTAACTAAAATTAAAAAGTTAATATTCACCAAAAATTACATTCATCTTATTAAACCACATTTTACTTACTGATATCAACTGTGTCTCTTGTATTTTTGAAATTCAACTCACAGAAGTAGTAAAATTATGTTTTATGTAAATTTGCAAATGCTCGTATGTGGTGGGTAAAAGACTTTAAAAAGTTCAATAAAATTTTTATATATCTGAAATTATTATATACTGACTACAATGAATTACATTGAACATATATAGGTATTATGTATCTATTTTTACCTAAAATAAATTTAAATAAAAAAGTAATTATTTAAATAAAAATTCGGTTTTAAACTATAACTCAGTGTTTCTCACTATTCATCAAAAATGAATGTTTTCAGAAAAATACCAAAAATTCACCCAAAGATAATTTCGATATTCAAAATCCAAAAATGAAGTCCATTTTGAATGATAAAAATTATAAAATTTAAAAAAGTGGGTATTACTATTCATAACGGCTAGTTTGATTGGTCGCGGTGTGTTAGAATCTCAAAGTTGCGTATGATGCAATCTATTGCATTATTCAAAGGAAAATGTATCATGGAAGATTGGGGTGTTACATTCTCCTCTCCTTCAATAAATATTCTCCTCAAAATTTAAAATTGTTCTTTGAAAATAAAAGGTTGAAAATAGAAAATACCTTTGTGGAAACCCCGCATCAGAAATAGGGTTAATAAAATTTAGTTTTAATAAGAGGGAAATGGAAATGAGGAAGTCACCACCAAATTAGGGTTTCGAATAAGAGAACATTGGTGGAAATTATAGACACATAATTAGAGGAAAATGTAAATATTTATAGGGAGTGATTGATGTCATCAATCAAAAACAAGTGTAAAATTGAGGGCCTCAAAGCCATCAATCTATGATGATTTAATATAACATCAGTTCCAGAAAAACATATGGTATTAGGATAACATATTTTTTGTTTTAATATGTCTTATATAGAGATTAAGAATTAATTTGTTCATAGAATAAGAGGAAATATATATATATATATACATGACAAGTATAATTTCATCCTTTAACAAATTCCTACCACAAACTCATCTTTCACTCCAAAAGATAATAGAATTAAAAAATATTCAATTTATCCAAATAGTATAGGGTTAAAAAATGAATTTTATATTCTTTATTCAGAATATTTAAAACAACATTGTAAAAACCAGGAAATCACGTGGGCCAGTGGTAGGTGATCCACCCTTGTCGTCCTTCGGTTGTAGGTTCAAGTCTCACGGCCTTGCTTGACGCGACGGGTTGTCACCTGACCTACAGGTTGTCCTTTTCCTTAAACAATAGTATTATAATATTACAAATATAATTTTAAGAAATTTTTTAACCTTAAACAATACTATCCAAAATTCAACACAATCCGTTTTAACCTTTATAGTTATCTAAAATACCTCTGTCCAAACTCTCTCTAAAAGGTCTCAAAATTCCAAAATAAACATCAAATTCCCCAAAAAAAAAATTCTCTTATTATCAAATACTGGAAATATGATTACCTTCATCATATTAAAACCTTAATGAAAAAAATGAGTACTACAGTTCAATCCTTATATATATCACATTATTCTTAAACCAAAATATAATTCTTGAGTCCAAAAACACAAATACATTAATTATTCCACTTCAACTGTCATGACAGCATAAGCTTGTCCTTTCTCCCTTGGCATTTTCTGAGGTTTGTTTCCATGGTGCATAGTAAATTCATTTTCATAATGCCTCATTTCTCTAGAATTGTAGCATTTAACATTGACATTAACATTATTTCCCTTGCAATCACGTACATAGTGTCCTTTTTTCCACACTTATAACAAACTCCCATTCCTTTCATGCATTTACCAAGGTGATTATTTCCACATTTATCACAAATGGGAAAATCCTTCTTTACCCTATTCCCTTTATCTATCTTTCTCTCTTATATCCTTATCTTATATTTCTTCCCTTCAAAGCCATAGGACACAGATAAATATTTACTTATCTTATTAACACATGATACTATTTCTTCATATATTGAGAATACATGGGAGACTATTTTCCTTCTAAATGTTGTCTTAATACCGTGAAAGATATTATCCTTCTTACTCTTTGGATCATACATATTGCTGGAGTTTACATTCCTTATACTGGGCGTCATTTCTATACAATGGCATATACTAGGTCGGTTTATGAATTGCAATGAATAATTCTGAACATGTAAAATACCTATCATAAATTGAATAGTTTATTTATATAATCCATAATCAAAAAAATATTTTCTTTGAGGAGGTATATACTTTTAAATCCTACATAATGATTTTTAAATAAATTGATAATTATCCTAAGCATATCCCCCAAGAGTTTCGTAACCAAGAGTACAGCAAGGCCCGTTGTCATGCACCAGTTCCCGTTCGAGTCTAGATCAAAGTGGTGTTTTCTAGTTTTAACCCTAGGTACATCTGTGTTAGAGCCGCCTCTACCTGCTCTTATCCATACAGGGATATATTTTCTTGGAAAACTCAAAAAATCTCTATATTACCAAATTTCTAGGAATTTATTCAATACTAATCCTCAAAGTCTATCTTATGGTAATGTTCTCTAATCAGAGATTATCTAAATCTAGTTTCAAAGTATATTTATAAACCTCCCTATGATACCAACTGTAATGCCCTGACCCCATTTACGTAGAGTTGATGCATTATTACATAACATTGGTCTGATTATAATGAATCAAGTCCCAAAGTACCGATCCGTTTAGAAGTCTTGGAAAATAGATTACATACATGAAGTTCAACATTACTACTTGAAAAGAAAAAAAATAGTAATTTATTCCATTAGAAACGTCTATGCCTCCTAGATTATGTTTGAAAGTCACTCATATCTGACATCTTCATATCCTAGGAAAACAAAACATAAGAAAGGGGTGAGCTCAGTTGCTCAGTAAGGGTAAGTAATTTATAAAAATCTATAAACTTTTAAGGCATGATGTGTAATAAAACAATAGCCTTTTATACATAAAATTTTACATAATATGGAAAAAATAATTCAAAAATTACTATATAAACATGCACATGGATATTATACAAGTCTAATAATCATATGTAATAACTAATTTCATAATGAGGGAATTTATAGTACCAGACATTAATTTCAGTGTCAAGGCCTCATGCCAGGACATATGTGATAACTATAACCGGACCCAAACCCAGAGAGCCTCTGTAACCGGACTCCATCCCGGAGAGCCTCTATAACCAGACTCCAACCCGGAGAGCCTCTATAACCGGACTCCATCTCATAGGGTCTGCTGTAACCGGACCACAACCCAAAGGGCATACATTTACCAGTCCCCAACCTGGAACATACTAGTCCAATACATTCATCATGTGAAATGGTTGAAATATAACATAAAAATTCTTATTAAAATATAAATATTAAATGTCAATACTTTATCCATAAACCACGAATGGTATAAAAATAAAACATCCATAGTAAAACATATCACAAAACATTCAATATAATATGGAAGATTTGTATCATAATAAATCAAATTCAAACAAGTTTAAAATTCATTAAAGGTTGTTGACATAGATGAAAATGATCAGTAAAATGTTTTGTGAGAAATGCCTCATTTTCGTAAAAATGTTTAAAATTATCACAATTTATAAAGGTAGTCATTTAAAATGTATTTAGGAATAAAATTTTCCCATACTACTTAGAATCTTTTTAAAAGAATAATCATTTCAAAACATTCATGTCCATATAAATAAATCCATAAAATCATTTTGAAAACATGGACGTTAATTAAAAGGGTTTAGAAAGATAAATCTTTAAAAACATTTAAAATGGTGATCTAGTTAAATAGACCCTCCAAGAGAACATTAAAAGATTCATTTTGAATAATTTTTATAATGTATGGGTATCTATGATAAGTATGTCCGAGAAAATACTTACACATGACCAATCTCAGATAATAATGAGATTGAGGAAATAACCCATACCTCATTGTTATCAAATGAGTTGTATGAACAACAGTCAATAAAAAACAAATCAATCAAAAAATATCATTAATATAGAGATAATCATGATAATATATATCAAATGACTATACACAATACACCACATGCAATAAATAAGTGGTGAACAACAGAAATATCACGGAATTATAACTGAGATAAGAAACCCATTACCTTGTACTTCCTTTAGTCAATAGTACATTTAACCTCCTATATAAAGACTTTAGTATGATATTAAATTATACCAGAACCATATTAATATTTATGATATCATACATGATTCATTTATGACTTTATACTGCCCATTTAATATTAATTTCCATATTAAATTAACATTTCTGGTAATAATCACTTTCTTTATCGTACGTGTTTTAACTTGATACTCTTGATGGTATCACTTATATCACGATTTAAATACTTCTAGAATATAAAACATGATTTATATATCATATATATTTAGAATATAAATATTTATAATAGATATATATATATATATGAAATGGAAAACACAGTTTATGGAGATGGTAGGCTGTACGTATGCATAAACGCGGTTTCCGTTTTCATATCGTATTGAACAGAACTAAGTGATTAAGATATATATAAGGAAATATATATATATATATATATCTAGTAGCATTATTATTTTATATATTACATAATTATTAATGGCATATCTATTTTTATAATCATTGTTGAATTGTGAATGTGGAAATAAATCTCATTGCGTCATGGAGACGGTAATCCGTACTTATGCACGAGCGATAATATCATTATCTTGGTGGAGAAATCCTATGTAAATGGACGTTATATCAGATATAAAGAATCATTAACATGTTATATTTAATATTTATATCATTTATACTCATTATTTTACCCATCCAAATAATAAAATTTTTGAATAACAAACTACACCACCACGTGGAGCCGGTAATCCTTACGTACGCACGTTTGGTGATATTTTCATTTATAGGATGGATAGAATAATGAATATGGTTGTAAAATTTTTATAATAACATCATATTATATATAATATACTAGAGTTATTATTTTATAATGGAAAAAACAAAAAAAATATAGAGAGGAAGAAGAAAAGAACTCGAAAGAGGTGATGAAATATTTACCTCTTCTTCGGGTTCTTCGTTTTGACTAGATCAAAGGGGCTCCATAAGTTGGCTTTCTGACCAAAGGAAGTCCTCTAGGATTAAGGAAGGATATTTTATAGAATATTTGGATAGGGGTTTTCTGATCCAAAAGGATTTTATGGTGTGAATTTGACAGAAGGGGGAGTGCCCTTTTATAAGAGGGGTGAGGAAAACTTTTGGAAGAGATTGAAATATTATTTTGTAATAAAATAATTTTCGTTTTCTAATTTCTCAAAAATGAATTATTTAAAGTCTAAGGTGGGTATGGGTCAAAAAAGTCTCAAACAATAGGTTTTGGACATATCTGGTTCACTATATTAACCTTATCATTTTGATTTAACTCTTAGTAAAATAGTTTGACATTTACCATGTCTATTTTTATTTTTATATTATATTGTTAATAAACATGCAATAAACTTCAAAAATAACACCAAGTGTTTCATTAATGATGCAAATATTATAATATAATTCTTTTGTCTGAACCTTAGATTTGTAGGAATATAATATCAATTAATAATATAATATCTTCTTTAAAAACTCTTTTATGTCAATTTTGACACTATTCGCTATTTGGTTTTAGTTAAATTTATAACAGTGTTATTACATTGAAAACAGTTCATATAGTTAACCCTAACATGTAATATTATCCTATAAAATTTTTGGAATTCATTAAAAGACTCAAATTACATTTATTTGGATATTTATAATATCAATTATTTTAATATTTCATTAATTAGGTAATAATGGCATCATCATTGTGTCATAAATAAATTTACTTATTTAAGGTATAAAAATTATAAATAAAATACCATAATGTGGGAAATATTTTTTTCCTTTCTAATGAATATTTATAGTCGAATTTATCTCATGTGTA
Organism: Viscum album; assembly: GCA_963277665.1. NCBI lineage: Eukaryota > Viridiplantae > Streptophyta > Magnoliopsida > Santalales > Viscaceae > Viscum > Viscum album. The sequence continues at coordinate 1,568,312,957 of OY728121.1, read as the reverse complement.
ACCCAATATGAAAAATGGTTTAGTTATTAAACTTTGAATTTTACACTTTTAACTCTTCTTTAAATTAAATTATAATAAATGTCCTAATCTAACCAAGTGGGCCTAAAGGATCATATTTTATTCCTAAGGTTACTTTTGGTCGAATTACAATTTTCCAATAGAATCAGGACATGTGTTGGCTAATAATAATATCATTTTTACCCGTAATTACCCTATTTACTTTTAACTGTGTTAAATAAAAGAAAAAAGTTAACATTCTCCAATAATTATTTTCATCTTATTGAACCACATTTTACTAACTAATATAAATAGTGTCTCTCGGATTTTTGAAATTAAACACACAGAAGTAGTAAAATTACTTTTTATGTAAATTTTCAAATGCTCCTTGGAGGTGGGTAGATGACATTAATAAGTTCAATAAAATTTTTATATATCTAAAATTATGATAAACAGACTACAATGAATTACATTAAACTTATATAGGTATTATGTATCTATTTTGACCAAAAATAAATTTAAATAAAATAAAAAATTATTTAATAAAAAATTCTGTTTTAAACTATAACTCAGTGTTCTTCACTATTCAACAAAAATTGAATGTTTTCAGAAAAATACCAAAAACTCAACCTAAGATAATTTCGATATTTCGAATCCAAAATGAAGTCCATTTTGGAAGATAAAATTTATAAAATTTCAAGAAGTTGATATTACTATTCATAACGGCTAGTTTGATTGGTCGCGGTGTGTTAGAATCTCGAAGTTACGTGCGACTCAAGCTATGACATTATTCAATGGGAAATGTACCATGGAAGCTTGGGGTGTTACACTCAATAACTATGGTTAATTAGAAAATAATATGGGTTTGTGAATTCATAAATCCCACTAGATTCGAGTTGAATATTGATTAATTTATCATATAAATTTATAATGACTATAATAAAAATATTTTAATGGAATTGGTATTGATTGAGAGACTTCCCTACATCATGTTCATCAAGGTTTATGTTCCAAGGGATCCTAAGACCTGAACCAACAAAATTATTACATCAGATTTTCATTCCACTAAAACAATAAATGTGTATAATCAAAAACAATTATATGGTTTTCACCTTATATATCATTAATTTAAATATGGATGTATAAAAAAATTATATTTGACAAGATGGATTCCCGAATTTTTTGGATCTATATCTTAAATAATGATCATATGTCATTTTATTCCTTGAGAGAAAAAAAACAAACATTTTATTATATCATTAATTTAATTCCTATGTTCTATTGTATTCCTCCGATCATTGAAAAATTTAAGAGGTTAACTAGTATATATCAGAATTCCATCTTAGATTTTTTATCAGAAAGGATATATATCAAACTATGATCCATACTTTACGATAGGTTTTTAGCTCCCTTTATTTTCCATGAGTACTAGATTCTTGTGAAATATATAAGGTTGATGGTTACTACATAAATTGAAGCTTGGGATACACACTTTAATTGGGAGGACACTTCATGATTTCATTTCACAAATATATCTTCAAATAGAGTATAAAGCTGATGAGTAATAGATTTTGAGAAATAATATGATCCATATAGTATACATTATATATTTCCAATGGGTTTTCCCCATATGAATTTATTTTGGTAACCATATATTGATCACCTACAGATATGTAAATTTTAATATGTTATTATATTATAATATAGAATTTTCAGATGTCCTCTACATTCTAATAGAAACACAATGACTGATTGGTATTCCTAGGATTCTAAGGATCCTTCATGATGGATTACTTATAAGATATCCAAAAAATATATAGAATCCTACAATTTATTGAGTGGAGGTGAGTATGGGTGATCCCATTGCTATGGTATATATCCCTCTATAGTGATATTTCCTGCTCAAACATATTAATGGGGATGGCCGAAACTATATTGATCAGACAAGTGTTTCAATTATGTACAAGGTAAAAAATTTGTTATTTAATTTATTTTTAGATGTTAAATATTATTATCATTATCCCATTGACCCCTAAATATACACATACATAATTTTTTTGGATATGTATAAGACCATGTTTGTTGTTCCATACTCTTTTTTACTCACACCCAACTCGGGCTATGGAACAAAAAATTTGTTTTCAAACCTTAACAACCAAACATTATAGTTAATATTTTTCTATTTATCAACTTACATGGATATAATTTTTAATTTTCATACCATTTTATTAATATTGATATCACTTTATCATCTCTAGTTACTTTGGTTAGTCCAATACATGGAAATTTTTGGGTTTTCACTATCATGATAATTTCATTTTCTAGTTTTTCTAAATCCATGATCATTTTCTCAAGGTCTATCATCATCATTGATAGAACTCAATAATCCTTCATGTAAAACACATCAAACACCATGTTTTTCATTCCAGGGTGGTAGTGTATTGTACACTCATATTATTTGTGTACTTATACACAAACACACACACACACACATATATATATATGTTTTATCTCATGTTGGGAGATTTATATTTGAATATATACTTATTTATTCATTGATCAATATATATGTCACATATTTCCAAAAATGATAGTGCCTATATATATTCCCCATAAATATTATAGTTTATATATATATATATTGAGTTCCATAATTATAATCATGGTTCTTCAATTTCCATGATGCATAAGAAATTTATATATGAATTTGTCAAAGGAAATATTGTAGTCCATTGTTTGAGGAATTTTTATATATAATAAAACATTAGATAGAATATTTTGCGGAAAATAATCATTCATTTGTAAATATATTTATAATTAAAAAGAATATTTCATTACACTCTATATCCAACTTTTATTTTACACCAAAACATCTCAATATTATTAACTGATTAGTAATGTTTTTAAATTTTTATTAAAACACAGATAATAACAAGTTAAAACAAGGAATATATGTGTAATTTATTACTTGTTATTGTTGGAAATTCTTAAATAGAAATTATAATTATAAATTTAACGGATATTAAATCATTTGAGATAATATATCTAATAAATGAATCTACCTAAAGGTAAAATTCACACATACTAAATTTCCCATATATATCATTCTAAATTAAATTTTTAATGAAAATACATAAATGGTATTACTAAAATATAGATAATATCAATATATCATAAGTAATAAAATAATAAATTTATCAAAATAATCCTTGAATTATATATTAATTAGATCCCTAAACAATTCGGGTATAATTTATAATATTAAAGGCATTAATTTAAACTAATATTACCCTTATCGTTTATAAAAAGTTTCCTCTGATATAAAATCATTCGTGCTTTTATGTAAACAGAATAAAGAGATATCATTTAAATATATTAAGATACTTGACGTTTGAAAAAAATATAATCCATATTTGTTAGAGGATAAATTTTCAAATTATTGATTGAATTAATTTCTATATATACAATTCATAACATTATGTACCCATCCTTCACTTTCAAAAATATGATAGGTTCTCCCACATGGTGAAATATTGGGGTGTATGAAACCATTATAACACAACACAACTATTGTTTCAATTAATTCCATGTATACAACAAGATATTTTCAATACAGAGGGTTAAATATGGGTTTTCCATCATGGAAAGAGCCAATAGAGAATTCAACTACTTGATAAGGTGTATATTCATGGAGTTCTTTATAAAATCAATCAATATAATCCCATATAATAGATAAATCCTCTTTGATTATTTAAAATTATAATTAATATATAGAATATATCTAATAAAGTAATTAATATGTTCACCTAGATGTTGTTTTAATCAAGAATCAAGAAATAAAGACTCTCATATAAAATAATGATTCTGTTACACCCTCATAAATTAAAATCTCATTCAAGAAATATTAAACAATATCATTGTACCTTGAGAGATGACCTATCACATGGATTATATAAAATTATTCCATTGGTATTACCACTATGATTGTAAATGAATAACATGTATGTATTTTTTTAGTGATTAGCCAATATTCATTCATTGATAAAATATTCCCAGATGAAGTATTAACTGATAATTTATTCTATAATATATAAGGAGATAATTTATTTTTATTTGGAATCATGTACGATATAAAATTTTGAATAGATCTATAATCAAGTAATATATTATCTAAAATTGAGTTTTCATAAAATTTATCTAATATAACATAATTGGGAAACACAACTCTTGCTATTCGGATTCCATATTCTTAGATTTTAATTAATGGCCACGTGTAGGCCAGATTTGAATGATGATTGGGTCATTGATTTGTGTAGTTCTATATCTGTTTAAAATTTAAACATTGGACATTAAGGCAATATATTTTTTCATTTTCATTATGGATCTTCATAGCATTCATCTACTAATATAATGAAATCTAACATTCCATTCATGAATGTCGATATATGTTTCTTCCTATATTAACAAAATACTTTGAATTCAACAATTCTATTATTTTCCCAAACCACATTTCTTCCAATATGGTTCTCTGTTATCCAATTATTTAATATATTTCCATTGAGAAAACATATAGTGAATTCCATCCTAGCCATGATGGAACTTTTCACTATCTCATTATATGAGGGATTTTATAGAGAGATTAATTACCTTTGATGCCCTGGTTTCAACCCATAAAAGAGGATATATATATTTATTTATTTATATTATATAAAAAGTATGTAACAATTTTTTATGAATATTTATAGTTATAACCACACTCAGCTACAAATTCCTTTTTTCTTTTTCTTCAATTAAAATATTTACTTCCAATTTAAAATCACCTCTAAAGAGCAAAGTACTTTTATGAAATTATAAGAATAAATGATTTCAATAAAAATCATTTATCTCTTATTCCTTCATAGAGTTTTGAATTAATGAACCCAATATGTATGTATCTTCCCGAGATTATATATATTTGTGATAAGAGCCTCCTTGCCACTACCTCCCATCGCCCAAAAAACTATCTTTAGGAGCTCTATGAATTTCTCAGCAAATAATTGATTTATATTTCCATTACAAGATTGAGTAATATTGTTCATTATTTAGTCCAACATGTTCACACCATGTTGTGTAGAAATTGGTTGTTCCATATGCGTAATATGATAGTTCATAACCGGATCCAACTACACTAATATATTTTTAATCTACTCCCCTCTAACTCTAAATGCCTTGAATATTTCTATAAGGAAAAAAATATATTGAATTTGGGTTTTTAAGTTTTATTATATTTACATTTGGCATCATTTGTAAAAAAACAATATAAATAATTAGATTCTGTAAAAAATTAAAAATTAAAAATCATAGTATATATTTTATATTTATTTTTTTCAAAATCATTTCATTTAATCAATAATTGTTTCTATAATATCCTGTGGGGTTATGATAATGTTTTTTTTATCTTACATTAGTATTTTATGTATATATCTCAATGTTCCTACTTATCCCAATTTAGGACCATTATCTTGTAGTGCTAATTATATAACACACCTTGGGTTGTGTCTTAGATCTTTCTTTTGCAGCTACAGAATTGCCTTGTCTCAAGAAGCTGAAATAATGAGTCTGATCCATGTTTTTCATTTTCAAAGAAATAGAGTCAGAATAATATTTTTATTGAAAGTTATTCAAACAATATTGTCTAGGTTATTTGGAATGGTGTGGTGTGTCTTTCCTAGATGATTACAACATGTTGGATTAATTTCCTCCTTTTGTTTCTAGATATCAGCTAGATTGTCAATCATACATTTCGTAAATAAAACATAGTTTTGTATGGTCTTTATAATAAGACATTTAACCATGATAGAACCTGACTAGATGGACATCCTGTTGATTTACTTCCTCCCTATGATAATTATTGTAAAAATATTTTATATTCTAGAATCATGTAATTCCATTTCCATTTTATAATAATGTTTATGTTGGTATTTGACCAAGGAACCACCATAATTAAAAACCAAATAGATCCTAATATATAGGATTCAACAGTTTTTATATCTCAGGATACTAGATACATAAACTAAATTGAGTTTAAAATTTTTTATAAATTAACTCAATATTTTAAATTTAATTATTTTCCATTAAAAACCCATTATTCAAAATAAGTAATATTCATGGTTTCCTGGGGAAATAAGAAACAACAACAAGTGGTTTGATCATATGCATGGTAAAAGGAAGTTTACATTTGAAATTATCATACAAAATCATGTAATGAAAGATTTGATATGAATAAATAATTGTCATAAAAATAATATACCATTTTCTTATTATATCCATGGATTATGTGACAATAAATAAATTCATTGATAAAAAAATGATATCGTAGTGATGGAATGAAAAATTTTGAACATAAAAGTATTACCTTATAGGCATATTTCAATGTGATTATACATAAATCGGAATCAATTATAAAAACAACCCAACCAATTTATCTAATAATAAATACAAATACATCAAGGGATATATTATTCCAACCTCCACTAGTATCATAATAATCAATATGTACCCATCATATTTGGAGAATTACTAAAAATTCATTTCATAATGTTCCCTAATGAAGCTTATACAAAATCATCTATTTGTGTTCAGCAGTTTTTTATATAGAAATAATGGATGTTTGAAATATGAATATTTACCCACTAAATGGAATAATATTGATATCTAGTCGAATATCACACAATAAAGCTAGAAAATATAGCATAGTCATAATGTAATGGGATTCACCATTATCAAGGTGATGAATAAAGGTATTAATGTAAAATAATTTTATACAGTGGAGATATAAATAGAAAATGGCCGTGAGAAGAATATTTTACAATTAATGTATACTAAATTAACGATAGAAAAGTTCCCTTACACCCATATTTATTGATCATGTCTAATACTGTCATAACATGGAAAAATAAATTGAATATATATATGACCAATATGAAAATATATTAAAATATATAATTAACGATAACAAAGATCATTTGAATAATCCAAATAACAACCCCCATGGGGGTTAATTCAGGTGTTAAAATAGGCTCACATGTTGTGTATTTAGTGGACATGTTCATACCCAAAAAAATATAATTTTGTATTTAACCCTATGTTCACCAAATCCTGATATATCATCCACTAGTATTGTCTATACTGGAATTTCACAACATCGACACCGCAAAATCCATAACAAAATTTTACTATGTCTTTATATATTTATTTTTATCAATTTTTTGATAATGTTTAAGAGTTATAACGGCTTATAAAAGTAGTGTAATGAGAGTGAATGGTGATTACTCATTGATAATACGATAATGAATTTATAAAAATGATTCATAATAACATTCAACATTGAAATGAAAATTAACTAGAAATGAATATGCAAATTAATGATTATAAGGGAGTTGGTGTACATACAATGACATTTTAAATGATTACTCAAATGCTATAAGAGAGGGGAAAAGTAATCAAGAATTTATTAAATATAAAATAAATTATAATAACATATAATTATATTAATTTAGGTATATAAATAATATATAACAGATTTATTATAATTGTAAAAGGAATGAGGTGGATTTTTAACATATATCATGAATGGTATCCACATAAATCGTGAATGTGGAACTTTAAAACCATAGAATTTTTTTGGAGATACCCTTGAGAGATAGGATAATATTACAACATTACCACTACTTTTATAGATATATGGAAAGGTAGGATGGGTGGGTATTTATATTAAATGAAGAGGATTTGATGACTGATTTCAAAACATTTCCTCCGACTCTAGGTAAATTAAAATTGAAAACAATTAGACTTCCCTTGGTTATAGAATGATTTATTTTTATTGTAAGGATTATCTATTAAATATTCAATCCACTTTGAATAAAATAAAATAAAATATTTAATTTTAGAAGTTGAATTTTTTATTCATAAATAAATATTTTTTAAAATATAATATATTGAGTTGGTTTTGGATTATTTTTTTGGGTTGGAAATATAATTTTATTTCTTTTAAATATATGATTTTAATGAATTAACACATTTTGGGTGATAATGACTTTATTTTACTTATAAAATCATTCTAAGTCATTGTTGTGTCACAATACATAACACATATTCATACTGTATTTTTCAATTTACACAAAATTAAAATATCTCATAAAATTATGAAATCTTCGCCATTATCTAATTTTTTATTCAATATTTGAATTAAATTTTATGAAAATATTTATTTATATAAATGGAATTTATTATTAACAAAAGAAACTATTTATATCAAAATATGGAATTTGGGGCTTAAAATAATTAATCTCTTCTACTTTTTTATTTTTAGATTATCATGTAAAATTTTAATATAATATTAATATTCCTATATATTCTGTATTACTAATTATATTATTAATAAATTATTTCATGCAAATAGTTTTAGATTCTAGTTTAAATGTAATTTCATAGTATTATGTTCAATTATAATGTTCTAAAATATAATGAGGAAATAATTAAATTTTACTTATGCCCCAAATTTTTTGATGATGCTTTTATATACAATATTAAATTAACATTTGTTTAAAATATAATAAATCATTAACCATAATATTTAGTTTATGCATATTTTCATTATAATATTTTAGTGTTTTTTTATTTTTCATTTTATGTCATGTAATGGTTATGATGATCCATATTCGTTGATAATATGTTCATAATTCCTATATTATTCATTGTAGTGGAATCACTTCCATATAATTATTTTTTATATAACATTTTTATTTTATAAAAATTATCTATATGGTTTATTGGGTTGGAATCCTTGTAGAACATGTTTCTAGTAATTTATTAACACATAAAGTTACATTATAATGGCCATTTATTTCTGGGCCACACATTTAAATGAATATTCATGAAATAAATTACTCTTTAATATCATATATTAATGTATTCTAGTCTTGATAATTCATCCATATAAAAAATATGATGTTTTAATAAAATCATTCATGTTAGTGGTTAGACTAACACAAAAACATATTTTATACTAGTTAATGAGAATCAGTTTAGAGTTATACAATAATAGTGTTATTTTATAAAAATAATAATGATTCTAATATATAATAATTACAAATAAAGATGATATTTAGAATGATTATTGATGATAATGAAATTGAAAAATATGGTGAATACCTAGTTAATTTTGGTTATTTTTTTTTCACAACATGAGTTGGTTCAAAGTGAAGGATTCTAGATTCTTTCATCAAAAAGTGGAAGAAAAATGTATAAGAAGGATTTATGATAGAGTAAATTTATTTATAATCATGATATTAATGAATTTGTGAGTGTATTATGTGGGATAGAGAATGCATCCTTTAGTTGGTGAGTTTTGAGTTCTATTTCTATAAATACTCATTATTCAATGTAAAAGGTCATTATTTTAAAATTATTATAGATAAAAAGTAATAATATAATGATTTTAGGATAGGTTATGGTTGATAAAGTTTATATACAAATATTTAAATATAATGTTTCATGATTTTTTACACATTACCATTTAAATTAACCATTTTACCACTTTTAACCATTATCTTGGTCACTAAATGTATAAATTAAAAAGTTATATGTCATTCCTAAATATAAATTTACCTTATAACATAATATAAATGTCTCGATTAAAAAATGTAACTATATTTTATCCACTTCAATTTCTAAATATGAGAAATTTTACATTTAATTGAAATCATAATATGAAAAAATTTAATAAAATTGAATTTTTAATCATTAAATCTTTAAAATATTATTTCAAATCAACTACTTAGTAAATAAGAGCTAATAATTATTTTTATTTATTGAAACAGCAAATAAAATTCATCATTATAAAAAGATCAATTTAATTTAATAATAAAACACTTTAAAATAAATAATTAAATAAATATCTTTTTATCGTTAATGGTTTTTTAATATATCCCCTTAAAATTAGTCATTTATCTTCAAAAATAATAATTTAATAAAAAATATTAATTAGAATCGTAATTTTAATTTTTTGAAATACATAAAATCATTATATTACAAGATAATTAATTTTAATATTACGTAACTCCTATAATGTATATTTATATTAAAGTATTTCCATTAATATTATATTTTTTATTATATTCTATAATTATATACTATTTTTGAATTATTTTATTTACAATTTTCAACAACTAAATATAAGACATAAATATGGTTATGTAATACATGAATACTAAAAATATATATTTCTAAAAATTATTTTTCCAACAACCATATAAAAATAATATTTAGATTCCACTATTATATATATCACTATATACATCATTACAATTATTATTTTTATTCATTTTTTATCTCTCAATATGATAATTATATTTCTAATTTTGTACACTATTTATAAATTTCAAATCGGGGTTATGATATTCATATAAAATCAAGAGGATGGAGATTTTATGTTCATAGAATTATTATTCACTTGTGCTATTGTTACTCTTATAATTGTAATAATGATATTTCATGTTATATTATAATGGTGTTTTAATGTTTATCGAAAATTAAAATATTTTCAAACAATAAAATGTTTTTCTATTTATTTTAGTATGGCATTTTGTGTGAGACAATATATTCGAAAAATATTTATTTTAAATGAATGTAAATTGTAAAATAATGGGATCATTTATTCTACCCTCGACCCAAAAAACAATTACTTCATTGAAATTTATATACTCTGACGAAAAAAATGTTGTTAATTGTTCCTTATTTTATATTTTGTATCCCATGTAGATTCCAAAAAATTATTTTTACTACATATAACATTAAAAAAGTGTGTTATATTTTTCAATGTACTTTATCCCTATGATCCAAGAATCATACAGGTTATTCCTATTAAGAGATGGTTATGACCTAGTTATACTATATCAAAGTTCAGTATATGAATAAATTCAGGTATATAATTACTCAAACAGATACATGTAATACTTTATGCACATTACATAGTTTTGGGGGAAGTAAAATATGATAATATAACATCGACATGGTGTGAGTTGTTTCAATGAGTCCAATGAATCCATTTCCCAATATTCCCTTATTCGTAAATCCCATAAACCTCATCCACATTTATATTTAATGAAATACATAACCTCTTTGTTTAATCTCATAATCAAATTAATGATTATTATATTGTTTCTTTATTTTAAATTTGAGTAGTTTCAATTTGTTTTTTAATGGTTTGAATCTTATCAAAAATTTCATGAGAGAAATTTATCCCCAGTTTTCTATGTTGTTTAACTTCGTCTCATCCTGTTAGATTTCTACCCCATCTTATAGAGGCCCTCATTTGGTACCATTTGAATTCCAGAATTTAATGTATAGTTATATGAGATCTCCACTTTGGGATGATGTTTAATTAAACCTTCTTTTTATTCACATTAACATGATATCAACATATATTATCAAGTTTGAATTGTCCTTTATGATGTTCCATTACAACAAGGATGATCAGCAATGCTGAAGCCACTCTCTCCATTCAATTATTTTTTAATATGTCTTTATAAAATTTAGGTAGAACTCAGATCTTGATCTAATAAAATTTATATTCATGATCTATGAAACCCTACAACTTATTTTTTATATATAATGGAATGTTTATTGACAGATGCATATTATTGATTAACAACAAAATATTCTCACATCATAAGGTAATAAAATTTAACCCAAATGGAATTATAATCATTCAATGTCAAAGGATGTCCTAAAATAGAATCCCTAGCATTTTCCCCATTTTCATATAGATTTATATAATGGTTTCATCATCCATATAAAATTTTCTAATTCTTCATTAACTTGTTGGAATGTAATGTATTGAGATACATACTATGAAATATCCATCTTCATGATTCCCTACCAAAAACAATTATTGATAACCTTATAAATATATATGATTCCATTATGGATATAGAATTATTATATATGCACATCATCTAATAAATCATTTTTCAATTATAGTTTTTATGGAACACTTAATAATTTAATGAATCACATCATTCAATCATTATCAAATTTTTACACTAGAATATTTCCTACCATAAAATGTATCTATATATCATCATTTTCCCACCTTAATCTTTATATGGATATATATATGAGTAATAATTTCGGAATGATTTTTTTTCTACATACCAAAAAATTTCAATGTCTATAATTGTCAAATCTATGAGTATTAGTTCTTTCAAAATCATTATAATGGATAAGGAAACATGATCATTGTTTCCCATGGAATTTACTAACTTATATTCCATACCATGTTGGGAATATACCAATAAGTCGTAGTCCTTGATCAACTATAAGAATCTCTTTTGGAACATGTTTAACTACTTCTATTTGAATATATACATGAAGCTATTTTTATAGTATATTCATAACAACATTCACCATAGATAGAATTCCTTAATGTATCCAATTAAAATAATATCATTGATGTGAATAAACCATATATCAGGAAATTTCTCACATAAATATTTAATAGATTTAAGTAATAATCTACTATGATGTAATTATACATGACAAAAAATATCAATACCTTTTTTGATGAATCACTATATATTACAAACACTTCTCCACTATAGGGTGGTGTGAGTAAAATTGCATCAACCAACATTCTCTTATGATCCTTTTTATTTTCCTTTTGTTTATCTATCCGTTGGAATATTAATATATTATTTTAAAAAAAAATTAGTTGAATTTATAGTCAAAATAAATTTCTCTCAAATAATTGATAGTATCCATCCAAACCAAAAAAAATACATACATTCATTATAATAGTATTTAATGATGCAAGTTTTTATGATGGAGTGAATCATTTGTTATCTATTGTAAATTCCTTGTTTTACATTGTTATGTGTTTCATATGGCCAATGGAAGGGCTCATTGGTGTTCATGGATTGTTCAGATCCCTCATTTTTGAGTTAAGGAGGAAAAATACATGGTTTATGGGTTTTCCAAACTATAACCGTAATTTCACTCATATTGGCCAAAACAGTGATGTGTGTTTTAAATGGATGCAATGGGATGAAATATTTGAATCGACTATGTGATTCAGGATCCATGGCCATGTAGTTTCTCTCGTACAGGTGACTGAGGAATTTTCGTGGGATACACATAAATAATTAAACCATTTTCATATCCCATGTTGGTATTTTTTTGGTTACTAGTTGTGGCATGGTTGGCGCACAGTTTGGAAAATAATGCCTCAATATTTTCACCCCATAAAAATTGGGTGAAATGTCCATTTTTTCATTTTTCATTAAATACTCAAAATCATATATCCTCTGATATTTTTCTCTAATATTCAACCATGTAAATCTCCTCTTATTCCTATCCTTATTCCGGGAATCCATCTCCACATCTAGATGATATTTCATTCAATGTTTTTTTGCATAGTATAGATAGTGATATAATCTATAATTTCATTTCATCCGTTCATAGTTTCTCTCACCATATCCTATGATATTTTTTGTAAGATATTATGAATTTTTTTTGAGAAATAATTATAATCAAGTGATTTAGTCCATTCTAATTCAATAATGAATATGATATTATATGAGTAATATACAAGAGGCCTACGGTAGGTGGTTTGGAAAATTTCTCTAAATGTTTTGGTATATTATTGATTTTTTCGGTTTGGGTTCAAATAAAAAAAATATTGCACACCTCTTTAAAACTTTATTCCAAATTTAAAATTTAAATAATCATGTTATGATACTCCCTTAGAGATTTTTTAAATTTTTACAGGATTTTTACCTCATATGTTGCCACACCATTCGGTGTGTTGAATAAATTTTCTTTAATAAGGTAAATTTTCAATTGACCATCCATCTCCAAAGTTGTTCGTCTGGACCAAAAATTGGAATTCTGTTTCTTTATAAATAAAATGGAATAATTTAATTAAATGGATATGGGTGTAAGGTCCATTACATGTGTATTATATTCTCTTATATGAATTAGAAAAATTTTATACCCATGGAAGGATCACATTAAGTTAATGTAAAATATTAAAGGGAAATGCATTATGATTATTAGGATTAGGCCATCGATATTGGCCATTAAAAATGTTTATGTGAGTTATTATGAATGTGGTTTCATTCTCCCATATGTTGGGTTAGAGGAATGGAGTCTCACAAAGTTTAATTTTACATGGACCACGGACAATAAGTTCTAAATTCCCTAGCATATTGTGTTAGGAATGACATCTCACCCCACATTCAGGGGTTTTGAGCATGATGTCTCACCCTACTAACATGAGTGATGAGAATGACATTTATCATTCTTATTATATTTGGGACTACTTCCCTTCATGATCTTATATCTTGTTAGACTATTCATGGACTCATGTGTTACGCCCTGAGACAAGCAGGCACCTCATATCCATGTACATTCATACATACCACACTACATACCATTTGTACATAAATTTATACAAATTATATATGTTCCCATATATATTGATGTACATAGTCACTGATATCACTATTTTACCATCCTAAAATTATTCATGTATAGTCTATCGGGTGTTATATAGGATCATTAGATGACATGTAGTTATTTTTCTTCATGGTTTATTATTTGTTTGGTATGCACACTACAAAGGTATATTTACTGACTGGATTGTTGCAAACACCATTGGTGGTGGCCTATTAATTTTATCCCAAACCCAATTTGTACCACCATTGGCATCAAAACATAAATTATAGTTGGTTTTATTGACATGTTCAAGCACCCTCTCACTGATGATTCTTTATTTTTATTATATCATGGAGCTGGGGAGCAAAGGACCAAGTGTATTCATCCAATGCTAGAGAGATGAATTTTTGTTTTTCCCTTTTTGTATGTCTTTTGGTATAGTATCTACTTGCTATATACCTTTCACCCCCTTTTTGTATTTCAACATAACAAGACATCATTTTTTATATGAATTAACATATGGATTTTGTTTATTATTAGCAATTTTATGTTTCTTATTCCACTCTGGTTATTTATGGCATCAGTTTTCGATGTTTTATTAGTTATCATTTATGCCTAAAATATGTATAATATCTTTTAATTTCAACTTTTCTAATCAGATATGAGGGCATATTCTCCCCACCATACCCCCTGGGAGCCTCACTTCTAGTCTATATCATGTTTTATATGGGAAGGAACACATGAATCCAAGTGACCCACCCGAATTTTTTACCATTATAGTGGCTCTAGGGTTGGGACATTAAAAGTTGTATCAAAGTAATTTTATCATTTTCTATTTAAATTTTGGTATTATATGGGAGTCTAGGATGTATCATAATATGGTAATTAGACTCTTTCTTGATGTTGTTAACCAATGTACATGGGAAACCCAAATTTACTTGGATGGGATATTGTTGTTATTGGAATACACATGTTAGAGTAGTACTGATTTCACAGTTCGGTGAAACACATTTTTTCTCATGATATTATTATTGAATTTTTTGTGTCAGACACATTTTTTTGTCCTAGTATCCCAAAGAGTTACCATTTCATTCCTCATTATGAGAACTTGAGTATCCATATATCATTATTTTTTAACATTCCATGTTTAATTTCATCAAGAATTTTACTATAATAACTCATTTGGTTCCTTTATATATATATATAGGGTCTAACCCATTTTTTCTGCACAAAATTAATTTCACTAATTACAGCACCCACATCAATTTAAACAATGTTATCCAATTTGGATATATGATGAAACCATCGTTAACCAATTATACCATTTTAATCCATAAACATATTGTTCTTTAGATTGAAACATTATTCAATTTTATTTCCTGTATGGCAATATAAATTTTTTATTTAATTACTTATATAAATATTTAATGGTAATTTATTTAATCAAATAATGTAACATTAAATGTGCCATCATTATACTGAATGTAATGTCAAGTTCACATATACATGAGGTGCCAAGGGAAATTTATAAAATTAATGATATTTTTAAGTAAGAATGGTGACACATTTATCTATACTGTGATATATATACATATATAAATAAAATTAGTATGAACATAAATTAAATTATTCTCTTAAAATGAAATTTTTTTGGCTAAACTGGATTCTAATTACAATGTATAGGGCGTTTTCTACTATAACATACTATAGACACTCTATATTCTGAAACCCCAGTCCAGTGAAATCAGACCTCGACCCAAACCCACCCATTTCTGTGGGTTGGTGGTGGTGTCCATTAATATTGTTATGGACGTTTATGGGTTTCCATTATCAACTTGACCTAGATTTTACCACATGATTAGAGGTGTTACATTTTTAATATGAATGATATGATCCAATCATATTCGATATTTGTATTCCTTTTACTTAAAAATTATCATGTGAGGTGTGTGTTTTGAATAATATAATTGTGTCAACATGACTTCCTAATGTGGTATTTCATGAGGGCAGTAAGGATAATAATATGGAGGTGGTAGGCCCTATGCAACTAGTATTAAATCTATTTGTTCTACTAGAGGAACCATCAGTTATCCTTGACAATAAATATGAAAACCAGTTTCAAGTGGGAATACTTCATATTATGTAATCTATTAATGTAGTTTCTAGACTTACCTCTACTATGGTAGGGTTGATGTAAGAGTTCTAAAATTATCACCCACCTTTTTTCCAGTTAATGGTAGCCCTCAGGCTACTAAGTCATTAATGGAGGAAATAAATTATATCATTGAGCTTCTAGAGATTCCTCCAAATAAGAGGGTTATGATATCATTCTATAGTTCATATGGTTCTTCCACGTGATGGTGTAATTTCATTACAACCATAGACCGACACCAGGATACAGTTTTGTGTGACTTTTATATTGTTTTTTATGATTATTAATTTCAAATGAACTTGATATTTGACCAAGATAAGGATTTAATTAAGTAGTAATATGGATTTTTTTCTGTGATAGAGTATTCATCCACTTTTACTAAGATGCATTGATTTTCCAAACTATAGCTAGGGATGAGAACATGATTGTGAGGCGATTTGGGGATGGTCATATATATTCCATTTGAACATAGGATTATGTTTTTTGATTAAGTACAATTTATGATATTACTAATTTGTCCCGCATTACTACGATTAATATAAGAAAATACAATTGTGAGCTCTAGGGTTTTTTAGCATCCAATCCTGGAATTGGTTCATCAAGTAGACGTAATCGTCTATTTGACGTTTCGTAGAATGGTAGTGCTAGACAGGGAAAATGTAAAAATATTTTTGTTATATGAAATCATTGTGGGAAACCAGGATATAGAAAAAAACATTGCAGGATTGTTCTGTTTGAGCATAAATAATGCAGTAGGATGGGCCATAATCAAGGATTCTATAGTACATTCCCACCAATTCTTAAAGATAGATGTCTTCACAGATTCTATATTCTGGAGTAGGGTTATTATCACCTCACCATGAAAGAAGTGGTAACAACATACCCCATTCATGATGATTAGGCGGTTAAGGATGATAAAATCATACTCAGGATTCCTAGATCTAATAGACTAACCCTTCCCATGGTAGTCAGGATGAATCATAGGGTCATTGTTTTGGCCAATCAAAAGGTGTGAAACCTAGGTCAGAGGTGTCGAGCACCAGAACTTCTACTTTTCAATGTACCACTAATGTATCCCCTACTCTTTATTGATTTGTATTAAAAAAGTATTCATCATACTATTTTATATCTGTTGAAATTTTGTAGAGTCTTGGAAAAATTATAGTGTACTTAATGGGAATAACTACACTTGATACCTTTTTTGTTATCTAATTTGACAGTTTCATTTGATATATTGAATGCACTATTAAAGTTGATGGTTATATGTTCATTTTGAATCATTTATTTCTCAACATAACATGGTTTGATGTAATTACTAGGATAATATTCTTGATTACCTATTGATCCCATAACAATTTTTATCTTCAGGTGGGGTGATGTTTACATTAGGAGTTGTGGGTAGATATATTCACAAGGGTGAATGGGATTTACATGATACTCGAGTTGGACCTGAGCATCATGGGATGGGAAGAGTGAAAAACATATATCATTTCCCTTTCATGATGATAATCGAATTAATCCTTATTTTATATTTATTTTGGTGGATCATTTTAGGGATGTGATCTTTGACAGACGTTCTAGGATACATCTATTAAGAGAGGTAAAATTAACTATTGAGCTAGTGTCTAGATTGGAACCTTTTTCCATTCATCCTCACAAGATAGAGACTAAAGATCTTATATACCTCATGAAGTAGTTGTATGAATAAGATTTTAAAAGTTATATATGACCTAGTACCTCTACATGGGGTTCACAGGTACTTTTTCAATGAATGTGAATGGTACCCTCAGCTATTTCATGGATTACAAATGGAAATACCAACACACTATTATAAATCTTTATCCACTACCTATATTAGGTTACCTCTTTGACTAACTTCTATGATCATGTGTTTTATCCATTATCATTTTCAATTTGGGTTATCACTAGTTACAAGTTAGATCCTCAAACATACCATTCATTGTAATCCAGAACATGTATAGTCTTTATGAGATTCCAGTTATATCGTTCGGTCTCTAAAACTATCTTTTTTTATTTATAGCACTAATTAATATGGTCTTCCAACCTTATTTTTAATTATTCATTGTAGTCATTGTAGATAACATCTTAGTGTATTATTTCACAAAAAATGACCCTTAAAAACATCTTGAGATCCTGATAAATAAACTAAAAGTGAATTTGATTTACACAAAGCTCCACGAATTCAAATTTTTTATCAATAAATTCATCTTCCTAGGTTACATAATATTGGATTAGGGAGTATCTGTAGACCTAGATAATGTGAGAACTGCATTTTCATTAGATCATCATAGTAACCAATTTAATGAAACTTGTTCCTTAGTGAAAACAGAGTATTACAAATGATTCATCTAGGAAATCTCACACTTTTATCCCCTCTTATGGGATTGAATAATAAGTGTGTGAAATTATTATTATTATATTAATCTGAGAGATACTTTTAGTAAATTAATGGAAGGATTATGTGAGTGTCAATCTTGACTTCTCTTGGTCTAGGCATGAATTATATAGTTTATTGTGATTCTTCAGAAATTGGGTTGGGTGAAATTCGGAAGCAGGATGAGTGGGTGATAGTGGATTTTTGTTTTTAGTTATGGGATCATGGGTATAATTACCCAATACACTACCTCATTTAGGAAGGAGTTTTTCATGCATTATGATATTGGATGCATTACATTCATGGAAGATTTTTTGTGTGTAAACAGATCCCAAAAGCCTCAAGTATCTATTTAAGAAATGTGAAATAAATCACATGTCGAAATGCAAGGATTTATGTCTATAATCCTTCAATTTCATACTTTCATATATTCGTAGGAATGGCATTGATGCAGTCGAGTCTCTAATCCAAAATACATAGAAATATTTTTGTCTGGAGGACCATGGTGAGTGGAAATATAAGGACCCAATATTAACAAACATAGATTTTTCATAGATTTTTTTTAATAGTTATAACATTATAAATATGGGTCCCAAATGACAGTATTTTTTTAGTTCATTTGGAATAAATGAAATTTAAACATAGGTATTTGAGTAAGATACATCAGCTCCCACTAGGGACTCCAATATTTTCACCCCACATAGAAAAATCATGTAATAAATATATCATTATAACATGGGTAAGGAAACATAAAAGGAGGTGTTCAACAATGCTCAGTAATGGTAAATAAGAGATACATGTAAGAATTAACTAGAGAATAGATGTATGAGATTCTGATCATAACATTTTATGATCACACCATCGAAATCAATTATAATAAACATGAATCATGGAATAATTCATGGATGTTCATAATATAAGAATCATATGGAAACATTTAACATAATCCATGAATTAATAACCATATATTATGACATTGAATATTTATAACACATAGGAATATACATTTATTTACATAGTAGACAAGTAATTTCTTCCAAGAAAATATTAGTAGCATGGTTTCACTCCCCATACATTATTGGTAGTCTTGGTTCACTCACATGGACATATTAGTAAAATGATTTCACTCCTCATACTATCTTGGTAGTCAAGGTTAACTCTCATAGCCATCTTAGTATTCAATGTTCACTCTCATGACCATCATATTCTCTATCATTATATATAAATCTCACCTAATGAAATGCAGGGAGAGAGAGGTCACAAACATATTATAATTAAATAATAAATATATGTTCCAAAATATGATAAACAATCATATCATAACCAATGAAATTAAATGGGTATCATAATAATGTAATAAAATCAAAACATGTGAAAAAATATACAGGTTTCATAATATTTTCATAAAAAGTATAACCCATAAAGAAAATTGGTTTTAAATGAATATAACTTGTGATGGAGAAACATGTTACCAATAAATCATTCCAAAAATATATAAACCATTCAGATAAATAATATAAGTGGATGTAATGAATCATTTCCCCATAATGTCATCAGTAACACCATCATATGTCATCTTAGATGGGAAATAATTTTTTATGTTATTTTAAAAACACGTCATGGGGAAAATATCCTTTCTTATTTGGGAAAATATTCATAAAACATAAAACATTTTGAAAATAATGATCATTCAAATAATCAATAAAGCATTTAATTTAATCATTGAAATATTTTTGAAAATATTTTTCTTTTAAAAAAATCATGAAAAACTAAAATAAAATCTTTGAAAATGTATAAAAAACCATTTAATTTTTAATAAAATGAAATATAATAAATAAATATTGAGACCATTTTGAAATCTATTTCCTAGAAAATACATTTTAATAATATAATGAATTATTAAAAACATTTTGAATTCATTTTTACATGAAATCTTATTATAGAGTCTTTGAAATTTTTTTAATCCCATTTTGTTTATATATATATGAAGGAATCCTAAAAATATTTTGAAAACCATTTTTCCTTAAAATTCATAAATTATTCTTCAAAAAATTTTAGAAACATTTTCATGAATTTTTATGAAGGATTGTTGAAAATTTAATAAAAACCATTCTCCTTGAAAAAATATTAAAACATATTGAAAACTAACTGAAAACACATTTTTCCTTCTTATAAAAAATTCATGAAAACAATTTTAAAGTGTTTTTACTTGAAATTTTATAAAGGAAGCATGAAAAAAAAATTAAACCATTTAACATGAAAACTTTTGAAACAATATTGATTTTTTTTGGAAAATGATAGTTTCCTTGAAACTAATTAAAAAAGTATGAAATTTTTTTAATCCTATTTCATGGAAAATAATTTGATAACATAGAAACAAACAAGGAAAATGAATAAAATACATTTTTAATCCAATTATTTAAATAAATTTTTATTTAAAAATATCATTTAAAAATTTATTATACATAATATTAGGAAAACATTTTATGAAAAATTAATATCTACTTAATCATGTGAAATACATTTCAATGGAATCTCAATCATTGAAGTGGTATAAATATGTGCATGTAGAACATTACTTTTCCATCGTAAAATTTGAGAAATGAACCTTGACTGGAAAAGGAAATGAGTATTATTTTTAAAAACATTTTAAAATATCAATAATGGTTAAAAATTTAATTTATTTATTATATTATAATAGTATAATATTTTTGGAAATATTTTAGAAAAAATGGTTTTGATGGAACACGGAATTCCCACCAAAGAGGGAGGTAAAGTCATTCTGAAAAAAAATATCTTCCTCATATTATGTTCCAAAGCTTGGAATATGGTACCATTACAAGGATATAACATGAAAACCCAGAGGGTAATAAAATTGGTTGGATTTATTGATATATGGATCCTAATATATAATCAATGAAATCATAAACATTAAAAATATTTAAAAACAATGAAAATATTTCAAAAAACTCAAACCACATGGTATGTTTAAATCATACTACCCATGTAAGAAAATTAAATTAACTTAAGTTTAATATATAAAAAAAATAATGGGATTCATTATATAACATTTTAAACTCATATATTTATACCTCGAAAAAGAATGTTGATGCATAACAAATCATGTGTCTTAAAGAAGACAAATTGAGACAAAATTGTCTTACTGATATGGTTACTTTTGAAATATTAACCCCATGAAAGAAGGATCATAGAATGTATATTTAAATATCCATATATTTTATAATAATATTCATTTAATACATAAATATAGGGTATAGAAACCACACAAATGAAATGATATTTGAATAAGTAAATAATCTCATGAAAATAAAAAGTGAGATTAAATTCCCTGAACTTGTGTCTTAACTCTCATCATACTTATAGAAACATCAATCATAATAAATATATTTTAATTAAAAATAATTCATATAACCATTTTTTTATATTTAATACCATTTATGTTATTTTAATGACTTTATATTACCCTCTTGTTAACATTTATTTGTTATGGTTTCACTTCAGGTAATATCATCTTTGTTGTTCGCATGTGTCTTAATTTGTTAAATATTTGATCCTTATACTTATATAATGATTTATATAATGTAAAAAATTATATAAATATCATTTAATGTCTTTATGTTAGAATAATAAGTATCTATACAGTACTGATGTATTAAATGGAATACACTGTTCATGGAAACAATATGGTGTATGTAAGAATAAATGATGTCTCCATTTTATTTTCGTATTGAAAAAATAAGATAACTATTCTTATATATACGTATATATATAATTATTTCAGTATCATGATTCTATAATATATTTCATATAAATTTACAAAACCCATATTTAACACAATAAATGGAATGTGTGATGGAATCACATCACTTTGAAGGTGTGCTAGTCCACATTTCCTCGGACAAAATTATAAAATTTACCAAAAATGAAAAGTATAAGGATATGTGTTGTAAAATAATTTCCTATTATTAATGGAATAATAAATATAATATTTTATATATATAAACTATGTTTCTATCATAATTACTACAATGATATATAGTAATGTAATAATGGAAAATCATCATTTCATGATGTTGTAGTTTGTTGTACACATAAACGATATGTTCGTTACCCATTTGATTGATGTTTTTGTATGTATAGGAGAATCCGATAGAATAAAAACAACTAAATAAATTTTTTAATTGTGTTTTTTAAAACATGTAATAAGTCGAGTGTTTGGGGTCGAAAATTAAAATGAGATAAAGGTACTTGATGGAGGATCTTAACACTTCTTTGGGTAACACTTTTTGGTTTTCACCAATGGGATTCCATGGAATGGTTTCTGGAAAAAGGGAATAAAATGAGAAAGGTATAGATTTTGTGAAGTTTATTGTGCATGTATTTTTCTATCCTAATTAGTTTGAGAGGTGCGAGGAAGGGGGGATGTGGTGTGTGTTTATATGGAAGGGAAAGGACTCTTATGTTATTTTTTAAAACAGGTCTGGTGTACCCATATTTTTCACAAAAAAAGTCGTAAAAACTAAAAAAACTCAATAATGGATGTTTTATGAGTGTATAATTTTATGAATATAGGTTTTTTAAATGTGGGTGTGACATTTTCTTCCTTAAGATTAAGGTTTATTCCCCTATAAAGCTTAAATTATCTTTAATCTTTGGAATTAATTTTAACAGCTCACACTAATATGTTTTGTAAAATTCTATGTTAACTATTTTATAAATTATAAATTATAAATATTCTATATATGAAATAAATTCTTCTAAATTACTATAATATAAGTATTAAAATTAATTTAAATTTAATCCAGCATACGTGGTGATAATGTGGGGTTTTAAATTAAAAGCGTTTAAAATATTCCTATGCTTTTATGATCTTTTTCAATGTGAAAATCATTACAATGAACAAAATTGGATTAATTGGTAAAAATTTAAATAAATTAAAATTCAAAACAATTTAAACATATAATTATACCATATAAATAAATTATATTAAAAATATGTTTTTAATTACAATTCTGTATTTTTCTATATTAATCAAAATGTAAAACATCTTTAAAAAATAACAAAAATACACCCGATCATAATATTTATATTCTTATATCGATGTTTAAGATTATATTTATATATAGGCTTCCTAAAATATCCAAAAATTAGTTTTAAATAGGTTATCCATTAAAATGAGATAAAACTTCTTTAATAAAAATATATATTTATATGTGTAAAATTGGGTTTGTTAAAAAAATATAAAATCTATTGGATGAATATAAAAAATATTTCTTTGGATATAATATATATATATTAAATTAACAACACCCAATAATTTTAATTACACTAAATTATAAGGATAAAATATCATTATGACTAATGAAATTAGCTTTCTATAAAAATATTCACATTATATTCAATTGGTTGGTATATTCAGTTTTAATTCCTTTTTAACTAATGAATTAAAATGTGTATTTTTATAATTTATTTAATCATATTCATAAAAAAATATTTAACAAATAGGTTTTATATTTTTATATTAACATTTATTATTATTTATAATATGTTATTTTTTGGTAACACTCGATGGTGCTTGTTACGTAAGCCATTGAGGAATGTCAGTCTTGCTTTTAACATAATCTATCCTCAGTGTTCCTTGTAAAAAAAGATAAACATTATCCTGTGTATAGTGCATGAATAACATGAAATTTTTTATAACATATTCCAAACATGGTGCATTAATATAAAATTAACTATTTTCTATGTTGGGTGAAATGAAAAAAATCATGAATATTAAATTAATTAAAAAATCACAAAATATATTGGGGTTCCCTTCTACCCCCCATTAAAATAAAATTATCTGTAACACCCGAGACTTTTATAAGAAATATTTTGTTTTTATTTTATATAAATCATCAAAGGAATCTTTCACTACACACAACACTTTCATGGCTTGGTTTACACACAACTACGGCCTTCCTTGATAGCTTGCATCGTACGCTATACTGAGTTTCACTAAGTAACGATATGCTATTAAAATATTATTAAAACTAGCCGTTATGAATAGTAATACCCACTTTTTGAAATTTTTTAAATTTTATTTTTCAAAATGGACTTCATTTTTGGATTCAGAATATTGAAATTAGCCTAGGGTGAAATTTTTGTATTTTTCTGAAAACTTTCAATTTTTGATGAATAGTGAAAACACTGGGTTACTATTTAAAAACCGACTTTTTATTTAAATAATTATTTATTTTATTTAAATTTATTTTCCGTCAAAATTGATACTTAATTCCTATATAAGTTCAAAGTAATTCATTGGAGTCATTTTATAATAATTTTATATATATATAAATTTTATTGAACTTTTGACCGTCTTTTACCCACCTCCTAGGAGAATTTACAAATTTGCATAAAACTTAATTTTACCACTTCTATGAGTGGAATTTAGAAAATCTGAGAGACACAGTTAATATCAAGGACAAAAATGTGGTTCAATGAGATGAAAATATTTTTTAGTGAATAGTAACTTTTGACTTTTTTTCCCACGGTTAAAAGTAAATAGGGTAACTAAGGGTAAAAATGATATTATTATTTCCCTAAAACATGTCCTAATTCTATTGGATATGTATAATTCGACCAAAAACAACCTTAGGAATAATATATGACCATTTAGGCCCACATGGATTAGATTAGGTCATTTATTATTAATTTATTTAAAGAAGGGTTAAAATAGTTAAAATCAAAGTTTAATAAGTAAATAATTTTTAATATAGGGTTATATATAATATAAATTCGACTATAAATATTCATTAGAAAGATAAAGAAATTTACTAAATAATTATATTTTATTAATAATTTTTTGACTTTAAATAATTTAATTTATTTATGACACAATTATGATATAGTAATTATATTATTAATGAAATATTGACATTATAAATACCCAAATAAAGGTAATTTGAGACTTTTTATGAATTAAAATAATTTTCTCTGTTAATATGACATGTTAGTATTGATTTAATTAACTTTTTTAGAACTAAGCATTCTGTTATGATTTTCACAAAAATCAATTACCAAATAGTGTCAAAATTGACATAAAATAGTTTTTAAAAAAAATATTATATTATTAATTGATATTTTATTTCTAAAAATATAAGGCTCGGCCAAATGACTTAGATAATATTATATATATTAATAATATACAACTTGGGGTTCATTTGTCTTGTTATAGTAAGTCTATTAACCTTATAGTGTAAGAACACAAAAAGACATGGTAAAAGTAAAATTATCTAACTTAAAGTTAAATCTAAATGATAAGGTTAAAATAGTAAAGGAAACTTGTCCAAATTCTATTTTATGAGAGGATTTAGACACATCCCCAACTTATCTTAGAAATAAATCAATTTTGATCTATTTAAAACCGAATATGTCTTTATAATAAAATAATATTTTTAGTTTTTCTAAAGGTGCCCCTCTCCTCCCTTATAAAAGGGCACCTCCTCCCTCTCTTCCTCACTCCACTTTGAGCCTTCAATCTCATCCAAACCCTGCCAATATCTCCTATCCACTTCCCTAGAAACATCCTAGAGGTCCTGGTCTTCTTCAAATACCAATTTTAGTTCCCTAAAAAAAGGTCTCAAAGAGGCGCTTCAAAGAAGAGGCAATGTCCGTTATAGATTCTTTCAACTTTATTTCTTCTTCCACATCTTCTTCATTAGTTGTTTCATTATTAATTAATAACATCAGTATCACTCATATACTGATATGTTATTATAAGTATGAAACAACCCTATTTCACCATCTATCCATCCTACGGAAAATGAAATCACCGTGTGTGCGTACGTACGGAATACCGTCTCCTTGCCGTGGTGTAATCTATTTTCCACCACCACCTTAATTGGATGGGTATAATGGTGTAAAGAATGAATATATATGATTATTGTAAAGTGATATTGATTCTGAAATAGTATACAAACACTCCAATATAATTCCACGATCATGGGAACGATATCATCGCTCGTGCGTACGTATGGAATATCATCTCCACGATGTGATGCGACTCGTTATATATGATCTTCATTGCATAATGATTATATAAATGAATTGAATGAATGAATATGATATATATTACACTAATACCATTCTGGAAATGATTTATCTATAACCTAAATAGAAGAATAAGAATTTATTCGACAAAACACGCATAAGAACAAAAAGTAATAAACACCCGAATAACAAGTAGCAATGAAATATTACTAATAATAAGCTAATAATATGACAATATATGATATAACAACAATGAGTATGATTCTAGAATAAGTCAATTACATTATTTAAATCATTATACAGGAGTTTCATACACTTACGAAGCAAATCGGACCTAAGGTAAGGGAAATATCACAATCTCGTTTTTATCCGAGATTGTTTATACTTTGGAATTTACTGGGGTGTATTTTATCATCCACATCCATATTTCCTCAATATGTAATGTTATTTCCATCCACCTACAATTTTTTAAATCCAATTTTACCCTTCGGTGAGTTTTTAGTTAAAGATATGAAAGTAATCTTTTGTGGTTTCTCGTACAAGGTACTTTTTGACTTTTCCGACAAAAGTACGAGAAGAATGTTTTTTTAACTTATACGGCATAAATGGATTTTTAAAATGTTATTTCCAAGAAGCTTCCATTACAAGTTTTCAAGTTTATTTTTAATCAACTTCTTTTTGTTTATAATTGTATGACATTTTAAGAAAGGAAAAGTGTTTTTGAAGTAGAAAGGATATTTTCCTCAAGAATGGAGTTCAAGTGTTTTATCAAAATTATTTTCCATATATGATAATAAAGGGTTTCGTTTCTATCCCTATTATTACATTGATTTTATTATGTTGTGATGGAATTATTTTTATGAATTCCTTTATCTTATATGAATTGTTTTATGATGTCACGATGTTTAAGAATCCCATTTTTATTACATGGGTTATGCTATGATGTATGGTTTATGATTTTGTGGCACACATAAGAATGGTATCATTATGAGATGGGTGGGACCTATATCTCCCTCGAATTCATTGGGTAAAGATTTTATATCTCATGAGATAGACATGGTTGGAACGGCATGTTAAACCGGTTCAGTGAAACAGGACTGAAACGAGGAATGAACTCGGTTCAGAAATGGACTTTGTCCACTAAGATAGTTTTGGAAATGAGTCTTGACTAATAAGAAATAATTCTATATGATTATGTGTGTATGCCACAAATCTTCATGTTTTAAGTTATGATTATTGTGATTACATTTCACTGCCATGATTTATCCCATGTTATGAAACTGTTATCTCTTTTGCATGGTAAGATTTCCAAAATGTTATGTTCTTATGAATATGATGTGATTGATATTTCTTTTTTTTACCCTTACTGAGCATTTGAGCTCACCCTTTTGTATTTTTTCTTTCCCCAGGTCAGGAAAAATGTTATTAAGTAAGATATTCCAAAAGGGACTATATATATGATGAAATAAATGGGAGATAGTGTAGACGCTTTATGAACCATTTTTTTATGATTCCCAGTTTCTAAAGACACTATACCTATATGGTCCTTTCATGGTTTTTTTATATGTTGTAATTTGTGTACTTCAATTTTGATGTACTAAAAATGTATGTAAATTATGGGTCGTTATAGTTGGTATCAGAGGAAAGGTATAGTCAACCTTTGGAAACTAGGATGTGAAATCCTTAGTAAGAATCCTAAGGATAAGTCTAAGCATAGAACACAATCATAGTGTTTTAGAAATGGCCATGAACAACCTATGATAAGACCTTAAGTATGAAATTTTATTCTTGATTATGTGTTTTCCTATTATAATTATTGTTCCTCACACTATTCTTCTTGGTTTTAGTCAATGGCTGGAACCTGAAGGAATCGTGTTAATGCGGAATGCGACAGGCAATGCAATGATTGTCCCCCTGAGCAACCAAACATTATGGGAGCTGGAATGAAAAATCTTGTAGCCATGCTCACATAACTTTCTCAAGCTATGAATCATGCAGGACGTCAAAACGAGCAAAGTAAGGAGCAACATTCTATTGAATCCTTCATGAGACAGCGTCCACCTTCATTCAGTGGGTCTACTGATCCATTAGTTGCTGAACAATGGATCAGTACTACTGAAAAGATATTTTCAGTTCTTCAATGTTCTGAACATGATAAAGTCATCTTAGTAGTGTATCGTTTGGAAGGTGATGCTGATCAATGGTGGAATCTTATCAAGAATACGAGGCCAAGAGATGAAATTGAGTCCATGGAATGGGATGAGTTCAAGAACTTATTTTTTAATAAGTACTTCCATCGTATTCTCCGAACAAAGAGGGAGAAGGAGTTTCTTGAACTAAAGAAAAAGGATGATGAATCTTTTGATACCTATGAAGCAAATTTTACAAGACTTGCAAGGTATGCTTCTGGTATTATTATCCAACCTGAGAGTAAGATCGATCGATTCTTTAGTGGCTTAAAACCAAGTCTTCGAAGGGAATTATCCATAAGGGACCTCAATAGCTATGAGGAAATCGTTCGACATGCTCTCAAAGTTGAGATGGAGATTGGAGTAACCCATCAGTCATATGGGTTTGATAAGAAGAGGAAAATGGAATTCAAAGGAAAATCTAAAGAGCGCACTGAAAATAAGATGAGTTTTCCCTTTTGCTCAAAGTGTGGAAAGAAACATGGAGGGAGTTGTCTTAAAGGGACAAGTAAATGTTTCAAATGTGGAAAGGAAGGTCATCGGGAATTTGAATGCCGCAATGATGGGAAGAAGATGTCTAGTGATGAGAATAATGAAAAGGCTACACGGAGTGCACCTCCTACACTTCAATGTTACAAGTTCAAGGAAATGGGGCATTATGTCGATCAATGCCCTAATACAAGGGTTTTTTATGATGATCGACGTCAACAAACTCTTAAGGCTAAAGAAAAAGGAAAGTCACATGCAATTTCTATCAGCGATGTGGAGTATAATAACGAAGTGGTGAAAAGTACACTTACCATCCACTCTAAAGTAGAAAATGTTTTATTTGATTCTGGATCCATCCACTCTTTTATTTCTGAAGAATTTTCTAAGGGTATCACTGTATTACCTCAACAATTAGATGTTGAGTTAGCTGTGACAACCCCTAATGGCACAACAGTCGCATCAAAAGTTTATAATTCTTCTCCGATTGAAGTTTGTGGGAAAGTGCTTCCTGCAAATCTTTTGATCCTCCCTATAGTGGAATTTTATGTGATTCTTCGCATGGATTGGATTTCTCCATATGGTTCTCATATCAATTGCCAAAGAAGGGAAGTCAAATTTCATATTCCAGATCAATCTTTGATCGTCAATCGATGCAAGGATGAACATAACCTTCCAGTGGAAATTTCATCCATCTTATGGGTCTTGATTTCACTAAATGAAGGTTATTTATCTCAAATGGTTGGTGAGAAACTCACGATTAAGAATATGCCCATTGTACGGGATTTTGATGATGTATTTCCGGAGGAATTGTCGTGTATTCCACCAAATCGTGAAGTTGAGTTTTCAATAGTACTCGTACCAGGTGCTTTGCCTATTTCAAAGACACCTTATATAATAGACCCAATTGAGTTGTAGGAATTGAAGAAGCAACTACAAGAGAATCTTGATAAGGGGTTCATACGCTCTAGTTCATCACCTTGGGGAGCACCTGTTTTGTTTGTTAAGAAAAAAGATGGATCAATGAGACTCTGCATTGATTATCGAGAACTTAACAAGATCACTACCAAGAACAAATATCCAATCTCGTGCATTGATGACTTATTTGACCAACTACGCGGAGCTCAATACTTTTCCAATATTGAACTTCATTCAGGATATCATCAATTAAGGGTCAAAAGGGAGGATATACCAAAGACGGCTTTCCGTATAAGGTATGGACACTATGAATTTATAGTGATGCCATTTGATCTTACTAATTCCCCTGCTATCTTCATGGATCTGATGAATAGAGTCATTAGAGACTATCTTGATCAGTTTTTGGTAGTCTTTATAGATGATATTCTTGTATATTCAAAGTGCAAGGAAGAACATGAAGATCACTTGAGAATTATATTGAAGACGTTGAGAAAGGAGAAGCTTTATGCCAAATTTACCAAGTGTGAAATTTGGCTTCAAAAAGTTTCATTTTTGGGTCACATAATCTCAAAATAGGGGATATTTGTGGATCCAGCAAAAACAGAGGTTATCGAAAAATGGTCAAGACCAACAACAGTAACCGAGATCCGAAGTTTTCTTGGTTTGGATGGATATTATCGATGTTTTGTGAATGATTTTTCACGATTATCTATATCCACTCACCAAGTTGACTCAGAAAGGAGTTAAGTTTGTTTGGACGGAGGAATGTGAAGTGAGTTTCAAGGAGTTGAAAAGAAGGTTATCCAGTGCACCTGTACTCACACTACCTTGTAGTAGAGAAAGGTTTGTGATCTATAGTGATTCATCCAAGAAGGGGTTGGGGTGTGTTCTTATGCAGAATGATATGATGATATCTTATGCCTCATGATAGTTGAAAATCCATGAGCAAAATTACCCAACTCATGATTTGGAGTTAACTGCGGTAATCTTTGCATTAAATATTTGGAGGCATTATCTTTATGGAGAAAGGTGTGATATTTATACTGATCATAAAAGTTTAAAGTATATTTTCACAAAAAAGGAGCTGAATATGCACCAAAGAAGATGGTTGGAGCTAATTAAGGATTACGACTGCTCAATTCATTACCACCCTAGGAAAGAAAACAAGGTGGAAGATGCATTAAGTCGACAAGACCATGCTACCTTATCCATGATGAGGATCACAAAAGATCCAATATTTATGGATTTACAAAGGATGGATCATGGAATTATAATGGAAGGGGGGAAATCGTATCTTTCTCAAATGAATGTTCAACCATCTATACATGTGAAGATTAAAGAGGCATAGAAAGAAGATGTAGAGTTACAAAAGAAGGTGAGAAATATTCCTAAATTCAACCTTGATTGTGATGGGATAATAATGTTCAGGAATCGGGTTTGTGTTCCTCCCATCCCAGAATTAAAGGAGCTGCTGGATGAGGCTCATATTTCTTCATTATCTATTCATCCTGGAAGCATGAAGATGTATAGGGACCTGAAATAGTACTTATGGTGGGATGGCATCAAAAGATATGTTGCTGAATATGTCTCTCGATGCTTGGTTTGTCAGTAAGTTAAAGCTGAGAGACAGAAGTCTAAGGGGATGTTACAACCATTACCCATACCCGAATGGAAATGGGAAAACATCATTATGGACTTTGTCACAGGACTTCCTAAAACATCCAAAGGCAATAATGCTATCTGGGTCATAGTTGATCGTCTTACAAAGTCTGCACACTTCATTGCTATTAGAGAGGATTTCCCTCTGGATCAGCTTGCCAGGATATATGTAAAGGAAGTAGTAAGATTGCATGGAGTACCACTTTCTATTATATCTGATCGGGATCCAAGATTTACCTCGAAGTTCTGGTGAAGTCTTCAGCATACTCTGGATACAGAGTTGAGTTTCAGCACTGCTTATCATCCTCAGACAGACGGTCAGTCTGAGTGGACAATTCAAACTCTGGAAGATATGTTAAGAGCTTGCTCTATGGATTTCAAAGGTGGTTGGGATCAACACCTACCTTTGGTGGAATTTTCTTATAATAATAGCTTTCACTCTAGTATTCAGATGGATCCTTATGAATCTCTCTATGGAAAGAAATGAAGGACTCCAACTTGTTGGGATGAAGTTGGGGAAAGAAAGCTATTAGGACCTGATCTTGTTGATGAGATGGCAGAAAAGGTCAGATCCTTTCAACAACACATAAGAGCATCTCAGAGTCGACAAAAAAGTTATGCCGACAACCAAATAAAAGACCTAGAGTTTGAAGTGGTTGATAAAGTGTTCTTGAAAATATCTCCCTGGAAGAGGGTCATGAGATTTGGAAAGAACGGGAAGTTGAGCCCTAGATATATCGATCCTTTCGAAATACTGGATAGTGTTGGAAAGGTAGATTATCGATTGGCGCTTCCACCGAATCTCTCTCAAGTTCACAATGTATTCCATGTATCTCTCCTAAGAAAGTACATACCTGATCCTTCATATGTACTCAGCTCAGAAGTTGTACCGCTGGAACAAGATCTTTCTTATGAAGAACAGCCAATAGAGATTCTCGATTGTAGTGAAAAATTCCTACGGAACAAGACCACTCGCTTGGTGAAAGTTTTATGGAGGAACCACCAATTAGAAGAAGCTACATGGGAGCTTGAGGATATGATGAGGGAGAGGTATCCTCATCTGTTTGTTACAAGTGATGAATTTCAAGGGCGAAATTCATTTTAAGGGGGGTAGAATGTAACACCCGAGACTTTTATAAGAAATATTTTGTTTTTATTTTATATAAATCATCAAAGTAATCTTTCACTACACACAACACTAGCTTGGCTTGCTTTACACGCAACCGCGGCCTTCCTCGATAGCTTGTGTCGTACGCAATACCGAGTTTCACTAAGCAACGATATGCTATTAAAATATTATTAAAACTAGCCGTTATGAATAGTAATACCCACTTTTTGAAATTTTCTAAATTTTATTTTTCAAAATGGACTTCATTTTGGATTCTAATTATCAAAATTATCCTAGGGTGAAATTTTGGTATTTTTCTGAAAACTTTTAATTTTTGATGAATAGTGAAAACACTGGGTTACTATTTAAAAACCGACTTTTTATTTAAATAATTATTTATTTTATTTAAATTTATTTTAGGTCAAAATTGATACTTAATACCTATATAAGTTCAAAGTAACTCATTGGAGTCATTTTATAATAATTTTAGATATATAAAAATTTTATTGAACTTTTGACCGTCTTTTACCCACCTCCTAGTAGAATTTGCAAATTTACATAAAACTTAATTTTACCGCTTCTATGAGTGGAATTTCGTAAATCCGAGAGACACAGTTAATATCAAGGACTAAAGTGTGGTTCAATGAGATGAAAATAATTTTTGGTGAATAGTAGCTTTTTACTTTTTTTACCACGGTTAAAAGTAAATATGGTAACTAAGGCTAAAAATGATATTATTATTACCCTAACACACGTCCTAATTCTATTGGATAAGTATAATTAAACCAAAAACAACCTTAGGAATAATATATGACCATTTTGGCCCACATGGATTAGATTAGGACATTTATTATTAATTTATTTAAAGAAGGGTTAAAATAGTTAAAATCAATGTTTAATAAGTAAATAATTTTTAATATAGGGTTATACATAAGATAAATTCGACTATAAATATTCATTAGAAAGAAAAAAATATTTCCTACATAATGATATTTTATTTATAATTTTTGGACTTTAAATAATTTAATTTATTTTTGACACAATGATGATTGAGTAATTATCTTATTAATGAAATATTAACATTATAAATACCCAAATAAATGTAATTTGAGACTTTTTATAAATTCCAATAAATTTATATGTTAATATGACATGTTATTAGTGATTTAATTAACTTTGTTAGAACTAATCATTCTGTTATTATTTTCACAAAAATCAATTACCAAATAGTGTCAAAATTGACATAAAATAGTTTTTAAAACAAATATTATATTATTAATTGATATTTTATTCCTAAAAATATAAGGTTCAGCAAAATGACTTAGATAATGTTATATATATTAATAATAAACAACTAGTGGTTCGTTTGGCTTGTTATAGTAAGTTTATTAACCATATAGTGTAAGAACACAAAAAGACAAGGTAAAAGTAAAATTATCTAACTTAAACTTAAATCTAAATGATAAGGTTAAAATAGTAAACTAAACTTGTCCAAATTCTATTTAATGAGAGGATTTAGACCCATACCCATCTTATCTTCGAAATAAATCAATTTGGAGCTATTTAAAACCAAATATGGATTTATAATAAAATAATATTTTTAGTTTTTCCAAAGGTGCCCCTCTCCTCCCTTATTAAAGGGAACCTCCTCCCTCTCTCCATCACACCACATTTAGCCTTCAATCTCAGCCAACCCCTGCCAATATCTCCTATACACTTCCCTAGAAACATCCTAGAGGTCCTGTTCTTCTTCAAACACCAATTTTAGTGCCCTAAAAGGAGGTCTCAAAGAGGCGCTTCAAAGAAGAGGTAATGTCCGTTACTGATTCTTTCAACTTTATTTATTCTTTCACTTCTTCTTTAGTTGTTTCATTATGAATTAATAACATCAGTATCACTCATATACTGATATTTTATTATAAGTATGAAACAACCCTATTTCACCTTTTATCCATCCTACGGAAAACAAAATCACCGCGCGTGCATACGTACGGAATACCGTCTCCACACCGTGGTGTAATCTATTTTCCACCACCACATTACTTGGATGGGTATAATGGTGTAAAGAATGAATATATATTATTATTGTAAATTTATATTGATTCTGAAATAGTATACATACACTCTAATACAATTCCACGATCATGGGAACGTTATCATCGCTCGTGCGTACGTACGGAATACCGTCTCCACGATGTGATGCGACTCGTTATACATGATCTTCATTGCATAATGATTATATAAATAAATTGAATGAATTAATATGATATATATTACACTAATACCATTATGTAAATGAGGTATCTATAACCTAAAGAGAATAATAATAATTTATTCGATAAAACACGCATAAGAACAAAAAGTAATAAACACCTGAATAACAAGTAGCAATGAAATATTACTAATAATAAGCTAATAACATGACCATATATGATATCATAATAATTAGTATGATTATGGAATAAGTCAATGACATTATTTAAATAATTATACAGGAGGTTCAGACACTTACGAAGCAAATCGGACCTAAGGTAAGGGAAATATCACAATCTCATTTTTATCCGAGATTGTTTATACTTTGGAATTTACTGGGGTGTATTTTATCATCCACATCCATGTTTCCTCAATATGTAATGTTATTTCCATCCACCTATAATTTTTTAAATCCAATTTTACCCTTTGTTGAGTTTTTAGTAAAAGATATGAATGGAATCTTTTGTCGTTTTTCGTACGAGGTACTTTTTGACTTTTCCGACAAAAGTACGAGAAGAATGTTTTTTTTAACTTATACGGCATGAATGGAATTTTAAAACGTTATTTCCAAGAAGCTTCCATTACAAGTTTTCAAGTTTATTTTTAATCAACTTCTTTTAGTTTAGAATTGTATGACATGTTAAGAAAGGAAAAGTGTTTTTGAAGTATAAAGGATATTTTCCTCAAGAATGGAGTTCAAGTGTTTTATCAAAATTATTTTCCATATAAGATAATAAAGGGTTCTATTTCTATCCCTATTATTAAATTTATTTGATTATGTTGTGATGGAATTATTTTTATGAATTCCTTTATCTTATATGAATGGTTTTATGATGTCACGATGTTTAAGAATCCCATTTTTATTACATGGGTTATGCTATGATGTATGGTTTATGATTTTGTGGAACACATAAGAATGGTATCATTATGAGATGAGTGGGACATATATCTCCCTCCAATGCATTGGGTAAAGATTGTATATCTCATGAGATAGACATGTCTGGAACGGCAGGTTAAACTGGTTCAGTGAAACAGGACTGAAACGAGGAATGAACTCAGTTCAGAAATGGACTTTGTCCACTAAGATAGTCTTGGCAATGAGTCTTCACTAATAAGAAATGATTCTCTATGATTATTTGTGTATTACACAAAGCTTAATGTTTTAAGTTATGATTATTGTGATTAAATTTCACTTCCATGATTTATCCCATGTTATGAAATTTTGATCTCTTTTGCAGGGTAAGATTTACAAAATGTTATGTTCTTATGAATATGATGTGATTGATATTTATTTTGTTTACCCTTACTGAGAATTTGAGCTCACCCTTTTGTATGTTTTCTTTCCCCAAGTCATGAAGAAGGTTATTAAGTATGATATGCCAAAAGGGACTATAAATATGATGAAATAAATGGGAGACAGTGTAGACGCTTTATGAACCAGTTGTTTATGTTTCCCAGTTTCTAAAGACACTATACCTATACGGTCCTTTCATGGTTTTGTTATATGTTGTAATAAGTGTACTTCAATTTTGAAGTACTAAAAATGTATGTAAAGTATGGCTCATTATATTATCCCTATAAATCATTCTTTGTAATAAATGGTTTAATACTTTTATATTCCTTTAATAGAAACCCACATCATAAAACTGAATCCTAAAACATCTATTAAAAAATGGATTTTGGTAACATAAAGGTTACCCAATGTAACATATAACAAGTATTCCACAAATTAGAACATTAGAGGAATGTGAAAATATGGTCTCGGTTGAAATGTGTATATATTCATAGGCATTAGTCAAGGTCATCGACCAGAAACAAGTTAATGATCAATGAAATGTTATGGGACTCAATGTCTGAAATATATGATGATAAAAAAATATATTGTATGAGGAAAACATTTTTTATCATTTCCATAATGTTGAGTAATTATTTTATTGAACAAGAATATATGTAAATATACATGATATATTTTTATAAACAAAATTTAATTATTTGGTTTTTCTTCTATCAGTTTCTAATTCAACCATTAATTCACGATATGGATGTTCAAAAATTAACACCGATGCCTGATGTACTAAAATAAACCTTTAGTAGATCTTAATTCCCATAAAAATGAAAATTATAACAAGTTGTCTCTAACTAGTCATTAAAATAAATATGGTTAATACACAAAAATCTAAACATAAAAAAGTTAGATACTAGTTCATCATTAATATTTATTCATTAAAAATAATTACACATTAACAAGGACATTTCATATGACTATGGTAGTTATGAAACCCTTATATTCCATCATTCATGGGTTTAGGAATCATAGCCTTGCCAACATGATGCATTGTCACCCGACATTCATGTTTTCCTTTTCGAAAACCACAATAATATAATTTCAAAAATAAATATAATAGAAAACCTTGAAATACTTTTATTCACTAAATATAATTTTAACCAAGGATTTCAATAAATTTTCAATGCATAAATACTTCCTATGGAGCATAATATAATCATTACATTAATGGTTAACCCTATAACCCTTATGAAAAATGAAAATCCAAAATAGTATTATGAAAGACCTGGATCATGACTGACATTAATCCCCCATATATCACAATTTAACTCTTGGTTTTCACATTCAAAACATGTGATACCTTAATCATGTATTCTCTTGAAACATGGTAATGACCATAATTACCATAAATATTTTTTGAAAATGTGCATGTATCTGTATTATATAGTATATCAGTTATATTCCCTAAGAGAAAAAATATTGTAATCATCATCAATGAATGAATGAAACACTTTTCAATAAGTCCTTACATAGTTCCAAGGTAATCATTACCATAAAATTTACTTATTCGTCCCTCATATCATTATCAAAACAAAATTATCGTAACATAAAAACCATATTGATGGTTGGCACACCTTATTCTAAGTATCGGATTTTCATTAAATAACAATTCCGGTCCATAGAAAACATTATACATAATCTTATAAATACTTATAGATAAAACATAAGCAAAATAATCCATATATATTTCATTATTCAAATAACACAATTTTTGAATCCAAATATATAAAATATTCAATTATTCAACCTCATCCCCAAGGCATAAGAAGGTTACCTCATCATATTTTATAATAACTATTTCATATCACATTTCATCTATACTCTCATCGCCATCATCAATATAACAATTATGTTTATCACATTGATAATTATATTCAAGAACATTCCCCATAGTAAATTTATTTGGATAATAACCCTTCATCACACATTTAAATCATTTGACCTATGATGATTTCATGGGAGGAAAATACTGTCACCCATTTTATTAACAAATCCCTTCATATTTGTTTGTAATTACATTTTTTTGTGATGTTATTTTTCATAGTCAAAACACCTTTTTTACCCTCTAAGACATTCACTTTGGGGATTCATTCCACCTTCGTGAAATAAAGGAAATGGAATATTCTATCCTCATGAATCTCCATTACCTGAATTCTAAGAAAAATCAATCTTCTCTTCCTTGGTGAGTTTGAGGGTTTGTTAAGGTATAAATTTTTGATCATGTTCCTTGAAACCTTATTACACATGATAATAACATCCTTTACTCTAGTGATCATCCCACTTTACTATTTCTCAACAAATTTTACTTCATATGATATGTTAATCAAATTCATTCAAGTTAACCAATTGACTATGACTAGGAATAATTGAGTAGGAAACCATTATCATAGTGAGGAATAATATTATCATGAAAAAAACATATCTGCTATCTAAATTCTTACACCTTTAATAAATTCTGAATCCATGGGTATATACTAGATTTTTAATAAAAAAATAGTTTACATCTTTCATGTTGGTACATGAAGAATACCTGAATTTCCAAACCATATCCTCTAGAAATGACAAACTAGGGGTGCAGTAAAGACTGTTATCAGGTACCTGGTTACAATGATTCAAGCCCAGAAAACCTTGTCAGAGTTTTTACTCATATAAAAATCTATACCAAAAAAACGACCACATGTATTGTCCAAATAGTTTTGCCTTTTTTTAAAAACACCTGCATTATCCTTTACATAATTTAAATGATATTTTCCTAAATGATAAGTCAACTTTATACTTATAATTATATATATACCTAAATATATCCTTAAAAATATTCCTATGTGTGTAACTAATTATTTCTAATCATAGTTTTCAAGGGATGCTTAAAATATTTATCAGATACCAACTATAATGACCATATATTACCATACATATTCATTACATCACTTTTTTGGAATACATAAAACAATATAAAAATGGATTCCGAAATACCAAAATAGTTTAGTTCATTTGGAAACATTAAAAAATATACACTGGTATATGTGCGAGATACATTATCTCCTACTAAGTTCTCTAATACTTTCACCCCTTGTAAAAATATCATAGAAGAAAAATATTTTCATAGTCTAAGGAGGAAATCATGAAATATTCTGAGCTTATATGCTCAGTAAGGGTCATAATTGGAGGCATGTAAGCATAATAATGATGGTAGTGGTATGAGATTGTGATCATAACATTAGAAGATCCAGCCCTGCATATTAAATATCGTATTCATGAATTATATCATAAATCATGATATTTAATAAGACATGAATCATACGGAAATAAAGAACATATTCCATGAAAGTATTACATAAGAATAAGACATTGAATTGTGTAAACACATAAGCATATAATATTATTTCGATAGAATTCAAGGTATTGCATCCAATGGAATCTCAGTAGCATGGGTTCACTCCCTATACAATCTGGGTTGAAATGTTTCACTCCCATGGCAATATTAGTAGCATGAGTCCACTCTACGTAACAACTTTGTGGAATTGGATCACTCCCATGGCCATTTTGGTAGTCAAGGTTCCATCCGAAGACCATATTTTTCTATCTCATGAGATATAAATCTTTTACCAAGAATATGATTGAGATATAGGTCACACCCATCACATAATGAAATATTATGTGGATATTAAACAAAATCATAAAAAATGATATCATAACCCTTGAAATAAAATATGTATCACAAAAAAGTAATCCTATAATAATCTATGAAAAATATACAAGTTTCATAATCATTTAATAAAAATAATAACCCATAAAAAGTAATGTCTTTCAAATTCATATAACATGTGAAGGAAAATTGAGTTTTAGAAAAATCAAGTCAAAAAAAATAAAAAATATTCAGGGAGAGAATAATAATGGAAATATTAAATAATTTCTCCATAAAGGTATGAGTAACACCAACAGATGTCATCTTAGATGATAAATTGTTTTGAATGTTATTTTAAAGACTATTATTATGGAATATATATTTTATTGTTTAGAAAATTCTATTTTAAAGATACAACCATTTAGAACCCATTTTGAAGAAAATAAACTAGAAAAATAATAATTGAATATTTGAGACCCTTTGGAAGAACATTTCCTTTTAAATATTCATTTATCATTATCATGAATTCTTGAAAAAAAATTCAAAACCATTTCATTATAAATACATTAAAAATAAATAAATAATAATTGAACACAACTTGTAAACAATTTAATTTAAAATACATAGAAAACATATAAGGAAATATTAATAAAAATTACAAAAAAATAATCTCAAAATATTGAGAAATAACCATGAAAATATTTTCAAAACCTTTTTCCTTGAAAAAATATGAATGAAGCCTGAAAACATTTAGAAAAAAAATGTTCTTTTATGAAACATATAAGTGAAGATTGAAAAAAATAAAAACCTTTCATTTGAAATCTTATGAATGGAGAATGAAAGTTATTTGAAAAACATTTAACATGAAAACTTATGAATTAATCATGAAAGCATTTTGGAAAACAATTTTCCTTGAAAATTATTAAAGAAGCTTGAATACATTTTTAAAATGATTTTACTTGAAAACTTATGAAAGAAGATTGAGAATGTTTTTAAAAAACATTTTTCATTAAAAAATAATGATTTAAGTATGAAGAAGTTTTGAAATACATTTTTTATTTCAAATATATTAAAAATTCTTGATAATGATATTAAAAACGTTTTAAAATTAAAATACATTGAAAACAAATAAATAAAGTGTGAAAATGATTAAAATAAATTTTTTAAACCTAAAAAAATTAAAACCATTTTATTTTTAATTAACATTATAAATAATGAAAATCCAATATATTGGGAATACATTTTCGTTCAAAAATAATAAATTATTAATATTATAAAGGGATATTCATTGTAATGTTAGTCATTGAGGTGGGTTAAATCAATAATGGACAAACATTCCTTTTTCATCGTAAAATTTTAAGAAATGTTCCTCAATTATAAAACTATAAGAAAAATATTTGTTAAAATTAAATTTCAACATAAAATATTGATAAATATTTCCTTTTGACATTATTTAAGAATATCATAATATTTTTTAAAAGTTGAATAGAAAAAATGGTTAACATAAATTTATGACTGAAGAGAGATGTAAAGTTGATGATTCTTAAAAACCATTTTTTGTTCATATTATATACCAAAGAGAGAAAAAAATGTTACAATTAGTTATATATTACATGAATAACCATATTCTAAGAAAATAAATAAGATTTATTAAGACACGGATCCTATTATTTCATCAATGAAATCATAGTCATAAACAATCTCGATTAAAAATGAGATTATTTCAATAAACTCTTACCACTTGGGAACATTGAATAACACTCTACATGTGATAAAATGAAATTAAATGAAGCATAAAATATCATTAAATTAATTATATTACTTATATAAAATGTTAATTTGAAGTATATTGACCTTGAAAATGAATTACAGTGAATAATAAAACATGTGTCTCAAACAATGAAAAAATGAGACAAAACAATCATACTAATTTGATATCATTGGAAACATTAAACCCATGAAAAAAATATCAAATAATGGATTTTTAAATACAAAAATTTTTATCATTAATATTAATATAATGCATTTAGGGTTAGTAAAAAGACCCCAAAAATGAAATTAGTGGTGAATAAGCATGAATCTCATGAAAAGAAAAAGTGAGAAGAAATTCCATTAACCAGTTTCTTAACTCTCTTCATACTCATAAAAACATCCTATATAATAAATATAAGTTTATTATAAATCTATAACAGGACAATATTCATGTATCTAATACCATATATTGTTCTTTAGGACTTTATATTACCTTATTGTTAACTATTATATGTTATGGTTCCACTTTTGGTAATATCAGTTTTGTTCATTGAATGTGTCTTATTTTCTTATATATTTGGTCATATTACTTATATCAATATTTAAAAAAATGTATAAAATGATAGAAATTTAATATATTTATGTTATATTTGTATTTTAATAATATATAAAATATAGACGAAGGTAATGGAATACACCATTCAGGACAACGGTAGGTCGTACGTACAAATGAATGATGTTTCCATTTTATTTTCATATTTTAATAAACAAAGAAATATATTTATATATATCATTATTATTGTAGAATTATTATATAATATATATGATATAATTTTATATAACCCATAATTAACACATTCTACACAATGTGTCAATGAATCACATTGCATTGAGGGGGTAGTTGTCAATACATCATCAAATGAAATTATTGTATTTATAGAAAATTTAAACTACAAGGATATGTGTATTAAATTTATTAAAAAAATTTAAATACATAAAAAACATGATATATGTTTTATATTAATATGTTTTTCATCATAATACCCACCATGATAGGTGTTATCTGATTAATGAACAATGATCATTCTGTGAGGCGGTAGCTCATTATACACATAAATTATATATCAA
This sequence comes from Viscum album, assembly GCA_963277665.1. Lineage (NCBI taxonomy): Eukaryota > Viridiplantae > Streptophyta > Magnoliopsida > Santalales > Viscaceae > Viscum > Viscum album. Next base: position 1,568,269,423 of record OY728121.1, on the reverse strand, counting down.
TTAATCATTAGATGGAAGTGTGTAAGTATAGGTATAACCCATAGAATAACATAATATTAGTACATTAAGGATAATTTTTTATTTTATATGAATGTAATCATGATATTGGGGGTGGAGAATTAAAATAAGATAATGGGGATTGAGGGAGGATATTACTTATTCATTGGGTAATTCCTTTTGGTTCTCACCAAAGGGATTCATTGGATTTCTTTATGCCGAAAGGAATGACTAAAGAATAAAGGGAAGGATGTTGGGAAGTGTATTTGATGTATATTTTTTACCTTAAGTGGTTTTATTGGTGTGAGTAATGGGATTTGTGGTGGCCTTTTTAAGGGATGGGAAGGGAGTCACATGGTATTTTTGAAAACAAGTTAGGTGTACGCATGGTTTTACCAAAACAAAAGTCATAAAAAAGCTACAATACTCTATAATTAATTATTCATGGATGAAACATGGACATTAATATGTCTTTATACTTGTTTATATACAATTTGGGAAATTATGATTAAGTATTATTCTGGTGTTAAGCATTATTTTTTCTTAATCACAAAAATTATTTTTGATTTATTTTACTAACTTTTATGGAAAAACAATGTGGAACATATAACAAATTATATATTAATATGATTAAAATAATTCAATCCTTTTATAAAAATTAAAATAATATAAGTGGTAGAAATTAATTTAAATTTAATCCCCCTGACAAGAGGACAATGCATGTTTCTAAAGTAGAAACATTCAAAATATTGAAATGTTTTTATATTCAATTTCAATGTGAAATATTTTACAATGACCTAAATTGTATTATTTTATAAAAATTTAATCTAATAAAACATTAAATTAAATTAAAAATATAATTTAACTAAAAAAACAAAAATCATTAAAGAGCATTTTTGGATTAAAATTTTGTATTTTTTACTATTCATCAAAATATGAAACTTCACAGAAAATTACCAAAAATTAAACATAACCGAATTTTTATGTTCTTAATTAAAATATTATGATTAATTTGGAACATAGGATTTATAAAAGAATCAAAATTGGATTTAAAATTGTATCTTCATTAAAAGGCTGTAAAATCTCAATAAAAAATGGGGTTTTATATATGAAATACCATTTGTTAATATGTTCTGTTTATCCAATCTATTTGATGAATATGTAAAATAAATTATTGGATAATCAATATATATATATATATATTACCTTAATTTCACTCAAAAATTATTATTAATTTATTTTATTAGGTTAAAATTTCTCCGTGAGCTTAAAAATAACCTTTTATAAAAATATTTCTTTTATATTAAAATAGGTCATATATTCTATTTTAATTCATTTTTAACCAATGAATTAAAAAAATTAATATATTAGTTAATACTATGCATAATCGTCAACATATCATTGATGTAATATCTTATTATATTATATAGTAATATTTTTAATAATATATTGTAGTTTGGCAACACTCCATATTTCATGTTATTCAAGACATTGAGGAATGATATTCTTGCATGTAAAGTATGTTATACATTTTTTCCCTTGTAAATTAAGATAAATATTATGTTGTGTGTAGTTCATGATTAAAAAATATTTTCATATAATTTTATCCAAGCATTGTTCTTTAATATGAATTATAGTATTTTTAGATTTAAGTGAAATGAAGAATATCAAAAAGAATAAATTATTATGACAAAATGTATTTCACAAAATCTCGGTGTGCTATAATGATGTTTGTTGCCTTTTTATCAAAAATTCATACTAAGGTTTATGATTATAATGGAAATATATTCATCTCAACTTATGTAATGTCCTCAACCCTTCTCGAATTGGTAAAGATGTGGAAATTTTTTGATCTATAGGGCCTAATCCTAAGGGAATGTGATTCCAATAAGGATTCATCAGTAGGATGTGATGTGGATAAGAATGAGATAATTTGAATTCTTGGGAATTTCTAGGTTTCAAAAAATAAATAATAGAATATTTTTTAATACTAATCCATCTTTATGTGTAGTGAATCCCGACATCCCTCATATTTATCATGAATTACATAAGTTGTATTGGTGGCCATGTATAAAATGGGTTGTATTCATCCCTATTACATGGTGTTCCACCTATCAATAGGTGATCTTATGTTACAATTGACTGGAAGGAATCTTATATCTGTTTTCTATTCCCAATTGGAAATGGAATGATGAAACCTTGGATTTCATGATAGGTATTCCCATATTTCATCATGTTGATGATAATATTTGGGTAGACATTGACAAGTTCAATATGGTCTCCCATTTCCTAAAAATTTAGGAGACCACCTCCAGACATTAGCTAAAGAAGATATACATTATGGAGGTCATACACTGTTATTTTCTTTTTTATTATTTCATATCATAACATGATTCTAGTTTAATTTGGAGTTCTTAAAAGGGTTGTAGAATTTTTTCTGTGAAACATTACTTCTGAGAAAGGCCACTCACCTTTACATTGACAGTTAGAAATAGAATATGATTCATGTGTTAGATGTCTTACTTTGTGGATGATTCATTGAAATTGGCGGTTCTAGGGTGAAAAACATACCGCAAGTTGTGTTTTATCACTATATTATAATTCAATATAATGTGTCGATGGATCCTTATCAATCATTATGAGGTTTTCCATGAAGATCACTTCATTTTTGGTTAGAGGTAGGGGATGAAGCACTACATGGACGACATCTCATTCCGGATACTTTTGATAATTTTAAACTAATTTGTAATCCCATAATGATAGCTTATTTTTGGTATCTATCATATTGAATACACTATTGATGAATACATAATATTGGGTTCAGTGGTTAGGTTTCCTTTCATGTTTCATAAATATTCAGTTGGCGACAGATCTATAGGTAGGGTAACATATCTCCTAGATTAATCGAACAATTTGAATTTTTATTGAGGATCAGAAAAACTAGAATGAAGTATTGTAACTATATATAGATACCATTGAATGCATGATGTTTTCATCCAGTCTCATATCTACTAGTATTATCCATACCCATCCAATTTATTACATCCTGAAGAGGATGAGTTATATATGGATGATTTTTTTGGAGTACCTACTGTGTATTGTAGATTAGAGCCTGAAGTCTCTCTGTTGTAGGTCAGTTCTTCTAACATGGGTTCAATAGAGGTAAAAATTAGTACAAGATGATACCTAAAATAAAAATATTATTTTCATGCTCAATGGAAAGATATTTTCTATGATGAACCATTACTAACCTCAGATGTCTAACTTATGGATGCGTTTCTTTAATGTGGGAGGTTATAATGTCTTGAATTTTTTTAGATGTATGGATATTTTTTAATATTAATTTTCATTTTTATATTTGTAAGAGTTCCTTATGTCCTATGAATGGCCTCATGAGAATCTACAGAATTTTTGGAGCACGTACATTTGATTTAAGGAGGAAACTGGTTCAGAATACGGTTTTTACAAACCAAGCCCCACAGCCCACATGGTTTGTAATAACCATGTGTGGCATTTTAGATGGACTTATAGGGCCACATGGTTAGACTCAACCATGATACCTTGGCCGCATGAAAGATAAGATTTTCTAATACAAGTGATAGATTCTATTCTCAAGGGGTATGGATAGATAGTGGAATAATGAACATAGCCCATTTGAGGGGAGTTCACAACCCCCAACCTTCACAACCATGTAGCCATACTATATAGACCTTAAAGATTTATGAACTAACTATTTTCCATTTTCTATTTCAATAATAGAACTCAGTTTTCCTCCCATTTAATTATTCATTAGATGGATACACTAAGCTCCTCCTCCTTCTATCTGAAGTCCATAAAGCCAAATACTCATCTGTAATTTGTTTCTATCCCCATGAGAAACATTTTATAGCTAATGATGATAGTTGTTTTCCTCTTGTGTATATTATTAGTTTATCTTGTTCTCTCTTCTGATATTTTTGTGTGAGCTATTATGCCCATTGTATAGGTAATTTTCTATTCCAATTTTTTATTTCGATATAATTTAAACTATAATTTGATATTTGAAGAGATATAATCTTTGGGTCAAAGGTATGTGTTGTAGTAATTTTTAATAAATTTTTACATGTTTTTATAAATTTTTTTGTTGTGTAGCACAACAAAAATTTCATTGTGTGTTTTTTAAAAATATATTTCCTCATTTTAATTAGATGAATTTTGTTAAAATTCTCCCTAAGGGACTTATCAAATTAATATAGTACGTTTACCTCATGGGATTCCACCCCTTTTGGTGGGTTTAATTAATTTCCCTCACTAATGTAAGTGATTAATTGACCAACTATCTCAAAAGTAGGTTTTAATGACCCTTAAATGGAATTTACATGAATTATAAATGAAATTTTGTAATTTAATTAAATGGATATCTTATCTAAAGAAATCTCTACCTATTTTATTTTTATACAAATTAATTATATAAATTGTGACACACATGGCTTCTGTAATGACCAGGTTCTAGGTTCCACCCAAAAGTTCCCTGTACCCGGTTGTTCACATGCACTCAAGAACATTTCCCCGAATTCCAGAGGCTTCCGACTAGCAGCGAGGCCCTTGGGTGTGATAGTAGGGACACTATTCCCTCATTAGAAGAGTATGCACATTAGAATAACAAATAATAAATAACAGCGGAGTAGTAACACCACACAATAAGTAAACAATGAAATATTGAAAGTAAATAAACAATTGGAGCACATATATAAATGAGGCATGACACATATGTCTAGGAAAAAATCCAAACAAGTCACAATGTTGTAAATATAGTACTCTGCCATAGTAAAAAAGAAAAAAAGTGAACTCCAGCAGCATCACAAGCCTCAGCTTGGTCCCAAACAATCCAGCTCCACAACAATCACGTACCTAAAGTAGAAGGGAGTGTGCCATTATCTATACCTGAAACCATATAATCTGTTTGGGTCCAAAAGCATGACCCAAACATCATGTGAGACGAATCACATTAAGAAACCACCATAAGATTTGTTCCTAACTATTACTGAGTATATAAATCAGGTAATAATTGAAATGAAGCAATGTAACTAGGAGTTCCAAAATGTAACGGATTCATACAGTTTCCATTCAAATTCATTAGAAATTAATGTTCAACATTTAATCAAGTAAATATCTCAAAAAGGTATCTTAGAAGACTACCTAATAGGACTAAATCCAAGATTGTGATTTGTCTTGGAAGACAAATCAAAAAAATTAAATATTTACATTATCTCTCTAGGTAGCTCACATAGTCTACCCTCTCTGGCCATGTAATGTAATAAAAATGAAAAGACACTCCGATGAAGACCTCACTATCAATTCTACATATGGTCTTTCCACAAAAACTAAAAAATCTCATGGGAACCACTAAATGTCAATTCTCCATGTGGTCTCATAACATAAACTATAGACACTCTGAGGGAGCACTCACCATCAATCCCATATGTGGTCTTGTGGCATGAAATATAATAGAATCTTTCTGGAAGCACTCAATGTCAATTCCCCATGTGGTCTAACTACACCAGGTTCTCAAAGCCCTATTCAATTAAATCGTGCATATATGACATCAATCATCACTAATATATCAGAACTACTACATGGATTAACAATTCTAATGCATATTACAATAATTTAACAAGAAGCAATGTCAAACAGTTCTATCATATCAACCAAGGCATGGAAACAAGGTTTTCCTCGTAGGAAACCTAGACCAAAAGACCTTAAATGTTACCACAAGGAAACACACCCATGAAGTGTTCCATAAACATGAAATCTCATATAATATCACATCAACAGACCCTTAATCCAATAATAAATCCAAGGAAGATAAAATATGGTTCAATTTCCATATCCCGATATACCAGTAACATGGGAAATCAGAACATTGGCATAAAAAACTAATAGATAAACAGTGAAAGGCAACAAAACACCTAACATAATATTTTATAATAAACACTCTTAAATTTCGGTCCCTGAATTAGCCAATAATGATGTAGATCTACAAAAACGTCAAAAACGTTCAACCTTGAATAACATGAGAGATAGAATAATTCAAGAGAATAGGGTCTATAAGAAGGAAGGACTCACTAGGGGGATTCCAACACACCTAATTTAGATGGGATCAATGAATGTATTATAGATCGATATCTCATAGAATAATCGGTTGTATGTTGCTCTCCTGTTTGAGACACGAGACGAAGAATGCATTTCTAGGGATTAGACATGACCCAGGTTCAATTTATCAAATAAAATAAATAGTACATGGAGTGTTCATTTAATGTACACGCCGTCAATATGCCTCAACAGGTCACCGCTATATGTGGTCTTTGGGCCACTTCACATGGCCATGTATATGCTGTTATATGGCCACTACACGGCTACCTGTGGAAACCTGGTACACGACATGTAACACCCCATGCTTCCATGGTACGTTTCCCTTGAAATAATTTAATAGATTTCATTGTACTCAACTTCGAGATTCTAACACTCCGCAACCTATCAAACTATGCATTATGAATAGTATTACCCACTTTTTGAAATTTTATAAATTTTACCGTTCAAAATGGACTTCATTTTTGGATTTGTAATATCGAAATTACCTTATGGTAAATTTTTGGTATTTTTCGGAATACATTCAATTTTTTATGAATAGTGAAACACTAAGTTATAGTTTAAAACCAAATATTTATTTAAATAATTATTTATTTTATATAAATTTATTTTAGGTAAAAATAGATACATAATACCTTTATAAGTACAATTTAATTCATTGGAGTCAGTTTATAATAATTTTAGATATATAAAAATTTTATTGAACTTTTTAACCGTCTTTTACCCACCTCCTATGAGCATTTGAAAATTTGAATAAAACTTAATTTTACAACTTTTGTGAAATGAATTTCAAAAATCTTAGAGACACGGTTGATATCAATATCAAAAATGTGGTTCAATAAGATAAAAATAATTTTTGTTGAAAAGTAACTTTTTACTTTCATTTACAACGGTTAAAAGTAAATAGGGTAATTAAGGGTAAAAATGATATTATTATTACCATAACACATGTCCTAATTCTATTGGATAAGTTTAATTCAACTAAAAAAAACCTCAGGAATAAAATATGATCTCTATTTCCACTTAGATTAGATTAGGACATTTATTATTATTTAATTCAAGGAAGAGTTAAAAGTATTAAATTCAAGGTTTAAAAATTAAACCATTTTTAATATAGGGTTATACATAAGATAATTTTGATTATAAATATTCATTAGATATCGAAAAATATTTCATACAAAATGGTATTTTATTTATATTTTTTAGACAATAAACATTTTAATATATTTATGACAAAATGATGATGCAGTAATTACCTAATTCATGAAATATTAAAATATTTGATATTATAAATATCCTAATAAATGTAATTTGAGACTTTTTCTGAATTGAAATAATTTTCTTGGTTTTTATTACATGTTAGGGTTGGTTAGATGAAATATTTTCCAAGTAATAATTCTTATATTAATTTAGCAAAAACAAAATACCAAATAGTGTCAAAATTGACATAAAAGAGTTTTTAAAACAAATATTATATTATTAATTGATATTATATTCCTAAAAATATAAGGTTCATCCAAAAGAGTTATATAATGATAGTTGTATCATTAATGAACCACTTTGGGTTCTCTTGGAAGTATATAGTATGTTTATTTACCATATAATATGAAAATACAAAGAGACATGGTAAATGTCAAACTATTTAAATAAGAGTTAAATCTAAAAGATAAGGTTAATATAGAGCCAAAAACCTGTCTAAAACCGATTTGTTGAGTGGTTTTCGACCCGAAACCACCTTAGCCTTTAAATTATTCATTTTTGAGCCACTAGAAACCGAAAATTATTTTATTATAAAATAATATTTCTAGGTTTTCCTGTGGTTCCCCTCACCCCTCTTATAAAAGGGCACTCCCCCTTGCCTCAAATTCACACCATCAAATACTTTTTTCTCAGCCAACCTCTACCAAAATACACTCTCAACTGTCCTCACTACATCCTAGATGCATTCCTCTATTCATAAAACCATCCTATGGAGCCCTTTTGATCTAATCAAAAGGAAGAACCTGAAAAATAGGTAAATATTTCATCACCTCTTTCAAATTCCATTCTTCTTCCACTTCCTCTTTATTTGTTGATTCCATTCTAAAATAATAACTCCAATATATTCTATATACTGTGATGTTATTATAAATATCGTACAACCATATTCATTATTCTATCCATCCTTTGAATGACATGTCACCATACGTGCATACGTACAACTTACCGTCTCCACGTCGTGGTGTAATTGTTATTCAATAAATTATTATTTTTATGGGTATAATAATAATGTGTAATTGATGTAAATAATAAATATAACTTCATAATGATTCTGTATATATGATATAAAATCCAATTATATATTATTTTAATATCAAAAGAATGATATTGTCACATGTGTGTACGTAAGAATTACCGTCTCCACGAACGCGATGAGATTCTTTCTCCATCGTAATCCATTCAAGACTAATTTTATTAGATGATTAAAAATAATTTTTAAAGACTTAATATCATTATTAATAAGAATACGATACATCCTATTCATAACAAACACTACTTACGAAATAAATCATATAAAGTACAACAAATCAGTTAACACCCGAAACAATGATAATACTAAAATATTATTAACAAAGAAATATTGAAAGATCATATATGATATCATATTAATGTATATGATTATTTAATAATTTTTTAACAATTATTTCACCATTATACTTGAGGTTAAACTACCCTGGACCAAGGAAAAGTACTAGGTAAGGGGTTTCTTTTCTCACATTTAATTCCGTGAGATTTCCATTGTTCACCACTTATTTATTAAATGTAGAGTATTGTGGACTATCATGTGATATATATACTTTAATTATTATATTTATATTCATGGTATTTTGTGATTCATTTTGTTGTTATTATCTTTTGGTTGTATGACTCGATTGATTACAATGAAGTAAGGGTTTTTATCTCACTTCCTATTTTCGTGAGATTCATGCCATACTACAACTATTTCCTTTTGTTTGGTGTATGTAATGCCCAATGATTGTATTCATTGTGTAAAATACATTAATTTATTAGTAATTGAATCTTAATTTTATGATCCATCATTCATGGGATGTATGTTTTGTAAGTTACCAAATTGGTAAGGGAATTTCAAATTTCTATTTCCACTCATTCAGCTTTACGCATACTTCATTGATTATTTTACTCCATGATTATGTGTGGAGTCACTATTTATTATTTTTGTAGTAATTTCCACCCCCCTTTCTGTGGATATACTTTTGATACACATAATCATTAAATTGATGAATTCTCAAGTAATCTATATGAACTTGATAATTGTAATTTTAACTCGATCTCCATTTATTGAGTTAAATATCTAATTAATTGGTGTGGTTTTTACAAGAATATGTGTGAATGTCCTCTGATTTATTTACAATGAATATCCAATAATATTGAGTGTATTTATATTTTTCACACATAATTATTTCATTGATTTATCCTTAACCTAATGATACGGTCTTTATAAGATATTTAATCTCAATTTACATTCCATTGAGACTTCTTTGTTGTTATATTCCAATTCACTTTTATATGGTGTATATAATTTACTTTTACATAGTATATCATGAATCCCTTTATTCCCATGATATTATAAAGTTTTTATTACCTCAATTATTTGTATTCAAGTGTCTCTATTTTGATTAGGAACTCTAACTAAAATATCAATTTAAAATGTTTTAAAGATTTATTATTCTAAATCTTTCTCATTAATGTCCATGTTTTAAAAATGGTTTTAAGGATTTATTAATATGGACATTAATGTTTTAAAATTAAAATTCCTTTTAAAAGTTTAAATGTGGTATGGGACACTTTGATTCAAAAATCTATTTTAAACGGCTTCGTGATAAATATTTAGACTTATAAATGTTTTCATAAAAAAGTAATATTTCTCTCAAGGAGTTTTAAAAATCATTTTATACTATGTCAACATCCTTTTATGGATTTTAAAATTATTTGAAGTTGATTTATTTTTATTCAAATCATCGATATTATATTGATGGTTTTTCTGATATGTTTGACAATGGATGTGTTATTTTTACACCATTCATTGTTTATGGATAAAGTCTTGGCATTTAATATGCTAGTTTTAATATGAATGCTTATGTTAGGTTTAAACCTTTTCATATGAGGAATGCATTGGACTTATTAAGTAAAGGGAGGAGCCCGATATAGCTCCTTGATGCAATGGTGGGTATCATGAGACAAACTAGTGTCTTGGCACAAGGCCTTGAAAATATCTTATTTGTTGTCTTGGCACATGGACTTGACTATGTGGTTATGAAAGTCTAGAATTATGCATTCCATCATTATGAAAGTGGATATTGATATTGCATGTGATTATTCGACTACTAAAATATCCATGTGATTAATTAAATTGCATTATTTTGATTTAATGTTTCCATATTATGATGAAGTTTATGTTGAAAAGGATTTTGTTTTAGTTTTATACATTTCCTTAAATGTTTATGCTTATTTATGAAATTTTCCACTAAATTGTTATCCTTACTGAGCATCTGAGCTCACCCCTTTCTATGTTTTATTTTTTCCAGGATGCGAATAAGTATATTATGACTGACCTTCAGGGGTAGTCTATGGGATCTCAGTGTTGTCTAGGGAAATAATTTTGTTGTAGTTTTTCATTTTATGATCTAATGTAAACCTTATGAATGTATCTAGTACTTACATGGCTACTAAAGTAATCAGTCGTTTGAGACATTATCTTTTATGATCATGCCAATGTTATGTAATAATGCACCGGATCTGGGTAACTGGGGTCGGGGAATTACACGACGTGTACTCCCAATTACATGGTGTGTACTTCTAAATTTTACAAAACTTCATTTTTACTAATAAACACCTGAAATCAATATCTATACCTAAAATATAGATTTGGGTTATTTCAAACAACCCCCATTAATGAAATTCATCCCAAAATTTTACTAAGAATGTAGTGAAGAAGAATCCTTAAACAGCTCTGACTAATGCGATCGCCCATCGGTATCCCTCTCCCATGTTTCCTCCTATACTCGGCAGTGCTTCCAAAACACCCATACCAGAGGAATAGACTGGCCACAGAAACCTTTGCTCTACGATGAACAATATGTATAATATTATCCTCCAACGATGCATCAACCTCCATCTCAACCTACTCAAGTTCCCAAACATGAGTCAGGTCTAAGAAGTAATGTTGTAGCTGAGAAACGTGGAAGATGTCATGCATATCATGATTCCTCTGTGTTAACTATGGATGATAGACAATCGACCCAACTATCCCCAAAACCTCAAACAGCATGACATATCTTTGTGAAATCTTCCCTTGTCTCCTAATCCTTCTGTGTCCCAACCATGGTGTGACACATAATAAAACCTAATATATGACATCAAATTGAAGAGGTCATCTCTGTCGATTATCATAATACATATATCGTGTCTTTGGAGTAGCCATCCTATTCAGAATCCACTCCATCTTCTATTTGGTCACCTGGACAAGACGAGGTCCCAACATAGCTACCTCTCCTGCCTCCAACCAACTTAGCGGTTATCGTCATTGTATACAGTACAAATCCTCATAAGGTTCCATCTAAATAGTTTCATGAAAACTATTATTGTAGGAAAAATCCACCCGATGTATGTGTTTCTCCTAAGAACCACAAAAATATATGACACATGCTCGATGTATGTCCTCCAGCATCTGAATCATGTTCTTGGGTTTCCATCTTTCTGGGGATGTTAAGATGTACACAAAAGTACCTGTGTACCCAAATCCCCCTATTGTCCCTGCCAGACACGAGAAGTAAACCAAGCATCCCTATCAGAAACAATATAGTGTAGAACCCCATGAAAATGTACAATCTCTCAGATATACAATCTTCCCATCTCATCAACATTATAGGTATCCTTGATTGGTAAAAAGTGTCCATCCTTCATGAGTCTATCAATGAAAACCTAAATAGGATCATTCCCCCTAGGAAACCTTGGTAATCCTGTCATGAAATCCATCGTATCATCATTCAACTTCAACTCGAGAAAGGGTTACTACTGTAAAATCCCTTATAGTCACTGATTTTCTGCCTTCACCTACTAAAAGGTGCAGCATCTCATCACAAAACTAGTAACATCCTTCTTTATTCATGGAAACTGATACTGAGGGTGTAGATCTTGATACATCTTGGTGACCCCAGGATAAACTACCAAAAATGGGGAATGATAATCCTGCATCTACTCCTCACATATTTATGCTGACACCCATACAAATCAATGAAAATACATGATCTCATCTTTATCTACAATCTATACAGGAGTTGGGTACTCTATCGAAACACTCTCCCATTGGACCATTCCTTCAAAATCTGATAGCTTCCTCATTCTCACTTGATCCAAAATAGCATAGGTAACAGCTATAGAAGAATGAAACATCTACCCCTGTCTATCATGAACCTCCAAAAGCATCTCATATATTAGAGCCATAAGTTTCCACTCACTACTGGTCTCCTAAGCTGCATATATCTGAGTCCTCCTACACAATGCATTAGCCACCATGATGCCTTTACCATGCATGTAGGAAAGCACAATGTCAAAGGGCTAAAGGTACTCAACCCACCTTGGTTTTCTCAAATTAAGATCACACTGAGTGAAGATATAATTGAGACTTTTGGGCTCAGTGTACACCAAAAAATGCTCTCCTAACTGATATTCTCTCCAACAGTGTAAATCTTGAACAGTTATAGCAAACTCAATATCATGTGTAGGATAATTCCTCTTGTGTGGCCTCAACTACCATGAACCATACATAACGACTCCTTTCCCCTACATACGTACTACTCCCATCCTGATACCTGATGATTTTCAATAAATATTATAATACTTTACAGGCTCTAGTATGATCATTATTACTTCTCAAGTCAACATCCCTATCAACTTCGGAAAGGCTATATCATAGGAATCTGTCCACATGTACTTCACACCTTTCATAGTCAGGCCCATTAGTGGTGATACTAAGCATAAAAAGTCTTGTATGATGCGCCTGTAGTAACCAGCTAACACCTGAAACTTTTGTAACTCAAAAACATTATTTGGATTCTCCCAGAAAACTACTGATCTCACTTTCTTGGGGTCTATTTATTGACCTCTCTCTGAGATAATGTGACCAAATTATTGTATCTAGTCATTCAAAATGATACATTTCAAGATATTAGCATATTACTGATTCTGTCTCAGTGTACGCAAAATAATCTCATGGTGGGTGTCATGGTTATGTCGAGTGTGAGAGTACACCAATATATCAGTCATGAATACTAACACAAAAGAATACATGTATGGATGGAAAACTCGGTTCATCAGTTCCATAAAAACTGTAGGCGCATTCTAGAGATAGAAATAGTATAACCACATACTCATAGAGACCATATCATCTCTAAAAGGCTATAAGAGGTATATCTGATGGTCTAACATGCAACTGATGATTATTGTATCTCATGCCAATCTTTGTGAACACCCGGGATCCTCAAAACTTATTAAAGAGACCATCAGTACTCGGCGATGAATATCAGTTCATGACCATAAATTAGTTCATCTTTTGATAATCCACACAAACTCTGAGGGCACCGTCTTCATTCTTTCCAAAAAGGACAGTCGTACCCCAAGGAGAAGTACTGGGTATATTAAAACCATTTTCCTATAAATCCTATAAATTAATTATGAGATCCTATAACTATAGTGTAGCCATACAATTAAGAGAAATGGACATTGGTGTTTCTCTAGGTATAAGCTCAATATAGAAATCTAACTCTCACTCAATAGGTAAACCTAAAAAGTCATATGGAATGTTCTCCCCGAAATGATCCACCACCGGAGGAAAGACTATCTGTGATGTCCCATATTCATCATGATATAGACTAGAAATTTGGGCTGTAACACCTTTTAACCCATTATACTCAGGTCTAGATCTACTCTCCTGGACATATAATTCCATATAATGAAGAAACAATCCTCCCTCTAGTGATCCGAAACTCACCTACAGCGATAGCTATCAACAAAGTCCTGTAAAAATACTAACCAATCCATTAAGAAAATGATGAACAAAAATAAAAGGGTCATATTTAAAAAATATCAAACTCTTCATTTAAAATATATATTACAATTTTAAGCATTAAATTTATATAAATTGTTGATTTTTTAAAAAAAAATATTCCTATAAAACCCACAAAAAATGGTTTTCCATAGAATATTTTTTCATGTATAAAATATTTTTATAAAGAAAATAATGTATCATATACATTACCACGACAATAATTGTATTTTATTTAATAAAAATGAAATAATTAAATTTCAAAAAAAATCCAAAATAAATATTAATTATTTTAAATAACTAAATATAAAAAAAAATCAATAAAAATTTATTTCTTTCGAAATTCGTCAAAAAATAAAACTTCTAAAACATTAAAAAAAATTATTCATACGATTAGTTTTACATATTTAATTAAAAATAATGTTATTTTTTCAAATAGAAATTCTATAATTTCGATTTTTAAATTTTATATAAAACCATAAAAATCAGGAAATTCAAATTTGGTTAAAAATATGGTTTTCCCTTATGGATATAAAATTTCCAAATAATAATGTAATGAAAGAAACACTAAATGCAACATATTTAATATTATGGTGAAATGAAAATAATTTATATTAACATTAAATAGGATGTTAAATTCTCCCCATTTGTTTAGTTACAGCCTCATAATTTTATATACTACTTACATAAGTGGTGATATATATCCCTCATAGAATTTTATGATTCCCAAGCAGCTTCTTAGACCCAATAGTATTTAAAAAAACATTTGATGTCATAAATATATTTATTTTGAATAATATTCTATCTATTTTTATGTATCTAATTATTCTTTTCATCTTGTGAAATTATTTCATACAACTAATCTAATTTAGGATTCAAAACATGAGATGCATTTGACATATATTTTCATTACAACGAAACATGAAATATGTCATGTTTTAAGTGGAAATCATTGGTAACTATAGTTAGTTTTAAATATAAGTAAAAGTCTCTAAAACATTGTATTGTCTAATGAAATGTTGACTTATGTTCCCTTTTTTAAAAAAATTAGAAACACTTTTCCATATAGAAAAATTACAAAAAACCTGATCACTGACCTATAATGAAAGATATTTCCTCCAGCTATCTGCCATACATTTCTACCACTTTAAGTCATGCTCATATATTGTTGAATAATATTTACATTCTGAACTATTTCCTAAAAAATGGCCTTAAAATCCTTATTTCACCAGTTACATCCCAAACAAAATTGATTCTAGAACCACTTTCCATATAATACCCCAAGAATTTTAATTTATATACAAGAATGAAAAACATATTATAATAAATTTAAAATAATTGATGATTATGATCCTAGATGACATAGAAATCCATTTAATAAGCTTCAAGTATGACTTCCATGGTCTGAATCATTCACTCAGACTATCCACTATATTTTGGATGAAAAATCATTAATATTTAATTCAATACCAAACATCTTATGAATGCCTTTGAAAAAATTAGATGTAATTATAAGGTCATGATCAAATAAAATGGAGATTGAATCTCCGTGTACCTTCACAATATCCTTGACGTATAGTTGGGAAATATGATCTAAATACATCTTTTCTCTAATGGGATGGTAATGTGAAGATTTAGTTATAATTTCAATTAGAACCAAAATCAAATTTTTACCATGAGATGAATTTGTAAATCCTACTTTTAATTCTAAATATATATTCATCAATTTTCATTGTGGAAATATATGTGGAGAAATCATCCACACTTGTAATTATTCTTCCTATTTAAACTATATAAAAGACAAAAAAATTACAGTAAATTAAAAAATATATAATTTCATTCCACCCCACATGGATATACTCTCAAATGATTATGCATGTCTCAGTGCTTCCCAGATGAATGGAATATGGGGAACTATGATCTTTACCAAATATTCCTCTCTTTAACTAGGAATCACAATGAACACATAAACTCTTTACAAATATTATAACACCATCTTCATCAAATTTATACTCTTTAAAAATATGTTTCTTAATATATTCTACCTTTTCATGTAAAATAAGATCCTGCTTTTGGTTATTATTAATTCTATTTTATAGGTAATATTATACTAACAGATGAAACAAATCCTATGAATTTCAAACAGGGACCATTTATAGATTATATAAAATTAAATTGGAAAATTAAAAAAATAAAATTTATACATTATAGATTATATAATAGAAAAGTAACATTATTTCTCATGTTTTAAAACATATAGTATATAAATAGAATCATTAAAAATATAATGGTTGAAAAAATAATTCATTCTATGAATAATGAATGTGATGAAATGAAATTGAATATGTTTATTGGATGATATAAATCAAACTAAAAATAACTGTATGAAGCTCAATATATAAAATAAATTATTGAAAATGAAGCTAAATGTTCAAATGAAATATTATGTGATTATTTAGAAGCTATTTAAAAGTATAATTAGAAACTTAATGCTAATATTTTTAGATTAAAAGATAATGTATTTTATTTTATTCAAGGTTTTGAAATGAGTGATATGATTAGGAAAATTATTTAAACAAATAATAATAGGATTATTTTCATTATAATAGTAAACTACCAAGGATAAATAAAACATTTTTTTAAAATATCAAAGGTATGTCTTTAAATTGTCACACATTTTAAAAGTGAAATGCATAGTAATTATGATAATTAATTCTCAATAAGATTTAATGGATCTCTTTGTCTCACAAAAACATTAATTTACAAAAAATTATCTTCAATAGTGATGATATAAATTTTTATTTCATTTAGGGTGTGTATTATTTCTACTGCTAACCTGGTAGGACCGAAGGAATCATTGTCACCTAAACAATTTTCTGTATAATTTGACTATTCAAGAAATATTCTTAATGAATGTTAAGGATTCATTTGTACCTAGATAGTCTTTGTTCAGTAAACAATGTTTGAGACATTTATTTCTTTTTATCTTTCAATTCATGCGATAGAGGCTCTATTGATGATTGTTTGAGTAATAGGACTCGGATACAGGAAGTGCAGTAAGGCAGTAGCGAGTGGCATATTATGGAGTTGTTCTCTGAGATTCACGTGGAAGTCCACGACATCCATGTATAGACTATTTTTCTATCCATAGAAATTACTTCCACCATACTAGATAATGTAAGGATAAGGTAGATATCATATTCATATGGCCTATTCTCGTGAGAGATTATATCAAGTGGTAACCATCCTCATTGTTAGACCATTTTTGAGGATGGTGTTCTGTGACTACATTGTCTCATATGGATTTAAGTAAACTTACATGAGGAGCTCATGTGGGACATTAATGCCTCTATATGGGGAGTTCATCCTAGAGTCCTAAATATGTATCATGATTTACATAATCAATATTTGTTCCTATTTATGGAAAGTGATGTAGCTGGTTTTTTCATGAGATGCTCCACCTCTCAGTAGGAGAATGTCGAATACCATCAACCAACGAGAAATTTATAGCAGCTACACATTCCTGTGTGGAAATGGAATAATGTTGTTATGGTTTTTGTAGCATGGTTACCGAGGTTTCCTCAACGTAATTTTGTTTTACATATTTTTTTGAAAGTCTCAAGAATGGTTCACATTTCCTACCGAACAAGGAAACCATCAGTGTTGATGAGCATGGGAGGTTGTACATCATGGTGATTTTATTCTTGAATGGGGTCCCACATTATATCATTTAATATTTGGATTCCTAGTTTGACTTCTCATTTATGGAAAGTGGTATAGAGGGTTTTGGGTACATAATTCTTCTGAGCACAACATACCACCCTCTGATAGACGGCCAATCAGAGTGAATGATTCATTTTCTAGGGGACATTCTTTAGGCATGCATCCTTGATATCTGTGGTTCTTGGTCGAAAAAAATACCCATGGTTGAGTTATCCTATAACAATAGCTTTCAGGAAAATATTCAGATTGCGCAATATGAATTTTTGTATGGTAGACCATGATGATCACCCCAATGTTGGTTGGAGGGAGGATAGGTATCTATGTTAGAACCTCGTCTTGTCCAGGAGATAACTATTCACGTTCAGTTGATTTGGAAGTTGATGGATACTGTGAAATCTCTTCAGAAATCTTATGACAATCTCCTCATATGACCTTTGGAGTTCGAGGTTGGGGATCATTTTTTAATACATGTTTCACTATTGTTGGGACACAAGTGGATTGGGAGACAGTGTAATCATTCAATATGATACGTCTGTCCATTTGATATTCTAGATATTTTTTGGCCAGTTGTCGATAGGATGTAGTTACATCTGAGTTAATAGGATATGAATGACATCTCCCATGATTCATAGTTGCAGAATTAATTTTCTTACACATGTCATGATTTTCAACCCGATGATGTTGAGGAGCATCCAATTTGAATTGTGGAGCATCCAATTTTGAGGAGCATCCAATTTGAAATGTGGATCATAGAAATTTTTCCCCCAAGGTCTTTCCATTACATTAGTAATGATTCTATGGATGCATGAACTATTGCAAGAAATGAATTTGGAGAGGGAGGCCGATGTAATATTACAGTGGTGGGATTTGTTGAAAAATATTTCAACACCACCCATGGAAGGGAAATTCGTGGAATAATTGCTTTAAGGGGGAATGTTTGTAAGAACCTAGTTCTTCCATTGAGGTATGTGATTTTAATTTTACGTTTTTATTTATGAAAATAGGAGAAAATAGATTAAGGGATGAATATATGACTGTTGAAAAATCTAATTGATTATTACACACTTTGTAATCCCATTAAAATCCTATATTGATGTCAGAATACATTTTAATCACATTTAAATAATGTCAGTGAATGTCGAGAAAAATTTTAATGTACATGGAGTGTATATTCATAATACACACCGTGTATTTTGTAAAATTTTCTAAAACATGTAGTAGCATCATTTTCTATTTTATAGACAGAACCTCACCCAGGTTTTGTCAAATTGCAGCACCGAGTAGGAATTTTTCTCATGATTCTCTATCTGAACACAATTTCAAATGTTGTCAGATACGTTGGAACCAAATTGGTAAGATCCTAATTAATTTTGATCCATTAATCATGATTTAATCTCTTTAAATAGTTATCTTAGGTTGAGAAATTATACATTATTTTTAGATCTACTCCATTCTAGCGTGAATTAGAGGTTTATGTTGGACGAGGAGAGTCATACATGTATGAGGTAGGTGGTCTAAATCCTTTCACTAAATGTCATTTTTTTATATATTTTGTAGTTTCGTGTACCCATTATTAGGGTGTATTTATTTTGTTAATTGAATCATGTTGTTTCCTAATGTTTATTAGGTAATTGATTAAATATTTTAAAGTATCTTTATGATTGTTTCCTGTGATTTACGGAGACCTCATGGGAGCGTTTTCCCTTGAATGACCATTTTTTAGTCGTTAGGCCTAGGATACATATGGACATGACTTTGATTCCCTTTTATTGTTTTTATGAAATAAATCTGGTAAATTGATTATTTATTTGACATGATATAATTAATGGTTATTCCTTGTGAGAGATTAATTCACATGTTATACTTGTGATATGAGTTGTCCATGTGAGTTTATAATTGTTGAAGATTTGTAACAGATTGTATTACTTGATGGGATTGTGAAATAAATGATTCACATGTGATTTATTATTGTTAAAACATGTAATAGTGTAATATACATGTGTTTTTTATTATATGAAATTCCCACATGAGTTTATAAATGCTAAATCCATGCGATCGTATAATATTAATTAGTTTCCTATCATTTTAAATATTCCCATGTGGGTTGAATATTATTTAATCCATTTAATATTGTAATTTCAATGTTTTTCTTTTTTTATGATTTTCCAACTTGAGTTTATTATTATTAAATCCATATAATATATTGAATTACAATTGTTTAATTTTTTGTGTTACACATATTTGAGTAATAGAAAGGCCAAGCCATATGATGTTGGTCAGGATGTTATGTTCATGTTCTGAGAGAGCCACTGATTCAGCGGTCTAGCTCATGGAGGCATTAGTTTTTTGGCAGAGTTAACGTGTATTATTGAGGGATGCCATATAAAGACTCCATTGGCTTTGTTTACATGTCATTAGTGATACCTAGGGATTTATTATAGGACATGCAGTAATGGGATTTGTTTATATGGACTTATACCACACCAAGAGTAATACCATAATTCTAGTGATGTTTTTAGCGATGGGCTTGAAGGATTTTGGTAGGTCTTCACCTAGAATTATACTGGGATTCCTGAGAGTTTCCCCAAGACCAAGAATTTATGTTGTGTATCTATTTTCACAAGGAGTGATACAAAAATTCCATATTAGGAATTTAATGAATGAGATTAGGTATTAAATTGAATATTTAAATGAAAAGACAAACGAAGTGCCTTCCAAGCCAAGGAACAATCGTGGATTTGGACTTTACATATTTTTATAGATAGCCTTATGAGGTATATGATGTGATTCCTTTTACATGGGGTTTTTGGTTTTATGATGAATTATGAGACATATATAATTCAATGTAATTTAATTAATTAATGAATTTTAAATGAATGTTAATGAATACCATTTCTTATAGGACTATTTAATTATTAGTACATCCTAGCGTATAGATTTCATTATCATACACATCCTATTATATATATTAATTGATATATTGGAATTGATCATTGATGGTTTCGTACGGGGATTTAGTCTCACACAATGTTTGGGTCCTGTTTTTGTTCCCAAATAGATTATATTGATAGTGGCGTCGATAAGGTTTAGAACCCTTCTATAGGTAATTGATATGCCTCTTATGAAATGGAGAGAATGGGACCAAACTGAGGCTTGCAGTTATAATGAGTTTATTTTTTTATTTCTTACTTTCTTTACTTCATTTGTGTATTACTATAGTGTATATGTTTTAGCTGTTTTCCAAGAACTTGTGACGTGGTACATTATCCTTTGAATGCTATGACATTGGGTTATTTTTATTTACAGTCTTCCACAATTTATATTCTTCTATGGTAATACTACTTCAAATTTTTAATTTACATTGTTTCCACTATATTATAGTGTTCTAATGGGGGTATAGTTTCCCCACTATTACACATTGGCCCTCACTACTACTCGGTAGACTTTGGTGTTTGGGGAAATGCGCTTGAGGTCACGTGACCAACTGGGTACGGGGCAACATAATGTGTTATATAGATCTTTGTTATGACCAATAGGGGCCTATATACCCTGAGAGGGGGGGTGAATCAGGGTATGGATATTCTTTTTCAAAGTTCTTCCTACCCCACTAGATCTTGACCTCTTTATTACAAGGGTCACTTTGTTCGCTCTTGTGTGTAAACTATGATCACTTCTTTACTTCTTTATCTAATGATGATGCTTTGAATGCAATGCAGGTAAGCAAACAGATAGACGCATAGATTTTTACTTGGTTCACCCTCACTGGGCTACGTCCAAGGAGCATACGCCGATAAGTTACCGGTCGTACCAAATTCCACTATTCTTCACTAGATGTGGATACAATGTTCGGACTAGATCACTTCTATGCCCAGGCTCACTGCCTTTACAATGTTTAGGGTCAGCTCACTGCTTTCCCAAGGGCCACTCCCTGTTTCTCTCTCTCTGGCTCACTATCGGTGGAGAGGATCACCTTCTTCCTTTTCCTAAGCTCACTGCTCTTGGAAGGAATCCACTCACAGTTTATAGACTTGTAGGTCTCTTCATTTGAATGAATGAATGCATCTTTCTCTGTATGTAGATGCTCTGTTGAAGTACAACTTTCACCCATAGATGAATATCTCTTTGCACCGAAGGTATCGGGCAAACCTCCAGCTTCCACACAGCCCGAAAATCACTGCTGGAAATAATCTTACTTGGCGCGCAAGTCAATCTCAGCACGCAAGTATCGGCGTGCAAGTCACAATGGGCGCGCAAGTTCTCCTCAGACACTTGCGCGACTCAAGCTTCCTCAACTCCAAACTTGCGCGACTCTCTTCCTTTTACGCCCAAACCAATATTGGCGCGCAACTGCCAACCGGCACGCAACTTCTAACACCGGCGCACAACTTCAACTACTGGCGCGCAAATTCACCTGCGCGACCCACACTCACCACTTGCGCGACCACCACACCTGCGCAACGGGAGATCTGATTTCTCAAAGTGTTGAACTACGTTTCAAATGAGGAGGGGTGGTCCAGTATTTATAGGCAATCTGACCACCCTGCGCGACGGCGCGCAAGTCACCTGCGCGACCCAGTTTCGGCGCGCAAGTCCCCTGTCATTTTAGACACTTGCGCGACCAACTCCCAAACTTGCGCGAACCTCTTTACTTTGCTATATTTTGATCTTATGATCTTGAAAAACATATGGTGAGAAAGTTTCTTATATTCCAAGTCCTCGGCGTGCAAGTCCTTTTTCCAAAAACACTTTTCTTCATTTGCCGATTTTCAGGCCCTAAAATTTGGCAAACACTGGAAAACGGCGCCACCTTGTATCTGTTCTTTTGTACTGCCTCCAGATCATCCATTCCTTTTATCGACGTTCTTGAATCAACCATGGATCGTTGACCTCATCTCTTGAACTCGACATTCCACCATGAAATCCTCTTTGTCAACAAATTTGTATGTCATTGTTTTGCTTTGTCAACAATCACTACTCAGATGTCCACTTTGTCAACAAACACAATCACCTCAAAAATGCTTCAATGATACCTTGAGGGATTTTTGCCCAACAATCTCCCCCTTTGGGTTTGTTGAAAAATCTTCCAAAACAAAGATATGTCGTTGATTCTTCAGCCTTCATTCGCCTCATGGCGATTCTGATAGCGATCAAGTATTTACTCAACACATACTCTAAGCCCACATGAGCAATACTCGGCGTGAGAAACAAGAGTAAATGAAAAGTTCATTAATGACTCACTTTATCTCTGACATCCACTATTGACACCAAACTGATACCAATTTGTACTAAACTGATACCAATTGTTGATGGATTTGTTGGAAGACCAATGTTTGGTTTGGAAATAGTCTTACCACTTTCAAACACCACTCTTCTGCTTTTATCACGATCCTCAGCTGTTGTGATATCTATTCTTTGATCGATCACTTCTAGCATCATCAGATTTAATACACTCCCCCTTTCTCATTGCTCCCCCTTTCTGGCTGCTCCACCTGTCAGCTTCTCCCCGTATCTGTCATGATTTATCAAATAGCCACACTGTCTCCCAATCACTATTTTCATCCCCTTTAACAAACACTATTTTCTCCCCCTTTGTCAACGAACCCAAAGGTCACTCCTTTGTAGTCTGTAACAGATTAGAGAACACAAATCAGCACATTAGGGAAAAAGACATCATACCTCGGGGAGAGGGGGGGTCCCACATCCACACTATTTCAAGTGCGGGGAATCGATTGAACTCCTAGAGCCAGTCGATACCTCTCAAAAGCTTCCTTGGGTAAGGCCTTTGTCAGAATGTCTGCAACCTGTAGCTTTGTAGGCACATACTCCAACTTCACGATGCCCTGCTCAACCTTCTCCTTGATGAAATGATACTTGATCTCAATGTACTTTGTCCTGGAATGATGGACAGGATTTTTGTTAAGATTTATAGAACTTGAGTTGTCACACTGGATTCCGATCGGAGACTTCACTTCAACTCCCATATCTTCAAGCTGTTGCTTCATCCACAATAACTGTGTGCATGCTTGAGTGGCTGCAATATACTCTGCTTCTTCGGTGCTTAATGAAATGCAATCCTTCTTCTTGCTCAACCAAGCAATACATAGTCCGCCAAGATAAAATGCACCTCCAGATGTTGATTTCATGTCATCTGCTGAACCGGCCCAGTCTGCATCAGTATATCCCAATAATTCTGTCTGAGACTTGTCGTTATATGTCAGCCCGAATTCCATTGTCCCCTTGATATACCGAAGTATTCTTTTCACTGCAAGCATGTGACTTTCCTTGGGATTACTTTGATATCTCGCTGCTTGGCATGTGGCGAAAACAATATCAGGCCTTGTCGCGGTCAAGTACAAAAGACTTCCGATAATTTGCCTATATTCTGTGATATTAACTGCCTTGCCATCCTCATCTTTTGATAATCTCATCCGGGTAGAAACCAGAGTCTTCATATCCTTGGAATTATCCATTCCAAACCTTCTTAGAACCACATTGGCATATTTGGATTGAGAAATAAAAGTGTCATTACTTCCTTGTGTCACCTGTAAACCAAGGAAAAATGTTAGCTCTCCAATCATTGACATTTCAAACTCATTTTTCATGAATTCAGAGAACTGTCTGCATTGAGCTTCATCTGATCCGCCGAATATTATGTCATCAACATAAACCAGCACCATCATCCGTTGATTACTTTCATTACTAAAATAGAGATTGTAATCAACTCCTCCACGCTGAAAACCAAGATTCTTCAAATACTGATCAAGCCTTGAGTACCATGCTCGTGGTGCTTGTTTCAGCCCATACAATGCCTTCTTCAGCCTGAAAACTTTGTTCTCATCCTCATGAATAAGAAAACCATCTGGCTGCTCAATGTACACCTCTTCTTCCAGAACCCCATTCAAGAACGCGGATTTGACATCCATCTGGAACACTTTAAACTTTCTTTTCACTGCTATGGAAAGAATAATCTGATTGTCTCCAGCCTTGCAACTGGTGCAAATGTCTCATCAACATCTATTCCTTCAATCTGGGAGTACCCCTTGCACACTAGTCGTTCTTTGTTTCGAATCACAGTTCTATCTTCATTCATCTTGTTGCGATAGACCCATTTTGTCCCAATGACATTCTTGTCTGCTGGTCTCGAAACAATCTCTCACGTCTGATTCTTCTCAATCTGTTTTAGCTCTTCATTCATTCTTCTTGTCTGAACTGGAGCTCACTGATCACTGATGATATTCTGCCTGTCAATTTCAGCTCGACTCTTTATCTTTTGTGCAGATAAGAATTTTACTTCCTCATACTCATCATTAGTATCTTATTCTGAATCATCTTCAGCCACTTCTTCTCTCCCTAAGTCTCTTACCACTTCTTCACTTTAAACAGAAAACTTTTCACTGTGTCATTGTTCAATGATGTCATTTCTTTGAACATCTTCTCTCAAATCTTTGTTGACACACTTCTGATTTTTTTTTCTCTCGCAGCTTCTTGGTATCCTGAAAGCAATCAGCTGATACCACATTGTTGGAACAGAATAGATAATCATGAAATCCTGTGTGTTACTGCTTTCCCCCCAATCATTCTTCATGAAAATAAACATTCATCCTTCATATCACATTGTGATCTTGCATCTAATTAGGATATAGAATGCTCCCCCTATGTTATGTAACTCTTCCATCTGTTAGGCCCAACTGTATAGACCCATAACCATTCTTTTCCACCTGTATCATTTGTTCTCATCTTCCAATCAGAATTTATACATTAACTAAATCTCTAAGCCTACTGAGTTGGTACTCGGTGTAGGAAACAAGAGACAAAGTCAATAACACAATCACTTCCTGTAGTGCTCTGTTGCTACCTTTCATCAATTTTGATACCTGATTTGAGTCAATCAAAACACTGAAGCATATCACATCTCCACTTTGAATCTTTAGATGCCACTTCCCCTTGGATCGTATCTCCCTAAAACCTGAAACATATGAATCATCAGTTAATAGCATTTATATACATAGGTAGAGGGTTTGCCTTCTGGACTCCTCAAGATGAGGATTGTGGTTGATCCTGATGGGTCAACCCTTTGATTCTTTCTTGCAGATCATCACACTCCTTCCTTGCTTCTTCTAGCTGCCTAGCCAACTTTAACTGCTCTGGCCATATGACTAAGCATTCATTACCCACATGCTGAGCCATTTTCTGATATGTAAATTCTACAGGCTTGTCCTTTCTCACCATTTGGGGTTTAAACCCACCAGTACACATTTCCTTCATTGAGGTTCTTCCAAAATTCCATTTTCCTTGATTATTTCTCTAAACAGGAATCTCCTTGCTTGTCATCTTCCCCTGCTTCTTCCACCATTGCAAGGGTCTTTCACCTTCCTCCACTTTTCGTTGTGGAACACGACATGCGAATTTTTCAATACGTTCTTTGTTCATCTTTCTTTTATCAGATTTATGAGTCACCACCCTATTTTGCGTTGGTGGTGGGTCCTCCACTGAACGTTTATTGTTCTTACTCACAGCTGTAGCTTTTCCTCCCTTTTTATTCCAGATTTGTTCATGTTCTTTCTTAGGGGGTGGTTGTGAGTGTGACAGAGGAGGTGACTGATACACCTTACGTTCAACTCTATATGATTCCTCTGAGGCTCTAAACCCATTCTCAAACTTACCACATTGTCTCCCAGTGTAGAATTTCTCATTATGCATCACTGGGGATGAGAATCTCCTTTTGAGTCCCTATTCATTTTTTTCTTTCTTCTTGTTGCAATGTCTTGCCAAATGCCCATAATTAGAACATATAAAACAATTTCCATCAAAGGCATACATTTTTTTCATCATTTCTATATCGAGATGCTGATACACCTTGAGTTCTTCTTCTGACACGAGGCTCTTGAGCTTCCTGACACATACTCATGGTGTGTCCCATTCTTCCACAGTAATAGCATCTAACAGATGCTTTCCTCTGAGAGACTCTTCTCTCTAATTTCTCAGGACACTTATTCTTATTCTCATATTCAGAAAAGTTTCTATTTTCACAGCCTGAAATGTATTCCAGAGCATCTGGACAGAAGCTTGATGTGTAGCCATGAATCCCGCAGAAATGGAACATGTCATCACTACTTTTTGTAACTGTCCTCTTAGGCCTATCTCCAGCACCTATAGGATTTCTTTCACATCTGGAACTATTCGCAGATCTCTTTCTATCATGAACGGAAGGGGATTCATCAAACCCAATACCATTTTTTCCCAAACTGTATGGTCTTTGCGCTGAGAAAATTTGTCCCTGCCTCTTTTCAGAAATAGCAAATTTGCTTTTCATTTCATCATCACCTGTAGAAGGATGATCAAATAGCAAGTGCAGTGCATCCTTCAACTTGGGATTATCTTTGGATTTAGACTTCTCTATTTCCTGCTTGACTGATTCTAGTTCTTCTAACAACTTTTGAATCTTCATATCCCTTGATTCAAGTTGGACATCAAGTTCTTCCTTGAGAAGCTTCCCTCTACTCACCTCATCTTCCAGTTCATGCTTCAGCTTATCAACCATGTCATTTTGCTCCTTTACCTTCAATTTTTCTTGAGCGACAGAGTCAGAGCAACATGCATTCTCTTGTTGTAGCCTTTGATTCTTCTGAACTTCTGCAGACAACTGTGCTGCTAGATCATTATTTTTGGCTTTAAGATTCTGTGCTTCATCTGACTTTTGACTCTCTTCATAATCACCAGCCTTTTGTTTTCCTTTCATTCAAGCCATCTTCTGCAGCTCTTCAGCATGTGAATCATTCTTCTTTGTTAGGTCAGTAACTATATCAATAAGCCTTTGATTTAAGCCTTTTAGCTTGTTGACCTCAATCTCCAATCCCTTGATCTGGATATCTTTAGATTTGGATTCTTCAGTGTTTCCAACGTCACTTGGAATATTAGGTTCTTCGTTGCTTTTGAATTGATCTTTCACTTTTCTATTCAAGCCATCGATCTCCCTTTTCTGTTCTTCAATCTTAATCTTATATTCACTAACCGATTCTAAGTTCTCTCATGTTGATAACTTGAGTTTCTCAATTTCTTCCATCAACTCAAACTTCTCTTCTTCCTGCTGCTGCATATAGATTTTGTCATCGTGAACAACTTTGTTGGATTTCTTTGTTTTTTCTCTCCAAACATCTATCTCCTCAAGAGCAGCCTCCAACTCAGCTCGCATATCAATTCTTCCATCAATTTCTTCTTCTGTTTCAGCATCACTCTGATGCTCATGTACTTCACTCATTCCAACATCATGATTGAGTGAATCAATCTTTTCCCGATCAGATTCATCAAGACCTTCCTTCAGTAAGTTGTTTGATTCTTTTAGTTGAATCACACTTTTTCCAAAAACACTTCCACACTGAGGGAAATTACCAGACTTCTGATTCTTCTTTGATGATTTTCCTTTTCCCATGGTAGATTGTGATAAGAGAAAACTGAATCTTCAACCACACAGATCGACTACACCAAGTCGAAGCAAACAAATCTGATAAAAGAAACCTATCCCTCTGATACCAATTTTTATGACCAATAGGGGCCTATATACCCTAAGAGGGGGGGTGAATCAGGGTATGGATATTCTTTTTCAAAGTTCTTCCTACCCCACTAGATCTTGACCTCTTTATTACAAGGGTCACTTTGTTCGCTCTTGTGTGTAAACTATGATCACTTCTTTACTTCTTTATCTAATGATGATGCTTTGAATGCAATGCAGGTAAGCAAATAGATAGACATAGAGATTTTTACTTGGTTCACCCTCACTGGGCTACGTCCAAGGAGCATACGCCGACAAGTTGTCGGTCGTACCAAATTCCACTATTCTTCACTAGATGTGGATACAATGTTCGGACTAGATCACTTCTATGCCCAGGCTCACTGCCTTTACAATGTTTAGGGTCAGATCACTACTTTCCCAAGGTTCACTCCCTGTTTCTATCTCTCTGGATCACTGCCGGTGGAGAGGATCACCTTCTTCCTTTTCCTAAGCTCACTACTCTTGGAAGGAATCCACTCACAGTTTATAGACCTGTAGGTCTCTTCATTTGAATGAATGAATGCATCTTTCTCTGTATGTAGATGCTCTGTTGAAGTACAACTTTCACCCGTAGATGAATATCTCTTTGCACCGAAGGTATCGGGAAAACCTCCAGCTTCCACACAGCCCGAAAATCACTGCTGGAAATAATCTTACTTGGCGTGCAAGTCAATCTCGGCGCGCAAGTATCGACGCGCAAGTCACAACGGGCGCGCAAGTTCTCCTCAGACACTTGCGCGACTCAAGCTTCCGCAACTCCAAACTTGCGTGACTCTCTTCCTTTTACGCCCAAACCAATATTGGCGCGCAACTGCCAACCAGCGCGCAACTTCTAACACCGGCGCACAACTGCAACTACTGGCGCGCAAATTCACCTGCGCGACCCACACTCACCACTTGCGCGACCACCACATCTGCACGACGGGAGCTCTGATTTCTCAAAGTGTTGAACTCCATTTCAAATGAGGAGGGGTGGTCCAGTATTTATAGGCAATCTGACCACCCTGCGCGACGGCACGCAAGTCACCTGCGCGACCCAGTTTCGGCGCGCAAGTCCCCTGTCATTTTAGACACTTGCGCGACCAACTCCCAAACTTGTGCGAACCTCTTTACTTTGCCATATTTTGATCTTATGATCTTGAAAAACATATGGTGTGCAAGTTTCTTATATTCCAAGTCCTCGGCGCGCAAGTCCTTTTGCCAAAAACACTTTTCTTCATTTGCTGATTTTCAGGCCCTAAAATTTGTCAAACACTGGAAAACGGTGTCACCTTGTATCTGTTCTTTTGTACCGCCTCCAGATCATCCATTCCTTTTATTGACGTTCTTGAATCAACCATGGATCGTTGACCTCAGCTCTTGAACTCGACATTCCACCATGAAATCCTCTTTGTCAATAAATTTGTATGTCATTGTTTTGCTTTGTCAACAATCACTACTCAGATATCCACTTTGTCAACAAACACAATCACCTCAAAAATGCTTCAATGATACCTTGAGGGATTTTTGCCCAACAATCTTCAATGTTACAATCTATTTAGATGAAGGTAATGTACCAAAATTATTAAGATTATATGCTCATTTAGGATATTTATGGACGATTGAGTTACACTTGGTCTAGCCTGATCCTAGTATTCTAGGTATATTGACACTTTTAACCGCACATACATTATTTTTTAAGGTGTATTCAATAAATAAATATGAAATAAAATTATTATTAGTATATATATAGTTCATAATAAAAAAATTATTCCAGATGTGAGTTGAGGCCTATAGAGGAAAAAATTTGTCAAATTGGAACCTCATGAAACCGGTATTTGTTTATTTATTCATAATTGCATATATTTCTACTTCTTATACCTACACACTACTTTTCATTATATCTATAGACTAAATTTATTTATAGACACTATGGGTGGAAACCTAATCTAATTTAGAACCAAAACCATGGTCTAGCCCCCATTATACTAATGTACCTGAGTAGAACTTCTATTTGAAGGCCCATGAATATTTTCATGTGGATATTTTTTATTCTACCTGAGAGTTAGGAGCATATGACCAAGATGGACCTCGGGATTATCATGGAGATATTCCTTAAATATTTTATATATTTATCATATATATTTATTTTATTGTATCATGATTCCTATTGTATGTCAATTGTTTTAGTTTTTTACTATAATCTGGATATGCAAGTATCATTTGTATGTTGGTGTTGGACATACTTTGTATATAGTATTATGTTATTCTTCCAATTCACTATATTAAATTTATTACTGCTTCCACAATTGTGTGTTATTTATTTCTAAAACACCTTTTGATAATATGAAATCTGAGTATATCTTCCCTAGAATCACCTCTATACACCCTCACTCCTAATCAACAACCTCTCATGTGCACGGTGTATTTCTTGAGTCCATGTAACACATCATTCCAGCCAAAAACATAGTGGTGAGTTTGGCTTGGATGTTACAAATTGGTATCAAATCCATTATTTCCTTTTTCATACTAATTTTTCTACTATATAAGATACTAGTAATGTTTCAATGCTTAGTAAATAGTTGTGTCTGAGACTGACCATCACACCCACAATGAAATATATGATATTTTACACTTGTTTGGGTATTCAATTATTGTATCTTTTTATTCAACTTAATATGAACAAATATATTTACATCCCAGTATATTTCATGCAATGAAGATTCACTTATAGGTTTCATGTTGTTTTTTATTGAGTTCCTTGAGTGAATTCCATGGATTTTTTATTATTATCATGCATATTTTATTCCATTATAGGCATTTAAATAACAAAAATAATTTTTTATCTATTTGGGTGACTATTTATCATTCATTCTTATATAACAAGATTGGGAGATTATTTTCTATATTGCTTAATTAGAAACCATGAATATGTGTTTCTTATCATGTTTTTATTTTTATACTAATTGTAATAGCATTATAGTTACAATGTTGATATATAAATAGTTCAATGGGATGATTTTATTGGATGTGATTAAATGGGAATGCATTTTCAGTTGTAAGGTTTGTGGGAACCGTATGATTGGAAAATGTAACCTATATAGTTAAGCCTTCCTTGATATTTTATATCTATTGACCATTGTTAAAATGTAATGGATGCTAAAGGTCTAACAATAACGTGATTTGGATTCAAATTAGTGGGATCCAAATGAAAACTTCTAAACCTTATGGGTTATTTAGGGATTGTTATAAGACATCTCGTATCTCTAGAGAAATATATATGATCCCATTATATTCTAAAATGGTTATAAATGAAAAATGTGTTTATTTTTTATCTACAAAGTATTGGTTACCTTTGTTAAGGCTTACGACCCTATCACAAAAGCATGGAGATCTTGTTATATAATTTTAAAATGCCCAATTCGACCCATGTAGGTTAGTTTGGGTATGTTTTTTATGAGATAGCCCACTTTTGGTGTTTTTAATATTTAATAATACTTAAACTAATATTGGGATTCATTTTAATGAACTTATATTGGTTAAAATGGGACACTGATATGCCAACTTATCCATTAATATTTTGTACTCTTAGTAAGTAAATTGTATGATAAAAATCTTATTTATAAGAGGATTTAAATAAACTTTTTAGGCTTAAATAGTAATTTAATATGACAATCCTATTTTACCCTTGGGGAATTATTTAAATCAATTACCATATTATTTTGAGTTATAATTGGTACTCGATGATTTGTTTTAAATATTTAAAATGATCAATTTTTTATTTTAAATCAATTTATTGTTTTAAAATAGAACCTTTAGTAGTGTCTTATTTTTAAACCCTCGAGTAAGGGTGTTCTAAACTCAATCTCTTCAAAAACTTTTGTAATAGAAATGTGTTAATTTTTGGTTGGTCGTTCTATTATTAATAATTTCTTAAATATAAATTTATTAATCCTCGGGAAATTTTCATTGGGCTGACCTAGTGATAGGGTTAATGCTTGTTCTTTTTTATGGAGCTATTCTTTGGTAGGTATCACCCTTATAGCATAAAATCCATATTAATTTCAATAATATTTCTACTATGTGGTTTTATTAAGGTTTTGTTGTAACGTCCCTGACCTGGATTCCATTAGAATGGTTCTCCGTGCTTGGTTGGCCACATAACCTAAATCTCATCTCCCCAAATTCCAGAGGCTAGAGAATAGTTATGTGGGCCTTTTTATCATGTCTATGCCAGAGAATATGCCCCCATAGGTGTTAGGTAATACAAAATGGATGAAAAAAAACTAATAACAAGTATCATAAGTATATAAATAAAAAACTATTGTAGAAGAAAATAAATAATCCTAACTATTTAAATGAAAATTTGATGCTGAGAAATCCTACCAAAAACAGAATGATTTCATGATATGATGTCTTTACAAAAGTAAAAGTATGGAAATTTGGAATACAAAGGTCCTATAAAAGCTCTAATGAATATGAAACAAAATAAAACAACTACATATTGAAAAAATTCTTGGTCCTCTACCACCAATCTTTATCTGATGCAGCAAATGAATCAAGCATCTGGAGAAGCATGTATCCCTAAATCCATACCTACAGTCATAAATTCTACTCAAGTACCAAATGGCACAGAAAATGGTATGTGATATAATCTTAGTAGGTTGGCACCCATGGTGTGTAGACCGTTCCTTTTAGTGATGTATTTAATTAACAGTGTTCCATATAAAATAAATTCAAGCAATTAAATAATTGAAAAATACGATTAATTATTCTAGGTTCTTCAGTGGACACACATTCCATACCACCTGCTTTGGTCTATGTCGGGATTCTAAAATATAAAATTAATAATGTATGATATATATATATAAGACTAGAAACTAGAATGTGGAAGAAAAAGTGAAAACCCCAAGTATGTATTATATCTTGTGGTCTAATTTTTGTGTCAAACTATGTGTGCATCAAGGAACCAGATAGGAATCACAATTCACAAGGACCTCAAAGAGGAATCAATAAAACACTTCCTAGAATTATCATAATTATTATATTAACGTTTAGACTTGGTTTCGGAGCCCATCCTAATGGATTCTCTGTGGTAAATCCTTCATTTTCTTAAATACCATGGAGCCTGTCCATGGAAATATTCCCAAAAACCATGGATCACTCGAGGAATGGTTCATCCTATGTCTGTCCATGTAATTTCACATAATTGGTTGAGTATCACCTGAGGCTTGGCGTATCCACTTTTCCAACATGTCCATCCTAAATTTTCTCATAGGTAACCCATATCACTCATGAGTTTATAAAATTGCATGGAAACTGTAACATCCTAGGTAAATAAAGAATAAGACATATTCATATTTATTAATATTTTTTAATTAAATATTAATTTTTTTTTTGAAGGGGTTTCTATGTACGATAGCGTGCCCGATACGCAACAATGAGTTTCTTTGAAATCTTACGTTACACGCTAATAATATAATTTCAAATGGTAGTTAACACGTAGTTGTTGTACTGGCAGGAATGAATAAAAATAACTAAAATATGAATATATATGTTTTTACATTTATCCAATAAAAGATAAAGGCTTAAAATAAGAAAGGAATTCAATTTTATACATAAATACATTAATATTCACTAAAAGGTTCATTTATCGCCTTTTGATGGCGAACCCTCTTTAAATATAGTTTTGGTCACTCTTATACATTCTTTTGGACCAAATAAAATACTTCTTTATAATTGGGACATCAAAATTTACTTTGTGTATGTTTTTGCTATTCTTCCGATAAAGTTCATTTTTTAATGAATAGTGTAAAATGTTGTATTTTAATTCAAAACCTATTTTTAATCTAATTTATTTATATGATTAGATTATCTTCTGAATTGGTTTTAAAGTGAAATTAGAAAATATTTTTACCATAAAATCCAATAGTGGTCATTGAAATCAATTTCACTTTGAAATTGGACTTAAACTAGTGTCAATCTTTTGATACTTATTGTTTCATAAAAACATGCTATTTGCTCTGACAGCGGAAATTAATTATTAAATTAATTAATGCAACTTATATGTTATGAATTTTTTTAAAATGGACTTCATTTTTGAATTCGGAATATCAAATATATCTTAGGGTGAATTTTTGGTATTTTTCTGAAAAACTTCAATTTTTGATGAATAGTGAAACCACTAAGTGGTACTTATAAAAACTGATTTTTCGTTTAAATGAAATTTTACCACTTCTGTGTTTTAAATTTCAAAAATCCGTCATACATGGTTTTCATTAAGAAGTAAAATGTGGTTCAATGAGATAAAAATAATTTTTTGGTGAATAGTAACTTATTAAGTTTTTAATCGCGATTAGAGGTAATTAGTGCAATTTAAGGCAAAAATGATATTATAATAAAATGAAAATACCTTGACACATGTCCTAACCTTATTGGATGTGTCATGGCCGACCAAGACAATCCATGGGTCAACTTGGGGACCCCATGGAGCCACTTTGGTTGGGAAATGACATAAATAACTTTTTATTAAATGTTAAAGTAAAAATGACACACATATGAGATGTTTTACAAAAACAATTTTTAAATGGGGTTGTAAAGATCATATTTTTGATTATAAATAGTAATTGGAAATCTAAAAAGATTTCCTACATCATAGTATTTTTTTTATAATTTTTATACATTAAATAAATTAAATTATTTATGACACCATGATGATGCAGCGATGACCTCATTATTTAACGATTTAAATAAAATGGAAAGATAATGTAATATATAAGACCTACACATGTCCAAAACTTATTGGATGAGTGGATTTCTAACCCTTATCACCTTATCCTAGAATTATATCAATGTGGGACCATTTGAATCTGAAACGCTTTTTAAAATAAAGTAACTTATCTTTACTTTCCAAGAGTGCCCCTCCTCTCCTCTTATAAAAGGCCCCCACCACTACCTCATTTCACACACACCTCAAGCCTTTGGCTCGGCCATACCCTGCCCATTTACTCTCTCCACATCCCTCTCCTCATCCTAGAGGATTCCCTTTGGGCAGAATCCTTTCAAAGGAAGCCTTTAGGCTCAAATCAAAAGGAGTTACACTTTTAAAGGTAATTCATTCTCTCATGTTCATTTGTTTTATTTTGCTTCTCTAACCCCCTAAAATCTTTTTATTTACTTCTTTTGTAACAACACCAGTATATTAAATATACTAGGATGTTGTTATAAGATTTATTCGAGCTACACTCTCACACAACTACATCAAATGGTTAAAGAACATACGGTTTCCGTGGATGGCGAAATTATGCCTCCCAAAACGATGATTGTTCAATACTCATTTAACACCTTCAAAGGTGGCCATTATGATGTCACTATTTTTATATATGATATATAATATGTTTATTATTTCCTTAAGCTTATGTATTTTTCATTTATGGCATACCATTATTGCTTCCATTATGGGTAAACACGATATCTTCATTTTAGGAAGTGCGGACTACCGCCCCCTGAAAGTGATTTGATTCGTTAATACCATATGTGGGATGTGTAAAGGATAAAGTTAATTATATTATATATGTTATTATACTGGAATTATAATATACTCTTATATCATTATGATTCCATTCCAGAAAATACAAAATAGAAATGGAAGTAGCGTTCATGCGTACGTACGGCTTACCGTCTCCATGAACGGTGCATTTCATTTCTTACCTCTAAATGTGATGTAATATTATAAATACATGTATATGATGAATATATATGTTATATATTTTATCCAAATCATTAATATCATTCTGGATATAATGAACCTTTGACCAAATTAACAACATGTAAGTGTAAGAAGTCTATTTTTGACTTAAGAACCAAATACCGACAAAATGAACATTATTAACTTAAATGATTACATGATGTTCATAACATGGTATAAAAGGAATAATGAACTTGAAAAAGGTTCTTAAGCAAGTAGATATTAACTCAAGTTTATTATTCAGGAGATTAAAGAATGGTCGGGTCAAGTCGGATACGAGGTATGGGACTTCGTCTCAATCTCCTTTCATTGAGGCATATTTTATTTTATACACAACCTTATTTTATACGGTGTATAAACCCCTTTGACTTTTACGTTTATTCAAAAGGAATATTTTTTATACGAAGCGTTTAATAAATGACAAAAGAGAATGTTTTTTTCGTACGTATGCGGCGACAACGACTTCTCCGCCGCCGTGACAGTTATTTGAGTTTCGGCTTC
This sequence comes from Viscum album, assembly GCA_963277665.1. Taxonomy (NCBI): domain Eukaryota; kingdom Viridiplantae; phylum Streptophyta; class Magnoliopsida; order Santalales; family Viscaceae; genus Viscum; species Viscum album. The sequence goes on along the minus strand of OY728121.1, from coordinate 1,568,232,694 downwards.
CTCTACAAGCCATACTTTTTTTTAAAAAGAAAAATAAATACCATGTTTTACTTTTCTTTTGTTTTGGTATTGGAAATGGTTTTCATAATGTTTTTATATCAATGTGTTGTATTGATATATTGTGATTGAAAGTTGGAAATGTTATTTTTCCTTTATGCATGTTTTATGTGATACGATTATGTTGAGGTTATTGGTAATTATTATGAAGACGGGTGGTTCCGTGATAAACTAAGGGCGGGTGAGCCCGATATAGCTCTCCAATGCATTGGGTAACGCGAAGGAGTGAAACGTTAATATTTCTCCGAAGAGATTTAGGGAATATATTGTGATGGGTATTCCAAACATAACCAAGAGGGTTAATCCCTACGTAAGAATGTTATGAATGCCTCAAGTTACCTTTATGTCTTATGATTTCTATGATTTGTTCATGATTTTATGAGGTATGTTAAAGTGCCTATGTTTTATGGGTAAAGTATGATTTCATTCTTATTAATATATGAACTCATGTTTCCTTTCCTTGTTTTTTTTATATAACCCATACTGAGCTTTTTATGCTCATCCCAAGTTTTTTGAAATGTTTTTCACAGGTCACGGGAAAGGTACATGATAAGATGATAGTGTCAAGGAAGTGTCAAGAAAGAATCCATGTTTTATTTTCAATATGTTTCCGTTGATGGGAAAAATAATACTATCTTTTTTTGTAACCACTTTGTTTAAATGTGGGTTGTAATGCATGTTTTAAGATCTAATTCTCTAAAACTCTAAACCTGAAAAGATCCTCAACGTGTAATCTTGTGATAACTCAAGATTATGTAAGGCTTAAGGCTGGGGCCTTATAGTTGGTATCAAAGGTCGGTTTAGATAACTTTAGGAGTTAGAATTCTATGAAATGATTATCCAAAAGTTTTTTTTATGGTCAAATTGAAATGATATAGCATTTAAATATTACCATGTTGCTTTATCTAAGACATGTTTGTTCAGAATGGTTTTCCGCAGAGGAAATAGGGAAGCAGTGCTAGGAAGGCATACGGAAGGAAATAACCTTTCAAACCAGCATCCTGAGATGGTCGGAATTGGAACTGAACAGTTTTTTGCAGTAATGGCACAGTTGACTCAAGCGATAAATGGTGGTGGTATCCATGCACGAGATCAGCCAGATCAACCGCAAAGGAACATGTCAGCGGTGGAACATTTCATGAGGCAACATCCCCCATCATTCAGAGGATCATCTGACCCTGTGCTAGCTGAAGGGTGGATTAAAGCACTGGAGAAGATTTTCGATGTCATGGGGTGTTCAGACAATCAAAAGGTTAGTCTTGCTATTTACCATTTGGAGGGTGAAGCAGATCAGTGGTGGTCGATGGTTAAAAACATCAGGGATGCTGATGAGGTTGATTCTCTCGACTGGGATGAATTCAAAGGTATGTTTCTTGAGAAGTATTTTCCTAAGGCTGTTCGACTTAGGATGGAAAAACAATTCCTGGAATTGAGGCAAGAGGAAGACTCAGTGGCTGCCTATGAAGAAAGTTTCACTCGATTGGCAAGGTATGCTCCAAATTTTATCCGAGACCTTGATAGTAAAATCAATCGTTTTTATTCAGGATTAAAGCCAAAATATCGAAGGGCTTTAGCTTCTCGTGAGTTCAAAAGTTATGAAAAGCTTGTTCGATGTGCTGAGAAGGTAGAAATGGAGTTTGACGATGATCAAGTGTTCTACAACAACCAGCAAAAGAAGAGACCGAGGTGGCAGGAGAAAGGAAAGAATTCTTCAAAAAAGTCTGATGGTAAGAAAACTAAGTTTCCAGTTTGTGATAATTGTGGTAAAAGGCATGCTGAGGAATATCTTATGAATTCTGGAAAGTGCTACCGATGTGGTAAGATGGGACATAAGGCTCGTGATTGCACTGGAAAAGATCAGGGTGATGGTAAGAACAAATTTGATTTACAGTTAGTGAAATTTTTTAAGTGCAATGAGATGGGTCACTATGCAAATGAGTGTCCAACAAAGAGCTTGAGTGATGGGAAGCAGTTAGACTACAAGCAGAAAGGGGTGGTGAAATCCTTTGCAACTACTTCAGCAGATGTCGGGCCATCAAATGAAGTTGTATCAGGTACTTTGTTTGTTTTTTCAGATTATGCCAGTGTGTTATTTGATTCGGGGTCTACACATTCTTTCATCTCTGAAAACTTTTCTAGTAAAATGGGAATACCATCTCAAGAAATGACTCCTGAACTTGTGGTAAAAACACCTGGGGGAAATGTTGAGGCAAAAAGGATTTATAAGAATCTTCCTATCCTTATCTGTGGAAATAACCTACTTGAAAACCTTATTGTTTTACCACTAGTAGAGTTTGATGTTATCCTGGGTATGGATTGGCTCTCAATTTACCATGCTAAGATTGATTGTAGAGCTAAAGAAGTTTCTTTTCAGAAAGACTTTCAGTTTGTGTACAAGAATGAACCCTTACTATTGATAACATATCAAGAGGCCGAGAAACTTGTAAAAGATGGAAATGAATGTTACCTTGCACACATTGTTGAAAACAAGAGAACTGTTCAGATTAATGATGTGCCAGTATTAAATGAGTATCCTGATGTTTTTCCTAATGATTTGCCTGGAATAATACCGGATCGGGAAGTTGAATTTTCTGTTGACTTAGTTCCTGATGCTAAGCCAATTTCAAAACCCCCTTATCGAATGGCTCAAATTGAACTTTTAGAGTTGAAGGAGAAATTGCAAGATTTATTAGAGAAAGGTTTCATCCAACCTAGCACATCACCATGGGGTGCTCCTGTTTTATTTGTTAAAAAGAAAGATGGTTCTATGAGACTTTGCATTGATTATAGAGCCTTGAATAACATCACTGTTAAGAACAAATATCCTTTGCCTCATATTGATGATTTGTTTGATCAGCTCCAGGGAGCTCAGTATTTTTCGAAGATTGACTTGAGGTTGGGGTACCATCAGTTGAAAGTAAAAGAAGGAGACGTTCCGAAGACTGCTTTTCATACTAGATATGGCCATTATGAATTTGTAGTTATGCCTTTTGGGCTAACCAATTCACCTACTGTATTCATGGACTTAATGAATAGAATTTTCCATTAATTCTTGGATAAGTTTGTGGTGGTTTTCATTGATGATATTTTGGTGTTTTCTAAAAGTAAAGAGGAGCATGAAAGTCATTTAAGGGTTGTTTTGCAAACCTTAAAAGAAAAGAAACTATATGGAAAATTCAGAAAGTGTGAGTTTTGGTTGCAACAAATTTCTTTCCTTGGTCACATTGTTTCTAAAGATGGAATAACTGTTGATCCTGCAAAAACAAAAGTTGTGGAAGAATGGCCAAGACCCACAAATGTAACCGAGATACGTAGTTTTCTTGGTTTTGCAGGCTATTACCGAAGGTTTGTTAGAAATTTTTCACGGTTATCTGGTCCAATGACTAAGCTAACTCAGAAGGGTGTTAAGTTTATCTGGACAAAATAATGTGATGATTGTTTTCAGGAACTGAAAAGAAGATTGGTGAATGCTCCAGTTTTGGCACTACCTTCCAGAAAGGGTGAGTTTTTCATCTACAGCGATGCTTCATTGAAAGGACTTGGTTGTGTCCTAATGCAGAATGATCAGGTAATTACTCATGCTTCACGACAGTTGAAAACTCATGAGGTAAATTACCCTACACATGATTTGGAATTAGTTGCTGTTGTTTTTGCTTTGAAAATTTGGAGGCATCATTTGTATGGAGTAAAGTGTGAAATATATACCGATCACAAAAGTTTAAAGTATATATTCACTCAGAAATAATTGAACATGAGACAAAGGAGATGGCTAGAATTAATCAAGGATTATGATTGTACAATTCATTACCATCCGGGAAAAGAAAATAAAGTGGCTGATGCTTTGAGTCGAAAAAGTAATGCTTCATTAGCAATGTTGCGTTTGGAACGTGATCCTTTGGTTAAGGATTTGATGAAATTTGGCATAGAAGTTGTTGGTGCAGGAAGTTCTTCTGTTTTGTTTCAGGTATCAGTGAGATCATCTTTATCAGATAGAATCAAGCAAGCACAGAAGCAAGACAGTGAGTTGTAGAAAAAGGTAGAGCTAGTTCAGAAAGGTAAGTTTCCTGAATTCAACATTGATAATGATTGAGTTTTGAGATTTGGGAAGAGATTGTGTGTGCCTTGTGATTCACAGTTGAAGAGAGAGTTGTTATGTGAAGCTCATAGTTCTCCGTTTTCAGTTCATCCTGGCAGTACTAAGATGTACAGAGATCTGCGGGAGTATTACTGGTGGGATGGAATGAAAAGAGATATTGCTGATTTTACTGTGAAGTGTTTGACTTGTCAACAGGTTAAAGCAGAGTGGCAGTTACCGAAAGGGATGCTTCAGCCTTTACCAGTGCTAGAGTGGAAATGGGAGAATATATCCATGGACTTTGTTGTGGGATTACCGAAGAAATCTTGAGGTAATAATGCAATCTGGGTTATTGTTGATCGCTTGACTAAATCTTCTCATTTCCTTGCTATACGAGATACTTTTCCCTAGATCAACTTTCCCGTTTGTATCTTAAAGAGATAGTCAGGTAATATGGAGTTCCTCTCTCCATTGTATCTGACCGTGATCCCAGGTTCACTTCTAACTTTTGGAAAGTCCTTCAGAAGTCGTTGGGTACTGAATTAAATTTTAGTACACCTTTTCATCCTCAATCAGATGGGCAGTCAGAACGAACAATTCATACCTTGGAGGATATTCTACGTTCTTGCTCTATAGATTATCAGGGAAGTTGGGACCAACATCTTTCTTTGGTTGAATTTTCATATAATAACAGTTTTCATTCCAGTATACAGATGGCACCATTTGAGGCGTTATATGGGAAGCGGTGTCGAACTCCAGCTTTCTGGGATGAAGTGGGTGAAAGGAAGTTGATGGGACCAAAATTGGTAGAAGAGATGGCAGAAAAAATTCATCTGATTCAGAAGCACATGAGAACAGCTCAGAGCAGGCAGAAGAGTTATGCGGATAACCAGAGGAAGGATCTATCTTTCGAGGTAGGTGATCATGTTTTTCTCAAAGTTTCTCCATGGAAAAGTGTTATGCGATTTGGTAAGAAAGGAAAGCTAAGTCCAAGGTTCATTGGACCATACAAAATTCTGGAGAGAGTTGGATTAGTTTCATACCGATTGGCTTTACCTCCGAGTTTATCTCAGGTACACAATGTTTTTCATGTTTCGATGTTGAGAAAGTATATGCCAGATCCATCTCATGGTTTGAGTCCAGAGGTAGTTTAGTTGGAAGAGAATCTATCTTACGAGGAACAACCGGTCCAGATTCTTGACCACAGGGAGCAGGTATTGCGGAATAAGGTGATTCATCAGGTAAAGGTTTTATGGAAAAACCATATGGTTGAAGAGGCAACATGGGAATCTAAAAATGCTATGAGGGATAAATACCCCCACTTATTCGATAAGTGAATAAAATTGCGAGGACGCAATTCCCAAAAGGGGGGAAGGATGTAACATCCTAGGTAAATAAAGAATAAGACATATTCATATTTATTAATATTTTTTAATTAAATATTAATTTTTTTTGAAGGGGTTGCTATGTACGATAGCGTGCTCGATACGCAACAATGAGTTTCTTTGAAATCTTATGTTACACGCTAATAATATAATTTCAAATGGTAGTTAACACGTAGCCGTTGTACTGGCAGGAATGAATAGAAATAACTAAAATGCGAATATATATGTTTGTACATTTATCCAATAAAAGATAAAGGCTTAAAATAAGAAAGGAAATCAATTTTATACATAAATACATTAATATTCACTAAAAGGTTCATTTATCATCTTTTGATGGAGAACCCTCTTTAAATATAGTTTTAGTCACTCTTATACATTCTTTTGGACCAAATAAAATCCTTCTTTATAATTGGGACATCAAAATTTACTTTGTGTATGTTTTTGTTATTCTTCCGATAAAGTTCATTTTTTAATGAATAGTGTAAAATGTTATATTTTAATTCAAAACCTCTTTTTAATCTAATTTATTTATATGATTAGATTATCTTTTGAATTGGTTTTAAAGTGAAATTAGAAAATATTTTTACCATAAAATCCAATAGTGGTCGTTGGAATCAATTTCACTTTGAAATTGGACTTAAACTAGTGTCAATCTTTTGATACTTATTGTTTCATAAAAACACGCTATTTGCTCTGACAGCGGGAATTAATTATTAAATTAATTAATGAAACTTATATGTTGTGAAATTTGTAAAATGGAATTCATTTTTGAATTCGGAATATCAAATATATCTTAGGGTGAATTTTTGGTATTTTTCTTAAAAACTTCAATTTTTGATGAATAGTGAAACCACTAAGTGGTACTTATAAAAACTGATTTTTCGTTTAAATGAAATTTTACCACTTCTGTGTTTTGAATTTCAAAAATCCGACATACATGGTTGTCATTAAGAAGTAAAATGTGGTTCAATGAGATAAAAATAATTTTTTGGTGAATAGTAACTTATTAAGTTTTTAATCGCGATTAGAGGTAATTAGTGCAATTTAAGGCAAAAATGATATTATAATAAAATGAAAATACCTTTACACATGTCCTACCCTTATTGGATGTGTCATGGCAGACCAAGACAAGTCATGGGTCAACTTGGGTACCCCATGGAGCCACTTTGGTTGGGAAATGACATAAATAACTTTTTATTAAATGTTAAAGTAAAAATGACACACATATGAGATGTTTTACAAAAACAATTTTTATATGGGGTTATAAAGATCATATTTTTTATTATAAATAGTCATTGGAAAGATAAAAATATTTCCTACATCATAGTATTTTTTTTTATAATTTTTAGACATTAAATAAATTAAATTATTCATGACACCATGATGATGCAGCGATGACCTCATTATTTAACGATTTAAATAAAATGGAAAGATAATGTAATATCTAAGCCTACACATGTCCAAAACTTATTGGATGAGTGGATTTAGAACCATTATCACCTTATCCTCGAATTATATCAATGTGGGACCTTTTGAATCCGAAACTCTTTTTAAAATAAAGTAACTTATCTTTACTTTCCAAGAGTGCCCCTCCTCTCCTCTTATAAAAGGCCCCCACCTATACCTCATTTCACACACTCCTCAAGCCTTTGGCTCGGCTATCCCCTGCCCATTTACTCTATCCACATCCCTCTAATCATCATAGAGGATTCCCTTTGGGAAGAATCCTTTCAAAGGAAGCCTTTATGCTCAAATCAAAAGGAGTTACACTTTTAAAGGTAATTCATTCTCTCATGTTCAATTGTTTTATTTTGCTTCTCCAACCCCCTAAAATCTTTTTATTTACTTATTTTGTAACAACACCAGTAACTTCAATATACTAGGATGTTGTTATAAGATTTATTCGAGCTACACTCTCACACAACTGCATCAAATTGTTAAAGAATATACGGTTTCCGTGGATGGCGAAATTCTGCCTCCCGAAACGATGATTGTTCAATACTCATTTAACACCTTAAAAGGTGGCCATTATGATGTCACTATTTTTATATATGATATATAATATGTTTATTCTTTCCTTAAGCTTCTGTATTTTTCATTTATGGCATACCATTATTGTTTCCATTATGGGTAAACACGATATCTTCATTTTAGGAAGTGCGGACTACCGCCCCCTGAAAGTGATTTGATTTGTTAATACCATATGTGGGATGTGTAAAGGATAAAGTTAATGATATTATATATGTTATTATACTGGAATTATAATATACTCTTATATCATTATGATTCCATTCCAGAAAATACGAAATATAAATGGAAGTAGCGTTCATGCGTACGTACGGCTTACCGTCTCCATGAATGGTGCATTTCATTTCTTACCTCTAAATGTGATGTAATATTATAAATACATGTATATGATGAATATATATGATATATATGTTATCCAAATCATTAATATCATTCTGGATATAATGAACCTTTGACCAAATTAACAACATGTAAGTGTAAGAAGTCTATTTTTGACTTAAGAACCAAATACCGACAAAATGAACATTATTAACTTAAATGATTACATGATGTTCATAACATGGTATAAAAGGAATAATGAACTTGAAAAAGGTTCTTAAGAAAGTAGAGATTAACTCAAGTTTATTATTCAGGAGATTAAATAACGGTCGGGTCAAGTCGGATACGAGGTATGGGACTTCGTCTCAATCTCTTTTCATTGAGGCATATTTTATTTTATACACAACCTTCTTTTATAAGGTGTATAAACCCCTTTGACTTTTACGTTTATTCAAAAGGAATATTTTTTATACGAAGCGTTTACTAAACGACAAAAGGGAATGTTTTTGTCGTATGTATGCGGCGACAACGACTTCTCTGCCGCTGTGACCGTTATTTGAGTTTCGGCTTCCTCTACAAGCCATACTTTTTTTAAAAGAAAAATAAATACCATGTTTTACTTTTCTTTTGTTTTGGTATTGGAAATGGTTTTCATAATGTTTTTATATCAATGTGTTGTATTGATATCTTGTGATTGAATGGTGGAAATGTTGTGTTTCCTTTATTCATGTTTTATGTGATACGATTATGTTGAGGTTCTTGGTCATTATTATGAAGACGGGTTGTTCCGTGATAAACTAAGGGCAGGTGAGCCCGATATAGCTCTCCAATGCATTGGGTAACATGAAGGAGTGAAACGTTAAGGTTTCTCCGAAGAGATTTAGGGAATATACTATGATGGGTATTCCAAACGTAACCAAGAGGGTTACTCCCTACGTAAGAATGTTATGAATGCCTCAAGTTGCCTTTATGTCATATGATTTCTATGATTTGTTCATGATTTTATGAGGTATGTTAAAGTGCCTATGTTTTATGGGTAAAGTATGATTTCATTCTTATGAATATATGAACTCATGTTTCCTTTCCTTGTTTTTTTATATAACTCATACTAAGCTTTTTATGCTCATCCCAAGTTTTTTGAAATGTTTTTCACAGGTCACGAGAAAGGTACGTGATAAGATGATAGTGTCAAGGAAGTGTCAAGAAAGAATCCATGTTTTATTTTCAATATGTTTCCGTTGATGGGAAAAAGAATACTATCTTTTATTGTAACCACTTTGTTTAAATGTGGGTTGTAATGCATGTTTTAAGATCTAATTCTCTAAAACTCTAAACCTGAAAAGATCTTCAACGTGTAATCTTGTGATAACTCAAGATTATGTAAGGTTTAAGGCTGGGGCCTTATAGAAACCCTCATCCACCAAATCTTAATACAGTGCCTCCACAACCTATAGTGTGGTAAACAATTAGGAACAGATAGTCCATGTTGGGGTCCTTATACAAGAACCACATTCCCTCTCCCCTAAATAAATTTAATTAGATTTCAATGAAGAAAATATCACAGAGAACCAAATTATAATTATAATAAATAAATTTATGAAACTAAAAGCCACATACATCCTGATAATTAAATCCAAAATGTCATGACCAAATATAAGTAGCACAATCAATATATCAACCCCCAAAAATGACTAAAGAAACCAAGTACTCTAATTATTTGTTAAAATAAACACAACTCCATTAGAGTTTTTTATATCAAAACATGTCATTTGTATTTTTACAAATAAATCATCAAATAAATATATATCATTGTCTATGGTTTATAAAATAAAAAATATTTATCAGGGAATGTATATTAAAATGATGTTTTTAAATTATAATATTTTAACACTATATAAATTTTCTTACAACGAACCACTAGGAATAAAAAACCAATAAAACCTCAAATTTCATAGTTCATATATATCCTAAAGAATTTATTTTATTTAAAACTCAGGAAAAAGGGGTTGCACAATCCCAGAAAATTAGTAAATTAATTATTCGGGGATAAAATAATTTATACTAATTTCTATAGAACACCAAAAATGAAATCCAATGATTATGAAACAATTTAAACTTATTGGTTCACTTCAAACTATGTCTCAATAGTTACGCGAAGAAGTTTAATTAAATTAGATTGAGTAAAATTGAATATCGTCAGTAGGCACCAATGAGAATCCAAAATATGAAATGTAAAAGATGAAATAAAATGATAGGAAAGGGAGTGTTAACCCTTCCTCATAATCGTAGTTGATCCTTCACTCCACAAAATTCTTTAATATGACCTAAAATAGGAGAAACCATATGTTTTTAGAAAGATCATAAAAAAGGGAAAAATTCATTCAATAAGATATTGTTTGGTGGATGGTATAGGAAATTAGATATTGATTTAAGTTGATTGTAAACCATACTGAGAGGACCATTATGATTCAGATGATGCTGAAATCAGTTATCAAATAGAGTCGCATTGGGTTTCGGATGGAAGAGCAGAAGTGGAGGTAGGGGCACTACAATGGGGTGAAATAGGGGTGATGCCCCAAGGGGAGAAGAGATGGAGAGAAAAAAATAAGGGAGGAAATAAAATTTGGAAAAATAACACGAAGAAAAAATTGAGAAAAAGGAAATAAATAAAAATAAAATAAAATAAAAGGATGGAAAATGAAAAGAAAATAAAAATAAAAAAACATTGGTAAATAACAATTTTAATTATTTTTAATATTTTCATACCTCGTTATTATTTTATATTAAAATTTCATTTTATCCTTTTTTTACATTTATTTAATTTCAATTAAAATTATTTTATTTTCATTTTTTAAAATTATTTAAATTAATTTAATTATTTTAAATTAATTTTAATTATTTTAAATTATATAACATTATAGGAAATGAGGTATTATTTAATTTTTCTAGTGCACCTATTTAGTTACATTATGGTAATTATTTTTAAACATTCTATACATTTACTATAGATGGGATGATATAACATCCCAGAGATTACCCTCTGAGGGTAGTGGAACATCGTTTGACAAATCCTCCGGCCATTGAGCATGTACATTAGTATCCCACTCCCAGGTCTCATCCTAAACATGCCCATGCATCCAAAGAACCCAAATTTGATTAATTGAACACCCCTGGAGAACCTTCATGCTACAATCGACAGTATGAATCAAACACATCTTGAATGATTATTCCACCTCAAGCTCGATGTTTTTAGGGTATAAATGATGAGACATGTTTGGATGATACTATGAAAGTGGATACACATGGATGACATCATCCATGGCATAGTAAATCTAAGGTAATTTTTATTGATAGGGTACCTACCAATTTTTCTCCACAGTCATGAACATCTCAATGTATCCTGATGATAACGTCACCAATCTCAAAATTCGCATGTGGCCCAACCACGGTGAAACACAAAAAATGAATCGATTTCCCACCTCAAACACCAGAGGATGATGGTGAAGATATGTATAAGCCTTCTATATGGAATGAGTTGTTTTCATATTCATATGAATTAGATGAACCTAATCATATATCACCAAAACATGATGAGGACCCAACATATCTGCCTCAACTACTTTGAGCAACCCTAAATGTGAAAAACAGTATACCATAGAGGGACTCATACAGAGCCATTTGAATTTTGACCTGAATGATCTTATTATAGGTAAACTCAACGAGAGAAATATTTTTCACCCAAGAACCTCCAAAATATACAATATAGTCATCTAGCATATCCTATAATTCTCATATACTTTTCTTGGACTACCCATCGGTCTAAGGGTGATATGGAGTACTCAAGAGTACCTATGAACCTGGCATATTCAGTAAACCTTCCTTAAATAGTTAAGTAAATAGGGATTCTATATCCTATAAAATAGAAAAAGTTATTTCATGAAGTCACAATATCCCTCGAACATACATCATTCCCAATTAATCAATAGAAAAAGTCACCTTGATAAGTTGGAAGTGAACCTCATTGGTCTATCTATAGACAATCTCGAATACTACATCACTGCCTCATTAAGATCATGGAAAGCTTGTCACAAAATCAATGGTGATGTTGTTCAATTTCCAATCATTAATGTTTAGAGGTTGTTGATGTTAAGTAGGTTGTTAGTGAACTACCTTCACCTAGTTATAGGTGGAGCACTCTATGTAGAATCCCACTATCTTCTCCTTCACCTTAACTTCCCAACGGAATGTATGAGATTATTTCATATGTTAATCAAATTAAATGATGGTATCCATACATGGCCACAATAAATTAATGATTTACTTCCATCAATAACCAAACAAGGAGGAATGTTCTATGCTCTAATCCTCTCCCTCAAAATGATCCCCTATGGATCATATAAAAATTTCATATGTACCTTCTCTAGAATAGAGGATTTGATTGTAAGAGATGTTAAAACTGGGTTTTCATGCTATTCTTGAACCTCTAGATGCATCTCATAAATCGAATCCATCATAATCTCCTCACTTCTAACTAAAATGACACCTTGTGACTACATTTTTCAGCTCAAAGCATTAGCCACAACATTTCCATTAGTATCGGTATAAGAAAGCTTAACATTTAATGATTTTAGGTATTCAACCAACCTAAAATGAATTAAATTATTATCTCATTATGTTGAGATATATTTCCTATTTTTTTTATCCGTGTAAATAGTGAACCTATCTGCTAAAAATTATTTTCTCCATCATCGTAAATCATGAACCACAATAGCTAACTCAAGGTCATGGGTTGTATTTTTTAAATCATAAGGTCTTATATGGTGGGATCCATAATCCATGACTCGTCACCCTAAATAAAAACTGCACCCATTATGATTCCTAATGCATCCTAATAATAGTATAGATTCTTCTTCGCTCATAAAAAATTAAGATCAATGATACAGTTCGTATTCACTTTAACACCTAAAAATAATTTTCACAATCTTATGACAAGATGAACTATACACCATTATAAGAAAGGTTAATAACAAGAACTTCTATGAATGAGAAATACTTGATGAAACTCTTGTAATTTCTTACAAGACCCAAGAATCATCGTATATCAAAAACATTCTTGGGATTCTCCCTTGAATATATGGTTCTCATCTTTTTGGGGTTGACTGATACACATTCTGCATATATGATATGACCTAGGAAATGAACATTATCAATCCAAAAGTGTAATTTAATGAGTTTTCATGTAGATGATACTCTCTTATTTTACTCAGCATGATCTCATGATGCATTCTGTGGTCCTGTCTGGTGTGTGAATAAACCAATATGACTTAAAAAAGAATAAAAACGGATCATGGTATGGCTTAAAACCAGGATTCGTCAAATCCATGAATACTTTCACAGTATTCATGAGGCCTAATGGCCTAACCAGATACGCGTACAAGTCATATATTATTTTGTTCTCTGTAAATGGTATTTCATATGGTTTCACACACACTTAGTTATATTCTGAAATAATATCAATCTTGGAGGAAATAGTTCCTCTGTGGTGCTGATCAAAGGGGTCATCTATATGATGCAACTGATATTTAGTTATTGCAATAAACTGGTTGATTTTATGATAATCCATGCACAATATGAGGGTATCGTACACCTTTATGGTGAAAGAAACTGATGAAACCCACAAAAAAGTGCTAGGTTTGATAAAACTCTTAGCCTCAAGGAATTCCATCGACTTTTTTTAGTTCATGTAGATCTATAGGTTTCATTAAAAAATTATGAATTTACCCAGGTTCGACACCTAGAACTAGCTAGATGGTGAACTCCACTTCTATCATGGGAGGTATGTTATAGAAATAGTCCAAGAAGAGATCTATAATGTGATCAACAATGGGGGGAATTCCACTATACATGTTCCCTAATGGATTCTTAAGAGTCTTTCTAATTGATCTGTCATTCTCCCCATTCATGATCGTTTATTTGTAGCTCAATCAACCTATAAATCCAATCATCATTCTTGATGATACGTGTCTCTCGTAGGGGATGTAATGGACACCATATGGTGATAGTAAACCACATGGGAATGATAAAGAGTGAGACAGTTCCTACCAAGAATGACATTTATTCTAAACATATCATGGATGTAGTAATTCCAAATAAAATGGTACTCTCCTATCACAAGGGGCACTATGGGATATTGCATATTCCCTCTATCTTGACCCCTCAAAGATTTTCAAGAGACGGGATTCCTAAAGATGGATGATTATAAAACCAAGGCTTTCAACAACTGTAGATGATACATATAAATGTGATGAACTTATATAAAATATTAAATAATCTAATGTAGAGTCTATCGGAATAGTTTCTGTAACTAGAGGTGGTCCTACACTATACTCCTATGGTGCTAGATTCACTGAGTATATAAGACCTAAAACAAGACCTCAAGAGGCTTCCTGACTGGACTAAGTAGGTATATAGCCACATAAGTCTACAAATAATTGGTTCATATAGATGAATGAAATATATAACTACAATATATATATATATATATTATTAATATATAAAGTTCCTAATCAGAACTTATTCCAACCAAGATTCAAAGAATTTAGATTCAACTAGGTGTCTAATTTTATCTTTAGCTGACTGGTATTTATTTATTTATTATTGCTTATTGATATTATATATATAATCGTACACCACTTTACTTTGTATTCATGAATTATATTATGTTGTAGAACCCGTGTGTATAAGAACCCAGATCTTCTTGTTCAGGTATGTTCACCTTTTCCTTTAGTTTTTGAGAAAAAGATGATTTTCTGGAAATTTTTTATGTACACACCGTGTAATTTATGAGTACATGTCGAGGAATCAGTTACCACTAGTAACCATGTTCTATATGTGTCACTGCCATGCACATGGCCATGTGGGGGTGACCTGATTTCCGCTTAAAGTGGAGTAAGGAAAAGGTGAGTACACACCGTGTACTTAAAAATTGCACACAGTGTATTTTGTTTTTTCATTAAACGGACCGAGGTCGTGTCTTATCGGCAGAAACATGTTCTTCTTCGACTTCTTCGTCCAAGAGCATCGTACGACCGCTTATCTTTGATGATCCCCCAAGTGAGTGTCTGTCCTTTGTGATCTACATTGTCGGTATTGGTGGCCATGTATGAAGAGAGAT
Source organism: Viscum album (assembly GCA_963277665.1). Lineage (NCBI taxonomy): Eukaryota > Viridiplantae > Streptophyta > Magnoliopsida > Santalales > Viscaceae > Viscum > Viscum album. The sequence goes on along the minus strand of OY728121.1, from coordinate 1,568,217,657 downwards.
GTTGCTGATTTCGTTATGATGTGTTCCACCTATCAACAGGTGAAGGCAGAACCTCGGTGACCAGATGGGAATTTGCATCAATTGCCCATTCCCTAGTGGAAGTGGAACAATGTTGTGATGGATTTCGTGATAGGTTTACTGAGGTCACCTCATGGGAATGTTGTTTTTTGGGTTGTAATTGACAGACTCACCAAGTTTTCTCACTTCTTGTCGATCAAAGAGACCTTCAGTGTTGATGAGCTAGGACTGTTGTACATCTGAGAGATCGTGCACTTTCATGGAGTTCCACACTCCATAGTTTCTGATAGGTATGATTGTTTTACTTCTCAAGTCTGGAAGGGGCTTTAGAAAGATTGGGTTAGACAGGAACTTTTGAGTACAGTGTACCATCCCCAGATAGATGGTCAGTCCAAGCGTACCATTCTGGTGTATGAGGAAATGCATCATGTAAGCATCTTGGATTTTGGAGGTTCATGGGAGAAGAATATACCTATAGGGGAGTTTTCCTACAACAATAGTTTTCAAGCTACTATTTAGGTTGAACATTATGAGGCTTTGTACGGTAGGCCATGCTGATCTTCTTTAAGTTGGATCGATGTAGGGGAGGCTTCTATGTTGTGACCTCATCTTGTTCCGGAGACCACAGAACTAATAGAGTTGATTAGGAAGAGGATGGATACTATACAGTCTCGATAGAAGTCTTATGCAGATCTGCGGAGATGACCTCTGGAGTTAGAGGTCAGAGATCAGGTTTTCTTGTGGGTCACACCGAGGTTGGGGCACATGAGGATTAGGAGACAGGGTAAGATTTCCCTGAGGTACATCGGACCATTTGAGTTTTTAGAGAGGGTTGGGATGGTTTCCTATCTGTTCAGTTACCTCAGAGGTAACGGACTATGCACTACATCTTCCACGTTTCTCCGCTTTGACGTTACATCTCAGACTTGTCTCATGTCTTCCGACCAGAGGAGGTTGATTTGGGAGTGGATGCGTCGTTCAAGGAGCATCCTATCTAGAACATTGATCGAAGTGCGAAGGTTCTCTATAGACGGTCTGTTTCACTGGTACGAGTGCTATGGAAGCACTTGTGAGTACTAGATGAGACATGGGAGTGGAAGGCCGGTGTATGAGCATAGTGGCCAGAGCTTTTCAGGGTTTCTTATTCTACCCCTCCTTGATAGAGAAATTCGGGGACAAATTTCATTAAGGGGGAAGTTTGTAAGACCCCAAATCTTCCTTATCAGGTATGTTATTCTTTTCTGGTCATTTTTAAGAAAAATAGGTTTTTCTAGAAATTTTTGAAGTAGAGTTTGTATACCTTATGACTACACACCATCTACCTGGTTTCCACAAGTAACCGTGTGTTGTCTATGTAGTGTCAATGCACACGACCATGTGGGGATGACCAAGAGGCCACTTAAAGTGGAGTACGGAAAAGGCGAGTACATTTTGGGTACTTAATAAGTAAACGCCATGTATTTTGTTTTTTTTTTCATTAAATAGATCGGGGTCGCATCTAGAAATGTGTTCTGCTTCGAATTCTTCATCCAAGAGCAACATATGGCTGACGATCATTGACGATCCCCCGAGTGAGCATCTGTCCACCAAATCGAACATCGTCGGTTGTGTTGGAATTGTATCATTGAGTTCTCCCTTCTCCTAGATCACTATCTGCTAATTTCTTTTATCTCGTGAGATTTTTTGGGTCGAACGTTTTAGATTTTTTTGTAGATATACCGCATTCTAGTTCGATCCAAGTGCTGATGATGGAGTATAATGATCCAAAAACGCTGAGGTAGGTGGTTTGTGCCTTTTCATTGAAAGTCTTTGAGTATTATGTGTAATTTTGTCCAATACCCTTGAACGTGGTATTGCATGATTACCATTTTAAAGCCGTTAATTTGATGCTATGCTGGTATGTATAAATAGTGGCTAATTGGCTATGAATAGTGTTGTTTGTTATGCTTTGGATGTGTTTTACCATTCATGTTCATTTTATGGCTGTTTGGCCCTATTTATCCATTGGGTTTCCTTAATGTTTTCCATTCCTTGTACAGTAGGATTAAGTGATTATTTTATCTGACATGCTTGAGATGTTGTAGACTCTTTATCCATGTAGTTCATGAGGGTTACCTTGGCTGTATTGAATTTTTATGCTCTTTGAATTACACATGGCCGTGAGAACCTGTTGTAGGAGACTATAAGAGGGAATTTACTGAGAGATCTTCCTCAGAGAGTCTTTGTCCACTTGTGGCTATGACAGGAATTGATCATGTGTGCTTCCTCAGAGTGTCTTTGACTACCTTAGAATATAATAGTAATTTATGTGTGAGCTTCCTTAGAGAGTCTTAAACCACTTGGGGATATGATTGGAATTGACTGTGTGTGTACTTCCTCAGAGAGTCCATGACTACCATAGACTATTTGGGGAATTGACATCTGATCTTCCTCAGAGAGTCATTGACCAATTGGGGCTATGAGTAGAATTTACCATTGTGATTCCTCAGAAAGTCCATGATTACCATAGACTATAAGGAGAATTGACCGTGTGAGCTTTCTCAGATATTTTTTTAACGCTTGGGATTATAAGGGGAATTGACTGAGAGAGATTCCTTAGAGAGTCTTTGTAGAATCTTTGTTGACTGAAACAGAGGGGTTATGCTGATAGAACTACCCAGAGGGTCACCTTTTTGTTTTAATATTGTTGATATATAGAATTGATTATATTGAACTGTTGGACGGGTTACTACTGAGTACATCCTTTTTTACTGTTTTATTTTGTTTATTACCTTCCATATATTCACTAACTGTTTGGCACAAATATTGGGTGATTGCATTCTAGGATTTTTTTTCTCACAACCTATTTGGGCTATGCATTTGGGCCCAAATAGATTATATTACTATAAGTATGGATAAGGGAAAGTTCCCTTCCACTTCAGGTACTTGATATGATGTAGAGCTGGAGAGCATGGGACAAAGCTATGGTTTGTGATACTGAGGAGATGTTTATCTATTTCCCTTTGTAATTTAGTTTAGTATTGTTCTGTATTCCAACATTGTGATGTTTTTGGTTATTTTCCTATACATATGTACCATGAATCATTTTTATATATGTACACTCCAGCTGTTTATTTCTTCAGACATCTGTTGTTTACTTCGTATGGATTATTACTGCTTCTGCAATTTTTTATCTGTTTTTCTCTTCCACCGTGTTACTCAGCCTATGAGGGAATATATTCCCCACTATCACACCCAAGGCCATCACTGCTAGTTAGAAGCCTCCGGTGTTAGGGGAAATTCTCTTGAGACGATGTCACCAACCAGTACGGGGCGCCTTTAGGTGGATTCCGAAGATGGGACATTACAATGGGTGGTAACCAAATTTGATTTATATCTCACACTCGACTAAGGCCACCATTACATTGGGATACCTGCGTAGAAATTATGTTCATAGGACAATTGATAGATTATTGTGGTTGTTTTTCTTGTATATATGAATTAGAAGCATAGGACCATGTTAGAGCTCTGGATGCTCATAGATATCCTCCTTGGGAATTTTATTTCATTTCATTATTTGTTTATTGTACTATGTCATGATGTATGTTTTATGTCTACTATATTAGTTTATGTATTATCATCTTTACATGAATTCATCAGTTGTATGTCTTTTTTTTCATTGCATTGTATATATTTTTATGCTATTACTATGTTACTCGATCTTACATTTTTTTACTTCATCTACTCTTTTGTGTTATTTATTGTTGATACACCATTGTGATACACTTAGATGACGATATTGTCTCTTTACTATCACTTCCATAGACCCTGACTGCTATTCGAAAACCTCTAGCATATGGGGAGGTTCTCTTGGGGAAATTTGACACACTATTATGACCACTATATTAGAGGTGAGTTGGACTGAGATGTTATATATGACTAGGGAACACTGCCAGAATAATACATTTGGGAGATGATAACATCATTATAAACATATAAAAATAAAAAACTATTTAATGGATAATAAAAATATTATAAGGAAGTATGCCTTCTAGAAAACAATATATGTAACAATATATTGGATAAAAACACAGAGGCATTTACATGTAACATATATAAAAATGTTATTCAAGAAGTTGTTAGATCAATGAATATAACAATAAATATAATAAATTTATTACAGTTGAACTACAAAAAAATGATCCCTTAATATATCTAATTATCATCTCTAGTCCTAGCATAAGATCATCCCTCTCATCCTCCTAACATAAGGGTCGGGCACAAATATTTATCTGAAATACCATAATATAAACACAAACACTCTTATTCCAATTAAGTGTGATATGAATAAAAATCAATGTGACAAAAAAAGTGGTATCTCAATATAAATGATGAAAATATATGTTAGTCCACACGCTGATATGATATAAATAATCAATCAATCATTCAACCATGTTAGGTCAATGTATGTTAAAAATTTCCCAATAATCACAAAAAAAATGATTCAAAAAATTATAGAATGAATGGTTAATATCATACAATAACACCCACTACAAGCATCATTGAATGTGGTACCTAAAGAGGCAATAAGATATAAAGTCTCCCATATTCTCCTAACAACATAGGATGTTCACCCATTGAGGGAATGTTATAATCACCCACCCCATGTGCCAAACCATCATAAACAAGGTCTGTGGTCCAATGGATTTGCCTCATAGATATAAAAAAAAATAAGGAATTAATTACATATGAACCCTAATTTGTTTGACAACCCATCATATTTATAGGGTATGGAATCATATAATACTCTAAAAAATAACAGAACAAGATACACAATCCACTCATTGTTTACAAAAACTGAATTACTAATATATCAACACCAATCACTCAATTCCCAAAATATTCCTTCTCAATACCAATTCCCTTCACAATAAAATAATAGCATAACCTATCTCGTAGACCAAGATACATTGTCCCCCAACACAATAAATAAACATAATGAGCCTCTTTATGCCTAATCAATTAAGTAGTACAACACAATGAATAAACACCTTAACCCCCTTGGTTCGGCCATATTATATATTGATCATTCCCATTACCTATACACAAGATAAATTCCTCCATTTGGAGCTCAATTTTCATCACAAACATCATTGGAATAAGGAATACATTCAACACACACTCACACATATAACAACCCATGAAATTATACATAATCATAGATATATTGTAATGAATTTCTACCTAATTTTTCATAGATCCCACTCATAGCATAAAATTTAATGATTTGAAATCCAACACATTGAATTTAAAAACACGAACAATCCCTTGAAATTAATAATTTGAATGAATGAAAGATGAAATATCAAACACAGATAATGATACAACTAAATATGGAGTTATACTTATTTAAATTGGTGGATAAAAACCTATGGATCATTTAATGTGTATGAAATAAATTTTGGAGTGTTTTAAGAACCATGTGGTGAAACAAAGAGGGTGGGAGACTCTTAACTTTATTGGGGGTGGATGGAAGAAAGTATATTTTTTAACATTTAAATTATTTCATGTAAATATTAAAAAACATGTTAGGGGACTATTGTATTGTGACATAATAGGTTCTGGTGAAATTCAACACCAAATGGACAATATTTTGGAATGCCCATATTGCCCATAACACAATTCTACTTTGAAGAGTATCTCCAAAAATCCATTTTCACCAATTATGGATTGACCAAAATCATAAAATAACAATAACCATATTATATATTGTCCTCTATTGGTACCAAATTTTGAAATATACTCATATACCACATCACGTTTTAATGTATCATGTTCTTCTTGATCCACTTCATGCAGTTCAATTTATCCTAAAAGTGAGACTAAATTCCTAAATAAAGATCCATGTCCTACAAAAAATATTCCAATATTTTAACACCATTAAAATACATAGGTTCAAAAATAATTCCAAAATAAATCACTCTAATTTTATTGTTTCTGACAATATTAACCTAAGGGATTCTCGTCTCCAAGGTGTGACCCTAATGATCCTCACTGAACAACCTAGGAAACTAAGATCATATATTATATTTTCACTCTAATGAATCAACTATTATGCATTTATATCGTCTCCTCATGTGTACTATATGTACTATATTTCCTTGAATAAACTAACAACCTCGATCCATGACATTGATCAATCTATACTAAAATTTAATAGTATATTTCAATTCAATATCATTATTATCAATCATCTGTACCGGTTCTGGATCATTCTTCAAGAATTGTGAAACATTAAATACAAAACGTATTGTCAACTGTATATAACAAAAATCAAACATAAATGATACTTTTCTAATATATCACATATTCACAAATGAAAAATTCAATGGTTTAATCTTCCACTAATTCCTAAAATAATGATAGCTGAACAAATGTGATACCCATAAAAATACCTAATCAACTTTACTAATGTCCATGATTTATCTCCATTTGGTGGAATATAGTAATTTCATACTTTGAGTGGTGATATATAAGGAACCAACCTAATAACATTATAAAATCCATTGTTTTGGAAAAGAACATACATTATTATACATTTATTATCTTTCTAGTTTTATTGTTCTAGAGAATCATGACATTAAACATACATAACATCCCATAATAATTCATGATGGTACAACTAAAACCGTATCCATATTCTCCCAAATATAAAACTTTTCAAATAAAACATAATTTCATTGAAAACTAACCATTTAAATTGTCTTCCTCCATTCACATACACATCCTTATAACCTGTGAAAAACATTTAAAAACTTTCGATGACCAAAAAAATCTCGGTAATAGATATAAAGAATTAAATTATTACGCAAATGATAACATAAAAACCAATACAACCAATTTCATATAAAACTCATTATTATGCATAGAAACGTTATGTAGTTTAAATGGGAAAATTTTAACATATAACTATTATAGTCACTCTTACACATGGAATAACTATATGTTCAACATCCATTTCTGGTGTACCCATTACATTGGAAAACAATAATGGAGCTCAGCCTTCATATCTTGAGATATAATGGGCTTAACACAACATATCTTGTGCTATAATAGGCTCAACCCAACATATCTTGAGCTATAATGTGCTCAAACCAACATATCATTAGCTCTAATGGGATCAAAACAGCATAAATATTTCTAGGGAACATATTTTAGTAATAAAACATCTTGAAATCTGGATAAATCAATCATTCCATATATATAAAAAACAATCTTTTTAAATTTCATTAAAGTAATTTTAAAAAGAATTTTAAACAGAAAGTTAATTAGAAATATAATAAGATTGAGAATAAATAGAATGGGTTCGATATGATTATTCAAATAATACGACATAATAAAATAAAAAATTCATTAAACAAATAATCTTAATTCCACCTAGTGAATAATGTAGAGCATTAACCCAAAGAATGGAAATGGGGTTATAAATTCCCTTACCCCAAGTTCATCTTAATTCAAAAGTTAGTAAACCTACTATCTAATGGTTAATAGAGTGATATTGAAACATTAAAAAACAATAATCATTTTTATAACACATTATATGTTCATTTTAGAACACCATTCAACACATTTAATAATAATAATTTGTTATTTACATTGTTCTAGGTGCATTTTTTACATGCTTCCATAGTCATTTTGTAATCGATTATCATGTAAAATGGAAGCAAAATACCAAATTTAAAGGATATTTTTCAATTACTTTGCATAATATTAAATGATTCCATAAATTTTTTTGGTTATATGGTTGGGGGATGAGTCAATAGATCCATCATTAGTGATAATCTTTAGTTTATTTAGGTGAATTTTTATCATTATAAACCACTTTTGTTTTCTAAATTAATAAACCCATAAAAATGGTTATTGAACATAATATATCATAAAATATGTATAGAAAAATATTATTTAACCATATTAATTGTTTTAATACAATACATGAAGGATGTAAAGGAAATTGATGACACATCGTCCTAGAGGTTTGTAAATGGACACATAATAGATGAGGTTTTTATTTTTAGAATAAGAGGGTGTGGATAATAAGTAAGTTGGTGAGTTTTACAAAAAATTATTAAATTAATGAATATATATATGATATGGGAGAATTTTGTCTTCTTGAAAGAAGGGGATAGGAATAGAGTATAACAAACAAAAATAATTTCAAAGAAAACACAAGAAATTGAATGTGGATTTTTACCTCTTGATCTATTCTCATAGAGATCCTCTTTAAGGAAATTGGTATTGGACGTGGGGAATAGACTTGGGAAGAATATATGGAATGATCTAGAAAATGATCAAATATTGAGAGGTGTGAGAGGAATAAGGTGTTTGGGTGGTATTTATAGTGGAAAAGAGGGGGGGTCCAATATTTTATTCATTAGTTTTATATTTTTTCATAAGAATATAAATATTTCTGGTTATTGTGATAAAAAATAGTAATAACTGCATGTCAGTTTGTACCAATTTCCATTTACATTATTTATGGCTCAATCCTGATGCATAAATTCATTTATTGAGCACATTTCTTAAATTATCAAATTTCACTATTCACCAAAAAATCAATCATTTAAGAAAAACACCAAAAATTCAACCCATAAATTTTTTAATGTGTTGAATTAAAAATTAAACTACATTTTATCAATATAATTTTCTAAATATGAGAAATTTAATTTTTAATTAAAATCATAATTCATTTGAAAAATAAATAACACAAAAATTATAACTGACTTTATAACACCTTGAAAATTTAATTTAGGTACCATAAAATTATCTTATAACCATAAGATAATAATTTATGATTGTATTTAAGGAAAATAAATTTTTATTTCAATTAATTTATTAATCATTAAATCATAATTAAATATGTATTATTTACTAAAATATAAATATTTTTACTATGATCATTTTTCCACTTATATGATACCCAGATCATATTTATACATTCAAGGGTAATGTTACTATACATTTGGCCAATTGAATATTCATAAGGGTGATATTACTATTCATAAGAGTATGTTTCAACTAATAAGCATATGTTACTATTTAAAAAAAATTATTTTGGTTCTATAAGTATCCAAATAATATACTGATCATAACCATGTATGTACTTTTTTCGAAATTAAAAATATAGGAGAAGAAAAATTGTGTTTAATTGCTAGTTTATAACTATCTACATAAAAAAAAGTATCCTTATGTAGAGACACATTATTCCATGAATTAAAATAAATTTATTTATAATACCATGGGGTATTACATTCTCCAACTTTAAAGAAATTCTTCCCTCATAATTTTTATTTAGTTATTAAACAAGTGAGGGTACCTTTCGCTCATAGCATTTTTAGAATCTGATGTTGCTTCTTCAACCATGTGGTTTTTCCACAAATCCATTACCTTGTGGTTTACCATATTCTGAAATAAATTCTCTCTATAATCAATAATATGAACATGTCTCTCTTCATAAGAAAGTTTCTATTACAGCTGAACTACTTCAATGCTCAAAACATGAGATGAATTTGGAAAATATATTCTCAACATTGAAAGATGAAAATCATTACGTACCTATAATATACATGATGAAAATCCAAATCGTAGGAAACTGGTCAAACATTCTCCAAGATATCATGATATCCAATAAACCATAGACGTATCTTTCCTTTCATTCCAAAATGCATAACTCTTTTCCTTGGTGAGATTATTAGAAAAACCTAATCACATACCTCAAATGAAAAATCATTCCGCCTATTATCTACATAACTATTATGCCTTATTTGTGATATCCACATGTGTCCTTAAATCACATACACTTTCTATGCCACATCCTCTACTGATTATGATCCCATCTACTTCCTTTCTCTGATGGCATCCCAAAATTCTGGACATCAACACCGTTTTCCTTACAATTTATCAAGATGTTTCATCTATACACTAGAAAGAAAACTGTTATTATAAGAAAACTCAATAAAATAATGATGTTGATCCCAAATTCCCTAGTAGTCCATTGAATATGCTCGAAGCATATCCTCTATTCTCTGATTTATTCCCTCGATATATCTATCAAATGGAGGGTGAAAAGTAATGCTGAAATTTAATTTTGTGTCCAATGACTTCTAAAATCCATTAAAAAAGATAGAAGTGAACCAGAGATCACAGTCAGATTCAATAGAAAGAGGATCACCATGTAACCTAAAAATTTCATTAATGTATAGTCGATAAAGTTGATCTAATGGCATAATATATAGAATATGAAGGAAATGTGGTGATCTGGTCAGACGATCAATAATAACCCATATTGCATTATTAACTCGAGATGCCTTCGAGAGCCCTATAATAATGTACATGGATATATTTTCCCATTTCCACTCCAGCACTGTTAATGGTTAAAACAATCCATTAATTAAATTCCACCCTTCCTTATCCTATTTACATTTCAAAAACTTCTTGGTAAAATCATTAATATCTCATTTCTTTCCATCCCACCAGTGACACTCTTGATGTTCTCTATTCAACATTATACTTCCAGGATAAACTGAAAAAGGTGAACTGCGAGCTATAAATAAACAATTTTTTATACAACTGAGAATCAGAAGGAACACATAATCTCCTCACAAACCACAAAACACAATCCTTATCAAGGTTAAATTTTAGAAACATACCCATATTAAATTATTCTACCTTTTTCTGTAACTCATCATCATATTACAGTGCTTTCTTAGTACTAGTTTATATAGATAACCATACTGAAACCTGAAACAAAATAGAGGAATTTTCAGCACAAAAACATTCAAGCCTATGTTTATAAAATCATTCACCAAAGGGTCATGTTCTAAATGTATCATGATTAAGGTAAAATTATGTTTCCAACTCAATACATTACCCACTCTATTCTCTTTTCTTGGATGGTAATGAATCATAAAATCATAATCATTGAGTAGTTACAACCATATTTGATTTCCCATGTTTAATTCCTTCTGAGTAAGTATATTTTTAACCTTTTATAGTTAGTATATATTTTATATTTTACTCCATACAGATGATGACTCAAAAAATTTAATGCAAAAAACAACAAAAGATATTTCTGAATCATGTGTTGTGTAATTTAACTTATGAGGTTTCAAATGACGTGAGGCATTATAAATTACCTAAGAATTATTCTTCAGAACACAACCAAGTCCCTTCAATGTAGAATAACTATAGATGAAAAATTCACCACTTCTGTGTGGTACAGATAGTATAGGATAATTCTCCAATATTTATTTCATTTCTGAATATAATCAACACATTCTTCTATGAAGATGAATTAAACTCTCTTTCGAGTTAACTTAATTAATAGGTTAGATAACCATGGAATGTTTTCAAAAAAACATCTGTTAATATCATGCCAAAACAAGAATAAAATGAACTGTGGTTATATTTGTGGGACTTGGACAATATTCAACAAGTTTTGTTTTTGTAGGATCAATATTTATTCTAGATTTAAAAAAAATATGGAGAGGGAAAGAAATTTTCTGCAACCAAAGTTCACACTTTCAAAATTTTCCATATATATTATTTTATATTAATGTTTTAAAAAACCCTTAGATGTTTTTCATGGTCCACATTAATTGTATAATAAACTAGAATGTAATAAATAAACACAACCACAACCTTATTAATGAAATCATGAAATATACTATTCATATGATCCATGAATATAGCATGTACATCAGTTAACCTAATTGGAATAACTACAAATTCGTAATAACCACATCAAGTATAGAATGTAGTCTTTAGGACATATTCATAAATTACTTTCAACTAATGGTACCCCAACCTTAGGTCGACCATCTAAAAATATTGTCCCCTGTGGATCTTTTCAAACAAAACATCGATTTGAGTTAAATGAAATTTTTTTTCAAACAGTTATGTTGTTCAAGGATATATTATTAAAGAAATTTTTTATTGAACACAATTTCATTTTAACAAACAAGATAAGAGAACCCCATGGTGAAGAGTTGGGTCGAATGATGACATTATCTAATAATTCATGAAACCAGTTTTTAAAATCTAGATGTTCCAATTGAGACATTCAATAGAGGGGTTTAAAATTTGAATTAGCATTAAGAACTAATTCAACAGTAAAATAAACATCGCCATCAGGAATAACACTTGGAAAATCATTAATAAAAAATTCATGGTATTCATTTAAAACTATCACATCCTTAATATGGATATTTCCCATAAGTCAAAAAATAAAAGCAACATAACATACAGTTCCATATTTTATTAGTTTCATAGCATCTTGATATGTTATCAATGATATGGGTTTATTATTATACACAAACTAATACTTTATTTAAAAATAATAATTTTTCTCTTCAATATATCTTAGATTTCTAAAAATAATTCATGAACATACCCAGATAAACATCAAACTCCACTAATGGAAATAAAAAAAATTATATGTAAAAAATTCCAACAAAAAAAGATATGTAGATTTTTATAATTTATTTTTTCCAAAATATTTCTTCCCAGAGTTTTTACCATGAGTTTTAGTTTCATTTGATGTGGTGGAATTCCCCATTTTGATGACAATTTTCAATAAATAGAGGAATATGTAAACCCTGAATCAAACATCACATTTGAAAAATATGTTAAAATATGAAATATACCTTATACCACCTCATTTGAAGGATCAACATCTGCTAAAGTGGTTTCAAAGTAATTTTAAATTCCCTTCTTCTTCAAATCATACAGATTTACATCCTAAGTGACTAGCATTAGACACACATTATGAAAATAAACCAATCACTTACAGTTAAAGCATCTCACCATTGTCTTCTCATTAATTTTCAGTTTGTTTTTTATGCCCTGATAAGAGTTTTCCAAAACAGTCCATATCAATAACATTTCATATAATTTACAAGGAATTCAAAATGATTATTTATTCAACACTTTAAAAAGAAAGGAAATTTATTTCTTTCACTCCTAATTTTAGTGATGTATTATTCCCTAATGTCTGCCAACATGATGGCCTCTTTTTATTGTCATCCTTAGGAATGTAAATTTAAAAAAATCATCTTAACATTTTATGTACAATGAACATGTTTCTGAAATATTTTTTAATATGTTGAAGAATAAGATCTTCATAAAAATGGTTTCAAACCTGAGTACAATCAACTAATTTTACTATCAAAATCCCAAGTAAAATCTGGTACATACTTGTCCTATCTTGTAAAATAGGATTAATATGATGACATAGAATCATCATCTTTCTATATCAGTTTGAAATTTTTTTTATCTATTCAGAGTCAAATATTTTTAAGAATATATTTTCCCAGAAAAATACACTTATAATAATCCAATTAATGACTATTAATATACTCTATTTATCTCTTATTCATAACCAGAGACCACCATTTATTGGCTTCATCTTTAGAATGATAAATGTCTAGAATTACCTTTTGATGTTCCAAACAACCCATGACTACATATATCATTACTAGAGCATTGATCCATCCTTATATTATCATTGGATCTATGGTCCCATTGAATGTTTGTTGACGTTACCAAATAAAATTCTCCACAAAATTCATGTTACTTCATGGTAGGTAAGGATTCCCTCTAGCATGGATACCACCACCATTTATCCCCTGAGTAAAATTATCCATTGTTTTAACAAACTACTCAGTTTTGATTCCCAAAATTATTGGATATACATTTAGATAGTTATCAGCCTCTTGGTTCCCCACTACTTCAGCTCCCATTTTTCTTCTATGGGGAAACATTAAGAATAGACATATATTATTTTAAGAAACTGGTTAATCATTAGATTATATATCATTTCAAATCATCCATAAATTAAAAATCATTTATGGTGTTTTGTTAAAAACAACCTAACCCCTAATGTTATCTAAACCATACTTTGACACCAACTATAAAGTCATATCCTTAAGACATTACATAATCATTAATTTTATACAAGAACATAAATTCTTACAAATTGAGTACATTTTCAGGTTTATATTTCTATTGCACTAGGACATAAAAAATACATAACATCCCAAAATCTAACTTGAGTATATTACTAAAATTATATCCACTTTATTTCAAAATATAAAACATTTCAAATAAAACTGATTTAATTTCACAAATATTTATTTAAATTATATTATGTACCTCTCTAACGCATAATTTTATCCTATCAAAAATATTTAAAAACATGGGATGAGCAAAAAAGGATCAGTATGGGATATAACGAAGGAAATAGTTAGTCTAATTAAAACCTAAAAACCAATAAAACCAATTTCATATAAAACTCGTTAGCATGCGTAGAAACAAAATGTAGATTCCTTTAAAAGTATTTAACATATCAATTATACAATCACCCTTACACAAGGAATAACCATTTGGTCAACATCCATCCCTGAAGTCCCCAATGCGTTGGATAGCTATAATGGGGCTCACCCATCATATCTTGAGCTATAATGGGCTCAAGCTAACAAATATTTAGCTATAATGGGCTCAACCAGACATATATTTAGCTATAATAGACTCAAACTAAAAGAAATATGTCCAAGGAACATATAATAGAAATATATCATAATGAAATTTTCATAAATCGCACATTCCATACCTAGAACAAAAACAATATTTTTGAATTTCGTTTAAGAGAGTTTTAAAATAATTTTTAAAGTAAAGTCCCTTAAAAATATATTTCGTGTCAAAATCAATAGAATGGAATGAATATGTGTATACAAATAATACAATAGAATATTAAAAAATCCACCAAAAAAATAATATTAATACCATATAATGAATAAAGTAGATGGTTAACCCAAATAATGGAATTTGGGTTATGAATTCCATTTCCTCGAGTTCATCTTACATAAAAGATGTTTAAACCTCATCTATAATGCCTAAAAGTTTTATTAATACTTTATTGATGCATTATCATTTTTATAACACCTTATATGTTAACTTTATAACATCATTCCACAATTTTATTAATAATATTTTATTATTTACATTGTTTTGGGTGCTTTCTTAACATGGTTTCCCTAGTTCATTCATAAAATATTTTCTTATCGAATGGATGAAAAACTCTAGAAATGAAATAGGATGTTATTAAAATTATTCCATAATATTAAATGAATCCATAAATCATTTTTGTTATATTTTTTTAGGATGAATCATTAGATAAATATTTATTGATAATCGTTTGTTTATTTTGGTGGTTTTTTTCATTAAAATCACTGTTGATTTGTTAAATAATTGTATGAATAAACAGTGGTTCCATAACATAATATATAATATAATATATATATATATATAATTAAATATTATTTAAACATATAGTTGGTTTTATGACATGATTTGATAGATGTAAATTAAATTGAAGACACATCATCCTTGAAGTCAGTAAATCGACACATCATAGATTACATTTTCAATTTGAGAATAAGAGGGAGAGGAGAAGAGGAACGTTGAATAATTTTCGATAAAAATTAATACATTCAAGAATATATATTATAATGTAGATTTCATGCCTTAGGTACAAGGGTATGATATTAGAGTATAAGAAAAGAAAATAATTGAAAATAAAACACAAGAAATTGAAAGATGATTTTTACATCTCGATGTCTTCTCCTTGAGATCCTCCTTAAGGCCTTCAGTATTGTCCTTTTGGTGAAACCATTAGGTCTTGGACATGGGGAAGATACTTGTGAAGATTATTTTCATAATTTAGAAAATTATCAAATCTTGAGAGGTGTGAGATGAATTGGGGTGAGGGTTCTATTTATAGTGGAGGAGAGGAGGGGTTTTCCAATATTTTATTCATTAGTTTAATATTTTGGATTAAGAATTTGAATAGTCAGGATTCTTGTGACCAAAAATAGTATTAATTTCATTAAGTTCTATGAAATACCCATTAACATTAGCCACAACTCAAGAATGATGCATAAATTCATTTCTTTAGCATATTTATTAAATTATTGAATTTCACTATTCATCAAAAATTCAATTATTTTAGAAAAATACAAAAAATTCCACCAAATAATTTTTTTGATCATTAAAATTAAAAAATGAACTCCATTTTATCAAATTATATTTCTAAATTTGAAAATTAATAATTTTATTAAAATTATAATATTTTCAAAAAATAACAATTTTATAAATTATAAATTTTTTTAACACCTTGAAAAATTATTTTATATCTCATAAAATTAATTTATAACCAAAAGATAATTATTTATGATAATTTTATTTAAAATTCATTTTATTTTAAATTATTCAATTATTTATAAATTCATAAATAAATATTTATTATTTTTATTATTACCAATACATGTACTATAATCATATTTTCAATTATAAGATATACAAATCTTATTTATACATTCATGGATGATGTTACTATAAATTTGGCTGATTTACTATTTATAATGGTCATATTACTATTTATAAGGGTATGTTACTATTCTTAAACATTTTATACTATTCACTAAAAAATTATGTTGGTACTATTAGACTCTAAATAACTTCACTATCAGAACCAAGTATGTCCGTTTTTTTGAAATTCAAAACATTGAAGTAGAAAAATTATGTTTAATTACTCATTTATAACTACCTCCAAAAAAACAATGTGTAATTGTGTAGAGACTCACTAGTTCAGGAATGAAATTAAATTTATTTGTAAAATCTAGGTGTGATTCATGATCTACCACTTCTAGATGAATTTCAACAACATAGTAGTGTTATATAATATGCTCAGACCAAAATTCACTAATGCACAAACTTCTTTCTAGAATAAGTTTTATGACAAGACCCATAATTCAAGGCATCAGTAGAAGCTATCTAGATGAAATCATAAAATATATTATTATATAAAAACTCTAAAGGTTATATGATCATCTTAGGATAAATTTAAATCTCACACACAATGCATGAGTATTTCCTCAAGGATAGAAATAATCATCCCATACATTCTATTGGTCTATAGATAATATGTTTTACCCAGCCTTATTATAGATCACATAGATTATTATTACCCAAATAATAAATTTATTATAATACAATCCTTATGAATCGATAAAATACTCCTAGGCATGTTATGAAGTAGTATTATATCTCACATGTACAACATTCCCAACTCATACACTAACTAGGACCCTCATAAAATCACTAAATATGTAACCTTCCTCAATTAGACAACAATAACCCATACCAAATCAAGAACCCTCTATGTCAAGGGAAGCCTATTGAAAAATAATAAGGTAACCACACCCAACATATATTTATTCATTGGGATGGGAAGATGCAACCATCGTGGATAATAGTTCTCTACCATCACCATTGTAACATCGCGGTTCTAGAAGCTACCCTGAGGTGCCCCATACCCAGTTGGTCACATGGCCTCAAGTACATTTCCACAAACTCCAGAGGCTGGAGACTAGCAGTGAGGCCCTTGGGTGTGATAGTGGATAAACTATGCTCTAATTGGCAGAGTAACACAACAGAAATAAATATATAACAATAGCGGATGGTGTAATAATATCATACAAAAATAAACAATAGAACATTGAAAAAATAAACAACTGGAGAACATATTTCAATAATGCATGATACGTAGGCCAAGGAAAGAATCATAACAAGTCACAATGATGGAATACAATACTAAACTAGAGTACAGAGAAGTCAAATAAATCCAACACCATCGCAAGCCTTCGCTTGGTCCCATGCTCTCAAACTCCACCACAATAAAGTACCTGAAGTAGAAGGGTGATTTCCCTTATCTAGACCTAAAACAATATATTCTATTTGGACCCAAAAGCATGGCCCAAATAGGGTGTGAGATGAATACTAACAGGCATCCACCAAAAGATATGAGCATAACTGTAAGTGAATATATATATATGGCAGACAATAAGCAAAACGAAGCATTAAACAAGTAAGTACTCAAAAGTAAACAACCCTACAAATTCCATGTCACGACCCGTCCCAGTGGGTCCCGATCCGCAACTCCCCAAGCCCGCCTCCAATAGGCCTGGGGCTGGTGACTAGAACTGAGTAGGCATTCTACTGACATGGGAGGCATTTCCTATAAACCTGTACACACACACACACATCTCCATGCACAAAAAGTTGAAAAGTGAAACTACTAAAAGGAAAAGATTCATGCATACACTAAAACCCAACCATAGAGTACGACAGGAGAGTAAATTACAAGAAAGTAAAAACTGGGGCCAAAAGTACAAGCCCACAAAAAATAAAGTCTGTAACAAATTCCAACCTATAAATAAAGGTGATGTTATTGTAGTCTGTAGCTGTAGGAACACACCTTGGCCTGTCTGATCTCACTGAGTACCATCCTGTCCTGGTCCGCCTAGAATCCTATCAAAGGCTCGCTCGTCTGCACAAGACACGACACTGCGGGCAGAGCCCATGCAGGGGTGAGTATAACAATACCTAGTAGGACACCCCAAAACCATAAAGTAAATACAACAAGGGATGATACAATCATCTCTACATAGTATATGCCTACTGAACATATAATGAGTATATCTAGATATACTCATACACAGTTGACTATCGCGAAACCCACCACTAGGATCCAGCTCGAAGATTCCACTAAGCATACAACCGGGAGAACACACTCCTAGGTCTGAAGAGATTGATACGAAGTACTTGTTCCGGGAGAAAACACTCCACAAGTACTATGAGAAAATGATGCTCAGATGAGGATCATGGCCAAGTCATGGGGTGATTCCGACAACTCAGTCTAATCTAATCCGCTAATCAGAGGATCGGCGCCCGAGTAAAGTTGTTCACGTCGATACCAAGAACTCTATCTAGGGTTCTAGGAATGAATAGAGGATCTGACTCTAAGTATCACAGAGGAGATTCCAACAACTCTATTCAGTATGTCCTGCTGAAGGGATCACACTCCTATATAAGGAAATGATACCATAACCTTCAGCAAAAAGACCAAGGGTACGCACCCTAAGGAAAATAGTCCAAGTCACAGAAGACAAGTTGCTCAAGCCATGAAGAAAAGGTTACATGGCGTGTAGTATGGTTACACGTCGTGTTCCTTGACCTTGGGTACTGCCTATGTAAACGGCTCGTGTCATTCGTCCAGGCTGTGTAAAACTAAACTACACGGTATGCAGAAGAAGTACACGCTGTGTTCCTTGACCCCGGGTACTGCCCATGTAACCGGCCTGTGTCATTCGGCTTATCGGATAGAAAGCAACTACACAGCATGTAGAAGAGTCACACGTTGTGCCTGAGCACCTGGGGCTTGCTCCGTGTACGCTGGCCATGTGCCCGTACACGTCTCTATTTGTGTCTGTGTCGCCTGCACGTGTACTAGTACACGGGGTATCCCGTGTATCTGGTCGGGTCTGGCCGGGGGAGGGTATACATGTCGTGTCCTTGGATATGTACCTAACCCGTGTCTGTGTCGCCTGCCCGTGTACCAGTACATGAGGTATCCGGTGTATCTCGCCGGGGAAGGGTATAAACGTCGTGTCCTTGGCCTTGTACCCAACCCGTGCTCGTGTACTCCCGGAGTACACGCTAGGTGGTTCGCTAATGAACACACGTCGTGTAGCCCATAATACACGGTGTGAAGTCGGGAAATTTCAAGAACACAGTCTTCTTCTTCCTCGTGCATCGTCCGATCTTCTGGATCTGCGATCTCTCGTCTGTTCATCCCGATACTCCATGGATTGGTTCGGTTCATCATATGAACACCACAACGGGTGTTTTCAGCCCTTAAAATGGATCATAAACCTCGAATGATCCATCCGAAGAAAAATGCCTAAAAACTCATAACTCCTGATCCGCTCGGAATCGTCCGCCGATATCGCTGTCGCACCTCTGTGACACCGCTCCGGGGTTGGATCCACAGTTTGGGGTCTTTGCGTCGTAGAACGGATGCACAACAATCTGGCGTTCATCACCCTGCGAAGAATGCAAAGAACGCGAAGAAAAGAAATGGGATAAATCCAATGAAATGAATTTTAGGAACGATCCTCTGCCATCATTCTCCACGGTGATGATCTGCTCCTGTTAATAGGATTAAACGGAGCAGAAAATCAACAACAATGGATTAACATGGATTCAATTTCCCAAAATCCCCGTAAAAATCCCATCCCGCAAGAACAATCGATCCGCAGACTAATCTGTTTGTGGATTAGCCCGCGTTCAT
This sequence comes from Viscum album, assembly GCA_963277665.1. Taxonomy (NCBI): domain Eukaryota; kingdom Viridiplantae; phylum Streptophyta; class Magnoliopsida; order Santalales; family Viscaceae; genus Viscum; species Viscum album. The sequence goes on along the minus strand of OY728121.1, from coordinate 1,568,197,415 downwards.
CGTAGTAATCAAGAATGGGGAAGAAATCACAAACAAACATCCTACATGGATCCGTGAAGTTCGTCGGTGGTGATCCAGTTGCCAAATTATCATCGCAGCATTGGGAGGTTTTTCTCCAGAGCTTCCAGATCCGCCAAGGGTTTCAGGGTTATGAGGTTTGTAACCCTAGACCCTTGCACTAACCATTAATTAAAAAGGTAAGGGATATCTGTTGCAGCCGATTTAAAATATTTCGCTGCAGAATAAAATATTTTTATTTAAATATTTTATTACTCTTACGTCCCAAAAACTGGATTCCACCACCGACCTGCACCGGCCGATGTTAGGCCTCGCCTAAGGTAAAATCTCTACTCAGAATGCAACGGTGCCCTCAGATTTCTAATCCGAGCACCCATTCAGGATTTATTCCACTTTTTCAGGAAAACTGCACGTGCACGTTATTTAGTTATTAAATTAAATTCAATCATTTGTTCCGGGATCACCGGGCCTCGGAACTGCACGCCGTCTCAGAGCCTGGTGTTGAATTAATTCCCATATAATATTAAAATAATACATGGAAAAATTTGGGACATTACATCACACCCACCTTAGGGATTTTACGTTCTCAAAAAGCCAAAAAAAGGCTACTCAAAAAGATGTGGGTACTGCACGCGAATCTGAACCTCCCGCAAACACGTGCCCTCCTAGAGATTCCTATACTGTCACCGGACACGCACCAAGGGAATATCTCACCCACGAAGGATCTTATCCTGTCGATCCTCTATCTCCACTGGGTACTCAGCAAAGGTCGCTCCATCATCGATGTTCAGCTCGCCCCAGTCGATGACGTGCGGTAGATCATGCATGTACCTCCGTAGCTGCGACACATGGAAGACGTTGTGTACCTGATCCATCTAAGGGGGTAGATCCAAGCAATATGCCACCTCGCCGACTCTACTCTGAATCTGAAAAGGGCCAACAAACCTTGGAGATAGCTTGCTGCCTCGGCCAAATCTTCACAATCCCCAATGAGGTGAGACCTGAAGGAACACATGGTCTCCCTCCTCGAACTCCAAGGGCCTCCTCCTCCTGTCGGCATAAGACTTTTTCCAACTCTTTGCAGTCTTCATCTGCTCCTGGATGACTTGAACCTTTTCTGTAGTATCTCTCACCATCTCTTGGCCCATGAGTGCTGACTCTCCCAGGTCAGTCCAGCAAAGTGGCGACCTACAAGGTCGCCCGTACAGAGCCTCGAATGGTGCCATACCATTAGTGGAATGATAACTGTTGTTATAAAAAAATTCCACCAGTGGTTGGTGATCCTCCCAACTATGACCGAATTCAAGTATGCAAGCTCGAAGCAAATCCTCCAGAACCTGAATGGTCCGCTCTGTCTGTCCATCAGTCTGGGGATGAAACACTGTGATCAAGCATAGCTGAGTCCCAAAAGCTTCCTACAATACCTTCCACAACCGGGATGTGAAACGATCATCACAATATGATACGATCGTGGATGGAACTCCATGAAGTCAGAATATCTCCTACACGTAGAGGTGTCCCAAGCTCTCTACTAAACTCTGCTTCCGTATGGCAAGGAAGTGGACCAACTTGGTGAGTCGATCAACGATCACCCAGATGACATCGTGCTCCCTGGATGTACGTGGTAAACCCGTCATGAAGTCCATGGATATCCAATCCCACTTCCACTCCGGCACCTCACGGGGCTGTGTCAAGCCTGCTGGCACCTAGTGTTCAGCCTTTACTTGCTGACAAGTAAGGCACCGAGAAACAAACTCTGCCACACAACTCTTCATTCCTGGCCACCAAAACTGACGTCAGAGGTCCTGATACATCTTTGCCACGCCTGGATGCATCACCAAAGGGGATGTATGGAACTCCCTTATAACCTCCTCCCGCAACGTCATTGATACTACTGTACACCCTCTGAAAAGAACAACATGCTCCCCACCTTCTGAATATCAATTAGCCGTAACACCTGTGGATATCTGAGCATGTAGAGTCTCACAGCTAGTATCCTCGCATTGTGCTTCCCTGACTCGTTGTAAGAGTGGAGGGGTAACAACCATCGACTAAAGGAAAGCTCCCTCATCTCCATCCACGAAGGACAACTGTAAAGAGTTCAATTGCCTCATCCCCTCATCCAGCAACTGCGAACTGGTTTTCCTGCTGAGAGCATCTGCCACAACATTCCCCTTCCCAGGTGTGTAAACGATCTCAAAGTCGTAATCCTGGAGGAACTCAAGCCATTGTCTTTGTCTCAAATTCAGATCCTTCTGAGAAAAGATATATCTGAGACTCTTGTGATCAGATTAGATGGTAAACCACTCGCTCATCAGGTAGTGTTTCCACATCTTCAATACGAAGAATACCGCTGCCAACTCAAGATCATGGGTTGCGTAGTTCTGCTAGTGTGGCCTCAACTGATGTGAGCCATAGGCAATCACTGCTTGCCTCTGCATCAGGATACAACCAAGCCCGGTTCCTGATGCGTCGCAGAACACTACGTACTCGACATCCTCTTCCGGTAATCTAAAGACCGGGGTGCTCGTCAGAATCTGTCTCAACTACTGGAAAGCCTGCTGGGATCTCTCGGTCCACACAAAAGGTTGCCCCTTTCAGGTCAAAGATGTCATGTGTGCTGTAATCCTGGAGAAATCAAGGATGAATCTCCAAAAGTATCCTACCAACCCAAGGAAACTCCGCACCTCTATCACGCTCTGAGGTGGCTCCCATGCTAGCATTGCCTCTACCTTGGCTGGTTCCACTTCTACACCATATTCAGAGATAACGTGTCCTAGAATGTGGACCTCCTGTAACCAGAACTGGAACTTTGAGATTTTCCCATAGAACTGGTGCTCTCAGAGTGTGTCCAGAACCATCCTTAGGTGTCTCGCGTGCTCCGCCTCGGACACAAAGTACACAAGGATATCATCGATGAAGACTACTACGAACCGATAAAGATAGGGCTGAAAGATCTGGTTCATGAGTCCCATGAACACTGTCGGGGCATTTGTCACACCGAAGGGCATCACCAAGTACTCATAGTGACCGTAGTGACACCTGAACGTCGTCTTCGGTATATCCTGATCCTATACTCGCAACTGGTGATATCCTGATCGTAGATCAACCTTCGAGAACCATGGTGCCCCTCTCAACTGGTTGAAGAGGTCATCGATCCTCGGTAGTGGATACCGGTTCTTCACGGTCACTTGATTCAAGCACCAGTAATCCACACCTAGCCTCAAGATCCCATCTGCCTTCTTGGCAAATAGCACTGGGCCTCCCAGGGTGAAATGTTGGGTCTCACAAAGCCCTTCTTCTCCAAGTCATCCAGCTACACTCTCATATCACGAAGCTCTACAGGAGCCATCCGATATGCTAATGATGATATCAGCATCGTCCTGAGTTGCAACTCAATGTAGAAATCTATCTCTCGATGGGGAGGTAGCCCGGGGACATCCTCCAGAAAAACGTACTTGTACTCAGCCACCACCACTGGAAACTGGAAACTCGTAACATCTGCTGCACCGAGGGCTAGGCTAGCCAACTGATGTGAAATCAGTTGTGCCCTCCTATGCACGAGTCCATACTGCGCTACCTAGGTCTCTCTTTCACCGACAAAAGATAACCTTGTCCGATCACTACGGACACACCGCACCCTTCGCCTAAAACAGTCGATCTGGGCATAAACTGTAGATAGCAAATCTATACCAAGAATGACATCGTAAGGCCTTGATGATACCACCAAGAGGTTCCAACCGAAACTCTCTCCTCCAAGGGTCTAGTCACACTGTTTACAGAGGTGTGTGATCTTTGAATCTTCTCCAGTCAGTGTTTATAAGCGTAAAGGTCGAGTCAACGGATCAACTGGAATCTCAAGGTCTCGAACAAGTTAAGCAGCCAGAAAGGAATGACTAGCACCTGTGTCGATTAGTACAACAGCTAAAGTATAAAAGACACAGATTTTACCTCTAATCATTCCGGGAGTACCTGGGTCATAAGCCTCTGCCACCTACAGCAATCCCTGCCTCTGTCCACCAGCTCCCTAAGCCAGGGGTGGACCTCCTGGGGGTGGTGGTGGTAAAAGGTCGAAACACCGACCACCTCTAGCTGCTCTCCTAGATTTCCTACCACATCCTCCGCCCCATGGATTTTTCTACTCCACATGTTGCCTCTGCCTCGGTGGTCCATCCACTACTCCCGTGTCATCAGTACGGCGGGTCGGACAATCTTGAGCGAGATGTCCCCTGCCATAAAATGAGTAGCATCGCCTCTCTCCAGGCTGGATGGATGTGCCCTGCGAACCCTGTATGGCAGATCCCATGTCCTGGTATCTCCTATGAAAATGTCTCCCACACTAGGGGCCCTGAAGTTGGCTCCCTGCTGCCGAGGTCTCTGCTCTAGCTCGCTCACTACTGACAACTTCCGGCTGTCTCTACTCTACCAAGAAGCTATCGACCACCAAAGCCCGCTCGATCACCCCAGCATAAGTGGGAATGCTCATAGGGATGATGATAGCTCGTATATCTCTACGCAAGCCTCGCTTGAATGTCAGAGCTCTAAAGTATATATCTCTGACCATATCCATCGAGTACAGCGAAAGGTCGGTAAACCTCGATGAATAGTAATCCACTGTCATGGTCCCCTGTTGGAGCTGAAGAAGCTTCTATATACGTACTTCTCTCAGGGTAACCAGTGAAAACTCCTCTCTGAAAAGATTCTCAAACTCCGACCATGAAGGATTCTCCACGTTGTGAGTATGGATAACCAAACTCCACCATCGTCCTGTCGAGCCCTGCAGAAGACTTGCTGCCAGGATCACCATCTGGTCTGCTGGTGTCCTGACCAAACGGAAGACTCTGGCCACTACCTCAAGCTAGTCCATTGCTACCTGAGGGTTAGGATCGCCTCGAAACCTGAGGGGTCTCTATCTCTGAAACTCGTGGAGTGTGCTCAACCTACGCTCCTCCTCCACTGGTATGGCAGGCACTAAACACTGCTCCACAGGTGGCGGGATAACTGGCACACCACCTGATGGTAAAACTGGGGGATATGGTCCCTGTATCGAGGCTTCATCACTGAGGGGGTCATCCTCGTGATCGAGCTGCTGGATCCTAGCGGGTGCGTGTCGCGAAGGCATCCTGTAATGAAACAAGATATATCTCAGTCAGTGAGTATATCTGGAGAGCTAACTCAAAAAGGACATGGAAACCACAACCCATTCCTGTATGATGCATGTACCATTATTTTTCCCATGCAACTACGGTTCTCATGTTCCGAGTCGAAAATCCAGTTATCAGAGTCCTGGTGTATGGATACGTCGGTCGCCCGTACCAACACTGGGGTCCCTGGCCTGAAAGCCGAACTCGGAACACTAAAAACTGTTTCCCCAAACCAACTCACAGACTCTCGGTCCTAAGGTAGAACCGACCACCACTGATACCACTCTGTCACAACCCATCCCAGTGGGGCCCGAGCCGCAACTCCCCAATCCCACCTCCAATAGGCCGGGGGCTGGTGACTAGCACCGAGTAGGCATGCTATTGACATGGGAGGCATTGCCTATAACCCTGTACACACACACACACATCTCCAAGTCCACAAAGCTGAAAATTTAAACTACTAAAAGGAAAAGATGCATGCATACACTAAAACCCAACCACAGAGTACGACATGAAATTAAAGTACAAGAATGTAAAACCTAGGGCCAAAATTACAAGTCCACCAAAAAGAAAGTATGTAACAAAGTCCAACCTATAAAGAAAGGTGTTGGGACTGCAGTCTGTAGCCTTAGGAACACACCCCGGTCTATCTAATCACACAGAGTACCATCCGGTCCTGGTCTACCTAGAATCCTATCAAAGGATCACTCGTCTGCACAAGACACGACACATGCGGGCAGAGCTCGTGTAGGGGAGAGTATAACAATACCGAGTAGGACACCCTGAAACCAAAAAGGAAATACAACAAGGGAAAAGTATCACAAGGGAAGATATATTCATATCTACACAGTATATGCCTACTGAACATATAATAAGAATATCTAGATATACTCATACACGGTCAAGTATCACGAAACCCACCACTAGGATCCTGCTCGAAGATTCCACTAAGCATACAAACGGGAGAACACACTCCTAGGTCTGAAGAGAGAGATATGAAGTACTCATTCTGGTAGAAGACACTCCACAAGTACTATGAGAAAATGATGCTCAGATGAGGATCATGACCAAGTCATGGGGTAATTCTGACAACTCAGTATGAGCTAATTCGCTAAGCAGAGGATCGGCGACCGGGTAATGTTGGTCACATTGATACCAAGAACTCTACCTAGGGTTCTATGAATGAATAGAGGATCCGGATCTATGTCTCACAGAGGGGATTACAACAACTCTATTCAGGAAGTCCTGTGGAAGGGATCATACTCCTATAAAAGGAAATGATACTAGAACCTTCAGTGAAAAGACCAAGGGTACGAACACTAAGAAAACTGGTCCAAGTCACAGAAGAAAAGTGGCTCATTCCATGAAGAAAAGGTTACACGGAATGTAGTATGGTTACACGCCGTGTTCCTTGACCCCAGGTACTGCCCGTGTAAACAGACCATGTCATTCGTCAAAGTTGTGTAAAACTAAACTACACGATGTGTTGAAGAAGTACACGCCGTGTTCCTTGACCCCGGGTACGGACCGTGTAACCAGACCGTGTCATTCGGCTTTTTGGATAGAAATTAACAATGCGGTGTGTAGAAGAGTCACATTCCATGTCCGAGCACCTGGGGCTCGCTCCGTGTACGCTGGCCATGTGTCTGTACACGTCTCTGTCCGTGTCTATGTCGCCTACCCGTGTACCAGTACACAGGGTATCCCATGTATATGGATGGTTCTGGCCAGGGAAGGGTATACACATTGTTTCCTTGGTCGTGCACCCAACCCGTGTCCGTGTCACCTGCCCGTGTACCAGCACACAAGGTATCCCGTGTATCTGGCCAGGTCTGGACGGGGAAGTGTATACACGCCATGTACTTGGCCGTGTACCCAACCCATGCCCGTGTACTCCCGGAGTACACGCCAGGTGGTTCACCGATGAACACACGCCTTGTAGCCCATACTACACGGTGTGTAGTCGGGAAATTTCTATAACACCGTCTTCTTCCTCGCGCTTCGTCCAATCTTCCAGATCGGCAATCTCTCGTCCATTCATCGTGATACTCCAGAGATTGGTTCGGTTCATCATATGAACACCGCAACGGGTGTTTTTGGCCCTTAAAACGGATCATAACCCTCAAACGATCCATCCGAAGAAAAAAGCCTGAAAACTCATAAGTCCCGATCCACTCCAAATCGTCTGCTGATATTGCCGTCGCACCTCCATGACACCGCTCTGGGGTTGGATCCACAGTTTGGGGTCATTGCGTCGCAGAACAGTTGCGCAATGATCCATCATTCATCGCCCTGCGAAGAAGGCGAAGAAAATAAAGGGGAGAAATCGAAAGAAACAGATTTGAGGAACGAACCTCTGTCGTCGTTCGTCACACCGTTCATCTGCTCCCATTAATAGGATTAAACATAGCACAAAATCAATAACAATGGATTAACATGGATTCAATTTCCCAAAATCCCCGCAAAAAGCCCATCCCGTAAGAACGATCGATACGCAGACTAATTTGTTCGTGGATTATCCCATGTTCATCGTAGAAATCAAGAATGGGGAAGATATCATAAACATCCTACCTTGATCCGCGATGTTCATCGACGGTGATCCAGTCGATGCGTCGTCGTTGCCACGTTGGGAGGTTTTTCTATAGAGCATCCAGAGTTGCCAAGGGTTTCAGGGTTATGAGGTTTGTAACCCTGGACCCTTGAGCTAACCTATAATTAAAAAGGTAAGTGATATCTGTTTCAGCAGATTTAAAAGATTTCGCTGTAGAATAAAATATTTTTATTTAAATATTTTATTACTCTTACATCCCAAAAACGGGATTCCACCACTGACCTACGCCGGCCAATGTTAGGCCTCTCCTAAGGTAAAATCGCTGCTCTGAACGCAACGGTGCCCTCGGATTTCTGATTCGAGCACCCGTTCAAGAGTTATTCCACTTTTTTAGGAAAACCGCATGCGCGCGTTATTTAATTATTAAATTAAATTCAATCATTTTTTCCGGGCTCATCGGGCCTCGTAACTGCACGCCATCTCAGAGCTTGGTCTCAAATTAATTACCATATAATATTAAAATAATACATGGAAAAATCCGGGACATTATATTCCATTACATCATTTACATTTAAACAATTTAATCATCCAAACACAAAAAAAAAGTAACCCTCTGGGAAATTTCTCACACCCACCCCCTCTGGTTCAGCCAACAATCTCATGTAACCCTCTGGGTAGTTCCCATAGCCTAAACCCTCTAGTTTAATTTACAAGAAAGATATAACGAATATTCTCTAAAAAAGAACTCTATATCAATTCCCTTTATAGTCTTGTGCTACCAAATACTCTCTGATAAATCACTCAAAATCCATTCCCCTTATAACCTTTTAACGGTAAACTATAGACACTCTGAGAAAGCACTCACCTTTAATTCCTCTTTTGGTCTTGTAATGTATCTATAGACACTCTAGGAGAGCACTCAACATCATCCCCCCTATAAAGACCCATACTTTTCATACATTGTTAATACCTCAAAATTGGAGTATACTTATTACAACATATAACAAAACCATGAAAGGACCATATAGGTATAGAGTCTTTAGAAACTGGGAAACATACACAACTGGTTCATAAAGAATCTACATTGTCTCTCATTTATTTCATCATATCTAGAGTCCCTTTTGGAATATCCTACTTAATAACCTTCTTCCTGACCTGGGGAAAGAAAACATACAGAGGGGTGAGCTCAAATGCTCAGTAAGGGTAAACAAAAGAAATATCAATCACATCATATTCATAAGAACATAACATTTTGGAAATCTTACCCTGCAAAAGAGATCAAAATTTCATAACATGGGATAAATCATGGTAGTGAAATGCAATCACAATAATCATAACTTAAAACATTAAGCTTTGTGGCATACACACATAATCATGGAGAATCATTTCTTATTAGTCAAGACTCATTGCCAAGACTATCTTAGTGGACAAAGTTCATTTATGAACCGAGTTCATTCCTCATTTCAGTCCTGTTTCAATGAACTGGTTTAACCTGCCGTTCCAGCCATGTCTATCTCATGAGATATAAAATCTTTACCCAATGCATTGGAGGGAGATATAGGTCCAACCCATCTCATAATGATACCATTCTTATGTGTTCCACAAAATCATAAATCATACATCATTGCATAACCCATGTAATAAAAATGGGATTCTTAAACATCATGACATCATAAAACAATTCATATAAGATAAAGTAATTCATAAAAATAATTCCATCACAACATAATAAAATCAATGTAATAATAGGGATAGAAACTTAACCCTATATTATCTTATATGGAAAATAATTTTGATAAAACACTTGAACTCCATTCTTTAGGAAAATATCATTTCTCCTTCAAAAACATTTTTCATTTCTTAACATGTCATACAATTTTAAACTAAAATAAGTTGATTAAAAATAAACATGAAAAATTGTAAAGGAAACTTCTTGGAAATAATGTTTTAAAAATCCATTCATGCCTTATAAGTTAAAAAAAATGTTCTTCTTGTAGTTTTGTTAGAAAAGTCAAAAAGTACCTCGTATGAAAAACGACAAAAGATTCCTTTCATATCCTTTACTAAAAAATCACCGAAGGGTAAAATTGGATTTAAAAAATTGTAGGTGGATGGAAACAATATTACATATTGAGGGAACATGGATGTGGATGATAAAATACACCCCAGTAAATACCAAAGTATAAACAATCTCGGATAAAAATGAGATTGTGATATTTTCCCTTACCTTAGGTCTGATTTGATTCGTAAGTGTCTGAACCTCATGTATAATGATTTAAATAATTTTATTGACGTATTCCATAATCATACTTATTTTTATGATATCATATATGGTCATATTCTTAGCTTCTTATTAGTAATATTTCATTACTACTTGTTATTCGGGTGTTTATTACTTTTTGATCTTATGCGTGTTTTGTCGAATAAATTCGTATTCTTCTTTTTAGGTTATAGATAACTCATTTACATAATGTTATAAGTGTACTATATATCATATTTATTTATTCAATTCATTTATATAATCATTATGCAATTAAGATCATGTAGAACGAGTTGCATCACATCATGGAGACGGTATTCTGTACGTACGCACGAGCGATGATATCGTTCCCATGATCGTGGAATTGTATTGGAGTGTATGTATACTATTTTAGAATCAATACCACTTTAAAATAATCATATATAGTTATTTATTTGCACCATTATACCCATCCAAGTAATGTGGTGGTGGAAAATAGATTGCACCACGGCGTGGAGACGGTATTCCGTACGTACGCACGCGCGGTGATTTCATTTTCCGTAGGATGGATAGATGGTGAAATAGGGTTTTTTCATACTTATAATAACATATCAGTATATTAGTGATACATATGTTATTAATTCATAATGAAACAACTAAACAAGATGAAGTTTAAGAAGAAATAAAGTTGAAATAATCGGTAGCGGACATTACCTCTTCTTTGAAGCCCCTCTTTGAGACCTCCTTTTAGGGCACTAAAATTGGTATTTGAAGAAGACCAGGACCTATAGGATGTTACTAGGGAAATTGAGAGGAGATATTGGCAGGAGTTGGCCAAGCTTGAAGGCTCAAAGTGGTGTTAGGAAGAGAGGGAGGAGGTTCCCTTTTATAAGGGAGGAGAGGGTCACCTTTGGAAAAACTAAAAATATTATTTTATTATAAAGTCATATCCAGTTTTTAATAGCTCCAAATTGATTTATTTCGAAGCTAAGGTGGGGATGGGTCGAAATACTCTCATCCAATATAATTTGGGCAAGTTTAGTTTACTATTTTAACCTTATCATTTAGATTTAACTTTAAGTTAGATAATTTAACTTTAAGTTAGATAATTTTACTTTTACCGTGTCTTTTTGTGTTCTTGCACTATAAGGTTAATAAACATACCATAACAAGCCAAAAGAATCAAAAGTTGTTTATTATTAATATATATAAGCTTATCTAAGTCATTTTTCCGAACCATAGATTTTTAGGAATAAAATATCAATTAATAATATAATATTTGTTTTAAAAACTATTTTATGTCAATTTTGACACTATTTGGTAATTGATTTTTGTGAAAATCATAACAGAATGATTAGTTCGAAAAAAGTTAATTAAATCAATACTAACATGTAATATTAACATATAAAATTATTTTAATTCATAAAAAGTCTAAAATTACATTTATTTGGGAATTTATAACATCAATTATGTCAATATTTCATTAATAAGATAATTACTGCATCATCATTGTGTCATAAATAAATAAAATTATTTAAAGTCTAAAAATTATAAATAAAATATCATTATGTAGTAAATATTTTTATCTTTCTAATGAATATTTATAGTTGAATTTATCTTATGTATAACCCTATATGAAAAATTATTTACTTATTAAACATTGATTTTCATTATTTTAACCCTTCTTTAAATAAATTAATAATAAATGTCCTAATCTAATACATGTGGGCATAAATGGTCATATATTATTCCTAAGGTTGTTTTTGGTCGAATTATACTTATCCAATAGAATTAGGACATGTGTTAGGGTAATAATAATACCATTTTTACCCTTAGTTACCCTATTTACTTTTAACCGTGGTAAAAAAAGTAAAAAGTTACTATTCACCAAAAATTATTTCCATCTCATTGAACCACATTTTAGTCCTTGATATTAACCGTGTCTCTCAGATTTTAGAAATTCCTCTCATAGAAGCGGTAAAATTAAGTTTTATGTAAATTTGCAAATTCTCCTAGGAGGTGGGTAAAAGACGGTGAAAAGTTCAATAAAATTTTTATATATCTAAAATTATTATAAAATTACTCCAATGAATTAAATTGAACTTATATAAGTATTATGTATCAATTTTGACCTAAAATAAATTTAAATAAAATAATTAATTATTTATATAAAAATTCGGTTTTTAGATAGTAACCCAGTGTTTTCACTATTCATCAAAAAATTGAAAGTTTCCTGAAAAATACCAAAATTTCACCCTAGGCTAATTTCGATATTCCGAATCCAAAAATGAAGTCCATTTTGAAAAATAAAATTTAAAAATTTCAAAAAATGGTTATTACTATTCATAACGGCTAGTTTTAATAATATTTTAATAGTATATCGCTGTTTAGTGAAACTCGGTATTGCGTACGACGCAAGCTATCAAGGAAGGTTGTGATTACATGTAAAGCAACCCAAGCTAGTTTTGTGTGTAGTGAAAGATTCCATTGATGATTTATATAAAATAAAAACAAAATATTTCTTATAAAAGTCTCGGGTGTTACATTCTACCGCCCTTAAAATGAATTTCGCCCTCGAAATTCGTCACTTTATAACAAAAAGATGAGGATACCTCTCCCTCATCATATCCTCAAGATCGCATGTAGCTTCTACTAATTGGTGGTTCCTCCATAAAACTTTCACCAAGCGAGTGGTCTTGTTCCGTAGGACTTTTTTGCTACGATCCAGAATCTCTATCAGCTGTTCTTCATAAGAAAGATCTTGCTCCAGCGGTACAACTTTTGAGTTGAGTACATGTGAAGGATCTGGTATGTACTTTATCAGGAGAGATACATGGAACACATCGTGAACTTGAGATATATTTGGTGGAAGCACCAATCGATAAGATACCTTTCCAACACGATCCAGTATTTCAAAAGGACCGATATATCTAGGGCTCAACTTCCCCTTCTTTCCAAAACTCATGACCCTCTTCTAGGGAGATATTCGTAAGAACACTTTATCACCCACTTCAAACTCTAGGTCTTTTCTTCGGTTGTCTGCATAACTTTTCTGTCGACTCTGAGCTGCTCTTATGTGTTGTTGAATAGATCTGACCTTTTCTTCCATCTCATCAACAAGATCAGGTCCTAATAGCTTTCTTTCCCGAACTTCATCCCAGCAAGTTAGAGTCCTGCATTTCTTTCCATAGAGAGCTTCATAAGGAGCCATATGAATACTGGAGTGAAAGATATTATTAAAGGAAAATTCCACCAAAGGTAGGTGTTGATCCCAACCACCTTTGAAATCCATAGATCAAGCTCTCAACATATCTTCTAGAGTTTGAATTGTCCTCTCAGACTGACCGTTTGTCTGAGGATGATAAGCAGTGCTGAAACTCAACTCTGTATCCAGATTATGCTGAAGACTTCGTTAGAACTTTGAGGTAAACCTCGGATCCCGATCAGATATAATAGAAAGTGGTACTCCATGAAATCTTACCACTTCCTTTACATATATCCTGGCAAGCTGATCCAGAGAGAAATCCTCTCTAATAGCAATGAAGTGTGCAGACTTTGTAAGATGATCAACTATGACCCAGATAGTGTTATTGCCTTTGGATGTTTTAGGAAGTCCTATGACAAAGTCCATAGTGATGTTTTCCCATTTCCATTCTGGTATGGGTAATGGTTGTAACATCCCCTTAGACTTTTGTCTCTCAGCTTTAACTTGCTGAAAAACCAAGCATCGAGAGACATATTCAGCAACATCTCTTTTCATGTCATCCCACCAAAAGTACTCTTTCAGGTCCCTATACATCATCGTGCTTCCAGGATGAATAGAGAATGAAGAACTATGAGCCTCATCCAGCAGCTCCTTCTTTAATTCTGGGATGGGAGGAACACAAACCCGATTCCTGAACTTTATTACCCATCACAATCAAGGTTGAATTCAGGAACATTTTTCACCTTCTTTTGTAACTCTACATCTTCTTTCTGTGCCTCTTTAATCTTCACATGTATAGATGGTTGAACATTCATTTGAGAAAGATACGATTTTTCCCATTCCATTATAATTCCAAGATCCATCCTTTGTAAATCCATAAATATTGGATCTTTTGTGATTCTCATCCTGGATAAGGTAGCATGGTCTTGTCGACTTAATGCATCTTCCACCTTGTTTTCTTTCCCAGGGTGGTAATGAATTGAGCAGTCGTAATCCTTAATCATCTCCAACCATCTTCTTTGGCGCATATTCAGCTCCTTTTGTGTGAAAATATACTTTAAACTTTTATGAACAGTATAAATATCACACCTTTCTCCATAAAGATAATGACTCAAAATATTTAATGCAAAGATTACTGCAGCTAACTCCAAATCATGAGTTGGGTAATTTTTCTCATGGATTTTCAACTGTCGTGAGGCATAAGCTATCACCATATCATTTTGCATAAGAACAAACCCCAAACCCTTCTTGGATTCATCGCTGTAGATCACAAACCTTTCTCCACTACAAGGAAGTGTGAGTACAGGTGCACTGGATAACCTTCTTTTCAACTCCTTGAAATTCTCTTCACATTCCTCTGTCCAAAAAAACTTAACTCCTTTCCGAGTCAACCTAGTGAGTGGATTAGATAATCATGAAAAATCTTTCACAAAACGTCGATAATATCCAGCCAAACCAAGAAAACATCGGATCTCGGTCACTGTTTTTGGTCTTGACCATTTTTCGATAACCTCTGTTTTTGATGGATCCACAGATATCCCCTCTTTTGAGATTATGTGACCCAAAAATGCAACTTTTTGAATCCAAAATTCACACTTGGTAAATTTTGCATAAAGCTTATCATTTCCTAGGGTCTTCAATATAATTCTCAAGTGATCTTCATGTTCTTCCTTACTCTTTGAATATATAAGAATATCGTCTATAAAGACTACCAAAAACTGATCAAGATAGTCTCTAAAGACTCTATTCATCAGATCCATGAAGATAGCAGGGGCATTAGTAAGACCAAATGGCATCACTATAAATTCATAGTGTCCATACCTTGTACGGAAAGTCGTATTTGGTATATCCTCCCTTTTGACCCTTAATTTATGATACCCTGAATGTAGATAAATCTTGGAAAGGTATTGAGCTTCACGTAGTTGGTCAAATAAGTCATCAATGCGCGGGAGAGGATATTTGTTCTTGATAGTGATCTTGTTAAGTTCTCTATAATCAATGCAGAGTCTCATTGATCCATCTTTCTTCTTAACAAACAGAACAGGTTCTCCCCAAGGTGACGCACTAGGGCGTATGAATCCCTTATCAATATTATCTTGGAGTTGCTTCTTCAATTCCTGCAACTCAATTAGGGCAATTCTATAAGGTGTCTTTGAAATAGGCAAAGCACCTGGTATGAGTTCTATTGAAAACTCAACTTCACGATTTGGTGGAATACCCGGAAATTCCTCTGGAAAGACATTGTCAAACTCCCGTACAATGGGAATATTCTTAATCGTGAGTTTCTCACCAACCATTTGAGATAAATAACCCTCATTTAGTGGAATCAAGACCCATAAGATGGAAGAAGTTTCCACTGGAAGGTTATGTTCATCCTTGCATCGATAGACGATTATAGATTGATCTGGAAAATGAAATGTGGCTTCCCTTCTTTGGAAATTGATATGAGATCCATATAGAGAAATCCAATCCATGCCATGAATCACATCAAATTCTACTATAGGAAGGATCACAAGATTTTCAGGAAGCACTTTCCCACAAAATTCAATCAGAGAAGAATTATAAACTTTTGATGCGACTGTTGTGCCATTAGGGGTTGTCACAGCTAACTCAACATCTAATTGTTGAGGTAATACAGTGATACCCTTAGAAAATTCTTCAGAAATAAAAGAGTGGGTGGATCCAGAATTAAATAAAACATTTTCTACTTTAGAGTGGATGGTAAGTGTACCTTTCACCACTTCGTTATCGTACTCTACATCGCTGATAGAAATTGCATGTGACGTTCCTTTGTCTTTAGCCTTAAGATTTTGTTGATGTCGATCATCATCAACAACCCTTGGATTAGGGCATTTATTGGCATAATTCCCCATATCCTTGCACTTGAAACATTGAAGTGTGGTAGATTCATTCTGTGTGTCCCTTACTTTGTTTGCATCATTAGACATCTTCTTCCCATCATTGCGGCATTCAACTGCCCGATGATCTTCATTTCCACATTTGAAACATTTACTTGTCCCTTTAAGACAACTCCCTCTGTTTTTCTTTCCACACTTTGAGAATAAGGGAAATCTCATCTCCTTTTCAGTGTGCTCTTTATATTTTCCTTTGAATTCCATTTTCCTCTTCTTATCAAACCCATATGACTAATGGGTTACTCCAATCTTCATCTCAACTTTGAGATCACATCGAACGATTTCCTCGTAGCTATTGAAGTCCCTTATGGCTAGTGCCCTTCGAAGACTTGGTTTTATGCCACTAAAGAATCGATCGATCTTACTCTCAGGTTGGATAATAATACCAGAAGCATGCCTTGAAAGTATTGTAAAATTTGCTTCATAGGTAGGAACAGATTCATCATCTTTTTGCTTTAGTTCAAGAAACTCCTTCTCCATATTTGTTCAGAGAATACGAGGGAAGTACTTATTGAAAAATAAGTTCTTGAACTCGTCCCATTCCATGGACTCAATTTCATCTCTTGGCCTCGTATTCTTGATAAGATTACACCATTGATCAGCATCACCTTCTAAACGATACACTGATAAGATGACTTTATCATGTTCAGAACATTGAAGAACCGAAAATATCTTTTCAGTAGTACTGATCCATTGTTCAGCAACTAATGGATCAGTAGACCCGCTGAATGAAGGTGGATGTTGTCTCATGAAGGATTCAACATAATGTTGCTCCTTACTTTGCTCATTTGGAAGTCCTGCATGATTCATAGCTTGATAAAGTTGTGTGAGCATGGCTACAAGATTTTTCATTCCAACTCTCATAACGTTTGGTTGCTCAGGGGGACAATCATTGCATTTCTCGTCGCATTCTGCATTAACACAGTTCCTTCAGGTTCCAGCCATTGACTAAAACCAAGAAGAATAGTGTGAGAAACACTAATTATAATAGGAAAAACACATAATCAAGAATAAAATTTCACACTTAAGGTCTTATCATAGGTTATTCATGGACATTTCTAAAACACTAAGATTGTGTTCTATTCTTAGACTTATCCTTAGGGTTCTTACTAAGGCTTTCACATCGTAGTTTCCAAATGTTGACTATACCTTTCCTCTGATACCAACTATAACGACTCATAATTTTCATACATTGTTAATACATAAAAATTGAAGTATACTTATTACAACATATAAAAAAACCATGAAAGGACCGTATAGGTATAGATTCTTTAGAAACTGGGAAACATAAACAACTGGTTCATAAAGAATCTACATTGTCTCCCATTTATTTCATCATATCTAGAGTCCCTTTTGTCATATCCTACTTAATAATTGTCTTCCTGACCTGGGGAAACAAAACATATATATGGGTGAGCTCAAATTCTCAGTAAGGGTAAACAAAAGAAATATCAATCACATCATATTCATAAGAACATAACATTTTGGAAATCTTACCCTGCAAAAGAGATCAAAATTTAATAACATGGGATAAATCATGGTAGTGAAATGTAATCACAATAATAATAACATAAAACATGAAGCTTTGTGGAAAACACACATAATCATAGAGAATCATTTCTTATTAGTCAATACTCATTGCCAAGACTATCTTAGTGGACAAAGTCCATTTCTGAACCGAGTTCATTCCTCGTTTCAGTCCTGTTTCACTGAACCGGTTTAACCTGCCGTTCCAGCCATGTCTATCTCATGAGATATAAAATCTTTACCCAATGCATTGTAGGGAGATATAGGTCCCACCCATCTCATAATTATACCATTCTTATGTGTGCCACAAAATCATAAATCATACATCATTGCATAACCCATGTAATAAAAATGGGATTCTTAAACATCGGGACATCATAAAACAATTCATATAAGATAAAGGAATTCAAAAAATAATTCCATCACAACATAATGAAATCAATTTAATAATAGGGATAGAAATATAACCCTATATTATCTTATATGGAAAATAATTTTGATAAAACACTTGAACTTCATTCTTGAGGAAAATATCCACTCTCCTTCAAAAACATTTTTCCTTTCTTAACATGTCATACAATTTTAAACTAAAAGAAGTTGATTAAAAATAAAAATGAAAAATTGTAAATTAAGCTTCTTGGAAATAATGTTTTAAAAATCCATTCATGCCTTATAAGTTAAAAAAACATTCTTCTCGTACTTTTGTCGGAAAAGTCAAAAAGTACCTCGTACGAAAAATGACAAAAGATTCCTTTCATATCCTTTACTAAAAAATCCTCAAAGGGCAAAATTAGATTTAAACAATTGTAGGTGGACGGAAACTATATTACATATTTAGGTAACATGTATGTGGATGATAAATTACACCCCAGTAAATACCAAAGTATAAACAATCTCGGATAAAAATGAGATTGTGATATTTTCCCTTACCTTAGGTCCGATTTGCTTCGTAAGTGTCCGAACCTCATGTATAATGTTTTAAATAATGTTATTGACTTATTCCAGAATCATACTTATTTTTATGATATCATATATGGTCATATTCTTATCTTCTTATTAGTAATATTTCATTATTAATTGTTATTCGGGTGTTTATTACTTTTTGTTCTTATGCGTGTTTTGTCGAATAAATTCTTATTCTTATTTTTAGTTTATAGATACCTCATTTACAGAATGGTATAAGTGTACTATATATCATATTTATTCATTCAATTCATTTATATAATCATTATGCAATGAAGATCATGTAGAACGAGTCGCATCACATCGTGGAGACGGTATTCCGTACGTACGCACGAGCGATGATATCATTCCCATGACCGTGGAATTGTATTGGAGTGTATTTATACTATTTCAGAATCAATACCACTTTAAAATAATCATATATAGTTATTTATTTTCACCATTATACCCATCTAAGTAAGGTGGTGGTGGAAAATAGATTACACCATGGCGTGCAGACGGTATTCCGTACGTACGCACGCGCGGTGATTTCATTTTCCGTAGGATGGATAGATGGTGAAATATGGTTGTTTAATACTTATAATAAAATATCAGTATATGATTGATACTTATGTTATTAATTCATAATGAAACAACTAAATACGAAGAAGTGGAAGAAGAAATAAAGTTGAAAGAATCAGTAACGGACATTACCTCTTCTTTGAAGCGCCTCTTTGAGACCTCCTTTTAGGGCACTAAAATTGGTCATTGAAGAAGACCAGGACCTCTAGGATGTTTCTAGGGAAGTGTATAGGAGATATTGGCAGGGTTTGTCCAAGCATGAAGGCTCAATGTGGTGTGAGGAAGAGAGGGAGGTGGTGCCCTTTTATAAGGGAGGAGAGGGGCACCTTTGGAAAAACTAAAAATATTATTTTATTATAAAGTCATATTCGGTTTTTAATAGCTCCAAATTAATTTATTTCGAATCTAAGGTAGTTATGGGTCGCAAAACTCTCATAAAATAGAATTTGGACAAGTTTAGTTTACTATTTTAACCTTATCATTTAGATTTAACTTTAAGTTAGATAATTTTACTTTTACCGTGTCTTTTTGTGTTCTTACACTATAAGGTTAATAAACTTATCATAACAAGCCAAAAGAACCCCAAGTTGGTTATTATTAATATATATAACCTTATATAAGTCTTTTGGCCGAAACTTAGATTTTTAGGAATAAAATATCAATTAATAATATAATATTTTTTTTAAAAACTATTTTATGTCAATTTTGACACTATTTGGTAATTGATTTTTTTGAAAATAATAACAGAATGATTAGTTCAAAAAATGTTAATTAAATCAATAATAAAATGTCATATTAACATAGAAAATTATTTTAATTTATAAAAAGTCTCAAATTACATTTATTTGGGTATTTATAACATCAATTATTTCAATATTTCATTAATAAGATAATTGCTGCATCATCATTGTGTCATAAATAAATTAACTTATTTAAAGTATAAAAATTATAAATAAACTATAATTATGTAGGAAATAGTTTTATCTTTCTAATGAATATTTATAGTCGAATTTATCTTATGTATAACCCTATATTAAAAATTATTTACTTATTAAACTTTGATTTTAACTATTTTAACCCTTCTTTAAATAAATTAATAATAAATGTCCTAATATAATCCATGTGGGCCTAAATGGTCATATATTATTCCTAAGGTTTTTTTTTTGTCGAATTATACTTATAAAATAGAATTAGGACATGTTTTAGGGTAATAATAATATCATTTTTACCCTTAGTTACCCTATTTACTTTTAACCGTGGTAAAAAAAAGTAAAAAGTTACTATTCACCAAAAATTATTTTCTTCTCATTGAACCACATTTTAGTCCTTGATATTAACCGTGTCTCTTGGATTTTCGAAATTCCACACATAGAAGCGCTAAAATTAAGTTTTATGTAAATTTGCAAATTCTCCTACGAGGTGGGTAAAAGACGATGAAAAGTTCAATAAAATTTTTATATATCTAAAATTATTATAAAATTAC
Organism: Viscum album; assembly: GCA_963277665.1. Taxonomy (NCBI): domain Eukaryota; kingdom Viridiplantae; phylum Streptophyta; class Magnoliopsida; order Santalales; family Viscaceae; genus Viscum; species Viscum album. The sequence goes on along the minus strand of OY728121.1, from coordinate 1,568,176,809 downwards.
TCCAGTGAATTACATTGAACTTATATAAGTATTATGTATCAATTTTGACCTAAAATAAATTTAAATAAAATAAATAATTATTTAAATAAAAAGTCGGTTTTTAAATAGTAACCCAGTGTTTTCACTATTCATCAAAAATTGAAAGTTTCCAGAAAAATACCAAAATTTCACCCTAGGCTAATTTCGATATTCCGAATCCAAAAATGAAGTCCATTTTGAAAAATAAAATTTAAAAATTTTCAAAAAATGGTTATTACTATTCACAACGGCTAGTTTTAATAATATTTTAATAGCATATCGTTATTTAGTGAAACTCGGTATTGCGTACGACGCAAGCTATAAAGGAAGGTCGTAATTGCGTGTAAAGCAAGCCAAGCTAGTGTTATGTGTAGTGAAATATTCCTTTTATAATTTATATAAAATAAAAACAAAATATTTCTTTTAAAAGTCTCAGGTGTTACACCCCCCCCCCCTGTGGTCTCGAAGTGTGATAAATATTACAAACACTCTGGGAAATCCCACAATGTCAATTTCCCCTTTGGTCTGACTACAACAGGTTCCCGCAACCCCGAGTAATGAAATCATACACAAGGGATAATTATTATCCAAAGTAAACCTCAATTCCCTACATGGAAAAATACCAACAAGGCCTGTCACTACATATCAGATAAATGATCACACCATCCTAACAACACTAGGAATGGAAAAAAAATTGGCTAACTAGAAATGATAGACCAAATAGTCAAAAACAAAAAAAAAAGAATGGGCAAACACATCTATATCATTGCAATTAACTCTATTCACAATTAGAAACCTCTATTCAAACATAAAAGGAAAGACAGGCATTAACAAGGTTATAATCCGGATACACACAATACCCCAAATGAGGTTATTGGGCACTTTTGCACATATAACTCAAAAACTATCTGGAGAATGGAAAAAACCACCCACCTCGGCATTATATGATCAATATATGTGATCCTTGGGCCTTGAATATCCCTAGAACTCTGTAGATCTACAAAAATGATAAAAAAACGTGCAACCGATGATATCTCACGAAAAAGGAGAAAACAAGTGGTGTGGTTCTTGAATAAGTAAGAACTCACTGATGTGATTCCAACACAACTGACATAGTTCGATTCGAAGAAGATATAGCAAGCAAGGGGCATGGTGAATAATTTGTGGTCTTGTTCGCTCTTGGACTAGACAGAAAAAGAAAAAGTGTGTTTTGCTGATTATATGTGACCCCGTTCTGTTTAATGAAATAAAAAGAATGTACATGGCGTGTTATTTAAAAGTACACAGTTTGTTCATTGCGTCAACTGGCCTCCACTTTAGGCGGCCCCCAGGTCACCCCACACGAATGTGTACATGGCCATTACAAGACCAATACACGGTCACCCACGAAAATCGAATACACAGCGTGTACCCCAAAAATTTACATATTTCACTAATTTTCTCAAAAAAACTAGAAAAAATGTTTCATACATGAAAATAAGATCTGAGTTCTTACGAACATCCCCCATAAAGAAATTAATCCCCGAATTTCCCTAAGATGGAGGCGTAGAAGAAGAATCCTCGAACAGCTCTGACCACTACAACCATACATCTATCTCCCTCCCCCAAGTCTCGTCATGTACTCACTCGTTCTTTTATAATAGTTGAACCAGAGGAACAGACCATCCATGGAGAACCTTTGCACTTCGATCTACAATCCGAATAGGATGATCCTCGAAGGATGTGTCTACCTCTAGCTAAACCTCATCGAGTTGAATGAAATGAGACATTTCTGAGATGAAACATCATAGTTTAGAAACGTGATAGATGTCATGCAATGTCTGGTACCTCATAGGTAACTGCAACCGGTAGAAAACCGACCCGACCCTTTCCAAAACCTCAAGCGACCTGATGTATCTTGGTGAATTATGACCCTATCTCCTAGTCCTCCTGTGCCCCATCCTCAGTGAGACACACAAGAAAGATTGATCTCCGTCCTTGAGCTCTAGAGGTAATATTTTTTTATCATCATAGGACTTCTGACGTGACTATGCAATATCCATCCTCTTCCGAATCAACTATATCTACTTCATGGACTCCTGAACAAGATGAGGTCCGGACACAGCTGCCTCTCCTACCTCCATCCAACATAGTGGTGATCGACATGGCCTATTGTACAAATTCACATAAGGTAACATTTGAATAGTTTCTTGAAAACTATTATTTTAGTATATCTCCCCAAGAGGTATTTTCTTCCCTCAATAACCTCCAAAATCTAGGATGCATGCTCGATACATGTACTCCAGCACCTGAAATGTACGCTCGAACTGGCCATTTGTCTTGGGGTGGTAAGCTGTACTCAGATGTACCTGTGTACTCAAAGCCCTCTGTAAACCCCGCTAGACTCGAGAAGTTAAACGCACATCCTTGTCTAAAATAATATAGTGCATAACCCCATGTAAACGTACAATCTCCCAGATGTACAGCCTTCTCAACTCATCAACACTGGTTGTCTCCATAAACGATAAGAATTGAGAAACCTATGTGAGTCTATCAATGACAACCCATACTACATCCTTCCCTCAAGGCGACCTTAGTAACTCTGTCATTATGTACATAACGACATCATTCCACTTCTACTCAGGAATGGTTAACTTCTACAAAAGCCCTGCTTGTTGTTGTTGCTCTGCCTTCACCTGCTGATAGGTGGAACACCTCATGACAAACCCAGCAACATATCTCTTCATACTTGGCCCCCAATATGTACTGTGTAGATCATGATACATCATGGTGAAACTAGGATTAACTAAACAAACTAAGGAATGAATGTCCAGCATCAGCTCCACACATACGTCTGATGACACCCACACACGCACATGAAAACTCAACATCTCATCATCACCTATGGTCCATCCTGGAATAGGGTCCTCCCCTAACACACTCTCCCATCGGACTAGGCCTTCAGTATTTGATATCAGCCTCAATCAAACATGATCAAGATGATTAGAGGAAACCATCAAAGAAGAATGAAATGCCTTCCCCTGTCTATCGTGCACCTCAAAATTCATCTCAGCGAATAGTGCCATAAGCTTCAACTCATTGATGGCCTCCAGAACTGCATGTATCTGATCCCTCCTTCTCAATTTATCAACTAATGCGTTGTCTTTCCCAGGCTTGTAGAAAAACTCAATTTCATGGATTGAAGGTACTCAACCCACCTTCACTATCTGAGATTCATATCTCGCTACGTGAAGATATACTTGAGACTTTTAGGATTGATGAAAACCACAAAATTATCTCCTAGAATATATTCTCTCCAATAGCATAAGGCATGAAAAAATGTAGCCAAATCGAGATCATGAATTTGGTAATTTTATTTAGGTGGACTCAAATGCTGAGACTAGTATGCAACTACTCCCTCCCCATGCATAATAACTTCTACCAACTGGATACCTAAAGCATCACAATAAACAATATAACTCTTTCCAACATTGGAAATACTAGTATTAGTGTTGAAGTCAACCACCTTTTAAGCTCCTAAAAAGATTACTAGAAATAATCTGACCACAGGATCCTTGCACTGTTCTTAGTTAGGCCCGTATATGGCGCCGCTGAGCATGAAATGTCTTATATGAAATGCATTTATTATCCAGTCAGTCTTAGAAAACTTTATACCTCAATAACATTCTGTACTGCTCCTAGGAATCTAATGCTCTCACTTTCTCTTGTTCTACTAACACCCCTACCTCGGAGATAACATGACACAAGAAGTGAATTTTCTCCATCAAATTGTGTCATTTTGAGAGATTAGCATAATATTGATGGTCTATGAGTGTACTAAAAATGATCTCAATATGTGTGGCATGGTCATGTCGAGTGTTAGAGAACACCAAGTTATCATCCACGAAGACCACCACGAATGAATCTGTGTAAGTATGGAACACTCGGTTCATCAGATACAAGAAAACTATAGGCCCGTTTGTGAGACCAAACGGCATGACCACATACTCGTATAGACCATACCTGCTCTGATATGCAGTAATAGGTATATCAGATGTTCTAACATGAAAATGATGATAAAAAATCACCAGTAAATATTCGAGAGCACCCGAGCTCCTCGAAGCTGATCAAAGAGATCATCATGTCATGGTAAAGGATATCAGTTCTTGACCGTCAATTGGTTCAACCTTTCAAAATCTACACATTGTCTGAGTGTACCGTCTGCCTTCGTCACAAATAGGACAGGCGAACCCCATGGAGATGTACTAGGTCAGATGAAACCCTTATCCTATAAATCATATAACTGATTCTTGAGCCCCTGTAACTCTATTGTATCCATCCTATAAAGAGGAATGGACAGTGGTGTTGCTCCTGGAACAAGATCAATAGATAAGTCCACCTCTCTCCCTTGTGGAAAACATGAAAATTCCACTGGAAATACGTCTCTAATATGATCTACCACTGTAGTAAATTCCATCTGTGTAGTCCCCTGTCCATCAAGATATAGACTAGAAATCTGTGATAGAAATCCCCCCAACCCATGATGCTTCGGTCCTACTCTCCTCGCCTGGACATCCCATTCACACTTACAATGAAACGATCTGCCCTCTAGTGATGAGAAACTCCCCCTAGGAAGATAGATGTCAACATCAACCAAATAGGGAACTAACTAGTCCATTCTGATAATGACATCATAGCTCGTCATCTCTAAGACAAATAGGTCCCACAAGAATTGACACCCACCAACCTCAAGATGGAACTCCTTGAACTATCGTACACTATCCCTTATTTTCCCCAACGGAGTGTCCAATGTTAGTCCATCAGTAGAAGAATAGATACAGAGCACAAGGCCATCCACAATAATGATAGATTTGAAACTATGGGAAGCCCCTATATCGAAGAGTTTAGAAGCCAGAAACAAGACAACTATAATAGTTACTCAAACATTAGAGGGTATGGAATCCTACTCTGGCTAGGTCTAATCCACTGTAAAAGCTTGGCTTGTACAGCGGCCCTGTGACCATGCCAGACTACCTAGATTTGATCCACCCTTAGTCACTAAAAGCCTATCGACTGGCTACCGTGGTTGCGACCTCCCCTCGGCCTAAAAGGCCAGAAGAACTCCAGTTCCCTGACTGTTCTGAAACTGGTGGTGCTGCTTCTGAATGAGGATTCACAGAAAAACCCATGTCACCAGTTATTAGTGAAAAAAACCTGACATAAATGCTAGAGATGGTCCATCTAGATTCAATATCATCACATGACTGGGTCTCTCAAAAAATGTGGCCTTGTATGCCCGAACATACCACACTAGTAGCATACCACATGGATACCTGATGGCGTATCTTGCCTAATCAGATATTTATGTGTATTCTCTTGACAGCACTTCCTACTATCAACTGGATAAGCACTAACTCTGGTTATCGAACCGTCGTGGACCACAGCTCCATAATCCCTCAAGTTGTGCTCCGTGATCAGTGCTTGGTTGACTATAGAAGATATAATAGTCAACCTGAAGATGTTTACATGAGATGGAGCATCTTTCATGAGACCATCCTTAACCATCCTAGATAGGAATAACTCACCTACCCCTCGAATGGTTATAAAGTGTTGCAGCTTTGTGATGCTGGAAGAATACTCCATAACTGGAAGACTACCCTTCTCCAGACTCATGAACTCTCGAGCTCGATTGGACCTCAAAGTATTTGGGTTGACTTAATCATATAAGGAACGCTGAAACTCCTCCCAAGTAATATCCTACTGGAATCCCGCCTGTGAGATCACATTCCACCATATCTTGGTGGAATGATGAAGCATATACGTAGTGAGATTGACCCTCTTCTATGGAGAAGTCTCTATATTCATGATGATATAAGAATAAATTCTAGCTATGACTCTCCTTCATGGGGTCCTACTTTCCATGAAAAAGTGGGAGGATTCTGTTCATAAAAGACTCGCGTCAATTCTGCAATTGATGGAGCAGGATGTTGTGCTCCCTGGAAGGTCTACATTAACCTCATAAATCCATCTTGGAACTATGCATCATCACCTATGTCGAGAATGAATGACAGTGCCAAGACTGGCACTATTGGAGGATCCGCTGGTAGTCCCTGATCAGCCATGTCTGGTGTCTGATCAGTACCTTGTATCTGGCGCACAACCAGAGAATGTCTTTTTGGCATGACTCTACCAGGTATAGTACACACCTTATGATCTATATTTATCAAGGAATAAAACTTTGATGTTCAAGAACAGAACAGGATAAGGAAAGCATTCTCATTTTTCAAAACATGGATACATGGCATGCATAACCCTTACATTGCGCATTTCATTGACCCTTCACATGGTCATCTACTTCTACAAAAAATGGTCATGAAACACCCCATACACATGGTGTGTTCTCCCGGGACAAGGAGTGTACTTGATTCATTTCCCATGACCATACTTTTCTACACGACTAACCAACATGGTTCTCCTAGGATAGGACTACACGATATGTTTGTGCCAGACAGTGTGTGTACCACTTAGGTTTCAACTGCCCATGTTGTTAGTCATACAAGTGGACACACGGATGACTCTAAACAGTGGGTTTATGCCTGACACGACATGTAATGGGAGGTTTACACCACCCCGTGTAGTTCGTTACACATCCAGATAGAAGGGTTATTATACACGGCATGTTCAATCTTGACAAGACGTGTATAACCTATGATTTATCTATCTGTGTAGTCAGTCACATGGGTGGACACATGGTCTACACAACATGGTGTGTACATCCAGTACACGACCTATCCCCCCAATGATTTCCCAACACCGTGTCTCTTCCCAAATAGCTACTGACACGATTAGAGACCACACGGTTTTTACATACAATACATAATGTGTACGTAAGAAAAATAGTTCCATCCCGAATAGAAGGACACATTGTGGGTATTTATCATTACATGTCGTCTATTCATGGTTTTCCTAGATAATAAGCCTCTAAAACTACTCTGGAGCCCAGAAAACACGGAAAAAACATTAATGTGAGAAATTACGATATGGGAGGTTCCATACTCCCCACGAATCAACGATTTTCATCTTATTCATGTTATATACAATGAATATAGAGGAAATGATCCACCAAATTCTAGTCCATGAGGTCCCATAACACCTCAAGAACCAAAGGTTGGTGTTTATTCAAACAAAACTCAACAAAATTCAATACCATATCAAATAGAAGGTATTATACCAAGGCATCTATCACAAAAACATGTATATCCATCACAATATCTACCACAACAACATGAAATCAATAATTCACCCTAAATGGAATGGCAAGAATGCATGACATGTGATCTCTAGAAAGTGCCTATATGATACATGAGATGGCATACCCTCATCTCATCGGGTTGCAATAGAAATAGAACATCAATAATATCAACAATAACAACACAAATCATGTGAATCACCCAACAGTGAAATCAAATAAACCATAATAATTGCAAAACCTGAAAAAATAGAAATAAACGAGGTAAATATGGTGTTCCCCATAAATCGGTTAGCTACACCCGAGTACAAATTATTACCAAGTTACCTATTCCATCCTATCCCTGACTATAGGATCCAAATAGTTTTTCATGAAGTAAATAATTCCTTTGATTCCACGTTGTAATGTACTGGTTCCGTAAGCCACCCAGAGGTTCCCCGTATAAGGTTGGTCACATGGCCTCAAGCGCATTTTCGCAAATTCTAGAGGCTATCGACTAGTAGCGAGGGCCATGGGTGTGATAATGGGGGAATCAATGCCCTCATTGGAAGAGTAACGCATTAGAAATAAATATAAAACAATAGAAGAAGTAGTAATAATACCATACAACAATAAACAAAGGAAGACTGAATAAATAAATAACTTGAGAACATATATAAATGAAGCATGATACGTATGTCTAGGAAAGCATCCAAAAAAGTTACAATGGTAGAATATAGTAATAAACCAATGTAAAAAAGAAGAAAAATAACCCTAGAAGCATTGCATGTCTATTCTTAGTCTCATTCTCTCCAGCTCCACAGAAATCAAGTACATGATGTAGAAGGGCACTTTCCCTTATCAAGACCTGCATCAATATAATCTGTTAGGGCCCAAAAGTATGACCCAAACAGGGTGTGAGATGAATCGAAGTAGGAAACCACCCAAAGATCTATGCCTAATTGTTAGTGAATATATATATATGACATGAAATAAGAAAAACGAAGCAGTAAGTAAGGAAGTACTCAAAAGTAAACAACACTAAAGCTTCCATTACATCATATACATTTAGAAAGTTTAATCAACCAAACAAAAAAACAAGCTACCCTCTTGGGAAGTTCTCACAGTCCATCGACTCTGGTTCAACCCACAATATCATGAGACCCTCTGGGTTGTTCTCATGCCCCAACCTCTTTGGTTGAATTTATAGGAAGGATATAGTGAAGAATCTCTGAGGAAGAACTCAGTGTCAATACCCCTTATAGTCTTGTGTAACCAAAGAATCTCTAAAGAATTACTCACCATCAATTCCCCCTATATCCATTTAATTGGAAACTATAAACACTATGTGGTATAACTCAACATCAATTCCACATGTGGTATCATAACGTATCTATAAACACTCAATCCTAAAAACACCAGGAATTAGAGACACCTGGGAAAGCATTCAACGACAATTTACCCTATTGTCTCACTACACTAGGTTCCTGTAGCCCTGTGAAAATAAATAGTACACAAACTATAATTATAAAAAAAAGTAATCCCCAAAGTACTACTTGTCTAAATAACTATAATGCATGGAATAACATATCAGATAAATGATCACTCAATCCTAACAACACTAGGAATTGAAAAAAAAAGCCTAAATGGAAAAGCTAGACCAAAATCTAAAAAAATGGGAAAAACATCCATATCTTTGAAATTAACTATATTCAAAATCAGAAACTTCAATTATAACATACATGGCATGGTAGGCATTACCAGGGTTAAACTCCCTAAACATACAATACCCCAAATGAGGTTATTTTTCACTTTGGCACATATTAATCAAAGAAAATTTGCGGAAAGGCACAAAACACCTACGTCGGCGTTGTATGATCGATCTACATGATCCTCGAGAATTGAATAACCCTATAATGCTGTATATATACCGAAACTCTAATAACGTTCAACCGAGGATTTATCATGAATGAGAATAAAACAAGAGGTTAGGTTCTATAAGAAGTAAGAAATCGTCGATGTGATTCCAATGGATCCAAAATGAGTTCGATTCAGATAATGGATGGAGAGTCAGGGGCTCAGTGAAGAATCGGTTGTCTAGTTCACTCCTGGATGAGACAGAAGAAGAAGAAGAAGTGTTTTCTTCCAATTATATATGACCCAGGTCTGTTTAATGAAATAACAAGAATGTACACTGCATGTTATTTAAAATTAAACTGTGTGTACTTGCCTTAACTAGACTCTACATTAGGAGGCCTCTAGGTCACCACACAGAGCCATGTACCTGGCTGTTACATGGCCAGTACACTGTCACCCGCTGTAACCAAGTACAAGATGTGAACTTATAAGTACACGACATGTACTCCTAAAATTTCCAGATTCCCCACTTTTTCTAAAAAACACCAGAAAACAAGATTCATACCTAGAAAGAAGATCGGGGTTCTTATAACCCTAAATATGATTATTAAATTATCCACTTAACCCGCACTATCCAACCTAATACCCATACACTAGAAATAGAGAATGATATCTAATTACATATATATCATCCCATGTTATATGTCCCATCAAGTGGTGTTGGAGTCTCTTATCAACTATTCACTCTTAAAATTAAGTACCATCAACCTAAAATGAATATAATCCTCCCCACCCACATTCAGATACATACTATGACCATATTCATTACAAATTAAACTTCACTTCATCATAAAACATTTTATGATTAAATCCTAAATGGATTTCACCTAAACCCCTGATGAGTATTTACTGACTAGAGGAGGAATGGTCGTATGAACCTACCCATTTTTCATATCCTAATTTAATTTGTTGAAATGTCATATCAACCTCCATTAATAACATGATTTTTGAATGCCCTATGTCTAATTCATTCTACTAAGATAATATACTTCCACATTCCCCTTCCTTAGTGAAAATAACATCTCAAAATTGAATATTTGGAGATACCCATCCCAACACCTCAACTAAATTTTCAAATAATACTAAGATAATTCATACAATAAGATATTTGGTATTTACAGTTAGAAAACATCTCCCTAAAAGTTAACTAGTACAATCACATTAGAGTATATACTAATGTAAAAAACTCTAAACTATGGGTATGTTATTTCCACTCATTGGGTCACAACAAACAAGTCCAAAATTATCCACCAAATATTTTGTATCAAGAAACATCCCCAACCAAGCCAAGAGACATTAAAATAAAAAATATTACCCTTCTATGAGTTAGTTAGATTTAAAATTTATGTACAATAGTACAATGATTTTAACTCCATATATGTGGCTTCACATTGATCTACCCACCAAAATTTGTCTCCCTTATTTTTCAAACCCATTTTATACACGTCCATGTGGGATAAATTCCAAATGAGATACCTATAATAATAAACCAATTTAAGTAAAAAATTGATTCCAATACATTATTTTATCTTTCATAAGATTTCACCACCTTCACTTTAACAAAATCAACAGAAATTACTACCTCAAATATAACGTGCCCATGAGAGAAAAACCATTGGATAAAAAAGTCACAATTAGAAATATTTTTACATAAATATTTTTTCAATGAATTGCTAATATTATATCTTCATTGTGGACATTAATCTCGTGGGTGTATGAATGAAAAATATTTTCATCAATGAAAACCATAATGAAGGATTTCATATGGTGATGGAAAATTCTAATTCATAAAAAACATGAATAATATAGGAGAATTCATAAACCAAATATAAAAACCTAAAAATCATATTACCCATTCCTAAATTTAAATATTGTGTTTAATATATCTTTTTTCATTGAATCAAAATTTCCCATAACATTACCATAGATTAATCTGAGAGAAACGTCGAGCTCCCCTCAACTGATAAAATTTTTCACCTGTCTTTGAAAATAGACAAAACTTCATCATAGTTATCTAATTTATCTTTGGTAACCGACACAAAACATCAATTTGAAACAACCCTACATAGTGTCAAATACTAAATCAAAACAAAGTAGAGTTAAAAAAATTAAAAATGATAAGCAATCTAAATACATGAGTTATACCTTCAGCTAAATAAAATCAGCTAGTTCCATATAATATAAATAAATAAATATTGGTTTATCATCTAGAGTGAGATCAATAATAAAATAAATATCACTATTAATATAAAATATAAGCAATATATTATGAAAAAAATACTTGAAATAGAACACTATTATGGGGGAAATAATAAGACTTATCATTAGCTGAATCGTGTGGACCATCCCATCAATTGACACCATAATGGTTCCCAAATACCCAAGGTTAGTTCCAGATATACCTACCTCAATATACCATTTTCCCAAAATAGTAAAATCCTTACAAGTAATTGTGGTAAATGAATGAATCCCTAGAATAAATTAATGCAAGAATAAAAATGGGTTAGTCAATCCATCATAAAGACATAATAAAAAATGTTCATATCTAAAATGTATAAGTCCCACAAGTGATCATTTCCACGAACCACTATTGAACATATATAGAATTTTTATGACATGATATATCATCTAACCTAGAGTAATTTCAATATCTAGATTAAATAAGGATTACACCAAATCTAACCCCAATCAAGACATGATACAAAAAAAGCATATATGCTCTTAAATTACTTATATAGAATATAGAGAGATTTATTCAATGTTTTACTTATTATGGAAGAATGTTATGGTTTTATAAATAAAGAATAAACCATATTCTATTAATTTAAATATAATATAAAAACAATCATAATATCACCATGATATGAATCCTTTAAACCATGTATGAAAAAAATATGAATACATAAATTTCCCGAGAGATGGATGAACCACCTACTTCCACCATATTCTTGAAAAATAACCCAAGTTACAACCGACAGAAATTTACCTCAATGCATGATCCATGAGCTTATTAAAGCACCCTAAATTAGTACAGGACACACAATAATATAATAAAAATGTATCTATCAAAGAAAAGTAATAATCAAGAAGAGACATTTGAATGATTTAATAGAAAAGTCATGGTAATATATCCAACAAACAACCATCTCAATGGAAACAACGTTCTTATATATACTTAATAGAAACTCTCAATGTATCCTAATTATTTAATTATTTATTAAAAACATTCATGTAATTAATTTTGGTTATTTAACTTTGTACCCATTAACCCATTCAACAATCTCAAACATTTCTTCACATGAAAAATTAGTCATCAGGGATGGCTTTTATAGAGATTTAAATGTTATCTTATTAACATTAAATTTCTATAATCAATCATATTTGAATTTTGAATTTTAAAAAAAGACTCATTATGAAATATGATATATCCCACTTGGTATACTATCACTATCATAGTAAATGGTTGTACGATATCTCCATAAAGTATAAAATGATATTCACTTCCATAACATATGTTTTTCATTGGGATAATTCATATAAAATCATATGATATTCCTATAGTGTCCCCTGTGAAGTTTTTTAATACGTATCATATGTACATTACTCATTGGAGTAAATCTCTATCAATCTATGACATTCAATAAATCTAGTTAGTCTTAGTCCCATTTAATATTATATTATGTCATATATATTTACTTCAAAAACCATATCCCAAACTTCATTTAGATATTGGGAAAAAAATAAATCTATCATCAAAATCAAAATTTGTCACATAATATGACATTCCTAATTAATATTCATCCAAAAATACAATTGAGTAAACTCAAAAATATTTTCGAAGTGGCTCTCTATGTTCTATAAATATATATCCCTATTTTTTAAACCATATTGAAGGACCCTGTGATCTGTTACAACAGTTATGACTAATATGGATTTATAAAATTATAAAAGTAATAAAAGGGTTTCCTATTGAAAATCATCATGGATACTAAATAAATAATTGGTTATATTATGATTAACATCAAACTCACATATCTTTATACTTGTGTCCATTAGTTATGTTGTATATTGGAATTAATAATCAAATAATCCATTTTTTATATGATATCAAGTGACCATGGGGCATGGATTATATCACTCATATATATCCACTAAATATATTCTCTTTTAGTTGAATATATACTGTCTTGGTCCATGAATATATTAGATGAAATTCATCCATGAGGATGATCAATTCACATGCCCCTCTCCCCAATAGATGAGAATATCTTATGAACCTAATCTTGTTTGGTACACCCACATACATAGAATTTATTATTCATTCTCATACCTTTCAGTCTCATTATATGAGAGGGAAAATATCATCTTTGGTTAAGCGTAAACCGATGACATGATCATCAACCTAACTAACCACCCCTAATTAGATATTCTAAAACTCTAGTGTAAAAAAAAGTATCAATGAATGATGGTTATAATTTTATATATATTGTAATCCATAGGTATATAAATTAGATTTAAATCATATTCCGGTATTATATAATTTATAATGTGTATGTCACTCTATATAGACAACTTGATGGGTCATCCAGTGCACAAAAAATATTTTGTTCCTCCTGATTATATATTATGTATCCCTAAAACCTATTACTCATTCTAACCTTATCAATTCATTATAGCCTATTATACTCTATCATGAACATAAGATAGATATAACTCAATGTTGTTCATTCTTATGTTATTTACCATTTCAATTCACATAATCAATATATTTAACATGAAATAATGATAATGTGGAGACTGGAATTTTTCAAGCATGACCAATTTTATATTCATAAGCTCTTTTAAAAATACTAACAAAACCTTACACATGTGACCATCTAGTATTATCTTATATGATATACATAGATAGTGAACTTATCATTATTGAACTTTTTTGGGTTTTTTAATAAATCATTACATATCTACATAATTCCAAAATTATATACGTGTGACCATATATTAAAACCCTCCCTCTAAACTCATTTAATGGTGAATATGAATAATGTAATACAATATGAATAATTTTGACAATTTAGAATCATATTCCCAATGTTGGACACATTGATAATAGTATTACAACTCAATTACATCACAATATAAAATTTAACATTGTTGAAAACTCTTATATCTGAGTTAGAACTCTTTCTATGTTCATCATCATTTTTATTCATAAACTTTTTTTTTCACAAACTTTCCATGAGAAAAAATGAACGTAAATATTTTCCCATTTACATTTATATTCACTAAAATAAACTAAAATCATTATTTATATTAATTTAAATACACTTTAAATTTTTACCCGTATAAAATTTTATTATATAAAATTAAAATTTCCTAAATCTAAAACATACTCCCATTTGTCTCTTAGAAAAAAAAAATATTTATTCTACAATATCATGCTATATAAAACAAATTATTTTTTATTATTAAATAACACTTATTTTTTATTAATAATATTTAGAAAATAAACTAATGATTACAATATTTATATGTTATTATATTAGTTTGTAGATATAATTTAAATGAATATATTATTCATAAAAATATTCCACGATATATAGATGGGATAAAATTTTGTTTTCTTAGACAAAATTTTGGATGAACTCATTCAACCTAGAAAAAAATAAATTTCAATAAATTTATAGAATTATATGATTCCTAACCATATGTATTAAATCATATCAGTTTGTTCATAACAACACCTTACTAAAAAATATTTTTTTATCACATATGTGAAATTAGATAACCATACACATCATTTATATAGATCCTTATGAGATTTATATATTAATTTTAATTAAAATAAACGGTTTAGTAATGCTTTGAATTATCATTTATATAAAAAATAAGTGATCTAAAAACATAGAGTTTCTCTAGCCCCATCAAGTGTCATGGATAACTTCATCTAATGGAACATTTGATTTCCTTTCAGAAAAATATATTTTTCAATGAATAATAATAATTATTGGACAACACTGGTAATATTTATCTGGCTTAGACATTGACCCTCATACACTATCAACATTGTCCTAGATAATTTCTTTTATGTTTCATTCCCATATATCCTCAACACACTATGAAAATTTGGTAAGAAAATTCAACTCATTCACACTATTTAAAAAAAATTAATATTAGTTACATAATAAATTCAAAAACTAGATTATGCCTTAGAGAACACATTCATCCACTTGAAATCATTAAAATATTCAATCATATTCAGTATAATATTGAAGAAAATTGTTTTATTGTCAACATACATATAAAAAATTCAATTCAAACCTTTATTGAATTTATTTATTCTTCCCATATGCATCAGGATACACTATTGAAAAATATAGAATAATTGGTTCCTCATGAATGTGTTACATGAACAAAAATAAATTTTCTACCTTCTTAAGAATAATTTTTATGTTTTTGTACCAACCTAATAAATTCTTTAAATTAATCTTATATATTTATTTTATTGATATAAAATTGAATTTTAATAATGGTGAAGATATTATATCTACCAAAAAGTAATTTATTCGATGAGTATCAAGTTTTACATACATTAAATTAAGATGATTATTAAATGTTATCCCATAAAAATTATAAAGCATTTTTTATTTTACATAAAATCCATTTTTGGTCCATGATGAAAATTTCTAAAATAATTTACCATACTTTAGTGTGAACCTAATAAAATTATCTATTTATTTAGAACAACAAGCCAATCATTTCATATATGATTCCTAGATTAATAAAAACCATTATTATAATCATTAGTATTAATTTACTCAATATTATCCCATTATAGTCTAAATATTTGTGTTTCCCAAGTGCATATTGCCCAATGAAAAGAAAAAAAATGGAAAACATAACTATTAAGGTCACATTATTTCTATCTTACCTTAAAAAAGATAATGTATGGGAACACTTATTTTCCATTAACATACCTAGTTTTATTAATGGTGCCCTAACATGTTTTTCATTTAAAATGAATTTAACAAATAGTATTTTTAGGGGACTTAGAATCACCATCTTATATCAAATTATTCAATTTTTTATATTCATGCATATATGGTTTGATTTTTTATCTCTATTCCTTCTTGAAAATAAATATATTCAAAACATATTATTAGTTACTAATTACACAACTCATGACCTATAAAAAGTTATTCTAAATGAAAATGAAACCAACTATCATGCCTAACATGTTAATCATTAAATAATAACATGATCATATAATGAATTTGTTTAAATTGTTTTACAAAAAAAATATTATACCATTTTATAATATTTAACCTTTAATTTGATGAATTATGTATGTTATAATATAAATAAATTAAAATCTCATATATTTAAACAATATATAAATAAATTACGAACATTTCCTAAATAATGAAATTATTAACACTTTATAATGTTGTATGGATAAGATTAATCCATCCACATTGATATAATTTGTGGATTTAACATTATCATTTAGGTATATTTAATATCAAATCCTCTAAATTCTCAATATGATTAAATTTATGAATGTTTTTATTATTTTTATAATAAACATCTCATATAATATGTAATAAATTTATATAAATTATACAAATAATATTGGATTTTATATAAATTATTAATCATATTTCCAAAAATAGGTTTTCGTATGGTTTAAATAATTTAATGATAATGTAATATAAAATATTATTTTTATTAATGAATATTTCATACATTAATGTAGGAACTTTTATATTTTTCCTTATTTTAAATTTTTCAAATACTTTATAAATTATTCACCATATAAATCCTCTTCTAATCAATATCACATCTACCAAAATTGGATTCATATAGTTTATAGTACCCATTCAGATATGGAGTGGGATATATACACTCATTTCAATGAAGGCTATTATGAATTTTTAACAAAAATACATATTTTTCTAACATACCCATTTTCAGATATATTTCATATAAATATTTTGAAATAAGTATCACTCATTAAAATTGGAATCTCATGTCCTATAACAGATAATTTTGACTTTTAATTTATTTTATGATATCTTTGTATTCTATTTTTTTTTTCTTTATTCGTGTTTATGGATTGATAAACTATGTCCCCCAATACATTTTTCCAATTCCTATGTTACATTTCTTTTGATATACCATATATCTTATAGGATATATTAGGAATTATTTTGAATAAAACGAATTAATTCAACCACCAATAATAATCCCACATGTTATACATTACAACATATAAAAAATATAAGAGTTACACCATGATATTAACTATGATATCGTATATCACAAGCAAGAATGCTATTGAATCGTCCCAAATATAGTTTTTTATAAATGAAAACGCATATTTTTTCATATTGTTTCCTATGATATTTGATATATAATCAATATGGTATCAAAATAACTTCATTTATGGATTAATTATCATGAATAATGAAACACTATATATATTTTTTATAACTGAAAGGATTGTATTGAGAAATAACACATATTTAATAAATTTTCACTCATTAGAAACCACAACCCAAGGTCACCATTATAGGAAAATACAAAATCCTTTATAAAAAATTAAGAACATGTACCATGGATCATAGATGGAATATCTCAAACATTAACCAAATGAATGATGAAAATCAATATCAATGTATACAAGACTCTTCACATTTTGGTCAATATATTGGTAGGCAGAATTGCAAAACACTTATGTAGGAACCTCTATATGTTAAGGATACACTAATATAACTTGAGGAAAATAAAAAATGAGGATGATGTCATAGAAAGATTCACTAGAGAAATATAAGACCATGAATATAAAAATATCTATCAAAATGGCTATTGCATTCTTATACAACCCTCAATGAAACTCCCCATATATCTTAATCGTTTAATCATACATTATAAACCATACATGTAAAAAAATCATTTTCAAATCATTCAAAACATTAAACTATTGAACTCTATAAATTATTTCATCTAAAAATTTATATTATAAATGATAACCTAGAATGAGTAGAATCAAATTTTAACACAATAAAACATAATTTCATTCAGAAAACATATGTGAAATATTAATCATACAATCAGAATCATATTAACTTATAATATAGACCATTCCATACACTAAGAATACCATTTTATATAGTTATATAATAACTACATATTATATCAAAATATATTCAGATTGAATATATATTTTTCCTGTGAATAAAGCATATTGTTCTATATCATATCACTATATCATAGCCAACTCTATAAGGTAAAATGTATCATACACACATTAAGAAATAGTGTATATATCTTTCATAAGGGTCTTATTTCTCAATATATAGAATCATATTCAGTGAAAAAACCTTGGTTTATTTAAATCTACAACCATGAAATAGTGATACATGACTAGCATGAGTAATAGACTCATGGGGGGGCATGATGTTACTATGTCTAATATAAATTATCACAAATATGAACAAAACATCAGGATAAAACCATATTTTCAATATGTTGAAATCTTATTAACCAAGACCATAAAACCTAAGCTAAACTGATCCAAATTCTCATCCTTTTTGAAGAATCCTCCTATTAAAATGATTCATGTTCCAGATATTATTGCAATAATTATACTCCCTTAGAGGTTTAGGTCATTAATTTGTTAATTATCTTGATCTTCAACACTAATAACATACAATTAAAGACACTCATAATGGTGAAAAAGTTACTCCATTCCCTTGGATATACGACCTCTCAAAAACATATATCACATCATCAACTATCACATTATTTCCATTAGAAGAGGCTCAACTAAATTATCTAATATTTGAAATACTTATCCCACTAAAGGAACATTAATATAATTTCATGTAGTTTTTTATTAAGCTCTCTTCTATGGTGAAATAATTGATTAATCGACCCTATATTTTGGAAAGAAGTGAACTATTTTATTACATTTTAATGATTACAACGAATCAAATCCCAATGTACAAATCCGTTTACATGTTTTCTAAAACTAGATAAAATTCATGATACCTATATTACATTAGGTAAATAGAAAATAAAACATGGTCGATAATAAAATGAAATAAACTGTTTGATTGAATGATTTTCCAAATATTTCTTATTCATAACCTAGGTAAAGGAATCAAAATATGCGTGAGCTCAAAAGCTTGGTAATGGAAAGTAAAGATGAACTAATAATTAATTGATGAGTGTATATCAACATGGAAAGTTATATAACTCATAACATATGTAATAAAAGTGACTATATAATTAATAATCAATATGAAAGTGTAAAAAACTAAAAATACATTAATTATATCAATAAAATGATAATGTAATCACTATATAGATTTTATCATCTGAAAATATCAAAGATAATGACAATAATAATAACAAAAATATCTATAAATGAAATACATAATTTTCTGGATTCATGTCTTAGGAATATTAAATCCTATACTATCATGAAATATCACATGATGGATTAAACTATTGGTAGTATCCAATATTATTTGACAAACATATCTGTCTCATAATAACTTTTTTATGCATTTAGTGGATATATAATGTTCTGGACCCACCCTTCTTTGTATGTAAAAATCATTCCTCATATTGAGTAATGGATTTAAAGAATATTACTTATCAAATATTCATATATAATTAATAATAGAGTTTTATCTATAATTATTCAATGGAAGATAAGTAAAAAAATGGTTGTTAACATTTTTAATGGAATTACTATTTTAATATCATTAAAACATTTTTCATGAAAAGTAATCATTTAATATTCCAAATTATTTCATTCCACTTTGAAACATTTTAATCACAATTAACCAAGAATTAAATTAAAATAACTATATCATTAGAATATTGAGATTTATGATATTACATGTCATAAGAAATTATATACACCATAAAACAATTAATTTCTATATAATAAAAAAATTAGTCTCAATGGAATGTAAATTGAGAAGAAATATCTTACATTGAGATGGAATTATCATGTGTGTCTTTATATACATAAATAGTAAATTCATGTTGATTAAATAATTTAATAATAATTTTTTTAATATTTATCATTAATTTTATTTCATTTATTATAAATTTTTATATGACTATTTAAATAATTTTTTTTTTCCTCAGGTGTTTTGATGTTGTTCAGTTTATGTGTAAAAAATGACTTTGGTAGGTCCAATATTGTCAAAGCATCAATAAATAAACATATATAGAATAAAAATAACGAAATAATTATCATATTTATAGATCAATAATACTTTTAAAAAATAATGAATTATGGTTATTAAAAATTTACTAACATTAGAATCATGGAGACGGTATGTTTTACCTACACATGAGTAATGTTCACAATTTTCAATGATAGTTACGAAAAGAATGTTAGTAAGACTATATATTTAAAAAATGATCATTATGTTATATATTTGATGTTATTTAGTCATATATATATATTAATTGTGATGTAAATGGAATCACAACATGTCTAGGAGGTGGTAGGCCCAATATTTGAGACTGACGTTATAACTTTTTAGTGTGTGAAATGGGTAAAAAAGAAAATGATATAGTATGTTTTTGGAAAAAAAATATTTTAATAATTTCATAAATCTATAATTTATGTTACATATGTCTAATTAAAACCATCCTTTATATGTTCCATGTATATTTTGAATGAATCATGTCGCTTTGAAGAGACAGAATTCCACACATCTACATACAATGTTATCAAATTTACTCAAAATAGAAATCTTAATGGTATGTGTTATATAAATATTATAAAAGCATAGAGATATTAATAATATAATATATTTCATATATAAATAGTGTTTCTTTCATAATTCCCAACCATGTGAGGTTGTATAGTGAAAATGAATAACATCCTTCTGTGAGGCTGTAGTTCGCTATATACATGAATGGTAAGTTCATTGCCCATTTGATGGATGTCTATGTAAGTTTTATTCAAAATCATAGATTAAAAACATATCAGTATATCTAGAATCCTTTTTTCTTATGTAATCATTCAATTGAAATAGTTTTTGGGGTGGATAATAAAAATAAACAAAATATCTTGAGGAAGGATGTTTCCACTTATTCGGGTAACTCGTTTTAGTTTTCACCCACGAGATTACATGGATGGATTTATGTCTAAGTTGTGGATAATAGGTTGAGGGGAGGTATTTTGGGATATTATTCTATCATATTTTAGGATAGAAAAATGGATTAATAGGTGTGAATAATGTGGAGATGCGACTTCCTTTTTATTGTGTAGGAGGAGTGACATTCTTGAAAATTTTGGAAAATGTAATTACACCATTATTTTACCCACATAACCTAGATATAGAAATCTACACAATTCTATACAATGGATTAAAGGTTTGAAATATAAAAGAAAGTGTCTTTTTTAAAATTATCTCGGTATCCTTTAGACTTATGTTTTCGTTTTAGTCCCTTGTTAG
Organism: Viscum album; assembly: GCA_963277665.1. Classification (NCBI taxonomy): domain Eukaryota; kingdom Viridiplantae; phylum Streptophyta; class Magnoliopsida; order Santalales; family Viscaceae; genus Viscum; species Viscum album. Next base: position 1,568,155,179 of record OY728121.1, on the reverse strand, counting down.
CTACATTTCCTCATAATCAGTGCTATTAGTTTTAATTACTTTTACTAATATTTTGGCCAAAAACTATTTAAAAACTATTATAAATAATAATCTATGATAATTAGAAACATACAATATATATTTCAAAATTCTAATCTGATAATTGATGGAACTTAATTTAAATTTAATCTCATATATGGGATTACATGGTGACGTATTTTTATGTAAAATGTTCAAATGTTTTCCATGTATTTATATAAAATTTAAATGTTAAATTGATTAGAATTACCTAAATTGGATTAATTGATAAAAAATTGGTCTACAAGAACATTAAATCCAATTTATAATATTATTTAACTTTATAAGTAAATAATATTTTAGTTCAATTTTGAATTAATAATAAATATTTTCCATTATTCATAAAAAAATGAAACATCATAGAAATGTAACGAATGATCACCCTAAAATAAATTTGATGATTTTATTTCAAAACTGACTTTTATTTTTACATATTAAATTTATAAATGATTCCATATTCATATTAAATATAGGTGCACCATTAAATGGTCGAAGAATTTATTTTATAAAAATTTATTTTTTATGGAAAATATTTGGATTGTTATTATCTTATAATTATCAAAAAAAATTATTAATGTAAGAAATATTCTTTCTAAAATATATTAAATATAAATTGAATTAATATCACTCAATAATTTTAACTAACATAATTTATTAGGATAAATTTACCTCATGATCATAAAATAGTATTTTTTTTTAACATTCTATTTATAGTCAATTAGTTCTTATATTAAATTATAATCACAACAATAAACCATGGATGAATACATGCATTGATAGCCATAGTTTATAAAAATCAAGGATATATCTACCCTAGATACATGACCCTATGAATGGCCATGGTTGTACCCCCCACCCCTCAGGTTTACTCCTCCACATCCACCTCCCTCTGTCATGATGCCTCATGATATTCATCTCTCCCTCGTGATCCTTCCCCCATGATCCCTCCAACCTCCTCCACCTCCTTCAAACGGCCTACCCAAATATCTACCAATGTAGCACCATCACACATATTACACCTCCCTAGTAATGCATCCTCCCTACCTCCCTGCATACATGGCTCTAACGACCCTACCCTGCTGTTACATTACTTTTCCATCATGGCATTCCTCCGATCAACGTTTTTCTGACACAACAACACCATGTCCTCAATTTCACATTCAAACCAAGCCCAAAACACAAGATCCTCTAACTCCCATGACTTATTACTAACCCCATTTGGCCAACCCAAGGAAAATTCTCCTTCTGTAATTTCTCTTTCTAAATAGTTGTCTTCTTCCCTTATGTTTAATTGAAAATTCATATCTAGTTAGGTATCCCCCCAATTTACCCTTTATAATGCATTAATATGTGTTTTTTTGTGATTTAACCATATTTATTTCAATTTTTGACTTCACATTTCATGATTTTTTTTTACCAAGGTAGTGGCACAACACATAAAGATAACCCCATTGGTAAGTGTTACTAATTTTCATGTAATATTTTTCTTCTTTACCATCCTAGTTACTCACCCATTTTTTGATGTATAATGCTTAAAATATTTTTTTTCCACATTGCATTCAAATGGAGAATATAATTTAATTACAGTAGAAAAATTTACTATGATTATACCACATCTTGTTTTGACATCACAATAATGCTAAACACAAATAATTATGGCGTTACCTATAATAAGATTTTCAAAATTATAAATGTTTTTTTAGGTTATTTTTTATGTTGTTGTAGTGGGGGGAACAATATTTTCACTCTTAGGATACCCTAATCCACTATAGATATACCAGGACATTTCATTTTACATGCATGGTTAAAATTGTCTATGTGGGGTAGAGTGACTATATGAAATCATTACAATTCATTATTTCATTTTGTCCTTGTTTTTAATAAATGGAAGACTCGATTCATTAACAAGAAAATGATTTGAAATTGTGGTCCAGAATTTAAATCAAATGTTTAATTCCTTCTAAATATAAAATCATATTGTTTTGTAGAATTGTCTTAAATCTTGTTCCATAAACCTCTAAGAATTTCCATTCGAATTTATTAGGGGTGTGTGTCTTACTGACTTATTTATGTTTTATATTATTTTTTAAACAATTTAATTATTGATTAATTAGAGGGATAGACTTCTTAGATATTAATAGATATAACATAACAATTCATGATTTTTTATATGTGGAATTCCTTTTCATTTGTTTTATATATATTAATATATATGTATATATTGATGTATGTATGCGTTGATACAAAAATGTGAACAAGAATGTTTGTAATAATTTTCCAAATGGTTGGTGTTGGATAAAAATTCAATTCCCCTAGTTTACATCCATTAGGATATCATTAAATTTTTTAAAGTAATGATCTTCAATAATGGAGGCATGTTTTTTAAGATGTCTTGAAAATGGTAGAGCATTTCTAGAAGAGGTTAGAAATAAAATAATTTTATCATAAAGAGAGTTAGATGTAGGCTTTAATGAAATATACAATTCATATGGTGTGGTACAAGTGAATGACTAAGTTCGTTCTGAAGATTCATGTTAGCTGTTTCATTTCATTTCTCATAATTCATTTATTCCATTGATTTTTAGTGGAATTAAAATTGTTGAAGTAAAAACAATTTAATAAATTGCAGAAACTCCATAAAATTTTATTTAGATGAAATGCCATGGTAAGATGTATTCCATGACCCTAAATATTTTGTTGTTTTTTCCCATTGGTATTACTAACTTATTATTAAATATTTACTAGTGAACATAACAATTTGACACATAATTCCCTTTTTTCTTATTGTAATTAAAAAATATTAGGATAAGTTATTAATAAATCATATGATTTTTTTTATGTGTAAATAGAGGTTTAATGTTTCTTTTTCAAATTGAGTAAAACCTACTTGCAATTTTATCTAAGTAGATCATTTTTTATCATTGGTATTTTTTTAATTTTATATTAAAAAACCAAAATCCAAAATTCAAAGAGAAGCTTGGAAGTTGTGTTAATGAAAAATTTGTGGATTTTAGACATGAAAAAGTTTCTCATTTTTATTCTCATGGTTTTCCTGATAATTGTTTAATGTCAGAGTTATAGGTTTCCTATATTGGATGATAAATAATGATATTGATGCTATGTTACATGTTACTAAATTCATATTTTAAACTCCAGGTAAGAAAATTTCTTTTCAAGTGAGGTAATTTTTTTATATCCATCAAAATTAAAGAAATTTTCATTAATTCCCTTTTTGTTTTAATTTTTAAAATTCATTTTCCATTTATATAGTTCATGAAATATATAATTTTAACAAGTAATTATTAAAATTATATAATAAAACAATATAATTTTTATTTATTTGATACCTTTCCTTTTTACATATCATGATTTGTTTCACATATCCTTTCATTTTAAAGTACATTAAATTATTTTTTTACTTATATTATCATAGAAAATGGTGAATATGCAATGAATTTTTAGGGGCGAAGTACTAGTTTTTTTTTTAAAGAATGATTTATGAGAATAAATAGTTGATAAAATAAAAAATCCATGAATTACCTCAAATAAATCCCTATTATATGAAGTGATTTTAACCATCACATTCCATATTGAAAATTCCCATAATGGGAAGATCCTAAATCCTAAACTAATGCACGAGCATGGAATTATGATTATACCAAAGATGAAAATGTACAAACAATGTACTTCTCCGTACATGGGGATTGTTACTTGGTATGTATACGGGTCTGTACTACAATTTTCCAGTCTCAGTGAGGTTGACCTATAGGAATACTATTCATGTATCTTGGCATTCTTAACTTGAATTAATAACTAATTTTTTATGAATGTCATTTTGAATTTTTTTGTGATCATATAGATTTTATTTGATAAATAATTGTATTAAAAACAATCTTATTCTTAATATAAATTATTTGATTCTGAAAAATGATAATTTTGGTTTTACCCATGATGAAATAATTGAGATCCTACTTAAAATATGAGTGAAAAAGTTTCAACAATATTATATTCATAGAATTATATACCATCATGTTAATTTATTTTAGAAAACAAGAATAATTTTGTATATTTTTTATATTATTAATTTTAGATCATTAATAGTTATATGTTAGTGGTGTGTCCCATTCACATACTTTAAAGCATTAATTAACTAGTTGACTTCATTTTTCTTCTTATTTTTCAAAGAAATTTATGACTTACCCAAATATATATTTAAATGAATATAGGTAGATTCATCTACATGAGGCACTACCAAACTCTCTACCATGTAAAAAATTTCTATAATCCCACTGGACTTCATTAAATCTCATTATTGGTTATAACAATTATTCTACACCCTCTAGATGTAGATCCTAATCTATCCATAGATGTCATTACACCCATATGTTCATATATTCCACCACATATTCCTAGTTATATCCTCTACAAAAAATTATTCAATGAAAAAAATGAAGATCATCCTATGTTCCACTACACAACTCCCAAATTATAATAGAACCAATTGATGGATTTCTCTACTAAGAATATCAACACTCAAATCATGTTTACACCCCTTGAGTTTTCATTGATCATTCAAATTTTTTTGGGGGTAATCCCCATTCAAATTCTCCTTTAATTCAATATGATGGTTGATTAATATGTTTTCTCCCATTTCAAGAACCCTTTCACTGTGAAAAATCTAGAATCATTCATGGTTCCATTTGGAGCTCCATTAATTGTGTAGTGAGGTTATCCTTCATGATCATACTGAGGATTGTATAATTCTTATATTTATTTACATTCATTTAATTATCATACTTACCATCATATTATTCTTCTATGTATTTACATTATAATTCAAATGATCATCAATGACGTACAATTTAACTACAATTTTGGTATCATTTCATGTGGTTCTTGGTACTCCTTGACGCCATAGCACTGAGTGTTCATCCCAAACAAATTGGTTTGGTGAATCCATCTAAGGGGTTGGTTTATTGATTGAATCCCAAAAATTAATTAGTGAACGAGCTCGTTTTGGGAATATAACTACATGTTATCACCACTGTAGATGTAGTGTTATACTACTGATATTAAGTGTAGGATGTCGGTAGTTCTGTTGAGATGAAAAGGGGAAGGGGTTCATTTAAAGGATCATCTCTTGAAATTAATTCTTATGCTTTTTTTAATTTAATAATTGGTAAAGGTTGTCTTTTCAATTTAATATTAATACATTTCATATATCAACCTCTATTTGACAATGTCATCACATGCATTGGTTTCTTATAAATCATTTACATTTGTTTATTCATTAGGATTTTTTTTACATATTTTGGGTTGATTGATACATTACCATACTAATACCATAACTTATTCCTCAAATTACTATTTATAAAGGATGAAACATGACAATTAATGAAACCCTAGGTTTATTATAGCATGAATTTTTATACGACAGAACAAAAGTGTCAACAAAGTTAATACTATCAAATATTAACTATCATTATATATATAAATTGGTTCATAGTTTTGATCATAATTTTCAGATGATATTAGATTATATACACTATTATCCTTTTTTTCATTCATTAGGATGCAACTAGTTTGGTGCAGTTGGGGCAGTAGGGGAGAGGGTAGTGTGTAGGTGTTGTGTTTTAGGGGGGATGTCTGGGGGCTGTGTGAAGGTGGGTGGGTGTGTAGGAGGGATGGGGGCTGGTGTAGGGGGTAGGGATATCTAGGGGTATGTAATGGGTTGTCAGGCTGCTGTTTAGTAGATGGTGTTGGGTGGGGGAATGGGGTGGGGGCTACTATATGGGACTGGGGGGTGGCCAGTTGTTGGGGGTGTTGTGATGGTGTGAGTGTGTGTGGGATATCGGTGCAGGAAGGTGTCAACATGCGATGTTATTGTAACTCTTGAATTTTCATTTATATCATTAATTATTTTAAAGAGTTCAACCCCCATTTTTCCTCACATTCTTTCACATCTCACATTATCCATTGCTTTCTTCCACTCCCATGAAACTTTGCGGCCTATAAGGTTGTATTTCATGTTTCAGGTGGTATAATCAGGGGTATTGTGTTTCTAGGTCTTATAGAGGATATTCCACTTCAATGAATCATTACTTATGATATACCAATGATTTCTAGACTTTTATTCTATTATTATATAGAATGTATTTATGATTTATATTTATTCAATATCAATATAAATTATTATATAGTAGATATTTTTTATTTAGATTTGTTATAGATCCCCTTCAAAATATGATTTGTGTATACATTTTCTCACCTATGAATTTTGTTACACTTTTATTGCATCTTCATGTATGATTCTTCTTATGTCTTGTGCTTTCATATTTATACATTGGATATCTTCTTAAATAAGACTTTTTTTATTCATACTATAATATGGACTTCATTCTTAATTTGGATTTTAAAAATACATAATTGAATTACAAAACCATTTATCATTCCTATGATGACATTGATTATAATTACAATAGATGGTCTTCATGTTTTCAAAATTATAGTGGATAGACTTCATAGAACATCATCCTGAATATAAAAATCATTGAAAATGGTATAATTCTCCTCGATTTTTCTTTTTTGTTATGAAAGGTATGAATTATTTTCAATCTTTTTCCTAACTTACAACAATAAAAGTGGGTTTCCACAAGACAATTAAGTTTCTACAAAAAAAAATTATAGGATAGAGATACAATTCTACATGAGAAACAAGTATGTTTTGGTTTAGTTTATATTTTATTTTTTTTATCGCATCATCCAATTGGTCCTTTTCACAATTTCTATCGTTAGAGGGTACTTATATTCTATGAAGGGGACCAGAATGGTAATGAAGGAAGCTATACAGATTTCCTTTCATGGGATGTAGAATGGGGTAGGTGAGAGATTAATTTGTGTGTTTTATTTTTTTTTCATACACTATGTTTATTTTGTTTTCATTTCCTTCGGTGTTGAAATAAAAAATATAGATGATTAATGATGAAATAATACTATTGAAACACCCTTTCCTTTTGGATTCAAACATTTACATCAATTTAACATAAAATTTTGGATTATACTGATTAGACATAATTTGATAAATATTCTATGACTATGGGAGATGTTTATTTTGAAGATTTATGTATATACAGCAAAGTGGATGTTCAAGAGATTATTTGGAACCACTCAAAGGAATAATCCAACCCTCAAGCCCAAGGAAAACCTTACCATCAAAAATTGAAATATTCCAATTACCTCTCCTGATCCAAAAGCATCATAGTACACCACATACCCCTGTCCTAATTCTGGAATGATCAAGTTAGGTTTCTTTGTAAGATGATCTTTTAGTTTCTCGAAAGACTTCTGGAATTCCTATGTCCATTGGAATGGGGAATTATTCTTTGTCAGAGCTATAGATGGTAATGAATGTTGTGAGACATAACAGAAAAAGCGTTAGTGGTAACCACTTAGACCAAGAAAACTTCATATCTCGAAGACATTCTTCTGTAGTTTCCATGAGATAACAACTTCTGTCATTTCAGGGTCCATAAAAATTCCTTTTTTAGAAATGAATTTGCCACAGAAACGTACATCCTATAGCTAAAATTTACATTTTGATAATTTATCATTTGAATGGGAATCTATAATGATTTGTTACACTATTTCCACATGCTCCTCATGGCCAGACCATGTCTTTGAATAAACCAGTATGTCGTCCATAAATACAACAAAAAAATAATCCAGATATCACTGAAATATCTGATTCATCAAATCTATGAAGACCGCTAGTGCATTAGTTAGTCTAAAAGGCATTACTACATTTTCATAGTTTCCATATCTACTTTAGAATGGTATTTTTTGAATATCATTATTTTGAAATTGCAATTGAGGATATAAAGACCACATGTCAATCGTAGAGAACCACTGAGCTCCCATTAATTGATCAAACATATCATCAATGTGTGGAAGTGGATATCTGTTCTTTATTGTAACAAGGTTAATCTAACGATAATCAATACATAATCTAAGAGTTCCATATTCTTTCTTTACAAAAATAATTGATGCTTCCCATGAGGATGTACTTAGCCAAATGAAACACATGATTTCCAGTTCCTCCACCAGTACTTTAAATTCCCTTATCTCTGTTGCTTCCATCCTATAAAATGGAACGACAATAAGACTAGTACCCGGATGGAGATGAATAAAAAACTCCAATTCCCTTATATGTGGTAACCCTGATAAGTTCTTAGTAAAATTCTTGGAAATTTATCAACAACTACTAGAAAAATTTTTTCTACGATCTCTTCCATTAATCCCAATGTTAATGATTCCAACTGGTAAGTGATCATTCCCACCATTGGTACGAACAATCTCTTTTCACCATTATTTAACGTCCTTTCTCTTATGAAGAGATTATTAAAGTCATCCTCAGTTGTGAAACTAATTTTTCTCCATTAACAGTCATTGTGGGTCGTAAACATTGAAAACCCATCCATACCCAAGATTACACGATACACATCCATGTCCAACATCAACAAGTTCCATTTCAGTGCAGCTTTATCCACTGTTATGACACATACTCTACACACAAATGCTTGGAATTATATTTCACTGAGAGGAGTTTGTAGTTTTAAATATAGTAAATCAACAACATGAGAGGAAATGAAAGAATGAGATGAACCAGTATCGAAGAGAACATGATCAAGGGTAGAATTCAGAAGAACCATACATCTCACTGTAGATGGTCCATCCTGATCATGAACAATCATTTTCTCAATTCCATGTAGTTTTTTCATTGTCATGCTTTGTTCCTTGTTGCCTAACTATGATTGTGCTTGATCCATCCAAGCATATAGTGCTTGAGATATCAGATAAGTGTCTTAAGCACCTATCATAGGAGCACTGTGACTAAATAATTTAAGATATCTGATCTTCTTGCTATTATGGCATGCTCATGGTGGTGTTGTAAGTTCTTTCTTAATGTGGCAAGGTGAACCACACTAAAAACATATAAGCTTGATCTTAGTTATTAGAATAATGTTAATTTATTTTGTTCTATGATTCTAATGGGTTCCAACTCTTTGAGAATAGGTTTCCCAATTCCTCCTTATCTTAGTGATTGTGTTATCAGCTCCTCTAGTGAAGATAATAGTACTTCTTCCACTTGGGTTTTCATTAGTGACAGATATCATAAGCATGGTATATGGTTGTAGCCCCAACTCAACGTTTTGAGAATCCTGAGTGATGCATTAAGATAATTTTTGGTTCACCAATGGATCAGCTAAAACCACATTATCACCAGCCTCTTTCGACTGGTTTCTACAGTGCCAACCAGGTTCCATTTCCAAAGAAACAACTACATTGGTAAGTCTCAGTCCCTATAAAATGATGTCTAAGAATTTCATATTCTATCAAATCAACTATCACATCATTTATTTCCAAAAACAACATTTTTCCATGTTTAACCATTTTTTAAAACAATTCTTTCTTTTGGAAACCACACCATTTTCAAAATACACTAAATATCATCTTTTCGATATCATTCATTTAAAACAAATAATTCTACAATTTTTTAAAAATTTCCACCTTTTCACAATATCATTAATCATTACTCTAAATGTCATATTAAATCCTAATTTGATTAAATTTCTCTACAATGCTTGTCATTCTCATCTCATTGGCCAAAACCTTTATAATGAGATTCCAAGATACAAAATTGTATCCAAGCACTTGTGTATCAAACTATCTAGTAACATGATGTTCAACACAATAGGGTTAGCTACAACCTTTTTTCTATACATTTCATGTTCCGAAAATCCTACTCATATCTATGATTTCCACCCATATAATATAGAAGAAGGAATTTGAAAACCATGAACAATATCTTTTAGGACTACTGGTTAGGAATGTACTGAACACGTTTATAACATATATACCTTAATGGAAGGTTCAAAATGATACCATTTGTAATGAACCATAAATTATCATTGGCTTGAGAGTGCAATGAGTCATTACATGGCCTTAAGATACTTCTCTAAGATGCCAAAGGCTAGAAATAAATACCGAAGGGTTTTAAATATAATTGGGGGAAAATTTTTCATTTAAACAATAAACCAATAAACCTACAAACCATAACGAATAGATTTACTAATAGATGCATGAACAAAATAAAGATAACTCAAAAAATTCATATATATCAAAAAAACACATCCAAGTGTGAAACAACGGAAGACCAAAAAATTATCAATGTGAACAACAGATAAACAACTAAAGACTCTCAAAATACCACAAGACTACATGATCCACAAGCTTCAATCTCCACAATCATTGAACAATCAATGTATTATAAAGTGGTGATAAACACATGTGAAACGTTATCCTCTCCACAATCCTAGAAGATATTATTTGAAGATGAACCATTGTGCCAAAGCAGGTGTGAGTATACAACTCAGTAGGTTTTCACCTATGACATCCCTACTCACGCCACTAGGATAGAAAAGCTAGCCACATTTATAAAAAATAGTTTCTATCAAATAATTTATAAAAATAGTTTATATAATAATATAAAATAATGCCATAAAAATTTGTTTTCCATGGAAATACCATATCCAATCATTTCAATCATTTATCATTTTATTCTGTGCAACCATTCCACATATCAACACAATTGACTATGCATGAAACCTAGAAGAGGGGAAAAGCCCTAACCCTGGTCTATCCCAAAAATAATGGGGGATACATATTACCCTTATTTGACCCAAATTCACATGCATGTTTGATGGGGGAGAGCCCAAACCTTATATATCCCAAAACTGATGGGGGAGACTCTTAACCATTATTCATCTCGAATGAAATATGATTGTTTGAAGGGGGAGAGCCCAAACCCTTATCCATCCCAATAATAATGGGGGATACTCCTAACCCTTATTCTCCCCAAAAGAAATATTAATTCTTGATGGGGAGATCCCTAAACCATATACATCCCAACTGAGATGTGGGAGACTCATATCCCTTATACATCCTGAATTCCAACTGAACACACACAACCATAATGCCATTAAACCAATTCCAAAACCAACACATCAACCATTAAAATAAAAATATTGTATTATTGAAGACAGGTTAATAAAACCATATTCAACTATTCCAAAAAATTACCATTTTAAATTCCAAATTTAAAAGGAATAATAAAAGAATGATAATCAAACCCGAATTTTTCCATAATTTGAACCTTTACCAAATCATCACAAAAGAATCATTCCAAAAAAATCAATAGGAAAATCCCAAAAAAATCATAAAAATCAATCACTTTGAATGAATTTCAATTCATTCTATAATGCGTAGTTGATAATGAATCCACCTACCTCAATGGTTTTGACAAAAACCCCAACGAAGGAACACATAAGAAAATCAGGTCCATTTTCCAAGAAGACACCTTAGATCTATTCTCATAGCAAGATCAAGAGAAAATATAATTATATTGGGAATACACCCCCATAGATATACCCATAGAGGGAGTAGATCTATGAAACCATGGAAAGCAGAGAAGTAGATTTATGTAGTTCTAGGAAACCAATCAGGAAAGAAGCAGAACAATGACATACCTCAAGAATCCGGCCTTTATTCCCAAAGGAAAGGCTTCATATTAACTATAAAATGCTTGAGAGAGGTTTTACAACCATCATGGAAGAGAAAACCTGAAATATGGCCTCTTAGGAGAAAAAATAAGCAACATAGAGGCAAACTGTGTGAGATCCACTATTTTTAGGATCTCGTATAAAACTGCTTCACGGTTAGTTCACATGGTTAGACAAACTTTGTACTAACCACGTGATAGCTAATACATAGGTAGAACCTCACACAGCTTCCTCTCATGGTCTCCCTAACCGTGCTAGAGCCACTGCCTCAAGAGGAGGAATTATGTATGGTTTGGCCACAAGGATAGACAAATCGTGTACTGCCTGTGTGACTTCCATTTTGCCTCAAAACTGCTTCCAAAGTTCTCCAAAATTTCCCATTCATCACTCTTACACATTATAACCATGAAATGAATCAAATAAGGGTTGCATGCTAGAAATCGGGGGTACTATTGAAATTACGACATACCTTAAGCGATTAGGTTTTTCCATTGGATGATCATTGTGAAACCAGATATAGAACATCATATAGATCCAGATGCACATGTAATTAATGAATTAGAAAATTATATTGTAGAATAAAAACTCATGAATATTTAAAATTGAGATATTTTAAAAAATTATTTTATCCATGACCCCGTATATATTGTGACTCAATATATTTTTATGATACTTATAAGGATTCAGTAGGAATCATAAAATAATTAATGGAAAAAATATATGAAAGATGTATATTATATAAATAATTTTTATAATGGATAAAGAAAAATCAATGATCCAGATGTTCTAGGGATTCATAAGAATCATCGATGGGAAGTGTTCACCTTGAGAATAACATGATAATACATTATTTTTAGAAATAAACATAAGATAAAAACCTAAAATGGAATGAAAAAAGTGTTAATCGAAAATGGTAGTAACATTAAGGATTATAATTTTGTTGAATTTATTATTTCCTTGCAACAACATGATTTGGAGTTAGAGATTATTATAGATGAAGAAACTTCTATGAATAATTGTATTAAATTAAAAAATTATTTATTATTACTATTGTAAATATGAATCCTAGAGAAGTGACAAGGAGGAAATAACTATCATGATCATGAAATTTGGAATCATTGTGAAAAATTATAATGAATTGAAGAATTACTTCAGAATGAAAAAAATTAAAAGTATCGAAGGAAATGTAAATCGAGTAATAATAATGATGTTTAACTTCTAAAATATTATGAGTGTATTAAAAAGGGACACATTAAGTTATAATTTTCTAAGATAATTTTTATATGAAATAATAATAAAATTGAAATAATTATATGCAAACACTTTATGATAGATGAATATACACTATTAATAAAGACTCAAATAGTAATTATGGTACTGGAAAGAATGATAATATCTATTTTTTAATGTTAATATTTTATAAGGTTCTTGAATCACATATAACAATATTGAAAAATATTAAGGATTTCTATATTTTTTTACAAGACATTGAAAAAATATTGATTTTCATTCTATTTCAAGTTAAAATTATGATAATGAAAATTATAATATATATGAATTATATTAAAAAAATAAAAAATTATAAAATGTTGGTATTGGAATTTTTTAGATATACATGGATCTTAAATGAAAAAAAAAAGGAAAAAACTACTTAATGAAAATAAGAAAATGAAATTGGATAAATAAAAAAATATACATTATTGATTATATATAGAAAAGTAACATTATCATTATGATTTAAGAAATATTTTATATAATTAGAATCATAAAAAATAGAATGGTTAAAAAATAATTCATTTCAATGAATAATGAATGTGATGAAATGAAATTAAATATATTTTTTTGGATGATATAAATGATAAAAAAAATTATTGTATGAAGCTCAGTCTATAAAATAATTTACTAAAAATGAAGCTACATGTTCAAATTAAAAAATATGTGATTACATAGAAGCTATTTAAAAATATAATTATAAATTTTATGCTAATATTGTTATTTTAAAGATAATGTATCTTTTTTTATTCAAGGTATTGAAATGTGTGATAAGATTAGAAAAATTATGTAAACAAATAATTATAGGAGTTTTTTATTTATAATAGTATACTAACAAGGATAAATAAATCTTTTTCTGTTAAAATATCAAAGGTATGTCTTTAAATTTTCATATGTTTTAAATGTACAATGCATGGTCATTATTAAAATTAATTCTCATTAAGATTTAATGAATCTTTTACTCTCTCAAAAACATTAATTTATAAAAAATTATCTTCTTTTGTGACCATATACATTTTGATTTCTATTAGGGTGTGTATGCTTTCTTGTACTAATCTGGTAGGACTGATGGAATCATAGATATTTATGCAATTTTAAATATAATTTGATTATTTAAGAAATATTATAAAATAGTGTTAAGGATACATAGTACCTAGATAGTTGTTGTTCAAAAAACATTATTTGTGACATTTATTACTTTATATCATTCAATTCTTCTGATAGAGGTTCTATTGATGATTTTTTGTTCAAGAGGACTCAGGTATAATAAGTGAAGAAAGGCAGTAGCAAGTGGAATCTTATGGATTTGTTCTCTAAGATGCACTTGGAAGTGCATGACATCTAGGTAGATACTTTTCTACCATACTTAGATATGACCTCCAACATACTAGATAATGTAAGGATATGTAATCTATCAAATTCTGATGTCCTAGTCCTATGAAAGATTATATCAAGTGGTAACCATCCTCCTTGTTAGACCATAGGAGATGATGATGTTCTGCAACTACGTAGTGGCATATGGGTTTCAGTAAACATGTGTGAGGGGATCATGTGGTACTTTAATGACTATATATGGGGAGTGCATCCAAGTTTCCTCAATTTGTATAAATATTTACATAATCTGTATTGGTTCCTAGGTATGAAAAGGTGTGTAGCTTGTTTTTTCATGAGATGCTCCACCTGTTAGCAGGAAAATGGAGAATACCATCCACCAACTAGAAATTTATAGCAGCTACACATTATTTTTTGCAAATGGAATAATGTTGTGATGGTTATTTTGGAAAGGTTACCGAGGTTTCCTCAATGTAACGATGTTGTATGGATTTTTATTGAAAGGCTCGTGAAATGGTTCACATTTCCCACCGAACAAGGAAACCATCAGTGTTGATGAGAAAGGGGGTTTTACATCTGGGTGATTATATTCTTTCATTGGGTTACATATTATATAATTTCATATAGGGATGTCTTATTTGACTTATCATTTATGGAAAGTGATATAGAAGGCATTGGGAACACTGGTTCTTCTAAGAACAACAAACCACCCTCTGATGGATGGCCAATCAGAGTACATTATTCAAGTGTTGTAGGACATTCTTCATGCATGAATCCTGTATTTCAGGGGTTCCTGGTTGAAACACATACCCAAGTTTGAGTTCTCCTATAACAATAGCTTTCAGGAAAATATTTAGATGGTGAAATATGATACTTTTTATGGTAGACCATGCTGATAACCACTATGTTGGTTGGAGGGAGGAGAGGCAGCTAAGTTAGGACCTTGTCATGTGTAGGAGATAACTGGTCTAGTTCAGTTGAATTGAAAGAGGATAGATACACTGAAATCTTATCAGAAATCATATGATGATATCCGCATATGACATTTGGATTTCGATGTTCGGGATCATGTTTTTATACATGTTTCACCAAGGTTAAGACATAATTGTATCGATAGATAGTGTAATATTTCACTGAAATACGTCCGGGCATTTGAGATTTTGTAAATTTTCAGTACAGTTGCCTATAGGTTGCAGTTACCTCTAAGGTAATAATATATTAATGTTTTATTCCATGTTTATTAGTTGCAACACTAATTTTGTAACACATCTCATGATTTTCAACCCGATGATATTGAGTTACAGGTAGACGCATCTTTTAAGGAGCATCCTATTTGAAATGTGGATCGTAGAAAAAAATTTCTCCATGTATGGTACATTACATTAGTATGGATTCTATGGAATAACGGTCGATTTCAAGAAAAGACCTAGGATAGGGAGGCCGATGTAATATTGCAATGTCCGGATTTGTTTAAAAATATTTCAACACCATCCTTGGATGGGAAATTCAGGGACAAATGGCTTTAAATGGGGAAGTTTGTAGGAACCTAGTTATTCCATTGTGGTAATGATATTTTATTTTACATTTTTATTTAAGAAAACATGAGAAAATTGTATAAGGGATGAATTCAAGATAGTTGAAAAATGTAATTGAGGGTTTCACACCAGGTAATCCAAGTACAAATCATGTATTGATGTCAGAACACATTTTTATGTCGTGTAAATAATGATAGTGAATGTAGAGAAAATGTGAATGTACATGGGGTTTATATTCATAAGAAACACCATGTATTTTGTATAATTTTCTAAAATAGGCAGTAGCCACGTTTTGTTTCTAGACGGAACCTCACCTGAGTTCTGTCGAATAGCAGTACTGAGTTGAGATTTTTCTCATGGTTCCCTATCTGAATTCAATTTCAATCTCCATCAGATGCGTTGGAACTAAATTAGTAAGCTATATATTAATTTTGAGTCATTAATCATGATTTGATCTCTTAACATAGTTATAGATGGTGGAGCAATTATGATTTATTTTTAGATCTAATCCATTCTTGCTAGAATTAGAGGTTGATGTTGGATGAGGAGAGTCATACATGTACATGGTAGGTGGTATCGTGCCTTTCAATAAATGCCATGTTTTTTAAATACTTTTTAGTTCCATATACCCATTATTAGGGTGTATTTATATTTTTAATTGAATTTTTTATTTTCCTATTGTTGATTAGGTTATTGATTAAATATTTTAAAGTGATATTGTGATGGTTCCTAGTGATTTAGGGAGACCTTGTGGGTGCGTTTTCCCTAGAATGAAAAATGTTTAGTCATTAGTCCTAGTATACCTATGAGAATTCCTTTGATTCCCATTTATGGTTGCTATAAAATGAAACTAGTTAATTAATTATTTATCCAACCTGATACAATTAATGGTTATTCCTTGTGATAGATTAATTCACATGTTATTCTTATGATATGAGTTGTCCATGTGGGTTTATAAATGTTAATTCATTATAAAAGATTATATTACTTGATAGGATTGTGAAATAATTGATTCCCATGTGAGTTATTATTTTCAAACAATATAATAGGGTAATTTAGACGGGTTTTTTATTATATGAAATTCCCATGTGAGTTTTTAATGCTAAATCCATGTGATAGTTTAATATTAATGTGTTTACTATCGTTTGAAATGTCCCACGTGGGTTGACTATTATTTAAACCATTTAATAGTTTAATTTAAATGTGTTTCTTGTTATATGATTTTCCCACATGATTTTATTATTATTAAAGTCCTGTAATAGTTTAAATTAAAAGTTTTTCTTTTTTTGTGTTAAACAAAATTGAGTAATATAAAGGCTAAGAATTATGAGGTTGGTCCAGATTTTATGTTCATGTTCTTAGCAAGGCACAAATGGAGTGGTCTAGCTCATGGAGGTTTTAGTTTTTTTTTTTGCAGAGTTAAATATGTATTATTGAAGTACAACATTGGCAGACTTCATTGGATTAGTTTACATTTCATGAGTGATACCTGGGGATTCCTTACAAGACATGTTCTAATGGGATTAGTTTATATGGACTTATACTGCACCAAGAGTGATACCATAATTCTGGTGAGTGTTTTTTAGGACGATCTTGAAGGATGTTGGTTGGTTTTCACCTAGAATTATACTAGGATTCCTGATAGTTTCCCCAGGACCATGCATGTAGGTTGCATATATAATTTCACATAGAGTGATAAATTAATTCCATATTTGGAATTTCATGGATGTGATTAGGTTGTAAATTGAATATTTAAATAAAATGACAAACAATGCACCTTCCAAGGCAAGGAACAATCATGGATTTTTTATTTAATTATTTGTTTACATAACCTTAGGAGTAAGATGTTGTGCTTCATTTTACATGGGGTTTGTTGGTTTTTGGATTTATTAGGATACTTATATAATTCAATGTAATTTAATTAATTAATGAACATTAAATGAATTTAAATGAATACCATTGCTTGTAGGACTGTTAAAGTTTCAGTACAACCTAGCTAATAGATTTCATTATTGTACACTTCCTGTTATATATATATATATATATATATTAGTTGATAGATTGGAATATATCGTTGATGGTTTCCTACTGAGATTTAGTCTCAAACCATGTTTGTTTCATGTTTCTGTTCCCAAATAGATTATATTGATGGAGGCATCGATGAGGTTAATAACCCTTCTACAGGTAATTGATATTCTTTATAAGTGATAGAGAGCATGGGACCAGACCAAGTCTTGAAATTATTACGAGTTTCTTTTGCCTATTTCGTACATTGTGTACTTCTATTGTGTATTACTAAAGTGTATATGTATTGGATGTTTTCCAAGAACATGTGACATGGAACATCACCCTTTGTATGTTATGACATATGTTTATTTTTATTTTTATTCTTCAATAATTTATATTCTGTTATTGTAATACTACTTCCACTTTTGAATTTTCATTATTTCCACTATATTATAGTGTTCTGATGAGTGCATAGTTTTCCCACTATCACACCTAGGCCCTCACGGATAGTCGGAAGCCTTTGGTGTTTGGGGAAATTCACTTGAGGTAACGTGACCAATGAGGTATGGTGATACATAAGGTGGTATCCAGATATTTGATGTTACAATCACAAGGGATGAAGGGCATGCACTCAATTTATAAATATTATACTTTTATTTAGGATGTTTATGTACAACGGAGTTACTCCCGGTCTATCCTGAACCTAATATTCTAGGTATATTGACACTTTTAACAGCACATACATTATTTTTGTAGGTGGATTAATATATAAATATATAATAAAAATATTATTAGTATATATATAGTTCCTAATAAAAATTTATTCCAGGCATAAGTTGAGGCATGATGGGGAAAAAGTGTCTAATTGGAACCTCAGGAAACCTGTATTTATTAATTAATTCATAATTGCATATATTTATTCTTCTTATTTATACACACAACATTACTTTATATCTACAAAGTAAATTTATTTATAGACAAAATGGGTGGAAACCTACTCTGATTTAGAACCCAACCCCTGGTCTAGCCTCCATTGTACTGAGGTACCCAAGTACATCTTCTATTTGTAGGCCCATGAATATTTTCATATGGCTATTTTTTTGTGTACATGGGAGTTAGGAGAACATGACCGAGATGGACCTTGGGATTCTCATGGAGATCTTACTTGGTGATTTTCTTTATTTACCTTATATATTTATTTTAACGTATCGTGATTCCTATTTTTTTCTATTGTTTTAGTTTTTTAACTATAATCTGGATATGCATGTATCAGTGGTATGTCGGTGTTGGATGTCATTTGTATATAGTATTATGTTATTCTTCCACCACACTATATTAAATTTATTACTACTTCAACTATTGGGTGTTATTTATTTCTAATACACTGTTTTGATACTATGAAATTTGAGTATATTCTCTCTAGTATCACCTCTACACACCGTCGCAACTAGTCGACAACCTCTCATGTACGAGGTGTATTGCTTGAGGCTATGTGACCCATCATTCTAGTCAACAACATAGTGGTGAGTTGGGATTGGATGTTACAAATTGGTATCATATCCATTATTTCCATTTTCCTACTAATTTGGGTTAGTATATAGGATGCTAGTAATGTTCCAATGCTCAGAAAATAGTTGTGTCTGAGACTGATCATCCCACCCACAATGAAATATATGTTATTTTACAGTTGTTTGGGTATTGAATTGTTAATTCTTTACATTCATCATTAAATGAACAAATAAATTCACATCACAGTATATGTGATTCAATGATGTTTCATTTATAGGTTTCATGATGTTTTTGATTTTCTTCCTTGAGTTCATTCCATGACTTTTGTTTTTAACATGCATATAGCATTCATGGATAGGTATATAAATAAAAATCTTATTTTTTTATCTATTTTCATGATTATTTTTCATTCTTTATAATATAACATAATTGGAAAAAGGTAACCTATATACTCAAACCTTCCATGATATTATATATATATATACCTTTTTTAATATGTAATGGCCGCTAAATATTTAATGTTAAAGTGATTTGGATCCCAATTAATGGGATCCAAATGAAAACTTGTAATCTGTATGGGTGATTTATGAATCAGTATACGACATTCCATATCACTAAAGAAAATTATATGAGAACATTATATTCTAAAATGTTTATAAATTAAAAATATTTTTATTTTTTATCAATATTGTATTTGTTACCTTTGTAATGGCTTATGACTCTATCACATTAGCATGGTGATCTTTTTATATAATTTTAAAAAGACCAATTGGACCTTAGTAGGTTAGTTGGGGGATTTTTTATTAGACAACCCGCTATTAGTGTTTTAAATCTTTAATAATTTAACAACATCTACTGGGATTCATTTTGATGAACCTATGTTGGTTAAAATGGGACCCTTGTAGGTTGTGTTATCAAATAATATTGAGTATTATTATTAAGTAAATTTTGTGATAAAATTATTAATTATTAAAGGATTTTAATAAAATTTTAATACTTAAATTGGAATTTGATATGACATTCCTATTTTCCCCTTAGGGAATTAGTTAAATCAAGTACGATGTTATTTTGAGTAATAATTGGTACCCAATGATTTGATTTAAAAATTTTAAATGAATTTTTTTTATTGTAAATCACTATATAGTCTTAAAATAGAACCTTTAGTAGTGTCTTATTTTTAAACTCTCATGTTAGGGTGTTCCAAACTCAATCTCTTCAAATTACCCTGTAATAGAAATGTGACCATTTTATATTAGTTGTTCTATTTTTAATAATGTCATAAATAGAAATTTAGTAATCCTATGGAATTTTTGTTTGGTGTGGCCTAGTGATAGGGTTGATGCTTATGGAATCCCACCTTTTTAATACACATTTTTTCATTACATTTTACAAACAGAGGATCTTTAATGTCTAGTGTCTTGGAAATCCGGAACATAAAACATGAGAACAACATAAAACCTTATTCTAAACCACTTTTAAGGATTTATCATAGGTTCATACTATATACATTTACTGCATCTCATATCCTGAAGACAGACATCAAATGAAAGGGTGAGCAGAAGGCCCGCTAAGGGTAAACAAGGGAGTCAATGTACCTGTGATATCAATAAGAACATGAATAAAAACATGAAGACATGAGCAATGGAAGAATAGGAATAACATAAAGAAAATAACATGGAACATAACATGAATATGTGGCTACAACATTTCATTTAGACATTCATGAACATATCACCAAGGTCCATCCCCAAGGTGTCATAAAAATTTCCAAGGTTATTCACCAATGTATCGTAAAACATGTCATCACTAGAAATTAATTCTTTACCCAATGCATTGGAGCGCTATTAGGGCACACCCTTAATATTCCTTTATATTCATGTGATCCACATAGATCATAATCAAACATTTCATAAATAACCCAAATGGAATACAAGAAATGGTTTTCATGTCAAAATCATGACGTTTAAAAAGAGCTTAAAAATATGATCATTATATCATTTATAACCCATGGAAAGGGAGTGTGGGTTATATATGTGTCAATTCTTGAAACAAATATATCATATTTATATATTTATGAAAACCCATAGAAATGAAATAATTATAGGTATTTACATAAATAAACAATAGGATTTCTTGAGAGAAAGATATTGAAATTTTGAGACGAACTTTCTGCAGCATAACAACAATATAACATGGTTTTAGAAAACATTGAAAAGAGAGGGGAAAAGGGTCACCCACTCTTAAATAAATCATATTAAAGTATGGGTACTAAATAAAATCATGTTATGTATATTTTAATGACATACTAAATGAAAAAGGAATAAATGAAAGAAAAGAGAAGATGCGATTTCTTTTATGAAAAATTCGGCAGCCTAACGGCGTCACATAAAAATTCAGAAAACAAATTGATGAGAGCGGAGAAGGTCTCTTAACAATTAGACATGAAATTGACAGAAACTAGAACATATAAGAACATACCCTCTACATAATGAGATGGAAATTATAAGACACAACATAAAGGAAGTCGTGACTTAAAAGAGGAGGGTGAAAGGATCCCTTACCTTGAAGAGTAACTTCGAAAGCTTGAATTTCAGGACCATGAGAGGCTTGAGGGTACCTTGGGAGGACTCCTTGGGAGGTAATGAGACCAGAACTTCGTTGGGGAGGATTTGGAAATGAAATTAATGAGGGAATGTCTTGGTTTTTATAGGAGAAGTGAGGGGACAAAGCATTAATTGCCAAGGGACACCTCATCAGTGGTTTTGGAAAAACCATGAGCTTGCCTATGGTATTTTCCCAGGGAATTGGCCACTTAGGACATATAGTACATTATATTACTATTCATAAGTCGAATATAATCATTACATCCTTAATGATGTCATTAAACACCTGAAACTCAAAAACTGTATTTTCACAATTCAACGAAAATTCAACTTTCACAAAAAAATCCCAAAAATTCCACTTATCCAAATATCGATGCTCTGATTTCAAAAATGAACTCCATTTTATGAAACTAATTTTCTAAATATTTCTAATTTAGTTTTTAATTAAAAACACTATTCTATTTAAATTCAATTGTTTCAGAAAAATCCCAAAAATTCACCTTAACCAAATATCAATGCTCTGATTTCAAAAATGAACTCCATTTTATGAAAATAATTTTCTAAATATTTTCTATTTAATTTTTTAATAACTACACTATTCACTGAAAATTAAAATGTTTCAGAAAAATCCCAAAAATTCACCTTAACCAAATATTGATTCTCTGATTTCAAAAATGAACTCCATTTTATGAAATTAATTTTATAAATAATTTTAATTTAATTTTTAAATAAAAAACACTATTCACCTGAAAAAACTAATACTTAACCAATAATTTCTAAAACAGTTATTTACCTATTTTATTGAATCACATTACTTAATCAATGTGACTGAATTATATTAATACTTTCTTAAGTGAAGTTACTTAATCCATATGGTCACATTCCTAATCATAAACTTAAAATCACTATTCATAATTTACTATTCACCAAAAATTATGTTGATCTTATTATATTCTAAATTTCATACTAAATACAGTAGTAGAAGACCCATTTTTTGAAAATCATTTCACATTATTAATTTTTTAAGGTTTACATAAATATTTTAAAATATCATTTTTCTAGAATTCATCAATAATATGCATACTATATTTATCCAGACATTTGAAAATTCACATATATCACCATAAGAAGACATCACAATTTTTATTTAAATCAAAGGATTACAAAATTCATTTAAGGTCTCGTTACGTAGCCCCTTATAACACCAGCATAGGACCTAAGAGTAAGGTGTGCTAGGGTGATAGAATCTTGGGGCAGCTCGACCAACATTACCCGAGTAGTGATTTCTATCAGCTTGATCTTCTCGTGATGGTGATTACGTTCCAGCTTCAGACGATGAAATTCGGCGTGGGTTTGGTCCAGAGAAAATCCTAAAGGAACTACCTCCTTCCTAAGTTCTGTCAGATGGTCTTCGATCAGCCTGAGACTACTGGATGGGGCCATCAAATATTCTTTCTATATTAATTAATCAAGATCACTTGAATTTATAGACAATAATCGCAACATTTAGTTTCCAACGGTCATATTAACCAACAGTCATATTGACCAATGGTCATATTGACCAACTGTAATATTGACCAATGGTCATATAACAGTCGAAATCCAATGGTTTTATTATAATTATACTCATTTTATTAAAGGAAATAGTTTTTTTGAGTATAATATAAAATAACACACAATGTTAGGAAACAACATTTATTCAAAATTTCGGGTCGTTACATTCTTCCCCCCTTAAAAAATTGCATCCTCGAAATTTTAAAATTGGGCTTGGAAATTTCATTGAAATTCCCACATCAGAAAAAGAGTCAGTAAAACTATTACTTTTAAAGAATGAAAGGGAAGTACAAAGGCCACCCGAGTTAACCAATACTGGGATTCCATGTAAAAAAACATGGATATGGAAGAGAAAACAAAGGGTCAAGTACTGATGGTGAGTGATAGAAAACATGATTAGGAGAAAATTAACCAAAATAAGATCACAAACTTAAGATGTGTTAAATGGTCTTTGATTACCCAGTAGGAAATGTAAACCAACAAAGTTTTTGTTTTACATTCCTTTTCCAAATTTTGAGGAATTCATTTACTACATAGAATAGAAACATAAGGAAATATAGTTACCTTCAAGTAGAGTTTCATCCCTTAATAAGTTTCCACCAAGACTAATCTTTACTCCAAACAATGAGAATTCCAAAAGACATGGTCTCATCAAAAGCACAAGATTCATCTTCTAGAGAATAACATAATCCACAAAAGAATAACTATATTTTTCCCTTGTCATTAGTCAACAACTAAAACTAAAATGATTAGTACGAGATCATATAATCCCCAAAAAGGATAATCCTTTATAAATAGAAATATTACTATTAATCTCAAAAATTCAAAAAAAGTACCCAAAGTTCCAGAAAGACCATTCAATACACAATCATCCTTAAAATTCATCAGAATAATCCAAACTATGATTGGAACCCAAAACTCAGAAGGATTTAACCACATAGTCTTCCCCAATAAATCTTAACATTTATCTCCAAATATCATTAACTACTATTAAAGTCTCATACTAAAGTGTAATTAACAAATTTACATATTCTTTATGCTAGGTTCATCATTTTCTAGAAAAACCCAAATCACCATATGACCACAATAAATACATAAATTCTTACAAAAAAATATTCAACCATTCCTCCTCAAATTTAATCCTGTAGAATTTTATTTCCCATAGGCATATAGTACTCCAAAATAGAAAACATCATCCAAAATAACCATTATAATTTAATCACCAAATCATTTTCCTATACAAAGGATATCTATTTGATAAAACATAAGTTTCCAAAATCAACTTAATCTTGTTCCATAAAAATATCAGGTGCATTAGTCCATCTGAAGGGAATAATAACAATCTCATAATGCCCATATCTTGATTGGAAGGCAGTTTTTTGGAATATCATCATTATTCGCCCTTAATTGATGATAACCAGAAAGAAGATCAATATTAGAGAAGAATTGAGCCCCAAAAAGTTTTTCAAATAAGTCATCAATTCTTGGAAGAGAGTATTTGTTCTTCACTGTGATCCCATTCAGTTCTATGTAATCAATGTATAGCTACATCGATTTTTCCTTCTTCTAAATAGAACTTGTTCTCCCCAAGGAGACACACATGGTCAAATAAACCCATTCTCAAAAATGTCTTGGATTTGTTTATTTAATTCATATAGCTCCACATTTTTCATCCTATAGGGGGTCTTTGACATCGGATGAGATCTAGGTACGAGTTCAATGGAGAACTCTACCTCTCTTTCTTGGGGAGGTCTGGGTAACTCCTCAAAAAATACGTCAATGTATTCCTAGATGATGGGGACATTTTATAAAAGAATAAATCCTTTATGAGAAACTTATTTCATTTACAAATCTTTTAACTAAAAAGGATTTTATGTCTTAAAACTTCATGGTTAGACAATTACATTTTTCTATAATTCATTCAGAATGATTCATAAATTGCTTGTGATTAACCAATCATATCCCTCGGGAGTGTCGAAACCAGTAGTGCAGCAAGGCCCGTTGTCGTGTACCAGTTCTCGTTCTAGTCTAGATCAATGCGGTATTTTCGAGTTTTACCCCTATGTACATCTGTGCTAGAGCCACCTCTACCTGCTCATATCCAGACATGGATGTATTTGTTTGATAAACCATTTACTCAATACTCACCAAAATACCAGGAAGATTTCCAATATTTAAACTTTTCTATAAGGTTCATCCTAAAGTTTTCATATCCTAATTTCCAGAAATAACTAAATTATCCTTTGATAGAAACTATGGCATCCCACCTTTTTAATACATAACTTTTCATTACATTTTACAAACAGAGGATCTTTAAAGTCTAGTGTCTGGGAAATCAGGAACATAAAACATGATAACAATATAAAAAATTCATCTAAACCACTTTTAAGGCTTCATCATAGGTTCATCCTATGTACATTTACTTCGTCCCATATCCTGGAGATAGACATCAAAGGAAAGGGTGAGCAGAAGTCCCATTAAGGGTAAACAAGGGAGTCGATGTACTTGTGATATCAATAAGAACTTGAATAAAAACATGAAGACATGAGAAATGGAAGAATAGGAATATCATAAAGAAAATAACTTGGAACATAACTTGAATATGTGGATACAACATTTCATTTATACATTCGTGAACATATCACCAAGGTCCATCCCCAAGGTGTCATAAAAATTACCAAGGTTATTCACCAAGGTATCGTAAAACTTTTCATCTGTAAAGATTAATTCTTTACCCAATGCATTGGAGATCTATCAGGGAAAACCCTTAATATGAATTTACTTTCATGTGAGATACATATATCATAATCAAACATTTCGTAAATAACCCAAATGGAATCAAAGAAATGGGTTTCATGTCAAAATCATGACGTTTAAAAAGAGCTTAAAAATAAGATCATTATGTCATTTATAACCCATGGAAAGGGAGTGAGGGTTATAAGTGTGTAAATTACCGAATAAAATATATCATATTTATATATTTATGAACACCAATGGAAACTAAATAAGTCTAGGTATTTACATAAATAAACAATAGAATTTCTTGAGATAAAGAGATAGAAATTTTGAGACGAAATTTATGCAGCATAACGGCTATATAACATGGTTTTAGAAAACATTGAAAAGATAGGGGACAAGGGTCAACCACTCATAAATAACTCATAATAAAGTATGGGTACTGAATAAGATCATGGTATGGATATTTTAATGACATAACACATGAAAAAGAAACATGAAAGAAAAGAGAAGATGTGATTTCTTTTACGAAAAATTCGACAGCCTAACGACGTTAGTTAAAAATTCAAAAAACAAATTGATCAGAGCGGAGAAGGTCTCTAAATAATTAGACATTAAATGAACATAATTGAGTACTTATAGTAACATACCCTCAACATAAAGAGATGGCAATTATAAGACACAACATAAAGAAAGTCATGACATAAAAGAGGAGGGTGAAAGGATTCCTTACCTTGAAGAGTAACTTCGAAAGCATGAAAGTCAGGACCTTGGGAGGCTTGAGCACACCTTGGGAGGACTCCTCGGGAGGTAAAGAGACCAGAACATCATTGGGGAGGATTTGGAAATGAAATTAATGAGGGAATGGTTTGGTATTTATCGGAGAAGTGAGGGCATAAAGCCTTAATTGCCAAAGGACACCTCATCGGTGGTATAGAAAAAACCATGGGCATTCCCATGGTATTTTCCCATGGTATTGGCCACATGGGGAACCTCATACCTTTTATTACTATTCATATGTTGATTATAATTATTACATCCTTAATGATGTCATTAATCACCTGAAACTCAAAAACTGTATTTTTACTATTCACTGAAAATTCCATTTTCTCAGAAAAATCCCAAAAATTAACCTTAACCAAATATCGATGCTCTGATTTCAAAAATGAAATCCATTTTATGAAAATAATTTTCTAAATATTTTTAATTTAATTTTTAAATACAAACACTATTTACTGAAAATTCAACTGTTTCAGAAAAATCCCAAAAATTCACCTTAACCAAATATCGATGCTCTGATTTCAAAAATGAACTCCATTTTATAAAAATGTTTTTCTAAACATTTTTAATATATTTTTTATATAAAAACATTATTCACTGATAATTCAACTGTTTTATAAAAATCCCAAAAATTCACCTTAAGCAAATATCGAGGTTCTGATTTCAAAAATGAACTCCATTTTATGAAAATAATTTTCTAAATGTTTTTAATTTATTTTTTAAATAAAAAACACTATTCACCCGAAAAAACTAATACTTAACCAATAATTTCGGAAATAGCTATTTACCTATTTTATTGAATCAAATTACTTAATCAAGGTGCCTATATTATATTAATACTTTCTTAAGTGAAGTTACTTAATCCATTTGGTCATATTACTAATCCTAAGTATAAAATCACTATTCATAATTTACTATTCAACAAAAATTAAGTTGATCTTATTAGACTCTAAATTTTATACTGAACACAGCTATGGAAGACCATTTTTTTGAAAATCATTACACATTATTAATTATTTAAGGTTTACATAAATATTTTAAAATATTATTTTTTCTAGATTTCATCAATAATATGCATACTATATTTATCCAAACATCTGAAAATTAAAAAACTTCACCATAAGAAGACATCACAATTTTTATTTAAATCAAAGGATTACATAAGGAAGTTATAGTCTCATTACATAATGGAAAAATAGTATACATAAGTAACTAACCAACAATTTATCTCAATCATTCATTGTAGATAACTAAGTGCTAATGGACATGTGAGAATATAAGAGCTCAGGGGAATAATCTAGAACATACTCTCATCTAACCCATCCCAAACGAATGACATTCCCAATTATATCAACTCACTGACATGCTCGATCTCACCCTACCTAGTCTAACTAAGGGGAATTTTCCCAAATCAATGAAAGGTCCATGTTATGTGCCATTAGCCTAAGGAAAATCCTAATCTAGTGTATAGACCATTAACCAAAAATCCATTAGCTATGTCAGGTTCCCATGTTAAGAATAAAATGGGGGTGATCCATCCAATTCCAAACAAGAATCCAATCACATGCACATACATCATATATAAAAAACTCACACAACAAGTAACCCCTAAGTCACCCTAAGGAACAATCAATTTCCTTTCAACCATTTAATCACATGAGAGTATCTCAACATGGACCTCCCACAACATTTAACATAACTAAGGAAATATAATTATCCAATGAGTGTTTTCAAATCAACCAATTCAAAAAAAGTTCCAAAAATGACTCAAACACCCTTCAAGAAATAATTTTTTTTCAAAAGGAAACCAACACATTTCAGTCACATTTAAAACCATTTTAAAAATCAAAACGCACACCTCTTTTTAATCCAAAACCAATTTGAAAACAAATTAAAAAACCTAAACCATCATTTAGAATTCCAAAAATACTTTTACAAATCCAAATCATGTTTACAAACCCTTAGCCCACTAGAAAAGGGCAACCGGGAAATTTATCAAACACTTGTCCAGCATAGCATGAAAAATCAATGCCATATACTTCAAAAAAAAGAAATAAAAACACCTCATTTAATTTAAAATAATTATTATAAAATTCATAATTCACTATTTAACATCTAAGGAAGTTTAAAAAAGAAATAAATCAACACTTATTAAAATTATATGTCAAGTGAAAAGGGAAACCTACCTAAAACCCACGGTGCTTCAATAACACCCACCGGAAACAACTCCATGTGGGTTACAATAAGCAATAGAAACTAAGAGAAACTCTAAAAAACCCTAATTAAAACCCAAATAAATATGGAACCTATATCCAATATACCAAGTGAGAATAGAAACCACCAAGAAAATGGACAAAAAGAGTAGAAGAAATAATAGAGTGGAAGAATACAATGAAGTTTTAGAACCAAAACATGAATTAATCACCTTGGAATTACCAGAGAAGGAGGTAAGAAGTGTGAGGAAGAATAGAGAAGCCTCATAGGGTTGTATGATCTGAATGGGGAAGTAATATGATGATTTGGTGTAAAATCCCAAAGAGGGTAGAAGATGAATTTTACATTTAAAATAACCCAGATAGGTCGTAGGGTTTCTCACATGGTTTGGAAAACTGTCTGGAAGTCGTGTGTCCCTCACTCTCCAAGTGAAAAATTCCACATGGTTAGTTCACAAGGTTTTCCAAGCAGTGAAGAAATTGTGCAATCTCCTCAATCCAAGAAGAAACCATCTGTATTCTTTCCTGTGGGAGGGTGCATGATTTCCTCTAATCATGCGCCAACTATGAACCACCTAGTGTTAAACCTAAAAATACCCACTTTTCACCAAAAACTCTTGGGGAAACTAAATTATAATCATGGGACCAAAAATAAACAAAGGAACACCTCAAAATAAAAATCGCAGATGTAACAATTCTCCCCACCTTTATGCTTTCTTCCCCCCATAAAGCCACAAAATCTCTAGTTGTCGATTGATATGAAAAATTTCACATTCTCACATGACTAAAATCCTAAATTTGAAGAAAATATCAACCACCTCAAAATAAAACTCTTATATAATACCCAAATGGTCAAACAATGAAAAACCAATTCCTAAAAAATGATGGAAAACATGAGCTACAACTTCTACAATATTTCATTAAAAAATACCATTGGGTGTAGTAAATAATCCCAACATCCACATGGAATGAATGACTTGGCAACAACAACCTCAAATGAAACTACCCATTGTCAACCCACACCAGATACTAAATAAGATTACTAAAATGGGAGGCTGGAATGGACTCCCTTCCATTAGAAACCAACTAGCACTGACCTATCTAGAAATTCCAACACAAACCAACCCTGAGACTCCCCAAACAGAAAAAACTAGAAACTCCCCACATAGACCAACCTCCACCATAAGGGGGCCCCAATGAAAAATCTAAAAATAAGAGGAAACCATCCCATAATTCATCATCTCCATAAGATGAAACCATCTATAGATGAGCACAAACCAAAACAAAAATTAACACATAAAGGATAACCTCATAAGGAAAACCAATAATTTTTTTTCATCCAAAAAGGAATAATTAATGGAAGTTAAAGAAAATTAGACCACCATTCCTTCTTAGAACTAATGTGTAAATTTCAAACCACAAGTACTATAATGATGAAATGAGTCCTCTACACCTTCTACCACAAAATGGGACCTTAAAAGATGAAGAAACTACAACAGAGAAACGTAAACTATCCCCATTCCAGCACTAGACCAAAGTCTTCCACACCCCTATGATTCTTGGATGCACGCAGGATTCACTCTAGGACCTATGGCTAGAGACTTGATGTCTTGAAGCATCCACTACATTTAAGTTAGGAGCTGGTAATCCCAGATCGTAACTCCTACTTTAGGTGTCACGAGTGGCCACACCACACCCTAGGTAGAACCAAAGGAACAAGAAATACCATGAGACTCACATTGATCCAACAAGTCACTTTCACCAATACAAGGACTTATAATATACACAATCATCCCCTTTCACCCTAGACTATAGGTTGGAAAAACTAGACAAACAACAGAGAACACCTCTACTCAAGATAGTAAAATTTCCTAATTTCTAAAAGACACACATTCATTAAAATGGGATCTCATGAAGGGTATAAGACATGAATTATTGTATAAATTAAATAAAAATAAAACACAAACACAAACACTTTAATATAAGGAACACTCAAATAGAAATATTCTTTAAATTGATCATAAGTCAACACCTTACTCCTATGTACGGGCTGGGGTGTTTTTCAAAGGGATGGATATGGATCCATGTTGCTTCCTGGAAACATGCTGACAGAACGGTTTCAAGCGACCTAGGAATCTATAGGTACATCAGGTCTTCGCAACAATTATACATTATGGATTCTTATGATTTATCTTTCTGCACTAATGGAATACAATGAAATAGCACTAAGAAGAAGCTAAAAAATATCTATAGGCATTTGAATTCTATGACTAGCACCAACAGCTTCAGGTTGATTCCCCACATCAATACTATAATTACCTTCATTGTTTCCAGAGATGGGGTTAAGGTTTACAAATTCAAGCACTCCTGCTAACACAACTTTGACCTGAATATCTTGCCTCACCACATAGTCAAAGGAGGTTAGACCAAACTTCGACACTTTGAACTCCAAATCTGGATGAGCCATGTTCTAAGAATTTTGAGACTTTAAGGAATCATCTTCATCCCACTCTATAAGATAAGTAACTGTTTCAAAAAATGATCAAATAACTCCAACACTGATCTATCATCTTGTTTTCAATAGCACATCTCCATCCCATTTCCCTCATTCACTACCTCATAGAAAAAATTCCGAATAAATGATGCCTTAAATAACTCCCAAGTATGATTTTCCTGAGGATTGGTTTGGGAGATCAACTTCCACTTCATCCAACCTAAACCTTCAAGCATAAAGGTAGTTAACATAACCTTTAATTACTTGGGAATCTCATGTAAACAGAAGATCCTTTCTATTCTCTGCATCCACTCTTCCTCTTCGATAGGATCTTCTTGACCATAATAGATAGGAGGATTCAACTTTTAAAAATCATGAAAGAATTCTATGGTTTGATCAAAAAGAGGAACAACTAATGGTAAACGGCTCATAGATGTCCCTCTAATATCCATAGAATTGTTGGAGGGGATGTATACTAAGCAATAAGAAAACCAAGAAATTGATAAAAAAATTATTCAATAATAATTCCAACTCGAAACACTGATTCTAAAACATTCCCAAATCATAATTAAATGTGAAATAAAATCATCGATTCTCAAAGAAACATTATTTATTTCTCTTAAAAACTCTTTTTAAAGTAAAATAAACATTATGTGTTACACACTCCCCAATTTTATTGCATGTAACATCACACATGAATATGATTTCTCCAAACCAGGCACCCATAAACTCTTTCATGAATCTTTTATCTCAAACACACATCCATGAATATGATCACTCATGAGAATAATAAAGGTCAAAACAATATATTTTCTATGTTATAAATAAAACATCAAACCCATGTTTCAGGTTCTTAGTATACTTCCCATTTCAAACATCATTAAAATTCACAAAAATCCCATTAATTCCATCAAAAAACACAATTCATTGCATTCAAAATATTTTTCATCAATAAAAAAACTCATTCCAACAATAATAATTTGGTTAAAACTCATTTTATCAAAAATTTATTCTTATTTAACACAAATTATCAAAACCCTCTTTAAAATAAAAAAAATCCCAACAAAAAAAAAATTGATAAGCCCTAGGTATTGAATATAAAAATCCAATAATGTTAAACACATAACTATTTTACCAAACTATCATTTTATAAAAATCCATTTTTCTAAATATTTCATAAAAATTAATCTGAAATCCATTTTCGGTCTTCCGAAAATCCAAACCATTACCACTTAAAATCCATTTTTACAATTTCAAAACAAGGTTTTTCAAAACAATTTCAGACTCTATAGGTACCCAAAACAAATAACAAGGGGAAACTTTTATTTATGAGTGACTTTTTAATATGGTTTGCAGCAATATAACAATCATTCCACCATCAAAACGAGTCTTTCAGAACCATGTCATAGGATCTATATGTCTTTCTAGCCCCTTTAAGCACATTGACACCACTGGACCGACTCCCATTTTATATCCCAAACATCCAAAAACCAATAAGAACCTAATAAACCAAATAACATCTAGCATCCCATAGATACATGAGGTTCAACATCGAAAGTGTAGGCTAGACACCCCCTCATACCTACACCCCCAAGTTGTGATAGTCCTACTCCATCTACCTTGGACTTCTAAATAATAAAGGGATCTCTGAAATCTAGGTCCTATAATGAACAAAAATAATCTAATACAATTTTTTAATGAAACAACATGGTTCAACCCTAAACCAATCACCCGATTCATATTGAGACAAGGCCTGAGAGGCATTCCCAATCCTCCTAGGGTAAAAACTACGGTTGGTGAATCAACATTGAAACAAAGATAATGATTTATACTGATAAAATAAAATGAAAAATAGAAATTAAACTGAGAAGAAAAAAATAAATACAATTATCAAACTCATCATTATTTGTACAATAAATTGAAAAACCAAACCCAAATTGAAATTTTCCACCAAAATGCCTCCATGTGACCTAGTTGGTCACTCTCTGATACCAAAACCAACCATCGCCCACAGTGATTGATACCAAACTGGAACCTATACCAAAATCGAAAAACAAGAAAGAACTATAGTCATGAGTATTAGAAAATAGTAGTCATTCACAAACAATATATTCCAAATGCATTCCATTTAAATATTGAAACATTAATTTCATGTTTGAAACAAAATATAAAAAATTTGTTTTTCACACTTTTCCACTTTAAAACAAAACACGGTTCATTTCCCTTTTTCCAATTAAATCCTGTTTTTTTTTCCAAGAAGTATATATTATCATTTTATAGAAGAAATATAGTGTTTTTATTTAAAAATTGAAAACAGGTGTAAAAAATTTCCAAAAAAATCTATAAACAATTAAAATATAATGCATAACTTTTATCCAAAAATTAAACCATACATGAAAGCAGTATCAATGATCACAAAACAAGGTAAACAACAAAATATACTGAACAAGTAATCAACAAACAATACATATCAATCATCCACCATTGATAACTTAGTTACAATGGACATGGGATAATCAAGTATCTCTAGGGAATAATATATAATATACATAAATTTGACTCATCCCAAAGTCATGCCTTACCTAATGGAATGAACTCCCACACATGATCAATCACACCCTACCTAGTTTGACTGATGGTAAGTATCCCAAATTAAAGAAAGGTCCATGCTAAAGGCCACTAATTAGAGAAAAATACAAAGATAGTGTAGTAACTATTCACTAAAAATACATTATCTGTGCTAGTATCCCATGTGAAGACTAATGTGGGGGTGACCCACCTAATTAAAAACAAGAATCCAATCACATCAACATGAATCATATACAATTAACTCACACAAGTTTACGGAATCTTCCAGCTTGCTGAATCTCACCCTTGTGGCTTGGTTCAAGAACAAGAGGCCTTCTATGGACGATTTCGACTAATTTGTTTTCGGTTCTTGGGATCTCCAGGAACGGATGGTGGTCAGCTTTCTTGAAAGTAAACAAATCATGATTCGTTTTGAGACAGAGGTTGATCTCATTCAAGCGTGGTCGAAGGATCCTCGCTACCGCAAGGAATCTCAATTTCTTCTCCTCCGTTGGTCCTTCGACCTGCATATGATCCACGACCCACCTTCCATCGCGGTCTGGGTATGTTTTCTTAAGATTCATTTACCTTTTCAAAACCCTTCGATTATTCAATTACTGGGCAATATGGTCATCCGGTTTCTTTGTTCTGATAGCCACACCGAGGTGGTTTTCCACCCAGTGAACCCTAAGGTGTGTGTTGAAATTGATGCATCTTGCAGACCATTTGATTTCGTTTGGATTGCAATTGGCGAAGATTATCGTTGTAGACAGTGAGTTGTTTATTAAAATTGGACAGAGTTTTGTAATTCATGCAAGAGTTTGGGACATTCGACTAAGGGTTGTCGAAATGGACATCCACCACGGTTGAGGGAGAACCTTTGCGAAGGGCCAGCCGCTCCTGGGAGCACGAATGATGATTCTCGTTTGGAGACAGGCCATGATCTGGGTCCTGTTTTGAGGGATGGTAAGGTAGGTGGGTCTCGTAAGGTCGCTTTTGAAAGCAATCCTGATTTTGGAGCTTCTAATAGCTAGAAGAAGTCTATTCCGAAGGTTGCTGTGAGTGTGCATAGGTCAAGGTAGGAGGTTGTAGAGTCCTCTCACTCTTTGGTTAGTGAGGGCGCAGGGATGGTTGGGGATGGGAGGGTTTTGATTGCTGCGGATGTGGTTTGCTCGGCTGGTCCGAAGGAGCCGTGAGGGTTGGATCCTTTGGCTCCCCATTTTCTTTCCTTGAGTAATAGGTTCGATGGTCTGTATGATGGTTTGATGACTAAAGGTCTAGAGGAGGAGTGTTTTTCAGCAGGGGACGTTGGTGAGAAGGTTTCAGAGAGTCAGCCAGTTGTAGGTTTAGAAATTGGATCTATTGTGGTAGGGGAAGAGGCTGAGTTGGATCAGTAGGTTGGCATCAGGGGGAAGGAGTTTGATGGTTTGGCAGTGGAGAAGTACCACTCAGTGGTCAGGAACTCACCTTTGGTGGACGCTGATAAGAGATTGGATCTTCAGGTTGGTGGAGGTGTGAAGGAGGTGCATGTGGAGAATGTGGAAAATGTGTTTGAAGAAGGTGAACAACTACCTCTGATGGAGAATAAAAATCCAAGAACTTAGAGTCATGTTCCGGTTTTGGGGGCGCAAGATGGTAAAGGAAGAGAATTGTATGGGGAAGGGAAAGAAAATTTTAGTGGCCCAGTTGGTCGTTCTTTCAGTGATGTTGTTCAAAGTGGGAATCAGAAACAGGCAACTGTTTAAGTTCCTTTGTCTTCTACACCATGGAGATGGCCGAGAAGAGATTACGCATACCTTTTGAGGCCGATGCGGACTAGATCTGCCTCTAAGAAGGATTTTGATGTGACTGTGGCTTTTAAGAAGGGTAGCCTGGTCAAGAGGACTTCACTAGACAATCCAGTACTGGAACAGATTAGGATTCAGGTTCCAAGTGAAAGCTACTGGAGGTCACCATAATGGGAATCTGCCATGGCTACCGGAAAAAATGAATCCATCTTGGGATGTGGATATGAGTATGGTTTTTTTATGTGTTTTACTGTGTTGGTTGTGTTATCTGCATTTAAGTTTATCTTGATTGACATTTTTCTTGTAAGTTTGGGATCCGGTATCCCTTAAACCCACCATTGTAAATCAAAAAAAATTATTCGGCCCAACTCACACAAGTCACCCTCAAGTCACTCGAATGATGAATCTCTTACCTTTCAACCATTTAATCAGAAGGGAGTCTCTCAGTGTATATCACCCAAACAATTCTGTATAACCAAGGAAATAGAATGATCCAAATATTTTTTTCAATAAAATTAAATTCAATGATGTTTCAAATATACCTCAAACACCCTTCAAGAAATCATCCATTTCCCAAATGAAACCAACACATTTCTGTCACATTTCAAACAATTTTCAAAATCCAAACCCAGACCTATTTTAAATCCAAAACTAACTTGAAAACCCATTCAATAAACCCAAAAATCATTTAAAATACCACAAATTATTTTAAAAAGCTAAACCATGCTTCAAAAACAATAATCTACCGGTAAATTCCAATCAATCAATTTATAAAACACTCAGCATGCAGACCTTAGCAAAAAAATACCATATACATCAAAACAATCAATAAAATCACCTCATTTCATATCAAACAATTATTCTACAAAACATAATTCATTATTTATCCCCTAAGGAAGGTGAAAAAAATAAAGAAACCAAATATTCTTAAATTTAATTGGCAAGTGAAAATGGAAACTGACCTCAAACTCGTAATGTTTAAACATCACCCACCTAAAACAACTCCATGAGGGTTACATGAATCAAGAACAACCAAGATAAAATCTAAAAAAACTAATTAAAACCCAAAGAAACATGTACCCTAGATCCAAGAGACTATGGGAGAAGATTTTACACCAACAAAATAGAAGAAAGGGGAAGATAAATAATAGATTACAAGAATAACATGAAGATTTATCTCCAAAACATGAATTAATACCCTTAGAATTGCCACGGAATGTAGGAGGAGGTGTGTAGAAGAAGAGAGGAGACTAATCTGGTCATAGAATCTGAATAGGGGAAGAATATGGTGATTTGGGATAAATTCTGAAGCGGGAAAAGAAGGAATTTCACAATTTTAATGACCTAGATAGGTCGCATATTCTACACACAAAATTTTCCAAACAATACAGAAACAATATGTCCCTCACTTTCTAAGGGGAACATGCTTCATGGTTAGCCTGCATTCTTTTCCAAACCATGTGGTAACTGTGTGGTCTCCTCTTAATAAAAGGAAATCAGCCGCACTATTTCCTAGGTAGGTCACACGGTTTCCTCTAACCATGTTCCACCTACTATCAAGCCCAAAAATCCTCACTTTTAACCAAAAACTTTTGAATTAACTAAAGTATAAACACGATATCAAAAATAAAAAAAAGGAATGCCTCAAAATAAAATCATGGATGTGACACACCAAATAAAAACTACTCAAGATAAAATTAAAAGATACCAAATACATTCATTTAATGTTATACAACTGAAAAAAATATGAAAATGAAACTAATAGTTCCAAAAGATAATTCGCAGTAGTGACCAAAAAATCCTAAATAGCTTGTGAACAACCAATGATCTAGTAATGTTTATCCTTACCACCAACCATATCCTATAGACCTAATAATAACATTATATGTATGTAGGGTTATCATAACAAATATACTCATTATATTATCTGATGTTCCTCTTGAGAAAAGATAATGTAATAATACTAAATCCCATTAAAAAATAAGTTAAGGTAACTCATCATGTATACTGGTACGCAATAATCATAGCCTTACCAAAAATATAACTCACAATGTTTTACATAAAAAATATCATATAATATAACACCAATAGAAGTTACCTCACTACTAATTCCTTATTGGTTTTCTACTCTACCCTAATATAAAACATCTTAAAACATCTATCTCCAAATGTAAGCCAGACCAAAGACATCTAGGCTAAGTATCATCTCATATAACACATGAATTATCTCATATAATCACATGACTTTCAAAATATGTATCACATATTCACATAAACTCATTTCACATCTATATATCATAACCAAGTATTTTCCAGAAACCACCACAACCAGTATGTCATGTATTATAACTCAAACAATCATAGCACATATGTGAAATACCTATAATAATCCTAAGGATATTTCATCTAGAGATACATGTGTTTGAAATGAACACAATCTATAACATCCCTATACACACATATATAGAAAATTTAATATCTTTGAATATGTCACATAATTCTACCAGGAGAATAGAGCAGGGAAATAGGGGGTAGAGATCCATCTGTTCTATGTCAACCTGGATGTTGGGAAAAACACCCTCCCCAGGTCCACTGAGTGTTAGTCACCCAAGTTATATGTTTGGACTAGTGTATTAAATTTTATAACATATTTTATATGATATATCTCACAAAAAAACAATAGAAATTAACCTAGTGTTAGGCTCAATTATAGCTACTATCACTTGGAAAACATGATGCAACTTTTATGTACTAGGTGTCCCATAAACACATAATAATTCTAAGAGATTCTATTTCTTTCTTTCTCCCCATTAATAATTACATTAAAATTTCTCTAATAATATCACCTAATGAATCCCATGTCCTCCCAGGATAAACAAAATGATCCCATGGTTTCTCTAGATTATCATCAATTTCATTCCAAAAATCATTCAACCCTATGGGTCAAGAAAATATTATTCTTTATCTTTCCTTTATTCGAGACCCTCTTTGAAACATCCTGAGCTACCATTAAAAA
Organism: Viscum album; assembly: GCA_963277665.1. Taxonomy (NCBI): domain Eukaryota; kingdom Viridiplantae; phylum Streptophyta; class Magnoliopsida; order Santalales; family Viscaceae; genus Viscum; species Viscum album. Next base: position 1,568,116,098 of record OY728121.1, on the reverse strand, counting down.
TATATTAATAACCAAGAACAACCAACAACCTAAAGAAGTGGGTAATGGAGTGATGTAAAGGAAATCTAACTATTCTTCCCTTAAAGATTATTTTTAACTAGAAATCATCCCATCATTCAAAAAAATTGTACAGCCCTTATTCAACCCATTAAAATTGTCTCAATTCCATCCCAGACACCATCATCCATGTCACTATTCATCTCACCCATAGAGGCATTAACTACTACAAAAAACCTAGGACAAACTCCCCATATCTTGTCAACTATTAGTCATCCCATGATCACATCACATTGTATTGAATGGCTCACTTCCAAAGAAGGCATATAAGGTAGTAAACAACACCTAGAGTCAGCAGGTCATCTGGGCCCTAGAAATAAGGCATATATCATACACATAAATATATTATTACATGCCCCTATACATTAATCATTAAATAACAACTAGGTTTGTTACCTTACCCAATTAACCAATTCATCTATCACAAGTTACAATTGTGAGTAACCTAAGGCAAGTTCTACCAAAAGCAATTAACTATATTAAAATTATTTCATGTATAACATACCGATTCATTAAATATAGAATAAAAATATTTCCTTTAATATGACTTAATCATTTAAAACAATGAGTAATTCAATATTTATGTTCTTTATCCAATTCCATTAACATTTGGAAGAAAAAATTAATGAAATATGTATTAATAATTACATTAATTTAATTCAAAATATAAGAAGATTGTTATATTTAAACATGATTCCTTAATTCTTTATCCAACATCATTACCCCCATTACATTATTTAACCATTATCATACTATAGTAATGTTAATCCCAAACATATAAATCATGATACCAAAGTCAAAAAATATATATAGGACACTATATATCAAAACAAGAGAAAAATTGTTATCCTTGTGGAAAGAATGTGATCACTGAAATATAAAAATCATTTCATTCATCAATTCAGTTTATTCATAGTTATGGTCAATCCCATGATTAAATGAAGACATAACGAATGATACTTTTATTACTGCACATCTAAATAAGTAGAAGAAACCAATCCCCTACATGAAGTATTTTAATGGTTCACAAATACAAATGAAAAAAATGTATAATTCTTATCACCTCCCTCATAAGGAAACTACCACCCTCAAAGGACATCACACCAGAAACCAATAAAACGATCCCATGGTAACAATTTAGATTAACCTCCATAGAGAGGAAAAATATTATGGGGGAAATAAGAATGATAAAGAAGGTAAACAACATAAAAATTGAGATAAATCACTATAGATCACCACATATCAAACATGGGAAGCCAAAGATCAACCCCATTATAAATAGATTCGAAAATCAATGAGAAAGATTCACTATTTTACTAGGATTTGGTTGGTTTTAGTGGTATTTTAGAAAATCTAAAGGTGAAATAATATTTATAGTCACACTACCAGAAGAAGTTTCAATGCATGAATGGGTCATTCACGTCAAGAATGGCCTAAGTATTAATAATCACTGGAAAATGAATCACCTCAGTCCAAGGAACCAATATTAATTCACATCTTGAGCTTCATGTTCACTTCATGAGTATTTACTTATAGATATATCAAATCTATTCCTCTACCCTTTCTCATAGTGAACCAACATTTCATACCCTAAATTACAACCTATGAATCACCATTCTGAGGCTATGAATTCATAATTTTTTCATGAACTTATCATTCATGTAATGAACAATAATTCACATTGTGAACTTCTCATGTAACTTAATTTCAACTCTCAAACTCTATTAGAACTACTCCAAGATTTCCCTGATAAAATAGAACCTAGTAAACATGAAAATTAATAGCTAGAAGGATTTTTTCCATTACATTAGATGCCACATAAGAAAATTATCATGCTAAAAATTATAAACTAAACCTAGAGAGAATTAAAAAAATGGGGACATCCCAAAAACCACCTCATGAGATACCTCCAAGAATCTAACCATTATAGGAGCTTAAAAACTCACTTCGAGGAATAAAGTATAAAGTAATGAAACACAAAAAAAATCTCCCAAACACAATAATTGGGGGAAATACATCTCATATAATATCAAGGACATAAAAATTCATAAAATAAGGGAAAATCAACTCATAAACCTGATAAAGGTAAACATCCAAAAAATTAGTAATACAAAATATGATAAAAACACAAAAAAAATATGGTATAATGAGTGATTACCTTTGAATTTTATTCCAACATACTCTCATCCATGTCACCTTGTATCCAAAGGAAACAAACCAAAAAAAAATCACACCCACGCATCACCTTATACTAGTAGTTTTGGATTTCCATACACCACCTATTGAAGGTATCAATGTTGATCACAACCCAATCAATGATGTGAGACTCATCATAACAATAAAATTTATTCTTTGACCGATGGAAGACATAATGTATTTGTTTTATCTATAGTGTAAGTTCTATCTGATACCCAACAAAACCACCATCATCAAACACCTCAAAAGTCTAAAAACATATAGATAGAAATCATACACCCATGTCCAAACCATCACTTCCTATGATGAAGATCCGCCATCGAGAACATGTTATCTCCACTATCGATATCTAAAGGTTTCCACCATTGATCAACATAAGACTTATGAAAATATTTCACCATCTTCATCTTATCATGAATCACTTAAACCATCTTTATTTTTCTCTAACCTAGTTCAGACCTAAAAATTTCTAACTCACTAAACACATTATAGAATAACATATAATTGAAACATTAGCCTTTAAATGATTCAAAACTTATCATACCAATATTGGATTTAGATCTATTAAAATAGAAAAACATGATAAAAGGTCATGTTTTGTCCATGAACGTCCAAAATCCAAGACACATGCTTTAAACATAACCTTAATAGAATGAATTATATTCTCTATCTAACACTCCATATATATATGGAAAGTAGTTCCAAGGCATAACTGAGACAAAAAATTCATGTTGGATACCTCTCTAAACTCTGGAGGTAAAATAAGAATCATAATCAGAGATGATCATCCTCAAGACTCTATGGAGTCTCACCACCTCTTCCAGGTAATGCCTTGATAAAACCTCAATTGATCAAGACTTCATGATCTTAATAAATTGGTTCAATTTCATCAAACAGTCAACTTTCACCCTTATATACTCAAAGCCTCTTTGAGATCCACATAAACTAGTAATGAATTCCAAATATATATCATCTCACTTTCATTGAGTAAAATATAATGGATGGAGAAAAACCATTGGGAACTCATTTATTTTCCTTCACCTTCTGAAGAACAAACATTGAGACACAAACTCTATAATTCAACACTTCAACCCTATAAAACAAAACTGACTTCTCATATCTTGATATGTTTTGTCAAACCTCAATGTACCACTAATGGTGATCTGTGGATCTCAGGGATGACCAAATCAATCATTTTGAAAGGGAAATAAACCCTCTATTATAAAAACACCTAGCATTGTTCATCCTCATAACACCAATTAAGGGCATAAAAAAGACATATCAGTATCTCTATAACTCCAACTCAGAATCCCCTAGCTTGAACTCATCCACATTTTTCACCAAATCTGACTGCATTATAATATAAAAATAAATCATATACATCCAATGTCTCCCATAATAAAATCAATTACTAATATATCTTCCATTACTATCCGAGAATCTCTAGATTCTATCACAATATCACGATATGAATTCTTACTCTGTGCATCATCTACCACATTAACCTTTCCTTGTGTATATTAAATATTGATGTTGTATTCTTACAAAAATTACATTCATCGTAATTTTTTTGTGTTTAGGTCACATTGGAATAATACATAACTCAATATTTACATATTTACAAAAAACAAAAAATGGTCTCTAATGAGATAGTATCCCCACAAATTCATAGAAAACATAACTATAGAAAACTTGGGATCATGGGTGGCATAGTTCCGCTCGCTAGTATGTAACTACTAAGACCTAAAATAAATAACTCAACTCTGATACACCAAAAAATATCCCAAACAAATATTTTAATCATTATAAATGAACATAAAATGAACTCTCTTCTAAAAAATAGTAAATTGTAGTGCTAACCAGCATCACCTTTGTGTACCCAAAATCTATCTAGCACTGATCATTCCATTGGAAAACATGATCATTTTTTGTTAAGTCAGTTAGAGGATTCAAAACCTAAAATAAATTGGATACTAATCCACTATAATATCAATTATGACCAAAAAAAATTGTACCTATATAATTATATTTTAGGGTCACCAAAAAATGACAATCTTGATCATCAAAGGATCCATAGATACTGCATGATGGGCATGAATTTCCACAATAAAGGAACACCATGACTGCATAAATAACAATTTTACAGCTTCCCATGTAGCTACTGATGAAGAAGTACTCCAAAAAATGTCATGTAGATACTCTTCATGATCATCTGTAGATGTATTTCACACAAGTATTTTGTCAATAAAAACCCACCAAGAACCTATCTGAGAACTCCCTAAACATTATGTTCATCGAACCAATGAATATATATGGAGGGTTCATAACACAAAATTACATCACAAAGACCTCGTAATTCCCATAATGATATAATAAATAGGTCATGTATATATCTTCATATTTTATGCACATGTGAAAATATCTCAATTGCAGATCAATATTTGATAACCAATTAAAATCATTCAACTAGTCATACAAATCATATATTATAGGAAGATGATTGTGTTTCATCACTGTCTCCTCATTCAAGCAACGGTAATCAACACAAATATGTAGACTACTATCATCCCTCTACACGAATATAATTGATGAAACCAAAGTAGACACCCTTGGCTAAAAATAACATCACTGTAAAATATCATTGGTATGTACACATAGATCTCATAATTCAGAAGGTAGCATCCTATATGGATACATAGGGATTCAATATATGAATGGTTGTATCTCCATCCAAAATTAAATCACTAATCTAGGGGTAACACCATAATTTCGTTAGGAAGGACATCATGGTACTCTTTCACAATCTTGGGAAATTCCATTGGTGTAACATTCAATAAACTTAAAAAAAGATTATTAATCAAGGAATCCAAAGACAGAGCATTCCTCTAACCCATATAAGGGTCACTATTTCTAATGAACATAATAATCTCTCTATCAACTTCATATAATGCTCTCTACATCCATAAGAAATATACAAAATCACAAAACCAATACACCCATTCCATGTTTAAATGATGTCATATTTCTATATTTTTAAACATATGAAGTCTCCCCAAGAACAATGATCTACCATTACTAACTCACATTATCCACATACATCAAATAGATAAGCTCAACCTCAAACATGATGGGTCAATGATAAGTGAATTGGGATCCCCTCTACCTCGTGTCCCAAAGCACAGACTTGGGAAGGTAATATGAGGGAGTGAGTAGTTACTAAATCAAACAAAGCATGTAAACATATAGAAAATAATAAAATAGTACTTTTAACGATATATGGAATTCATATCATTGGAAACTACAAATAATTCAGGTGACCCTAACATTTTTGAAAACCTCTTTGGCCCTGATGGTGACCACCACCATGACTACTCTATTCTCTCTACATATGAGGAGCATCTCGATGTTTTACTCGTCCTACCTCATTTTCTCTCTACTGATCAAATGTTGGAGGACACTATATAAGTTTCTATATCATAACAACCTAAAAAATAACCTTATATAGAACACATGTATTATATTTCCTACTCATAAAGGTCTTGCACTCTCACCACTGATAGCCTCAGCCTCCACATGAATGGCATGCCTATGATCCCATAACAAAGGCCTAAGAGCCGCTACTGTTGGAGAAATGAGCTGATGAGGGATGGTACATACCCTAGACTATCTGGAAGCTCTTCAATCCAATCAAATAATAATCCCACACCAATTCTCTTCTATATGATGAATCTTGATGATTCCCATATTATAATGATATGATCTTGGCCAGTATCCCCTCAATGGACTATGTTCTCACCAGAAACATGTGATATGTTGACAATATAAATTGGGGAATCTAGCATTGGATCTCTTGATACAAAACTCCAAAAAAAAATAAGTGGCCATGCCTACTCATATGGAAGTAGGTGTAAATAATAATAATTAAGGTTCCAAATAGGATCCATAGCTCCCACAATATAAATCTACCATATCAAAGTGTAAGAATATTCTATTTAATATATTCCTTTATTATCAAATATTGAAATTATTCTCATAATAGGTCTCGGAAATTTTCCCATGAGACTGTTGAATAATCATGATCAATTAAGAACAAGAACAACCAATACCTCCCTACTCCATGAGGAATCGTTAACACCAATGATGACTAGTTAACCTTTTAAGAATAGATCAAACTGAATTCTATATCTACATTCTATAATTATTCCTATATCACTATATTTGAAACATATATCTTATAAATCTATAGAGTTTTTTATCTAAACTCTCAAAGATTCTTCCTCTAATTTTTATCATCTCTAACCTCTACTCTGAGGAGATGATATGTCATGGGATTCTAAAAATCTTCTATGCCAATGTGATGGAACATCAACCTGGATCCATTCCTATAAATGAACACACTATCATGGACTCATAAACCTTGATTTTGGAATATTTATGATTTATTTATTTATTTCTATTTCAACCTAATCCTTTTGTATACCCATTTGAAACATAGGAATAAAATAAGAATGATGAAATATCATTTACTGGGTGTCTACACCACAACCAATGTCACTTTTCATAGTTATATTAGTAAAATTAATGGTATGGGCATCATAGAATAGGTGTTCTTAAATACGTGTATCACTGATGGTCTCTCGTATTTACATTTCTTACTAAACATAGCTAAAACCATTTTCCTACCCACCAACATAGTCCTTAAATTTTCCTAACTCAAAACTTCATTAATTCCCTAAACCTAAACCGATGATACCTCTTTATCATGACCCCTTCCCTAAAACATACCCTACCTTGGAAAAAATGATAGAAGAGAGATAATGAAACATGAAGCATTTCTCCAATAGGCCATAGGATTATAAAAATCTCTATGGTTATATCATAAACAGAAATTCTAGTCATTAACCTATTAAAGAACAAGTGAAAACGAGTCAAAATAAATAAAATCCAACAAAACCTCATCAGGATAAAATTAAAAGATCCCAAATATAATCATGTAATGACATAAAAATTAATAAACTAAAAAATGAAGAAACAAAATTACATAAATTATCCATGTTTGAGACCCTAAAAGCCCAAACAGTTTCTGGTTAACCCATAATCTACTAATTTCCATCCTGATCAAAAACTATTTCCTATAGACCTGAAAAACATTTTATATGTACATAGAGTGATCATTACATGTAACCAAAAGTTCATCGGTTAGTCGGTGTAGTTGCACTAACTCTCTGAAGGGGGAATTCTAGAAGTAGTAGTCTATATGTAGTCTATCGGCTACTCGGTGGAGGATATTGGGTTTATGGAGGAATTAGGATTGCTAGTCTGAAGCTATATTTATGGTGGTAAAAAAGTATATACTTGTCTCTTTAATTTCCTAGATCAACCTAAAGTTTTCTGAAATATTATCAAACCTATTGGAGACTATAAAAGGAGATCCTAGGAGGATTAGAAACAAAACTTGAACATCCAAAAACTCTCTACTTGAAACAAGATATCGAATCACTAGATTTATCCAAGACCGCCTATTAAATAGCCAACCATCATTCCCAAATCTTAAAGGATATCACTTTTGTATCTATTTATCTCTCTCAATTGTTTCCATATTTCAATAGTTATAAGAGTCCAAAATTATAATGGATTTGTGATAATAAAATCATATCTTCTCATCCCACCTTCTACCTTTGGTTCTTGGGTTTATATTAAAACTAAGGTAAGTGGTTCTTGGGTTTCTATTAAAACCAATGGAAGTTTGTTCTAGGGTTTTCATTAAAACCAATGGAAGGTCTAATAAGACAAATCTCTCTAATTTAGGGGTAGATACAAAATGAAACCTTGTGTGTTATTTTCTAACTGCTAATAAATTTGAGTTTGTTCTCTATTTATATTTATGTATTGCATCATATATTCTTGACAGGCATAAAGTATATAAATTTGATAAAACTCTTTTAATGGTGCTTAATTTTTTAATTAACTTTGATATTACCTTTTATAATACAAATATAATTTATCATGTTATTGTTTCACCATATCAAAATTCTTTTATTATAAAATTTTCATTTTATTTTATCACTTTATTTTTTAAAATGAAATTCCCCCTACCCCTTTTAGTATACTTTGTGAAGAAAAGGATAATCATATGGTGGTGAGTATCTCATCAGTCATGGATGAATGACCCTCGTGTTCAGATATTCATGGGTGCAGTGAGACTGGTCGGTGGATGGTAGAGGTGGCATCAGATGCTAGTATGTGGATAGAATCCTGATGTATCTGGTTTTGTGGAAAGTATCACATTTGGGTTTTGGGATTCAGATGTGTAATTGAGTTATGGTTTTAATAGAGAACTTAAGGTGAAATCTTGTTGGATTTTTGGCCACCAAAGATTATAGAGGATAAGAAAAATTATAGTGGAGAGATTATAATGACTCTTTCTGTTACAGGTTGTGAAAATCAAGGGAAATTTGAATTTTTATTTTTGGATGGTGATGAGTAAAAATGTCAATTTATACTAGGATGTTATTATCAAAAATATTTTATAACCACTCCCTTGATCTCAAAAAATGGTATTTACCCTAGGTCTAGAGTTTGGTGGAATTCTGAGTCGATTGTATTATTATAGAATATTTAATATTTATTTAATAGATATTAAATATTCTCACATGTGAAAATGGTTATATCTTTTGAATTGATCCTATTATTAAAATTATGACTCTACGGTTGAGTCTAAAATGGGGGGGTTTACCTAGGATAGGTATAAAATTGCTTCGGGTTTTGGGTATCGGGTCATGCTTTCTTTATTTTTTACTTTTTCGTTCCTCCCCCTTATTTCTTCCTGCATACACATGAGTGAGGGTCTCTACCTAGTTATCATGTGGATGGGATAAAAGAGGGAGGATAGAGAGGGGATTGTCATCGGGGTTTCTTGATCGAGTTTAGATCGAGGTGCATAGTCTTCTGGATGTAGATTCGGGCTTGAAGCTTTAGAGTTCTATACCCTAAGGTAGTCTGGTTATTTTTTTCACTGTTATCCCAGTAAAATTTTTTATTTTAATTTTTAAATCCTTATATGAGTTGCTCAGATCACATTAATGGTTTTTGTGGGATGATTTTTGGTTGAAATTGGGGTTTCAGGTGATTAAAAGGGTTTTCTATTTAGTAAAACCAGACCACATAGTGTGTTGTTCAAGAACACATTTCATATGCTCTTAATTTTGGGTGAAGGATAGAATATGAGGGCTACATGGTGTGTAGAAATTTGGCCACACCATGTAGTGAATCTTGGGATGTGTCTTGGTACTCTTCTAGACACCCCTCATGGGGAATATGGCCATGTAGGATACACAGCCAGATCCCATGTATGGTATATGGATAGAGGCCATGTGGGGTAATTAGATAGAGTTCATGTAGGGTACATGACTAGGTACCCCATGTATAGTGCACATTGTGTATGAGAGAGAGACATTGTGTACTTAGGAAGTACACACCGAGTTGGTATGAGGTGCACAACCAAAGTGAGTGTTGAAGGTACACACCACGTGCACAAGGTACACACCATGTGCACAAGGTACACATAGTATACATGAGGTACATGTCATGCACTCTCCTATTAGATATATTTCAGTTGTTTTCTCTCTATTAAGCTGGAATTAGACTTGTGAGCAATCCATTATGATTATTTTTTCATGTAATATGTGATATTAAGTACCTTGGTTCAATTAGAGGTCATTATTGATAAGTTTTGGATTGGAAGAGGTTTAGTAGGAGGATTCCTTTAGGGTTTTGGATTTACAGTACTTCTGAAGGGAGTGTGGTGTGTGACCTGGGTGAGGGTCATAAGTTTAATGGTCAACTTGGCTTGTTGATACCAATGGGTTCATTTTGTGATTATTTATATAATTCCCATAATATAGTATCAAGTAGTATCATGGATGGCATTTATATTCCAGTTGTTTAAGTTTTATATCAGATGCTTAAGGATCAATTGGTTTGAGACTTTGGGATGGGATATCATCATGGGGGGTCTAGCATGGTTGGGTTCCATTAAGTAGAGGTGGAGGTGGGTCTGAGTGTACCTTAAGGATTTCCATGTATGAATTATGATAATTTTGGATGCCCTTGTGGGCAATGTGATGATCTGTATGGGTTTTGTACTAGAGTGGTCGACTGGGGATTTCTTATGATGGTCTGGGACTGAGCTTTAGATGTGATAAAAGATCCCCTTTGTGGATTTACTATTTATGATGTGGCTTGGGGGACCATTGAGGGCACCCCATGTAACACCCCAAGATTTCATAGTAAGTTATTTTCTTTAAAGTAATTCAATAGCTTGCGCTACACGCAACACTGAGTTTGAGCACACCACGACTTACCGAACTAGTTGTTCAAAAGAGGTTATGAATAGTATTAACTGAATTTTGAATTTTATATACTCCATATAATTTTAGAATCCATATTATGTGTTTCTTAGACATAATATAATAACAAATTCATTTTTTCAGATAAAAGAAGTATTTTTCAAAAAATGCAATTTTACCACCTTCTAATAGAAAACCCTTTTTAAAACCAATATTTGAAACTTTTATATATTAAATTTAATGAAATTAAATCCTTATTTATAATCAGGGCATAAAATTTTATTTTTAATAAATTTTTTGGTACTTTTCTGATAACTTTCATATTTTGATGAATACTGAAAAATACTAAATTTTAATTGAAATTTTTTTTAATCGAAATAATTTATAGGGTTAAATTATGAATTTGAATGGTTTTTAAGAATAATTATATTATATTTTTATCATTTAATACAATTTAGGTCATTATAAGTAATTTCACATTTAAATTTTACATAAACACATGCCAATCTTTTGATAGTTTTTACTTTTTAAAACCCCACTTTTCGGTTTCGACAATGGGAATTTATTTTAAATTAATTAATTAAACTTCTATGTTTTGAATTTTGTAAAATATAATTCATTTTTTAATTCATAATATAAAAATTATCTTAGGGTGAATTTTTGGTATTTTTCTGAAAACATTCAATTTTTAATGAATAGTGAAAAATACTGCGATATAGTTTAAAACTAACTTTTTATTTAAATAATTATTTATTTTATTTAAATTTATTTTAAGACAAAATAGATATATAATGACTATATAAGTTAAATTTAATTCATTGGAGTCATTTTATAAAAAAAATAGATGTATAAAATTTTATTGAACTTTTTACCGTCTTTTACCCACCTTCTAGGAGCATTTGCAAATTTGCATAAAACTTAATTTTTCCATTTCTGTGAGTTGAGTTTCAAAAATACAAGAGATAAAGTTGACATCAGTAAGCAAAATTTGGTTCAATAATATGAAAATAATTTTTTGTTAATAGTAACTTTTGACTTTTATTTACCACGGTTAAAAGTAAATAGGGTAATTAAGGGTAAAAATGGTATTATAATTACCCTAACACATGTCCTAATTCTATTGGATAAGTGTAATTATACCAAAAACAACCTTATGAATAAAATATTATCCTCTTTGGTCCACTTGGATTAGATTAGGACATTTATTATTATTTTATTTAAAGAAGAGTTAAAAGAGTTAAATTCAAAGTTAAATAACTAAACCATTTTTAATATAGGGTTATACATAAGATAAATTCGACTATAAATATTCATTATAAAGCTAAAAATATTTCCTAAATAATGGTATTTTATTTATAATTTTTATACATTAAATAATTAAATTTATTTATGACACAATGATGATGCAATAATTACCCTATTAATGAAATATTAAAATAATTGATATTATGAATATCCAAATAAGTGTAATTTGAGACTTTTTGTGAATTAAAATAATTTTATAGGTTAATATGACATTTTAGGGTTGATTAAATAAATTTTTTTAGAATTAATCATGCTGTTATGATTTTCAAAAAAACCAAATACTAAATAATGTCAAAATTGACATAAATGAGTTTTTAAAACAAATACTATATTATTGGCTGATATAATATTCTTAAAAATATAAGGTTCATCCAAAGGGCTTAAATAATAATATATATGTCATTAATGAACCACTTTAGGTTCTATTGGAAGTTTAGAGTAAGTTTATTAACCATTTAGTGTAAGAATACAATAAGACACGGTAAAAGTTAAACTATTTAACTAAGAGTTAAATCTAAAAGATAAGGTTAACATGGTAATCTAAAATTGTCTAAAACCTATTTTTTGAGAGTTTTTAGACCCATAACCACCTTATATTTTAAATAAATCATTTTGGAGCCATTATAAACCGAAAATTATTTTATTATAAAATAATATTTCAAGGTTTTCCTAAAGTGACCCTCACCCCTCTTATAAAAGGGAACTTCCCATTCTCTCAAAATCACACCTCTAAATCCATTTGTTTCGGCCAACCCATGAAAAAATATCCTCAAAAATTCCCTCAAATAAACCTAGAGTCATTAATTTTATTATAAATCCAAACTAAGGAGCCCTTTTGATCAACTCAAAAGGAAACACCTGAAGAAGAGGTAATAATTTCACCACCCTCTTTCAAGTTCTTTTCTTCTTCCACTTCCTCTTTCTTTGTTGATTCCATAACAAAATAATAAATCCAGTACCTTATAAATACTATGATGTTATTATAAATATGCTACAACCATATTCGTTATTCTATCCATCCTATAAATGACAAAGTCACCGTACGTGCGTGTGTACGGCTTACCGTCTCCACGTCGTGATGTAGTTTGTTATTCAAACACTTCATTATTTGGATGGGTATAATAATGTGTATAACTGATTTAAATAATAAATATAACATGTTAATTATTATTTATATATGATATACCATCCAATTACACACGATTTCACCATCAATATAATGATATTGTCGCTTGTGCGTACATACGGATTACCGTCTCCAGGAACGCGATGAGATTCATTCCCCATCGTAACCATTCAAGACTAATTTTCATTTTATGATTAAAAATAATGTTTATGAACATAATATAATTCTATATATTAATAAAATACATCATATCCATAACAAACATGGCTTACATAACTAAGCATATAAAGGAAAATGAATCAGTTAACACCCGAAACAATGATACTACTAAAATATTATTAACAAAGCAATATTAGAATATCATATATGATATCATATTTATGTATTTGGTTATTTTATAATTTAATAACAATTATTTAACTATTATACAGGAGGTTAAATTACCCTCGACTAAGGAAAAGTATAAGGTAAGGGGTTTTCATCTCACTTTTATTCCCGTGAGATTCATGCTATATTTGCCACTATTACCATTTGTATAGTGTATGTACTGCCCATGATTGTATTTTTTGCATAATATACTTTAATTTATGGGTATTTACATCATCATTGGATGATACTTATTTCATGGGGTGTATGTTTATTAAGTTACCAAATCGGTAAGGGAATTTCAAATTTTAATTTCCACTCATTCAGTTCTACGCAAACGTCGTTGATTACTTTACTCCAAGATTATGTGTAAAATCACTAATTAATTAATTATGTAGTAATTTACACTACCCTTTTTGTGGATATACTTTTGATACACATAATCACTCCATTTATAAATTCTCAATTCATCAATATAAACTTGATAAGAGTAATTTTAACTCAATTTACATTCATTGAGTTAAACATCCAAGTAATTGGTGTTGTTTTTACAAGAATATGTGTGAATGTACCCTGATTGATTTAAACTAAATATCCAATAATATTGAGTGTATTTATATTTTTCACACAAAATTATTTCATTGATTTATCCTTAACCTAAGGATACGGTCTTTATAAAAGAATTCATCTCAACTTACATTCCATTGAGACTTCTTTGTTGTTATGCGCCAATTCACTTTTATTTAGTGTATATACTGTATTTTGACATAGTATATTATGAATCCCTTTATTCTCATGATATTATAATGTTTTGATTACATCAATTATTTGTATTTAAGTGTCTCTCATTTTGTTAGGAACTCTAACTAACATATCATTTTGAATGTTTTAAATACTTATTCTTTTAAATATTTCTCATTAATGTCCTTGTTTTAAAAATGGTTTTAAGTTTTTATTTATATGGAAATTAATGTTTTAAAATTTAAATTTCTTAAAAAAGTTTCAAATTGGTATGGGACACTTTGATTTAAAAATCTATTTTAAACAGCTTCTTGATAAATAATGAGACTTTTAAATGTTTTCATGAAAAAGTGATATTTTCCTCAAAGATTTTTACTGATCATTTTCAACTATGTCAACATCCTTTATAGGATATTATTATTGATCGAGGTTGATTTATTATGATACAAATATTCCATACTATATTGAAGGTTTTGTGATATGTTTGACTGTGGGTGTGTTATTTTTATACCATTCATGGTTTATAGATAACGTATTGACATTTCGCATGCTAGTTTTAATACGAATGTTTATGTTATGTTTAAACCTTTTAATATGAGGAATGCATTGGACTTAGTAAGTGATGGTTGGATCCCTCTATAGCTCCTAGATGCATCAGTAGGTCTCATGAGACAAACTAGTGTCTTGGCACAAGGCCTTTAAAAAATCTTATTTGTAGTCTTGGCACAAGGCCTTGACTATGTGGTTATGAAGTTTGGTAGTATGCATTCCATAATTATGAAATTGGCTATTGATATTACATATGATTATTCGACTAGTAGAATATCCATGTGAATAAGTAAATGGAATTATTTTATTTATCTTTTCCATATTATGTTGAAGTTTAAGTTTAAAAGGCTTGTGTTCTAGTCTTATACATCGCCTTAAATGTTTGTTCTTATTTATGACAGTTTATGCTATATTGTTATCCTTACTGAGCATATGAGCTCATCCCTTTCTTATGTTTTATTTTTTCCAGGATAAAAAGAATTATATTACGATTAACCTGCAAGAATAGGCTAAGGTATATAAGAGTGTTCAAATGGGACACAATGTTGTTGTTTTTTTATTTTATAATGTAATATAAAACTTATGAATGTATCTAGTACTTCCAAGGCTACTAAACCGATCGGTCTTTCAAGACATGATTTCTTGTATCATGTCAATGTTATGTAATAATGCACCAAATATAGGTAACTAGGGTCGAGGCATTACACCCCGTGATTTATTGACCCTAAGAGTGCTAGTGTTAAGGATTCATCATTTTTGATGATGGGTTCGGGTGTTGGAAAACCCTTTTTTAATGGTTATACCGATTATATTTGAGGTTTTTTATTACTCAAGTATTGGATGGGAGAGGTTATTTTTAGGATATCATTAGATTGAGCATTGGACCTAAGATTTATTTTATGCTCTCCTCTATTATATGGTGTCAAGTGGATCCTACAAAGCTAATGTATGATCAGGTTGAGTTCATCCCCACTAGTTTAGTAGCTAGATATGGTTAGATATTTGGTATATGGTCATAGATGTTGTTGTAGATCAATGTAATTTTTTATCTCCATAATGATAATTATAAATTTCAGTTAGTTCTATGGGACTACTAGGACATTGAAAGATTTGAGTTATCCTAGATTTTTTATCTCTAGTTCGAATCATGCCATTGGAGTCATAGTTTATGATAGTGGTGTGTATTGTTGTATTGGATACCTATAGTGAGATATCATAGTCTGACATTAATTCATGTTGGTGTGTTATATATGTGGAATATTCTGTTAGGTTTGGTGGTCATGCCTAGTTCTATATAGTGTGGTGAGTTGTGTGCTAAATGGACTTTGTCTGTAGCTAGAGTAGAGTAAATTAATCTTGTGTAGAACCTTATAAACTGAGATATGTTTATGTTTTATTTATTTATTTCAGATTTTTATTTTTATTATATTTCTTATTTTACTAGTTTAGGCATATCACATTTCCATTCACTTATTTATGATAGCATATTATAAGTACACCATTGGGGGTGGCCTATTGAGATTTATTTTTCACCCCTAGTATAGGAACTTTGGTATACATGCACAACCATATATCTACTTTTAGGTTGATCATAAGTTTCATAGTGGATATAGTAGAGGCATGGTGCTATATGATCGGGCAGGACCACTCAGGTGGAGTCTGAGGATTAGGCTGGATCATCTTGATAGTTGTTGGGGACTAGGTTGAGGTATAACCCAGGGTTAGTAGTGGAGCATTTTTTATATTTTGTTTATTTTATTTATTATATATATGTAATTGGCCCAATGGGAAATCATTTATTGTATTCTATCATGTGTGTGAGTTTGTATGATTGTATGACATGTTTCATTTATTATAGCATGCTTATATTATAGTTATTTATATTATATACTTTTATGTTTATGGACGTGTTTGTTTTGAGTTTATTTCTACTATTATTATACTCTAATATGAGGGTATAACTTCCCCATTGTATCTCTTTAGACCCTCATCGCTAGTTAGAAGCCTCTAAAGTATGGGTAAGTGAACTTGATTCCTTTTTGTGAGACAAATTAAGTGACATGTTAGGTCAGCCTAGGTTAGTTTGTGATATACATCTTGTGTGCCATCGAATGAGGATGCACATCCACCTGAGTAACTTTATTGTTTCCCCCATCCTAGTATTAGAACTTGACACCATATGGTGTGTTCACTAATGATTCCATTTGGATGTTGTGGGAGAATTTTGAGAGGGAAAATAGAAACAAGGAACATATCAATGTAGTATCACGAGTAAGAATGCATGGTCAATAGATCTTTTCCACAAGTAAAGTACTTCAGGCCAAGTTCACCATTTTTGTTTTCTAGTGATCTTATACCATTTATTATGGGGCCTCTTTCAAAATGTTGGTTCCTACTAAGATAAGTTAGTCTAATTTAGGGTGTGCATCATAACTAAGAGGATGGGAGGTCAAATCATCCCATAAAGGAGATTTTTATCAAGTTTGGGATACTCTAATATATTTAAGATGGGTTCATGAAATCCTTCCTGATAAAAATACCAGTTACCCTTGTCATGGAATAAATTGATTAATACTATGAATTTATTAAGAACATGTATTATAGGTTCTCCATTTTCCCCCTCATTGATTGGCTATGATATGGTTTAAAGTTTTACAACTGGGAAATATTGAATTTATTATCATCCAGGGAGAACCGAAGAGGGGTTGGTTAAGTGGTACAATTTAAGGTGGCCAAATGGAACTTTCACAGGTTTGAGTCCTTCCATACTTGAATTTAGCTGGGGGAGAGAAGCATACAGGTGGTGGGTTGGGCCCCAGATAGGCATGGTGTGGCACCCACCTATAAAAACATGATGTGAAAAAGGATACAGAATGCATAAAATATAGAAGACTATATAAAACTATTTCCACACCACCACAGATGATGAGGTATCTACTAAAAGGGAACACGACATCAAAGGGATTGCCACCTTTAGGCCAAAAATAGAATTTGATCTATATAAATATCTTGTATCTGTATACTAACTTCATGTTTTGATGGATCATAATGATTCAAATACTTAATTACATCATTTCTGCAAAGTATTCAAGACATATGATGACAAATTATGGACACTTGTATAATTATTACATGGTTGTGTAATTTTTACATGTTTTACTACCTTCATTTATGTTAATTTCATATTTTCACCCCTTTTCTAATCTTTTCCACAATTTTTTTTATCACTTTTTCAAGTGCCAACATGGGTGATTCCCACGTGGTTACCTCAAGTCACATAAAGATAGTTTGTGTGGTATTTTTGGGATTCATGCATTATTTTGGGATGTAACATATAGTGGCCACATCAGTCCTCCCCTTTTTATTGTGGTCTATTTTATATCCTAACATATTATATATCACTTTATTATTTTTTATTAGAAATTACTTTGTTGGATGTTTTAATTATTTATTATTATTAGTCCCTATTTGGTTATGATTTTAATTTGGAAAGTGTTTATATATTTTCATGGATTTATAATCTAGGGACACTTCACACTGCATTCTTGGTAAAAGTATAATATTTCATTTACTTGATTTAGAGGGTGAAATTATTCCCAAGAGTGTATGTTTAATACCCTTGTCACTTTTTCTAGCTTATAGAGATCAGGAAGACACTTTAGGCCTTATGGTAGGTCAACTCATGTGATATTCTAGGTTGAATCTGGTTGGTTCATTACACTTCCTATGGGAAAGTATGCTTTCAAGGGATGTCTTAGAATAAGTCCCACATAATGGTATTCATGACTTTAAACTATAGGCATAGGTCCTTATCTCATGACCTTAAAATTCATAGTAATCATCCTTCTTGCATGATGTTAATCTACATAGTATTCTCTACTAACATAGATTTAAATGGCATTTTGTGTTTTATTCACTGGTTTAAAATTTCAAAGATTGTTTATCAAGGAAAATTGGTATACTCTATCACATGGATTTAAAATATTACCTATAACTATGTGTATTTTTATTCATTCAAAAAGGATGTGTAGGAATCTTTCTAGAGGTTTATAAAGGAACTTGGGGTGAAATGAAAGTTTAAAGAATATGAAATTTAAAATTTTGGGTTTGGATTCATATAAAAAAAATATTTAATCCAAAAAAATCCTTTCCCATACTTCTCAAATGATTTCATAAAATTAAATTTAAGCATGAAAAATAAAATCAAATTAAACCGTAAATGGTACCTTGTTTGTTTGAAATGGCCAATTTTATTCGCACACTTTATACATGTTGTGGTTCAAAAGAACCAAACTAGGCATCCTATAGATCATCCAAACATGAACCTAAACTCTGGGATCATCAATATTCAATTCTCAAGTGTTGTTTTGGGATATTGAAGAGATTTAAAATGTCCCTTAGATTGCTTAAAAAATGTGAACTCGATTAAGAAAGTGAGATCGAACCAACCTTGCTCTTTCGTAGGAATATATCTCTAAGAGCTTAAGAGAAGAGGAGAGGAGATATTCTATCTCTAAAATCTTGATAATGGTGGATATCCTTATTCAAGATCCTAAAATGAGTTTTTATACCTAGGTTATATCTTCTAAAAATGCACTTTGGTACCTAGAAAGTAATAACCTTCATTTTAGACATTTGTGCACACTTATGGATTAATTAAACTTATCATAAATGTCATAAATATTTTATCAATAATTTGTAACACTTTAAAATGTTACATGATAAAATAATAACCATTAACTCATCCCATAATCTCTCCAAATAATTTAATTAACCTTGAACATTTTATGTTCGTTCAAAAAATTATATTTTCTTGTATTCACTTTTTTTATCAAAAAACTTGTGAATACCTTGAGAAATAAATTCAATCATAATTATTCTAAAATTAAATAATATAATTGAATTATTTTTTCTTATGATAGATCAAATTTGGGCATTCATCAACCCCTGAATGTAAGGACCACTTTATCATAAACTCTTATTCATTAGAATAAGTGGAACTTTTTGATACACTTAGTGTGTGACCCCTTGTGTCCTTATCTCGATAGTAGTGATTCCAACCCAAACACCAAGATTAGAGTCTAGCAACCCATCATGTCCCCTGATTATATAAATAATATCATATCAATGGATACCTCCTATGAACACACTCTATGTAATATAATCTCTTTATCTCATGATATTTCATAAAACAGGATGCACACATGTGTCATCATCCTTTTGATTCTTTATATATTTCATGGCCATACTATACAGAATTTCCTTCTTGTACCATGGATATGGATTAAATGAATTTGAAACCATCCTAGTTAACTTGGTACCATGATATATATCTTCCTCAACTCATAAGTGACAAATTATATCTTGATCATTCAACCTATTCCATACCACCAAATATGCACCCAACACAAGATACCTCACTACAACTTCAATGTCATGGTTTTTTCCTTACATAAAAGTATTAAATCAAATGGTACACATCGATAATGATCTCAATTCAGGAGACCAACACACATGTTCATAGATAGGAACAACCAATGACACCTAAAACATACAGTGTTCCTATTGGAAGGCTAGTTCTCATGATCTCATCTTCTTGAGATCAACGAGTGAAAACTTCATGAGAATAAGTCTCAATGATTATGATCCCACAACACCAGATATTTCAACATAATATGTGTCCAATTAGTATTATATATCTACACCATAGGAAATATATTTAAAATTACTTTCATAGTATCTCAAGGTTCTCATTATAGTTAGGAACTGCTATAAACTTTTGATTTGATACATAATCTAAGGAAATTACCATGTAAATAGTGGATTTAAAAATATCAACACTATTATGGTATGAATAAAGACATGTAAAAATAAAAATTTATACATGTAATGGTAATCAAATTACATAAATGGAGTTGGTTCTAGGGAACCCACTCACAATACTAACACTTTCACTAGAGTCAACTGCTAATAATTATCAACCCTCTAGCTCTCACATGAGTACCATGATTTTGCTGATATATGTATTTATTTAGGGGGTCTACCAAATTATCCTCTATGGATAATCTACTAACTATGACTTCACCTATCTGAGTAAAATTCCTCAAGAGATGAAACTTCTGAAGTATATTCTTTGTCCTCTGGTGTGACCTAGTCTCCTTAGTAAGCACTGCTACTATAGTATTATCACAGTATACTGTAATAGGGTCTGTACTGGTAGGTACAATGCAAGCTTGGAAACAAGTCTACGTATCTAAACCACTTCCTTAAATACATTAGAAACTTCTATATACTCATATTCTACTGTATAATTAGAAACCATGGACTTCTTTGTGCTCCTCCATCTCACTACACCACTATTCAGGAAAAAGAAATAGCTTGACTATGATTGCAGATCTTCTTGATCTATTTGGAATATGGAATCAGTGTATCCTCTCATGACTAGATCCGCATCTCCTCTAGACATCAGGAACATATCCTTTACACATATCAAGTAATTTAGGATAATTTTTACAGATTCTCAATTCACCTCTCCTGGATTGTATTGATATCTTCCCACTATTCTTAAATAAAAGGAAATATAAAATCTAGTACATAATATGGAATACATAATAGATCCCACTATTAAATCATAAGTGATTCTAATAATTCTTTCAATCTCCTACTATGTTTATGGACACATCTTCTTATAAATATTAATACCATGTGAAACATGTAATAATCCTCTCTTGGATTATTCTACATTGTACTTTTTGAGTACCATGTCAGTATATGTACTTTGACTTATCCTAAGAAACCTCTGAGATATATCTCGATAGATCTTGATCCCTATAATATAAGCTGCTTTACTTGAGCCTTTCATAGAGAAGGATTTATTTAACCAAGTCTTCAATAACTATAAGACTTTTAGTTTGTTTCCCATTAATAATATGGAATCAAAAAATAATACTAGGAAAACTATGGCACTCCCACTAACCATATTATAGACACATGGATCACTTACATTCTTAATGAAACCAAATTCTCTTATAGACTAGTCAAAAAAACATTCCATGATCATGATACTTGATTCAATCCATAAATGGATCTATACATATTTCTTACTTTATTGGAACTCTTTGACAAAATAAAACCTTTGAGTTTTGTCATATATACATCTTCAACTAACTTACCATTTACAAAAGAAGTTTTGACATCCATTTTCCAAATTTCATAATCATGGAAGGTTAGTATTGTAATTAATATTCTGATGTATTTTATCATAGTGAATGTTGATAATGTTTCATCATATTCAATTCCTTGATATTACCTGAAACCCTTCACTACTAGTCATGTTGTATAGGTTCTCACTTGAAATTCCATGTCTATATTTTTATTGAGTACCCATTTACACCCAATAGTTTTTACATTAGCTGGTGGATCTACTAAAATCCAAACATGATTTTGGTACATGGACTCTATTTCAGAATGTGTGGCTTCTTTCCATTTAATAGCATCCTTTAAATTTACTACTTCCTTATAGGTTAAAGGTTCATCATTCTCTAAGATTAATATTTCACCTGACTCGGTGATAAGGAAATCATATATCTCTGGTTCTTTAACCTCTCTAGTAGACCTATGTAGTACTTGAGTCTTGAGAACATATTCCCCTCCCACTATCTCCTGTAGAGATTTTTCCCATACTAACTCTTGTGCATCTAGAACATCAACTTAATCAAGGTAAATTTTAATCCCACTATGTCCATGGTAAATGTGTTCCCATTATATAAATGTAACATGTATTTCTACAATCACCTTTCTATCTAAAGGTTTATATAAGTAATATACTTTATTCTCCTTAGGATAACCTATAAAGATTCACTTTGTGCCTAGAGATCCTAATTTTTCACTAAGTATAGTCTTAAAAAAATCCTCCCATCCCCATACACATATGTGTGATAGACTATATTTCTTTCCATGCCACAACTCATATGGAGTCCCATATACTTCTTTAGTTCATAATCAGTTTAGTGTATATGATATAGTCTATTGTCCATATCCTCAAAAGGAGAAAGTTAGAGTTGCATGACTCATCATTGATCTGACCATGTCAAGTGGGATCTGGTTCCTCCTTTCACTAACACCATTACACTAAGTTGTATAAGGAGGAGTGAGTTGGGAAACTATCCCACTCTCCTTTAAATGATCAATGAAATCTTGGTTAAGATATTATCCACCATAGTCTAAGTGGAGTATCTTAATATTATTTCCAATTTTATTCTTTACTTCATTCTTATATTCCTTAAACATGCTAAAGGAATATGAATTATACCTCATTAAGTATATATATTCATATCTATTATAGCCATTGATAAAAGAAATGAAGTAAGAAAAATCACCTTCTGAATCTATTAAAATGGTCCACATACATCAGTATGAACCAATTCCAATGCTTATTTGTCTCTTTCTCCTTACCCATTAAAAGGTGATTTGGTTATTTTACCTTGTAAACAAGCATGACATATATACAAGGGATTTAACTTAATGGATTCTAAATACCCTCCTTTATATAGTTTTCTTAAATTATTTTCATTTACATGACCTAACCTAAAGTTCCATAGGTAGGTAGGATATGATTCATTCTCACTAGATTCATCATTTATCACCAAAACTAGATTATCTAGTTCAAGTATATATTATCCATTGTTAATATGTTTCATATCATAACATATTTTATCCTTATACATAAGAAAAAACTTATTTTCGAACTTGAAATAAAATCCCAGAGTTTATAAACTTGAAACTAAGATTATGTTTCTGGTAACATATAGTATATAATAACAATTATTTAGTATAAGAACCATTCCACTGGGAAAAGTAAGATGATAATATCCCACTGCTAATGCTACTAGTATCACACCATTTTATAATTAGAGATCTACTTTGCCTTTTTTAATTGTAATGGATCTACTTGGTTCCTATATTTGAATAAAAATTTGTGATCCATATGCAGTATCTAATACCCAACTTGTAGAAATAGAAAGATTGCAATGAAAAATATACCTAAAGTAGAAGAATAAACTTTCTTATTCTTACCATTTGTGAAATTCTTCTTCCAATGGAATTTATTACCACATAAAAAGTAGACTGCCTCCTACTCAATTTTCTCCCTATATATTTTGGGATTCTTAGAAGGGTGGTGCATTGATGTATTTGACTTAGAATTAGGCCTTGACACTTTATCCTTTCCTCAACTCCTCTTTTTCGCTATAAGTACCAAGGAGTTAAAATTATTCATATATTTATCTTATTGGAGAAATAAAGCTAATAAATCTGAGAGTGAATTATTCATGGTATTCATATTATAATTAATAATTAAAGTCAAGAAGTTATGTGTTAAAGATGAATTAATGAGATTGGTTTCTAGTTCTTAGCTTAGTTTCAACCCAAGGGTCTTCGGTCTCTTAATGTACTCGATCATATTGAGTACATGAGGTCTTACTTGATTCCCTTATATTATCCTTCATCTATAAAATGCACTGGATATGTCATATCTTTCTTTCCAAGATCTCTCCTGGTATAACTCTTGGATATAAGACAAAATTTGGAAAAAATATCTTTATCCTCATTCATTTTCTACATTTCACTGGACATAGATAACAACCTGAAGCACTAAACATCTAGTGAATCATCCATATTCTTCTTATATTTATCTTTTTCTTCCCTGCACACTCCCTAGGGAGGCTCAGCAGGAATTGGGGACTCCAACTCATAAAGCATCCTCTCTTGGTGTAATAATATGTGCAAGCACCTATACCACTCTTGGAAGTTATGGCTGGTCATGATATTCTCTTTACCAAATATAGATCATATTGAAATTGAATTAGTGCTGGTTTCCATTTTATATACAAAAAATAAACTTAGTATATTAATACATTATCTTGGTTACCATTATAAATTTTCAAATTGTTAATTTTAAATGTCTCCCACTATTTTATCAAATACTAATAGTCCTCAACTACATGATTATGAATACTCAGTCACTTGAGTATTATAGAGTCAAGGATTCCTAAACCTCACTTAATATCATTAGTTATGTAATCAACACTACTCCAAGAGTCTAAGGTAGAATTTTTACTAGCCAATTGCATTGGTGCATGGATCCTTGATCTTTTGAGTAGATTCTCATACCCTATAAATCTTTAATTTTCATTTCTCAATGATTTTCCTCTAAATTTATAATAATATTGTTATGGATACTTTTTTCTGCTCACTTTACTTAAGTATATCCACCACTCCCATAAGAACTTACTAGTTTTAAGAGGTGCTCTCAACTAGGGACGAAAAGCACCTTGAACAATCAGTTATGTCCAAATTCAAGCAATGGAAGACATTTAATATCATAATATTTTATTTGAGGGATTTGGTAATTTAATATCATCCAATGAAATCCTTTTTTATTTAACATGATTGTTCTATGTAATCATACTCATAACTTAACCATGATTTTAAATAGAAATCATTCACCACACATGTTCATTTTATCTATGTATTTCTGTTTATTATTATACAATGTGATTGTGTGTAATAAATACTCATTCAAAAAATAATAAACCATGAATATGATAAAATAAATAAATAATTATGTGATCATGAGACATTAACTATTGGTTAATCCATCAAGATAATAATGGATTAATCAATACCCTGGGGTAAATACCTAACTTGAATTACAGAACCCGTAACTCTCATGCACTTCACTTGTTTGGTTTACGAAAGCTCTAGATTTAAACCACTTTTCCATGATCTCATTCAATCATTAAAATGTATATTAACACACATATGATGGGAAATTGGGGTGAAAATTTTCATTTTATTACTTAAATGTGGACATGCGGACCCTTTTAAAAATTAAATATGGAGGGACGATGCGTAGATTTTCAAAATAAAATAATTATTAAATTTTAAATTAAATAAATAATAAACCAAATATGAATGGTTCAGTCTCGGATAATGATCAATCAATATGAAATTATATTACATAATAAAAAATTAAATTCTCTAAAATTTAACTAGATGGTATTTTTAATACTTTAACTTGTATTAAAAACATTTTAATTAATTATTGATATGTCCCACAACACCCAAAATAAATTTATTAAATTACATATCGTTAAATTTAATTTATGAAATTTTTTCATAGTTTTTTGGGTGCATGTGGACCTAAAAAATCCACAAATATTAATTTTGGTCTTGTGATTGGATT
Organism: Viscum album; assembly: GCA_963277665.1. Lineage (NCBI taxonomy): Eukaryota > Viridiplantae > Streptophyta > Magnoliopsida > Santalales > Viscaceae > Viscum > Viscum album. The sequence continues at coordinate 1,568,090,165 of OY728121.1, read as the reverse complement.
GACAATTCGGGGTGGTCTGACCCGGATTGAATTGATCCAGCCCAAGATGGGGTGAGGTAGGGTGTCCCAATTTGGGGTGTCAGTCATGTATAAAAACAAAACAAACATAAATATATATATATAATATTATAATATGTAATATATCATAATATATATACATATATATATATAGGGTACAAGGTGTCCACATTCATTTAATGAATGTGGACTTATGTGTTATTGTTGTTGTTGTTATTGTTGTTTTTGTTTTGATTTAAAGCTTATCAATTAAGTTTACACACCAAGACTTATTGCTAACAGACTACCCCAACTGGCTTCTAGTATCTCTAAATAACATGCAATATTCTCACATCATGCTCTGACTAAAAAATAATTACATTGGTATCCATTAAAGTGCATCAAAAAATAAAACTTAAATTTTTTTCACAATTTATATGAAAAACCCATCAATCTTTGATTGTCCATATCTTTGAAATACGAACTCAGATCGACATACTATCAATTTTATTGGGGCCATATCAAAACAATATTTCTAAACAATATAAAACTTAATTGAAATTTTAATTTTTTTTTGACTTAAATAACTGTATGTTAGTTATGATACTAATTAAAGGAACTCGAGGTGCAGTGGAAGTGTGAAAAATACATAATTTAAAATTCTGAGTTTGGATTCATGTAAAAAATATAAATCCACAAAACCCCTTACCTATATTTCTCAAAGGATCACATTAAATTCAATTTAATCACCAAAAATAAAATCAAATCAAATCATAAATGATACCTTGTTCATTTAAAATGACTGATTTGATCCGCTCACCTTTGGTGTGTCATGGATCAAAGGTGCCAAGATAGGAATCCTCTAGATCATACACACATTCACTATATCTCCTAGATCATTGATCTTCAATTATTGAGTGATATCATAGGAGATTAAAGAGCTTTAATATGTCCCTTTGATCATCTGAAGAATGTGAACTTGATCAAGAAAGCAGGATCGATCCGACCTTATTCTTTCATCGTAGTTACTCTCTAAGATATTGATAGGAGATTAAAGAAGATATTATCACTATAAATTTTTCCAAATTGTGGATATACTTATTCAAGAGGATAAAACGAGTTTTTATACCTAGGTTATACTTTCTAAAATTGCACTTTGGTCCTTAAAAAGAAATAACCTTCATTTTAGACACTTGTGCACACTTATGACTTAATTAAACTTTTCATAGATGTAAAAAATATTTTATCACTCATTTTTAATACTTTAACATGTTACGTGATAAAATAAAAACCATTAAATTGGCCCATAATCTCCCAAAATAATTTAACTAACCTTGAATGTGTTATGTTCATTCAAAAAACACTATTTTCTAGTATTCACTTTTTTGATCAAACAGCTTGTGAATACCTTGAGAAATAAATTCAATCATAATTATTCCAAAATTAAATAATATAATTAAATTTTTTTCCTTGCAATCGATCACACTTATATGTTCACTAGCCCTTACACATGGGGCCCACTTCGTCCTAAACTCCTATTCATCCGAATAGTTGGAATTTGTGGATACACTTAGCGTGTGACCCTCTAGTTCTTTATCCTGATAGTATTGAGTTTAACCCACAAACCAAGAGTAGAGTCTATTAACCCATCATATCCTCTAAGGAGATAATGAATATCATAGTTATAACTACTTCCTACAAACACTGTAAGATCTTGGTTTTTTGTAGAGGTATGGGTCCTTTAATTTTCAATCTTAACCTTTATTTTTACTTGAATGGAAGTGTCTAAAGTGTTCATGGATATATCATGAGCATTAGATATTGGTTTGGAGACCGAATTTCTAATTTCTGAAAGAAATGGGGAGGCATATAGTTATTTATAACCATCCACCTCAACCGTATAACCTTGTAAGGGAGGAGAATAGTTATCCAAATCATGAAAGATGGGTCACACGGACATGCAAAACCTGGAATTTATTGTAGTGGTAACTTGCATGATTTTATTATAGTTTGTCTAACTGTGTTCTTAAACCATGAAAGGTGAGGTATTATGGATAGTTTATATCACAAAATTGATGAATGGTTATTAAAACTATGTTCCCCTTTAAAAAGTGGGAAATAACATTTTTCCCCTTCATCCTTTAACCCTTCTTCTGCCTTCTTTTCTCCTTATTTTCACATAGAATCCTATAGAGTTCTTCCTCTTCTTCCCTTGTCTAGGATTTTATTTATATTCTTCATTTGATATTTGATTCAAATTTCTTCAGTCACATTGTATCCCTCTTGATTATTCAATCATTCCTATTGTTTCTTTTCGATATTTTCTTTTATATATTTGGCATTATATTCATGCGATCTAATTTACCCTATTCTCATGGGGGTTCCAATTTATCATTTTCTCTTATTCCATCACATATCAAATTCCAATACTAGATGAGGAGTCTAATACTAAGCTAAGGTATGTGGTATTTTACTTTTCCCTAAAATTTATGGTGTTTATAATTTGTTATTGTTGTGATGCACATTGGAATTTTCATGCATTACCCTTAAAATGTGTAAATCCCTTGTTTAATTTCCTAGATTGTTACCTAGAACCTTTATTAAACCAATTCACATTGTTGTAGGTTGAAAACCTCAATATAAACCACCCCTTAAGGTGGGTTCGATTAAATTCTCATAATTACCATTCTTTCCTTGTGACCAAACCACCCCTTGGGTGTGTTGATCTTTTCACTTGTTAGTGGAATACCATAATTTAATTAACTAAATTGTTAAATGATATGTATACTAAACTTTCACATTTTTATCACTTGCAAGTGAATGAAAAATGGAATGAAATGAATTGATAAATGGCATGGATACCTACATAGACCTTTGATCATTTATATATTATGATTAATTATGGTTATAAAATTTGATCACTATAAAAGTGTGTCTTTCCTTGAGTAAGATTTGGATTCCCGATATATAATTCATTAAGGGAACTCATAGGACACCAACAAATTCATTGATACGACTTCCAAGTGGCACACTAGCCTTGGACTCGGTTAATGTCTTATATACATGAATTTCTTAGTATGACACCAAAGATTCACCTACAAACTTTGGAGATTAGAATTCCTTGGATTATCTCCTTGGATTCGAATTGATTTCTTCAAACATGGACCACTTTGTATTATCTCCTTAGGCTCCAAGAAAGTCTATATCAATTTTACCTCAGATGAGATCCTCACACTCGAAGAGGAAACCTTGTCCATGGGCCTTGGGTTCCAAGCCTACTAAAGGTCTGATACTTTTTGATTTCTGGGGTAAGCCAAAGCTAGTGGTTTTTACCAATTTAGCTTTCACAAACCATTTTTCCTCATTTATATACTAAGCACTATCATAGCTTATACTCATGGACTTAATCATGTTGGAATTACATTTTTATAGCTTCACTTCATTTATATATATATTGCACACTACTACATCTTATAATCACAAACTGGATTTGTATTAGACACTGTTGGTGGTGGCCTACTGATTTTTACTCACACCCTATTCATTTTTCTATTTGGTACCCATGCAGACTTCATAGATGTGGGTAGGGATAAAGGTAAGCTCCCAAATATGTATACTTAATTTATTTTTAGGATGGGATATTGGGATAAGATGACCTAGCCAGTGCTTAGGATGATTTTAATATAGTTTTTTGTCTTTTTGTTTTCCTTTTGTATATGTAGTACTATTATATACCTACTACCATGTCTACCTATTTATTTTTCTATATCATCTTATGACATAATAATCTATATATGATATTATTTTAGTTTATGTATGCTTATTATTATAGTATGGATTACTACTTTTGTTTCCCTATTAGTTTATTTCTACTACTTCATTATTATTTATCGATGTTTTGCACTCTGGTTAAGAAGTATAGTCTTCTCACCATACCATCATACACCCTCACTATTAGTCAGCAACCTTTGGTGTATGGGGAGGTGTGCTTTAGGCCATGTGTCCAACCAAAATATTCACTTGTCTATGAACCAGGCTCGGGATGTCATAAAGTGGTATTAAAGGTTATTTTAATTTGTATTGTTATTTGGGATTGGTAGATAAGAGACTAGGATGTATCATAACTTAGTAATAATCCATGCTTTAGAGTAACTAACCCACATTCAGGGGAAAGTATGGGTTTCTAGAGATGGGACTTTTTATTCTGGATTTTTCCTATTACTATTGTACTACTTTTATCATTGGGTGATACTCATGCTTCCTAATGTTGTATTTTTTGGATTTTATCCTTGGCCAGTATGGAAAGGGAATATTATCACATGAACCATAATAGGCACATTAGGATTTATATTTCATGCCATGTTTATTTCATTCCTTGATTGCATGTTTCTTATCATGCTTACATTGATTACTATACTTTTGATTCTCTAAAATTTCTTATTGGAAAAAAGGAGAAAAATAATTGGTTACTTAAAGTGTTTTCATCAACTTAAACAGTGTTTTCCCGCATAGCTTGATGGTGGAACCTTAACTAACTAATTACAGAATGTTTAATCCATGTAACTTTAGTTACATCGACTGAAACATTATTTGGTTTCAATTAAATGGATTCTACTTGGAAATTATATTATTTTGCCTATATAAATTGGGAAAAGTGATCCATATAATTTAATTATCATATGTGGTATTATTAAATTATATGATTTAATGTAAAAGCCTTGTTGAAGTTCCATGAAATGCCAATTGTAACTTATAAATATTAGTTTTTTATAACTTGGGAATAGAAATACATCCAACTGAACCATTATATGTAAAATTTATAAATTCTAACTCTTTAAGGAATTGGTTGTTGTTAAATATGTATTTTAATTACAACTTAAATAGTGTTTTCCTCTATAACTTATAATTAATACCCTATATAATAGGATCTTATGATTAAAAGCTAAATCTCACCCTTGACCTGGACTTAGTAGCGGGTATTTGTGTTTTTTTATGATAGTGAGGCCTTGTACCTATCTCGTTACCTATAAATATCCTTTCTACCTAGTATCTTTTTTAGGTGTGTGTTTGACATTTTAGATATATGTATCTATGATGGCCTTGGGTTGAGGGCCAGGAAGGTGATGATGACCGTACTCCTAAGGTGGTGGGACCTAAACCACCTATAGTTCCACCTATGGTGCCTCCTATAGTTCCACCTATTTTTCCTAATCTAGGCATTGATTCTCAACTTCAAAAGGGTTTTCTACACCTAGTGAAGTCTATGGAAGGAGCTCCATGACCTACACCATCTATTTTAGAGTTAACGAGGGAGTTCCAATAATAACACCCAATTAATTTCTCAAGATATGATGGCCCCCATAATGTCGATTCATGTATAGAGGCAATTATATAGATCTTTGAGCATCTAGAGATGCCTCTAGAAAGGAGGTTGAAGCTATCATCTTACATGATTTTTTTATCTTCCAAGAATTTGTGGTATGTTCTTATATAGGTAGATCAACACTAGGGTATAGACTAGATGGATTTCCAAAATAGTTTCTATGATTACTTTTTTCTAGAGATGCTAAGAGATGATTGAGCTAGGTATTTTATGAATCTGGAGCAGTGTGATATGTATGTTATGGATTAATCAGCTCATTTCATTGATCTTTAGTGCTTCGTATCCACTCTCATTGGTGACGAGTTTTCTAGGGAAATATGTTTTGAGGATGGGATTAGGTATGCCATTTGATCTCAAGTGAACATATTTGGATTTAATACTATGTCTAAGATAGTGAACCAAACCCTTATATTTAAGTGAAATCATAGAGAAGATAAATATATAGGGAATGTAGGTTCAGTTTCTTATCCAGGTAGTGAATCATCTAGTGGTAGGAAGCATCACTTAAGTATTTCTCATGAGGGAAGTGGCAGTCAGAGTATGTGCATTGGCAGTTATGTGGTATGCCATCAATGTGAAAGGCTGGGAAATATTAATACCCAGTGTAATAGAAACACATTAGAGTGTCAAGCCTATGTAAAAATGGTCGACCTCTATAGATTTTACAGGAACTTTCCACTAGTTCCCAATGGGAGAGGATCTACACCAGCCCTGAATTTTGTAGTGGGATTGTTGGATCCATTCTAGTTAGTAAGTTGGAGTACCACTAACCAATTAGGTTGAGGTAGTGTTCGTGGTTGAGGTAAGATTCTTGATGTGCAGTGCCAGAAAATCGGACCTACTCATGGTGGTTAGGTTGTAGCTCAGGGTTTTGGATCTGGTCTATTATATATAGTACAACCAACACTTGAGGGGTAGAGTATCAAACCATCTAAAGTATGAGGTACGATCTTAATAGCCTCAACTTTATTATCTTATTTTTTTGATATAGGTGTTTCATACTCCTTTATATCTACAGCCTTAAGGGGAATTCTTGGGATTAATATTGAGTACTTTTATGGGGTAATGTCTCCTGATACTCCATTGGGTGTATGTTCATTAAGTGTTCACCGATTCAAGGAGTTCCCCCTTGATATTAGTAGTTATCATTTCTTATAGAATCCTTTTATCCTTAACATGAAGAGATTTGACATAATTCTTGGAATGGAGTGGTTTATGTCTTATCTCACCCATATTGATTATTATCACCATAGAGTATTTCTTATCAAACAAGGGAGACATATATATTCACAAGGGGGGATGGGATGTCTAGAAAAGTTGATCTAGACCTGAGAATCTTAGGTTGGGTGAAGTTTCTACCTAGATTGATAGTCTTTATCTTGATGACTAAGGAGTACAAAAGACTATTTTTCCTCCAATAGAGGACCGATTCAGAGATGTTTTACTTGAAAATTTTTCTAGGATAACTCCTAAGAGAGAGGTAGAGTTAACCATTAATCTTGTTCTAGTAGTATAACTAGTATATATTCCTCTATACAAGATGTATCCTACCAAGCTTTAGGAACTCAAGGGGTAGTTGAAGGACTAGGAAGCTAAATGGTTCATATGGCTCAATACTTCTCCTTGGGGTTCACCTGTTCTTTTCTCCAAGAAGGTGGACGGTACCCTAAGTCTATGTATGGGTTATCGGAAGTTGAATCAGCTTACCATTAATAAATAGTACCCAATTCCTCGTATATATAACCCCTTTTACTAGATCTGAGGAGATAGGTTCTTCTTGAAGATTGATTTGAGATCGATCTATCATTATGTGGGAGTTAGAACATTGGATATACCATGTACATATTTTCGAATAAATTATGGATCATATAAGTATTTTTTATATCATTCGGTCTAACCAATACATTGAACATTTTTATGGACTTGATTAATTAGGTTTCCCATCCGTATCTAGATTCCTTTATGGTCATTTTTATGGATGCTATCTCAGTGTATTCTCAAACTAGACACAATCATGCCAAACACCTTGACATCATATTGAGTACACTAAGAGATCATAGTTTCTATGCTAAGATCAATAAATCCCATTTTTGGATTGATGAGTCTTACTCCTTGGGTCACATTATATTGGAATAGGGGGTATCTTTGGATCTATAGAAGGTGAGAACCATAGTTTCCTAGGAGAAACCCAAGTATATCTTTGATATATGGAGTTTATTAGGACTATCCAGTTACTATCAACACTTCATTCAGAACTTATCACACCTTGAATCACCAATTATAGGCTTTATTAATAAGGATTTTAAGTTCACATGGTCTGAATATTGTGAGAAACCCTTTCAGAAGTTGAAAGGAAGGCTGACATCAGTACCAATCTAGATTTTACCTAATCCTATGAGAGGCTACATAGTTTATTGTGATACATCAAGCATCGGTATGGGGGTTGTTTTGATGAAAGGAGAACAGGTCATAGAATATGAGTCTTTTTATTTGAGGCATCAAGATCATAATTACCCAATTCATGACCTCAATTTAGTAGTTGTTGTACATGCCTTATTTTGTTGGAGACATTACTTATTGGGAGAACAGTTCATTGTATACACGGACCATAAAAGTCTCAAATACATATTCACCCAACATGACTTGAACCTATGATAGTGAATATGGGTTGAATATATTCAGTATTTTGACAGTGATATTTCTTACATTCTAGGAAAGGGAAATATAGTTAATGATGCTTTGATCTGGAAGACTCGGACTCAAGTTGTTCAGGAAGCCAGTAGTGAATGGAAGTTGATGCATATTTTTTCTAAGATGCATCTAGAAGTTCAGGTCTATCATGATAATCCTTTTCTCATGAATTTATTAGTGATATCATCACTTCTGGATCGAGTGAAGAGGAGAAAACTTTCAGATCTTGAAGGCTTAGTCCTAAGGGGAAGTGTTTATGGTGAGGGATCACCATCTAGTTGGGTTGTTGATGAGGATGGGATCCTACATATCCATGTGTGTGTCTGGGTAACTTTAATCATGCAAGGTGAGTTGATATGATAATATTATGTTTCTAAATGGAAAATATATCCCATAATCACCAAGATGTATCATGATATGCACCACCAGTATTGGTGGTATGGGATGGAAAAAGAGATTATAGGCTTTGTTACTAGGTTTTCTACTTGTCAGCAGGTGAAGGTAGAACACCAGTGACCTGCTATCCTATTACAACCTTTACCCATCCTGGGGTGGAAATAGGATGATGTCACCATGGATTTAATGATAGGATTTTTTAAGTATCATCAATTTATTAAAATTGTATGCATGATTTTGAACAGGATGACAAAGGTTTCCCACTGTTTACCTATCTAGGAGACCTTCTCGGTGGATGATCTTGGGAGGATATATATATAAGAGATCATATTACTTCATGGTGTTCCATATACCATTATATAATATAGGGATGATCGGTTCACTTCTCAGTTCAATCAAGGGTTAAGGCTCTTGGTTTATAGGTACTTTTGAGTAAAATATACCACCCATAGACCGATGGTCAATTTGAACATACTATATAAGTAATAAAGTACATTCTTATAGATTTTTTCCTTGGTTTTGGAGGTTATTGGGAAAAAAATTACCTCTTAATGAGTTCACTTATAATAATATTTTCCAAGTGACTATCCAAATGGATCCATACGAGGTTCTCTGCGGTAGGCCTTATCGTTCATCTCTATTTTGGTCAGAGGCAGGGGAGGTAGTACTAGTGGGACCTTATTTGATTTATAATACATCAAACCAGGTATAACTTATCAAGAAAATTTATGGATATGACTTAGTCTAGGTAGAATTCATATGTCGATCTTCATCACTGACCTTTGGAGGTTGAGTTGGGGAATTGGATATTCTTGTGTGTTTTACCTAGATCGGGTCATCAATGGATTCGAAGACAAGGGAAGCCAGAACCTATATTCATTGGGCCTTTTGAGATATTATAGAGGGTTGAGTTGGTATCATATCAAGTAGCTCTTCCTTAGTGTTATATGGATAGCATGATGTATTTAATGTTTCTCATATTCATTTTTTTATTCTAACTCGTCTCATGAATTTTATCCTGAGGTAGTTGAGTTATAGGTTGATGCTTCTTCTGAGGATTATCTAGTTTGTATCATTGATTATAGCACAAAGTCTCTCTGAGGTAGTACATTTCCTTTAGTTCAGGTGATATGGTAGCATGGTTTTGTATTGTATTAGACATGGGAGTGATAGGCTGATATAAATACTTATTGGTTAGAGTTATTCTTAGAAACAGTTCAACCACCCTCACAAGGGAAACTCGGGGATAAGTTATTTTAAAGAGGGGGTTATAAGATCCCAGATTTTCATAAAGGTATGGATCCTTTAATTTTTTGTATCAACCTTTTTTTACCTTAATGGAATTGTCTAAAGTGTTCATGGAAGTCTCTTGAGCATTCAGTCTTGGTTTAGGGCCTAGAGTTCCGATTTTTAAAATAAAGGGGGAGGCACACGGTTAGTGCTAACCGGGCACCTAAAACATGTGAGGTAAGGGATTATGGATAGTGGTTATCACATAGATAGCACATGGTTAGTCAAATTGTGCAACTAAACCATGGACCCATTTAAAAAGTGTGAAATTAACATTTTCCTCTCTATCCCCTAACCCTTCTTCATCCTTATTTTCTCCTCATTTTCACACAGCAGCCCATAGAGTTCTTAACCTTCTTCCCTCATCTAGGATTTGATGTATCACCTCCATCCAAACTTTTATTTGAGCACTATAAATCAAGTTTTATAACCCTAAATTATTCTATCATTCCTATTGTTTCATTTCTCTATTTTATTCACCGCTTTCAGTGTTATCTTCATGTGACCTAATATACCCTATTTTTAGGGTGTTTGTCTAGTTTCTCATTTTCTATCATTCTATCCTATATCTAAGGTCGATACTAGAGAGGATTATACTATTGAGATAAGGTGTATGGTCCTTTATTTTTCCCTAAAATTTGGGGTGTTTATAATTTTTCATCATTGTGCTTCGTGTCGAACATTCCACGCATTGCCTCTAAAATGTGTAACTCCCTTATTTAATTCCCTAGACCATGACCTAAACCCTTCATTAAACTCATTGACATTGTTTGAGGTTTAATACCTTAACATGAACCAACCCTTAGTGTGGGTTAAATTAAATTCCCATAATTACTATTCTTGTCTTATGACCAAATCATCCCTTGGGTGTGTTGATCTTTCCACTTATTAGTGGAATTCCATAATTGAATTAACTAAATTTTTAAATGATATGTATACTTAAATTTTCCATTATTATCACTTATAAGTGAATGATAAATGTAATAAATTAAATTGATAAATGGAATGGATACATACATGGCCCTTTGATCATCTACATATTATGCTTGATCATGGTTACGAACTTATATCGCTATAAAGGCATGGCCTATCTTGAGTAAGGCTTTGTAACACCCTGACCCTACCTCATTGGATTGAGGAGGCGGTGAGGGATACTTGGACTTAAGTGACGTTCCCAAGACACCAAAGGCTGGAAATAAATTCTGAGGGCTTCAAGATCAAGTTGGGGAACGATTTTCCCTTAAGACAAAACCAACCAAACCATCCACAAATAGACACTATATGATGCATGTCAATTTAACTACCCAACCATGCATTCCCAAAAGACAATCAAGTTGTTCCACAACACAACTCAAAACCAATACAACCAGACATGTCCACACAACATCAGAGTACAAGAGGAAAACTAAACAACAAACACTACGATCCATGACACCACCACAACTCCACACCAATCTCCAAGCTCCACGCTCCACCAAGACATCACAATGCACCACTAAAGGAGGGAGATGCCTTACCTTTGCCCACATCACAGTACACAACATCTGCAAAGACACCACAGTGCCAAATCAGGGGGTGAGTACTAAAACTCAGTAGGATTTCTCCAAATGACGTCCCTACACATGCCACTTGGATAAAACCGTTATCACATTTATATAAAACAGTTTATATAAAATAAATCACAAGTGCAACCATTTTCATAAGCCAAACATGCCCTTACCAAGACATCACACCCAAACCAAGCAACCAAGGAAAAGCTAACCAAACATTCCACAAGCCATCTCATCATTTACATGTTAGCACAACAACTTCCATCTTGAAAAGCAATGCACAACAAACAACCAAACGGTGGAGCTTCCGTCAAACCCGTTCACCCATTTACACCAAGCGGCACTTCCCGTCCACTTACCATTGATGGTGGCCCTTCCATCCACTATCCATCCCCTTTTTATAGTGGTAATTCTCGACACTTCCACACAACATCCAAAATAATCCAAGACAAGCATATAAACCACCAAGGACACAACCACATGCAATCAACCAATTCCATTGCATATCAATCCACTTCAATAAATCACCCATTTATTGAAAACCATTTTCCATGCCAAACCCTAATTCAATAAAACAACATTTTTATTGAAAACCATTTCCATCAATCATTTTCACAAATCAACCATAGCATCCCATTTTAAAATCTCCATTTTAAAATCCACAACAAAAGCATTTCACCACAAAACCCTCTTTTTCCCAAAATCCCCAAATGGATTTTCAACCCACTTTTCACATCAAAACACATTTAATTTTAATCAAAAAAATTAATTGTAACATGGAACCACTAGTTCTAACCAAGTATAGTCGAGAGAGAAGCCACCTACCTTTAGGGTTTTTGAGAAAACGACCCACAAACCACCACACCTCCAATCCGGCGAACGCACCACTGAAACCTCTCTAGATCACTTCTCCTAACATCCAAAAGCCTTAATATTAACATCCAAGGAAACCACAACCCTAGATCTACACACAAAAAGTGTATATCTAGAAAACCATGAAAGAGAGGGATGTAGATCTAGAGGAAAACACAAGGAAACCAAGAGGAGAGACTTACTCAGGAGAAACCACCTTGAATCCACCTTGAAACCCCTTCGAAATCCTTCCAAACTGAGTGGGAGAGCACCCCTAACCCCTAAGAACCCAAAATCCCGAGTGAGGATCAAGTGGGAGGAATATTGGAGTGAAATGAGGCAATCCCGAGTGAGCCCGGAACTTATAACCCTAACTTAATTGGCCGCAGGGTTAGCCTGCACGGTTTGGAAAACCGTGCGCTAATTGTGTGCACGCCACTGCCTCGAGAGCCAGGGTCCGCACGGTTTCCTCGCACGGTTTGTAAAACCGTGCGCAGGCCGTGCAAGGCCTACTGTCTCGAGAATGAGGGTCTGCGCGGTTACCTGGGAAATATGCACAGTTTCCACTAACCGTGCTCAAATCGTGCACCCCTTTAAAGCCCTCCAAACTCATCCAAAACCATTCCAAACTCTCCCAACCTATTCCCAACTCATCCCATGCACTTTAAACACATAAAAATGCATAAAAAAGTCCACATACCTCAAACCGAGGGTTCTACATTCTCCCCACCATTGGACTTTCCGTCCTCGGAAAGTAGTGAACCCACCCTTTGCCGAAAGAGCTCGGGCCACTGCTCGACCATCTCTTTCTCCCGCTCCCAAGTCTCCTCTTGGATCTGACCATGTTGCCACAAAACGTGAACTAAAATGATACTTTTACCCTGCAAGACTTTCTCTTGCCTATCCACAACCCGAATTGTCACGTGCACCAATGAAGCATCCATTCTAGCTCAACATGATCCCATCGAATCACATGGTCACGATCCGGCTGATAATTTTTCAACTGCGAGACATGAACACATTTTGCACCACACTAAACCGTGGTGGCAAAGCCAAATGATAATCCACCTCACCAACCCGCTCAAGAACCTCAAAAAGTCCAATATACCTTGGAGATAGCTTTCCCTGCTTCCCAAACCGACGATGTCCCAACCTATGAGAGATCCTTAAGAACACATGATCACTCGCCTGGAACGACAACGGTCATCGACGATGATCCGCATACGGTTTCTGATGACTCTAAGCCGTCTCCATTCTCTTCCTGATTAACTTGATCTTCTCCGTCGTCTCCTAGACAAGGCTCGGTCCAACCATCGAAGACTCACCTGTTTCCACCCAACATAGTGGAGAACGACACGGTTTCCCATACAATGCTTCAAACAGAGCCGTCTGTATGGATGTCTGATAACTATTATTGTACGAGAAATCAACCAAAGACAAGTGATCCTCCCATGAGCCACCAAAATCCATGACACAAGCCCGCAACATATCCTCCATAGTTTGTATCATCCTCTCAGATTGACCATCCGTCTGAGGGTGATACGCCGTACTCATACTCAACTGCGTTCCAAGGGCTTGCTGTAAGGATTTATAGAAACGATATGTAAACCTTGGATCTCTATTTGATACAATCGAAACTGGAACACCATTCCTCTTTACCACCTCCCGGATATAAATTTTGGACAGATCCTCCACTGTATGAGATTCACGAATCGGAATGAAATGGGCCGACTTCGTTAGTCGATCCACTATCACCAAAATGGTATCGTGCTTCTTGACCATTATTGGGAGACCTGTGACAAAATACATCGCTACATGCTCCCACTTCCAAATAGGGATTGGTAAAGACTGCAACATTCCTGCTGGCCTCTAATGCTCTATCTTGACCTGCTGACAAGTCAAGCATCTCGAAACAAACTCATCCACACTTCTTTTCATACTAGCCCACCAGAACTACACCTTCAACGCTTTATACATTTTCTGAATTCTAGGATGAACAGCCCACCTGGAATGATGATACTCCCTGAGAAGATCCTCCTGACAAGCAACTGGTACAACCATCCAATTTCAAAAACACAAAACTGAATCTCCATTCAGTTTCCAACCCTCAATGGTCTCCCCACCATTGAGTCTCGACCCCATGGTCACACACTCAGAATCGGATATTTGTGCCTCTCTAACCAGGCCAACCAAGTCAGGAATCAACAAAACTGGAAAGAAGACCACTCTATCGCCGTGGTCCTCACATTCCAACCGCATATTAGCTATAACCGACATCAACTGCCACTGGTCTGATGCCTGTTTCACCACCTGAGCATATGATTTTCTACATAATTCATCTGCCACCGAATTTCCCTTACCCGGTGTGTACATCAATTCAAAATCAAATATCTGGAGATATTTCATCCATCTCATTTGCCTCAAGTTCAAATCCCTTTGTGATAAAATGTGTTTCAAGCTCTTATGATCTATATATACCATGAATTTCTCACCGAAGAGATAATGACGCCACACTTTCAAAGCATGGACCACTGCTGCCAACTCCAAATCATGAGTTGGGTAGTTCTTCTCATGCACTCTCAACTGTCGTAAGCCATATATAACCACATGATTCCCTTGCGTGAGAACGCACCCCAACCTTGATCCCAATGCATCGCAATACACTACATACACTTTTCCTGATTTTGGAAAAACCAAGATTGGTGCTGATGTAAGACGACCCTTTATCTCTTCGAAACACTGTTGACACTGTTCATTCCACTGGAATGGAACATTCTTTCTTGTCAAAGCTGTCATCGGCGAAGCCAAACGTGAAAAATCATGAACAAAACGCCGATAATACCCAGCTACACCAAGAAAACACCATATCTCAAACACATTATCTGGCGGTTTCCATGAGACAACAGCCTCTATCTTTTCTGGATCCACTGAAACACCCCTTTCAGAAATCACATGGCCAAGAAAACGAACTTCATGTATCCAAAAGTTACACTTTGATAATTTGGCATACAACCGATGATCCCTCAAGATCCCCAACATTGTCGCCAAGTGCTGCTCATGATCCACCCTTGTCTTTGAATACACCATAATATCATCTACAAACACCACCACAAATGAATCCAGATATCTCTGAAATATATGATTCATCAATTCCATAAACACCGCTGGCGCATTCGTTAGACCAAAGGGCATAACCACATATTCAAAATGGACATATCTACTTTTGAAAGCTATTTTAGAAATATCATCCTTCCTCACCCGCAATTGATGATATCCCGACCTCAGGTCAATCTTGGAGAACCACTGGGCTCCCCTCAACTGGTCGAACAAATCATCAATTCGTGGAAGTGGATATCTATTCTTTATCATAACTTGGTTAAGTCTACAATAATCAACACATAGCCTCAAAGTTCCATCCGCCTTTTAACAAACAACACCGGCTCTGCCCACAGAGATGTGCTAGGCTAGATAAACCCTTTGCTTTCTAACTCTTCCAACTGGATTTTCAATTCCTACAATTCAGCTGGTTCCATCCGGTAAGACGGAAGTGAGATAGGACTAGTCCCCGGAAGGAGATCAATCATAAACTCCACTTCTCTTAAGGGAGGTAACCCAGAGAATTCTTCAGGAAAAACATCCATGAAATGATCCACCACTATCGGAGGAACACTCTTCTCAACACCCTCTACCAATTCCAACGACAAAACCACCAACTGATACAATAACGTACCCACTGCTGGTGCCAACAAACCCGTTGCACCCTGCCTTTCATGCTTCTCTCCTCTAAATAGATGTCTAATGTCATCATGTGTCGTAAAATCCATTGTTCGCACATCACAATCGATGTGGGCCTTAAAATCCACCAACCAATCCATTCCTAGGATTACATCATACCCATCCATCACAAGCATTGAGAAGTTCCACACTATCTCAACCTCTCCCACAACGATACAACATTCTATACACAAGAAAGATCGACACTCTCTTCGATCCAGAGGAGTTTGAAGTTTCAAAACTGAGGGCATTATTTCTACCCTTAAACCCAAAAAATCAACCACATGTTCAGCAATAAAAGAGTGTGAAGCACCCGTATAAAACAACACTTACATCAAGGTAGAATTTAAAAGAATGATACCTCGCACCGTGGCTAGTCCTGACTGATCATCCACCATAACCTGTTCAGCTCAAAACACATTTTTTCTTGCCACACTCTACTCTTTATTGATTTTCTGAGGTGTCGTGGTATTTCGAGAATCACCATGACCCACTTTACTCTACTGATGAGGGGTATGCTGCCGCCCTCGTCCCGTCGAAGCATACGATGTCTGTGATCCCTAAGGAGTGTCACACGCACCTGACCTTGGAGAATTCTGACAATAACGCTACAGATGCCCCATATGCTTACAATTATGACATGATTGAGGTTGTTCCGTACAATCCCGCTTGATGTGGCTCATCGAACCACACTGAAAACATCCCGGCTTGCTTTGGGGCTTTGGAGGAAGATTTACCGATCCTGCCATCAGATTATATGTCATATTCCTACCCTGAGAATAAGTGTCCCTACTTCGCTTGAACCCAACATTATAGTTCCCACTATTCCCCATGGGTACCACCATGCTTCCCCCGCCTGGAGTTCCCAACAGATCCCACTCAGCCATCGAGGCTCTATTCACCATCTCTGTGTAATCATCTATACACAGTACTACTATCTTTGAACGGATTTATTGCCTTAACCCCGCTTCAAAGATCCTTTCCTTTAACGACGTGATACCCTCCACCTCAGGCGCAAACCTCACTAAGTTCATAAACTTAGCTGCATACTCTGTCACAGACATAAGCTCTTGCTTCAAACTGAAGAAATCAGTCGTACGCTGAATTCTAAACGTATGTGGGAAGAATTATTTGTTAAACAATTCCTCAAAACCTTCCCACATCATACCCTGGTCCGTCCCTACTTGGACTACCAACTCCCACCACTAAAGGGAAATATCTTCCAACATATATGTGTCCAACTTCACTTTTAGCTCTACCGGCGTTCCCAAGAACTCAAAGATCTTGTTCATTCTATTCAACCATGCTTCTTCCCTTTCCGGCTCTGAATCACCCCTAAAGATGGGTGGATTCTGATTTTGAAATTGAACTGAATGATCCACATGCCTTGGTTCATCCACTCTATTTCCACTTCTCACAGCTTGGAAGGCTTGTACTATACTTTGCACTATTTGTTGGTTCACCTGAGGCTCAGGTGAAACCACATTCTCAGCAGCCTCCTCCGGTTGGTCTCTACGACGCCTACCTGGTGACATTTCTATCAACAGAAAACAAACAACCATGAGTCTCACTTCCATAGACATCACGAAATCCCATTTCAAATCACATTACACAACACTATCACAACAAGGCTTTCCACCAGTTCACATTTTTTCACATGTTCCATGTTTCACCATTTTGAAAACCAAACCATTTTCAAAATACCAATTTATTCACATTATAATTTCACATATTCGTATCACATAATAAATCATTATACCCCAATGAGATATTCATCCTAGAGGGAAGTCATTTATACCATGCATTTCATGCTTATCTCATTGGCTACACCCACGACAATGAGATATCCAATGCCTATAAGTGTCTCCAAAACACTTATGTACCCAACTCCCTGGTAACTTGAATTTCAGCATAAAAGGGTTAGCTACATCCTTTTATGCTATACATTCCAAGTTCCGACATTCCTACGCCTTGATACCATCCCGACTCAAGGAGTATACCACAACGAATGTCAACACCAAATCCGAGAATCAACTCGAACGAACCGAACAAACTGATACCACTTGTAACACCCCGCCCCTACCTCATTGGCTTGAGGAGGCAGTGAGGGCTACTTGGCCATAAGAGACGTTCCCAAGACGCCAAAGGCTAGAAATAAATGCTGAGGGCTTCAAGATCAAGTTGGGGAACGATTTTCCCTTAAGGAAAAACCAACCAAACAATCCACAAACAGCCACTATATGATGCATGTCAATTTAACTACCCAACCATACATTCCCAAAATACAAACAAGTTGTTCCACAACACAACTCAAAACCAATACAACCAGACATGTCCACACAACATCAGAGTACAAGCGGAAAACTAAACAACAACCACTACGAGCCATGACACCACCACAACTCCACACCAAGCTCCAAGCTCCACGCTCCACCAAGACATCACAATGCACCACTAAAGGAGGGAGATGACTTAACTTTGCCCACGTAATGGTACACAACATCTGCAAATACACCACAGTGCCAAAGTATGGGGTGAGTACTAAAACTCGGTAGGATTTCCCCAAATGACTTCCCTACACACGCCACTAGGATAAAACCGTTAGCACATTTATATAAAATAGTTTATATAAAATAAATCACAAGTGCAACCATTTTCATAAGCCAAACATGCCCTTACCAATCCATCACACCCAAACCAAGAAACTAAGGAAAATCCAACCAAACATGCCACAAGCCATCTCATCATTTACACGTTAGCACAACAACTTCCATCTTGCAAAGAAATGCACAACAAACAACCAAACAACCAAACGGTGGAGCTTCCGTCCAACCCGTTCACCCATTTACACCAAGCAGCACTTCCCATCCACTTACCATTGATGTTGGCCCTTATGTCCACTATCCATCCCCTTTTTATAGTGGTACTTCTCGAAACTTCCACACAACATCCAAAACAAGCCAATCCAAGCATATAACCCACCAAGGACACAACCACATGCAATCAACCAATTCCATTGCATATCAATCCACTTCAATAAATCACCCATTTATTAAAAACCATTTTCCATGCCAAACCCTAATTCTATAAAACAACCGTTTTATTGAAAACCATTTCCATCAATCATTTTCACAAATCAACCATAGCATCCCATTTTAAAATCTCCATTTTAAAATCCACAACAAAAGCGTTTCACCACAAAACCCTCTTCTTTCCCAAAATCCCCAAATGGATTTTCAACCCACTTTGCACATAAAAACACAATTAATTTTAATCAACAAATTAATTGTAACATTGAACCACTAGTTCTAACCAATTGGAGTCGAGAGAGAAGCCACCTACCTTTAGGGTTTCCGAGAAAATGACCCACAAACCACCGCACTTCCAATCCGGTGAACGCACCACCGAAACCTCTCTAGATCACTTCCCCTAACATCCACAAGCCTTAATATTAACATCCAAGGCAACCACAACCCTATATCTACAAAAAAAAGTGTAGATCTAGAAAACCAAGAAAGAGAGGGATGTATATCTAGAGGAAAACACAATGAAACCAAGAGGAGAGACTTACCCAGGAGAAACCACCTTGAATCCACCTTGAAACCCCTTCGAAATCCTTACAAACCAAGTGGGAGAGCACCCCTAACCCCTGAGAACCCAAAATCCCGAGTGAGGATCGAGTGGGAGGAAGATTGGAGTGAAATGAGGCAATCCCGAGTGATCCCGGAACTTATAACCCTAACTTTAAGTGGTCACACGGTTAGCCCGCACGGTTTGGAAAACCGTGTGCTAACTGTGTGCACGCCACTACCTCGAGAGCCAGGGTCCGCATGGTTTCCTTACACGATTTGTAAAACCATGCGCAGGCCGTGCGAGGCCTACTGTCTCAAGAATGAGGGTCTGCACGGTTTCTTGGGAAATCCGCAAGGTTTCCACTAACCATTCTCAAACCGTGCACCCCTTTAAATCCCTCCAAACTCATCCAAAACCATTCCAAACTCTTCCAACCTCTTCCCAACTCATCCCATGCACTTTAAACACATAAAAATTCATAAACAAAGGCCACATACCTCAAACCGGGGGTGCTACAGGCTTGGATTCCCGAAATGGAATTCATTGAGTGAACTAATAGGATACCAACAAATTTACTAATGCGACTTCCAAGTGGAACACCAACCTCAGACTCAATAAATATCTTATATATGTGAATATCTTAGCATAATTCTATCGATTACCCAAAAACTCTAGAGATTAGAATCCTTTGGATTATATTATTAGATTCGGCTTGATGTCTTTAGACACATGCCGAATTAGATTATCTCCTTGGTATCCAATCAAGAATATACCAATTTTACCTTGTATGAGATCCTCAGACTTGAAGATAATTCCTTGGACATGGTCCTTGAGTTCCTGGCCTAATAAAGGTCTGATACTTTTTTATATCCAACATAAGATGAAGCTAGTGGTTTTTACCATGTTCACTTTCATATACTATGTTTCCACATTTATATATTGACCACTATCATATCTTATACTCGTGGATTGGATCATGTAGAATTTAAATTTCTACAACTTCACCTAATTTATGTATATAATGCACACTGCTATATCTTATACTCACAAACTAGATTTGTATTTGACATCGTTGGTGGTGGCCTACTGAGTTTTACTCACACCTTGTTTGGGGTGTTGTTTGGTACCCAGGAAGAATTCATGGATATAGGTAGGGATAAGAAAATCACCCAATTATGGATTCTTGATTTCTTATTATTATGGGATCTTGGGAGTAGATGACTAAGCCAATGATCAAGATAATTTAGTGATAGATTTTTGGTATTTTTGGTTTCCTTTTGTATATGAAGTACTGTTATATTCCTATTACCATTTATGCATGTTTATTTTTCTATATCACCATGAAATCATCATTTTTATATGATACTATTTTATTTTATGTATTCTTATTATTATTAAATGGTTTACTACTTTTGTTTCCCTATTAGATTATTTCTACTACTTCATTATTATTTACTTATGTACTTATAGTGACCTGAGCCTTTTACATATAACATTTCATGATTTTAAGCATAATTAATCATCAGAGTAAAATCCAAGGATCGTTAAGTCTAGTGTCTTGGAAGACTAGGTACATAAAACATAAAACATGGGGCTAAAAAACACTTCTTTATTTAATCTCCATAAAGATATTCTAACTTCCTTTGAGCCCTTACATCTGCATATGGTACCCTGGGGAACACATGAACAAAGGGATGAACTGAAAATCCCAGTAAGGGAATGAACATAAGGATACATCTTAAGCACATGAGTTAGTAGGCATGACATATTGATATCCAAAACATGGAACATATGAAATAATATCATATAATCATGGGATCATATAAACATGGAATCATATAAATGTGGCAGAATCATAAAACATTTCTTTAGTACGGGTCAAGGCTAACCGCCAATCCCATTTCCCATCTCAGTATGGGTCAAGGTTAACTGCCAATCCCATTTCACATCGCATCTCATGAGACTTAACCTTACCCAATGCATTGGAGCACTATCTGGGAACACCCGTATCAACATTTTCATGCATATTATTGCCACATAAATATTCTTTCCACATAAATAATCATACATAATCAACCATACATAAACATAAGGTTACCCATAGAGAGAATTGGGTACCACAATCATGACATAAAGCATAACCAATGAGTGTATCATGAAAGTGTCCATGAAATAAAGGGATTAGAACATAAATGTACTGTAAAGACCCGTAAATTTCAAGGAATTTTTTTTTAATTCTTTGGGATTTTACGAGTACGTAGTTTCTGACGGCCCTTGAATCTGAGGCTCGGTGTGCCCGGAATCAATTTTCGAAGTTTAGCTCGGGTACGTTTTAGTGAACGAACGAGTGGGTTTTTCTAACTTTTGAACCAGTGCTCGGAATTAAAATCTGAGGGCACCGATGAATTCTCAGTGCTGGGATTCGCTTAGGCGAAGCTTAACTTCAACCAACAAGGGTCGGACGAAAAAGATAAGTTTTTAGACCTTCAGAAAAAGAATTGTATATAATAAAATAACTATAAGTTATTTTATTCTTTTTCTTCCTCCATTGAGTGGCAGTTGGTGGGTCGCAGTGTAACGACGATCAATAAATGAGGTCCATTTAATGACTCGTCCCTTTGGTTGTGTAACAGTAACGCCCGTGTGTTTAATAGGTTCATTAATTTAGGCTCATTAATGAACCATAATAATGAACACAACGTGAGGATTAATTCTTTTATTAATCAACCCTTTGGCAAACGAATTGAGGACCTGCGGGGAGAAAGCTCTGACGAAACACCAACGACAAAGAACGCCAACCTCCGACGAAGAATGTCGGTTCCTCGGAAGTCGACGACACGCCGACGCCTACGATCCTCTTCTATGCAACGTCGTGTATCGTGACGCCTATGATCCTCTTCTCCACGAATCTGTGTACCGCGACGCTGACGATCATCTTCCTTGTTGAGGAAGGGGTTTATTTGGAGAATGTTAATATTCCCATGTTTGTTTTCCTCTAAAACATGAACACAGATCAACTCATTATCAATTTGATCCACGAATGATTATTATTTGTGGGTTGGGTATTATTATATATGGGTGAATTGTTGGGAATTAAATTCAATCCTAACTAATTTTTGTGCCTTGTTTTTCATTTAACATTATTGTTGTTCGACCCTTTTGTTATCAACTAACGTGGAGGGTGCGGGACGAAAAAACACGTCCGGTGACCCTCCGTAGTTTGTTTTTCTGTGTGCATGTTGACGGGCGATAATGGAACAGGACCGCAACAGGGTGTGGAAGCCGCTGCAGTGAAGAACGGGTCTCGGGAGAGCTGCATGCGCAGACGGCGGGCAAATCGGACCACCAGAGCGTGTTCGGTGGTCCGCAAAAGTAGTTGTTTGCGCGCCACGCTGGCGCGGCGGCGCCGGCGACCAGAGGCGGCGGTTCCCCGGCGTGCCGTCGGCAGGAGCCACCGTGGCTAAAGCTGTAGCACCCGCCGCATTCGCGGTGCGCAAAAGAAGGGGGGACCGCGTCTCCCCTGCTCGACCCACTGGTCGAGCCAGCGCACCCCCCGGCCGGGCCGGGGCGGGTTGTTCGGACCGGGCCGTGCCGCGCCCAGCCGGGCCGGGCCACGCCCCGCCGGGTCGGGTCGACCCAGTTCAGGCTGACCCAGGGGGGCTTGGGCCGGGTCGGACCGGGCCCAGACCCCCCACTTCGGACCGCTTTCGGTCTTTTGACCATAACTTGAGTCATGGACCTCTGATCGTTGCACCGTTGGTTCCGTAGGAATCCTTAGATCGAGACAGTCGTTTTGGTATATTACAATTGATGTTTCGGCAAAGTTTGGGTATGGTCGGGTTTGTTCGAACTCAAAACCAACCGTGCCCTTGGAGCGGAAACGCTCATATCTCAAGGACCGAACATCCGATTGACGTGCCATCAATTGCATTGGAATCCTTTTATTGAGATGGTCATTTTTTATTACTCCTATTGAGGTTTGGACACATCTGGAGTACTTTTGGGTTAGTTTTATCTTAAAAACCAACCGGGCCCCTGGAACGGAAAAGCCAATAACTCTCAGACCGGGCGTCCGATTGACGCACCGTCTGTCGCATTGGGTTTCTTTTGACGAGATTAAACTTTAGGATACATCAACTCTAGACTTCATGACATTTGATGTATTAACTCTCTTTTGCTCGAGGAGCGAACCCTCCCAGAATTGAGCATGCTGTGTGCGGGAACCCTAGAGCTGGCTGCGACGATGACGACTGCATTTGGATCCTCCGTGGGTTCGGCAGCGAGGACGATTGTACTTGGATCCTCCGTGGGTTCGGCAGTGATGACGACCGTACTGGAATCCTTCGTGGGTTAGACAGCGATGACTACTGTTCTTGTATCCTATGTGGGTCCGGCAGTATTTGACTCTGTACTTGTATCCTATGTGGGTCCGGCAGAGTAGCTGGTCCTGTATCCTTTGTGGGTCTGACAGCTTAGCCGGTCTTGTATCCTATGTGGGTCCGACAGCTTAGATGAATCAGTGGATACATCTGATCATCTCTATCGCCTTATGAATTGTATACCTGTGTGAGCTGAGTCTTGATTCTCAGTCTTATCATCGATGTGTTTGACTTGCTTTCCTTTGTGGACTGGGTTGTGTTTTTCATGTGTGGACTGAGTTGAGCTATCCTTTGTGGACTGGGTTGTGCTTTCCTTTGTGGACTGCGTGGTGCTTGGGAGTTGGAGACGAACTTTAACTGATGACTTAGGTATATATAAGGGCATGTACCTAATTAGTGTTGTTGATACATCGTGATTGTATCTTTCCTTTGTGGTTTATCCTTCGTGGATTCTGAGAGACCTTCAGGGGTCTCGGGGTCCCTACTGAGTATCGTATACTCACCCATGCACGGTCTATGCTCGCACTACATTGTATTGGATGCATACGACGGACAACACTGATCGAGGTGGAGGCTTGTGGAGCTAGACGGTACCCGGAGGTGGACCACTTGGCGGGACGTACACGGAGCGGACGGTCGGACCCGAGGAGCTGAGGGGACCATCTGTACCCACCCTTTAGGTGGGATTTCTAGAGGACGGCTATGTGCGGCTGTTGTACTTACTGTTGTTTTACTTCCTTTCATTTGTATTGTACTTTCAGTTGGGTTTGTATACTGGCCCACTTACTTTTTCAGCACTTACCTTGTACTCAGTTGTACTTAGTGTTTACTTCACTTGCATGCTCTGTGGTGTTTGTTTACTCTTTAAAGGCAATGCCTTCCCTTCTTTGGAACTTACGCCTTTGGTGCTAGTCATCAGCCCCTGGCCTATGGAAGGCGGGCTTGGTGTAGTCACGACACGGGCCCTGAGGATGGGTCGTGACAAATTGGTATCAAAGGAGTCGGTTCTACCGCAGAACTCAGGACTCTGATAATTTCTTCTCTGTGGAGAAATAATGTTTAGAGTAATGAGTGTGGTTATCAGTCTAGGGAGTCAAGTGTTGGTGCGGCGGCCGACGTATCCATACACTAGGACTCTGACTTCTGATTTCCGACTCATTGCACGAAAACATTGATTTTATGTGTGTTTCAAAAGTTTTCTTTGTGATTACTTTGTGTCAGCTCACCAGGTATATTGTATTAACCATGGCGCACCTGATTCTTTTCAGTATGGCCCCATGATGGCAGCCAGCTAGGGTTCCGAGATTCGTGCGAGACGGCATCCCACCGAGTGATGAGGCTTTGGTGTAGGGCCCCATTATCGCGGAGGCACTGACAGTACCTCTACCCGCCGAGCCACCGATGCTACCCGCCCCAGCGACAGAGAGTGCACGCCGCCTCAGCGCATTTCATGAGTTTCAGAGGTAGAGGTCGCCCAGGTTCTACAGAGAGATGGATCCTCAGGCCGCCGAGGATTGGCTGGAGGCCATCGTCAGAGTCTTTAGATTGGTAGGGACACCAGCAGACCTCATGGTGATCCTTGTCGCGAGTCTCTTGCATGCAGCAGTAGGAATATGGTTGAGGCTGATGCTCCAGGTGCACGAAGAGGCATCTCTACTTTGGACGGACTTCGAGAGCCTCTTCCGCTTGGATTTCGTTCCAGCCACCCTTTGTGCGGTGCACATCTAGGAGTTACTACATTTGTGGTAGGGCATCATGTCAGTAGCATAGTACGTGGCGAGATTTACTGACCTCTCACGCTACTCCACGGACATGGTACGAGACCCATTCTTTCGGGCCCGAACCCTTGAGCAGGGGCTGAGGCATGAGATCAGAGCTTCGAAGATTCCACTCAGCATCCCGACCCAGGCGGGGGTGCTGGAGCGAGCCCTGCTAGTGGAGAGATTTCTCGCCGAGCAGCCATCAGCAGCGAGACCCACCGCAGGACGGCACAGAGTGGAGTCTTCTGCAATTGGCAGACGAAAGATGACGTAGGGGTCCAAGCGGACCAGGCCATATGGTGGGCGACCTCAGGACACGGGTTCGGCTGTGCGGGGCACACGACGTAGAGCCAGCCTTTCGAGGAGCAGACAATGTTATGCATGCGGCGGGCAGGGCCACATGGCTCGTGACTACCCAACTCGCCATGCAGACGAGCAGCAGACAGTGGAGGGACCTCCGAGGTAGAGGCAGAGGTTCGACCATGGTGGTTCGCAGGGAGCAGGTAGACGAGGAAGAGGATATGGTCGAGCAGCGGGTGGTGGACGATGCTTCGAGGCTCTACCACCACCACCCCCAGGAGGTCCACCCCGACCACAGGGAGCTGGCGGGCAGAGGTAGACTCAGCTCCAGGCAGTATAGGCTTACGACCACGGCACACCCGAAATAATTCGAGGTACTATCTGTGTCTACTCCACCCTTGTTGCAGTTCTTATAGACACAGGTGTGAGTCATTCTTTTATTGTCGCTACCCTTGTTCGGATCTCGGAGATTCCGACGGAGCTGTTGGCTCAATCCTTGCGGCTAGAGACTCCTACGGGAGCAGACTCGACGATTACACACTAGTGCCGGCTGTGTGAGCTTACTCTAGGAGGCAAGATCTTCGGCTGGGATCTTCTTGTAGTAGCATCGAGGCCTTACGACGTCATCTTGGGTATGGAATGGTTATCTATAGTTCATGCTCAGATCGACTGTATTAGGCACAAGGTGCGGTGTGTCCACACGGATGGGACTAGGTTCACCTTCACTGGCGAGAAGGGAACCTTCACAGCACAGGATGGACTCACGCAGAGAAGAGGGTAGCTGATCACACATCAGTTGGCTAGTCTCATCCTCGGAGTAGTTGACGTGCAGAGTCTGAGTTTTCCTGTAGTGGTGGATCAGTATGCAAACGTTTTTCCTGACGATGTTCCAAGACTACCTCCTCGTAGGGAGGTAGATTTATATATAGACCTGTACCCTGGGAAATCACCGATATCCACTCCAGCATATCGTATGTATCCCACCGAGCTTCATAAGCTGCAAGTACAGCTGGAGGACTTACAGGGGAAAGGTTTCATCCGACCTAGTGTTTCACCCTGGGTCTCTCCGGTCCTATTCTCCAAGAAGGTGGATAGGGGCTTGCGACTGTGTGTCGATTACCATCGCCTAAACTAGGTGACCATGAGGAACAAGTATCCACTTCCGAGGATTGACGAACTCTTTGATCAGCTCAAGGGAGCACATTGGTTCTCGAAGATAGACCTCAGGTCAGGCTATCATCAGCTCCGAGTTCGGGATGAGGATGTGCAGAAGACGGCCTTCAGGTGTTGGTACGGCCACTATGAGTTCTTGGTCATTCTCTTCGATGTGACCAATGCTCCAGTAGTGTTCATGAGTCTCATGAATAGGATATTCCAGCCCTACCTTGATCGGTTTGTCATAGTCTTCATTGACGACATACTTATTTACTCGACGATCAAGGAGGAGCACGCCTACCACCTACGGGGTGTACTGGATACACTCTGAGAGCACCAGCTTTATGGTAAGCTCTCAAAGTGCCAGTTCTGGCTTCGAGAGGTTCACTTCTTGGGGCACGTCATCTCTGAGGCGGGAGTTGTAGTGGATCCCGCGAAGGTCGAGGCGGTACTTGCTTGGGAGCCACCCAGGAGCGTGACGGAGGTGCGGAGTTTCCTAGGTCTGGCTGGGTACTATCGGAGATTTGTGCCAGACTTCTCCAGAGTTGTAGAACCACTTTCAGCTTTGATGAAGAAGGGGAAACCCTTCGAGTAGTCAGACAGATTTCAGTAGAGCTTACAGGAGCTGAGGCAGAGATTGAACAGTGCGCCCATCTTGGGGATGCCAAAGGAGGGCGTAGGGTGCGTAGTATACTGCGACGCATCAGGGACCAGACTCGGGTGTGTCCTGATGCAGGAGCAAGTAGTGATCACTTACGGTTCATGGAAGTTGAGACAGAACGAGTAGAACTACGCTACCGATGACCTGAAGTTAGCAGCAGTGGTCTTTGCCTTGAAGATGTGGTGGCACTATCTGATGGGCAAGCGCTTTACAGTCTACTCTGACCACCAGAGTCTCAGGTACATCTTCTCGCAGAAGGACCTGAACCTGAGACAGCGGCGATGGCTCGAGTTCCTCCAATATTATGACTTTGAGATAGTCTATACTCCTGGGAAGGTAAATGTAGTAACTGATGATCTCAGTAGGAGGTCAGGAATCCAGCTACTTGGAGAGGCGAAGGATCAGCTAGCCGCATTGCAGATATCCTTTGTGGATAGAGATGGGGCAGCCTTTCTTCAGTCGCTCACAGTCACTCCTCCACTACTTCAGCGGGTCAGAGAGGCAGAGCGTGGGGACGTGGACTGTGAGACGCGACATGCACAGATATCCTCAGGACATGCACCTGATGGATTTTCTGTAGGATGAGAGAACGTCATCCTTTTCAGGGGACGTACCATGGTACCAGTTGCATTGCAGGAGGAGGTGTTGAGAGAGTTCCACACTTCCCCTCTAGCGGTACATCCTGGAGTAGTGAAGATGTATTAGGACCTCAGACGACAGTACTGGTGGACGGGTATGAAGAAGGTTGTGGAAGAGTTCATTTCTCGATGCCTCACTTGCCAGCAAGTGAAGGCGGAGCACCAGGTACCTACAGGCTTGGTACATCCCTTAGAGGTCCTGGAGTGGAAGTGGGATGTGATATCCATGGATTTCATGACGGGTCTTCCACGTACTTCCAAAGGACACGATTCCATCTGGGTGATCATAGACCGACTTACCAAGTCGGCCCACTTCTTACCTATCAGGGAGCAGGGATCAGTGGAGAGATTGGGACGCCTCTACGTTCAGGAGATCGTACGGCTTCATAGTGTGCCATCGTCTATCGTCTCTGATCGAGACGCTCGCTTTACTTCCCGGATTTGGAAGGGGTTGCAAGATGCGTTTGGGACACGGCTATGCCTGAGCACCGCCTTTCACCCACAGACGGATGGTCAGATGGAGAGGACCATTCAGACTCTCGAGTACATGCTCCGTGCATATGTCCTTGACTTTGGTCGCAGCTGGGAGGATCACCTACCCTTGGTGGAATTTGCGTACAACAACAGCTACCACTCCACCATCGAGATGGCACCATATGAGGCACTGTATGACCGACCCTACATATCACCTCTATTTTGGATAGACCCTGGAGAGTCAGCACTTGTAGGACCAGAGATGGTCCAGGCCACGACGGAGAAGGTACAGGTCATTCAGGAGCGGATGAGGATAGCTCAGAGCCGATAGAAGTCCTATGCTGATAAGAGGCGGAGACCAATGGAGTTCAAGGATGGTGACCACATCTTATTATGGGTCTCACCTCAACATGGATTACGGATATTTGGTCGGGGCGGTAAGTTATCCCCGCGCTTCATCGGACCATTCCAGGTTCTCAGCAGGATAGGTGAGGTGGCTTATCGCCTGGCTCTTCCACCTCAGTTGCACCAGGTGCACGACGTCTTCCACGTATCTCAGCTGAGTAGATATGTGCATGACCCGACGCATATCATTGAACATGGGGAGCTGGACATCGATGACGAGGCGACTTTTGTGGAGGTCCCGGTGGAGATCGAGGATCGACAGGAGTGGGTCCTACGTGGATGATCAATTCCTCTATTACACATCAGGTGGCAGCAAAGGAACCTCCAGGAGAGCACATGGGAGCGGGAGGCTCAGATGTGTGCTCAGTACCCTCATTTTTTTCCTAGTTTATGATATAGCTTTACGAGGACGTAAAGCCCTGAGGTGGGAGTAATGTAAAGACCCAAAAATTTCAAGGAAATTTTTTTTTAATTCTTTGGGATTTTACGAGTACGCAGTTTCTGACAGCGCTTGATTCCAAGGCCCGGTGTGCCCGGAATCAATTTTCTAAGTTTAGATCGGGTACGTTCAGTGAACGAACGAGTGGGTTTTTCTAACTTTTGAACTGGTGCTCGGAATTAAAATCTGAGGGCACCGATGAATTCGCAGTGCCGAGATTCTCTTAGGCGAAGCTTAACTTCAACCAATAAGGGTCGGACGAAAAAGATAAGTTTTTAGACCTTCAAAAAAATAATTGTATATAATAAAATAACTATAAGTTATTTTATTCTTTTTCTTCCTCCGTTGAGCGGCAGTTGGTGGGTCGAAGTGTAACAACAATCAATAAATGAGGTCCATTTAATGACTCGTCCCTTTGGTTGTGTAACAGCAATGCCCGTGTGTTTAATAGGTTCATTAATTTAGGCTCATTAATGAACCATAATAATGAACACAACGTGAGGATTAATTCTTTTATTAATCAACCCTTTGGAAAACGAATTGAGGACCTGTGGGAGAAAGCTCTAACGAAACACCGATGATGAAGAACGCCGGCCTCCGATGAAGAATGTCGGTTCCTCAGAAGTCGACGACGCGCCGACGCCTATGATCCTCTTCTCCGTGACGTCGTGTACCGTGACGTCGACGATCATCTTCCTTGTTGAGGTAGGGGTTTATTTTGAGAATGTTAATATTCCCATGTTTGTTTTCCTCTAAAACATGAACGCGGATCAACTCATTATCAAGTTGATCTGCGAATGATTATTATTTGCGGGTTGGGGATTAATATTTACGGGGGAATTTTTGGGAATTAAATTCAATCCTAACTAATTTTTGTTCCTTGTTTGTCGTTGAACATTATTGTTGGTTGACCCTTTTGTTATCAACTAACGCAGAGGGCGCGGGCCGAACAAACACGGCCGGCGACCCTCCGCAGTTTGTTTGTCTGTGAGCGTGTTGACAGGCAACAATGGAATGGGACCTCAACAGCATGTGTAAGCCTCTGCAGTGAAGAACGGGTCCCGGGAGAGCCACAAGCACAGATGGTGGGCAAATCGGACCACCGGAGCGCGTCTGGTGGTCCGCAGAAGGCGCTGCCGGTGCGCCACACCGGCGCAGCGGCGCTGGCGACCAGAGGCGGCGGCCGGCACCAGCCGGCCGCTCGAAGGTGGCGGCGCCCCGGTGCACCGCTGGCGGGATCCACCACGGCTAAAGCCACGGCGGCAGGCAGCCGGATCCCGCGGCCGCGCGGGATCCGGAGGAGACGCGGGGCTCGCCGCGTCCGCGGAGTGCAAAGGAAGGGGGGACCGTGTCCCCCCTGCTCGGCCCACTGGCCGAGCCAGCGCACCCCCCGGTCAGGCCGGGGCGGGTCGCGCGGACCGGGCTGGGCCACGCCCTACCGGGCCGGACCCGGACCCGGGTCGGGTCGACCCAGGGGGGTTGGGCCGGGTCGGACCGGGCCTAGACCCCCCACTTCGGACTGCTTTCGGTCTTTTTCCCATAACTTGAGCCACGGACCTCCGATCGACGCACCGTCAGTTGACTAGGAATCCTTGGATCGAGATGGTCATTTAGGTATATTACAATTGAGGTATCATAAAAGTTTGGGTATGTCCGGGTTGGTTCGAACTCGAAACCAACCGGGCCCTTGGAGCGGAAACGCTCATATCTCAAGGACCGGACATCCGATTGACGTGTCGTCAATTGAGTTGGAATCCTTTTGTTGAGACGGTCCTTTTGGCTTACTCTGCTTGAGGTTTGGACATAGCTGGAGTACGGTCGGGTTGGTTTTAGCTTAAAAACCAACTGAGCCCCTAGAACGGAAAAGCCAATAACTCTCAGATCGGGCGTCCGATTGACGCACCGTCTGTCGCGTTGGGTTTCTTTTGACGAGATGAAACTTTGGGATACATCAACTCTAGGCTTAATGACAGTTAATGTATTGACTCTCTTTTGATCAAGGAGCGAACCCTCCCGGAATCGAGCATTCTGTGTACGGGAACCCTAGAGCTGGCTGCGACGATGACGACTGCATTTGGATCCTCTGTGGGTTCGGCAGCGAGGACGATTGTACTTGGATCCTCTGTGGGTTCGGCAGTGACGACAACCGTACTGGAATCCTTCGTGGGTTCGACGGCGATGACTACTGTTCTTGTATCCTATGTGGGTCTGGCAGTATTTGACTCTGTACTTGTATCCTATGTGGGTCCGGCAGAGTAGCTAGTCTTGTATCCTTTGTGGGTCTGACAGCTTAGCTGGTCTTGTATCCTATGTGGGTCCGATAGCTTAGATGAATCAGTGGATACATCTGATCATCTCTATCACCTTATGAAGTGTATACCTTTGTGAGCTGAGTCTTGATTCTCAATCTTATCATCGATGTGTTTGACTTTCTTTCTTTTGTGGATTGGGTTATGTTTTTCCTGTGTGGACTGAGTTGAACTATCCTTTGTGGACTAGGTTGTGCTTTCCTTTGTGGACTGCGTGGTGCTTAGGAGTTGAAGACGAACCGTAACTAATTAATTAGGTATATGTATGGGCATATACCTAAGTAGTGTTGTTGATACTTTGTGATTGTATCTTTCCTTTGTGGTTTATCCTTCGTGGATTCTGAGAGACCTTCGGGGGTCTCAGGGTCCCTAATGAGTATCGTATACTCACCCCTGCACTGGCTATGTCCGCACTACGTTGTGTTGGATACAGACGACGGACAGCACTGATCGAGGTGGAGGCTTGTGGAGCTGGACGGTACCCGGAGGTGGACCACTTGGCGGGATGTACACGGAGTGGACGGTTGGACCCAAGGAGCTTATGGGACCATCTGTACCCACCCTTCAGGTGGGATTTCCAGAGGACGACTCTATGCGGCTGTTGTACTTACTATTGTTGTACTTCCTTTTAGTTGTATTGTACTTTCAGTTGGGTTTGTATACTAGCCCACTTACTTTTTCAGCACTTACCTTATACTCAGTTATACTTAGTGTTTACTTCACTTGCGTGCTCTGTGGTGTTTTTTTACTCTTTAAAGGCAATGCCTTCCCTTCTTTGGAACTTACGCCTTTGGTGCTAGTCGTCAGCCCCTGGCCTATGGAAGGCGGGCTTGGGGTAGTCATGGCACGGGCCCCGAGGATGGGTCGTGACATGTACGTTTGTAAGGTAATATAGTAATATAACATGGTAGGTGGTAACAAATAGAAGTGACATCATATAAGAAATGTATTTGAGAAACATTAGCATTAAAACATTTTTGTGTGGTTTTAAGGAAAATACTATAGAGATTTTAAAATAGTAAATAGGAAATTATTTTATATAAAAACATAATTGAACCAAGAAGGTTTTAATAATAAAATACTGATTTTATAAAGAAAATTGTGTCTTAAAACATAGGATAGAGTGCACTTGAAATTTGGTAAAAGTTCGGGAAGTTCCTTTAAAACGAGTGTGCTTATTGGGAAGTATTGAGGAGGGATTCACTTAAAAGCATGTATATCCCCGAAAGTGAATGAGAGATGTATCTTGGAACATGATTTTGGATCATATAAACAGAATTTATAAGTTTTACATAAAAATAAAATACAAATACATTTTGGAAAAAAGAAAGATAGAGTAACCCGAAGGAATAAAGGAAGTTCGGGTAGAATCTATTATGGTTTATCGGCATGGTATCAGGTGTAACTAAGAGAGATTTATGAGAGAGGTAAGGGGTTTATCATCACTTATAAAACATTAGTAAAGTATGTGGAGGTGCAAAAATATACCCCATCACTTTTTATTACACAAAAAGGCATAGCATAGAGAACAATCTTGACTAAGAGTGAAAAGGAGAGGATCCCTTACCTTAAATCCGTTGGTGTTCTCCACTTGTTATTAATGACCTGAATAAACAAATTTAGGATTATTAATTAATAACTAAAGAACCTATTCTATATTTAATTTATTTATTATAACCCTTTTTAGTTCATTCAAAGTATTTTTGATTAGTTATAAGGTTCAATTTCATTGTTCGTGCTTGTTTGTTTACTTGGCTTTAAAAGATCGATTCACTTATATTCAAGTTTGGATTATATGTAAGATGAAAGTGGTTGTCCAGAATTGAATTTATATTATATTAGTGAACATAAAGGAGATTACATGGTTTTAAATTTAATTAGGTTACTTATAGTGAAGTTTAATTATTATTTAAAACCATAGTGACAACCGTTTTTGTTAATCGATGGGTTTTGATTACAAAGAACATGTTTTGTTTTTATAACTTAATACCATTTTTAAAAAAAGGATTACAGAAAAAAATAGGATATATTACATATATAATAATATGGTTCAACCATAACACAAATGGTTTAATGACCAGAATTAAAGATAATAATAGAAATTGATAAACTGTTGTCCTTGAATGTGCTAAATTAGCACATCTCAAACGGTGCTTTCATTTCATTCAAATAAAAGGGTGGGGAAAGGAGAGAAGATAATTAAATATATAATTAGCATGAAAAAATTACAGTACATTTATGTTACTAGATTTATCATACCATTATGGTGAATGGAGGTGAGGAAATAAATTAAAAGAAAAGAACTTAAGAGAAAAGAAGGAATTGGGAAGAGGAATTTACCTCTTGAGACTTCCTCCTTTGAGAACCTCTTAAGGTGGGAGGTTTTGGTATTTTTAAGAGGCTAGGAGATTTTGGACGTGGGGGAGGATCTTGGGGAGAGATTTGGGTAGAATATTGGCAAGGCACTAGGCTTGAGAGGAGTGAAGAGAAGGGGAGTGAATGGGGGGATTTTATAGTGGAGGAGAGGAGGGATTTCATAATATTATAATCGTTAATTTATTATTTCTTCACAAGACAAATAATAGTAAGTATTCCATGATCAAGAATAGTAATTTTATTATGTGATCCCAAACCAAGTAGGATTAAATCATCATAACATCATCAATGACTCAATAAATCCCTTATTTAGCATTTATTGTAAATTATCGTATTTTACTATTCATCAAAAAATCAAGTATTTTAGAAAAATCCCAAAAATTCACCCTAACCATTTTTCGACGTGTAGAACCCAAAAATGAAGTCCATTTTTCAAAAATAATTTTCTAAATATGATTATTTTAATATTTAATTAAAATAATAATTTATTATCAAAACCAATTTTAAAACATTCATTAACTTATTCTAAAATATAGGTATATCGTACTTCCAACTTGAATACTATTTTTATACTACCATAGGTGAGGATAATATTCATTATGGTATATCACTATTCATAAGGGTATGTTAATATTCATTAGGGTAGGTTATTATTCACCAAAAATTAAGTTTTTTTTATCGGACTCCAAATAACTTACTGATTACAACCGTGTATGCTAGATTTTCGAAATTTCAAACACAGAAGTGTCAAACTTATGTTTAAAGATAACTTAGCACTTAGTAGTTCATTATTTTGTGTTTTCATTTGATTTTATGACATACTTATGAGAATGGAATTTCCATTGAAAAACATTGGGTCGTTATAGTACTGAACTCTTATAAAGAGGGTATAGTTTCCCCACCATACCACTATACTCCATCACTGTTAGTCAGTGGTCTATGGTGTAAGGGGAGGTGCGCTTGAGGCTATGTGTCCAACCAAACCAGTCACTTGTCTATGAATCAGTCCTAGGACATCACAAACATGTTATTTATAATATAATATCTTTGTCTCATTATATATCATAAAGTAGGATGAACACTTATTTCATCATCCTTTTGATGGTTTATATATTTCATGACCTTACTGGATGGATTTACCTTCTTGTTCCATGATCATGGATTTAATGAATGTACTTCCATTCTGGTCAACCTAGGATCATGATATCTCTTCATCAACTTAGAAGTGATAAAATTTATCTTGATCATTCAACCAATGCCATGCCACTAAAGATGCACCCAACACAAGATACCTATCCATGACTTCAATGTCATGGTTTTTTTCATACATCAAAGTATGTTATCAAATGGTAAACATTGATAATAATTACAAGTCAGGAGATCAATACACATGTTCATAGATAGGAACTACCAATGACACCTAAAACATGTGGTGTTCCTATTGTTGGGTTATTCCATATGATCTTGTCTATTTTAGATCACTAAGTGTGAACTTCATTAAAAGAAGTCTCAATGATTATGATCCCCCAACACCTGATAGTCGTAAATCATTTGTATCCAGTCTATATGATGTATCTAGACCATGACATATATTTAATATTACTATCATAGTATCTTGAGGTTATCATTATAATTGGGAACTACTATAACCTTTTGATACGACACATAATCTAAGGAAATTACCATGTAAATAGTGTATTTAGAAGTATAAACATTATTATGGTAAGAATAAACACATGTATATATCAAATTATATACATGTAATGGTAATAAAAGTTCATAAAGGAGTTGGTTCTGGGGAACCCACTCATAACAGTTTAGTCCCAGCATCATTGTAATATCCCTTTCCTTACACCTTCCTGGAAGGATTTAAATTTCAAAGAACCCTCATACATAGATTTAATATACAGTGTAACCATCCTTCCTTATGTGATACATATGATATTCCCTATTCACTAAACATGAGGTGATTTATTTTTTTCATTATACTTTCAAATGTATTAGATTATGTCAATCCTATCCATCCATGGAAACTAGTATTTTTACTGGGAAAAATTTCATAGACATTATTAAATTTATAAGAGAATCTCAAACTAGAAAAAAATCTTCTTTATGTGATGAGTTGAGCTCTCATCCTCTCGATTCTATCATGCACATCCCAACACACCACAATCACCCCATCAGAAGGTGAGATCAAAAGGTGGTGGGAGGAAACAATAAAAAATGCCTTGTGACTTGTATAGGCCCATTTTCTCCCTTTTATAAGTTTTATAATGGATTTAACAATCCTCGTAATTGAAATATTTGAATCCTATTAATTTTGGAGCTTATTTTTTCAATTCTCTTCCTTATTATAGCATTGTTCTTTATCCTAGAGTTGGTGGATTTTCTATATTGTTAGTGTTTTTTTCATTAGACTTAGAGAAACCATGATGAGTTAATTTTCATTTAAACCTTAGTTATCAGGATTTTGTTAGTAATGATGGTATCTTCCTTAAACTTTCTAACTTTATTTTTTTGATGATGCATTGTGAATGATCTAAATGGAATAATGGATCTTATACAAAAAATGATATAATCCATTATTTTTTGATTGTTGGGATAGGTTATTCAACAACCCCACATGAACTTGTCTATATTATAAAAAATTATGTGGATTGCATTTGAATACATTAAAAGTCTAATTGAGCATGAAAATTTTAAGTAATATGGTGATAAAAACCAAGGAATATATCATTCCTTTTGTGGAAACATTATCTATGGTAAAATTTATTGATAAATAAAATTTACTTCATGTGGGATATTGAAACTCTTATATTTATCGATAAACATTTTTTTCAATATAATTACTTCTATTTTTCACTTTTATGATGAAAATACAGTTTAAAAAAACATACCAAACACATGTTATGTTTTTTAGACCAAACACATGATTTTTTTTTGAGATAAAAAATATGATTGATAATTATTTTTATAAATAAATTCATAAGATAGTTCACACATGAACACATAACACGCAAATATATTCACATAAGTCACAAGTAAAAAAACCAAAAAAAACATGTAGACATGTTTTATGCATTACTCAAGGATAAAATCAAGTTTACTAAATGAAGATGACATCATTGTGAGCCATAGTCACATGACCAAGGATTAAAGGGAAATACATTTACCCATGTTCCTACAATCCTAAATAAAAAATCACAAGAACACCACCAATTCAATGCTAATGAAAATGTTAAAATAAGAAATAGAATTACAAGATAAATTTTTAAATTTCATATAATTCAAATATGTTCATCACAAGTAGAACTAGTAGATAAAAAATCATTCACATTAGAGTTTTAATGTTATTTATTTAATAACCGACATTAAAAAAATCTTTTAAAGTTGGTTATCGAATAACCAATAATAAAAATATTATGAAGATGAGTTTTTGCATCCGTTATTAAAATAACTAACGTTAAAAGTAAAAATCCATAATGCACTAAAATTATGTTTCAATTTTTTCATAGTGCACCATTCAGTTTTCACATCCCACCTAAAATTTATAATCAAGTGGAAAATATTCCAAGGGTCGTATATAAGTTTTCACACTCCACATTTACTCATTTCTTTAATTATCCTTCCATTCAGATCTTCCTTTCATGGGTTATTTGAAAAATATTTCACCATGGTATTTATAAGTATTATAAAATTATTTCATTTATTTATTATTAATTTTCTCAATTGATATACTTGTTAATGATTCTTTGTTTTATGATGGATAAAAATTCTTTAGATCATGTAAAAAATGAAAATATTATGCATGAGATTCACAAGATGGATTTTAAAATTCTTTATAAATCGTAGCTTTGAATACCTCATGAAATATTTCCTCCAAATAAGACTAAGTTGAATAACACCATAAAAAATATGGAAATAAAGTCAAAATTTTAAGTTTCATTTTCTTGATTTCTTTTAGTATTTTAAATTTTCTAAGTTTCTTGATTTTTTTCCATCCATGGAAATAATCAATATCTAAATATTTTAAAAAATCAATATTTTCCATGTCAATTTTCTTATAATTGATGTCCATAGACACTTTGGAAGTTATTTTTTTTATAAAAAAACATCAAAAATGGATTTCTACATCAATTATTTTAAAAAAAAATATCAAAAGTATTGATTTTATTTTTAAATAATGATTTTAATGTCATTTTTTAATAACTGGTGTTAAAAATATATTCATGACATCTATTATAATAACATCACCTAGAAAATTGATGTTATAACCTAAAAAACTAATGAAAAACCCAATTTTTGTGCTAGTGGGGTATGAAATTAATTGTAAAATTGAAAAAAAAAAATAGGTTAAACCATGTATAAATAGGTTATAAATTATTAAAAACTTCAAAAACACACAAAAAACCTCAATTTTGAAACTATTAGGAAATTCAGTTGGTCATTTTCTTTGTGTGGATAATCAAAATCACTCTCTGGAACATCCTATTATGACTAGAATCTATGTTTATATCAAACTCTTTAATCCCCCATCAAAGTTTATTTGGATTGAGATCACATGTTAATACTAATTCAAAAAATCTTTTGTTTTTTAATCTTGCATTGGATATTGAAACTGATGCTTCTGTCAAGGAAATATGGAGGACCTTTTTTGTGATGATATTTTTCCTCTTCCATGTCATGACATCATTGACTTGGGGGATTTGGTTCTATCCTAAATACTAAACAGTGAGGGCTCTTGTACCCAGAAGGAGTGATCAGATCCTTTGGAAGTGAATGAGGTTTTGAATATTCTATCAGTTGAGGGGATTTGTTTAGAAGATAATCATGGACTAATCATGGCTTTAGCAAGCCTTATTCTAGAATGGCTTGTTAAAATTGGGCATGAGATAGAAGGTGGATCCTTGGGAAAGGATGGGGAAGTTGTGCTCCCTCCTGAATTTTCTAAGCAATCTTATTAAAAGGTAGAGAAGAAGAAGTTGGTATGGAGAATAAAGAACCACCAGAAGATCACAAAGGAGTTTCTTACTTGGGTGATCCAGTGATTGTTTGACCTACTGATCTGGTATTTCCTACTTTTACTAAAACAAATCCCATGAGTTATTTAAAGGAAGTTAGGAATGATGCCTATTTTGGTTCATGCATAAGGATGGTTTTTGGTGTCATTCCAAATTAGGGACTTGACCGAACAACTGATTTGGACCTGATTCGAAGCTATAAAGGGAAGTTTAAGAATATGTACTCAGATCAGAGTACCTCCTTTGATATTGAGTTAAGGAACAAGTTTGTGGGATTGGAGGTGTTATATTTTTATTCATAAAATAGATAAATTAAAATTAGTTTTAATTTTACCCACTTAGTTGGAAGTTTGGATTGATGAGGTGTAAAAATCTTTGATAATCCCACATTGGATTTGTGGGTATAATTCCCAAGTCTCTATCCTTATTAAAGGGTATTTGAGAATTTGGTTTTTTCATTAAAAAATATATATTCCAAAATGTTTTTAAAGTTTTTTAAAAATATATATTGATGTATATATATTATATATATAATAAAACAAAATAATAAATAAAAAAAATTAAAATGACTAATAATGTGATTGGTCATAATGGTTGGATTTCGGTTTTTTTTGAAATTTAATTAGGTTCCTCCCTACAAAATTTATCTCATTTAAATCAAATAAAGGTATTATTTGACTAAAATACTGATATAGAATTGGTGTGAATCATTCTGATTTTTATCTATAAATAAATGATGGTGAGTTCGTCCATAATTAATTCTTCTTAAATCCAAAAAATTCTCCAGATAATTTTCCCAACATCAGTGTTGTGAGGATATCAAAAATTGGTGTTTGTATTTCCCTAAATCTTGGTGAGATCCTCAGGGTAAACTTCATCTAATAACCCTACACCAATAATTGGGGGTGGATCAAACCCTTTTAAATAGTGAATTAAATTCACACATCAAGATTAGATATATCTTCTCTATCTGCCAAGTTATTTTCCAATAATTGAAAGGGTTTGACAAAAGGAAGAACCTAGAACATGGATTCTGAATCTCTTAAATTGATGAACCAAGACATGGTCAAACTTGACCATTTCAATGGAAAAAACTTCTCTCGATGGGAAGACAATGTGAGGTTTCTTCTTATGGTGTTGAAGATTTTTTTTACACCCTAGAATAGAACCTCCCTCCCATTCCTAACAAGCCTGCTCCAAATCCTGATGACACACCTATTGATGTGACTCAAGTCAATCACATTAATGAAATTAAGGAGAAATAATAAGTCGATCAAGTTTTGTATTGAGTACATATTCTCAACATATTATCAAATCATCTTTATGACTATTTTCACAAAATGAAGTCTGGTCGAGAGATATGGGATGCACTCGAGTTCAACTACAAATACAAGGAATAAGGTTACAATAAGTTTCTTATTGAAAAGTATCTTAATTTAAAAATGGTTGATAAAAACCAGTTTTGGAACAAGTTCATGAGATCTATATTATGGTAAACAAACTACTTTCCCTTAAGATTAATATATCAAAAACTTTCTAAATTGGTGAAATTATTGATAAATTGATACCTATGTGGAAAGACATTAGTAAATCACTCATTAAAAAGAGTGATGATATTTCCTTGGAATAATTGAAAAAGCTTCTTCACATTGAGGAAGAATACATGTTGAGAGATGTGGGTATGGATCCTAAATTTGATACCAAAATTAATATCATTGAGTAAAAGGCATAATCAAACTCTTCATTACATGTCAAGAATAAAAGTAAAAAATTCAAGAATAAATTCAATCCTTCCAAGAAGAAAGGAGAATGATTTATCTGTGGAAAACCATGGAATTTTGCAAATGAAAGTCATTATCGAAAGAAATTTGATAAAACTACTGCAAATATACTGACTAGAGAGAATCTATTTGCAATGATATACGAATTCAATGTGAATTTGATGAATATGGGGTGGTGGATTAATTTTGGAGAAATGATTCATGTGTACAAGGATTGTTCAATGTTCAAAAAATTTGATGATTGTACTATCATGAAGGAAGTAAACCTTGGAAATAATCCATGCATCAATGTTAGCAGACAAGGAATCATGGAGATAGACTTTACTTCTGAGAAGAAGTTGACTCTTCTTAGTGTGTTGTATATACTATAAATTCAGAAGAATTTATTTTTTATCAATCTTCTATATAAGAATAGATTTTAGTTTTAATTCAAATCCGACAAGGTTATATTGTCAAAGGGAGGCATGTTTTTGGGGAAGGGGTGCTCAAATGATAGCACATATCAACTTTCCATTAATAATATAATTGAATATTCTAGTTACTTTATTGAGTCCTCTAATTTATGGAATGATAATTTAGCACATGTTAATTATAATTCAATAAAATTAATGAAAAATATAATATTAATTAACATTGGAAATGAATTTAATAAATGTGAAACATGTGTAGAATCTAAAATAGTTAAGAAACCTTTTCAAAGTTTTGAAATAAGTTTTGATAAATTATAATTATTACATTATGATATTTGTGAATTAAATGGTTTATTAACTCATAGAGGAAAAAATTATTTTATTACTTATACTGATGATTGCATTAGATATTTACATATATATCTTCTTACAATAAATTATGAAGATTTTAATATGTTTAATAAGTATAAATATGAATTTTTAAACCAATTAAACAAAAATATTAAAGTATTACACTCAGATAGAGGTGGTGAATACTTTATGAATGAGTTTAATGAGTCCAATGAAGAAAATTGTATAATTCATCAAAATATTTCTCCTTACACATGTCATAAAAATGTATTATGTAGAGACTATATTTTTTCCTTATAATACTTTGAAATATATTAAGAAATATTTTCGGAGCCAAACACTGAGACGGTGTGAGATTTCAAGGCCCAGTGAGCCCAAAATTGATATTTTAAAAATATTAAATATATTAATATCACACACACATAGTTTTTTAGAAATAATGGATTATCTCTTGAATAGAGTCTCAGATAATAAATATGATATCATGGTTAAATCTAGAACATGGTTTTTATCCTAGGAATGGCCTAAAGTTGGTAAGTGTTGGATGTTCGGATGAGGCATCTTTTGGCAGGTACATTAAGTGGAATAATTAATTTATTTAATTAATTCATTCATTTAATACTCAAAACCTATTTCCCTATATAAATATACTATTATGGAAAATCGTTAGGGTTAGACGCATAACCCTAGGACTGTTGAGAGGAGGTTTCATCATTCTTTGTTGGTGGATTGAGATCGGACGATGACCGATGATCATATCGAGGTGGATTGGAAGAAAACGAATGCAATAGATCTTACCCATCATTGGAGGATGTTTTTTTACCAATAATCGATCCATAATTGAGGTAGGTCTCATCAATTTTAGTTTTCTCCCTTGATTAAAAGACTAAGCATGTTCTTGTCTACTATACTTTGATTTGTGATTAATTGATCCTTCACATGAGCCTGTTTATTGAATTAAATTCTTTATTTGATTTATTATTGATTATGACATGTTTCTCACACCAAATATCTATTATCTATGATCATTGGCCAAAAACTCTTAACCAAATATTGATGCACCTTTATTCTTGTGCCTTTCCCCCACCTGTTCTTCACGTTCTTTGTCGTTAGGATATGGGGCCACGGTTTGATATTGTCGGGTGGGACCGAGTATGATCAGACCCCCAGATTCATGGTGGATATTCTCTCAATGACCAAATCATTGATTTTAATATGTATTTGGATGGATTTTAGGTGTTCCTTCATGAATCTTGGATCTGAAGTGGTGATGGGTAGAGACACGAGGCACTACGGGCGACGAAGGCATTGCAGTATTTAAGGGAATCGATGGATTCCTATTTATGGAAAATGGAGGGCTGGAATCGATGACTAGAGGTTATTACCACCATTTTTGAGTGGTCAAAATGAGTGAATAGTGATGGAGACTGTAGATCTGAAAGTCGTGTGATAGATCTAACTTTCCATGAAAAACCTAACTACACAGCGTGTAGTCTGGAAGAACACATGTTGTGTAGTCATCTAGCCACCGTGTAATCCCCTAGAAATGGTGGCTAGAGTTTTTGGGTAGATATAAGTATCAAAAACTATGTGGGACCCTATAATCCATGTGACCCAGTACTAGAATCTTGGTGTGTACTCCGGGAGTACACAGGCATGGACATGACCAGACACACAGACGCGACTAGGTACATAGGCTTGGGCATGTCCAAGTACCCAGGCTGGGACACAACCTTATACATGGATAGGTACATAGCTAGATACATGGGCATGACCTAAAGGACAAAGGCATAGTCAGGAGCACACGGACAGGCCCTGGGTGGCCGAGATATATCGTGTGGGACCTGTACACTCTATATACGGTGACATGGCCATTGATCCATGTACATAGAACACATGTTTAGGAAAAAAGGTGGGATCACATTCCGTTTAGACCCCCACACATGAAATATACTTCCCTCTATAACTTCTTTCTCTCGTATCTTCTTTGTTTTGACTCGGATTTTGGCCCAT
This sequence comes from Viscum album, assembly GCA_963277665.1. Taxonomy (NCBI): domain Eukaryota; kingdom Viridiplantae; phylum Streptophyta; class Magnoliopsida; order Santalales; family Viscaceae; genus Viscum; species Viscum album. The sequence continues at coordinate 1,568,046,187 of OY728121.1, read as the reverse complement.
GAGTAGCCTATCCTGAGCACTTTTCAATGTAGAACATGATGGTATAATTAGTAGTGGATTTTGATATACAATGTGATATGTTAAAAGTATTATTCTTATTAAATTGATGATATATGGTGGTAGTAGTTAGGTAGTATCATCATAGAGTTCATATAGAGATAGTACTCCCCCGTCGCATTAGGGCACGGGTCCTCTCTTGGTGCATTTGTGGTTTCCACTTGTTTTCCAAATGTTTCCAAGATAAATGTAGGTGGTTCTGTGATTTAACGTTGATGGATGATTTTAGTATGATTTCCATGTTTTTCAAATGATTTCTATAGATTTTTTGAGTTGTGTGAAACATGTTTTCAAATGGTTTTGTTTTGTGTAAGGGTTTTAAATGGATTTTTCCTATTGAAAGTGGTGGTTTTTCATATGTGTTTCTATTATTGGAGGTGTGTATATGTAAGAGGTTTTTCATGTGACATGGAAAAATGGAATTTGAGCATAAATACACTACTATAAAAGGGGTATTTGGATCTCCCTGACATGGGCAACCTCCAATGACGGTCACTAAGCTTAAAAAAACCTTCATCCCCCCTTGCGCTCGAACCCCCCCTCGCGCCACCGGAATTGTACCCCGCAGTGCCGACCACCGCCACCCTCACGCTCGTCCTCCCTTTCCACACCACTGACGTCTTCCACCTCCCCCCCCCCACCCTACCCTCCCCCAACCTCGCGGTCAAACCCCCCTCGCACCCGAACCCTACCTGCAACGCCTGTTATCCCTCACTGCATTGCTGCCGCCCATCAACGATCACCATCGACACTACACCGCCGACACCGCACGACTGCCACCGCCTCCACCTCCACCCCCTTCATGATCGAACCCCCCTCATGCCTGAACCCTACCCATAGCTTTTGTTCTCCCTCACCGCAATGCCGCCACCCATCACCAGTCACCGCTGATGCCACGCGACCGCCTCCATCTCCCCACCGTCGCCCATCCCCTCCCTTGTCGCACTGCCTCCTCCTATAGCTCCCTACTATCACTACCACATATCCCCTCCCTCGTCACACTGCCTCAGACTCTAGCTCCCCTCCACTTCCCCTCCTCTCTCTCGAAACACCACCTCTGGCTCCCCTCCCTTCCAGATTTGTAGCGCTATCAGGTATGCCCTAACTTCCATTTAAGAGTTTTGATTTTGGGCATTTTACAGCACAAAGTTGGCATGCATTAAGATTATATGAATATTTTGTGTGAATAAAAATTGTGGAAATTGAATTTCATGTGTATACGTGCTTGTGTGCATGAAGAATTATGAAACAATGTGTGTTAACAGTGTTTGTATAAGAAGAAATCACACTTTACTTGAGGTTGGAAGTTACATACAATGTACAGTCCATGTATATGTTTACTGGATTAATATTAAGTTGTGTTGTTATTTGATTTATAGCATTATTGAGTCTGTGTTTGTATCCCATGTGAAAATTTTTTAGGTTTAACCACATTTGTGTAAATGTTTGTTATATAGATATTATTATGGATAAGAGTTGGATTGATGTTCCAAATCAAATTTCTAGAGATATTTCTAAGGCATTATGCAATTCATTGAGTTCACTGGAGGATTTAAAAGTGACTATATTAGTTGTCCATGTAGAAAATGTGCAAATAGATATCAATTCACATGAGATACCATGAGGCAGCACTTATTCTTGAATGGATTTATGAAAAATTATAAGAGTTGGACTCATCATGGGGAAGAATATATTCATTGTCAAAATATAGATTCATTTCATATGGATGTTTATGTGAGGATAAATGATCCAATTCATGAAATTCTTACTGAAATGGTACGTGGGTTGGCTCCTGAAGGCATTGATATCTAGAACTTTGAGACCGGTGAGATAAATCTACGCTCTGGTGCAGATCGTGATTCAAGAAGTTTTTATGAAGTACTTGATGATGTGAAAATGGAATTATATCCTGGATGTACTGCTTAAAATAAATTGTCATTTATCGTGGATTTATTACATTTGAAGGCTTTGAATCAGTGGTCAGACACATCATTCGACATGCTATTGGCGTTATTTAAAAAGGTTCTTCCTGTTGATGCTAAGATTCCTGAGTCGTATTACCATGCTCGTAAGTTGACAGAGAACTTAGGTTTTACATATGAGACCATATATGCATGTGCAAACAATTGTATATTGTTTAGAAAGGAAACTGCCCATTTGGATATTTGTACGGTCTGTGGCACTTCCAGGTGGAAAGAGAACATGAGAAATCAGACTCATCAAAGTCAGACTGTGAAACAGGGGAAACTGATTTCCATAAATAAAATGCGTTACTTTTCCCTAAAGCCGATGTTGAAAAGATTTTTTATGTCATCTAAAGTTTTTAATTTAATGATATGGCATGCAGAAAGGAATCGGGAAAGTTATATTTTAACCCACCTGGTAGACTCTCATGCATGGAAGGATTTCGATAAGAGACACCCTGACTTTGATAAAGATGTTCATAATTTCCAATTGGGGTTGACAACAGATGGTTTCAACCCATTTAAGTCTATGGTTGATACAACTCGTAGCACATAGCCCGTGGTGTTGGTTCCATATAATCTTCCTTTGTGGCTTTGTATGAAGCAACAATTTATATTACTTTCCACTCTTATTGATGGACCTAGAAGTCCGGGGGATAAGATTGATGTTTACCTTTAGCCATTGATTGATGAGTTGAATGAATTTTGGGGCGATGGTGTGATGAATTATGACTGTGAAACGAATTAAATGTTCAAATTGCAGGCTACTTTATTGTGGACAATCAATGATTTCCCAGCTTATGCAAATTTATCAGGCTGGGGTACGAAAGGGGAATTTTCATGCCCTTATTGCAATAAAAGTAAAAAATCGGTATGGCTTAAACATTCCAAAAAATGGGCATACATGGGTCACAGACGTTTTCTCCCCCCTCGGCACAGGTTCAGAAAGGACAGAGTGACATTTGATGGTTCTAGAGATTTCATCCCAACACCAAAGATCATTATATGAGTCAAAATGTTATCATAGATTGAGGAAGAAAACATCCGCACTGTATATGAATTTTAGGATTTAGTGGCTCATCCATTATGCAATATTCGTGGTGCAGGTAGACAATGCAGTCACAATTGGAAAAAGAAAAATATTTTTTACAATCTCCCCTATTGGAAAACTAACATGCTAAGGCCCAATTTGGAATTCATGCACATTGAAAAAAATGTTTGTGATAATATATTGTGGACCATTTTAGGTGTTAGTGGAAAATCAAAGGACCATGTTAATGCACGTCGTGATTTAGAAGAAATGGGTTTAAGGAAATAGTTTCATTTATAGTTAGCTGAGGGAAATAAGGAATATATGCCTATTGCACAGTATACGATGACTAAAAAGGAGAAAGAGACATTTCTTTCCATTTTGAAGATGCTCAAGGTGACTGATGGTTACTCTGTTAATATTTAAAAGTGTTTGAATTTGACGAGAAAGACATTGCAAGGGTTGAAAAGTAATTACAATCATATACTACTTCATCAGTTGATTCCAATCGCAATTTGTGATTGTTTATCCCCCAATTTTGTTCAACCATTGATTGAGATGAGTAATTTTTTTAGACAGCTTTGTTTAAGAAATCAATGAATGAGTGATTTAAAAATTTTGCAGGACCGAATTGTACTTACGCTTTGTCACTTTGGAAAACTATTTTCCCCCTCATTTTTCAATGTTATGGTTCACTTGACAGTGCACCTAATTGATGAGGTAATGGTTTCTGGTCCGGTTCAATTCAGGTGGATGTATCCTATTGAGCAGTATCTGAATACATTGAAACGATTTGTATGCAACAGAGCTCATCTGGAGGCATCAATAGCCAATTGTTATTTGATAGATGAGTGTACTAATTTTTGTGCAGAATATCTTATGGATGTTGAAACAAAATTAGATAATCCCTCTTGGATTCATGATGGTCTAGTTGGAGAAGGAACCACATTTGATATGGACAACATCGAGTGGATACAAGCGCATCGATACATCTTGTTTAATACTCCATCAGTTGCAACATTAATGCAGTAAGTGTCTTATAAATTTTATTATTTAACTTTTACATGTTTTGTTTGCATAAGTTTTTCATTTAAACATCGAGATTGTTCATTTGCAGGAAACACATTAATGAGATAAAAGAATAGATGTATCGTGCAACTGATTATCAAATTCAACAATCTCATTATACTTCATTTCATGATTGGTTCAAGGATTTTGTACGTATAAATTGATTTTCATTATGAGTGAAGTATTATAAGAATTTATTTCTATAGAAATTATTATTGAATTCTGTGAATTATGTAGGTTCATAAGCTGAGGGAGTTAGGTGACCCCATGCTAACTGAAAAATTTATCCAACTAACTGAGGGTCCATCTATAACGGCTCGTCCTTATAAAGTTATAGATTCTAATGGCTTTCGATTTTGCATTAAATATGTTGATGAAAAATGAGAAACACAAAACAGTGGCATCGGTTGTCCATTCATCGATTCTAGTTATTTCTATGGTCAATTGACAGATATCATTGAAGTTTTATATGCACACGGGTTAAAGTGCATATTATTAAAATGTAATTGGGTTGATCTAGTGCGTGGAAGTAAAGTCAATAAATATCAGTTTACAATGGTGAATTTTAACTATATGTTATACAAAAATGAACAAGTTGATAATGAACCTTTCATTTTGACATCACAAGAAGAACAAGTATTATTCATTACTTTGCCTTCGGATCCTAGTTGTAAAGTTGTTGTGAAAATGTCTCGACGAGGAGTGTTTCTATTTGAACAAGATAAACTCGAGACTGATCCTTTTGTTGCCTAACAGCTTGATCAACATACTGTATTTCAACGTGAAGAAGATATTTATTGGGTCAGAGCGGCTGTTGAAGGAGAAACGGTCAATTTGTAGGTTTAATAAAAGGTGTATAATTGTTTTCCCGCCAAACCCCAGACATCCCCCCCCCTCGCGGACAGCCCCCCCCCCCCCACCTGAACAGCTCCCCCCCACCCCAGACACCCCCCAACCCCTCGGTCAGCCCCCCCTCACCCCGGACAGCCCCCCCCCAAATAGCCCCCCCACCTCGAACATCCCCCCCCACCCCGGACAGCCCCCCCACCCTCACCCCACCCCTTGGACAGCCCCCCCCCCATCACCCCGGACAGCCCCCCCCACCTCGGACAGCCCCCCTCACCCCCAGACACCCCCCCCCGGATAGTCCCCCACCCCACCCCGAACAGCCCCCCCTCACCCCCGGACATCCCCCCCACCCCACCCCGAACACCCACCCCACCCTGGACATCCCCACAACACCCCCCCTCTAAACACAAGCCTTTTTTACATAATTTTATTTCTGTTTTGTTAATTTTTTGATTTTTTAAAATCCATTTACAACTAATTATTCTATCCCTTATTATTTTATTGACTACTTTACAAGTTTTATTTTTTAAAAAACAATCCAAATTATCTTTTTGGCATTGTGGATGGTCCCCTTATTAATGTTTTGTACGATCACAGACATGTCAGGGGAACATGCAGCAGATCCACATCATCCAATTGAGTCATCTACATCTCAGGGTCAAGGTATATTTGAATGTAACTATTTCTGATTTTTTATGTAATTTCTAAACACACACACACACATATATATATATATGCACATCTGTCAAATTATGTATAAAATTGTTTTCAACAAGATCAGACTCGACTGCTTCTTCCTCTCACAAGAGAGGCCCTGGTCGTGGTATTTTATCATGGAATTCTGACACGATCTATGATGTTTCATTTGACGATATATTTCATCCTATGGGACTGACTTCCCCTACATTTATTCATCATTTGGGTCATATCATATGCGACCCACATCGATTTCCATTGTCCACATGTGACTGGGCTTCTATCCCTCAGGATACATTAGATCGGCTTTGGAGGGAAGTTTAGGTAAGAAGACCAATTTAGTTTCTTCCCTATGTTTAAAAAAATATTAACATGTGTGATTTTTTTTTCTTAAATAGAATAATCTAAAAGTATGCCCTGATGAGTTTCAGCCTGTGTGTATTAGAAAATGTCGTAAGATGTGGAAAGATTATAAAGGCAAAGTCAAGAGGGAGCACTGGGTACCAAATATGGGTGCTGCAGACATTCTGGAAAAAGTCCCGAGAGGTGTTCTCCCGTCTTAGTGGTGTGACTTAGTTGCATATTGGTCTACTGAGGTCGCCGCGGTTAGTATATTTATTTTGGTATATATATTTTCAATAATTTTTGACATTATATTTGCTTGAAATTTGAATTAATTGTATGTAGGAGGTGTCAGCGCGCCATTCTGAGAATCGAGCATTGCATGGACCACCTCACAGGCTCGGGACTCGTCGCGTGTCTCAGATCCGACATGAGGTATTTATAATTCATTTTTTTATTATTTATTATGGTTTTTTGTTATATTATTATATTTTATTGGTATACAGTTACGGTAGCAAGGTGCACCGACTGATAAAATGTCGGTGTGGATGAGGATTCGTGATCGAAATGATCATGAGGTTGCAGCTCTTATAGTAAGTGCTTGTACTCATTACCAATAATTACATGCATCTGTATATAAACATATATATGTATATATATTTAAATATTGCACAAGATCAATTTGAAGATGAGTTATAATAGCTTCCAGAGGATCAACGACAACTTCTCATGCGAAGGGATGAGATATTCCATCGCATTATTAGTCGTGACAGACATGGATATAGTTTGACCTATGGAACATGGATTCCTCATTCTGTAGTATCACGCGCTGAGGTTATCGGTCCTGTTGTTGCTCATATGACATAGTAGCTTTCAGATTTCGAGGCATGGTTGCGCGCTTCTGAGGCGATAAATGCACAATTGATCGCTGAGGTTAGAACACTATGGGAATATGTGCATCTGGGTACTGGTATAGGAGATCATACAACATAGGTTTATGCTAAATTTATTTATTTACTTTATATTATTTTCGTTATTAAATATTTATAGTTTTTATTTGTTGTAGGACCCTGGCACACCAGATGGAGGTAGCATCCATGACCGCGCATGATGCATCATATTCATGAGGTTTGTTTCTTTTATATTTATTATTTAATTAATGTGATATATTGATTTAGACTTTAAATGTAAACTTTTTTTAGGGGGGTTGTCCGGGGTGAGGGGGGCTGTCCGGGGGGTGGTAGGGTTGTCCGGGGTTGGGGCTGCTGTCGGGGGGTAGGGGCTATTTGGGGGTGACATGTCGTCTCTTCTTACACCTCATGAATAATAATTAGGGTGTTCTCGTGTGATTGCAAGTCATTCTGATGTCATTCAGTATGCATTTGACCGTTAAATGCATGTTTTGGCCATTTACGACACGCGGAGTGCGTTTTTGGTCACCGTGGTCACACGATACCTCCAATTGATGTGTCTTCTACCTAAAAATTTTAAAATTCACCCACCCTTTGTTGTCGTCTGATTTCATGGCACTCTGAGGTCGTTCGGCTGGTTTTGACCACCCCACGCATGCTTTTCAAGTGCGTCAAACACCTAAAAAACACATATTCAGTCGTTCCACACAAACCGCACATCTGAATGATGTTTCTTCTCCTCGTACACCTCACCAACAATAATTAGGGTGTTTTTTGTGATTTCAAGTCATGCTGATGTCTTTCGGTATGCATTTGACCGTTAAACGCATGTTTTGGCCATTTATGACATGTGGAGTGTTTTTTTGTTCACTGCGGTCATACGACACCTCCAATTGACATACTGTCTGCCCGACCATTTCAAAATTTACCCACCCTTTGTTGTCATCTGATTTCATGGCATTCTGAGGTTGTTCGTCCAGTTTTGACCACCCCACCCACGTTTTTCAAGCGCGCCAAACACCTAAAAAACACATATTCAGTCGTGTCGTATAAACCACACATCCAAATGACATGTTGTCTCCTCTTACACCTCACAAATAATAATTAGGGTGTTCTCGTCTGATTTCAAGTCATATCGATGTGTTTTGGTATGCATTTGACCGTTAAACGTATGTTTTGGCCATTTACGACATGCAGAGTGCGTTTTCAGTCACTACGGTCACACAACACCTCTAATTGACATGTTGTCTACTCGATCATTTCAAAATTCACCCACCCTTTGTTGTCGTCCAATTTCATGACATTCTGAGGTCGTTTGGCTGGTTTTTACCACCTCATGCACCCTTTTCAAGCACGCCAAACACCTAAAAAACACATATTCAGTCGTGCCACGCAAAACACATGTCCGGATGATGTGTCATATCCATATACACCTCACCAATAATAATTAGAGTGTTTTCGTGTGATTTCAAGTCATATCGATATCGTTCGATATGAATTTGAACGTTAAATGCATGTTTTGGCCATTTACGACACGTAGAGTGTGTTTTCGGTCACCGCGGTCACACAACACCTCTGATTGACATGTCGTCTGCCCAACCATTTCCCAATTCACCCACCCTTTTTTCATCCAATTTAATGGAATTCCGATATCGTTTGGTCAGTTTTGACCACCCCACGCACGCTTTTCAAGCACACCAAACACCTAAAAAACACATATTCAGTTGTATCGCGCAAACCACGCGTCTGAATGACGTGTCATCACCTCGTACACCTCAAAAATAATAATTAGGGTGTTCTTGTGTGATTTCAAGTCCTGTCAATGTTGTTCGGTATGCATTTGACCCTTAAACACATGTTTTGGCCATTTACGACACGCGGAGTGCATTTTAGGTCACCGCGGTCACACGACACCTCTGATTGACATGTCGTCTACCCGACCATTTCAAAATTCACCCACATTTTGTTTTTGTCCGATTTCATGGAATTTTGAGGTCGTTCGTCCGGTTTTGACCACCCCACGCATGCTTTTCAAGCGCACCAAACACCTAAAAAACACATATTCAGCCGTGTTGCGCAAACCACGCGTCCGAATGACGTTTCGTCTTCTTGTACACCTCACCAATAATAATTAGGGCGTTTTTATGTGATTTAAAGTCATGATGATGTCGTTCGGTATGCATTTGATCGTTAAACGCATGTTTTGGCCATTTACGACACGCGGAGTGTGTTTCCGATCATCGTGGTCACATGAAACCTCCGATTGATGTGCTTTCTACCCGACCATTTCACAATTCATCCAACCTTTGTTGTCGTCCGATTTCATGGAATTCTGAGGTCTTTCGACCGGTTTTGACCACCCCACGCATGCTTTTCAAGCGCGCCAAACACCTAAAAAAACTTATTCATCTGTGTCACACAAACTGTGCATATGAATGATGTTTCATCTCCTCATACACCACACGAGTAATAATTAGGGTGTTATCGTGTGATTTTAAGTCATGTTAATGTCATTAGGTATGCATTTGACTGTTAAACGCATGTTTTGGCCATTTACAACATGCGGAGTGTGTTTTCAGTCACCGCGGTGACACGATACCTCTGATTGACGTTCCGTCTACCCGAACATTTCACAATTCACCCACCCTTTGTTGTCATCCGATTTCATGGCATTTCGAGGTCATTCGGCCGGTTTTGACCACCCCACGCATGCTTTTCAAGCACGTCATACACCTAAAAAACACATATTCAGCCATGCCACGCAAACCGCACATCCGAATAATGTATTGTCTCCTCGTACACCTCACTAATAATAATTAGGGTGTTTTCCAATTATTTCAAGTCGTGATGATGTCGTTCGGTATGCATTTGACCGTTAAACGCATGTTTTGGCCATTTACGACACGTTGTGTGCGTTTTCAGTCACCACCGTCACACGACACCTCTGATTGACATGTAGTATACCCGACCATTTCACAATTCACCCACCCTTTTTTGTCATCCGATTTCATGGAATTCTGAGGTCGTTTGGTCGGTTTTGACCACCCCACACACGCTTTTTAAGCGCGCCAAACACCTAAAAACACATATTTTTCCATGTCGCGCAAACCGCGCATCCGAATGATGTGTCGTCTCCTCGTACACCTCACAAATAATAATTAGGGTGTTCTCGTATGATTTCAAGTCATGTCGATGTCTTTCAGTATGAATTTGACCGTTAAAAGCATGTTTTGTCCATTTACGACACACGGAGTGTGTTTTCGGTCACCGCGATTACACGACACCTCTGATTGACATGTTGTCTGCCTGACCATTTCACAATTCACCCACCCTTTATTTTTGTCCTATTTCATGGAATTCTGAGGTCGTTCGGTTGGTTTTGACCACCCTACGCATGCTTTTCAAGCACGTCAAACACCTAAAAAACACATATTCAGCCATGTCGCGTAAACTGTGCATCTGAATGACATTCTGTCTCCTCGTACACCTCACCAATAATAATTAGGGTGTTCTCTTGTGATTTCAAGTCATGCTGATGTCGTTTGTTATGCATTTGACCGTTAAATGGATGTTTTTTTCATTTAAGACACGTGGTGTGCGTTTTTAGTCACCGCGGTCACACGACATCTCCGATTAACATGTCATCTGCTCGACCATTTCAAAATTTACCCACCCTTTTTTTCATCTGATTTCATGGAATTCTGAGGTCGTTCAGCTAGTTTTGACCACCCCACGCACGCTTTTCAAGCGCGTCAAACACCTAAAAAACACATATTCAGTCATGCCGTGTAAACTGCGT